>CM056576.1:45824125-48530375 GCA_029721435.1 Gymnothorax reevesii
GTGGAAGAGAGTTTTTGTTTTGGCAACAGAGTTACATAGTGGCATTAGAGTGTTATTATAAGAATAAACAGTGGATTATTTGTAGAAGTTTTTTTTTTTTTTAATCAGAGGAGAATAGATTTGTTTAAGTCGTCATTGCTGGTTTTTTTTTTTTTGTTGATTTTTAAGTCATAACACCCATTTTTCCTACTCTACTGTCTCTTTGTCACTTCCGCACATAACTTACATGCCAACTTATTCATACATTCAGCTGATAGTTGTTACAGGCTGACCTCTACAGCTTTCTTGCAATCCGATATAACAATGACACAATCCCTTTCCACTCAGACAGTATATCTGTCCATCATATTTTATTAATATGATCCTTTTTATTGTTCTTTGCCAGGATGGGTAACATTGCCAAAATATACTTTAAAATCTCCTGTTCCTGCTCGGTAAGTCAATAGACACAAACAGTAATAGTTGCCAACAAGTGGGTTCATTTTGATACTGAAACTACAGGTTTTCTAAAAGGGGACATATGGTGAAAAATTCACATTTTCAGCACTTGTGCATGCGCATTTTGGTAGCGAGAGTGCCTGCCAATCCACAAACTGTGAAATAACTACTCAATCAGTTTATTGTGGGCAGCCCTTCCCATATAATGTGGCATTTGGCATGCCATTCAAATCCTCTTCTGTTTCCTACACCACATGCAGGCTCATGAGAATTATTCAGACTCTCACCTGAGGATGTCCACCCACGGCTTGTTTGAGAAAGTGCTTCTTTTTCACAAGCCCCTGACCCACTAGCATTACATCTAATCGAAGAGCAAAGCACAGCTACTAACTGTTCTATTTTTGGCAGTGAAGACGAGGCTCCTTACCTCAGAGGACTTAAGAGCTGAGTGGATATATATCGGAACTATAACTATTTTATGGGGGGAGGGGGTCCAGTAAGGGCTTTAATTTAATAAATAAGCTACGCAAGCCCAAGCACAACAATGCACTCTGTGTTCTGACACCTTTCTTTCTGAACCAGCATGAACTTTTTCAGCAATTTCAGCCACAATAGCTGCTTCATCAGATCGGGCCAGACGGGCCAGCCCTCACTCCCCACGTGCATTACTGAGGCCTGGCCACCCATGAACCTGTTGCCAGGTCACTGGTTTTCTTTCTATAGGCCACCTTTGGTAAGTACTGACCACTGCAAACTAGGAACACCCGACAAAGGTTACAGATTTGGAGATGCTCTGACCCAGTCTTCATGCCATCAAAGTCACTCAACATCCTTCAGCTTGCCCATTTCTCCAATCGAGCACAAGATATTTACTTGCTGACTAATATATCCCACTACTGCCAAGTGCCATTGTAAAAAGATAATCAATGTTATTCACCTCACCTTTCAGTAGTCATAATATGACTGATCAGTATACATGCATACTATGTTAGTATGTGCCCTTTACAGACATTTTCATTTTTTATTCAATATTTTATGAATGCACAAATGAAAGAAGTGAAAGTCAAACAAATGTAAAAGCAAATTCTATCTTAAAAAAAAAAAATAGTGAAGATGCAGTAAAAGGTAGTGGCCGACCCCCCACATCCCTACTGTCAACATCTACATGCGTGCATGCAATCCACTTTCTGTCTGACTGCTTCGACATTAGACTATTAACCTGGGTCAGTACACCGCAGGAGTGGCAACTAAATTTATATTAAAGGGGACCCATAATGCTTTTTAGAAGATACAAAGAAAGACAATCTGTAGTTAGCTTGCTAGGTAAGCGTTTCTAATTTTGTAAATATTCAGTTCAAAGTGCAACTTAAGTTAAATTTGTATGGCTTGGTTGTTGATGTGGTTAGCAGGCAAAGTGCAACTCTCAGAAATACTTAGCTAGCTAGCAGGCACACCAAATGTTTCCATAATCACCAATCAGTTTATTAGCTAGCTAGCTACTAAATTGACTGTGAATTCCATAAACCACTGCTAGTTAAGTCAAAGGTGATGCACAAGACATGTTGATAGAAAGAGATATTATGGGTGACTGTTTTTAGTGGAATTCAGTTGGAAGAGTGGCACAGTCATTCACAATAAATGGAACATTAGCCAACGGTTGCTACTACACAAATGCGAGGCAGATGCGAGCTACGCATCAATCCTCATGTTAGTGACTGAATTCCAAGGATAGCGACTGCATGTCACACTTCTCTGTGAATGTCACTACCGTCCCTGCCTATCCTGCAAATGTTCCCTTTCTATTCTCATTGTGTAGTTAAGCTAGCAAGCTACTTATTCAGTCATCTGCATGTTTCGACATGCCGAGAGCTGGTGGATTATGGCATTGTCAGTCTCCGTTAACCAATAGGGGTCGCTGCTCTTTTCACTGGACAGTCAGAATAGAGCTCATTTCATAGAAGGGACAGATGGTTAGGAAAGACAGGAATCAAACTGCCAAGATATCATGGAATTTTATTTGTTTATTTTTGCAAAAAGTTTATAAACCTCCCTTTTGGAAAGCCAAGATTATTATAACTTGGAAAAACAGGATAGGGTCCGAATTGATCCCCTTTCAATCTACATTCAGAGGCAGATGCGCACTATATTTTTATCCCCCCGGCGAGTAATGCGGGGGGATATAGCGATAGCCAAGTCTGTCCGTCCGTACGTCCGTCCGTAATCATTTAGTTTCCGGAGCATAACTCAAAAACCGTTCAATATTTCTTCACGAAATTTGGTGTGTAAATCTGATATGCCATGTAGACGTGCCTTTTGGTATTTAGGAATTTCTTGAGCAGTTAATCCATGAATGTGGGGGGTCGGGGGTATACGACATTGCCAGATGGCTCTTCAGGCTATTCAAGCATTTTCCTGGAATAGAGCATGTACAGTAGTGTCTAGGTCCATTGAGCACTGAACTAGCTAATTACAGAGGAACAATTTTCAGGAGCATCATAAGAGTACTAGCTAGTGGGAGCACAAAACACAGCGATAGAATTGTGAAATTAAATTGCACCTTCATTTTTCAGGTTTACAGATCCACAGAATTCAGATACAAACTGTTAATGCATTTGCAAAGGCAGCATTTTGCTTTTGTTCAACAATTTATCCGTAACCTTTTTCAAAGTTATTCACATAATCCCTGTCTTCTTCAGTTCCCATTACTGACCCACGTTGACATTAAGAAATCTCATTTAGAAAACCCATACGAACCTGTGGTGATATTACTTGACCAACACATTTGCCAAAGCCCAAAAGCAAAGGAGAGACGCCATATGCTAATCCAATAACTAAGTGTTGTGAGGAGCAATTCAGAGGCTTTTACATGATTATTTGCTGTCTGGGACATCACCATCCTTTGATGGCAACTTCGGGAGTCTACAGTGACAAAGCATTGGGAGCGATGTTTATAGTTAGCAGAACAAATTGTTTCACCGCAAACTATGCAGGCTGATTACATGTAAAGAAGCCATTTTGAAAATAAGAGCTTTTGGAAATTATGTTTTTCGCAGCAGCATCTATTTGGAGGGATACATATGACCGACCTGAATGATTAACAATAAAAATATCCCAAAATAAAATCCGCACAAATTAGGTTGATAATACTACAATTAATGAAACAGGCAGACTCCTTGCTGTAAATGCAAACCTCCAGAAAGTCTACTCTCAGCAGTTTTTTGAGACTGAGAAACAACAGGAATTACTTTTGTGGCCCATCAAATACTAACAATCTCTTGAATCAATCTCTGAGCAGCCAGAGCAAGATTCATTCAACTACTATCATTAATTCACACATTTAAATCACTCCTGTCAGCACCAGAAGGTAAAGTGACAGAAGAGCCGTACATTTCCTTGGTTTTCACCCTCATCCTCACAAAAAACAGGCACTCATAATAATCTGATCCCTAATCAGCAAATTAATGAGAAAGGGAAGAGTTTATTACAACATCAAATCCAAGGCCCAGAGGTCTGGTATGCCTACTGGTATTTGAGGTGCTCCTGGTCTGTGAAAGTGCTCAATTTGTCTCATTGATCCGCTGAAGAGCCCGAACACCTTATTTACAAGGTCTGAATTGGCTACCGATCGAAAGAAATCGCAAAACCAGCAGTGATGGCTGCCATCCAGGACTGGAGTACAAGACCACAGTTTAAACTAAAACAACAGATAAAATCTTAATGTTTCACTGAAGGAGCTATTATTCGCACGTTTGTGGGTTTGAATCAGCCGAAATACCATAACAACTGCAGAATTGCTACAGTCAGCTGCTCTCAGTCAAAAACTGAGCACAATGCGCAGCAGACTGTTAGTAATGCCCCCGCAGCATCCTACTGCCTCCCACTGATTCCACACCACTGACTGCCCTCAGCCACAGGCCAGCCTGACCTCAGCGAACAGAGAGCACCCCACACAGACAGTCGCTAATTCACTTGCTACTCCTATAACTGACCTGAGATCAGCTTTTAATAGGAAATGTAGGGCCTGAAACAGAAACCTTGGGGGATGTGGCCTGTTTTCATCGGTACACTAGACATCGCTGCATACCACCCAAGAAGGGCTGGTATGGGAGGGGTTGAGAGGGCTGAAGGGCAGGGTTGACCTCAAATCAGGTTTCCTAAAGCAAAAAGAGTCTGGCTCTGGCTTTACAAAGCAATATGATCAGAGCGAGCTGGGTAACTGCCCACAGAGTGAAACCTGAAATTCCTCCAAATCTGAATCTTTATCTTAAGTATTAAAGAGCTGGTTTGTTCAGTGCAGTTACTCAGCTAACTCAGTCATCCTGCATTTAAGAAGCAACATTTGAGTACATTTCAGTTTGTCCTTGATTGCATTAGGGCTGCATGCATTATGCATCAGGTCATAATTATGATAAGCAAACATAAGGAGCATAAATCTTTGTTGGCAGAAGCTCAGAAGACTGCACTTAAATATCCAATAAAATATATTGTTATATCTGATAAGAATGAATTTAATGAATATCATTATATTCTCCTCCAGTACCCGAGCTTGGCACTGCCCAGCATATGTGAAGTGCCCGGCTGGGGGGGGGGGGGGGTGCACAGGATGGGCAGTGGGGTGCAAGAATGCCCTGAGAAGGTTGAGGCATGGTGACGCAGCCTTGAGATCACATCCGTAAAAACCGCTGCCACGGCAACAGAATGCAGCCTGGCTGCGTCAGGCTGTTTTGTGGAGGCTGGAGTCTGAGACAGTCTGCTCCATGCAGACAGACAGGGAAATCAACTTAAGCAGCGCATGCACACACGCACACACACGTGCACATGCCTGCACAAACACAGAGATACACGTACCTAATGCGCACGAACACAGACACAGCGTAGACGACACACAACCTACAAACAGTGCAGGCAACTTAAAGTTAAAAGCAAAGACGCTATTCCCTGTGTGGACATTTCTTTTGGATATTTAAGTGCACTCTGCCAAGTTTCTGCCGACAAAGACTTATGCTCATTAAATTTGCTTATGATGCTTATGGTGCTATGCATAATGCATGCATACATAATGCAATTAAAAGGCAACCTGAATTGTGCTCAAAGGCTGGTTCTTCAAAGAAAACCACAGCACTTAAAATCACGAATACGCACAGGGGAGACCGAGCAAATACAGAGAGGACAGTTGCCATCTGAACGTCAAGGTGTTCCAGCAGAAGGCGTTACATTTGAAAGGAACTTCAAATTCAGCATATGTCTACACAAGGGATCAGCATACTTCAAACTGAGCATGTAAAGACACAAAGAACCCTAATACTTCAAACTGAGCATGTGCAGACACAAAGAACCCTAATACTTCAAACTGAGCATGTGCAGACACAAAGAACCCTAATACTTCAAACTGAGCATGTGCAGACACAAAGAACCCTAATACTTCAAACTGAGCATGTGCAGACACAAAGAACCCTAATACTTCAAACTGAGCATGTGCAGACACAAAGAACCCTAATACTTCAAACTGAGCATGTGCAGACACAAAGGATCCACTTGCCAACAATATAAAATGTATAACAGCACATGCTGCACAACAAGCCAGCTCTTGTCTGCGCTTTGAAAGGCTATGTGCCTTGAATATATACAGAAAAATTTTACAAACACACTGCAGCACTAAACACTGGGTGTGTCTATGCGTCATGCTTGAGACTGCGCACAGCTGTATTCCGCCATTTTAGTGTCACCCACAGAACATAACGCATTTAGGTAACCTAACAGTTATTTGTTTTCTTCAAAGAAAATACATTCTGAAGTAATTCTGTTCAAGAAATTACAGTCAACACCCAAGGGAAAGTCTTGGCTGTTGCACAAAATTTTGAGGAAACAAACACTATGCCTTTCGACATATCAAATCAATTTCAATGGCCTCAACGCGGTATGCATTCCCTTGCACTTATAATGTCCCACTAAGCGGGAGGAAATCTGAGATCCAAGAACCGTGTCCTCGCCCACACTGGCGTGACAAAACTCACAGTCACACCCATGGCTTGAGTTCCGCGTGAACTACCATGACCCTGCCTGTCATGTGCCATGCCATCACATACCAAGTAAAACAGTAATCCCAGCAGTGGCCAATCAACATCTAATCACCAAATACACTCGATAAACAAGAGTCCTCTTTGAGGAACAATAGACTGCAAGAAAAAAGCAAACATTATATGCAGCCTTCTTATGAAAATATATATTTCAGATTTATGTTTAGAAACAGGTGTAATATTATGGAGCATTCCAATACCTAGACCAATCAAAACCATATTTTTTACTTCACAACAATGCAGGGTATTGATAAACTAAGCCATGGCTTTGTGGCTTTGTTTCCAAGAGGCTTTATTCATCAATACACTACAGAACAGAGCTTGTTACTCTGGGTCTGCGCATCAAATTCCCTACTGCTGCACTTTAAATGAGGCACTTAACCTACATTGATCTAGTAATGAGAGAGCAGTCCATGAGCATCTGTATAGTAAGATAATTTTTGCTTTACAACTCTGAACTTTTGCACACTGGAATGAATGGGGACAAAATACAAATGTGTGGTTAGATACTGTTGCCTTATTTCGAGGGAAATTACAAGGATATTGTTGAAAGAAATTCCATTTTCATTCCGTCCTTCTGTCCACATAATTACTGACTGCAAAGTACTGAGGTGTATGAGTGGACCGTATGCAATGGAACACAAGCGAGCTTGTTGTGAATGAGAGCATCTTGCTAAAATCCATGAAAAGAATGTTAACACAACCGTTTGGATGGTACTTGGAGGAATGGGAGTCCATGCAATGAAGGTGGCACAGTTAGCCAGGTAAACTCTGTGTGACGATAAGTCAGTACAATAAGGCTGATTGCAAAAACAGGAACATCGCACAGGTCAGACTGCCGCAGTATGATGACTACGGATGGAAGACTTTTCTGCCAAGAGATACTCCTTATTTTATGCTTCGATGATGATGGAGAGTGCCAACCAACACTGTTGTCTCATATGAATTCAGGTAATTTGATAATTAGTGACCGTGAAGGCGATGGTTAATGTTTCGGATATTTTTCATACTGATAAAACCATACAGTGACAGGCCATTGTCATCCTGCAAGTGACAACTCCAGTCATCATGGGAATGCTTCTTAGGATATCTAGGTGATCGCACAGGATAACTCAGCAGTGATTTGAAGCCACCTTTCCACCTTTACCTTGTACCTATAAGGGTACAAGAGGACCCAGTCCATGCCAGGATAATGAACTAAGGCATCTGTTATGTTTCTCCAGGCATTTATTAAGGTTTTTTTCCTTTAATTTGTCATCGGTCTGCAGCAAAGCTTGACTTCACAGACGGTCATATCCTCTGCACTTAAATATCACAACAGCTCAACTCCCTCTGCGCTTAATGTCTGTTTAATAAATATTCCCCAGGGTAAGACTGCAGTTTAAGTGAATGTAAAATCAATTCTGATTTCAGCAGGTAAGGGTTGTAAGAGTCTCTGGCCACAGTGAAGAGGCACTATAGCTGCCCCCAGAACAACGTTATCAGATCGAGAGGGCCATTCCAGTCTCCCAGGGGAAATTAAATTATTCCCACAGTGAACATGTCCCTCGGGAAATGGAGGCTATTCATATTTAAAATAACAGTTTTACCCCTTTACCTCATAATAAAAGAGATGGAACCTGCACTTCCAGGGAGAGAGATTAATGACCCTCATACTTTGATGAAGATTCACCCTTTCTCCCCCCTTGAGACTAAACCCAAGCACTTCACATTAACATGGTAACCATTAATATTCTGTGCACTGACTGTACAACATGGATGCTGAGGGACCATTGAAAAGAGGAAAAAAGAAATTATATGAAAGCAACTGTGTGTCAATGAGCCAAAACATTAAAAACCACTCACAGATGGGGCAAATAACGCTCATAATCTTGTGATGACAGTACAAGTTAAGGTCAACCAGACCATTAGATGGTAAGCAGACAGTTGGCTGTCAGTCAACCTGTTGGACGAGACATTAGAACTGATACCCGTTTTATACTGGGATTTAGAGAGCTTCAGAGGTGGCCCTGAAGGGCTCTAAATGCCAGTATTAAAGGGTCATGAGACCAGTCTAAAATTTTAGGGCGCTCTAAAGTTAGAGCACTCTCATGGTTGGTTCAGGGCCACTTCAGAAGACCTTCAGCAGCAGTATGAGACGTTGCCAAGTGACTAAACCGCTCTAGATTCAGTGGCCCCTAAACCGGAATGTCCGAGGTGAGCTACAAGCATCGCAAATATCAATACGTAGGAGATGTCCATTGTCAGGCGATATTCAATTAATTGAGGGAAGACAGTATTGCTATAGTAAGTGCCTTGAAGTATATTTTCATGTAATGTTTGAAGAAAGGTTGAATTTCGCACAGAACGTGACATCCTGTTTACCGCTACGTAGACCCATCTGTATATACCATATATCGCAATGACACGAAGACATGCATGTACGCATAACCTCTGCATACAGGAGGGGGGCGATAGATTACTGTGGTGAGTACATTAGTCTTGCACACACCCAGGGTGGTCGCGAAGGGCAGTATAAAACGACTTTTACGACCTAGGCGCGGTATGAAAGGAGTATGAGTGACTTTGACAAGGACCAAAACGTTACGGGCAGAAGAGTGGGTCAGAGCATCCTTGATGGGGCAAGGCTTCAGGAATACTCCCCCCCCGCCCCGGTCAACAAAATGGATCATGATCCCCCCCCCAGCTATTTTCATTGCACCACCAGTCGAAGCAGGCAGCAGCCTGCCCTGACAGCCGACAGGGTTGAGCAATGAAAGGTGTGCCCTTTGGTCTGAACTAGACGAAAGGGCTACTGTGGCAGAAATCACAGGGAATTTTAATGAATCCTTGCATGAGGAATGTGTTAAAACACACAGTGCATCAAATCCTGCCACGTACAGTGCTTTTTAGCTGCAGCCCAGTCAAAGTGCCCATTCTAACTCCATTCCATGACCGACAGCACCTAAAATGGGCAGGTGATGTAAAAATAGGACCTTTAAACAAATGAAGATGCTCAACTGTTCCAGTGAATCCAGTTTTATTTTATATCATGTGCATCAGCTGGGTACATACTGTACACCATTTGCCTGGGGAAGAGATGGCACCAGGATGCACTGTGCAAAGACGGCAGTGGACGTAGTGCAATGCTCTGGGAAATGTTCTGCTGGGAAACCCTGAGTTTCGGAATACAAATGACAGAACCGTTTTGGCAGCACAAGGGAGGCCATCACAATATTAGGCAGATAATGTTGCGGCTAATCAGTGTATATTCATCCCTTCAAATTGGGAACAAACACTGCACTCTCTACAGACACATCATCTCCATGACCTGAGAAGCTGGACCAGGCATAAAACAAAACAAAACTACACACTTCTCCTACAGCTGTGGAGAGATTTGACTTTGTAAAGTAAATGAGAGATGCGAACTGGGTCTGTAACACAGGCCTTATTGTTTCCTAAGCCCATGATATCAGGCCTGCTCACTTTACTGACCCCCACCCCCCACCCCCTCCTAAATGCAGATAGCCAGCTGGCACCTGGTTCATCATCCCTGGCTGGGAGAGGGATGATAAAGCCTGGCGCTTGGCCCAGATGTCCAAAGATCAAGAAGAGAGTTATGCCAGGTATGTGTGCCCAGGCATAAACAGCAGGCCCTGTATTTTCCAGCTGTTCACCATGGCACAGGATCACCAGGTGGCAATTGCTGATGAGCCAGCGAGGGAAAACTCTCATATGGCCTGAGCAAACCACAATGCTAATGACAACAAGCAAGTCATCTTTCACATAGCCTCTGTGAATTAAGACGCAACCGAAAAAAAAAAGTTCTCTCAGTATGAAGGAACCCACATAAAGCCAAACCGAATCATGCAACACTAAAAACACTCTGACCCAATCAAATTCTACTCGGTGCATGCGTGTTTTATGATTTTCTGAGTCAGAGAAGAGCTTATGTTTTGTGTCTATATACTGTGGCAGAGCAGAGAAAAAGCAAAAGCAAATTAAAATGTTGCTTCCTCTACTTTCCCCACTCCAGTCACCCTCAGGCCTCTCAATACAAGCACGTATTTAGGAAGGACAGTTGCTCAGTCTGGTTCAGCGAAGGTGGATTGGCACAAAACAGGCCATTTCAGTCAGCAGTGACAGAGAAACCACGTGCAACAGAGACAGATTGGAGGACCAAGTGCAGCAAGCAGATTTCCGTCAATTCGGCAACAAGTGATCAAGTACTCATGGCGCCAGACAGCTGTCCACTGACTACGATGCTTTGTTTTATGTGATAATTAATATGGCATTGCATATTTAATTACAGTCACAGTTGGTGTTCTACTGTTCTTCAACAGCTACAAATGATCCTAACTTCTCAGATGCCAAAGATTCAAGTTCCTCCCATTCAAGCCAGTGACAACTCGGCTGTCTTTTTTAAAATAATTGTTTGTTTATTGCAGTAAGTACAACTGAGAAAAATATTGGTGTTTCACCATAGCCTTATTCAAGCGGTTTAATGGCCAGTACCATGACTGCAGAAAAACTAACCTGTGATACATTTAAAGGAAACATTTAGTCATTTTTGAAGAGGTCAAAGGAATTGGCACAACCGACGCTCACTTAAGTGTGAATTTATTTTAAATCGTCATAAAAAAATATGAAGAATGTAGATACGTGGCTAAAATTCTTTGCCATCCCACTAGCCTGAAAAATGAGCTTTGTCAGAGAGCTGTTTTTAATTTTCTTTGCATAATTCTTTGGGGAAAAAAACTGGAAAGACAACAAAGGCAGTAAAAAAAATAAAAATAAAAAAATCACTGTAAAAAATGTGCCTTTTGTTATTTCTAAATGTCAAAGAGAAGTCAACAAAAGTGAAATCAAGTTCAAACCTTCGCATATGCCGAGAAAATGATGACTGACTAACAAAAAATGAGCAAGAAAACGAAAGGCATGGTCATTTTTTTAAAGTGAGGGTGCCGTGTGCGACGCTTGCGTACGTACATGAGTGCGCATGTCCCTCAAAGTGGTAGGAGGCGGCGTGGGGCGGAGCGAACGGCTGGTCGCTGAAGAGATTCTCGCAGTGCAAACTGCGACACAACTTCTTCAGGAAGCGCAGCACATAGCCAACACTGTTCACAACGGGCAGACTCAGAAGGTGCTGCTTCCCGTCAAATGTGGCTGAAAACAAAACGACACAAAAACTAGAGTGAGTCGGGGGCAGGAACGCCATATCTGCACATAAAAAAGTTCATAATAATAATAGTATTTTCGAAAGACGTAAATCTATAAAATTAGGGTAATTAGCTTCTCATATGTCAATGCACAATTAGGAACATTTTCCAAACAAGAGTCCACCCTGGCTTTCAGAGGGCTTTTTCCTTTGAAAATGAAGAATATCAAGGTTTAACTTTGGCTTATTTGTGAGCAAACAGAAAATAAATTAAATTTATTCATACACAAAATATGGGTAAAAATATGACGCGCAATAGCTGAAGACAGATGTTGAAACCAGTATCTTAGAAAAGGCCTTGGTGTATTTGGTAAGATGAAGAATGCCAGACTTTTGATTAATGTCAGATGAGTGGAAAAATTGAGGAGGTGAAAAAAATTCAGCCATCATCTGTGCCCATTTTGCGTCATCTGTCCTTCAAAAGCCATTTATATGTAAATTACAGTTGTTATTATTATGCAACTGTTCCACAAAAGAGTATACATATACAAATTTGTATGTGTGTTGCTGGTCTTGCTCTCAGCTTATGCGGATTGCCTCAGAAATCAAATTATTCTGTGTGAAAAGTTGAATGGCAAACATTAAAATTCAAACCTGGATTCAATTTCAGGACACCACAGTGATCCACTTCAGTGTGTGGTAAAACCTTTTTTCTTAATGTTTTCACTCTGAGACCCAACTGTTGCAGCAATAGAAACAACTGCCAATTACAATAATTTAACTTGGCTGAAAACTACGGTTGTGGACAAACCATCTTCATTCCTCCATTTGAAAAGGGAATGCAGCCTTATGCAGAGATGGTTCTTAAACTGCCCAGAACAGTGATTTATATAAAGCACATCTCAAGACTGGTGAGTAAACAACAGTTTGGGTCAGACAAAATAAATGCCAAGTCGTGTCTAGTTTACTTCATCGCATTCTTAAAAGGCATCTGCCCATGTTTTTGTGGGACAATTTTCAGGAGATGTCAAGTACAGTACTAGCAATGGTCTTTGTTTCATTTTGTGAGGGGACAGGGGTAGGTTTAGGAATGGGGGGCATTAAAAAAAAAACAACCACAAAAAAACCTGCAGAAATCAAAAAGGGCAAACGTGACCCACTCTCTACACTCTCAAAAAAATGGTTGCAAATGGTTCCTCTGTGATTCCGTAGAGTAACCCCGTCAACTTCAATGTTTTCATGCTGGGCAAAATGGTCCGAGCAGTAGGAGCTTTCACACCTCACACTTGCGATTAAAGAAAAAAAAAAGTTCCTACTAAGAGATATTAAACAGCGTTTTTTTTTTTTTTTTTCCCTCCAGGGAGTGTAAGGATACAGAAACATTGTGGACGCGTACCTGAGATTTTTTCCCCGCCGTAACCTTGTGTGAGCAGGGAAAAGACTGCTTTCTGCTGGAAAGCACTGTCAATGCAGCCTTGGACCGCCTGCTGCAACACAGCTGAGGGCCTGTCAGGCCCAAAGTGATCAGGGAGCTGTTGCACTTTTTTCCTGTCAAGATTAGGACCTGTGTTGGCTTGCTTGTTTATATAAATGCAGACTGCAGACACAATACAGGGAGGAAGAAAATGCAAACATATTAGAGGTCAGACATCGGTCAAAAGCCACAATGCATGTCCTTAAATTATGTGATTCCCCTGTTCTTTACATCCTTCCCTCAGAGTTTGAAAAAAAAAAAAAAAGATTTTGTTCACCTTCACTCAGTAATAAGAGCAGGCAGTAGTAAATCATTAGTCAGACCAGAAAAATGTTTGCTTACTGTCTGGCTAAATATTGATATGCTCAAGCCTACAAGACAGATCAATATACTGCACAAAAAAAACATTGTATTTAACAAATTAATATTTTTTATTAACTACATTTGAACTGATATCTCAATAAATAATTTTTAATACTAAAATGATTGTGGCAATAATGGCAGAATGTCGGCCTTTACTGAAATGAAAAGCAAACTAAATAGGGTAAAACTATATTAGAAACACAAGACCGCAACATATTTTGTGAAAATTTATAATGATTTCCCACTATAACAAACAGGTTAATGATAAAGGGCAGTAGAATTAAGCCCACTTTCAAAATTTAAGCCTGAGAAAATTAAACTAGTTTGGCTGAAATTAATCTGCCTGAGAGAATTTCCCATCAAGGACTGAGGTACCTATGCCTCCAACGTATGATCAGCACAATTAAAAGAAACGGGCATTTCCCATTTACAATGCGCTGCCCTCTACTTTGGTCACTATGGCCTTTAATCGCAAGCCGCACCCTTTGAATTTATTACCACACAACAGCGTTAACACACAAAGCCACACCTATGAATCATGGTGCAAAATTTTGTGCTGTTTCTCGAGCAACTGTACATTAATATAATCAAAAATAGGGCAGACTGTGACCACTGGTTATGGAGTGACGACATCCTCCACTAATGCATGCAGCATCATGCTTTCCATCACCCCACAGGGATAAAATGTTTTGAGCTCGAACCTACCAGCTGTATGGATGGGAGCACAAAATATTACCAGATCTCCAGACCAATTTACTAACCCTTGCACCAGGAAAGAGTCATCATACACTGTAATGTGTAAGAGTGTGTAAATACAGGCAACTCAAGAAGTCCTGGACCCTCTCCTGAAAATTTGGAAAAATTAAGGTATAAAATAAACAATAAAGACAATGACTCAAATTTTCAACTTAATTATGCGGTGAAACTATTTTTCTCGAATGAACTTATTAATAATAAGCTGCACGGTTTTATGAGTGCGACTGAAGCGGACGATGAACTTAAACGTGATTTGATAACTTGATAACCCTTTCTCCATGTCAGCAGGTTGTTTGGAAGAGCTGCACGGCAGAAGCCCACACTGGAGCAACCTACGTATTGCAACATCTGAATATTGCTAAGAGTTATTAAATCTATGGGTGGAATCATGTGCTGAGGTCATATGAGATCACTGTAATTTTTCCTCATGCACATCGGCCGTATCTTGGTGAAAAAAGGGTGTATACAATGAAAAGTACCAAGTTAAAATATGGAGAAGAATCATTTATGCCTCTGGGCTGTTTTGCTGCTGGCGATCCGAGGAATTTTCTTAAGATCGATGTTGTAATGATTTCCACTAAGCGCCAGGATATTTTAGCCAAATTTGATTGCCTCCGATTTCCTGTCGAGACTTGGCTGTAGATGGGCCTTTCAGCAAGATAATGACCCCCAACATAGCTACTCTGACACCACCAACATTGAAGTGGTTTCAGGAAAAAAGACAGCAATCTGCTATAGCCATCTCAGTCACAGGACTTGAATCCAATAGAAAACCTGTGGTTGGAGTTGGAAAGGGCAGTCAACAGATATGAACTTCTAGGATCTGCAAATTTATTGCACAGAGGAGTGAATGCCTGATACCTCCAGAAGTGTTGAAAATACATCATGAGAGATAGGCAAAGTGCTGTTATCCTCTCCATTGGAAGTTCAACAGGTCTCAAAAATGTTGGGACACAGGCAAAAAAAAGGGCTGAAAAAGCCATTAATAAGAAGAAAATCATCTGAAAGAACATTTAGCAAGTAAATAAGTTAACTGGCATTAAGTGTGTAACATGATTGGCTATAAAAAGAATGTCTAAGAGAGGTTGAGTCTCTTAGAAGTAAAGATGGCCAGAGGCTCTCCAACCTGTGAAGGCTTGCTTAAAAAAATTGTAGAATACTGTAAAAACAATGTTTCTCAATGTCAAATTGCAAAGGCTTTGAAGGTCTCATCATCAACAGGGCATAACATCATCAAAAGATTCAGAGAAACTGGAAAAATCCCTGTGCACAATGGACAAGGCCGAAGACCTTTACTGGATGATTTTCGGGCCCTCAGATGCCACTGCATCACTCACTGGCATGATTCTGTCATTGACATTACTAAATGGGTCCAGGAATACTTCAAGAAACCACTGTCTGTAAACACAGTCTGCCATGCCATTCACAGATGCCACCTAAAACTCTATCATGCAAAAAGAAAGCCATTGTTGAGCATGATCCAGGAGCGCTGCCGTATTCTGTGGACTAAGGCTCATTTGAAATGGACTGTGGCAAAGTGTCCTGTGGTCAAACGAGGCCAAATTTGACATTCTTCTTGGAAATCATGGTCGTCATGTCCTCCGGGCTAAAGAGGAGAAAGACCACCCCTCCTTTTATCAGTTTTCACTTCAAAAGCCAGTATCTCTGATGGTATGGGGATGCATTAGTGCATATGCTGTGGGACACTTGCATGTTTAAGAAGCATCATGAATGCTGAAAGGTATATAAAGGTTTTAGAGTAACATATGCTCCCCTCCAGACGACATCTATTCCAGGGAAGGCCTTGTGTATTTCAGCAGCACAATGCAAAACCACGTAATGCAGCTGTTACAACAGCATGGCTTCGTAGTAGAAGAGTCCGTGTGCTGAACTGGCCTGGCTGCAGTCGTGATCTTTCACCGATGGAGAATATTTGGCGAATAAAGAAACAAAAAGTCCGTCAGGAGACCCAAAACTCTCCGGCAGCTGGAAGCCTGTATTAAACAAGAGTGGGATCGAATTCCAATGGCTAAAATCAAGAAACTTGTCTACTCAATGCCCAGAAGACTCCACTTTGTATTAAAAAGATGAGAGGATGCTACACCAGGGTAAACAGGCCCCTGTCCCAACTTTTTGGAGACCTGTAGCAGCCATCAAATTTTAAATGAGCTCATTTTGTGGATAATATTGTAAAATTTCTCAGTTTCAACACTTGTTATGTTAACTCTCTTCTATTGTGAATAAAATGCTGGCTGGTGTGATTGGAAAGTCATTGCATTTTGATTTTATTCACAATTTACACTTTGTCCCAACTATTTCGGAATTGGGGTTGTATAATTGAGAGTGTGTCAGTTAGCAATACAGAAAAACATGCAGGGTGTATTAATACCAAAGTGGTTAACAGCTAGTAAGGTGTGCAATTATTTTTGTATAATGAATGGAATGTCGTTGTATATTTGTATACTGTGCATATACCGTGGTTACCATACATACAGACTTATAGACTTATCTAAAGACACCATTTTGGTTGTTTTTGTACAAAATTTGTCATAAGGTTAAACATGTTTGGAACGATATCAAAGGTGAGCAAGCACAAAAAATAAATAAATAAATAAATAAAAATAAAGGAAAATCAGATCATCTTTCAACCAAACACAAAGAATTAATCTCAGTCCTAGTATAAATATACAGACGGGTGACATATTAAAGGAAAAAGCCTAAATAAATACATAGACAAGGTAAACATAACTAATGTAGGGGCTTCTGTCTATTTTCCTGAAATGATTTGGGCCCACTCATCTCCTGAATAGAGGAGGGGTCATTGCAAAGCAATGTAGAGCTTTTCTGTGTGATCAACATTGCATCCTATAATGAAGCGTTCATACCATGATGGGAGTGGTCTCTTGCAGAATGACCATGGCCCAAGCCCCATAGGGCAAAAGGGGTCACTGAATGGCTTCATTGGTATGTTAATGATCGTAATCATGCGCCAACATCTTTACAGTCATCACATCTCCAACCAAATGAAATCATGGAGGAGATTTCAGAACGTGTTAGACAGCACTTAACATAACCATCACAAAACATTACATAAGGGCATATCTCTTCGAAGAAAGTTACTCCCTCTCCACTGCAAAGTTTTGCACTGACATGCTCTATGTCAAGCTGTGTTCAAGCTGATCTGGCAGCATGTGGAGGCCAAACACCTTAATAAAATGGTTTGTTGATTTTTCCATTAATTTGTCACCCGCCTCCATGCCCAACCCCCCACATATGCGCACATAAGAAATGCAAAACCAGGAAATTTATCAAGATTTGTAAATATTTAATTTCATTTGGACTCTGAGATTATGCAACTGAGCAATTAATATAGCAACAGCTTTGAGCTGAGCAGATTAAAATCCACTGAACAACAGTGAGCAATACAGACTTGGAGATGCTTAACAACAAAAAAATATATCAATAATCACAGGGGGTTGCGTTTATGTGCATGAGTGTGGGTATATGAGCGTGTGTGTGTGTGTGTGTGTGTGTGTACGCTCACATATGTATACACACTACAGAGAAAAATGTGAAAGAGTATTTCCCAATGTCTTCAATTTGTGATTTTTTTTTTTCAAATTTAAATGAAAATTTTCATCTTTTAGATCATCCAACTAATTTTAATACATGACAAAAAACATGCAAGTAAATACAAAATGCAGCTTTAAAATGATCTTTTACTGAAGGTAAAAAGTTAGATTAAAAACCTACATCTCATGTGAGAAAAATAATCTCACCCTAAATCTAACTGATTGCGCCACTTTAGGTAGCAACAACTGCAATCAACCGCTTCCGATCGCTGGCATTCTACACTGAGTCTTCTACAGTCTTCTACAGTCTTCTTGTTCCTCTGAGTCTTCTGAGTCTTGCTCATTTCTCTTTTCAAAAAATTGGTTCTAAACGAAAGGTCTGGCCTACTGCTGTCAAATGCAACACAGCTGCATTCTTCATTTCTAATGGTATACTGAGGTTTACTGACTCTGATAAGAGAACAAATTAATGAAGTCAATACATTTTAATGCTAATATTACCTCAAGTCATAGTTCTATGCTGATAGGACACAAAGTTCCCATTTTACAACATCTAAATGCCTAAAAGTGCACAAAATCTAAATTTCAGTCTTTCATAAACACGATCCTATTACTTTAATGAACCCTGAGGAGCAAGCTGTCCATTGAATTCGACCCATCCTTGCCTCAGGAGCAGTGGGCATCCATAATGCAGCCCCCTGGGGCCGACTCCAGTTCCCAAAGCCAGAGCCTTGAGGAGGGGCAACAGCAGGAGTGCTCCTGGAGAGCATTTTTTAGGGTCAAATGAAATTGTGACGGTTGGCAGAAACCCAAGCAAGCACAGCAAAAACAAGAAAACTCCCAGCAGGAAGGTCACAGGCGGCCAGGACTCCAACTCAGAAGCTCCCTCTTCAGAGATAACAGTGGCAACAGTGCTACCCTGCTACCCTGCCACAGTGTCACATTAAATATGACTGACTGGAGATATAAAGCCATCGTTTCCTTGTTTAATATACAAGACAACAGATGGTTGTCAAAGAGTGGATTTCATTTGGAATCCATCTGTTAACTCTCAATATGAAGTCTATATTGAGAAAATTGTTAGTACTGGCGAAACATGGCATTATTTGGCGCAAAAATCTTGGACTCCCATTAGGGATATATATATTGAAACCGTATAGATGGCCAAATCAACTACTTAGTACATTCCTAAAAAGAAAGAATACACTAGTGAGCCAAGGAACCACAAAAGACCCAGAAGACTACGGACAGCTGTGAAGCATGACAGAAGACTTCTTTCCCAAGTGAAGGAAACCTACTTCACTTCAGTTAGCTAGATCAAGACGAGGATTCTGTGTCAAAGAGACTTCACCAGAGTAAATACAAAGGCTTTGCTGCGAGATGCAAATAATTATCCCTCCAGCATAATGATGCAGATGGGATACAGTCTTCAGCGCGGTCGTTAATATTTTTTTACGAAACTTGCTGTGTGAATTAATCATGTCCTAGACTGGTGCCTTTTGATATTTTGGGATTTCTGAGATTAGACAGCAGGGGCCGGGGGGACATGTCATCTTCTGATGACTCTTGTTAGTTAGCCTCAAAGCAGGAAGACCAAACAACAGTAAACAATGAAACATTTATTTTCAAAAAGCCTATGCAGTTCTAAAACAACATCCTATGGACAGATAAGACAAAGCTACACATGTAGCATAATAATGGGAAAAATATTGCTGATGGGAAGGAACTGCTCTTCATCCAAAGCATGCCACCTCATCTGGGAGGCATGGTGGAGGTAGTGTTATGGTGTGGGAAAGCATGCCTGCCAATGGGTCTGAGTCCCTAGTATTTTTTCATGAAGTGACTGCTGACAAAAGCAGCAGCACTTTAAATGGTGGAGCTTTCTAATAATGTGCAGGACTCTCCTTTGCCTCCAGAATGATAACTCACACAGTAAATTTGTCGTTCATACATTTATGCTGAAAATCTCCAGTTCCATCACAGTCCAAGGGAGCATTATTGGATTACGATCTGGTGACTGAGCTGAGGCCATTGGAGTACATGGAACTCATTGGCACATTCATGGAACCAGTATGATGTTGTTTGCGCCTTGTGACATGGCAGGTTATCCTGATGCAAGCAGCCACTCATAAACGGGCAGACTGTGGCCATAAAATGATGCACATGGTCACCAACAATACTCAGGTCGGCTGTGGAATTTAGCTGAATGATGCTCAATTGGTATTAGGGGCCTAATTTGTGCCAAGAAACTATTCCCCAAACCATCACCGCAAGCCGAAACTGTTGACAGAGGACACAATGCACACCTCATTCGACTGGTGGAGAGACTGTTCAGCTGCTAATTAGCGGAGCCAAGCGTGCTAAATTGGGGTCGAACTGAAAGCCTGAGGGATGGTAGGCTCCCAGGAACAGGACTGGCCAGTGCTGCTCTAGAGACCCCAAAGTAACAGTCCTCATGATGCACATTTCACCATCTGGGCTTGCCATTTTTCTCTCCGCCCCAGTTCCCCCAGTTGCACTCATTCTCCCCCCCCCCAATAATGCAGTTCCTTCACAGTCATAATACATGGAATAACTTTGAATCTTTCATCTCTCAAAATAAGGATTGATAAGCCCCCCAAAAAAGTGATTTATTACTTAATACAGTAGGATTCATTTCTTAGGCATGACATTTGGAGATTGAAGCAATGGTTGCTAAACATGGGACTCACATAAAAACTGAATTGGACAACAATTACAACTGTAAAAACAATTAGGCTATAGCAATTTGATGCAATATCTATAAAGGAGCTTTATTTCTGATCGATGCAATGAGACCATGATGAATGAAGGTATCAATTTCTTTCAAAAACAAAACCTCAATAAGCAATTCCAAAACTTTTGAAAAGGCATTTCATATAAAAACAGGAGATAATGAAAAGCACCCCTGAAGCAATAATCTCCATTTAGATGGTCAGTGATAAAATTTGATCAACTGTTTTGACATAAAACAAGCAAAAATCGTAGTTTACACAGCCGGCATATCTATATGCACCGACTTCTTATATTCTCAGTTTTCTATTTTAAAGATCAAAAATGACAATAGTAAATAATTTGTAAAAATCATACAATATGCAGCAGCGAAATATCCATTAAATACTGGCTTGATGTCTGAGAATTCACTATACAATAGTATGGAATTGAAAATAACAATATAGGTCATAAAGCTTTACTGAATATTTATGCTGTATTATTACAACATGTTCAATTTTTATCTGCAGTCCAATGAATTTGGTAAAGCAAGAGCTCAAAATGAAAGCGGTTATTCAAGCAAAGTTCAATATATTTTCCAAAACACAGCACCACAGATTCGCAGATCACATCATTACAACAAAAAATGCTATCCACCAATAACAACAACAAAACAATTATGATTCTAAAAGGGAGCAATCCACACCGACTGTCTGCAGGATATGCAGTGTATTCATATTAATGCAACACTTCCGTGAAGTTCCAGGGTCCAGCATTTGAATGAGCAACCCTGTCATTCCCCATTGAGACGAATCGCTCAAAATAAACAACATAATTTGAGAATTAATAACAACCTTTCCACATCCATTACCCACAAGGCACTGCTCTCCTCTCAAACCAATATGAAAGCTGCATGCGCTTAGAAGAGATGAAAGTGGGGGAGGGGAGAGGAGCCAGCCACTACCCATCCCCCCTCTTTGCTCGCTTTATTTTCCCTTCTCTAGCGAGTCCCAAGGCTGGGTTTTGGCTTTGTGTGACAGCACTTTCTGCAAAAGGGCTTCCTCCTGCCAGTGTGAATGCCGGGGAGTTGTAGCTATGTGTTCTCAGAAAGACTAATGGCACACTTTTTCTGAGGCTCCAGCCCATGCTTAATGCAGTGGTTAATTCCTCATTTGAGGGGGGGGGGGGGTCGGTTGTAGTAAAGCTTTGAGCACATTAGGATGCTGGTCAGCTGTAGTACTTGGGGGGGGGAGGGGTGCGGACATTAAGCACTGCCTGAAAGTACTATTGTGGCTACAGGGGTTTGTGTTGTTGCTGTGGAATGAAGGCCAGAGGCTAGCGGTTGTGTCAGGTAGGCTGGGAGCGCGTGCAGAACAGAGGTGGGTTGGAGAGGAGGGTCTAAGAGAATCTGTGTGGGAGGGCCTGCACATCTGTAGGCGGGTGTGTGAAGGTCAGGAGGTGGAGGTGATAGGTGGGAGGGTAGCTTTCAGCTGTCAGTTAAGAATTATAAGCAACGGTGCTGCATTGTTTCGTACAACTCTCAAGAATATTCTAGAAGGTGCACAGGAAACAATGTCGGGTTTTGGAACATGGGCAGCAGAGCACAGGGCACTGTCTGGTTTGGGCTCGACAATAAAACAATAGCGATAAATCTCTCAATACAACTTTTCTCTGCATGAAAATACAACATGTTCAATAGTATATCCGTATAGATTGCTTGAACTGACAAACTTGCATAAAAAACCAACACAAAATCACGTTGCACAACTGAGCCATCAGTAAACCAATCAAGGAGAAGTTCCCAGCAGACAGCCAGGAAGAGTGCAAATATGACTGAGGTACACCATCACACAAAAACAAATGTTTCAGTTCCTGCATTTGGTGAAGAAGAGAACGAAAGGAAACAATGACCCTCTCAACAAAACAAATTTTCAGCGACAGCCGTGTATTCAACGCAACAGTCAATCGTCCGTGTAGTGAATGTTAGTTTGATAGTGTCATTGGACACGTCAAGCCACAAATGTGCTACTTATAATGTGCCACTGCCACCATGGGCTTACTTTTTCAATTGCTAGGAAATTAAGTTCAACAGTTCGTAAGATTCCTGAAAGAAAATCAGAGGGCTGCTGAATTAAAGTGTACCCCACCTTGCAACTATTTCTTGTTAATTACCGTACTTGCGTTACTAATTTTATGATTACTTGTTCAACTTCACACGATCCACAGCTTGATTTAATCACTCTAAGAATAATATTTATCTTTTAAAGGAGAATATTAGACTGTTTTTAACCCATACTTGCTTTTAATTTTTTATTTTTTGATTTAGAGCAATTCAACCCCGATCATCTACCCTTCTGGTATATTCATCCTTAATTTTAGAGCATGTGAATCATTATACACAATCCAGGCAGAAACAATGACTTTGCTTTTTGATGTGACATTTACTGATAAAGACTCGGGTGGAAAAGGAAAAACCTTCATGATCAAATTTTTTATCAATTAATCCAGCCCAATGTTTGGGCTTTCTCTCTGTTTCTCTCTCATTCTACCCATCACAAAACTGGCAAAGCTGGAAAACCAGGCAAGCGCCAACAGTCAACAAGCAGACTTTCACAGCTTACGGAAACAAAGAGAAGCAACAGCGAGCCTTAGAGCATATAATAAAGGGAACTCTGAAAATCAGGAGAGAAACAGGCCCAATACGCCTATCCTGAGTCACCCTTCCCCTTCCCCTATCCCAAAGCAGGGATATCTGAGAGTGTGACACAACATACAGAAACACCGAGGTAGCCTCTCTGTCTTTGAGGAAACTGAGAATGCTTGGGAAAAATAAGAGGGGTAAATACCACTACGACTTTTTTGTAAGGTGTAAAATGCCTGCTTATAACTTCACTGGCACGATTGCACCCCAACAAATTCAAAATGACATTACAAGAGAAACATAATTATTTATCTGCACTGTATGTTGGTGATTCTGTGCTGAGATATATGAGGCGCAGAGGACTGCATCACTGATGGTAGGATACCCCGCTAACTATTTTCATCTCCCATGGGGCGTAAGCCAAAAAGGGAAATTATGTCGTGGCGCAGTCTGTCTGACTGTCCGTTCATCTGTCCGTATCGGAAGATACTTGGCTGGTAAAATCAACGCCTCCTACAGTTTTCATAAGACATCCCTGAAAGTTTGCACATATGCTGCGGCTAGACTGATGATACTCGTTTTGCAGTTCTGACACCGGTGGGGGTTGTTGTGTTGTACATGAAGAGGTGATTCTGATGAATATATAAAAAGCTATTTATGCTAGAGTTCATCCAGAGTTGAACAACGACCCCCTCCCAAAACCAGAGACTGATGGCTTCCGCCAGAGAAAGGAGAGACCATATCAGGCTTTGGGTCAAAGCCCATGCAGCAATTTTTCTCCGGTTAATTAAATGAACGCACGCCGCCTGAGTAGAAAGACGATTTTTTTTGCGGCAGAGCCAGAAACACGTACGGCTTTAATGCAGGGGCCCCCAGGCTCGCGCGTAAATCACCCCGCCTGCTTGTTTAGAAATTACCACGGTGACCTTTACAACTGCAGGAGCTGAAGAGGAAGTTTCCTGTGGGTACGGATAAGACGGGGGTGAAATGGGGCCCCCGGAGGTTGCTCGAGAAATTGCGAGCCACAGACAGGCACATTCGTCATGCAGTTGCCCAAACCGTCTGCGCCCAAATTTTTTTCAGAAAAACAAATACTAGCTCAGAATCTTCAAACGTACACGCCTTTCAGTCTGGTGAGTGAGGTTGGGGTGTACAACTACAGTGACAAATATCTTCAAGCTCCCTACACATTTAAGAGCTGCATTATGAAAAACTAATGCAATAAAGCCTGTCCATGAACAGAGATGAATAGTATCGACTCTGCACGATAAAATTTTCGACATAACAGCCGCACACCCAAGACACTCAATCTCATATTTAAAACAAAAAACTCCAGTATAAAGCCATAATCACATACAGAAAGTCAATGCTGCATATTTTTTGTAAAAGCAAGAGTATATTGGTAAGCCACTCACTTTCAATCACGCCAGAGACAAAATTCACGGCTAAATAGTAAAATCTGGTTCAAAGTTTCAAAAAAATAAGCAATAAATAGAAATAAACATGAGCCTAACAGCTTCTGAGATAAAAATCAGCAGCTTTAGCAACTATTTTTGAACCTCTTTGATGCCTCCTCTAGGGAAATGCACTCCAAAGATGGCAAAAAAATTTCAAATGAATAAATCAAGAGCATTTCAGGATGGATAGCACCTACCAAGGAGTAATAATGTGCTACTACACTCGAAAAAACCACAGTGCCGATGAAAAGCCTACCCTCCCAACGGTATTCTTTAATTGAACAGACTTTGTAAATGTCACTTGTGGTAAACACAGTATTTAATGAGGAGCAGTGTCAAAGGTGACAACACACCACCCTTTAACACTTCAAGAGAAGCTAATCTAAGCAGCCGAGGGAAAGAAAAAAAAAAACACTAAACCGTTCTTTCATGTAATTTCCTTACCTGCTACAAATTTGTTCAATATACTGTACAGGCCGAGTTTATGCAAATGTGGGGAGATCACAATGAATGTTTTATCCCTTTACAGCACCATTTTGAAATAACATAAAAATAATTGGAAGCAGTGATACATTCCAACATCACTTCATATGTAAAACTGGAAAAGAGCAAGTAAAATATGAGGAACACTTAAGCAGCATTGAAGGTAACAACATACGGAGGGATTCTATATTTCTCCACAACATCACAGATTTCTTTTTCGGTGAAGTAGGACAGTACAAATTTAGAAAAGGCTCTATAGATGGGTAAAACCATAACGAGAAATGATAAAGAGGTATACAATCCCGGTCCAGGGGTGCATTTCCCAAAAGCATATTTGTTCACTACGTTAAGAAATATGTGGTTCAACAATACACACTCAATGGTTCCCACTAGCGAATCTGTGAATCTTAAGACGGTAAAGGAGGGTCCCGCCTTGACCATGGCAAGAGCGAATATCATTGGTTGTCTGAACACCTAATCCTAACCCTAACCCTAACCATCCTCCAAAACAAGCAGCAGAAGAAGAAGGTGTTCGGACAACCAATGAAATTCGTTCGGGGTGTAGTCAAGGCGGGACCTTCCTTTGCCATCTTGGGGTTCGCAAATCGGCTTCCCACTATGCAAGTTAGAATCTGAGTTTTTGAGAATCATACCCCAGATACGTCTCAGCAATTTTGTTTTAACTTATCAGGGTTCTATAGTTTACACTGCTTTCCAGCAATGAGAGCAAAATAATTAGCAAAATCAGCTGGAAAATTTCACTGGTGGTAGAAACGTCAAACGCCTTTCAATTTCTCACCACAGGTCTTTCCACATCTGAAAATAGATGGGAGTACCTCTGCCCCTTCAGTGACAACACTGCAGCTCCCAGCCTCTACTCTCCAGCTCTGAACACAAGTCAGATTCATCTCCGCCGGAACCCGCGACCACTGGACTGCGCGAACACTACCCTTCTGCCATCGGCCGCCCATACAATTCAGCTGGCGGCCTAATCGGAACAAAAACCCTTGTATGGGAACAGGGAAGCGAGGCTTCAGGAGGCCGAGAGGCGATCCTACCTGTGAGCACCTGGGGTGTGGCCGAGTGCGGGACGGTAGCGGCATCCTGCGGGATGGAGCTCATGTCCGGTTCAGGGGTGCTGCTGGGAGGTGAGATGGCCAGAGGGGTCATCACCAGGCGGGGTTTCAGCTGCAGGGGGCCAATAAACACACAACAGGGCCAGTCAGCTCTCCAACCTGACCAATCACAGACAATCTCCCTAATTAGAAACAATGCAAACAAAAAAAGATGCCCGTCCTCTCCTCTTGTAACAACAACAGAACTCGCAAACTACAAATGTTCATCAGCTAGACAAATTCATAAATAATAAAACATTCAAGGACAATTAGAGCGAATTTGGTCTCTCATTATCTTTGTCAATAATGGCTGAGAACTACATCTTCATCAACAGAAGCTGAGCTGTCAGGGCTCTACCATTTCAGCTCGTCTTTCCTGGGCGCGACATCCACACACACCCACACCAAACGCACAGTGCGCTAAAAGCTAAGAGGGGAAATTTAATGCAGCATTTTAAACTTCCCAGAACGTGCCCCCAGAGGCGGAGGATGGGAGAGATAGAGAAGCGCCGGCGCTGGGCTTCCATTTGCGGTGGTAGCCGAGAGACGCCAGTCTGATGCAGTCCCACCGAGGCAGCAGCGCTGACTGACACGGTGGGCATGCCAGACAGCGGGGGGTGGGGCTGGACGAGAGGCAGGGGGATCAAGGCTTCAGTCAGGCAGTGCTGACCTTTGACTAGGAATAATGAGCAGCATAATGACCTGGGGGGGGGGGTTTGGGAGAAGAGGGTTTGAGGACACACTGCTGTGTTCTCAGCACCAATTAGCTTAGCAAATGCAAGCACACCCTGTATCACTTAACCAATAAAACTCCCCCCATCATCACAACCTTCCATACCCAATTCTTAAAATACACCACAAAGCCACTTTTTCCATTTCCCCTTTTTATTTTCGATTTCGCTGGAATGCTCCCAGGCAAAAATCATGCAAAGCACCTCCAGGCCTCTGGTTTCACACTTCCTTTGAAATCCTGTCAGCTCATGTCACAGATACATCAGACACAATACACTTAATGGAGAGAAGGGCCGGGGGGAGGCGTCAGTACTGAGTGGCCTATAGTACGTGGTTGGGGGAGGGGAGGGGGGTAAAAATCTCATTTCCTGGTGGCGGTTGCAAAGCCATCTCAGTCTCATCAAGACTGGCCCCGGGAAATTCGTCCAGCAACCTACCCCCCTGCCCATTTTATTGGATTCAATGAACGTTTTTATCAACAGCAACACCAGATGCCGGAAATAAGATCCCACTTCAGTCCCATTGGCAACCATTCATGCGTGAACAAAATATTCGGCGTCACAATGCGGTGCAATACCCCCAGCAATTACTACGTCAACTGGGCTACATGTGGAGTCGCAATGCAAACTAGCCAATAGTAGCTGCAAACCCTTTTTTATTGATAAAAAAAAACTTAAACCAAATACTACTTTTTAGAAGAAATGAACAAATAAAATTTACATGATTTAATTTTTGCAAAGCCAAGTTTATGATATATACTTGAAATAAGGCTACAAATAGATCATCTTTGGTACATTTGAAAAAAATTACCAGAGCAATAAAATGACAAAAATATGATAGATGACAGTTACACACGCTGACTGCGACAACAGCACCACTGTCGCTGATGTGAGCCGGAACAGAGCTTGCTGGGTTAGGGACTCGCCAGTCTGTTGAAATAAACCC
The DNA here is from genome assembly GCA_029721435.1 of Gymnothorax reevesii. Classification (NCBI taxonomy): domain Eukaryota; kingdom Metazoa; phylum Chordata; class Actinopteri; order Anguilliformes; family Muraenidae; genus Gymnothorax; species Gymnothorax reevesii. The sequence goes on from CM056576.1 coordinate 45,852,046, forward strand.
CCACAGACTCACAGCCCATAGAATAACGAACGACCGCAAATGCACCCCCACCCCCAACAATGCTGACCTTAAACCCAGGTTTCCTCCCTCGCTTCTTGGGGACTTTGAGGGGCGACAGGGACTCGGCGTAGCGGTTCTGAAAGTCCATTTTGGAGACGTTGCGGATGGGGGGTCTCCCCCGCTTCCTGCCCGGAATCTTCCCCCTCTGGCCGGATATGAAGGAGGGGCTCATGGCAGGCGATTGCATCTCACTGTTGTCTGCTTTCTGTGCCGATGCCGCAGGAATACTCATTGGACCTGCGAACACAGCACGGCTCGGTCACTCAGTGCTTAGAGGGAGGAGGCATCAGAGGTGCTGAGAGTAAATATACACACGCAGATAACACACACATATGCAAATATGTACAGACACACATACACTGACAGGAGTACACAGTAACATATGCATGGAAGCATAAAGAAGCACACACAATCATATAAAGAGGCCACACGCGCACACACACAAGTGAGTCACAATTCACTTTTAATTATCCAGTTCTAAATAACCCAGCAGCAGGATGACAAAAGGATGGTAAAAACAGAAATCCTGCACCGAAAGGCTGATGAAATATTAATCCCCTCAAACAAACGGCCTCGGATCCAGATAGCTAAGCCTCAGTCAATTTACAGGGCAAAAAAAAACCAAAAAAAAAACATGCTTTCAGTTTTAAAAATAATCACAACAAACCAATCATTTGGCACACAATATCTAGATGTAATCAAACAAGAAGCGACAACCAAAACTCACCGAGATGCTTACACTGCAAATATATACAAAAACACACGCACGCGCATCACAGGTACGCAGGAAAACGCACAGCAGCCAAGGCAGAATAATTTGAGAAGAAACAGAGCCCTAAATATAGCAGCTAGCAGCTGAAACCTGACAACATAAAGCATTTCACCACGCGCTAACATCAAACCCATCCCCCCGCTCCTCCAGTCAATACAGCTTCTATTTCCCGTCACCCCTCTGGGAGTCTCCCCATTTCAGCGCCGAGTGTCCTTCCAGAGGAGCACCCGTATTACCTTACTTACGAGTGCCGCTAACAACCGAAGCCTCTAGCTCCCTCGCTTCCCTGTTCCAGTCCTTCTGCTCTGGGCTCTGGGTTAGGGGCTGTTCACAGAGGGAGAAAAGCCATCATCCCCCTTCTGCCTGCCAACTCTGCGCTGCCTCCCCCCTCTCCCTCTCCCTTCTTTCTCGCTCAATCTCTCCCCCAATCCCGTATCTGGGCACACCAGCTGCAAACATCTCATTAGGCTAATGCATTCAGCACAGAGGCAGAAAACTCCGTTCACCATGGCTACATAGCGATGAATTTCCATTAAGATGACAGTTTCGAACCACGTCGCGTCCGGGGAGGCGGCCAACAGCTGGCTCCCCCCCACCCCCCACACACACTCACACACACACAACTCGAAAAACGACCACAAACGCGCGCTTCGGCAAATCTTAAACATAAAGAGACGCTCGGTGAAGCAATAAAATAAAAATAAAAAAAGGAAAAGGACAGCTTATATTTCTAAACATACCGTGGTATCTGCGATCCGTGGCGTAGCACAATGCTACACGGTACTTCGTTCCTCTTCCTTTTTTACCATGCAGCAAGACGCGAGATCACAAAACGGAACAGAAGAATTACAACAAAATGAATAAAATACGAAGACGTACCATTTAAAATTGCGAGGTCGGGGAGAACGGTTTAAAAAGATTCTACGTCCGTTGCTATAACCCCTGGACGACGGCTAAGCCCGAGCCGCTTCCCCTCAGTCCTCTGGCCTCGACACCGCTCACTAGGCTAGTCTCCGGCTTCCACTGTCACCGCTGCGAGCGCAGAAAATTGTCCCTCCTCTGTTGTCATGGCAACAGGGCTCTAACATCCTACCGCCGTCGGTCTCCCTCGTACAGTGTAGTAGCGTTTGCAATTTGCTCGCAGTTCTTGGGGTTGGATGGGGTGGGGGTGTAATTGGGCAACGTCGTCCCGTCGCTGAAGGATGAAGGATCTGTTTGTAAATGATAGGAAATGTCAGAAACGTTTCCCTTTTTCTTGCTTTGTTTTCGGGTTCGTTGGTATTTTAGGCAATAAACAGGAAGCCTTGTTTCCTACCGTATGAAACACACAGCTTTTGTTCCGGGTTGGCACGGTCCTTGAAAATGCAAACGTCTATTTACATACTGTAAAGCTTTGCAGAGCCTTCGGTTTCTGACATAAAGGGAGCTGGCGAGCCGCCAGTGTCTACAAACTGAACTACCATGTCCTTATTTTTCATTCTGCCATTTTGCATAGGGATAAAAATACGCTATTGTCACCATAACTGAACGCAGCAGCACCATCCAACAGCATGCAGAGCTCCTCAAATATAATTTTAGCCATTTCATATTCATCTTCTTACAAGATTCTCTTTTTCCAAACAATATTGATTTGTTATTATTCTAATCAGCAAAAAATAAGACTACATTCTAGAAGTAAAAGCAGATTGTACACATCTAAAAAAATTTACTATGAAACAAAATTATGTTCTGTCAAAAAAAAAGCAATACAAATTTAAATCAATCCCTACGAAACCTCCAGTTCGTTAATTTTATTTCCAAAACACGACATATGAATGGTTTTTAGTGCAGAGGGGGGAAAAAAAGTATATGAAGTTGGTTACTATGTTCCAAAAAAATTTCAGTGTCTGTAATATTCTTCAAAAACCAAAACACCGCTTTCACAATCCAGGCACCCGCCAATGTACGTTGCAGGAGAGCTACCTGAAACAGTCAATGCCCGTGTTATTTAAAGCCCTATTTTAACTACTTCAAACTTGAAAACAGAATTTAGTCGTTAACTTGCTTTTACTTTCAGTCATAGAAAAAAAAAAACAGAACTGTTGAGGCATTTTGAGCGTGTGAACGCGCGCAGGTGTGTGCGTCAGATAGATAAGCGAGAGTGGAGGGTAAAGAAAAAGGGGGGCAGACTGAGTAGGTCAATTAATAAATAACAGTGTGCATGTGAGAGTGAGAGGGAGGAAAGGGAGAGGAGGGCAGACTCGCGCAACTCGCTCTTCATAGTTTCCGTTTGACCATATAATTTGCATGGTGCGGAAGTACCTTAACCGCACATGCAATAGCGCAAGAAGGCCCAGCCCCCTACTCCATGTATGCAGGCTGTTTATTCCTGCATAAGACTCCCCCTATTCATCTGTCTAATTACTGTAGATGGGGACGGCCCAGTTTACTCAACTGTACGGGAGCCTAATAATGGAAATGTCATTCTCATCATGCTAATTAAGTCACTCTGGATAGATGGGGCTCTCTTCATCTCCCAAGGAGAGGGAAAATAAAACTGATTTTCCTCCGCTTTCAACTCTGATTCCATCTAATTTGCAGGCAGAGGAGAATCCAAAACGTATTTTGCTTTGTCGATAAGACGACTGAATGAAAGAATGTTTCTCTTCAAGCTGCTCGCCACTACTGCCTGAGCTGTTGACGAATATCAGGAGGGCATAATTAAAACAGACCGTTTTTCTCGACAGTCCCATCATATTGAAAGTCCTTTAAAACAATATAGAAAGTCTCTGTTGCCTAGCACATTATGCCTCGCACATTGTAGGTGAATAAACAAATAACATGCGCAACTGATGAAATGTATTGTTTGTTTCTTTAAAGCTAATCAATTTTTGTTGCCATGTCATGTCACCAACTGTACTCTTCTAAACACGTCACAGATTAAAGCTCATACCATACATTCATACCAATGGGAAGGTTAGAGTCCCCAAGTAGCCCAGCATGCCTTTGGAAAGTGGGAGGAAACCAGAGCACCCAGACTGAACCCAAGCAAACTCGCAGAGAACTTGCAAACTCCACACGGAAAGGCCCCAGGCCCGGATTTGAACCAGCGACCTCCTTGCTGTGACCTTCTAACCCACTGAGCCACCACATCGCTCCTTGCAGAAATGAGAGCAAATTAGAAAAACGTGCTACTTTAGCAGGTCAAAGGCACATAAATTTCATTAGAAGACAACTCTAAGGTTTTAAGCCAAGCAGTCAGAACAAGAACTGAAATTCTGCGTGAGGCTATCCCCAGCACACTATACAGATACATTACCAGCCTAATCCATTTGTGAGCTCACAGTATAAACTGTAATCATCATAAACCCTCAAGTCCTACTGGATTCAAAGGCCTCCACACAGAGAGGGGGGTCACTTCCCAGAGGGATTGTGGCGTCTCTCGGTTTGGCTTCAGTGTGGCACTGCCAAATGGCAGGGCAAATTGACAAGAAACTGGTAACATGCTGGTTTGAGTCCTGGCTGGGTGACCACCACTTTATCCTTGGGTGAGGTATTCCACATAAATAGCTTCAGCAGTAGGAATGGCCTGCTTATAATGAAGTTGACTCCATCAAATCTAAGGACCTATATATTAGTTCATAAAAAGAACCTGCCTTATTCAAACCTTTGGAACTTCATGCCTCTTTTAAATCGTAGCAGACATCCCAAATTTTCCAAAAATCCCAAATATGTCCTGCCGAATTACTGGGAAATGTGTATGAAACGATGCGCAAGATCTACATATTTTCTATTTGATGCTGATTTGATATTTCTTTGGAATTCTAATACCATAAAATCATGGCGCTCTGGGTTTGAATATTTCACTCAATATAAAAGGACTACAGCTTCAGTGAAGCAACACAATGAGCAGATATAGAATATGTCCGTGACATTATCCTACAACAGGGGGAAAAAAAGCTGCTTTTTCTAACTTTGAAACTACTTAAGGGGAAATTCAAGCAGAACTAGAAAACCACTCTGAGAGTGCAGACCTCCACCAAGCACATTTCCCTCCATGTTGCGACTTCCACCATAGATATTAGTCTTGGCTGTTTAAAGATGTCTGTTGCATGTTTCTAGCTTCATTTGTTTTTTTTTTTTTCTTATGATGCAACATTTCCCCTCATGTTATGATTTACACATAAATATTAGTCCTACATTTATTTCATCCATTTTTTCAGATTCCCTGACCAAGAAAACATACTATTAGCAACTGAATTCATAATGATATCAATATTAGTTCAGTAGTTATTCAGGAAAATCAAATTTTCCGTAATGGTGGTTTTCTTCTGGATCTAGTTCCCTGGCTTTTGAAGATACAGTAAATCCGGTGACACCTTCCTAATTCTGCAATATCTTGGCTATATAATGGTGTTTATCGCATGTTTGTAGCTTCATTTGTTCTCTTCCTATTCTGAAAGTTCCGAAGGTCCCCTACTTTCGTATTTTGGATCATAGTATCATAGTATCCATTCGGAATTATTCCATTTTCAGGATCAGTCTTTGATATATTGTAGAACATGTTCGAAACTTGTCCTGTATTTTTTTCCATGTGCCCTGACCATTTTTGGTGGAGTTATATGCATAAATGTCGAAAATGGCCCTATCTCACAATGTTAAAGAATCCTTTAAAAAATTCCAGGATCCAGACGGAGATCCAGATCACTTCTAAAATCTAATCATTTCTTCCTTATACCAATCTGTACAATCCCTGAAAATTTCATTAAAATCTGTCCATAACTTTTTGAGTTATTTTGGAAACCAACAGACAAACAAACAAACAAACAAACAAACAAACCCAGGCAAAAACATAACCTCCTTGGCGGAGGTAATGAAGCTGCACAAGTAACTCAGGATAAGGATATCTGCTAAATGCCAAAAATATAATAAAAGTGCCTAAGCCACTGACCTTACTGCAGCACAGCCAGATATTCCCGCCCATTCAAAATCAGTGCCTTTTGCTTAACTGCCATCTGAGATACAGCAATCCATTATCAACACCTGCAACAGACCCCAACTACTTCCATTCAATTCACTTCAGTTTAAACCACAATTTTTTACGACACACTATCACAAAGGTGCTTTGTACGCCGCAACAGACAGTCAAACACCAGGCTGAACCCTAAAATAGCTAGCATATGAGGTAGAAATGCTCAAACTATAGTAGGAGCGAGTAGCTGAACTGCACATACTGCCTGTCGGTCTGTGGACCCTGGCCTTCGTCAGGCTCAATAAATCGAGTGACCCGGTAAGGCACAGCACTGGAGGGGGGGGGCACCTCTCTGCATTGCAGCTGGGAAACAGCCAACACGCACAGAGGGAGAAAGTTCACCCCGCCAATCCTGACAGCAGGAAGCCCTCTATCAACATGACAGAGCAGCGACCAATAATAACCCAGCTATTCATTTTAGAGGCTCCAGCACTGCTGGACGGCTGTTTGCAAACAGCCAGGCCATAGCACTTCTAAAAGCAACAGAACAGAGGAGCACAGCTCCTTGCATGCAATAATAGCATGCAGAAATGTTAGGTGAATCCAAAATTACATTTGCTAGAATCTGCCGTGCAGTCTGTGAGTATTGGGAGAGGATGCAATTCCGACATAGTTTGCAGGATATAGATGCAAATACCTAAAAATTCCAGCCAACCGTATTTATCCTAATCTTCATCGTTTTCAAAATCTAATGTATTGAAGTACACAACCAGGACGTAAAAATTGTGTTAAGGTTCAAATATTTACATACATTACAACAAATCCTCCAACCAGGGTTCCAACTAAAGTATGCTAATGCACAGGCTTGCAGATTTTACCAATTACCTCCGCCAAGGAGGTTATGTTATCACTCGTGTTCGCCTGTTTGTCTGCCTGCTAAAAGGATAACTCAAAAAGTTACAAACGGATTGGCACAAAATTTGGTAGGATGGTAGGTGGTGGTCAAAGGAAGAGTTGATTCAATTTTGGAAGTGATCCAGAACATATTCCGGATTTTAGATCCGGAGGAAGATAAAATATACCTGAATGGTTTGATAAAAGAACTATGAACACATTGTCCTTTAAAGACAGATTATGCAGGATTTTCACCTTGAAAATATTGACGCAAGTACGCTCAGTCACTACCATGGCACACTGGTCTGTATTCATCTGTTTCTGTGCACAATATTATGCTTATCTACCTCCAACTCTAGAAAGTGTTCCGGCCATTACTGAGTGAGGCCCTCCATCATTTTAGTACAATTTATGATGGTAATATTAGAATGAGCCAAGGTGCTTTTGCAACAAGAGCAAGAATCCGATCTGGAACAAAAAATTCAACTCCTCGAAGACATTAATGCAAATAACCCAACTGAAGACACACAGAATGAATTAAAAATATATATATAAATCTCAACATAACGAAATTACAAACAAGAAAATTCAATTTTTAATTCATAGACTCCGTCAAGAACACTTCCAACATAACAATTAATCTGGTAAATACTTATCAAACCAAATTAAACACAACAAAGAAAAGCAACCATTTCTGTCATTTGGGACTCAACGGGGAAGCCATCGCAAAGGTGCTAGTTAAGAGGAGACCGCTTATGGCTTGACTACTACAGTAAAAAATTGAACTGTAGAAGAAAAAATAAATAAATAAATAATATAATATTAACCCTCGTCCAACCGGGGGGGGGAGTTTCTTCATTCATGGATAATGGCTTTCACCGTGATTCGCCGGAGTCCCAAAGCCTTAGAAATGGCTTTGCCACCCTTTCCAGATTCATCTGTTCTTGAATTTCTTTAGTTCGCAGCATGACGTGTTGCTTTTTGAGATCTTTTAGCCTACTTCACTTTGCAAAACAAGTTCTATTTCAGTGATTTCTTGATTCAACAGGTCTGGCAGTAATCAGGCCTGGGTGTGGTTAGTGAAATTGGTCTCAAAAAATGTGAATAATCGCAGTTAATTCATGATTAACTGTAATTAAAAAGTAATTCAAGATTAGTTTTTTTTTACATAGGGCCAGGTAGGTTTGGATAGCTTTTCCCCCTTAATAAATGAAATCATCATTTCAAAACTGCATTTTGTATTTACTAGGGTAATCTTTGTCTTATATTAAAATTTGTTTGATGATTTGAAACATTTAAGTGTGAAAAATGAGCAAAAAAGTCAGAAATCATGAAGGGGAAAATACTTTTTACTGTAGCAAGGACTGTGTAAATGACAAGTCATTTTAAACAGTGGAGCAGAGATGTACATTGACTGGCTGGTAATGATGACTTTATAGTACGTCACTATCGTGTATTTCCAGGAGAATGATTCCTCTTGCAAGCAGCTGGCTTGTGCCAATATCCAAATTCAAAACACCTCGAGTTCTGGGAGAGGAAGCTTGATGAAAAACTAAAGTGAAAATACAAAGAGGGGATTGTGAGTATGCCTGGTTATGTATTTTGGATAGACTCCATGGCTAACCACTAGGAAAGTAGAAGCCCGGCATTCCGGAAGATAAGACAGCTGCCATTAGCTCACTAAACTCAGTTGTGAACTATTACTTGGCTGGTTATCATAGCTGTATGTCCTTGCACAGTTACTGCCGCACATTTCCAGGAGATTCAGTCCTCTCATGGGCAAGGAGCTCATGCCAAAATCCAAAAGACTCCCAAAGTTTATAGAGAGGCGAGATGTCTGAGAAAATTAAATGCTACAGTGACTGACTTCTCCTAATACATTTCAAAGGTGGTACAACTCACATATTTTGGCATACTTCTAACTCTATAACTGGAATGACTATAATTAAAAAAAAAAAAAAGCGGCCAGTTCTATGAGTCCAGAGAATGATGTTAAAGACCAACATATCTCGGAGCAAAATATGCCTGTTGCATTATTGATTGATGTGCTTGGCTATTTTGAAAGGGTAAACAGGGTTGAGAACCAGGAAGATGATACCTTTTAGTCTGTAAAAAATGACAGAGGCAAGGAAAATCCAGCATAGTGCATCATTATTACCTGTATGATGTTCCCTCAGCAAGATTTTGAACCATTCATAATACTTGCATTGACTAATGTCTGAATGCATTAATTAGCACTTATTGCCTGTTCCGTACTGGGTGACAAATGGAATACCCAACTGATTTTGAATCACTTCGCTCAGAAAACGTCTGCATTCAAAACATCTCATCAGAGGTGAAATTATCATCCAAACAATTACCCCTGGGTCAGCTTAATTCTATCTTATAAATACATATACAGCAGTCAATCTCAACCTGCAATGTAAACAATATTAATGATTTTATGGTCGCAATTTCATGATAATTACAACATAGAAACTTCACCTAATAAAAGATCATTTAATGATCCGTAACTCCAGTAGAAAAAGAATCATTAGCACCATCCATATTGCACAGCGAGGAAATAAAACATAATATAATGTTCAATGCACTGAACAAAATTTAAGAAGTATTAATAAACTCACAATGACGCATATAAAAGGTATGTGGCCTGTAAAATGAGCAGTGCACAAACACTGGTGCACAGAGAAATGCAGAGACCGTATACAGTGCACAGTTAGTTTGACAGTATTAGAGGTTTTTCCTTATTCTCAGGCCATGGAGCAGGTTTCTCATTTGAAAAGTTCAATGCAATAACTTGATAAATGCCAATCTCATGTTTTATATGAAAGAGGTGGATAAAAAGATTACATATTTTAGTAAAAATTTCCCCAAAGACTGATTCAGAAGCAATATATCATGAGAAAAGCAGATTTCTGACCAGTGAACAACAGTATCACATGACTGGCAGTTATCAAGTTATTGCACCAAACCCTTCATTAGACATAGGGAGGACAAATCACAGCTGGAGTTTGGATAAATGCAATAGAATTGAAAGGGCTCTCATGCCTGCATGTGATTTGGGCAATAATTGTTCAATAATTTCAATTTTCTCGATTATTACCAATTTCCTATTGTTGATCCGTGGTCAACATGTCCCCTCCCCTCGTCGTTCTCTCCCCCAACACATATTGCATATACAACAGGAAATGCAAATTCTACTGAGACTCTCGGGGGCCAATTTTGACATTGCAACAAAAACAGTGTCCTTCACTGTCCCTATTTTTTGGGGCAACTGGCACCATTTTGAAGTGCCTGTATTACACCTTAAGCAGAAGAAATGAACAGGTTTTATTTATTTATTTACCTCTACAACCCCACCTGGGGTATGAGAGCCATTAAAACTTACATTAAACAAGTAAAACGATGGAACATGTTAAAAGTAATTGGTGCTGAACTGGATGTTTGATATAGATCAGCAAAAACCCTTTAGCACTGCAAAAGCATTTTAACAGATCAAATTACCTGAACTGACATGCGAAAGCAAAACAGATTCACATAAAATCAGATCCATAAGTATTTGGCGTTCTCGGGGATAATTGGAGATAAGCCAGTTAATTTTATCAGTCTCTTTGCAGTGGCCACTCCAGGTCAGCTAGGAACCTGTACACGCAGGAGCCAAATACATGCTGACTGCAGTATTCTCTGATGGCATAAGCAGTGAGTAATAAGCAGTGTGCTTGCAACATGTATAGAAACCAGGGCTTGTCATCATATTGGATGGAGGAATCATGTGCCATGGCATCCTTCCCGAATCTATTGCGATCAGTGCGAGCAGATTGTTGCAGCAGACTAAAGAGCTTGGCTGTGTTCAGTATGAGTGAAATTGAGAGGAAAAAAAAAAAGTTGCTCTGAAGTGCATATACGCAAGATACAGAAAAACAAAAACAAAACAAAAATGAAGCAGCCCTGGAGTGCAAAAAACAAACAAGCATGAAGGACCCTGAGGAGCAAAATGAGGCATAACATTACAGAAATTCTTCATCAATAATGACATCACCTTTGGCAGAGTTAGCAGCACACTTGAGGAGCTGCAACACTGGCGTTATAGATAATTTGGTCAATTCTGTCACTTTGCTGATTTTAAATGTTACTTTTGACAATTAGTGAATTGCAATTCCTAGTGAAATAATCCAATGTACTCGCTAGCTTAAGTGTAAAGTTCCAACTGTGCCTATCTTGCGACAGCTAGCCAGCTAGTATGCTAACTATTTGTCTTACATTATTGAATAATATATAAATTTCATATAATAAATTGTGCCAGCGAGAACTGTAATTTAAGGCTCTATGATATAATCTGCAAATTCAGAGAAGGAACAAGGCGCAGATTACAGGCAATGTTGAATTTGGCATTTATTAACAGACAAAGGATGACCCAGAAGGAGACATTGCTGGAGAATTTTCAAAGATGGTCCCAATTCAGGTGGGAGCGATCAGAAACAACAGTCAGGCAAGGTGTAGTTGAAGAGACTGGTCCCAAGTCAGCTACCAATGGAATGAACCAGAGCACACTGATCAGGCGCACACCTTTGGACTGCACTGAGGGAAGGAGTCGAAGAAACCATTAGCCAGGACCACAAACTCTGCGAAGGGTCTCCCTGATAAAACGTACTTGCTTTCTTAAGATGTCATTTGTCATTGACCCCTGTATTGTCACTATTAATAGCTCACGCACTTATCGTTTGTGGTTTTATTAAAAGCTGTGTATTATTAAATGCAGTTGGGGCAACGGGTTTGTTAATAGTTAAGTATTCTACTTAAAGGGCTCTAATTTCTTGGCGCAGCGTAGGGTGGCACTGCGTGGCATAGCCCACGCAGTGGTAATTTCGTCCGGTGCAGCCCGTGCAGTGGTACTTTCATGCGGTGCAACTTCGTGCGCAGCCACGTTGGCAATTTGGTAGACAGATGTGCGCCAAGGTGGGTGTGGCGGCTTAGTAGGGGGAGGTGTCACATATTCATCATGACGCAGTAATCACACAATTTTGTGGATAAAGGCCCCGCCGAAAGTGCACAGAGAGCTCGCCGGCTCCAACCTGGTTTACTTTCTGTGCAGTGGTAATTTGGCTGACTGGCGCACAGTGCGCACACGTCATCGAAACCTCACAGGCAGGTTTCCAGAATGTCAGGCACATTTCAATGCAATAAATAATTACAGCAACCACTATTTATTGCAACTATCTGATTCAACACATAAATTATAGTATCTGTATCGATTGTCCTGATGTCAGACCAAAGAGAGAGAGAGAGAGAGAGAGAGGGAGAGAGAGATGTGTGCATGTGGGCGCGTGAGTGCGTTTGTAGGCTATGTGGGTATGTGTCCTTCAGCTGCTTTCACACAGGACGCGAAACAAATTTTTCGCACGACTGAATACATTCAAAGTCAATGCAAAGATGCAAATACATATTTGCATTGAATTTGAATGTAATCTGTCGTGCGAAAAATTTGTTTCCAACTTCATAAGTTTGAATGATCTGACGTAGTTCCATTTTGAAATCCCATTCAAGTTCGCTAATGGTAATAATCATATTCGTAAAGCTTAATATAGATGTAAGCGGAGCAGAAAACATGCCTAAAGCAGCAAAGTAAAATGCAACATTAACGCATCATTCAGATATAGGACAAAGGCTTCTTTATTCCAACTTTAAAGGTGAGGAGAGGAGCTCATTTGATTGGTGAAGATTTGACTTGGCTGTGTTAAACCCACTCAGGCCTTCTCCCCTCCCTCTTTGCCACTTGCGCCGGCAGAAGGGACAGAGGTGGGACAGAGGAGTACGTGCGCCGGGCACGAAATTGAAAAATACGCCTGGATACACCCCATTGGCGCAGCGCTCCCCCCATTCACCGCGCCTGCGCCTGGTCTACGAATTTAGAGCCCAAAATATTAGTCTTCATAGTAAATAGTTCTAATGACAATTTAAAATGGCTCACGCTTATAGTGCTGTGAAAAACCATTAGCCCCTTTCCGATTTCTTCCATTTATGCTTATTTTCCATTTTCAACTGTTTCATATCATCCAATTAATTTTAATAAAAGACAAATATGACGTGAGTTAATAAAAAATGTAGCTTTTAAATCATAATACCTTACTGAAGATTAAGAGTCAATTTTTTAAAGATCAGCACAGTTTTGGCAAAAAGTGGAAACTCACAGTCTCCACTTGTTCATACCTCACAGTTTTGAAGTTCTGTACCTGGAATAGAAAAATCATCCATGTCTGTTCCAATTAACCCCTCCTCTGCCATGTGGGCCACCCCCTTTTTTGGGGTAGTTTAACAACCCTGGCTGTTTTAGAATTTATTTTTGAGCAGAACTGTTGGCCCATGATTTTCACTGCCATAGGGTACTATCATGACCAAGGAGTCCCATTTCTACTAAAAATACTTGAGGCCACATGTTTCTGCCTGAAGCTAGAACCACCTGTATAACAGAAAACGTGAATGTGTATCCAAGATATTTTAATTTATGTCTGGCTGTATTGTTATTATATCCAGGTGTATGGTTCAGTGGAAACTGAAGGTCCAAGGCAAACCAAAGTTTTTTGGTACACATATTAGATAAAAATTTGACATCATTCAAATACTGTAGTTGTGAAGAGACTACTTGGTTGTTTCCATTATGAAAAAATTTTTTACTCCTTGTTCTGAGAAACTAAGGGCTACGAGTGTGACATTTGTCCGGGTGGCAGGGGCTACTCAGTGAGTGGAGGATTGACTTGCAGATTAGGGCCATATAAATTGGAAATCATGAAGGTCTCTTGAATAGAAATGGCTGACATGGCTGAAACATTGTGAATGATCAGGAAATGCTGTACTGTGAGTACTAAAAATCTACTTGTAACGGAGGTAATGTAACGTAACATGAGTGATAGGACTTTTTTTGTCTTTAGCGCCCATTACAGGTTATTACTGTTGCATTAAGTTGAAATCCTGGCTGTGTTGGAATTTTCAGCAATGAATGTTCAAACATATGAAGACCACAAAGAAAAAATGATCAGAGTCCAAATATAGCATTTTTGAATATTTTACAGCACCCTCCATAATTATTGGCACCCCTGGTTAAGATGAGTTAAAAGTCTTAAAATAAATTCAATTTTTCTTGCAGAAGCATACTCTCACACTGAAAATTGCGGAGAAATGTAACCTTCAACTCAAGTGAATTTTAAGGGGAAAAAAAATCCCTGACTAAGAAATAATTATTTTTCATAAAATCACCTGTTCCACAATTATTGGCACCCCTAACAATTCCTAGGAAATAAATGTAATTGAAGTATTTCTGTCATTTCTACAGTAGTTTACAAAGTTGATCAGAGTATCTAGGAACATTTAATTAGTAATTCATCACTTCCCGTTTCCCTGGGGTATAAATATGACATGACACAGAGGCCATTTCTCTTATCCACTCTTCAACATGGGAAAGACAAAGGAAAACACCATTCAAGTAAGGCAGATGTGTGTCGACCTTCACAAGTCAGGCAATGGCTACAAGAAAATAGACACTCGCCTGCACCTGCCCATATGTACTGTCAGAGGAATCGTTAGAAAGTTTAAAACAACTGGAACAGTGGTAAACAAGCCTGGACGAGGATGCAAGGTTATTTTGCCACCACGCACAGTGAGGAGGATGGTAAGAGAAATAAAAAGTTCTCCAAAGCTCACTGTTAAAGAATTGCAACAAATGGTAGCATCTTGGGGTCACAAAGTCTCCAAAACAACCATCAGGCGCTATCTACATGCCAACAAGCTGTTTGGGAGGCATGCACAGAAAAAACCTTTTCTCACTCACAATCAAACGCAAACGTCTAGAGTTCGCTAAGCGGTACTGGGACTTCAACTGGGACTGTGCGCTTAGGTCAGATGAGACCAACATAGAGCTTTTTGGCAACAAACACTAAGTGGGTCTGGCGGAACACAAAAGATGAGTATGCAGAAAAGCACCTCAAGCCCACTGTGAAGTATGGGGGAGGATCGGTGCTGTGGGCCTGTTTCTCTTCTAGAGTCCCAGGGAACCTTGTTAGGGCACATGGCATCATGAACGCTCTGAAAAACCAGGACATTTTAAATCAAAATCTGATGGCCTCTGCCGGAAAGCTGAAGATGGGTCGTCAATGGGTCTTTCAGCAAGATAATGACCCTAAACCTGTGGCCAAATCTACACAGAAATGGTTCGCCAGACACAGAATCAAGCTCCTCCCATGGCCATCTCAGACCCCAGACCTCAACCCCATTGAAAACCTGCGGAGTGAGCTGAAGAGGAGAGTGCAGAGGAGAGGACCCAGGTCGCTGGATGATTCAGATGGATTGTGCAAAGCGGAATGGTCGAAGATCCCTCTTTCTGTATACTCCCATCTTGTGAAACATTATAGGAGAAGATTAAGTGCCGTTTTGTTGGCAAAAGGGGGTTGTACGAAGTAATAACATCAGGGGTGCTAAAAATTGTGGCACACATGATTTGATGTGAAAGAATTATTTCTTAATGTGGGATTTTTTTCCCACTGAATAAATGCACTTGAATTAAAGGTTGGATTTTCCTCTTTTTTTCATTGTGGTCCTATATTATTCAGAAAAAAACTGAATTTATTAGAAGCTAAAGAACACATCTGAACCAGGGGTGCTAATAATTATGGAGGGCGCTGTATATATCATTATAATATTTATAATAATATATTATTATGATATTTCATATCTTTTATATTTTTCAGTATTTTATATTTTTCAGTATTCATGTATTCAGTGTATACATGCTGTGGTGAAAGGTAAAAAGGATTAAAATGGCATTCTCTATGCGTTGCCCAAAATTTTTTTAGCTGATCGCAAAATTTAGACATCAGAGCTGCATACTACACTTAAATTTTTGGCAGGTGGTGATTCTGCTGCAAATAGGCGTGGTCGCCTATCGTCCTAGTTTTAAACTTGTTTTCTCTTTGCAGAATGGGTGGCCCAAGGTACCTAACCATGAAGATTATTCAGGGACACTTCTTTAATGACAAATAGTCATAAATACCATGGGCGCTCCATTCTGTCTTAATCTAGGGCCAAATATCTTGGATACACGTTCACATTTTTTGTAATCCAGTTGGTGCTAGCTTCAGGCAGAAGCATGTGCCTCCACATTTTTTTTGTAGAGATGGTACACCTTGGCTGTGTAAGTGCCCTGTCGCACTGAAAACTATGGGTCAACAGTTCTGTTCACTAATAAATACTCTCAAACAGCTAGTGTTGCTGAACTACCAAAAAAAAAAGGGGGTTCACCCAAATGGCAGGGGAGGGGTTAATTGGGAGAGACATGGGCGATTTTTCTACAAACCCAAAACCAGTGAAGTTGGCACATTGTGTAAATCGTAAATAAAAACAGAATACAATGATTTGCAAATCCTTTTCAACCTATACTCAATTGAATACACTGCAAAGACCAAGTTACTTAATGTTCGAACAGGTAAACTTTGTAATTTTTTGCAAATATTAGCTCATTTGGAATTTGATGCCTGCAACATGTTTCAAAAAAGCTGGCACAAGTGGCAAAAAAGACTGAGAGAGTTGAGGAATGCTCATCAAACACTTATTTGGAACATCCCACAGGTGAACGGGCTAATTGGGAACAGGTGGGTGCCATTGGGTATAAAAGCAGCTTCCCTGAAATGCTCAGTCATTCACAAACAAGGATGGGGCGAGGGTCACCACTTAGTGAACAAATGCGTGAGCTGATTGTTGAACAGTTTAAAAACAACATTCCTCAATAAGCTATTGCAAGAAATTTAGGGATTTCATCATCTACGGTCCGTAATATCGTCAAAGGTTCAGAGAATCTGGAGAAATCACTGCCCGTAAGCGACAAGGCCAAAAACCAACATTGAATGCCCGTGACCTTCGATCCCTCAGGTGGTACTGCATCAAAAACTGACATCAGTGTGTAAAGGCCATCACCATATGGGCTCAGGAACACTTCAGAAAACCACTGTCAGTAACTACAGTTCGTCGCTACATCTGCAAGTGCAAGTTAAAACTCTACAATGCAAAGCGAAAGCCATTTATCAACAGCACCCAGAAACGCCGCCAGCTTCGCTGGGCCCTAGCTCATCTAAGATGGACTGATGCAAAGTGGAAAAGTGTTCTGTGGTTTGACGAGTCCACATTTCAAATTGTTTTTGGAAACTGTGGACCTCAAGTCCTCCAGACCAAAGAGGACAAGACCCATTCGGACTGTTATAGGCGCAAAGTTCAAAAGCCAGCATCTGTGATGGTATGGGGGTGTATTAGTGCCCAAGGCATGGGCAACTTACACATACGTGAAGGCACCATTAATGCTGAAAAGTACATACAGGTTTTGGAGCAACATATGTTGCCATCCAAGCTACGTCTTTTTCATGGACGCCCCTGCTTATTTCAGCAAGACAATGCCAAGCCACATTCTGCACGTGTAACAACAGCATGGCTCCGTAGTAAAAGAGTGCAGGTACTAGACTGGCCTGCCTGTAGTCCAGACCTGTCTCCCTTTGAAAATGTGCGGCGCATTATGAAGCGTAAAATACGACAACGGAGACCCCGGACTGTTGAACAACTTAAGCTGTACATCAAAATGGCTGGGAGTTAAATTTCTGGGATCAAAAACTCCTTGATCACAAGTGTTCTTCGGTGATATTTGAATTTATCTTCAGTTACTGAGCCAAATAAGCTTTCCAAGTGGCTCCCGAAGCTAACAGAGCCCTAAAAATTGCACACTGTCAAATCATAAAATAATCATGTTTAACACAAATCAACTTTTGATTCATAAAGTTCAATATGAATTAATGATTTTTTAACAGAATTTAGCATGAATTTATCAATATGGGCGTGGATGGAAATCAATAGTCACAAGTAACCTCTCCAAACCAAAATCATGCATTTTCTCCACGATAAAGTTGAGCTTTGTCCAATTTTTTTCAGAGCCCCATCATTCAGCACACATACTCAATGGAACTGCTCATTTTATGGTCAGAACATTCACCCTGCACCCTGTTCTCACTTCCGAGCGCCCAAGCGAAACGCAAGCTTGTATTAAAGCTATCCGCAGCCTATAAGGAGCAAGAACAACTCACTAACAGCAATATCTGAAATATGCCTTATTTTAACAAAACACACATTCCTCAATCTGGAAAAAAGCAGACAATATGCTCCCCTAGATTGAACAGAATTGGTGCAACAAATGTAGCAGATGATTTACCGAAGTCTTCGAGCGGTTACCATTTTAAACGAGCAAATACTGAGGCATTCTATTCTGTCAAATGTGGAATAAATTCTAAAAGAATTTGCTAGCAAAATACCACCACAAAGTATTATTAGCGAAGGCAGATGGGTCACACTTTAGATGAAATGTTGCTCATAAAGGCTTTATTCAGCATGTGTAATGCCTTCATAAATGAGACATAATGTTTTCATAAATCATATGTAAGAAAATGTCATGCTTTGTAAAGGGTGAAATAACATATCCTAATTCAGCAAGTGATGTGACAGATGTGACAATGACAATGTCACCCTTTATTGCATTTAGCCACTAGCTCAGTGACATTGCCAGTTATAGTCTTTTCCTTATGTTGGAACTACCCTTTGGAACAGTTTACCTGGTTCACTCAAATTAGTCAGAAGCATAGGCAGTTTTAAACAGGTTTTGAAAAAATGGCTAAGACACCAAGCTTAGGCATTTTGTTAGGGACTATGTAATCTTTTTTAATTTTTTTTGAGTGATTGATGTGTGATCTGCTGCTACTTGCCCTTGTCTCTCCCTGTCTGACCTAATGATCGGGACCACAATGGAAATAAGCCTTTGGGCTTTATTGTGTACTATATAATGTATTATATGTATTATATGTATTATAATAGTATAATACTATTTATGTATTTTAATGTATGACTCAGATTGCTATTTCATATTTTATATCAAAAATGGTCAAATAGAATCAATCAATCAATCAATCAATCATTCAATCAGAGAGATATCTTACGGCTCACCATGTCCTCCTTCAAACACACAGCAGCAGCCATAGTATCTTTCCGGTTACGCTGGTTAAGCTTTAGTTTCTTCCAGTTTTTTTTCTCTTATTTGAAATTTAGTTACAAAAAACCAAGAAAACAAAAGTTTATTCAGTAAGGTAGCAAACAACCTGAATAAAATTTGATCTACGACCATTTCTGGTGGAAAATTCAATTTCCGACACAAGACGGTTACCATCTTGGCTTGAAACTCTTTGGAAATGGCGAAGCATGCGTGCTTAAAACGTGATTTTCTCGCTCTCTTGCAGTCTTTGTGTTGGGAGTGACATCAAATATGTGACGAAAAGTAACGCCCTGTGTCCCTACATTGATACAGATATCTCTGTCTTTGATACTCATTTAATACATCATGGATAATGTAAGTACACAACACTAAAACATAGATAACATATCTATACATTTTACAGATCTTTGAATTTGGAATTTTTTCATATTGGGCCTTTAAAATGACTGGATTTCAGTGAGAGATGGTATGAGAATTTAAGTGACCACTGAATTCTTCGAGGGACGAATTTACACTTAAATCAATGGTAAGGAATCACGCATTTTTAATATCTGATGACTACAGTTGATGGTAGAATGACAGTATCAATAGCACGTTAAATTTTTGCATGAGAAAACTGCTTTTTTCATTACTTACTTGGGATAGGCTTATCATCGCTGAACTGGTTGCAACAAAGGACTACAGTTTTTTTCTGTTGCAGGAGATCATTTTAATTAACTGCTGGATGAATACTATGGGCAAATATATTAGGCGGCTTGAACATCAGGCTTAGCTGAGGAGTTTAATTCATGCAATTCCTGAGAAACAGTGATGGGACTTAACTCATCCATATTCTAAATCGTTTACAGGTGCTGCTTCCTTGTGAACATTCAATAACCACCTCAGGTGTACGACCTATTGATAATGTCACTGCAAGCATAAATACAGCAGCTCCACGTCTACGGGCGTCTACATCTGCTGAGATGGGTAAAGAATTCTTGCAGGTCTTGTATGGAATTTTTAGCAGGTTTTTAACATTGCTGCAACTTTATATCAACCAATTGTAACTTTTGGTATAAGGCTAGTTGGTGATTCCATAAGTTTCTTGTCTTTAGACTCCATAGACACAGTGATGTCATCATCATGATATTTGAATATTTCAGTAGATCTGGTACCATTAGAAATTGTGGGGCATTTAGGTGGTAGCGCACTAGCCCACTTGTTGGTCTGGTATAACTAGAAAGCTAGCTAAATAACATCTTGTATATAATTATTAATCAACAATTTCAGTTGCACTAAAATAATCAAGAAGTAATAGCCGTAACTTATGTTACACAAGCCAAACAAGAAGAATTTCTGCAGAGAAATTTAACAAAATATGATCAAATCTAGATATAAGTCTTAGTGAAAAAGATAGATCTGATCAAGAATGCTGACTGGGCATGCAGCTTTCAAGGGGTATGTCTGAATACCCATACTATGTTTGTACTAATAGAATTTGGTTTGATACCAACTATTCAACCATCAATGTATTAGGAACCATGTGCGTTCATCACAACACAAAATTGGGCATACAATAAAGCTGCCATCTCATTAATTTACTGACCCAATTTACCCAAGACACAGCCTAAACGTCCGCCCACAAAAATTGAAATAAAGAAATTTGTGAGGTTGCGTTCAGGAACCAGTCACGAGAATCCAGTAACGTAGTAGAAGTGATCTTTATTAAGCGAGGGGGTAAACCCCTGCAGGGCAGAAGGCAACAGTACAAAGTCCACAATCCAAAAATCACAATCCACAGGGCAGAATCCGAGAAACCAGGGCAGCTAAAACAGTAATCGTAGTCGGGCAGAAAAAGGGTTCGTAAGCAGATGCAGATAAAGGTACCAAATCAGAGCCAAAAAATTAAAGTCGACAAAAAGTCGAGGACGGTCCAGTCAGAAGAGTAACACTATGAGTACAAGGCGAAAACAAGAGCAGCACAGGTAAACTTAGGGAAACGTTCTGACAGGGAACTGCTGTGAGAAGACTGCTAATATACACATATGGGAGGTCACATGCTAAACAGAAAACAGGTGTAGGAAATCAGGCTAATTACAAAGGAGCAAACATGAGGGAGAACCTAATCACATGAAATAGACAAAAGCCAAAACGCGGACAGGGATCACGAGACAGCCTATAGACAGAACACACAGCTCCGGTTAGGGAGTTCTAACATGCACAGATAATGAGAGAAAGGACACAGAGAGCAGGTGCGGAGGATCCACTGAAATGCAGCAAAGAAGATTAGGTAAAGGCAAGAGGGGGAGACTAGAACAGGGCGAGTGCTGAGAGCTTATTAATCAATTAGTAAGGTGCAGCTATACAATCCCTAGTGCTCGTTAGTAAGTTAGTATTATATACAAAGTTAGTTTAGGATAGTAACTTTAGCAAAAATTACAAACTGTTAGTACTGGTTAGTAATATAGAAAAGCAAGGTGAAGGAAGTAAACGAGATTGGAAGGAATGTTTGGAAACCCAGAAACCATGAAATCACCTAAACATATGACACGCAGTACTGGGACTGTGAGCAGTCACAAGACATGAGACCAGACAGGGGGAGACAAAGTGCAATGCATGGCAAAGGCAAAAACATGGACCGGAATAAAAACAGAAAAGTGGACAATGGCAAAGATACAAGATGTGGCAATAACAAAAACATGGCAAAACTGAACTAAGACAAAACATGAACATAACCAGGCAACCAAATCACAATACACAATACAAGGCATGGTCAGGCAAGGCAGAGATCAAAATACAGACGAGACAGAATCATAACAAAATTTACATCAAATAGGCAGCATTTATAATTTTTTATTTTATTTTTTTACAATACAGGCTGACGTAGCGTTCCTGTTAAATTTATATTTATGGATTGTTTTCTACAAAGAGATCAATACCTCTGCCATTTTATAAAGAGGTAGTTATCTCAGCTCAAGTGGCCTTATGGGATAGGGCAGTGTTCATTGGTGGCGTACAGAAGAATTCTGCGGAATTTTTAGTATGATCTCTCTCCGTTTTACTTTATGCATCACTCTACTTGTCTGCGTTTGCTACTTGAAATTCTAATTAATTGGAATGTTGTTCATTTGTTATATTGACAGCTACTGTTAAAAAGCTACGTATGTTAACAGCATCAAGGTGGACATGGCAAATGATACATATGTATGAATGTAACTTTTGACCAGAAATATTTGAACTTGTCAGATGAAAAGTAAAGGAGGGAAGAACAAGCTCGCAAAAATCCTGAAAGAAACCACCCACTGAGTGTAGAGAATGCTGGAGTGGAACATTAATAGACCAGAATTAACTCCCAGAACCAGTGAAGTGACAAAACACTCCCCATCTCTAAATTCATATTTCACTGGATGCACCGTTAACAGAAATATACAAGTCAATGCAGGCAAGCCAGCAGGCACTGAAGCGAGTGACTGATGGGTTGTTAGGGTGTCTGTGCTTTGAATAGAAGCAGACAAGACGCCATAAAGCTTGTCAGCTAAGGGAAATATTTTTGTTGGCAGAGTAAAAAATAAGTAAACTATTTGATCATATCGAGTGTCAGTTACTTATTTTTTAAATAAAACATATTGTTTATCCAACTTTGGTTGCTAAGATTACAATATCAGACACTGAAGTTTAATTGTAAATTAAATTGCTATTTTTAATATTTGGTTGCAAAAGTCAATGACTGCCTGAAGTCTGGAACCCACGGACGTTGCCATACGTCGAGTTTCTTACCTGGTTGTACTGCTTCAGGCATTCATTGCAGCTCCCTTCAGTCTATTTGTTCTTGGAGTGTTTTGCCCTCAGTTGTGCCTTCAGTGAATGAAATATATGCTTCATGCTTCATTGGCTTCAGAGCAGGTGATTGACTGGGCCATTGTACAACATTTCACTTCTTTGGCTTTAAAATTGTCTTTGGTTGCATTCTTGCATGTTTTGGCTCATTGTCTCTCTATTGTGATGCATCGCCTGCCCCTCCATTGTGACGATGCATCCCAAGTGCGTTTTGAAGCACTTGGCTAAATCTGAGCAGAAAATTTTACCCTGTATAACTCAGAATTCATACCGCTGCTTTAGTCAACGGTTACATCATCTATGAATGCAAGGTAAACAGTTACTTTGGCAACCATACATGCCCTCTTATGACCACACTTCAAAGATGAGGTATACCATAAGCAGTTCCTTCCCATCTTTCTGGTGCACATTAATCTAGTCTCATCCATCTATTTTATGTTCCAGAAATCATGGCTTCCTACTGCTGATATCTTGAGGTAAACCCTTTTCGTCCATTCTCGAGAGGGGTCTTGATTGTTGAGTTTGAGTGTTCTGGATGCGGCCAATTGTAGTGAATGGCTATTTCTTCACTTCAACTGGACCAATTTTTGGGAAGTTCAGAGCTTGGCCCCTTCAAAAAATGAGAAAAAAATTATTTTGCGAAATATTAGTTCAATACAAGCATTTTACACTGAGTTATGGCGCTTAAAATTACATGGGCCAAAGGTATTTCATTAGTGGCATGCTAGTATATAGAATAAGAATGAGAAAGTTCTTAATTGCCAAGTAAGTTCATACATATGAGGAATTTGCTACAGTATATCGGTGGAAAATAATCAGATAAATAAAAAACTAGTGCTACAGCGTTTTTATGCCATTATTTCTATACCTTCCCATAAAGCTAAATCTTGGAAACTTGCAATAATACCTGAATAGAAAACTGAAAATATATGACAAGAACCAATGTTGGTTTCTCAATAGTCAAGTGATATTATGTGGTTGATGTTTCAGTGAGAATTTCAGAATTTGCCCCGATAATTTGTAAGGCCATAACTCTGTAAAAATGTGTATATTGGCCAAATATTATGGAAAATGTCCTGCTTCACGATGATAAACAGCCATGAAATTTTCAGATGTTTTTGAAGGGGCTGAATTTTGGCTGTTGGTCCAGTAGACATGGAATGGTGTTACAACCAGCCCACTGACTGATCTCAACATAATATGACCTAAGCACCATGGTTATAAAAATAAATGATTTAATTAAGAAAAGCACACTAACAGACAGATAAACAGCATAAGACTGCAACGAGAGCTGGATGGGATGTTGAGTGGTAGCTCCAGAGCAGGGACACAGTAGATACTTTCAAAGTGAGGGGGACCAAATTGTGCACTAAATCCCAGACAGCAAAATCAGATTTCCTGATATTGGACCACCACTTTTGGCCAACTGTTGGACCACCACGTACCATCATAATTTTGCCTTGCCTGAATACTATGAAAATAACATGATTTGTTATTAAACTTAATTAAGAAGTATAAATAAAGGATTTAAAAGGTTTTTGTTCAAAATTGGCAAAACTGTTGGTTTTTTGTCAGTGACCCGGCCGTGGACTGCCCTCAAACCTATGAGCAAAATGCTAGCAAAATGCCAGATCTACCTCCAGTGGTCCACTGGCCTCTTGCTACGTGGGAGGTCTCACTATTAAGGTTATAGAATTCTATTTTTGCTGTTTTGATTGCGTTATTCCACATTGTTTTGGCTAATGGATTAACTCTCTAAAAATAACATGGGATGCCAACAGTTTGTGAAGCCATGAAGGAACAAGAGTTAACACTTAATATACATGATCAAATGATTAGGTCTGCTTCATTTTCTGGCATGAAATTGCCAAACACACCACCGTTAAAAAATGCATTCCTTACAATACGTTTGAAGTAAACATTTCTTAATCATACTGTATTGTTACAAATTATGAGTCGTCACTGGCTATACTAACTGTAACCAGAAAACAGTATTTCACAACTTAGTTTGACCTTAAGGTTAACTATTAGCATTAACATGAGAAATAACATTTTAACAAAGCATGAATGAGAATAAATGAGGTTTTAGGAATGCGTTTTTTTCCGATACACTCCGTAGAGTGATAACTGTTTGAAAGACCCGAATTTGATGATGTTACAGGTGCGTTGCCAGTGAATAGACTTAAGACCCATTATATTTCTAAAATGCGTCTGTAGGCATCTCCTTGCTGACAGCAAAAACCAACATACAAGTTACAAAGCAAATCACTTCGCTAATGCGCACCAAATTCACTCGGCAAGCAGAGGCTAACCATAGTTACCTTTATCGACTGGAGATCACAATTACCTGAGAATTTCATGGCCACAACGTGTTGTGTAGAATAAATCAGATATTGAGTTATTTGAGATGGAACGTCATGTTTTGTAAGAAACCGCATGGTGCGAGAAAAGAGTTGCTTCGAACTATGAATACCATTCTAGACTCCCGCATTTTGCTTGAAGTAAGCTACATGATGCAGTCCTTCTGATTTATGTTCAAGTTTATCGATTGCAAAATCTTAAATATTAACGTCACGTCATAAAGACACCGATGGTTACCAAAGGTAAACAGCTAACTATATTTTAACTCATTCAACCGTTTGCCAATGTTTACTGCAGCCGTTGTTTAACTAATTCCTTCTTTTGGCCGATTTGTGTGAAAACCCATTCATTTTCCCGTATGGAATTTGCGAAAAACTCACGCTTCTGGGCTTAGCTAACTCAACAGATAGATCTGCATCATGTCGCTTAAACGTGTTTGAAATAAATGTATTAGGAATTAACATTGGTGAGTAATTCATCCTTTATTAAATCGTCCCAGTGCCATAAGTGAAAATGAGCTGAGTATTAGCAATAGCAGTTCAGTTAGTTGATAGCCCACAAATTATCTGGGACTACGAACAGGGCGAACGGGAGATGGCCTACAGAAGCAAGTAGTCTAGTTCGTGATTACTGTCAAATTACGCAAAATGACTAAACATTTTAGATATTTGCTGCTGTTACTGTTTCTAGCAGAGCGAATTCGAGGTAGTGCAGGGTTCTCAAGTTTTGAATAGAGGCAAGAGTGAGACTTTCTTCGGGGGGGGTGCATGATACTCCCATTTTCAGAGGAGCATAGAATGGATGTACATGTTCTTCGTTACAGTATTTAAGTAGTATACTTTCACTTCGTTCAAATTAAAATATCAACTTAATTTATCATTTACGGATTATCTGGATTTGGCGTGTTCGAGAAGAACAACGGTGTATCTTTGTGCAGATGTGTCCTCCAGTTGACGTGGAGCTGCAAATTTATGCACGCAGTTACAAAATTCTATCACTAGATAGCACACCAGGATGAGTTATTGAATATTCACAACTGAAATAAGAAGAGACTCTTCATTCGCCCCAATATGTTTTTTTTCCCATTGGGACTCCCCAGTATAAAAAAGGCTAAATTAAATAATTATTTTGTGTATTTGTATCGTTTTGTCAGTCACAAATGAGATTTTGCGGTACCACCTCTGACACCGGATCGGATCGGATCGCAGGGTTTGTTTTCACCCCAAATACACTACATGAAGGACAGAGAGCCCCCTCTAACAAGTTAGAAGTCAATTCATCTAACCATAACCGTCCAAAGCTGTTAAATTGAGGTAAAAAATGAACCGTAAAGCAAATATTCTACATAGTTCCTCGACTTTAATGAGCAGTAATTGAAAAAAAAGTCACGAAGTCATTACCTGATTTCGGGCCTCCACTTCCAGCTCTTCTTAAACGTGAGCACACAACAGCATTTGCGCGCGTGTGGAAGACGTGATTACGGCGCTGCTATTTCACCTGGCAACAAGAAATACTATTTTCTGATTGGCTGATAGGTTGCCGATTCAAGCAAAGCAGTCTGCCTTCACCTCGTCCATTCATAGATTACTAATCTCTTTTACAGTTTATGTTACTAATGTGCGGCTAGTTTTATCACTTCTCGGCGTGAGAAATGTCACGTGTGGCGTGAGAGCGTGTGAACGTATTGAAATGCGTGAGTGTCACGCTCAATGCGTGAGACTTGAGAGCCCTGAAGTGTCATCTCGATTCATGGCTCTGGTTAGTTGGGATGCGAAGCTATTTGTCAAAAGTTTTATTTAGCGTTGCCTAAGTACGTATTTTTTACCTATCAAAAGTGGGGGGGACGGATCCCCGTCTTCTCAAAACTGCGCGGGACATGTCCCCCGTGCCTCCTGCACCCCTGTACAGAGTGAGCTTGCTGTCCCCCTGCCTCTGAAGGCAACAGAGATGTCCAGGGTTGTAAGAATAACTCAAGATTTTTGCATCTACCACTGTTGTCCATAGTTTTCTGAGCCTGATGGTGTTCCAGTGCATCCACTCTTTCTATGAATGCCCCAAAGAACTGATTTGGTCTCACAAAGATGTGTTTGCCATTTTTCTGATGCTTTTGTTTGATTGTTCAGCTTCATGACAGCTTGCTTCAGTGACAGTGAGAGCTCTTCGGACCTCATATTGTAATTGACAGCAAGAGATTTCAAAAGTGAAATATATATCAACTCTATGAAATTACTTTAAAAAAGTACTTTAAAAAAATAGGGGGGGGGGGTCACGAATTAAAAGTCATTTCTACGCCTTGTACCAAATTTAGACATGTATACCTTCAATATAAAATTGATAGTCTAAACTTTTAGCAGATATTCATTACTTAATTTCAAGTCCAATATGCTGTGGAAGAAAAATGAAATAACAATAGTCATCAATTTCATAATATCTGTGGACCTGACTGGTGTGAAATCTCTTCTTGTGAAGCAAAAATTCAATACTGCATTACTAATCACGTCGCAGTAATCAGGTGTCAGGTTTTATGTGCAATCCTAGTGGAGTTTGACCTCCCGACAATGTCCATCAGTATTCTTCATATCCTACTAAATGAATGGTTGCTGGGATACACCATGACCCATCAATGAGGTGCAATTCTAATCACATTTCCAAGATTGAAAACTTTCAGCAGTCTATTATAACATTTCTGATAAAGGTTTCAATGTTTATTACATGTTTGAAATGGTTTGAAAAATCAAATGGTGAATTTGAATACCTTAGGAAAAACATAAAACATATTTCAATGTAAAAGCGTACCAGGCAATACAAGACTTACCAATGATAAAGTTAAATATTTTCTCCAGAGTGTGAGTTCAGCTGCATGTACAGATATTGCACAGTATACAACCCCAATTCCAAAATAGTTGGAACAAAGTGTAAATTGTGAATAAAATCAAAATGCAATGACTTTCAATTCACTCCAGCCAGCATTTTATTCACAATAGGGCAGAGATAACATAACAAATGTGGAAACAGAAATTTTACTATTTTATCCACAAAATGAGCTCATTTCTAATTTGATGGCTGCTACAGGTCTCCAAAAAGTTGGGACAGGGGCCTGCTTACCGTGGTGCAGCATCCTCTCTTCTTTTCAATACAGAGCAGAGGCGTCTGCGCAATGAAGAGACAAGTTTTTGAGTTTAGCCATTAGAATTTGATCCCACTCTTGTTTAGTACAGGCTTCCAGAGAGTTTTGGGTCTCCTTTGATG
Source organism: Gymnothorax reevesii (assembly GCA_029721435.1). Classification (NCBI taxonomy): domain Eukaryota; kingdom Metazoa; phylum Chordata; class Actinopteri; order Anguilliformes; family Muraenidae; genus Gymnothorax; species Gymnothorax reevesii. The sequence goes on from CM056576.1 coordinate 45,880,216, forward strand.
GACTTTTTAATTATGCTCCAGACGTTCTCAATCGATGAAAGATAAGGACTGCAGGCAGGCCAGTTCAGCACAAGGACTCTTCTATGACGAAGCCATGCTGTTGCAATAGCTCCAGTATGTGGTTTTGCATTGTCCTGCTGAAATACACAAGGGCTTCCTTTGAATAGATGTCGTCTGGAGGGGAGCATATGTTGCTCTAAAACCTTTATATACCTTTCAGCATTCATGGTGCTTTTTAAAACATGCAAGTGTCCCACACCATATTTACTAATGGATCTCTATACCATCAGAGATGTTGGCTTTTTAACTGAATGCTGATAACAGGTGGGGTGGTGTTTCTCCTCTTTAGCCCGGAGGACACAACGCCCATGATTTCCAACAAGAATGTCAAATTTGGACTCGCCTGACCACAGGACACCTTGTCACTTTGCTACAGTCCATTTTAATTGAGCCTCCGCCCACGGAACATGGTGGCTTCTGGATCATGCTCAACAATGGCTTCCTTTTTGCATGATTGATTTTTAGGTGGCATCTGTGGATGGCACAGCGGACTGTGTTTACACACAGTGGTTTCTTGAAGTATTCCTGGGCCCATTTAGTAATGTCAATGACAGAATCATGCCAGTGAGGGATGCAGTGGTGTCTGAGGGCCTGAAGAGCACGGGCATCTAGTAAAGGTCTTCGGCCTTGTGTCTTAGGCACAGAGATTTTTCCAGTTTCTCTGAATCTTTTGTTGATGTTATGCCCTGTCGATTAAGAGACCTTCAAAGCCTTTGTAATTTGACGTTGAGGAACATTGTTTTTAAAGTATTCCACAATTTTTTTTACACAAACTTTCAGAGGTTGAAGAGCCTCTGGCCATCTTTACTTCTGAGAGCCTCTCTAAGACATCCCTTTCATAGCCAATCATATTACACGCCTGATGCCAGTTAATGCAATTACTGGCTAAACGTTCTTTTAGCTGATTCTCTTATATATTAATTGCTTTTTCAGCCCTTTTTTGCCTGTGTTCCAACTTTTTTTAAACCTGTTGCAGCCAGAAAATTATTTGAAAATGAGCTCATTTTGTGTTTAAAAATGTAAAATGTCCCAGTTTCAACATTTGAAATGTTATCTATGATCTATTGTAAATAACATTGTGATCATGTGATCTGAAAGTCATTGCATTTGATTTTATTCACAATTTACACTTCGTCCCAACTATTTCGGAATTGGGGTGGTAGAAGTATGATTTCTATTCATCAGAAATTTTCATTAAACATTATAGGGTGGCACAATGCAGCAGATTGTTGCAATGTCGCCTCATTGCAAGAAAGCTGTGGGTTAATTCTGGCATGTATGACTTTCCAGTGTTAAGTATGATCATCCCCGTACTCATGTTGGGTACACTGGTTTGCTTCCGCAGTCCAAGCACAAGGATGTAGAGCTAATTAAGGAATGTAAATTGCTCATGAATGTGTATGAGTGCATGGGTGAATGGAGTTTACTATGGTTCCTGTGATGAAATGGCCCACTGCCCTGGCTGGCCTTCCTCATGCCCACTGCATGCTGGAATATGCCCCCCTCTCACCGAACCAGGAATAGGCAGGTGATAATAGGATGATGGATTAATCCCAAAAAACTAACTGTAATCACAAATTAGTTATAAGTAACACTTCAGTCAAATAATTAAGCATCCATGGCCGTCCATAAAACCATGAACTTGAATCAGGTGTCCAAGTGCCAGGCAGAGGCAAAAGCCAGCCCTGACACGACCCACTTCTGAATGAGCAGAGGCTCCTATACACCAAATGGCCTGATTATCTTTCAAAGACACTTCCCTGACGAGGACAATCTTCTGACCAGCAGCACAGTACTTATCCTGCAGGATGACATTGAACAGATTCTTCCAGCACTGAAGCCAATTCTGCTTTTAGCAAGGGAGGCAATGCCTTCCCAGCATACCTGACTGTAGACGGGAAGTTTAGCAAGGAGGATCAATATTCCTAGCTTTCAAGAAGGTCCAAGTATGGGAAGACAAACAGAATATGTTGGATGGCAGTCTCGCATTGGATGCGTGTCGTTCAGGGCAGGAAAAAACCCTACCATTACTGTTGGTTCAGCTAACAGGTAACGGATGATGAAGATTAACACACTGCTGGAGCTCAATCCATGTCTATGAGGTCCATGATAGCAGCACAGATTATGCTCAACATAGATCATAAATATTAGCCACCCACCCCTTTCCCCACCCTCCACAAACTCACTCCCTCTCTCTCTCTCTCTCTCTCTCTCTCACACACCCTTCCCCCACTCCATTCCAAGTCAATTAATTTTGGTTGTGTTCACATTTGCTGAGCATTCTTGCCTTGATAGTGTAAAGCCTTTTTTTAATCAAATTATCACACACAAACATTTTTAGAGAAGGCAAATGATATGACGCCCATCGAATCTGTTATGCATTACTGGTCCTGTGCAGTAGCAGAATTCCTGCCAAGTGAATTACAGGCTCGTTAAACAAAATTATTCATTCAGTGGTGGCTGCATTTCTTCACCCGTGTTCCCCAGCGAGATATCAACGCTAATGTGTTCACTGTGTCTGCACACCCCAAACCTCGCTCCATCCCCAAAACCTCGCAACTCTCGTCTCGTTCAAGGCCATATAGAGGGAACACGTTTCACAAAAGAGGAAGTCCGCAGCATAAAGCAAATGCAGATTGTCAACGATTCTCCATCCCGTGCGAGGCTCCAACTCAGACAAACCGCCAGTCATCCAGGAGTCCAGATAGACCCCCTCATTAGAGATACTATCACCAATTCCCAAAGGCAGTCATCCAGTAATCCAAGGAGGCCTGCTAATTAGAGATACCATCTCTACTTCCAAAAGGTCACACCAGAAGTCGGATGATAAATTACCTCTAAAACAAATGGCAGGGTTTAAATGTTTTTTTTGGACAGTTAGTGCCAGAACACCTTCAGAACATGTACTTTAACTAAACTGCCCCCTAAATCAAAATCAGCCCAAAGAGCCAGTACCCACCTGCCACAGGCAAGAATGCAATCACCTAATACAAGTGACAAATCAGATATACGCAAGAGAACACCAACTACATTGTTCCCGATCGCGCTTATTTTGAGAAATAATACACACCAATATAACCTTCAAGCTTCAAATAAAAATTTGAAATCCGTGCCTCTTTATTGGCTGATTTTCTTTACAAACTAGTACTTCAAATGCAAAACAATTCTTTAAAAACTGAAATTTCAGCAGTGAATGTTCCTAGCTAATTCATGCTACGTGCATCACTTATCTGCCAATGGGCAAGCAGGTTTTCAGGTTAATCTTCAACGCAAGTCCAGTATCCTGTATGAAGTTCATACGTTTGAATATTCAGACTGAAATAAACAAGAAACAAGTGAAATAGGAAGAATTCAATGTGTTTTGTCTAATCTCACCACCAAGTTGTAGCACAATTGACCTTGCAATGGCATTGAACACAAACCCAGCAGGTGAGCAAAACGTCTCGACGAAAGTTGGCAAAAAATTGCCTAATTATGGTATCGTGTAATCTGCACAATGTAACTTTTCTACGTATACCTTAGCTTTTCATTCTTCAGGTCAATGATAGAAAAACACCAGCATATCATTTTGTTCCATGAGTAATACTGCAGACTCTCAGGGAACTGGTCGTACCAAGTATAACATGCATTCTTTACTTATATCTGTATTTCAGGTAATTTAGAGCAATGCTGTCAATATAAAATGTCAGCAACACCTGAGGAGTTTTTCATGTCTCAGTTTTTGTCCTTTTTTGGCCCAATTTTTCATTAAAACGATCATCATCTTTGGGAGGGATCACAGAGGGAGAATCATTTTTATGCATTTATCTAAGTTCATCACAAGATACACTAGGAGAAAACAGGTCTACATTTTGATTTAATTACAGGGAATATAACCCTCTATTAACCAAACCCATTGCCAATTGAGTTAAAATTATTTCCCCATGCAAAAATGCTTATTTTGGGCCATTATGTGAAAAACAGTAGACAAAAAAATTAACACATTTGGCCCACCTGTCCAAACTGAAGCAAATCTGCTACATTGGGTAATAATGCTAATGAAAAAATTATAGTGACGGACCATTCAAGTTATTCTCAAATGTTTATTTGGCAATAAGAAACAAAACCAACAGGGTGTCCAGGCTGTTAACCCTTTTACTTCATGTAGCAGATATGCTACGCTGGTTAATTGAGGGTTAAAGCTGGCAAGGTTCCAAACACCAAAATTAACCCAGTTTCATGGAAAGATCCAGATGTCGTGTCCAACGTAATAAGAATTCTGCATTTTATTCCGTAATACAAACGGCCCTGTTCAGGATTTCTCTTGCCAACTTTCTTTTCTCCAGACGTTCTTTCCACATTGTGAATATTTTATGGCCAAGCCTTGTAGTATGAGCTGTTCCTACAATGCCACATATACTGAGATCACAAGTTTTAACTGTGACTGCAGAGGCTGTGCTAATAAAGGTGCTGAGCTGGGTTTAAAGCACCTCCTCCTTTAGCCATGACCTTCTTCTTACCCTCCCGCAGGGGAGAGGGTCCTCATTTGACACCACAACCTCATGTTTATTTTAAAGCCAAATAAACCACACAGCTCCACAGACGCCGTCACTCGGTGGAATAATTTGTCAGAGACGGGAACATCCTCAGACAGGGAGGAACGAAGTTATGAATGTCCTCTGCTACCAAATGTGCTTTCAAATACAGTGCCTTTAGAGCAAACTGAATGAAATTTCTAGAGAAAGTTGACGGCTGAGATAAAATTAAGGATAAAAGATGTTTGCGGAGATATGAAGCCCAGGTGTTAATGCTACACTGTTTGGCTGACATTACCATAGTATTATTTATCAACATTAAATTCTGTCATGTTGCCATAAGGGAATCACACCACTCCATCCCTGTTATGAGGAACTTTAACAGTAGTTTCCATATAACCCTGAGCCTCACTGATTCATTTTTCAGAACAATGATAGAGATCATGATGGAAATAAGAAGCAACTGTAAAAGGAGACCAACAAACCGAAATAGAGGACCAAATAAATGTTAAAATGAATTAGATTACAACAAAAATTCGCAACGGAATCATGTGCCACATGGGGCGTGGACAGAAACCAGTCTTTAAACAGCTGTAGAGCCTACATCCTAGTTCAAGCCAATGCCAGAAAGGGTGCCATAATAATCATAAATGGGTGCTCAGGAGTCCAAGCTTCTGGAAACAAACTTTCCAAGTGCTTTTGGGCACTTGGGTGATCTGCAATGGTAAGCTGGCAATTTGGGGGGGGGGGGGGGTCTGCAAAGACACGGGCAGGGAAAACTGAATGAATATGCATACTGCTAATTAAACACTCAGCTCTTCAGAGTCGAAGACATGCAACATTAATGGCAGTTTAGAGCGGAGCCCATCAAAAATCTCATCTCGCTTTCCCCTCATTCTGTTCCATTTCCAGCTCTTCTGATTGAGTACAGAAAGCAGGAGGGTTGTGCAATCAATCCTGCTGCTCTCATGGCCTGCAATCTGGCTGAAGAGGCTGGCTTACCGAGGCGGTCGAGGGAGGAGGGGGCTTTAACCAGCTGTTTCAACTGGGATGGATGTGCGGCAAATGCACTCAAATTTTTGTGTCGGAAATTTTTGCCAAAAAACACAGAGGTGAGCCACTCAGGCCGGGATAAAAGGATGAGAATGACAGCTTGATGGCCCATAATAAGGCAAAAGGTAAAACATAAGGGGGTATTCAATCAAACTGGCTCACAAAATGTTCAAAAAATGAGCACGAGGGCTGAAAGGGCAACTTCAGGCACGTGGTTCTGGTCAAAGTGTGAAAGACCAAGCGAATGATGGATGATTGAGAATTTTTTTCCATCTTTTATTTCCACTCATTTTTCTCCAATAGTAACCAGTTGGAAAGACAGATGAAGAAACCTGATGCAAGCGTGTGCCAGCAAATCTCCTCAGCCATGTGTGTGCAGGCAGACACATATGCATTTACGCACATACACACTCTCGAACACAGAAACATGAGCAGGCACGCTTTGAGTCAGCACAAAAGTGTACGTATTCACTCACTCGCTCGCTCGCACGCACACACGCATTCACACATGCACGCACACGCGCACACATACACACACACACCCTTAGAATGAAGCGCGTATCTCAGCTCACCTGCCAGCACAAACTGTGTGTGAGAGTGCTTGTAAATGCTGGTGCCATCAAAACTGTTCAAAACAGTTAAAAACAGATCCATATGGCTTATGGCTTTTATCTTTACTTTTTTTTTGTCTTACTTCAACCTCAGTGACGCCGTCATCCTTTCAAACTAAAAAATAAAAAATGTTTCCCTAAAATAAAAAAAAATCTGTCGCTGTCAGATTTATGATGCATTATGATGCGCAGTGCACATTGACGAGGCAAAACATTGCGACCACATTGCGATGAGCCGAATTCAGTTAGATCAGCTGAACAATGCATGTGAAGGTCTGGGATATATTAGACAGTTAGCAAACAGTCAGTTATCATAGGCCAAGTCTTGGATGTGGGAGAAAAGGGTGCACGAAAGGACCTGAGTGACACTGGCCAGTTGCCCAGACAACTAGGGCAGAGGATCTGTGAAATAGGAAGGCTTGTAGTGTACCCCCGTTCAGCAGTGTGTGTACCTCCCAACAGCCCACCGAGGAGAGACTGACCACAAACCGGCTACAGGTGTTGGGTGCTAACGGCTGCTCAATGTGCTAGTGCAACAAAGGCTCACTAGTCCAAATCGACAGAAGTGCAACTATGGCCGAAGTTGCAGAAAATTTTTATTATGGATCTGTGAGGAATGTATCACATTACTCCGTGCATCACATCCTGCTGAATACAAGACTTTGAAGCTAGAGATAGTCAAAGTTGCCCGTTTGAACCTTGGTCCACTGCGAAAAGTGCCTAAAATGGGCATGTGAGCATCTGAACTGGACTGCACTGTAGGAAGAAGACAAACAGGTGGAGACAGTTTGACACTCTGGGAAATGTTCTGTGGGCAAACCCTGCATCCAGGCAATTCCAGTGGACATTGACAGAGCCATTTTGCCAGCAGGCAGGGAATCAATGGCATACAGGGTACATGGTCATAATGTTGTAGCTATATATACATAAATGCACACACAATCCAAATAGGCCCGCAGAGCCAAGTAGCTAGCTAGCTGCATTAGTGAAGACGTCTCCATGGCAATTATCATGAATAATTGTCTATAATGAATTAATTTTTTCTTAGCTCCAGCGGATGAGACTGTTCTGATTTTGAAGTCTTGGATGACAAGTCATGCAATAATTAATTGGAGGAGTCCCATCAATCCACATCCCCTGATGGCCACAATAGCATTATTAGCTCAACCTTGTAAAGCACTATGAGAAGACAGGCGCGCTGGTAGAAGCGTGTGATATTCTAAACAATGAGAGGATACTTTCAGCAAAGGTAATGTCGCCATAGCAACAGAAAGAGAACCTAATACAGCAACAAACCCACACAGGCACCAGGTGTAGAAATCGAGTTCTTTTTACACACAGCCGTAATCCTCCACCCTCACCTCCCCCTTCAGATCAGTTTCATATTTCTTTATCATCAACGGCCTTGCACATTTGATTTACTTAATTCTTAAAAGCAGACACTGGCCCTACAATTTTGCCCACATGAATTCACAAGCCATTACTCGGTTTTATGAAATGCAAAAACACTTACAATACTTAAAACATTTAAGTTTGCTGAAGTAGTCAGGATGTTTAAATACAAAGGCATTTAACTCAATTTACCATTCTCTTTAGATTTCATAAGGCCTGAAGCCTAAAGTGGATAATATCTGATATTTCTCACACGAGGCAATAAAGACTGAGTGTACATCTTAACTATGACAAATTATAAAGGCATTTAGAAAAAATAAAAAACATCAAATCACTTGCCACTGAATATAAGTGTAGATAAATACTTTTTTCTTCCAAAATAAGCATTCAGAGTTTTTGCCCTGAATTCACAAAATTTCAAATTGTAACTATGAATATATGTTGATTAAATGCAGGCCTCCTGCATTCACTGCTTTGAATAGACATAGTAATGTAAAAATGTATTTAGATATGAAACATAAACACGATCGCAAGTATGGAACATAATAAAATGATATTGATCAGCCTTTTCAACTTGAACATAAGAAACATTCAGTTTACCAAATAGGGCAAAAATGCAGCACAATTATCAACTAATTTTATCCATGTATACACAATATATGCCCCCACATTCACTTCCCCCATACATATCAGAGCGGAATGCAATACCTGGAACAGAAAATCACATCTACATCAAGGAGGGGGTGGGGGGGTGGGGGGTATTAATCCAATTCTACTTAATAGACTCCAGCTGTCTAATGGAGCTGTAATTAAAATCTTAATCAAGCATTGCTGAAATTTTACTGCACACTGACATTTTTTGTAGAATCTCTCCTAATGATAGTTCCCACAGCAGTACAGCAATGCGTTACATTAAAAAAAAAAAGAAAGAAATTGGTTATAAAAAAACATTTTGAGTATGAGGCTACCATAAGTATTGCACCACATAAGCCCAAAGGTTAAACAAAACACTCAATTTTCAAGATTTATTTTCTCTGAAAATACTCAAAGATTATTTTGGTCAAGTACTGATGCATACAAAAACGAAGCCCTAACTGTGTCTAGTTAAAACAACATATCAATGCAAGAACATCGTTCATTGTTCATAGCCATCGTTTATCGTTCAAAACAATCGTATATTGTGTTTATGACAATTTCACGTGGAGTAAAATCACATTTTTTGGGTAAAGTATCCAATCCTGATTTTTCGTCCCACTTCTGTCAAACTGAAACTCTGTAACATTATTGGAGGAAAGGCAAGGCATACGACCCATTAGTGGTAGTTACATTCACAGACCTCAGGTGATCAGCGGACCATGAACTTCCAGGTAAGGATGACCTGAAAAATGTCAAACTGTTACGCACATGAAGGTTTTATTGTCTGATTACATTTATTGGTTAAAAGAGTTCTATAACCTGATTATTTTGCTACCAAATAATTTAATTGAAGTCATGCTGGATTCGATATTCATACGATGTTTACCATCAATATTCACCATGCTGATCCCCTGTGTGGGGCGACTACCACCTTTGTACATAAATTGGACCTAATTACGGGATTGTACGGTGTAGTTTTCCATCTTGTCGAAGTAAGTACAATTTGTGAATGTGAAAATATAAAATATTTACACAGATTTGGATTTCCAGTGGTCTTTACGATCAACTTTTTGTTTGTAAATTGGCTCGGTCACATTTTAATGAAGTGTTGCTCATAAAGGCTTGATATAGTGTGTATAATGCCTTCATAAATGATGCATCATGTCTTCATACTGTCCTCATTCAGCATCTAATGCCAGATGTGATATAGCTGACAATGTCACTTAGCTAGTGGTTAAATGCTATTAAGGGTGACATTGTCACATCTGTCATCACATGCTGAATAAGGATGTGTTATTCCACCCTTTACAAAGCATGATTATGTATGATTTATGAAGATATTATGTCTCATTTATGAAGGCATTATACATGCGGTATAAAGCCTTTATGAGCAACTCTTCATCTAAAGTGTGACCATTAGCTCTAATATTGGAATATGTGCTTGCTTACTTGGAGAACGTCACTTGACATGAAAAATGTACTTATTGATGATGATCAGAGTTTGGCATGATATTTTCATCTGTTTTAGGTCTGGGAAGCTCACACTAGGTGGTGTGATCCCAAAATGGTCGCAAGTTTTTTTTTTTTTAGCAGTTGATAATACTTGAGGTGGGTGAGTAACTGGACTTGGATAGTTATGATACAGTCACTTACAATAGCCACTTTGATTTTTGAAAATTTGGTCTGTTTTACTCATGAACAGCATAAACTCTGAATTTAATTTTTTTAAAAATCATCAAAACTGATAGTTCTATAGGGTCTGCTAGTTTTTTTTTTTCAGAAAAGAGATAATCCATAATATTTAATTAAATTTATTAAAATGCTAAAAATAATGAATTGAAAAGTTGTATGTTGTGACCTTTATTATTGCTATGAATAAAGTTCCTCATCAAGTTGAATTTTTTTGATGACTAACTAACTGAAAAAGTGCAAATCAAATTTTCAAACTGCTTGGAATACCTTTATTTTCATTCGAAATTAAATCTGTTTAAGTGAAATTCCAAGGTTTATTAAAATTTATGCAAAATGTTGTAATATTGTTGTTGATAATTTATCTGTGATATAACATTTCTGAAATAATTTATTCATCCAATTTTGCTATGAATATGACATTGATGAAGGCACTGTAAATGGCAAGATGCAAGATGTGCATAGTTCTTAAAGATGTTTTAAATATGGGAACACTAATGGATATTCTGAGAAAATGCACTGGAGATTTTCTGTTGGGCCTTGCACTTCACTGGTTTTCAAAATAACTTTGTTAGATTTCACCTGAACATTAGGATCAAAGTTACACACATTTCTGTTTTCATATTTCTGTTGCTTTTTAGATTGTTGACAATATTGAATATAAATGAAATACATGGTATGTCTATATATTCAATCCTTTTGCAAAGAGGGGGCCAAAGTGCACATTTCCATGAGAAGTCATCCATTAACTATTTTTGCACACACAGTGACAGGAAGTTAGTTTTTACATCTCCACTGTGGGTTTATATAATGTTTTGCATGCCTAGATGATGTCTGAATGGCAGTTAACCTTAAAAATCCTTTTGATTCAAACATTACCAGCAATAATAAATGCAGCAGTGGCACTGCAATGAGCAAACTTTCTATAATTTGCCACAGAAAATGATCACTCTTGTCAGTTCAGTGCTGCATGCAGTTAGCTCTGCAAGTTGGTTAAGGCAAGGTTAGGAAATGGAGATCATTTTCTCCAAAATGTTTCATAAATTTCGTCCACAACATTGACACTGGTACTTCAACATAAAATCTGAAGGGATAAGTATTCTCAAATTATCTCATTATTTATAAAATCTGAACACCAGTAGGTATGTACCATTGACCTTCTTTTCATAAAGCCACAGGAAGCAGCAATAGCAAGGTCCTGAAAGGTACTGAAATGAGTAAAAACAGCCTTGGAACTTTGTTTGCTTCAGAATGGGTCATTTTTCAAATATTTCTGTCAACACTACATACACCAGCTAGTTGTAAACAAAGGTTTAGGGCTAATTCAGAAATAATTCTGAAGACGCCATTTACTCAAAATGCAGCTCCTGCAAGCCCTCAGGACACAATTTTCTTGAACAGTGAGAGGTGATAGCTGGCAAATGCTTCATGTCTTTATCTTGATTTACTTTTAAAAATGTCAGTGTTACATACCATAATTGGTATTGGCATTCATTTGCCATGACAATACAGTTAAACATTTTGCTGCTAAAATTAAAATAAAATTGCCAATAAAAGTATTGGATCGATTATTTGGAAATAAATTGTTTTTTGGTCCTTACATGTTTTGTTTGTAATTTCTGTCAATGCTGCATAGAGAAAATGTTGTCATTCTACTATTTCCAATAAGATCACTTGTTTATTTCAAGGCAAGAAAAAACGTTTGTTCTAGAAGCAAACAGAATCAGTTTGCTCTTCATTTAGGCCATGTAAACAAAAATTAGTTGGTTGGCATCCTTCGCATTTCAATTTTCAGGGGCAGGCAGGAGGATCCATCGATCGATTGATCCAACTATTCAACTAATTTTATTATGTAAGAGTTTTAGATCCACATAGCACAACAAATCCAAATCACAGGTACATGCATTCACATGAGGAATCAAATCTGCCAAACCCATAAGTGAAGTAGTGATTTAAAGCCGAAAAGATCGTTCACAGCATGGACAGGGTTTCTGAGCATTTTTTGCACTTTCTGTTTGGTGCGATTTTAACAAATTTCTCAAAAAAAAAAAAAAACCTAAAATAAAAATCTGTGGTGGGAGAGTTTTCTGAGGCCGGAGGAGAAGTTAATCAGCCATTTTCTATTAGGCCAAATATTGGCATTCTGATCAATACACATGCTAAGCTGAATGAAAAAAACATCTCATAGCCGGCATATTTCCTCATATTACCGAGCACTTCCCTGGATTCTAAGCTGTGAATAAAGCTAAACAAAATCGTAAATTATTTGGCAACTCTAACTTATTTTGTAAATTTGTCATGAAACCACGGTGGTAGACTGACCCATGGAACCAAACACATTTTCACCTCTATAATTTTAGTAAATATGGGCAATACATGTTAGAGATAGTGGAGACATCCTACTTAACAGTGCCCAGGAGGAGTATGCAAATTAGTTCTCATTACGGATGGTAAAGAAAAGGCTGATCTGGAGATTCTTAAGCTTCTAACAACCTCCTACAGAAATACAGCTGCCACCTCCACAGTGCATAAAGGTTTGCCAGTACCGAGGCTCTCCATTCCCACACTATTCAGGCCACCAGTGGGGGCAGTTAAGGCATTGACTGCACAATCATTTAATCCACACTCAAACATGACAGGTCACCGTCTGAATCAACTACCACATGACTGAATTCATGTAATTTGCAGCTTCTGAAATATCCAAAAACATGCAAGAGAGAAGTCATAATTGCAGCTCTAGACAGAACTCAGACTTACACAGCCGCGCAGTAGCATCAAAACTTCAAGGTATTCAGCCAAATCCTTGAAGTCAGCTAAACGAATTGGGTGCAGCTGCACCTGCCTTCCACGGCCAACAGTCCACAATCAGCGGTCCATCACTTCCATTAAAATTATCTTATTTCAACATAGTGTATCAATAACTGTTCTCCCATTAAATGAGACAAGCCACTACTCATCCTAGAAGCCAAGCACGAACAGTACCATTACATATTGCATATCGTGGGTGTAGGCAACACAAATGCACTCATGCACACAGGCAAGCACACACACATAATACAATAGCCCTGTTGTACACACATGAAGAGATGAACAGAAGCCAGCTTATCTTACTCGGGGACACAGCCGGCGGCGCCCTGTCTCGTAGTTTTCGGCAGCTCTGCTCGCTCCCACTGCCCAAGTCAACCAGCTGCCAACAGCCTTTGCCTTTGTTGTCACGACGATCCAGCCTCAGCCTCAGCCTGACGCTCTGAACTCCGAGAATGTTGGGTATCCAGGATACGGGAGAATCTTCAAGGTCCCTGCCTCTAAGTCTCATTCCAACTGGGCAGACCGCTTGGAGCACAGCATTACACTGAGAACACAGGGGCAGGGAAAACACTGCAGTCAAACCGCTGCCTCTCTGGAGAGCCAGAAAAAAAAGCCGTAGCTCCACATATGCATGGGATCCAGCTGAAAAAACATTGAGTCCTAAGCATAGGATTTCCTTTAATTCGTCAATTAGAGTGTGAATTAGAGAAAAATTCATTCTTTCTTACATAAGCACTGATTAAAAACTGATTAGGTCCCATGTTTTCTTCTTTGTGACCCTGTCCAGAATACACACCCATCAGAATTACCTCAATGGTCAACTGCCATTTTTGATTGATACATGGACCTCAACCTACCTCAAAGCAAACAGTTGATTTTTTTTTAAATTTTGTCCAAGAACCCAATTAAATTCTGATGGACATTCAGTTCTAATAATGTAGGCTACAGTCTTTTTTAATTCCATGGTGCAAACTTTAGACAACTTCCCAGAACTTTACAGCTTTAAAACAAAACAAAAAAAAAACAAAAAAAAAAAAAACGACAATTTACTTTCCTGTCCTAATTCTGAATCTCTGTTCTGACATTTGGCCAACACAATTTGCAAATGAGTAATTTTACATTTCGATAATATTTCAGAGAAATCATTCAAATATGTATCACAGCATACAATATTGTTTCAGAAACAAGAAGACATGAGCATGAAATTTGTTGCAAAACCAAAAGTTGCAGGAATAAACAAACTCCAAGTATGAGCTTCACAGTATGAAACAAGCAACAATCCAGAGGCCAAGCGGACAAATTCCACATTCATAAAATATGCAAACCTCCCAATGCTCAAGGATTATGAATTTAACAGGAGGCATAAATCACTTTCTCATAGCCTCCCTCCTTTTCACGTGCATGAGCAGCCCCACTGTTAGACAGGGGCGACGAGCAGAAAACAATTCCCCTTTTCCATCTTTAATGGCTCCCATTTGTGGAGGAAGTCGCCCATTTTCACCGTTTTCTTTTATGCCCCATCAGCACTTTCCTTTCTACCTGAGAACAACACTTAACCCATTAATGGAAGAGATCACAAATGTACAATTAGATGCTCTTAACGGAGCACCTTTATACCGATGGACTGGTTGCCAAGATAACTGACAGCAGCGGAGCTACGAAGCTGACTTCAATTTTTTTATGAAGTATTTTTAAGAAGTATTTTTAAAAAGCAACTATTTAAGTCTACATGGAGTAGGATTTTATCTGAACCATGTTGAGTGGCTTGGGAATACAAAATATTAAATGCATACATTTATCATACCAGAGTGATCCAAAATATCCAATACTGCCTTCTCAGAATTGCAAATTTGGCTCATTAGGAAGGAGGGAACTAAATCACTTGGGTAAAGTCCAGCTCTACTGCATGCTATACTGGCAAAATGTGGGCTCACTTATATAATTTTGGAGATGTTGTTGCAGACCAGTGTGTGGTAAGTCCAAGCCAAACATGATAGGGCGATTTCTAACTGCTGTGACCTGTGAAATTCATCACCAAGTGCCAAAAATAATAATCATAAAATAAAAGAGAGACAGATCAGCTCTATCATTCATGTGCGCATGTCATAGTAGTACATTAACACTTACATGACTGCACTCACAGCACAGCAAAATCTAAGCAGTGCAGGCAACTTACTCTGGATTAGTAAATCACTTAATCCTATTACCTCATTTATCTGCCACTTCAATGTTAACATTGCATTTCACTTAAAATTTTCCAAATCTTTCAATCAAATGACTGATAAAAAATGATTCACATATTAATGTACAGTATTTCTCACAAGTTGGCAATTTGAGTTTGTCACACTAATTTCATATTAACCTAACCATCCCTGCATTTGCTACCACAACTGCACATCTCCCATGTCACCATAATAACTTAGTTTTAATTGGAATCTTTTGGTATGGTTACTTATAACCACCAGGGGAAAAACCCCATCAATTTTGATCAATATTTAATAAATTTCACTGCGATTAATTAAATTATTTATGACTGCCTGGCAAGGAAAGTCTGAAATCATTCTATTTGGCCATTTTGACTCCATGAAAGCAATAACTAACAGTCTGTAATCTTTCTGCCCTTGTCAAACCCCATGTCAAAAACCGTGATGTGATATTCGATTCCGCCGTTAAGTTTGATAAACAAGTTAATGCAGTAGTTAAAGGCAGTTTTTTCCAGCTGTTAAACTATTGCTAAAGTCAAACCGTTTCTCTCTTTCAAAGGTCATGAGAAAGTCATACATGCCTTTATATCCTCTCAACTGGATAACTGCAATTCCTTATACACAGGGATTGGTAAGTCATTCCCATTTCGCCTCAAATTGGTCCAGAACACTGCATCCTGGCAGGTATCAGGACGAGGGACCATATTACTCCTATTTAGGCTTCCCTCCACTGGCTGCCTATTCATTTTAGAATAGATTTTAAAGAACTCCTGTTTCATCATAAGGCCCTAAATGGGCTGGCCCCCTCCTATATTGCTGACCTCCTAACCCCTTATTCAGCCTCCAGGTCACTTAGGTCGGCTGACTAGAAGCTGCTGGCTGTCCTGTGATCGATGCTCAAGCTCCAGGGTGATCGAGCCTTTGCTGTTGCAGCCCCTAGATTGGGGAAGAGCATTCTCCTCCATATCAGACCTATCCATAGACTTTAAGTCCAGGCTCAAAACATACTTTTATTCACTGGTGTTGGAATCCTCTCGTTGTGGCTAATTTTTGACTTGTGCCTATATGCTGCGTTACTTGATGTTTATGTCGGTGTCGTTTGCATTTATGATGTTAGTTACCAGCTCTGGTCTGTACAGGACTTCAGTCAACATGGGTTGTTTTAAATGTGCTTTAAAAATTACTTTTATTTGATTTATTTGATTTGATTTTGTCAATGCGTTGAAGTCTTAGAGATTACGCATTTTATTGTCACATTTGCTTTAATAGGATATTAGAGATCGGGGATTTCAGAGATATACCCTTGCTGCCGAGGCCGGCAGCTTCCGTTATTACCAACAAAGTTGGGTGGAAGTTTTGTATTCACCCATGTCTGTTTGTTTGTCTTTTTGTGCAAACAATATCTTTCAAATTTCGCAACCAATGTAAATGAAATTTTGTGGAAGTCTGGGCCATAGCCCAAGTGACAAGCAATTTTTGACAGGATTTTTTACGATTGCGGGATTACAAGATTGGAATAAATGCCATGCATCTTAAAATCCTCCCGGTAATAGTAGATTTCCAAATATTCTGGAGGAGGTAGGTGCTCACTGAATGCTTTCTAGTAATTTTAGTCGTCTGCCAGAGCACACTGGAGATGAAGCTGAATAATGTACACAAATGGAAAAGGCATAATTTCTGCTTTAAATTGAGAGATTTAAACTCAACCATTCCTGACAGCTGAACAAATTGGGTGAGCAGTGCAGAAGTAACTGCACTATATGTGCCCTTGCCACCATTTTTTCAGGTAATTGGACAATTGATTGGCCAGCTGTTCCATGGCTAGAAGCGACTTAGTCCACCATCATTTAATTTCTAAATAAGCAGATAAAATTCTTCAGTATGAATCACAAAGAACCGTCATTGCCAGTGAAGTAAGTCATCATTTCACAACAAAATCATGAGAAAACCATCAGAGGAATAGTGAATCAACTATACAGTTCATTCTTAAAAAAGAACAATGTGAGCTCACGGACACCACCAGGCCTGGAAGATCACAGATAACAACTGCTGTGGATGACAGAAGCATTCCCACCCACTCCTTCATAACCGTCAGCCAGATCAAGAACAGTCTAGGAGGTAGGCGTATCTTGATGATGCAACAGTCTGCAAAAGCAGCAGGATGAAAATTGTGAATTGTATATTGCTAAATTATCCACACTGATTATGCTAAATGCTGAAAGACTTACTGGATAGCACTTTGCAGGGAAGGTGGTCAGTGATGAGAAGCATACTAAGAAAGCAATCCAATACAATTCTAAGGAAAAAGGTGGAATGTTCAACGATGGCCAAGTCAGTCACCTGACCTGAATCCATTTGAGCATGCATTTCATTTTCTGGGGGCAAAACACCCAAAGAAGAAGCAGGAAGTGAAGTGAGCTGCAGTGAAGCCTTGGCAGAGCATTAACAAAAAGGAAAGGGTATGTCTGGTGAGGTCTTTAGGTTAGGCAGTCATTGACTACAAAGGACTTGCAACCAAGTTTAAAAAAAGACAATTTATCATCAAGCTACTTTTCCCAATTACTTCCGAGCTCCAACATTGGAGGGGGGGGGGGGGGGGGGTTATACACAAAAATTGTTGGAATTCCTACAATGTTCACTGTATTTTTGAAATAACTCTTGAATTAAAGTCTACCCTTTGAGAAAATCTTGATCGATTAATTACCTCTGGTAATGAGGTTATGTTTTTGCTAGTGGTGGTTAGTCTTTCGGTCTGTCTGGTTGGGTGGGTACAAGATAATTCAAAAAGTAATGAACTGATATCTCTGAAAGTTTGTGGGTGGGTTGGTGTTATATCTGGGATGGGCCCTATCAATTTTAACTGTGATCGGTCAAACTAAATGGCCACCACAGCAACCATCTCAAAATCTTGCGTTGTGGATACCCTAAATTTCTTATGAGCCATTTTCATTCAGCAAGATTTCGATTGCACTGCCTTGGCAGAGGTTTATACTCTTGGAGAACCTCTAGTTTCAAATCCAATATGGCGGTGTCGAGCCAAAATGAAGAAATGGTGTCCCTGATGGGGCTCAACACAAGATTCTTGTGCTTGAGGTCTGGTGGTGCCCTCGGCATCCAATCCAACACCGCCCTCATCCCCCCCCATCCAAAAAAAAAAAGAACACACACACACACACACAAATCCACCCACCCACACACACACATAGACTCTGTGACCTGGCTGCACTCCAGCCCAGTCTCTTTAGAACCCTAATAGATTCCAGGACCTCCGTATCTGCTCTCTTTGGAAGGTGTAGAGGCTTTTATGGGATAGATTCCAGCTCTGTCAGATACTCATAACAGCTCAGTGGGGGAAGCGCAGTCACACACACACACAAACAAACATCTGTCCTCTCCCTTTGTGCTCAGCTGATAGGCTGTCTTTCTGAGCCTGACTGTTGCTCAGACAACAAATTAGTTATATTTTAGGTTATGTAGATAACATAGATGTTCAGGTGATGACATCCAAAGCAAAAGCATTAGACATGGTACAGAACTTGCATTCCAATCAATAATCTACAACTAAACATTTACGGTGCAGTCTGTAAGTATTTGAATAGAGAAATTTTTTGGCTCCGCACACCATTACACTGAAATGAAACATAAATATGACGCTAAAGTGCAAACTCTAAGCATTAATGTGAGGGATTTGCATCCTTATTGGGTGATTTTCTAAGGAATTACAACCATGTCTATAAATAGTGACAGCCTACATACTGACAGACTAAGTAATTGTATTGTGCATTGGGTATCATTTTTCTTACAGCATTTATTAGCAGTAATTCCCAAAGAATGTCATAAAGAATTCCACACAAATAATAGTATTTTAAGACCACTGAATGATTACAGTTACAAACTGTAAAAAGTGAATCGTGCAATAATGATGTGACACAATGACACAGTGACACAAAAATTAGCTGTACTTACAGTGCCGTGAAAAAGTATTTGCCCCCTTCCTGATTTCTTCTTCTTCTTTTTCTTTTTTTTTTTTGTTGCATATTTGTCACCCTTAAATGTTTGAGATCATCAAACAAATTTTAATCTTAGACAAAGACAGCCCGAGTAAATACAAAATGCAGTTTTTAAATGATGAGTGCATTTATTAAGGGAAAAAACCTATCCAAACCTACCTGGCCTTATGTGAAAAAGTAATTGCCCCCTAAATCCTAATAACTGGTTGTGCCACACTCGGCGACAACAAATGCAATCAAAGGTTTGCAATAACTGGCAATGAGTCTTACACACCACTGTGGAAGAATTTTAGCTCACAATTCTTTGAAGAATTATTTTAATTCAGCCACATTGGAGGGGTTTTGAGCATGACCAACCTGTTTAAGGCCATGCTGCTGCATCTCAATAGGATTTAAGCCCAGACTTAAACAAGGCTTCTCCAAAATCTTCATTTTGTTTTTTTTTTTTATGCCATTCAGAAGTGGACTTGCTGGTGTGTTTCAGATCATTGTCCTGCTGCATAACCCAACTGCTCTTGAGCTCAAGATCACAATCTGAGGGTTGGACATTCTCCTTCAGGATTTTCCAGTAGAGAGCAGAATTCATAGTTCCATCAATTATGACAAGTCGTCTACGTCCTGAAGCAGCAAAGCAGCCCCAAACGATCACACTACCACCCCATTTGACTTTTCATATGATGTTCTTTCTATGAATTGCTATGTTAGTTTTATGCCTGATGTAATGGGACGCACACCTTCCAAAAACTTCAACTTATGTCTCGTCATTCCACAGAATATTTTCCCAAAAGTCTTGGGGATCATCAAGATGTATTTTAGCAAATGTGAGATGAGCCTTCATGTACTTTTTGGTCAGCAGTGGTTTTTGCCTTGGAACTCTCCCACGGATGCCATTTTTTGCCCAGTCTCTATCTTATTGTTGAATCATGAACACTGACTTTAACTGAGGCAAATGAGGCCAGCAGTTCTTCAGATGTTGTTATGGGTTTTTTTTTTCTGACCGCCTGGATGAGTAGTTGATGCACGCTTGAAGTAATTTTGGTAGGCCAGCCCCTCCTGGGAAGGTTCACCACTGTTTAACAGGGGCTGGGGGGGCCATTACTTTTCCACATAGGGCCAGGTAGGTTTGGATAGCTTTTTACCCTTAATAAATGAAGTCATCGTTTAAAAACTGCATTTCGTATTTACTCGAGTTATCTTTTTCTTATATAAAAATTTGCTTGATGATCTGAAACATTTAGGTGTGAAAAATATGCAAAAAAGGAAGAAATCAGGAAGGGGGCAAATACTTTTTCAAGGCACTGTAAATAAATATAAAATGCAGATGCTGAGGGATACAATGACAGAGCAAAGGTCAACGCCTAACCTACTGTCCTGCTCAGCAAATTTGGGTCTCTAACATCTGCCCGTCTGAAAATGGAGTAAGCTGCAAGAATACTCATCCAAGAGTGCAGCCTTTGTGGATATGAAAAAAAACAACAATGGAGGGCAAGCAGCAGCCTCGGGGGCATTAAAACACACATCATGAAAATCTCATTTACAATTTCAGTGCCCGGAAAATTAAATTCAGCGCAACACAATAACCAAGAGAGCGCAATTTCATAAAACTGCTAAAACATTTTCATGCTCGATACATAAAGCCTTTATTATAATCATCAGCAGCAAATTGACACAAGGGCATATCGCGCGGGCATATACATACACATGCAGACCCCCGATTGCTAAGATGGGAAAAACACACCAGCGCGCCGTTTTAATGACAGGGCCATTTCCAGTTTTTTATCTATTTTCAGGGACAAATTAAACTGGGGTCTAAATCCCCAGGGCTAGAACACTGCACACCCAGTCTGTGGCCTTGAGGTCATCATTTATCTCGACAGTCTTTAAAACACTGTCACTTGGCATCTTGTCAGGAGCAGTGGAGGAGGGGTCGAGGGTTTTGGGGGGGAAGGGTGTTATTATTTTGGCTCCCCTTTCACCATAGGATGTCATTGTTAAAGCTGAAATGGGAAGTGGCCCCCCAAGGCTGATACAATTAGACATGTGGGACAAGCTGATGGGCCCTCCCAGAGAGCCTCCCCCCCCCCCCCAACCCTTTCCCCTGCCTGAGATTAAAGGGCCTTGTGCCAAACGGAAACCCAACTTTCAAAAGCTACTTACTAAGGAAGAAAAAAGCTAGGGCATTTCCTTTTTATTGGAGGGGGTTGGTTATGTATTTGATATGAGCTGAGATGTTAAATACCTTCTGTGTCACTTTAGGGAGCCGTCACAGCAGAAAGTGTCTGAAATACCCTGTCGCAACTTCATCGAAGAGGCGTCATCCTCAAGTGGGCTATTTCTTCATGTCTGGAGCAGGGAATAGCACACAAGGGTGTCAGACTGAAGGAAAAGTGCGGCAAAAAGAATTGTTTGCGGCTAAAGGATACCTAATTGAAGCCTGTTCAGGGGTAATGTGAAGAGAGTACTTAAAATGTTGTAGAACTGGAAAAACATCATGAAATTTCCTTTCGAACCCTTATTGAAGATTTCATGCATCTGCTGTTCCAAATTCATGATTAAAATTCATATCAGTTGACTGGCAGCCAAAATCAGGTATTATTTGGCTCATTGAATGCATTAATACGCAATGTTTTTTTTTTTTTTTGCAACAAATTGTACTCGTGAAATGTAAAAAGAAAACTTATTTGTGATCTCTAAATAAATTAAACAAAAAGCAAATCCAAAAATATTTCGCATTCACAAAATCATCCAAAAAAGCGGTTACAGGGTCTTGATTTGAGCTTGATGGATCGCATTTCTCCCACTCCAAAACCTTCAATCTTTTTTAAAAAGAAAATATAGCTTCAATGATTTAAAAAAAAAAAAAAAAAAAAATTCATTTTGTTGACATTATGTCTGGCACAACCAAACCAAGTGCAGCCACCAAATAAATTCTCAAGCTCTCATTGCTTGATTATACCCAGCAGACTTATTTATAATTCCCATTTTATTCACTAATCATACAAGCAGACACCATGGGGCTACAGGAAGCCGTATTTCCAGTCTTAGTGGCACTAAAGCTGGATGGCTGAGGGAAAAAAAAAAAAAAAAACAACAACAGCATCCATTAAAGCAAAAATTAATCCACAAAAATGAGCGAGGATCATCAGTGAGGGAAAAAGCACAGGACACAAATGCAGAACGCGTAGATGGCTGGAGCAACATTTTACGATGGGCGGAAAGAGAACCTCTGCTGTGCCGCTGAAAACATGCAGACTTCACGCAGTCTCATACTACCAGGCTCAAGAAAAATTGATTTATTGGAACCATAAATAACACATAAAAGTGTGGTATATTTTTGTCCAAAACCATAGATCATTTCACCAAAAATAATCAGGCGTCCAGGCCAAGTTAACAGGTTTCACAAAGGGTGAAACCAGCACAGGAGAAGATAATTCTGGAAAACCAGGAAATTCAAGTAGTCAGAGAACCTTGGATTGACAGTGAGGAATGGTCACATCCCAGCCATCACCTTATATCTATTAAAATAATCATTGCTCACGCTGTGGCCTTAACCATCCCTGCTCAAGGTCAACCCACACATTTTGAAATCAATTACAATGACGGGTCGACGAGCGCAATTATTTCATTAATAGCACTGCGCCAAAACTGACCAGGCTCATTCGTGCAGTCCATTAGACAATGGACATTACAGCATTTTGCGAACAGCAGTGAACATCACTCATTTCATTTGAAAGCAAAGCCTCTGCTCAGCTGCATTGCTGAAGTCCAGAAAAACAGTTGAAGGCTGCAGCATAAAATAGAGAAACATATGAACAAACTGTCTTTTGAAGCACTTTGTCTCTGGAATTAGCACATGAAATTAGCAATGATCCAGGAACAAATACCACACAAGCACAGGAAAAAAAAATCCTATAAAGAGGGGCATATTTTGCACCTTGCCACCACAAAAAACAAGAGGATTTTGCAGCATTTTACTTGACTAACAACTATTCCAATAACCAAGAGGCCCCATCTTAATCATAAATATATACAGATCAAGAATTTAAAATGAATTTGAGAATTAATTTCAGGTACCTCGTCAATTCTATGCAAAGTACCTCAATAAAATATCAAAAAAGAGTGATTGAGCATGTGGCAATCACAGGAATTTAGCCAGTACATCTTTCATTTATTTGAGGTGATCAGCCTAACATTTAATCATTCTATTCAATTATGTCAATGCAAACAGTTAAGGTTCTTTCTTTGTTAAAACTACATCTGCAACCAGACATTCAACAAACCTTCATTGATGCCTCGATTTCAGCCAAAGAAGGTTTACTGGATTTACCGTGAACTGATCCCACTGGCGAGAGGCCTTTTGAGCTCCATCACAGCCATGAATGGAGGATTAGTTCCATAACCCCTTCAGCCGAGGAGGTAGAATCTCCAGCAAACTGACAGGCAAGTAGTAATTGTTACAAATAATCAACTGATTCATCTTGGCATTTAGCCTCAGGATGTACCATTAATACCTTCATGCTGTTCATTTATAACATCAGAGCAGTCTTGCCATGGTAACAGCCTTCCATAGGAGTGGTTTAAATGTTTGAAAGGATGTGAGAAAAGCGGTTCACAACACTCAAACAACCCTTCCATCAGACATTCTACTGGTCATTACAGATTTAAAAAAAATTGCATGACTAAATAAATTTCAATAAATTTCTTGCATTTTGTTGAGAAAAAAAAAAACTGTCCAAAATCCAAAAAATTAAAGAAGCAAAAGTAGGTATCCAGATGCCCAATGTATTTATACACACACACACACACACACACACACACACACACACAAAGATTATGTCTTTTTGTGTAAGTTAAACAGGCTTCTTCTTTGATATTTCAGAATTTCAAAAGAAAACTTAAAATGTTTACTGTCCATCAAAAACACTATGCAATCCATGTTCCTTCTATTTAGACAATATCAACAAGGAACAGAGAAAACAATACAGCAAACGTAGGCCTACCTTAAAGCATGTAACTTTTAACACGATTTAGTCATTTAATATTTTCTTATTTATCTTAGCATATGCATGAAGCAAACAATCATAAAACTGCAAAATATTGTAAATGCTACAAATGGTAATGGAAATGCACAAAGAATCAGCGAATGACTGCAAAATCTATCTAAACCAAGCCGAGGTACACAGTAACCATAGGCTTTAATATTAGGATAGATTAATTTTGGTCTCTGTCCTACTTGCACTAAATGTGAATAGGATAGCCTATGTACATTAGCGTCATACAGGTAATTATACAAACGTTACCTGTATGGATTTCCGTAAACCCTTCAAGAAGAGTTTTATTATTCATGAATGTAACGTTCAGCCCATAAATTCAGTTCAGTGATAGCTTAACTGCGTATTAATTAGCAAGTATACATTACACACGTTAGAAAGAAAAAGTTTCATGCTCCAATAAATCTACAATAACAATCCGTCCAAATATAAACCGATAATTATTCCTCAGATACACATGAACCATACTGGGAGACCATTCATGCAGGGAACCCAATCCTTATAGATACAAATATCCCTGACATGATAAAATAAATGCAATATTTCAAATTGTCAAATGGTTTTGAAACGTTAGAAAGCGGACTTAAAATGGTAATGTTTCAGACGCTTTGGCAATTATTGTCCATTAATCCAATCGACACGATTAAGTTTTAAAGGCTGCACGTCATGCATAATAAAAAAAAAAACAAATAATAATCAAGTATTAAAGTTTTTATTTCATATACATATTTTTTGTTTTTCAAAAGCTAACACACGCGTTAAAAAAAGGAAAAAGAAGCAGAGGCGGTGACGTTAGAAAGGGCGAACAGCAGACATTTTCGAGAGCATGAAAGCGCAAAGTTATACATATGTAAAATGAATGCAGAAACCTACTAGTTAGAAATCCGGGCTTTGGAGGTGCGGCCGTGAACTGGCAGCAGTTAATGTTAGCTCACAAGCCAGGTGATGTCTGTCAGCGGTCCCTGTTCATGTTTATGAGACGTGTACGATGCGACAGTAAAAAATAAATAATGGTTAAAAAAAAAAAAACCTGATTCAGAAACACGGTGATATGATCCATGCTAGCTAGTTAGCAACCAAATCATTTAATTTCGTCTAGTAAAACGACTCATTTGGCAAAGATTTGTCACGCTGGGAATGTTTTCGAATTACGACCTTTTAAAGCTAATAATTAAGCCTGAGGTGACCGTTCAAAAGCAACGACCAGCTTTACCTCACTGTATTCCGATATAATCGTTTATTTATCGTCAGACAGACCATTACCTGTACTGCGCGTCTCCCGACGTGCAGCTGGACTGCGGACTCGATTTTTCGCGTATCCCAGATTTGTAGATGCTTCAGCGAGCGCCGTGGCCCGGCTAAGACAGACGGGCTCAGTTGCAAGAACCTGCAGCCAAGTTACCGTTCGCACCGATGTGCTACTAATTAACACCGCATCGCTTTAAAGGCTGAAACACGTTTGATATGGCGAGATATGCCGCTCACATTCCACCGCGAGGGTCATGCAAGATTTCGGACCGTCTTTAAAACTATTTTCCTGCCACCTGCAGCGAGCAGCCAACGAAAGTGCAATGCCGCTTGACAGCTTTGGGTCAAATATTAACACCTTTTTAATAACGCAAAACCTTTTTGCTTTCCTTATGCGTGTGGCTCGTCGTCGCGATACTGTTAACATATGAATGACGGAAGTAGAAATTCAGGTCTACAGCACCTGAAACGCAGGCTAATGGAAGGGGAGACGTCGAAGTGATTCAGATATTACGTTTTTGTGATGTACCTTACTGAGCGCACAACGCAAACTGACCTTATGTATCTTCTTCCACAGTTGAGGAGATGCAGAACTCAGGTTTAAAAATGGCACAAATCTTGAGAGTAGCCTGTGGACAAGAACGGCTAATGTCTTCAATGGCTAAATCTCTTAACACGAACATCTGGATTGCAGTCAGCCAAATAAACCGACGGAGCCATTCTTCGATTTAGCGTAACGAGTCTCGATTGGAAACTTCATTAAACGCAACTCAGATTGAACGTGTTTGGTTTTTGTTTGTCAGAAGACCGCATTCCCATTATAACCTAGTTAAATAGGGAATTCATATAGCCTTGGCCAGCTCGCCAATTTCAAATGGATATCCAATGCGCAAAATGAGACTGCGGGGAGACACGTCAACCCAAAAATACCATATGGAAACAAACCTGGAATTTAAAATTCAATTACATTAAAATTACATAAGGCGGCATTATTCGATTAGTTCTGCTGCAACTGCAGGCTACGGTAGATCTCATTTAATAAAACATTGAATTCGACCGTAGATTTTCGGCTATACGGATAGAATCCCCATGTAGAGTAGCCTTATTTGGGGTATTTTTAGGTGGGTGAGGCGATGATAAAGCCTATGGACTAAGTTTCAACAAAAAGCTTGAACCAACATTGATATATCCATTTATTTTTGCCCACGAGAAAATCGTTAGTATAGCATGCGCATTGAAATTTCAGCTGTTTGCACCCTTTCCACTCCAAGGAGGACCAATATTTGGTTAGTGGCACATGAATAGTCCACACACGCCAACCTGCATATTAGCTTGCAGAAATTAGGTAAACGAAAGTTTCTTCATATTTTAAGGACAGTACCACGCCTGTAAATACATTTATTCAGGTTAATTTTTTTCCTCCAGATTTCATACCAGATAATGTGCGTAAAAACCTTTGTCGAAATAATTGCAAAATTATTTTTGTTTTGCGTCAACCAGAACGTACCCATTCCCAGTCCTTTTAAAATATACAAATACTATCCTGTGCTCCTGCACAGTCGCCAACTAATTAAAATTCTCCTGCAGTTGCGCTTTCATGCACATTAGCTGAATGAAACCCAGAAAATCCTACCACTCATGATTTCACTAAAACATTAGCACGTGAATGCATCTCCCTTGCAAGAGCTTGTGCATCGGAAAAATAGATTTTTTGAACGTTATGAGTGTTAATTGACAGACCACGTTTATCAGACCACATATCTAGCTTAATTCTAGCATTGCCGCTTGACAATTTATATTCCGGATACAGAAGGTCAACTTTTTGAAGGCCAATACTACTTTTCACGAAACCAGCGAACGAACTCACAAAGTGAAATATCAAATAAAAATTTAAATAAGGCACTCCGATCTAAGGGGAGGAGGGAAAATAAATTGTAGAAAGTAAAACTGAACTCAAAGCGACTACTACAAATGGCAAAGTTGTGGATTTCAACCCGACTACACGGCTGAGAGTAGGCTACCTGCAAAATACGGGATGTCAACAGGAGTCAGTCAAATTTAAATGGATAGGTGAAAGTCCTTTTAACATCCCATTTAACCACACATGAATGAAAAAGGTCACTCCACGGGCCTTGAGAGGAATTGGTTACGTAACATTTCATTATACCCGATGACCAAAATGAGTAATTATACAAAAGTATAGTAATTTTTCTGGCGCAATGCAATCTTTAAGCCATGTATTTTCAATAATGGCTCCAACTAAGAACTGTGTCATTGCATTTGATAAAGAAGTAGTTGTATTACCACAGAAATGGCCTGACATCACTGAAATGCAATTGCAGACCACTGTAGGGGAGCTCATATTTGATGCTTATAGTGTACACCAGCAAACAGATTCGCTATTTCCTCGAGAAAGGGATAAAATAAAAAACAAGTCTCGTTTTGTAAAAGGTCTTACCATTTTATTTGAAATGATTTAAATACAAATACTATATATTTTCCATTTACAATGACTTTTTTTGTAAACAAAGGTGGCAGATATTATTGGGGAATTATTCCTATGTGGCCTGCAAGGGTTTAGACTGTTCTTGAAAATTAAGTACTGTATGTTACTGTAGTTTTAAGTACAGCATAAAAACTAATGCTACACTGTTGCAGATCAGTAATACTTGAGTACAATATCCCATTTGAAATTTGATTTTACAGTTTGGTGCTCGTGTCAACTGGGCATGCAGTCTTGCTGGAATTCTTTCCATCCAACATTTCGTTTTTGGAGAAAAAAAAAAACTGAACAAAAAAAAAAAAAAAAAAGAAAAAAGAGTATATCTTTGTCACAATTCAAGTTTAATTTGTTGCGCTACTTCCGGGAAAAAAAAATAAATTCTAAAACAAACATCAACTAGCTAGAAGCCTAGTCTCATGATGAAAAATTCAAATTGGGGAATAAGAACTGAAAGCATGTCCTGTGGGTGACATGTCATACAATCATTACTTCAGACAAATGATAAATCAGTTGAAATGGGCTTAAATACAAGTAACCGTTGGAGACTTTCAGAACAGCTCAAATCTCCTTCTTTCCATTTCTATACGAGAATCGCCAACACTCCAAAGGCGGGAATATATCTCTGTTGCAGATGCTTACATACAATTTCAATGCCTGCTGTACAGTGGCTGACATGCCAAACAGATGGTCCCAATTTGTGGTGAGGTTCTGTCCCCAAGAGCATTTCCACTCCTGTTGCCGAAATATTCAGTAGCATCAAGCAGCACCGTGTGCCAAGCTTTTGGCTCCTTGAACAAAAATTCATCAAATTGAGAAATTCTTTTCACTTTGAGAGGCGAAGGTCTTTTTTCCCTTAAACTACAATGATGAAAAAAACCTGACCAGATACAGACCAGGGGGGCTGGACACTGCTGGGGGCGTTAAGACTTTAAAATAGTTTCTATTGTTTCCATTCTCATTTGGCCGTGAGGTATATTCTGATACTCTCTTACTCATCTCTGCCTCGAACTCAACCCACAGCCCTTTTGAGATCAATAAGGCCATTTGCGTATACTGTGCAATTTGTTAAGTATTTGGACAGTCATTGAAACGAAAGATAGCTGTAATTCCCATGGAAATCACCAAATATTGATGGAAATACCCTAAAATTAAAGCTCACAGTTTGGGCATTGCCCCTTCATACATCACTATTTATGGAACATGGAGCCAAAAAGCAAACGATAAAAAAATAAACGTATTACTGTCCCAACACTAGTAGACTGCAAATTACTTCCCTTAAAGGCCAACATTACATTGGGCTTTGCTCACCATGCTGTACGTGGGCTAATTTATAAATAATCTAAGCACTCCTGAGTCCACAACAGTTTGTTCCATTAAAAACTGAAATGAAGGCCATATAGTTCAGAGGGAGAAAGGAATTGGGGTCAGATCTCCAAAACGGGTGCATATGTACATGTGAATTTACACTCAGATGTGATGATCTTGTGATTTTATAAGGCAGTACAGATGAAGGGACAGACCAGAATGTGCTCCCATCATAAATCATATCTGCCACCACACATTTCTGAAAAATGTCGAGCTACAGTGTGCTGACAACAACTGGAAGTAATCAGCACAACCTAAAAGCCCCGTGTAGAAGTATGATGGAAGTGACAAGGGAAGCAGTCATCCCCACATCACTTGCTCTACTAGGAGCCACTTGTTCACATTCAAGCAGAAGCAGATTGCCAATTAATTTAAGAAAGCCGAACTTCTAACCTTTGCTTTCAGGCAACGACTGTTAGTGGACTGTAGAATTACTATGTTCCGATGATTCAAAATTTTGCTAAATTAACACACTGCATCAAAAAAAAAAAAAAAAATCAAAAAAAAAAATCCACATCGTCTGAAAACCAAAATATGAATATGTAAAGAACCACAGCTAATTATGACTGCAACTTTACAGTCCTTAGGTAGGGGGCGAGGGTCCAACGTGGAATGTCCATTTTATGTCCTAAACTAATAAAATAAAAAGAGGAGAGCAAAGTGCTGTGGCCTTATGATTGGAAATGAACCACTCCTGGCTCTTAACGAAACTCCAGAGGAAAAGATTTAGATTTGAACACAACCTGGTGTGTCCGCCCTCCCGTGTAATTTAACGGAAAATAGTTCCGTCACTCGTGCTGTGAAAATACAACCAACTATAGTCAGAAAATCCTCAAGAAATCTTAACAATGATATTTTTGTTTATAGCAACTGGCTCACATTATTTTCACTTCTTAAGCAGACCCGTTGAATACTAAAAACTACTAAATAAAAATAAATCATTTTCCCCACCCAAAAAAAAAAAAAAAAAACAAATTAAAAACAGGCCAGTTCTCTTTTTATTTCTTTAAAGGAGATCGGGCACGAGCAGCTCAGTCTGCACCTTCAAAAATCTCAGAGGAGGTGAGGCCAAGATGGACCTGGACTGAACATGTCCGCTGCCTCACGTGAGTGACAGTGCTGAGAGGGAATATTGCCCACAATGCACTGCCCACTCCACATCCTGACACACAATAACCAACACTGCAGACTCACTGGGGTCTGGGCTTGGGTGGGGTTTTCCCTCCATTTAAACAATTTAAAGAAGGGAGAAACTCTGGAACAGTATGCAGGGAGACTGGGTGGGCTGTCACAACTGCCAGGCGAGTCAGGTGCTTAGGGTAGGTGACTGTGGGTAAGGGTGGTGATTGAGGGGTTGGGTGGAACAGGGGGGGTCAAGTCCGTGGCTTTCACAGGGCTAGTCGTTGTCCTCGTCATCGTCCTCGCTCTCTTCGATTCCGTCGCTGTCCTCCTGGTCCTCCTCTTCCTCCTCCGTCTCTGGGATATCCCATTGCGGGTGGTTGTCCAACATCTGCTTGGCTTCATGGACCTCAAGCTGCAGGAAGAGGGCGGAGTCAGGCTGAGCTTCAAACGGCAATTCCACACAAACATGATATTTCTCTTTATTTGAAACCAAATTTGCGACACATTTCCATAGCTGCACACACATAAACGGAGTAATTCACTGCCTAATATCTATGAGCATGCAACTGACAGAATTAAAATGATGAACCGCAGAATTTAGGAACATAATCACTGGCATTACATTATACATTTGCATGACGTAAAACTGCCTTTTATTTAGTTCCATTTGTTCACTAGGCAAGTAAATACAAAAAATAGAAAAAAGATTCACTTACCTTTAATGGCTTAATCTGATCTAAACCCATGTAGGAGTCCGATCTCAAAATCACCGAGTACTGATAGTTTCCAGTTTTTGATGGAGCAGGGAATTTCAACTCCACCTGTAAGAAACAAGTTGGCATTAAGTGAACTTGTCCATGGAAAGTCAAAAAGTGGCATTTGTGCCATTATAAAATCCTATATTAGCCACAATATAGATCCACAGCATTAGATCAAGACAAAATATTATCATGTATACGGCAATCATAGAATTTCCACCATCTACTGTTAGAATTTATTCATACATTTCCACAGAAACTCTCCACTTTAGGCAGTATTCACAAACCAGCACTAGTCTAACCGTGTCCATTAATCATCCCGCAAAGTTCCTTTCCAGCTACAAATCTAATGCGAATGGGCACCACCACTACAGATGACCATTAATGTCCAGGATGCCGCCCTGATGCTTTGCACAAACCTGACGCGTCACCTGTACAGGGTATGGCAGCTAGGCCGCATAATTGATCATTTTGATTGTGATGCTGTCAGAATGACTCCACCCTTACAACTTAAGCACTAAACCCGACCTGGAGAATGGCTACAGGCAGGCATTACTAACAGCTGGGGGGTGGGGGTGGAGGGTGGACTCCATTCACTTTGGGAGGAGAGCCAACGCAAATGGCGCAAGTTGAGCCTTGGCTTCAGTCTTCTTCATATGAAGCTTTTTTTTCCTTTTTTGTACTTAATTGTAATATATTTTTCTTGTGTGAACATGTACAGTACCACTGCATCTGTATATTTGTATTTTTTCTTTTTATTGGATATTCGTGTATAGTGCACAAAATTGGTCAGATTAAACATAAAATATATTTTTAAAAAAAGCAGCAATGATGAGAATCACATGCTCAAAGAGCGCGCGATGCTCTGTCAAAGAAGAAGCTGTAGTCAAAACAAACTGGGCTCAGACAGGGCTTCTGGTGCTTTAAGAGTCTGACGCTGCAACACAGACGTTGCCTAGCAACCAATTATGGAACAAGCGAGAGCAGTCAGTGGAAGCAGCCTCTTTGCCTTTCAGTGGTTTAAAAAAAGAAATGCAGGGGGAAAAAAAAAAATTTCAGAGACCCTTAATATGACAAACGTGTCTTCTCTGTCAATTTCTCTAATTGCCAGAAGAGCACAATTTCAGCCTGAGAACAGCATCTCACTTCACTGCAGCAGAACGGGGGGAGAGAACTTATTTGTGAAGGCTATAGCACTAAAATCACATTCATTCGAAAGGGGGGGAGCATAAACACATTGCCACCCCTCACACTCAATTCAGCAAAAAAAAAAAACAAACAAAAAGAAGAAGGCCGTTCAGTTTGATGACCTTCAGTTCTAGAAAAGAGCATCACTTGCCTCTTCTGTGTCTTTGAGAGTGCAGACATGAAACGGCATTGACACCAATGTCTGGTCTTTCCGGTCAGCGATGTACAGCCACCACCATTCCTGTTTCTCCTGTAGAGAAGAAACACACGCGCACACGCAACCGTGAACAGACACTCCCTCCGCTTCTACTGCAGCAAGCACATATGCAAAAACACACACACAAGCAGCCACAACTGCTTGTGCACATGCTCTGTGCTTCCACTACTGCAAGCACATGAACGCAGCCCCTGCAGCAAGCATAAAAGGCAAAAACCTGCACGTTTCCTGCGTCAAAACACACGTATGCATGGACGCGTGAGCACATACACATGCACCCACGTGCAACAGTCATCAAACTTACACAGCTCTGAGTAAAAAGCATCCCCTCAGAATGCAATGATTTTATTCCAATTAAAATTACATATATTCTATATTTAAATTAGAGTAGTGTGCACCTGTACTTATGGTGTATACATGAAGAGCCAAAACAATAAGACTGTCTCCCTAATATTCTGCTGGCCCTCTGCATGTGTGCTTGAACTCCCAGACCCAGGGTTTCCCAACAGAACATCTCAAAGAGAATCACACTCCATCCACCAGCGCGTCTTGTTCGCACAGCGCATCCTAGTGCCATCTCTTCCACAGGGGAATGGTACACAACTGTCTAGCTGATGTTTGCGTAAAAGAAAATGACACACTTTGGACCAGCAACCTCCTTCCTACATTCCAAGGTCCAGTCCCACCCACTGTAAGTGCTTTGACAAGGAGCATTTCACTTTGGGGACTCTGACCAGTCTGTGGCTATACAGCCCAATATGTAGCAGGGAGTGATGAACCTATGACCATCATTTGAATTTTCGCATCAAAGAGCTTTGGGCACCCAAAACATTGGTGCTGGTGTAGCAGCTCAGATTAACCGCGCTAAACTATACATGGGTATAATCTGGCCTAGGCCAAAATATATACCGGGGTACAAAATGGGCACATTATACCCTGGGTATATTTTGGCCTTGGCCAGACTATATCCCTGTAGCCCAGTTAATACACCCTTTCGTTTTTCATAAATAAGTCTGTATTTCTATTTACAGAATCTCCCTAGGGTATAAAATGGCCTAGCCTGGTTTATACCACAAGGTATATTTTGGCCTAGGCCAGACTATACCAGCCAATCACATGCTTATACTGCATCCTTCAATATTTTTTGATTGAATGTGGGGGAGCATAATCTGGCCTTGCGAGCCCAACTAGCCCAGATTATACCCGGGGTATGAAAAAGGTTAACTCCCGGTATACTCTCGGCTGGGGGTTGTTACTTTGGGCTGTTACACCAGGGCAGACTGCGCATGTTCAGTCGCGACCCACCTCTGGAAAGTAAAGGCTGTAGACTGGGTGCGTGATCTTGGATTTGGTCTCCAGTAGTGCCCTCTCCCGACGCTGAATGCTCTGCTGTAGAGCTTCCCATTCCTGAGACAGAGAGGGAGAGGATTGAGACAGCGAGAGAGAACAGGGAAGACCAATAGAAAGCAAAATGGAGGGAAAAGAGAGAGAGCATGCATGATATTGACAGTAAGAGGAACAGCGTGACAGGGAGAGGGAGAGATGAAGGAAAAGAGTGGGAGGGAGAGAAAGAGGCACAGACAAGAGAGGGAAGTTCTCACCCACGGCAGATACACACCACTCAGTAACAGCACCGTGGCACATTCCTACCAGTGTAGCACAACACAATGCCTAGAACCAGTGGTCAGTCAAAGCCCGTAACAGGCCATTTATTAGGGAATGAAGTGATCATGAAGTTATTGCCCAATACCATTCACACAACTGACGGATCCTAAGCCCAGCCTCCCATTGTTACTGTTGCTAGGTCGGACAACTAACCAGGAAACTTCAGCCTTGCCTGAGTTCAAAACAACAAGCATTGCGACGTTGGCTCTGTTCATTGATGTGCTGCATGGGAGTCGGTGTTATTTTGGCATCAACATTTTGTGTCCCTAAATATGTGCTTTTTGGAGGATGAAAAGCGACACACTTACTAACGGGAACTTGGGAAGACTCTGTGTCAACGTTCAAGTGCGAGCAGAAAAGTTAAGTTCACGTGACTAAGGCTTTTAATGACCCTCTCATAAGATACGTACTTGGAAGTTTTCCCTGTCATAAGAAACGTTGATGAATGTCCGTGTACGTCATCAAATTACTCTCTGGTTTCCTCATTTCATTGGACCCTGGTTGAGCATATTTGCCGTCAACCAAATAGTTCATATTGAATCATATGGCTAATGCCAACATTGTTAACAGGAAGCGCTAGATAACTCTGGCTACTCCTTTCAGCTTCATCTTTGCCCCTGTCCCATTAACAGCGCTCTCAGAAATGATCACTGCACAGCACAGACCGAGGGGATAGAGAAAACTTTTTTCTCCTGATTTCTAGCCAAAAGCCAAGCCATCCTCCCCACCTTGCCTTTTTGAACTCTGTATAAACAGGCAAAGCGACTTGTCCACTGTTTTAAATAGTATGTGGGTAAGTATTGTCATAGAATGTCAGTTACAAGTAGCTAGCTTGTTAGTCACTTTGTTAATTTTATTAAAGGAGCAATATGTAAGAAATGTATGTTGATTAATCATGAAATATCACCAGACATTAAGGAATGATGTTAATTTCAAATACTTATATCACCGACAACAGTAGTCCAGCCAGAATATTCTCATTAGAAAATCAAAGTTGCAGCCCACAACTAATGTTGACTTTGTCATTTTGTGTTGTGGCCTGTTGCGCCGCCCTCCACCTATCTCCCATTCACAAAGTCAGAAGCATTTCGGCATCCAGGTTGCCAGTTACCACTGAGCTGCAGCTAACAGCGTTTCGGAGCACAAATGTCTAACGTTACTAAACCTGAAAGGCCTCATTATGATTCTGAAATGCGCTGTGACAAAGTCAGAAACAAAACAAGGATCTGTATAGGACATGCCTCTGAAAGATGGAGACGGCTGAAAGCAGAGAAATATTTGAAGACAGACGCTGAAGTTGCCAATCTCCCGGGCAGTTAAGATTCAGCCAACTTTGGCCAACTTAATTAACTATTTAATGTAGGCAGGGACATTTCAAATATTCTCTACAGTCGAATAACGTTATGCATGTTCGTTCATGGTAGGTTAGTGCGTATGCAGGTGGGTCATCGAATTAACTAGGTGACAAATTGTTTGAGAAATAAAGGTAACAGTGGCACTCCATTGCCAACATTACCAATGCATTATTAGTCCGTTTCTCTGGCTTTATGCGGTGACGCTGTGGAAACCATTCCAACATTAGCACAGCCATTATGGCAATGTGAAATGTAATTGAGACAGTACATCGGTCAAATGAGTCCTAATTCATTCTTTACGCATATTACAGTTTGGACTTTTGTGGGCTATCCACACAGAACAGTGACGAGCAAGTTGACCAATATGACCATTGCTAAAGTTAATTAGTCATTAGTCACGATCTTGTCTGAACTGAACTGAACACAACCCAGTCAGAGCAAATCATCGGTGATATTGAAACATAGCCATGGTAGCTCCGTGTAGACGACGTTCTTGCTGGATCCGGCAACCTAGCTGGCAACCTCTCGTCTGGGGGAGAGGAGGAGGGGATACGGCACTCTGCGCCATTTTGAATGAGATTGCACTACCAGTTTTGGCCACAAACTTACACATTGCTCCTTTAACTGCTCAGTTAAAGCAGTCCCTGCGATGGTAAGGGTACCAAGGTAGCTCGCTGGTGACCGTTATCAATCGCTAGCGTTTGTTGTGAGTCAGGTCTATTCAAGTCAATGGGACAGCTAATTTGCTAGCTAGCATGATCTAAAATGAAAAGTTTTATTACAGCCCTACAAATGAATATTGCTGCAAAAGGCATGAGTATACAACTGCGTAGGTTTGTTTGATAAAAGTGCCTTCTGTAATATTCTTGTGTTGTTAATTGTAATCATCTTGTGAGATTTATCACCAATAAAAAAAAGACACTAAATTCACTACCGTTTCAGATCTTTTTATCCCCCGACGCGCGATTAGCGCGAAGTGGGGAATATAGCATTGGGCTCCATCCGTCCGTATGGACACATAAAATTGAGGCAGCGGGGGATATTGCCATGTTAGTGGCAAACACTTGTTTTAATTAGTTTAGGAATACATTAAAAAGCTTATTATGGTTTTGGAAATGGAATGGAAAAACATGCATTTAACACGGTCGGCATATCGAGTATCAGTTACTTTACACCGTTTTACCATCGTCAGAAACCCAAAATGCCTGGTTAAGTTTTTTTGTGAGACTGCTGCCTGAGGTGAAAGTTGTCCGAGGTTCGGTCAGACCCCTGCTTGTCCCATGGGGACGTAGCCAAAAGTGGGCAGGGCTTGAGAACGGTCAATTACCCAACAATGAAGACATAAATCACTTTGAAAACTACCAGGAGAAGACCCAAAGTTGAGCTAATGGCCCAACTCCACGTCACAAACCTCCTCGTCATCTCCGCCCATCTCGTCCACTTCCGTGTCACTTTGCTTGTCACTCTCCTCGTCCCGCTCACTCGGGGAGTCTTTGTTGGCCTCGCCTTCGTCCGAATCGCTGCCCTTGTCAGACGCGTCCTCGTCTTCATCTTTAGCGGTGGGGGTCACTTCCTGAGTAACAGCAAGAAACAGGAAGCATTCACCACCACAAAAACACAGGTACTCCATCACACCTCAAACTTTGACGCTATGTGGGCGCTTAACTCAGCCACACGCCTTCAAACTACTCAGTTTAACATGAAGGTGCTCAACTCAGTCTCACAACTTCACAATATCTGCAGTTTAACATGTAGGTACTGAACAACCTGAAATCTGAAAGAAGTTGAAACAGTATGTAAAATTAGAGTTGACACCATCAGTGATACATCCTAGGCCTACATTACTGATAAAACAAAACAACAGCTCATTATTTGATATTTCACCACATGATTTTCATCAATTTTTCAAAAACACTTTGTCAATCTTGATTCTTGTCACATTCAATATAAGTGTTAGCCTCTCTGTAATGTTGCCATTGTATTTCACATTAAAATACATGAACAGGGAACGAACGACACCAAGTGATTTCGTGTTTTAGGGGTAAATTTGTCCCTTTTTTCCCCCCCGCAATTAAGTCTATTAAGATATGCTATAGTACAGTCCTTGTTGCCACACTTTGCATTTTGAAATGCGCCAAAACGCTTTACTGGGGATAACCCAGAAGAGCAGGCAGGCCAGCCCTCTTTATATGCAGCAATGCTTGCAGGATGCGGTTTTGCATCGTCTTGTTGAAATATGCATACCCGTCTCTTGAAAAGAAAGTCCTAGTAAGGGCAGCATATGCACAAGCACAAGCCATTTCTAATCACATCAATATTCAAATTTCTTATCCCATTAATAGTCAAAAACCCTAATCTCCTAATCTGCCCTAATCTCACCTTTCCTTGGAATTATGTCCCAGGCCTGAAAGGCAAGAATCGACGTATAATTTCAAATCTTACCATTATAATTGGAAGACCAAGTGTTCATGTGTTTGTTTGTCCCACCATTCAACCCCTTTACCTTCGGGCCATTGATCCCACAGTTAGATTTCAAGTATTCTTATTAGTATATAGTCAGCTGAACACTATTCCCAGTCAATTACACCACAGGAAGTGGTAAAAACTGGACAATTGGCTAGAACTAGAACTCCAATCTCGGGAACAGAAGATCCTAGAGACACTATAACAAGAATGGCGTGTTCACCATCCCCAAGTACACCCAGACAAGCCTCAGTTCCAAGTTGCCACAAAGTCCTGTTATGAAGATCCTAACATAGGTTCCCTATGTGCATTGTGCATTGATGTCCAGGAAATAAAGTTTAACATAAGCATTTGGTTACATAGTTAGCCCACTTTGGTCTCTGTGTATTGATGTCCAAGATAAAGAAATTAATACTTAAATACACAGAAAATCTCCAGGTCAGTCAGGTCAGAGTTTTGACGTTGAATTGCTAATTTGCCATTTGGTGTTAGCATGCGAATAAAGCACATAGCTAGCTAGCTATTGTACAGGTTTCCATGTATTGAAGTCCATGAGACAGAAATAAATTCTTACATGGTAAATCTCCAAAGAAGTCAGATAGGAGTTCAGAAGTATCATATATTGCTGAATTGCTGCTGGCGATACCATGCAAATTAAGTACCAAGGCGCTAAAGCCAAACGCCCACTAGCGACATGTGTCACGTGTCAGAAATAGGTTCCATTCATTTCAATGGAGCAACACCCACTGGAAGCTTGTGATGAGTGTCGAAGCGCATCAGTTTTTCATTTTTCACCATTGTTCTATTTCTTCAGCATCAACTATTCTTAGACAAATTTAAAGTCCTGTATGACAAAAACTGCCCACTGAAAAAGTGTAGTAATAAGAATAAGTTTGCAGAAAATCCGTGGATGTCAAAGGGTATACAAAATGCATGCAAAAAAAAGAATACTCTATATAGGATATTTATTAAAGATAAAACTAAAGAGGCAGAGTTAAAATATAAAAAGTATAAAAACAAACTAACTAGTATTATGAGGAAATGCAAGAAGGATTATTATACTAAATTATTAGATAAAAATAAAAATAATGTTAAAGTTATATGGGATGTATTAAATAGTATTATTAGAAATAAACAAACCAGCCCAACTTATCCTGAATATTTTATAGAAAAGGACAGAAAAATCACTCTTATGAATGAGGTAGTAGATGGGTTTAACAACTTTTTTGTTGATGTGGGACCAAAACTAGCCAATGAAATATGCAGTACTGGGAAGAGTTGTGAGGTGGAAGTTTGTGGAGAGACTAACAGTGCTTCATTATCTCTGGGAATTGTAGTGAAAGAGGATATTATTGATGTGGTAAACAAATGCTTGAATAAAACCTCCACAGATGGGGATGACATTGATATGTCTCTGGTAAAGAATATTATTGAAGGAATTGTTGAGCCACTAACTCATATATTCAATTTGTCATTCAAAATGGGAGTATTCCCCCAAAAAATGAAAGTTGCTAAAGTTATTCCATTATTTAAAGCTGGAGACAAGCATATGTTCACCAATTATAGACTGGTATCCCTGCTAGCCCAGTTTTCAAAGATACTTGAAAAAATATTTGTGGCAAGATTAGACATTTTTATAGAAAAGCATAATCTCCTTATGGACAGCCAGTATGGTTTCAGAACAGCTAGATCTACCTCCATGGCATTAATGGAGCTTGTAGAGGAAATAGCAGAGTGTATAGAGAGAAAAAAATATGTAGTAGGAATATTCATTGACCTAAAAAAAGCTTTTGACACAATAGATCATGAGATACTACTTAAAAAGATGGACAGGTTTGGTGTCAGAGGGGTTGCTCTTGAGTGGCTGAAAAGCTATATTAGTAACAGGCAGGAATTTGTTCTGATGGGTCAACACAAGTCACAATGCTTAAACATTAGCTGTGGGGTCCCACAGGGGTCAGTATTGGGACCTAAACTGTTCATTTTATACATAAATGACATCTGTAAAGTATCTGACATACTGAAACTAGTTGTCTTTGCGGATGACACAAACATTCTGTGTTCAGGGGATGACCTGCAGCAGCTTTTAGAAGTGGCAAAGAAAGAAATGGTCAAGTTAAAATGTTGGTTTGACACAAATAAGTTATCACTCAATTTGAAAAAAACCAACTTTATGGTATTTGGTAATCGTAATATAGACACTGATCTTCAACTGGAAATTGAAAATGTAAAAATTGAAAGAGTATATGTATACAAGTTTCTAGGGGTTTTAATAGATCACAAACTCAGCTGGAAACCCCATATACAGTATTTGTGTTCAAAGATAGCGAGAAGCATTGGTATACTAGGCAAGACTAGATATATCCTGAACCAGAAAACTCTATATAATTTGTATTGCACGCTCATTGTACCATATCTATCATATTGTGTTGAAGTTTGGGGGAATACTTATAAAAGCAATTTACAAAAGATATACACACTGCAAAAAAGAGCTATACGGATAGTGCATCATGGGAGATATTTAGATCACACAATCAGTTTGTTCGTAAAGAGCCAAACATTGAAGTTCAGGGACTTAGTCAAATACAAAACTGGACAAATTATGTTCCTGGCAATAAAAAACAAATTACCAAGAAACATTCAAAAAATGTTCATGGCCAGAGAAGGTGGTTATAACTTTAGAGGGATATTAGCTTTAAAACATCCTACTGTTCGCACGACTCTTAAAAGCATGTGCATTTCAGTTTGTGGGGTATCACTCTGGAATGGTCTGGATGTGAATATAAAGTTAAGTAATAACATTAGTCAATTCAAATTTAGATATAAAAAAGCAATTATGGATACATATCGGAGAGAGGAGCTTGAGCAGTAATGTGACGTGGTTTGGATGATGGTGTGTATGTATGCATGTATATAAGTGTGTGTATATGGGTATGTGTATGTGTGTATATATATAGGTATGTGTATATGTATATAGGTGTGAATGTATGTATGTATATATATGTATATGTTTATGTGTATGTGTATATATATGTATGTATATGTATATATAGTTAGATATATAGATAGATATATATTTCCGTATGTAAATTAATGTATATGTGTGTACGTATATGAATGCATATATAAGAAACTGTACCTTTATTTTTTATTATCTGTTACATTGTTTTTACTTTAATTAGAACATGTAAATTTGGTAAGGAAGGGGCTGGGCTTGATAAGTTTTTTACTTCTCCCTGTCCCTTCTCGAACGGTTGTTGAACTATGGAAATAGTCTTTGACTATTTACCTTTTTTTTTGTTACAAAAATGTTTTTTGTTTTATGTTCGAGACAAATAAATAAATCAATCAAATCAAATCAAATCAACTATATAGAAATGTATTTGTCTTTTAGGTCATTTAAAAATTTTGTCATGGTTGGAGGCACACACTTAGCAGAAACCTAACATGCAGAGGTCGAATTCGATAAAACCGCTTATTAATCAAGTTGCGGTTTTTAAACTGAAATCAATTATTTTTCAGGCATTTAAATTACCAAGCAATCCACAGTCAGACAGTACCTAACTCAAGGTACACTGGTAAGAATTTAATGCAACTAAGCTAGCTAGCTGGCCAACTTGCAACTGGGTGAAGTAAAGTAAATCATAATGTTAACTTAGTAGATGGCTAAATTTAGGTGGTAAATTATGCTTGTATGTAACATATAACGCACAGTGAACTGAATATCACACTTTGTCTTCACTTAAAATCAGCTTTATCTGTAGGCCTTGTTAAAATTAAAGGCTGTCTTGTTGAATATTTTAAGTGACATCCGTGGCTTGCTTCTCGGTCCTGTCGTCATCCATCAATATTAATGGTACTGACACTTCCAGATGCGTTTAAAATGTTTGGTGTTTGACATGATGCTGTGCCACCGGTGAGCGGTGGGCTTAAGATTCTGGACCCAATTAGGCCATGAAAAGGCACAGATTTGTCTAAATTAGTTTGCGAGCCTTAAAAATCAGGAAAAAATAAATAGCCAATTAAAATCATACTATTGCAATGGTGGTCATAACAAAAACTAGCTTACACAGGGGGCCAACCAGGACTGAGTTTGAGAACCACTGCGATACACGTAAGGCCTGAGAGTAGAATGGATGCTGAAATGAGATTGGCTGAAGACTGCCATCTCATTGGAACAATCACCTCATGCAGAACTTCTAGATTTCCAGAGGACCCTTGTTCAACATGAAGCATGCAAAATTTTAAGTTGCTTGGTCAATTGAATTTGGACTCATGAGCATTTGTTTGCTTTAACTCCACCAAGACTGATTTACATCAAATTAGGTAGACTTGAGTATAACGGTCAGTAGATGAACAATCATAAGTTTAGCAATGACTGGACCCTGCATTCGGGGATCATTGCTCATTATGGCATGAGGCCACACCCACAAAATTCATAAGCTCACTGTGGCCATATCTTTTGAGTCAACTGTGTGTAACATTAAAAGACCTTCGTTTGAAGATGCCATTAACCAAATTCCATGCTAATTGGTCATATAGTGTGGGAGGACAAAGTTTAATTATTTTACAAAAAATTCAAAATGGTGGAAA
Organism: Gymnothorax reevesii; assembly: GCA_029721435.1. Classification (NCBI taxonomy): domain Eukaryota; kingdom Metazoa; phylum Chordata; class Actinopteri; order Anguilliformes; family Muraenidae; genus Gymnothorax; species Gymnothorax reevesii. Next base: position 45,922,721 of record CM056576.1, read on the forward strand.
ATTACCCATTCGCGATACAAATAAAATCTACAGACCAACAGAGTGCGGCTAAAGAGAAATTTTGTTTCTAAGATTAATGGTTCAAAGGTTCTAGGCCAAAAACTGAAGCTTGTTATATTGCCACTTTGTGGTCAATTGATTTTAAAAAATCCAAAATGGAGAAATGCACCAAACAGTTTTCAAGTTATACTTCGGACAAAACCATGTCTACAGACAAACTGATAGCTATATCCCCCCCATTGTTAATACTGGAGGTGAAAAATTACAATCACTTGTTTAGAAAGTGAGGTCATAAATACTGAGCAGACTGATCTGCTGCTGTCAAGCAAAATGGCTAAAAAAAAACAGCTGATCGAGTCTGGCAGTGTGTGTTAAGAATGGAGCAGAAAAGCTGGGGAGAGTGTTGAACAGTCTGCAGTATTTCTGTTGGCCTTACATTTCCCGCCACATTCCCGTTGGCCTGCTTCTGCTTGTCAGCCTTTTGTTGCTGTTGCTGGCTCACGCCCTTCTTCTTGGTCAGTTTCTTCTTTTTCGATTTGGCCGCCTTCTTTGCTCCTTTGTTCTTGTTCTGCCAAACTTTGGTTTTGTTTTTACTGGCTTCGCTCTAAGGTGGCAAAAAAAAAAGGAAATGCAGGAAATCTTTAACCCTCCAGCAAAACATGTTCCAAATCTCACATTTGTTCCGGTGGATCAGTCAAGGACTATTTGTAGTACCCTCAACAAATTCCACCAGTTCTCAAAGACCTTTTCAGCACACAAATGAACTCAAAATTCATTTCAGGAAAATACACACATTCTTCCACCAAACTGACACCGATGCCGCTACAGTGCACACAATTTATCAGGAAGGCCGCAATGTATGGATAAAAGTACACACACGCAATTTAACACAAAACTGTTTGGGATCATGATGCTATAATGAGTACACAGCGGTGCAAAAAGGCCATTTTATAATAAAGTGCTTTTGCAAAGTTCTCAAATACCAGAATTTAAATCCATTACTTATTAGGTGCTTGAAGATGTATGGGACGTGGCTGCTGACATTTGTTTCAAGAGCAGTCCCAACTGAGGGACTGAAGAAACGGCCCAGATTTTAACCCAAGATCGCCAGCAAAATCCAATACATTTCTGTTCACAACTGAATTCTGAAATTTTAAAAGCCATCCAAACTTTAAAACACTTGCAGGACAAATATAGTACAAAGTACTAGTCAAAAGTTTGGACGCAACTCACTCATGTATGCAGTAAGCATGTGTCGGCATACAATAGGAGTCATCTTGCCCGAAAGAGCTACCATGTAGAAGTCAAAATACTGTCACTTTAAAAATAAGAGCTCGCTGAGACAGAGCAAATACGCCCACACGTTCCTCTAGTCAACCCCAATCCACAGTGCAAAAATCAATTCCGTCAGATAAGTCGTTCTCCTCAAAATTGAGGGAAATGGCGGCCATATTGAATATCAGAACGCACCCAATTTCGAAAGCAACCTTCCTCTTGTCAACCCCAATCCACAGTGCGAAAATCAAGTCCGTCAGACAAGTCATTCTCCTCAAAATTGACAAACAAAATTCAAGATGACTGCCGTGGCAGCCATATTGAATATCGGAGCACGCCCATTTTCGAAAGCAACCTTCCTCTAGTCAACCCCAATCCACAGTGCGAAAATCAAGTCCGTCAGACAAGTCGTTCTCGAAATTGACGGAAACCATATTCAAGATGGCTGCCTTGGCAGTCACTTTTTATATGGTTTGGAAAATTTGCAATAAATGTTCACAAGGGTTAGTAGTTACTTTGTATTCGTAAATTGTTAATTAGCAAAGTTTGCTTTAATATTACTCATAAAACTTTTTACACAAAAACTGTGGTATTGTTGTACAAAAACAAGATATAATGCATGCTTGTTTCAATCTCAAATTGGATTAAGGTTTTTGAAATCACACTATTCTGATAAAACCGTGAACAGTGATAAAATCCCAAGCCAAAAACAGTACTTTGTCTCTGGTGAAATTTAAATGTTTAAACCTCTAACAACCTCAAATGGCACAAAGGCATAAATAGTCTAAAGTTCAAATTTTGGGATTTAAACAAATTCATGACTGGAAAAATTAACAGACTAACAAATTTTTTCAATTTTCCGAAATGTGAATTAAAAGTCAAGCTCGTTGAGGACTTATTGGACTGAGAGCTCCAAGAGAAGCAAGCCACAAGTGCAGTACTGTCAAAAATCTACTGCTGTGCAGGTGCGAATTTTTGAAACCACACAACTGCTGTGAAAGCGGAATTATGGCAGTATGCTCTGCAATTAAGCTTGCAAAAGGTTGTTATTTCACACAGTGGGTTTTAAGGCCTTTTGAGTTAAAAAATATAGGGTACTGGGGGCCCCAGAACCTCCCACTGTTAAGATAAACAAAATGTTGAAGTTTTTGTTGACGTCCTGTGCCACTTGGGCGGCGGGAGCCAATTAGAAGCCTGTAACTGAAAACGTTCATAAGAAAAAGCAAATTGCCAAAGTTTTTGCTGATATTTTTAGGCCAGTGACCATGAAAAATAGGTCAAGGTCACCTTTCAGCATGTCATTTGTAGTCCTTTATGAGTTGCATATCCAGTAAAAATTAGGAGCCTGTAACTGAAATAGTTGATGAGATAAAGCAAAATGTTTACATTTTGGGTGATATTTTTAGGCCAGTGACCTTGAAAAATAGGCCAAGGTCACCTTTAGGCATGTCACTTGTAAGCCTTAATGAGATGCATGTCCAGAAAAATCAGGAGCCCGTGACAGAAATAGCTGATGAGGTTAAGCAAAATGTTAAGTTTTTGGTGATATTTTTAGGCCAGTGACCATGAAAAATAGGTCAAGGTCACCTTTCAGCATGTCATTTGTAGTCCTTTATGAGTTGCATATCCAGTAAAAATTAGGAGCCTGTAACTGAAATAGTTGATGAGATAAAGCAAAATGTTTACATTTTGGGTGATATTTTTAGGCCAGTGACCTTGAAAAATAGGCCAAGGTCACCTTTAGGCATGTCACTTGTAAGCCTTAATGAGATGCATGTCCAGAAAAATCAGGAGCCCGTGACAGAAATAGCTGATGAGGTAAAGCAAAATGTTAAGTTTTTGGTGATATTTTTAGGCCAGTGACCTTAAAAAAGAAAAAAAAAAAAAAAAAAAAAAGGCCAAGTTCACCTTTAGGCATGTCATTTAAAGGCCTTTATGAGATTCATGCCCAGTAAAAATTAGGAGCCTGTATCGGAAATTGCTAATGAGATAAAGCAAAATGTGTTGACGGTGCACACACGCACGAACGGAGCCCGATACCATAGCTCCGGTATTGCGAGCGGCGGAGGCTTAACATTCTACAGGAGATTTTTCAGTGAAAAATTGACAATGACTGTACAATTGCTTTTTTTCAACATGAGAAAGCAGTGAAGTGCGAATTGGAATTATCTGCCCAATATTTCGACCATTGGTTACGTAATAAAATCTCAAAATAAAAAAAAAATCACTTTTTCCTCAAAAAATTCCCCATGGAATTTTTTCGTTTCTTCACCATGTCAATCTGTTAGGTGAGGGCAACCCATTTTCACTGAAAAATCTCCAGTAGAATTTTTTGGAACTGAAATGGCCTTAAAACCCACTGTGATCAACGAGAAATATTAGTTTTTGCAAATGAAAACATCCCCAGTTGGGCTAAGAGACTTAGATATCCTAGGCTAAGAAAATCAACAATAGAGATGGAAAGTGATAGTACATATGTCACAGCAAATTATGCTGATGCTGTCATAGGGTGACCTTGAAAAAAGGTCAAGGTCACCATACCCAACAAAATCCCCTGGGCCTGATCAGTATGGGTGGTGAATATGTAATGGCAACTCAAAACCCCCAAAATCCAAATTTAGACAATCTATCAAATGACCTTGAAAAAGTAGGTGACGGTCACCCATGTTCGAACTTGTCCGAGCCCCTCCAGAGATACATCTGTAATATCAATTCCAAGTGTCTAGCTCAAATCCCTCTTAAGTTAGAGAGTGCACAACCCCAGAATTCCATAATGCCGGATGACCTTGAAATATCAGGCCATGGTCAAGGTCACCATACCCAACAAAATACCCCAGGCCTGGTCACAATGGGTGGTCGATATCAAATGGCTGCTCAAAATACTCTTGGAGATACCAAATGATTGGAAACAGGGCAATGTAATACCAATACATAAGAGAGGGGACTGTCAGTTTACCTTGCATTGCGTGCAAAATATTGTAATCTATCATAAAAGATGAGCTGGACTTATTTCTTGAATGTAACAGTATCTTGAGGGATAGCCAACATGGTTTTCGGAAGGGAAGGTCATGTCTAACAAACCTTCTGGAGTTTTTTGCAGAGGCCACCAGGACTTATGACCAGACCAGGGCTTATGACATCATATACTTAGATTTTCAGAAAGCATTTGAGACTAATTTCAGTACCGCAAGAGAGACTAATTTTCATAATGAGCTCCATTGGAGTTACAGGAGGCATTCTGAAGTGGATTCAAGACGCTTGTTCTAAGATTTCATAGCCATTCATTGAATTAAAGTTGAGTTACGGTGCGAAAACTGTCAAATCGGGCAAAATTGACAGTTTTTTTTACCTGTGTGACTTTGGGATTTGACGGATGACCTTGAAAAGCTTTAGGGACCCCTCCTCTATGCCTAGAAGCTATTTCCAAAATTTCATAGCGATCCATGAATTCTAACTGGAGTTACAGCGCGAAAACCCGCAAACAAGGTTGTGACCTCTGTGAACTTGACCTTTGACCTCGACCTTGTGCATGGACATCACTTTGGTGAAGGTCAATAACTCCTGAGAATTTCATGATGATACGACGACAGGAACATGGTGAAAAAGGTGTCACGGACGGACGGGCGGGCAGACAGACGCGTTCATAGAGCTGCTTGGTCGCAGCTGAAAAGGTATCACTACAGGTCAGGGCCAATGCAGCAATGGGACTGAAGGGGGAACGCACTTAATTTGGGAGGTGAGCCAGTGCTCCATGCGTACTTACCGCCTCCTCAGAGGCCGCTTCCTCTCCAGGACACAGCAGGTCCTGCTCCTTCTCAAACTGTTCCTGTAACCATAGAAACACATCACCTCAACAGAAGGTAATGCAGACCTTTCGCTTGAAAGAGATCTCAAAATTATACCTCCAGCTACTTTTCTGCCCTAATTCTCCAGGATCAATTACAGCCAAGATTCAAACCATTGGATAATCTGCACTGAAGGATTACATACTTGTTACATCCATAATCCAACTCTACTTTACAGCGTGAAGGCCAACTGAGGATGGGGTTCCCCAGTAGGTCCTCTTAAGAGTGCTGGAGTGCTGTACATGAGTTCTCACTCTCCAACTTCAACATTTTTTTCTGCCCACCAATGAATTTGTTACCAGCCAGCTTTTTAGGAGTTCAAGCCAGTATTTTTGCTCTGTACTTAGCAATTTCCCAATAAATATGTGCAATACAAATATCATTTAATTTGGTTGCCAGAACCTAAGTGTTCAACTTGTAGTTAAGAATGGATGGAAATTCCTTTCTTGGGTGCCTGACATTAAATATTTTTTCCTCCTCGAAAGGCCGAAAATTACTCAGAATGTGAAGACTGGAGATTACAGGTAGCACCTACATATTTTTTTAACAAACAGCAGGGTTTTTAGACCAGCTAATGGGCATAGCAATTAGCATCAGCACTGCAGCAGTTCAACAAACACAGCCCAGCAGGTTCCTTCCATTATGCAAAAATGGCAAATTTCTCCCCCTTGCTGACTCTGTCTCTATCAGACCACAAATGTGGTACAGAAGGGAAAGGGGCTTGGCTGAACTACAATTTGACTCAGCCACGGCAATCGCCACCTGGTGGCCAATGTGCAACTGCAAAAAATAAAAATAACAAATAAATAAATAAATAAAAATATAATAAAACCATCTGCAGGGAACCAGAATAAACATGACTGCCAAACTCACAGGTAGCTAAGGACATCTAGGTCAGTCCAAGCACAGAATAATAACAGATAAAGGAAGACACATCAGTGAACTCACATAAAACGACAAGCTTACCGCCATTGTTTTCCTCGTCAAGGTGACGGTCACAGTCACAATAGACCCTGCAGTGATGTTATTGCTGTCTTCGTCATCAAGCACTGGAGGAGGAACAATATCATTTCACATCACAAAGCATTCAGTATAGCCTAAACTTAGCACTTTTGCTCACATGTGCATATACAGCAGGTAATGATCATCTAAAATCAGTATCTGAAGCCCATAATGTTCTACAGAGCTGAGTTTGAATCGTGATTTGAATCATTTGTGTGACTGTTTGGAGGCAATGGAAAAACTGGATGTCTGAAAACTTCCTTCATATTAATGCCCACAAAACACTTATCTTAGTTATTGCCTTGACATACTCATTAGGGAAATCCAACAACGAATGGGCCCACTTACAACTAATATAAAACAGGGTGTGACATTAACGGATGCTCGAATGCCCGGGGCAACTTCAAAAAGCCAATGGGAAAGTAAAACTTGTAAGGACATGCCCGATCGGGCAAGCACGACTCTGGGCGTTTTTATTCATCAATTTTATAATTTTCCTCGAGTTTCTGTTACTATAGAGCCCCCAAGTACCCAGATGCAGTGTGTCGCTGCCTCCATTGGCTGAGCGTGTCTGCTGAATAGATTTATATAGATTGCTGACAGGGTGCGCTCAAGTGCAGCATCTGTCCCAGGAGCGACGTACACTTTTAAATTATATTTTCAAAAAAACTTGCGTTCGAGTCGGTGTAATTTTGGTATCGTTCTGCAGAGCAACACTGTCTCCCTAAATATGTGCTTTTTGGAGGATGGAAAGCGGCACACTTACTGTAGGGAAGATTGAAATGTGACTCGGTGTCAACTTTTCCGCTCGCACTTTAAAGTTAAGTTAAAATGACCGAGGCTTTTAATTACCCTCCAAGATAACCCCTGAAAAAAATGGAGTCACCAAACAGGGGGGATGTTAATTAACCTTTTTCCTTTCATAACAAAGAAGCAAATAACACGTGACAAAATAATTTTCTTCCCCCCAGCAAAGAACTTCGTATCATCTGTTTGGAAAAGTGCTACATAAATATAGTTCTTTTCTATTTTATTCCATAGTTCTCAAAAATAGTTCAGCGACTAATTCAAAGCAAAGAAACCAGCTGAGAAGACTGAGCTGCGCAACTGACAGCCTGAGTACTTGCAAGCAGTGAAAATCAGAAGGCACCTCGACTGTCCTGGTACAGCCACTTCCATAATTTATTGCGTAAGTAAAAAGGATTTTTTTTATGGGGGGGAACCTAGTGGAAGGTCATGTTCTCTGTTACTGAACTTAATACCTCCTGCAATGAGATTTTTTTCTGAATTTGTTTTACTTCACAAATTCTACCACTCTACCAATACAGCTCCAATCAAGTATTTTACCAAACTGAGATAACTACAAAGCTGTGAGTTTGATTTCCATATCGTTAGCCTCATAGCATAATTGCAAGTCATACTTTTGAGATCGAGATATTGGCTGCCTGCTCTTTCGTGTCGACAAAGAAATGTGTTTTTTTTAAAAACTTTTTTCTCAAACCCTCAAGGAAAAATGACAAGAAAATGATTTTCTTCAATAATTTAAAAAAAGAAACCTTGAGAGAAAAAAAATGAGATAGGCAATTATCTTCTGAGGCTTACAATATCTAGCACTGTTAATGTGTCCATAAGCTAGTCCTTTAAGCCAGCCTCATGCGGTGTGGTTTTTCCACATTTCCCATGTTACGCTACCTTGACAATTGTCCATGTTCAGCCACAGAAAACTGCAGCAAATTGCAGCTGCAGGCCATCGCAGGACGGTACCTGTCACTCTCTACGACCACCTATGATATCTTACATGATATCAAACATATTTCGTATGAAACACTTTCTTCTGGCAAGAATTGTATATAAGGCAACAACAGTATATCAACGGTTTAGACAGACAAGCATAGAGCGTACATGTTAGCTACATGTACACCTAGATAACTGCAAAGCCAAGTTCTGTTGACATTCCTTCTGGGGTCCTCACTTTTGTAATAAAAACTCTTACAGTTTAAATCGTACAGCTGCCACATGCCACAGCTCAACCAAAAAGTTCCCTTTTGCATCTGACCAACTGAACATCATTGTTGAAACAGTTCGTTTGGTGACAGGAAGCTGCAGTGTCAGAAGTGTACGCGCACATCTTACAGTTATCCGCATAACCTTGCAAATTCCCACAATTGTCCATGTCCACCCCGAAGCTGCAACAATTTTCTACAGTTTCTAATGCTAAGCCAAGACCTCTTTTGGCAATATCAAAAAAATATACTTTTTTCCAAAAACTCAGGCATCCTCCCATCACAAGACTCATGTCTGAAATCATGTCTTAAAGTAGGTCATTATGCAATGTTGAAGCCAAACCGCACCATGTGAGGCTGGCTATAACCTGAGAAGCTTCAGTAAACATCCAATAGTGTACACAGAGTACAGAAAAGTATTTACGATGAGAGAATCACGTGAGACTGGAACATCTGCTAGTTGTTTGAATGTAAAATGCATTAAAAATCGTCCACTTAAAAGTGGGGAACATGTGCTGGGGAGCCGTGAGGCACAGCTGGACCCACCCTGGAGTTTGGTCTCCATGGTGACATGCGGGAAGCTGCCCAGGACGGCCATGACCTCGTCGTACTTCTCCTCCCCCAGGAAGCGGAGCATGCTGCGGCGGTCCGACTCCTTCAGACTCACCAGGTCCTGCAGGCTGCGCACCTTATACTGACAGAGAGGGGGACAGATCATGAGGTCAGCCTGTTCACTCATCAGCACATTATCATCTACAGAAAAAGTACCAACTCGACAATATTTTCAGAGAACTCTCAATCAAAAGATCTACAAACAATTATTTTAAATTTAGTGAACACCAATTCCCAAGAAGTCACAGAACTCCACTTCACAAATCAAGGGGACGTTGTTACTTTGGTCTTCAGAATTCACCAGTACAAAGAACCTAAGCCTTGTATTTTTTCACCGACACAAATGAATAACTTATTTTTCCACAAATAACAAGTAGTTCATTTAGGCTGACAATAAGGAAGGCAATGAGAATGCTTGCCGATTACTTGCTGTTGTAAATGCTGATGCTTGTCTGTTTTTTTTTTTTTTTGAGTTACAACACTAAATGGAGCACAAAAATGCAAAATACAAATCGCAGCATGAGGATTCATTACCGCATCAGATGTGTTCGCACGCAAGGCAAAAAAGTTCCTGAATAGTCTCCAGTGAGGTTACCCACATGCTGCATTTTGAATTTTACTTGTTAAAAACTACTCTGGTCATGTTCAGAGTTGTGATGGGGAGAGTTTTTCTTAGCATGGAGAGGCATATTCTCATTTTGTATTTAATGATTTCAATTCAAAATTGAATTGAATGACTTTGTGGCTGGACACTATATCAAGTTACACAAAGACAAGTACAGGCAAACATGGTAAATTCATGTTCATTGAACAGGCGAGGGATGCTGAAATAACCAGAAGATTCAGAAGAGCAGAAGACTGCCGTGCAGGCTATGTATGTTGTACTGAGAGAGACAAGACATCAGTAGTGAAGGTCAGCAGGACGGGCTCAAAGCCCTGCAGAGTAACCATTTTTGCAAAGAGAGAAGGATCAGGCCCAGGAGTCAATGTTACCCTTGATGAGACCCATCACAATGAATATGACGAGAAAAGAAAGAGCCAAACAGGCTTACATTATTTTTTTGTATCAGGAAGAAGCTAATTGTCCAGGTATACAATAACCTGTCGTCGTCGTGGGAAGGACATAGATAATTATTCATCTCAACTGAACATTTGAATAGTGTTTCCTATCAACTGCTTGCCCACATATTCTGTTTCATTAAGATTAACTAAAAGTATTGCATATAGCCTATCAAGGCTACCGATGTGTTCGTACGTGGCTTTCTGCTATGTTTGACAATAGGAGCGATCTGATATACAATACGGCACATCGCCAGGCGGATATGACGGCAGAAAATTACGGGTCAAATGTAAAAATGTCGACGAGTGAACTTCCATCCATATCCACGCACGGTCGAACGCTAGCTAACATAATGGCTATTTATTGCGTTTCGTTCATAACATGAACTCCGGCTTTTACTCGGTTGTGGCGTTTATTTGAATTTTGCGGTATTTTCGACGAAAAAATGAAACCGAAACCAAAAGAGTTGTTACGTTACCATACATAAGAGGCGTCACAGAGCGGATTCAATGGGCCATGAGAAAATTCCACATCAACACACCGGCAAAACCATACATAAAATTACGACGACTAGTACACCTGAAGGACCAAATTGACAACTGTAAGAAACGTGACATCATTTATGAAATCCCATGCCGGTCTTTCCATAGAACACACATTGGGGAAACAGGTAGACCTTTTCACACGTAAAAAAGAACACCAAAAAGAATGCGAGAGAGACACAGAACAGTTGGACAAACACCCTCAGTTAAAGAACAAGCACTACAGGTAAACCTTAAATCAGCAATCACAGACCTTTGCAAGAGGGAAAATCATATTATGGACTGGGAAAAGGCCAAAATCATCTGTACTCAGAACAACCGACATGAACGCTGGATCGTGGAGGCAATTGAAATCAGGAAGTGGGCCCACAAGGTATACATGCTTTCCCACACCTGGAGTGCCATCTTAAAGGAGCGGCCGGATAGCAGGAGGGGTGGTCGCTCGCGGCCACGCCTCACTAACATCAGCTGACAACACACGTCACTCGTAACATCAGAGACTCTTCTGAAGAAGACGGGTGTATTCTTTTGAAACATGTCAAGGTAGGATAAAACCTTTTCTGCCTGAAAATAAGAACAAAGCTAATTAGTTACTACAGATAGTATGAACCTTTTTGGGCCGTATTTTCATGTTCATGTCTGTGTATCCACAAAGGTATTCTACTGTGAAGCTGCGCAGTGCTCATCACATTTCATCATGCATGCATAGGCTTGGCGAAGCTGGTCTTATTACTGGAAGATGTCAACAAAAAAAAATCCCCTTCCTTCATCTCCTGATTTATGACAGTTTTGCGCTATATCAAATTGCTCCCATGGCACGTGGCTTTCTCCAGCAATGGATGGGATAAAGCAGTCAAAAATATATGGGTACTTTATTCAAAGAAGCCGGTGTTCTGTCAAATTTAGCTACCCATCAAAATATGCTACCTCGCTGTTCTGCGCTCGCGCAAACCAAAAATTTTGGGCTCCATTTCTTCGCTCACATCTCAAGTATCTTCAAATATCATACATATACATATTTTTTTGGTGCACCTGTCGACCTGTAAGCGTATATATATTTGCAAGTACACGCCGGGTTTTCCTTGAAACGCAGAGATTGGATGATAGTGGCATGCGGCATATATCTTTAAACAAACTTACCCAACTCAAAACATCTGCTTATGTTATAATAATCTAACAAATAAAGTTACTACTGTAAACTGATTCATAATGCAGTATTTAGGCGAAAACGAAGACAAATCGCTTCGCATTACGGTAGGATTTTTTGACAAGGCAGCATAAATTGTCAAAACACCGGCCTACTTCACCATCTGCGCCGCTGCCTACTCCTCCTCCACCACCTCCCCAGTCCTCTAAACATCGAGGTTGTGGCTGGAACCCAGAGTGGGCTTTGGACCCGAAATATTCAGGTTAGCTACATCTCACAGAACACGGTGAGTGTAGCATTAATCTTTTCTCAAGATCTCGCACGAGATAAGGTGTATACACTGCCCGTCCAAAAAAAAAAGTCGCACACTCAAATATTTAGTTGGAACCCCTGTAGCTTCGATTTCAGTGCAAATTCATCTTGACATTGTTTTGACATCCATATGCAATGTCCAAACATTTATTTTCGCTCAGAAATGCCACAATTTTTGGCTCGAGATCTTGTCTTCTCGACAAAATGGTTGAACCACTCGTTGGTCTTTCTTGAGCACATCCCAATAACTTTTAATGTGTCTACGGTCAGGACTTTGTGGTGGCAGATTTGTTTGTGAAAATAATTCCTCATACTTGCTTTTCTCATTCATTGTTTTCTTTGCTAAATACAGGCCAATAACTTGCCCGTTCTGAAATACTGTAACATCTTTTCCACCATCAAGGGATGCGTCTTCTGATGTGATTTTTTAAGAAATGAGTATCAAGGCGCTTCATCAGTCAGGGTTAAAATGATTATGGCCTGCTGAAATATATTAATAACCGCAATAATGATACAATCATGGAATTTGTGCATTTATTTCCAAACGGTGACTTTTTTTTTGGACAGGCAGTGTTTATATTTTTTGGAGGAGGCTATTCGCTCCGTGGCGGTTATGGGCGAAAGATCAAAGAGCTGGGCAGATTATAAAATTAAATCTCTTATTGGCACAACTACGGGGCTAATAGCAGAAGTGCCCGTCTTATCCATCCCATCGCGGTGTGAATAGCAAAACTGCTTCTCATCAGCCCCATTGCGGGTAAGATAGCCGATCTCTTTCCCCCCCAATTCACACCGCTGCGGGGGCGAATAGCCAATTCCATTTTTTTTTTTTAATCCTGTGAATGCAATGCACTTCCATACATAATGCCGTGCTCCTCTCCCCAAACATAACCACAACTGCAAGGCAATTTGGGGAATTGGAAGTCAAAACCGATAAATACATTTTCAATTCTAACATTAATTGTCGTTTAACCCTTAGGGACAGTTGAGCGCATTTAATGCGCTTTTCGTTCTTCTTTTTCTTTTTTGGATAATTTTGGCTGTGTTCATGCATGTTCCATGAATTTTGATAAGATTGTGTGTTTTTATTTGATCTTGTTATTTCCAGCTCAGCTCTTACAGAAGGCTAAAATACACTGTGTTACAAGATAAATACAGTTACAAGACTGTTGACTTTGTCACTTTGTTATTGCACTTTACTACTGCTTTGTTTAATTATAGAGTAAATAAACGCTGGCTGTTGCCCCACCGCCGCTGCCGACCCCCCCAGTCACCACCTTGATCAACCGATTTTCTGCGGGAAACCCTGAGAGACCCTCCTATTTTAACTAACACCGCATGCTACAGTACTGTCCATTTTCTGCTTGCGCGCACTATTTCAGATAATTTTTTTTTTGCAAAATAGTATAATTTCGTATCATGGAAAAAAAAAATTACCAATTTATCTGTTTTTCTGTCTTGCCACCTGATCACATTGGAAGACAAGGCCAGGGATTCTCAAAACACACAATACACCAGACAAGTGTCAGTAGCCATTAATTTAGGTGCAAAAGCCAGCTGTGACACAGAAAGGGCCAACATGCATTTATAGCCACTCTAATTAAGCACACACAATTGAACAGAGCCAAGTGACTGCCTCTGATAACCTACAACTAATTACAGACCAATCACAGTAAGCCAAGCACGTCAAATGAATGGAACTATCCAGAACACTGTCCCTATCAAAGAAGCTACAATGTGTAAAGCCTCCTTTAAAAAACTCCGACAAGCCCAACCTTTGGAAATATACAAAAATGTTTAACATTATTAAACATTTGCAGTACAGTTGGTGCTCAGCATGTCTAAGGTTTGGTGCTCGACTGCAAGGCTGCGATTGGTTCTAGCCTTCCCTGCCAGTGATGAGGCCGGTTTTGGTCAGTCTCACTTGACAGCTTCTTGTCATTCAGCAGCGACCCCTACTGGTAGCACAAACACAAGCATATGCTGGATGAGCAGCTGGTGAAGTATCCTCCTTGGACTCAGGTCTGTGTGAGCCTGCCTTGCACACAGAGCTGTGCTATCAGAGGATACTGCGCCACAATGAACATCAGTTACTTGTTTGCACTCTCCCAAATCAATAGGGGCAGCTGCAGAAATGAGCTCCAATATATATATAAACAACTAGCCATTCAAAATTAGACAGAATAAACATTTTTCAATGTAATAGCTACATTATAAAAGTTATTATTCGCTCACAAATTTGATTCAGCCACAGGTGAAATTATCATTACAGATATATAATCATAAATGCCGCAGAACAAAACTGATACACACGCAGCTGTAATACATTTATGCCAAGAGAATGCATTTAATAATACTGTATGATTGAGTGAGAGGCGTTTTGAGCCTGTATGGGACTTTAATGACACCTCCACAGGCTGATTCCAGAAGATACCATATCAGCATCTTCACCACAGGAAGACAGACTGATAAGCTGTAAAAATGCGCAGGTGGTTACTTCCAAGGTTAAAGAGCCCTGAATGCATATAGTGTTTTCTTCAGAGTAGTGGATGCCTGTGAGTGGATGAATCTTCAAAACCTGCATGCTTTTGAAACAAGTCAATAAATTCCTCTTTTTCCACCTCTGTTCTCTTCTACTTCCAACTTTCTCCGCTGAAAGATTAGTATTCTGTGCTAGCACACTCAAAAAAGCACAGCCATTTTACATTAGCGGTATTGGCAGATTAGTATTTTGCTACAGTGCCCTTGTTAGCATCCTGCCATTTTATACCTTATATTTACATCTCACAATTTAGCATCTCACAGTCTGCTTTTTTTATTTATTTATTTATTTTTTTCAACAATGAAATTATACTGCTGAATATAAAATTAAAAAAATAAGCACCCGTCTCAAGGGTTACAAGTGCAGCGCGCCAGCTGGGAATCAACCTGACAACCTTGGAGTCGCAAACTCAGCTTCCTGTCCATTTCAAATCACCGGCGACCCACTTCTCCAGATAACTGCATACCGCTCATACATTTTTCATCGGCTACTTGTAGTCCCAGCTGACCTCTGATTCCCTGCACAGTGAAAGCATCATCTACATTTGAGCTTACCAGGAGTTCGGGCAGCAGATACTCTTGAGAGCAATCATTGTCTACCACGTGCACAACAAGACCTAACAAGTTAAACCCACATACTGTTCCAGTAAGCATATGTTCACTCCAAATAATAATGGCAAGCTCATTTCTGTGGTTAAACAACCCAAAGTGGGACTACAATCATTCTGTAATGAGTTTTGGGGTAAATGTGAATTGGTGTGCTAATAGAAGCAAAGGAATAAAATACAAAGTAGGGGTGTCAACATCTACACGTGTAAACAGGTACATGGATAACAAATCATGACCGTTTAGAAAAATCAATAACCGTGCACGTCATTTTTTCCTCCTCTTCCTCCTCCTTCATTTCTAAAGAGGAGGTCTAAAGAGGAGGAGGAAAACTTTTTTTTTCGCCAATTTTAGTGAATAATTGTGAGAGTCCCCCTCTACTTTTTTAACTTTGTGGATATAAAGGTGAAGTTTTTTCCTCTCACTTCGCTTACTTTGGTTTGTTTTTGAGTCGCTTTCTGTCGCCAATTTCACATTACTTTTACAATGAGACGTACATTAAATTTCATACGCAGCTCCCGTTGTGAGAGAGGGATGCAGTTTGCACTTTAAGTTTAAAAAAATATTGTACAAAAGTGAGCAACAGTTAAAACAATGATTAAAAAAGAAGGTTAAACCTTTTTCAGCTTTCACTTGTACGTCTTAGGTGTCAAAATAATAGATGATTTTATTTTCAACACATTTTACTTTCTGTGGTTATATAGCGCAACTGCGATAGAAAAAGATCATAAATCTCCAACCTCTAATCTCGGTTAGAGGTCCCGTTTGCACGTGTAGAAAAAATTGTAAACGTTGACACCCCTAATACAAAGTATTAAAAAAATGAATGAACAATGCTGGGAAGGTCATGGGAAGAACAAAGAAAATGGTGGTTACTCAGGAGCCTGCACAGGAAGCAGCTCGGCATAGTTTACTTCAATGCAGTACAGACTCATTTCATTTGCTGACTGGTATGAATATAGTAAATAGTGTTCAGCAAAGCGGCAGTTCAGCGCAAAACACACACACTCAGACAAGCAACAAATGCAAACGTAAACACCCACAAACAAGCAAACACAATCACACAAACACCCACGCAAAATAAGCACGCACACAAACTTGCACCCACAGACTCACAAACACAACCTCTCACACACGAGTTCCAACACACACGCACGGCTAAAGCAGTACCTTCTTTGAAATGCAGTATCGAAGGTGCTCCTCCTCAAAGTGCGGAAGCTGGAGGAGGGGAGATTTGGACTCTTGCAAACCCTGCACAGTCATCTGGGTCAGCTTCATGCAGTTCTCTATAGAGACCAGTCGGGGAGCGTGGAACCCTGCAGAGTAAGGGCCTTCAGTACACTGTACTCCCTTCTGAGAGTGCAGCTAGCAGCTACATCAACTATGCATTTTATGGAGCCAGTGTAATGCAAGATAAATGCTCCCACAGTAACGTAGCCAGCAACATCAACACGCCTTTACATTAACCCAGTATGCTAGCCACCACACACATTTACGGTGAGCTAGGCTGAAAAAAAAATCACAAATTTTTATATAATTTTAAAGAACCTACCAGGCTATATCACGCATACTTTGACATTAATCTAGTCTGCTACATCACACATGCCTGGCCTAGCATGCCATCTTACACAAACTTTTGCATTAACCAAACATGATACATGAAGTTCTCTACAAATTAAGCATGTACATCACACATGCTTTTGCAACGTCCTAGCAATTTCTATGGTCATCATCCCTACTGTGGTTGTAAGGTTGTATTATGTGCAAGATGAATACAGAGGTACGTGGGCTGTAGCAAAAGCATGAGTGAGTTAGCATTCAAGGTTCAAGTAAAAGCATGTCAATTAAGCAAGCTTGGTTAATGTAACATTATACTTTGGTATGATGATACCATTATGTAAAAATGCATAAGGTAGCATGCGTAGTTCATGTTATAGCATGTGTGATGTAACAGTCTAGTCTAGCTTAATGGAAAAGCATGCAGGAAGTAGGTGGCTAGGCGAATGTAAAAAGATGCAATGCAGAAGGTTAATGTAAAGGCATGTGCTACTCAGCAGTCTACTGAACAGGAGAGGCAACATGTTTGGTGAATGTATAACATCTACTGAAGTTTTTGCAGGGGAAGAATGTTCCAGGAAGAACAATCACATAAGGGTTAAAGCAATCTAGCAGACCTAAGAGAGCAGAAAAGCTCATCTCCTATTTTTACTCCTCAGTCATCAAATATTCAAACACTGTTTGAAACAAATATTGTTTGCGAGCAGGACTGAATTAATTATTGTAACCCCCAGACAAAATATGGGCTACTATGATTTGGCCTTGTCATGCGTCCGCCGCCGTAGAGATTTCCTTGTGGACGCTCCACAGGCCACAAATTTAAAGCCATTTCTTTTACATTTGGTATGTAAATGGGAAGCGCTTAGGACACAGCGCTCATCGATTTTGGTTGCCATGGTAACATGATTCACTAAATGGACAATTTTGTGTCAAAAATAAGGCAATATGAACACAGGAGATTACAGGAACTCTCCCGCTGAACCCTTCAGTGTGTCTAGTACTGTTGTAGAATTGGTAACTTATGGAACTATACCTTTTGATGAGCTGCAGCCTTTTGTGATGTATTGATATATTGTGGGTCAAAAACTTACATAAAATTAGAAAAAAAGGAACGTGGGCAATCGGGGGCTATACCCACTGGTCACGGGCGGCCGACCTGTCTAGTTGGAAGATGATCAATACCCATATCTATCTGAGTATCACCGTAAAGTGCACATTGCAGAGGACTTCTGCGCCGGCTGTAAAATATAAACTTGCCTCCTCTGCTGTTGGCCATCATAGTGAGTTGGCATCCCACATTTACCATCTCCTGCAGCAGGGCGGGGCTCTTCCTCACCACAAACCTCTGATCTGGGGTTCAAAGGAACACAGGAGCAGCATGAAAAAAAAAAAAAAAAAAAACGGCAACTACTTCACACCACAATCCCATTACTCTGCTTTGGATTGCTTTTTCCTGGTGTTTCACATAATTATTACGGGACCATCCCAATGCTGAGAAACGTGGGCGCACCTTCCTCGATGTCCTCGGACACTTCCATCCTGGCCAGGTGGGACAGGACAAGCACACGGGCCTTCAAGCTGTATGGGTAGCAGAATGGAGGCTCCTTCTTCTTCACGTTGATGTTGCCCAGCTCGCGGATCAGCTAAAAGTGAGACATGTTCACAATTAGCATCCCCCTCTGGCAAGTCAAATAAACTGCACAATGACCCCACCCCTCAGAACGGCTAAATTACCTGCGGCACCTCAACGTTGTCGGTAGGCCGGATTGTGGCTTCCTTGTTGCTCCGCGGGTCAAATTCAAACGCAGCAGTCAGCACCATCGTTAGGCCTACGAGACATAAAATACACTGAGTGACAGAGGGACAGGCAGGTCTGCAGGTCATACAGGTCTGCTGTATCCTCCACCACCCATTTTAAACAGAGATGGATTCCTCAGTTAAGAGTTCAACTGCAACACAAGACAAGACACGACTCTTGCTGAAGGGCCTGAATGTGTCTGAGGACCGGAACCCTAGACTCAACTTTCAATGTCCAAACATGAGCCCAAATACCCCAACACAGCTGAGCATAAATGCATCAAAGTCTCTGAACATGTCTTTCGGTGCAAACAGAGACAAGATGGGGTGCCAGGGAGCCAGGATTCCACTTACGCTTCATGTTCATGTTGGGGGTTTTGTACATAAAGTGCATGAACAGCTGGGTAGTGTTGATG
This sequence comes from Gymnothorax reevesii, assembly GCA_029721435.1. Classification (NCBI taxonomy): domain Eukaryota; kingdom Metazoa; phylum Chordata; class Actinopteri; order Anguilliformes; family Muraenidae; genus Gymnothorax; species Gymnothorax reevesii. Next base: position 45,941,436 of record CM056576.1, read on the forward strand.
AGGATCTGGTCTCCACTGTAGCGTATAGACCGGTACCACCATGTGCCCTAACACAAACCAAAAACAATGGTACGTAAGCATTAGTGTAACTTCACAGCACTTCAAAAAAAGTCAATGCTTCATACTTCTGAATGAAAGATGGGCCATAGTGGTAGAAAGGACAATACACTTGGGATGTCATAAAGCCCCAGATTACAGGCAGAAACCATTAGGTTTTCTAGATCAGGTCAGATACGCTGTCGGACACGACCTTCTTTGAGGCTGAAGAGAAAGCATGAGGAGCACTTTAGTGGGATGTAAAGGACCGGCATTATTAAGCAGAACGGCTTGTTGGAATCATCATTTCATGATAAGCAGCATCATAAGCATCAGCATATGCATCACATAAAATGCAGCCTGTTAATATCGGAGTCATTTCACCACAATACCAGGCAGAGTATTGAGTACCTACTTTGGGCACATGCTAATGCCATACAAAAAATATGTCTGACCACAGTGCCTGCTTGGCCAGACAGGGCCAAAATTGAACTTGGCCTAGATTTACATTAGGGCTGGGTATCCTCAAGGACATCACGATACGATATGTACCTCGATACAGTGCCGGAAAATTCGATACATACCTCAATACAGTGTTGGACGATTCTAAACGATACGATAACTAGGCCATATATTACAAAACTCAATTTTTTTAAATTGTAGAAATGTTGCTGAGAATACAGCTTTCTGTGTACGACTTATGTAATCTAGGTTGGTACATCTCAATACTTTGGTAACGGAGTCGACAAACTATTTTGATTAATTTTTTATGTTCAAATTTATTTAAGATAAAGTGCATATTACCTTTTTTTTCGCTGTAAAAATGAAAAGTGCACACCATCTTCAGTAACTTAAACCATAGCAGCTCAGGGGAAAAAAAAGAAAAAAAAAAGAAAAAAAGAAAATTTCCCACTAAACTGAACACTGAATAACATGAAAATTAAGTGTTCTTCACAGTTAACACAAACAAGGTCACTGCCAAAATTATGGCCATTAGTTGTAAAAACAGATCAAATCAAAAACCCGTCTGACATGATCGATGAAGCCGTCATGCAACTACAGTATAAATCTGAGTGTCGGGGCTCGAAGGACAAGTGAGTTACAACATCTGTTTTTGTGCTTTTCATGTAGCACCCCCTACTGGCCATAAGTGGTGAAATCTGACTGAAATTGAACTCAGCCTACATCTCATAGGAATACATGGACATGACAAAAATATCAGGGATCAATCAAATACTGAAGGTAATAGAGCGCTAACAAGGTCATCACCAAAAATTACAGCCATCTGTTGCCACTTGCCCTCCATGTATATTACATAAAAACTTGGTTAAATAAAAATTCTTTCTTGATGTGATGATCCCTTGGCCATAGCTACCTTGAGTAAAAGCATTGAGCATTCGAGCGCAAAGGATAGGGCACTTATGCCCATTTTTCTGTTTTACAATGGCCAATGTAGTGGGCTGCTCAGGCCAGAAATCGAACTCAATCGAGATCTTATGGTTATACACCCACAGAAGGCTGCGTCAAAACCTGAAAGCACTAGAGCGCTGACAAGGTCAAAGGTAATCAGTGATTTCCCACCATTTGACATATATACAGGTGCTGGTCAGCGAATTAGAATAATTTGAAATAGTGCAATCGTAAAATTTTTTTATGCATTTTTTGCGCAGAAAGCAAATCAGGTGTTCACCGCGCCTGTCCTGCTTGTTAGAGTAATCACAGAACTCACTACCTGTAAAAAATTTGCTCAGCTGAGCTTTCCAAAAGGCCCATTTAGGCCATTTAACTGTGACACTGTTGTTTTATTGAATTAGAATAATGGAGAGACCGTTTTACTGAATTAGAATAATTTTTATTATAATTAGAATCATCACTTTCTCAGTATTTTGTGGCTGCCCCCTTGGCTTGTATGACTGCCTGAAGTCTCCGCGGCATTATTTTGACCAGCTTGGCACAAGTTTCTGCACTCACTGCTTCCCAGGCTGTGGCGATGTTCTGCTTCAGTTGGTCCAGCGTAGTCGGCCTTCTGTCGCGAATTTTCCGCTTGACGATGGCTCAAAGGTTTAAAATGACATTGAGGTCAGGCTAGTTGGCCGGCCATGCCAAAACTTCAAGCTGTTTTTCGGCGAACCAATCTTTGGTCGACTTTGCCGCATGAGCCGGTGCAAGATCCTGTTGAAATATGAGGTCTTCTTCACCGAACTGTTCCTCAACAGTCGGAATCAGGAACATTTCTAGAAGATGTTGGTATACGGCAGCATTGACAGTCTTCTTGAGGAAGCAGAGTTTCCCTACACCCCGAGCGGACATGCATACCCAGACCATAACGCTCTGGGGAAACTTGACAGATCTTTTCACGGCCTCGTGGTTGTAGGTTTCGCCACCACGACGCCAGACACGAGGACCTTGGTCACCAAAGGAGATGCAAAAGCATAATTCGTCACTGAAGACCACTTTCTGTCAGTCTTCAGCAGTCCACTCGCCGTGTTCTTTGCCCCACTTCAGCCGTGTCTCCATTTGTTTCTTGTTCAGCATTGGTTTTACTGCTGGAACGCGAGATTTGAAGCAGAGTTCGCGCAGACGACGATAAGTGGTTGCTCTCGAGACGTTGCTGGTCTGCTCGTTCCACAAGTCGCTGAGATCAGAAGTGGACTTGAACCAGTTGCTGACTGCGATCTTTCTCCGCTGCTTGTTGTCGCAAGCAGAAGTTTTTCGGGCGCCGGAACAGTTTGTGCGCTTGCTCCAGTCTTTCTTGAGAGCTTTGCAGACGGAAGACTGGCTGATGCCGAGCTGCTCAGCCATTTTAGTTTGGGTCAAGCCTGGTTGGCGAAGGGATGAATTTGAGCCACTTTTCCTGTTGAGAGGTCGCGCTGCTTTCCCATGATTGATTTTACAACTTAGAAATTCTACTCAACCCTGACTTTATACTGCACAGTGAGCACTCTTCACAGAAAACAAAAATTCGACCACATATTCTAATTCAATGAAATGACTTATGAATTATTCTAATTCAATGAATCAACAGTGTCACAGTTAAATGGCCTAAATAGGTCTTTTGGAAAGCTCAGCTGAGCAAATTTTTTACTGGTAGCGAGTTCTGTGATTACTCTAACAAGTAGGACAGGCGTGGTGAACACCTGATTTGCTTTCTGCACAAAAAATGCATTAAAAAAATGTAACTATTACACTATTTCAAATTATTCTAATTTGTTGACCAGCACCTGTATACCTTAAAATGTGCCTTCTACCTTCAGTAAAAATCAGGAGCATTCTAGCTGAAATGGTAAAATATTTATGGCCATTTTTGTGTTTTTCATAAATCGCTCCCTATTGGCCAAAGTAGTGGGCGGTTGGGGCCAGAAATCGAACTCGATCGAGATCTTATGGTAATACACCCACATACTGAGTGTTGCCACTAAACTTGGCCATGTCCCCCGCCAGGCCACAGAAATCGACTGGGGTCGGCGTATCACGCTAATACACATTGAAGTCAAAGATGAATGAAGTCGGTCAAACCATTCTTGAGATATCACGTTCACAACAAATGGGACGTGATGGACGGACGGAGCTGAATACTATGTCCCCCGCTCCGCTTGCTACTGTGGCAGCGGGGGACAAAAAGCAAAAAAGCTACGTCAAGAACTGAAGGCACGAGAGCGCTGACATGGTCAAAGGAAAAATTGCAGCGATTTTCCGCCATTTGACCAAAATATCGCTTAAAATTTGATCAAATGAAAAACCCATCTGACATGTGACTCCTTACCATAACTACCTTCAGTAAAAATCGGAGCATTCTAGCTCAAATGGTAAGGGAGTTATGGCTATTTTTGTGTTTTTCACAAAGCACCCCTTAGTAGCCAAACTAAGAAGCAAACCTGGCCGACTATCGAACGCCTTATCTGCGTCTTAGGTCTATATAGCCATAGCCATATATAGCCAGATATAGCAAAGTTACATTCGATTTCACCGAAAACTGTAGCTGCTATCGCGCTGACAAGCCAACAATTAAGGGATGTACCTACTAACAAAGGGATGCACGACAGACCACCACTAAGCACGTCCATCATGGCATTAGCCCTTTTGGCCATGCGGCCAAACGGGCTAAAAAGCTTCTGAAACTCAAGTACAAGTTGAAGCCAAATTTCAAAGTTTAATTTACATTCCTCAAACAAGCTGCAGGCACTACAGATGTGGATAAAACTACATATTCACACATCAATTTGTAAATCAATTCAGTACAATTAAAGCTAGCTGTACCTTTGGGCTTGTGTGAAAACTGTTCAGAAAATTCCATTTAAGACCCAGGAACCTTAACATAAATAGGTTCTGAAAACGGTCTTTTTACCACAAAGCCCTTTGAGGACTTCAAATATCATCAATCAATAGGACCTAAGCAGTTGGTTGTTTGCAGTAACCCCAGATGCAGGCGTGTAAATGAGGCCAAAACAGCAATTGCTCCTGGAGCACAGAACTGTGCACTGAATGTTCACGAGGACGTACGGCCCAAGAACTAGTCAAAAGATGAATAGAACAGCTACAGCCAGTTTTCCAACATATTTACAAACCCCGATTCCAATGAAGTTGGGACATTGTGTAAAATGTGAATAAAGACAGAATGCAATGGTTTGCAAATCCTTTTCGACCAATATTCAATTGAGTCCACTACAAAGACAAGATATTTAATTTTCAAACTGATAAACTTCATTGCGTTTTTTGAAATATTCACCAACTTTGAATTTGATGCCATCAACAAATTCCAAAAAAAAGCAGGGACAGAACCATGTTCACCACCGTGTTACATCAGCTTTCCTTTTAACTAGGCTTATGCCGTCGGAGGCAACGGCTGGGGGTATATCCCCGAACGCCCCCAATCCTCCAATTCCCCAATCCTTGAATAGATCTTGAATAGACTTCCATTTGAACTTAATTTCAGATCAATCGATCAAATGGTTCTGAAGATATGAAAAGATAAAAAGATCTGAAGATGACGAAATCCAGAAATTCCTTGCAATTTTACATCGAGAAACGTTGTTCTTAAACAGTTGGACTACTTGCTCACGCAGTTGTTCACAAAGTGGCTAACCTCGCCCCATCCTTGCTTGTGAACGACTGAGCCTTTCAGGGATGCTCCTTTTATACCTAATCATTTATATATTATAATCATTTATACCTCACCAGTTTCCAATTAACCTGGTCACCTGTGGAATGTTCCTAAGAGGTGTTTTTTTTAGCATTCCTAAACTTTCCAAATCTTTTGTTGCGCCTGTCCCAGCTTTTTTTGAACTTGTTGCAGGCACTTCACTCCCGATCTCCACGCCTCACTCCACCCAGGTGTATAATTGGGTACCAGCAAAATAGTCAGGGAAACCTGACTAAGAGCTGGGGGGAGTACCTGCGGTGGACTGGCATCCCATCCAGAGGGAGTAGTAATACTCCTAGTCGCTCCATGCCACAAAAACCGGGTTTAAGCACCCGCTAAAATAGGCTTACTTTGCAGGCAAATACAAAATGAGTGAGTATCAATTTGGACATGAAATATCTCATCTTTGTAGTGTACTCACCTGAACATAGAAAAATGATTTGCTAATTATTGCATTCTTTTTTATTCATCTTTAACACAATGTCCCAAACTTCATTGGAATTGATGTTTGTAAAACAGATAATCAACTTGCAGGTCAAGTTTCAGGCAAAGAGTAGTTAAATCAAATACTGATTTTTGTAATTTACGGTTCACAGCTCTTAATAGTAGTTTTCAATACTTCAAAACATTTTATTTTATGATTTTTGGAAGAATCTTTGCTTCATAGAATTGTTTTAAATTGACCTAAGACATTGGCACAGTAATATTCTGGCAACACTGGTGCAGGGGCAAGCACTTCAACAATTATTCATAAGCATTCTCAACAAGCGCAACACCTCAGAAAAAAAAAAAAAAAAAACTTTCGTTAATTGCTAGTTATTTTGCAGGCCTGTATTAGCAAGACTAATATTTTTTTCTAATAAGTCCCAAAGCTGAAAACTGTGGGACTACACTTACGCATCCCAAATTATCAGCGAGCACTTTTTTTTTTTTAACCGAAAAATGCTTCCAAAAATGGAAGCACTGTGGGGTTCTGATCAACTCCAGGCATTACCAAAACACTAAGTAAAATAAAACCTTACCACCACGACAGGAAGGATGACCATGAAAGCAAGTCCATAAACAAGGAGTACCTGAAGGAAAGAGACAGAGATATGAACAGAATTTCAATTTCCCAAGACTTCCCTTGTCCATTTAATTTAGAGTACTTTCCCCTTAGCTTTCCTTAGAAAATAAACACCCCGCCTGCTTTGATGCCAGATATGTGTTATAATACTTTTAAATCCCAATGGCATCCACACACTCGAATAGCACTCAAAATAATTTACTCCTGGAAACAAGAGCAAGGCCCCGTCCTTCATTAGCCCATAGTGTTTTGGGACAGTAACAGTGCAGATTACACAATATAACACCTACCACCATTGAATTCTTCTGGTCTACAATCCACGCAGGCAGTGCAATTCCAAAGCTTGTGGCTGGGGGAGAGGACCGGAAATGGGCAGTGATAAGCGGGCAGAACTTGAAACTCTACTTATGCAATTCATAAAAATTGACAAAAAATTGCAATCAAGTACAAAGGACAATAAACTGATCTTCAGTGATATTAGAGGATATAAGTCCAAAATAAACTAGCCGAGCGTTTCAGAACAAAAGCTCAGTTTATTGCAAACTTTGAAAAGCATTCCCACTCAGAAACAATTAATTTCTTTGTCATTCAAATGATCTCTCCTTCTGCCCGTTCTGGAACCTATGGGAAAATTCCTGTGACGTCACGGTGCCATGACTTCACATCAGCGAGGACAGTGGAAAGACTACAGTACCTCTGGGCCCGTCTGGATTCCCGTAGAGCTCCCAGTTCTGTCTTGACTCCTCGTTCGTTAACCTGCAGAAAATGAGATGCCAATTATTCCTGAAACGGGCCGAAAGCCAATTAAAAAAGGCCTGAAGGGAATGCTGCCGGCGCACTTACGCAGAGTAGGCCTTGGCAATCCTCATAAACATGGCCTCATCCCCACCTTTATCGGGATGGTACTTGAGCGAGAGCACACGGTACTGTTTCTTGATTTCAGCTATATTAGCTCCCTGCAAAGAGCACACAAATGCATATTAATCTGGGTTCAAAGACTCTTAGACTAGTTTTTGTGATTACAGTTCCTCCTCTTTTGTGTGACAAATTGAGCTCGTTAGCGAACGTTTTCAGGCAAGGTCAAGACAGCCTTCAGTGTTTTTTTCAGAGCAGTCAAAGGATTTAATTGCCAGGTGGTAAAAACACTGAGGGAAGTACGATGGGGGGGGGGGCTGTGAGAGAAAGTCAGAGACTCACCGCATGTAGATTTAGGACTTCATATGGATTGTACTCCTGGTATTCCCTGTCCAATTTAGAAACTTTGTAGGCAAGGAACAGAAATACAGCCCATCCAAACAGCAGCGCCACTTTTCTGCAAAATGGAGAAACAAAAATATGGTAAGTGGTAGGGGGAGGCAACAAGATGGAAGACACAAGGGTTACAGGAGGTACAATTAGCATTCCTACAGTACTTAATGTCCATTTAAGAGTAGCTTATATCCACAGCAACTTGCAATACTTAACTAGTTCTCACATTTTACCCATTGATACAACAGTGGTATCTTGACAGTGAATCAAATCTGAAATCTTCATAAATACAGGGTCAATTCCAAGGGCTTAAGAACACGAGTGCCCCAAAGTGACCATAAAGAGTAAAACTAGCACTGTATGGGAAGCCCTTGCATTTCAAATGCATTTATACAATCCTTAATTCAGATTAACAGACTGAATCTTCTGTCCAGCTGATACCATCTGCAAGTTCCCAAGCCCAATGTTTATGAGCAACAGTAGATATCAGAACAGCGTCATCAAGTTTTCTCTACTAAAAAGGCCGTAATCTAGCTTCAGTGACAGACTGCAAAGCATACATAGGATGGTATCTATTGAAACATTAAAACAGGTCAATTATCAACTCTTTCTGAAGCTACATGGAACTGACCAAAAACCTAAAATCACTGTGGTCATTCCAAGTCAATTCACGCAAAAACGGGGAACGGGCCCGATGAGTGGTCTCAGATTTTCCTGAAAAAATTCCTAAAACCTAAACATTTTTACGAAACAACCCCCCAAGTTTCAGCCCTCAAACTCCCAATAGTGTTGATGATATGGGCATTTCAAAAAATGCTGTTTTGCCGTTTTTCGGCACTGGCGAAGTGGGCGGTTAACTTGCAAGATTTTTTGGAGGCTTATAACTTTTGCAATATAAATGCCATATGGTTGAAACTTGACAGATTATCTAATTCTTACCGAGGCTTTCAGAATCTGACATCAGAATGCCCTATCTGTTATAGTTTTTGTGTTGCAAGCCTCTGGAATCTCAATTTTGATTAACGACAGAATAAAAGATTACATTTTCGAGGCCCATCTATATCTGAACTACATGGCTCAGGATCCCCACACTATCTGTGGTATATTTTGGTGCAATTCCATAAGCACAAGGAGTTATGCAGCTCTCATGAGATGTACAAGGAAATTATGAGGTCATAAAGTTGGTTCCACAGGAAGTTGACAAGGAAAACGTCCCAGCTTCATGGACCAAATTGGCCATGTGGGCAGATGTTCAGAGCCACCACATTTTAACTAGAGATGCACCGATCCAGTTTTTTCCCCATCCAATCCGATACGATACCTGGGCTGAGCATATTGGCCGATATCCGATACCGATCCGATACTACTGTTGAATGAATGAACCATATACCTTACCATGTGAGCGAGGGCATCAGACTTGACATAAACATTTAGCTTTGTTAAAAAAAGGTAACAAATTAACAGATATAAATGTACTTTATATTATTTATTAACAAATAAAGTCAACATTAGCAGCAAAAAGAAATAAATAACACTTCCAAGTAAAGTGCACTGCAAACAAATATTTAAAAATGTAATATAAAATATAGCAGCTGCCTGAAACCCAACAAACAATGGCTTAATTAACTTGTTCAAAAATACAAAATAAACAGAAGTAACATGTAAACATTTTGTGCAAAAAGAAATTCAAAATCTAATCCAATATAAAATATAGCAGCTAACAAGTGGCTTAAATAACTTGTTCAAAAACACAAAATAAACAGAAGCAACACTTCCATGTAAACATTTAGTGCAAACAGATATTCAAAATGTAATCTTATATAAAATATAGTAGCTGAACCCAACAAACAGAAGTGGTTTAATTAACTTGTTCAAAATGACAAAATAAACAGAAGTAGCCTAACACTTCCGAAACATTTAGAAAATCAAAACGGGTAACGAACTTAAATTAAATGTAAGCATTCTTTGCTCATCTGACCTGCTTTGTCATCAACGATGGAGAGGGGCTGCGAATCCAAAACAATAAACTCCATAACCTTCTCCGTTATGTTGATTGCTTTCACGCTGCCGGTGTTCCGTGCCGAAAAACCTTGTGCTGGAAAACCTTGAGGTATATCGGCACGCACAATGTCCCGTGCCCAAGAGCTTTGCGTGTCAAAAAGCCTCATTTGCCCAGACGTCTCATAATGGGACGAGGCTTTTCAGCATTGAACACCGGCTTAGCTCAGAGCTCCGCATGCTTTTTAGCATGGTGCTTTTGGAGGTGCTTATTTAAGTTTGTGGTAGTGAATTTACCAACTTCATACCCACCCCTCGCAACTGTTGCATTGCAGATATTGCATGTTGCAGTCAGACTTGTTGGCGTATCAACTTTGACATGTTTCCAAATAGCAGACTTTGCTCGCTCCGGCGCTTGGTCCATGTTGCTCTGAGTTTGCTCATCACTAGCTGCTGTGGGTGCTCTGCGTGATGACGTAACCGGCGTTGCAAACATAGGATTGAAGTGACTAGATGGCTGCAACTGTATTGCTGGGTATGATGTTAATAAAAAAGAAACTAGAACGGGCACTCGGTAGAGCGCATACCTTCGCCGACGCCACTGAATCCCTCGCCACTGGCGTTGGTTTCATGCCGATCGGATAAAAATTGACCGAGATATGGCCGAAAGTCGGTTTTGACCTTTTCGTGGCCTTGACCTTGACCTTTGACCCGATCACTCCCAAAATCTAATCGATTGATCCTCAGGTCATGCCAAATCAACCCACCAAATTTTATGAAATTCCGTTTGGTACTTTTTGAGTTATTTGATACACATACAGACAGACACACAAACAAATAAATACACGGGGATCAAAACATTACCTTCGTCAGCGAAGTCGCTGGCGAAGGTAATGACTGGACCGGAATGCTGCATCGGCCTCATTCACCCGATATCCCATCCAGCCAATTAGTCAATATCGGAGCCGATATCAGATCCGAATCAGATCGCATCGGTGCATCTCTTATTTTAACCAGTGAATGGTACATAGCTGGGCAGATTATGGAAAAATCATGCATTTAAATTGGCATGTTCACTCATCATGCTCCACTCTTTTGATAAAAGTCACTAGCCACTCAAAAAATTCAAAATGGCCACCATTTTTCAAGATGGCCGCTTTTTTGGCCAACCAAATTTAGTTTTATGTCTGAATAATATGTATATCAATTAGGCTTGGCACGGTCCTGGGAAAAAAACCGAACCGAACGATACGCCTGTTGCGGTGCAATACGCGTGTAGACTTCGGTTCGCAAAAAAAAAACAAATAAAAAAGGCGAATGCCCGTATGAAACCACGTGGTTGTCTTTAACGCGAAAGAATTGAAGCGACAGCGGAGTGTGGACGACAAGTGCAAAAATGGCAAGTGACAGTGGAGAAGACATCTCGTACATTGAGGATGCCCCTGCGTCATTCAAATCAGGTGTGTGGGAACATTTTGGTTTTCCCATTATGGCCCAGTCACACAGCCGATCACGCACGAATCACTCACAAATCACGCATAGATTGGGCTTGTACGTGCTTGTGCGTTGAGAAATTGATCAATTTTTCGGGGTGTCGGGGGGTAGAAATCTCTGATGAATCACGCATGAACCACGCATGTATCACTTACAATCACTGACGAATCACTGGCATATCGCGCACGTCGACGCATACTAGCAAATACGGTGCAGTATTCCACGAACATTCGACGCACGCCCGACGCATGAATCACCGATGGAGCACGTCCAAACACGAACGCTTCCCGTATTGTCAGTGGATGTCAGTGGAACGAACGTGATACATGCGCGTTTCATGCATGATATGAACGTGGGGCATCAGTGGACGGACGTGGACGTGCGCGGGTTCAACGCATTCTGTTCAGTTCTGACGCATAAGCACTGACGGCCGACGAGTGTCCCGCGCATAGTTACGCATACTCGACGCATAAACTATGCATGCCGACTCATGAATTACGCACACCAACGCACAGTTGTGCTTCGGAAAAATTTTGAACCGTTCAAAACTCGAAATCACGCACAAACCGCCTTCGACGCACATCCACTTACAATCACTGACAGTCCACGTTCGTTCCACCTACGAATTACGCATACGACGTAAGCTCCGCGCAGAAACGAAAATCTGTGCGTAATTCGTGCGTAATTCATGCGTTTTCGCTGTGTGACTGGGCCATTACATACGATGACGCCGGCAAAAAATCAATTGACAAAATCGTCACAGTATGCAAGCATTGTAAAGCACGAATGCTGTACAATCGTGGGAATACTTCAAATATGCCACAACATGGCAGCAAACGCTCCTGACACTTTGTATAAATACTGTAGTAAATAAAAAAAAGCTGGTGAAATCATCCATGTCTTACTTCTTGCTGTTTCAAAGTACTACCTGGCTTTTCATCAGAGATTTTTCAGAAAATATGCTTATGTCAACTCAAACTTAGTTTGTGCATGACTATTTCATTCTAACTATAATTTTAACCTCTCTTAAATGCTTAAAAACTATGGTAACTTAAGGTAAATAGTATATGGCCAAATATAGAGTACTTAAAATAAAAAAAAACAAAAAACCGCAATAATACGTACCGAATCGCTGACCTCAAACCGCAATACGTATCGAACCGCCACTTTTGTGAACCATGCCACCCCTAATATCAATGAATTTCGGCAATGTATGTGTCAGCTTATACATTTTAATGGACCTTAAACCGAATTATGGCAAAATAAAAGTGACATTAGTTATATTTTGTATAATAACATACACATTTAGGAAAAAATACTGTTATTTTTTACACCAAACTATATTTCCTATGAATATGAAATGCTGTTATGTTTTCTCTTTTGCATCTCCTTGTGCTATCAAATAACAGCGTTCTCATGTCATATAGACCATACATAGAGTGAATGTCATGACACCACCAGGTACACTGGTGATATCACTACTGTGAAACTCAGCATGGGGTCTAGTATCAGCTAGATTATGATCGATATTTTAGTGTCCCAAAAGCCATTTAATGTGCCCCTTTTAAGAACTCATAATCGTTACATTAAATAGCCGCACCTGAATTGGCAGGATGTGCCAGCACGGGACAGCCGAGCCAAGAGTAACAGGGCCTTACTTGCCTAGATGGTGTACAGATCGCACAGGACTTAAAGCAATACATGACAACGTTCATACAAATATGCCTTATAATTATTTTAGTGTTATCCTGGCAAAAATATTGCAAATGATCATTCTACCATTTCCGCAATGTCAGCAGTTCTTTTACTATGAGTGTCTGAAGTGGCCGAGGTCCATCCCGGACCACTAGGCCAAACGCGCGTATTAACGACAGTGCAATTACACCCGGGAACTGTAGGGGCTCTGTTTAGTCAAAAGTTTAAGAAACTGTATTGCATTGCTATTGGTACTGGATGAACGATTGGGCTAAATGTAAGGAGAACTTGTACCAGAGCCTAGTTGTATCCCATACCTGAATGTGTGTCTATATTCCGTGATTTACGGCAACAGGTGGTAAGGACAAACTTCGGCCTGAAGCCTACAAAATGTAAGTTGTTCTAAGTTGTTCAACACAAGAACTGACTGGGAAAAATGCTTTCTATGTCAGAGCATCATAAAATGAGAGGATTTGATATCACCAAAACCTGGTAGAACTGAGCAAGATGGTTATTCAATGCTCACTACCAACATTCCTCTTTTCCATACAATCAACCAACTTCCTGTCATATTGGATCCTGCCAGATTAGATGAAGGGGTTGAGACAACCTGAGACAGAGAAATGCTAAATACCACCCAAGCTGTCGACTCAAGTTCAATAATACCAGGCTTGAACAAGCAAGGAAAAGGGTAGCTTGATTTTTATTGCTTTTCCAGTAAGGCACGAGTGGAAATAAAGAGAAGTGAGTGGTATTGTAGTCCTGATGCGCACCACGTGAACGCGCCAATTATTTCCGTAATAACAAACATTATTGTCACTGTACACATCAAAAACAGCTCAATGTTTGTTATTACTGAAGTATACTCAGAGGCAATGAAAATGCAACATCAGTTTGGATTCAAATAATTTTGTGACTAAAATTTATTTTCTTATTTTAACAATGCAAATATGTTGGGGGGTTGACTTTGATGAATTAAATGTGTTAATGGGCCAATTCGGACAATAATAAACAAATGCATTAAACATAACGTGCGCAAGTTGAAAATGAAAAATCACAAGACTTAACGGAACGCACATTTAAAGGGGTCCTAACATGCTGATCCTTCTTTCAATACATATTAGTAATGTTATAATGTTGGTTGTCCATGCTCAACCTCTGAAAAGTTTCTAAACATAACGTACAGGGATTTTGCCGTAATTCAAGAAAGTGATTTCGTGACTGTGATTTCCTCTCTGAACAGCTCCTCCCGAGATCTTCACGAGATCTGGGCAAAACCTGACGTCAGGTTGAGCCGTCCAATTAGTACAGACCTAGCCAGAGCCAACCAGAGCGCTGGACCTGCCCACACCGGAAACTATTCTAGCAGGCACTAACAACGGCAGATCATACTATGCCTTAGTAGCGTCTACACTATTGGAAATACAAAAGAAGAACCGCAGATCATTTGAGGTGCTATTTTGTTCGTACTTCTCCCAAAGCTACTTGTCTGTTTACATTTGGATGCAAAAAAAAAAAAAAAATTCTCTTCCAAAAGATGATGCCACCAGAAATCAGTGGTTGCTTTTTTTGTTTGCTGGCAGCAAACAGCCATGACCAAAGGGAACGTTAGCCATTTGTGCTCAGGATTTCACCAGACACCTTTGTCAATTAAGGATAATTCGACACAGGATAAGCGTTTCAGCTGCTTCTAAAACCTGAAGCAGTTGCATCAATCAAGCACTCGGAGCCACAAGCTGCAAGTAACCATCTAACAGCAAATAATGTAAGTGAAGCTAACGTGTTACGGGTGCCTAGCAAGACCGCTAGCGATAGTTAGCACAAACAACTAGCCTCAAACGCAGGCTTTGTAAAATATCTGAAGATAAAGCTTGTATCGGTCGCGGCTGTCCGTGAGTCACAGACACAGAAGCTCCAAGTTGCTTTTACTGCATAAGCCAACCTGACGTGATAGCCAGTTGATTGTGGCTGTAGCACAGCAGCTATCGTAGCCAGGTTACTGTTGCTAATGGTTTTGTCCTAAATATGCAATAGTAATATCAGGGGGGAATTCTACAGAAGGTGTGTGTACATAAACCTCATTTGTAGCTTTTTAGCTTTTAATACTTTTTGTAATTTGGATGCTTGGTACAACTGTTCACAGTAACAAAACTTGCTGTCTGTAAAACCTGTATTGCAAGGGTTTGTCTCTGTAGTTGTTATGACCGCTCCGTTACCAGCTACTGGATGTTAGTCTGCGTGTTGTGCCAATTAAAAATGCTCCTGGTTTACTTATATGCAGTAATTCTGATCGGTATGCTTGTGCTACTTCGGTAAGCATTAATGTGGCAGTTTAATCCTAACGTTGCCTGATTGTAGCCACTAAAGTCAGTGATCGCTTCACTTATCCATGACTGGGATCAGCCGAATATGTCTGAGAAAGCTACCTGGTGCTACCATGAAAGCAATGCAAAACAGAAGCTCTGCCGGTTTACAAATGATTTCTCTGCACTACCTTGACATAATTTCATCCCTCTTTAGAAATTGTTGTGGCTAATAAAAAGCCGAAAAAGACAAAGATAAATTAGGTAATTCTTTTCTGCAGAAGTGATCAATTCGCTAGCTCCACATAAGCAACTTGCCCGCGCTAACGGAACTTACGGTCTGCAAAACCTGTATTATGTTCATAACATAACAGAGCTCTCTCTAGCAGTCGCGTACTGTCCATAAAGCTGTTTTCACATCAGACACTAAACAAAATTTTTTGCAGGACAGATTAGCCTACATTCAAAGTCAATGCAAAGATACGAATACACGTTATGGGCACGTCAAGCAGCTTACACACCGGACGCAAAAACGAATTTTTCGCACGACTGATTCGCTACATTCAAAGTCAATGCAAAGATGCGAATACAGGTGGTATGGGCGTGTTCAGCAGCTTTCACAGCGGATGCTCAACAAATGTTTTGCGCGACAGGTTACATTCAAAGTCATGACCGCTTATCAGCTACTGCATGTTAGTTCACGTGCTCTGCAAATTAAAAATGCTTCTGGTTAACTTATATGCAGCAATTATCATCGGTATGCTTGTGTTACTTCAGTAAGCATCAATGTGACAGTCATCATAACGTTGCCTGATTGTAGCCACTACAGTGGAAGCTAAACTGAGAAGTGCTGTATGTGTCTGCCGTGTTGGGCTGCAGTTAGACCAGATGTAGATTTTGTAGGGCTTTGGGTGCGTTTTTAGGTGCTTCTGAAACGATCGCTTTACTTATCCATGACCGGGGTCAGCCTAATACTGTACATCTCCAATGTCTGGGCAAGCTCTCTGATGCTACCGGTGAAAGCAATAGGGAAGCGCACAGGCTATAACGCCCCACATAACAAATTAATATTAAATACTTTCCCATAAAAGTGATCGATTCGCTAGCTCCACATCAGCAACGGTTCACGCAGACGGAACTTACGGTCTGGAAAACCTGTATTATGTTCATGACATAACCGGAGCTGTAGCTACCTCTCACACGCCATCCATAATGTGCCCATTTTCCACGAGGAAAAGCTGGTCATTCCGAAGGAATAAGTAAACCATTACCACGGGCAATCTCCGAAAAGGCCGTTAAGCTTGGAGCTTTCGCCCCTCCCTCATATACCAGCGCAGAAGTTGTTCGTATCCCCACGCGAACAACACACCACAGCCATTCACACGAACCAGCAGGTCCTAATACACACCAAAGCAGTCAATAAGCAGCTGGTCCACTTTCAGGTGCTCCTCACTGTCCATGTTTCCCTCTAATCTCAGGCCCATCGGATTTCTACGGTCTCAGGTCTACACTTGGGCATGTTGACCCGTTCTACAAATGTGTCTATATGGGGTGGATTCTACCTTTCCTTGCATCCCAACTAGAGTAGAAAAACCTCTGTACTCACCAACTGTTGCCTTAGCAAACTGTAGCCAATAGCAAATTCGTGCTTGAGCTGCCAATGAGTGCGTCCTCCACTTTCACCGCTGCATTTATTAGAACAAGCTAATTTCATTAGATCTACACAATGTACTGCATTAGATTGCAGGATATGCCCGTCGATTCCTGGAGCCGGACCAGGAAAACTGTTCTGCTGTCCCGTCCCGCCTAGATCAGCCCTCCACAGAGCCGGCCAGTCAGAAGAAAGTGGGCACACGGGAAGTGGGGACCATAGCGGAAGAGCCACCCCAATGAGGCGTTTCAGGCAGAGACTACTATGAACTACAAATGGGGCTTTTCGAGGATGTCAGTATGAGCGAAATAAGTACCCTTTTTTTACTTTGCGCGATCAGGAGTACTCTAGGGGAGTCAAAGACCAAAATATTAACTTGGAAAAATAGCATATTAGGTCCCCTATAAAAATGAACTCAAAAGAGCAGTCTGTATCGGGTGTGACCCCCACGAACATCCACACAGGCAGTACAACGTCTCCTCATGGACCTGACTAAGCGTCTTAGGTTGTCTTGGGGAAGTTGTCTGCATTCTGGAGTTGCTGCCTGGTTTGAGGTCTGGGTACTCTTGATGAAAGAGCTCGTCCCAGTTGGACGTACTACACCCAAAACGTACTGATGCTGGACGTACTACACCAAAAACGGTGAGCCACTTGCCGGGCACTTACACCCGCCTCTAGCATACCGAGAGCCCTGTTCCGTTGCTCAGTCGACAGACGTTGCATTATCACACTTAAAAATGTTTTTTGTGTGGCTCTCATCATGCCTTTATATAGGGAAGACAACCCCTCCTTCATTTCAACCGCTGTACTTGCACAACTCCTTGTGCCATATGTCGTACTCAATATAAATTGATGAGTCCAACTCACACTGTTGAGTTGCATGATGATCATTCATGTGTAACGAGGTACATATTGTGACCCCAATGGTCACTGAAGAACTCAAATTGGACTACTCAGGTCCTGAGCAAAAATAAACCAAAATTTAGAGTGTTGCATTTTCATTGCCTTTGAGTATAGTTGACGCGTTCACGTGGTGTGCGTCAGGATTAAAATACCACATGCTTCTCTTTATTTCCACTCGTGCGTCATTGGAAAAGCAATAAAAATCAATCGATTTTTAGCCCTCAGCCCTAACAATTTTTTCTGGATTTTTCTAAAATGTTCATTTGTATACTCAACATTAAATAGGTTATAGATTGAAGACTAATATTTCCTTAGAAACATGTGAATTTTGGAAATGATTGCATGCATCCCTTCTCATAAATTTTTTCTTTTGAAATTTGGACATTAGGCAACAACGATCTGGATTTATTATAAATATTTTGAACACCACACCCGAAAACAGTCCTATACAGCCACCACTGGAATCTAATCCTACAGAGAGAATTACGGTAAAAATATTAGTGTAGCCTAATCTTTGTCAAAGTAGTACTGGGTTAAATGGAGAGAAAATAGAAACTTGATATCAATAAAATGAATACTTGCCAAAAAAAAAAAAAAATGAATGAAGCTTTGAACTGTTCAGTACAGCCCTAATTTAAGCACCATAAGCAACAGCCTACTCCAGCCTGTCTTGATTCCAACATGCAACTTCAATAGAATGGATTGCGTAAAAATGTCATCTGAGATGTAAAATAGGCTAATTATTGTTTTAATTTTTATTCTTATTCTTTATGACTGAGGGCCCCATTCTAGAGATCTAAGCGCACAGTCTAAAGCCTGCAGCGAAAGCGCATTTTACAGTGTGTCCAAATCACAGCAGTTAGCGGGACACATTAGGTGGATGGTTCAAAAAGGACGTCCTTAATTTCCTGATCACAGGTGTCTTTGGGCGTGACATGATATAAACCAATCAGAGTGCCATCTCTCATTCCCTTTAAAAGCCATGTGCCCTTGCACCTTGGTGAACTGCTATTTTAAGGACAGATACAGACTATTTTGACTTGCATTTGTAAAGATAATATATCAGACGATAGTTAATACAACACTGACAAGAAACTAAGAAAGTGAGTAATTATTATATAAATCTTTTTCATTGACAGCACGTGCACATTTACACTCATTTCTTCAAATATTTTTGTTTTGCAGTTACTTCAACTTGGTGACCATGTGAGTACATTAACCAACTTGCATTTCTAATTTTTGATTGAACAGAAATTAATGCAATTTTAGGCATGATATGCCATGTCCTTAATGGTCCCTTAAGGGCTATCCCTCGAGTAGGGATTGCCTGGAACACTGCTGGAATGACAGTTTGCCAGTATAATGGAGTCATGGCTTCATCCTGAATAATTCTCGCATTCCTACATGAGTAACCCTTGCACATTGAATCGCGAATCACCCGGATGTTGATGGACCATGTTCCCTCACAATTTAAATAAACCAGAGCAGTCAGTTGTGTATGCATGCCTTCGATTGGACACATCATTATGACATCCATTTTTAAATATCTTAATTTACTCAGGCCTATGATACTTTTAGTGACATAAACACCGTATTAACTCCCGGGACAAATACCTTTCCTACTGCTTCAATTGAAACCTGTGAAAAATTTTTTCAATTAGCAAAATTCGGGATAAGGTCTCAAATCTCTACTTCTGCAGATGTCCCCTCGGTGTCAAAATGGCTGCCTAGTTGTTTTAACAGTTTTCAGCGCGTCTCTCCTCCCCAATTATCCAAGGCCGTCTCTCATACGAAGCAGACTGTCCCTTGGACATTCCGCCTTCCTAATTTTTAAGGAAGTTTTTTCTATTCTCAGCCCTGTGGTCTTGAGCCTAATTAATAGCAGTCTCGAAACCAGTTGTGTGCCATCCAGTTTTAAACTTATCCGCACTTATCCAGGAGTAAAAACAAGTATAACTCCAATGCTCAACTCAACAAGACTTAATCACCCGCCACGATATGGCTGATGTGCGGCCTAGAAACAAACAAGGTGGAGGGAGGGACAGTCGGAACAAACAGAAGTATGAAAATGCTGCACAATAAGATGCAGCCATATTTAAAATTTAGTTGAGAAATATAGAATGGTTAAGGAGTTCTGGCTGGGAAAAGAACGAGATGCCTGACATTTGGCCTGAAAACAAAACGCCGTAGAGGGACTGAAAGATGAATGGAAATATAGGAAAAGCACATCAATATGATAAGATGAATCAATTTATTAAATTTCATTGAGAAATACAGAACGGTTTAGGAACTAAGGCCTGGAAAAGCATGATGGATGGATGCACACGCATGGACATGCAGAGGGATTACACTCGTTCCTATAATGTCCCCCTCTACTTTGTGGCAGAGGGATAAAACAAAAAAACCCTAAAACCAAGTAAATTAATACCACATATAAGCCACCGCAGATGGCATGACAACCATCAATTTTCATACCGCAATATACTGCTGCAATCCTGGCACCACACTGCTCTAGTCTGCTACTGGTTTGGCTCTAAAACAATGCAATCTTTAGGCAATAGTCAGTCGCATAATGTCCCAGCTATAAAGGAGACCGTACAACTGCAACAACATGACCGCCCATGTCTTCAGAGGCATGAAGAGGGTTATTAGAGTTGGCTGACAGAAAAGATACCCCCTGCCTTTATTATTCATTGGATAGGAATGTCACCCTTCAAGCCGAAACGCTTAACATTTCCATGGTAACTAGCAAGTACAGGTCTGTGCATTGCTTGCAGTATGCTCAAGCGTGCGCCTCCACATGTGCTCAGAAACTATACTTCTGCTATCCACCAATCTGTGAATTTCCCTTCCACCGAGCTCAGAAAGAGGACTGTACTCACATGTAAATACGACTATTCAAATGGCTCCATTAGATACCACCTGTAGGGCAGATATAAAGTCATCTCTTTCATTGGCAGAGGAACATCCATCCAATATAAACGTACAAATGGCGAATAATTAATATTTTTGGCCATAATTTAAGGTCAAACAGTCAAACTGAAGTCCATCAGGTTCTAACTCAAGCCCAGGTTTTGTGCGCCACTGAAAAATTCCAAGGCCTAAGCAGACAGTTGAAAGACAGACGGGTCACCTGCCCCCATCTTCATCATTCTTTATATTACGACGCCCTTATAACTAAAATAGGAGAGATCTGGAGTCAGCTTTCCAAGAAGGCACATGACCCTAGCCTTCCCTCCCTTCAGTCACGACACATTAGGTTCTTTTGTTCATACTGCACCACAAACAGACTCCCATTTATAAAAGGTATAGGGCAGGCGTGACCTTTTCCTGCAATAATGCAAGAGGTGATGCCGAATTCAACAAAACTAAATCGCCAATTTGAAACACTAACCTATATCCAACAAATAAACTGTGCACATTGTGCGAGTAATATATTGATATTACACCAATACTGTGATATTGTCTGGGATTCTGGATGTCAGAATATCACTATGTCATACAAGTATAGTCTTTTCGGGTTTTTAAAAAAAGCACTGCACTAAAGGAATGCATTTTTCTGCTCTTCTTAGTCTGTTCTACCTGTTGCCTGAACCTGCTTAGCAATCATATCCACATTAGGGGTGTCAACAACTACACGTGTAAACGGGTACATGGATAACAAATCACAACAGTTTAGAAAAATCAATAACCGTGTACACGTCATTTTTTCTTCCTCTTCGTTCATTTCTCACCGATACATATAGTCGCCTATTTTTAGGGGTGATAATGTTGCCTGACAGCTTCAGATAATAACATTAACTAACTAAACACTTAAATGTTCCCACTAGCGCAGTTATCCGCATACAGATGCGTGGGGCGCAATGTTACCTTGATATAAAAACCCCCCCGCAGCCACAGCCAGTATCGCGTCACTTCAAGAATAGGCTGCGGCGCTCATCATCTTCTCCATGTGCAAATGTCGTGCAGCTGAAAAAAAAAAAAACTGCTAATGGCTTGTTACT
Organism: Gymnothorax reevesii; assembly: GCA_029721435.1. Classification (NCBI taxonomy): domain Eukaryota; kingdom Metazoa; phylum Chordata; class Actinopteri; order Anguilliformes; family Muraenidae; genus Gymnothorax; species Gymnothorax reevesii. The sequence goes on from CM056576.1 coordinate 45,962,974, forward strand.
TTAGCCTATATTGTTACGTGTTGTTGTACGTCAGGGCTGCCCAACCCTGTTCCTGGAGAGCTACCATCCTGTAGGTTTCTGCTCCAACTCTAATTAAACACACCTGATTCAGCTCATTAGCAGGTTATCAAGATCTGTAACTAGGAAAGCAGGTGTGGTTTGCTTTGGTTGGAATGATAACCTTCAGGATGGTAGCTCACCAGGAACAGGGTTGGGCAGCCCTGTTGTACGTTATATTGTTGGTTTGTGTTCTGTCGGCTTTTCATGACCTGATCACATATCCTCGCGTCTGAAGAAGGGGAGGAAAACATATTTTTTTCGCCAATTTTAGTGAATGATTGTGAGTCCCCCTCTACTTTAACTTTCTGGATATAAAGATGAAGTTTTCCTCTCACTTCAGCTTACTTCGGCTTCTTTTTGGGTTGCTTTCTCTCGCCAATCCCACATCACTTTTACTATGAGACGTATATTAAAATTCAGACGCAGCTCCCGTTGTGAGAGAGGGATGCAGTTTGCACTTTAAGTGTTAAAAAAATGTACAAAAGTGAACAATAGTTAAAACAATGATTAAAAAAGAAGTTTAAACCTTTTTAAGCTTTCACTTGTACGTTTTCTTATCTGTCAAAATGATGGAGGATTTTATTTTCAACTCATTTTACTTTGTGGTTATATAGTGCAAATGCCATAGAAAAAGCTCATAAATTTCCAACGTGTAACCAGGTACGCATCGGTAAGAAGTCCCGTGTACACGTGTAGAAAAAATTGTAAACGTTGACACCCCTAATCCACATTACCATTGACTATCAAAAATTACAATGAAAATTGTGTTATAGGACTGAAAAATACTGGCACAATGTCAATAAATAAATATTCAAAAATATTGAGATATTTGATTTTGTCCACATCACCCAGCCATAAGTGCAAGCATTATTTTTTTAATTTGGCATCCCAAATCTGGAATGCCCAATCGGCAAACTATAATCAAGCATACTTGATTGTAACTCCTGCTGCCATCTCAGAGAATGCAGACAGCTCACTGTTCTCTTGCATGCAAAACATGCACAGATCTGTAAAAAATTTGCTTCTGTTCACTTGCAGCGTCAAAACTTAAAAGTTCAGAATGAGGGCTTTTAAGAGCATGTCCCAGCTCAAAGTATATCTAGCGAGAGCCCAGACGGCCAATAGGAGCATAGTGTTAGCCAGCCACCCATCTCCCTGTCTTTGAGATGGGCAATGTTTACCTGAGACAATGAGATGGGCAAGTGTCCCTTCTCAAAAGCACCTTCAAGTAGATTTTATTCGTATTGGTGTGTGGGTGTCTCGGCAATAGAAACTGTATCAGAAATCGGGCATTTGAGTAAATGTAGCCTGAAAGAAATACATATCCATATACAACAGTAATCGTGGCACTGCTTAATTATATTAGAATCATCTAGCGAGCTTTCCGCTCTTAACAGTCAACAGTCACTAGATTTCATCCCTAGTTGATCCACTTGTTGAGCGAGACTCATTATTTCGCTCATGTTCTTCCTAATCTTTCTTTCTCTATTCTCCGCGATTTGTGCTGACTCAATACTCCTACACACTTTAACCTAGAAACTTCATTCAAACTTTAAAAATTCAGCTTGTTCTGAATTAGGTTGCATTATTTATCTTCTTGATATCTTTCATACTTTTAGATTTATTCATTTTTATTTCAATATTTTTGTCCCATAGGAAACAATGAAACGGATTTTTTTTTATTTAGCCATTTTCAGCGATTTTTTACTTTTAGCTAGAAATGTCAATCAAACTGTCAAATGTTAAGTTGCACTTGAATTTACCGTTCAACTTTTTTGTAACTTCTATAATTTTCTAATAATTTTTTTACAAATAATTCTGGAACTTAGAGTGCGGAAACATCACGGCTAGAGTGACGAACATCAGCAAAACAGTCCAGAAGTCTTATCTTAAACTTGCTTTAACTCCCAGTTTCCACTCCGCATAAATATTTTTACATCCAAGTTGTAGCAAAAGTTGTGCTGGTCACGAAAATGTAACTATGGAAGCAATTGGACAAATGGTTTTTGCCGTATGAGCCGAAAGGTGACGGACTGCTCACCAAAGCTCCATTAACTCCAATGTTAAATGCAACAAGAAAATGCAGGTTGCAAAGGCTTAACGCACAGTTTTCTAACTTACTCGTTTCCATATTTTTGGCACTACGAACACAATTTAGACATATATTACTCAACAGATTCTTCTTTCGTATGGTTCCTCCATTTCCTACATTGGACTTACCATCTTTGAGTTAGAAGTCGCAATATGTAAGAAATCTCCATTGGACTAAATGACTCAATCAAACTCAAATATCTTGGGTATGGATCATTTGCGGTTCGATTCTGCCCTCTGCTAGCCTTTTTCCAGACCTCAACATTGTCATTTTTTGGAGACAAAGATAGATACACCTCTAAAAGAATAATTCAGCTTCAAACTCAGGGAAAGAATTTCCGGTATGGTAGTCGGTACAGTCGCTGAAACCAGCTCCAGGTCGCGAAATCTTCGTGTCTTTCATTTGAAAACGTGGTGGCAGTTTCCAATCCTGCCACTCATTTTTAATGTTTCCAGCTCGGATTGATAAAAATCATGTTCAGAGCATTCATATCTTCTAGAATGAGCTGACGCAATCTCGGTTATTTTTACATTATTAGTGCAAGGCCAGTGAAGAGAAAAACTCCTTCAGAAGTCCACTTATTTTAACTGTAATTTTACAATCAGTTCATAACAGAGGTTCTGCGAATGTTAACTGTAAACCTCAGTTACGTGCGCGCAGGACTCAGCTGACAGTCAAAATAACAAGGAAACTGTTTTAAATAAACTGATCAATAAAATCAATTGATAACACCACAGTAGCACCTAGTAGTTTGGCTTTCTATAAATGGATCAATGCCCCGATCTAACGATGTTTGCTAAATAATAACAATAAGAAAAACAAGTCGACATGGTCTACAACATTCCCCGCCAATCGTGCACTTCTCATTTTCGAACTCAATCAAGGCCTTTATGGTCTGAAGTTACACACCAAAGTTGGTTACTGTATCTGTAGTAGTTTCTGAGTAAAGCTGTCCCCTTTATCTCGGACGGACGCACACACGGACGGACGGACGGACGGAGGTCAAACCTATATCCCCCTCCCACTTCGTGTTGGCCGGGGATAATAATAATTAATTATTAGGCCGACTTTTTACATTATCGCTTGACTCTTGCTGGAACACGAGACCGATCAGTTTACGGAAGATTCCACTGATAAATGAGGACACCCCAATTTACAGTGCTGCTCGTTGTTCTGGTCATCTTGCTATATCTAAGCTATAACGTTACCTAAAATAAATTGATGTAATAATTTATATACAAATATATGCCAGTTAATGACACTGGTCGAAATATTTATTGAGCATGATGATTCTGTAGCTGTAGAAAACTTTCAATTTAAAATGCGCTTTTGATCTTAAAAAGGAGTTTTGCTTCTTATTGAATGGAAAATTAATGAACTCGTTGGAAAAGCTGAAAAACGCCTTTTAGCAGGTTTTTTTTTTTTTTTGGAAAGAGGCTATTCCCCGGCAGCGCTCCTGCGCGAAACTTCAAAAAGTGGGCGGATGACAAAATTAAATCTCCTATTGGCCCAGCTGCTAGGAAAATGGCAGAACTGCTTCTCTTGACGGCCTTTTTCTTTTTAATGTCGCGTCCAAATAATTACCATAATCTTCAGCAAAATGTGAAATATAATTTTGATGCAATTTTGCGATAAATAGACTACTTCGCTCCCATGTAATATTTTTCTTATGGAGCACGTGTATATTTATGGCAATGTTTAAGTAGGCAACATCAAAAATTTGTCAAATATATGAAGTAGGTTTGATGTGTCATAACATTGCATCTTGGGGAGGTCTTCCTAAATAACTGCTTTCATACAACTTCAAGTCAAAAAATCTGAATTATCCCTTTAAACGATACAATATCTCACGGTCATACATAATTTAGATTTAATAAAACTTTAAACTAATTTCCAGCAGCTTAAACCTCGCATTGTCAGCAATCCGAACTTCACATTAATTACCAGCTTCATACAAGTGGTTGAATTGGGCGAATATTCCTATTAATAATTTATTTGAAATGACAATCTTAAAGCGAGATGACGTTCCATCCATTGCAGTTGATACGTGCAAAAGCTAACAGTTCTGCCACTTCGGAACTGGTCATATCTTGATCACGTAGATGGCGATTCCCAACAAGTTATTTCAATCATGTTAATAGTAGGGCTGTGACAATTCCAAATTTTGCTGTACAATTAATTGTCAGAGTTATTATTGACAATCAACAATTTAATTGTCTCTTTCGGTCAAAAAGTTATTATTTTTCAAACCATCAGTGTTTCCCACAGACCAGGAAGCATTGCGTTTTTTTTTCTCTTCAGCGTGGGCATACATTATCAACAAATTGCAGTTTAACCATGAAACCACGATTATTTTACATAATTGACAATCAGACAATTATTCAATAATTGTTACAAGCCTAGTTAATAGTGTTCTGAAATTGCGAGGCAAGCTACGAAACTTAGATTTCTGCGATACAGCCCATACATCCCAGGGCTGGCGATAAGCGTTATTGCATTGCAAAATGCAATCAGTTTTTAGGTTACCGGTCGTAGGCCAGTAACCCATTGTAGTCACTTCGCGTCCCGTGGCGGCATTGTCCGTTTAAAGCCATATCTCAAAAACGGTGATTAATTTTTTTTTTTTAATTCGGGGATGTGATCAAATGAGTCATCAAGTTAAAGGCCAAGCAAAAATTCTTATTACTGAATCGTTCGTTTAGACTTGCCAGCCATTCGTGAATACTATGTCCCGCCGCTTCGCGCGTTCCGCGCGCGGGGGACAAAAATGGCAAGAGTCAGTGCAATGCATGAATATTTATAAAACTCTGAGTCCTCGTGTTGAATAAATGATACACAGCAAAGTTTTCTGACCAGTGTTTCCAGTGTTTAATGCGTGGTGATCAGGAAATGATGCACAAAATTATCTGACCAGCCAGATTGGAGAAAAGGGGAATGGCAAAACAGTGCCGAAGTACATCCGGATTCCACAGACTCAAATCAATGTTAATTTATGCAGCACAGTCATCCTGTGCAGCGTCTTTCAATCCTGACGTCATAACGTAGCATGACTGGCACATGGTTGTTTTGATACTTCAATTACGAGACTCCCCAGCTTCCACTCCCCGCCCACTCTCTTCACTTCTCAGTATGAAGTCTAGTCTAGAAAGTCTAAGTAAAGTGGTTTGGTAATTTCTACGTTTTCATAGTTGCCTCGCCATCTCCAGTTTCTTCTATTCTGAAATCACCGGTTGGTAGTAGGGCTGGGTTCAATCCAAAAAATAAATAAATAAATAAAAATAATTTTAAAAAATAATTAAAAATCGAGCTGCCGGATAGCTCACTCGGTTAAGGTACTGCGCTGCAGTGCAGAGGTGACAATCACGTCGCGGGTTCGAGCCCCGGCGTATCCACCGGCAGGGGTCGGTAGCTTTTTCAGAGTAGCGCACAATTGGCCATCGCGCTACAGGGTTCCAAATTGGGAAGGGACTGCCGGATTTGGGGATAAAATAGTAGCTTTGTTCGTTGCTCCAGCGCCTCCAGCTGGCCCGATGGGCGTTCGTCAGGAAGAGTCTGGGTTTGTTCATGTCCGGGTTTCCTCCGCCCTCGTTCTGAACTTAAGCGGATTCAACCAATGAGTGTATAAGAATCAGTGGCTGATGGGCACGTGCTTCGGAGGAGAGTCGTGAACTGTCTTCACTATCCTGAGTTGGCAGCAAGGGGTCGCATACGAGCAAGCTTTTAACATAGTTCACCAATTGGGCATTCCAGATTCGGGTGGGATTGGCGATGCCAAATTTAAAAAAATAAAAAAAAAATAAAAAAAAAAATCGATTTTTCGATTCGGATTGATTTTTATTAAAATTTTTGATATCGATTTATTTTATTCAAACATGGATCTTTAATTAGTGCATTTCCATCTTGCTTGTGAATATTCAAAAACTGATCCGGGAGTGCCATCTAGTGATACAATATTGTTCTTCATGCATAAATTTGCAGCTCCATGTCTGCTGGCGGACACGTCTGCACAAGGCGCTTAAGATACTGTAATGACCTGGGAACGTTAGTACAAAGTTGAGTAATTGTTACCAATAGAAATCCATGTACGTTTTTAGGGTACCTTGTTGGTTTATGCCAGGTCCTGCTTGGGATTGGCAGCGTAGCATGGGGGGGCTGGACTTGGGGAGGTAACGGGGAATGGGGTACAAAAACTCAGGTTTTGGCGGAAGTCAATGGGGAGGAAATTGGAGTAATAAGAAACTCTGCGGGTATTTAACTGCTCTCTAGTTTATGTCAGTTGTATTTTTTATTAAACGAAAACGCAATTGATAACTGAATTACGTGTGGACAGTCGCTCATTCTGACGAAACATTACAATACCCTGCCGAGCACTGTTCTTCTCGAACACGCCAAATCCAGATGATCCTTAAATGATGCATTACATTCATATTTTAATTTGCAACCAATAGCGAAGTGGCCAGTGTCAAAGTAATGAAGTAAAAGTATACTTTTTATCAAATGCACTAGAGTAAAAGTAGAAGTCCCAGTTCAAACAAAACAAAAAAAACTACTTAGGTAATGAATTTGACGTAACGGATAATAATGAATAAGTTAATTGCAGGTAGAGGTATTTTGATTACGTGTCATCTAAATATACATCGAGCAGTGTTTCATTGATAGAAAGCATGCTGCAAATGCGAGACTACCTGTTGATGGTAAAAATGTACTGTGATCCATACTTAACTGCAGGGGACACGACTGGTCACGCACGGAATGGTAAATGGAGGCCAGATTTTCAAGCTACAAGTAATGATGAGAGAACAACATCAACGTTGGATATTCATTTCGTATCAGATCTTTACTTTAAGCTCAACTACATGTGTTGGCAGATACATTTTCAATAACAGCGTCGGGTGGAAGTTTAGTAATAAAACATGTCCCAATTTTCCTCCACCATTTCTACCAGTTTTCGAGTAAAAAATCCAATATTATTTTCTTTGTCGAATGTATCGTGATATTCATTTCTGTTCAGTCGAACATGTCCATGTGGGGTATTTTTGGGCAAGGATATTGGTTTAAATTCAATACGTAGTGTCTAGAGACACGGCAGTTTTTATTGGTACAGCAGTCAATTTCAAGGGATTAGGATAAGGACTCAGGATTATGGTTAGGGGAAGGGTTACGGTTAGGGTTATGTTAGGGCAGGGCTTGAAATGGGGACTGCTGTACCTCTCCACATTGAAATTCATTGCAAAACTGCCGTATCCGTAGCAACTGCCAATTCAATAACATTTACTGGAAATTGAACTTGCAAAGTGAAGCATGTAATATTGACCCAGTTTCAGAGAATAATAGTCTACTGACTGTTAAGTCTATGTTGCACTTTATTATGTTGATTGATCAAATGTGCTGGTCAATACTGGTCAATAAAAAGTGTTTTCAGGAAACAAATTTGGGGTCACTTTTTAGTGTGAACTTTAATATTTTAAATATTGTGCCTAGTTAGAAGGTTTCTTAATAACTCAACTGAATGTATAATTTCTGCCATTAGTTCTCCAAGACTCCCTTTCACATTCAAGCAAAACAGGTGCTGTAGCTGAAATATCCTTCAATGAATCAATAGAGTTGAATCGAATCGGAAATCGAATTGAAACCTTGAATCGAAATCTAAATCGATTCAGGAAATCAGTGGCAATGCCCAGCCCTAGTTGGTAGCATAAGAGCCTGTGTGCAGTCAGTGTTTTTTTGAGCTGGAAGCTGGAAGTGCCCGAAACCTCATTTTCAGGGCGCTCCCTTCCAGCGTCTACTGTTGCCAAGATAGAAGACGATTCTTCTCGGCACTTCCACAATCCATCGTTGAAAATGTCTCGTCTCAGTACAGCGTCACGTTACCTTAGAAAAGAGCACCAATACGATTAGCACGCAGTTGTGGGAGCCTGGAAGGAAAGCGAACCAAATTAGACGTCTGCAACTGAGGCAGTTAAAGTTCCCCAGTTAAAATAAATAGGAATCTACGCAATAACAAAGTACCTCGCAACAGCTGTTGGGCTGTAGTAGTAAACATAGTTTTAGAAAACATTAATACTAACCAACTAACTTGTCTGCAAACCACAAGTTCCTGAAACAGCGATTATTTAGCAAACTTAACAGTAGCTAATTGATTTGAAAAACCATAGCTGCTGATATTGTAAGGCCTCCCTCTTCTTGATTCTGATTTGTCGGTAGAGAGAAGTGACTGACGAGTCCAGCGCTGTTCCAAAAAGCGCTGTGAGCAGAGAGGGGGGAAAAAGCTGAAAGTTGCTGCGTTTTTCCTGTCACGCTGAACTTCATAGATTGTATAGAAATTAGATGCTTCTAGCTTCCTATGAACACAGGCCCTAAAAACTAAGAGAACCACATGTCAATTCTACTTTTTTTGAATGGATAAATTCAGAATGCGATATACTCATACTGAATGGAATATACAACCATCATTGATGGAGTATCATATTTTCTGAATGGTTGCGTACATATTTTTTTTTCCCCCCATGATCTAATTATGCAACTCTGCTATGGACTTGAAATGTGGGTTTCAGCTCTCTGTGGCTTCTTATGTGCTTTTGACCCCGCCCCACCCAAAGGGTGAGGGCAAGGGGTATTGTTTTTGGTTCGGTTTGTTACTCGCCAGAATAGCGGATTCCGCAAGTATATTACTCTGTTTGTTTGCACCGTGGCATCCACAGTTTCAGCTCAATTTAACTCACATTTCATGATGAACATAGGACAGGCACTGCACTATTTTGGTGAATGTATGTCAAAGGTCAAGGTCAAGGTCAAAAACACATAAGAAGCCATATCTTTGGTTCTAATGTCGTAGAGACTTCAAACCATGACACAAAGTTTCCCGCAGCGCTTCATAGTTAGTGCGGCCACCTTGACAACAAATTCCCCTCGCATTGACTACACCCCCCCCCCCAAAAAATTTTTTTAATTCTGCTGCATCCACACATGCATACACAGTAAAATAAGGCCGCATCGCGGAGAGGCAGAATAACCGCTGGTGTTCTGTCAAATTTTGCTCCCTTGTCAAAAAACGCTACCGTAATGCAAAGCGATCGTAAAGTCTTTGTTTTCGTCTTGATATTGCAGCGTGAATCCGTTCACAGTAGTAACTTTATTTGTTCGCTTATTATAGCATAAGCAGATTTTATAATGAGTTGGATAAGTTTGTTCAAAGATATAAGCCCATATACGCCATCACCATCTATTTTCTGCATTTTCAGGAAAACTCAGCGTGTACATGCAAATATATGTACACTTACAGGTCGAAATGCGCACTGATGATATATCTATTTTAAAGATACTTAACATATGAGCGAGGAAACAGCCAGAGATTTTAGGTTTGCGCAAGCGCAGAACCGCAAGGTAGCATATTTGGATAGGTAGCAAAATTTGTCAGAACACCGGCATCTGTTGGTTAAATATGTTACTGCGCCATCTATCACCTGTTGCTACTATTCTTTTGTATCTGGAAGAAGCTAATTATCCAGATATACAATAACCTGTCGTTGACGAAGGACATGTGGAGGTAAGATAATTATTCATCTTAAGTAAACATTGGAATAGTGTCTCCTATCAACTGCTTACCCACGTATTCGGTTTCAGTAAGATATATGCAATTCGTTAAGTTTCTTATCAAGGCTACTGATGCGTTTGCGTGAGGCTTTCTGCTATGTTTGACAATTGCACGTGGTTTTCTCTAGTGCACATTAATGGATGGGAAAAAGCAGTCAAAAATATCAGGGTAATTTATTAAAAGAAGCCGGCCTACTTCACTATCTGCGAATTATTATATCTTGTAATTACGAGATAAGGTGTATATATATTTTTTTAATCCTGTGAATGCAATGCGCTTCCATACATAATACCGTTCTCCTCTCCCAAAAAATAACCACAACCGCAAAGCTTTTGGGGAATTGAAGTCAAAACGGATAACAAATACATTTTCCGTTTTTACATTAATTTTCGTTTAACCCTTAGGGGCAGTTGTGCCAATGTTACATGCTTTTCATACTTTTTTCCTCCTTTTTTTTGATAATTTTGGCTGTGTTCATGCATGGCTCATGAATTTTAGTAAGATTGGTTGTTTTTATTTGATCTTGTTATTTCCAGCTCAGCCCTTACAGTAAGGCTAAAATATGCTGTACAAGCAAGTGTTACGCTCTGTTTAACGAAAAAAATGCACTATTGAACCCCAGAAACCCATTCAAACTGCAATTTTTGATCTCACTTCCATGAAAGCATAATACATGCATTTTATTATATCTGCTTGTCAATCAATAGTTACAAGACTGTTGACTTTTTGACTTTGATAATGCTCTTTAACTGCTTTGTTTATTTATAAAGAGTAAATAAACACTGACTGTTGCCGCTGCCCCCCCCCCCGCCGCCATCTCTCTCTCTTTCTCGCTCTGCCTCTCCCCCAGTCCATTCTCATCGCTGCCCCCCGCCGCCGCTCTCTCTCTCGCTCTCCCTCTCAAGGCCTGCATTGCCAAACCTAAGCACTGCACCATTTTGGTAAATCTAGGTCAGAGGTCAAGGAAACCTCAGCAGGGCTCCATTGCGGTTTATTTTTTGGTCTGTCTGTTTGCGTGCACTCCACAGGTCACAATTTTCACATCATCTTCACCAAACTTGGTGACAACATTGACTAGCCTTGTGGTTAGCCTTTTCGAGGCCAAAAGTCAAAGGTCAAGGAAAAGCTCACCAGAAAAGTCCAAAACACTTTTTGGTACATAACTTCGCTACTATTACAGCTAGAGACTTGGGGCAGCCCGGTGGCTCATCAGTCTAAGCGCGTGTACCATAAAGGCTGTGTCCTTCCCACAGCAACCTGGGTTTGATTCCAGCTCAGGTCATTTGCTGCACGTCTTCCCTCATTCTTCTCCCCAAACTTCCGGTCTCTCTACACTTTATAACTGTCAAATGAAGGAAAAATTCCCCCCCAAAAAAAATTATTTAAAAAAATTACAGCTAGAGACTTGAAACCAACTCCATTCAGTTCATTCTGTTTCATTCTGTGATATGTGCATGATTCTGGCAAGTCGGCATTCTATGGATGACCTTTCATTTGGTTTAGAGATTGCCACTGAACCAGAATAGATGCCTATTGAATTTTGGAAAAGAGGGTCAAAGTATCTGCGAGGGGCGGGGTTTGTTGTGCCTGACAACACTTGTTCGTTAGTGTTATTGGAAACTTCATCCTGTGAGCCACTGAGTGACATTAATAGTTACCTGATCCCCCAGTGATCCAAAAATTCATCAGTGTGGGACAGGAGAAGTAAGTGCCAAAATTCAACACAACGACAACTTAAACTCAACATTGGAAATGGTTAGTTGCAGGAGTTATTTAAAATCTATAAGCAAACCAATGCTAAACCCAAGTCCAGCTTCAGTAACTCAGTTTTAGCTGCTATAGGGTGAAACGGGGTGGACAGTCACACTCTGACTCTTGAATAGATCTTGAAGCTGTACTCAGGTTAATTGAAAAAGCAAAGCACATCCAAAGGCAAAGCAAGCTGCAATAGAAGTGAGGAAATCTTTATGAAGAAAGAGGGATAAAGTGCATCCATATCTGACCCCTGAAAAGTTGTGAATAAACATTTATGACCCCCGAGTTCAAAAAGTTGACCCCTGAAAGAAAGTCACAGGAGTCACTGACCCTTGACTCCAAAAAAAACAGAGAGAGACAAAAATGTCCCACAACTTGTTCAATATTGTTTTTAGAGGTATGTATTGGGCACCAATAGCAAATCATGTATGCTGGTTGTTTTCAACATATTGGATTTAACCTTGGGCAACAAGGTCCAGGTAAAGACAAAAATGACCTAAAAGTCCTTTAATATTGGCTTTAGATCTTCGGAATGCCTTGGGTGCTAATGACAAATCATGTATGCTGATCAAACGCACCATATTGGATTTCACTTCGGTCTTCAAGGTCAAGGTCATGTGACAAAATCAATGTATTTACAAAACCCAAAACCAGTGAAGTTGGCACGTTATGTAAATCGTAGATAAAAACAGAATACAATGATTTGCAAATCCTTTTCAACTTAAATTCAATTGAATACACTGCAAAGACAAGATGTTTAATGTTCAAACTGAGTAACTTTTTTTTTTTTTTTGCAAATAATCAGTAACTTAGAATTTAAAGGCAGCAACACATTGCAAAAAAGTTGGCACAGGGGCCTTTTTACCAATGTGTTACATCGCCTTTCCTTTTAACGGCACTCAGTAAACGTTTGAAAACTGAGGAGACCAATCTTTGAAGCTTTTTAGGTGGAACTCTTTCCCATTCTTGCTTGATGTACAGCTTAAGTTGTTCAACAGTCCGGGGTCTCCGTTGTCGTATTTTACATAATGCGCCACACATTTTCAATGGGAGACAGGTCTGAACTACAGGCAGGCCAGTCTAGTACCCGCACTCTTTTACTTACGTGCAGCGATTTCTCCAGATTATCTCAACCTTTTGACGATATTACGGACCGTAGATGAAATCCCTAAATTTCTTGCAATAGCTTGTTGAGGAATGTTGTTTTTAAACTGTTCGACAATCAGCTCACGCACTTGTTCACCAAGTGGTGACCCTCGCCCCATCCTTGTTTGTGAATGACAGAGCATTTCAGGGAAGCAGCTTTTATACCCAATCATGGCACCCACCTGTTCCCAGTTAGCCTGTTCACCTGTGGGATGTTCCAAATAAGTGTTTGATGAGCATTCCTCAACTCTCTCAGTCTTTTTTGCCACTTGTGCCAGCTTTTTTGAAACATGTTGCAGGCATCAAATTCCAAATGAGCAAATATTGGCAAAAAATTACAAAGTTTACCAGTTTGAACATTAAGTAACTTGTCTTTGCAGTGTATTCAATTGAATATAGGTTGAAAAGGATTTGCAAATCATTGTATTCTGTTTTTATTTACGATTTACACAACATGCCAACTTCACTGGTTTTGGGTTTTGTATTTCCTTGTTTAATAATGTCTTTAGACATTAGTATGAATTAGGCACATTCCCATATATAACTGGAAAACTTGGTTGCCACAGGGACAGATTCGTGTACCTCCCCAATCCCCAAGAGAGATCACATTCAAATTTTTTACAGCCGCAATGTTACTGTTTTTTCCCTAGCCATGACATTAATATGCATCCCTGTGCATGTATATATACATACAAAAGTACATGTGGCTCAAAATGAGCAGAAAACACAAAATCTGCAAAAAAATTTTTGGACAAAATGGCCACCAGCGGCCATATTTGATGTCGGAAATTGCTGATAACTGATCTTGAGCATTGCCAAATAGAGATCTTTGACTATGCAAATTTAGAAAAAAATCATAAAACTTTGATTCTTCGCAACTTCAGAACGAGGGCGGAGGATACCCAGACATGAACAGACTTAGAATCTTCCTGACGAGCGCCCGTCTGGCCAACAGGAGGCGCTTGAGCAATGAACAAGGCAACTATTATTTTCCTTCCCGGGAGTCCCTTCCCAATCTGTAACCCTGTAGAGCAATAGCCAATTGTGCGCTACTCTGAAAAAGCTGCCGACCACTGCTGGCTTGTACAAGGCGGAGATCGAACCTGCGACGTGATAGTCATTTCTGCTTCGCTATGCGATGCTTTACAGAGTGAGCTATCCAGTCCAAGTAGATTTAACACTGCAATACTAGTGTAACTTAACTGCCTTGGTCTTCATTGTGCAATGTTGATTAGTGTTAGTACTGTTAGACAAGTGTTCTAAGAGATGAAAATAAGAAGTTAAAATATACAGACGTTTTTGTTCGGTTTTATTTTTGCTACACAGTTCTGAAAAATGCTACATAATGCTACAGACTACTAGAGACTGCATATTTTTGCTACTCAGTTATTTTTGCTTAATGCCAGCCTGCATCAAAAAGGCTTCCAAGTGCAATTTTCGTAACTTCAAGCATTAATACATGCCAAAAGGCTCCCAAGTGCTGGCTTCGTTATTCCAAGTTTTAATGCATGCGGTTCTGATATGAGAAATTATTGATTATATGTTATAGGCCAATGTTATATTTGAGCTCAGAACTGGAGTGAGGGAAAACTTTTTTTTTTTGCAGGCTATAGCTATTCTCAATTGTGAGATCGCTCAGGATACTGCGTCGCACTCAGCTGGCGACTCACAGACGGGCTGGACATGCTAAGAAACCCACTTGATAGAAATCCCATCGTTTCGGTCAGTGAAATAATGTTGAAGGATGGCGCCACTTTCAATACAGTTGTTTGCCAACTGAGATCTCTAAAAATATTGAAGAAAAACAAGATTTTGTTACGGATGCGCATTCCAATACTCATTTAGTTACCTTAGAAAATTATTTGGAGCTGTCACACCGAGAAATGAAAGAAAAACCGATAAGGTAGATCGGCAGATGGAGTGCCACACTCGATCTCCCTACACGATCTAATCACCAACTGAATACTGATGTCGGGGAAACGGCCATTGTTCTCACTGGAGCTCATTCATCGAGGATCTCTGTTCTAACCAAGCTCAATAAACTTGTGGCACAACTGATAGTAATAAATAAAAGTACCATCTTCAAGCATGTTTTGAGTCAAAGGCATTCAGAATTTTTGACGTCCTTCATCTGTTAGTATTCTTCGGAATAGTTTAAATAGAGGCTGTCCGCACTTGGCGCATGCGTTTCGCCAAAGATAACTTTGGGTTTTTCCTGCGACATAGATATAGTACTACACTGAATTCATTTAGATTTGAGGTTTCACTAATGGAGTGATTTTCTTTTATACAGAAACCAAATGCGCTAATGCACTCATGTTTAGATGCAAGTACAGCTGTATATTTAAGATGAGTTTCTTGTATAATCAAATGTGGTCTTTAGAATTGAAGTGGTGTCTTTGACTCTTTCATCTGTGTCAATGGCACAAAATACCCAGGAGTTATTTATTTTGTTTGCAATAAGCTGGTTCGATGGGATGAACCACTTCCATGGGTGGTTTCATTTTGGTCAGGTTGGCATTGTCACAGGGGTGAGACTCCGTGAGGTTCCATTCTGGCCAACACTGAGTAGGAGGCACCTGACCTACAAACTATAGGAACTAAAACTGCATCCATCTCCCTCCCATTTTT
The DNA here is from genome assembly GCA_029721435.1 of Gymnothorax reevesii. Lineage (NCBI taxonomy): Eukaryota > Metazoa > Chordata > Actinopteri > Anguilliformes > Muraenidae > Gymnothorax > Gymnothorax reevesii. Next base: position 45,978,252 of record CM056576.1, read on the forward strand.
CCATGAGTTGCACAAGGCCAACTATGCAGTGAGTGCTCTCATGAAGCAACTGCACCGACATGGCGGGAATCGGCCAGATGCCCAAATGGTCACCCTTACATCGCAAGCAGTGCCTCTACAGAGTGAGCCGCCTCGCAGGTGAGCTTTCCATTAGATTAAGCTGAGATTTAAACTGACGCCAATATAACATAGCACAACTCGCACTACAACAGGCTGAGCATGTGATGCTGCCAAAATAAGTAGCCTTATTTAACCATGCCACCATTGGGGCTACATCTCCGTCATTTCATCTAAAAGATAGAGGACATTTTCCTTCATGAAGTTTAAAAAGGCGAGATAGGCATTTCATACTTCTTTTAAAGCCTTAAAATCCAAGGTATCAGAGATATCAGTCAAAAACTGCAGCGCACATGAAGCAAACAAATACCCACTTGCATGCATTTGGCGGTTTTTCAGAACAACGCAGATTGATGAGCCCTTTAAGACCTTTTGTCAAAGCAGGGGGAGAAGCTTACTTCAGAGTTGGGATGATGCTCTGCTGGGACTTCAGGAGCCGCAAGCGATACCACAGACATCTCCCATGCACCTTCCGTAAAGACTTCAGTCGAAGTTGCTCTGTTGAAATAGGACAGAGACAGACATGCGGTCAGCACAACAGTCAGGTAGAGGCAGTATTCTAGCCAGAAGCGGCACTTGCTGAACCACCGGAAATTCATAGCACCGCTCTGAAAAAACTCAAATGGATTTAAAACAAATTCTATGAGATGAACTTGCATGGCCTGTAGATGTGGGACCTCAAGTGTGGTAATAATAAGACATTGCAGATAAATGTCACAGCTCTTTATATCAATATGGGCCACGCCCCCATTTTGTGTGAATTGATCTCACTGACTGAGGGGGAGATAAAAACTGAAGATTTCACAAACAATTCAAAATGGTAGAAAGTTAGCAAATACAAAATTGGGTGTGGCTTACATTGATTGATTAGTCTTGACCCACAGAACCCAATAAAAATGAATTTTGTTTCTACAACTTATGATTTAAAAGTTACCCAAGGCATATTGGACTTCTCCTTACCGCCTCCATATGGCCAATCAAAGTCATTTTAATAAAAATGGCTCTTTTCCACAGTGCAGTGAAAAAGTATTTTCCCCCTTCCTGATTTCTTTTTTTTTTTTGCATATTTGTCAAGCTTAAATGGTTCAGATCAATCAAATTTTTATATAAGAAAGACAACCCAAGTAAATACAAAATGGGCGTCGCTAAAGCGGGCAATAGCTCTCAGCCACGAAGGTCACTGTTGCGAGGTCAAAGGTTAAACTGGGACAAAACCTTGAAAAGGCACACCTAACCCCCAAGGGGAGTCCACATATGCGATATGACCTTCCTAACCCAAGTGGTTACAGAGAAATGGCCCGGACAAAATTGGCATCCGACTGCCCGCCCGCCAAAGGGACGACAATACCCCTCGTGCCCTTGTCGGGCTGAGAGGTAAAAATGCAGTTTTTAAATGCTGTGTTTATTTATTAAGGGTAAAAATCTATCCAAACCCACCCGGCCCCAAGTGAAAAAGTAATTGCTCCCTAAATCCAAATAACTGGTTGTGCCACCCTCAGCAACAACTGCAATCAAATGTTTGCAATAACTGGCAATGAGTCTTTCACATCACTGTGGAAGAATTTTAGCCCACTCTTCTTTGCAGAATTATTTTAATTCAGCCACATTGGAGGGGTTTTGAGCATGAACGACCTGTTTAAGGTCATGCCACTGCATCTCAATAGGATTTAAGCCGGAACTATAACAAGGCTACTCCAAAATCTTCCTTCAGTTTTTTTTTCAAGCCATTCAAAGGTGGACTTGCTGGTGTGTTTCAGATCATTAGCCTGCTGCATAACCCAAGTGCGCTTGAGTTTGAGATCAATCTGAGGGTTGGACATTCTCCATCAGGATTTTCCAGTAGAGAGCAGAATTCATGGTTCCATCAATTATGACAAGTCGTCCAGGTCCTGAAGCAGCAAAGCAGCCCCAAACCATCACACTACCACCACGTTTGACTTTTGGTATGATGTTCTTTTTATGTAATGCAGCGTTAGTTCTATGCCTGATGTAATGGGATTAACAACATCAGACATCCAGTTTTATTTCTTGTGCTGCAATACATGGTAATCCATGTCAGTGATGACGCACCAGGTTGCTAGGGCAAGCACAGCATATGCATTCGCAATATTCTAAACCCCCTTCTCAAAAATAAAATGCCTCAAAATATATTGGCGTCTCCTTTACTTGCAAATAAAAAGATAAAAAAAAAGTGGATGTTGGATACAGAATTCTTTCCACTCAAGTTTTTCTATTTTCTGTATATTTCCCCATTTAGAATCATCTAGATGCATAATGCAAAGTGCTGAATCAATCATGATGGGTGGCCACTGTTTGGGAATAAAGAATTTTGCATATTGTAACATGGTCTAAAGCAACTCCACCCGGTTCTGCTGATGACATTGGGAATAGTAACAATTGTTGGGGCTAATGAGCCCTGACTGTGCATTTCCTCCATGCTCTTAGCAGAACCTTAGACTGAGGTGGATTGCTTCATCATAATTCATTGGGAAAAAAAAGGTAAAAGAGGTCCTGGACTCAAGAACACCCCTATATCAAACCCTGCGATTGAATCGGTGTTGATTGTGGCCCTCTGCACACCAAACATGTTGACCCAATCAATTTGGCTGTTGCCCTTGCTTCTGTCTGCGAAGGCGTCAGCCAAACACGCTCATGTGGGGCTATTACACCAATCTGAGGACTCAATTTCATGTGACCTGCAGTGAGCAGAGCAGGATGCTCCTCCCGCGCAAGAAAAACATCAATGGACATCACATGGAACACAACACACTGATGACGGGTGGGTTGGAGCCAATGGTAAGCCTATATTGCCGAAATCCCTCTTCCATATTGCTGAATATTTGGTGCATGGGCAGTGCTATGTACCAAGAGGAGGGATCAAGGGGTTAATAGATCAAAGTTACTATCACTTATTTACTTTAAAAAAATTAAAGAAATGTCCAACATGACAAAGTTATAACACACAGCTAGGAACAAAATTGGGAATAGGATGGAAAAAGGATTGTGTACATCATACGCAATCAGAAGGACTAGTTAAAGAGGTAGCCCATCAAAAAAACTATCATTTGTATATCAATTACTCACCATTAGACGTCTCAAACGGACAAGATTGTTTTTCACCTGGCGCAACTTCATGGCCACATGTGAGTTTTTAAAAATGATCCAAATTCCTTTTTTACAAATAAAGTTTTTTAGAGAAGGGAGAAGACGTGTTTCAAAAACTTTATTGGTCTCTGAGAACGAGCTGGGAGGCAGGATTTCCGCTGAATGCTAAGCTTACTTGAAGCATAACTGGTAATTTATTATTTTTAGCGAAAAATAAGCGCGTTTCTAGAGTTCTGAGGATACGAGTGGACAAAGCAGACTTGGATTATACTGGACGATGCATTGGACAATGGTTTGAAAGTTCGTCAACAGGCATTTTGTGGAGTTTTGCCATTGCTACTGGGTGACCCCATTTGCTTCCAACAAAGGAATTTTTGGATCATTTTGGATCAGTTTGGATCAGTTTTGGAACTCTCCAGTGGCCATAAAGTTGCACCAAGTGAAAAACAACCTCTGCCGTTCGAGACATCTAATGGTGAGTAACAAATTATAGTTTTTGGGTCGACTATCCCTTTAACCAATATGAAAACAACACCACAGCAGTCATTGGGGTTGTCATCTTATGAAGTGGTACATGGGAAACCTTTGGAATTACCATTTATTGCAGAGAACACAAATAGAAGAAGCAACTCTGGCAGGGTATATGAATAGAATGTTGACTAACAAAAGAGATTCGAAATCTGCTTCCTCATAGATCGTTAACAGAGCTGTCGACAGGACAGATAAAGCCTGGAGATTGAATCCTGGTGCGGAGTGTCGGTAAAAAGCAGAAGCGGAGTGAACCGGCGTGGAAGGGTCCATATCAAGTGCTCCGGACCACACCAACTGCAGTAAAAATCCAGGAGAGAGAAACGTGGATACATCAGTCACACTGCAAGGTTGTATCTCCTCCCCCAACTGGTGAGTAGGTGCATCTGACTAAGTCAGGATAGACTTGGAGGGAGTATAACTACAAAGGGGGGCATTGCATATAGAGCTCGCTTGTCTCAAAAGCGGTGAAGAGCTTATATACGCTCCAAGTCAGTAGAGACTCCGGACTGATTCATGATAGAAAAAAAAAAAAAAAAAAGGATGGTCAAAAAAAAATGGTCCACCTCTCCTTGCGTATGGTGATTTTAAAAATGTGTATAGTAAATGCAGGTTGGAGGCCAACCTCCCCCAGGGCGAGAAGGTATGTGCATAATCACCTCCCTCAGTCAGACAACCCTTCACATGTGTATGCTACCAATTCATGGCAGAGATATGCAAACAGATCAGCACATTCTGTACTCTCGGAGCAGAAGTTTTGGCGATGTGTCAAAGGAAATGGCACAGAGTCTGTAGAGATAACCCAGGGGTGCCAGGGGAAACTATTCTTTTTTTGTGGTTATCCACAAAAAACAGAAACATCCTTTTTCACAGGGAGGGAAGACGCATACATTTTGAGTGCAGATAGAAGTATCACAAAATGGAGATGAGATACAGTATCACAGGATCCGGTGTGGGGGAGCAATGTTCCAGCGGGCCAAAGGCTATGGTCAGTAGGGACGAAGGTTGCTCTCTCCCCGTTCCCGCAGTTTGGAGTTGGACAGGTAATGCTATGACTGGACTCTGAATTATCGTTTAAGTGCACTCGTAATTGAAACCCGTAATGTCAGAGGACGTATACGGGGAGAGTTAACAGCCCAGCGATTAATGACACTGCAGAATCGTATGGTACTAGATTTGTTAACAGCAGCACAAGGGGGGGTCTGCCAGATTGTGGGACCATCATGTTGCACCTACATACCATCTAATGATGAGGGAGGAGAGGTGATAGATCAAACCTTGCAACGTTTGAAGGATATAGCAGATGCTCAACAGCGTGACCTCGCACCAGCATCAGCAAGTACTTGGGACTGGCTCCTGTCTGGAGGATGGAAAGCAGGAATTGCGTCTGTATTAAGTCTTGTAGCAGCAGGCTTTGCAGTACTGCTCTTCTGCAGTTGCTGGGGGGTTCCCATAATGAAAGAACTGATATCAAAAATGTTGAATGCTAATCCACAATATCAGATGTTTCTGTTACAGGACACCAATGAAGTGTATAATCTGCACGAGGAGCTGAAGGAATCATATGATGAAGTAATTGAAACAGGGGACCTATTTGAATGAAAGTTATGAAAAATGACGATGACATGGTGAACCATCTCCCCACGAATGAAGCACATGCCAAAAATTGAGAGAAGTGGCATGCTGGCGGATAATCAATTATAAACAGGGGGGATGTTCATGCCTCTCACTGGGGGCCTGAACATCGGCTCCCCAACCCTTCTACCTTGACGTGGTAGGTGCAACATTCCTATTCTGTAACCTCGACTGAGGGGTGGAAATTGGAGGATGGCTAAAAGGAGGGTCACCAGTCCGGCCAAGACAGGCCCTGCACGACGTAGCCTGGACTCAAAGCCCCTATTGCGCGAGTACCCAATGATAGCCTCGGAACTGGATGGATGAAAAGGAAGTCTGACTCGGAAAAGTCTTATGGACAGAGAATTAGAACACTAAATATTGATACTTACAGACATAAAGAGGAAGAAATCTTACAAATTATGAAAAGAAGAAGATTGGACATCCTAAGACATGGCAAGACACATCTCAGAGGCGAAACCATTGGCAAAGACCAAGGGGATGGTTTTACCCTTATTTCAGGAGGTGTAAAGGAGGGAAATCTACGTGCAGGAGTGGCCATTATTGTTGGACCAAAGCTAAAAGATAACTTTAAAAAAATCATCATTATAAATAAAAGAATTGTAAGGGTTCAAATAAAATTAAACACCGTCTATGGCATCATGCAAATATACGCCCCACAACAGGGATGCTCAGTAGAGGAAAAGGACCTTTTCTACAACCAACTTGACAGCCACCAGTCAGATGCCCCCTCTGACAGCACATGTCGTAACTGGAGACTTCAATGGAAGAGTGGGGAAGAACAGATCAGGAATAGAAAGTACCCTAGGACCCTTTGGGGAAGAGACTCAAAATGAAGAAGGGGAACAGCTTTTCGATTTCTGTCTAAGGAATAACATGGCAATCATGAACGGATTTTTCCAACATCAATATAGCCACGATGACACGGTATTGCTGGAATAAAAATATTGGTCAATGCTACCATGCATCCATTATCGATTATATTATATCTGACAAACAAATTGAAGACAATGTCAAAGTAATGCCAGAAGAGTCTCAGGACTCAGATCATTGACTCCTGATGGCAGATCTCAACATAAAGAAACCTAGGATATACGAACCACGAACAACCAAGAAGATCAAAACTGATAACTTAAAGAAACCAGATATGCACGCAGCATATTATAGTAAATGTGACAAAATAGTTCTAACTCAATCAGATAATCCAGGCCAATGCTGGAAGGAACTCAAGGACAAGAAACTCAGAGCTGCAACTGAAACTCTTGGAATTCAAAAGATACGTGGCACAAAAAGAAGATGCACCCCATGGTGGAATATAACTACCTGGCCCCTCCCCTAGGGGGCCAGGTTAAGCAATGATCATGTCTGTGTGTGTGTGTCTGTCACTCTGTCTGTCAGCCCGTGGCTGGGGCCAGGTCTGCTATCTCTGCCTTGTTGTCAAAGAAAGAATCAAATGCAAAAATCAAGCATACAGGAAATGGCTAAAAGCAAAAAGCCAAAAAAGTAGATATTATGACATTAAACAGCGCAACAAGACCAACAAAATTATCTGAGAAGCAAATATACACAGTTGGGAAGCTTTAGCAAAAGAATTGAATGAAGACAACAAAAACTCCAAAAATAAAGTCTACAAACTCGTAAAATCAATTAGAAAACCTCAAGAGACAAAGATTGACACCTGACCTCTAACCCAGATAAGATAGCTGAGACATGGACGAATCATTTTAAACATTACTGAACATGAATCACATAAACATAGATGCTGGTGAAGAGTTGCATGAGCATGATTGTGAAGATTCAGACAGAAGTACTGATCAAGAAATAACATTAAAAGAACTAGACAGGGCATTCAAGAAAATGAAATCTGCCAAAGCCCCCGGACCTGACAAAATGCCAGTTGAATTTCTGCCACAGCCTAACCGCCTTAAAATCATCAACAAAGCTTGGACTCTTGGCAAAATACCACATGAATGGGGTAAAAGCATCATTTGCCCGATCTACAAAAAAGGAGACCATAACAACTGCAGTAACTATAGGGGCATATCCCTTATGCCACATGCCTGCAAAATATATGAACAAATTCTGGAAAAAAGAGCAAGAGCCAAAATTGAACCCAAACTACAAGAATGGCAGCATGCCTACAGGAAAGGCAGAAGTACCTCAGATCTCATTTTCACCATCAGGCAAATTACAGAAATCTTGGGAATCTGATCAAGATCTGTATATTGCCTTCATTAATCTAAGGCATTCCACTCTGTCCCACGTTAAAACCAATGGCATATCCTCAGTGCAAAATATGACAAAGGAAAACTGCTTGAGGCCATCAAAAGTACATACAAACCTTTTACCTGTACGGTCATGACTGGATATCCTCCTAACAAGTGGTTTAATGTCAACAGTGGAGTTAAGCAGGGCAGTGTACTGTCTCCAATACTGTTCTTTGCGTACCTTGACAGTGTCCTCTTGGTAGACAATAAAGAACAGAGTGACAAATTCTAAACCATTGGATACGCAGATGACATCTGCCACTGGGAAAGGAGCTTTGAAGCATTACAGTCAGTCCTGAAGAGATGTGATGATGACTTCATAAAAGCTGGCATGAAAATGAACAAAGAGTGGCAAAACAGAAGTTCTCTTTTTTCGGACAAAAACCCCAAGATGCGGAAATCAGAGTAAATGGAGACAACATTGGGAAAGTTGAGAAAGCTAAATACCTAGGTGCAATCACATCACAAGAGCCGGGAAATAAAGCTGAAATAACAGAAAGGATCAGCAAATTCAGCCAACAGGCAGCAGCATCCTACCCGATCCTCAGAGATAATCAAATCTCTTCAGAAGTCAAAAAAACAATCTTTAACACCATCTTGAGACCAGGTCTCCTGTGTGGCTCAGAATCCTGAGTGCTGGCAAAAAGAGACGTTAGCAGACAGCAAGCAGCAGAAATGAAAGTGATCCATAGCATCTTGGGTAAAACTAAAGCCGACAGAATCCGAAACATAGAACTGAGGAAAATGTTTGGCATAACTTCAATAGAGGAAGACATTGAGAGGTCATCACTCAAATGGTTAGGACACACAGAGAATGGAGGAGATCAGAATCCCCAAGATGGCCTTCAAATACCAACCCATAGGAAAACGTCCTCTGGGCAGACCTAGGAAGAGCTGGAAAGACGGTGTATAACAGACGCTAACAAAAAACAGACTGGGCAGACTTGACAGACTGGAAGAGGAGGGAGCAGTGACGTAGCGTGGAGGCGCTGGGCCCCGGTGCGAGAATGGCGCTACCCCCCCCCCCCCCCCCCCAGGCCTATCCGCGAAGCAGAGGTGTAATTGTAACAGAGCTTTAGTTTTTTGAGGATTTGTACTTTACCTGAGTTCTTTTTTAAACCTGGACTTTTACTCTACAACATTTAAAACTTAAAAATTATCATTTTACTTCGTTACTTTGACACTAGCCACTTCGTTACAAATTAAAATATGAACGCAATTCATCGTTTAAGATTTATCTGGATTTAGCGTCTTCGAGAAGAACAACGGTGCTCGGCAGCAGGGTATGTTAGTGCGGGGACAGGGAGCTGCAAATTTATCCACGTAGTTACAATATTCTATCACTAGATGGCACACCCGCATCAGTTATTGGATATTCACAGAAACGTCCTCTGTACCCAACCACTTCAGCTACAGTGAGCCAGAAGGTATCCAAATCAGTAATTAAGAAAAATCAGTTTTCTGAAAAACGCAGACACGCATAATTAATAGGGCTATTAGAACCATGGACAATGAATATTTGCACAGCATCTCAACATCACACAACACGTTAGGCTGTTTGAACCATGAACAACAGTGACAATACATTGCCAATGAAAATGCGAAAAAGATCCATACGGCTGAACAGTCAACCGTATTTCCCTAACAGCACAACAGTGGCCAAATCAATAAGTAAACAGATAGATGGACACACATCCTGGCACAGCAGCCATTTAACCACAACCGGCAAGCTGATCACTTGCAGTAGCCTAATAAAAAACTGCACTCACCCATTCAGAAGTTAACTCTGGGTGCCTTCTGCTCTTCCTTCGTTGAGCAAGAGGGCAATGAGGTGGTAGCATTAGCCTCCAAGTCTGACTGCTGCGTGTCGCCGCTATCATTCACAACGCTAGCAGGAACTGCATCTGGACAAGATGACTATTTAAAAAATGCATTCAATTTCGCCAATTTGGAGTTCCGTACATCGAGCTCTTTTTTTCTTTTCTTTTTTGAGCACCGCTTTTGTGCTGCTCAACATGGTGCTCAAGACTTTTCACCTCCAATACTAGGCTAATGGGTTAGCTGATCTCTCAAAAAAAGAACACTTCACGAGCAAGCGCGTAGCCTACAAAGCTACGATCAGAAAGGAATAAGTGAATGTCAACCAATTGGACAAACACATTTCCCAGCAGGCCATGTTCATTTGAAAATGTTGTGAATAAAACAATCAAATATATGATTAGTAATTGTGATTATAACTGAAAAAGTATCATTACTGAAATACAAAAGACATATATCAAAGAAAAGAGGAAAAATGGCCAATGTGTGTGTGGGAGGGGGGGTTGTTACCATGACTGGGTTGTATGAAACAGTGGAGCAATATATATACTCATCAACTCCGTCATTATCGAAAGATAATACTGCTTTGAACAGGACACTTGAAATGACGAAACAAATACTTGTAAATGCTTTATGTGTTGTGATAAGAGGAAGAATCACCGCGGGCCCTCAAGGGTCATCGGGGCCCCGGTTCAGCGCACCGGCAATACCTACGCCGCTGGGAGGGAGTATTCCATCACCATAAAGAATGGAGGCAACAATGCTATTGCCTGACAGGCGTGACGGCTTCCATGGGGAAGATGTAAGATGCAAGAAACAGGTTGGAAATGTGGAATCATTTTACTATTGATTTATTTGCTTTATTATTAATTGTTTATCCTTGCTTGCTCTTGCTCATTTTCTCTTAGGCCTCAGTTGCATATTCTTGCCTGTTTCTGATTAAACTAGGCCTTGCGTAGCTGTAGTTTCCATAAATCTGACCAATGCGTCATTGCATATAGCTTATCTAGGGCCATGCGGTCCTGATGGAGCCCAACAAAGGCAGGATGTTCTTTTCATCTTTTAGTTCATGTGTTTTCAGAAGGAGTACAAGGAGAGCCTAGGACACCAAAAAGATAAGCCCAGGAGATGACAAGAAGAAACCACCTGTCTTCTCTGAGATGTATGTGCATACCTCAGGGTCAGCTTGACGTGGGCAGTGTGTGTCTGCAAGAGCAGTCCAGTTAAAATCATGATGTGTAAATCAGTTCGGGGAGAGGAGAATGTCAAAATGTACTCTTACTTATACAGCAGCAAGAACAAATTTCCTTGGTCCCTGTTCTTGCCTGTGACGAGAGTTCTTGCCTGTAATGAGGAACCTACTTTGCAAAGTAGGAAACTGGATTATTCTCTCTGCCTCCGTCTGAGCTCTTTTCTTGAGAAGGTAACATCAGGAATACAATAAAAAAATTCCCACAACAGCCGCTACGTCATATTTGTGCAGGTTCACGCGAGAAGTCGTCGGTGACGAGGACTGAATGGCACCGAGCATGAATGATGAACTCATCGCTTATAATGCAATAATTGTTTTATAATGACATATCAAACATTACTTTTGGCTCAGATGTGTATTTTTATACCTAAACATTCATTGGAATGACGCTTTGTCAGAGTTTTCTCCTCCTCTAAAGATTTTCATTTTCATAGCAACCCTGATTAACATTAAGTAGGCAAAATTTCAAGTTTATCAACAAATGGTTTAAGAGTGATGACCACGTTTATGCTATAGCACCACATATAGATGGATTTACATCAATCGAACAATTGGCACAGGATTATTTAAACTAGGGACTTGGGGGGCAGGAAGGTTAGTGAGTGTTACACAGGGAAATGCAGACTGCCCCGATGGAAGCTGATGGCGTTACATGCACTATTGATGATACACTTTTAAAGCAACAAAGCGTAGTGGGGGGCTTGAAGCGGCGGCCGCATGGGAAATCGGGGGGGGGGGCATTAATAATAACCGGAAATGTTTTTCTTTAAATGCAAGAAGCATTAAAAATACATTTCCAGAGCTTGAGGCCGATATGATTAAGGAGGGCTATGACATAGTTGGGATTACAGAGACGTGGCTTAGTGAAGAGGACGGAGATGAATATAATATAGAAGGTTATAAGCTCTTGAGGAAGGATAGATGTAAGAAGGGATGGGGCGAATCAATCTATGTGAACGAAAACATAATTGTACAGGAAAATTACCGAAATTGAATATTCCTTGCCCAGTGAAGATATCTGGGTCTGGCTCATTGGCAAACAGGAGACAGGTTTAAACATAGGAGTATGCTATCGACCACGAGCCTTGGTCAGTAAAGCCAATGCAATGCTTTTTAGGAGGATTACGCAAGCTTGTAGAGGTGAAGGGACTATTATTATGGGAGACTTAAATTACCCTGGTATCAGTTGGGAAATGGTGAAAGGACAGGGTGGGGGGAGGAAGAATTTCTAGACGTTATAAATGATAATTTCCTGGTGCAGTATGTTAATAAACCTACAAGACAGAAGGCAATTTTAGACTTAGTGCCCTGTAATGACCCAGATAGAATTAGCAATGTTGAGGTACTGGAGCCACTTGGGACAAGTGATCACTTTGCTGTTAATTTTGATGTTTCATGGGAAGTTAAAAAGGTATATTCAAAAACAAAAATTTTCAATTTTAGGCAAGCAGGATGCGCTCATATCGAAGTGAAATAAAATGGGAGAAACTACCGGACTGTGAGTCTGTAAATGAGATGTGGGAAAGATTTAAGGGGGTTTTACTTGAATCACAACGCAGATTCATTCCAAAGGTGTCCAAAAGCAAGCTGAAAAAGCAGAATCCTCAGTGGATGACCAAAAGTATTTGTAGGATTTTGAGGGAAAAGAGGAATCTTTATAAGATGTACATAAAGGATAACAATGAGAACACTAAGGCTGAAATCTGTAAAATGCGGGCTGTGGTCAAAAAAGAGCTGAGGAATGCTCGAAGACTGTATGAAATACAAATTGCAGAGGGGGCAATAGCTAACCCTAAGCGCTTCTTTCAGTACTGTAGCAGAAAAAGGAAAGACAAAGAGCAGGTTAAGTGCATAAAGAATAAAAATGGATCGCCGCTATATGATAACAAGGATATTGCGGATGCCTTAAACGGTAACTTTGTTGAGAATTTTACCTCAGAGGGAGTCTTTATTTGGCCAGAGGGCATGTTAAATGCACAAGATTATTTAGCGGAAATTGAGGTTAGGGATAACGGACAAGCTGCATATACTAAAGGCAGATAAGGCGGCGGGTCCTGATTGCTTACATCCTAAAGTGCTCAGGGAAGTTGGCGAGATCATCTTTAAGCTGCTATCTGCCATCTTCAGACGGTCTTTTGAAACTGGAGAAATACCAAATGATTGGAAAGAGGGCAATAAAATACCAATATATACAAAACCCAAAACCAATGAAGTTGGCACGTTATGCAAATCGTAAATAAAAACAGAATACAATGATTTGCAAATCCTTTTCAACTTGTATTCAATTGAATACACTGCAAAGACAAGATGTTTAATGTTCAAACTGGGAAACTATTTTTTTTTTGCAAATAATCATTAACTGAGAATTTAAAGGCAGCAACACATTGCAAAAAAGTTGGCACAGGGCCTTTTTACCACTGTGTTACATCGCCTTTCCTTTTAACGACACTCAGTAAACGTTCGAGAACTGAGGAGACCAATTTTTGAAGCTTTTCAGGTGGAACTTTTTCCATTCTTGCTTGATGTACAGCTTGAGTTGTTCAACAGTCCGGGGTCTCCGTTGTCGTATTTTACGCTTCATAATGCGCCACACATTTTCAATGGGAGACAGGTCTGGACTACAGGCAGGCCAGTCTAGTACCCGCATACTACGGAGCCATGCTGTTGTAAAACGTGCAGAATGAGGCTTGGCATTGTCTTGCTGAAATAAGCAGGGGCGTCCATGAAAAAGACGTTGCTTGGATGGCAACATATGTTGCTCCAAAACCTGTATGTACCTTTCAGCATTAATTGTGCCTTCACATACGTGTGAGTTGCCCATGCCTTGGGCACTAATACACCCCCATACCATCACAGATGCTGGCTTTTGAACTTTGCGCCTATAACAGACCGGATGGTTCTTTTCCTCTTTGGTCCGGAGGACACGATGTCCACAGTTTCCAAAAACGATTTGAAATGTGGACTCGTCAGACCACAGAACACTTTTCCACTTTGCATCAGTCCATCTTAGATGAGCTTGGGCCCAGCGAAGCCGGCGGCGTTTCTGGGTGCTGTTGATAAATGGCTTTCACTTTGCATTGTAGTTTTAACTTGCACTTGCAGATGTAGTGACGGACTGTAGTTACTGACAGTGGTTTTCTGAAGTGTTCCTGAGCCCATTTACACACTGATGTCGGTTTTTGATGCAGTACCGCCTGAGGGATCGAAGGTCACGGGCATTCAATGTTGGTTTTCGGCCTTGTCGCTTACGTGCAGTGATTTCTCCAGATTCTCTGAACCTTTTGACAATATTACGGACCGTAGACGATGAAATCCCTAAATTTCTGGCAATAGCTCGTTGAGGAATGTTGTTTTTAAACTGTTCGACAATCAGCTCGCGCATTTGTTCACCAAGTGGTGACCCTCGCCCCATCCTTGTTTGTGAATGACAGCATTTCAGGGAAGCTGCTTTTATACCCAATCATAGCACCCACCTGTTGCCAATTAGCCCATTCACCTGTGGGATGTTTCAAATAAGTGTTTGATGAGCATTCCTCAACTCTCGGTCTTTTTTGCCACTTGTGCCAGCTTTTCTGAAACATGTTGCAGGCATCAAATTCCAAATGAGCTAATATTTGCAAAAAATTACAAAGTTTACCTGTTCGAACATTAACTTGTCTTTGCAGTGTATTCAATTGAATACAGGTTGAAAAGGATTTCCAAATCACTGTATTCTGTTTTTATTTAAGATTTACACAACGTGCCAACTTCACTGGTATTGGGTTTTGTAAGAAGGGGGACCGTACCGAGCCAGGAAATTACAGGCCAGTCAGTTTAACTTGCATTGCGTGCGAAATATTGGAATCTATCATAAAAGATGAGCTGGACTTATTTCTTGAACGTAACAGTATCTTGAGGGACAGCCAACATTGTTGCTGTAAGGGGAGGTCATGCCTGACAAACCTTCTGGAATTTTTTGAAGAGGCCACAAGACTTATGACCAGAGCAGGGCTTATGACATAATATACTTGGATTTTCAGAAAGCATTTGATACAGTACCGCATGTTATGGCCCCAATTTGTTATGGTATTACCGACAGCAAGGGATGACAGACGTCATTTTTAAACTTAAACAGATTTAATAACACAAAGTCTTACCAAGATTGGAATATAAAGAAAAAAAAATTAGATATTTACAGTTCCTTTGGTTGGGTTACTTTGCAATGTTCAGGGACAGGAAAATGCTCAAACACAGACAAAAATTCACAAAAAGCTTCACAGGACTTGAAAAAGAGTGACAGGTTTGGTCAAATGTATCCTTGCACCATTTCTCCTTGCAATTTCTCCTACTCCACTCTCTCAACTTTTCTCCCTATACACTCTTTTCCAGCCCCCTCCCAGCTTTTAGACCTCTTTCAATTCTCAGGGACTTCCACTCTCAGGTATGCCCAGGACATGCCCAAAACCTAGCTCCAGACTGGGCTCAACAAAAAAAAAAAAAAAGAAAAGAAAGAAAAGTTAATACTACCATCTAGTGGCTTTTTTCCTCCATATCACACGCATAAGAGACTAATTTTTAAAATGAGCTCCATTGGAGTTACATGAGGTATTCTGGAGTGGATTCAAAACTGGTTATGGACAGAACACAAAGAGTGGTGGTCAGTGGTAGCTCATCTGAGCTAGGTATAGTGTGGAGTGGCGTTCCCCGGGGATCGGTGTTTGGGACCCCTGCTGTTCCTCATCTACATTAATGGCCTTGATAGGAATATTGAGAGCAGATTAGTTAAATTTGCAGATGATACTAAATTGGGGGGGTTGGCAAATAGTTTAGAGTCCACTAAAGTGATTGAGGATGATTTGGATAGAATCCAGAATTGAGCAGAAATGTGGCAAATAAAATTTAATGTTGCGAAATGTAAAGTTGTACATGTGGGTAATAAAAATGGGATTACTTCATGGGAGGTTTAAAACTGGAATGCGCTGCACACAAGAAAGATCTGGGAGTGATTGTTGACCAAACCATTACAGGCTCTAGTCATTGTGCCGTAGCAGTTAAAAAAGCCAATCGGATGCTGGGATACATTGCCAAAAGTGTTGAGTACAAATCTAAAGAGGTGATGGTTCTTTTGTACAACACACTTGTCAGACCACATCTGGAGCATTGTGTACAGTTCTTTAAGAAAGATATAGAGGCTCTAGAGAAAGTTCAGAGAAGAGCCACTAGGCTAATTCCAGGTATAAAAGATGAAACCTACGAGAAGAGGCTGAAGATCCTTAATCTCTTTAGTCTTCGGAAAAGGAGACTCAGGGGTGATTTGATTGTTAATCCCTTTAACATATTTAAAGACCTCAAAGTGAATTATGTAAGATTTCTTCGACCAACTGATATGAGTAGAACTCGGGGTCACAAATGGAAGTTGACCAAAGGTAAATTTAGCACTGATATTCAGAAATATTTCTTCACCCAAAGAGTAATTTCAATGTGGAATAGCTTGCCTGATCATATTGTTGAGGCAGAGACCTTGGGGGTTTTCAAGGGCAGGCTTGACTAAAAGCTAGATACAAGGGGTGTAACGATTCTGAATTGATTCTGTATCAATGTTTTTTGAGGCAGTGATTCTCAACTGGTGGGTCGCGACCCAAAAGTGGGTCGCGGACCCGTTTTCATTGGGTCGCAGGCCTTTGCCGGGTCAATAAAAAAAAACTGTGCTTTTATTTTGAAGAGGATTTTTTTTATGCAGCGGAGTGCCGTCTATTCACACTCCTTAACACTAGGGGCTCTAATTTCGTAGACCAGGCGCAGGCGTGGCAAATGGGGGATGCGCCGCGCCAACGGGGTGTGTCCAGGCGTATGTTGCAATTTCGTGCCCGGCGTAGCCTGGCGCAAGTACTCGTCTGTTCCGCCTCTGTCCCTCCTTCCAGCGCAAGTTGGCAAAGGCGTATTTGGGTATAACACAGCCGAGTCAAATATTGCTCATTGGCAAGAGAAACGATGGATAGCATGTTCCTATTATTACAGCCTGCTGCTGTTTAAAATTTTGGGATTAACATGCATGGACAACAATGCAAGATAGGCCTACGTTACACATTTATTCTCAGTATGTGATCTTAACTCAGTACGAGAATATGGCAATCAGGCTGTATTCCTTTCCCCCACTGAAGACGATAAAACCTAAGTGACGATAATAGTAGCCTAGTATTAAGCTGCTTGCACACTGGACGCGAAACGAATTTTTCGCTCGACAGATTGCGTTGAAAGCAGTGTCTTGTGTCCGAAAGTCTGTCAGGGTTTTAATATATCTCCGTGTCCGACAGTCTGTCTATTATTGTTTTTAATTTCTTCAAATCTACTGACTCTTTTAGATATTAAACGTGAATGTTTTGATAAGAGGGCTCAGTTCTTCAAGATGAGTACCGAGATTTTCAATCAATGTTTCTGTTTAAGCTGCTCAGTAAAGCGAGTCGACATTGGCGCGGGACAATGTACAATGTGTCCGTGTCTGACAGCCAAAAAAAAAAAAAAAAAAAGAGGACGATTAGAACAGATTGATGACGAAATAAAGAATGAAAGAAACATTTTAACAACAGAAAATCCAACGGACACTGCGATTAATTTATTTGCGGGTCATCTTTTTTGGATGCTCTGTTGGTTGGTGATGTAGGCCTAGATGTATTTTTATTCCTTATTCCGTTATAAATCTGTTCTCATATCAATAGGCTACTTTTATTTTTGCTGGGTGCCGGACATGGAGTATTTTGCATTTTGCGTCGGACAGTCTTGATCGTGCATGCGATAATTTATTCACACTGTTAATGGTCATGGAATTGATTTGCTCTCTGATTGCAAGCACTATTTTATCTCTGCTGTGGAAATAAAGCGTGAATCTGTTCGATCCATCTGACTCATTTTCAAAAGAAAGACCGAATAAAGACTGTTGTCTATCTTCAAAGGAAGAAAACAGACGAATAAAAAGACCAAGAAAAGTCGATAGCTCTTTGCATTGACTTTGACTGTAATCAGTCCTGCGAAAAATTTGTTTCGCGTCCAGTGTGCAAGCGGCATTACCGAGCATAGAACGCAAGCATAATATACGCACTGCCTGATGCCGCTCCCCAGCTCTCCCATTAAGTCCTCCAGACACAGATCTATGATGTCAGTAAGGCTGAAGTTACTGCTGCTTAATATTCTTCAAAGCACAATGTTTTTCAGTATTTACCAACTGATAAGCCAATAAGAAGAAAAGTTAATTTTGTATACTTGAATCTTTTTGAATTGCACTTTTTGTTTAATTTATTTTGAGTTTGTGGATAAAATCTGAAGAAACTGAATTTATTCCATAGTGCACTGTTGTCATATTTGCACTTTTTATTTTATTTTTAATTTAATTTTTTTTTTGCCAGATTAAGTGGCTGAATAAACTTTTAGAGTACAGTTACTGAAGTGTGACTGAATGTTATGTCAAATCAATTTGAAAAGTTGACTTTTTTTTATTTGGGTCACGGCTTATCATTAAGGGGTGATGGTGGGTCCTGAAGACAGACCAGTTGAGAACCACTGTTTTAAGGCATAGGACTGCCATGGGGTGAACATCCGAGTTTAACAGTTTCCTTTGTTACACCTGACGCAGTCTTGAACGAAAGTGCCAAACATCAAAGGGCATGAGAAATGCTTCTGGAAAAAAAATAAATAAATAGGTGTGCAATGCACGGAATACCCCACAGCCCGATGTCGAAGTTTTTGGAGACGCCCGCCTGCCCAACCGCATGAAGGATAGCAATACCCAGTCAGCCTTGAGGGTTAAGGGGTAAAAACTCAACAGTTTTGGCGACATGCTGCACAGAGCCAAGTAAATGACTACAAAATTGTATGCTTTTAAGCAAGTAGGTTACTCTAATCTTGTCCCAGTTTACTTTGCTCAATTAGCAATCAAACCGGTGATTCTCTTTTTACTTTGCCGAATGAGTAGAGCTGTTTATTAAGACAGCATGTTTGATTGCCGCATTATGAAAGTGAAATGGGCATAGATTTGCAAGAATGTGTATTTGGCCATTACGTGCGATTGTGATCATTCATTGCTCATATTCACGTTTCATCTGTTTTAATGTTTTCCACCTTGTGTATATTTTAGACGCTTGAAATCCAGGGTGATCTGAAAATAAATCTCTATTTTTATTTCATCATTATAGATCTCCTAAAAATACCACAATGAGAGATGAAATGCTGAGTTGGGATGTGGCGATGTTGAACGAGGATTTTTTGAGACAACTTGGCATCATGGGGGGTGTAGGCAGTCGCCTGTAATTTCTTGAAACATACACACCTGAAGCGGCTTAATCGATTTAAAATGCCATCGGGAAGAAGCCAGAGATTTAGATTACGCCAACTGCAGGTGCTCCGCCCTTCCTTAAATCTGCTCCCAAGTGTGTGGCCTAAATAGCAATCAAGAAATTCAGCCAGTAGACTTAAACGATTCAGATGTGATGGTGAAAAGCAGACAAACTACTGTTAGATTGAAAGAATGCCAATTAGAATAATTAGAAAAAATCTTCCCCTGAATTACAACTCTCGTTGTAGCATTTTAGGACATCATTCAAGATTAATTTAAAACTGATTTTTTATAAGATCGACCTGGAGTTTAAGCGTCTAAAAAATACACAAGGTGGAAAACATTCTGAAAAGCGGATGCTACATGAATGTGAAATATAAATTATCACAGTCGCACGAAATTCCGCGGCAACGGCAATCGTGCTTTAGCAGTGCTGTTCTATGCCCATTTAAATTTCAAAATGCAGCAATCAAACATGCCGTCTTAATAAACAGCTCTACTCATTCAACTTAGAGTAAACGAATCCAACATTTTATTGGAATCAGGCAAAGCAAACAGGAACAGGTATACGTTTCTTAGAGTTGCCTAATTGGTTAATAGGATGACTATTTTGTTTTCATTTTCTTGGCTCCTCTCAGCACGTAGCCGAAAAATAATGATGTCAGTCATGTTTTTTTCCGGAAGCATTTTTCATGCCCTTTGATGTTAAGCACTTTCGTTCAGCACATCACGAGGGTTATTAAAGCAAAAGGGAAAGCTTGGATATTCGCTCCATGGTAGCAGGTGGTGTTACTACGCTTTAAAAAAAACATTGATTCAGAATCGCAACACCCCTATTAGATACCATTGAGTCATTGAGTACCTGAAGGGATATATTCACAATAGTATAAAGAAAACTGGCGAGCGTAGTTGGGCTGAAAGGCCTGTTCTCGCCATTCGTGTTATGTTACGTTATGTTAACGTACGTTCTGCATTCCACATTGAAGTCCCTATTTTATAACAACCGGTAGTCTGAAAGTGGGGTAAAGGCCATACGTGAGCAGATGTTTACTTCCTGGCCTTCTAGAATTTTCACCAACTCGCGTTTGTTTCCCTAATATGAAAGGCAAAAATTTGCCTGATGTGCAACTGGCGAAATATACTTGCCCACAGTATCTATCCAGCAGTTCAAAAATAAAAATAAAAATATCTTGCTACAGAAACAATTGTTGTCCTCTGTCATCTTAAAAAGATGCAGTTCTCGATATAAACACACAACAGCCATGGTGGCATTTAAATACCCTATGTACAGGAGGACTGTTGGCAGCAGACGTTTGGGTTTCATCCTGCGAAAACCAATTTTCCGTCCATGTAACATTAGCGAAAAGACCGAATTTTTAAATTCACTTTTTTTTTTTTTTTTAAAACCAAAATTGCAGTGATTCAGGTCTAAAACTTTCTGTAAACATTTATTTTTATGTTATCAAATAAATAAATCACATATATTACCCAATGATAGTGAATGCACACCTGCACCTGCCAGGATCTCAAGACCACCCCCAACATGTACAAGGGTGCGAGGGCCCATTCATTGCTGCTTGCAGCTTAAATTCTCAATGTTTCAGCCATGTCAGCCATTTCTATTCAAGAGGCGTTCATGATTTCCAATGCTTAAGGCCCCAATCTGTGAGTCCATCCTCTACGCAACTGAGTGCCCCTCCCCCCACCCCAGACAGATGTCACACTCATGGCCCCTTAGTCTCTCAGAATAACCAGTAACTGCCCCCCATATAATTTGACCGATCAAGCAGTCTCTTCACAACTTCAGCATGTGAATGATGTTACACTTAAATTTAATATGCATATCAAAAAAATTTGGTTTTCCTGAGACCTTCAATTTTTTCTGAACCATACACCTGGATATACAAACAATAAGGCCATGCATACATTGTACTGCCATTTCATGTTTGAATTTTCAGTGGTCATGTTACACATCAGCTGGAATTGGCCTACCCAATTTAAATCGGAGATGATTAGGTGGCAGGTTGAAAGTGCCAGGTTGGGAATTTAGCCAGGACAGCGGGGAACCCCCTACTCTTTTCAATGAGTGTCAAGGGTTAATGACCACTTGCACGTAATACAAGCGAGTCCAGCACTTTTGTGGAAAAAATGGGGCATCTTCTGAGACAAGCGTGGGAGAAGATATTCAGATGAGGGGTAGTTTAAATATCAGGAGCTTACATGTGAAGGAGGACGGGGAGCCAAATCTGAATTACATGCCGTTTTATAAAAAAAAAAAAAAATGCAGCCCACAGGTAAAAAAAAAGAAAGAAATCTGACTGCCATGAGTCGTCTTACTTAACAGTTTGTATGTTGATAAGTACTCCAAATACCAGATAAATATTAGCCCAAGTGAACTCACCCAGCGATAACATTAGGTAATCAAGCGAAAGAAAATTGTAACGAACGTTAACTCTGTATTGGGACACTAGTGTTCATTCCAAATCAATCAATGCAGCAAAGACTGGTTTTGGTTCGGAAGAAGTTAAACGTGCGAGTAAAGGGAAAGTAACTTAAGCATCATAAATCTGCCATTAACTAACCAACATCAACATTACATTAACAGAGACCCTATTTCCGCCACTTTCTTTCATAGTTCACGCCACTATAACTGAACCAGCCCGCTCACCCATCCACGTTACTCAATAACAAACGTGCCGTTTGAAGTTAACATTCGTTATAGTTGGTAAACTAGAATAAGTAGCGAGCTAGCGAGCCAACATCACACAGTCTTGGCGGTCGTCAGCCAACGTTATCTGACGAGTCTGGACTATCGAAGTAAGTAAACGAACGTTAGCCTAGAGATAACATCACGTTAACGTAACTGCACAAAGTACCATCAAAAAGCTAGCCAGCGAGAGATAACCACGCTAGTGCATTTTCCAAAAGCAATTAGTATTTTCCTGCATTAGCGCACTTATCGCGGCCAGCTACATCAGTGGACTCCAGTGCATCTTGTTGGCCCAAAGTAGCAAGCAATCGTGAGGTAGAAAGTTAGTTAGCAACGCTCAGAAGGTACCAAACGCATTAGCCGATCCAAAAGTGATAGCTATCGAAGGCTGGGCATCAGGAACGCTCGCTAGCGTGAAGCCTGTGATCGGCCCCAGCGTTAACTGCGGCCACTAAGCATGCTTGTGAAATCACTGGCTAGTTTTCAGCAGAGGTGTGGACTCCTCCTCGGTTTGACTACAACGTTATCTGGCTAGTTAGCTAGCTTGCTAACTAGCCAACAACTAAACTCACGCGAACTAGTTGGCCAACTTATGCGAGAAACAGAAGTGATTTCTGCAGCAAACCATATTTGGCGAGCCATCTGGCTGATCCAGCAAGCTTGTAATCCCGAACGATGTTGCAGGTTTAGCTAGCCATCGTTACACTTAGCAATCACCTCTAACAATGTCTGCCTAATGTTGTACAGATCGGCAATTATGTGACCATTAACGTCGAGGAGATGGAAACTGATGCATCATGTTGCACTCGTATGATTATGGGAACATACTCAAAGAAGCCACTGCTTCCCTGTTTAACGTTATAACGTTAGCAACTTGTAACATGGTTGCTGGCTTGTCAGGACTAGCTAGCTGACCAGCAGCATTAGCCAAATAATGCCTCCAAGGCACTCAGTACCCCAGCAACCAGAAACTCGTAACCCAGTATTTCAGGCCTTACCAGCGTTCTGATCCTTCGGCCACAGGTAATATGTGGCAGGGATGACAATGAGTCCAACGAAGGACGTTAAAAAGTAGAAAAACGTGTTGCCACTGTCATCGTACTGGAACTGCTGCCCAGCCATTTCGGAGCGGCGCTGAAGTTCCCCCTTCCTCTCCTCCGCAACACTTCCCAGTCAATCACGAGTCTGTGTGACTGGACTCACTGGCTCCAAACACGGCGAAACAGCACGACACTGCGAGAAATCGAGTACGTGGTCTACGCGTGCGCACTAAGGACCCATACGAATGACAAGCCTGCCTACAAAAGCTATCGAAATACTTGACCCTTACGTGCTAGTCGGAACCAAATGATCCGTTTCAGATATTAATTTTTTTTTTCGTTAAAAGAAATTATACCATATAAATGTATGAAAGCCCATTCCCGCCTGTAAAAAAATATCCCCATGTTGAGTCATAATTATGAGATAAAAAAGTAAAAATAATGAGATAAAAAGTCATAATTATGTGATGCAAAGTCGAAATTATGAGATACAAAGTCATAATTATGAGATGCAAAGTCGAAATTATGAGATACAAAGTCATAATTATGAGATGCAAAGTCGAAATTATGAGATACAAAGTCATAATTATGAGAAAAGAAAGTCAAAATTATGAGATGCAAAGTCGTTATTATGAGATAATAAGTCGAAATCATGAGATACAAAGTCATAATTATGAGAGAAGAAAGTCGAATTTAGGAGATACAAAGTCATAATTATGAGATGATAAAGTCAAAATTTTGAGATAAAAAGTCGAAATTATGAGATAAAAAGTCATAATTATGAGATAAAAAGTCGAAATTGTGAGATACAAAGTCATAATTATGAGATGTAAAGTCGAAATTATGAGATAGCAAGTCAAAATTATGAGATACAAAGTCAAAATTACGAGATAAGAAAGTCAAAATTATGAGATACAAAGTCATAATTATGAGATATGAAGTACACATGCTCTGCAGTGACGCTCCTCAGAGGACTAGCCACATTGGCTTTATTATTAGGGTATGCGTGCTGGCGATTTGCAATTTTAAACAAGGTAATTAAATCATGATTGGCGACTTTGTAAATGTTTGCCGTTTGGAGTACGATGAAAGCATTTTAATTAGGATGCCTTTGTAGTTTTCATAAAGCAACATAAGGTTTATGTCACTGGCATTTGACGGTATTGCTGAAACAATAGTGAGTGCGTCTGCATTAAATTGTCCGCTACATCAGCTTACGCATTGGCCTAATGCTTTGATTAAGAATTGGCAAGTGTAATTTCAGCTAATTCTATTACCCCTGGCCACAAAACTATAACTTTGAAAATGATGAGTATATTGCACTGACTTGTCCTTGGTCGCATCCCCGCTTAGCTAATACATCTGGTGCACACATGCTATAATGCTCATATTCCGAGGCGGCGCGGCTAGCGTGACTAGCCTATTGATCAGCTGGCCTTTTTGCAGGGTCCAGAACCAAGTAGTACATAGATGCTTGATAATGCAGGCTGGGACAGCCCTAAACAGATGTCATAGTCGGCTATGAGGAATTAACTTCAATCAAGCAGTGTGTTTGCACATCACATTGTGGATAATATCAGAGTTTACATTTTTCGCTCACGTTAATAAGCAATACATCACTCTGTTTTGCTTCTTGGCCTACCCTTGTTATTAGCCCCAATTTGCTATGACATATAAGACAGAAAGGGATGACAGACAAAATTTTAAAACTCAAACAGATTTAATTAAACAAAGACCAACACTAACCTACAATTTCTACTACTGACCAAGACTGATAATATACAAGAAAAAAAATATTTACAGTCCCTTGAGATGGGGTTGCATGGTGATGTTCCGGGTGAGGAAATTGCTCCAACACAGCCAAAAATCCACAAAAAAGCTTCTCAGGTCTTGAAAAGAGTGACAGGTCTGGTCACATGTATCCTTCTCCTGGCAATTTTTCCTACTACTTTACTCTCTCAATTTTTCTCCTTAAATACTCTTTTGCAGCCCCCTCCCACCTTTTAGACTTTTTTATATTCTCTGGGACTTTCTCTTTCAGACATGCCCAAACCTAGCTCCAGACTGGGCTTAACAAAAAAAAGGTCAATACTGCCATCTAGTGGCTTTTTTTCCCCCCCCCCCACATTACACCTCCATTCCAAAGGGGAAAATTTTTGACTCATAAAGGCAAAATTTTTCTTTTCAAGACGAAAATGGTTAAGTAGACACTTATAGTAAATCAGCTTTTTCTATGTTGGCGCCTATTGCATTTTAACACAAACTTTGACCGTGAAAAAATACACCATATAGTATGCATTTCTAATGATGGGTCTTTGCATCATGTGTAAGAAGTGCAGGACTATCGCTCTATGGTATTATCTAAATTTTTGTCATTTTGGCACTTATTGCGTTTTGGAACCAAACTCTTATTTATATATATATATATATATATATATATATATATATATATTAGGGCTGTCGGAATAATTAATCACGATTAATTTAAGCGCAATAAAAGTAACTGCCACTATGAGGCAGACAGACGTGATTGCTTATTACCTTTTCTGTGACACATACCTAATGCGGTCATTTGAAATTCTTCCGGAAAGAAAACTTTGGTTTGAAGTCCACTAATTACCAGCCAGGTTGGACAGTCTCCATCGCCTTGGCAAAATTAGCTCACCTTAATTCAATTCCCGTGTACTTTGCCTGACTTGCAATCAAGCCATTTATTCAGCCAACTGACAAATCAAAACCAAAATGTAGCCCATAATGATTAAGAAGAGAGAATGAGAACCGGACTGACCTAACCAGGCTGCCGTGTTATATTAAAAGATTTTCAAATTCGTTAACAATTTACATGTCACGTTCTATAAGCTTAAACAAAATGTTTTCCACCGTCACTGTTGGTTATTTAGATGCTCAAAAGTAAATAAAATCAAGTGCTATGAGTTACATTATTTTAAATTACTCTCGTTCAATTATCTAATAAAAAAATGCCTCAAATTTGCGGTAAAGATTCGCCTGAACGTTAATTGCCAAATCTCCGGTGCATTTGACTATTGCCTGCAATGCAAACATATTCTCTCTCACATTCATGTTCGGTATGCTTCACAAAATGTTTTCCACTTCACGTAGCCTATATTTTAAAGCTCTTAAAACCAGGGCCATCTTTGATAAACTCCATTTTTTTTTTTTAGAAATATCTTTAATAATGCATACAAAATTCCTTGATGAAAGGTGGAATTCAGAGGTCTGCTATTTATTCAGATTATTGAAATTTTTTCAATCTAACAGGCAACCTGGTTAGGTCCGTCTGCTTCTCATGATCACTTCTTAATCATTCTACGCCACATTATGATTTTGATTAGTCAGTTGGCTGAATAAATGGCTTGATTGCAAGTCAGGCAAAGTACGCGGGAAATGATTTAAGGTGAGCTAATTATGCCAAGGCGATGGAGGCTGTCCAACCTGGCTGGTAATTAGTAGACTTCAAATCACAGTTTTCTTCCCGGAAGCATTTCAAATGACCGCATTAGGTATGTGTCACAGAAAAGGTAATAAGCAATCTCGTCTGTCTGCCTCATAGTGGCAGTTACTTTTATTACGCTTAAATTAATCGCGATTAATTATTCTGACAGCCCTAATATATATATATATATATATATATATATATAGTGATATATACACATACTCAAACATGGGATAAGCGATCAGCAATTACATTGGTCGCTAGCATCGACCACGATGGAGAACGGTTTGTTGAAGTCAGGAGAGGGGAAGTGACACAGCAGAGACTGTTGAAGATTATATGTCAGCATTATTCATTATATTTATTAATACTAATTCATTATATTCACTAATACTGATTATATATAATTTTTATAATTATTCATTCATTACTCATACTAACAATCAATAAACTAACAATTAGATTTAGATTATATTTAGCCATCAATAATCATAATCAATAACCATATTATGTAGGCAGCAGAAACACACACACACATAACATAAAACACACAGACAAACACACATACGGATAGGGAGGGGATGAGCAGTGCAAACACAGACACATACACATAAAACACACAGACAAACATACATACAAGCAGTTCACACACAGACAGACACACATATACAAGCAATTCAATTTTTCACATAAATGTTCCTCTGTAAAGAATGCCGAGGTAGCACTGCCTGGCCAGGGACCGCTCACCGTGGGAATAAAGATGGCTTCTGAAGATTTTGTCTCCCTCCAATTATTCACGAACTAGGGAACCTCAAAAGGATGTAAACATCAAAGGGAAAAACCACAACAAGACTTCAGGCGATCGAAGGCTCTTTGGCATGCTTCATCCCAAGTGAACTTTATGCCTTTCTTCAATTGGTTGGTGAGACTGAGAGCAATCTCAGCAAAGTTCTTGCGGAACTTGTGGTAGTACCCGATCATTCCAAGGAAGCGGCGCAATGCTTTTTTGTTGTCAGGAACTGGAAAGTCCATGATGGCTTGGACTTTAGCATTTATGGGTGCCACCTTACCCAAGATAGGTGACAGTAGCACAACCAAAGTCACTCTTGTTCAGGTTAACAGTCAGGTTAGCCTGGGTCAAGCACTGGAACAAAGTCTCTACATCTTTCAGATGTTCTTCCCAGGAGTCACTCCATGTGATCAGGTCGTCGATGTACGCACCCATGTGTGGCAATCCGGCGATTGTAGACTGTCACATCCTTTGGAACATGCCTGGGGCATTTTTCATTCCAAAGGGTAGGACTTCATACTGGCATAACCCAGATGGTGTGGCAAAAGCAGAGATACTCTTGGCCCTCTCAGTTAAAGGCACACACCAATAACCCTTCAATAAATCAATCTTGGTCAGAAACTTTGCTTGCCCTACTCTATCGGTACAATCATCAATCCTAGGTATTGGAAATACATCAGTTCAAGTTACAGCATTGACTTTGTGATAATCCGTACAGAATCAAGTACTTCCATCAGGTTTTGGAACTATCACACAGGGTGAACTCCAATCTGAGTTAGAGGGTCTGATAATATCATGTTCTAACATGTACTCAACCTCTTTCTCAGCAATCTCTCTCTTTTCAGGATTCATCCGGTACGGATGCTGTTTTATTGGTTTGGCATCACCTACATCTAAATCATGAGATGCTATAGAAACTCTCTTTGGAACATCAGGAAATAGATATTTATATTTCTTGATCAACATCTCAAACGGATCTTTCTGTGAGGGTTCTAAGTGCTGGAGTTTTACATCAAGATTTTGCAACACTTCAGAATTTGACAATTTACATGAAAGAACTTCAGCTTTAATTCTAGGTTCATCATCTTGAAACTCCCC
This sequence comes from Gymnothorax reevesii, assembly GCA_029721435.1. Taxonomy (NCBI): domain Eukaryota; kingdom Metazoa; phylum Chordata; class Actinopteri; order Anguilliformes; family Muraenidae; genus Gymnothorax; species Gymnothorax reevesii. The sequence goes on from CM056576.1 coordinate 46,006,371, forward strand.
CTCATCTTCACACGTCTCGACCATAGGAGAATCTGAAGTGACAGCTGCAACCCTAGCATTTCTGTCATGATAAGGCTTCAGCATGTTAATGTGACACAACTGTTTTGGCTTTCTCCTATCTGTAGTCTTCACAATGTAATTGAGATCATTGAGTTTTGTCAGAATTTCATACGGACCATGAAATCTAGCCTGCAATGGATTGGACTGCCAGGGAAACAACACAAGAACCTTGTCTCCTGGTTTACACTCACGGCTTCTAGCCTTATGATCATACCAAGTTTTCATTTTTCCCTGACTTGATTTCAAGTTCTCTTTGGGTAGGTCATAAGTTGCACGCAGGCTTTCCTTGAACTTGCTAACATAGTCTAACAGACTGATATGCGGTTCTTTCTCTTGCCATTGTTCACTCAACTCAAGGTCCTCTCACTTCACGGCCAAACACTAGCTCAAACGGATTGAATCCAGTAGACTCCTGCACTGCTTCTCTAGCTGCAAACAACAGCAAATGAACACCTTCATCCCAGTCTTTCTTGTGATCATAACAATAAGTCCTCATCATTGTCTTGAGAGTGGATTGAAACCGCTCTAAGGCACCCTGACTCTCTGGATGATAGGCACTAGTGTTAAAAAGGCCAGTGATATGTAGACTGTTCCACCCCTCCATTTCGGGGTGGTATATTCCACTCCCTATCCTAGTGTGGTATGTTCCCGCCCCCGGAGCAGACGGTCTAGTTCAAGCAAGTTTGCGTTTCAGTGTTGAGCCTGTTAAGTGGTAGAAAGTTGTATACATGCCTTCCATCGTTAATTGTGTGCCTCCATTGTGTTGTAAGTACACTCTCTAACATATGTCTTTAGTTTATTCATGTTCATTACTTGAAATGATTAATAATGCTCCCGATCATGGCGGCCATTGAGTGACTGCAGTAGTAGTTTTCTCATATATAGATTTCATGATGTCGCGTCTTTCTAGAATTTCGTGTAAGCTTGATTCATGATTGTATTCACGGTGTAACTTGTCAATTGTCACTAGCAGGCAAAGACTGACTAGCTAACAAGGTTTAATCATTGTTCTATATATTTGTTGGACAGAATATTGATTGCTGGCAAGATCGACAAATTAAAATATGTAACGCGTACTGCCGTACTCGGAGAAGTTATTTAGTTTAGCCTTCAATGAAAATCTGCGAGCATGTTCATTACTATGGTCTCATGGCTCCATCTCGTGGCGCCTTTAAATATAGCAGTAACAAAATTCAGCCAAGATCTTTAACAGAGAGTTCATTGTAATTGCTGTATTTTTCATGGTTGTTATATGCATAAATTGTACAATTTCTTACTTTGTTTAATTTCAATTTGCAGAAACCACACACATGTACGACTAGATTTCAGAATTAGGCCCAAGGCATTCTGTCTACTGATTAAGTCAATTTGCCATTAAAGCATCTCCACTGGAATGCCTGGACTCTGCGTGATTTCTCAGTCACACCAGTGGTGGGAGGTGATTTCATGAACCCAAGTGCATGAGAGGAAATAAGAATACAATTTCCTTTCTTTTACTAGAAAGAATCTGCTTCGCACCTAGTTCATACACAACCTGACTGAATTTCCCTGGGGCGGCCAAACAACGTGAAGAACTTTATCAAAGCCTTCGAGATTGCAGTTGCCTTGATGTCACGTAGAGGTATGACTTCAGGGAATCTGGTAAATGCACACATGATTGTCAACAAGTACTGATTTCCAGATCTAGTCTTGGATAATGGACTAACACAATCAACAATGACCTTGGAGAAGGGCTCCCCAAATGCTGGGATCGGCTGCAGTGGAGCTACAGGTGGGTCTAACTGGTGTTTTCCAACTACCTGTCCTGACAAGTGTGACAGGTTTTGCAAAAGTTGGAAACGTCTTTCCGAAGCCCAGGCCAGAAGAAGTGTTTCATGATCTTATCAACAGTCTTGTTAACACCAAGATGACCTCCTAAAGGTAAACTATGAGCCATTGTTAAGATCTCATTCCTGTAGGCCTTAGGAACAACTTGGAATTTGCTTGACCACTGCCTAATCTGTATTGGCAGGGATATCAGGAGGGCGCCACTTCCACATCAACACACCATCCTTGAGATAATACCCAACTGGAACAGCGTCGATTTCTTTATCAGGAAGGGCTCTCCTCTTTAGTACACAAATTTCAGGATCATTAGTTTGCTGCTCAATCAACCGCTTTCTGGACAGAAACAAGTCTCCAGACACATCAGAATCACCAGACCCAGCTGGCGGGCTGAACAAAGAACTGATAAACGTGTCTTATAAGTCCTCAAATGGAGAGACCATAGTAGACCGAACAGAGTCATACGGCGAACCACCTGAGTCATGACTAATCAATGTGCTGGATAGCACCACATCATTTTCTTCTTGAGCCTTCTTGGCCATATCACAGGTCACTGCACAGGCAGGATACAGAGATGGGTCTTCATCGCCATTTTCAGTGCTCGGCTGTGAAGTAAGATGAACAGGGGGAACTACATGGCCCCCAGCCAGGTCATTGCCTAGCAACAGAGAAACACCCTTGGTAGTCCCACCTTTACCTGTCCTGTAACTAAATTTGACTTCAAGAATACAGAGCACAGAGGTACAGATACAGTCCTCCCTTCAATACTTTGTACAAGTATGAAATCCCCAAAAGCGGTCTCATCACGTAACTCCAAGGAGTCCATCAACAAAAGTGACTGAGAAGCTCTGGTATCCCGTAGGATATATATGGGTACAGGAGGAGACTGCTCATTCAGAGCCACAAATCCCTCTAACACAAATGGAAGAAATTCCTCCCTCACAAAGTCAGCAATATCAGGCTTCTTAGCCCCACAAGCAGCAGGCAATTTAGCAGATCGGCCATCTACTACAGTGGTTTCTAACCTTGTTTTCACACAGGCATTTGGTTTGGTATCCTTTTATTTTTCTTTCTTAGCTTTAAGGAACCAACAGTTAGTTGTAACATGATCAGATTTCTTGCAATAATTGCAAACTAGACCACTTTTGTCACTGTGAGCTTCCACACTTTGATCAGATCTGTGACTGGATTTCTGAGCACCATCACCAGATTTGTCTTTGGGTGAGGAATCTTGGGTATCACCGTTACCTTTCTTCTGAAATTAGAACCATTTATTGTTACTGCTACAATGAAATTTGGACTTATTCATGAGAACATATTCATCTGCAAATTTGGCAGCTGATTGCAAATTCAGTGCTTGCTTCTCATTAAGGTAGGTCCACAGTTCTTGAATTCTTCAACTAACACCATCTCTTTTAGTGAGTTGAAATCATCCTTGACTCCATAGAAGTACACCAGCGCTCAAAGCAAACCTTCTCGTTAGCAAATTGCACATAAGTCTGATTGTCAGATTTCTTCAGACCTCTCAATTTCTGTCGGTAAGCCTCTGGAACCAACTCATAAGCTCTCAAAATAACCTTCTTGACAACCTCATAGTCAGAGGAATCATCTGCAGACAAAGCTGAATAGGCTTGTTGAGCTTTACCCTTGAGGACAGTTTGCAACATCAGAGGCCAGTGTTCCTTTGGCCACTGGCAACTCTTAGCTACCTTTTCAAAGCACTGGAAATACTTATCTACCTCCTCCTCTGAGAATGGAGGCACCAGTTTTACCTCCTGGCTAGCACGAAATTTTTTTTTCAGTTGCTATTTTGATTTTTAGTAGCTCCATTTGGAGCCTTTCTTCTCCATCTAATTTCAGTAAATCAAAATATCTCTGTCTCTGTCTCTCTCTTTCTTCTTTCTGTGAGGTTTTTTGATGAACCAAGTGCGAACACCAGTAAAATGCAAAAAGGAGGCTTTATTTCTGAAGGGGGAAACCCCCCAACAGAGCAGGCGACAGTACAAAGTCCACAATCCAAAATCAGAATCCAAGGGGCGAAATCCAGAACCGTGCACAGGGCAAACGCAGACAAGGATCACAAGACAAACCTATAGAAAAATCAACAGCTCCAGTCAAGGAGTATTAAAGTGCATAGATAATGAGAGAGAAAGACAGCACAAAGCAGTTGTGGAGACCCCCAGAAACGCAGCAGAGATAATTAGGGAAAGACGAGAGGCGGACACTAGAACAGGGCGAATGCTGAGAGATCGTTAGTCAATTAGAAAGTGCAGCTCTACAATCCCGAGTGCTCGATAGGAAGTTAGTCAAAATATACAAGGTTAGTGTTGGTTAGTGCTTTTGTAATTATCAAAAATAACAAACTGTTAGTATGTGTCAGTAATATAGCAAAAGTAAGAGGAAGGAAGAACACGAGATAAAGAAGGAAGATTGAAACCCAGAAACCAATAAATCACCCGAAGGAGTGGCTCGCTATGCAAGGGACTGTGAGCAAAGACAACACTCTTGACAAGACAGGGGGAGACGAAGTGCAATGCATGGTAACTCAAAACATGGCCTGGAATAAACTGAAACTAAAACATGGAAAATAATAAAACCTGAAATCTAATTTCCCAAAACACAATACGTGATTCTAAGAATGGTCAGACATGATCAGAAGTCCAGAAACACACAGGTCAGTCAGAACATGGCACAAGGCCAGGCACAAAACTTGATACATGGGCAGAAAACATAGTACATGGTATCGCAGAAATGCAGAATCACAACACTTTCTCTTTCTCAAATTCTCGTTTTTCTTCTCTAGCATTTTTAATTTAAGTTCAATTTCTATATTTGGATTTTCCACTGGAAACTGTTCCAGATCTCCTGGTGCAAACACATTTTCAATGTAATATTCAACAATCTCTCTAGCCAGTCTTGCTTTTCGCATGGCTGGTTTTAGCTCTGTCAGCTCTAGCTGTCTGCATATTTCTATCAGTTCTGCCTTATTAAAAGACTTCAAAACCTCTACGGTTGGTGATGCCAAGAAATCATCCATTGCTGTTGATCTGTCTGTATATATATATATATATATATATATGTAGGAAAATTCAAAAAACAATTTCACAATGTTAGATTTTCAATAAATGACTCACACAACGGTCTATCCTGGACAAGCCCCAAATTTGTTATAGCCCCAATTTGCTACGACATATAAGACAGCAAGGGATGACAGACAAAATTTTAAAACTCAAACAGATTTAATTAAACAAAGACCAACACTAACCTACAATTTATACTACTGACGAAGATTAATAATATACAAGAAAAAAAATATTTACAGTCCCTTGTGATGGGGTTGCTTGGTGATGCTCCAGGTGAGGAAAATGCTCCAACACCGGCAAAAAAGCTTCATGGGTCTTGAAAAGAGTGACAGGTCTGGTCAATTGTATCCTTCTCCTTGCAATTTCTCCTTATATACTCTTTTGCAGCCCCCTCCCACCTTTTTGACTTTTTTTTTTAATTCTCTGGGACTTTCCCTTTCAGACATGCCCAGGACATGCCCAAACCTAGCTCCAGACTGAGCTTAACAAAAAAAGGCCAATACTGCCATCTAGTGGCTTATTTTTCCCACATTACAGTCTAAATTGGTCGTTTGACTCAAATGTATTCCCAGACAGTTTATTTAATCTCATTCATATACACTGCTCAAAAAAATAAAGGGAACACTAAAATAACACATCCTAGATCTGAATGAATGAAATATTCTTATTAAATACTTTGTTCTTTACATAGTTGAGTGTGCTGACAACAAAATCACAAAAATTATCAAAGGAAATCAATTTTTTAACCCATGGAGGTCTGGATTTGGAGTCACACTCAAAATTAAAGTGGAAAAACACACTACAGGCTGATCCAACTTTGATGTAATGTCCTTAAAACAAGTCAAAAAGAGGCTCAGTAATGTGTGTGGCCTCCACGTGCCTGTATTACCTCCCTACAATGCCTGGGCATGCTTCTGATGAGGTGGTGGATGGTCTCCTCAGGGATCTCCTCCCAGACCTGGACTAAAGCATCCGCCAACTCCTGGACAGTCTGTGGTGCAACGTGGCGTTGGTGGATGGAGCGAGACATGATGTCTCAGATGTACTCAATTGGATTCAGGTCTGGGGAACGGGCGGGCCAGTCCATAGCATCAATGCCTTCGTTTTGCAGGAACTGCTGACACACTCCAGCCCCAAGAGGTCTAGCATTGTCTTGCATTAGGAGGAACCCAGGGCCGACCGCACCAGCATATGGTCTCACAATGGGTCTGAGGATCTCATCTCGGTACCTAATGGCAGTCAGGCTACCTCTGGCGAGCTCATGGAGGGCTGTGCGGCCCCCCAGAGAAATGCCACCCCACACCATTACTGACCCACTGCCAAACCGGTCATGCTGGAGGATGTTGCAGGCAGCAGAACGTTCTCCACGGCGTCTCCACACTCTGGCACGTCTGTCTCATGTGCTCAGTGTGAACCTGCTTTCATCTGTGAAGAGCACAGGGCGCCAGTGGCGAATATGCCAATCTTGGTGTTCTCTGGCAAATGCCAAACGTCCTGCATGGTGTTGGGCTGTAAGCACAACCCCCACCTGTGGACGTCGGGCCCTCATACCATCCTCATGGAGTCAGTTTCTGACCTTTTGAGCAGACACATGCACATTTTGGCCTGCTGGAGGTCATTTTGCAGGGCAGTGTTCCTCCTGTTCCTCCTTGCACAACGGCGGAGGTAGCGGTCCTGCTGCTGGATTGTTGCCCTCCTATGGCCTCCCCCACATCTCCTGATGTACTGGCCTGTCTCCTGGTAGTGCTTCCATGCTCTGGACACTACGCTGACAGACACAGCAAACCTTCTTGCCACAGCTCGCATTGATGTGCCATCCTGGATGAGCCACACTACCAGAGCCACTTGTGTGGGTTGTAGAGTCCGTCTCATGCTACCACTAGAGTGAAAGCACCGCCAGCATTCAAAAGTGACCAAAAGATCAGCCAGAAAGCATAGGAACTGAGAAGTGGTCTGCGGTCACCACCTGCAGAACCACTCCTTTATTGGGGTGTCTGGCTAATTGCCTATAATTTCCACCTGTTGTCTATTCTATGTGCACAACAGCATGCGAAATTGATTGTCAATCAGTGTTGCTTCCTAAGTGGACAGTTTGATTTCACAGAAGTGTGATTGACTTGGAGTTACATCGTGTTGTTTAAGTGCTCCCTTTACTTTTTTGAGCAGTGTACATTTTGCCACAGCGCTATTTCCAGAGTCGGTGCCAGATGTGCTCGCCCTGCCCATGGAAATATAAGACAGATTTTAACAACAGCATTGTCACGTCATAAAACATGATAAGCTTGTACAAGGCGCGCAATGAATTAATGCAAGTTAATTAATTAATGCAATTCAATTAATGCAAACGCAAGCAGTGAGAGTGTTTCTCTTCTTTATGCCACCGTCAGCCCTACTAATGCTTTGTCAGAACAGGAAACAGTATTTCATGAGGATTCTTTCTAACATTCCACACACAAGGCATCACTGGGCTGGAGCTCTCCGGTCTTGATGATACCATGCCTCTCACTGAAGAACTCTCCTTTGAAGGATCTTTGCCTCCTTCCATGGATATTTTGCATGAACAAGCCACTGAAAGAGATAGAGTGAGGAAACTTGTTGCGCTTCGTCGTGAACAGATTCTTAAAGAACTTATTCAGGTGTTTTTGGAGGAAATTATTTTGGAATATGACATTAGCTTTAATGTAATTCTTCCTGATGGAAAGCTTGAAAAGGCTGTGGACAATGGAGGTGTTTTGAGGGATGTGCTATCAGAATTTTTGAATGACTTTTATGAGCAGTGCACTTTTGGGAATGACTTCAAAGTGCCATACCTACGTCATGATTTTGGTAAACAAGAATGGGAAAGTGTAGGTTGAATAATCACATTTGGCTGGCAAAAAGAGAAGTGCCTTCCTATAAAACTTACTCCTGTACTTCTGGAGCAAGCTGTTCTTGGTGTTGTGGAGAGTAATCTTGTGGACAGCTTTCTCAAGTATGTGTCAGAGTCTGAGCGAGTGATCTTTGAATCTTGCCATTCAGATTTTGAAGGTGTTGACCAAGAAGAATTGGTGGAAATCATGGATATTCATAACTGCCGAAAGATTCCATCTACAGATAACTTTGAACAAATCTTGATGGAGCTTGCTCACCAAAAACTGATTCAAGAGCCAGCTTTTATGATTGAGCAGTGGAGCAGCATGCTCCCACCTGTTCGATCAGAGCTGAAAAAGATTTCAGCCGCTTCTGATGCGCTACAACCAACATCATGGAAGATTATAAGATCAATTACTTACCCCAGCACCCAGAATGCCCAGGAGAAACAAATCGTCAATTAAGTAAGTGCATGCCTTCGAGAGTCTGACACCCACCACCTCTCCTCTTTCCTCAGGTTTTGCACTGGATCAGACTTGTTCACTGAAAAGAACATCATTGTCACCTTCACAGGAGTTCAGGGCTTTCAGAGAAGGCCTGTTGCTCATACATGTGGCTGTTACTTGGAGCTGCCGGTCAGTTATGACAGCTACCCTGATTTTCGACATGAAAGTTTTAGTGAGCAACGTGTGGGTAATGGATATTATATAAGATTAAAAGCTTTCATTTACAGGAACTGGACAGCACCAAAGGTTCATTTTCAGCCTTTACAATTTTTCCAGAGCTTTGACTTATTAAGGATCTAGTGACCTTGTTTATCCTTACTGAGTGCCGCATCTTTAACAAGCAGTTGAACAAAACAAAAGTGGCAAAAAAAGAAAACTAATTGAAAAATGTGAACATTGTTTTTAGTTGAAGAACAGGTTCTTTCAAGTGTTAGCCATGTTTTAGGGCAAAGAACTCATTATGAATAAGATGGTAATTTAACCCCAAGTTCAAATGGAAATATTTTCCCAGGGCCTGTAGTGCTGATTATTTGTCTGGATAGTCTAGTTGTGAATCGCAGAGTTTAGGAGATATCAGCTGAAGAGATGTCTGCCGTCTCCACAACATAATGGAAGATGAAATTCAACTTGTGGAGCTAAAAGTGCTAAAAAAAAAGTTTTGAAAATTTAAGCACTTATGTCTCTCAACAAATAGTGATTTGTTTACTCAAGATAATCCACAGACCATGTGAGCAGTGTCATGTAAGAACTGTTTTCTTTCTAGTTGAAATTAAGTGGTTAAGGTAGTTTTTTCTGCAGAGAGAACTGCTCATGACAACAAGGTCTGTACATTATGTTGTGTAACCAGGTCATGATTGCCATCTAGTTCCATTATAAGGGAGAGAAGGCAGACATCTCTATGGCTGATATAATTAAAACTTAGCAACTTGCCCAAAAACTACTTAGATGGATAAACAGCACTGCAGGTGAGAGAAGAATATGTATTTTTGGATGAAGTGTCCATTTAGTTATTGCAGCTCTTCCATCTGGCTATACCTTCATTTAAAAGTTTGGATGCACAATATTTGTTTTTTCCAGCTGATATCAATAGCAGATAAAAGATGCTTATATAGCATGTAGTTTATGCACACCTGCAAATAAGAAAGATGGATGGTTTAGTGTTTAGCTCTAACTGAGCTGCCTGAGGTTCATCTACAAAAAACTTCATAGACATTTTGTTTGAGTGCATTTTGCCTAATAATTCTTATCAAATGAAATCACGTATTAGCTAATCTTTATTAGCCAATAAACACTGATATGGCTGGATAGGCCCTTATTGGCTGATGACATCTTGCCCAATTATTACTGTGCATCCCTTTTTTAAAATATGAGAGTTTTTGTGTTTAACACAATTGTTGCAAAAATATTCTAATCTTATTAGTTTACATGCTTTTATTACATTTGACATTGTTAGCGCCATTTTACTTGGTGTATTCAGGTGCTGTTATTGTTATTTACCTAAAGGCAGCTTGGCATTGCCTGTCATTCCATGAGCCAATAGATGGGGTACTATTAAAGGCTCCCTGCTGTTGCAAGTTACATTGTATTGCAGTTGAAGTGAAAACATGCAGATTTTGTGATGGTGCGATCAGGAACCAGTCGCAAGAACCAAGCAATGCAGTAGATTTGGTTTTATTAATAAAGGGGGAAAACCCCTGCAGGGCAGAAGGCAAAGGTACAAAGTCCACACTCCAAAAATCACAATCCAGTTGGGCAAAAATAGAATCAAAAAACCAGGGCAGCAATCACAGTACTCGTTGTCGGACAGAAATGGGTCTGGTTCACAGGTACAGGAATATCAGAGAAGCAAAGCCAAAATCCAATGGGTGTAATCCAAACCGTAACCAGGGCAGCAATCATAGATCTCGAGGTCGGGCAGAAAAAGGGTCAAAATTCACAGATGCAACAATAAATCCAAAATCACAAAGCCAAAAACTGAAAAGTCGGGTGGTCCAGTCAGAAAAGTATCACTAAATAAACAAGGCGAGAGAAGCGTGGCACAAGAAGACTGAGGAAACGATCTGACGAGGAAGGGCTGTGAAAAGACTCCTGATATACACTCCAGGGGAATCACATTCTACTCAGAACACAGGTGCCGGAAATGAGACTAATTACAGAGGATGGAACAAGAGGGAGAACCTAATCACATAAAATAGGCAAAAGCCAAAACGCGGACAGGGATCACAAGACAATCCTATTGACAAACATATGGCTCCGGTCAAGGAGCTCTAACATGCATAGACAATGAAAGAAAGGACAGCGTGATCAGATGTGGAGATTCCACAGAAATGCAGCAGGGAAGATTAGGGAAAGACAAGGGGCGGAGACTAGAACAGGGCAAGTGCTGAGAGCTTGTTAATCAATTAGTCAGTGAAACTATACAATCCCTTTGTGTTAGAATAATATACAATGTTAGTTAGTGATAGTAACTTTTAGCAAAAACAACAAACTGTTAGTATGGTTAGTAAAAGAGAAAAGTAAGGTGAAGCAAGCAAACGAGATTAGAAGGAAGGCTGAAATCCATTCAATCACCCGAAGAGTGGCACGCAATACTGGGGCTGTGAGCTGTGACAAGACAAGAGACCGGACAGGGGGAGACAAAGTGCAATGCATGGTGGAAAGCAAAACATGGACCAGAATGAAAACTATGATAAAAAGGAAAACCTGGAAAGACAAAACTAAATCAACACATGAATTCAAAAATTATGCTGTGATTGATTAAACATTTTATTAAATAATCCAGTTAACGGATGTTGGTTTTGAATTTTTATAGTAGTTAGTGGACAACAAAGTACTTCATTCATATTTTGCATATTTTTTTAGAACGGAAACTATTTGGAACATCTTTGATGTGTCTTAAATATATAAAAATATACTTACATTCATCTCAGGTTAAAAATTATGATTTAAACAATAATTGTGATCATGATGTAAATTTCAAGTTGTCTTGGAATGACACTGAAGAAAAGCATGTCCAAAATGTAACTTGACTCAGCCACAGGCCCATGAAAGCTAATGATCTAGCTGTAGTTCATCATTTATCAGCTCTCTGAGTTTAATATAGAGGTTCACTGTTTCATTCACATTATTTGATAAGTTTAGATTGTACTCTGACATCAAGTCCACACAGATACTGAACACATCTTTGTCACATGGGAAGTCCTTGAACACACACTCTTCAAGGCAGAGTTGAGCCTTCCACAGGCTGCAAATGATCTCTCCCCCCATAAAGATGTGGGACTGCATGCAGAATGGAGGGACGTACATGCGGTGAACGTGAGTTATGGACATGACGGATTCCATGTTTGTTCCCAGTCAATACAACCTCATCAAGTTCTTCCTAGAAGGCAAACATAGTAATAATCATTCAGATAGAGTTCATGAAAAGTCTGGGAATTGATTTCTGTGTTAGTAAAGTAGTCCTGACCCCATAGTTTGTTTTATTAGCGTGATTTCTCTGTTTGCGAAAAGATATATTGGCACAATAATCAAAATACCAGTAAAATGTAAATTGATGTAATAGAATTAAAGGAGCAGTGTGTAGAATTTAGATTGATATTTTGACAGAAATGGAATATAACATTCATAACTACTTTTTTAGTAGTGTATAATCACGTGAGAACAATCTTTGAGTTGCATTTTGCTTAGAATAAGCCCTTTTAGGGGACTTATACCCAATCAAAATACCAATTTCGGTCTGAAAATTTTTAAGAGTAAGTGACTGAGTAGTCCTTTACAATGTGTTCTTTCCATTAAAACATATATTTATTAAATATTTCCACTCAAAAATCATTAAAATTCACTTTGCATCTTTCTCAAAATCCAAATTTTCAGCACGAGAACGTAAATTTCTCAGCAACCGTACGTGCTATTGACCTTCCACTTGGCAATTATGTGTATTTCGTCATTATCTATGTCAGTACAGAACCATTTTTCCAAAATGAAATTGGAATTAAAGGAGCAGTGTGTAGAATTTAGATTGATATTTTGACAGAAATGGAATATAACATTCATAACTACTTTTTTAGTAGTGTATAATCACGTGAGAACAATCTTTGAGTTGCATTTTGCTTAGAATAAGCCCTTTTAGGGGACTTATACCCAATCAAAATACCAATTTCGTTCTGAAAATTTTTAAGAGTAAGTGACTGAGTAGTCCTTTACAATGTGTTCTTTCCATTAAAACATATATTTATTTAATATTTCCACTCAAAAATCATTAAAATTCACTTTGCATCTTTCTAAAAATCCAAATTTTCAGCACGAGAACGTAAATTTCTCAGCAACCGTACGTGCTATTGACCTTCCACTTGGCAATTATGTGTATTTCGTCATTATCTATGTCAGTACAGAGCCATTTTTCCAAAATGTTGCTTCAATTTAAAAATTCGGCAAAGTTTGCATGAAAATTAGGCATTTCCCGCCAAAACTATCATATGCGGGATCAAAACAATATAAAGAATAAAAAAACAAAAAAAAAATGGCTCTGTACTGACATAGATAATAGTTATTTCTTCACATTAGAGGTGGTTGGATCAGAAAATGTTATTTGGTTTTCCCAAAAAATGGTTGAGCGTTATTGCATTAAAATCCAAGATGGCTGCCATTACCATAGCAACGGTGCACGCAGCGTCCGAAAAACATTGTGTTTTTGGTTTCAAATTTTAAGGCAATTAATGTTCCTGAAAAACAAAGAAAATGTTTTGATTGGGTCTAAGTCCCCTTAAAACTTGGCTGAATCCGAATATCCGCACTTCTCCGTACTAGCAGACTCGCAGACCTTGCGGGCGCGTTCACGGGAAGTCTGGGAGTGCTGTCCAAATCCACAATTGATCCAGTCCACAAGGGGCCTCAAGTGGACTTTCTGCGGACTTCCAGAGAGTCTGCTTGGGGTGCAGACTTCAGCAGATTTCACTGGTGTAATTACCCATAATACATTGCAATACGGATGTGACGTTTTCATTTTTCCAAATTGCTGACAGAAGAATAGCACATTCACACACGCACAAAACCACATAAACTAATTAGAAATTTATAATATTAAAACGTTTCTTGAAAAACGCAGGCCAGATATAAAATTCAACATCATCATTATGAAATACAGGCTACAGAGGTAATCAATATGCATTTGCACGGAAACGAGTGAAACAGACTCGAAGCCTGTCACATTACATACGCCTGTAGTCCGTGAGGGCTCAGTCTTTAAGTCCAGAGGGTGGAGATTTGGATTCAGCCCTACATGGGAGCGGGGGCCACCTCCGTGGAGGCCACCATGTTGTGTCGCCATTTTTTCTACGGTAGCCCAGAATGGGGAAAAAAGTGAATGAATAAAGCACTGACACAAGAGAGCGCCTTGCATGTTTTCGCAAGCTTTGCAGCCATCGTAGGTTTTCTGAGAAACGCAATGGTCAGTTGGTTGTAGCCTATTTGTTGTGTTCTGGGGTCCTGGCCTTGGCCAGGACAGCATTTATGGTTTTAACAGTTTCATGTTTCATAGTTCATAGTTCATAGTTCCATAGTTCATGTTCGTAGTCAGTTTTAACAGTTTCGTGTTAGGATCAAGTATTTCATCATTCATGTTTATTGTTCATGTTTTTTACTTTTCCATGTTTTTGTTTTTGCCAGGTCTGCCATGCCACTCCATCGCTTGTCTGCGTTTCGCCCCGTGCCTTCGTTGCTGCACATTTCTGAGCTCTGGTTGGCTTTGTGGTTTCTCCCTTCCTTCTGTGCTGTGCTGATTCGGGGCTCTCTAAGCTTAATTGGCAATTAACTGTTTTTAAGTTACTAACATTTACTAACACTCACTGGGTGGTGTAATTCTTAGATAGGCACATTACTAATATTACTAATTTAGACAGGGAGTTTATTGTCATGATTCCTGCTTTGCTATTTCAAGATCTTGCTGTGGTTTTCTGTTCTTACATTCATGCTTGCTTCCAAGCTGCATACTTAATTGGTACTTAAGCTGAGCACGCTCATTCTCTTAATGAGCAGGTCATGTCATCCAATCTCTGTCCATGTCTTGATCTTGCCATGCCTCTTGTTTCTGCTTCTCCAGGTGTTGCCCCTCATGTTTCCTTGATTTCCAAGCCTTTATCTGGATGCGGTGGAAGTTGGCTGGCAGACAGTGTCTCGCGTCTCGTTGCTTGTGCAAGTTTAGCCAAGTTCTTGTTATCATAGTTCCCTAGCATTTCTAGTTTCAAGTCTTGTCCCAGCCTCTTGTTTTGTGTATATATATATTTAGTCTTGTTATTTACTTTTCTTGAGCATCTTGCTTGGAGTTTCCAGTGCCTTTTTGTTTTTTGCCTTTTGCATTTATTGTTTATAGCTCTGTGTAGCTTCCTTAGTTTGTTTTTTTGCAACCCTTTGGGCCAAGTTTTTTGTTGGCCCTCGTGCCTGTTTTGTTTTGGTTTATCAATAAATCCTCATTCCCTTTTCCCGCATCTGGTGTCACTGATTCCATATCACTATTCTGACCACTAGATGACTCAAAATCTTACTCACTGATCCTTTAAAAGAAGAGGAAGAATCTGAAAATGAAAAGCAGTATTTTACCTCATTATGCCATGCTATTTAATTTCAATTTATTTGTATAGCGCTTTTCACAGATTAACTGTCAGAAAGACGCTTTACAGTCAGAGATGAGTTACTGAAAGGGCAGTGCCCAGCCTATTCCCCACTACAGCAAATGACGCAAAAAACTCCCAGTCGGGAGAAAAATCCTCAAACAGTGGTGAAAAAAAACTCCCCAGTGGGAAGAAATCTCAGGTGGAGATTTATTACACAAGACAAATCTAATAAGCTGATATGACGGCATATTTGGTAGACCTATGTAAAAAAAATCTGTAAATACATTAAATATACAAAAATAAACATGATATTCTCTTAAAAGAAATTGACCACGACCAGATTCACCAGTTGTTGAGAAAAACCTGAATATTCTCTGAGATTAGGAAAAAAAATTATTTTTTGGGAAAAACTTCAGCTTTCTGAAATTATTTTCAAAATAATTACTATTTATCACTGTACAAGGCTTTGATTCAACCTTAGTTCCTGAGTCTGCCTCATCCAAATCTGTTTATTTTGCATATTCTGTAACATTGCAATTGCAATTTGGCGATATCCAGAACTATTACAGTTGAGTCAAAATCTTGTACAGTGACAGAACACTTTTTACGAGTTTTTTTCTCTCTCACAATTTTCTTTTTTTTAAATCCCAGAGAATATTAATTTTTTTCTCTTGCAAACATTTATCTCTTTAATTGAAAATTTTGTAAATATGTTTTTTTTTTTCAAACTAGGAACAATTCATGTTTTTCTCACTCTCTTCACAGAACACAGTCAGACAATGACTTTTACTCATGGTCATTTGTGGCTCCATAAACTATAAATGGGCTGTCCTTCATCTCATAATGCATTTCTTACCTGTATTGTCTGAAGAAAGCAAAACTGGATCAAGGATCCTTTGATCAAGGATTAGCCACCTTCTCTCAGTTTGTCAAATAGGTCTATCCAAAACTGGACACACTGACTTCGCAGGATCAGCCACCATCGTTAAATGCGCTGGTTTCCTGTACTCGAACCAAAAGTGACGGTGTCAGCCTCAGCTTGGTTTTCAGAAAAATGCAAAAAATGCTGCTTTTCAGCCATGCAGCCATTTTCTGTTCCCAAATCTTGTCTGAGACTGGCAGGTCACCCACCAGCTGAGATTACAGCATCCATGAATTAGCCAGCGATGATCTTTGGGTCATTGTTTGTTTTGTAGGCTTCAAGCCATATCATCTTTCAGGAGAACCCATCAATGCAGCTACTGATTGCAATTCCAAATGGCTTGAGCTTGTCGTAGCCATCAATGTCCAAGACATAGTTTGGACCTTGGCTGTGGTACACATGCCTCCGCAGTCTGTTTCTTGACCTCAGACAAACACCTTCACCATCCAATAACCATAGCAATATTGGAACCGTCTCTCTGTCAGTCACAATTCCACTTGACCAACATTTTTGGTGCATCCATCTGTAACCATGGATGTCTCCAGTTGCTGTTCAATAAATGCTGCCATTTCAGCCACATCGGCTTTATTCATTCAACGCCAGAGCCTCTTCTTTCTTAAAATCCTTTCGAGGGTGCGTTTGCTTAGCACAATCCTGTGTGAATTTGCAAGCAAATCAAGTATTTCTTCTGGAGTAGATCCTTGTTTAAAGTAATCTTCAATGAACCAACGATCCATCTTGGTGTCAAATTGAATAGGAAATGTCTAAGAGCGGTTGAGCGAAAGTGTCTCATAATTTCAAATTTGTATCTCATAATTATGACTTTCTTGTCACATAATCATGACATTTTAGCTCATAATTATGAATTTTAATCTCATAATTATGACTTTGTATCTCATTATTTCGTCTTTGTATCTCATAATTATTACTTTTTATCTCATAATTGACTTTCTTATCTCATAATTGACTTTTTATCTCATAATTATGACTTTTTATGTCATAAAGACTTTGTATCTCATAATTATGAGTTTATATCTCATAATTTCGACTTTGTATCTCATAATTTTGACTTTTTATCTCATAATTATGACTTTGTATCTCAATTTTTACTTTTTATATCATGATTTTGACTTTAAATCTCATAATTATGACTGTATCTCATAATTTTGACTTCTTAGCTCATAATTATGACTTTTAATGTCATAATTATGACTTTAATCTCATAATTATGACTTTGTATCTCATAATCATGACTTTTTATTATCATTATTATTATACGCCCGTCTTAAGACGGGACGTTTTATGTCATCACCCCCGTCCGTCCGTCCGTCCGTCTGTTGTCTGTTAGCAATTTCTTGTCCGGGGCATAACTCCTGAGCCGCTTGAGCTACATTCGTGATACTTCACATACACGTGCACCATCACTAGGCGCTGTGTCGCGCACCATGATTTCGTTCACCTGGTCAAGGTCAACGTCACTGGCAAAGGTCAAAGGTCACATGGGGCCCAGATGGGGCTTGTTCGGAGCATTCTTCTCAACCGCTTCAGAAACATCCATGACATTTCACACACACGTGTACCATCACTGAGCGGAGTGTCGCGTACCATGTTTACGGCCCTCCCTCCAAGGTCAAGGTCACGGACAAAGGTCAAAGCTCACATGGGGCTGTTGTCTGTTGGATATTGGTGTCATGTTGTCTGTCCACTTCCTGATCCATGTTCATGACAGGCGTATTATGCACTGTTGGCGGTGCTCTTCTTGTTATCTCATAATTTCGACTTTTTATCACATATTTATGACTTTGTATCTCATAATTTTGACTTTTTTCTCATAATTATGACTTTGTATCTCATAATTTCGTCTTTGTATCTCATAATTATGACTTTTTATCTCATAATTATGACTTTGTATCTCATATTTTGACTTTTTATCTCATAATTTTGACTTTCTTATCTCATAATTATGACTTAACTTAACATTTTTTATATTACTGGCGGGAATGGGCTTCCATAGAGTCTCCTTAGGCTTGGCTTATTTTTTTTTTTGAGAAACAAGTGAGAGAACACATTTTGAAAGAGTGCACATACAACACAACCCAAGATTCCGAAAAAGCCAACAGAACACAAGGGTTAAGAGCCAGTGATTGAATCATTATTGCAATGATCAATATGTTTCAGTTTGGAATAATTAATTTAACCTTGAATAATACAGCCAGTTGCCTCTCATTTCAGAAACAATCATGTTGACGGCATATCTCGTGGATGTGGAAAAGATGTTCCTGTTTTGAGAGGGGCAAATTATTGGCCTGCATCAAGGAAAGGAAACAACTAAGGAGTTTGCTGAAATTTCTTGACCTGGGTTATGAGAATTGTTCAACACATGATTAAAATCGGGAAAGACAGCGGGGAGCCATCAACTTTGCGGAAGAAATGGATTGGAGAGAAGCATGACCGACTGTGTTCGGTGATCACAAAAACTTTTGGTGAAGTCTCATTGTAAAAATGGACAGAGGAAATCATGGCTACGTTTTGTCTTGAAAGTAAGAGCATTTTCACGTGTGCAATTCAAAAAGATTGTGAAGAAATGGAAATAAACAGCAGCATGGCCATAAGGGAGCCACTTCTTAGTTAGGCTTAGGGGAGGAAACAACTTTAATTTGCTAGAGAGTATAAAAATGGACTGTGGAGCAAAGGATGAGTCCAGATTAACCCAATTCCAGAGTGATGGAGAAGTCAGGGTAAAAAAGGGAAGCCCATGAAGCAATGCAACTGTCATGCATAATTCCCACTCTACAAGCCTCTGGGGACAGTTCTAAGATCTGGGCAATGTTTGACTCTCCCATCCTAAATATAAGATCTCGGCCAAAAAGTAAAGCAACCCTAGTTCAAAATAGATGGTGAAACAGATTGTCAAAACAATACCACAATGAATGCACACGTGATCAAAGCTAAGGGCATTCCAACAAAATATTTGTGTGCTACTTTTCTTTTTTGGCTTGGCAGCCTACAAGCATTCCCAACTTTCAGAATTTGTAAGCATGGTTGAATAAGATATGATCTGTAATTTTGCATTGGCGCTCAATCCAATAAAATTTATGTTCCCATTTTTGTATTCAGTCTACACAGCATAGGCTGTAGAGTACAAATAGTTGTGCGTATTAGTGTCACTGTTAGAGAAGTATAATCTTTTCATATGTTTCATGCCAGAATCCTAGATCTGCCTTGGACATCCAAGCAATTGTAAATAAATAAGCTGTTTTTGAGATGTGATGAATGTTAGCGCCATTAACTACATCCTGACAAATATGGGTTGTGCCCTATTTCACAAGTTCCACCGGGACATTTCTTCACAGCAGCTATGTTTGATTCAGTTGTTGTTTTTGCACAAGACATTGTCATTTCACAGAGTGCTAGTTTGGTTAATGGGGTAGTAGAATCTGAACACACTAATTATATCCCCAAATGGTGTTCCAGGGGATATTATGTTTTTGGTCCGACCGCCGCCGCTACCGCCGCACTACGTGTTAATGTAGTAACTTCAATCGGATAACTAGGGGCCGTAGGGGCCGTGTGCACGCATGTGTTGCTCACATAGACGGCGTCAAACGGTACTTGCACTCACCCTCAATCGTCTCGGACCCCTAATCTCATCATCAGTTTTGGTTGCAGTCCAGAATCTGTCACGTACAGGCAGTAACCAGATGTGGCGCTCTTGAGCTGCCATCATCACTCGTGGCTGCCCTAAGAGGGGTCGGACAGTGACAGTGCCTGTGTTCCATTCTTGGATAGACAGCCAACTGATTGTTGAACGGTGACAGTGCAAATGACAAAACACCTCAGCGGGTGAGATCTGCCCGTAACATGCCAATGGCTCTTTTTCTCTCTCCTGTGTCACAAGCTGTTCCATTTTCTTGATGCAGTAGCATTTTTCATTTTTTTTGTTGGCTTTATGTAGGCTATTGACCACACCAAAAAGAACAAGTCAAGTGTCACTGTACACATCACAAACAGCTCAATGTTTGTTATTACGGAAGTGTTTGGCGCCTGCACGTGGTGCGCATTAGGATTACAATACCACGCACTTTTCTTTATTTCCTCTTGTGCCTCACTGGAAAAGCAATAAAAATCAATGGATTCTTCAATTCCATTGAAGATGCTGCAAATACAGTGCATACCTCACCTGTGTGTTTTTAATGGCGCTCAGTTTATAAATGAGGACTTCTCAGAGGCTGTGCACGAGAGGAGGAAAACTGAAAGGAACTGATCAGAGGAAGCTGAAAGATGCCCATAAAAGGAAAGATATAGCATGCTTAAAATATGACAAACTAGTCATTAAGTCCAGGGGCAAAAACGCTCAAACACAGTTGAAAAATATTTATGGTTCAAACATTTTCTACTGTCTATTTTGTTTCATGATGCGGTCTTAGTTCATGTATACAAGTCATTCAGCTTTTCAACTGAAAGGTCTTTCGCTAGTTCATTGAATATTTGCAGTCTGAGGCAAACAAGTGAGGAGACCTATCACATCATGTTGTCGAATAATATTCTAATTATAGCCTGGTCTCAAACACACTTGAGCTCATCCTTTGTGGGTGACGAGCTAATGGTGTGTGGTTAATCCAATATTTAGAAGGGACAGAGATAAAAACGGCAGGGGTGTCACGACTTTCTACATCCAGGATCATACCCCAGTTAAAATGAGAAATGATCTGATGTCGTACAATGTTGAAGGATTGTGGATAAAGGCTAATTTACCAGACCTAAAGCCCATTTTGGTTAGTTGTTATAGCACAACACCCTGTGCCAGCATTAAATATTTGAATGGGATTCGTGATATGTTTGATGCAGTCTTAGATGCAAATACAGAAATAACTATCCTAGGTGACTTAAATATTGATAGGATTTCTCCACAATTCCAAAACAAAGTATGACACTGCCAACCAGAGTAGTACTAACAATTCAGTCACATCCTCTGCTAGTTTAGACCATATTTTCACAATAGTCTCAGAACACTGCTCAACAACAGTTTCAGTACAAACTAGCTGCAGGAATCGCGATATGAAGCCAGTAACAAGGAAAACAAAGCTACCCAAGGGTGGCAGTGGGGCACTTTATCAAAGAACATAAAAGCGTTTTGAGCTGTTAGTGAGTGAAATTCAAGTTGCAGATTGGTCCAATTTACAGATATATCAGAGAAAACTGTTGATAAGCATGCATCTCTGAAGAACTTCTGGCCAAGATGTGCACCACAGCTGGATGCAAATTAGACAGAATTAATGCGAGACAGTGACAATGCAAAGAAAATAGCAAAGCGTTTTGGTGACTCAGCAGACAAAGAACACAATCACACTTTGAGAAATAAGGTAGCTAACATGAATGAAAAGAGGAAAGAAGATGACAACACAGAATCACAAAATCACAACATCACAAAATTAATAATTAAGTAATTTAATTATTTCACAAACACAGAAGAGAAATTAGAGCGGAAGGAGCCCGCAAAGATTAGTGTTGTCTCTTATACAGCAATTTTCTAAGAAATTATGTAGGAGAGGAACTGCACCTTTGCGTTTCACAAAGTTTAAAAGAGTATGTCGAAGGCATTGTAATGTCCTTACCAGATGGAAAGTCATCAGGGATCAATAATTTACAAAAGTAGATGCAAGCTGGTTAGAGTTGCTGCAAAGCATCAGCCAAATCCCATTTGTCATTTTTTTAAATTAAAAGATGTATTCTCAGGGAAAGAGTTCAAAGTTATACCATTGCCCAAAAATAATAGATCCTAATTCACAGGGCAAATAGTCAAACTCTTAGTCTACTTATAACACTAAGTAAGGTAATGGAGATCACCACTCTTGAACAGATGTAGAAATACTTTTTCACCAACGAGTTGATCGCTAAATTTCAACATGCATAACGAGAGGGTGACTCCAAATGAACCACTTGTCTTGGTCAGCTCATATTGATGATGTAGTAGCCAAAATAGGGAAAGGTATTGCTATGGAAAGGAAATTCATTACATGCATACCTGCTTCCATTCTTAATGAGATAGTGCAGTCACTTGTTTTGTCACATCTAGAATATTGTCCTATCGTATGATCATAAGCATAACAGAAGGAGCTGCACAAACTTACAGTTGGTTAAAACAGAGTTGCCAGGGTAGTTTTTCAGTGCTCATATAGCATGAACATATTTTTTATGAATAAAAGCCTCTTACAGCTGATAGCTGAATGCAGACTCCTAGTAAACCTTCACTCATTTTTTTTTTTTTTTGGTGTAGTCTCCAAGGAATCCCACATTTTTAGCTGAACAATTAGTTTATAATGAAAACAGTCACACTCATTATGCTAGACAGGCAGTGGGTGGTGACCTGCGGCTTCAACAGTCAAGGAATGAAAATTTAAAATCCACCGTACCCTATAGCGCCATATTTAACTGGACAATGCCACCAGTATCTGCAAGGCTAGTACGGAATTAAATACAGATTTTAAAACATACTAAAAAGCGAACTGTTGCCGATGACTGTTAGATTTTTTTTTTGTTGTTTCTTGTGGCCATTTTTTAAAATCAACCCAGTTACCCTTTCAGATGAGAATTGCTTTGGATTTTTTTTTTGTGTGTTATCACAGATCACATTAGCCAGCGGCAGCTGTGACTTTGTCATTGGAAGTCTCTGTTGTTGTGGTCTTTGTCATACCAGTGTAGTTGTAAACTTGATGGGCCAAACTGGACATTAAATGTTTTATGTAATCAAAGTCAAGAACTAATTGTAATTATATCTTCATTTTTAGATTCCTTGACCATGAAAACATGGCAAATTGATTCATAATGCTATATCAATATTAGTTCCAAAGCGTCTTGGCTGTATAAAGATGTCTGTTGCATGTTTCTAGCTTCATTCGTTTTTTTTTTTTCTTATGATGCAACATTTCCCCTCATGTTGTGATTTACACAGATATTAGTCCTACATTTATTTCATCTATTTTTTCAGATTCCCTGACCAAGAAAACATACCATTAGCAACTGAATTCATAATGACATCAATATTAGTTCAGTAGTTATTCACAAAAATCAAATTTTCCGTAATGGTGGTTTTCTTCTGGCTCTAGTTCCCTGGCTTTTGAAGATACAGTAAATCCCGTGACACCTTCCTAATTCTGCAATATCTTGGCTATATAATGGTGTTTGTCGCATGTTTGTAGCTTCATTTGTTCTCTTCCTATAATGAAAGTTCCGAGGGTCCCCTACTTTCGTATTCTGGATCATAGTATCATAGTGTCCGGAATTATTCCATTTTCAGGATCAGTCTTTGATGTATTGTAGAACATGTTCAAAACTTGTCCTGTATTTTTTTCCAAGTGCCCTGACCATTTTTGGTGGAGTTATATGCATAAATGTCGAAAATGGCCCCAATGTTTAAGAATCCAATCTCCCAATGTTAAAGAATCCTTTAAAAAATGCCTGTATCCAGACGGAGATCCGGATCACTTCCAAAATCTAATTATTTCTTCCTTACCAATCTGTACAATCCCTGAAAATTTCATCAAAATCTGTCCAGAACTTTTTGAGTTATTTTGGAAACCAACAGACAAACAAACAAACAAACCCAGGCAAAAACATAACTTCCTTGGCGGAGGTAATTAGGCGTTTTTAATTTTTCTGTTTCTTTTTTTTAAGTTCTTGTTTCCTTCCCGAAAAAAAAATCAAGTTCAGGCTCTTGTGCGAAGGGAAATATTAAATAGTCACACAGTTACGCTATAACCTTACCATTTGAAGGCAAACATTTTGCTTTCATTAAAAATGTTATATTTAATGTTTTTTCATGTCCGTTAGGGGAGCGCCGGTGCAAAAGTAACTCTGTTTTACGGCGATTTACTCAGACAAATGGTAAACTTTTTTTTATTTAAAGATTGTCTTTATCGCTCCATGTCATATTTATGATGAAATGATAGGTCATTTAGTTTTGTAACAAATCCTGAAGTTTGAAATGTCAGTCTTTTTCCACTTTAGAAGCAATCCTCATTCAAATGTCACAGGAGTCACTGTCGGGACTGAAGTAGCAACGGTTACGTTCGTCCCTCTCTTGCCATCTTGCTTGCTATCTGGGAATAAACCTCTTTTTTATGCTGTTTTAGGTGCGAAAGCTTGCATATGAGCAGGCCGAAAATATTGGCCTCAAAACTCCATATTCATGGAATAAAAACCAGATGGCAGGGAAGGATTGGCTCACCTCCTTCCTCGAGCGCAACAAAACCCTGTCCATCCGTCGACCTCAAGCCACTAGCATGACCCATTTCACCAGCTTCACCAAGACCAACATGACAGCGTTTTTTAACAACCTACAGACCTCACCCACTATCATTTTGAAGCAAATGACATCTGGAACATGGATGAAACAGGTAAAAATTTATATTTAGATAAATTAAAAAGCATCAGTGATTTTTCAACAGCAATAATTCATTTCATTTATTATTTCAGGTACCACAACAGTTCAAGAGCCAGACAAAATCATTGCCACCGAGGGGCAACTTTGTTCCCCCTTACTTTATCTTCCCAAGGAAGAAGTTCCTGGACCACTTCATCCGGGATGGTCCCCCTGGCTGCACTGGTTCTGCCAATGGATCGGGGTGGATGGAGGAGGCAGATTTTTAGGCCTTTTTACAGCATTTTGCAAGACACACCCGCGTGACCCCGGAATCAAAGTCGCTGCTACTCTTAGACAATCATGCATCACACCTCTCTGTGGCAGCTCTGGACTTTTGCAAGTCACAGTGCATTGTACTCCTGTCTATTCTACTCCACTGCTACCACCGTCTTCAGCTGCTAGACCGAAGTGTTTTTGGTCCTCTGAATCACTACATTAACTGTGCAGCAGACAACTGGATGCGAATGAACCCTGGAAGAACTTTGACCATCTACAACATCCCAAGTCTTGTGGCTAAAGCTCTGCCTCAAGCTGCGATACCAAGCAGCATTTCATCTGGGTTCAAGTGTACCGGTATCTGGCCCTTGAATCCAGATATTTTCAGTGCGACAGACTTTGCTCCAGCTTTTGTGACAGACCGTCCTGCACCAGAACCGACTCCATCCCCAGTGCCAGTGTCAGCTCAATCACCAGCGCCCTCCTCATCACCAGCACCAGCTCCCTTAAGACACCACCCAGACAGCAAGCACCCCTGCTCCGGATCTGGAGTCGGCACAGAGCCAGGGCAGATCCAGAGCGGAGGTGCTTGCTATCTGGGCACCAACCTAGCCAGAGTCCATTTGAGCTGCATCCCCATGAGTCTGCCATTCCTGTAGATGGTGAGTTTGTGTTTGTCTTTAAATGTGCATGTTGAGCCTTGCAAAGCATTTTTTTTATATTATCTATCCAGGTATGATGAATGTCTTGTTTGTGGGGAGACATTTGCCTCATCTTTGCCTAGAGAAGTGTGGGTGCGGTGCATCTTTTGTCTGCTGTGGTCACATGAGGCATGCACTGAGGGTGCCGCTCATTATATCTGTTGCAACTGTGATTATGAGTAATTTCATAATTTTTATAAATAGACCAATTGCATATTAATCATGTTCAAGTTTACTTTTGAAACATTTCAAGCCAATTAAAATGTTTAAAACAAATGTCTGCCTGTTTTTGCTTCTGTTTTAACAACAGAAATTTAAAAAGATTCCAGTAAATTTGATCATGTTACTTTCGCCCTGGCCATGCATTACTTTCATCCCGGCTGGATGGGTCGAAAGAAGCAATCTGCAACTTCCGTTCGACGTCAAACTATGCCAAAGTCAATATATATTGGGATGATTTAGCACATGATATTGACAGAGCACACACGAAAGTAGTCTGTAACGTTATCTTGCTCTCAAATGTTGACTTTCTCGTTTTGTTTATATTTAGTCTATTGTCACGGTTATTAAAATTAACTGCATTCTGTTGTAATGTTTTCTTCTAGGACCCCTGAAAGACTAGTGGTCATTACACTGGCAGCTAATGAGGATCCTCATAAAGCAAAACAAAAACAAAAACGCACTTGCACTTGTGGTATACAGGCTAGAATGAGTGTGTTGATGCTTTTACATTGGACATAATAAATGCAGACTCAGAGGAAGACTTGCTAAACTTAAATATGTAATATGGATGGGGAACCTCAATTATCTCATGGCGAACCTTTATAAAATATTTGGACATACAAATCCTAACTCATATATTGTTTTCGATTGTTATGCTTAAAGACACAACTTTAGCCAGTCTGAATAATAATATTGACTTCTCCTCCTTTCTCAAGAGAAACTATTCTTTTCTGGTTTCCATTTTTGTATGTGACGTATATCTTTTATATGATGACATACATATTCAAGTGGGCATTTCTTAAATTTGATTTATGCAAATTTTTGTCCCATTCCAGACTGTTTCTTGGTTGTTGTTTTTTTTTTTCACCGGGTACCCAATTTTTTCTTTTTTTTCACATGTACATTGCCATGAATATCCTTATTCTTTCCCTGATGAATTTATGTTGATATGAGACTTTCTGTGCTGTATATTAAGCGTGCTATTATGACTGTTATGATTTATGACACGATATGATGACGTGTAACATTACTGCAATCTTAAGTCATGGATCATGTTAATGTTTCTCAATTCTCATGCACTTTTAATAGACCCCAACAGCAGTAAGTAATCAAGGCCACGGAGATCTTAAATATGATGCAATGATCTAATAAATCAAATCAAACAATCATCACTTACTTCCAATGCGTCGTGTTGACGCAACGTAAACATGAAAAGAAGGATATCAGTACATAGTCTATATTTAACGCATAACTTAAAAGAAAGTAAAAAATGTTCTGACCCAATGTGACCACACATGTTCCTCATTGATAGGCCTTCGGTTTGTTATTCATTAAATGAAGGCCATCGATCATGGCAATCATTTTTGCTGCAGTTTTGAATTACTTATCAAGATATTTTTATTGTTGTTCCTGAGCCGGAGAGAGCCAGAGGGCAAAAAAGCAAATATGTGACCATATGACAGTTATTTCAAGCAGATTTAAACAAGCAGCTAAAGAAAATAATAAAAAACTAGAATCACATTACATCCTGGGGTCTCTTTTTTGAGAGTGAGCTGGAAATATCTTGTCTTTTAGATATGCCGCCCAAGCTTCCAGAGTGCCCGTTTGGCAGCAAATGAAAAGGTTCTTGAGACACAGTGTCGCAATCTGTGTCGTCAAGCTGCACAGGGTTGTTGCTGTCCAAGCACACGTTGTGCAGGATGCAGCAAGCCTTCACCGCAGTGCTGGTTTTCACTATAGAGTGCATCTGCAGTGATTTCAGCCTGTGGAACCGAGAGTGAAGCACGCGAAAGGCGTTCTGTACCACCTTCAGGGTGGACTGTACCCTCCAGTTATAGCGTCCCTTTCTTATGACCAGGTTGCCATAGTCAGGGAAGGGTGTGAGAAGGTGCTCAGAGAGCGGAAAGGTGGCATCTCCTACGAGATGTCGGCCTTGAAGGAGAGCATGTGGGTCTTCCTCCAGTGCCTTGCCTACTTCTGTCATCTCAAAGACCTGGGAATTGTGCCACCCACCAGGGTGCTCAGCGCTGACGTGGACAAACCTTCCTCCATGGTCGCAGAAGCCCATGAGGTTGATGGAGTAGAACATCTTGCCATTGAGATAGGCCTCGGGAACTGGAACTCCCTGGGGTTTGTCGATCGGGATGTGGCAGGACCCCACTGCACACAGTGTGCCTGGCAGCCCAGCAAGCAAGAACCCAGCGACTGACGCCTCAGCCTCCAACCCCTTGGGCCATCTTATTTTGTTGGAAAAATGTTCGGCAATCAGAGCACAGAACTCATGCAAGTGGTCGCAGATGACGGATTTGCTCGTCTGGAACCTCTCTGCTACATCTCTGTATGACTCCAGGGTGGTCAATGTCCAGAGACTTGAGAGAATGATGTTCCTCAGTGGCCATTTTCTTCTCATGAAGTTCCAGTTTAACGGCTCCAGAGATGTAATAAGCTCCTACAGTCACATAGAGATACATTTGCATGAGTCAAATTGCAGCTGTAGGTTAGCTATTGCAGGCAATATACACAGCACACACAAGTGATAACGTTGCTTAGATGCAACCAACAAACTGATGCGATGAACCAAGAATGCGCTGACTCTAAAGACTAATTTTTCAGACTTGTCAATATTTTGTTGTGCATTTATCTACAACCCCAAATTAGTTTAAGTTGAGATGGTACATTAAACATTCATTAAAACTGGATGCAGTGATTTGTAAATTATTTGCGACCTGTGTTACGTTGAATACAATATGACTGCATATTATTTGATGTTTCACCACATGGAATTTTCTGATTTTTTCAAAATAAAAACTTACTAATTTTATAAAAGGTTAGAGCAGTAAAGTATTTACCACTTTGTAAAGTTGCTATTTGTTTTCACAAGGCTTAATAAATGTTTAGAGGCATGAAATAATCATTTATTGTCTTCAAAGTAATTTTGGCCCACTTTTCCAAAAAACAAGTTTTAAGGTGTGCAACAGTATGGGGTCTTTGTTGTCGCATTTTGCCCTTCAAATTGCACTACACATTCTCTATGGGGGACAAGCTGGTAATGGAGGCAAGCCAGTCTAGCACCAGCACCCTCTTCTTACACAGCCATGCCTTTGTGATGCATGCAAAATTAAGTTTTGTATTGATCTGTTGAAATATGCACGGGCATCCCTGGAAAAGATGTCATCTTGAAGGCTGCATAATTTGCAACAAAATCCCAATATAATTTTCAACATCATCATCGCCTTTGAGGAAGTGCAAGTTGCTGTTGCTCAGGACACTGATACAACCCCGTGTCATGACAGAGCATGGCCTCTGGACTTGTTGCTAGTAGCAGTCATTCTGGATGTTCTATTTCTTCTTTGGTCCAAGGCATATACTGTATTGATTTATCTGACTTCAATGCATGTTTCCACTGTGTAATGGTCCATTGTAGATGCCTCTGAGCCTAGAGAAGTCAGCAGTACTTCTGGACATTTAACAAGGCTTCATTTCTGCATTATTAAGTTTTAACTGGCATTTATGGAGTAACTACGCACTGTAATATTCAAAAAGGTTTGTCCATGTGGTTATATCAGTTCTTCAGGCAGGGCCGTCTGAGTGATCTGAGATCACAGGTCTAAAGCTAAGGCTTGCGCCCTCGCCCTTCTTGCTCAGAAGTGTCTCCACATTCCTTTAACTTTTTAATTACATCATGCACTGTAGAGGGTGAAATATCAAGTCCCCTCCTATCATTCTTCAAAGAACATTAATCATAAACCTTCAACCTTCATTTTCTTCATGCATTTGTGGACAAAGTGGTGACCCTGAGCCAATCTTTGCTGCTTTGCTGCTACAGTACAGGGCCTTTTGTAGATGTTATTTCAGTAAAATGATTGCCATCACCTGCTGACATCAGCTGTTTCAAATCACATCATTATTCAACTATTTTACGTCATTGTAAGCCTGAAATTACCCAAGAACTAACTTTTGCAGTGCTGGTCTGAATAGCAGAAATGGACGAATATTTTCAAATAAAATTGGATAGAAACATTAAATGTCTTGTTTGCATGCTGTCTGCAATGAAATGCAATACAAAGTAAATGTAGAAATCACTGCTTTCTTTGATCTTTGTGACTTTTCCATTTCATCCCAATTGTTTCCAAGTCGGTCAAACGTGCTTTCACCCATGCAATTACAGCGTGCCATGAAAAAGTGTATACAGCTCT
Organism: Gymnothorax reevesii; assembly: GCA_029721435.1. Taxonomy (NCBI): domain Eukaryota; kingdom Metazoa; phylum Chordata; class Actinopteri; order Anguilliformes; family Muraenidae; genus Gymnothorax; species Gymnothorax reevesii. Next base: position 46,035,981 of record CM056576.1, read on the forward strand.
TCATTATTTGTTCCTTTTTGCATATTTGCCACATTTTATTTCATTGTGTAAAATGATCATGACATTTATTGATGGGAAAACATTGTCCAAAGCCAGCTGGCCCAGTGAGAAAATGTAATTGCCCCTTTAGTTACTCAACCAGTTAATAAACCTAATTTAATAGATAAGTACTTAAAAATAGACTAGACACACCCAAACTTGATTACCGTCAGGTCTGTTGAATTTAAAAATCAAGTAAATAGCACCTTATCAGCAATATGAACAAAGCAAAAAATCTCAACAAGAAGTACAGTATGCCACAAAAGACAACCATGAAATACTCCTAGCCACAATTTTGGCGTTCTAGCCTGGAAATGAAATGCGACAGAGAGAAGGACACAAGTACAGGAGGACGGACAGAAGTATGAAAAGGCGGATCTACGCAATGAGATTTATCAACATATTAGATTTTGCGGAGCAAATTTGAACGATTAATAAGTTCTGGCCCAGAAAATAAGTGTGACGGATGGACATACAGACAGATGCGGATGGACACACGGAAGGACAAGATCTATTCCAATATCCCCCTTCCACTGAGTGACAAGAGATGAGACCGCATTTTATTGAAACAAATCATATGCCATTATTTTCGATCAGACAAAACATGGAGTGGTGAATCTTCCCAGGAGTGGCTGGCCTACCAAATTTCTCTCAGAGCGGATCAACAACTGATCTCCAAAGTCAAAAGAAAACAGATTATCATCTCAGGAACAGCAAACTTCACTCACCTCAAGTAACGTCAACATTCATGATTCCACTGATGGGAAGGGCTGGGACTAAACTCGAAAACCCTCTAATGTGGATGAAATTGAGAGGACCAAATTCCTCCACAGCAATGTATAAGACTGATTTGCAGTTACTCAAAGCATTTGGTTAGAGTTGCTAATGGTGACATGACCAGTTATTAAGTGTTGGGGGACAATTGCTTTCTTACATGGGCTATATAGGTGTTTGTTAACCTTTTGTTCGGGAAATGAATGATCATTTAAAAACTGCATTATTTTTCTTTGTGTTGCTTAGTATTTTTAGATTTTGCATGAAGATTTGAAATGATTTTGTGTGACATATATGCAACAAAAGAGTAAACCATGAGAGATGCAAATACTTTTTTGTGGCTCCGTACACTCTAGAGCGAATTGGTTACATACCTCGACTTGAGTTGGTGTTAACTGGAAATGGGTCTGAAACTCACTTATACTGTATTTAGGCACCACAGTATTTATATAGTTGCCTTCATCTTTATTCCTACAGCAAGAAAAATGACGTTAAGGAATGGTAATGGAGTTTATTAGTTCCTTCCTGAAACAAGTTTAAGAGCTGCTCAGATGTTGTTTTAACCACAGTTTTGGTAGTCTGTCCCTTGTAGAAAAAAAAACAGCTCATAACTCAACAGCTCAATATGTTTTGGGAAGCCATATTTTCAACACTTCTAGAGGCCATATCATATTACGCCAAGAAAACAGACAAACTTTATCGCCTGTGAAATGGATTGTGCCAGGGCCAGTCCATATTTCATGCCTCAAAACCTGACTTTACATTCACGGCTCTTCACTAACATCATAGAATGCTGTTGCACTCATTGGGATGTATAAGCCAAACTTCTAAAATGACTTTTAAAAATCCTTTGGAGTTTTGCTACCAAAATGCATTTTGCCATCTGCAGACAATGCAGTACTGTTATAATATAATACATATATTATCCATCCATTCATATGTTTTAATATTATGAAATTATTCCCACAAAATAATCAAAGAAATAATTTTGCTACAATACCCTGCATAGACTACTTGTAATAGCCTAAATATTGATGGATAGCACAGATAATCTGTGTAACATGCACAATGATATGAATTTATGATGATTTTTATGCAAAGACCATTTTGACAACTTTCAAAACTATACACAGCTGTACTCTCACGCTTTAGATAACATGTGGAAATGCATGTTTCTAGTTTATAATAAAGATTATGGATAAACATCTCTTCGCAGACGCTATAACCATTGACGCATCATCTTTTTTTGTTAATTAGTCAGGTTTTTTAGAATAACCATTCAATGTCATTAAAGGGAACCCAGCCAGTTAAAAAAAATCACTGATGCTGTGTTTACTGTGATCAAGTAGCATGGATAGAGGAGGGACTTGCAAAGCAAACTCACTATTTGTGGCGTGATAACAAGCCAAAAAAAATTGCTATTCTAAAGTAATATTTCTTAATATCTATCAAACCTATCATCTCACATTCCCAACTCACATTTCCACCCACTTTTCTAGACATATCTATTCCTACAGTTTTCCAGATGTCTATGCAAAACCAAATGTCGAATGCCCATTTTAACAGCATAAGTTCACTGACTTTGGACTCTGGGGTTACCAAAACATGCCAATGGTGTACCTGCCCAAAACATCCAATTTTGGTCTCTTCTGACCTCAGCACCATCGTCCAGTCATGTTTCCAATGACCTTAGGCAAGTGCATGCATGGGTCTAAGACTCAGAAAACGCCCTCTTTCTGCAAGCCATCCAAAAAGCCTGAAGTTATGGTGGTGACAATTGATGGTGCTTTTTGAAATGTGTGTTCCACATGTGTGGAACTCACCTGACAAAGGCCATGTTGGCCAAAAGGTTGTATGGAATAAAGTTTTCTGGGAGCGACTTAAACAGCGTACGGACTTTCATTCTTTTCTACTGCTGTTTTTTTGGGTCTGCACCAGTGATATCTATTTTTGGATGTGCGTGCATTTATTCAATTTTTGCCACATTCCAGCACAACACAGGTGGACACCAGCAAGGTCATCCAAGGACGCCCAAGCTGCAAGGAGTCAAATACCATTAACTACGGAACCATGTCACCCACTTATGGATTTGTGGTTTTTGCTTTAATCTGTTATTCGTGTTTGGGTCAAAGACAAATAAGCCTTTTATAAATTTCTTAAAAATAAATCTTTAAAAAATATACAGAATCATTTATTTGAAGTTGGAAGAGTGTGTTTAAACAAGTATTAATGGTTGCACAACATTTACAGGGTTTCAGTACAGTTTTAGACTGTATTTGTAATTTCACCAGCCAAAAAATGTCAGGTGGTGCAACCAAAAGTTTCTTGAAAAAAACACACTTCCATCTTTTTTTCCTAAGTGATTTTTTAGTAAGTTTACCTGAGAGTGTTTACTCTCCCTAAAACATTACTATTTTGTAATTGAGCTTGGTATTAAAAGTAACTTCTTTTCTTTTTTGTATGGGGCGGGTATTTTGGTTTCCCAACATCCAACTTTAGATTTAAAATGTGAATAAGTACTTTACAAATTTAAAAAGTATATTGTTGAATAGAATGATTATTTATATCACAATTTCCAAACATTTGTTCACGTCAATCTCCCATTTCTTGGTTTAAATTAGTATTTAACCTGGTTGCACCACCTGACGACACGGTTGCGCTGCCTGGCAATATTCATAATAACAACAAATATGTTGAATAATTGCATTTTTATTTCACAGAATAAAAAATCCCAGGTGTCTTGGGTCTATTCAAGTATTAATTTGTAAATATAAAAACGTATCATTCTATTTTGTATTCTGTACTAAACAGATCAGAAACAACATTGTGTTTGGGCAACATTGCAGAACAAAAAAGATATTTCATATTCAATAGAAACTGTATAGGGTCGAATGAAGCATTAATTGGTACAGATAAAAACTAGTTTTCATTGCATTTAAGTAAACTGTACTGAACTGATCAGAAACAACATTGTTTGGGCAACATTACATGACATTACTTTTTGCAAGATATCTTTCTCTGTCATCTCCATCATTTTTAATGCATTGCCTGTGGCGTGCCACTTTTTCTTTGCTTGATAGTGGCATCTAAAATCATTGAAAGGGATATTTTGAAAATGTAATAATAAAAAATTATTATACAGTATATAGTGTATAATACAACCCCAATTATGCAATAGTTGGGACAAAGAGTAAATTGTGAATAAAATAAAAATGTAATGACTTTCAGATCACAAGAGCCAAAATGTTATTTACGATACAACATAGATAACATTTCAAATATTGAAACTGTGACATTTTACATTATACGAAATGAGCTTATTTCAAAATTTCTGGCTGCAACAGGTCTCAAAAAAGTTGGGACGCAAGCATAAACGGGCTGGAAAAAAAAACAATCCGGGGGACCCACAGCACTATAAATTTGTGTACCAGCTCAGCAGTTTTACTTAATCAGCTAATACTAATTGTCAATCTCGTAGTTCATTGAATCAGGTGTCCCCAATAAAGGAACAATGCCATCAGACATTAAACTTTCTGATTAAAAAGAGCATTTTACAATGACCTAACTTTAAGCACACTAAGTAGAACAAGTTGCTATAAAAGTAAGCAGAAAACTAACTTCATGATGTGGGTCATGTTTTATTTCATTAAGTACCCTATTCCATTGAATCTGGAGGCCAGAATTAAAAATTAGAATAAAATATTTTATATTTGGTCCCCTAAGCTTGAGATAATCATGAAAATCTATTTTTAAATAAAGAATTGTCTCTGTGACATCAAATTTCAATTTTGTCAACCAGCAAATCTTCTTTAATGGTGTCTCTTAACTCAAAAAGTAGCCAAAGTATCATGTATGATTGTACTAGCCCCGGTTTACCACACCTATTTCAACTTAGCAAGAGACTGATGATTAGGATTTGATTGACTGAATCATGCTGTTGCTAAGCTGGCAGACAAACGTGCAGGGCAGTGGGTCCCCAGGACTAAAGTTGAGAAACACTGTCTTAGAGAGGCTGAGTCTCTCAGAAGTAAAGATGGCCAGAGGCTCTCCAACCTGTGAAGGCTTGCGTCAAAAAATTGTGGAATACTTTAAAAACAATGTTCCTCAACGTCAAATTGCAAGGGCAATTGCAATTGCAATTGCAGACAGACAAACAAACGGGCGAAAACATAACCTCCGCCCCAACTTCGTTTGCAGAGGTAATGTGCTCATTTTGGGGATAAAATTGTAAAATTTCTCAGTTTAAACATTTGCTTATTATTTCTATTGTTAATGAAATATTGGCTGGTGTGATTTGAAAGTCATTGCATTTTGATTCTATTGACAATTTACACTTTGTTCCAACTATTTCAGAATTGGGGTTATATATATATATATATATATATAGTGTATATAGTAACTATTAATGTACATTTAATTAATATCGTTAAAAATATTCATTTGTATATTTTAGGTTAACATGTTTATTAAATCAAGAAAGGACATTCCTTCTGGTTGCGCCACCTGGCTTACTGGTTGCGCCGCCTGACATTTGCTACTTATTCCCAATTATGCAGGCATCTACTTGGACACCTATATAAATTTTTGACTTTGCTGGCTAGTTCATTCATTCATTCATTGTTACATTAGAGTTTGAGAATAAAATAACTTTTTCTTAGTTTTATATTGGTTGTACCACCTGACATGTAAACTGAGCAAGTCCAACTATGAAGAGAAAGTATTTATTTTTTTATCAATATTTGAGAGGATCTACATACCTTTTACTCATCAGTAAAGGTCACTTGAGGTCCTTTCGATGAAGAAATATCCCATTTACTCATCTCTCTCTTCAATTTAAAATAAAAGTTGGATGAATGCGGCAGCGCCTCCCTAACATTTCAGATATGCAGATTTCCTGACAAATTTATTTTTAATATTCCAAATAAAATAGAAGAACAATTAAACCATTAAACTTGGTATGTGGGCTTAGACAAATTTTCTCTGGGGCGTCTGCAGCTAGTGCAAAATGCTGCTGCTTGCCTTTTGACCAGTAAGAAAAAATGTGACCACATCACACCGGTTTTGGCCTCTCTGCATTGGCTTTCTGTTCGCCTCAGGATTGATTTTAAGATTTTGATGTTTGTTTTTAACATATTGAATGGCCTGGCCCCCCAGTATGTATTTGAACTTATTGGATGGCATGGCAGCACAGTAGTTAGCACTGCTACCTCATAGCAAGAAGGTTGTGGGTTTGAATCTGGCCTGGGGCCTTTCTGTGTGAATTTTGCATGTCCGCGTGGGTTTCCTCCGGGTACTCCGGTTTCCCCCACCCACAAAACATGCAATATAGGAACACTCCTGTATGGCTGTGTGTGATTGTTTGGTGGTGGTCGGAGGGGCCGTAGGCGAGTACTGGCGTCCGTCAGTCTGCCCCAAGGCAGCTGTGGCTACAAAAACGTAGTTTACCACCATCAGAGCGTGAATGTGTGAGTCAATGAATAATGTATGCATTATGAAGTGTCTTGGAGTGGCCAGGAAAGCGCTATATAAAACTGATGCATTATTATTATTAACAATGTTCACACATCAGCTAGAGCACTGAGGTTATCAAATAAGTTGCTTTTAGATATCCCGATATCTAAACTAAAGGTGGCCGAGCCTTCGCAGTGGATGCCCTTAAATTGTGGAACAGCTTACCATTATACATTAGATCTGCCCAGACTCTTGAGATGTTTAAGTCATTACTGAAGACCCATCCCTTCTTGTTGGCTTTTGATTCATGTTGAGCTGAACATTGCCGATAAATGGGCTGTTTTATTGATTTTTGTGTTTATTGTCCATGTTACCTAGTTTTCTATTGTTACACTTTAATGTTTTGTGTACTGTGCGCTCTAACATTTTTTCTTTTTTTCCCATTCCTATAGTTGTATTTTAATTTTTTAGTGCTTTCTAGTTTGTACAGCACTTTGGCAGACTTCGGTTTTTTAAATGTGCAATAAAAATAAATTTGACCCTAGACCCTTTGTTTATTTGAAAGATTTTCAATATAAAATTATGCCCCCATATTAATATTATATTAATTCATATTTTAAATTACATTTTTTTATACATTTCACATAGTGTTAACTTGCTCGTACAGTTGACCCACCTGACATTTTGAGGGTCTGAGATGGCAAAACATAAAACTTATATCATTTTTATGATAAACTGGAAATATGTTCAAATTAAACTTGTTTTCTAGAATAAAATGATGCTTATTATGAATCATTTAAAATTATTTTAAACCAAAGTAATGCACTCGGACACAAAAATCTGCATGTCACGTCATTGACCCATTTAAGAATGGCTAATTTTTTGTTTTAAAGTCTAGGAAAAATAATGTTGGCTGTGCCCCAAATTTTTTGATAGTGCCTCCTAATTTGTTTAACTTGGGGGCATGGTGCTCTGTGCGTTCCAAAATTTATTTGTGAGCTCCAGCCTTTTCGAAGTAGAGGCACATGTGCTCCTTGGGGGGCGGGATGTTAGCAGCGGCAGGTTTATCTACAGCATCAGAGCCACAGTTAAAGACTTTAATCAGCTGCCACACACTGAACAGTCAGTCAAAATAATAAATTTCGAATATTTTCAGTCTCCAGTTTTTGAAAGATAGTAAGGTATGCTTAAAGATGTAAATATTAACTGGCATTTTTAGTGCTAACCAGCCCATGTTGATAATTTTTCAAACCCAATTAAGATGAAACCATGTCATCTGCGTCCAATTCTTCCGCAAGCAGAAATGCAAGGCAAGTTTCCATCGCCATGATTCTATTTCTCTTCTTCACAATTTAGATGAAACCATATCCATTTCTACATAAAAAAGCTGTGGAATGATTAACTCTCGCACCATCCTGTTACCGTAAGAAGCGTTGTGCCATAAACCTAACTATTCAGTTCCGATGTGCCACTCAATACGCAACGGAGGAATTTTGAAAGCCTAATCATCAGTGCGTAGCGGCGAGACTCGAGCTCAGAATCAAAACAAATAACGCAGTTACAAGCCATTTTAGTGAGCAACCAACGCAACCAACCTTACGTAAGACGTAACATTGATAATAAGAAAATATTTGATGTTTAGGAATTTGAGCCTGATCAAAGGATAACCATGCACACCTAACTTCTTGAAGGTGCCGCAGCGCATCGGCCACGAGAGGCACATTATCATCTGCGTCCAATTCTTCCGCAAGCAGGAATGCAAGGCAAGTTTCCATCGCCATGATTCTATTTCTCTTCTTCACGGGTTTCACATTACAAACGATATGGTGTATTACCGCCGCCTACTGTGTATATTATGAAGCTTTTTCAACTGCTTTCATAGAAAACACCTCAGTACTGGACGCATCTCAAAGCGTAGGCTGCATCCTTCTAGGGCTGCATTTTGAGGGATCATCACTTACTTCCATCTGCCAGACTGACATTTAGAGTAAGGGACAAGGTTAAATTTAGGGTTAGGTATAGGGTTTGGGGTTAGAGTTAAGATTAAGGCTAGGGAAACCAGTGATGACTGTCTTAAACCAAAGCTGTTTAACGGAGATGAAATGACGCTACGTCAGTTCGGCAGATGGAATTAAGCGACGACCCCTAAAAATGCAGCCTTTGAAGGATGCAGCCTAGGCTTTGAGAAACGGCCTATGCTTTGAGATGCACCCAGTCTGTTGGCTTCATCACGCTGCGACCACCTAGCCCCCATTGCAGACGTCTTATGGTGTTCGGTTAACTTCCCTCCCCCAACAACGTCTGCGCACTCGAGCGAGGTTTTGTTTTCCACCAATCAGAAACTAGCTCTTAAAATCCAAGAGCTATTACATATATACATATATTTACATAAATATATAAATCCTAAATGGCGGACGGTGGCGAACATGTTTTCTCTCGAGCTTTTGATAAAATCTGCAAAACCTTCAATACTGAAAATATGAATAGCTTACAAAAAAAAGTAATGAACAACTTAGTTATCCAGAGGAAAGATGTCTACGTAAATTTGCCTACAGGTTTTGGCAAATCGCTCATAAGCATTCTGATTGGCTCATCAAGCACAATCACATTACGTCACGGAACACAAAACCTCACTCGAGTGCGCAGACGTTGTTGGGGAGGGAAGTTAACCGAACACCATAAGACGTTTGCAACGGAGGCTAGCGACCTCCAAAGTTCACTGGAGTGGTTCGCAGCTGAGTGTGAGGCAGTGGCAGCTGGTGAATTGGCAACAGGGGAAGCTCAAAGAATCCCTTAAAGTTAATGAATGTTCATGACCTGTTTTCACTCATTCATTTAAGTTACAATAACAGAAACGCCATGGTTCTCTCCTGGAAAAAGTTGGATTGTCCCCTTCAAATGGGGGGTGAATTGTAGTGTTGTAGTACTCAAGGCCGGTCTTGGTCTCGAGACCGATCTCGAGACCACTTTTACGTGGTCTTGGTCTTGTCTTGGTCTTGACGCTCTCTGGTCTTGGTCTTGTCTTGGTCTCGGACATAACGGTCTTGGTGGGATTTCAAAATCCAGGCAAGCAGCTGGTCCTGGTACAGCCTCATTATTACTACGCAGACTTCTTTAAATGCAGCCAATTAGTGGCATCTATTTTAAAAACATTTTACAATATGTATTTTTCCCTGCCCGCGTGGTCTCCCGTCCCGTCTCTCTGTCTCGTCTCAAAACATATGCGCAACAAATTAGTTCAGTGAACCAGTAAAAATGTCAGCTAATTCATCTATTATAAGGTTCTCCTATACAGATTGCAAAGAATCTATATGCGAAATAACAAAGAATAAATGCTTTCCGCTGTATGCAGATTTTTTCAATTTGCCCTGACAGAGACTACCAGTACTAGGGTTGGGTTCAATTACTTTTTTTCAATTACAATTACAGTAATAGTGATCAATTACTTTTGTAATTGTAATTGAATTTTCATTTAATTTTTTATTGAAAAGTAATTTTAATTGTAATTGAACATTCTGTCCAGAAAGTACTTGTAATTGTAATTACTGTACAATTACATTCAATTGTGAATGAAAAAAGTAATTGAACCCAATCCCGGCCGGTACATTACCTTTCACCAGGCACTTGAAGAGGAAACATGCCGAGAGGTAAGCTAACATAGACTGGCTCTGCTCTTAAACTCTGTGAGGAAAAAAAACTCCCAAACGTCTCAAGACTAAACACAACTTGTGCATACTTTGTATATTATTGTGAAAATGTTGTACATGCATGCATGGTATAATCTGTTCAGGACTCGAAATTGAAGTTGTTTGCAAGCATCTGCAGACTAACCCTGGTTAAGTGCAGTTCATCTCGCTAGCTCTAGCTGAGTTAACGGTCTTAGGTAAGGTCAGTTATCACTAGCATTTTATTCAGTAAATTTCCCAGCGAATTCACTGTATGAAGCATATTGCTACTCAGTCATAGTATTGGGGAGCTTGTGCTGTTTTACAAATTAATGGCTTTGAAGTTTTAAGGATAGCTATGTATGCAGGGTAACTACTGAGGGTCTTATAAATGTACTGGTGTCATGTTGAGTGTTCTGATCTTTTGTGTCTTCAATGGCTTTATCCGAAGCCATCAGCTAGATGAAAATAGGTAAAAACGGCAGGTGGTCGACTGTTGGTGGTTGACCCCCATTTGCTCATTTTGTCATCATTACTGCCGATACCAGTCTTGCCAAGTAAAATTAGCCAAATAAGGCAGGTTATTCACTGGTTTCAGAAGATCCCAAATTTCAACTGGCTGAAATGAGCTTTCTCCGTAGGGTGGCTGGGCTGACCCATAGGGATAGGGTGAGGAGCTCAGAGATCCGGGAGAGGCTCAGAGTAGAACCGCCGCTCCTCGACATTGAGACGAGTCAGTTGAAGTGGTTTGGGCATCTACTCTGGATGCCTCCTGAACACCGTCCTTTAGAGGTTTTCCAGGCATGTCCAATTGGGAGGAGGCCCCGAGGCAGGCCCAGGACACGCTGGAGGGACTAGATCTCCCAGCTGGCCTGGGAACGGCTTGGGGTCCCTCAGGTAGAGTTGGAGGAAGTAGCTGGAGAGGGGGGCACCTGGGTCTCTCTGCTTAATCTGTTACCCCCACGACCCGGCCCCAGATAAGCAGCGGAAAATGGATGGATGGATGGATGGATGGATTACCTGTTCTTTCCCCTTTATTACTGTCTCCGTCTTCACTTTTTTGGTTGCCTTTGCATAAGACGTTTTCCTCCTGAATTCTTGTCCTTGCACATCCCTCTCCATTCTCTGTCTTTCACACTCCAGTGAACCAATTTCCTGGCCTCTCCCACAGGGAAAACATACCACCAGCTCTTTTGTCAAATGACACTTATCCTCCACCCATCCATCTTACCCACATCTTCTACACCTGTACATCTTCCTCGTATACAATGTGGCCACATGTGCATATTCTTGACACCAAAAACACATAAGTGGACCCCTTTCATACTCCCTCACCCCACGACTAACACAATCTGAGAAAAACCTTTCTGGTAGCTCACTCTTAAATTACTGCAATACAGACCTGCTTTCATGCTCCTCTCCTTCTCCGTGGCCTATAAGTCATCTTGTCCCACAAACTGTTTCCACTTAACAAAAAGAATTTGCCTTCATAGAAAGCAGGATGTCACTAACAACATGTTTAAAGGTTTTCTTTCCTTTAATTAGGAAATAGACTTCCCGTGTTAAGTCATATTGTTTGATCTTCAATGTTTTATCACATTGTTTTGTGGTTTGGAATTCTACAATCATTGTGTCAACCTGTGTCACCCTTAGGGTCTTCACATTTCCAATGCCATTTTTCTAAAAATTTTTGACCACGTCTACAGCACTAAAAAGGCCATTTGCACCACTACCAGCCTCCCTCATTCCTACAACAAAAATCCCATTTCCGATTAAATTTTCAGCTCCTTTTTCCTTTTCATTTTTACTCAGCCACAACAAGTTAATTCTTTCCACCTCCATTCATCCGTAATCCAAACTCTACATCAAAACCGCGCAAAAGTTGAAAAACCGCTGTTTGTGAAACAAACTAAAATTCAAACTTCCCTCTCTAAAACTCTCCTCTACTACTTAGCATCTGGCTCCTACCAAACCCTTCCTCTAAAATTTCCTGAATTTCCTCTCAGTTTACATCAGTTACTGCATGACCACCATTCTTATCCTCTCTTTTCTGTTTCAATTTCATTTGCACTCTTTATCACCTTTGCTATGAATGTCAAAAACCTCCTTTTGTCCATACTAATACAGTATATTCATTGTCAAGTCTTAGTTCTTTTGTCACTGCCTTCACAGTATACTGTTCCCTATACACAGGAGATCTGATGCAACACCCATGGAAGATGATGCAATACCAAGGAGATCCTATGTAGGGAATCATGTAGGATTATCTTAGGAAATGATAGAACTTGAGCTTACGTGTAGGCACTGCCCATTTAAAACCTCTAGTTGCAGAACAAAGGGTATAATAATGGGCATTTTACCCCCAAATACTGTACCTATATTTGATAACATGATTAAATAGTGAAGGAGATGAGAAAACAAGTTGTAATTTTGAACAAATAAAGCCAAGATATATACATTTATGTAGATAAATTTTCATTACCATGGCTAACTGCCCAGATAGTGAAGTTGCCAATCCAAAATTGGCAAAAAAGAGACTTTTTTTAGCTTGGTCCCTTTTCGGGGTCTCCTAACTCCACTATTATGCCTTGGGTGCAGTCAATCTTCCCTGTTGAGATAGACCTGTCAAATAGAAGGAATCTAGCACAATTTAGCCACTGCACGGAATCCTGGCCTCATAGGGAGCCCTTGAAAACTGAATTTTTTATTTCCCCTCAGAAAAAGTTTAATATTTGAGAGGCCAATATCTTGAAAATGAAGAGACAGATACATTTTGACAAGAGATTCTGAAAGCATGGACCCACATTACCTTAGGTAGCAATTTTCAGTCCATACCTATGATTTGTTCCAAAAATATTGGCCTCCAAAATCCCTATAAATTAATGCTTGCAATTCGCACGGGCATGGCCTTAGATTTTTGGGATTTTTTAGATATCATGGAAACCCCTTTGAGTAGGACCCTAAAATTTTGCATGTGTTCATTATGAATATAAAAGTATGCCCAAAATAAATTTGAGCCAAATATGAGTTGGTGGCCCCGGGACCTCTGGTTGACTTCATATGGAATGACCCTAAAAGCGACCAATCAGATTGCTCCTAGTTTTGAATTTATCATTTTCGGAAATTATTGTAATCTTTAATGTGTAATGTGAATATAGGCCACTGGATGGCAGTATTTACCTTTTTTTTTAATTAAGCTCAGACTGGAGCTAGGTTTAGACATGTCCTGGACATGTCTGGGGCAAGTCCCCGAAAATTAAAAGTCCCCGGTCTGCAAAAGAGTATATAAGGAAAAGAATTGAGACAGTAAAGGAGTAGGAGAAATTGCAAGAAGAAGGATGCATGTGACCAGACCTGTCATTCTGTTCAAGACCTGTGAAGTTTTCTTTTGTGGATTTTTGCCTGTGTTAGAGAATTTTCCTCACCCAGGACATCACCAAAGGACTGTAAATATTTATATTCTCTTAATCAATCTTGGTCATTTAGTTGTAGATAGTAGTTTAGTCTTTGTTTTTTTCATTAAATGTGTTTAAGTTTTTAAAACTGTGTCTGTCATCCCTTGCTGTTGCTGTTATATTGTAAATGTAATAACAAATTGGGGCCATAACAAATCACAGTGAGTTACAGAAGGACTCTTTTCAGTCTTATTGAAAGCAACAAGCTCCCTTCTTCCTGGTCTTCAGGATTAGGACCATGTTATTATTAACCTATCTCTTCAGTCTGCTTCTCTGCCCAGTTTATTAGGAACAGCTTCCAAGCCGTCTACATTCATCAGGGTTAAAACTGTGTCCCTGCTAAACTCTCCAAACCTGCCAGCTGACAGTTCTGCTCTGGCGAGGGTGATCTCCATCTGGCTTCTGTCAGGGGACAACACTGGCAGGGTGTGGACATACCCTTTATCCATGCTCATTACCATCTGAACTGAACTGTGTCATTCTGACTCTTATCTCCATCCCCATCTGTAATTTTCATATTCCTATCAACAAGCCGTACTATTGGATTGTACTCTGCCTCTGCATCTGGTCCCTTATCTGGATCATAACAGATCTGACAGAGTTGACTGATACCCAATTTCTGGTACTTACTCACAGCTGTTCATGAGGGTAAAATTACACTGCATGTTTCAAAATTTTGATTCTGTTGTGACTTATCAAAAATTTTAAACAATAAAAGAGACAGAACTGATGACATTGCTTATTGAGAAAGTATTCCGTCTTAATGCTTTTCTTTTTATTTTTGACATTCATGAACCTCACAAATAATTAATTAATGCAATTTTTTAATGATACTTTGCACATTCATGAACCTCACAAATAATTTCATAATGCAAATTCATGAAAATTTGTGTATTGAAATTGTGTATTTTTCCTACCACTGTAAGGACACCAAGGAATTGTGTTTATGCAGATAATCATATTTGATCCAATAATTATTTAATCATTATTCCATTGTTGAGATATCAATCAACATCTATCCATCAATTTTCCAAGCAAAATAACACACAAAAAGACATCATTCTTGTTAGAAATAATGATTTTAATGGAAAATGATGAATATTTACTTCAAACTTTGCCTTCATCAAAGAAAAAAAAACCACCTTCACTGTTAATACTGAAACTAGTGTTTGACGGGAACTATTTTGCGCAGCTGCTAGTTGACCACCTGTGAGGCGTCTTTGTTTTAAACTACATACTCTTAGACATTTGTCTTCTTGCACAGTTGTGCATCGGGGCCTCCCACTCCTTTTTCTGTCCTTGTTAGTGCCAGTTTGTGCTGCTCTCTGAAGGGAATAGTTGACAGCATGGTGAGAGATTTTAAGTTTTCAATTTTGAGCCTGTAAACAAACAAACAACTGCTGATGCTTCAGATACTAAACCAATCTCAAGAATGCCGTGCTCCCTTTTGCGCTCCCTTATTAGTTCAATGGTATTCAGCTGTGCAACACATTTGCAGAAGGGTTTTCTAATAATCAATTAGCCTTATAAAATGCTTAACTTGGATTAGCTGCCATACCAGGAGATTGATGCAGAGGACTGACAGTTGCTGATAATAGGCCTTTATGCAAAAATGTAGATCATTCTTTGAAAATCATCTGATTAACTTTTATCATTTGTGAAATGGATAAAAATGTTTGTGAAATGAAAAAAAAAATGTTTGTGAAGTGCATGAAAATTTATTTTACTTTGGAAAACAAAGAAATTTGCAAGTGATCCCAAACTTTGGAGCGGTAGTGTCTTTAAATGAGCATTTCTATTAGTATACATGTGATCATGGAGTTCAGTGACGACAGCAAGAGAATACGTTTAAGTGCCTCCAAATTACCACCGTATTACAGAGACACTAAGGGGCATGGAATATCTGAATAGTTTGGGAACCTTTCATATTTCAATTAATTATATCTTTAAACTGTAAACATAAATAAAAATTGTTCACAAATACTCTCCATAATTAGATTTAGGTATTTTTTGTTTATTAATATTACAGCCCCAAATCAGATAAAGTTGGGACATTGTTACTTTAAAATTGAAACCAAGAGCAAAGATAAATTTACTTTGACCTATATTACATTGTATACAATAAAAAAAACACATTATATGATGTTTCACGACATAAATGTTAATGATTTGTCAAACCAAATACATGTCAATTCTGATTCTTATGACATATTTTGGAGCGAGGGAGTGGGGACAGTAAAGTCTTTACCATTTTGTACGGTTGCCCTTTCTTTTAACAACACTCAATAAACTTTAATGGGTTGAAGAAGCCGAGAGATTAAATGTTGCAGGTGTAATTTTGTCATATTCATCCTGCAAACAGACCTACAGGCGTGTTACCATACAAGGACTAAGTTGATGTATTTTGCCTTTCAAAATATGCAAGGTGTTCTCCCTTGCAGACAATTCGAGGTTGTAGGCTGGCCAATTCAGCTCCTGCACTCTCTTCTTTCCTGGCCATGCCTTTGTAATGTGTGCATAATACGGTTCTGAGTTTTCTCATTTGACTATACATGGGCATTCCTGGCAATGATGTCGTCTTGAAAGCAAATTTCAGCGCACTTTTCAGCATTAAGGGTGTTTTTACAGAAGCGCTAGTTACCCTTGTCAAGAGCGCTGACACATCCCCATACCACAACAAGCAAGGCTTTTGGGCTTTTTTCTCATAACAGACTGCATGTTCCTGTTCTTCTTTGGTCCTGTACACACAGCGTCCATTTCTTCCAAAAGAGACCTGAAATATTGATTCTTCAGACCACAATATATATTCCTACTGCGTGATGGTCAATTGCAGGTGCCTATGAGCCTACAGAAGTCAATGGCACTTTTGAACACAGCTAACATAGTGTTTCCTTTTCATGCATAAAGGTTTTAACTGCCATTTGTTGATGTAACCACCTATTGTAGTACTTGACAGAGGTTTGCCAAAGTAATCCTGACCCCATGTGATTATTACTTGCAGATGAAACACTTGCTGATGCAGTGCTTGTCTAAGTGATCCGAGATCACAAATATTCAACATAGGCCTGCACCCTTGCTCTTTACACACAGAAATTCCCAGATTCCTTGAATCTTTTAACAATGATATGCACTGTAAAGGGTGAAACATCAAAATCCCATTCTATCTTTCCTTGAGGAACATTGCGTCATACTTTTCACTGATTTTCTTGCAGACTTGACAAACTAGCAATCCTTGGCTCATCTTCGTTCCCGCGAGACAAGCCTTTCCAGAATCCTGTTTTTCTAAAAAATCATGATTACAATCACCTATTAACATCAGCCATTTCAGATCACATCATTATTCAATATTACCTCATTATTGGTCCAAAATTGCCTTTGTCCTACCTTTTGGGAATGCATAAAGTTGACCAAAGGAAACATTTAAAATATGTTCTTCGTACTGTCGGCAATCAGATTTGAAGTGAATTTAGAAACCTCAGCTTTCTGTTTTAATGGGCATTTTCCATACTGTCCCAACTTTTCGGTGGTGAGGTCGCGCATCTTAGTTGACAGTTAAACGCAAAATAAACGTCAGTTGCACGTTGCTACCTGTAGATGGCACCGAAAGTGCATGTGGGAGGAATATACGGGAACCATACTAATCCAAAATGTTACTTGACACATTTATTTGTAGAGAATTTTTTAAAATAAATATTCAAGGACTTTAGTTCTGCACACATTATTTACGGTGTGACTTCTGACCCAACGACAGTTCAAGAACAAAATAAATTGATTTAAGAAAAAGTTGATTTTATGCACATTCAGTAACAACAGCTAACTGAACCAGATTAAATATACCATGTTTATTGAGGTGCCGAAGTGCAATATTGTTGGGTCAGAAATCACATCGTAAATAATCTATGCAGAACTAAAGTCCTTCACTATAGTTTGGATCAGGAAAGTATAATGAGGTGAGCAAAGAACAACATTTTTGTCACAATCCTGGATTCCAGTACATTCTTATCATCAAAGGTATGCCACACCATTTTTAAGAGAATGAAGCATTTCAAACTTAATACCCGTCTTTAAATGTATTTCAGTATTAATGTGAAACTTTTATACAAAATGTAATATTTACCCTTTATCAGGTAAAAGGTCTGGAGTTGATTCAAAAAGTGGACTTTTTATTTGGAAGGTATTGCTGTGAACTGTGAATATGAGGTTCAAAGAGCTTCCAGTGCAAGGAAATTCATCAATAGACTGAAGAAAACAAAAAAAAAATCCACAAGAGAGATAGCAGAAACATCAAGAGTGGCCATATCAACAATTTGGAATGCAAATGAACTGGTCGGATCAGCAACATCAGAAGGCCTGAACAACTATGGAAGATGATTGCGGTCGATGATTAAAAATTGAAACACCTAATTACTAAAACCCCATAAGTCACACTTGACTTGACTTGTGGGGTTTTAGTAATCAGTGCTTCAATTCTTTCCTTGGTGAAGAAAAAAACTCCATCACAACATATAGACAAATCAAGAACACTCACTTGTAGGTAAACATTGTTACAATCCAGATCAAGAATTAAGTGCAGAGGCAGTGTATAATCTAACAGGTAGTTTATTGACAGTTTATACGGTAATAAATGGGATGGAACCCCTGAGGAAGAGGCGGGAATGGAACCCAAGATAATGATAGCAGAGTGCAGTACAAATGTTACACATAAAGCTTGAGCTGTCAGTCGCCGACCCATGGTTTCCTGGATTACATCCAGTTGGTGTGCAGACTTTGCCAGCCCAAACTGTCCCACAAGAAGATAGTAGCTTGACGGAAACTCGGTTCATATCCTAATAACTGTAGATGGATTATAAGCTTGTCTCCAACAAACTTGACAGAGGAACACATTTGGAGAAGTTTACTAGAACCCAGTTCCAATCCTGGACCCTGCTTAGGCTTGGGAGCTTGTTCTTCTGCACTAGGACTGACAAACTGACTACAGCTGGGTTCATTTGAATGTGGTCCCAATTCGGTCCTCTGATTAGGATGGGAAGCTTGTTTGAATGAGTTAAGTTATGAGAATGATAATTGGTGACTGCTATCACTGACGTACAAGTTACATATAAGGAAGATGAAGAGTTTTCACTGAGCACAAAAAATTCCAATCCAGCAACTTGCAACAATGACAAGAGGGCTTAAATACCCGTCTCCTGGCTAGCCGGGGGTGAAGAGATGCACTCAACGTAAACCAATCACGAGAAAAATACAGCAAAAAGAGGTTCAAGCTGCTAAACTGGACAAGACACAAGAGGATTTCACACAAGGGTTGTGACACACATATCATTTTTCAAAGTCTACACGCAAGAGCATCTTCATGATTGTAACAGGGGGTTTATCTCAAAGTTCAAACCATTGGTAAGCTTCGAAAATGGAAAAACAGATTACACTTGGTCAGAAAATAACCAAAAAGCCTGCACAGTTCTGGAACAATGTTCTTTTGACAGGTGAAACTAAGATCATTTTGAACCAGAATGCAGAGAAGTGAATAGAAGATGTGAATCTACAAACAAATATATGTATACAAAAAGGTTGTGATTCCTGAAAAACTTCATATTTTTGTTCAGCCCCGCAATTTAAAACTGAAAGTTTGCACTTCTGTCATATGTTGATATTTTCATTTAAAATCCACTAAACTGGCATACAGAGCTAAAATTATGAAAACTGCGTCACCGCCCAAATACTTCCAAGCCTTACTGTATCTGCCGGGTGGAGGTCTATTTTAATATCACAATACAACACAGCAGCAGTTAGCGTGGGCTTTCATCTGGCTCTGCGCCACCCTATATACTAGCAGACATGTGTCTCCTTTGAAGTTTTCCTTCTTTCAGACTGAAGGCTATAAAACTGTCTCTCCCAGCTGATGTGTGCCCCTCTCTGAGCAGGCGTGTAAGTGGTGAGGATGAAGAGGAGGGTCAGATGGTCGCCCCTTATGTCCCCAAACCCCCGTTGGGACACCAATTATCCACAGAGGAACTGCATCGCAGGATGCCTGGGCCTAAGAAGCTCCAAAACAACATGGCAGAAGTCAGAAACGCTGAGGTTCTGACATATGATCCGGCAGTAGTGATGTCATCAACAGCTGACCATGTCATGAGACCTTTGAAGGGAAGCCAATGGGAGCCTTGTGTTCAATGGACTTCAAGGAGCTGTGCGCTGCCAAGGCCTGATTACAAACTGAATGACTAACATAATAGAGTGATTCTATAATCTATCATAATACCTTAAGCCAGAGAGCTAGACTTTGACCCCTTACAGGTATAATAAGCCCCTTTATTCAACGGCACATGCTCTCACTTTGGGGGGCTTTCTTGTAATTATATATCCCAGGCATATGTTTTCCCCCTTAACAAAGCGCTATATTCATTATGACAAATGTTCAGAGGTAGCTTAGCTGCATTAGCCAGTTAACTAATTGACGGCTTAAGGGGTTTGCATAACAACTTAAGCTTTAGCTAACAGTTTCTTAATATTGGTGTAAAGAAGGAAACATTGGCTACTTCGTGATGTATAATGGTCAGAACATGCCAGCAGAGGAAGAATTGAAAGGATTGCAGGTTTTAAAATTCTGTAACTGAGCATCCACCAATAAGCAAAAGTGCTTTTTTCTCATGAAAAATAAGAGGAAAAAAAAAAAAACAGATGAGCACGGAATCATCGATAGACCACTATCCATGCCGTCAACCTCCCTGGCTGCTCATCACAAATACATAGAGCCACATGACTAAAAATAAGTGCACTTACCTAATACTGTATGTTCTGTGCATGGCACCCGGGCAACCAAAGGAATATAGAACATTTACACGAAAAGAACTGGCACCACTAAAATATACTTGGGCCTGAGGCATCTTTTTCTTGAAAATATACATGTACAGTACTTCTCTTAAGCATTTATGAAACTCATGAAAAGAACCTCACAATGACACATGACACTATAAACATTGTGGAATGTCTTGCTGTATTGATCTTTCCAGAAGGCTCGCTGCATGGATGTCCAATTCTAATAACAGCAAGGCGGCTTACTGACCATTGCTGCACACAGAAAACCAATCTATTCAAACCTCACTTCAGTTCTTTAAAAAGGTTTGCATCCTGTACCGTTTGAATACACATCCAGCAGTACCAGTCATTGAGAAGAAAATAATTGTATCATTCAGCTGAACCAAAAGAAGTGTCAATTAAGAGAAGTCAGCATAGGCACTATTATAGCTTGCCTAGAATCAAAAGGCCAGCCTTGGACCTTATGAGTATGAAGAATACTGTTCAATTAACCTCAATCTACAACAAGCATCCAGTTCTTGCGTCAGCCATAAAACAGACTGTCACAAGCTCACTATATATAAACACTTATCTATTAATTTTGGTCTATAAATGATCGTTGAATTCTGCACATCAATATGCTATGCAGGACTGAAGTACCATGAGTGATGTTCAGCAAATAAATATGTTGCATAAATTAAATAAGTTTTTGTCCCCCCCCGCCCCAATCTGATTTCCACAATTTTTGCACATTTGTCTTATTAAATACAAAATTTAGAATAAGAAGACAGAGGAAACACAAAATACAGTAAATTAATGATCATATCATTTACTGAGATAAAAAAAGGCAATCCAACATCTAGAATATCTCTTAAAAAAGTCTCCTAAACTTAAACAGGACGTTTTATTCATTTTGACGTAATAGCTCTAACAGCAGTTCACTGGCATCCCAATACCAAAGAATTGGCTTTTTAAACTTTTCCAAACTGATATATGTCCAGAACTTTCCTTCTCATCTTGTTTGTAATTTAATTTGATATCAGCAAAGTATGCAGCTCATTTAGACCTTGTAGCCTCATTCCCTTTGTGGTTACGGTTCTACATAAATTTGATGTTTAGATTCAACAGGGCTGGCTGTAATCAAGCTGGGGTGTGTCTTCTCCAATTTAACAAAATTATCAGTCATATTTGGACAAGTTTGGGGATTACTTTTTCACACATGATCATTTGGTTTCGCATAACTTCAATACATGAAACGATAATTAAATACTGTATTTTTGTTTGCTCAGGTTATCTTTATTATGTATTAAACTTTGCTAGAATTTTTAGAAGAAACAATCAATTGTGACAAATACACAAAAATGTAAAAATAGGACCAAGGGTCCTGTAGCTTACCTGCAAGCAGTCTTACAACAATGATACAAGTCATGAAAATTTCATGCGAAGTTTGAATTTGAATCAATGAAAATCAATGTCAAGGTCACTAACTAAAAGTTCACATACAGTTACAAGACCTGTAACATAATCCTAAGCTCTGAAGCAATTTTAGTGATGCAAGTCATTAAAATGTCAATATGTCAATTGTGAACTTTAAAGGTCACAGACTGCCAAGTTGTGGTCAGCAAATGGACTTCATACATGACTTTCTAAATGTCTCTATATAAACCTTGGCTCAATCTGTGACCATTTTGGTGGTACAAGTCATTGTCATTTCACTATTGAGTTCGACTCTCAAAGGTCACTGACAGTCAAGTTGAATGTCACCAAATGAGAGTTCATGTGACTTCCTAGATGTCAGTAACACAAACTTATGCTCCATATATGACCGTTTTAGTGATACAAGTCATTGTAAATGTATTATGTCAAGTTTAGCCTTCAAATGTCATCAACAGTCAAGCTGATTGTCACCATATGAAAGTTCATATGTGACTTCCTATGTCAGCAACACAAACCTATGCTCCATCTGTGACCTTTTCAGTGATAGAAGTCATTGAATTTTTCTAGGTCAAGTTAGACCTTTGAAGGTCAATATGAAGGTCACCAAATGAAAGTTCATACAAGTCTCCAATACAAACCTACACTCAATCTGTAACAATTTTGCTAATATAAGTCTTTGAAATTTCACTGTATAGTTTGGCCGTTCTAGGTCACTGAAGGACAAGTTCAAGGTCACCCAATGAAACTTCATGCATGACTTCCTATATGGACACAATACAAACCTAAGCTCTATCTGTAATAGTTTCAGTGATAGAAGTCTTTGAAATTTCACGATATGAATTTTGACCTTTGAAGTTCACTGAAGGTCAAGTTCAAGGTCACCAAATGAAAATTCATGTATGACTTCCTAAACATCTCCAATACACAGTGAAACAGTCTGTAACCATTTTGTTGATATAAGTCATTGAAATTTCACTGTGAAGTTTGGGCATTCAAGGTCACTGAAGGTCAAGTTCAATGTCACCAAATGAAACTTCATATATGACTTCCTATATACCCGCAATACAAACCTAAGCTCTATCTGTCATAGTTTTGGTGATAGAAGTCTTTGAAATTTCACTATGTGAATTTTGACCTTTGAAGGTCGCCGATAGTCAAGTTCAAGGCCACCAAATGAAAGTTCATACATGACTTCCAATAATTGTTCAATGCACAAATGTTCCCAATCTTCAATATTTTCAAGCCTAGAAACCTTTGAAAATTGTAACATTTTGCTTGACCTTTCAAGGCTATCTGAGGTAAAGTTTAACACAGCCAAAATATAGGTCATATATTACTTCATTTATGTCAGTTAATCCAAACTTTATCTCTATCTGCAACCATTTAGCTTCCACAGGCTATTTGGCCCATTCTCCATAAGACCCAGTGTTAAAGGACAGCACCCCCACAAGACCCACTTCCGTCGATTTCATTTAAAATGGCTCTTGCACTATACATTGACGGTACCAAGATAAGTTGATAGCCTGATTTAGAAAAAAATTTATCAAGCAGTTTATGAGAAATAATTAGTAATTTTTAAATTTATCCGTCCCATCTTTAACATTGGAGCCAAAATTTCAAGGGCCCATAAAACAGACAAAAATGATTCAATCAAAAACCCGAGACAAAAGTCTGGAGATATGGTCTAGTAGTATGTTATTGCAAATTCACACGAAAATTCATCGGGCCAAAGTAAAGGTAAAAATGTTCCAGACGACGGACGCCGAACCACGACAATAGCTTATCAGCCCATAGGGCCGGAAAGCTAAAAATCAGGATAACTGAAAATATCTTAGTCACAGCACTATATCGTAATATTATGAGGTAAGTCTTTTAAGTGTAACATTAGTTGGGGCTTGGGCCACGCTCCTCCTACTACAATTTAAATAAAATGGCTGTGACAGTGGGAACACCAGGGGACGCCTGGTTGATTTTGGTCGGCCAGAAGCACATGAGAGCGAAAAAGGAGTTGGTGGTCATTAACCTGTCCACTAAGAGATGAACAGATTGTGGATCGGGAGGGCAAATCACAAAATTAGTTTTCCAACAGCAATAGAGGAAAGGAAAATAAAAAAGGAAATTAAAAATGCAGAATTAAGAACAAAGAAAAAGGAGGGGTAGAAAAGTTTGTGGGAGTGCTTCAGTCAAGTAATTAATCATGATTAAACACGTTGGGGGGTCAGGTTGAAGAAATTGAATGTTCAATATCTTGTGTGTCCACCATTTGCGTCTCTCAGAGCAACACATCTCCTTCGCATGGAGTTGATCAGGTTGTCTATCGTGGCCTGTGGAATGTTATTCCATTCTTCCCGGAGCCTCACGGAGCTGGCACACATTTATCCGGAACTGGGAAACAGTCGCAGACACGTCGATCCAGAGCATTCCAAAGATGCTCTATGGGCCACATGTCCGGCGAATACGCAGGCCAGTCCAGAACTGGAATGTGCTCCGTTTCAGGGAACTGCATACAGACCGTACTGGTGGACATCCCTGCATCCAGCATGCCAATGGCACATTCCCGCATGACCTGAGACATCTGAGGCGAAATTTGACATTTTGGGGTGGCCTTTTATTGTCCCCAGTATAAGGAGTGTCTGGGTACTGCTCATTCTGTCTGATCACTGTCTGGAAATGCCACACCCATGAACTGAGTGAAATCACTGCATCACTGAGCAAATGCTCACTGACAGAGAGTTGGATTAAAAAATGGTTCACAAATCAAGAGAAATATCCCTATTCTACAAATAAAAGTCAGAATATGCTCACTTAGAGTTGTTAACTCCATGGGGCATCAATATTTGACATGGGGCGTTTATATTTTTGTTCCATGTATTTTAAAATAAGATCACATGAAAAAATTCATCAAAAATGCAAGGATTGCCACCATTGAAATTTCTGAACTACCGCTGCAAGAAGACCATCGTTGACATGCCGGTAGACATCCTCAATGATGTTTCATTTCGATTGGCAAACCATTCATAGCCAGTTAGAAAGCCCCTTCCCATGGTCAACGGCCGAAAAAAGCGTAATTTAAGCCTAATTTTTTTCTGGAGAATGTGAGAAACCAGAATACGTCGAATCCATTGAAATTTGTCCACCGCTTTCACACTCAGGAGGAACTGGCTAAGCCAATGCGCAAGACTTCTTGGCCTAGAATCCACACGCGGGCCAAGATCGCCCTCCGTTTGGAGTTATGACTTTCAGCCCCGATTACTGCCAATGTTCTCAGAAAGCCACAGATTACAGAATCAAAGCTGTCATTCTTGAGCTCTGCTGTATGGTCGTGGCAGCATGAATGAAAGATTGTTTATAGAAGCTTGCAGTCTCGATCATATGATTCTGAATATCGGTGCTAATGCTATAACACTGTAGGCTAATATGCAAAGGCCACAGTGCTGAGGACTAAAAAGCCAAAGCAGTTTAAATTTGAGTGTTATTATGATTAGTCAGCCAAGTAACTTTATCCTACATTTAGATTAAATATTAATGAAAAGGAATGGGATTTGCTGCAATCCAACGAAAACCCCAATAACCTCGTGAAAAACTGAAATCCCCCTACTCTCTCTCTCTCAAAAAAAAAAAAACAATGCAAGGCTAACATGACTAAGGAAGATAAGTTGAAAATTCCTAAAATTTTGAAATGGTAACCACTAAACATCCTTTGTAATTTGCATCACAGTGTAAATCAGTGATAGCTCAGCTAATATATAAAGCAACCACAGAAGTACTTAGTTTCATTATAGTCACATAATAGTCAAATATTAGCTGTTAAAATACCATAGAACAACTGATTCTATGCAAAAGAAAAATAATTCATAATACATGGCAAAAACAACAGGGACTTGCATTTGACATTCTACTCTGTGCCGAAGTCTAACGCACAATTCTCTGGGACACACGATCCTGCAGATTTCTGTTATTGTCGGGTAATTTTGCCGCAGTTCAACAGACTGGTTCTCAGTCGCAGCTACATCATAGGCCTCCAGCCTTTTGGATATTAAACTAGAGTGTTCAGGTGAACACGTGTCGCCTGCGAAGCTTATGTGAAAGTGTGACTACCAACTGAAAGTGTGACTACCGGACAGACAGACAGACGGACAGATGCCAGACAAGGTGATCCCTGTGTGCCACTATGCTTCGCAGGCGACACAAAAAAAAAGTTTTTGGACAGTGTTTCAATGAACTGTTAGCCTTTTGGGCTTTACTTATGAATAGACTTGAGTGTTCATTAATTTCCCCCTCCTATTTTTACCCATGTTGTTTGTGCTGATTTACATCTCCCTATACATTTTTTGACCATGAATGCCCCACCTTTATGGTTGTATGTTGCCTTCAGGCACATCCAAACAATTATAAAGAATTTGTTTGTTTTTATTGTTGTTAATTTGAGGGCTCTAGTCTGGAAAACAGGGAGTAGCTCGTAGTTCAGTGATACACTTAGAATATATTAGCCAAAATTTGGGATTTATTTTTAATGGGCCCTGGCCCATTACAAGTATGAATATGTGAACCTTGAAGTAAAAAAGGCTGAGAATCCCCTGGACTAGCCATCATCTTGGACAACCTTGATGATGTTGAGATTGTGGAGACCCACACCATGAGCCTCTGTAAGGAGGTGCGAAAATTGATTTGAATTTTCTGGGAAAATTAACGTTTAAGAATTTAACATTTGCCCTTTTTAATCCTGGAAAGCAAAGCTTCAGAACGCGTTTTGTGATGAGACTCGAGTGTCACTCATCCATCCATTCATCAATCATCCAACCAACCAACCTGCTGTTAGCACAACCACAGGTGGCAAGATAAATATAATCTTGGCATGGATGACTGGTCCCGAATTCAGAAACGGATTATCCAGGAGTTAACGATAGTGTCACTTTGATTCATTTACACACCATCTTAAAAACAAAAATAAATAACACCCAAGACTTATTTCATTAAAAAACTGGCGGTGCCTCAGACTTCAGTACAGCATTGTATACAAGAAAAAAATAATTGCCTGTAAAATAAACAAACACACAGGTGGCAACACAACCCACTTTATTAATTGCTTTGATCACCATTAACACACCTTTCAAATGAATCTGTTCCAGCATCAGGCTGGGACCTACATCTCATTCATTCATGTCTTTCTAACAGTCATGTCCAGTATTTTACGCAATATTAGACACGTCAGACTAATCCTTAAATTAAATTCACGCAATATCCATCAGCAAATATACAAATATTATATCTTTCCTTATGGACAGATTTATGTACCAAATTAAAAACCGGTGACAGTGAACACAAACATCGACTCCATCATTAAAACTTTTTTTCACCTTCATTAGACAGCTTTCAAACATTTTCAATGGCAAGTAATTTCCATAATACAAAAAGTGCAGGAACATTAACATGAGGTGAAAACTGAAAAAAAATTCTACCCTTAATTTCTTTTCAAGTACATTTTTTTTTGTCCGGGTCTTCTCAAGGACTCAAGTCAAAGATTAGAATTTGATTGGTTGTGACAGGCATTTAGGACTTCCCAACACAACTGAGCATTCCAAGCCACATCTCGCAGCCTTGAACGTGACCCTCCTCGAGTGTGTGACGCAAGCTGCCCTTGCCACCAGCCAGAGCTTTTCAACAGAGTAAATGGAGAAACACAAAACCCTGTCAAAAAGCTGCTTTTTTCCCCCCGGCGATAGCTCGGATTACTTTAGCATAAGAAATAATGGAGAAAATTAACTGAGCTCAGAAACGGTTTGTGTTTGTATGAGTTGGCATTACAAATTCTGAAAAAGAAGAAAGGAGACCATACACAGCAAAGTAGAAGATTTTAAAAGGGGGCCTTTGCATTGCCTGCTAGATCATGTGGAGGGAAATGTTAGTAACTTACTTTTATGTTTAATTAATGGTTAACTGGTTTAAAATGAAAAATATACGACAATCAAAGTACATGCTGCGGAGATGCAATGTTAGTCTTCTCTCAACATGAAAAGTGTGCACTGTAAAAGAAGCAGCTCCAGAAGGCTTTCATAATGGAGCCGGTATATACACTGTTTCGGTGCTTTTATCCCGCACTGTTAATATATGGCTCCGGAAATGCAAGGGAAAAAAAATAAAAAAGGCACACACCATCTCTGAAAAGTCCAAATGGTCAGCCAGCTCTCCTAGCAGAGTAGAGGCACATGTCCCACTGTTAATGGACACCAAAGTGCTTCCAGCGGCTCAACCGGGAGCTGCATTACTGCTGTCCATTTCCCAGGCCCTCAAACACCCAGCCTCGGCTTTGAAACGGCATAAAATGCTTTGCGAGACAAAGGGGAGGACAGCCCCTCAGTCGCAGGTAATTAGCCGTCGAACGGGACCAGCAGAAAAACCAGACAAACAGGCAACAGTGCTTACTTGAACAAAAAAAGAAACCAAACAAACAAGAAAACAAAAAGGACAAACTGATCCAATAATCAACTATTTTTTTTTTTCAGTCTTAAAAAACTTGTCAGTTTCATTTTGCTCATTTTACATGTGCTCCATTTTTTCAGCGTAATCTGACAAAGTAACGCCATGCGACAACTCAACTCCTGATGGCCAGCCTCACTGTACATTGTCAAAACATCAGAATAAAAGCTTCTCCCATTGGGGTGGGCACTGTGTCACCTCCACATCACCCACCCAACTTCCTCCTCGTCGGCATCCGTTGCTCAGCTGTACTTCTCCTGGATGTTTGCCATGCTGTTAGTCGATTTGGCCCTTTTGGCTAAGATATTTAAGGAAGAAAAAAAAAAATATATATACAAAAAGGTCTTACAAAAAGCATTAAAGAGTTTTCTTTCATTCTTAAAAAGGCTTGCATGTGGGCAAGCTTATACGTTACCACTGACTTCACAAACTTCTACCTTCCCTCTCAGGATATTTCAATCCTTTGACTGGAAGTGTATACTGACCCATTTTCCTTGAAAATCACCCAGTTGAACAGACTTCATCTGACCTCATTGCTCTACAAGTCTTTTTTCACTCCTCCAAGTTAAATGCCTAATGCTGTCTGACACCGAGAAAAACTGTGAAATACTCCATTGCATGAAAATGACTCACACAGAACGAATGTCATTCTCCAGCAAACAAACATACACACACGCACGCACACAAACACACACATTTATATTTATAAGAATCCAGTACATTACAAACGACAATCTCTGGGCAGAGAAAGACCCATTAACTGAAGGCAAAGTTAGCGCTCAACCAAAAACAACCTGTGGCATCCCAGCCAAAACTTGCCAGTTAAAAAATACCAGGACAATGGGTGCATTAAGCCGGTTACTCACGGTGAATGAGCTTGCGTTTCTTTTGTTCCGAGTGAAGGAAGCTACTCAAGTAGAAGATGATGGGCAGGAAGAGCATGAAGCTGGATACTGCAATGACAGGGACTGTCTCTTCCCGAGGGGAAGAACAATTGAATTTCTTGCTCCACAATTTGCGGGTCATATTCATCTGAAAAGAGTTCCAACACAAGAGCTAATGAAACAACAAAAGGAGCTCCGCTGCCCCCAAACCTTCGCCTGCAGTACTCCGAAAGGGCACAAGGAGTCACCCCTGCTCCCCTCTCACACCACCACATCCATGACTGCATCACGCCCACTGGTTTGACCGAAACCCCGCTGCTACATGTGCAAGCTCTGGCAGCTGAAGATGAGAAAGCACTGTGGGAAAGTGAATTAAGGCCCCATCCCTGGACATCTCATATCCGAGAGATGAAATGAATACCACAATGGTGAATTTTTACAACTTGAACCAACTGGACCAGGCATTACCTTCTTCAGTCACAGCTGCATGAATGAGTGTATATTAAAAAGTCGCCAAAGCAGCCATTGTGTAAAACCTTTCCATTGTCTGAAGAACAGAATAAGAGATTTATATACCCATTAAAACTGATGTAATAGCTGCACCCTTTTTCCAAAATGCAGAACTCTTGGAAGAGAACTTCGTTACGTCCATCATTGAATTTTTAAAATGCCTGCACAACATTGTAAATTTGTAAAACTATAAAACTTTGGGTGAACAATCAATTGCAGGTATTCGCATTGCTCATTTAATGATGGTAATTCATGGAGCTGTCGACAAGAGTGATGAACTAAACAACTGTTACAAACCCATTACACATCAATAAAGCAGATGGTTTATTCGGCGCCTCACCAAGGCAGGACGTTCAGCGGCCTCTAGGGGGCACGGTTTTCATGCAGTCAAATCATTGGCAGCTGCAAAGATCATTTTTTGTAATAAGCAGCTCCTGCCGCGATTTTTAAGCGATTACAAATTACGGAATGTGGGGAGGTAGGCGATAGATGTTTAATAATCCTGAAAAAAAATTCAAGTATAAATTTGAGGGGCACGGCAACACTTGCAGGATTCTCTTGAGAAGGTATCACCATGTCACAGTTTGCATGCCTAAATCCTTATACTGCTGTGAAGGAGTGAGTACTTACAGCATCCTCAATATCAATGCAGAGGGTCTTGTTCATGTCCATCCGGCTGTAAAGCTCATTTAAACGTTTGTAGGTTGTTTTGCACTCTTTACAAAGGTCAGATTGATTCCCTTGCTGGACATAAAAAAAAGATTGGGGGAAACATGAGAACACAGAGACATACAAAAAACACAAAATACATACAAAAACTAAAAAAAAAAAAAAAAAAAAAAACACAAACACGAATATATATAAAATGTACATACACCCACACGCGCACACACTGTTGAGCCACAACATTATGACCATGCACAAGTGAAGTGGATAACACGGATTATATGATAACAAAGGTTATCGTATAAGAGGGCAAACAAACAGTCGATTATTGAACTTGATGCCTTGTATGCTAGTGAATGGGCTGCAGGGAAGGTCTGAGCGACTTTGAAAAGGGCCAAATCGTCATGGCCACACAAGGGAGCATCTCTGAAATGACATGGTTTCCAGGGTGCTCCGGATAACCAACAGCAAGTAGCTACTGACAATGGTACAAGGACAGACAAATCAAAAACCGGCAACAGGATTTTGGACGGCCAAAACCCACTGATTCATAAGGAGAGTGCCTAGAGCTGTCCAGTCTGGCTTCAAATCATGGACGGGCTACTGTGGCACAAGGCACAGAAAATTTTAATAATGGTCACAGGAAGAACGGGGCACAACATCCATTGCACCCTGCTGCATATATGGATGCGGTGCTGCAGACCGGTCGGAGAGCTCAAGCTAAACCCTGCCTATGGTAGAAATTGCCTACAATGGGCAGACAGGCATGGAACTCGACCTTGGAGCAACGGAGGAAGGTTGCCTGGCCTGAGGGGTCCCACTTTCTTTTACATCATGCGGATGGCCCTTGTGTGTGCAACACATACCTAAGGAGAGAAATAGGACCAGGATGCACTGCGGGGAGAAGAAAAGTTGGCGGAGGGAGAGTGATGCTTGGAGCAATATTCCGCTGGGAAACCCGGAGTCCAGGCATTCACGTGGATGACAGTTTGGCATGTTTCACCAATGTAAACATAATTTCAGAAGAGGTACAAAAAAAAAGGAACTCCTCAATGGAAACTGATTTAAAGGATCTGCTGCAAACCTCTAAGTATGAGAGAAACTTCAGAGGTCAGGAGCAGTCCAAGGGTTGGAGCCCTTATTTGCAGCACAGGAGGACCATTAGTATACTTGACAGGTGGTTATAATGTCTGGCTCATTGAGGAATACGAAAACACACAAACAGAATTAAGACCTACTCATGCAAAGCACATGCAAAAGACACACATAGAATATACACACAAAAGCACACCAAGCTCATGCATGTACACAACCGCACACAATACATTCACAGGTACAAGAATATACATGCAGAAAACACACAGAAAATGCTCAGTATGCCAAAAGTATGCACACACACACACACACACACACACACACACACACACAAGTTGCACTAGTTCAGCATCTCAAAGTGGGCAACAGAATCAGCTACATCCATGGAATAAAACTTTCAACTGATGTGAAATATTAATAGAAGGGCTTTTTTATATTCTGATGTATTAAATTCAAGGTCAGTTCGAATGTGATGAAGAAGCAACATAACCCTTGCACAGGTTGATTTTTTTTTCCCAGCTACACAGTGATTTATTTATTTTTTACAAATAAACCATAAAAGTACAAACATGTAACTCCTCCTCTTAAAATCAAATAACACACTTACTTTTGTATTTAGCACTCATTAACCATATCAGTGGTGGAAATAAAGACTTCAGCAAGTGTATGAATAATGTTGCTCTACCAGTGACAGAAATCTTTTGATCAGTAGAAGGGATAAGATCAGTTGCAGAGCACCGATTTCACTCATGCACCACTCAGAGTGGTACCAGGTGCCAGGCTCCAGGGTTACTAACCTGCTGGTGTTTCTCAAAGCAGCTTAACGACTCATTCAGCATCGCCATGTAGTACAGGGAGTCATTGGTTAAGCTCAGGAGATGTTCGGTAAGGCACTCTACGGAGAAAGGCGAACAAAATCAATGTTAAACAAGCTGTGCTACAGTACTAAAATAAATGAAAGCCGCTTTTTCACGGCAGTAGGTACTTGAATAATTCAGTCCTGTTCCACTGAAAGATTAAAACAGTTTTGCACCGGAGGCCGAGAGCAATCACAGCTGTCGGTGAGACCGTAAAAGCATGAAATTTACAGTTTACAATTTTTGAGTTTCTTGGGTTCCAAGCTCAGCTAAGGACACAAGTAAGCTCAGTTACAGTGCATTCGCCAAACTTTCTTGTCTAAAAGTGACTCACGGTCGCATTTCGACAGCATCCATGTATCCTTTAGATTGTCGAATAGCCGGAACACCAGCATCAGTCTGTCTGAGCGAAGAAGGTTATCCTTGCAGCTCATATTGGAAGGGCCAGGCTGAAACGACAGTCATTTTTATTGTAAGGTACCCGTTTGTTTACCAAAATATGCTTGCTTGGACTAAGCGGGGACACAATTAGTATCTAGCAAAAATAAAAAGTATTTGCTGGGTAAGGACAATCACTCGGAGTAAAACACACGAATAAGAAGCGTGTGATCAGAAAATAGAGTAAAGCCGCTTTCACACTGGACACGAAACGAATTTTTCGCACGACAGATTACTTTCAAAGTCAATGCAAAGACGCGCCGGGTGTATTCGCGTCTTTGCATTGACTTTGAATGTAATCTGACGTGCGAAAAATTCATTTCGCGTCCGGTGTGAAAGCAGCTTTATCCACCGCGCGATGCGACAGCTCCCGCTAGAATAGCACTTAACGCAATGCTTTGCTAGATCCTTCAATTTGTCAAATTCGTTGGAAGTAAATGACCCACAAATCCCCAAGTGTTCAAAGATTTTAAAGACATACTTAACTGCGCTTCCGCAGTGGTCATAAGACAGACTGACTCAGCCAAGTCGCAGCGACAACTCGAAGGAGAGTTCGAATGCAGTAGCTCCTAAACTAAAGCTCATTTGTTTTTCGCCCCATTCAAACGAAAACCACCAATAGTAGCTCGAAAATGACACACTAGTTGAACTTCAAATTATTTACCTGGTCTGAGGATATATTCCTGTAGATTTCCTTCAGGCTTCTGAACTGGATGTAACAGTTCTGACATATTTTTACAGGGCGAGCGTAAGAAACGAGGCAATTCACATACGATACGTATCGCAGAGCAAAGATGCTAAGGAGCTCACGGCAATAGTCGCTCATTTCGAGATCCTCTGGAAATGTGGACAGCAAACTGAGTGAGAAATGTGAGCTCCAAGGGAGCAAAGGCGGGTATACAGACGAATTTGTGGTCCAAACTTCGCCTCCGATCGATTTGGAGGCTGCGAGATTGTTTTCTGCTTCAGATGACTGAATGATGACAGAAAATAGCAAAGTAAAAACACAAGTTAAAATGCTCACGAAATTCATGTTTCCTTAACAAATGCTACTTCTCGACCCTTTTGTCACGCCACACGGAAACACTTCCTGTTTTTGCTTGTAGTCACATGACAAGTGCGCTCTCGAGACATGCGTATTTTCTGCATTACTTGTGTATTAATTTAATTTTACTTTTTTCCAGTTGCTGACATTTTTTTTCGTACATGCAAACAGAATGTTTTGCCTAATTTAATTCTTTAAAATGTGTTCGCAATATTGTACTGTTATCTGAGAAAAGCAAGCATTTCGAAATCCTGATATGGACCCCGAAGTGATTACTATCCCCCGCCATGAAGTGGAAGTGGGATATAGCAGGTATAGGAATGAGTGCTGTCTTTCTGCTCGTCCGTCCGTCCGGCCGTACGTCACGCTTCTTTTCCGAGCTAGAAAGTAAGCCGTTCTACATTTTCCTCGAAATCTAACACGCGGATATGCCTTTGTGTAGATGTGCTTTTTCACATTTCTGTCCGTCCTCCTGTCCGCCTCTCTGTTTCGTTTCGTTTCCTGGCCAGAATGCCAAGACTGTGGCAGGGGATCTGAATATTTCATGCTTGTCTGGGCTTCAGTATCCTATAATGTCTAGCTAGCAATTATAGGCCTACAACATAAATAGGGAGCTACACTATGCACGAGAGTACATGTATTTAACTTTTTAATATCGACTTGAAGCATTCTCATTTAATTTATTCAAATTGATTTGTGAAAATTTTTGTCAGGAGTAGGCCTATACATATTACAATTTTTGTTCAAACAACAAAAACATACCACGAACATGGAACCATATGGGCCTACAGCTGCATCATCGAAAAATGATGTTTTTATTCTCCCACTTTATGTCCCGCTAATTCATGTTTGTCAAAACTACTTATTAAAATAAAATTAATTTAAAACCTATTTACATAGTGGAGTAATGTGAGGTGCGGTAATGACGTAGCATTACTGCAGTAGTGCCTTAACACCTTTTTAAACAATAACTGGCAAGTGACAAATTCAAAGTGTTCTGACATTAATCTTCGAATGATGCATTTTTTATTATTTATCTTTGACAGTGTTTAGTTTTTTTTTCCTCCACCTTGCTGTTATGCCAAAATGAGATTATATTCAGTTGATGTAAATTAATCAC
This sequence comes from Gymnothorax reevesii, assembly GCA_029721435.1. Lineage (NCBI taxonomy): Eukaryota > Metazoa > Chordata > Actinopteri > Anguilliformes > Muraenidae > Gymnothorax > Gymnothorax reevesii. The sequence goes on from CM056576.1 coordinate 46,070,686, forward strand.
ACCTCTGGAAGTCAATACATTAGTGTCACAGAAACCCCCTTATCCTCATCCTCCTGCTATGAGGGGTTGAACAGTCTATTCAAACGCACTGATGCAAAGCTTTTACACAGAGCCTCTCTGGTTGTCATTGGGCACATCTCAGCTGTCCTGGATCTGCCACTATTATTGTTTTGTCTCTGGCTATATCAACGTTTGAGGTCAACATGGAGCAGGATTTTACGCCTCTGAATGGGCCTTTTCAGCTCTCAGTTGTAACATTCAAAGTGACTTGCGCACAGTAGCTGCAGTTCCCATGGCTTAGAGGCTGTTCAGAGACATTAGGTACTGTCCCAATGATGTCATCAGGTTTTGTGGAGGCTTCTTTTTTCATCAGCGTAACATATTACTCCAGGCTATATCAGGAAGAAAATCCTGCCCAAAGGCTATGTTAGATCTGAAACATCATTTATTTTTTTATTTTTTTTTTTTAAGAACGGTGTTGTTTCACGATTTCTTTGCACGACATTGGTTTCCTTGATATTGAAGATATTGAACAAATGCTTTTTTGATGAATTCACCGATTGAAAATGAAAAAATTTTGCATTCAGTCATTATTAAGTTGCATTTTTTGTGTATTTGTGTTAGCAGTTAAATGTTTTCCGAGTAACTTATCTTGGTTTTTCCAATATTTCATCACATGCTTTCAAAAATGGTAGTATATCACATTTAATTTCAAGGTATGTTCTAAAACAATTGGCCTTTTAACCTAAATTACTTGTTACCAAAAAAATTCCACAAATACCGTACATTAAAGTCTTTTTAAAAATATAACTCAATGATAAAAGATAGACTAGGCAAGGAGTCTGCAGTTTAAAAGTCAAAGGCCAAAAACACTTTCGTTTCACTTTGTGGTCTGGCATAGTATTATATCTGAAGACATGACTTGTGACATTTTCAGCTGCGGTTGAAAACATCTGAAGAGAAGAAATTAGAGCATGTGGTCATGCAATGCACTCTGCATAAAGCACTCAATAATTATTGTGCTGAAATTGTGAAGAATGCGGTTTTAAGTGCGATGGATGGCAGTCTCTAGACTATTCTGTGTCACATCCCGCTCATATTTACTGCTAGTTGACACCATGCAATTTTCGAATGTGTGCGTGAGTAAAATAATTACAGAGTCAAGGTAAATGATCTGGGCTCAAATTCTGATTGTGCTAATTGTCAAAAACCCTTGAATCAACCCATTGCAGTCAATGGTCTTTAATGTGAAATTAGTGGCTCTTGATAACTTACAGTCCGCAGCAATTCCGTAGTCATCAAGCCTAATGAAAGGGAACAGGACACACATGCATTACTTTAGGGCTATTCTGATGCAAGCTCACCGACTCATGCTCTCAAATAGACAATGTTGGGTATTCTTGTTGCTGGCCCTCACCTGCCACTTCCTTGATGACTCCATCCTTGAAAACTGTTTATGGCGTTTTCGTTAAAAAAAAAAAAATCCATATGCTTCTGGTCAGATGTTGAAAATACATCAATTCGTTTTTGTTAAAAATGTATACATTTTGTGGCATGATTCATGATTTGATGTTACTAAAGTAATCGAAAAACAAGTTTTAATAGTTTTAATTCAAATGGTAAAATTATATTTCTGAATATAGAAAGCGGAGTTGTACTTTTACATAAACTGCTCAAAAAAAATAAAGGGAACACTTAAACAACACAATATAACCCCAAATGTTCCCTTTATTTTTTGAGCAGTATATATATATATATATATATATATATATATATATGGCCATAATCATCTGATCATCTGGATAAAAATTTGGCCCTGCACATCAAATTGGCTGTTGGTGATGAGTATGGCTGCAGTGGTTTATTGATTGGTGTAATCAAGATGGGATATGGCTAGGTTAAGAGTAGATCAGCATATCATTAAAGATAACTGTCATTTAATTTTGTGGCAAATGGTAATGGTGGAAGCAGTGAAGAGCTCATTTGCATGAGATGCCGTGCCCAGTAACAAGAGGACAAAAATCACTAATTAGGATAGCGGAGTGTCTCCATCGTTTCAAGTACTCTTGTGCAAGGTGATGAAGCAAAGACTTCAGAGTAATATGAATCCGAACCGGGCATAATAATTCAAAAATGTTCAAAAGGAGTGATTATATTAATAAAATGACAGCCAAAAATATAGTCGACTAATTTCCTTGAAGATCGACCTTGATTCTCAAATTGATTAACTTAGATGATTCATTGAAGAGGTTTTGAAACTGGCAAATCAACGCTTTACAGGGAAAGGCTAAAAGTCTTTGATGATCAATATGTTATTTTTATATAAATATTGTGTATGTACAAAAGTAATATTTTGAACAAAACAATTGTCTGACAAAATCTCACAAATGTCGATCAGACATGTCTATTTCTTTTATAAGAAACATGAACCATACAACAAGAATGCAGCATTACCAAGACTCATACAAAATTAATTATTTAATTTCTCAATTATTTCTATGCCGTAAATATGACTTAGGACTCCTACCTTTGTTAATGACAATTATTTAGTGATAATGTCACGTCTTTGGAGAGGGATTCCATCAGGATTTCAATGGACAAAAACAAATAGCATGGAGATATATGTTTTATAAACATTATAAAATTTTGAAATAAGTTTGAAATAAGTTTGTTTCATTATAAACTAAACTCTTTGGGTTATCAAAAGTCTTGATAAATCCCTGCGTTATTCGTGAAAAAGTTTAGGCTTAATTTAGGCCTTCAAAAAAGCCCATTCCCTTCAGGATAATCCTGAATGGGTTAACTTAAAGCTTTCTGTTTTAGCATAGCGTAGACTTGGCTCATGCAGGCGAAGAGAGAAAAATAGCTGTAAAGTTATGCAGAAGTTATTCTTCATCCACCGGGCCAGCCCTAATCCCCCAAAACCTCATTCTTTCATAGGAGAACTGTGCCTCTTTTCTTGTTTTTTGCTTTCTATACAAAATAAAGTCAGTCTGTATTTAATGGTTATGTCGGGATGTGAGGGGGATTTTGCAAATGCGGGGCCCCTATTCACCGAAATATTGCTCTCCGCGTCGTGTGAGTCTACCAACCCACCGCGACCCCATATTCTTCTCCGGGTGTCTGACTCGAATGACAAACTAGCTGATTTTCAGTACATAGCTGGGAAATGTAGTGAGTGATAATAGAGATTTCTCTTTCATTTTTTTACGCTTGACTTGGTTATTGTTGCTTTTCTTTGCCTTCGATTCCTTCTGGGGATTAGCTCTGACTTCCCCTTAACTGGCGGTCAAAGTAGCCCAAACTCCCAATGACAATTGATGGGGTTCAAGGGACCTGGTATCCTGCATCTAAGAACTGATTTGTGTGGGAGAACTCATCAAGCAGGGAGAGGGATAATATGGAGGTTTTCAAAGAAGAAACAAACATGCTTTTACTGAAGTGGATGCCCGGGTATACTTTTTAAATGAACGCCTTTATAACCGATCGCTTGTGTTTTGTTCCTTTTGAATTTAAAAAAAAAAAAATCTTTGATTTTTCAACTAATCAAAAGGAAATAGTGGAATGATGTAATGGAAATTAAATGGTCAGTTTTTCTGAGTGTGAGCGTGTGTATGTTTTTTGGTGTGTTTACATGCTTGGGTAAGTGTGTATGGGTGGGTGTCATGCGCTCATTGTATATTCAGAATTACTTTTCAACATGTATGAATGAGCTACAGCTCACATAAAAGCATCACATTTTTAGTTTATATTTGTGGCTGGGAAGTACCATACCACGCAAAGCAAGTCTCTCAAATCCCTGAATTAGTCACATCATTAACTAGTCCGGTGAACTGGCACAAGAGACTTCTGTGTCCTGTCATGCATGGACTTTTACTGCAAAAAATTATTAAAAAATTACATTGATTTAAAAAATCTTAAATTAGTTCCCAAATTCACAGTATCCTTCATTTGAATATTTCTGTCTTTCCATGAAAAGTTAATTTTGTTTGCTGTGTGTTCCACATGCTGCTGAGCTGTGGGGAGTTGGGTGTATGAACAGAAGATAATTACCAAATAGGCAGTTAGCAGAAAATAATTCAAAGCTGGCTTTGACTTCCTCACTGTTTGGTCGCCACCAAGGATGGCACACAGCAGCTAACTGGGGAGCCCGGCCTGACATAACGGCCCGTCCATCGGCCCTCGAGTAAGAGCCAGGGACGTCTTGTCTCATAACAAGACTCGAAGCTGACTTCTTTCAGCTCTACTGAACTGAAAATAAACCCTCACTGACAGGTCCGTGGTGCTCAAACTGAACTCGGGTGAGAGCATTTGGGAAAGGGGTGGGGTGCTTTACTGGGAAATAAAGTTGTTGTCCCCCCCTGCTATATTGTGACACAAAGCCAAGCACTGAAGAGTCTTCCCTTTAGTTCAGGACAAATAAAAATATTTAAGATGGAGGAGAAGGGTGGGGGTGGGGGGGTGTTGGGGTGCTCTTCTCTCTTTTTTGTGCGATCCAGTCAGAGGCATGTCATTCCTGCAAAAAACTATTCATCTGCTACCTCAAAAGGGGGGGCTACTTCACATTTTGAAAGCAGTGCCTTTTTATAGTAAAAGGGGGGTGGAGGTGCAAATTAAAGTTAAATTTACAGGCAGGTATTTCTCCCTTTTCTGAACTCAAAGATGTTTGCAGTTGTGTCATTCCCACTGTCTCCCTCTCTCTACCTCCTTCCTTGCTCTCCATCTCTCTCCATCGCTCCCTTTAATCTTTCTCACTCTCTTGCTACTTCTCTCTCTCTCTCTCTCTCTCTCTCTCTCTCTCTCTCCACCCAGTTGTTTCTGAGTTTGTTTGCGAAGGGCTGATACCTTGATACAACACTCTTGCCCAAACACTGAGATTTTTTTTGCTTTGTTGGCCTGGCCGGGGCCTGCCTTTATCGTAGCACTCCCCTTCTTTAAAAGGGCCCCATACCTCCTTGTTAGTGGGCAGCTCTGAACTTTTTGAAGAGCAGTTTTGTGTGAGTCGGGGCTCATTCACTCTGCTCCTTTTGTGGGACGTTCCCCCTTTCATTTCTCAGTGTGTTACACCAATTAAAGGAGGACGTGCAGTAAATGTAATGGCCAGAGGAGTGATTGTTTTTGACAAGCAACAAAACACATAGATCCACCCCTCAGATTAGGCTGCTGAAGAGGAGGTTTAGGTCGGTCAGTCGCCTGAATGTTTCATGAACTGTAATGCGGGGAGAGCGTGAAAGCAAAGGTCTGCCTCTGAATGAGAGGACGAGCTGCTTCTGACAGGCCATAGGGCCAGGGCTACACTCTCCATGTCAAGGAGAAAAATGGGCCAGAACAGATGTAGGCTGGCACCTTATATGATTATTAACATAGTGTGCTTTGGAGGATATACTAATTAATTTTTAAGTCATTTCAAAGATGGCTTTCTTGGCTTCCTGACCAGTCACTAAAAGTGTTTGGAAACAAAGAAAGAAAGAAAATAGGCCTTCTCTGCAGTCCTGAACTGAAATTTGTTCTGAACAGCAAGTTGCATTTGTGGATGTGACATCCGTATGCAGTTACAAACTATTTTTTTTCTAATATTTGTATTTATAGAAAGGTTTTGGCTGTGTTTTCCCCTTTTGGGGAATTAGTCCCCTTTTTCAAACTTTTGAGCTGGGTGCAGGTTGGTCAGCTTTAAAATTTAGAAATTTGACCACAAACCCAAAAATTCTTAATAATTGCATATAGTGATCTTTGTGACTTTATAACTTTCTTTAGTCAAATTAGGGTAATAGCGAAAATGAATAAGAAAAAAACCAGACAATTCCAGGCTATAAATGAGTAAGCTTTTAACTTTCAGTTTCTATGCCAGGTGCCACATATCCAGATTTGAATGTAATTTTGAAATAAATATGCAATATTTCCAGTGATAATATTACTTCCAGTGAATAAGTGGGCTCCAAAATTACTGGTACCCCTGACGGGCATTGCATAAACAATACTTTAAATTCCACAAAATATGTATAGAGGAACTCTATAATATACTCAGCAACAAAAGTTTCTGTGACACCATTTATGTGTATGTTATAAATGACACGCAAAGATCTCAATGCAATCAATATGTTTATTTAACAGGAGAAACACTGACTTTTCAGTGCCAACGTCACTCAAAACGAAAAATGTCATTTTCATGCGTCATGAAGCACTTGTCTGACGTCTAACCAATTGTGACCTTCACACTTCAATACCGGGTGTGACTTCCTCGTGCCATGATGCAAGCAACGCATCTCCGGCGCATGGACCGAATCAGATGTGCCAGAAATTGCTGTGGGATGTCATTCCAAATCTGACGTAGACGTTGTCGCAATTCCTGGAGTGTAGCTGGCGGGTTATCCAACCGCCGCAAACGTCGATCCATCTCGTCCCAAAGATGCTCGATTGGGGACATGTCTGGGGATCTGGCTGGCCATGGCAGGACATTGACATGTTTTTGCATCAGATACTGCTGTACAATCCTTGCAACGTGTGGTGTGGCGTTATCATGTTGCAGCGTTATTCCGGGACCATGTTGCATCAAAAACGGTACCACCAATTGGCCGTTGCACTTCATCGCGATATCTTTGACCTGTCAGATTTCCATCAATAACAAGCAAATCTGTTCTGTTTCTAGCCGTGATCCCTCCCCAAATCATGACACTACCACCTCCAAAACGATCAAATTCCTGAACACAGTTGTTGGCATAACGTTCTCCACGTCGACGGTATACACGTAAACGACCATCACATCGGTTAAGCATGAATCTTGATTCATCAGTGAAGAGTACAAGATCCCACTGACGTTGGATCCACCGTCGATGTTGTTGTGCCCACTGTAGACGCAGTCGTCGGTGTTGTACTGTGAGTATTGGACGTCTTGCTGGCCAACGTGGGACAATGCCAAAATGACGGAGACGGCGACGGATTGTCTGTGCAGACAGTCGCCTCAAACCAGGTATCGTTCTTGCAGTTATGGTTGCAGGTTGGAATCGATTTCGGAGATGGGTTGTTCGAATCCAGTTGTCCTGTCTGGGAGTGGTTACTCGTGGACGGCCGCTGCGAGGATGGTCTCTGACATGTCTTGTCTGCTGATGACGCTGCCATAAGTTCCAAATGGTGTTTCGGTGGACATTCAGGCGATGAGCAACTTCCCTCTGCGAGGTTCCGGATTCAATCATCCCAATGGCCCTCCACCGATCATTTTCAGACAGTCTTGGCATTTAGAGGGTAGAGTTCCTGATCCGAAATGGCTGTGTTTTCGATAAGTGATGCTTCCGTCGTTCATCAGGCACAATGTGAACATTCCAAAAATTCTCCTCTTTTATTGCCATCCACAAGCATGATTTACGCACATTTTCACGTGCAAAGTCATTTTCTCGCATTTTCATGATTTCCATTTCAATGTTGTGTTTACGTGTACTGTTTCAGTCTGATATCACCATGTATGACAATTTCATAATTGCGTTATGAAAAATAATTAACAATATTGGTGTCACAGAAACTTTTGTTGCTGAGTATATATAGAAATAACTACATGTGATAAATGTTGTACAATATTAATGTTCCAATGGAACCAACTAAAATCAGTTGCTGATTTAATTTAAAATCAATTTCCTCCAAATAAGGTTTCCCAATGAATGGCATCCTTACAGAATATTGTCATTAGGATCTACCAAAATTAAACCTAGTATTAAATTCCACTTACTTAAGTTTTAGCTAGGTGTTAATGAACTATGTTGTGCCATTAAATCACCTCCAGTTTCACTAGGGTACAAAAAATGAGGAAACAAACACGCAATATCTCTTCGTCATCCAATACCATGAAGCAAATAAAACAACTGTCAGTTCAAAAGTGGCAGATGGTCATGTGCCTTCAAAAATCAAATGATGGCTAAGCTAGATTCACAAACGATTGAATATGCCACTGAGCGCTCTCAGCGCAATTATTTTAAAACATTTAAGGTTTGGAAGAAGTAGCAAACTCTTGAAGAATCACTGTGATGGAATTGCAGACCTTGTTGGCATCTTCGGGTCACCAGGTTTCAAAAAGCACCGTCGGGTTCCACCTCGACAACCACAAGATCTTTGGAAGGGCTGCCAGAAGAAAGCATTTTCTGACCAGAAGACACAGAAGCAAACACTTGGAGTTTGCCAGATGTCATGTAACTTATGACTCGAAGAAAGTGCTTTGGTTAGATGAGGCCAGAATTGCACGTTTCGGTCATATACAGCAGTGGTTCCCAACCCAGTTCTCAAGGACCTCCTGGCCTGAAGATTTTTGCTCTTTCTACTCTTTCACACCTGATCCATTTAAGGGCTTCATGCTGATTGGTTGAAAACGATGTACCTGAACAGGGTGTGCATGAAGGTGCACTGGGCCTTAAATGAATAAGGTGTGCAAAAGTAAAGCTGCAACAAAAGCTTGCCAGACAGGGGGTCCTTGAGGACTGGGTTGGGAACCACTGATATGCAGCATTGGCATGTTTGGCATCGAAACAGAGATGCATACAAAAAGAAGCACCTTATACCCACGGTGAAATATGAGGGTGGGTCAGTCATGCTTTGGGGCTGTTTCAATTCCAGAGGTCCAGGAGCACTGGTAGATTACTGGTAGATCTTAGATTAATGGCAAAATTAATTCCACGAAATATCAGGATATTTTGTCTGACAAACTAGTTACCTATGTCAGAAGGCTTGGCCATAGGTGGACCTTCCAAAAAGACAATGGCCCAAAGCATACCTCAGGATCCACGCAGAAATAGTTCCATGACTACAAAATCAATGTTCTGCTATATCTCACTCACCGGACCTCAATCCATTTAAAAACTGTGGGCTGAGTTTGCGAGGGCTGTTCATAAATGCAACCCAAGAATGTGAAGGATCTTGAAAGGATCTGCTCAGCAAGATGGTCCAAAATCCCCCCAAATGTGTACCTTAACCTGTAAAAAAATCATAGGAAACGACTCCATGCTGTTATCTTAGACAAAGATTGTTGCTCTGAGTACTAAATGAGAGATGCCAATTATTATGAAACCTTGATTTTGTTGAAATTTATCCTGTATTAAATGATTGTTATGATTTTGGTTAATAAACAATGAGAACATGCAGAGTGGAAGTATGTTCTGAAGTATGTGGGAACAAGACTAGATCAAAACCTAGTATTTGGCTTGACCGTGAGGACCTATTTCAGTATGAAGAACCAAAACTACCAAAATCAAAAATAACTAAAGAAATAAATGAATGACTCAATAAGGTATATACCATTAAATGCACCAAAGAAAGATTAGAAATAGATATATTCATTAATTAATTGATAAAAAATATCAAAATTGATATCTCTGTTTTAAATTGCTTCTATATTTCTTGACCTTTGTATTCATTCTCATTTAATTACTTTCTCATTCAATTTTCTGTTAAATTAATTAACTAATTAATTAATTAATTCAAGGCATGGCTTTACAACTGGATAACTCTTCAGTATGCTTTATATGACCCAATAATACATGATGTGAATAGTTGAATAGCACTTGGTTTCTGACTTATCTTCATTTTGTTAAGCGTGCAATCATCGCTGCACACCACTGTAGTTCACAAAAATGGACAGAAACACAGCTGTCTAGAATCATCCCACATTACTGGTATAATTGAACTTATAAAGCCAGCATTGCAGTTTAGTGTCAGCCTTTCAATATCCAGCACTCACCCCACAATATCTTCTCTATTTTTGCCTTCTCAAGTTCTCATCTGGTTAGGCTACTCAGCTTAGTTGTGATACCTCGCCATTTTGGCAACAAAGTTAAAGCTGAAATGCAGTTATACAGATGTTTATTGAATGTTCTTGCCGCATGTGAGGCTAATTGTCCCAGTGTAACCTCAGAAACATGCAATCCAAACAGCCAGCCAGTTGACGCTATCAATACTATTTTAACAGGAAATAATGTAGCCAGTTAGCCAGCCAGCTAGCTTTTGCATGCCTGTGGGCTACCATACTCTGCCCTCTGATGATGAATTGTTCTCTGTCCAACTCCAAAAAAGCTTTGGGCCATATCCGCACAGCAATCATTTTCCTCTGATATCATGCTCAGGTTTGAAGTTTAAATGCTGTTATCAAAAGGATAATGTCATACTTGTGTGAGTTGTATATATGTAGGGCATCTGACAATCATTATATTTTCCCAGTTGATCATCAACTGAAAAGATATTGGACAATGAGCATGTATAAGGTTGGATAGAAAAACAGCAAGACAGTTCATATCCCTTTGTAAGCTTAATTACATCCTGTGTGTTTTACTTCCAAGCTTAAATAAATGTTTCCAAGATGTGCATTGGTATTTCAAAATTAATTTTCACCTTTATTATCATATTATTTAATACTTTTAAATAGTAGCGTTAGCAAGGTAGCGGTTGAATGCAAATGTTAGCCGTTGTCTAACTGGGTGCTCAGTGTGAAGTCACCTAATGAAATAAGGTTTTGATACCCACCATCTCAGATGTTGTGGTGTTCACAAATGAAAAAAGTGTTCCTTAAACATTTTTTTTTTGCAAAAATATTTACTGTCTCAGAAATAATAGTTAATTTATATGAGCCAATTTAGCCATTTTTACTGCATATTTTTTTTCCAACTCTGAATTATGACTCAGACCTGGACCAGCTTTGGCAGCATTACCGATTAAGGTACTAGGACTCCAAAACAACAACCAAAACCCTTTATTAGGCTTTTGAGCCCTCAGTTGCACTATGTGGGACAAGACATATGGAACTTATCTTCTGAAATTAATATCTGTTCAATTGGTAGAGTGCGGTCATTGAAAATTTTTATGGTTATTATTATTATTTTTTCTGTTATTTTTTTTTCTGTCTCTAAATTAATCACATTTATCGTTTCCACTGCAGCAGTAGGAACATCACTCTAGGGACCTCCACTGAACTATTCAGGTGCTGCAGGTGCCTCAGTGATAATGAGCATAATACATGTGATTAATCTGAAGATTTAGTTCTCCTGACAAAAAAAAAAAAAAAAAACCATAAAAAAACCATCACAATCGTTGGTGAGGAACATTTATCAAATGTAGCTGCAGTTAATTTGACAGGGTCAGCTGCATTTGTCTTGTCCAACATAGTGCAGTTGTATTGTATACAGTCAGGTTTGTTATGGCCCCAATTTGTTATGACATTTATGACAGCAAGGGATGACAGACAAAATTTTTAAACTCAAACAGATTTGAGGACCAACACAAACCTACTATTTATACTACTGACCAAGATTGATAATATACAAGAAAAAAATATTCACAGTCCCTTCAGATGGGGTTGCTTGGTGATGTTCCGGGTGAGGAAAATGCTCCAACACAGGCAAAAATCCACAAAAAGCTTCACAGGTCTTGAAAAGAGTGACAGGTCTGGTCAAATGTATTCTTCTCCTTGCAATTTCTCCTACTACTTTACTCTCTCAATTTCTCTCCTTATATACTCTTTTGCAGCCCCCTCCCACATTTAGACTTTTGTTTTTCTCTGGGACTTTCCCCTTTCAGAAATGGCCAGGACATGCCCAAACCTAGCTCCAGGCTGGGCTTAACAAAAAAGGTCAATACTGCTATCTTGTGGCATTTTTACACATTACACCTCCATTCCAAAAGGGAAAAATTTTGACTCATGAAGGCAAAATTTTTCTTTTCAATACAAATATGTTTAAGTAGACTCTATTATTTATATACATATAATACAATATGCTAATAAACACGTGATATATGTATACATACTCAAACACGGGATAAGCAATCAGCAATTACATTGTCAGTACCCTTTACGTGCTTAATTTCCAAGTCAAACTCCTGTAAAATCAAACTCCACTTCAACAATCTCAGATTCTTGTTTTTCATCTTACTCAAAAACATTAACGGATTGTGGTCAGTGTACACAATCATTGGCTTTTGCCCTGTAGAAACATAAACATCAAAGTGTTGTAAGGATAGAACCAGAGCCAACAGCTCTTTCTCTATTGTGGAATAGTTCTTTTGGTGGCGATTGAACTTCCTGGAGAAGTATGCCACGGGATGCTCAATGTCATCAGAGTCACTTCTCTGTTGGAGCTTGGTCGCTAGCATCGCCTGCAATGGAAAAACGGTTTGTTGAAGTCAGGAGATTTGAGCACGGGGAAGTGACACAGCAGAGACTTCAGGCGATCGAAGGCTCTTTGGCATGCTTAATCCCAAGTGAACTTTATGCCTTTCTTCAGTTGATTGGTGAGACTGAGAGCAATCTCAGCAAAGTTCTTGCAGAACTTGCGGTAGTACCCGATCATTCCAAGGAAACGGCGCAAAGCTTTTTTGTTGTCAGGAACTGGAAAGTCCATGATGGCTTGGACTTTAGCATTTATGGGTGCCACCTTACCCTGGCCTATGGCGTAGCCAAGATACATGACAGTCGCACAACCAAAGTCACTCTTGTTCAGGTTAACAGTCAGGTTGGCCTGGGTCAGGCGCTGGAACAATGTCTCTACATCTTTCAGATGTTCTTCACAGGAGTCACTCCATGTGATCAGGTCGTCAATGTACGCACCCGTGTGTGGCAATCTGGCAATTGTAGACGGTATCATCCTTTGGAATGTGGCTGGGGTAGGACTTCATACTGGTACAACCCAGATGGTGTGGCAAAAGCAGAGATGCTCTTGGCCCTCTCAGTTAAAGGCACACACCAATAAATCAATCTTGGTCAGAAACTTTGCTTGCCCTACTCTATCGATACAATCATCAATCTTAGGTATTGGAAACACATCAGTTCTAGTTACAGCATTGAATTTGCAATAATCTGTACAGAATCTAGTACTTCCATCAGGTTTTGGAACTAGCACACAGGGTGAACTCCAATCTGAGTTAGAGGGTTGATAATATCATGTTCTAACATGTACTCAACCTCTTTCTCAGCAATCTTTCTCTTTTCAGGATTCATCCGGTACGGATGCTGTTTTATTGGTTTGGCATCACCAACATCTACATCATGAGATGCTATAGAAACTCTCTTTGGAACATCAAGAAATAGATCTTTATATTTCTTGATCAACCTCTCAAACTGATCTTTCTGAAGGTTCTAAGTGCTGGAGTTTTACATCAAGATTTTGCAACACTTCAGAATTTGACAATTTACATGAAAGAACTTCAGCTTTAATTCTAGGTTTATCGTATTGAAATTCCCCCTCATCTTCACACGTCTCGAACATAAGAGAATCTGAAGTGACAGCTGCAACCCTAGCATTTCTGTCATGATAAGGCTTCAGCATGTTAATGTGACACAAATGTTTGGCTTTCTCCTATCTGGAGTCTTCACAATGTAAATGAGATCATTGAGTTTTGTTAGAATTTCATAAGGACCATGAAATCTAGCCTGCAATGGATTGGACTGCAAGGGAAACAACACAAGGACCTTGTCTCCTAGTTTAAACTCACAGCTTCTAGCCTTATGATCATACCAAGTTTACATTTTTCCCTGACTTGATTTCAAGTTCTCTTTGGCTAGGTCACAAGCTGCACGCAATTTTTCTTTGAACTTGCTAACATAGTCTAACAGACTGATATGCTTTCTCTTGCCATTGTTCTCTCAACAATAGCAAAGGTCCTCTCACTTCATGGCCAAACACTAGCTCAAATGGACTGAATCCAGTAGACTCCTGCACTGCTTCTCTAGCTGCAAACAACAGCAAATGAACACCTTCATCCCTGTCTTTCTCATGGTCATAACAATAAGTCTTCATCATGGTCTTGAGAGAGGAATGAAACCGCTCTAAGGCACCCTCACTGTCTGGATGATAGGCACTGGAAAGAATCTGCTTCGCACCTAGTTCATACACAACCTGCTGAAACAATCCGGAAGTGAAATTGCTACCTTGGTCTGACTGAATTTCCCTGGGAAGGCTAAACAACTTGAAAAACTTTATCAAAGCCTTCGAGATTGCAGTTGCCTTGATGTTGCGTGGAGGTATAGCTTCAGGGAATCTGGTTGATGCACACACGATTGTCAACAAGCAATGATTTCCAGATCTAGTCTTGGGCAATGGACCAACACAATCAACAATGACCTCAGAGAAGGGCTCCTCAAATGCTGGGATAGGCTGTAATAGAGCTACAGGTGGGTCTAACTGGTGTTTTCCAACTACCGGACAAGTGTGACAGGTTTTGCAAAAGTTGGAAACATCTTTCCGAAGCCCAGACCAGAAGAAGTCTTTTATAATTTTGTAAATAGTCTTGTTAACACTAAGATGACCTCCTAAAGGTAAACTTTGAGCCATTATTAAGATCTCATTCCTGTAGAGTCTACAGGAATGGGGGCTCTAGGTTTCCATTCCAACCAAGCAGAAGCATACCTGATACTACTTATAAACTGCCCAGACTGAGTTCAGTTGATTAAATTCTTAGACAACGGATTACTACGTCATTTTTTTAAATGCCAAAAATGACATTTCTCACGCTGAGAAGCGATAAAACTCGCCGCGTATTAGTAAGTTAGACTGTATATAAAAGCTTATTAATCTACGAATGGATGGGGCAGCCGGCTCTGCTTGAACCAGCAACCTATTAGTCAATCAGAAAATAGTATTAATTGTTGCCAGGTGAAATAGCAGCGCCGTAATCACGTCTTCCACACGCGCGCGAATGCTATTGTGTGCACGCGACAGAGAAGCGCTGGAAGTGGCCCGAAATCAGGTAATCACTTCATCACTTTTTTTTCCCCAATAACGGCTTATTAAAGTTGAGGAACTATGTAGGATATTTGCTTCATGAATCATTTTTACCTCAATTTAACAGCTTTGGACGGCTGTGGTTAGATGAATTGACTTGTAACTTGTTACGGGGGTAGTGGGGGCTCTCTGCCCTCCATGTAGTGTATTTTGGCTGAAAACAAACCCTGTTCCGATCCGGTGTCAGAGATGGTACCGCAACATCTCTTGTTTGTGACTGACAAAACGATACAAATACACAAAAGAATTATTTAATTTAGCCTTTATTATACTGGGGAGTCCCAATGAAAAAATTAAAAAAGCACAGATATTGGGGGGAATGAAGAGTCTCTTCTTATTTCAGTTTACTGGCAGTTGTGTTAATATTCAATAACTGATCCTGGTGTGCCATCTAGTGGTAGAATATTGTAACTGCGTGCATAAATATGCAGCTCCACGTCCACCAGCGGACACATCTGCACAAAGATACACCGTTGTTCTTCTCGAACACGACAAATCCAGATAATCCATAAATGATGCATTAAATTAATATTTTGATTTGAAACAAGTGATTAAGTTGCCAGTGTCAAAGTAACGAAGTGAAAGTATTCTACTTAAAAATTGTAACGAAGTACATGTACATCTACTATGCATCTTCTAAAATGGGAGTATCATGCAACCCACCCGCCTTCCCCCGAAGAACTTACTCTAGCCTGCATTCAGAACTTGGGAGCCCTGAAATTGTTTCATCCCCGGTCATGACAATTCAGATCCAGTGAGGTGCCGTTGGAGGTCAGTTAGGGGAGGCAGAATCCTCACCGTTAAACTAACGATAACTCACTATTACTTTGATTAGCAATCTGAGGATTGATTAACTTTCTAGACTAAACGGTGGAAATGGCGCGCCGGTTCCGTCCACAACATTATTACTCAGTGCATCGAATTTAAAATGCTCACGAGACGGCAAATTTGTTCATACACTGCCTGGCCAAAAAAAAAAAGTCGCACACTCTAATATTTAGTAGGAACCCCTGTAGCTTTGATTACAATGCATATTCGTCTTGTCATTGTTTTGACAACTATATGCAATGCCAGAACATTTCTTTTCGATCAGAAATGCCATGATTTTTGTCCAAGATCTTCTCTTCTCGACATAATGGTTGAACCACTCGGTGGTCTTGAGTACATCCCAATAACTTTTATTATGTTAAAGGTCAGGACTTTGTGGTGGAAAATTTGTTTGTGAAAATGATTCCTCCTGCTTGGTTTTATCATTCATGGTTTTCTTTGCTAAATACAGGCCAATAACTTGCCCGTTCTGAAATACTGTAACATCGTTTCCACCATCAGAGAATGTGTTTTCCGACATGATTTTGTAAGAAATGAATAGCGACGCACTCCATCAGTCAGAGTTAAAATGATTTTTGCCATCTGAAACATATTAATAACCACAATAATGATCCAATTTTAGAATTTGTTCATTAACTTCCAAACGGTGACTTTTTTTTGGCCGGGCAGTGTATTTGCTTTCAGGAAGCTAACGCAATGCCATTAACAAATATTAAAACCTTTCTTATGCGGCATTCAATATGGGGTCAATATGTTTATGATCATGTTTTCCCCCTTAAATACGTACTTTTAAATGCCATTCAAAAAATGGGGAGTTTATTTCCAGTCTTCTTTCATAAACCGATAAACAAAGGTCGCGGAATTACCGATGGAGTTGAGTTTTTTTTCCGTCTTCTAATTAATTATTAAGATTTACATACTTGCAGTCTCGAATCAAAGCCTAGACGTAGATGAATTTTTATCTTTTTGGTCACTATCATCTCTTAATCGTTAGAGGCTACATAAAGCCTATGCCAGTTCTTAATTGTTTGGTAAAGAAAAAAAGTTAAAATTGACCGATTGTCAATTAGGCATTGTTCGTGGAAACATGTTGACAAAAATCTGGTGATAAAAAGGAGTTACTGCCTCCCCTGACCGCACGTCTCTGTTCAGATCTGACCTGGGACTGCACTACAAAGCAGTATTTGACATTTTCGGGGTATCTTGAGGTTTAAAACTGGTTTTCAGAACCACTTCAGTGGTTCATTTCTTACCGGGTTAAATCAGCATGTTGACCTATGCCAGTGGGTCTCAAACTCGGTCCTGGCGCCCCACTGAATATGATGGTTTTTGTTCCAACCACAATTGGAATCGTAAGATTTTAAGATTTATCTGTTTATTTGTCTTAATTAGCTGCATTCCATGTTAAGAGCAGTTATTTACCATCTTAACCTGTGTTTTGATGGACATATCCATTGTGCCATGAAGAATAAAAACCCTTAAACATATTGTGTGTATTTTCTATAATGTGAGGATTTACAGGTGAAAACATTATTAAACAGATCAAATTAGACATAAAATCAGTAAGCTCCAAATTAGGTTGCTCATAGTGGTGTTTTGAGTTCTTGCAAAATAATTTGCCTGAGGTGAATAAACATGACACAAAACTGGTGTTACTCAGTTTGCCAGTAAATAATTAGTGTTTGCAACCATGTGTCAGCTTCATTGATGAGAACCTATTGTTTGTTGATTAACCAATTGTTTACATTGATTAAATGAATGGTTACATTGTTTCCCTCAGCAGTTATTTGTACTAGTTTATAATATATCTCAATTTGGATATGAAATTTTTATTCTTCATGGCATGTATAGATCTGTCAAATGTGGATGAAGAGGATGAAGAACTGCTGTGAATGTAAATGCGCCTAATTAACCCTTGTATGGTGTTTGGGTCTGTGGGACCCGTTTTCAGTTTTCATCAAACCGTGTTTGCTGTTCATATGACTTGTAATTGGGATGAAGTAAACATCTGTTGAGCATTTTAACATAAAACAACACAATCAAACAATTTTGGAAACCCAAAACTCTAGCGGGTCCCAGACCCATGAACACTGGCTGAGTAACAAAAATCCTAACACCATACAAGGGTTAAGACAAATTAACAGCTTTTTAAAATCCTAAGATTGCAATTATGGCTGGAACAAAAACCAGCATACATAGTGGGGCGCCAGGACAGAGCTTGAGAACCACGGATTGCTCAACATTTAACCTGCACCAAAGCTCAAATGTGTGATTTCCAAACAAGATAGGTAGGGAGAAGTTTTGACAACTCTGATTGGCTGAAAACAAGTTAAAGCCAACTTTGCAGGCGATAAGCTTCTCGGGAGGGCGTACACACTGGTAGGGGGAGGCACTAGCCCTCTTATGATTGGTTGGTTTCAATGCGATCACGCCCACATAACCTCTAACAGCTTCTTGTTAGCTGAACACAGCAAGCATGCACTTTGGCCAGAGACATTATCATTAGCTACCTTATGTTGTTCCGTATACAATTGCGAATTACATTATTGTTGAGATTATATAGCCATCTAGCTAGCCAGCTCATGTTAATTAAGAAAAAGCTTTGAAAATAATTGTCATATTTAAGCGATGTGATGTGGTTTTTGCCTTAACTAACAAGCTTCAACAGTTATTACACTGGCGTTAACTGTTTTCCTGTGGTGTTTGGAGATGAAGCATGTGACTTACAACAGTAGTCTAGCACAGAGAACCTGTGGGGGCGCAGTTTTGAAAAAATTCCAATGTCAAGATGATGTGGCTTTAAAAGCTGCTGGGCTCAGGTTCTAAGTAAATACATACTTTGATATTCATGTTGCTTTGATGGCAGCTATCAGAGTACTGTTATTGCGAATTGTTACTAAATTTCAGCAATGGGTGAAAAATTACGTGAGATTAAGTAGTCACCCCCATAACCCCGCGCACACCTCGATCCAGGGTGGTTTTACTGTGCTGACTTCCACCTTATGGGGTACGCCAATATTTTTATCAATTTCATTAGTCTCTGATGTATTTTGTATTAAATTTATTCAACAATCAAAAAATATGGTTGTTGTGTTCTACTTCAGAACTAAAGCCCTTTTGAGAATTTGCACTAGAGATGTGTCCCCCCCACCTTTGAAATCAAAACTATGCCCATGCGCACACACGCACATATATTCTTTTTTTCCGTTATATAGATCATTCCATTATTCATTTTATTTGATGTTTTGTCTTTGTCTCAATTTGTCTTGTTTGTTCCGTTTTGTTTCTTGTTTTATGTGTTCTGCATTATTATTTTTAAATTGTTTTAGTGCTGTATAACTTCGTGTGGGACCCCCTCAAAAACGAGATGTTACCTCTCTAGGGGTTATCCCAATCTAATAAATTTTTCACAACATACAGCAAGTGATCGGTCATTTTATGAACGCAATAGGGTCAATTGATGCATGAGACATCCCTTTGTTGAGAGCGCGTACAGTGGTGAAAGCACAAAAAACGAGATTGACAAAGAAAGATTACAACCACCGGTGTGGTACCTATTATCCCTGATTGCGAGTTCAGGGTTTGTTGAGGCGGCTCGCTGAAATATATTTTTGTCTTCATGTGTTTCCCATTAAGCCACTGGCGGCGCCTCCTGGTGCTGCGGGGGGAGACAACCCGCATTGTCACTGATCCTCGGAGAAACATACAGCACGCGGTCGGACAATTAATAAACAAGAATAGGGTCAATTGACGCATGAAACGGTCTTTTGCTGAGAGCGCGTAGACCTACAGTGTTGAAAGCACAAATGCAAGACTAAAAAAGAAAGATTACACCCACCGTTGAGCAGCCAATTATCTGATTGCGAGTCCAGGGTTTGTTAACCTGGCTCACAATAGCCTGTCAATTGCCATGTGTCCATCCACACATTCTTATGAGAATTAAGTCATATCGAATTAGGAGTGCCTTATGGAAACTGTGAAATTCGACTTGATTTCAAGAATATCGACACAAAGTTTATATGGTTGATCTGATCGGATTTTCTCTTGATCGGTAAAAGGCTTATGCGATAAATGCTGATGGAAACGTTATTTGCAGAATAAATCTGCTACTGCATCGTGACGATGTTTTAACGCCATCGTTGCCTTCTGATAATGGTTTGCTATGTTGCTAATAGCTGGCACATAAGCACGTACAACTTGTGCAATTATCATCATTTGTTGGTAGACGCGATCCATTTTGGCTAACTAGCTAAATTAGTCGGCTAACACACTACATTTGTTCACTTGAAGGTTCTGTGATTCATTGCGAAAATGAATGGAAACAGCTTAAAATGTCATAAATCTATTCGATACACCAATTTGATCGCATAACAGCATGTGACGTCATTACGCACAACTTTTTATCTGATTTAATGTCATAAGATGGAAACGCATTTTCACCTGCTTTTTTCCTCATTAATGTTTTTGGCAAACTTCAGATAGTTTGATTGAAAAGTGGATGGAAACATAGTTTATGTTATATTTGCTTAGTAGGTAGTATACCGCCCAGGAGATACGAGTGACAAACGCCCGGCCAGCTAGTCAGTCAGTCGTCGGCTAACCAATTGTTGAAGTTCTTCTTTGCAGGCCGACCAATCACTGAACTTCTTCCCCAATGGCCAGCCAATCACTGAACTTGATCACTCATTGAGCACTCATTCACTCACTCACTCAGCGACATTCGCGTTAATAGAGAAATAAAGCGACGACGTCACCGCTACTTAGCTTCTGGTGTCGGAAGTAAAATCCCAATGGGAATTTAAAATGGGGTTTATGCACTTTCTGTTATTGCTTGAACTTGTATTAATTCTAAGAGCCGCCTGCCTACATGGTATACAGATTCAAGTGATCACATCAAATTTGTAGTTTACAGCCGAAAATAATATGCTTTAGCATTTGTTGTCCAGTTTGTTGTCCACTTCTCCGAACTACATATCCGCTGCACAAGAGGGCGTGTAGCCCTTGATTTTCTCCAAGCCAACGAGGTACCTCAGTTCAACCAACATTCATAACATACCACGATGGTAGCCCACCAGTGCCCTACATTGCCGTATGTCCGTGCACTCGTTCCCACATAGCAGGCTACTATTAGCTAGGTACATTCTTAGAAATGAAATGATCACGATGAATAGTTATTTTGCCATTTAGCTAGCTAGCATTAAGCTACGCAAGCAAACCACTGAGCTAGCCAGATAGTGAGCTTATTACTTCATGTGCACATAGCTAAACCAATAGAAACAGTAAATGGTACCTTCATATACTGTTATTTAGAAAGCTATCTATTTTAATTATTCAATAATTATCACTAACTGAGCTAGCGAAATAGCTAGCTGGCGAGCGAGCTAGGTGAATAAAAGCAATGAAGAGCCATTATTGGCTACTTAGCTAGCATTGAGCTGTGAGCATTTCACAAGCTGGCATTTAACTAAATGCGGCAAATATAAAGTTAGACAACTACTGAAGTCGGTAAACTAGCTCGCTGGCTAAGTTAGCCTGCTGACAGCGAGTTTGCTGTCAGTTATGCTTTGACAAGGCAAATAAGCTTGTTCGCTGACTACCGGGTTTTTAAGCAAACAAACGTAGGCCAAAGATAGCTGGCTATTAAAGTAAATTGACACTAATTGTGAAACTTGATATCTAGCAAGGAAAGCGTAACCAAGTAGAATGTAGCGTGGCTCACTAATTAAGCAAGCAATGCGTCCTGAACAGCCCGGGAATCTGGAGGATCATGGGATGTGTAGTTTTTAGACTACTAAGAGGATTAACAAGGTGGCGAAAAATTTAAATGATTTGAAATGTAGCTGATTCCGGTCAAGAAAAGTTATTTTTGTTTTTAGTCGGAAATATAATGCAAAATCTCAAAAAAGATGGAGGCTTGAAAACAATGGGAAGTGATTCAAAAGTGAAATGAAAAAACAATCATGGGTAAAATGAATGGGAAGTTTTACTTCCGACAGCAGCATGACGTCATCACTTTAGTACTCTATAGGGACCTGGCCGCTGCTCGGCCCAGCCCCAAAATAGGACCAGTGGCTCTGAAGCTCACCAGCCCAATAATTGAGCCCATTGCTCAGGATTTTTGAGAGGGTAGACATTGTCCCAAGAAAGCCCCATACCGAATTTGGGCAAAAGTTCCAAGAAAAATTTTTAAGTTTTCAAATTAAGAGGGAAAGAAAAAAAAAACAGCAAAAATGCTTTAAAAAAAAAAAAAAAAAGATTTTTAAAGATTTTACTGATGGGCGACGATCAAGATCATTCCCTCAATCACGATCACGACTGTGATGCCATACACGATCGATCACAATACCTCATGGCCTATCGGCCTGTGAGCTAAAAAATAGCTGTGATAAATTAATAGTGAGTCAACATCGTTAACGTTAGATAATTTTATGTTACTGTGACTGAGTAACAACAATGAAAAACAACATTAAAATAATTTGTAACAGTTCCCTCACATTTTATAACTTTAAGCAAGTGATTCACTTGAGGTACCATAATGTTAGCATATGTTTTATTCATACATCATGGTAATATTTACACACACACATACACAGACACAGAGGAATTAAGCTGAATTAAAAGGTATTTATTTATCATATAATTAAACCATATTCAGTGACATTTAATAAAAATATATGCTTTTTCAGCACTAAGAATGTATCAATCTGTCTGGGATACTGTGAGTGGATATCTGCATACCGCCATTTCTCACAGTGTTCCAGACACTGTATCTTTTCATGGTTTTTTCAATATTTCTGTAAAATCATTGGCCCAAAACTTATCAGTCAAATTTGTTTTGAATTGTTACACCTTCATCCAGAGACAAAGCAAAAAAATCAGCCAATGTTTGTATGTATTACGGCAGCTAGGTGAGTTTAGTGTAGGAAATGTCGATGCCCTGACACATTTCTGACAGCATGTTAATTACATATTCAAATTCAAAATGAACAGTGTGAATGACACTTTCGCAGTAGAATTTACTTTTGACCTTATTAGAGAGGAAAGGATAATGAGAGGTAAACCTTAGAGGCTAAAAATGAAACATGAAAGTTGACTAATCATGCCTTTTCTTTAAAGGCAAAACAAAAAATGGCCCGCTTTCTCTCAAGTTGTCTGGTCCAAGTTCAATAGAATATTTCACATATTGATTTTGAAAATCAATTGTGTAATGCTCACCACCTTGAGTATAGCTTGATATAATGTTGGCAGCAAAGCAGGTTTGGAAGTACTACCCTAATTCTGAAATAGTTGGGACGAAGCGTAAATTGTGAATAAAATCAAAACGCAATTACTTTCAAATCAAAATAGCCAGTATTTTATTCACAATAGAACAGAGATAACATAGCAAATGTTGAAACTGAGAAATTTTACAATTTTATCCACAAAATGAGCTCGTTTCAAATTTGATGGCTGCTACAGGTCTCAAAAAAGTTGGGACAGGGGCCTGTTTACCAGGGTGTAGCATCCCCTCTTATTTTTAACACTGAGAGGAGGCGTCTGGGCATTGGGAAGCAAATTTCTTGAGTTTAGCCATTGGAATTTGATCCTACTCTTGTGTAATACAGGCTTCCAGCTGCTGGTGAGTTTTGGGTCTCCTTTGACGGATTTTTCGTTTAATTATGCACCAAATGTTATCAATCGGTGAAAGATCAGAACTGCAGGCTGGTCAGTTCAGCACACGGACTCCTCTACTACGAAGCCATGCTGTTGTAATAGCTGTAGTATGTGGTTTTGCATTGTCCTGCTGAAATGCACACGGCCTTCCCTGGAATAGATGTCGTCTGGAGGGGAGCATATGTTGCTCTAAAACCTTTATATACCTTTCAGCATTCATCATGCTTTTTAAAACATGCAAGTGTCCCACACCGTATGCACTAATCCATCCCCTTACCATCAGTGATTCTGGGCTTTGAACTGAACGCTGATAACAGGTGGGGTGGTCTTTCTCCTGTTTACAGACCACTTTTTACAGACAGTGGTTTCTTGAAGTATTCCTGGGCCCATTTAGTGATGTCAATGACAGAATAATGCCGGTGAGTGATGCAGTGGTGTCTGAGGGCACGAAGATCACGGGCATCCAGTAAAGGTCTTTGGCCTTGACCCTTACGCACAGTGATTTTTCCAGTTGCTCTGAATCTTTTGATGATGTTATGCACTATCGATGATGACACCTTCAAAGCCTTTGCAATTTGACGTTGAGGAACATTGTTTTTACTGTATTCCACAATTTTTTTATGCAAGCCTTCACAGGTTGGAGAGCCTCTGGTCATCTTTACTTCTGAGAGACTCAGCCACTCTAAGAAATCCCTTTTATACCCAGATAGCAAGCACCGTTATTCCGTCTAACCCTAGTCTATTCTTAGACTTTTGGACACTTAAAAAGCTTGTTATTATATTGTTTATTTTAACGCATATGATAGACCATAGCCTTATAATAACAAGCTTTTTAGGTGTCCAAAAGTCCAAGAATAGACCAGGGTTAGACGGAATAACGGTCAGTGGAGATATATTCAGTTCTGTGCGAGGGGAACCTGTGCAGAACTGAGCAAGTAACTGGTAAGTCCTGGCAAGTAAACAGCATCAGCTTCAAGATATATGGTATATATACAGCTATATCAATAGGCATTAGCTCACAATATCAAATGCCCACACATCACAATATTGGAAAGTTTATTATCATGTATCCCACCAGTGTTCTGTCAATATATGTTTAGAACTGCACAAGCTGTCTGTCTTAAACAGTCTTGGTATTAACCTCCAACCGTATTGCCAGAAAGATAATTCTCTAGTCTAAAATTAGCATCACGCAAAACTACATTTTTTGTATCAGATTCTGCGATGAAGTCAAAAGCTAGCACCATTTCTTTACCTGTTCAAAAAATTGTTGACTCAATGTCCACACATGCTGGAGTTTCTGCAGCCTGCACAAATGTAATAATGTACCATGATGATAAATGGTGAAATGCAATATTAAACTACTGAAAAAAGACCAACTAACCCTATTACAATAGTTCAGGCTCACTGCCACCTAATACAAAACATAGGAACCGAGGCAAACCCAAGAAGACTTAGTGCCTTTCAAAACAATGAAGTGTGCTGAAATAATGCTTTACAATTTTGCAGGATTTCATTGGATACATGCCAGAAACAGTTAACTCTGAAGTCACAGCAAAATGTGTACATTCCAAATGGTTATACAATTTCACACTGATTGAAAAAAATAGCAATAAACTTTTTGAATTATGGAAGTAGAAAAGACTCACTTTTGTTTTGTATTATGATACAATTTTTGAAAAAACTGGCTTTTTTCAAGCTTTGCTGAAAACAGCCACATTTTCCTCTGAATTTTTTCACTTGTGGATTGTGAAACATATTAACCTCTTTCTGCAGATGTAGACGCTCGCGTCTATAGAACTGCAAATTTCAGGACGTAGTTACAGTACTCAACCACGAGATGGCACCCCCAGATCAGTTATTGAATATTCACAAGCAGGCAGAGCTGAAACATGATTGAGAGTATGGAGAAGTTCCCTCCAATCCCTGTTTTTCAGGAGTTGCATGAATTAAACTCCTCAGCTACCCCTGATGTGCAAATTGGTCAATATCCTTGCCCATAGTATCGATCCAGCAGTCTAAAAAAATGATCTATTGTGACAGAAAAAATTGTTGTCCTGTGTAGCAACCACTTTAGCTACAGTGAGCCAACGGTATTCCAATTGATGGTTCAGAAATATCAGTTTTCTGAAGCAAAAAACTCAACATGGTATTGATTATCTCATATTCTACTGTCAATTTCAGTAATCTCTTACAAAAAATGCGTAGTTCCCTACCATGGATTTACGTGTAGATTCCTTCATCGTCAAATTCAGCACTTCCTTATATCCTCCCGAGTACTGGTGTTCATAGCCAATCACTCAAATATACACTCAGGCTCTTCTTCGTAACTGCATAATTACACTTCATGTTCTCGTGAATCTTCCGTGGTAACAATGTATTGATTGGCTTGTTTCTTATCCAATTCCCAAGTGTTTAAACATTCTACAGTAAGCGAAACACATTGATTGGACAAACACAAAGCATACAAGCCTTTGCTTATCAGCAGGCTCGGTTGCATCCTGTTGCGCACATTACGTGGCTGAAATAGACGCGATTTAGAGCAAAGAAGGCTCGAAAAACTGGCCTTGAAGTGTTCAGTTACATTTACAGGATTTAAAGGAGATAAGGACATGGTCAATGGGAATTATTTCGAATGGAACAGGACTGGAGGGTTCCTTCTACTGGATACATCGGTCTCCAGAGGAGGTATTCATGAAAAAGGTTAGGCTTCTTTTGCTTTTTACTTTTGCTTTTTGTTTTGGAATGAATACCGTATTCTAAAAAGTCGAATACCGAGGTTTTTTTCCTGTTTAAAACGTGAACTTCCCATGCATTTGGATGGACCCCCCGGTACGTTCATTGCACGGTTCTGTTGAATCCAGGGAGGAAATATATAGTTTTATCTACCCTTAAAGTGGAATGTCTATTCTGTTAAAATAAGGTATATTTCAGAATTCAGATATCACTGAGTTAGTGAGCTGTACTTGTTCCTTATAAGTGTTGAAATGAGTTTGTGAGCTCGGATGTCAGAACTGCCGGTTTCATTGCAGAGTGAATGTCCTGACCGTTTAATCAGCAGTTTATTTATTGACTGTGTGTGCTGGCTTGGGGGACTGGATTGGGGGACTGGAGAGGTTACTGGTGATGTTCAGCTGCACTTATATTGATAAATTCATGCTTACCTCAACCAGAAAATCATTAGTTCATATAAAATTTCATGCCTCAAAACTTTATTTGTGTTAAATACATGATTATTTGATGATTTGACAGTGCAAATTCTCAGACTTCGGGAGGACACTTGGATAGCTGTGTAATTTGGCTAATAGCATGTAGGTAATCTAGAATGTAATGTTGAAGATGAATTCTACTTGTGGTAAAGGAGTTTATGATCCGAGAAATGTATAGATTTAAGCCCCAGCAGTTTTTCCATTCTCAGTATTTTTTTTTTTTTGCTATTTTAATGGTGAATTCTGATGAATATTTTTTATGTTTGCAGTCCATCTTCTCTACCAAAATCATTAAAATAAACTGAAATTCGATGTAATTCTAAATGCTGTCAATATTTTTTTCTGAGTAAAGCCACAGTTTTCCTCTTTATGAAGCTTTAATCTTGAATTATACAGCATTAAATTGGGTAACCCATAAATAGCCAAATTTGCTTCTGCGCAAAGGGGTTAAGACCACGTTCTTTATTCATATGGTCTTTTTCAGACAAGATAAAGCAAAAATTTTGAAAAAAAAAAAATTACCTGTAAGTTACTCTTTAAGTGGGTCACGGTCACAGGTCTCCAGTTAGCTACAATCGGTAGTTAAGACTAATGTTAAAACGCATGATAGCTTGAAGTTTGAGTTTTCAAGTATTTGGTTGTTCTGATCAGCTGGAAATATTGCAAACAAAAAGGAGCTTTACCAGTCCCAATCAAATTTACAGACTTGCATTTCTAGCTAATAATTTTCAGTAAGGGAGGTTCCATTGTGTGGGAATTGCTTCCAATTCTTTGTTTGTACTTCTTCAAACTTGATTCTGTGAAAAAGTGACACCAGTAATCTGTACCTCTCGTTGAAAGCCTCCTGATGATATACTTTGATGATTATTTGCTGTTATTTGTTCTGAAGGAGCAATGGCTAATGACGACACTCCAAAACTTGACCCACCAATGGCGTAACTTCATCATTCACTCACTTGCTCACACTTTATTCACAGACTTCCATGTTAATAGGTTTGGCCCTCATTTTCCTCCGCTCCAGACAAAAATCGCCCCCAAGGGCAAATGAGAGAGAAAAAATGTGGACAAAATAAATATTTTTATCAAGACCACACATATTCATAGATAGAATACTGTGCCACAACATTTCATGGTTTTTACTTTGACATTGAAAGCTGTTATTAGTAATAAGCATGTAAGCATTAATTATGGGCAATTTCTTGGTGCTTGGCTCTAATTTGTTTTTTTCAGCTTTGCAGTTTGGACTTGACTTTTTGCTTCTAATGGGGTGTTACAGAAGTGAATTGTGAAAAATGTTGCAAACCGATGTAGTTGCTTGCATTTAATGTAATTATTTGAAGACAAAGCCGCCCAATGGTATGGGAGGATACAGTAGCCTTTAACTGTTCTAGGTGCAAAGATAATTTTTAGTATTTGAAAAAAAGCAAACTGTTTTCATATAACAGAAGCTTGGCGAGTAGATTGTGATGCCTTCATTTTGTATTTTATCTTAACCAAATTTGGCTTAATTTGGGGTACTATTAAAGCTAATTTTTGGATACTTGTTTGGATCTGTATAGCATCCATTGTTTGCCATGACTTTGCAAGATGGGTCATGACAAGATTTTATGTCTCACAGCATCAACTAGGCATTTGAAAATCAGTCACATTCTGTAAATTACTTAAAATGCCTGCACAGCATTGTTTTTGTGACACAAACACGAATAGACGTTAGTCTAGCTCTTATTTCATAATCATATTGCTCAAGTTGCACCTCTGACTCCTGAATATTTTTTACTAAATAAAGAATTAGCCATATTTAACCAGCAAAGGAAAAAATTGCACTGATCTCTCTGCAAAACAAGCAGACGTGCCATCTTCAACATGAGTACGAGTAGATGGAACTTATTTGTACAACATTTCTGCTGGTCCTCGGCCCTAATACATCCATTATTTAATTACATTTAATTCCATTTTCCAAGAAGCACACTTTTGAATCAGCAAATTATTTTCACTGAGATGCCCTGAAAAAAAAAAAAAAAACACTGTTCAAGACAATGTCAACATTTAAGCAATAAAAAAAAACTTCCAAAAGTAAAAAACTTCTAATCTTCAGAAAAAAAATGCTTCCCCCTAACCAATCCTTTTATTCTCTTAAGCAGAGGCAATTTCAGAGGGGAGGAGTGCACAAAGGCAAAGTTACAGTTTTGAAGGAGGGCTTTCCCATTGGAAAGGCTCTCCCCAGAAGAAAGGAACAGGGAGGATTTGGCGCAGGTGGAGAGATGTTAACACTGAATGGCTCCTGTAGTTTTAGCCCAGTGTGGCTAAAACTCTCTCTCCTCCCCAGGTTGGCTTTGCATGACATCATGCAGGAGGTATGCCCTATACCCTGAGAATCCCAGCTGTCACAATTGGCGGCGACTCCATTAAACTGTACGGAGGGCTGAAACCCATACGTTTTTTTCTTCTTCTAGTCCCCGCCTCTCAGCGAGGCCATTGTTGGAAAGGCTTGATCAAAACTGTCGCCCGCCAACCGTGGGCTTTCTGTAAATTCAATAAGGCCACCTTAAAGATTTTCCTAATTAATGGATGACATCTTTAGCTGGAGGAGAGGCGAGGTATTTTGCTCCAACTTGTTCTTTGTTAACCCCCTAATTAACTTTCGTAGGTCACCCAGGTCTCAGCAACCTTAAAGTGAAGAGTGCCATTGTGCTAAGAGTTGTAAACTTACTTTTTTGGCTCGGTACTTAAAACAGAAAGCAACCGTAGGAACATAAAATATCCTATTTAAGGTTTTTGTGGTTGAACCGCCTGCACATGTTCCAATAAAGGAATTCTTATAAAAAAGCGTGCATGTCCCTTTTCTTGCAGCAACACAGAATTCTTCTGAACAGAAGTATTGAAAACTAAGGAATAAGGAACAGTCTGGGGCTGTTTTGTTCACATCTAAAATTCTGGCCATTCAATATGAGAAAAAAATATTTAAGTTGTTTGATATTTGATTTAAAAATGCTATTTTCTGGATTCTAGACTATGCACTGTGATTATGTGTATGGGCAAAATCTTAGTGAGACTACAAACACTGAAGAGAAGCGATGCATAAATGAAATTAATCAACAACACTGAGCACAATGACATGCCAGCCAGAGAAAGGAGCCTAAACACAACAGGAATTGTTTTAGAAACAATGGCAGTCTGCTGCCGAAAATGAAGCTTTTCTGCATAATGACCTGGCCCGATCTTCCCACCAAAAAAGAAAAAAAAAAAAAAGACAGTAGCTTCACAACTGCTGGCAACTACCAGACTGTAATAAATGATCCATTCATGTCTCTCATTTCCATATTTATGTTTCATATTGTGTATAGACTGACATTTATTCATATGATTACATCATAACAAATTACAGTAGAAGTGCAGAGGTTTTTCAGTTTTTTTTTATTTTAATAAACAAAATCTTTGCAATCTGAAAATCCAGTTAGCAATAATGTTTGTAACCAACATAAAAATAGTTGATTAATAACATTTTGATCAGATATTTTCTATCTTGATCCATGGAGCTCAGTTTAGGCCAAGTTTCTCCAAGTCTCTAATTAAGACTTAGTAGTAAGTAAGTAAGCTCTTAATCAATTTTTTTAAGTGATTGCTAAAATAATAATATTCTCTTGTTTTTTTGCTAGACCAATACTTACTTGTGCATTTAATGGTATGCAGATTATATGATAACATTTGATTGTATGAAATACTATTTCATAATATCATCTTCACCATGATATATGAATAGAATTTCTGAGTGCCTAAAATAAGCTGTAGCTTTTGCCTTTATAGTGATTTTTGTTATAGCTTGACAAGGTGGGGTTTTTGTATGAAACTTTGTCGTGGAGGCTGACAAACTGAGCTGAAAGCATGGTGGTGGTTTTGCCATTAATTAAATGTTTTCATCCTACAGTTAGAGAACTATAAAATTGTGTCCATGGAAACTGTCATCAAGGACCAAGCAGTCCGCTTTGAAAGACATGCCGTGATCATTCGTGATAACATGTACACTTCAGAATGGCACTAAAATTGAACTATTTTCTATTTCCTTTTATTGGTTCTATCACAAATATGACAAATATTGCGAATTGAAGGGAGAGGTTCAAAAGAAGGGCAAGGTCCTCCAGTGCGGCTATCATTTTCCAAATTGGTCAAATATTAATACTGACAGCCTATACTCAGAGATGTAAAAGCCACAGGTCAGAAATTAACAGTCCAGTCATGCTTTTCCTCCACTCCTGAATTCTGCAAGGTCACTTCATTCGTACACATGGACTGAATAATTATGCCAGTTTGCAAATCCTGGTGGCTGGAACAAATTACTGCAGAGGATTTTGACTTTCTGAACCTGGATATTCCACTTCTGCCTACATATTGGGCAGATAGCAATGTAATTTCACAGTTTCCCAGGTTAAATCTCTAACCTGCCTTAAGCTGTGCACGAACACCTCAGCGGCCGGTCCAGGGTGTATTACTGC
Source organism: Gymnothorax reevesii (assembly GCA_029721435.1). Lineage (NCBI taxonomy): Eukaryota > Metazoa > Chordata > Actinopteri > Anguilliformes > Muraenidae > Gymnothorax > Gymnothorax reevesii. Next base: position 46,101,610 of record CM056576.1, read on the forward strand.
CTTCAACCAAATGCATGCTGGGTGCCCTTCCAGCAATAACCATGGTTAAGTATGAAAGATAATGGAGAGATGGCAAAGTTGTGGAATCTGTATTTCAATCCCATGCCCGCCTGCATAGAAAAGCAGTGAATCATTCCCCCCCCCTTTTTTAAGATTATTTTTTAGGGGATTTTCTCTTTTTATAGTATAGTTACAAAGTGGAGATTGACAGGAGGGTTGGGGAGAAGAATGGGAGAGGACATGCAGCAAATGACCCGAGCTGGAGTCGAACCCGGATCGCCGTGGAAAGGACACTGCCTTAATGGGGTGCGCGCATGGACCGATGTGCCACCGGGGCGCAAATCCTTCGCCTTTTTTTCAACCAAGTTGAAAGATATCTCATTTGCTTCTCCATGATGCTGAACGCATGCATTTCATGAACACAGTCTTTATGACTTCTTGTGCCCCAGTTTCATCAGTTCTGTAGTGATTGTACTTCCAATGTTCAAACTGAACAAGAAAGTTATGATGACACGCACTGACAAAGGCCCTCTAAAATGTTTGAACATTGTTTTTCAGGTTTGGTGGGGTTCTGATCTTTCATGGGGCCCACAATCCCTTGTCATCCTCAAGACAATACTGAGGCAAGAAAGGGAGAAACTGGCCTCTCAGCTAAAGGCCAAGTGAAGTTTACAGACACAACCTATGGAGACATTTTGAGTGTCTGCGGATGGCTGATGACAGCTCCAACTTGTCAGTGAAAGAGTTTAATGACAGGAAAGCCTTGGCTCAGGATGCCCCAGATCAATGATTATCTTTCTTGGGGTGGTCAAAAACGAGAGTCAAACTGACCTGTTCTGAACCCCTGTCTCCCTAGAACATCGGTGTCCCATTGGGGGGTTGTCTGCATTGGCCACTTTATACCAGACCGGTGGACGGCAGGCAGACGTCCACCATTGTCCAAACCATTGGTGGTGATTAGTGAAGATCTAGTATTTTGTTTTTGACCGATATGTGATGTGATGACATGAACACGTATGAATGCTGACAAGCCATATTATGTGTTACATATTTTCTGCAGCTCATTATGATTAAGTTTTCAATATTTTTTATGCATACATAATTTATGCACTTGTGTATTTATGTACATTTTGATATATATTTTTTATGTACGCAGGTACTGATCCTTCTTTTTAATCCATTGAAAGCGTGAGCCATTGAGATTGTATATGGTATCTTAATCAAATACTGAAAATAAATATTAGACTGCAGTGTTATTTGCTTTGTAAACCCATGCATATGCAGAGATTAAACAGAAAAGAAATGATCCAGAAAATTTAGTAAACAAATTTAAAACAAAAACCTTGTCACTGTAATTTTTAATTTATTTATTTTACAATAATCATGATTAATCACTATCTCGCCGAATGGGGACTTAGGTTAAGGTTAGGTTAGGTTAATGACTTAACAAAAACCCTGATAGCAAAATCACTTATTTAAAAGGATTTTAAATACAATTAGAAATAATAAATAAATACTTAAAACTCACGTATTTAGGTATACAGAATTAACTATCCATTGTTTTCTTTCAAAGAAACATGTTTTTTTTCCACAAAGGGTCAAAATCTTAGGTGTAAATTTTTGAATTGATTTATTTGCATAACTTAAGAGTCTTAATCTATACATTCACATCAGAACGAGTTCAAGTACATGTTGTGCATTGCTAAATTAAAATCTGTCACTTGCTTTAAATTGTTCGTTGAGTTGGTGTGAATGGGATAAGCTTTTTTTGTTAGCAGTCATAATTTGTTAATGAGCCTTTTCAAGATACCCTCTTCACACGTAACTGAAAGCAGTGGTCTGTCCCAAGGGAAAGTAAAAGCCACATCAGACCAATTTCAGAGTTCTGGATGATGGCATTCCTGTATATTTTAATATTAATAGGCATCAATAAAGCGGGCCCAGTCATTCAACAGGTGCTGTGACATCACCCTGCTTTTTGCCAGGTTTTTAAAACAAAATATTTTAATGGTCTTCGTATACAGATTAAGGACCAAAAAAGGGAAAAAATCCGACGGGAGAGTTAGTCGTCCTTAAAGTTTTGAGTCACTTTCCCGAGCTAAAACATGGGTCGATATTTTTCCCCTTAAAAAAGAAATTGACTTTTGTTTAGAGTTTGTGAAAAGTGGGAATCAGGGATGGGACAATGGGACTCCCCACTGAGTTGGCTGAGTGGAGCCATCTCAAATCAGTCAGCCAAGGCACCAATTAATCCGCTCTTTGTCAGCCCGAACCCACCAGCAGCACATCAACACATTTGGTCATTGTTCGGAGCTTCATGCAACAGGATTTACTCTTTGCAACAGCTAGTTTTGTCCTTGGCAGTTCAAGCGGAAGTTTCGCACTGACAATTTGCCCCAAATAGATTTGTCAGCGTCAACCTATGGGTCTCAGGTCCTCTGGAAGGACAAAGTCGCAGGTAACAACCTTGGAAGATAGAACATGTACCTGCTCCACTGTGGGGGGAATATGTAAGTGTTTGTTCTTTATCTTCAACATCTAATAAACAAACAATTAACTCAGAGAAGTAGACAGGATGGGGTGCTATTACCAGGCTGCCTTGTTAATGAGGAGAATATAGAATCTCTCTCTCTCTCTCTCTCTCTCTCTCAAGAACACACAGACATAAATACGAGGACCTCAAAGAACAGAGTGAAATCTCTGCTAAACGGTAATGCAGGTCAGGGGAGAATGAATACAATACAGCACGGAGGAGAACTTCCAGAGTAAGGACTCGATGGCCTTCAGGCCACACAAATAGCAATGTGTTTGACATGTGACAAAGATTGCCCCTTCCTCAGAAATTAACCTCAAGTGACAGTCTTGGTCTTGGGGGTCACAGGCTCTCTAGAGGTATGAAGTCCATTAACCTCTTCAACTCGAACGCCCCCAGATTTCCTGACAAATTTTCCTACAGATTTTCCTTGGCATGCCATCAGAGATATAGAAATCTCTTGCGGTTTAAAGCATGATTGCTCTTAACCTTTTCTCATATATGATTGCCTAAATCAAACAAGTTGATCACTGAAAAATAAAGACCAATAAATAAGCCAATAATGACTACAAAATAATTATGAAATGAAAAAGATCTTCAAGAGGCAACAATGACAATGCATATGCAATATGTGACATTGTAAAGATGGCAATAATACAAATAATTAATTAACCTCTCACTCCGCAGTTGCCATCGGAGGGATCATGGCACCGTTTTCACCTTGATTTAGAGTGTGGTACATCTGCAAACCTGTTCCCATTTAGGTTTCCCAAGTCAATCTATACAGTTGCAAGGATCAATCTGAATCCATTTCCCCTCAGCTTGCATTATTGTTCTTTGCAATAATTTTCAAGCATTTTCCTATCCACATTAATGGTAGATCTAACATAAAACGTCAATGTCTAATAAAGCTTTTGAATTCCAGCAGCTCACAAAACTGATTTTTTTTTTTCTGCATTTGCATCCGATCAACTTGATATGCCTAAGAAAACGTTTCTAAAATGCGATTTTGCTGACTCAGGTCCGCGTGTCTAGGCCGCAAAATAAAACTCCGTTTGCAACCAGTGACATTACCATAATACAGGTTAACAGTCTCACACTCATTTCCGAGTGGGAAACAAAATGCAGATTGCATTAATTTACTGAGCAAACGGGGTTCCAATAAGCTGCATCGCCATTAACGATTATGACACACAGCTTTGCGTCGACTGAAATTTCTTGAAGTAGAATTTAATGTAGTAAATGCTGCTGAAGGTGGTATTTAGATAAGGTTTTAGATTTAATTTAATTAGATAATTGCCGTTCCAGACACTGGACTTTAAAGGCCTTATGAATGACTTTGCTTCTTTGAAAGTTTGAAGCATGGCATGCATATAAATTGATTTTAAATGCATTCCATGCGTCAAACTTTCATGATGCACTAATAACCAATTTGTTAAATTATTCAACTACCAACACTTGGACATAAGAAGTGTTGGTCTCTTAATAAATTAATTATTATCCCTTAGTGTGGCAACCAGTTTGCAATTATGCTTCCTTGAAAATGCAACCATTTATTTGGAATGCTGAAAACACTGTGATTAAGTGCAACCTTAGAGTAAATCAGGTTGCACTGCTGAAAAAATCCCATAACAGGAGATGGAACTCAGTTAATGAAATTTATTTTTATTATTAGTTGGTTTTTTCCATCCATATAATATCATTATTGTGAACGTTGTCAATGTAGCCCTTCGGTGATCTGTCATTTCTTAATACTTTCTTTATAATCACAGGCTTATATATTGGTCTTGATTATTCAGTAAATAAATTGTGTGATTATTAATCAAGCAATTTTAAACAGGAACAGCTTGAAAGCATTTATGTATTTAAGGGTCAGGGGCTCACGGCACCTCATTTGAAAATCTCGTAATGCCAACATTACCGCTGGGGGATGTTGGGATTTAGGAAGTTAATTCAAAACTTACAGTTTCCATCTCCTGTTTTAGCATTTTTTTCGGCAGATTAATTTATTTTAAGATTAACATTTCGATTCAAAATGTTTTTATCACTAAGAAGAAAACTTTTAATATCATGGGAAACATTTTAAGCATATCAATTTATGAACATTGGCATAAAATCACGTGACTATTAAGCCCAGCTTACTATTTTATGAACCACAAGAATCTTCAAAAGACATTTTAACATTTTATGTCATCATTAATGTGGATAGGAAAATGTCTGATAACTGCAATGCAATGAATGTTAAAGCCAGCCAAAAAACTGACCAGTCATTCTACTGATCGGTCTTTGTCAAATGGGTGAAGTACTGTTTTGTTGCTGATTTCATGTAATCAATGGCAGGCATACACTGGCAGCCACAATGCCATAATAATTCATTTTAACAATTACCAACATTTTGACATAAGTCTTGCTCAGGGTTGGTGGGATGAGTCAATATCTTGAAGAAGATTCATGTCAAAACAGTTGGTAATTTAATAAATTAATTATTATCGCATTGTGGCTACGAGTATGCGAGTGCCCCTCTACAACACCTGAGTGCAATCCTTCTCTCTCTAAATAAGGGGAATTAATTTGGAACCAGTTTGGATGTAACATAAATTTAAGGTGGAAGTACTGAGGGACTTTTATTCCGCTGATTGTATGACACTAAAACCCTGGCAGGAGGAGATTAATCCAAGACCTTCATGGGTTTGTTAGGTTTTCAAAAAACACACACACATAATTAATTAATTAATTATGATAATAACATTTCCTCAGATGGCACAGATGGGCTTGGTAATACTTCAGAAGACCTGTATCAGTGAACTTAATTTATCATGGCATCATCAAATCCAAATTAAGACTCAATTATACAAAGGTGAAGCCTTTATCAACGTCATCAAGAGCCACTACTGACTTCTCTCAACTTCAGCTCGTCTGAAATAGACTGACAGCAAGTTGGGAAAAGTGTTATAATTTGACAAGTCCATCTTTGAAATTGTGTTGGAAAATGGGGCCAGAGAAGACAAGGACTCCACCACTGCAGCTCAAGCAGTCAGTGCCATTTTGCAATGGACCTTCCCTCTTGTCTTCCCTCCTGGACTCCTATAGTAGTAACCCTACCACCTGTTGCAGTTACCTGGCTCAGTGTACAATGATCTTCGAGTTACAGCCAACATCATTCCCCACAGAACATTCCAGAGTAACATTTGTCATCAACTTCTCTGGATATGACAGGGACTGGCCTGCCATCTGTTGGGAGGCTAGGGATCCTGCAATGTGGCTGTTTGCCGCTTTCGCCGAAGAGATAAAGAATGTATTTGACCAGTCCCGACCTAGTCAAGCTGCTGCCTGGAAACTTCTACAGCTGCATCAAGGTAACGTGTTGGTCTTGGAATATTCAGTCGATTTCCGCACTCTGGCTGTTTTTACACATTGGCATGTCTGGGCATTGTATGACATCCACTTGTTTGGTTTGACAGAACAGGCCTAAGGCAAGTTGACCACCAGTGTCCTTCTCCCAGACCTGCACCTGGTCAATCTTGACATCTGGTGGCAAGAAAAGTGATGGGACAGGCAGGCAAGGTTACAGGTACCTTCTCTGCCTAGAGCTAAGGATGTTAAACCTGGAGTTTATCCCCCACCTGACTTCTCTGGTACCCAATGGCCGTTGACTGAGCTCAGCTTCACAAATTGCCCCCTGCAGAATGGTTGCACCAGAAAAGGTTAAATCTCCAACACTGTGCAAAAGTCTTAGGCACCTTACATTTTTTTCCTATTAAAATCTAGCATCAGAAGTTTATTTTTTATTTTCCATATTAGTGTTGCTGAAAATGAAAAAAGTATATCTGATTTTCCAAATTCAGCGAGGCCTGAGTGATGTCACTCCTGCCACAAAAACCCTTTAACTGTGTAACTGACAAACTGCCCTGAACATTGCCACCCCAGGGGTCGGCTGTTCTCCCTTAAGCCCCCGTCACACCGGATTGGTGGTGCCACTGCGGAGCTTGTACGGCATAAGCCGCAGAGGCACCGCTATGATCTCCATGGTTCCTCAGTAGTTCCGCAATTGATTGTCTTAACACCGCAGAAAACTGTCAAAACCGCAGACCCTCACGGTGGCACGGAGGAAACTTTGAACATGTTCAAAACTTCCGCAGTGCCACCGCAGGTTGGACCAATCGCCGTGGCACCGCCATGACCGCCGTGGAGCCGTACAAGGACCACAGTAGCACCTCCATCACCGTTGTGCCTCCAAAGTACAACCGCCATGCAATCGCCAAAAAAGTAGACAGGCGACCCTACAGCTATCCCGTGGTGGTTATGGCGGTCTTAAGACGGAGCTACCACGGGAGCACTGCGGGTATGGGGGTGCTACTGCGGAGTCATTTTTAACTCTTGTACCACGTTTCGGTAGCATCACTATAGGAATAAATCATCAGCAGACAAAATATTACAATGAATTTCAAACAAAAAACCACCTCTCATTTATAGCTGACACGTAGCCTACCTGCTGCCGCAGCACGACCGCCGTAGCACCTCAGTAATATCGCCATCCCCGCAGTAGCACCTCACTGGCCCCTCAACGCTGCCGCCAACACCGCAATACTGCCGCTAATAATCGCCGTGGCATCACCATCAAATCGTAGTGGCAACTTAATGGCATCGCCATGTCCTCAGCACCGTAATTCCGCCCTGGTTTCCCAGTAGCACCGCGAAGAAAAATACATGTTTGACAGGCAGGGGAAAACTATGAAAACACTACTGGAGTTGTCACTGCGGTGATGGCGATTTTGACAAAAATCCGCCGTGGCACCTCCAATCCAGTGTGAAGGGGGTATTACCAACCAAGAGTCCCAAGTTATAGAGGAGTGCATATATCAGTCCCAGGCTTTCAGAAAAATTCGAGCTTCTCAGTCATTAGCCTGAGCTAGTTTCTTCTTCGTGGCCAAGAGAGATTGGCCTCTATTGTCCCTGCATTGACCATCAGAGAATTAATGGAGTTCGAAACGTAGATTACTGAATCAGACCACACTAAAAAATGTCACTCCATTCATTCATGTCCTAACCAACAAGCCTATTTATTGCTCCTTTATTCTAAAATCTTCATCTGTCTTGTTCAAAGTCACCAGCATTATACCGGACCTGCATTCTCCCCGACCAAAATTCTAACGGACCCATATTCTTCCTGACCAGCATTCTACTAGACCTGCATTCTCCCCAACCAGCATTCTACCAGACCCGCATTCTCCCCAACCAGCATTCTACCAGACCCACTGTCTCCCAGGCCAGCTTCTGGCCAAATTAACATTTTCGCCTTGTTTGCTGACTAAAGTTTCCACAGGACAATTTCAATTCCAATTTTCTATCAGAAAATAATTCTTAATTCCTTCTCCATGCCTATGAATGCGAAGAAAATAATATTAAGAAGTCATCAAGTGGCTTGCCCACAAAGGATAGGCTCCCCACTATAGCTGGGTTCCTCCTGAGATTTCTGTCCACAAAGGAGTTTTTTTCACTACAGTTTGAGGTTTTTTCTCCTTGTCAGAAGATTTTTTTTGTGCCTCATCTGCTATCCTGGGAATTAGGCTGGACACTGCCTATTTTCATTCTGTAAAGCAACTCTGTGACAGTTCTTGTTAGAGAAGCTTATACAAATAAAAATAGAATCGAACTTAATTTGACTCTCACCATTTTAGGTGGGTGATTTCCCATAAATCCTTGATGTAGCCAAATACTTATTGCACGCAACTCTCAACCACTCTGCTCCTCAAACTCTCCTCTGACCTCAGCAATTACATCTGTTTAATACTTTTCATTCTAACCACCATTCCTAATGATGGTAGTGAGAGGCTTTCTGAAGCACCAAAGCCCTCCTCCCAGTCACATCATGAATACATTTATTTCTCATGGCCCTTTAAACACGGCGTTCAGTCACAACACCGGCTAGTAAAAATTTACAGCTACTTAGTACCGTTACAATTATACCCGAACTACTTTCATCACAACGTCCATGACATCCATAAAGCACACGCTTGCATTTAATCTCTCCACCTTCTTGGGGACTTGAAGAGCCTTGATGACTCCAAGGAGAGATGCAACCCCCACCCTGAGTCTCATTGCTTGGGGCTTCCCATTATCCTGCACTGGCTTACACCTACTTGACTTTATTCCATCCTTCATCAGTACAAATTCCCATGCATATTGAATTCAAAAAATATCTTCAACTACTATTTTAGGTGTGTTCTGGAATTCATCAAATGAAATTTGAAAAACTTAGATTATTGAAGCAGGCCACACCTAAAGATGTCACTCCAATCATCCATGTTCCAAACAACTAGCCTGTTTATACCACCTTCATTCTACAATCCTTGTCTGTCTCGTTCGGCGTCCCTCCCTCCCATTCACGTCTATTCATCTTTGACTCTATCATTCTATAGGAACCCCAGGGGACATGAAGAGACCTTATGACTCCAAAAAGAGATACAATCTCCACTCTCAGTCTCATCGCCCAGGGCTTCCCGTTATCCTCCACAATTCCCTTGCTTGTTCAATTTAATGAATATTGTTAACTACTATTCCAGGTGTGATCTAGAATTTATCAAATGCAATTTCCTTAAAGGAATGTTATCCTTTACCCTTAATGGACTCCACATTCTCCAATCTCCAGGGTGGCTGCATTTTAACAAGCTGAATTTGCGCAATGCCTACCACCTGGTAAACATTCAGGAAGGAGATGAGTGGATGACAGCATTTAACGCCCCCTTGATCAACTATGAATACTCGGTGATGCCATTTGGCCTTAAAATGCCTTTTGGGCTTGATAATGCCCCCGCTGTGTTCCAGAACCTCATAAATGACGTCATCCAAGACATGGTCTCCTGGTTAGTCTATGTCTATTTGGACAATGTACTGCTCTTTTTTCAAACTTTGGAGGATCACACCCGTCATGTTCACCTGGTCATCCAAAGGATCCTGGAGAATCAATTCTATCTGAAACCAGAAAATTGATAATTCCACTGCACCACCAACTCTTTCCTGGATTTTGTTGTAACACAGGGTGCTTTGAGATAGATTGCCAGAAAGTGTAGATTAGCTGGATGCTAAAGATCACAAACAGCTGCAAAGGTTCCTCAGGTTTGCCAACCTCTACCGCTGATTCATTTGAAGGTACTCAATTGTAACGGCCATCCAAACAAGGTCCACAAGGGCTCCCTTTGCCTGGACCTCCAAATTGGCCTCCACCTTTAAGCATTTCAAGAGGCTGTTCACCACCGCTCTTGTCATTAAGCTCCCAGACTTCCAGCGTTAGTTCATTGTAGAAGTCGACTCATCTGATCTGGATGCTGAGGTTGTTCTCTCACACCGAGCTAACAAAGGTATATTACATCCCTATGTGTTCTTTTTTGGGTGATGTCTGCTGCTATGAAGAACTATTCTATCGGTGATCTGAGAGCCATTGGCGGCAAAGCTGGCCTTTGAAAAGTGGAGACATTAGTTGGAGGGGTCCAGGCTCCCCTGCTTCATCTAGACCACAGGTGTCAAACTGACCCGTAAAAGGGCTAAGAGGCTGCAGATTTTCACTCCAACAATGCAAAAGCACACCTGATACAACTAATCAGTTGTGCAGGCCTAGATCAGTTGATCAAATCAGTGGTTTCTGGTGTGCTTCTGCTTGGTGGGAGTGAAAACCTGCAGCCTCTTGGCCCTTTTATGGGTCAGTTTGACACCCCTGATCTAAGACGAGCCAATGCAAACTGGAGTACCTCTCCACAGCTAAGAGGCTGAATCCCAGGCAAGCTTGTTAGTCCCTCTTCTTTGTAAGATTCAACTTTGTTATAGCGTATCAGTCCAGTATTAAAATACTAAGTCTGGCTGCCTGTCTCATATGTCATTCAATTCTCGAAGATTCTCCAGATACCATCCTCCTGGATAGCAGTGCTGTCCCTCTCCTTGGGACACTCCACCCAATTGAGTCTTCATACACAAGACAGTGAGATGCAAGGTCTTAGCCTGGGACCATGCCTCTCAGCTGGCATGCCATCACAGACTCTCTTTTGCCCTCTCCCTAGTGCGTCACCTCTTTTGTTAGCCAACCATCTGCCAGGATACCCAAACATTTGTCACAGCCTGTAATATGTGTGCCCACTCCAAATCAAGAAACGAACAACCCTGAAGTCTGCTGCAGCCCTTTCAAGTTCCCAGCAGACAATGGGCTTGCATAGCCATAGATTTTGTCACAGGATTATCCTCTTCTGATGGGTTTACTTTCATCCTTACCATTAATAACTGATTCTAAAAATCTGCCCACTTTATTCCATTAGCCCAGTTACCCACTACCAAGGAGCTGGTTCACAATTTGTTACCAGTGGTTAGTTTGGGAATGTCTCCTTTTCAATGTTGTCTGGATTACCAAATGCCTTTATCCCAGGTGAGGAGAAAAATGTAGCAGTTCCCGCTGCTCAGGTTCTGGTTCACTGCGCCCGCTGAGGTTGGTGAAGAACTAGTGCTTTACTACCACAACTTGTATTCACTTTCCAGAGTCAGGGGAACCAACATTTTGGACCAGTTTCTGCTTACCGAGTGAGGCAGAAGGTTTGATTTGCCGCGAAGCATATCCTGCTCCAGGAGACTTCGGAGAAGCTTACCCCCCAGTTCATTAGCCCAGTCACCATTTCAAGAATCCTATCTTCATCCTCTGCTAAGCTCCTGCTTCCTCATTCCCTCCGTTACATTAAGCCTGTGTATCATGTCTCGAGAATTGAACCTGCATTTTTGTCTCCCTGCAATCCTCCCTCTTGCTCCCCTCCTCCCCCCAGGCTGATTGATAGTGGCTCCATCTAAACCATGTACCTGATCTTGGAAGCCCGACATCAGGGATGTAGATGCCAATTTCTGGTAGAATGGGAGGGGTACAGGCCCGAGGAGCATTCCCAGAGTGGAACACCTTAGACTTCTCCCTGGTTTTCGATTGCCTGTGCCTGCATTCGTTGTGTCCACCACTGGGCCGTCAGGAGGCGCCCATCGGTAACGTGCGTGTGTAATAGAAGAGACCCTTTAAGTTCCAAGTTGCTGGATTGTATTTTGCTATGTGTGCTTAGAACCAGACAGTATTTAAAGTATTTAAAGGAGTAAAACTCCTTGCCTTTTGAAAGTAAAATGTAATGATAGTGATTCATGGCCGTTTCCTTCTTAGTTCAGTTAGGAGCAAGCTCCCAAGCCTTTCTCATAGTCTTCTGGATTTGGATTGGGACAGTATTTTCCTTTGTCCAGTTAATTGAGAGCAAGCTTGCAATCTTCTACAATCATCAAAAAGGGTCTTACATATAACTATTGAGCATTTTTGCACATTCAAAGCATTTTACATATGTATTTATTTATTTATCTCGTATTTTGCTCTTGATTTTTATATGAAGTGGAGTGTACGTCAATGTCTTGTCTTTGTAATGTCTTATTTGTTGATGTGTCTCCTTTGTGGTGGAGCTGAAGGCAAATTTCCACATCTGTGGATAATAAAGTTCATTCATTCATTCATTCATTCATTCATTCATATGAACTAAACTGTGCTATCCTCTCCTGGGCTTTGACCCACTGTTACCGTATTACTATCAATAGACCCTACAATTGGATTGTACTCTGCCTCCACTCTCGATTCCTGGTCTGGATTATAACATAATTGTTTTCCTTTTCTGAAGGAAATTTCATCAAATTGCATCAAATTCAAAAATTTTCTGGAATTTGCATCAAATTAAGAGCAGTTTGACTAATACTGTTTGATGGAGTGAAATCTAACTGCAGAAACAGTGAACACATTAATCACATTTTCAGCTGATACAATTTTCACAATTTCACTCACAAATGAGCAATTTGTCTTACTTCTACAATCCGTTTGGGCAGTCTTTCATACCCAAATGCCTGCTTTGTCTGTAGTATGTAAACATTTATATTTTAGAACAAAGCATTTTCATCATTAAATGGCATTAATAATGACATTATAGGGAATTTGAATCGGCAAAACAATTGCCATACTGTAATAATTTCTGGTCAGTGAAAAATTCACCTGTTTCATCCAAGCTCGGACTGAAGAAGAGCCTCTTGTCCGTCAAAATTTTCTTTACATTTTATTTATAAAGGACAGGAGTTACATGAATAATTTTCTTCAAGTTTTTTTTTTTTTTTCTAAGATCATCTCAAGGTGTTTCACCCCTATTAACAACCAGGCACAACAAACCATGCCCCTCGCACATATTTTCACCTACTTGTATGAAATTCAATAGGGATCTATTCTGGGTCAGTGGCAATGCCTATACCGAATTTGGGGTGAATCTGGCCATTAGTTTTGCCGCAAGAGTGTTAACAAACAAACAAACAAACAAACACAGAAACAAACAAACTAAAAACAATACCCCTTGCCCTCACCCTTTGGGTGGGTGCGGGGTAGTTACTGCAAAAAACTGAGCGTGCCCAAAGGCTGGCTATTAAGGTGTCAAACTCTATTCACATTGAAGAGCATTTTTAAGGCTTCCTGACCTGTTAGCAAATAATCTACATATTTGTTAATCTTGACTGAGGCTATGGATAGCCCAGTTTATGTTTCTAAACCAGTTCTTATGAGTCATGTCAGCAGCCCTTTTGCTCTTATTGAAAGGATGGGAACTCCATCTAGAAAATGCATGATGCAATCTTCAAGGAAGTGGGGTACATGTAATGGATGGGACTGAAGTATTTTGTTTTTTAAATCAAGGCCTCATCACCCAATGAGTGTTTATCCATATGCCAAAAAGAAATGCAAATAAAAAAAATTATGAGGTTTACATTAGAATTCAGCTAGGTTGGACTGCAGGAAAGTGAGAAAACATCCCTGGTAGAGTGTTATGGCCTTGAATCTGAATTTTAAAAAAAGCCATGCATCTCAGTATAAGGCCGAAGCAGTAAAGCAAATTAGGACTCAGCGAAGCAGCAAATAAACATCTCTAAAACATCTCACAATCATTCCAAAGGATCCTCATCTCATAACTAATCAAACATTTCACAAACTTCTCAGCACATCTACAAAAAAAAAAAAAAAACTCATCAACTCTCACACATATCATAACATCGCATTTAACAAAGAATTCAAAAACATTTCAAAGAATGGCTGAGCCATTTGACTAGAGTCACAAAATATTAGCATCATTTAGCATCATTCACCCATTCTGTCCCAGCAAAATCAACAAGTGATAACTTCCTGTGAAAATCAATACAAATGTTAATAATAATTCACATTTTTTCAAGGAATGATTTGCATTCTAAAGAGGTATTGTGATGCTACGCCCTCTGTGCCCTTCATGATCAATGATATTAACCCTATAATGCCCAGACACAGACATCATTATAGGAAAAATATGACCCAGTAATATTTTTAAAGTAATGAAGGGTAGTATTCAGATCCACTGTTCATCATTATGTTTTGTGACAGCAAAATATACAATGCTGAACAGAACTTCTTCTAATTCCAGGAGTATCATATCTGATACAACCAAAAATCAGCACCCCTCCAGAACTCAACACTCGAAATTTCAAATTATTTATATGCTACTATTATTTTATAGCTACTATCTATAGCTATCCCTTAACATGTATAAGAATAAGTTTTTGTATAATGTTTACCTGGGAATGCCGAACTTCACTGCCAAAGTCCAAGGAAATTCATGATTCCCATTCACATGGGAGCTACTACCTTGAAGTGAGTGACTAGGGGAGAGACTCCTCCTGTAATATCACTTCTTTCTTCCAGGTGGCAGCACTGTGGATCAGATATGATACAGTGAGCAGTCGTGGTTCTGTTGCATCTTACCAGGTGGGCATGGTCCTTCAAATTTGGTGTATCACACATGATACAGGGGGCATTATTGGGTTAAGACCCACACCGCATTCCTCAGCCCGTGATCATTACCTGCATTTGTTGCCATCGTCTGATCAGGTTTCCTATTTAAGTCTGACCTTCGCATTCATTTGTTGTGAAGTCTTGTAAGCCTCACAAGGCTGTATTTACTGTCTTGTTAGACTTTTCTCTCGTGTTAACATATAAACTTGCCTCTTAAACGTCACGCTGTTACCGTTATGTTCAGTGCTTTGCTTATTATACAGGAATCTCGATTCCTTGTACTCTTCTATTTGTAATACATATTTCTGTAGTTTTACTCCTAGTTAAATGTATTACTAATATCCTGATCCAGGAAGCTCAAGTCCTTGTTCTTTTGAATAGTGTACTATTGTGCCTTCTGCTGTGCCGCAAAGGCAGTGCAATAAAATCAGATCCATCTTCGCACTTGAGTCCAGTCCACAATTCCTGACATCTGTGCCCGACAGCAGTGCTCAGAGTCAAACCCTTTGCAGAAGACTTAACCCCGGGGAGTTCACTGTCTGACTTCCTGACCTTTTCAGCTTGGTGGCAGATCAGCAGACGGAGATTGCACGACAGGGGACCGCCCTGGACAAACTGGTTCACGGTTTCCATGAACTCTCCATCTCCCACTCTCCATCGCCATCACCAATGCCAATCTCTCCTGCTGGAGTGCAGGCTCCCTCAGCCATTCCCCGGGGTGAATCACCAGAGTGCCTGCTAGAATGCTATAATGGTCCACCCACCATGTGCAAAGGCAATCTTCTCCAGTGTGCACTCTACCATTCCACCATGAGTGATGCCAAGAAGATTGCTGCAGTAATCAACCGTCTCTCTGGCAAGGTGCTCGACTGGGCAACTGCATCATTTACCATCTATGCCGGCTTCCTCCAGTGGTTTCGCTCAGTCTTTGACCACCCTGGGAAGAAGGCTGGGGACCAGCTGCTGGACCTGCGTCAGGGTTCGATGACAGCGGCTGACTACGCACTCAAGTTTCGGACCTTGGTTGCAGCCAGCGGCTGGAATGAGCCCGCACTTGTAACCATCTTCTGGAATGGGTTGTGTCCAGACAAGAGGGCAGAGATGGCCCGCAGGGACCTGGACCTATCCCTGGCATCCTACGTTGACGTGGCCATCAGTCTGGACCAGTTCCTACAGGAGAGATGATGGATCCAGCCCAGAGGCCTCATCCAGCTGCCAAAGGGGGGAGACAGAGCCCATGGAACTAGGGCTCTCTCGAACACCTGAGCATTGCCCCTGGAGGAGAACTCCCACTGCAGAGAGGAGAACCCTGCCCTTCAAGGCAGAGGTGTCACTCACCGCCATAAGCAAACAAAGATTCAAGATCCCTGTCAGAGTGGCATATAACGGTGTGACCCTTAGCCCAGAAGCGATGATCAACTTCGGCACAGCAGGCAATTTTATCACCTCCCAATTGGTGTGGGGACTGAGGGTCCTGGTTCACCAGCTCCACACTCCCCTTGCTGTGACAACTGTGGACAGGAAACCTCCGGGCAGCAGTAGCAGTGTCCGCCTGTCAGCACCAATCTCCTTCTGCATAGAAGAGTGCCACCAGGAGGAATTTCTGCTCATTCCCTTCTCCAGCCATTCATCTTTGGCCTACCGTGTATTCTAAAGCACAACCCCACAATATCCTGGCACCCAAGAAGTCTCACATTCCAGTCATCTTTCTGTCAGTGGCACAGTGGTCCCTTTCACATTGCCTCCATAACAGTCAAGAGGCCAGTTCGCCCTGGCACCAGAGGCCAGACACGAGATCCCAGCTTGCCCCCGGCAGTAGAGGACAGGCGCGAGGGCACAGTTCGCTCCCAACAGCAGGGGCTAAGGAAAAGCGCCCAGTTTGCCCCCAGCCGCAGGGGGCAGGCGCAGGGGGCCAGTCCACCCAGGGCACAGCAAAGGCCAAGCACGAGAGGCCAGTCCACTCAGAGTGCTGGTGAAGTTTACCTCCCCTTCTCCCTATGAAGATCCACCACCTGCCCAGAAGGGCAGCAAAGCCCCAGGGGTCGCCCTCCCGGACATCGCCTAGGCATGCCGGTGGGGGGGATACAGTAAGGCCATGCCCTTGGTTCCCTTAATCAACAGCCTATTAAGACCCGGACCGCATTCCTCAGTCTGTGATCATTACCTGCATTTGTTCTGTATTGCCATTGTGTGATAGCATTTCCTATTTAAGTCTGAGCTTCACACTGATTCAGTGCAAAGTCTCATAAGCCTCACAAGCCTGTATTTACTCTCTAGTCTTGTTAGACTTTTCTATTGCATTCTTGTGTTTAATTTAAATTCAAATCATAAACGGAGGTCTGTTACTGTTATGTTCAGTGCTTTACTTATTATCCAGGAACCTTGATTCCTTGTTCTTTTCTATTTGTAATACCTGTAGTTTTATTCCTTGTTACATGTATTACTCATATCCTTATCCAGGAACCTTGATTCCTTGTTCTTTAGTATTGTGTACTATTGTGCCTTCTGCTGTGCCGCAAAGGCGATACAATAAAACCAGACCCATCTTAGCACCTGAGTCCAGCCCACTCTTCCTGACATCTGTGCCCAACAGTGGTGCTCAGAGTCAAACCCTTACAGGGATATTTTTATGGTAAACTGATGACACAATGTCACTGCTCTTTAAAAGTAATCTAAGTCATGTTGTGGAACAGCATAGATTCATTGTCATCTGTCAGAATGACAGAATGCTTATCTTAAAATAAAATTTTCTTCAATAGCAGCATTGCTAATGTTTTATGGAATATGTTTATGGGATGGGAGCAGCCTTGCCATTTTAAACAAACACCAGTAGATCTGGAAAAATGACAAAGGGCAATATCATTTTCACAGGAATTTTATGGATGTTCTCAGTTGCCCCTGCATAGAAACATCATTTGATTCATAGCAGGAATGTCTAATGTGAAAATCAGAAAGAAGATGATCAAAGTGTTAGTGTTAGGGTAAGGGTTAGGGTTCGATTTCTAAAATCTATGTTTATTGATTCCTTTCAACCTAAGCAATCTTTTGTCATGATGTGCAGGGGGAACAAAAGGTTATGCAGGAACAAACCTTACAATGGAGGAAATGTTCTCATGTCTTGCAGTAAGATTCACATGCATGTTTTGTCACAGTGGTCACCTTATAAATTAAGACAGCAGTCATTATCAAGGATACTGTCATACCAAAGGTCTTAGCTGGGGAAAAAAATAGATTCTGAGACATTTATTTAGGGGAATCACTAAAAATGAATGTGATTTACTACAGAAAATGTATGCCTTTCTCTAGCATGATCTTGCCTGAAGTATCCATATCACAAGATTAGACCGGGATGAACGTGATCAGAAACAACACTTAGCAAGGTTGTAGCACTCTGCTTTTGCCCTCTACTTCTGCAGTTCATCTGCATCAAGTTACAATGTGCTTTATGTTTAGAGATGCTGTCCTATACACTGCATGTCGGCAACTGTTATTTTTTTCTTGCAGCATGACCAAGTCTCTTGATGCTCCACTGAACTTTCACTCTAACATGGTATTTTCAGCAAAACTGCCTCTCATTGGATGATTTTTGTTTATCACATCATTTTTTGTAATCTCTCAAGAGTGCAGTGTGATAAAATCAAAGCTGAGAGCAGTGTCACAGACAGTGGAACCATTGTGCCTGGTAAACCCTCTGTATTTACTCTAGTGATGATTTCTCTTGATGATTCACTTTTAGGCAGATATACCTCCTGAAGTGTTTTTGATCAGGCCAGTTGTTGTGAGGGGAGTGTTTCCTTACCGGGGAAAGAGTATTCCTCTCATCCACCACAGCTGAAGGCTGTAGTCTTCCAGTTCTTTTGGTGCCCGTGAACCTGCCGGTGTGGTTTTTTTATGTAGCAATCAAATAGTTAATTTGGCTGCAAACGACATAAATACTGTCAAATTAAGCATATTTATTGCTATATTTGGTCTCCAATAAACCATGGTAGACAGCTTAAATGGCAATAAATTTGTCAATGTTTGAATATTTATGGACCTCAATGTATTCAAATGTTTTGAAAAACATGATCTATTAGCACCTTTATGACACTCCTTTCCCAATGCAGATTATTGAACTTCACTCAGCATTTCAGGACAAAGGAACCAATTATACATTTGGACATGTTCTTTCAAAGGAATATTTTTGCATTTTAATAGACCTGAATTAAATTGTGACTTCAAATTGTGATAAACTTTGTAATGAGGGTGCCATATATACTGTTACCTCTATGGTTGTTTCTATCATTTACACAGTGAGGAAAAACCACTCCTGGATCGACCTGCTATGTGAGACTACCCTGATCGACAGCCTCCAGCAAATGAAACCAGAATTTTGCAAGCAGTGTTGTTGCCAACCAACGCTCATCTGATCCATGGTTTGTGGACCAAGGTGTTTTTTCAAGGTTTTAATTTCTAAAACACATGAAGTGGATCATCTTGAGCGTTTTCATTTCTTTATAACTTATTCTATTATTTCCCTGATTTCCACTCCCTTTTTACTACACCTTGTGTAAAACCCTAATAGCCAGTGCTTTGCTGTAGCTGATAAAGAAATTTCTGAATATCTGAATTTATTGCCTCTGGTAAATACTGCCTAATACTCAAACGCTTATGCACCAATAACATCCCCAATCCATTTTTAGTTACCACAGACCGTCCCGCAAGCACTCGCACACACATACATGCGCACACACACAAACACTTTGATAGGTACCCCATCCCATAATGCCTTACTTTCCTTAATCCTTTCACTTGGGACGTCCATGTGCGACGAAATGATTTGAGTTCAGCACTGTAGTTAGCTTGGACACCATTTGCAAATTTATTTGAATAACTGGCGCACGTGCAGGCTCAGAGTAAATGTAAAAGATGCTAGAGACAGTTGGCTCTAGACTGACAATGACTCATTCACATTGCTCCCTTCGTGCCGGTCAGTAGAAGGAATCCGGTCATTGTAAAAGAAGCCAATGCTTCATCAAGGGATTACCTGTATTCGTTCTATTCGGCCACACTTGAGTGGATCTTGTCTTGATTTTTGTCCCTCGGTAACTCGCATTTTTTTAAGTAGCCCGTCGAATGATTCGTTATATCGCCAGCATAGTCTGCCATGATTAGATGATTGCATTAACTATTCACTGGCGTACGCTGAAAAGCAACTGTCGACGTTTATAAGGAGTTAGAGCTTTCATATTTTTAATTAAAGTACTAAGCCAAATTTAGAGCATTTTAAAATTTTTGATATGAAGAGCTGTCCACGGTACTGAATTACGTCTTGCAATAACTTCCTTCTTTCGATAATTTGTCTTGAGCCCTTCGTTAAGAATTTCGAAGACTCTATCCTCTAAGTGCCAGAGCAGATGTTTCCATCGTATTTCTTTTTCTTTTTTTTTATCGACTTTGCCCATCGAATTGTACCTTGCGAAACCACTACACAGCATTCACTGCCCATCTGGCATTATAACGTTTTTTTTTCACTGTTGAATCAACGTCATGGATCATAGTTGAATCACTGTTGAATTATGTTTTGATTTTGAAAGATGAATCAACGATTTCGCAATATTTTTTCAACGTTGTTTCAAAGTTGTTGCAACGTTGAAACAAATCTAGTTCAAATTTCAGTGTTGATTTAAGATCATTGTGTTAACCTTTTTACAACCATCAGAGTTAAACGTTGTTTCAGTAACGTTTCAACGTTGAAACGACAACTGACATAATTTCAACCATATTTCAACTTTGAAGGTCGGTCCTCTGCCGGTTGGGTGTAGGCTATATTTACTCGAATGACTTAATATGAAAAGTAACTACTCACGAAACGCGGCCAATTTGATTAATCTTGCTTTTTAAATTACTTCCTCCACAGTTATCCGTGCACGTGTAAGGTTGTAGGTCATTTTCTAAGGCCAACTCAATATGCCGTCACTTCAAAATAAATAAATAAATAACTGATTGCGGGCCAAATTACAGATGATTAATAATTTTCGACGCCGTAGCTTACAAACACTGGTATTAATTAGTTTTGTTTTTTACTGTTATGAATAGGCCTATGGGTCTCCCGAATGCATCGCGCAGAGGAGCACAATTTCTCATAGCACTCTACAAGAACTAGTTGGGATTATGAGGTTACTGAAAAGTGAAGCCAACGACTTAAAATTTAAGTAGACCGGAACTTTGGGTAGCCTACATCCGACCCCCATTACACACACACAGGCACACGCGCACGCACGTACGCACATACTCACACACGCACGTATCGAAGCAAGTTACTTAAAATGATAAGACTAAAATGTCACTCCTAAAAGAGGCAGAAAAGTTCAAAAGAAAGGACAGCATGCCTGTTTCTGTAGCCTATTCATTTTATAGAATATTTATAATGTATGACATCATTACAATATGTATTATCGTAATATTATTCCTGATGTATAACGCATTTTCTGAATATATAACGACTAATCTATTTTAATTTCTAAAATCTATATTTTCAAAATCAAAATCCTAAATTAATAAAATAAAACAGCAATGCAGCGAATGACTGGTATCCCAATTAGGCACGCATCTAGCGCGCACACCGTTAAAAATACAATTTCAACACACACATGGTTGCGCGCTCCGTGGGAATGCACATAATTAAAAGCAAAATATGGATTTCTGGTGTTGCCAGAGAAAATGCGACAAGCTGTCAAGGTCAAAATGTCAGTGAGCAGGCTTCGGGTGCGGTCCTTCCATGTTTCCACATCAGTGAGCACAGAGGCGAGGAGAAGTTTAGCGCACTGATCCAAATTATTGTCTAGGTCTCAATCTGCCAATACAGAGGGCAGGAAAGCACAGCCATATAAATATTTCTGGCTTGCAAAAAAATCTCCCAATGCTTTATATGAATCTGCCAGATTGATCCATCTTTCATTCAAACACCATTATGAACCTTGGTGATAATTAGACCGGATGTAGTCTATTCATGTGACTTTGTTTCTCAAAAGTCTCCCAAAATTAGCTTTAAAATGAAGTTCCATGGTAGGTCATATGGAGCGTGTTTCTGATTCAGAAGTACTTATTCGTTGAAGTTACCGCTGAAGTCCAGAAAATCGAACATTTTCTGGAAATATTTTGGATCCAAAACTGTTATTAATGCGCTGGATTCGGAAAAAAAATCAACCCCCTTTTGACAAAAAAAAAAAAACCAAAAAAAAAAAAAAACCCAGCCTACTCATGAGGAAAGGCGTGATTGTTTCACATTCCAGCGAAAGATTCTGTGATGGATATTCCTATACAGGGATGCGATTAAGTCGGCTACAAAGCATGCGTAAAAGGCAATGCCTATCTCAACACCTAACATCTCAACACAATTAAAAAATACACAAAGCTGAGTGTGTAAAACGTCCCATTTATTAAATTGTATTCAAAATGACCCTCCCAAACAAATAAGAAAGCAGAAACTACTTTTGAACATCCTTATGAACATTTACTCAACAGGTACTAGCTCTTATGGCTGCCACAAACGAGCGAGAAGGCAACCAATACAGTGTAGCCTCAGTTGTACAAAAACGTGGTGGTACTCATTCAATAAATCCAATTTATCCAGGTCCTTGCTGAAATCGAAAATATGCCGGGAGGCATAATTGCAATTTAGGCCTAAATATCAGCGCATAAACTTTGGATAAACATTTTTTTCACGCAGCTGAAATTTGGACTTCTGTATTTGCTGTGCAGACGTATCGTTTTAAGCACATGAAGCCTAAGCATCATTTAAAAATCAATTCATAACCGCAGTATAAATCTACCCTTAATATTGCTGTTCGGTGTTTACTGTTGAAGTGTATGAGAGCCATGGAAATATCAGAAGCCTCTACTCCCCCGAAGATTAGTGACGTCATGTTCAAACAGGAGTTAAGCGAGAAAGCAGGGAAAAGCTAAGTGGGCAAAGGAGTTCTGCTCTCCACCCTCTCTGCCTTCTGAGCACTTCTCATAAATATTACTTTAATCTGGAAGCCCGCGGCAGGAAGTCAGTCGCCGCTTACAGGGCTTTGAATTCCACACAACTGTTATTATAATTCGTATTTTTTTTTCTGTATTCGTCCAAGATTCGCCTGGCAACCTAATTCGGAGTGCTGCTCCGACAGTTTCTGCAACTTCAAGCCTTGTGTCTCGTGCAGAGCATCAAAAGCTAGGCAACTTTAATAGGCTACTGGAGAAACAACAGCAACTCTAAGACTTGCTGACACCTCGTTCCACTCTGAAATCTGGAATTATTCAATTTTGTCCAACAGAGGAGGAAAAATCCGCACGCAACTGTGGCCCACGACCGTTACGACTTCTGGATTTTTTTCTTCATTTTTAACACTTTCGTTGAGTAAAAATTGGCTTTCGTCTATACTGTAGGCAACGGGATTTAATACTGTCCATTCATAAAAATCCAACGATCAAGATCGCCCAAGATGAGCAAACCTGCCGGATCAACAAGTGGGTGTTTAGATATTTTAAATGTCAAATCCAGTAAGTGACAGTTCCGCCGTCCTTTCAAAGTTACATTTGGTTGTCTAGTTCTTAAGTTGTGCATGAAATGTTTTACCACGTCATTTTCAATTATGTTGGTCAAGCGATGTGGGTTTCACTTGCGACTTGCGCTGTGTCATGTGTGCCCTAAAATACTTTGGTCCATTATGAGCCCCAGCTAAATGTTCGTAAAATCCTTCGCATTCAATATTTGTTGACGACTCTGCCCATTGCAGCTTTATATGAATCGATTGGTTTGCTAAGCTGTAAAGAACTATGCGTGTGCATTGCATCGCACGAGTGGCAGCAAATCCGGGGAACTGTACAACTGCAGACTGAAACTAGCGAATCGAGTCGGGATCAAAAAGTTATCTCTCTGCGAAAAGGCAAGACAAAAAGGCACATTGGCTGTGTCCAGCAGTACATATTTTCACAGATGAATCTTATGTTTGAGAACAGGCGTATTCCGTCTGAAAATGTTTACTTTGCCTACATTAAAATGTAGGCTACTACTTTTCCATTACCCCCGGAAAATGTAAAGTATAACGAACCCAGGCCTCTAGCCTATGCTGCGAGACTATTCAGGTGACCAAAAGCATTAGACAATATCACATCCATTTGCTTGGGCCTTTTGTGTGTATTCAAACATGTAGCAATAGTTTTAGTTTTAAATTATACAAATTATTGCTTAATTTACGATCCTAGCACATGAGATGAATAGATGGTGTAGGCTATTTCAAGAGTGGACTTGAATTGGCAGCTAATTCAATTTAAATTGACAGCTCTGGCAAATATTTGCTGATTGCGCGCATATCTGGCCAAAACCTATTCGTATATTTTATTTTACTTATCACGATACAAAAATAAATAAATAAATAAAAATAATATTAAAATAACGAGCCAATAGCTTGCTGTATATCAGTTTTTGAAGGTTTCAACTTCAGTCTATAATATGTTACCTACAAAGCCTTTTGATACCATTGCCTACTTCAGCTAGACATCCGGGGAGGCTCTTGCAAGTAATATAATTTGGGATCGTATATATTCACAGGTGCAAAAATTAAGCGCCACCAATTTCCAAATGAAATTTCCCAAAATGTCAATCGATGATACTAATTTGGTGAAGTGGAACTTGTTTTGGGAATTTGGTGGTGCTCAACTTTTTCTCAGGTGTAAACAAAGTCGTACATTTGGCCGGTGTGATGTATTAAGGTTGTGTGATCTTCTATGTAACTGCCTTCTTTCTAATCGGAAACAGATACGTTTTCCATTTGACAAAGGTAATTATTGAAACAAATTTGACAGCGGCACAGTGTTTTCATTTAGTTTTAGCTTTTAGCCACGGTTCCCAATTTGCCATTCTGTGCTGTTTACTGAAATGAGCATTTCCTCGCTGAAATGAATTAAAAAATGAATCAAGTCGACTCTGAGAATTATAGGCTAAAGTTGCACGATATAATTATGATATTATCCCATTAATAATAGTAATAATAATGATACAAAAATCATACATTTGACGGTCTATATATTATTTACTGTCATAATATTTTATGAAACGTCTAAACAGAGGCGATGAATTATTTTACTATTTATTATTGGCACAGTGCGCCAAAAGCTGCTTCTTGGATATGGAACACAGTAACTCACATATTGTAGCCTACTTTCTGGGTGGAAAGAAAATCTTTGGTATACTCACTAAAACAAATGATAACTTCACTCAGCAGTTTTCGGTGATTAGCTAATAATAAAGTTGTAGAACAAGCTACCTTTCAGCAAATATAACTCACATTGAGGATGAAGGCAGCCCCTCGAAGAGAAGTTGAAGATAATTTCACACCAAGACAAAATGATGCTGTATTTCACTATTTTTGTAGTGACTAAAACAAATGATGAACCGAGGAAATCGCTTATAATTATAATCTAAACACACAGCAGAAAGACAAAAAAAATTTGTAGGCTTCAGGGGTTTTGTAAACTCTATAAAGTTATTAAGAATTCGGAATAGAACCCGCATCAAGTATTTTTGAACTTGATTTTTTTAGGTGACAATTTTATCACTTAATACCGCAAATTTACAATGCGTTCTATTTTAGTTAATTTCTTAAAAACAAAGTTTTGTCCAACATACGGACTGATAGGGCATTCAAGCTGAATAAAATTCTAAAGATAACAGTGATAAAATTTTCGGACTTAAATCATCATTAGCAAATCTTGTTAAAAAAAAAATCAGCAAACCCGAGCGTCTCCGAATCCACTGCTGAAGTCGATTGTTTCCCCTTGTCGTTATATCTGAATTCCCATGCTACCCTTTTTGACGGGTCACTGGTGAATTTATGGGCAGGTGGCAATATGTCATTGTAATTAGGCTTCATAGACGTTTTCAAGCTCCTAATACTCATGGAAATATTTTTGTCCATATTCATTTAAATGAAATTATGAAAAGACACTCCATTTATTTTGCTAGATAATCTTCATGGACTTCATTTTAGTCTGTGAAACGAGATCGTTTGTATTATTCCCATTGCTATGTCACTCTCTAATCCTCCAGCCTATAGACCTGTTGTATAAAGCAGCTGTCGTTTTTCATTATAAAGGGAGTTGGCAGCTTGTCGAGTTCTAGGCAGTCAGACGAGTTTCAATGGGAAAATCATTAAGTTAACACTTTCTCTAATGTCGCCATTGTCTAGCCTCAATCATTGTCTTAGAAAACTTCAACATGACGCTTCCCACCAAAAAGCCATAAATTCCCATGCACATTAAAATGCGGGACAGTTTTCATTGTAGCATTTTTCTTTTTTGTGGATTAGGAGAGAAAAGAGCGGAGGGAATCTATATGGACTGCTCCTCAACAAAACTTTTCTCAGAATATTTGTCGGAGGATTTACATTGAGCGCAATTTTATATCAATGTCACATATGAATCTTAACGTTTTTATTAGGTCTATTATAGGCAAATATAATGGGACGAACTTGCATTGGCTCATGTGCCCTACCGACTGCAAATATGGTATAACCTATATTTCTTTTCGGTACAGAAACGAATGAGCATAATTCATTAAATTTTCGATGTATAACCAACCGATGGCGGTATTGACGTGAGTTATTTATTTTGATCAGGTCGAATTTTGGATATCCCGTGTAAAGTATGCGGAGATCGAAGTTCTGGAAAACACTACGGTGTCTACGCCTGCGATGGATGCTCAGGATTTTTCAAGAGAAGTATTCGCAGGAACAGAACATATGTCTGCAAATCGGGCAATCAGGTACATCCCACGCCATCAAGGCCTCACCCACCCAACCCCACCATCGTATACCCACACGTACAATTTGGGCTAAAGAGAGGCCGTTTAATCGGAGCAATTTATCAGTTATTGACAATTGTATGACCCGCACTGATTTACGTAGCCTATGTTGCTTTAGATTTGAAAAGGCTTGTTTCATTTCTAAAAATGCTGAGCTGATGAAAGTTGAGATGTTGGTAAATGTGTTTTCATTAAATTGCATTTGTTATGCAAAAGTGCAGAATGATGGACAAGGGCCTAGGCCTATATGTAGCCGTAATTGTGCGTTGAGTTATCATAAAAGTGCTGTCCTGGAAAAAATATTCATCATTGCTTGGCAATTAGTTTCATTAATTAATCGAGTAATTTATTTCTTTTCAAACCCTTTATTAATCAGTCCGACTCAAGTGTGTGAAATCAAACAGCAAGTATTTGTTTTATTCCCGAGATGTGCTGGTTTCCTTTCAAAGACGATTTGCCTATTTGTGATTGTATAACTTCATGTTAAATGGAACACTTTCCCAAAATCATAGGGGGGGTGTCCTGTGGATAAAACGCACAGAAATCAATGCCGAGCTTGTCGACTGAAGAAGTGTCTGGAAGTCAACATGAATAAAGATGGTAAATGTTTTTAATTACATGATATTAAATAAATAAGTGAATAAATAAATAAGTAAACAAATAGCTCGCGCACGTGGCTCCAATATCCACTTATTTATGACATCTCTGACGTTTTTCTAGCTCTGCTCTTCATCAGACTTCAGTAGTCTTCATCAGGTAGTTCAATGAAGAGTTGTGCTCGAAACGCCATCGAGATATAATAAATAGCCTAAGTGGATTTGGAGCCCTGCAGTGTGCGAGCTACTGATTTATTCATTTTTTTAATTCACTTGTAGCTCAGCACCTGCCCTCTTTACTGCAGATATGCGTGCTTACTCCCGAATTGATCATTTAATAAGCATATATGTCTTCCTGCAACGGGACTTTATCTTTGTACTAAAATAAAACAGAAGTTGCTGCAGTCTGTAGCTAATATACAGGGTTGTCGAAACAGTCAACACGTGTAAATCTGCCGTCACAATTAGGCCCCATTATGCAGCCAACTCACGAGGTGATCCGTTAATTTACATAAAAATATACAGATTGGCAAACAACATACGGCACAAGACAGTCGTAAACGTATATTACAATTAGGCAAATATAACCGAAGTTATTACTCTTTCACTAATCGAACAATCTATTTGCCCATCTTATCAGCTGTTCAGCATGAGAGGGGGCCAAGGACGTCTACCATACGGAAGCAGGTTGCCCTTTATTTCAGAGGACACAAGGAAGTTAACGGGTCCGCGACCCACTTTCCAGCGTCCACCGTGCCGGGTCCGCCTTTCTTCACTGCAGTCACACAGCTGGAGCCTCACAGCCTGGAGTTAAGCTCTGTGTCCAGTACCTCGGAGCGACAGGCGATCGTGGGGCTCGCGCAGCCCACCCCGAAGGTAGGCGACGGTTCGAGCGCCATAACAGCAATGGCTTACCGGACAGTACGAGCTCACGCAAATATTCCAAAAGCTTTCTTAAAGAATGGAGATATTTATTCAGCTTTAAGTCTCTCTCTCATCATCCAAGTTTCTTGGGCAGCAGCGAATAGGTTGCTGAACCTCTGAAATGTTCATTTATTGTCTAATTTGTGTGAAAAGACTTGCTCTACTTTCCCGCTACTTCTCTCTCTCTCTCACACACACACACACTTACACACACACACACGCACTGACACGCTCGCACGCGCCAACACAATTTCACTGACACAGACGCAATCAAACACGAAAGCCAGACGAAATGGGCCACATTTCACTTGGGAATTTTGAGTGGAACAAATTGACCTTTTTTAGTGACTCAAGTTCGCATCTTTCATTTTAGTACCCTCATGAAGTCAGTGGAACACCGATGTACCTATACGAAGTGGCGACAGAGTCAGTGTGCGAATCAGCAGCGCGACTTCTCTTCATGAGCATCAAGTGGGCCAAAAGTGTGCCTGCTTTCTCCACTCTCCCCTTACCCGATCAGGTGATAATCCAAAAGCTGTGAAACTTATGATGTACTGCACGGACTTTTCCCTCTCACTTTCATGAATTCATAAAAAATTGGATCTTGCCATCGCTCATCGTTGTTTGAGCATAACTATTTGAGGGTGTATGCTATGGTCATAGATGGACTTGGCTATAGGCCATCCGCAATTACATTTTCCAAGAGCGGACATGGAATTTAAACTGGTTTTATCTGTAGTCCCTATGTATGTGTTTCTAATAGGGAAATTTTATAATCTGTATTACAGTTAATCCTATTAGAAGATGCCTGGAGAGAACTTTTCGTCCTTGGCATTGCGCAATGGGCCATTCCGGTCGATTCAAGCACCCTACTAGCAGTTTCAGGTACGTAGGCCTACTTTAAAACATAGCTACAGGACACAAAGATACCGAATCCAGTATTTGCTTTGGTGTAGCCTACTTTATTACTTTCGAATTAAGTAAAAAAAATGACATTAAAGACATTTGAGAATGAAAAACCTTCATTAATTTTCCATGAAACATTGCCTATTCTTTATGCGTTAGCATTGTCGCAAGTGCCTCTCATCTAATTTTGTTGGACAGGCCTGCTAATGTTGAGGCTAAAATGGATGAAACAGAATGTAGTATTTTTATTTCCGTTTCAGTTGTTGCTGTACTGGTTCACGGCTTCCAAATAGCTGTAGCCCAATGTAATGTTACACTTGCATGCTTAAAACAGACTGAATAACAGGAGATGTAAAGTGAAGTGTGTATTTTGTGTTATCTTTCAAGGCATGAACACAGAGAACACGGAATCGCAAAGGCTGAATAAAATAATTTCAGAAATACAAGCTCTCCAAGAAGTAGTTACCAGATTCAGACAGCTTCGTCTCGATGCGACTGAATTTGCATGTTTGAAGTGCATTGTTACGTTCAAGGCCGGTGAGTAGACTACCTTCAAAACTGTTCATTATCGATACTCAAGATCGCAAGTTCTATTTTAATATAGCCTAAATGACTTCATTAGAAATGGTAGTAATTTTTTTGTTATTGTAAAACGGGACCCAAATGCCAGCATTATACTATTGATTATTTCATTGCGCGATTAAGGAAATCAAAGTTGATGAATAACCATCGTTGACTTTCGTTCTCCATAATAAAATAGGCCAATATGGAACAGCCATTTCTGTTGAGCTAAAGCAAATGCAGTTTTTCGAGTGAGACGGCTTTGCGGTTGAGGGAGATGAATTAACATTTCTGCGTAATACATGTGTATAGTCCCCACTCACAGTGGCTCCGAGCTGAGAAATTTTCGCAACGCAACAGCCATTGCAGCCCTGCAGGATGAAGCACAACTCACCCTTAACAGCTACATACACTCAAGGTCAGTGCCGTTTCAGTGGTAAATTAATTGTAAATATACAGAGAAACACCTCTAATTTTTCGCGTCAGGTATTGAAATGTTTGAAGTGAAACGTCTGACAAAGGTCAAGAAATGGCCTAGATAAATGCTTCGGAATGTCACCTGTGAGTGTAGTAGTTGTCACGAAAGGATACCTGGCCATTTAAAACATTTATTAAACAAGATATCGCCTGTATCAAGCTTAAGCCTATGGGCTTCTAATCATGGTTACTTATGTTTGTCATTTGAAGGTACCCAACACAGCCCTGTCGTTTCGGGAAGCTGCTGCTCCTTTTACCAGCGTTGCGATCCGTGAGTCCATCAACGATCGAAGAGGTCTTTTTCAAGAAGACCATTGGAAATGTCCCGATTACAAGGCTGCTTTCAGATATGTACAAGTCCAGTGATATATGAATCTTAAGGGTCTGCGGCAGGGCTTATGAGCAGCTCATACACACGACACAAGCATTTGAGAGAGTGCAATGTCGTACACCCCAAAGAATAACAATTTTACATGCGCTGAGTATTAAAAAAAAATCACCATCAATAAGGAAATTTTCTTTGTCCAAAACTGGCCGAAGCCTGAATGGCATGATTACATGAACATGAAAATGACCTCTTTTGTACCTGTAAAAATGTATTTGCCCAATGGAATTACCTCTGACCCATATAAAGCTAATGAAAAATGCTAGTCAAAAGCCACATTGTTCCAGTTTGCATAAATTTCTACAAATGTCCTCATGTGTAAAGAAAGTGTCAAAGAATGGTTGACTTGTAAAAGGTTGTGTATAATTTGTTGGTTGTTTAATTGTGATACACATTCTCAGAGTCTTAAAGACCAATGAGTGCAGAGAAAACCAAAAAAAGATAATGCAGAACACAAACAGTATCATGACACAATGAAAAGGGAACTGGTCTCTGTTCCTGATATAGTGCTGAAACCAAAGGGGATTGCATCATAATACTATATAAATGAATGGGCCCGGAGGACCGTGAAGTGAATGGAAATAATCAATTTGACAGAGATGATTTTAGATCAATCGAGTGGTTGGCTTTTCAGAACAGGCAAAAATAGTGGTTTCTTTGCCTGCACTGGGCAAAATATTGACCCAACTTAAAAGGTAAACAAGTAGACCATTACGCATCTTTGAGAGCACGCTAGGGTGGGTGTTCAAGGCAGCGCTACCATTACATTGAAAAGTAGACACTAACACTGGCAAATGTTGAGCACTTGTTCTTTTTAGAATGTAAATATTTTCTCCTGTTGTAAAGAGTGGTTTTAATTCTGTGAAAGTTGTACTGATATATATTGCTAGAATAAATTGAATTATGCACTGAACTGATGTGTTAAAGTAAATATCTGAATGAGTTTTTTGGTTCCCCCCCTCCCCTTGCCGCAGATATCTTTACATGTACTTTATGTTGAGACCGTTTCAGACAAATCTAGAACATTTGTTAGAATGGCCTGCGGATCAACAGAGAGGGGGAGAGAACAAGGCATTGACGGCCTAGACCTTGCAGAATCTTGCACAACAAAACACTTTCTGCAAGGTTTCACATGTTTTCAAAATCAAGGACTTCAGTTCAAATTGCACTTTTTTTTTTTTAACTTTCGCTTCAGGTAGAAACTACGCAGTAAAACATTCAAGTGCATAATGCCCTTCGGTTGTTTTTTTTTTTATATCTTTAAAACTTCCATTCACTGTGGACCTCAGTGGCAGAAAGCAGAAAAAACAAAGCATGAATTCAAGAGACCAGCTTTGCACTCAAGCTTCTGCTGCGGCCGATGTCCTGATTTGCAGTAAAACTAGTATTCGATAAAAAATAATGATGCAACACAGTAAGTATATAAAAGTCCATGTCCTTTTAACAGACCACAGATTAAAAACAAAGCTGGTAAAAATATTCAAGAAAAGTTTAAATGTTAAGAAACCTAATTGTTAACAACTTTAACACACTTTGAAGACCGTGTTTAAGTGGAAATCAAAAATCAAGAGAAACATAAACCAAAAACAAAGATAATAAACATGAAGGTGAAAGTAGAAACTGCGCCATTTGTGGAGGTCTACAGGTTGAGAACCATGTGGAACCCACTGGTAGAAAGAAACATTATACAATACTAAACCAGCGCAGTACCAGCAGGTATCGATGTCTTATGAAGTTCAGGTTTTGCTTCGTTTTCTGTATTCCGGCAGATGAACATTGGAAGGATGGAATTTAGAGATCATGGGAGTTTCCCAATATTTGAAAAATAGATCCCGTTTCCCACCACTGAACTCATACACACGTCCAGATAGGAGAATTGAAAGAATATCCAAAGAATTGAAGAGACCACTTCTTAGTGCCTGAAGATTTCTTCCTCCACAGCCAGCCCCTTTTCTGTCCTAGTGGAACGAATAATCACTGGTCAAGAAATTACCGAGAGCAAAAGAGCAGTTTAAGAATGCATGTCCACTTTTTTTGTCAAACCTGGCATCCTCTGCTTTACTGCAGGGTTCGGCAGCATATGCCCCATCACCTCGCCAGGGGGAGCATCAATCAGGCCCCTGTCACAGTTCTGTTTATGGCATGGAAGCAGATCTGAACGGACAAACATGCTCTCAAACACCCTCTCAGAAATACACATGAACACACACACAAGAATGCATGTTGCGCACACACACACACACACACACACACACATACAGTACCAGTCAAAAGTTTGGACACGCTTTGCTAATGTCACAGCACTCTGTTTTTAGAGAAATTTAAACGGCTTACCTTCTCTATATAATCTCAAATAGAATCTTGTAAAAGGTAAACAGTCAGAGGTGAAGAGAGAATAATTTACTTGTTTGAATAGTGTCCAAAATGTTGGAATTCTCAAAGAAGTCAAATTTTGCAAAGTAAACAGACAAAAACTCTATTTTTCAACAGCTGAATTAAAATTAAGCGGTTGTGGGACTTATTGGGCAAAAAGGTTAATGAAAATCAAACCTCAAGTGCAGCACGTCTTTGGGAAGTTCAACAGTCGTGCAGCTGAAAATTCATTTTAGCCATATGACTGCCCTTGTTTAAAAAAAAAAAAAAAAAAGAATGCGCTGCAAATATGACCACAAATGGTGGTTAGTTTAATGGATTTATGAGTTAGATCTTTTTTTTCTTGCAAAATAAAGGCTGCTTATTTCTTTATTAGGGGCCGGACAGCCTAAGCTGCCAGGACCCTATTGTTATCCTGCATGTTCTTCTTTCTTCTTCCTCTTCCAAGAAAATCCTACCTCCCATGCAGGAAAAAAATCAGCAAACTTTGCACAAAGGTCCAGTCCCATGCCAGATTGCATCAGCTGCAAAAACAGGCCAATAGTCCTGATGGTGGTGCTACACCAAGCCTCTAAAGTTTAAAATTGAGAAAATTCACAACAAATCAACCCTGTGTGCTACAGAATTGCAACTTTCATCAAAATGTAGCCCCAATACTGAAGAAACTTTTGTACATCTAAACCTTTGGCAAATTATGAAGTTCATCACTGTTTTTTTTCAAAAACTGTAAAACTTATTAAACCGATCTCCTCCCACAATTTTTGTTCAATTGACACCAAACTTGCTACCAAGCATCTTCAGACTGTCCTACACAAATCATCCACACAGATTTTTGATTTATTGAAAATTGAGCCTACAGTGCACCAAAATGTTTGACTAAACAGTATTGCAAACATATATTTGCAAATTCTTGCAAAATACATTTTCAATGTTCATTAAAAAAATAATTTTGGAGTCATAGTAGATGATGGTTGGAAAATATCAGAATTTTATCTCAAAAACTGAATTTTTTTACAGCATTTCGATTTTCGCTCATGCAAACAATTGGAGTCAAGGCAAAAATGGCATTTTTAAACATCAGTATTTCACTTATGGAGCCAATAAATCATTGTTAAAAACAAATTACCAACATCTCCATGCTGTCTAGATACAATTTCTGCATTTTTGGATTTTTGTCTTAACTGAATTTGACAGCCATTTGAAATCCGCTTTTACATGCTGTCGATGCAGCTGCGAATTCCTATGATGAGCTAGAACAAGTTTTGAACATATATGCTGTAGATCTCTCTCTTGCCAATTAGCTCAGTGAGATAGAGCATAGTCTCTTGTGCCACAAATTGAGAGTTCAAGCCTCAACCGATGTAAAATGCACATTAGAATGAACTTTTAGAACTTTTTCCCATCTTCCTGCACTCTGCTTATTGCTCAGAATTGCCTAATTTTGTCTAAAATTTCCCGACCCCGACTATTGCTGCACAGCAGCTATAATTTAACATATATTGTAAAAAAATGTGGGTGTGTCTAAACTTTTGACTGGTCCTGTATATACATACATGCACACACAAATACACACGCAGGCACGCATGCACAAATTAGTTATACAAATGAGAGGACTTTTTTTTTATTGGGAAAGAAAATAACATGTCAATAAACAAAATGGTATAACAATTGTACAAATTTTAAATGTGCACAGTATAAATGACAGTTCCCTGTTTTGATCCATTATAAAAAAATCATTCACAGGCTTTAAGGAGGTGCTGGTAAAGACAACAGCAAAAAGAAATGTTTAATCTCATGGAGGGAATCGTCTAACTACATCTTCTCAATGGCAAATGGAAAAACGCTAAGGAAATACAAAGCGGGGCAGTGAGAAGACTGATCTAAAATGGTAGTGAATACATGGTCGCATTACTGAAATTCATATTTTGAGAATTTGTCCATCCTCATAGACATGCATCGAGTGAATGAATGCAAGTAAAGAGTTAGTGGTAACAAAAAAACAAAACAAAAAAAGTGATTAATAGCAATGCAGTTGTTTCAGTATTCAATTCAATTAAGCAGGGATTCATAAAGCACCACTTAACAGAACCTGGACAGGAAAAAAAAAATTGTGTAATAACACTTTTTAGTAAAGTATTTGTACAAAGCAGGAAACAAGTCACTCTGGACTTTAGATCATGAACATTCCGTGGCTCTTGCAGTGGCCTGAAGGGTCTAGGCTTGTCCCACTTTGGAAGGCGTGTAATTTTTGTCTACAGACTCATCCTGTAAAAAGATGTGAAGACAGCGTTCACTCTGAGCAAGGGGGTGTCCGGCCACCCTGGAAGACAAAGAAAATGGTGCAAAATTAAATCGAGCGAAGGTTTTTCAGCAGACCATCACCACCGTAAGGATTGTACTGACGGCATGCAGCATTACAGACTCGCAGGTATAATTCCATTGTGGGTCCAATAATTAAAACAAAGTTAGAAAGATTTCCACCTCGGTTGAAAGTGGTGGGGAGCGTGAGTGGATGCATTGACGGCTAAGGTGTTTAGATGGGGAATAAAGCCCCAGACCACATTGGGGGGGGGGGGGGGGGGGGGCACATCCCTTTTTTGTACCCAGTAAGCAATCTTTGCCTCACAGTCCACCGGACCAGCTACCAAACCACAATGTTAAACAAGATGTGGGAAAAACAGTCTTTATACATGAGATTTGCCTGTATACTAACAGTTATGATTGATTGTTAGTTAATTGTCCAAAGTCAGCCATTTTAATATCCAGTTATAGACCTAGAATATTCAAGATCATTAGCTTTTGGGGGAAAAGAAGCCTTTTGGAATACTGACAAATAAAACCCAGAGGTACATCAGAGCAAATATTTCAAGTGGCAATGAAGTGAATAGAATTCTGGGAAATCTAGGAGGAACAAAATGGGAGGATGCAGAACAGCAGTTCGCTTTCTGAAAATGAGCTGCACCTGAGACCACAAACAGCCTGGACACCATCCAGAGCACACCAGCACCCTGTACTCAAAATCTGCCCACAACAATCTACAGTACAAACGAAAGCTATAGCATATAATTCGTCTCTTTGAGGAAAAATTTGTATAATTCTGATCAATTGACCCCCCACAGTAAAAAAAAAAACGGTAAAAAAAAAAGGGACGTAATCCTCTCAATTGTCTATGTTAAAAAGTCAAGTCCCAACCCCCTTTCGGATTGTACGTGATAGATCCCGCAGATGTAACGGTATTAAGAATCATCATGTAACTGAAATGGATATCATGGCATGGGCTTGGTATTACTTTAGTTCACCTTTGTCAGCCAAAATCATTCGCAGCTGCATCCACTGAGGCGAGGTAAAGCTGAAGTCATACGTCAACACTTTCCAAAAGGCCTGCCGAGTTCCTTGGATTCAGTGTTTGAGATGAACAGTAGCAAAGTAAATGAGCGTTTTGTGGTCCGATGAGTCAAAATTTCATTTGGTTTTCGAAAAATACCGATTTTTTTTTTAACACAACACATTTTTGCTTTGAGATGGTTGCAGAAAGTCGACAGTGCATTTGGAAACAATGCAAGGCTTCTTTTTTGAAGTTAATTTTTAAATAGCATTTGTGGATGTTACAATATGCTGTAATACTTGAAAAGGTTTAGCCAAAGTAATTCCGATCCCTTGTGATAATATCAGTTATGACAAGTATTTGCCACTAAAGTGTCTTTGTCCCCCGCCACAAGATGTGAAATTGTGTCAAAATGAGCAATCTGTCTGTGTGACCTTGAGAGTGACGCGAAGGTCACCAATATCGACTGGCGCCGGGGTACCACCTTAATACATGTTGACATGAAATTTGAAGGAAATCCGTCAATTTGTTCTTGAAATATCTTGCTGACAAGGATTCGGGACGTACGGACAGACGTGAATACTATGTCCCGCCGCTTCGCGCATTCTGCGCAGCGGGGGACAAATATATGACGGTTCCTGATGTAATGCATTCCAAGTAATCAGAGATCGCAGATATTTAACATAGGCTTGTGCCCATGCACATAGCGCATAGAAATTCCTCAACATTCCTTGAATATTCCAATTATGTCATATACTATAAAGAGTAAAATATCCCAATTCCCTCCTCCCTGTCTGTGGTGAACATTATTTTTAATGCTTTCAAAGTTTTGCTCAGATATTTGAGGGCAAATTTGCAATCCTCTGCCCATCTTTGCATCTGAAGGATGAGGCCTTTCCTAGATGCTGTTTTTGCACTAAATGATAGTCATCAGCTTATTTGCCCCGTCCCCATTTGTTTTGGAAACAGTGGAATAGATGTACATTTACAAATAAAATTTTGTTGACCAGACAAAACAAGTGTCTCTGCTTCACACTGTCTAATATGAAATAAAAGTCAAACAACTTTTTTCGAGTGGCGGTTGTTTATGTTTAGCTGTAAAAATACATGCATAGATGAGCCAAAACATTATGACCACACGAGGTCCATGTCCCAACCAACCGTGCATTGCACCTGCCATGTACTAGAAAGTCAGATCGCCTATTCTAACCCCCGTCCACCTTCAAAAGTTCCTAAAATGCACGAGAGCACAGGAGCTGGACCATGGAGCAATTGCAGGTGGTTGCCCGTTCTGATGAGTCCCATTTTCTTTTACATAACGTATATTGGCTGGTTACAGGTAAGCCGTTTACCGAGGGAAGAGATGAAACTGGAATGCACTATGGGAAGACAACAAACAAAAGGAGGGAGGGTGATGCTTTGGGAAATGTTTTGCTGGGAAAACCGGTGTCTGGGCATTCACGTTGATTCTAATTTCAGCCATTTTGGCAGTACGCAGAGGACCTGCAGCATATTAGGCATATTGTTTTGGCTCATCGGTCCCCAATGTTCAAAATGTTCAAAGTTTGTGGCACCAGGGGAGCAAACCTGGGAAAGCGGTCCCCTCAGACCCTCTGGTATGTTCCCATTTCCTGAGCTTTAAAGGTAGGTAGACACTCCCAAAATAGGCTTTTTTTTTTTTTCTTTTTAATTGTTTTTGACATTTTCGTAAAATAACCCTCAGTAAGTTCATAGTGCGTGTACTTGATAGGACTATTAAAAATATGGACATCTGTTGTTTTTATTTTTCCAATTTCTCAAAAATGTTGCTTTTGACCTGCCGAGCATTGCTTCAAACGTCATTTCTCCCCTTTCTTTCAGGCTATCATTGTGAAACTCGGAATATAAGTTCACCAGATGCATGTCTATGGACTGATCAGGCCTTTTGAAGAAATCATTTGTGTAACTCGAGATTTAGTGGTAATTAGGTACCCAATAAAGTAAAAAAAAAAAAAAAAAAACCCTGAAATGCCCATATTCACACAAATATTATTTCTGAAAACCCTCTGATCAGAACATGCACTATATAGTCATAAATGATGGTGAAAATTTGAGATTAAAGTAATAAAAAGTTTTAGAGATATCCTGCCTGAGGTACTTAATCAAGTTTCACATTATGGTAGCCATGTCGGGACGTAATTAGCACAATTTAAGTAAATGAGCCATCACTTTAATTCTGTATTTAGTACTTGTTCATATGATGCTGGTACTAAATTGTTATGAATGATAGAGAAATAAATGTATTTGGGAGTGTCTACCTACCTTAAATTTACACACCAAATCAACTGTCCAAAATAAGCATGTCACCGTAACTGTATGAGGTGTGCGATCCCAATTGTGTCATTCCAAGTTTTTTTTTTTTTTTTAACTTCTCATACATTGTAGATCGTAGTGTGACAGACACCAATGAGCAAAAACATTCAAACCACTCACAGATGACGCAAATAACTATCATGTTGCAACAAATCCACATGTCAAGATCTGCAGACAGAACTTTAAAAAGTGGCTGAACAGTCAGTTCTCGTATTCAACGTTTTGGATGAGGGAGGAATGGAACCTAAGTGAGGGCCAAATTGTTCTTGCCAAACAAGCGGGTTGGAGAATCTCCAAACTGGCAAGGTTTCTGGGGTGCTCTCAGTCAGCAGTAGTGGCTACCTACCGACAGTGGTCCAAACAAAGACTAATGATGAACTGGTGACGAGGTGTTGAGTGCCTAAGCCTCACAGAAGCACAAGGGCAAAGATGACCATCTCGTCTGGTCCAAACTGACAGAAGGGCAACTGTGGCACACACTGGAAAGAATTGTAATGATTCCTACATGGGGAATGTGTCAAAACACAATGCATCACACCCTGCTGCATATGGCACTTTGTAGCTGCAGACCAGCTGGAGAGCCCATGACAACCCCAAAAACTACAGAGTCTACCACCCAAAGCGCTTATAATGGGCACATGAAATGCGGGAACTGGACCTTGGAGCAACTGAAGGAGGTCATCTGGTCCATAGAGTTGTGTTTTCTTTCATGTGCAACTGTCGTATGCGTGTGCACCATTAACTTTGGGTAGAGATGGCACCAAGATGCTTAGTGGGAAGAGGACAAACTCGTCAATGCTTTGACATCCATTTTTGAACTCAACATAGATCATGAGCTGCTTATTAAGAATACAAAATTTCACGCATCTAGGTATAATAGTTTCAGAGAAATCCCCACTGTGGCCCGGACGGAGGTACGCACGCATGGACACATGGACATCCAAATGTAGAGCAGTCTTGAAACGAAACTGACAGAGAGGAAAAAGCAGGCAAAATTAGAGTAAGTCCTTCTTGATAATAAACTAGCAAGCTAAATTGAATGTGGTCATATTACTTTCGGTCTTCTGTCATCAGGAAAAAATTACAAATGAAAGCAAACTTGGACTTAATGATGAGGATGAAATGACTTGATCCCTTGCCTGTCCATCGCATCTTTTGAGTGGGTGTTTGACCCAGCATCAATGGCCACAGTATGTTTACAGGTTTAGAAACTATGCCTATAATTTGTATAAAAGAAATGTCATCTACCAGCATGAGCAAAATCTTACTGACCAAGATTGAACCAGCAAATTCCTCATGTGCAATTCGAGGCAAGTTATTCCTAAATTGGCATTAATGGTATAAGACAGTGCTTTGGAACCAGCATCTTTATCAACAGAGAACAAAACTACATATTGGCAGCAAATGGTTCCTGCATGGCTGGGTTAACTGTGGCAAAACTGATCACTGTTGCGCTTTAAAATTTGTTTGGGACAGTGCAGTAGCTTGCCAAGCCTGCCAGTCTTTAAAAATGGGGGGAAGAGGGGGTGGTGTCTTATAATCAGGGTTATTGGAAGGGGTGCATGTGTGCGCGCATGTCTGTTTCAGCTGAGCTTTCTCATGCAGATACAACGATCAATGCAGGAAAGACAGCAACAGAGTTCAAGAAGACTGACTTTTTTTTTTTTTTTGACCCCCCACCACCCAACAACTCATCAAAAAGTTATATGGAGGGTTTTATTCTGAGCAGAACCTTCTGCACACAGCACAAAGTCTGGATATCACCATTTAATGAATTCTGAAGTTTTAACTTTCATATTCCAATTGTTCGCATAAATGGAGCCGCCAACAAACTTCTATGAACATTCAAAAAGAACCTTTAGCAACTGAGAATCCTTCTTTAACAACAGCTGGCCCGTGTAGGAGAGACAAAGCACAGGTATACCTCTGCAAAATATTTAATCACACCTTTAGAAACACCAAACAGGCACAGAGCGTCGCAGACCTACCTGCTATTAAGTCTGAACAATTACATGATCAACAGTGCCATTTAATTCTGAAATTTAAATCTTAATTACTGACATATCTCCTGTTCTTTCAGCCAATTTATCAAGTTTTGTGTATTAAAATTCAAATGGGTAGCTTTGCCACATTTGCACATGAAACAAAGATAATAGCAACGTCTGCAATCACAGCAAATAATTACAATTACACTATAACTTTTATTGTTCATGCAGGGGTGGAATAGCACCTCAGATCAAAAATAACCAAGGGTGCGCACAACATTCTTCAAAGAAATGTGTACTGTAATTTGAGTTGTAATTAGCATAAATTACGTATCTAAAATAAAACAAATGTAGAAACTCAGGTAGAATGCACTTGCCCCTTGCATCAATTTTAATCATTCTGAAGGTAATTATAAGAAAAAGAAAATTTCTACCTGACATGAGTGATGCATGCATTTGTTTGTTAACTCCAAGTGGCTAACTAGCAGCAAATCCACTTGAGAAACCAGACCCATCTAACATTGAAAACTCCATTACTTTTATTGGCCCAGGCTCTGGAATGAATCAAAATCAATAATTGGGGAAGTGGGACAAGCATATTAAACCAGGTAATACCTTTTTATATATATATATATATACACACTACCTGACAAAAGTATTAGGACGATCCTCATTCTCACTCAATCTCACTGGTAATCTTCAAATTTACAAGTTTGGAATTGTGTCTTTGTTATAATGGAAGACCACGGCTACTATTAGTTCAATCAATATGATCAGGTGTGGCACATGGAGTGATTTTGATTCTCTATAAAAGGAGGATCAAGACTTAGAATAATTCAGTTTGGTGTATCCAAAATGGGGTCTGTATTTTTATTTGAATAAACAACTATTTCCAAATATGATACATTCACTATTTTCAACTGCACTGTAAGAACATCACACACATAAATAGGGACGTCCTAATACTTTTGTCAGGAAGTGTGTATATATATATATATATATATATATATATATATATATATATATATATACACACACACACACACAAAGATGGGATGGCTTTGTGTCACGCATTCATAGCGGATATGACGTGAATGTGAGTGTTTAAACTCAAGGCAAAAACATAATGCATCATAAAATATAGGGATTTTAAATGGTTTTTTTTCCCCCCACCTCAAGTTGCCGCTTTAGCCTCAATCTCCTTACTGTAATCAATTCATTTTCTGCATCACATTGTACTGTTAAAACCCCAAAATATGCAGTTCTGACCAAATCTCATTTCACACAGCCTTTTTTGGTGGCCATGAGTTGATATTCACCATATTTAATAAATACCAGGAGAATACCTGACAGATCTGAAATTCCAAATGAAACGGTTTAGTGATCAGAGCACAGGTTGGGCCACAATGAGGCTATTTTACTACCCATCAGGAAAACTCAACAGGACAGGAACCCATTGCTCTTCTGGGATGAACCTGGTACCACCTGAGGGCACACTGAGACAGCACACGCTCACTTGTTCAGAAACTGCTCCAGACCCTGCCTCCGTTCTTCAATGAAGGAATCATCAAATATCCCATCGTCTCCCCGGAAGGGCAGCTGACGGAAAAAAGCTTTTCCGGGGAGTGGAGGAACAACAACCTGGACACAAATGGAGTAATTTCAAGGATCAATTCTACCCTCATCACATTACCATTTGAACAAAAAAAACAAAAAAAAAAAACGGTCCTATAACACTAGTCACAGCTTATTCTAAACCAAATAAAATGTGCTTTGCCTTGTATTCACCGGCACAGCAGAGTTTGCAATGCAAGGCAAGTAGCCCACAATGTTATCAGTGCATGATACAGATGTGGGTGATCAAGTCTATGATAAATTAATATTGGGGCAAAGCCTGACCCGTGAGGAACACCTAAATGCTACCCTCCCCTTACTCACCTTACTTTCTCGCTCCAGCTCACTCCGGAGCCACTCAAAGTCACTGTACCGCCTCCGCACACATGATTCCTTCAGCTTGAATATGGGAAGGTTGGTCTAGTGGGGGAAAGGGAACAAACAAAATCAGTATTGCTGCTGGCACAAAGATGGGAGGGCTGAGGGCTGTCATCAACACACGGTCCTTAAGTGTTGTTGAATTTGTTTTGCTGAATCTGCATCATCCCTGAGGCTGCAGCGCATTTCTCCAACTGGAGATTTTTTAGGCCATTATAATGCATTTGCCGCTGTCGGCCACAATATAATCAGACAAATTAAAGCTTTCGAAAAAATACAAAATTCCTAGTTGTACTTTTGATTTAGATTTTGACAGGAATGCTACGTATAGGTTGAAATGTGGTTTATACGGTAAATACCATATGACGTGAATGGAGTATAACACCCATTCATTAATCATCAGCTAGCTAGCGAGATAACGTAAACTAGGTGAATGTATTGTGGCTTGGTTGTGATTCATCTAGGGCCAACTATATAATGAATGTACTTGGCAGGGATCTTTAGATGCAGTCTGCGAATACCAAATATCTCAATCAAGACAACACAAAACTAGCAAGCTAATCAATTTCTCAGTACCTCAACTGTGTAACAAAACTGTATAAGACCCATTAAGATGTTCGTTCAAGAAAATGTAATTAATGCAACAGCTCAGAATTTTGGAAGACATTTGTCAATGCAGATTTAGTTAAAAAATATTGGCTAGGTGTGTTTTGTGAGTTTGGCAGTGAGTTCTCTGCTGATTTGTGCCAAGGTTACGGACTAAATTGTCATCTCACATTTCCTCATATGTGTGCCTGCCAGATGATCATGCTCAGAAAGGTGCCTCACAGAATTTCAGTGCCAAAAACTACACCACTACTCGGGATTCTATAAGTAATAGTTGAGTCACGTTACCCTTTTTTTCCCCCCGACCAGCACTCTTTCAAATTCAAAAGTTCTCTGATGATTGGACTCTGCCTTCAGGAATTATACCCCATTATATCACTAGACCAAAGTTATTGGTTTATTGTGGCCTTTAGTTTTTGAAGTTTTGTCTTTTTGTTTGCCATAGCGCCACCTATGGAAAAATTTCTGCCAAATACGGTAAGCTTGGTCTTATGTCCAGGTGATGAGGATCTTAAGTTTAGTGAAAAAAAAAAAAAAAAATGTAGCCTAAAATAGCCTAAAAATGTTAAATTTAGCCTCCAAGACCTGTCCCTGAAAATGTACAGTTTGCTGCAATAGCGTCACCTTGAGGTCAGTAAATTCAAAAATTTCAAAATGGCAAAAGGGATGACTCCAGTGCATGTGGTTGATGAGTCCATCGAGTATTATTTTTTTTTTGTAATCAACTGTTTTTATTGAAATATCAGTTTCAATCAGACATATTTTCATAATTCAGACAAATTACACAGTCACACACTCACACAACCATAAAACATTCAAGAATCATACAAATACAAACACAAACACCTAACATTCCCCCAACCCCCCCTCCCCTTATGGAAGACACAACTTTACGCCAAGACTGCGAAATAAAAGTCCAAACGAGTAAATAACATAGTATTAAATGATGATCAGGGTTAAAAACTGGATATATATAGTTACCCAAGATGAGCATTTCAGAAGTCATGACAGGAGCCTTTTGACATTCAATGTGGCTTTTTTTCCACGTCTATCAAGTATAATGAAAAAACATCAGTTTGATGTTTCTCAGTTACTTCTCAGACAAAAAATGTGTTTAAAGGCAGAAGGAGGAATGGACAGATTGAAAATAGACCGACAGACAGATTTATTTTATATCCACCAGCATTACATGCTTGGGGATAAAAAGGGGTATAGGACGGAAACAGAAAGAACACGGGTCAGAATGCCACAGGGATAAACAGACATACAGGAGTGAAACAGGAACAACGCAGGTCAGAATACGTACAACAAAAACCATTAAGTCCTGAATGTATTAAGTAGCGTGTTTTCCAGCCAACCTAATTAATAGATGTACAAGTACATAAACTGAAAAAATTACAATGGCATAAAGGCCATAAATAAAATTATTGAGGAGATGGCCCAGCAAGGGAAAATTGAAATAGGCCAACAGGACTCATACCCCTGCCCAATACAATAAGTCAGCGCAGTGCCCTTGAATGTTTCTTTGGCCGGCTCATTTTCTTTCAGTCTGAAGAACACTGTGGAGCACTCTCTCCAAAAACTCAATTTAAAATGGATTTCATGAGAATGAGCACATACATTCTTGGCCATGTTAGTGGGTGGCGGGTAGTGGTGGAAATGGGGGGGGGGGGGGGTGTAGTACAACAACAGGGGATCTAGGACTGAGTATACTACTGAATGACCAACCTTTTAGAAGTCAGTCCTGCAGAAGGGGAAAA
Source organism: Gymnothorax reevesii (assembly GCA_029721435.1). Lineage (NCBI taxonomy): Eukaryota > Metazoa > Chordata > Actinopteri > Anguilliformes > Muraenidae > Gymnothorax > Gymnothorax reevesii. The sequence continues at coordinate 46,146,057 of CM056576.1, forward strand.
ACAAGGCTAAATTTACTTCTTGCCGATCTTCTCCAAACCATAAGAACCCAACCAAAAGAGCAGTGGTCTGATTGGATGGGGAGGGGCTGGAGGACCTCTGCCACGCCATCCCCCCTCCAAATCCACCTAAACCCCCCAACCCCAATCAAAGCTAACCCCCTCTGTAAAGACCGTACACTTTTAAGCCTTGGATTACTGCCTTATTTCACACATTAGCTTTTTACCTTGGATTGACCTCCATGGGTTTTGATATCCCAGCACCTTTGTAGCCCTACAAAGCACTAATAAACACCTTGAGTGCTGATCTGTCATTGTTCCCCTCTACCCAGGTGAGGGCGGTGCGTTCTGTTTCCCTGTGTCCTCTCAGGTTACAGGAGAGGTGGATTAGTGACAGCAGCTATGTGGGTTGCGCAGGGATTCGGGGGCGGGGGGTTCAGTGAATGGCTTTCCTTCTGAGTTCAGTTACCCCTCAGCACGGAAGTCTCAGAAGTTAATCCGCCCAACAACAGATCGCGGTTACAGGTAATCGCCCACTGAGGAGGTGCTAATCCGGTACGCCGGGCCCCTGCTGCTCCAGCTCACACCCGTCTCAACCCCCCTCGGATAGTGGGGGTGGGGGGGTGACAGGCCCAGGCCAGGCCCAGTGGGCAAAATGAAAAGGCAACCCTTTCCTGGAGGATGCAGTGTTAAGAGCGATGAGTAATTGAAGATACAGGAAGCTGGTTGCGTTGGGACATGCAGGCCATCACAAGTGAATAAGCTGATTGAGGCCTTATGAACCCAAAAATGGCAGAATCTACAGAAAAATACCAAATGCAATACAACAGAAATATTTTCTTATTCCTTTCAAGAATGTACCACACTTTCTCAGCTAAGAGAGTGTGCTTGATCTCAGCAGTCATCCTTTTTGAGCACCCCAGTTCTTAAGATACGCAGACATTGTTGCTTCACATGCAGCCGAGCAAGAGGATTCACATAAGCTTTAGTAACCAGCAGTGGTTTGATAGCGTTTAGCAAGAGCGCACCAAAGCACACAAACCCCTCCCATCAGTACGATGTTCCTGCCATCTGTGTGGCCCAAACGGATTGCCGGATTCAGGGGATATAGTACCGTTTGGATTTAATATTAGATAATGCAGCCGTAAGTGAACTATAACAGCACCTCAAAAGTATGAGCCATCTACCTTCCACTGCTTTCTGCCAACAACAAATCAGCGCTCCAGTCTGCGACCAGAATGGCCGTATCTGCGACTGCGACCAAGATTTACCTTCTGCGATTTACATTCTCACATCGTGCGCGACCAACACTTCATGCACTGTGCGCCTATTCTGGGCAGCGATTCAACTCCTTAATTATCAGCCGCCGGCCGCAAATTTTTTTCTGCAGGTCGAGTGGTACCATTAAGTACATCAGCCTATCACAGCTCGGCTGAACTCACGCATCGATGAGAATGGCAAAGCATTTGACCTTGTCACGGTCAGCAGAGTTGAGCGCGTGGCAAATTTGTAAAACCTTGTCTGACAATAACGATGTAAATGCTCCACACTACGCAGAATTACAAGTCTGCTGCAGAAGTCCAACCGTCTACGTATTAGGCCTTGGCTTCGGTGACCAATACTGCAGATCGGAGAGCAAATTTCATGATATCAGAAAGTGTTTTCATTATCAGTTTTTTATTTCGCTATTTAGATTTTGCGCATTCCTAAAGGTAATGGAAACGCACCTGAGAGTGGGAACGATGCCCGACGTTATTAGCCCAAAAACAGTCTGCTTCGTGACCGCAGACTGTTCGTGACGCAATTTTGAGTCTTATGGAAACCAGCAAGGGGTGTTTGCGCCCAGAGGCGAATGGTTTTATTTAGCGTTTCAATATCAATCGCTAACCTTCTATCCTGATGGATTAGGTTGGATGCGCACTTCCACTCTGATCTGAGGTTCTGCATGTAGGCTACATGATTATTCATGCAGTATGTATGAAATCGGTGACTGGTTGGTCCGAGTGCAAGATTATTTATTTTCATTGGAGTACGATAAAGATGAGAAAAGCTGTGGTTCTTATAGATATATAGCCCGTTTGGGGTTCCGGTAATTGGCCGGGTTTCAAATGAATAGCATTTTATCGATTTCAGCAAACATTCAAAACGGATTCAAAACCTAACCGGTGCCGCCAGCCCAATGTACTCCAGCGACAACCATAGGCTTATCAGCACAATGCCTGAAATGGGAGTCTGTAGCTGTGTTCGAAATCACCCACTCACTCCCTATTCCCTACATCGTGTATATGATATAGTGCACTGCATAGGGAATGACCAAAGCAGATTTCGGACACTACTTCGGAATTTTCTGAACATGATTGCGTCAGCAAATGCGCTGGATATTCCTGTGATGAAAGCGGAGTGCCGAGCATCATATAAACAAACCGGACGCAATATTTTTTCCGTTCCGTTAATGCCTCGCTGTTCTGGAATTCTACACCCAATAGTATAGCAAGCAAGCCAGAGTGATATCGAACTGTGTGTCATCACTAGGCACGCCAGTGTATTTAGCTACATTGCCAACTGGCTAGCGAGCTAAAAAGGCTAACTTACAGTTTGCTCACAATGGAACAATCGCAAGCGAGCTATTTGGCTAACGTTAGCTAGCAAGATAAAGAGATTTCGATATATTTTAGCTAGCATGCCAATGTGTTTCACATCCTGAAGTCACTTTCACACTGGACGCGAAACAAATTTTTCGCACGATAGATTACATTCAAGGTCAATGCAAAAACGCGAATACTCCCCAAAACGCGCGTATTCTCGTCTTTCACATGAATCACATGATTTAACGAATCCTCAGTTCTTTATTTTTAATTTTAATCGGAAGAGATGCGTATGTATATTATAAACAAATCCAAACTTAACTGTCTATATCAAAAGAGAACACTTTAAAAGAGAATATAAATTAAACAAATGCGATTTGGAACTGCCCTGCCAAAGTCACAGAAAGGCCAAACTGGTCCCAGATCAGTCTTGCAAGCTGAGCTAGAATCCCGCCATTTAAACCTGAATGGGCACTGATCTCAAATCAGTTGTTGATCAGAACGATGTGCTTTCGTTCTGACATCACATGCTACAACACACTGAGTGGTGGGGGAAGCAACCGAGGGGTTGTGCTAATCGGTTCATGGCAGAAGAAAAAAGTACAAAAGATACCCACACTACCGAATGTACCAGAAATATCTTGCTTTTTTAACATTACTCGCAGCAAAGAAGCTGTCAGAAGAGAGGCAACTGTTCCGCCTGTCAATTCCGTTCTTCCAGCGCTGGCAACAAGTGCTTACGTTACAAAAGTTAGCCATGCAAGTTAGAGGCTAATGCTAATAAGGCAGAGGCAGCAGAGCCTTACATTAGCTGATGTTAACAGCTGTCGCAGGTGGGCTGACGGCAACAGCTGAACTCGGGGACAGAGAACGTTAGCATGATCGCAGAAGCTGACAATAGTGAGTTCACTACACGAAGCCTTTCTCTTTTTAAAACCCTCTGCCATAGAATTTCAGTTCTTAGTATTTAATAAATGTAAATGTGTGGTCTTTGTTGCCATAAATTTCAATAACCCAAGTTAAGTGCCATTTTAGTGACTGGATGGAAAGTACTCATAATTTAGGGGTGATCTGGGGTTAAATGAAAAATGACACCAGGAAACAACTCAGAATCATACTATAATTTGAGGAACGTTTGTCTGTCTGTTTGTTCCCCTACTCCTCCGAGGTCCTCTGACGAATCTTCACCAAACTTGGTGGGTCTATGTAGGTTGTCCCTGGAATTGTCCTTGAGGGGTTAGTTTTTTGAAAGGTCAAGGTCACTGGGGTCAAAGGTCAATTTTTCACAGCCACGGGTAATTCGCTAGTTAATCTAAAGAGGTATATATAATAACCACCAAAAAAGATAAAAGTTGGGATTTTTCTATTTATGCAGTTGCCATGGGAACCGAGCAAGCTCATTAAATATGCAGAAAACATCTGGCACCAATTCCTCTTTAACTCTATGATAAAATTCAGTTTTTCTTTCATCATTTAAAAGCCATTGCTTATCCAAATGCAATGACGTAGCCATTCTTTGCCCAGTTTATCAGTTTTATGATTTTGGGGCATTTTACTCTCATTTTGAAATTGTTTTGCGCAGAATCTGACGAATATCCAAAAATATTCAAAGTATGAAACAGATAGGCAAAATTTCTCAATTTCATTGCATTTGTAATGAAGTAAAGTACCTGCAGCCCAAATGTAATTGATTGCCAATGATAAATAAAGTTATGGCTGCCACAAACATGAGAAATGTGGAAAAAGTAATACCTTAGGAAATCAATGGAAAAGGCATTAGACTGCATTGAAAAGTGGAGTTCAGTTTTTACTCTATGTAGCAATTAGTGATCATTAAAGGTGGGTTATTATAGAATATTTTTATTCAAAAAAATTTTTTGGAAAAATAATCAAATTTTGCCCATTAAACCCCAGATCACCCCTTAAGATTTTGGGCACTAGTATTATCAAAGAGAAGAGTGGTCCATTTCTGCGTTTTTTTAAGCCGAGGTTAGTTACTTTTTAACGGGGGGGGTTCATGATTGGTCACACTGGAGCATAGCACTGTGTGAATCCGGCCCTGTTTTTTTTTTTTTAGGGGCCAATAACGTCAGACATCGTCCTCACTCTCTGAGTGTGCTTCCATTACCCTTCGAAATGAGCAAAATCGAAATAGCAAAATGAAAAAACTGGTAAATGATAATTATTATTATAATAAGATGTCCTACTACATCGTTACCAGTGGCGGACGGTGGACAGAGAACAAGGAGGGCGATAAACATGTAAACTGCTGATCAGTCTTGATCTATTTTCAGTCAATTTCACTGGTAAAAGACACTTGAACTCTCCCCTCTCAGGTGTAGCTAACTGTCTTCGTTAAGACGAGAAATCAAATGCACCAGTAGAATGCAAAAAAAAGACCGCATTTCAATCTTTTTCAATTAAACAATCAGTTTAATCAGCACAGTTTTGACGACTTGCTTAGGATGTGACAAAACGCGGAACGCGGAAAATCCACAGTGGCTTTTTCGAGATGAGTTGCCTGTTAAGGCATGCGAATTAAACATTTTATAGAATTTATTATTCACTCGCCTAAACATTTCATTATAAGGGAAAATAACATGTTGACCAGGAACAATGATTGAAATCGGGTCACTAATCTCATCCGTTTCAAAGGATGTTTTCCACTCCCCCAGTTTTCCGTCCACTGCCCGCCACCGATCGTTACCGGCGAAAGAATTTCTTGAAACTTTGTGCAAGCGAACTTGGCATACTGCACCTACTTTTTACCAAATATTTAGGGTGGATCACGTTGGGAACTATATTAATTTTAATGTTACTTTCAATTTGTGATTAAAAAAATGTAGCCAAAATATGCTTTTTACAGCTTCAATTCCTCCTGGGTCTGACATTTTCATAGCAATTAAGCCATGTTTGGCGTCAAATTCTTCCTTGGGATGGCAGCAACAAGAACAGTTATAAATTTTAGAACTAGCACTGTGATACTTGGGAGTTGTTCATTGATTTATCCCCATACGTTGGTTTTAGGAGGGGGTGCTCATCTAAATTTGGCCCTCATTTTTCTATGAATGACTCATTTTATGTACAGGGGAGGGTTTGATGAAAAGTTGTCCCTTGGGGAAATGGAGACTTGTAGATACATTTAGACTTGTATGATAACGCTGCATTTATACATTTTTCTAACATTCTTGTGAACATCAGCATCTACTTTTCAGTTCACAAAGTGCTTTCTGATAAAGTTTCTTAAATAAATGCAGCAAGAACTGATAGTCTGTTCAGCTATCTTTATTTGGGCTTGTAAATATTCAGAAAAGTATCATGGTACTTTGCGTGACCACAGTTTAGGCCTGCATGTCCAACTTTTTCAGGTTGGGAGCGCATGCGCTCCTAGGTCCAAAGGTTAGTCTGGAGGGTTGCAAATTTTGATAGGCAAACCGTAATTGTCACCACTCACCAGTGACCAGAAGCATCCAACACGTTCGCACAGATGTAGACACCCGTGGATATGAAGCTGCTCCATTTAGGCGCGCAGTTACACAATTCCATCAACAGGTGACTCCCGAAAGGGTTATTGAATATTCACGAGGAAGTGGTGCCCGTAAATGATTTAGAGCATGGACTGGACTAGTTAAGTCACCATCCCTGTTTCCCAGGAATTGCATAAATTATACTCCTCAGCCAAGCCTGATGTGAAAACTGCCTAATATAATTGCCCATAGTATCTATCCAGTATCTTGCGACAGAAAAAAATGTGGACTTCGTTATAACCACCTCAGCTATAATAGGCCAAAAGGTACCACAATCAAGTAGCAAAAAAAAAAAAAAAACTGTTTTCTGAAGCAAAAATTCAACATGGTATTGATACTATACCATTCTGCAATCAATCATAGTCATCAGATATTAAAGACGTGTGATTCTCCACCATTGATTTAAGCGTAGATTCATCACTCCACAAATTCAGCAGTTCCTTACATCCTCATACGACTTCTCACTGAAATCCAGTCACTCGAATGCTTGCTCAGGCTCACCCGCATAAAGCAAAGTTACAGTTCACACCCACGTGAACTATGACCAGTAATTATCTAGTGATGGACACGTTTTCATTGGATTCCTGACACCCTTAAACTTTCCACAGTAATTGAGACTTCAGTTGGACCATAAGACAAGTATTTAAACGCTTGCATGACAGCAAGTTAGGTTGCATTCTCTAAACTGTGCGCAGTAGAATGACAGTAAATCGAGAAAAAGCTTACAAACCCAACCCAAAAGTGCCTAGCTTATATTTATGAGATGGCAATGTAAAACCGGCATAGACAATGGGAGTTATTCTGAATGGAAAAGTTCTGGAGAGTTCCTTGTACCAGGTGGATCCGTTATCCTGTTTCTCTTGATTAGGACTTCAGTGATGGAGAGTTTAAGGTAGGTAGCTGGCAAGCTGTTTTTTTTTTCTTTTTAATTTTCAGTTTACCATAGCCATGTTGATCACAGGGCTCATTTTCCACATTGGTTAATATGAGTAATTGTTAGCTCTTGCCAATATCACCAAATATGGTCGCATTTTTCTCAATGTAGTGATGTTGTAGAATTTATACCGCATTCAACACAATTGAATCCGTAGGTTTTTATTAATTTAAAATGAGAACAGCTCCAGGACTTCGGTAAATCCCCTGCTACATTTGTTGCACCGATTCCATGTGATCTAGAGTGGCATATTGCCTGCTTTTCCTGATCGTGGAATGTCTGTTTTGTTAAAATGAGGTATAGTTTGGATAATACTGTGTTAGTGAGTTATACTTGCTCCTTACAGGGTGTGAAAAGCATTTATACAAGATTGCATTTCAGTTGGATGATTGGAACTGTAAATACACTGAACAAAAATATAAAACGCCCCATGTCAAATTTTTTACTTTTTTATTAACATTAGGGTTGTGCACTATATGAAGCGAATCAAAATTCATTTTTGTTAATGACTAATCTTCAGATCACCATCCATTACATCTTAATATTGGTATCTGCAAAGGAGTAACAATCCTTTGAACACGTTGGGGGCCAAGTTGAAGAAATTGAATGTTCAATATCTTGTGTGTCCACCATTTGTGTCTCTCAGAGCAACACATCTTCTTCGCATGGAGTTGATCAGGTTGTCTATCCTGGCCTGTGGAATGTTATTCCATTCTTCCCGCAGGGCCACACGGAGCTGGTGCACATTACCCAGAACTGGAACACTGTCGGGGACACGTCGATCCAGAACATCCCAAAGATGCTCTGTGGGCGACATGTCCGGCGAATACGCGGGCCAGTCCAGAGCTGGAATGTGCTCTGCTTGAAGGAACTGCATGCAGATCGTACTGGTGGACATCCCCGCATTCAGTGTGCGAATGGCACGTTCCCACATGACCCGAGACATCTGAGGCATGATGACTTTTGACAAAATTTGACATTTTGGGGTGGCCTTTTATTGTCCCCAGTATAAGGGGTGTCTGGGTACTGCTCATTCTGTCTGATCTCCGTCTGGAAATGCCACATCCATGTACTGAGTGAAATCACTGCATCACTGAGCAAATGCTCACTGACAGAGAGATGGATTAAAAAAAAAGGTACATAAATCAAGAGAAATATCCCTATTGTACAAGTAAGTCAGCATATGCTCACATAGAGTTGTTAACTCCATGTGGCATCAATATTTGACATGGGGCGTTTATATTTTTGTTCCGTGTAGTAAGCTTTTCGCAGCAGGGTGAACATTCTGACCACAAAATAAGCTCTTCCTTTCATTTGTATGCGTGTTGTGCTGGTCTTGTAGAAAAATGGACAAAACTCTAAACTTCAGCTCATCACTGTCACCGATGAGACAAACAATTTTTGCTGGAGGATGCAGAAGAGAAGAGAATGGAGAAGGGGAAGAACTGCCCATTATGTAAAACATACTACTTAATTGGTGAAACATGATGCAGGCAGTTTTATGGTGTGGGCATGTATCACAGCCACTGCAACTGGTCCCCTTGAAAAACCCCAATTCCGTAAAAGTTTGCTCATTATGAATTATTCAAATAAAGTCAAAAGGGACTGATTTGAAATGTCCACTCACCCTCAGCTATATTCAAAGCACTACAACGGTACATTATTTGACGGATGACAGGCAATAACTAAAAACGAAGCCACAATAAAAGCTGACAGGACCATCTGTCCAGGTGAGCTAAAAAGTTGGTGCAGGAGCATTTAGGACAAATAATGATGTCATCTCGTTAGACCAAAATAACAACATATACGCTGTTGACAAATGACAGCAGGGTATATCCCTGAAAAGATGGAACTACCCTGCTACAAGAAACATTACAGGGTCCCAAAAAAAAAAAAAAATCAACAGGGTAAATACTCAGAGCTCCAGCAATGTTCACAGCAACTTTTACCCAATTCCCATTAGAATGGCTTCATGTACAGCATTTTTGAGAAAGGGATGTTTAGCCTAAAGGTGGTGTGACAGGAACAGCCAGGGTCACCAAAACAATAGAATTGCTCTTTTAGGGTCCAACGAGTTCAGAGGAAAGTTGATCAGATTCCCATTGGAAATTAGAACACTCCGTGGACGTGAGAAAATATTGTGACCAAGTTTGGCAGCTAATTCTTCCGCCACTACACATATAACAAGAGCAACGCAGAGCGTGGCATATGCCCCCGCCTGTATGCTGATCTGTGGCGGCCATATTAGATATCGCACGACGCTGGTTTTCGAAAGGAACCTTCCTCTAGCCACTCCCAATACGCCATTAGGAAATGGCATCAATCCGACGAGGGATTCTATAGTTATCCCATGGAAACGAAAAGATGGACGACGGACGGACATGGTGTCGACAGAATGCCCACTTTCCTCTTTGGAGGGCGGGGGCATAAAAATGGGTAGCAGTTCAACCGCAGGAGCTCCCCACTCCTGCAAAAAGCAATGATCATGCTTGGATGGGGAAGCTCAAACAGCCTTCCAGGAAAAATTCAATTAAGCTGCATTTCTCTTGTGCCTTTTCAACCAAAATGCCGGGGTGGTTCCCGTTCGCAAACAAATTCTGGCGCACTTCAACCGAAAATAGGCTGGTGCAAAACCTATAATGTTGGTTTCCAGCTTGCACTAAGTGCCTGTCAGATCTGAGTGGAAATTATAAAGGTGTATGTGTCATGAATGGGTGTTTAATGAACCAGCCTAAACAAAAAAGACAGCCGAACTGGAGTGTGGAATTGGTGTTGCAATTGAAATGTGTTTGTTTGTTACATGACGATATGTTCTGTGGTTCCAGAACACACATGATTCTGAGCGGAAATTGTAAAGGTATTTCTTGGTTTCCGGTGCCCGATTGTCAGCTCGTCAAAACACGGAAAAAAAAATCCCAACTGACGAGTGCGCAGTGCCATACCAGCGCCAGACTGACGAATGCCTTTTTTTCTCCGAAGATTAACGTAATTTTAATCTGCACTCGGCCTGTCTAGCTCATTTTGGGTACGGACCGCTTGTACACGTGACGAAATCCGTATGCGTACCGAGGACCCACACTGACAATCTATCAGAGACAGCCGGCCGCTTTCCGCCAGTCTAGTAATGTAGGCACCAGACCCAATGCGCAGAAAATCAATATTTCCTTAGTTAGGTATGGCAACAGTCCAGGCGATGCTGTCGATCCGATGATGCTATATGGGCCACGTGCGTGGTCCAACAGCAATTAAATCATTGGCTAAATTCAGTTCAGAAAAATAATTTACTTATTACTTAGTAACTATTTAACTCGGCAATTAAATAGGCTGAAAAGCATGCGGCTCAAGCTATTTGCGCAGGTATGCAATTTTGAATAACGCTGATTTAAATACAGAACATACGCGTCAAGATGAATGATTGTTCTCCCTGATTAGGTAAGACAACAATCAGCACCTGTTAAGTGCTCTCGGGGTGAACCTTACGTTGATCATGAAAATGACTGAACAGGTCAGGACTAATAATTGTTTTAAACGGATGCTTTGTGCACTCAATTCTCAGTTCTGGTTCGCCACTGTACTGAATTTGGCCCATGATTTCATCGCTGTTAGATCGCATATGGAGAGAAACCGTGTCTTCAGATGCCAATTACGATAATTGGCGAACGCGTCAATAAAGGAAAATGATTGGCCCCCGCCCAAAATCCCAGTTCTTTTAACAACAGACGTAATAAACTGACAATCACAAGAAAAAATATGAAAAATGAACAAGCCAGAAAAAACACACCTGAATCAGCGCTAAACATTTCAACACACTAAGAAGCACTCACTCTGACACAGAAATGGGACATTTGCACAGAAATGCTTCACATATTGTTCAATATTTCCCTCTGATCCCTACTGGGAGAAAATTACCATTTTCACCTGTGAACTTTCATGGTGGCTAGTTTCCAGTGAGCAATTTTCCAACTGATGCATCATGAAATTACTAAACGTTTAAACTCCAATGGTAACCCTCAAAATTGGGCCATCAAGATGCAGCAGTCTTTCACAAGACAGCAAAGAGAACTAGCCAAATCAGCAATTAAATTAAAAGTGTAATTGTCATATTGCTAGAACATCAAAGATATAAATAACAAGTGTTTGCCACTAACATGGCAATATCCCCTGCCGCCTCAATTTTGTGCGTCCGTTCGGACATACAGACGGACGCATCTGCTTACACATCTGCTGAACGCTTCTGGTCACAGCTGCGAATAAATGTGTGCCACATAATGGTGAATAAGTTCTCCCGCATAGAAAATAAAGTGGACCTTATTTCAGCCTTTTAATGGAAATAAAGGATAGAGATTAGAACTACTAGCATCTTCCAATATGCAATTCTCATAGAAAAAGAGAGGCCATGGCTTTTAAAGTCAGAAACAGAGACAGAATTTCTGCTCAGTTTCAAACTCTGGCTTTCAGCGCCAAGGCAGCAGTTCGTATGGGCACTTTGAAACCTGTAGGAGCTTCTTATTATTCTCAGTGGCAGTGATGACACATGGGTGCTCACTAGAAGCCAGTTTCTTTTTCCTGCCAGTTCACCTGATAAACGATACTTTACATACTGTGTGCTAACCAGTGTACCAGTGAAGACCACTTGTTCTGCATGTCCTTCTAATCCAAATTCAGTGAATGAGTGCATGACATGCGGATGAGAATATTGAAAAATAGGACCAAGGGTTGGCACACGATCTGCAACATTCATTATGAACTTGAAAGTTTTAGTTCAGACATGATCATATTTAAAGCACATACTAATAGTACATACATCATACTAGTATGCAGTATATCTAACATATACAAACATACAATATATGCAATAAGGCAATTCAACAGTAACTAACGTAACGTTTTGTGGCATTTTTCAACTTTTATGAGGTCTTCATTTGATAACTTTTCATCAGTAACAAAAGTAACTCGCTAATATTTAGTTTTGTAGATATATTAGTGTATTAAAACGTTTCACCACTACCTCATTAATGCTTGATAGCACTTTCACAGAAGCTGAAAATGACATGAATGTGAAATATTCTGATACCAGAAAAATGACAGGAATGTGAAATATTCTGATACTAGAAAATAAATGAGTGAAAAACAACCTCAGGAACCTTAACTATGCCTTAAATAGGAAATTAAACCGTTAAATCAAGTGAATTTTCATGTTCTGTGTCCACATTCTCATGGGACTGCTCAATAGTTATGGCTGAGTTTTGGAAAAACCAAATGAGTTCATATTTGACTTCCTTTGTGTCTCCAACGCAAACCAAGGCTCTATCTGTGACCGTTTTGGTGATGCAAGTCATTGGAATTTCACAATGTCAAGTTTAGCCTTCGAAGGTTACCAAATGAAATTTCATACAGTATGACTTCCTTCCTACATCTCTAAAATACAAGTCAAAGCTCCGTCTGTACTCGTTTTGGTGATAGAAACCATTGAAATTTCACTGTCAGGTCTGACCTTAGAAGTTCACCAAATGGCACTTCATTTAGGACTTCCTGAAAGTGGTCAATACTCATGTATTCTCCATCTTCAATATTTTCAAGCATGGAAACCTTTGAGAATTTTTACATTTTCCTTGACCTCGAGTTTGTCGATTATACAAACTTAAGCTCCGTCTGCAACCACTTGGCCTCCACAGGCCATTGTGTGTATTCCCCATAAGACCCAATGTTAAAGTACAGCGCTCCCACTAGACCCACTTCTGAAGATCCAATCAAAATGGCATTCACACAGCACATAGAGTACCAAAGCAAGTTGATTGCCTGATTTAGAGAAAAGATTGTCAGACAGTTTTTGAAAAATAATTTTTTGAAATTTCAAGTCCCATCTTTCCACGTCCTTCACATTCTGCTTGACCTCGAGTTTGACCTCTCAAGGTCATCTGAGGTCAACTTTAACACCACCAAAATACAGGTCATAGGCCTTGCTATATGGTTAGAAACTTAAGCTCGATCTGCGACCATTTGGCCTCCACAAGCATTTTGAGTATTCCCCATACGACCCAATATTAAAGTACAGTGCTCCTACTAGGCCCACTTCTGTAGACTGCATCAAAATGGCACTCACACTGTACATTGAGGGTATCAGGCAGTTTGAGAAATATATATTTAAAAAAAAATTTTAAGTCTTATTTTTGAAAATTGGGGTCAAAATTTCAAAGGCCCATGAAACAGATGCAAATGATTCAATCAAAACTAAATAATTAAAAAAAAAAGGTCTGAAGATATGGTCTAGTAGCAGGTTATGGCAAATTTACAGGAAAATTCACCATAGTGAAAAAAGGATAAAAATAATGTTATGGATAGATGAAAAACCATGACAATAGTTTATCAGCACTAAATGAACCAAAATGGAGTTACATTTTGCTTAATTCTATTTGATGATCAAAAACTATGTAAATGCTAATGTACAGTGGGCTTGAGAATTATTGGCACCCGGATGGGAAAACCAATAGAGACAAACTCAAAATGCTAATGAGAAAATTATTGCACTTTAAAAAAAGGTACTCCATTATTTAGGTCGCTAAGATTAATAAGTTAATGGATTCCACAAAGCATCAAGGAATTTTGTCTCTGCCAGCAGGTTACACTTGGCCAGAACTGAACTTTCTATAATAGCAATGACCCAAAGCACAATACACAAATACCCCTTTTCCACCAAGCTGGTGCCAAATCTCATCCAGTTCTTAGCATTACGACTGCTAGAATACCATCTCTTGGGCAGGAAAACAGTTCCAGTGAGGCACCAACACTTTGCTCCTCTAGAACCAATTCTGCTAAAGTCATGAACATGGGACAGGATTATCTTGACCAACAAGACTAACTAAAACTTTGTGATCGCCATTAAAAAAAAAAAAAAAAACAGGGCTTATGTAGTATCTAGTCTTCCTAATCCAGGTTAAAAAAAAGAATAATAAAAAATATATAATTGTTATGGTATTCATTTATTAGATTTGTTTAACAGCAATGTGATCAATACCAATGTAGTGAATGCTGTGCAGATAGCCAAGGCAAACAGAAGCCACCATTAAAATCTTACACTCAGTATTTATAAAATCTAGACTCATTAGGCAATTATCTTTCTTCTCAAATGTAATCACCACCCATAGCAATCACGACAAGCAGCACATACACGTTGGACCAGTCATATTTAGATGCCAGAGGAGGCTCAGAAAGCAAAGACCTCCACTTGTAAAGAGACAATGTAGGCAGCATTTGTTTCTGTTGTTCTTGAAGTTGGCGCTGACATTAACAGGAAAGCATAGACAAATACAGACTAATAACATTATGTAATGACGTGACTTCATTGTGGCTCTCTAGCCTATGTAAAAGCTAGCCAGTTCTTTGAAGGTTTGCACATTAACCTGTGAACTAACACACAGAAATGGTTCTAAGACAACAAAATAAAATGTTCTGCCATGACCATCCAAGCAACCAGACCTCAATCTGAATGAAAGCCTGTGGGCTGAACTGAAAGGATCTGCATGAAGGAAAGGTCCAAGATCCCTCCAAATGTGTGCCTCACCCCGTCAATGCGTACAGGAATAGACTTCATACAGTTTTCTTTCTTGAACTAGTTGCACCAAGTACTGAATGTATTGAATGTCTGATTGGGAAAGGTTCCTTTGGGACATGAATAAACCACAACTTTTTTGAAGCCCAGCATCTTGTAGTGTATAACTTAATATTTCTCTTTTCATATAATTTTACTTTTAATAGCATTTCCAGTCAATAGGCGTGGCCTAGCTGTGGCAAATACGAGGTCGAGCTTTGTTAGCCATTGATGTGGCCAAACAAAACCCCAGGCTATTGACACTACACACTGCACACAGAGAAAAGTAGAGAAAATGCCAAATAGGGTTGCCATTGTTGGCTGTTCCAACCGATCTGAAGGGGAGAGGGAGAAACGATTTTACCGTGTGCCCGGTATTATACAGAATCAGGGTGAAGAAACTTGCCAACAATTCGGCGAACTAAATGGTTTTCAAGCATCTCCAGGGCCGACTTGGACACACACAAGAAGGAAATCCGCGTTTGTAGTGACCACTTCATCCGTGGTTAGTTTTGTGATTTTTTTTGTGACAGTATTGAATTATAGTTGCAAACCGATAACAATAGGCATATTTAAGAAAGCTGTTATCACCGCTCGGTCACTACCGCTTGTGTGTACGCGTGTCACGCTACTGGAAGCGCTCCTGGTTGACTTATTTGCAGTAATTCTGACTGGCATACTTGTGTTACTTTGGTTAGCAATCAAGGTGGTAGTGTCATCTTAATGTTACCTAATCGTAGCTGCTAGAGTTGAAGCTAAGCGGAGAGGCGTTGTATCCGTCTAAGTTGGGCTGATAAGGCTGCAATTAGTGAAACGATCATTTTTGCTTATCCGGGGTCAGCCGGGAACTTTGCCGTCGTGCGCCTTCACACAAAAAAAAAGCTATTTGATTTACCACTGGATACCATTCATTTACCATTGAGAAATTTCGAAAGGGTGGGCTAGCTCTGATGCAAAAGCTGTGTATAGTATAACAAACGATTTCTCTGCATTGCCGTGGCGGAATTTTATCCCCTAAAAAAATGTTTTGGCAAATTTCTAGCTGAAAAAGTGGAAACTGGATTCGGAATTTATGAGTTACTGATTATGAGTTACTGATTCGCGAGCAATGCTTTCGACCGTTTGCGTGTTTCTGTCATGAGCTCATTTAGCAACTTGCGGTCGGAATTGTTTTGTTTTGGAAGAAAAGGTTATCAGGAGCTTATAGCAAAGTATCTTCCAGATAAGTGGGTATATAACAGTACAGCTACAACCGCATACATGCAAGGCGAGACAGTACAATACTGTGATTTAGGCTCAGCCGAACAGCCCTCTGCGTCCATTGCTGATGTGCTTGGCCACACGAATGTCTGGGCAGGCCATTGCTACTAGTTACTGAGGCAGTACAGTGTGAGGTCACATGACTATTGGAAGCAACCTATAATTCTGACGCCCACTGTGCTCACACAGTACTTAACAGGGTCAAAGATGGTTGGCATAAATTAATTTTAAAGACTTGTTCATATACTGAAGGACATCAGTTCTGCATATATTATTTACAGTGTGATATCTAACTCAATGACTTTGCACTTTAATAATGATGGAATAATAAATCTAGTTTGGCTAAAACTTGTTATTGAATGTGCAATAAAACCAATTTTTCATTAAATCAATTCATTTTGTTTTTAAAAAATTGTTGGGTCAGAATTCACATTCGAAATAATATATGCAGAATTAAAGTCCTTCAGTATATTTGGGGGTAAAGACAACATAAATGCCAATGCTAGAAACCACATGCTTCGGAACATAATCAGATGCAAATAAGACTAAAAATCATTAAAATACTAGATAAAATGTACCTCTTTCCAACAAGGCCTCAAAAAAATCAAAAGCAGACAAATCGGTTTGGCTTTTTTTTTCTTCTTTTTTTTTTACTTTAAGAACAATGCAAATGAATAAAAAAATTATTGTACAATGGGATGTTGCATTTTATGTATCATTTTAGAGATCTTTTCTTCTTTGTGGTGATACCAAACAAACTGCAAGCAGTCTTTAGTATTTGCACTGAAAACAGCTCTGTTGAGCTACCATTTAAGTCTTAGCAGACCCCTAGACCAAATTTAGTATTATCGGATCACTGCATCTGGCGGAAAATTCTATCACCAAGCAACTCACCAAGAAAAAAAAAAATTTTCAGAATTGATACAAACAACAAACCACATCTTGTAAGACACAATTAATACCAAAAAAATTCAAAGGATGATATTAAATAGCATTAGCAGATGAAAAAAGCCTAACAAAGACATGGAACTCCTACGGACCATCTTAAGTGTTGACTAGAGAGAAAATTATTCTTAATTACAACCCAACAAGAGCGCATGGTGCAGTGTTTTTAATTTTTGAGGACGGAAGTACTTTCTGTAGGCCAACATGTACCTGGGTTTGAGGTAGGGATGCACTGAAATGAAATTTTTTTGCCGAAACCGAAAACCGAAAATGAGAAACGCTTGGCCGAAAACCAAAAGAAATTATATTGCCAATTTTTATTACCATTTCATTTATGGCTATGACTGTGTACTTACCTAACTAAAGTCAAGGCATTGCAATGGCCTAAATTAATATACACGCTTCAAAGAATAAATCATTTACAAAATTATGAAAATATTTCTTTAGCACTGACATTCCAACAAAGCTCAAAATAAAATAAAATAATAAATAAAATGTTTAACTTGGCCTCACTCATGAATGACCTACAGGCCTATAACTGACAGGCCTATTACAGGCTGTTGAAAAATTGTAAAATATGTTACGTGACGGCAACAGCAGCCCACTGATTGGTCATAGAGAACTGGCTGCGATGGACAACTCGCTTACGCATTATCGGAAGGAAAGAGGCTTCACTTTCCATCACTGAAACATGTCTTCAGATTGTGGTTTTGAAACGTGTGTTGTTTTAGGCAGCTTGATAAATATACTGAGCGTTGCCATACCTTTCAAACAAGGTTGCGTTTATTCACCGAAGCTGCTACATTTAAGAAATGAGTTTCTTTGTCCGTGATCCTGTTCGTAGCGAAATTAGAATCAACGGCGTTTTGTCCAATTCTGTTTCCCCAATTGCCCTTATTGTTCAGGAAAGGGAAATGTATCCCAGATGCGATAAAGCGATAAATTGTGATACTCTGCCATCTCCCGCGATTTGCGCTTTTGCTACGTGTTTTGCCTTCACTTTCAAAGCGAAATGTTAAATGACGCCTGCATGTCAAGCTAATAAACTATAATTGTTTTATCATATGGTGTTATTTGCTTCTTTGCCATGAGGGAAAAAAGGTAAATTAACATCCTCCGTGTGTGGCGATTCCATATTTTTTCCAGGGGTTGTAGTTACATTGTGGAATACTGATGTTGTGAATTCCTTGATAATATATTGCCATTTTCTATGAATACTCTATGCCTTTTACGCATATCATTGCTTTGCGTTTAATGTGGTGCGTATTTAATGTGCAACCGAATCGGACACAACACCAGCTGCTATAGGCTACTATGCATCAGGACAGTGTCAAACAAATTGCAATTCAGCACTCGGGGACGTGCCATAACTTGGTGACGGTGGTGCGCGTCCCCTGATTTAAAACATACAGACAGACGCGTGCTGGCCGCGATTTTTGCTTGCATCATCACAACATTCTGTTTCAGCTGTTTTGTTTCAGTGTTAAAAGTCTTTCGGCCGAAAACCGAAAATTCGGTGCATCTGTAGTTTGAGGGTAGCTTTAGTATATTAAATAAGTCAATTGAATTGGAACCTAGACTAAGTTATCTAGTAGGATAATCAATTCATGTCATGCCGACATTAGAACGCCTCCAGTGAACACACATGTACAACTATGTTCACACTAGGGATGCACCGTTTCCACTTATTTAAAAACCAATATGAGTACGAGTATTTTATCTTGTGTACTTGCCGATACAGAGTACCGATACTTCTAAAATGTTTTCCAGGAAAATACCATGACAATTCTTGAAGTGCAGGTCTTATTTTCTTTTTATAACAAGCCAAAAGGAGGCCAATATCAAACAATTCACACATGGCCATTTCAAAAAAAAAAAAAAAAAAAAAAAAAGTAGGCCTAACTGCCAAACCTCTTTCCGTATTTATGGCTGACAAAAAGCCTTTTAAGCACTGCCATCAAATGAGGCAAAACATTACTGAAGCTTGACAAATTAAATTCAACTCGCTGCATAGGCAAGGTAACACATCCAACTTCATAAATTGTAGAACTATTAATTGGCACAGATAGTTTCCACACTCATTCATAGGCACTCAATCCAACTAAAGTCAATTGCTTGTGAATATTCAGTAACTGATCCGGGTGTGCAGTCTAGTAATAGAATATTGTAACTGCGTGCATAAATTTGCACCTCCACGTCCACTGGCGGTCACATCTGCACAAATACCCGGCCAAGCACCGTTGTTCTTCTCGAACATGTCAAATCCAGATAATCCTTCAATGATTAATTACAATCATATTTTAATTTCTAGCGGGTAACAAAGTGGCCAGTGTCTAGGTAACAAAGTAGAAGTATAGAGCTACTTTTTCTCTTTTAAATGCAGTAGAGTAAAAGCCCCGGTTTAAAAAAAACAAAAAAAAAAAAAAAAAACTCAAATACAAATCCTCAAAAAAATACTTAAGTACTGTAACGATGTACTTCGTTATATACACCTCTGGTGTGTATGCGTGCATGCCTGCATGATGACTAAGGCTATAGAGCCCTCTTTCCCTTATCATTTCTAACTCGCTGTCTCTCCCAAGACATAAAAGTCAGATAATACAACATACTGTAACCTTTGCGACCGTGAGCAGGTAGTTACCTTGCGTCTTACATTAAGTGGTATCGGTGCATGGTATCGGCAGATGTGTCTACGAGTATAGTAACGAGGTAACGGGCAGATACCCGATACTGATATTGGTATCGGCACAACACTGCATGTGCATAACATATGCACAAGTGATCCGCGACGGACCTAATTACCACAGTATAGAATGAAAAAAGAAAAAATCTTGCAGTTTAAGTTACTGGAGAATTTCAAAAAATCCAATCTTCAAAAAGTTGGGAACCTGTACATTTGACCTTTAAAAAGGCATCCATGACAGCAAACAACTGAAAGTAATTGGAGCAAAATTAAAGTAAATAACACCTTTCATATCCCATTCGCTTGGCATTAAAAAACAACTAACAACTTGATGTCAGTAAAGGCACTCAGTGTATTATAGTACCAAAAAAGTGGAATTTCCCCCCTACCTGATTTCTGCTACACATTTAGCATTTTCCAATCTTAAAGGTGTACTATGCAAGCTTGTTTGCTTTCTGCGCGATTATATTTTTGTCTCATTTTGCCGACATCTCCCCACGATCCGCCAGCTGTCTGCCCCTAAATTCACAGTTAAAAAAAAAAAAAAAACCAAGATGTGTTTGTGAAACACTGATGCAGCCGTACATAACATGCACATGCTAACCATTAAAGGCCTATCATGAGTCAATGAAAGGTTAAAGGTCAAGGTCAAGATTCATTACCTCATCAGAAAGGCCTTATCCTAAGAAATACATATCCCAGGTATCAAATGCCTATTACTAGCTAATGAAAAGTTATGGCCCATGTTAGAGTTTTTGTCACCAAACATCATACTCCAAGGTCAAGGTCAAAAGTCATGACCCCATCTGAAATGCCTTCTCACAAGCAATGCATATGCCAAGTATCAAAGTCCTATCATGAGCCGATCAAAAGTTATAGCCATGGCAAAGCGCGGACAGACAGACAGACAGACGGACGGACAGGTGAAAAACTATATACCCCCGAAACTTTGTTTACGGGGGCATAAAAACAACAACAACAACAACAACAACAACAGGCTCTGGAGACCGCAAAGGCGTCACAAACTGCAAATAAACACATAACATAACAATACGTCCCGGCCAATCACCGACAAGAGTTGACAGTTATGGAAGCATGGGAAGGAGGGAACTATGGGAGGGAGGGGCAGACTACCGCTGTTTTGTTTGAGTTTGAATATCAACAGAAGTGAAAGCAAACAAACTTGCATAGTGCACCTTTAAAACTAAATTTTATGAGAAAATGACAACTTGAGTAAACGCTAAATACAGATTTCAAATAATTATTTACTTTATTGAAGTTACCAGGCTCCTGATAACTGGCCCAACATAAAAACTAACTACCCATTCATCATTAAATAATAAATTCCACCAATTTTAATGGATAATTTGGCCAATTTAAACAAGATGCATCCAAAATACATTAGTCAGCCTTTCTGAATCTGAAGCAATTATCTAAATAAAGCCTTTCCCACAATAGGAAGTAGGCAAAAACTAAACAAAAAGGTCTGACTTTGTTACTGAGATAAAGAAGTCAAGAAAGATGTTCATTGAAATCTATCAGTCTGGAAAATAGTTACAAAGCATTTCTATGATGAACTCCAGCTCCAGAGCAATTTTCTCTCAATAAAGAAACTTGGGAAAAGTGGTGCATCTTCCCAGAAGTGGCCAGTCAACCAAAATTCATCCAGGAGTGCATCAACAACTAATCTGGGAAGCGACAAAAGAATCCAGATGAACAACTAAGGTACAGCAGGCCTCATTTCTCTGAGGTAAGGTCAGCTTTCAAGATTCCACCATAAGAAAGAGACAGGGCAAGACCGGTATCCATGGGAAAGTTGCAATGTGAAAAACATTGCTAACCAATGGGAACATACAGGCTTGTCCCACATTTTCCAGAATGTACGGTGATGATTGCAAAGCATTTCAGGATAATGTTCTGTGAACGGACGACTCAATGTGGAACTTTTCGGAGGAGATTTTTCAGAGGAGATTTGCGGAGTAAAATTTAAAACAGCATTCCACAATAATAACATAGTAACAGCCGAGCACAATGGTGGTAGTGCTATGGAGCGGGGATTGCTGCTTCAAAGGCTACGCTATTTTCTGTAAATGATGGAACCAAATTCTCGACCAAATGGCTCAAAATAAATAAAATCAACATCTGACCAGGTTAAAACACCTCCGAACACTCGCCCCAACCCGATTGGTATGTTGTGGCAGGACGTTAAACGGGCACTTCAGAGTCAAAAACCTACCAACATGGCCACTCTGTAAAGCGGAGTGGACCAAAATTCCTCAAGTGATCTGAAAGACTGATCATTTGTCACTGGAAGCTTGTAGCAAGTAGTGCTGCAGCAAAAGGTTACAAAAGGTTACCATTTACACAACTGGTTACATTTAGGCAAACAATTCATTTTTTATATGGCTGATAGAGGTTTTAGACATTCTGATTTATTGAAGGGAAGAGTCATCATTAAAAATAACTTGTGTTCTCATTGTCTTATATTAAATTTTCGTAGAAGATCTGAAACCAGTCCGTGACATATACGCAAAAATAAGGAATATTGGGGGGGCAAAAACTTTTAATGGTGCTGTATGTTTATCTCACTGTTATGCAAGGGCCCGAGTGGCATTTAATAAAGACAGAATAGGACTAGTTTTCACATGCAGACCGCGGGGGGAAAAAAAAAAAAAAAAAAAAAGTAAAAAAGCCATTGTTCAAAGATCTACTTAGTGAGCTTCAATGTCCCGCTTCTACTGATCTGATAAAAGCTTCAACAGGCTTTACACCACCCCCCAACCCCCATCCCCTCCCACTGCTCCAGTCCAAAAACACATGCATGTGCAGAGACAATAGTGCAGCTCATTAAAAAACCAAGAGGTCGATGCACTCATCCGAGTGAGGTTCAAGGCCAGCTATGCATTAGCTTTTAGCAGGATGGATCAAGTCAAGTTAAAGAGTCCCTTCTAAATAAAAGTATGAAAAAATGGAATACAGGTGCAACACAATGCCATCTCATCGCATCATATTCCAAAGACGTGGGACAATAGGAGCGGAGAGAGGGAGTGAGAGGGGGGGAGGGAAAAAAAAAAAAAAAGACTCGGGCTCTCAGCGCACTCTCTCTAGGCCCAACACTGTTCGATTTGCTGGCAGAAAGCTGCTTTGTTACCATAGTATCAACTTCTACTTTTGATACTGTCATTTCAAGTAGGATATGGTAGCCTTGATACAATATGTGGCGCATTTCCATTAAAATAGTTGTCTGAAAGGATGCTGTATAGTTTGGATTACACTTGACTGTGGTTGACAGGCTACCCATTTTTATTAATGACCAAAGGTTTCAAAAAGGGAGAGAGAAACAGAGATGCGGGGGTGGGAGATGGCGGGTAAGAAACAGTGTGGTGGTGGCGGTGGGGGGGGGGGCGGTAGGCAAGTGCTTGGAGGGCCTTACGTTTCTGTTCATAAACAGAGACACCAAAGTTTATTTCACTTTATAAGGATTTGTTACCATGTGATAGATTAAGTCTAAAGGCACAAGGTCTAACACTAGTTTGTTTTTCAGTGGTTAAAAAAAACCAACTGTATGACTGAATGAAAACGCAGCAAACTGGACTAAAAGAAGACACTTCAGTCTCTTCAGTCTTCAGTCTTACACCTTGGGAACTGAATGGCCAACACCAAACATCTGGGCACAGAAATCAGAAACGAGACGGAAAAAAAAAAAATTAAATTCAGAGAAAACTGAGAACAATGATAAAAATACGAACGGCCATAATTCAATTGATGAAAATGGCTGGACCAATGTCATTTTGTGATTATTGTGTGATTTTTTGAAGGACATGCAAAAAAAAAAAAAAAAAAAGTGCAGATGCCAGTAATGTCACATAAGGATGTATTAATTGCCTGTATATATTTATTTATTTATTTATTTATTTTATTCCTTCCATGAAAATGCACAAAATAATATGAAATTGGTTCAAAATTCCACAATACATATCTCAAATCAATGCATCTCATGACTGGAAAGGAGCGGAAAGAAGAATATAATTCTTATTTTTTTATCTGCCCCCTGCTTGAACACAAAAAAAAAAAACTTAGATGGTCTATCAGTTACCCACTTTCCAATTATGCATCATCCCCCCACACCATCAGCCACACCCTTGATTATCCACCTACACCATCTGTCAGTGTGATACAAGGCTGCCACCTTTCTGATTTCTTATGTGAGCAATTGTAATATTTACACATATATACAGTTAAACTTTAATATCCCACACAAGAAATTCATTTGGACAACTCTCACTCCATTGCAACTGCTATGGTATTTTATTATTATTATTATTAATACCATAGCTGTAGCAATGGAGTGTGGGAGTTGACCAAATGAATTTCCTGTGTGGGATAATTAAGTTTAACTGTATATATGTGTAAATATTACAATTGCTCAGATAAGAAATCAGAAAGGTGGCAGCCTTGTGTCACACTGCAAAACCATGTTACTACTAACCTCTTGTGAAGCTCAGCATAATCACAGAACGGTATCTGAGGGCTAGTGTAACAATGAGCTTTTATAGAATGCAGAGTTTAAGGCTGAGGGATAACCTGAAAGTTCATACCATTAAAAAGATGGAAAATACCCTGGTATTCAGCATGCATTTTTTGTCATTATGGACATCAATTCTAGTGGCTAGACAGTGGCTGCACAATATATACACGACTTAAAATTATTTTATCTAACCACGAGGTAAAAAATTTCTTTCAAATTTGAGCAACATTACAGGCCCATTTCGACTTAAGAAAATATGTAAATGAATTACCCTTGAGAGCATGTGATCAATTAGTACACCCAATAAATATCCAGCATAGCTACCAAAATAGCGGGATGATCATGTTCCCACTAGTTTAGCTAGCGGACAATAATGAAAAAAAAAAAAGGTATTAATTAAAAAAAAAATTTTTTTTAAGTAAATAAATATAAATACGAGCCAGTTGTTGCAAAAATATGCACTACAGGCCAAAAGTTTGGGGCCACCCTCAGATTTTTAATGGTGCACCAAGTGCACTGTAACCCCTTGGTTTTGAGGAAGGCATTTATACAGCATGCATTCTTGTTACATAAAATTATTCGCGATAGTGACATAAAATCACGTAACACAAAGGCATTGGAACTCAATCATAAAACATTGTGGTCAGTGATCAATTAGTCAAGACAGCTTTAAAATGTGGTCTGAGGTCTGGAATTCACCCAAAACCTATTGGCTTCCAATATTTTATGCACCAAAGTCATTTCATGAGCAAACAATAAGAAAAGAACAGTTGTGTGAATTTTTTTTTTCTTTTTTTTTTTTTAAATCTGAGGGTGGCCCCAAATTTTTCGCCTGTAGTTTATATCTCAAAAACTTGTCTCCATGTCAAATCATGACTCTTCCTTAACCCTTGGCAAGTTGAGTTTTTTTATCCTTAACATTGTAGGTCAGTGCTTCAGAACTCAAATGCTTTTAATTACAAGGTAAATTACATCAGCATTAAAATGTAAAGTTAAACTCAGTGGTGAAAATGTTCTGTTAAGGGCAGTCAAATCCGGCGTTTCTGATGTCATACATTAAATGGTTTGTTGCGTGCTGCTTAAAACCGCAGAATTTCAGATTCTGAGGCCGGGAGAGGACACCTGCTCCAAACAGGGCCAGAGGCAGGTCATCAAGTGAAGTCACGTCCCTCAAGTAGAATTCACATTTCAAAGTGGAAAGGCTGATTTCCAAAAGAGGAAATTGCAAGTTAGTCAACATATGTTGTGGCTCCCATCGCCTGTGATCCCACATCAATGGCCTCTAAAGTGGCTCTCCACTTGGGCAACAAAAACCAAAACACAGAATGAAAAACTACACTGGAAGCAAATAAAACTTAATCTGGTGTAGACCTCCACTCTGGCAAGTTAACCACCTCTGAAACATGGAATCGTTTCATTTTTGTGCATGTCTAGGATTTATTTATTTTTTTATTTTTATAACAAAGTCTAAGTGGGTCCTCAAAAATATAATTGTAAAACTATTTACACAGGCTAAATTTTTTATAACTTTTTTTTTTTTTTTTTTTTTAACTAAAAACCATAATTTTGATAAGTTGCAAGTGTATTCAACACAAACCTGCAGATGGCCATTTTGGGGCATTTACCAGCCTAGACATGGTACTCCCACTGGTCCTTTTCTCCAATTTAACATGGTCAGGGGATTAATCTAAAATACTAAAGCTAAAAGGTTATGCATACCGTGACATTAGCTCTCAGCCGGGAGTTCCCATGTCAGTAGAGCGAGAGGATAAAGTCACTCAGTACAATGACGTGCGCTGACCAAACTGTGAGCAACACGCCACCGAACATTTAAAATAACCCTGTCCCATTTTAACTAAAAAAAATTGAACGATGAAGACCCAGTGAGAAAAGACCAGATTCTGTATATTCTCTCACACCAATGCCAACATAGTGAATGGTTGCAAAACGAGGGACAGTCTCTGATCAGAAAGGTACAAATCATATGCTGCTTATGGAAACGCAGCAAAATGCAAACGCAAATGCAGCCATTTGAGAGCATGCACCGTCTTGACTGTCCACCCCTCTCCACTCCTTTCCATGTCCCCATCTCTCGCCTTACGTCAGCTACATATACGGTAAACTGGATTTAGTGCTACTGTGTAGAGTGGAGCCTGAGGTCAGGATTAGACTCACCCTTAACTCATAACAAACACAGTCATGGTATCACTTGTGACACTGGAAAAAAGTTAATTGCACAGGGGCCCAGACTTTATCACCATTTGTCCTTAATTTTGCCTCAAAAAATAAATTGAAGCTTGCGCGGATTTTCTAAGGAGTGTGAATATCAAGTTTATTTTTTTTCAGAGGTTTATTAAATCCTGGTTCAATGAGACGAGTTTTTACATCAAGACTTTGGGTCAAAAAAACTCAACAATATAAACAAATGAGTGCAAGAGCAAGCTGGTAATCCGGCTGCCATTATATCCAGCTTTTTCGGTGAAGCGCATGTCAATATCATCTCAGCCATTCCTGTACTATGCAAATATCCATGGGATATCCCTGGTAGTCCAATATATATTCATCAATGAATCCGTGTCACAGGCAGGAAAGGTAAGCTTCACCGGGCGATTCCCATCCCACATTGCCCCTACCATTCCAAACCCCCAACTGTCATCTTTTATAAGCTAGAGCACAAGTTAAAAGTAATACACACCAAAATGAGAATTATAAAAGTGCAGCAGGAGTAATTCTAGTGCATTTCTAACTTCTTTGGAGGGTGTGCCAGTCAGATCAAAGTATTTGTAGTGTTCCACTTTGAGCAGAACTGGTGCAACCAATCAAGCCCATAAATGCAACAAACACCTGGATCTGCTTAACGAGCACCAAGAGGTTTGAGACCCGCTTGTCTCGTGGAGTATCACACCACAGGCACTGGAGGAAGCCCTCTACCTGCAAAAACAAACAGCCCATAGGTCTGTAATTGAATATGAGTGGCAACCCTCAGAGTACGAATTATTCAATGACAACTGGGGGGTGGGGGTAAGGGTTGGGTCAACTTTTTCCATAGCATGCAGGAACCAAGTCAGCACAGCACAGACACAAGCTTAGATGAAGTCCTAAGCCATTTTTAGAGAGTCCATTGGTTCTGAAAAAACGAACTTTGGAGCGTTTCTCATGAAAATTTGTTTTGTTTGGGCAGCTGCAAATGCAGAAAAATGAACTCTGGTGCAGACCAAATCACAAGTGCTGAGTCCATCTGGAGAGGGTGGCATGCCTGCAAAGGAACTCAAGAACGTTTTACCTTTGGTGAGAATGCAATTTGGCCCATCGGACCAAAGAACAAAATCAAATCCCAATTCATAATGAAAATTACACAAGAATAATTCAGGCTAGCATCAAGCTCTAGCTATCCAAGAGGCAGTATGAATCATGGGTTAATGAGGAGCACTTATGAGATGTAATGTTTATAGAAACAGTGTCTGTTACATTATAGCAACTTGCGCTTCAAAACATAGGTATATTAACTGTTCAGCAAGGTCGCAAAGAGAAAGCCTTTCACCACAGTAAATCGCAGTCCGGAATTCGCCTTGCAAAAGCGCATTGCTCAGGAATGAGAGGAACTATTCATTCGACAACATCAACAGAATTCCTGAGACTAAATTCTTGTGACCAAGCCCGTCATCAAACATGTGGATATACTAGAGTTCCATGGCCATGGTGCCAAAAAAAAAAAAAAAAATGCAATGGCATTGACCAACTCCAATGTTAAAAGTATTGATAGCCATGCACCTGAAGTTGATGGAGATGAAAATTGTAATTCTCTCATTATACTGTCATCGTCTACACTAGTCGGGAAAATGTCTTACAGGTAAAACCATATTTCTTGTAGTTACTCATCAAATATTTGTGATCGACACACATTTTCAGGCTGCTAACCGAGGGCAGTAATACTACATATTGAATAGGCTGCTGAAATAAATCAGGTCCATTGTCCATGAAAGTGCCCCTTCCTACTTGGCTGTCCCAGAAAACAAACGCTGCATAATGGGCATGGAAAAAATAATTGAAGACATATCATCAGATTATTTTGCGTGATGCATGACTGGTACACTAAGATCAAGTACCAAAGGTTTTTTTACTTAATTTGCAAACAATGTAGCCTGTGGTTGGCGTTTTAGGTGGGAAGAGTAGGTTTTATTCATGTATGCATTAATCTATTCAGCTAATAATCCAGTATCATGGCATAGTCTATATCTAAGTGAAAATGCCGTTCTCATTCACTCCTCTGCTACAAGGCCTGGTTAGCTGCTCAATGTCACCATCAGCCTGACCTCCTTGCACAGTTTCCTAAACACAACAGCAGCACATAAATGCAAAATCATCACATTCTATCCTGCTCAGTATCGTGCCTGCATTACATCACAGCCACGCCGAATATATATCAATTTGAATTCAATTCAAGAAATGGAATTGATAAATCAAATCCAGATTAAGGGAAAAAAAAGTTGATTAGCATTTTTGCTAATCATAATATCAATTTAATTGAATAGCAATTGCACAGTAGACCTGAAAAACAAATAGATTTTAAATTATAAACAAGTATTTGCCACTAACGTGTCTTTGTCCCCCGTCACAAGATGTGAAATCATGTCAAAATGAGCAATCTGTCTGTGTGACCTTGAGAGTGACGCGAAGGTCACCAAAATCGACTGGCACCGGGGTATCACCCTAATACATGTTGACACGAAATTTGAAGGAAATCCGTCAATTCGTTCTTGAGATATCTCGCTGACAAGGATTCGGGACGTACGGACGGACGGTCGAGAATACTATGTTCCGCGCAGCGGGGGACAAAAAGGCTTGACAAATTACAACTGCAAGAGAAATATAACTTCACTCTGAAAGCAAAACTAATTTTTTCCAAAAGGCATCACTTTTTCCCAGAACAATCTTAATTTAATACAGAACACTTATTTCCAAGTGAAATTTCCATAAACTACTTGTGACTTGCAGTAAAGCAGTCTGATCTACACCTTGCTGTAGCATAGGATCTTCTTTAACACCTGCTCAGGGATGTGAAAGGATCCATTCCCATTAAAATCTAGTCACACAAAGCAGTTTTCAACTCAGTCCCATTTTCACATCACAACATTATGCATTTGAATGATCAGAGATCATTGTGCATGTTTTCGGAGAGGTCAGTGGCGAACTTGCAATTCCCTAAAGTTTAGGGCCTAAATCACATAGCAATGGGAAAAGTTTTGATGACTCACCGACTTGCTGAAACTGATGCTCCTCATTTGGCAACTTAACCTGCAGTAATAGGCATGATCCCATGTGATATGTTTTGCAGTACTTTCGTATGTGCCCAGCTGTACTTTCAGATGTTTGGGACATTTAGTGGAAAGCATTCCGTCTTCAACCCTCACCAATGGCGAATTAAATCAGTTCACTTCATGTGATGTCTGGGTAGCTAGAGGAACATTCGGGTGGGTGTAAATGTAAAGCGTACATCCAGTCAAGACGATTCAGAGTTAAAGCTGAAAAAAGTGGATGTCAGATATGGAATTCTTTGCGTTAGGGCAAAAACAAAATCAGATCTCCTTAATATAACAATGATTATAAAACTTTCCCTTAACTAGCACCAGCTAGGTAAGAAGAGGGCTAGCTTTATAATCAGAGCAGTAATGAAATCAGCGATAGCAGGCATATCAAGATAATACATAATGCACGAAACTGTCGCGAAACCTCAGATAAGTCCATGCCTATTACAGCTGGCAAAGTTCGTACAGTTGGGGCAAGAAACTAATGACATCACCATAAAATGATGATCAGTCACAAAGATTAACATTTGTTAGCTTACTAGACAACTAGGTGGCTATATCCAAAGGGCAACGTATTTTGATATACGATGGGTCTCCTGACAGCCTAGCCATCCTGAAAGCCTCCCTAGTGCATTCACACGCTCCCCAGAAGTTGACTGGTTGGTATGCAAATGAGGAACATCATTTTCAAGCCAATGAAAGTCACAAAAACTTCTATTGCAATGTGGCTCAGGAATCGGAAGTTTGCAGAACAGTGAGTTGGGATAAAGGTTATAAATAAATAAATAAATATTTTAGAGATTTTTCTTAAAAACGCTTTTTTTTGTGCAAAGGAATTTATTATGATTAGCATTTCGTCAAAAGTGATGAAATTTGATTCCCATTTTGCAATGAGAATCTACCTAATCTGATCACAAATTTTTATATTAATCTGTAAATTTTGATATTTTACTACAGTCGTTACTTGAATCCACCAAACTGCTGTTTTTCACCTCCTGGGGGGGGAGAGATGGGGGTCATTTGTTAGTTGGCTGTCAGACCAAAATCTCCCCCCCAATCTCCACTCATACCATGGTCTATTCCCAGTTCTCACCCTCTCTCTTCATCCACAATATCTCTCCATTACACTCACAATTTCTAATCATTTCCTTCCCTTGCTCCACTGCTTTCCATTTTTCTCCACATTCCCATCTCTTGCCTCCTCCCTTTTTTACAGCGTGTACTGGAGCTACTGTAATGTGCTGAGCCTGATGTCTGAAGTTATGAGGTGCCCTTTGTGGCCCCAGAGGAGAGGGAATACCCCCCTCCTTCACTCCTCTCCTCTCTCAATGAAAGGATTAATGTAGCTCTTTTAGTCCGAAGGCAATGGCTGCATGAGGAGTGGGGTGGTGGGTGGAGGGGGGACAGAGTTCAAAGTTTTCCCAGAGCACAAATTCTGTTACCAAATAAATATAAACATTACATCTCCCCTTAGTTTCGATACCCAGAGGTTACTGCACATTTGTATATAAGGAGATGGGCCCTTCACCTGATAAGAGACAGTATTTAAGCCATGTAGAGATGAGGGGGAAGGGAGGATGGCACTCCCAAGAGATGCTCTCTTCTCTGTAGTCATATGTAAAGCAGGGTCACTTCGGGCTTCATTCCACACAATAATGCTGATTACACGCATATGCTAATTGCTGCACGCAGATCAGTACAGTAGCTTTATGTTCACCCACCATTTCTGTCAGTCTGGCTGACTTGGTAGAGAAACGTGAAGCATTTCGTACGGTTAAAAAGAGAGCAGTAAGGCTTAAGTTTTGTATAATTTACACCATTAGGGACTGTGGACTAAGCCTTGAGTGGCGAAAGACACCAAAAACAACCGCTGTTTTTGTAAAGCAAAAAAATCAGCCAAGGCCTGTATGGCTAGATCGCGTTCAGTGCTGGTGCCTAGCAAGCAAGCAAATAAGCTCAGGGTAAAGGGAGGTGGGTGGGGGGGGTGGGGAGTGGGTTCTGTATAAGGGATTCCGCCTGCATGAAAACAAGAAATCAAGCAAAAATAACTATCCATGTGTACTGCCAACATGCGCACACAGATAAAGGTGGCTTTTAAATGTGATGCAACATCACCTCAAATTTTCTTCACTGATTCTCCACATAACAGCAAGCATTGTCAAGGCAAAACAGTCAGGCCGTTCTGCAATTATTTCGAGGTCACTTCAATTTAGTCGAACATTAATATAAAAATGCGTCATTTTGCACCGAGACAGCCAAAATGGTGGATATAAAACCATGTCTCTCTCAGGTACTCTAATCAGAAATAATATCACGGATGTTGGGACAGAGAAACATTCTCTCCTTTATTTGGTTCAACTCTATTTAAAAGTCTTTTTAATGTTATCAAACAAGCCATTTTTATTTTATACTTTAGACCAAGCATCTCTGCTGGTAAAATGCAGCAGAGCCTGGAAATGCAGCAATTTTTTGTTCTTGTTTGTTTTGGAGGTCAGCTTCTATTTCCTAGCACCACCGTTTTAAACAAATGAAAATTTAGTCGACGTGAATCATTCACTGATGAAGAATTTCCAGTTTTTCTCAATGAAAAACTCATTTGTTGCTTTGGCAGAATATAAGGAATCGCTGTTCGGTATTGTTTCAAACTCAATTTATTGAGTATTGAAGCTTTTAGTTGAAATGGAGTGGATAAGGTCCATCTGAACACTTCAGAATTTATTTAGCAGAAGTCAGCAGTGATGTCACCTATGAGGAATGAGCCAATATAAGGCATATAAAGACAAGAAAGGATTTGGTCACCCACAAAATATGATACTTTAGCATCCTACAACCCAACAACCCCCTAGCGATAACACCTAGCATAAAGGGATATTCCGCAGCATGCCGTGAGCTTCTGACCTTAAAACGCATTATCACTTTCAGGCTTTGCCTGCTAAAGACTGCATGATTAACAATCATGCAATGTACTAACTGAATAATCAATGGAAGACGTTAATAAACAAACCCCAAATTCAATGAGGTTAGGATGTTGTGCAAAACGTGAATAAAAAACAGAATACAATGATGTGCAAATCTCAAAACCCATATTTTATTCACAATGGAACATAGACAACATATCAGATGTTGAAAGTGTGACATTTTTCCATTTCATGAAAAATATTAGCTCATTTTGAACTTGGTGGCAGAAACATCTCAAAAAAGTTGGGACAGGGCTGTGTTCCATTGTGTTATATCTCCTCTTCTTTTAACAACAGTCTGTAAATGTCTGGGAAATGAGGAGACCATTTGCTGGAGTTTTGGGAGAGGAATGTAGTCCCACTCGTGTCAGATATAGGATTCTAGCCGCTCAAACAGTCCTGGTTCTTCTTTGCCGGAATTTCCATTTTATGATGCGCCACATGTTTTCTATTGGTGAAAAGTCTGAAATGCTGACAGGTCATTTCAGCAACCGGACTCTTCTACTGTGAATCCATGCCATTGTATTGGATGGAGTATGTAGTTTAGCATTGTCTTGCTGAAATACGCAAGGCCTTCCCTGAAAGAGACATTGTCTGGATGGGAGCACATCTAGGGCTGACTGAAATAAACAGATATGTCCATATGTTATATATTGGAAATAACTGTTAATTGCAGGCAGTGCTCAATATGTTGTTGTAAAACCTCTAAATACTTTCCAGCATTGATAATGCCTTTCCGGGGGTGTATGCTGCACATGCCATAGGCACTAATGCTACCCGACACCATCAGAGATGTAGGCTTTTGAACTGTTCCCTAATAATCTGGATGGTCCCTCTCCTCTTTAGACCGCATGACATGGCATCTGTGGTTTCCAAAATGAATTTCAAAATTGATTCATCTGACCACAGAACAGTTTTACCTTCTGCCTCAGTCAGTTTTGAATGAGCTTTGGCCCAGTGAAGACGGCGGCATTTCTGGATCGTGTCAACGTGGCTTCTTCTTTGCATGATACAACTTAAACTTGCATTTGTAGATTCCACAGCAAACTGTGTTCACAGAAAATGATTTCTGGATGTGTTCCCGAGCCCATGCAGTGAAGTCTGGTGTAGAATTATGCCCATTTAATGCAGCGCTGCCTGAGGGCCCGAAGATCACGAGCATCCAATATTGACCTTTGGGCTTGTCCTTTGCGCACAGACATGCCTCCAGATCTTCTGAATCTTTTGATGATATTATGTACTGCAGATAGTCTTCGCAACTTTACATTGAGGAATATTTTTCTGAAATTGTTCCACAATTTTTAGATGCAGTTTTTCACAGATTTGGGAACCTCTGCCCGTCTTAACTTTTGAGAGACTGCCTCAGTAAAATGCTCTTTTTATTCACAATCATGTTACTGACCTGTTGCCAATTAACCTAATTAGTTGCAAAATGCTTCTCCAGCTGTTTTTTTATTAGTACCACTTACTTTTCCAGCAGTTTGTTGGCCTTGTCCCAACTTTTCTGAGACATGTTGCGGCCATCATAATTCAAAATGAGCTAATATTTTTCATGAAATTGTAAAATGTCTCACTTAACACCTGACATGTTGTCCATAATCTATTGTACATAAAATGTGGGGTTATGACATTTGCAAATCATTGTATTCAGGTTTAATTAACGTTTTACACAACGTACCAACTTGATTGGAATTAGGGTTTGTACATGTACTCATGTCAAGAGCTACAGAGGGTCTATATGACAAAAGAAGTAACAGCAAACAGTTTGCTTTGTATATCATGTTTACAGTTAAAATATTTAATAATTAACAAAATTTTTGAAAATTTTCTGCATCGTTTAGGTAATAAACTATTTTTATACTTAAATGGTATTTTTACACCCATTATTGCACTCATTTTTCAAGATAGTCTTCCTACAGTATTTCACACGCCACACGAAGCACCTAGTGAGGCACTATGGAATCTCAGGGTTATTCTCCCAGTTGATTTTACTTTTCAAAGGGTTATCACGGGAATGGTCTGTATGCACAAAAGGCTGTTGAACAGAGCCACACTGGATAAAAACCGTTTTATTACAGCTACACTACAGGCCAACAGTTTGGAAGCAAGATCAAATTTGTACCACCCTAATTCTGAAATAGTTGGGACAAAGTGTAAATTGCGAATAAAATCAAAATGCAATGACTTTCAGATCACATGAGCCAATGTTATTTACAATAGAACACAGATGCCATTTCAAATATTGAAACTGAGACATTTTACATTATTACCCACAAAATGAGCTTATTTCAAACTTTCTGGCTGCAACAGGTTTCAAAAAAGTTGGGACACAAGCAAAAAAGGGCTGAAAAAGCAATTAATATGCAAAAGAATCACCTGAAAGAACATTTAGCAAGTAATTAAGTGAACTGGCATCAGGTGTCTAAACATGATTGGCTATAAAAGGGGTGTCTTAGAGGCGGAGTCTCTCCAACCTGTGAAGGCTTGAGTAAAAAAATAAAAAATAAATAAAAATTGTGGCAAACTTTAAAAACAACGTTCCTCATCGTCAAATTGCAAAGGCTTTGAAGGTCTCATCATTGACAGTACATAACATCATCAAAAGATTCAGAGAAACTGGAAAAACCTGTGTGTGTAAGGAACAAGGCTGAAGACCTTTACTGGCTGCCCATGACCTTCGGCCCTCAGACGCCACTGCATCACTCACTGGCATTATTCTGTCATTGACATTACTAAATGGACCCAGGAATACCTCAAGAAACCTGTCAGAAAACACAGTCTGCCGTGCCATCCACAGATGCCATCTAAAACTCAATCATACAAAAAGGAAGCCATTGTTGAGCATGATCCAGAAGCGCTGCCGTGTTCTGTGGGCCAAAGCTCATTTAAAATGGACTGTAGCAAAGTGGCGAAGTGTCTTGTGGTCAGACGAGTCCAAATTTGGCATTCTTGTAGGAAATCATGGAAGTTGTGTCCTCCGGGCTAATGAGGAGAAAGACCACCCCTCTTGATATCACCGTTAAGTTCAAAAGCCAGCATCTCTGATAGTATGGGGATGCATTAGTGCATATGGTGTGGGACACTTGTATGTTTTAAAAAGCACCATGAATGCTGAAAAGCATTTAAAGGTTTTAGAACAGTGGTTCTCAAACTCGGTCCTGGCGCCCCACAATGTATGCTGGCTTTTGTTCCGACCACAGTTGCAATCTTAGGACTTAAAAAAGCTGTTGATTTGCCTTAATTGGGTGCATTGGGTGCATGTTTAGAGTAATTATTTGTCCTCTTAAGCCACATTTGACAAATCTGCACATGCCATGAAGAATTAAAATTTCACATGCACAATGAGATATGTTAGAAACCAGTATGAATAACTTCAGAGGGAAACGATTTGACCGAACCCTTAATCAACGTGAACAATCAATAGGTTCCTCAAAGGTGAAACCGTCAACACATGGTTGCAAAAACCAACAATTTATTTGGCAAACAGTAAAGTCACACCTGTTTAATTTCATATTCATTTTATTAAGTCAAGGAAAATTATTTAGAAAGAATTCGAAACACCTGTGTTCAGCAACCGAATTTGGAGCTCACTAATTTTCTCAGTCTAATTTTATTTTTAAACGGCGAATCCTCACAATATGGAAAAATAAGCATAACATGTTTGAGGGTTTTTATTCATCATGGCACAGTGAATATGTCCATAAAAATGCAGCTAAAGGTGGTAAATACCTGTGCTAAACATGGCATGCAGCTAATAAAGACAAATCAACACCTTGTTAAAATTCTAAGATTGCAGTTGTGGTTGTAACAAAAACCAGCATACACAGTGGGGCGCCAGGAACGAGTTTGAGAACTACTGTTTAAGAGCAACATATGCTCCCTTCCAGATGACATGTATTCCGGGGAAGGCCTTGTGTATTTCAGCAAGACAATGCAAAACCACATACTGCAGCTATTACAACAGCGTGGCTTCGTAGTAGAAGAGTCCGTGTGCTGAACTGGCCTGCCTGCAGTCCTGATCCTTCACCGATTGAGAACATTTGGTGCATAATTAAGAGAAAAGTCCATCAAAGGAGACCCAAAACTCTCCAGCTGCTGGAAGCCTGTATAAAACAAGAGTGGGATCATATTCCAATGGCTAAACTCAAGAAACTTGTCTCCTCAATGCCCAGATGCCTCCACTCTGTGTTAAAAAGAAGCGGGGATGCTACACTATGGTAAACAGGCCCCTGTCCCATCTTTTTTGAGACCTGTAGCAGCCATCAAATTTGAAATGAGCTCATGTTGTGGATAAACTTGCACAATTTCTCAGTCTCAACCTTTGCTATGTTATCTCTGTTCCATTCTGAATTAAATACTGGCTGGTGTGATTTGAAAGTCATTGCATTTTGATTTTATTCACAGTTGGGACAAAGTGTAAATTATTTCGGAACTGGGGTTGTACAAAAAAAAAAAGCATAGTTTCATTGAGATACTTTGCAACAAAATAAACATGATTATTAAATAATGAGTCACTCATCAGAATACATTTTTACTCAAATTTTCAGGCCCATATTACTAGGCCTATGGTTCTAGTGTCCGAAGGATTGCCGTTAGCATCCAGTGGGCTGTAAACCATGTCATGAAGTGAATAATGCAAAATGTGATTTGTTTTTTCTTTTTCACTGAAGTTATGACTCTCGCAAATATTCTTAACCCAAAAACGTAGCCCCTCCTTTCTTTTGTTAACATTTATTCGGCAATGGTCTGGTAACAACGTTTACCTGAAAGGTAAATAGAGGAAATATCAATGAAAGTCTAATCATGCAGTAAATACATCCTAAAATCCATAGATTTCATACTGGTTTTTAAAAAAGGCATTGTGAACAGAAACTTGAAGCTGCTTCCAAATTTTTGACCTGTATTGGCCTTGCTTCCAAACTTCTGGCCTGTAGTGTATACTGGATAGCTGTGTTATCATAGACATACATGCCACTAGTTAAAATTCACATTCTCATTTTAGTGGCATAGTGATACAGTGGATTAAACAGGTACTGTACAGCAGTGGTCCTCTACCCTGTACCCAGACATCTACCATCCCAGCTTTTTGTGAGGTCTGCTTTGCTAGGGCTGGAATGAAAGCCAACAGGAGGGTATATCTCCAGAAACAGAGTTGGTGTCTACCATCAAAAATTAAGGAGGCCCTGGGTTCCAATCCAGGCCTGGGTCCCTGCTTTGAGTTTGGATGTTTTCCTACTTCTCACACAGTCCAAAACTAGGCACCATCTTGCAATGGAATCACACCAGCCACTCTTCCTACTCTCCAACCTCCGGATCCCTTGCTCAAACCACATCCGCTTTCATACTGTGCCTTCATTTTTAATTTAACAACACCTGTAAAGTTTCTTAACTGAATCTTGAACAGTTCTGATGCTACTGCTGTGACAAAATTTGTCCATTGGCGGAGAGACACAATCCCCAGGAAAATTACTCATAACAGCTTCTGTGGTAGTTCCAACTACAACAGGTGCCTCGAGGACCACATTTTGCTATGATGACACAGACTCCCCATGAGATCACAATACTAGCCATTGCTGTAGCAGCTGGTAAACCTGCAGGTCATCCAAGGTGTCTCTGTGAGAGACTGACCCCAAAAACAAAGACCAAGAATGAGCTGGTTATAGAGTGAGGCAAATTAGATGTTTGAATGGCTTCAGGGGTTTCAAAAAGACAAAAACCACCCATAAGACAGGTACATAGTATCTTTCTGATTGGGCATTTAGTTTTTAATGCTATGACATTTGAAAGCAAAAAAGAGCACATAAAGCATGTTGAAGAATGAAAATTAAAGTAATGAGGCCAAAAACAACTATCAAATGTACTGGTGACAGGAATTCTAAAATCTTTTGGTGAAACATCAGTTTCTGCAATGCAGTTCAGAAGTGTTGTTCTTGACCTGCATAGCAATAGCAGGTAGCTTTTACGGGGCGCCTCTGAAACATGATCAATGGCCTCTATAATGAGCCATTTAAAACACCGACGAGATATTCCACCGAACGGTCGTTTTAGTACAAACCTTGTTTCCACAATTCCTTAGACATTTAGCGTTAGCCCCAACCCCCAGTCCTTTCTCCAGACTTGTGTTTTGATTTCCCTTCATTAAATAAATCCATTTTGATTTGAATATTGCCTGAGTATTTTTCTCTCCAATGAAGAGAGTTTAATTAAACGAACGTGTAGCATCTGTTCTTGAAGTAGCCAAATTATAGCCTACTTGATTTTCTGCTCGACAGTGCATCATATATAGCAGTGCTAACTCGCTGTAACAAGCAACTTCCTGTCTTCAGTGCAGATTAGAACTTTTAATTTATATCGTTACATAGTTTAGAGGGCTTAAATTATTCACCCAATGATTTACCAATTTATGGCTGGTTTAACACCCCACGTCAACGCAAAACAGCCCCCTTTCTGCTTCGAAAGTGTATGCTGCTGAGCAGCATTTAAGCATATCCGATCAAACAGTTTAAACAATAATAACACCCCGGAATGAACAATCAAACAGAGCTTTGCCGAAAATCACGCCTGCGACGAAATTTAAACACAAATTAAAATACATTCTTATCAGCGGCGGCTGGTGAACTGGCGATAGGGGAGGCTCAAACCCATCCCTTGAAACTAATGATTGGTCATGACCTGTTTTCAATCATTCATTTAAATTACCATTACAAGCTCCAAAAACTCTCAACGTTATCAGGTGTGGTCAGTTTTCATTACCTGTCAACTCTCATGCATTCCGTGTGAGTTTTAGTGGCCCATTTATGTTCCCCAGCTGTGGTCAGCAATTATTCAATCAACGCATGCGTTAGAGATTCTTGCACGGAATAGAAGTCCTTGTGCACGGAGGTTTATCAGTCTCACCTACGTCACGACTCCGGACTTCTCACGCTTTTCTTTATTCAGGGGTTGGAGGAAATGTGTGTGTTTCGTGATCATTTTTACCAGGGGTGTCAAACTGACCCGTAAACGGGCCAAGAAGCTGCAGGTTTTCACTCCAACAATGCAGAAGCGCACCTGATACAACTAATCAGTTGTGCAGGCCTAGATCAGTTGATTAAATCAGTGCTTTCAGGTGAGCTTCTGCTTGGTAGGATTGAAGACCTGCAGCCTCTTGGCCCGTTTACGGGTCAGTTTGACTCCCCTGATTTAAACTGTTTAAATGAAATAAGATCATTGGAAGCAATGGAATAGCATAAAGACGTCTCAAATGATCTTATTTCATTTAAACCATTTAAATGATAATGAAACACATGCATTGCTTCCAATCCCTGAGTAAAGAAAAGCATGAGAAGACAGGAGTCATAACGCAGGTGAAACTGATAAACCTCCATGGACAAGGACTTCAATTCCGTGCGAGAATCTCTTACGCATGCCTTGATTGAATAATTGCTGACTACAGCAGGGGAACATAGATATAATACGTGAGAGTTGACAGATGTGCATTATTAAATGGCACCTAAAGTCGATTCCCATTGTTTTTGTTTATCGGCAAATCAGCGAGCCGCACCTGCGCAAACGAACCTAAATAGAAGGATTATCTACACATGTACACAAAACATTGGTTTATGTGAATGAAATTGGACGTTCAACGTCCTAAGAATCGACTTTAGATGGCTTTTAATGAAAACTGACCACACCTGATAATGTTGAGTTTTCAGAGGTTTTGTAATGGTAATTTAAATGAATGATTGAAAACAGGTCATGACAAGTCATTATTTTCCAGGGATGGGTTTGAGCATCCCCCATCGCCAGTGATTCTTACCTAATTTGACCTTTAATTAGTCGGACCAACTCTAAAGCGATAGGAAGTGCACAACTGCACAATCAATCAAATTTCGTGTGCAAGAGTTACTTTAACGCACCACACTTGGCGCGGACAGTGGGATGGCACCGCAGGCCGAGATTACAAATTTCGCTATGACAGGAACCACGGTCAACGTTTCGCCCGCTTGGATACCCACCTTCAGACGGTTGAAGGTATCCACTTGTTTTAATCAGCGTGTGATCAATTTGACATCAAGCCACCTAAAGCTCGCGTCACGATCGTGGGTGGCAAAGGGGCAGCGGCCACTTATTCGCTCGAGTGTACTGACAGTGGGATGCCAATCAATTCAAACTGGCCCAGAAATCAGGCGACATAAGATGATCCACGGTCCACTCTCATTTGCGCCGCTCTATCAGCACAGGAAGAATTAATATGCAGTATTGCATTTAATCACCCAGACACGTTTGCTCTGTATTACACAGGCCAGGGAGACTCGATCATGAATGATAACCCGCCTATGATCTAAGATCAATTGGCAAATGATCTGTTGAAACCTTCTATGGGATAAAAAGGCAATTGCAATCGCGAAGTTTTATATACAGACGCATTTTGTTTTAGATTTACTTTTTTTCTACAAACACGGTCTAGACTGTAACCTACTTATTCATCCAAAATGGACCAAATACACTGAAAAAAGCAATCATTGCCTTAGAGAAGTGGATAATGCAAAATATACAACGGATCTTACCGTTACACATAATATTTCACATGACAGCGGAACTGCTTAATCACGTGTCCGTAATAAGTCTAGCTACTTTGTTGCAAGGTCATCATATTTTAACTGGGCAAAATTACAACTTAGCACCACCGACAGCATATCAATATTGTACGCCAGTGTGGCGCGGAAGTTCGCAAATGTCTTCGAAACGCCTCACGCTCCAGCATAACTTTCACCTTTTAAACTTGCGAACTGGCTTAATAATGTCTACTGGTAAACAGAGGTCTAGCCAAGTAATCCGCAGTAACGTTAGGTGGCCCAGTGACCCAAGTCAAAAAATGCAAGGCGTTAGTTGTTTCGAGCTAGCCATCATTAGCTTCCATGTTTTACCACGGTCGATAAGCTTGTAACGGAAACACCAACAGATTTTGTTCGTTTTTCAATAAAGTCAAGACAAAAGGTTATAATTTAAGCCGAACTAGCCAGCTACCTTGATAAACCTAACCGTCCACCCACACCACTCAAAAAGGAGGCCAGGTTTATTTCCCGTCGCTAACGTTAGCTAATGCTGTTAAAACGTTGCTCACCTTCAGTCTAATCTCATAGGTTGTGAATCTGCCCCTCCCAACGCCGACCGTCTCAGGGTTAATCACGTCAATCTCTAAAAAATTACTTGGGGGTCCATAAGCGTCATTTAAGGTCTGTGGCTTGGAGTGCAGCCTCCTGGTATCAGCTATGGCCTCGGCCATGTCTAATCTCCTTACTCACGTAAGCTATGAGATCTCAAACACGCATTTTCTACTTCCGATCAGCTGAGCTGCAGCTGACTCTTGGAGCTGACGTATCTATTTTCTTTTCTGGCAAAATGGCGTTGTGCTTTTGCATCGATTTAAGTTGAGTCTAATGCGCAGTTTTGGTATTAAAACATTTGTTGAATTTATTTCGCGAAGTATGAAATGACTGCTTAGGCTGGTTTATTGGTTTGTTCTTGGCCTACTCATTTGGCTGCTTAATTGTGAACAATGCTGTGCGTATAAGCTGCTTGATCGTGACAAAAATTAAAACAGTAGTTCAATTAATGTTTAGTGTGGTGTCTTTATTATTGTGAATTGTGATTTAAAAGTCCAGGCCGAATGTAACCAATGCAAAGATGGGAGATAAAGGAAGATTATGGACAAAAAGCAGAAATCAACAAAATAATTCTTCATTCATGAGACAGGGCTTTACCTACACCCAAGATTGCAACATCTTGGCTACACCGAAGTTCATCCGAGGAATAAGGGTATGGGAGGCAATGTATCCTGTTCTTGTTTCAGAAAACGCGCAAACAATAAAGATTGGCCATTTTGAATCAAAATGGCTGCGCACATGTTCCCTTCGGCAAGGAGGCGTTTGTTTTGTTTATTTTTTAAAGAGGCTGTTATTTCCAAAAGTAACCTTAGATTTGCAGCATATTGTCTCAGAAGAGGTGAGGTATTGTACAAATGTGTATATACGCAATATCTGAATGAGCTGATCCTGCCTTGTTAACGAAATTGACACCATTTTATTCAGTCTGGCAAGCTAGCCAGCCAGCCGACTATGCCACAATTAGGAGTACACATACCTTGCACAGTATTCAAAAAATTAATCTTGTTTTTGAAAATCTTCAGGTACTTATTATTGAATGTGATTTTGTATTGGACGATTTTTAAAAATTGGTTTGCTTATCATAAATAGTTCTTCATTGGCAAGATTTAAAATAAGGGCATGCAATTGATGGAAAAGCACCGTCGCGGACCCTGGCAATGTAGTGACATGTCTGACTTTGAAGTTTTTATAAAATGAATGCTTTATCGTGTTTATTCGCATGTAACCTTTAATGTATGCCACAAAATAAGTTTTTGAAATGAGGAAATTTGTTACTTATTCCCGACTGCGTTAACTGTAAAACATCTAAATCTCGGCAATCATTAAATCCTGGGAATAATTGTTAACGCCACAACTGTTGTAAACACTTCAATTGTCCTATCAGTCATACGTCATTTTCCACTTATGCATAACACACTATTTATTACTGAATATTACCAACAATAAATAACTTAAAAAATAGGAAGAAAGTGTATTTGATCGGTTATTTGTTTGTTTTTTAAATCAGAATTAAGACAGTTTTGCCGCCACCTCAAATTTCTAGTGACAAGGATGATGATAACATTTAAGACTTCAATATTGTTTAGAATTGAATTGTACTGCAGGAAATGTCTTAATGTCCAACATGACATGTTTAGACTTCCGCTCGTTGGTGGGGTTGTATATATCCTTAATTTAACCAGGTAAAGTCTCATTTTGTTTTTTCAAGAGACCTGGCCAAGAGGGCAGCATTGGAACTGTTACAGTAATAGACACATACAACACAGAGAGACGAAGGCAGCACCCAGTACACATGATTGATCACACACTGTGCATAAAATAAAATGGCGACGCCA
Source organism: Gymnothorax reevesii (assembly GCA_029721435.1). Lineage (NCBI taxonomy): Eukaryota > Metazoa > Chordata > Actinopteri > Anguilliformes > Muraenidae > Gymnothorax > Gymnothorax reevesii. Next base: position 46,189,351 of record CM056576.1, read on the forward strand.
CTCACAATAAAATAACTGAGGTGCAAACGCATTTATACAAAGTTCTGTTTTCTTTGTCCTTTAAAATGGGCTTAAACTCCCCCAAAGAAATCAGTCCTGACAGTTTCAGCTCTGTTTGCAAATTATTCCAGGAAGAAGGGGTGGCGTATTTCAAGGCTTTTTTGCTCAGTTCAAGTCTCTTTTTGGGGACCAACATCTGTAAAGTGCTGTGAGAGTGCAGGCTACACTGTCTACTACTGTTACACATGTACGTACACAGATATGAAGGAGTTAACCCAAGGAGAGATTTATGAATAAAAACAAACCAATGTGAGGATCTGCGTGCATACAAAGATGGCCATTTAGCGGCAGCATACAAGTTACAGTGGTCTATGCGGTGCCCACAGCCAGTGACGAAATGTAAGTCACAATGGTACACAGTATCCAGGTTCTTAAGGCACTGAACAGATGCATTCATAAAAAGCAAATTGCCATTGTCCAGTAAGGGCAACAAAGTTGCTGAAATCAGATGTTTCCTCACCTTAAAGGAAAATCAGGGTTAGAGCTAGGAAGCAGACAAGGGAGAGAAATGCCTGGTTTAAGAACAACATTTCTCAACATGCAATTGCAAGGAATTTAGGGATTTCATCATCTTCAGTCCATAATATCATCAAAAGATTCAGGGAATCCAGAGAAATCTCTAAACATTAGCGGCAAGGCTGAAAACCAGCATTGAATGCCTGTGACCAGCGGTCCTTCAGGCAGCACTGAAATTAAAAACAGACCTCATTCTGTAAAGGATATTTCTATGTGGGCACAGGAACACTTCAGAAAACCAGTGTCTGTTGACACAGTTTGTCGCTACATCTACAAGTGCAAGTTAAAACTCTACCATGCAAAGCGAAAGCCTATATTTCAACAACACTCAGAAATACCGCCAGGCTTCTCTGGGCCCAAGCTCATCTGAGATGGATTGGTGCAAAGTGGAAAGGTGTGCTGTGGTCTGACGAGTCTGCATTGTTTTTGGAAATCATGGATGGAATGGACCATCCAGATTGTTATCAGCGCAAAGTTCAAAAGCCAGCATCTGTGATGGTATGGTGTTATGACATGGCTGACTTGCACACATGTGAAGGCACCATTAATGTGTTTAAGGGGCATCTAAAGTCGATTCTCAGAAGGGAAGTTGAACATCCGAGGTTTACAAACAAATCACTTGCTTTTGTTGATGTCTTGCATTGTCACATGACAAATTTCATTCATATTAACCAATGTTTTGTGTACATGCATCCTTCTCTTTCGGTTCGTTTGCGCAGTTGCGGCTAGCTGATTGGCCAATAAACAAAAACAATGGGAATTGACTTTAGATGCCCTTTAAAGGTGCATACAGGTTTTGGAGCAACTTATGCTGCCATCCAAGCAATGTCCTTCTCAGGGACATCCCTGCTTATTTCAGCAAGACAATGCCAAGCCACATTCTTTCTGTGTTAAAACAGTGTGGCTTCGTGGTAAACGAGTGCTAGTAATAGACTGGCCTGCCTGCAGTCCAGACCTTTCTCCCCCTGAAAATGTGTGGCGCATTATGAAGCGCAAAATGATCTAATGTAGCAGTTATTTAAAGCATGAGATGATTATAAACAATTTTAGTAACAAGTGGTGCAGGATTTTCCACATGCAGAATGACATAACACATCTGTTTGCTGATCAGTAGAGTGATATTGTTTACCAGAATTTGGAATTCCAATTACTTGGAATTCCGCATGTTCATTCTTTCTGGTTTTTTGGTCACCAAAAAATAATGAGGTTACTGCTCCAGGGCTTGGAAAGAAAAAAATTCCTGCAATCTGTTTCTTCAGTTCCATGCTGTCTGCTTGTAATCATTTCATTTTGAAGGCAGGCTGAACAACATTGCTAATGAATAAAACAGAACATTCAAGCAAAATTTTAAGGATGGCTTATATTTGCTGAATGTGCATTTTCTATGAATGAGGAGCAGTGTTAAGTGCACTTTCCCGATCTATCAAAGGGCACCAAAATTGATTACTTCCGCCAAGGAGGTTATGTTTTTGCTTCTGTTTGTTTATTTATTTGTTTGTTTGTTTGTCTGTTAGCAGGACATCTCAAAAAGTTGCATAGATTTTAACCAAACTTTGCAGGATATTAAAGTGGTACAAGAGGAACAAGTGATTAAATTTTGCCATATCTAGGCTAAAGTTCAAATTCAGCTATGCTGGTGGAGGTATAGGCTCTCGCGAGCCAAGCTCTAGTTTTTAAATGGATTTCAAAGTAGCTTGCAAAGACCGGGCAACTATGCTGATGTGATAACTTGGCAAAATGGCTAGGAAAAGAGTTCCATATTCAGCCTCCACCAATATTGAATGAATTCAGTACTTTTTAGTCCTCATCCCCGACTAAGGGGCAGAAGGGTATTGTTGTCAAGTGCAATGTCTGTCCATCTGTCCCAAAAACTTTTGTCTTCTGCACGGTAGCTTGAAAACGCCTTTGTCAATCATCGCCATTTTTGCTGTGTTGCTTGGTCTTGTGTACTTACAGAAGAATGCTGCATTTGCCAGCACCTGGATGTCCAGTATAGCCACCATCTTGAATTTCGTGTTCCGCTGGATAACTTGGAAACAGCTTCGTCAATTTATATTCATTCCAAAAATCTAGCTGCTGAGGGTAATGCCCGCTTTGCAGGGCTATTTTTTGGCTTAATTTGATGTTTGAGTACCCAGAGTACCCATTTGGGTGTGTAAAAACATCAAGTGCAGATCCAGTCAAGAAAATTTTGAGTATAATTTCTATTGCTGCTATACGTGATAATGACATATAACATCGGCAGCCATGTTACTGATGACACATCGGGCTGCTAGGGCATGCGCAGCATAATTATGCATTATTGATATTAAATTCTAAACCCCCTTCTCACTAATATAAAACTCCAAAGTATATTGACTCCCCCTTTCAAAATCGTTCTGGCAAATAAAAAGGCAAAAAAGTGGAGGATGGATACGGAATTCTTTCCAATGGCCAGTACTTGATTTTTTGCAAAGATTGAATAGTTTTAGGGTATTGTTAAGAATTTGGCTATTTATCTTGAATTCTCACCCTTATGCCATGTGGTTTGTGTATATCTTTTTCATCCAGGCTACACTGCAAATCCACCAACTAATAAAACCACAGGAATTGAAACTAAGGGCGACAATGCCAGCTTGGATGGACCACTTGAGCACTTCGACAGTTTTGTTTTTGAAGGAGCATTGAATGAGGATAAACGGCAGAGAGATGTGGTTCAGCTATTGGACAAGTTACAAAAATCAGTGGTGGAATACAGCACTGGGCTCATGCCCTATAAATCAAATGGGACCACAAATAGTGTCTCACAAGGGGACACAAAGGACCAGGTGGGTAAAAAAGGCTTTGGCCGCATGCAGTGTGAGTAAACTAGTTGTAGGTGGATTGGGTAAGTCTTAAACTTAAACTATAGTGCTGCCCTAGGTCAGGTATGTGCAGAACTGATCCTTCAATTCAAACCTGCCTTGGTTTTCACCCCTCATTGGGAATTTTGAAGAGTTAATGATGCTGATTGGCCAGACTATCCTCACACATGACTTCCTAGTAAAGGGATAGAAGAAAATCAGCTTCAGTGTTTGAGGATGGTGCTTTCTGGAACATGGGTCTTGCAGGTAGTGGGAACATACCAGCAAGGTTGGGATCAGGCAGTGGCTCTGCAGTGGCAGGTCATGGCGGTCAGTGGCAGCCTGTGGCAGGCAAGCCGCACCCATTCAGCACTTTACAGATGCCTCCCTCGACTCGCTGTAAATTTGGGCGGAGCCTAATTGGTTGGTTTTCGTGTGAAAATGTCTTGAAATTCGGGTGAAACGCCCCTTTTTGACTTATGTGAATGGGTAATTTTGTTTTGTAGCATTTTGGAAGAACCATAACTTCTCACATAATTGAGACAAGAAGCTGAAATTTTATGAGCTGGTGCATTCTGGTCCATATATCAGGATTTTGCAGCTAGAATTCACCATGAGAGATCGGAGGGGTGAGAGGAGGGCTCCCAAAATCAAAATTCTTTTAAGGCTGCAAGTGATTTTTCTCTCTTTGGGGGTCCCCAGGATTCAGTTCATTGAATTTTACTGTTCGAAATGTGTTTCTCCCTCATATTTGGGAACTTTCCCACCACCAAACTAAGTTTAAGGATAATAGTACCATTGGTGGGGGACTTGTGGGGGTCAGAAAACCACTTCAGACCAAAATGATCCTCTCAGACCCTGGACTTCAGACACCCAGATGACCCAGTGGGCACAGGATGATGGTAATGGCATTCTAACCAGCTAAATATACATATTTAAACATTCATTTACTGAAATAAAAACTTTGACTATCAACCTCCTTCTATATGAACGCATTTTACGAAAAAAGCCATTCTGAGACTTTTATTCAGCAAAATTTTCTATGTCTGGAAACAGGATTACTCAGAAAGAGTTGACTAAACTGTCTAAAATCAGTTATAATAACATTAATGCAGGTGTTCATCAATAAACGCCTGAGTTAAGTATCCAAAATTATGCAAAAAGGGACTTTAACCCCTAGTACGCCATAATACGACCATGACCTACGGAAATGACCATCAAAAAATCATGTTGCTGCTTCCTCGATTTTTAGGACAAAAGACCTGAAGGATTCTGAATAAATTATATTCTTTTTTGCTGGTAACAATAGAATACTATCATGTGTCCCAATAAATTATGTTGCTTATGTGCTGAAACCACGTTATGGTGTACAAGGGATTAAAGTCCCCTTTTGCATCATTTTGGATGCTTACCTCAGCTTTTCATTGATGAACACATGCCTTAATGTAATTGTAACAGATTTTAGAGAGTTTAGTCCACTCTGTCTATGTAATCCTGTTGACCTAGTTTCTGGACTTTAATATGCTGAAAATGGGTCTCAGAATGCCTTTTTTCATAAAATATTTTGATATAGAAGGAGGTTGATAATCAAAGTTTTTATTTTATTAAATGAATGCTTAAATATGTATATTTGTCTAGTATAAATGCCTTTACCATAATCCAGTGCCTACAGGGTCATTTGGGTCATGTTATCTTGCTAAACTAAACGTACTCCATCTTAGGCGACAGTTTTGCAGATTGCCCTTATTTTCAGATTTTCAAAAACACCATAGCAGACGCGTAGAACAAATCTGGTGTGGTGACACTTCTTTCTTGTGATTTTCCTTGGAAATTAGGCTCCATCCTAGTTGAAAGCAAGTTACTAGCTGCGTCTCTCAATTGCTGAACGAGTGCCTTTTGCACGCCACAGAGTGCCACGACCTGCAACTGTGGTGCCCCAAGCTGCCACCCAGGTGCTAATACCTGCTAGTGTCATAAGGGGGATTTTGCCGTCTTTCAAAAATGCTGCCCCTTCTGGCTTACTGATTCCACTCCCCCTCATCATCTGAAACAAAGTCGACTTAATTCTCTTTTTCTTTGACTTTTGTATTTCATACAGTACCCTCAGTGCATTGCTAATATCCTTCGGCTAGGACTCTGCCCTGGAGTAAGAAATTCAGTTTCATGCCTGAAATGTCAGCATCGCGATTGAAGTGCTGACCCCGCTCTTGAGCAGGCACAGCCTAGCCCTGGGATATTGCAATAGCCCAATTCCGTTAGACCAGTGAATAAACCAGATCACCCCTGGTAATTGCTGCACAAGCTCCCTTTTCAAAATAAGGTGTGATACTAAAAGATAAACATGGGAAATCGCAGTGTTATGCCTGGCCTCAGCCCCAGCAAAGGCTAGGAGGGAAATGGCCTCTAGTCTCTGCATTCTTCCTGCATTAATCCTTAATTTAAAAAAAAATGAAAATTCACTTGAGACTTACTTCGAAGGTTTTCATATTTATGTTGCCAAGTGAAACGGGAAGAAATGGAATGACTCCTGTTTCATCAGTCTGAGATTAATTATATCCCCAAACCCGAATGGCGTTCCGGGGGATATCATGTTTTTGGTCCCGGCCGCCGCCGATGTACAACTTGTTAATGCGATAACTTCAGTAATATTTCAATGAAAAATTCCAAATTTTGCACATTAGTAAGTATCTTAAAGAGGAAAAACTGATTCTATTTTGGACAATTTACGATGTCTAGATTGGCCACCAGGGGCCAAAAACTGATTTACATGTTAACGCGATAACTGCCGTAATATTTCAATTAGAAATTCCAAGTTTTGCATATAAGTAAGTATCATAAAGAGGAAGAACCGATTCGATTTTGGACAATTTACAATTTCTAGATTGGCCACCAGGGGCCAAAAACTGAAAATATCACTGTTTTTATCATATCTCTGGAAATATTTGTCCGATTGAGCTCAAATCAAGTGCTATGAAAAGTCATGACCTGAGGATGTGTCCCACGATGACATCATACCTGTTTGGTTCAAAATTTTTACACAAGGAGGAGCTTTGTCACATAAAATTCACAATTTTTGCTATATCTTTGGAACTATTTCTCCAATTGACATGAAACTATGTGCAACAGCAAGGTCATGACCTCACAACGTGTCACATGATGACATCATACCTGTTTGGTTCAATATTTTGCCACCAGGTGGCGTTTTGTGATGGGAAATTACCATTTTGGCCATATCTTCAGAACCATTTGACCGATTGACCTGAAATTAAGTTCAAATGGAAGTCTATTCAAGGTCTATTCAAGGATTGAGGAATTGGAGGATTGGGAGCGTTCGGGGATATACCCCCAGCCGTTGCCTCCGACGGCATAAGCCTATATTCTATTAGTATCAATGGAACATTTGTGCCTGCGGTTGACATGCCACATGAATATCAGAATGTCAGTTGCTCATAAAAAGAAGTATGCCTGTAAATTTGGAATGTGCAGCATGGAAGAAATTATGAAACACTGTTGTAATACAGCAGAGGTGTCCAATCTTACCCGATAAGGTTTTGGTTAAAGTCCAGTGCTACAATACCTGACTCTACTAAATAACTAATTGAAGATTCAGTCAAGTCTTTTATAAATAGAATCAGGTGTATTAGTGTTGGGCTGCAGCCAAAATTAGCGCCAACACCAGCTCTTAGCGGGAGTGGACACTGCTGTAATGAACCGATTACTTGTTGACACTTAACTTATCCTTATAGGGTACGTTTCTCTCCAGTGTAGATACTCGTACTCATTTTTTTCCACTGCTTTGACTGTATGACTCCTCATATTGTCTTTTCGCTATATTGCTGCATTGAAGTCTCATTGGCATTAATATTTCTGGTCCCGTTCATCAGCCAATGGGATGCAAGCTTTACTGCTACCCCCTTTACACCCCCCATTTTACAACAGATGAGATGAATTTCCATTTATACAAAGTTCAATGGAAATATCTTTCCAACGCAAAGGTTGCTTTCCCTTGGACAAATTGACACAATGAGCATGTTATTTAAGAGCCTGCTGACAGAGACAAGACACAGTTAAGGCACAGACCAGCAATTCTGTTCAGTTTGCATCCAAAATGTTTACCCTCTGCATGATGCAGTGGATGAATTCGAATTTTGAGTTCCCCAGCATTATTCTTTCAAGAATATAACTGCATTATTTGGGTTGTGTCGGCACAGTGTTGTGTGGGAAACATTTCCATCTGAGCCTGTCGCAGACACAGGGGAAGGGCTGTTTGGATTTTTAGGATAACCTCCCCAACCCCCTGCTGGGGTTTCTTGGCCTCTGCTCTCTTTTGCAGCGATAATGAGGGCTCTATTGTCTGTACATTGCTTTTAATTCTGGACGATACTTTGCAACCATGTTTTCCGGCTACAGTTCCTTTGCAATTAAGCTGGTTTCAATTGGGCCATGTTCACTGTTTGCACAATTACAGTACACTGCCTTTGTCTTCCCCTTATTGAAACTTTTGTAAAATAGAAGTAGATGAAATTCTGACCCAGTTGTTGGCGCAGTTGTTTAGATATCATGGTGAGTGATGTTTGTGTTTCCTCCAATTAAGTTCATTTGACTTCGTATAGTATCGGCATTGCCCACTGTTGTTTATTGGTTCCCATTGAAGTTTCTTGCCTTCTAGAGCCATGTGCTTCATTTTCATTTTAATAAGTGTTTGTGATGAAGATGCTCTTCTGATTTTTATGCCCCTGCCATATATGGCTGAGGGCATATAGGGCTACCCTTTTCTAAAATGTACGTATGTATGTACGTCCGCATGGAATTGATCATTTTGAGGGGGGTGTTGTTTATCCACTATTTCCCAAAAACCAGTTGACAGAATTCATTGCACTTGTACATGTGCTTTGTAGGGACACAAAAGGTGTGCATCTCATAACTTGTTCCTGAATTTCTTTAAAATTTTGATGATTTTTCAGGTGTTTGAACTAAAGTAAATTTAGTCCATTTTCCCTTTCTTTTTGCAGTAATATGGAGTGCAGACTATCCAGTTCTTCTCAAAAACTGATTAACTGAATTCATTGAACTCATATATTTGCTTTGTAAGGACCCAAAAGATGTGCATCTTATAGTTTTTTCTTCAGATTTTTCTCCAAATTTTTGCAATTTTTCAGGTGTTTTAACTTGGGTACATTTTGTTGATTTTCCGACAGTACAGTGGACACAAATTTCTCGATAAATCATGAAAGTTATTTGAATTAAGTAAAAACTACTGGGTTGAAATATGCCTGAACTGATTTGAGCATCGGAAGTAATAAAATGTGAAACAAGATGTTTTTACTTCAGTTTTCCAGCTTATAAATTTATAGTGGTTATTGTAGTTGGTACTTGTGGCCTTATCACTGTTGTGTGCCAGTTCTCTGAAGCTGCTGTTCAAACTGAAGTAACTCGGGGTCCCTCCACTGATTGGCCTTAATGAGTCAGAGCTTGTGTTTCTTCACTCTTCCGTGATGAACTGGCTGCCATCGGGAACAATTACCAGCCACAGAGAGCTTGAGAAGTCATTCAGTCACAGGAGGCCATTGGTGGCAAGCTTAGCTCGTTTCTGCGTCATTGGTCGTCAGGCGATGCCCTGCTTTTACTTCTGAAACAACCACTTGTTGCCTGACAGAATAAAGTTACATGGAGTTTGTCTTTGCATGGATGAAGATCAGTTTCACTTCGAAATAATACTAACGCATTGAAAGAAAATGGGTCACCTGAAGTCATGTGAAATTTATTTCACTTGCTCTTAATAATTTCAAAGCAGAACTATAATTTTAGAATAAGAAAACAAAGCAGCAAAATGTGATCTTTTTCAGTCTCCTCTTCATGAGTGGAATTAATCATTTGTGTACCCATATTCACTTCTACCCAAAACATGTCTTTTTTGTGAGGCCTGATAGCCTCATATACGTAGAGTCCTTCCCTTATATATCTGTTTAGCCTCCTGAATTTCATTTTTCTTCTTATAGAAATAAAGAGAGGGTACCTCGTTAAAATACCATCATAACAATAGGTTTGTTGAATGCACTGCAGTGTACTAGGTTTGTTGCTTGTGATAAGTCTCATGCAAGCCACTGCTTGAGTTGTAAGCATATTCTACTGCTTGTGCTGAGGCATTGCTTAACACCCCGGCCTTGTTTCACTGACATTGGAAACTGAGTCATTCTCCTCCTCGAAAAATATGTGTGGGAGGTGAATGAAAAAAGATATGGTGGATCAATTCATTTCAGTTGTTCATGCCCTTTTTTCCTCTTTTATTCTTAGCTTTTCATGAAAAAGCTGCCTCCAAAAGGCTTGTACATTCATGGCCATGTAGGTAAGTGACTCTCGTTAATCATTATATCAAATTGCCTAACACCGCTTCACATTTTACCTGCCCAAGGATTAGTATATTTACTTGTTTGGACAGCAAACAATTGAATTCTTTCTCTCTTTCTGCTGACAATGGCTCCCCGACTTATTTTCCTTGTGAAAAATATTTGGGCCTCTCTCTCCTCTATTTCTCAAAATTGTGGATGACAAGAGAAAAGATTAGACTTTTCATGATTTGATTAAGCCCATCAGACCGCAGTACAGTTTGCCCAGATTTAATTAGCATTGAGGCAATGAAATATGTTGCACTGTTCTGAGAAAGCAATGCTCATGTGAACTCAACGGTTTTTAACTGAAGGTGGCTGGTTGCTCAACTAGTTCTCATGCAGGTCAATCATCAGCCTCAATATTCATAATTTTTTAAATAAGTGGTATCATTGGCCATCACATCAGACAAAACAATGAAATGAATAGTACAGTGAAAAAGTATTTGCCCCTGTCTCGATTTCTTTTATTTTTGCATTGTCACATTTAAATGTTACAGATAATCAAACCAATTGTAATGTTGGGCGAAGACAACCCAAGTAAACCCAAAATCCAGTTTTAAAATGATGATTTCATGTAATGAAGGGAAAGAACCATCCAACACAACCTGGCCCTATTAGAAAAGTAATTGCCCTCCCAGTTAGTAAATCAACCAGTTAAACGTAATCGACAGTTGGGTTCAATTTTGCTAGAAACGCTGAGGTATGATTACTGCTAGCCCTGTTGAATCTAAACACCACTGAAATAAAACCTGTCCAGCAATATGAAATGGGCAAAAAGCAGCACATGATGCTGGGATCAAAAGAAATTTAAGAACAGATGAGAAACCAAGTTGTTGACATTTATCAGTCTGGACGGGGTCACAAAGCCATTTCTAAGCCTCACGGACTCCAGTGAACCACAATAAGAGTGATTATCTACAAATGGAGAGAATTTGTAACAGAGGCCAAGTTTCCTCCAAAAGCAAATTGACAAGTCATCCAGGAGATCATGAAAGAATTAACATGAATTAACATGAGATAAACCTCTAAAGAGCTGTAGGCCTCACTTTCCTCAGTTAAGGCCCGTGTTCTCGCTCAAAAATAAAAAAGTGGGGAAAAAAAACAACATCCATGGTGAAAACCACTGCTGATCAAAAATTAACTCTAAGGCTCATCTGTCATTCCCCAGAAACATGTTGATGACCCTCAAGACCTCTGAGATAATTTTTTTCAGACTGATGACTCAAAACTCTTTGGAAAAAATTGGTCCCTTTACATTTGGCATGAAGCTAGCATAGCAATTCACAGTAAGAAAATCATACCCCCAGTCAGACATGATAGTGTGATAATCAGGGGATGTTTTGATGCTTCAGGACCTGGGTGACTTACCATAATGGGTGATTCCACGAATCCTGCTCTTTTCCAGGAAATCCTGAAGGAGAATGTCAGCCACTGATTGTAATGTAAAGCTCAAGTGCAGGTAGTTTATGCAGCAGGACAGTGATGTGAAGTACACATGCAAGTCAGCCTCTGAATGGTTCCAGAGACAAAATGAAGGTTTTGTTGTACCCAAGTCAAAGTTCTGACTTGAATCAGATTGTGTTGCATGGCATAACTTGAAACAGGCAATTCATGCTCGAAAACCCGCCGATGTGGCTGAATGAAAACTATTCTGCAATGAAAACTTGGCCTGAATTTCTCCCCAGCAATTCAAAAGACTCATTGCCTGTTATTGCAAATGTTTGATTGCAGTTGCTGCTTGCCAAGTGTGACACAACTAGTTATTAGGATTAGGAGGGCAATTTATTCACATATTTTTTGAATATCTTTTTACCATTAATAAATTGTATGATCATTTACAACCCCAATTCCGAAGTAGTTGGGACAAAGTGTAAATTGTGAATGAAATCAAAACGCATTGACTTTCAAATCACACCAGCAAGTTTTTTATTCGCAATAGAACAGAGATAACATAGCTAATGTTGAAACTGAGAAATTTTACAATTTTATCCACAAAATGAGCTCATTTCAAATTTGATGGTGCTACAGGTCTCAAAAAAGTTGGGACAGGGGCCTGTTTACCATGGTGTAGCATCCCCTCTTCTTAACACAGACTGGAGGCATCTGGGCATTGAGGAGACAGGTTTCTTGAGTTTAGCCATTGGAATTTGATCCCACTCTTATTTCATACAGGCTTCCAGCTGCTGGAGAGTATTGTGGGTCTCCTTTACGGACTTTTTGTTAAATTATGCGCCAAATGTTCTGAATCGGTGAAAGATCAGGACTGCAGGCAGGCCAGTTCAGCACATGGACTCTTCTACTATGAAGCCATGCTGTTGTAATAGCTGCAGTATGTGGTTTTGCATTGTCCTGCTGAAATACACAAGCCCTTCCCTGGAATAGATGTAATCTGGAGGGGAGCATATGTTGCTCTAAAACCTTTATATTCCTTTCCGCATTCATTGTGATTTTTAAAACATGTAAGTGTCCCGCATCTTATGCAGTAATGCATCCCCATACCGTCAGAGATGCTGGCTTTTGAACTTAACGCTGATAACAGGAGAGGTGGTCTTTCTCCTCTTTAGCCCGGAGGACACGACGCCCATGATTTCCAACAAGAATATCAAATTTGGACTCGTCTGACCACAGGACACTTTTCCGCTTTGCTACTGTCCATTTTAAAGTAGCCTTGGCCCACAGAACACGGGAGCGCTTCTGGATCATGCTCAACAATGGCTTCCTATTTGCTAGATAGAGTTTTAGGTGGCATCTGTGGATGGCACAGCGGACTGTGTTTACAGACAGTGGTTTCTCGAAGTATTCCCCATTTAGTAATGTCAATGACAGAATCATACCAGTGAGTGAGACAGTGGTGTCTGAGGGCCCGAAGATCACGGGCATCCAGTGAAAGTCTTCGGCCTTGTCCCTTACTCACAGATTTTTCCAGTTTCTCTGAATCTTTTGATGATGTTTTGCACTGTGGATGATGAAACCCTCAAAGCCTTTGCAATTTGACGTCGAGGAACATTGTTTTTAAAGTATTCCACAATTTTTTTACGCAAGCCTTCGCAGGTTGGAGAGCCTTTACTTCTGAGAGGCTCACCCTCTCTAAACATCCCTTTTATAGCCAATCAGGTTACATACCTGATGCCAGTCAACTTAATTACTTGATAAATGTTCTTTCAGCTGATTCTATTACATATTAATTGCTTTTTCAGCCCTTTTTTTGCCTGTGTCCAAACTTTTTTGAGGCCTGTTGTAGCCAGGAAATTTGAAACGAGCTCATTTTGTGGCTAAAAATGTAAAATGTCTCCGTTTCAACATTTGAAATGTTATCTATGTTCTATTGTAAATAACATATTGGCTCTGAAAGTCATTGCATTTTAATTTTATTCACAATTTACACTTCGTTCCAACTTTTTTGGAATCGGTTGTAAAAGCTGTGTGTCGAGTTCATTCAGGTTTTCTTTTCTTGTATTAAAATTAGTTGGATGATCTGAAACATTTAAATATTAGTCAGTGCATAACTTCTCTTTTAAACAACCATGTTGGAGGACGTAGCTCATGGTCGTTGAAAAGATGTTGCTGTGTTTCAAGGGGGGCAAATTATTGGCCAGTATCAAGCAAAGAAAACTGCTTACGAGATTGCTGAAATGACGAGAACTGGGTCATGAATTGGCCAACAATTTATTAAAGCTCTGACTGTTAGTGGTGATTGTCAACTTCACAGAAAAAAATGCGTTGGAGAAAAATTATGACTAATCTCAATCAGAGATCACTGAAATGCTCCTTGAAGTCTCATCATATGAAAATATGAAAGTCAGCAGTAGAACTCAGGGTCACTCACAGTGCAACAAGAGCTAGGAGAAATGGGACTAAACAGCTGCGTGGCCACAAGAAAGCCACTTGTTAGTGAGGCTATTCCAGAGTAATGGGCACATCAGGGTAAGAAAGGAAGCCCATGAAGCAATGCACCCCCTATGTATTGTGTCTGTATAAGCCTCTGGAGGCTGTGATATGATCTGGGGGTGCTTCAATTGTATATACATATGGAATTTCTTTCAATTTTAAGAAACCTCTCATTTCATGGTTATTGGAAGCATCTTTGCCTCACTGAATATTTGTAAGCATGCCTAAAACTTTTGCTAAGTACTGTCTGTATATATTTGGAGTTTTTGCTTATTTAAATCCAAACGGTGACTTTTTTCTTTGGATGAGCATCAGTCGGCTGATGTACTTCCTGTGCCCAACATCCTTTAGTGAGCAAATTAGTCAGTGAGGGCATCTGAGGACACCTGGGAAAGAGCAGGAAGGACATACAAACAGGAGGATGTGAAGATTGGGGGAGTGTGATAGTCATATAGGAAGGGAAGAGAAGGTAAGGTAAGTGAGAGAAAGGTGGGGGGTATAGAATAGGGGGAGAGGCTAGGGAGGAGAGGATGAAAAAAGGGAAGGGCTCCATGGTAACAAATATAAATCCATCTGTGACTTCCTGTATGTCAATAATAGTAAATATCTCTCTATCTAACTGTTTTTGAGTTTTGGAAATTTATGACCTTCATTTTGACCATTCAAGGTCACTCAAAGTTGAAGGTAATGGGACCAAGTAAAAGCCCATATGTGATTTCCTATATGCCATTAATAATAAACATCTCCCTATTTCTAACCGTTTTTGAGTTAAAATGGAAAATGAGCAAGTGTAAGCAATGCCTTGACCCCCCTCCTGACATTTAAACCTCAGCTTCGAAAAAAACTATGAGGGATACCCTATCATGAAGCACACAAGTGGAAGCTGAGTTGAAAGATTTACATTGTGGATTTGGTTTGAAGTTGATATTATCATTTTTACCAAAGTCATTGCAGAAAAATGATTTTGACCTTTCTGATGACCTTGACCTTGACCCAATGACCTCCAAAATTTATAGGGGTCTATTCTGGACTAATGTCCACCTATCCCAAAAGTTTCATGAAGATTGGTCTAGCCGTTTTGCTGTAGTATTGCGAACTAACAAACAAAAAAAAGAAAGAAACAAAGAAATCCCTGCAAAAATAATACCTCACCCTCTGGACTCTGTCCCAGGCAAGGTAATAATAAATATGACGTCAGAATGAGGAGATTCTGCGTCAGTTTGAGGAATAACGCATCACAAATTCGGTGGACCATGTTGGAATTGCAGCATTTTTAAGAGGTCCTCTCTTTGTTTAGGGACAAGCATATTTGGGCAATTGAAGACCTGTGTGCAAGAAGTACTTTAGTCACATTTTGCAAAAAGTGAGTTAACACCGGTTTTAAAAGCCACAATGGCTAGAGCATTATCTGATACCAAAGATTTCTGCAAAGAAGCCCTCAAGTCTTGTGTACTGGTGCATTTCCATTCCCCATCGTCATTATCTGCTACATGTTTTGAAAACTGTGACCCCCAGAATCTCAAAAGTATTATTTTGTGACAGGTACTTCTTGCACCCAGGTCTTTAATTGGATGCTTCACTGTTCTATGGCCAGGTGTGTTTATTCCCTATTAATAACATTAAAAGTGAACACATATAAAAGGTCTAAAGTTGATTTCAAGAGTTGCATTGTCTTTTGGAATCTCTTGCTGTTTACTCATTAAGTGAAATCTCAAGAGTTGCCATTGTCTGTAAAGCAAGCTGAAAAATCAAAGTAAACCATCAGGTGTAGCCAACCATATTTTTTGCTATATCCTTATCAAGAGAGATAGCACTGGTGAGTTTGGGAATGCAAAAATGTCAGGAAGACCATAGATAACAACTGTGGTGGATGGCTGAAAAATTATTTTCCTGGTACAGAAAAACCCCTTCACAAAAATTTGCCAGATCAAGAATATTCCTAGAGATGGGCGTCTCAGTGTTAAGGCAGTGTTAAGGCTTTTCCAGAGTAACTATAGAGGGTTGATTTTTAACATGTGAACTATTGGTAAGGCTCAAAAAACAGGAAATATGCCCAAAAAAATCTGAAAATGCCCAAATAGTTCTGGAACAACATCCTATAGACCAATGAGACAATTAACTTATATTAGAAAGACTGGGAAAGAAGGATATGGAGAAGTCAAGGAACTGCTCATGCTTGAGGCGTGCCATCTCATTTCAGAAGTGTGGTTATGTGTGGGCATGTATGGCTGCTAACTGACCTGGTCCCCTTGTATCTACTGGTGATAAGTCTGTTGATAATAGCTGAAGGATGAATTCTGAATTTTATTGGACTATATTGCATGGTTAGGTCCAGAACTAGTTGCGAAATGCTTAACAATGCAGATAGAAGGTGATTTGGGAGCAAACCGCAAAAACCAAAGATTTTTTTAAGGCAAAGAAGTGGAATGTTCCACCATAGATAAGTCAATCATATGACCTGAATCCAGTTGAGCATGCATTATACCCAATGAAGTCAAAATACCCCTGCAACAAGGCAAAGCCTGAAAATGGCTAAGGTGAAGGTCCCGCAGAGCATCATTAGGGAAAACATCTAGTGTCTGGTGATGCCTACGAGTTCCAGACCTCCAGACAGTCGTTGGGTTTTCCTCCAAACATTAAAAATGAAAGTGTGATAATTTATTTTCAGTTTGTCCAATTATTCTTGAACTTTGGAGGCTGTGCATGAAATGGGTGTAATCATACATGGTTCAGGTAATACCTGTGGAAAAAATTAAAGTTTAAAGCATGCACTTCAAGCACATCTTGATTGTATCTCTTTAAAATCCATCGTGGTGGCATTCAAAATTAAAACAATGGACCTCATGCAAGAAGCGATATAAGGACAAATTTTCTTTTATTTTTGTTCGTATCCCCGATTTTTTTCTTATTTCGTTCATACCCATTGACTTCTGGAATGCACCGATGTTTTCTTATTTTTGCTCCTCTCTGAGGTAAGAAGAAATTAGACAAGTGGTCAAGAGCGTTCTTACTGAGATAAGAGTGTGATGGCTGTTGGGATTTGGACGCCAAAAGCAGCGGCCAGAATTAAAAGGCAAAAACCGCTGAGAGCTGAGAGATTCAAAACAGACTAAAAATCCGAGACTCGTGCTACCAACGGACCTGGACGCCATCCGAGGTAGAACACAGGCGAGCTCGAAGATTCAAAAAGAAAAGGGAAAAAATAAAACAAAGATTCCCTTTCTATCTATTACTAAACCTCAAATATGCAACTAAGTCCTAAACAGAACTCTGCCTTGAATCCTTACTGGCTAAAGCGCAAATATAACACTTACACTCTAGCAAAGGACACGAGGCGAAACTGGAGCTTAAATAGAGTCCGGGCAACGCCCCCAATTAATGCCAGCTGGTCCAGGAATCAGATTAGGAGCAAAATGATATTGTCCCGGACGAGAGCAACGAAGAGCTCTCAAAGCTTCTAAACCATGACAAAGAGAAAACAGAAAACTGTTATCTCTGTCCACAAATTGCTCATCCAATACACGGAAACATGAGTATTAAAAACCTAAACATTAAAAATGCATCATATAATCAAATTTTGATTGTTGTACGTTTTGGAGAAATTATAATGAATTTATTATTTAATTCTTTTGCTCAAGAGTTTGGTCAGTTGATCCTAATTAGGACAAAGTGTTATGGCCCCAATTTGTTATGACATATAAGACAGCAAGGGATGACAGACAAAATTTTATAACTTAAACAGATTTAATTTTAGAAAGAAAAACTGACAACTAACCTACAATTTATACTACTGACCAAGAAAAAAATATTTACAGTCCCTTTGGTGGGGTTGCTTGGAGATGTCCTGGGACTGGAAAATGCTCCAACACGAGCAAAAATCCTCAAAAAAGCTTCACAGGTCTTGAAAAGAATGACAGGTCTGGTCAAATGTATCCTTCTCCTTGCAATTTCTCCTACTACTTAACTCTCTCAATTTTTCTCTTTATATACTCTTTTGAAGCCCCCTACCACCTTTTAGACTTCTTTTTTTTCCCTCTGGGACTTTGCCTTCTCAGACATGCCCAGGACATGCCCAAATCTAGCTCCAGACTGGGTTTAAGAAAAAAAAGGTCAATATTGCCATCTAGGGGCTTTTTTCCACATTACATAAGCTATAAAAATCCTTAGATACTTGCGTCTGTTCTCTGCGCAGAGAGCGCGTTTTTAGCCCGCTTGGCTCCATTGCCAAAAAGGCTAATGCCATGACGGGCATGCTTAGTGGTGGTCTTTTGTGCGTCCCTTCGTTAGTACGTACGTCCATTAACTTTTGGCTCGTCAACGCGATAGCAGCTACAGTTTGTAGTGAAATCGAATGTAACGTGGTGCATGGTTATATAGGCCTAAGACGCAGATGATCGTAGATAAGATGTTCGATAATCGGCTAGGTTTGCTTCTTAGTTTGGATAATAGGGGGCGCTTTGTAAAAAACACAAAAATAGCCATAACTCCCTTACCATTTGAGCTAGAATGCTCAGACTTTTACTGAAGGTAGTTATGGTATGGGGTCATCACGTCGGACAGGTTTTATATGTGGGTGTATGACCATAAGATCTCAATCAAGTTCGATTTCTGGCCCAAACGGCTCATTACTTTGGCCAATAGGGGGGACTTTATGAA
The DNA here is from genome assembly GCA_029721435.1 of Gymnothorax reevesii. Taxonomy (NCBI): domain Eukaryota; kingdom Metazoa; phylum Chordata; class Actinopteri; order Anguilliformes; family Muraenidae; genus Gymnothorax; species Gymnothorax reevesii. The sequence goes on from CM056576.1 coordinate 46,207,682, forward strand.
AAACACAAAAATGGCCATAACTCCTGTACCGTTTCAGCTAGAATGCTCCTGATTTTTACAGAAAGTAGTAAGGGGTCATCAAAAATCAGATGGGTTTTTCATTTGACCACATTTTAAGTGATATATAGGATATATAGGACAGCAAATCACTGGAATTTTACCTTTGACCTTGTCAGCGCTCTAGTGCTTTCAGTTTTTGACGTAACCTTCTGGTTTTTTATATGTGGGTGTATGACCATAAGATTTTGATTGAGTTCGATTTCTGGCCCAAAAAGCCCACTACTTTTGCCATTATAAAACACAAATATGGGCATAAGTCCCTTACCGTTTGAGCTAGATTGCTCTGATTTTTAGCCTGCTTGGAGGTGCATGGCTATGAAGGCGTGAGACGCAGATCGAGTTCGATAATTGTCCAGATTTGTTTCTTTGACTTAGTTTGGCCAATAGGGGGCACTTTTTGAAAAACACAAAAATGGCCATAAGTCCCTTATGCTTTGAGCAAGAGCGCTCAAATTTTTATGAAAGGTAGCTATGGCAAGGGGCCATCTAATTTCAGAAGGGTTTTTCATTTGACATAATTGTAAGCAGTATATTCAGTTGTGCCAAAATTTATTCATACCCCTACCAATTTTTTATTTTTTTTTTTCTATTTTTTTTTGACAAATCAAATTTATTCTTGCAGAAATGACACAGTAAGTTGAAATAAGGCTGTAAGAAGTACAGGAAACAATTTTTCAAGAAATACAATACTTTTTGGTATTTTATTTGACAGATTTACAAAAAATGCCATGTCCAGAATTATTCACACCCTTTTTTCAGTTATTGATGGCAAAGCCTTTATTCATGATTACAGCCTCCAAACGCTTCCTGTGGTTGATCACAAGGTCTCTGCACATTTCCGCAGGGATTTTGGCCCACTCCTCTTTGGCAAACTTTTCCAGATCCGTAAGGTTTAAGTGTTTCCTAGCCATGACCTTGGTCTTCAGTTCCCGCCACAGATCATCGATGGGATTTATCGGTGCCCTGGCTTGGCCACTCCAAAACATTCACTTTGTTGTCCACTAACCATTTCTTGAGGGATTTGGCCATGTGTTTAGGATCATTATCCTGTTGGAAGATCCATTCCTGCCCAAGACCAAGTTTTTTGGTGGATTGCTTCATGTTTTCACTGAGGATCTGGATATCCTGGTCCTGTTTCATGATGCCATTAACTTTAACAAGGTTTCTGCGCCCATTCGCCGAAAAGCAACCCCAGAGCATGATACTCCCACCACTGTGTTTGACCGTTGGGACCTTGTTTCTCAGGTTGAACACTTCACCTTTCTCACACCTCTTAGACTTCCCCAACCCAGACACACAAGAACTAGTCTAGCCTTCGCAAAAGCTCACCTGGGTGAAGATATAAGCTTCTGGCTGTCAATGTTATGGACGGATGAACCAAAGATGGAGTTGTTTAGGCACAGAGATGGGGCTTTTGTTTGGCGTAAGAGGTGAAGCATTCAACCTGAAAAACACTGTCCCAACGGTCAAACAAGGTGGAAGGAGTATTATTCTCTGGGAATGCTTTTCAGCAAATGGGTCCATAAACCTTGTGAACGTTAATGGTGCTGTATCGGAATTTTGACATGTATGCGAGTTTACTTGGGTTCGGTACGATATTACTAGTGTGAAAGCTGACCTGCGGTGGGAGAGGGGAGAGGGGACAGTCGTACTGAGGCATGGTATGGAATAATCGTACCTAGTGTGAAAACGCCCTAGATTGCCACGAGCAGTCTTCTCTTTGAACACAACCTGCCCTTATATGTTGTTTAATGGGAGTCATATATGCTAATTTAAAACAACCGGCCACACGATTCCAATGAACGATCAAGTGGGATTCACCATTCAGCACACCTGGGTAAGAGCAGATTTGGAGGGTAAGTGCATTTGGTGCATCCGGAGTTTATTTCTCTTATTTTTTCGCAAAGAGAAAAAATAAGAGAAAATTTAAGAGAAATTTAAGAGAATGTTGCTGCATGAGGCCCATTGAAAATTAAATATTGTGTTATGACTTGAAAATCACAACAAAGAAAACCAGCAATGACAACTTAAACAAATTTATACTACACTGATTAGGTCCAAAAATTTCAACAAATAATCCCTGTGAAATCTTATAATAACACTCTAATGCCACTATGTAACTCTGATTCCAAAACAAAAACTCTCTCTCCAACTGAAGAAAATCACAGCATTTATTTGGAACATTCTGGAAAGATCTACAGGAGTAGATCCAGGCAAGAAGATGCCAGAAACCTCTAGAAAGCACAAGTCTATTTAATCACAAACAAGTGGTGTTGCATCAGATCATGTTTTGCTACAGACATACCACCAGAGGGTGCTAAATGATGAAAAAAATAAACAAATAGCTGACCAGTTAGGCAGCGCAAATAGTATGAAACAAATCCCCATTTACAAATGATATACAGTACTTTACATAAAATATTCATACATAACAATTGTGTATTCATGTATAATTAATTTAGTTTTTAATATATCAGCTGCTTATTGTCTAGCTCAGTGCCTTGCTGCATGACTAGATTTGTTGCATGTTTACAAGAAATGGCTAGTCAACAGCTATTTTTTTTCTCTCTTGTTAATTTCTTTAGATGGCTGTGGTTCTTGCCATTCACTGAGATGTGGATTGGGTTTGTCAGTTTGTAATCCTACACCACAGGTGTTAAGCAGATGCTTGATGACAAAAAATGGCTGATCTTTGTGAACCAGCTGTCCACCCCCCAGGCATCATGTGTTACAAGGACTTGCACACTTTAGAAGATGTGCATGCCATAACTCTGCACAGACCTTGTTAGCCCATTAAATGTGCTCTTGAACTGCATAAATTTTGGGAAAATGGCAAAGTTGCTCAGTATTTCCATAATCATGGACTCCTTTGAGCACTAAACCTGACTCCCTCCACCAGAAATCTTAAACTAGGCCATGGCTGGATCTTATACCAGATAATGGTCCAAAACAGGCAACCTGGTTAACCGAAAACCAGAGTAAGGTTTTGCCTTTCTATTGACCCAAATCTAATAGAGAACCTGTGGGATGAGCTGAAGATTAGTTTTTGTTGTTGTGTTGGCTATGCAGTATTTACAGGTGCTGGTCAACGAATTAGAATAATTTGAAATAGTGCAATCGTAAAATTTTAAAATGCATTTTTTGTCCAGAAAGCAAATCATGTGTTCATTGCGCCTGTCCTACTTGTTAGAGTAATCACAGAACTCGCTACCTGTACAAAAATTTGCTCAGCTGAGCTTTCCAAAAGGCCCATTTAGGCCATTTAACTGTGACACTGTTGTTTCATTGAATTAGAATAATTCATAAGTCATTTCATTGAATTTTATGAGTGCTTGAATTTTTGTTTTCTGTGAAGAGTGCTCACTGTGCAGTATAAAGTCAGGGTTGAGTAGAATTTCTAAGTTGTAAAATCAATCATGGGTAAGCAGCGCTACCTTTCAACCGGAATTGTGGCTCAAATTCAACCCTTCGCCAACAAGGCTTGACCCAAACTAAAATTGCTGAGCAGCTTTGCATCAGCCAGTCTTCCGTCTGCAAAGCTCTCTAGAAAGACTGGAGCAAGTGCACAAACTGTTCCGGCGTCCGAAAAACTTCTGCTTGCGACAACAAGCAGCTGAGAAAGATCGCAGTCAGCAACTGGTTCAAGACCACTTCTGAGCTCAGCGACTTGTGGAACGAGCAGACCAGCAACGTCTTGAGAGCAACCACTTATCGTCGTCTGCGCGAACTCTGCTTCAAATCTCGTGTTCCAGCAGTAAAACCAATGCTGAACAAGAAACAAATGGAGAAACGGCTGAAGTGGGGCAAAGAACACAGCGAGTGGACTGCTGAAGACTGACAGAAAGTGGTCTTCAGTGACGAATTATGCTTTTGCATCTCCTTCGGTGACCAAGGTCCTTGTGTCTGGCCGAAAAACAGCTTGAAGTTTTGGCATGGCCGGCCTACTAGCCTGACCTCAATGTCATTGAAAACCTTTGAGCCATCGTCAAGCGGAAAATTCGCGACAGAAGGCCGACTACGCTGGACCAACTGAAGCAGAACATCGCCACAGCCTGGGAAGCAGTGAGTGCAGAAACTTGTGCCAAGCTGGTCAAATCAATGCCGCGGAGACTTCAGGCAGTCATACAAGCCAAGGGGGCAACCACAAAATACTGAGAAAGTGATGATTCTAATTATAATAAAAATTACTCTAATTCAGTGAAACGGTTTCTCCATTATTCTAATTCAATAAAACACCAGTGTCACGGTTAAATGGCCTAAATGGGCCTTTTGGAAAGCTCAGCTGAGCAAATTTTTTACAGGTAGCGAGTTCTGTGATTACTCTAACAAGCAGGACAGGCGCGGTGAACACCTGATTTGCTTTCTGCACAAAAAATGCATTTAAAAATTTTACGATTGCACTATTTCAAATTATTCTAATTCGTTGACCAGCACCTGTAGATTATGGCCTTAGAGGGGGAAACAATGTATAGTAAAGGGGATCTTTGTGCTTTGGAGCAAAATATGCTTGCTTCTAGATGACATCTTTAGAGGGACACCCCCTGGATATCAGAAAATGTGGCTTTCTATTTGGGGAGTGTGGATGCTAGACTAGCCTACCTTCACGTCAGACCCATCCTGTCAAAAATATGCATTGCTTTAAGAAGCACAAAATATGTCAACAAAGACCTTTGATGTCTGAGCAGCTGAAGACCTTGAATGCTGGAAAACTTCACATATAGATCACACCTGGATCAACTGGTGTCCCCAGTTCCCCACACAATTACTTAGGAAGGCTGTTGAAAGGAAAGGTGATGGAATACACTGAGAAACAGCCCTGTCCCCACTTTTCTGGAATGTGTTGCAGGCATTATTTCCGATAAATAAATAAGTGAATAAATAGAGAAGGAAAAATATTAAACAGCTTGGATTTGCATTGTTTTCAATTTAATGTAGGTCAAATATGATTTACAGAGCACAAGTGCCATTTTTGATGACGCTCCAACTTTTCCTGTATTAAATTTATAATCATTACATCAGCATCAGAATGTTTTGTTAAAATTTTTTTTGATCATGTCTGTCATGTCCTCCCTGAAAGGGCTAATGATGATAATGAAGATAAAACACGCATGTGTAGTGCTTTTCAGGCCACCGGTTTATCATTCACAAAATAAAACCATGAAAAAGTGAAGCACAGATTGTTAAACTGCAACTTGTTGTTTGGCTATAATTATAAAAGGTTCGCCTCTGATCATTCAAACAATAGCATCATTAGTAACATGATGAGATTCTTTTCATTAGAGACAGATTCGCAGTCTGATTCACTGTCATTGCCACTTTCATTTACATTGTTGCATTTGTTTTGAATCTTTTTACTGTTTTTTTTTTTCTGCAGGCACAGGGAAAACAATGATCATGGACCTGTTTTACTCACATGTGAAGATTGCAAGGAAAAAGAGGGTTCATTTTAACGAATTCATGTTAGATATACATAAAAGTAAGGTCAAGTTTTCTGTCCCCCTATTATAGAACAGATCACTCCAATATACAGATATCTGACAAGTTAATTTGCTAAAAAGACTGGCCAGTTTAGTCACAAACATAATATTAAATGTGCTGTCTGTGCGAATGCTGTTTGTGAGTGCTCCTGTTCGATTAAGTGGTAATATATGACTTTTAAGTGTGCACTGTAATTAAATGTATAAACTGTTGTGTGCTTTGTAAATGTAAGATAATGCATGCAGGCATTTTAATGGTTTGTAAGCTCAATTTGAGGCATTTTGTTGAAAAAATGTATGTGGGGGATGATGATGTGGCCCCTTTATTCTACATAGGTGAAAGAGTGCTGGAATTGTTTTTTGTCCTTTCAAAGGCAATCGGATGGCATTAGTGGGGCTAATGAACAGGGCGATAGCATTGAAATAAGCTTTCACTACTGCCAGCATATGACAATATATAGGCTACACCATGTCTGCCCACCCCTGTTTCTGGAGAGCTACCATCCTGAAAGTTATCACTCCAACCAAAGCAAACCACACCTGTTTTCCCAGTTACAGATCTTGATAAGCTGCTAATGAGCTGAATCAGGTGTGTTGAATTAGGGTTGGAGCAGAAACCTACAGGATGGTAGCTTTCCAGGAACAGGGTTGGGTAGCCCTGGGCTACACACTCCAGACTGCAGCAGCATTAAAAGGGGTGTAATGAGTGTGTTTTATTAGGAGAAATATATTACCCTGTAAAACTTGCTCTTTTAGGGAAGGAATTGTTGTTTACCTGCACAACCTTAGCAAGTGAATCACTTTGAGCCTGTACCTGGGTGATTGTGTCTGGATCTGTTGTGTTCTGTGGTTATTTTAGCTGAATGAGTGTTACTGTGACTGAGTACCGGGGAACAGGTGAGAAGCAAGTGCCTTCTCTTGAGATGTATTTTGTAAAGTTAAATCCATCCCCACCAGCTGTTAAACAGGGTGTGTTATCTGTCCCGTCTTTTGATAGGGATTCACCGTCTTAGACAAAGCCAGCCGAGGCGAACTTTGGGGAACATGTCCAAATTCTACGACCCGATCGCACCAGTTGCTCAGGAGATCAGTGATGAAACCTGTCTGTTGTGTTTTGATGAGTTTCAGGTAGGGATTATGTCTCGTTTCCCTTACATGCAAGCACTTAATGTGTTACAGTTCCAGCTCCATTTCTGTGTTTAATGCTATGAATTGTAAAGTTCTTGGTCTTTTTTTAATGTGAGAATTTTTTCCACCTGCATACAGCAATGATTGCACTATTATTAGAATATACAGATGAGAATATTGAAATCTCATGTTTTAGAAACTGCATATGCACATACAGTTCATGCTTTGTCTTGTATGCTGCCATCTGGATCATTATCTACTACTGTAAAAAGCACAAATTATTGTTTTTTTTTCACAATAGCAATTTGATTATTAGTTACCACTAAATTTATTTGGCCAAATTGAATTCGGGAAGATAAAATATTCTCTCATAAGTCAAGGTTCTGAGTAAATTCTAATCTAATGCGGGTTATTACCACAGTAATAAGTAAGCAAAATAAATGGACTGAACAAGAGGAATCTTACTCTGTTTCTGGAGATTGACAGTCCTGTAGCTTTTCACCTCTGGCCCTTACAAAGTACACTTTCCGCAACTAGAAATTTTTGACTCGGGTGTGCCAGATTTTGGTTGAAATGAAAACCTTCTTTGCGCTAAACTTTCATGCAGTGCTATCTACTTGATTACAGGAAATCCAAGACAAACCTATATCCAGCACTTTAATCAGTCATTGAAGGCATGCCTTATACCATCAAAATGAATCTGAAAGGAGAAGTAGAAAACCTTAAAACATTCAATGAGTTAGAGTTTTGTTTGTAAAAATAAATTAAATGTTAGAGATTTTTACTGACACTCTGGAGAAAAAGAAACCAAGTAGTTGATTTTTCTTTGTAATGGTTGGGACTCCTTGTGGCTAGTCACCTTGACTGTAAAAAAAAAAGAAACAAATCTAAACAGGCTTGAAAGGATATGACTCAAAAGGCCACTCAAAATCTGTGTTGTTGTGAACAGGGTTCAGTGCAAAATCAGATTGAGTTTCAAATAGTCACTAGGCTTTGCCAAACCACCCATTCAGTGTAGTGTTGCCTCTCTTTTTCTATCAGTCTTTCTTTTCCTGCATACTCCGGTGGCCCTGTTAACCATCAAACAGTGCAGTGCCATCTAGTGACTAATATTTTTGCTGCCGCAACACATCAGGCAGGTTAGCCCTGGTTTTTATAGTAACTACTATAATGAACTATCCTTGGTCATTCCATTTTGGTGGACTTTATGACTAGTGAGAGAGATTTTTTACACTCTACACCCCTGAATTCAATCTTGAACAAAGCTGCAGTGTTCAATGGAGGATATGAAGCGCCCGATTATTCTTAGACCATAAGTTGGTAGTATCTTCGGAAAATATACTGCCTGAAGACAATTGACATAACACAGCAATATTGAGCGACATAGTATGAAAGAAACTTTTTGGATTTTACATGCTCGCTGTACTGAGGGCTGATCTGACCACTGCAAATCATAATCTCTCAGTGTTTCCCAAACCTCTCCTGGAGTACCACTTGTCCTGCATGATCTTTCCCTGCTCCAGCACAGGTGATTCAAATGATCAGATTTATCAACCACTGAATCTGCTTGATAATGAGTGGGCGATTTGAATCACCACTGCTGGAGCAGGGAAGGATCCACGACATGCAGGACGAATGGTACTCTAGGATAGGTTTGGGAAACCCTCCACTAGTTCAATACAAAGAACAATGTTTCAGTAGGTATAGAGAATGCCACATCCAATGCAACCCAGCACGTAATTGAGAAAATTTCATGAATGTTGCAATAGAAATGCCATTGTGAGGTGGCCTGTGTATTTTTATCCCCCGTCAACACGAAGTGGGAGGGGGATATAGGTTTGACCTCCGTCCGTCCGTGCGTCCGTGCGTCCGTCCGTCCGAGATAAAGGGGACAGCTTTACTCAGAAAGTACTACAGATACAGTAACCAAATTTGGTGTGTAGCTACAGACCATAAAGGCCTTGATCGAGTTCGAAAATGAGAAGCGCACGATTGGCGGGGGATGTTGTAGACCATGTCGACTTGTTTAATATGAAGAGGTTTTAGATTGACGCTTCAAATAGAGGCAGGTGAATGTGGTTTTTAAAGTGATACAACACTACAAAAAAAAAGTGTCATAGGATCGCGCTTCATAAACTGGCTTTCGTGTCGCTTTTTGTAGCTTTTGTTTCCCTTTACCTTTCATTTCCCCATTCAAGAATGATGTTTGAAGCACATTATCAGAGAGATTATCACTTTTCCCCAAAAGCCAACTTTAGTCCACAAATGAGCCGATATATCCTGAGGAAGCATGACCTTTTGAATAATAGTGCAGGATTTCTTATGGCAACAATCTGTGTTTGTTGCGGACATGATAAAAGTAACAGCCACACTTTATGAAATGATATTTATTATTTTTTTCAATCACATTTTCTGCATGTATCCCAATCCGTACGCCACTAATCTGTACGCAATCAGTGTCTAAATGGTGCCTGAACATGTTTATTTATTAATTTCTTTGTTTTCATCTCCCAGTCGTAATGTAGTTCAGAAACACACACACTTTTTTCCGGATGCATAACAAGTAGGAGCGGGCCGACCAATCAGCAGGCCCTGATCCTCACTCATGTAAATGGAGCGTTCGTTTTTTAGACACTCTTTTCTTTCTTAAAGTGAGTCGTAATGGAAAGCGACTGTAGGTCATATAAACCTTTTCTCTTAAATGCTAATGAAATTTCTCCATTCTCTTCATTAGCGCACTGCCATTATCAGTAATTTGTAGCCCCCTCCTCTGTTGCAGCCCGTAATGAATGTGCGGCATTGAAAAGGGCCGAGTGGAAGAGAATGCTTGAGCCATTGTCTCGCCTTTAGTCAGACTGTAAAATGACTCATCTCTGGAGTTGCGCAAGTAAGGGTGCAAGATCAAAAGATCTTAATTTGGCACCCGCATGCGGCAGACAAAAGTGACTCTTGCTGTTGTAATTGGATGCTCATTTGAATATTAGCATGTTGTTTTGTAAAAGTGGCGCGGAGCTCTCCCTGTGAAAGGTTTCTGTAATATCGCAATCAATACTGCATATATGCAAAACAAATAGAGATTAAATAAAAGGTCGTAATTGCTCTTTTCAAAAGCGCTGAGAATATGAGTCCATTCATGCCACACGCCTCTCATCTTGAGAACTGGACGACCGCGGTGCCGAGCTTTTGTGGCGGTCTCGTCGCCCAGATGAGAGGGCTTCTTCAGCTAGCGGTATGGATGCAATAAGGAATGGCACTGCTCGTGCACAGAGGCCACTGTGTGGTCTAGTCGCAAAGGCCGCGGATGCCACGGCGACCAACACCAGCATGGTGTTACATGAGTCAGGGTGCTGAGCAGGAAGGGGCTTGTAGCTGTGGCCATGCATATCCTGCACTGCCTCAAAAGTATTTGGACTGTTACTGTCTTGTGTTGCTCAGCAATCCAGAATAATTAAATAGAACAACATATTTGAAGAGAAAAGTATCAGCTTTGAGTGGTTGGCTTGAATTTGAGGGCTATCACATCTACAGTCTACCATAAAATGAAGAAAACTCCATCCGTTTGTCTATCCATCCATCCGTGTGAATCAATTTTTTTCATCAATGTGTTGGCTGATCAATCTGAAACTGCAAATGTGAGTTGGCTCTGGCTTAAACAGGGACTGACTAAGATGTTTTTTTTCCATTTTCCGCATCCCTGAAAGTCTGCACATCATTGTGGCGTGCCAAGCCTCAGGTGTGGACTAGTTGAGTGATTTTTTTTTACTGATTTATTTTTTTTCAGGAAATTTAGGCTCGGCAAAAAAAAAAAAATCACCACTTTGATTAAACTAAGCAAGTACGTAAGCCTTCCATTGGATAATTACTGCAGTGACGAATATGCTTCTGCTGGTAACAAGTTATTTAACCTTAACTGATGCAGGGAGTTGCTTCTCATTTCTGAAACGGCCATGTCGGAAGACATATCCTGTGGTCACGGTAAAGACCTTGCACTATTTTAGAAAGGTCACATTTTTGAACTACATCAATGAAAGAGAGCAGAGTTTTGAAACTACTAAAATTAAGTATTCAAAACTGTCCAATGCATTATTAAAACCTGGAAGGATGGTGGTGAACCATCATCTTCGAGGAAGAAATGTGGAAAAAAAATCTTGAATGATTATGCTCGGAGATCACTGAAATGTGTAGTGAAAGCAAATTGTAAAAAGTCAACAGTAGAAATCACCAATATTTTTAATTGTGAAGGGAAGAGCATTTCCTCATGCGCAATGCAGAGGGAACTCGAGGGATTGGGACTAAACAGCTGTGTAATTTTAAGAAAACCACTCATCAGTGAGGCTAATTAGGAGGGGAAGAAAAGGCTTCAATTTGCTAGGGAGCTCGAAGATTGGACTCTAGAGCAATGGAAGAAGGTCATGTGATTTGATGAATCCAGATATACCATGTTCCAGCATGATGGGTGCATCAGGGTAAGAAGAGAGGCTAATGAACTGATGCACCCATCATGCCAAGTGTCTACTGTGCAAGCCTGTGGGGGCAATGTTATGATCTGGGGGTGCTTTAGTTGGTTTGGTCTAGGTTCAGTAATGAAATGTGCCCAAAAAATGAGGTCATCTGACTACCAGAACATACTGAATGACCGAGTTTTTCCATCAATGGATTTTTCCTCCCTGATCCCTCGGCATATACCGTGTTGACAATACCTGGATTCATCCGGCTCAAATTGTGAATGAGCGGTTCTGGGAGCGTGAGACATCATTTTCACACATGGATTGGCCTCTACAGAGTCCAGACCTTAACCCCATTGAGAATCTTTGGGATGTTCTGGAGAAGACTTGATGCAGCAGTCCGACTTCTCCATCAGTAATACAAGATCTTGGTGGAAAATAATTCAATTCTGGGCAGAAATGAATGTTGTGACATTGCATACGTTTATCACAATGATGCCACAGCAAGTGTGTGCCGTAATCAAAGCTAAAGGGTATCCAACAAAATATTAGAGTGACTTTTTATTGGCAGGGCGATGTATTTTCATATGTATTGACAGACTGAACAGCAGCCTGTACTGTAGCTTATGCAAATAATAAAAAATAAAAAAAATACTGTCCATAATAAAAAGTGGAGATGTGGTACTTGCGCTGAATAAAACTCTTAGTTGTTGAGATGCGTCAGTTTTCATGGAATAAATTCTTAATAATCCTCGATTTCACTGTCATTACATTCTGGACTGCAGTGAGTCTCAGCATAAAACAAGTCAACAAGTCCATTGCTGGGAATTCTAGTCTCTCTGAGAGAATGCTGCACTGGGCCTCCCATTACTCATACAACGCGGGCCCTCGCTAGCAGTGGATACTTATGCACCATTAACATCATATGTAAAAGATGGTAAAACAGGAAAGATTCCCATTACTATGACTTGCAAGTATTCAAGTCAGGTAGAAAGTCTATCAAGACATCAGTGCCGAGGGTTGTTGTACAATTATACTCTGTTTTTGAATTGTAGTCTGTTAATGAAACAAAATATTATTGGGGTCCAGTTAAAAAAGAATGAAATTGGATTTAATTAAGCTACCTTTAACAGTGGAGTTCAGCTGACTCTTGGGCATTATTTACTTCTCAGTCGAATATATCGTAGCTCTTGGTTATAATTATCAGTTGGATGTTGTTGTGAAGGCTATTTAAGAGTAGATTAGTAGGTATTTATGGGAAATTCCATATGACGTGAAGACACCATTAGAATCCATGTCACTTTTCTCCCCACTGGCAATGGCTTCTTCCATGAAGTCCATGCAGTTGTATCCTTGTATCATAAGGATGTTGGTTGGCATGGGCAGAATTAGTTTGTTCAGCGGGTGCAGAGGTGGTATGATTACGGCTGGGAGCCAGAGAAATGGCTGTTCCCTGGATTATTCATGGGACAGTAATGGCGGCCTCTCGAACCACAATGAATCTGCTTGTTTTTTCTTTGTGTGGGGCCATCTGGTGAGTTGTTTGGTCTGCCATTGTGATGTGGTTTCTGTTTCATATCGCTCCATTTTTTTCTCCCCCCACACCTCGTGTCATTATCTGAGCCAGGGCTACTTGTCCTCATTTCCACAGAAAAACCGCTTCATGACCGTTTGCAGTCAGGCGCTGGGGGAGAGAGCGGGGCTAGAAAAAGGGGGAATAGAAATGTAAAACACCTGGTATTCACACTGGATCTCATTAATTAGCAGAAGGCAACAGTGGAGTGCACGACACTCATCTCCTGCCCCGCCTCAGCCACGGCAGTGGAAGATAGGATCAAGTTGCCCAAGGAAACAAGAAGTTCTGTTAAGGAAGAAAATGTGGATGGTTTGAAAAATCTGGGGATGTGCTTAATTATAGCCCTCTGTCGTTACTGGGCACTTGTAATAAGATAGTGGGAGATCTTCTTGCTCCTGTCTCTTTTGCTCTCTTGCTCTGTCCTCCTCCGCCTTTCTCTTATGTGCCTTCTCTCTCCCTTGCTTGATTAATGCCTGCTGTTTTTTTTTCTGCTGGTGAGAAAGGAGTGAGAAGATCCCTCTCTGTTCCTCTTTTTGTCTTGCTCTTGTGAACTCTCTCTTACAATGTAATAAAACAGATAGTTTGCGTGTTTCCTGCCTCTTGCCAAAAGGATACTAGGATAGGCCCTTGTTTCCGGTGATCGTGATGAGGAATTGGTGGATTGGACAGGGAGTGGATGGATGGATGAATGGATTGAATGTAAGTGTGAAGACTTCCTGTTCTCCCCACAGGTAACTGATGTAGCAGATGCCATGATACTAAAGCGGCTGTTTGAAACGCTCTTCCTGAGGGGGGTAGTAATGGTGGCAACGTCAAACAGACCCCCGGAAGGTGAGGCATTATATCGATCTTCTTTGGTACAAGGCTAGTGTGCTCAGAATATTCCCCACTAAATGGTTCCTCTAAATCCTCCTACTCTATTTGTGTCCCGTTCCTTTTTTTTTTTTACAAACCCATCAAGTCCTGCTCAAATGAATTTTTTAAATCCTCATTCATTTTGTGGGGGCTGGGGGGCGGCATGTGGCGAATCCACGACACTGGTCACATGGAGGAAGTCGCTGGCTTCCTATCAAATCTGAACACTGAACTTCTGTCTCTTTCTTTGATCTTACTCTGCAGAGCATTAGGTTTTAGGTCTCAAAATTAATTTACAGAAATCCAATGGCTGCATTAGAAATACAGCGGATTTCTGTTGGAATGCAGTTTCGCAGAAGACTGATTATCATTCAGTAAACTTACAATCAGGGGTGCAGCTAGAAAATTGAACCCCTTGAAAGACTAATGTTCTGGACCCCCATAATGCGGGCTCATTTCACCTGTGAGCCCACCCACACTGTTGGCCCCGAGATCGATCCCACCTTCCAACCCGCAGGCAATGGCCCTTACAATGATTGCTAAGTACCGATGGAGATACTATTGGGTTTAACAAGGGAGGACAGTTTACCTCTCTACTTCCACTTTCATCACGTCAAGCAATGTTTAGATAGCTTTGACCAGCTGGCTGATGGACCAATTTATACACTTACCTTAAATCTAGCATTAGCTTCTCTGCTGTCAGCCGTAACATTTACCTTGACCTTGCGGGTTGGGTTTTACAGCCTTCATGTTGAGCGGTTTGTAGTTTGCAGCCATGAGCTGCTGTTAAATTTGAATTGAGGTATATTGTTTGTAGATCATAGTACCATTATGCTAATAGAGAGAGATGATTTGATCTTTTCTGTCAGAAAGAGCCCCTTTGATAAGCACTGCGGTGGTGCTTCTGTTCACCTGCAGTAGCCTCTTAATATACTCTCTATAGAGGGCTGATGGAGGAAGAATGCCATCCAAAGCTAGCTCTCTCAAAGCTCTTCCTTTATTCTTAATTACTGCTTTTTGAATTTGAGTATTTACCATATTGTTGGGAGGGCAGTCCTAGGGGGGTTTGATTTAAGCTCAAACCTAAATGGTTTGCATTCCCGCTCAATCTTAAAGACATAACGATTCTCCCCTGTACCCTCCCGTTGAGGAGCTCAGTGTATTTTGAGGGGAAATATGTGCCTCATTACTATTATGGTCACTGCTGTTGTTTGCATAGTCCTGGTTAGGATGGCCGATATTTTAATTTGTACAAGTAACTCAGGTGCATACAGTCATTGGCTCTGAAACCTCCCTCAATGGCAGCTCATCTCATGTACATCGGGAAACTTGTGCATTATTAATTGCCAGTGAGTTTCGCTCCTGCCATGCATATGTAATAGAAGTGGACACATTGCAGTTCCCATGTCTTCTTAGAGAATGCTAATATCCTGTTATTCAAGTGCTCAGTCATTGATGTTTTGAGCGCTGTTGTAGGCCAGCTTTGCAGATTTTGATTCATCGTTTTGGCTGGGGAGGGAGGGCGGGTACAGCTCATAATTATGAGCTTTTTCATTTTAATTAGAGGGTTAATGGAAATATGCATAATTTCTTTTATAGGAACAGACATGTAACATGAAAGCCTCAGAAATTCCTGCTTAACTCTCGTTTTTAAGATCCTGGCTCCACAGCTCCGCAAGTGGTTTCTCCGTTTGAACTTGAAAAACCTTCCTCTTATACCGTGTATTAATTTTTGTTTGTTACTTGAAGAGGTTTCGTAATTTGAGGCTGTGGTCACACATCAGTAGCGCATTTTCTACGTGTGTTGCTCACGTGTATAACCCATGTGACTCGCGTGGCCTAAGCCATGTTTAATGTGTTTTGGGCGGTACAGTAACATAGCCGTGACATTTCCCTTTTCGCTTGGCATAGCCATTGAACGAGGCAATTTTTCGCAAAGCAGGATTACTTTGTTAGCTGGATAATTACTCTGTGGGTGAATTTCTCTCAAATCTGTTTTTTTACAACTGAAGTTATGAGTATTATTGTGGGTTTTCTTAGCATTATTATGTTGCTTAGTTGTTCTGGAGATATCCCTCAGTTCTGTGGACTCAGCTCCAAAAATATCTGTAAAAAATGTGAGAGAATTTTTGCTCAACTAACACAGAATCTATGTGCACTGAAGTGGCGCCATAGCATGTGAGTTTTGTTTCTGAAATTATATCAACTTAGCTTCAGAATCATCACTGTCTTTTTCGCCTCGATTCAGCTTCGTTTGAAACGCCGACTGAACGTGGCTTCTGCGGCCCAAGCAGCCGCAAGCGTTTTTTTTGCTTTGTGGCTTTGTGTTTGCCCGTGCTGCTTCAGACAAAATTTGCTCCACTGAGCTAATTGAAATTTTCATTCATTTGGGCCTTACATATTGTGCGCTCGGAAAACAAGCCTGTTTTCTTTAACGCGAGCGCTCATTGTTTGAGAATGTAACAAATTTCGTGTGCTGCTGGTGAAGAAATCAATT
This sequence comes from Gymnothorax reevesii, assembly GCA_029721435.1. Taxonomy (NCBI): domain Eukaryota; kingdom Metazoa; phylum Chordata; class Actinopteri; order Anguilliformes; family Muraenidae; genus Gymnothorax; species Gymnothorax reevesii. The sequence goes on from CM056576.1 coordinate 46,223,720, forward strand.
CCTCTTCTTGCTCATCCCCTTTGTGTCCTCCTATTTATCCCTTCAATGGGAGCTTTATTTGCCAATCAGGGAGGGAAAAAGGATATTATTAGGGCTAAACAGTAGAGCTAATACCAATTTTCTCTTTCAGATCTGTATAAAAGCGGACTGCAGAGGGCCACTTTCCTCCCGTTCATCACTCTGTTGAAGGTAACGATGAAGCATATGAGCAGTTTTTAAAAATGTATTTTTTCACGTGAGGGTGAATATGTCTGTAAGCAGGGACCGCTTTGATCATGCCAGGTACGCGGAAAGGGACCGTTCGCGCAAATCGTTACAAAGGGACTGGACAGTGAATAATGAACAGGCTGGACGAGAGAATTATCATGTCTGCCTGCATTTCAAAGTGAAGGGGAATGGAAGCCACTGATGCACTAAAACTACTTTGCAATTTAATTACATTATTGCAAGCAGGTATTGGCTTTAAGCAGGTTTTGTTTTTGCCTCCTGCAATTACAAAGGCGATCCAGCGTACAATAAACAGGAGAATTATTTTCATGCATTATTTGAGAGGGGAAAATTCTTCCACAATTAATAGGTATTTAAATATGCAGCGAGATTCAAATGCAAAAAAAAAAAAGAGATTGTGTGCCCACCTGTGTTTCTCTGCGCGCGCTCTCAAACAATGGTGTGCATATTTTAAAACGCAGCGCAGGAAAGGGGGAAATGCCCAAAGCTTGGTGTCAAAACAAGCCAATCATCCAGTCGCTCCTGCAGCTCCTTATCAAGGCAAGATACAATGTACAACATTTCTTCGTTGCATATTCTGTTATATTCTAAAAATAAATATTTTACTTATACTTCCTAAATCTGGCCAATCATATGCTGGCGTAGGCTCTGACCCTGATATGACCCTGATCAGTAATAAGCTAGGTAGATAATAGACGGGAGGACTTCTTTTCTAACCGACTGCTCCCCACAATTTATGTTGCCATTTTTACTGGTTTTACATGTGCCCCTCTCTACCCCTCCACAGCCATACAAGAAGTTGAGTGCTCCCTCCTCTCATAGACACACACACACGCTAGCCCGAGTTTGACAGAACAAGGAGCACACAGCTTTACACAGGCAGCTTAAGCCAGCTGGAGGACAGGGCACCATCGTTCAAATCTTGGTCCTTGATAGCCGAGAACTGCTGATTTTCCAAACTCCCATTGCCTGGGAGTCAAGTATGAAGACTACCTGACCAATAATTAACGCTTAATGTATTGAGATAATTAATGGGTAGAAAACAAAACTAAGGCCGGATCTGGATTGGAAATCTGTGCCTTAGGGTACAGTCTACACTGTTGAGCACTACTACAACTGACAGAACTGCTTTGTGCTGGACTTCAGCTTTCCATAGTTCTATGTACTTAAACTTCTAGGTCTTCTGTAGTTCTCTTGAACTAAAACACTGTGTTTTTAAAACACTTTAAACACTGTGTTTAAATCATACACTTTGGTGCACAAGGCATTGTAGTATACTAGATGGGGAATTTGACTCGGGGTGGCACGGTGATGCAGTGGCTAGGGCTGTTGCCTGGCAGTAAGATGTTTGTTGGTCCAAATTTGGCCGTGGGCCTTTTTGTGTGCAGTTCACCTGCCCTTACTTCTTGTTCGGATGTCCTCTAGGTGGCATAGTTTCCTCCATCAGCCCAAAGCCATGCTCGCTAGGCTTATGGGAGACTCAATATCAGGGCTCTCCAAATCTGGCCCTCAAATCCAAATACAGTCCTGGTTTTCCTTCCTTACAGGAAATTAAGTGAACAGTTAATGCTGCCGATTGGCCAGATTGTCATCTCACCTGACTCCCAGGTAAAGGGAGGGTGGAAAACAAGCAGTTCTCCGCCCTCGAGGACCGTGATTTGAGGAGCCCTGCTCTAGTTTGTCCACAGGTATGAGTATATGAATGAATATGTCGGCCCTGCTCTGGATTTTTGATTTCATGGGGTGTTTCCCAGCCTCTCTGCTATTTGATGCTGGGATAGGCCTAAGCCCCTCTATAGTCCCGGTTTGGGAAAAGGGAGTTAAATGACAGATAGATGGATAAAACTGGGCTTACAACCCAGAAGTTGCAAGTTTGATTCTCAAGAAGGACTCTCTCATTGTACCCTTCAGAAAGATAGCTCCATTGTTTCACCATAAATCCAGCTGTGTAAATGATGCTAAAAATGACCAAAGTCCTTCTGGATTAGAGTGTGTGCAAAATGCCAGGGATGTAATATTTCATTTGCAATGAAAAAAACAGATGATTTATAAGGATAAATGGAGGATTGAGTATTTAGGTTCTCCTCACGCTTGACCTACCTGACACTACGAGACCTGCTATTTCTCATGCGATCAGTCACTATGCCATGTAGCTAGATGTTTTAACATTCATTGAAGTGCTATTGATAATGACAAGGAGACAGTGGATGGTAAAAAAAAAGTATGTAATATTGATTTTAGAATGAATTCGCTTGCGGGTAGAAGTTTTAGAACAGTTGAGAAGGTTAAAAATTGGGTGGCTGGGCGCGAGCTGGCAATGCCGTGGAATGTCGAAATGTCTTCCGCCGCGGCAGCTCCTTTTACTCTCTCACTGAATTTCTATTAAGAGATTAAGTTTGGGTTTTTTCCCTGAAGAACTGGGGGATTGGGGTGATGGTGGTGGCAGGGGTGAGGGGGTTAGTCCTCCTAGTGTTCTGTTCTGTTTTCTCCGGGGTGTGTTGAGGAGGTGGTTCTTCGCACAGCCCCACTAGCCTGAGAAGTCATCTCTCTGAAGCGTCTGTTAATCCACTCTGATTGGGGGTGTTAATGCGCACCCCCCCCCTCACGCCTGCCTTTCTGTCTTCGGCACCCTTTCCCCTGCCTCTGTGTCCCCATTGTGGTGCCATCTGTTTGAGCAGTGGTTGACCCACGGCCCACCGTCCTGCCTTCCGAGAGTCCCTGCACCAGCTGACTTTAATTGACGAAATTAAAGCTGTCAGGCCCTGCTCCCATTGACTCCTGGGGAGGTCTGTGTAAATGGGTGTGGGCTCGAGACCTGGGGGGTCAAGGGGGGTGTATCTTGGACATTGGGTGGGAAGATTGGATCGGGGGTGTCAGAGCAAGTCTTCTTTTCTGAACCCCCATTGGCCACCTGGGCCGAAATGATGGGGTCAATCCCGCACTGATGTCTTAACTTGCCAATTGACTTCATATTAGTGAGAATCCCGCCTTCACCCTCTCTGGAGACCTCCAGGGGACCTGGCTGTAAGTGTAGCGGGAGCCCCCAGGGAAGGGCCCTGAGGACCTCAGCATCATTCTGGCTGCAAAGAGGGAATGCTGCGGGAAAAAGCTGCCCCCAGCACTTTGCGTGACTAGCAGAGAGGCTGCTGGAGATGCAGGTTTGCACACAAGGCGTTAACTTGTCAACTAATTGCAGTGTTGGTGGCACTGGGCTCCTGCTTGGTCACATCGTAGAAGCAGGTGTCTTACAATGCTGTGAAAAGGCATTTGCCCCCATCAGGATTTCTACTATTTTTGCATATTTTTTACACTTAAATGTTTAAGATTATTAAACTAATTTCAGATTAGGCTAAAATATCCTGAGTAAATACAAAATGCAGTTTTTAAATTATGTAACTTAATCAAGGAAAAAAGCTATCCAACCCTATGAGGCCCTGAGTGAAAAAACAATTGTCTTCTTTATCACAAAAGCTGCCAATTAAACAATTTTACTTGACAATTGAGCGCAATCTCACGACACTACACAATCTACACATAACTGAAATAGAACTTCAAGAATAGATGGGAAACAACGCTGTTGACATCTATCAGTCTGGACAGAGTAACAAAGCCATTCCTATGCCTCTAGAACTTCAGCAAACCACAGTGAGGGCCATTAGTTACAAACAGAGAAAACTTGTAACAGTGGTGAATCCTCTCCGGAGTGGCTGGCTTACCAAAATTCCTCCTAGAATGTATTCGTGACTTATCCAGGAGGTCACAAAAAAAACTCAGACTAACATCTAAGCAGCTGCAGCCCTCACTTGTCTCAATTAAGATCAGTGTTCATGATTTCACAATGAGAAAGAGACTGGGCAAAAATGGGTCCACAGGAGAGCTGCAAGGTAAACACCACTGCTGACCAAAGGTAACATTAAGACTCATTTCACATTTGCAAAAAACATCTTGATGACTCAGAACATTTTTGGGGTGATATTCTGTGGGCTGATTGGTCAAAAGTAGAAGTTTTTAGAAGATATGGGCGTAAAGTTAAAGGGCATCTAAATTTGATTCTCAGACGTCCAATGTTTACAAAAAAAACGTCAATGTTTACAAACAAATCACTTGCTTTTGTTGACATCTTGCATTGTCACATGACCAATTTCATTCACAAACGAATGTTTTGTATACATGCGTAGATAATACTTCTATTTCGGTTCATTTGCGCAGGTGCGGCTCGCTGATTGGCCGATAAACAAAAACAATGGGAATCGACTTTAGATGCCCTTTAACACAGCAGTCCACAGTAAGAATGTCCTACCAACAGTCAAACATGATAGTGGTCGTGTGATGGTCTGGGGCTGCACACACACGTGCATACAGACACGCACACACACTGCCACCGCACAGCAAGAAGGTCGTGGGTTTGTATCCCACCTGGGGCCTTTCTGGAATTTGCATTTTCTCCTCGTGTTTGCTTGGGTTTCCTCTAGGTGCTCCGATTTCCTCCCACAGTCCAAAGATATGTGCATCAGGCTAACTGGAGATGCTAATTTGCCCATAGGTATGAGTGTAAGAGTGAATGGTGGGTGTATAGCGTGTGAACCCCGCGATGGATTGGCGAGCTGTCCAGAGCAGGTCTCTGCCTTTTGCCCAGAGTCAGCTGGGATAGGCTCCAGCTCCCCCGCAACCCTATGGATGGATATATATACTGTATATATACTGAAGGACGTTAGTTCTGCATATATGAATTACGATGTGAGTCCCAACCCAATGATGGTGCACTTTGATTATGATGGAATAATTGATTATGTTTTGCTAAAAGTAATTGAATATGCAATAAAACCAACTTTTCGTCAACTTCCTAAAGCCCAATGCCCCCCTATTGGCAATACAGGCTTTTCAAATAACTTGTCGTGAGGCTCTGACCCTTAAACGCATAATTGCTGTCAAGCTGTTTCTGTTTAAAATCCCTTTATTAATGATCACACTATTTATTTCCTGAATAATCAAGACCAATATATAAGCCTGTGATTATAAAGAAAGTATTAAGAAATGAAAGATCACTGAAGGGTTTCATTGACGATGTACTTAACGGTGATATTGTATTGATGGAAAAAAAACTAATTATGATAATAAATAATTACTTAACCCAGTGCTTTCCCTGAGCTCCATCTCCCATTCCAGGATTGCAGTGCAACCAAATTTACTTTAAGATTGCACTTAATCATAATGTTTTCAGCGTTCAAAAGAGTAGGTTGCGGGGAAGCATAGTTGCACGGTGGTTACTGGGTGAAGCATTAATAATAATTTATTAAATTACCAATGCTTCTTACGTCGAAGCGTTGGTAATTGAATTATTTAGTAAATTAGTTATTAGTGCATTGTGAAAGTTTGCAGCATGGTATGCATTTAAAATCATTTAATACGCATGCCGTACATAAAACTTTCAATGTAGCAAATGTGGTCCTTTCTCAGTCCAGCTTCTGGGAAAGTTATAGGTAGGCTATAATACGAGATTGTATGCACAGTAATTATCTAATTATACAAAATCTAAACATTATCTAAGTACCATCTTTAGTGGCATTAACGACGTAACATTCTGCTTCAAGATTGAATTTCGAGAAATTTCAGTCAATTATCGCTAATTCAATCTCCTATTGTAGCCTTCCTCGTTGGCGCAAAGCTTGATGTCTTAATCATTATGGCAACGCAGCTTATTGGAGGCCCATTTGCTTTTTAAATTAATTCAATGTATCATGCTATACTTACTCGGAAATGGGTTGACATTACCGCATTATGGTAATGTCACTGATTGTAGACAGAGTTTTATTTTTACATGAGCAGCTTCACCATGCGGACCTGAGTCAGCAAAACTGCATTTTTAGAAGCATTGTTTTTTGGGCATATCAAGCTGATCTTACGCAGACGCAGAAAAAAAAATACCATTTTATGAACTACAGGAATTCAGAAGCTTCGTGAGACATTGACTTTTTATGTTACCATTAATGTGGAGAGGAAATTGCTTGATAATTATTGCAATTAAGAACAATGCAAGCTTAGGGGAAATGGATGTGGATTGATTCTCGCAACTGAACAAATTAACACGTATTTGGTAATTATGAAACCTACATGGAAACTGGTTTTGAGATGTTATGTGCTGTAAGGCGAGGTGAACACAGTGCCATAATCTCTCCAGCGGCAGCTCTGGAGTGGAAGAGGGTTTCATTCTGGCAATAATTATTTTAACCTAACTAATGTAGTGCATAGCATCTCATTTAAAAAAAAAAATCATGTTAGCAGGCATGTCCTTTAGTGGCAGAAAAGATGTTACAGTATTTCAGAAGGGAAAAGTTGTTGGCATGCATCAAGCAAAGATAAAAATGAATAAGGAAAACAAGCATGAGGAATCACCATAAAGTCCTGACCTTAACCATATTGGGACATGCTCGAGAAGACTATAGATGGGTTCAACCATCTCATCGTGAAGATAAGATCTTAAGCCAGAAAAAGTAAGGCTACTCTGAAAATAAATGTTCTGATGTTGCATACAGTTGTCAAAACAATGACTCAATGAATTTGCACTGTAATCAAGTTACAGGGGTTCCAACTAGATATTTGAGTGTGTGACTTTTTTTTGGATGGGCAGTGTATGTGCGACCATGCATTCATGACTCACTCATATTGGTACCCGCTGTCAGTATCCTCAAATGAAAAATCCTTCCTACGCCCATGACTTAGGATTCAAACCCACAGAAAAGGAGTAGCCCAATAACTTTGAAGAACGAATTTGTCAAATTTGCTGAAAAATGGCATCAGTTAAAAGTGGCAACATAATCTAAAAATCTAATCATTTGAGCAGTACCCATCCCAATCAATAAGTAGAACTTGCATAACGATGTGCAAACCCTTCCCTGCATCCCAGAGTTGTGGCTTTGTTTGGTTAACAGTAATGTTTGTCATTTACCTTATCAGAATTTTATTTCAGGTTATTATACAAGTCAATTTTCCATTTACAATTTGCTTTCATTTTCAATAATTTGCCATTGTTCCTCATACGGTGGGGATTTTATTGAAGTTTATTAACTCTACGTACACTGCTACATTCCATTTGGTACAGTGGTGATATGAAAGTTAACAAATATATTTAAAAACTGTTAAATCGTTAATCGCAATTATTTGTGTGACAATCTTCAGCTAAATTTTTATGACCGTGACATCCCTAGCCATGAGTTTGTAACATAAAGCTCAACGCACTTGGGTTATGCAGCAGAACAACTGATCCAAGTTTCAGAAGCAAGAACACCTCTGAATGGTTTAAAAATAAAACAAAAAATGAAGGTTTTGAGGTGGTTTATGCAAATTCATGACTTCAGTCCTATTAAGATGCTGTGTCATGACCTTAGACAGGCAGTTCATGCTCAAAAATCCTCCAATGTGGCTGAATTTAAACAATACTGCAAAAAAGAGTGGGCCAAAATTCCTCCACAGTAATGTGACAGACTCACTACCAGTTACTGCAAACAATTGATTGCAGTTTCTGCCACCAAGGGTGTCACAACCAGTTATTGTATCCCCGGACAACAAGTCGGTGATACTGTGGAACAGCGATCGTCACACTGCGCTCGCAGCCACGTCCACTGGTTTCATAGACATTTTCTTTTGAGCACACAGTAGTCCACAAATTTCAACCAATTTGTTTCATATTTGGCTGGTGTCTTTGTGTAGTTAGGTCACGAAGCCTATCGATCTTGGGAGTGATTGCTTCAGGGGGTTCAGGGATACATGTTGACCAACTGTCTATTTAGGTTTGGGGGGGGATTTTTTTTTTTTACATGGTTGATATAGGTTTTGAATAACTCTTGCTGCGTTTTGTGTTTACTTATGTTGTCCTTGTTTAATATTGAAATTAGTTTAATGGTCTGAAACAATTAAATAGAAAAAATTGAAGAAATCAAGAACGGGCCATATACTTTTTTTTTAACAGCAGTGTAACTACATTGATTTTAGAAATAAAGACGCCAAAATAAATTTGAGTTTCCACAGGGGAAAACAAAAAAGAATAAATAGAAAATGAATTAAGAAAATTGTTGGCTTGAGGATTCAATGATTTTTTTCAAAGGGATTTGCAAGAAAACATATGAATCAAAGGAGTATTGTTTTTCATTTGAGTCCATTGCTGATGGAGTAGTTTGCATCCACAGATGAGATAAACGGAGCACTGCGAGGGAGGTAAGGAATGAGCTGTTGGAAATATTTTAAGCCTTTAACCTCAGATTGTGTTTTTTTTTTGTGGGGGGGGGGGGGTGTTATGGGCATCTAGTTAAATCTTGCTGCCCTCTCTTTCTCCTGCCCCTGCCTCCTCTCTCTCTCTCTCTCTCTCTCTCTCTCTAACCCGCTGGTGACCTGTGTTTTTTCCGTGTGATTGCTCAGTGCTGCAGCTTGTTTGTCGAACTTGAGGAACAGCACTGACTTCTTTATTCCTTCTGTCCGTGAGGCGGAGAGTACAGTATTATGGGGGAAACATGAGAACCATAATTTACCTCTTTCACTTTCATTATACCTCTATCTGCCTGCTTTCCCTCTATTTTGTGCTGAATAACTACCACGTAAGTTAATACAAAATTAAAAGAAACAAACACCCAGTAATGCAGTCTTACCCTAGAAGGTAGAGATAAGTCTTAAAGTGGATGCGTGAAGTGTGTGGGCCTCCCACAGAAGGCGAGTCAGAGTCGGGAGAGACACAAAAATTTTAAAGAGGGCAGGGGTTTGCCTACCAACCCTCTATTTTCACTTAACTGACTGCATACAGACCAGCTTTAAGTCTCATTGTCATAATTTCATTTCTTTCTTTTCTACTTCTTTAGATTTATTCCGTGGCTTCTTGTCATTCTTCAGTAAATAGCTGTGGATTAGGGCGCAAATTTTTGTTTTCATTCAAGGCAGCATAGCTTTGTACTTGATTGGCTATCCAGCTGAATGACTGTGAGGTAATGTGAATTCTTAATTCTTCCATTTTTTTTTTTTTTTGCCTCTGAATCGCGAGACAATTAGTACAGGCAGTTAGTTTCGCGGCTTTTTGTCCCGGGCCACGGTGGAGCTGTGCAGAGAAGATTCCTAATCCAATAAACGTCTCATTTAGATCATGAAAAGAAAGCAAGAGGACCCCCCCAAAAAAACCATCCGTACCTCCCACAAGCCCTGGCGGTGCTGCGGGGGACTCGGCAAATTAACAAGGAAGTCCCTCCGTTTGATAGGCGTCTCTGTCGCGGCGCACAATGGCGAAGCCTGCGGTTCGGCACAGGTGAGGGGACTGTGGGGGTTGGAGGTGGTTAGTCTGTATTTGAGGGATAAGGGCAAAGGGGCACGTGGTAGAATACAGGCAAAGGGAGGCCAACCGAAAGGCAGGACCGGCACTGTGAAGATGTGTCTCTGTGAGCACTGGACATGGCTGGATGGCATGGGGTGGGGTGGTGAGAACTCCATGTAAAAGCCTGGCCGGAGCTGGTCACACTTAAAGGGAATAGATAATTAGGCATAATTAGTGTGTGCGCATTGTTCCCCTCAGAGTCCCTCGGACTGAATAAATTTAGTCCAGAAAAGCCCAGGAGTGAAAACACTTTGATGTGAGAGGAGTCGTCCTGGATTGGCAGGATAAAGGCAGTGTTTTAGGCTTTCTTTGCCCCCTCCCCCCCTCTTTCTTTTTCCCTCCACAGAGGCTGTAGGACACAAACTCCTGAATGGATGACAACCTCTCCTCCCTCCCCCCCTCTCCTTTACAGTTTCCCACCCCGTGTTCTTTCAGGCCGGACAATTCTCTCCCACACAAAAAAAGCATCAGATGTTTTCTGCTGCTGGTAATGAGGCAGCGGACCTCGTCAGAGCGAAAGAGTTAGCTATCCTTAGCTTTTGTTGGAGCTCAATGGCTGCCTCTCTTTGAAAACCCAAAAGCAACTTTTAGTAGAAAAAGCCACTAATTTTTTATGCTAAATTGAGGCTCAGAAAGGCTTGGATTGGGGGGGTGGCAAATATGGGTTCAAATGACAATGTTGTCTCCTTGTTTTGCGGTTGAGTCCTCAAAGATGTCATCCTGGCTAAAATTTGACGTGATTCTAAGCAACAGAAGTCAGAACTGTTGGTTTGATTTTCTAAAAATAAAAAAAATTGGTTCATTCTGCTTTGTAGAGGTTTGCAGTTTTGTTTTCTGCTGCCTGACATTCTCTCCCTTTGCCTGGTCGTTCTTTCCTGAAGGGCAGTGGGCTATAATCCAATCTAGCGTCCTGTGGTTGGCATATATGGTCACGTTTCGGTCTTGAATTTACTAACCCGAGGCTGTGAGTCCTGGTCTGTATTGGAATGACACACCAGGTGAACCACTCATGCTATGCGTGTGTGTGTGCATGCGTATGCGTATGCGTGTGTGTGTGTGTGTGTGCGTATGTATGCGCGTGCGTGTGTGTGTGTGTGTGTGTGTGTGCGTGTGTGCGTGTGTGCCTGCGCGCGCATATACATCTGTGTGTGTATGTGTTTTTGCGCTGGTGCTTGTGTGAACATATTTAGCTAAACCTCTAAATCTTTAAATCTTTATCCCAGTAGCCTACAGTGATTGATTTTGAAGCCCAAAAATTGTGCCTTTTGTCATGCGGCTCAGGATGCTGACCAATTTTTCGGCAGCCTGCATTGGCACCTTTAAAGTAGTGAATTAATAAGCTATTTTGGATCTTTCAAGAAGGCAACAGCCTACTGTTGCATTTGTGTGGGACAATACGAGTGTGTCGACGAGAATGCGTGTGCAAATGTGTTTGAGTACCATTTTGTGGCATTCAGTGCAGGTAATCACTGTGGTTTGTCAAATCTAACTTTCGTCTCAGCTTCAACTGTTTGGATCCTAAGATTGTATTTCTATTGGATTTACAAGTATACTTGTCTACATCTCTGCTGTAGAAAACCACACACTATACTGTATGTGTAACTCCCAGTAGGCATGGAAATATGGGATGGCTGAGACCCCTGGTGCCGAGGGGTCGAGTGAGAGAACGAGGAGAGCAATCTGTGAGGAGTAGGAAGTTTTAATGAACTCGTCTGGAGTATAATTATGTAATGATCCCTGAAGGCCTAAGAGGAGCCCATCTGATTATAAATATCCAATGGAATTATAGCTGATTGTGTTTCAGTTTTTTTTTTTTTTAACACTAGCGCCCCCCCCCCCCCCCCCCCCCCATCCAAATGATCCGTGAAGTAACCCATTGGGTGTCAAGCTACATTTGAGACAAAAGATGTACATGATTCAATAATGTGACTATGCGCTCAGACTATTTACATCCTGGAGCGGCGGTGGGTCACCAAAGGTTGATGAAATGACATATCTCTTTGTGTCGCAATTGAGAACATGTCAGGTTATTATTATGCCTGATTCAACCCATTGCCTCAAAAACGGAGAACTCTGCTCACTTAAGCGGGGGCCAAGATAAAAGTTGACAGCGTGGAAGAATAGAGTATTTCAGTCCTCTAGCTTTGTGGTGATTGCTAATTATTCCCAGTTCATGGCGGACTATGGCAGAAATTCACTGATTTAGTAATCTGTTGGAGCCGACACCGAACACTGATTCAATTCCTTTCGTTCAGCAACGCTACGCTTTTTTCCCTTTCTGATGTGAAGAATGAGCTAGATTACATGGTTTGACATTAGTCTTGAATTAGAATTTACACAGAAATATCTGTGGTAGGTTTTATCAGGAAATTTGGCAAGATTAACTTTTTCTGGTATTTTGGCTATAACATTACATTGGTAATGTGTGCAGTCCGCTCATTACTCAGAATTTTTTTTTTTTTTCCCAGTGGAACTTCATTTCTTCCCTGCTGACAAAAAGCTGAACGTGTTGTTACACAATGTCATGTCTCCTGCCATCCTGTTATAATCATGTTTAGGAAAGAGAAGCACATACCATTAATTCATACCAGGGAGCAATTTAGAGGTTTCAGTTTATTTACCTTGCATGTCTTTGGGAAGGAAAACCAAAGCACCAGGAGTAAACCCATGTGAACACGGGGAGAAACTTCACGAAAACAATCTCAGGCCTGGATTCGAACCCACAATTTTCTGGCTATGAGATGACAAAGCTTTTTACTCAGCCACTGTGCTGTTCTTCCAATGGAAATTAAAGTTCGTGTGTAATTAAATTAAATTAATGGGGACATACAGTGAGCACCATAATGTATTGGACAGCAAAGATTTTTTTTTTTTTTAGTTTGGTTCTGTTAGCTGTGTCAGTCACCAAATTGGTATCTTACTGAACATAACTGTAGACTAAAGCCAAAAACTCCCCAAAAAAAGTAGGTTCTGAATATGGCTGCAGTACAGGCCTGATAGAGCATCAGAAGGGATGATGCCCAGCATCTGGTGATATCTGTGCTTCGCAGGCTGCAAGCAGTCATTGCATTCAATAGTTATGCTGTTACACGCAGTGCTGTGAGAGGGCATTTTCCCCCTTCCCAATTTGTTTTATTTTTGCTTATTTGTCATATTTAAATGCTTCAGATCATCCAACTAATTTTAATATAAGATGGACAACATGTTGTTTTTAAGCAATAATTTTAAATTGACTGTTGGTATGATGCGCTCATTATTCAGATTTATTCCAAAAGTCTGGGGGGTCCTGAAGATGTTTTTTTAGAAATACGAGAGAAGCTTCTGTGTTCTTTTTGGTCAGCTGACCTAAACTGAGGCAATGCGGTCTGCAGTTCTTTTGATGTTAGTCTGGGTTCTTTGAAACCTCCTGGGTGAGTAGCGGATATGCTCTTGGAGGACTTTTTGTCAGCTAGCCACTTCTTGGAGTGTTCACCACTGTTCCAGGTTATCTCCATTCGTAGATAATGGCTCTCGGCAAGGTTTGCAGGAGTCTCCGAGCCTTAGAAATGGCTGTATAACCCTTTACAGGCTGGTAGACATCAACAATCGTTTTCATCTGTTCTTGAATTTCTTTAGAACATGGCATCATACGCTGCTTATTGCGAACGTCATATCCCCAGAATGGGTTTTTTTTAGTGATATTTAGATTTAACTGGGCTGGCAGTAACCATGCTTGAGTGTGTCTTGTGAAATTACACCAAATTATGAATTAAATTTGTTTAATTGGTTGATTAATTACTAAGAGGGCAGTCGTTTTTTTTATATTGGAGTTGGTAGGCTCAGATAGTTTTTTTTTTCCTTCAATGAATAAAATCATCATTTAAAAACTGCATTTTGTGTTTAGTCTTAGTTAGTTTGACCAAAAACATATAATTATGACAATACTGCAAAAATAGAAGAATTAAGGAAGGGGCAAACACTTTTTACAGCTCTATATTAAAATATTACTGTATTCTTCTTTATGTTAAACTGTCCAATATTTTTGATGCACCCAAAATGGGTTGGGATTATGCACATACGGTTCTGTCAATTCTAAACTGTCATCCAATATGGACAATATGAACGGAGGGATTCAGCAGGTGTGTAGCGTTTTATAAGGTTCTGAAGGTGGCATGGCTGGGGCAGACCCTTTGGAAACCTGGTTTGTTGATGTCAATGTTTTAAATTTTATGCAAGCCATAACAGGGAGGCGTTGGAGGTCAGCGAAAAGGGGCGTGACAAGAGTATGTCTGGGCAAGTTGAAAATCAGACTAGCTGCAGCATTCTGAATGAGCTGCAGAGGTTTTATTGTAGTTGCTGGGCCACCAGCCAAATAAAAGTTGCAAAAGTGCAGGCGGCACAGAACCAACACTTGGATCAAAAGCTGGGGTGAGTAGGAGGTATGAAAGGGGCCGATTCTTCAGATGATGTACAGGGAGAAGCTGCATACTCAGGACATCATTGCAGTATTCTCAGAGGGGGACAATCCATTATCCATCACCAAACAAATTACTTGGCTTAAACTAGGCTTATGCAGTCGGAGGTGACGGCTTGGGGTATATCCCCGAACGCCCTCAATCCTCCAATTCCCCAATCCTTTAATAGAACTTGAATAGACTTAAATTTGAACTTAATTTCAGGTCAATCGGACAAATGCTTCTGAAGATATGGCCAAAATGGTAATTTTCCATCACAAAGCGCCACCTGGTGGCAAAACAATGACCCATACAGGTATGGTGTCATCATGTGACATGTTGTGAGGTCATGACCTTAGAGTTGCACATAGTTTCATATCAATTGGACAAATCGTTCCAAAGATATGGCAAAAATGTTGAATTTTATGTGACAAAGCTCCACCTTGTGTCAAAATTTTGAACCAAACAGGTATAATGTTAGCGCGGGACACATCCTCAGGACATGACCTTTCATTTGCACTTTATTTGAGGTCAATCGGACTAATATTTCCAGAGATATGATAAAAACAGTGATTTTTCAGTTTTTGGCCCCTGGTGGCCAATCTAGAAATTGTAAATAGTCCAAAATCGAATCAGTTCTTCCTCATAATGATACTTGCCTATATGCAAAACATGAAATTTCTAATTGAAATGTTACTGAAGTTATCGCGTTAACACATAGAGCGGCGCGGCGGCGGTCGGACCAAAAACATTATATCCCCGTAACGCCGTTTGGGGATGTAATTACTTGCAAAACAATAAAACAGTGCATTACTTGATGTTTCACCACATGTATTGTATTGGTTTTTCAAAATAAATTACTCTTTCAATTTTGATTATAGCAAAATATTTTTAAAAAGTTGGGACAGTTAACTATTTACCTCTTTGTAATGTTCCTATTCCTTTTCTCAAGACTTGATAAATATTCTGTGACTGAAGACAATAAATGATTTAATCCTTCCTGCATATAAGCAGTAACCTTGGATGAAAGTGTCTAAATGATGTCATAATTGTAATTGTACCCGGAATACATAACTTTATATTGAATAGACATAAGGGGCTCTAATTTCTTGGCGCAGCGCAGGGTGGCGCAGCTAGGGTAGCGTGGTGCAGCCCTAGCAGTGATAATTTCGTCTGGCGCAGCCCGCGCAGTGGTAATTTTGTGCCGTGCAACACCATGCGTCACTTTGGCAATTTGGTAGACGAACGTGCGCCGACATGGGTGTGGCGGCGTAGTAGGGGTAGGTGTCACATATTCATCAAGACGCAGTGACAATTTTGTTGAGTTGCGCAGAAAGCTCGCCAGCTCCAACCTGGTTCACTTTCTGTGCAGTGGTAATTTGGCTGACCAGCGCACAGTGCGCACACGCCACCGAAATCTCACAGGCAGGTTTCCAGAATGTCAGGCACATTTCAATGCAATAAATAATTACAGGAAGCACTATTTAAAGTAAGTATCTGAATAAGGATATAAATTATAGTACCTATATCGATTGTCCTGATGTCAGATTAAAGGCAGTTGGCACGCATAATTGAAACTCGACCTGGCTTAATCAATGCAGCTGAATCTGTGATGCAAACCAACGACTTCACATCTTTCTCAGCCAACCACAAACTGCATATATATATACATATATATATATAGAATGCTTGCGTTCTATGCTCACTAAAGCCGCTTGCACACTGGACGCGAAATGAATTTTTCGCACCACTGATTATAGTCAAAGTCAATGCAAAGACGCGATAATCGGACACGGTTTTAACATAGCTCCGTGTCTGAAAGTCATAAAAGTTCTAATCTTTCTGAGTATTCTAGGAATTATTAGATGAGCAAACTTAGCCATGTTTGTGCTCGACCTTCACAAAATGCAAATTGATTGCTATCGACTTTTCTTGGTCTTTTTAGCCTATTAGTCTGTTTTCTTCCGTTGAAAATAGACAACAGTCTTTATTCGGTCTTTCTTTTTGAAAATTAGTTAGATGGATCGAACAAATTCACGCTTTATTTCCGCAGCAGAGAAAAAATGTTACGTGAGCAAATTAATTCCATGACTATTGACAGTGTGAATAAATTATTGCATGCACGATCAAGACTGTCCGACATGAAATACAAAAATACTCCATGTCCACCAGCCAGCAAAAAGTAAAAGTATTGATATGAGAACAGATTTATAAGGAAATAATGAATAAAAATATATCACCGAAAAACGGTACATTAAAAAAGATGACCCCCAAATAAATAAATCACAGTGTTCATTGGATTTTCTGTTGTTAAACTGTTTCTTTTTATTCTTTATTTCGTTATCAATCTGTTCTAATTGTCCTCTCTCTCTCTCTGTTTTTTTTTTTGTCTCGCGCCAACGTCGACTCACTTTATTGAGCAGAGCTTAAACAGAAACATTGATTGAAATTCTCGGTACTCATCTTGAAGAACTGAACCCTCTTATCAAAACTTTCACGTTTAATATCTAAAAGAGTCCGGAGATTTGAAGAAATTAAAAACAATAATCAACTGTCGGACACGGAGATATATATATATATATATATATATATATATATATATATAAACCCCGTCAGACTTTCGGACACGAGACACTGCATTTAACGCAATCTGTTGTGCGAAAAATTCGTTTCGCGTCCAGTGTGCAAGCAGCTTAATTATTGTCACTTAGGTTTTATCGTTTTTAGTGGGGGAAAGGAATACAGCCTGATTGCTATGATGTCGTACTGAGTTAAGATCACATATTGAAAATAAATGTGTAACGTATCTTGCATTGTTGTCCATGCATGTTAATCCCAAAATTTTAAGC
Organism: Gymnothorax reevesii; assembly: GCA_029721435.1. NCBI lineage: Eukaryota > Metazoa > Chordata > Actinopteri > Anguilliformes > Muraenidae > Gymnothorax > Gymnothorax reevesii. The sequence continues at coordinate 46,240,579 of CM056576.1, forward strand.
AGCAACAGGGTGTAATAATAGGAACACGCTACCCATCATTTCTCTTCCCAATGAGCAAACGTCGTATTTCATTCCAACTTCATAAGTTTGAATGATCTGACGTAGTTTCGTTTTGAAATTCCATTCATGTTCCCTAATGGTAATAATTCGCGAATGCCCGATCTAGCCAGCTTACTCATATTCTTAATGCTTAATATAGATGTAAGCGGTGCACAAAACATGCCTTAAGCAGCAAAGTAAAATGCAACATTAACGTATCTTGCAGATATAGGACAGATGCTTCTATATTCCAACACATTAAAGGTGAGGAGAGGAGCTCATTTGATTGGTGAAGATTTGACTCGGCTGTGTTATACCCAAACGCCTTCTTTGCCACTTGCGCAGGAAGGCGGGACAGAGGAGTACTTGCGCCAGGCTACGTCGGGCATGAAATTGCAACATACGCCTGGACACACCCATAGATATATATAAATAGAACACTAGATTGTTGATAGGGTACCCTCAAGTGAAGCATTTGCTCTAGGAGCCTATACACCCGGAAGTAAAATTTGTTCTTATATTGCCATTCATTTCACCTACTTTAAAGTTACATTTTCAAAAACCCTTGCATGCGAGTCAATGTTATTTTGGTATCGCTGTGCAGAGCAACATTTTGTCTCCCTAAATATGTGCTTTTCGGAGGATGGAAGGCGGCACACTTTCTAAAGCGAAGATCGAAATGTGACTCGTTGTTAACATTAAAGTGCAGCGGAGAAGTGACGTTAACGCGACTGAGGCTTTTACCTCTGATAAGATAAGCGCTTGGAAGTTATCACCGTTATAAATTACGTTGATGAATGTGTGTATACGTTATCAAATTACACCTGGGTTGACTATTTGACAACAACCGAATTGTTTATATTGTATCATATGGCTAATGCCAACATTGATAAAAGGAAGCGCTAGTGAAGCCTTTCTCCCCTCCTTGTCTTTTGGAGCTCTGTATAAAACAGACAAATCGACTTGTCCAATGTTTTAAATATTATGCAGGTAAGAAGTATTGTCGTTGAATGTCAATTACAAGTACCTAGCTAGCTTGTTAGCCACCTTTTTAATTTCATTTAGTACCAATAAGTCAATGCAGTCCCCGTGACGCCAAGGTAGCTCGCTGGTGACCGTTATCAGTCGCTAGCGTTAGCTTTCAGTCAGCGGTCTGTTCAAGTCAATAGAACGGCTAATTAGCTTGCTAACATGAAACGCAATTTTTTTCTATTAAAGTGACAACTTTGCGTTTATGCGTTAACTTACGTATGAAACATTTTGTTACAGCTTCAAATAAATATTGCTGCCAAAGGCAGCCGCACATCTCGGCAATTTCTCGCTTGTATCGACTTATTTGAAATTGGCCTCATAGGAAAATATTCATTTTTATGAAGAGGTTGGGTGTATCAATATCGCGGCCGGGTGCTTCACTTTCGATAATGTAAATATGAGGTCATCAGCAATCTAGTGTTCTAGATATATATATATATATATCCATGGACATACCCCGTTGGCGCAGCGCACCCCCTATTCGCCGCGCCTGGTCTTCGAATTTAGAGCCCAGGGAGTCGCAAACCTAGAACGATTAAAAAGATAGGGTTTCTCAAAAGGGACATATTAGGAAAAACCCTTCAATGCTTGTGCACATTTTACTATCTGGCGTGCTTACCAAGATGCAAACTGTGAAAGAAGACCACCCAGTCAGTTTTTTTTTTTTTTTTTTGTGGGCTGCCTTTTTTATAAAACATGGCATTCAGCATACCATTCCGATTTAGCTCTTCTTCCTATATGCAGGTTTGTGAGAATTATTCTGCCTCTCATTTGAATATCTCTGCCCATGGCTTGAGAGCTACTTTTCAATAAGTGTGCCATTGTTTGTTAAATTTTTTGGAAGCACCAGACCCGCTGGCATCATGTCCAAGGTAAGAGTGAAGCAAGGACTGCTCTGTTATTGGCTTTGAAGACCAGCACACCTCACAACATCAGGGCTTTGCCTCAGTGGACAGAAGAGGCATGTAAATTTTCTCATAGCAGCATCCCAGCATTAATGGGCAGAAACCTATTCATGAGTGCTATCCCCTTTTTGTCTGACTGCAGTATTCTACTAACCTGGGTCAGTACAAAGCAGGACTGGCAACAAAATTTATATTAAAGGGGACCTACAGTGGGCTCAAAAATTACTGGCGCCCCTGCTTTGCAATTCTCAAACTATTAAAAAAACTAGACTGGTTGGTTGGTCACCCGCAACCAATGGGCATAGCCCCCAATAGCCCCACATTTTTCATTTTGGCTTAATTTTGACTCAAAATTGTCTATTATTTTGTACATTTTGTTACCATGGCAACCAAAATTGATAGGTGCGGTGTCCTTACCATTGCCCATATACATACCAAATATAAAAGAAATGGCTTTAAATTTGTGGCCTGTAGAGCATCCACAAGGAAATCTCCATGGCGGCCAGGGTGGCAAATACGTGACACGGCCAAATCCATAGTAGCCCCAACTTTATCTGGGGGCTACAATAAACTAGACAGGTCAGTCGCCCGTGACCAATGGGTGTACCCCCTATCATCTACATTTTTCATTATGACTTATTTTGGACTCAAAATTGTGTCAAACTCATGGCAACCAAAATCGATAGGTGCCGTGTGCTTATCACTGCCTATATACAAACCACATTTAAAAGAAATAGCTTCAAATTTGTGGCCTGTAGAGCATCCACTAGGAAATCTCTACGGCGGCAACGGACATGTAATGAGGGCAAATCCATTGGAGTCCCAGCTTCGTCTGGGGACTATAATAAATAATATAATTAGTGGGAAATGGAATATATCAACGTGTGAAATACTTTACTTCATTAACGTTCCATTGGAAACAACCAAAACAATAACAATCATTCAATACGAAATAAATTTCAACAAAATAAAGCTTTCATAATAATTTGCACCCTCCATCTAGTACTCAGTGCAACCACCTCTGGCTGGGATAACAGCATGGAGTCTCTTCCTATAATTTTTGACGAGGTTAAGGCACACATTTTGGGGGGATTTTGCACCATTCCTTTAAGCTGATCTTCTCAACGTTCTTTACATTCTTGGGTTTGCATTTATCAACTGCCATCATTTGCTCAGCCCACTGGTTTTCAGATTGATTGTGGTCTGGCGACAAAGATGGCCATAGTAAAAAATTGATTTTGGCATCATAGAACTATTTCTGTGAGGATCTTGAGTTATTCTTTTGGTCACTGTCTTCCTGGAACGTCCACCTACGGCCAAGTTTTAGCCTTCTGGCAGAGGCAACCAAATTGTCCACCAAAATATCCTGATACTTGGAATTCATTATGCTATTAACCTTAATCAGTGACCCTGGACCACTTGAATTAACAACTTGAAAACGTGACTGGCCCACCATCATTTTCACTGGGTTATGAGATGCTTCTCGTCGTATGCATCTCTGTTTCGACACCAAATATGCCAATGCTGCATCTGACTGAAACATGCAATTTCGGTCTCATCTGACCATTGCTTCTTATTCCAGTCATAATTTAAGTGACGTTTGGCAAACACTTTGTACTTGCTACTGTGTCCTCTGGTCAGAAAAGGCTTTCTTCTGGCAACCTTTCCAAAGAGCCTATAGTTGTGGAGGTGACGCCTGATGGGGCTTTTTGAAACCTGGTGACCCCATGATGCCACCAAGGCCTGCAATTCCTTCACAGTGATTCTTGGGGGTTTTGTTGCTTCTCTCAACATCTTCCTCAGAATCCTGAGGGGCAACATGCAGTTGCATCCTCTACCCTTGAGGTTTTCAACAGTTCCATATCTTTGGAATTTTTTAATGGTTGCCCTGAGATTGCTCAGTGGCATTTTCAATTGTTTGTGAATCTTCTAGTAGCTATTACCAGATTTATGAAGGTTTATGACCATCTGCCTCTTTTTGAACTGACGGTTGTTCTGCATTTTCCTCATGGTTTTGGATGACAAAGGTATATTTCATGTGTGTTACCTCAGTTTCATACCCTAGTGAAACAGTGATGTGGCTCAATTTAGTTCCTTAACGCTTAGATAAAACTTAAATAAGTGGAATTCAATATGTGGTTTAATTTTAGTATGTGTTACTTAAAGTCATCTTGTAGGGTGCCATTAATTGTGAAGTCTTTATTTGGAGGAAAGGGATTTTTAATTTAATCAGTAAATAATTTTGGTTGGTTCCATTCAAACATTGATATCATACTGTACATTTATACATACATTTCGCACACGTTGTTATTTAGTCTTTCTCTATAAATATATTTTTTAGAATTTTTTAAAGTATTGTTTGTGCACTGTCCGTCAGGGGTGCCAGCAATTTTTGTGCCCTCTGTATTATGCTTTTCGGAAGATTCAAAGAGGCTGCACCTATGCCTTCTTTTCAAGAGGAATCTGTAGACAGCTGGCTAAGTATTTTCTAATTTCTTATTTGAACTGAATTCCTAGTGTAACATTAAATTTGTAAGGCTTGGTTGTCAATGTAGGAAGTTAGCCAGCTTAGTGCCACTCTCAGAAATACCTAGCTTGCTAGCATGCGTATATTACCTTTCCATTTTACGTAATCATTTTGATGTTTATTAGCCAGCTAACTACAAAACTGCGCCGTGAATTACAAAATTTATGTGTTGAATTCCTGTGATATTTGTAATTAATAAAAATTTCATATTTCCTATTATAATGTTACGTCAGCATTCATTTCTCCCATTTGTGAGTGTTCCAGAAAAAAATCTAAACAGTTTCTCTTGTTGCACACCTTTTCCCTGTAAATCTCTTTCTGCCCTCTAGTAAGTCATCATGCTGTAATTCTCTAGAAGATGACTTTTGTTTTCAAGTACTGCTTGAATCAGAATCTCATTTATAGGGATCACAAACCTAATGTCTTATGTACCTTATTTTGTGCGTTGTTTCTCCAATGCATCACTGTGCGTGGCTTCAAAAGAAAAGAACAGAATTCCAAAGAAAGAGTTCAGGAAAATTACCCTTTTGTCCTCTCAACTTTGCCATTTAGCCAAGTATCCTGAAGTAAAATTTCCCATTTTTGTCAAATATTGTCACATACTGAGTGAGTAAATGTAAAACCTGAATAAGATGCATATGACGGAGACAAATGGTGCGTTGAACTGCTAGTTACAGTCAAATTTATATTTGTGTTTTGTCGCATTTTTCACGTGTATATTCGCTGCAATTATTAATGCCAACTCTTTTTGCTTTTGCTTGAATAGCCGATTTTTCCTGGTATCCAACACGACCAAATAGTGCCAGAGGAATACTTTTTGTTATGTCCAAAATGAATGTTAATTTGCTTGTGGGTTGATCAGATATGATGACATTTGTAAAACATGATACCATTGCAATGGAACTAATCAAAATATACTTTGAAGAATGGCATAAACAAATAAATAGAGTTTATTTCATGCTATTATGTACATATGGAAAAACATACAAGTAGAAGACATTGCAAGAAAATAACCCCAAAAAAAGAAAAATTACATATCGGGCAGCGAGAGAATTTCCTCCTACTGCCTGAGGGCAGTCTGGGTCTGCTCTGAGTACAACATGTTCAACACGTCGCCTCGCGTAGTCAAACTCATATCAAAGTTAGCAAAGCCTTTCCTATTTAAGACAGAGGCAAGATCGTCTAAACATTTCAAAGAGCTAAAACCAAACAAGTTAATGTACAACAGAATATACAGTAGTTTCATCGGCATGAGTCGGTAAAAGAACCTGTGAGGATAAGTTTGCATAATCTTTCGTTTTGGTGGGTATATTACTCCATAATGGCGAATTTGATAAAGTTTCTGTGACTAAGTTTCAGTTAGTTTTCTTGTTAGTTGGAGACCGAGTGGATGGGGACTACAGAGGGGCCCCCCCATTTTAACTTTCAAAACATTTAAATATTATAATATTCCCTTGAATTTGATGCTGAAGTTTGTACTATGCATCTAAACAATACTTTGTATTGTTTGTAAAATATGTTTTATTTATAATTCCCAAAAACCAAAATCTCTCCACTGTCATTGCCGAGCCATTGCCAAATGATACAGTGCCTGTCTGAAGACCAGCTTGATCTTAAGCCCAAGAGATTTGAATTCCATCAAACATCAGAGCAGTTCCATCTCCTGGGGAGAGATCAGCATGGATGGGCAGAATGTGCAGGCGGCCCTAGATTGGCCGGAACCAGCGCACTGCAAGCAGCTTCAGGGATAACCTGGCTTTGCAATGTTTTGCTAGTGCCTCGTCAAGGGCTGCTCCACTGTCACTGCTCCCCCTATTGTCCTCACGTCCTCCAATGTCCCCTACCACTGGACAGCTCTGGCCTTTGCCTTCCACCAGCTTAAGGACAGCACTCCTGCCCTAGCTCTTTCTGACCCCGGCACTAGGGGCCATCCTCCACCAGCAGGCAGCTTACGGCAAGGTCTATCCCTGCAGCGCCTCCTTCTCCCAGCTGACCACTGCAGATAGGAACTGCAGCATTGGGGATTATGGGCTTCTGGCCATCAAGCTGGTGTTTAAAGAGTGGAGGTATTGGCTTGAGTGGGCTAATATCCCCTTCCTTATCTGGACTGACCACCAGAACCTGGAATTCTGCACTTCTGCTGAGAGCCTTAATCCCAGACAGGCCCTTTGGTCCCTTCTGCTTTAATATCACTCTCACCTACCACCCTGGGATCAAGAACCAGAAGCCCAATGCCCTCTCCCGCCTGCACTCTTTCACCTCTGACAAAGATTTAGCAATTGTGGTTCCTGATGGACACCTCCTGGTAACCAGCAAGTTGAAGGTGGTGCCACATCATGGAGGACATCCTCCAGTCCAGCGTCATGTGAACCTGCTCTTTGGGTCCTGTGAATTGGCTTTTCATCCCTTGAGGCCTGAGAGCTGAAGCCCTTGCCTGCACCCAGGTCTCCCCCTCGGCCTGCCACCCCAAGGTTTCCCACACCCTGTCCCTCATCTGTCAGCATTTCTGGTGGCCACCTCTCTGGCGGGACACCCCGGAGTATGTCGCCACCTGTAACACCTGCGCATGGGTGAAATAGACTGAAGATTATGAATAATTTCCCAAGATAATAAAGTTTTACCAGGATGATGCTGACTGGGCATATAGTAAGTGACAATCCTGCTGTCTCAAAGTAAGGAATGTGCATATGCCAACACACAAGTGTGTAAAACCCCAAAAAGGTAATAACCAAAAGATGGATGTTGCCCGGGTTGAAGGCCTTACGTGTTCTTTTAGTCAAACTTAAATTAGAGCATTCTTCTGGCTGGTGTGAATCACAATAAAATGAATAATCTTTCACCGTCCAAGGACGGGGCATGAAAGCGCAATGGTTACGATAAATCTGACTCCATAGAACAAGTAGAATAAGAAATTTAGCTATAACCTCGTTAAAAATCTGACTCCAAATTAGAATTAGAATTGAAACAGCATGCGTGAATCTCAGGGCAGTTACGCACCCAAACTCTATCTGCGAAAACCATTGTCACTAAGCAAAACACCCCCTAGGGTTAAAATAGGCGTCACTGCCTGGTCTAATTCGACAATACTTTCATTGGATAGAGGAGACTGGCACGGTAGCAACATCAGGCAAATAGCTCTGAGTATGAACGTACCACGAACCTAGGTTTATGTATATCAAAGGGCCCCTTAGAAAGATTAACCAATAGCTAAATCTTAAGAGCCGATAATTTCATAACCCCTTAATAGGTAGAACCCAATCTCAATCTAACTTAGAAGTATCGCTACCTACACATGTCTCGGTAGGAGTCTCCCCTTAAGTCCCAATCGCAACAAGGCCAGAAAGAATATACAATGAGAACATGCAAGCTGGAAAAGGAATAACAATAATTTAATTCACCAGGTAGGCACAACTTGAATCAAACAAATCAATGATAAGCCAATTACCGTTACATATAATTTAGAAGGATTTAGAGTATTTTCATACCTGGAAAAGATGAATGACCACGTGGAGCTAAAGTCGCTCCACGTGGTCGGGGAGAATTCACATGCTTCCCCGCTCCGGAACAAGGTGACATGTGACTTTTCCCCACTTACCCATTCACACGTCAGAAGTTGACCAAGAAAGGACAGGACAGGAAGAAGCCCCCCCACTCAGGATCTCGTACCTTTAAAGGCTCCAAACCACACCTCCGAACAAGGTAGAGGGAAGGTTGGCCGAATCAGAGTTTTACTGGCCTAGGTGATAAGATAATTTGCACAGGGAGACTAGGGTAGTTGCTTGAATGAATCTTACAAACGAACCATAATTCCAAGGGAAATGAAACATGTTCCATTCAACTCCTTGGACTCCCCCGAGAATAAAGAGACCAAACATGATAGGAATGTGTGCTAAAATGATGCAGTTGTCATGGAAAAGCCTTAAAATGGAATATTATAGCCCAATAGTGTGATAAATATATGAGAGGTTCCTTTTAGGATATTGAACATAAACAAAATATGAATTTGATAGAGGTTTAAGTTGTTTTAAGCCAATTGAAGTAGCTGCGCTTTAACTTCAATGAAACCAGTGAATTTGAGTTCCAGAGATGCTGGGCCTGCTAGACTTGATGGCTCTCACCCCCCGCCGTGGGGAATAAAGGATGCCACTCTCACCGGCAGGCTGTAAGATTGTAAAAGTTAACTGCTCGCTCTGGATTGTGTCAGATCACCCAAACATTCAGATTTTACCAGTGTAATGAGCATGTGTTCCAACAATAGGATTTTTGACCCATGTTTTGAGCTAAATCAAATATTCAGGTTCTACAAGTGAAGAAATGGGAAAGCACAAATGCATAACAGCTGAGGGGATGTGCATGCGACGTTAATTAAATTAATAGAGACAATACATCTATAAGGGTGCTTTCACACTCGGGACTCGGGCATGGATCTGAGTACACTTGTCCCCAAAGTGCAGTTCATTTGATAAGTGTGAACAGAACCGTTCCATCCTTGAGCACGGTATGCAAGTCCACTTGGAGGAGGTGGAATCGGGCACGATTCATCCATACTTGTACCAAATATGAAGGATGAGCACAGAAGATCAGTGTTACGGCTCTTTTCTTCTCATAAACGCAGTGGTGAAAGGATCTCTCCATTGAAACGCAGAAATTCAATGCTTGCTTGAAATTTAGGCAGACGAAAACATAGGCTACAATTACAACTGGAAACTACACTCAAAAACTCTGAGGTTTATGAAGTAATGTGAGACTAGTTACATTCGCGTGGTTATCAATATTACAGTGCTGTGACAAACTAAAGAAAATGTGCCTGCGTTATTTCAAAGTGCGGGCAAAAGTCTGGCAACTCAAGTTCTGAGAAAGATACATTTTCATGGTATGAGGCAGTGGATAGCATAATCGGCCAAAAATGTAAGGGCGAAAGAATTCCGTATTCAACCTCCACCAACCTGTCTGTCCGTCTGTCTGTCTGTCCGTGTGTGCACCATCAGGCCGAGGGTGTTCAATCGCGGGCGTTTCTGGTTCGCCTTACCTTGATGTTTGGGTACCCACAGAAAGATCTCCATATATAAAAACATCCAGTCAAGAAAATTTAGAGTTTAATTTATAGTGCTGCAGTATGTGGTAATCCATGTTTCTGATGACACACCGGGTTGCTAGGGCACGCGCAGCATGTGCATTCGCGATATTTATATTTGATTTTAATATTCTAAACCCGTCTCACCAATAAAACCCCCAAAATATATTGGCGCCTTTTAAAAACGTACTGGCAAATAAAAAAATGGAAAAACTAGAGGTTGGATACAGAATTCTTTCCACACAAGGGCGGCTTCTTCTTACTGTATATTTCCCCATTTTAAACCACCCAGGTGCATCCCGGTGGCACTTGTGCCATGTGCACGCACCACGAAGTGCAAGGAGTCCTTCCTGCGGCGGCCCTGGTTCAATTCCATCTTGGGCCGGTTTGTTGCATGTCATCTCCATTCTTGTCCCACCTTTCCTGTCTCTCTGCACTGAGTACTGTCTGATAAAGGGAAAGCTCCCAAAAAATAATCTTTAAAAAAAAAATAAGATTACGGTATGGTACGATATTGCCAGTGTGAAAGCTGACCAGCGGGGGGAGAAGGGACAATCGTGCTGTGGCATGGTACAGAACAATCGTACCTAGTGACACAAGGGTTATGACAGAGAGAATGCACTTTGGGTAATGAAGACTGTCTTCTGATGCTACAGAATCTTAAGATGTTATGACAATTCCTCCTTTCAATCAAAATTGGATTTATGGGGATATTAGTCTCATGCTATGTTAACTAAATATAAAGTCAGATATTTAGGAAACTACTGTCAAATTGCTGTTTTTATTGGACAGTCCCCAAGGAAAGCGGAAGAATTTTGGCATTGTGTTTATGTTGTTCTACGCATCGGCATTTGAAAACCATGAACATAAGATTACATATTCAGATTTCATCTCCAATTTCCTAATAAATATATTTTTATTGAACCATGTTAGAATGAATCTTTTTCATTCACTGTTAGTGTTCGCATACTCATGAGCTGTGTTTTGATCTATATTTCAGTTGAGGGTGCAGGGGAGAGGTACCACCAGCAGGGGGCACATACAAGTGAGCTCAGGTCAGGAGCAAACGAGCCCATGAGCTAGCTCTCTTGCTCTTTTATTTCTTTTCATCTGAGGATGAGTTAAAATGTTGTTGACTCACATTTATGCACTGCTAAACTGAATGGTGAAAGTGGATTAGGGCAATAATAGTGGTAATACTATGCGATTCCCTTCCATTTCAGTTGAACTATTGGTGCAATTATGAACATTTTTAACTGCACAGTAACATTTGAATAAAAATATGTGAATAAAAAGTGAACAGCTCGTTTGAATTCAAATCCTAATTGGGAAAATACAAATTTTGGGAGAGGTGCAAAATAAAGGATCAAAAGTTGTTCCCAGAGTACTTTTGCTCACTCCTTAATTATTTTTTTTTTCATACATTCAACATTTATTATCACATTGGCCATGTTCATATTTTTCTAGCAATATTTATTGAAGTTCAAATTTGTCTCAAGTGGAAGAAGCAGCTGAATTCAAATGTACAATGAGAAGGACTCCATTTTTATCTTTGTGCGCATGAGGATCTCTACAGACTTTGCCAATGACTCGAAATTCAGGGGCAACTTGCAATGAAGTAAATGCAATGCGTTTTCAATTAAAATCTTCAGCGAGACAATGCACTTTACTTTCAGAAAAGAAGAAAAGGCACTTAATGCCTGCAGATTGTGTTGGGCAGCTAAAGGTTAAGAGTCCAGACTGCGTGCAGTAGTTTGGTTTGAGGACGTGCAGGAGAATGGCAGGGATGTCCTTGGACATTGTTTCCCAGCATGCTCTGGTGCTTTGAACATTTACTGAATTCAGCCATCTTTATTTTCTTTCACATTTCAGAAAAAAGACGAGCTCAAAAGGCTCGATGAGCCTCCCGGTCTGCTTCCAACTTCTATCTGCAGCTGTCCAAGAAAACAATTGTCTCTCACAAAACTGGAGATATTTTCAGAACTATGAAATGAACTTAAGGGGCTAAAAAATAAAATGGAATGATGTCCACATTTTTAGTTTAAAGGCCAAATTAGCCATCCGTACAAGGCTACATTTTCACTTTTCACCCAAAAGAAAAGGCTTTTGTGTTGTAGTGAAGTGGCTCTACAACGTCCTCTGTTATATTCTGTAGATCATGGGGTTATTTCTCTGACACTGGCAATAGTCCATTGAAGGGATAGACTCAGTTTGGAGGTGAAACCCAAGTTTTTAGATGATGGATAACGATAGAAGAGTTGAAATTGTTACCTGTGGGGATGATGTAGTGTGGAGAAGGGCTGTTTGAGTGGCTACATGGGACAGGTTTACCTCCCACACACACTCATGTAATTATGCAAACTTACTTGGACAAGTTTACCTCCCACACACTCATGTTATCGTGCAAACTTACTTGGGGAGCCGCACGCGCATCAGAGAAAAACACACAACTGAAAATCATCTTGCGTGGGGTGCAAACGCCGTTACACATCGCAAACACCATTAAAACCATCCACATTAATGAACGAAGCCTCACTGACACCGCACTGAAACTATGCACACATGGTTGAAAAACAATGCACAGACAGTACTGAAAGTACACACACATAGCAGGAAAACCATGCACACGTACTGCTGAAATCATGCTCTTATACTATAAAGTCTTGTTTGCTTACACATGTTTGCATTAAAATGCAGTTTTCCCCCCAATTTTCTGACATTTAATCCCATTAAAAATTCCCTGTTTTAGGTCGGCTAGTGTCACTTCTGACCTGCAGGATTGATGGATTGATTGATTATTGACAATTGTTGGTAAAATGGCTTGTGTCATGAGGAAAGTAGATGTCCTTTACAGCTTGCCAAAACTCAAGACTATAGTTTAACATGAAATCTCTACAATCGTTAAAAACAGTTTAAATTTTTTCATCCTAAGTGTATGTAAACTTTTGGCTTTAACTGTTCTTGGAAAACTACGCATGTGAACTACACAAACCATGCACACACACAGCTGAAACATCACCTAAACGCTTTTGAAACCAGGCACAGGCAGCAGTAAAACCATGTGCATGTGTTGGTAAAACAATGCGCACACATTACTGAAACCAGGGATGTGATTAGGGCCTGGTGATTGGGCTGTAGCCCCAGGTCTTTTCTCTTCAGTCCTGAGTCATACAGTCTCTGAGTCGATAGCCTATATTGCAATTTATTACCACTGTGTGTAGGATGATGCAAAAACAGTGACCATTTACAGACCTGCTACACCGAGCCTGACAGCTCTGCCATTTGGTACACATCATCATGAATTTATCTTAGAAGATTGTGATTTTAACTGTTATTCATTAAAAATGCAACATATTTCATGGAATATGATTGTTTATGAATAATATAATCGTGAACACTGAAATGTTGGAGGCAGAAATATAACAATAACTGACGTTTTGTTGGCAGTGCCTTTCTCCCCACTGCACTGCAGTCGCTGTTCAAAATAGCATTCTCCTCACCCACCACAACCAACAACAGTGAGTGCACCCAGAAAACATACTCATTATCTGACCAAAACAAATAGTGAGTAGGGGTCTTGTGCTTGGTCAGGGAAGAAAGAGGGAACTGGTGATGACACAAAAATAAATGTTATTAATAACTTGGTGGATTTTATTCACAGATTGGTGGAAAATGGTCAGATGTGTGAAACATCATTTATATACAGAGCATGGTTCAACACAATCTGTATTGACCTTGATGGAAATTTTTTCATGTGTTGGCCAGCTACTATGTGTAGCCACTTCTTCTGCTTGGTGCACACAAGAGGATGTTCAAATCTTTTCTGATTTTAAAAGGTGGAAAACCAAGACAAGATGACAGATTTTACTCGTTTTAATACTTTGATTGCATGCACCAGTTTCTGTGCATGCTAGGTTTCTCAAAAAAAATGTCAATCAGTATTTCCTTGATTACTATGACTGGGAGGGCATTCATGTGTAGTATTGTTTATGATATTGTGTTTTTTTTTTTTTGCATTTGATTTGTCGCTTTCATATGAAATTCCATATATTAAGCTTATACATTGTTTTCTGGTTTAACCCAGGTGAGAAACATCAGGATTAAATTGCCTAATCAATACATTTTCAAAAATTAATGCAGAATCTTTGGTTCCTCTCAGAGGGGCTCAGGTCAGGCGTTTCAAAGATCTATACACTCCCCTGGCTGACATCACGTACTCTTACTACTGATACCATGCACATGTAACAATGAAACCTCAAGCACATTGCAGAAATCATGCACATGTACTGGTAACATCATGCACACAAAGTACTGAAACTGCGTGGCATTAAAACCGTTGCTATATATGACTGAAACCTCCTTACAAAATATTTTGTAATAACATGAGTCACTTTCACCTGTGTGTGTGAGAGAGGTATTTATGTCTGCAGAATTTTATTAATTGCTTGCATGAAAGCAGTTCAGCACAAAAGGTAGTAGATATTCCCCGTCTGGTGAGCTTCCATCCTAGTTCCCAGTGGTGAGTGGTGAGTCGTGACTGGCGAAATGCAGTATGCATTACTACCAACTTTCCAGCTTGGTAGAGGTTCAGACCCCTTAAGTGACTGTCCATAAAAAGTAGTAGACTGACATAATGAGTTAACCAAGCAGATCTTAGTTGCATTCTTTGTATAAAACACAGACACTGCTCACTGTTCTTTGTTACTCTATCTACAGCTCTTCAGCTCATGTATTGGTTTTTAATGAGCAAGTTGTCTGCCAGATGATGTGCTAAGGGTGCTCCCATTTGGGGCTATTTTTATTCTTCATTTGTATTATTTATTTTTTGTGTTTCATTTGTCTTACCGTTCTTTGCAGTTTTGGCTGGGTTTTTCTTCTAGAATGCAAATTCTATCTCAAGGGACTTTCTTGTTTAGTGAAGTGGAAAAAACAAATAAAAAGAGAAAGGTGCCACCAGGGATTTTGGGGCAAATGGAAAAAAATCCAATTTTTTACAATGTGGAGAGTCCTTTTATAGCCCACTTGACCTGCTGTAATGTAACCATCCTGTAAGTTGAAGAAGTCTATGACAAGGTCTCTCTCTCTCTCTCTCTCTGTTTTTCAAGGAATACTGCCATATAGTGTGCCTGGATACTGGAATGGACTACCGCCTAAGGAAAATGCCTGCTGCTGGAAAGCTATACTACCTGTGAGGAAACTTCTTCCATTTCATGCCTGACTAACAGCGGGAAAAAACTCTGGCGCATCCCATTATTGAAGTCACACTGGATGTTTTTTTGCATGCTGCACTGCCTGGCAAAAGAAAGGGTCGCACAGTGTAATATTTTGTTGGACGACCTTTAGCTTTGATCACAACGCATATTCGTTGTGGCATTGTGTTGACAATCTGATGAAATTACAATTATAATTAACTTATAAATGATAAATTATAACTTTCATTTCCAACCAGAGTTGCATTAACTTTTGTCGAGGTCACTTCTTTGTCCTTGGACTAGAAGAGAAGCAGTTAGTCTCCCAGACAACACTGTAAATGTGACATGCGCAGACCAGCCACAGGTAATGAATTGTCAGTCTGCTTCTCGAAAAAAAGAGACGAGTCCTTTTGGCAGGTTTACCTGCCATCAGGTTGTACAGAGCCTTGCCTAGCTCCAGTTAAAGCCTCTCCACCTGGCAGTTGGTCTCTGGGAGGAATCTCAAGGACAGGAGGGGCATGGCTTCCGCCAGGGCGCAGAAGGTCTCCTGAAGGCAGCTGGACAACTGAGGGCCATGGTCGGAGATGACTTTGTTGAGGGATGCAGTGGATACGAAACTCATGGTATAATAGGAACTCTGAGGTATACTTGGCTGTGGGAAGCTTTGTCTCTGTCATGAAACCGGCTCCCCGCAGAGAACCAGTCGATGATGGAGTCGATTACAGTGAACCAGTCTGACAGAGACAACCCAGGGACAAAATCATAGCAATGCTAGCCCGTGGCCGGTTGTGGACCTCCAAAGCTGAAACAGACTGCATGAGTGCTGATTATTGCATTTGGGCCGTTTGCGTGTACAAAGAGGCTGCGTCATACTCTTAGGTATCTTGACACTTCTGGTGGTCCACCATTTGCTGACGAATGAGTGCAAGGTTGTGAGAGATACCGGGATGGCATGCCAGCTGAGAAGCATGGGCCCAGGAAAGGACAATTCTTCTTAATCTCTCAGGAACAGAGAGATGATAAGGTAGATTCTCTGTTGGTGGGGGACATAATCACAGCGCCGCTTTGATTTTGCGCTCCACCTTGAACTTAGTGACCGCTAGAGAACATTTACTTCGGCGGTTGCCTTCAGGATGATTATTGAGTACAGGAGAGTAAAGACAAGACAATAAGTCAAGCTTGGTATTTTTTGAACCAGGACTATAAGTCAAGATGAAATTATACCTTATGAAGAGGAGGGACCAACGGGCTTGCCTGGAGATCAGCGTTTTAGCAGTTTTGAGGTACTCCAGGTTGCAAGGGTCAATCCAAATGAGAAAGGGCAGACTGGATCCCTCCAGCCATTCCTTTCACTCCTCTTAGGTAAGGTTCAAGATCAACAGCTCCCAGTCACTGATGGAGTAATTCTCTTAGCTGGAGACAACCGTCAAAGATGAAGGCAGATGGATGTATTTTGCCATTGGCTGCTTGCTGAAAGAGTTGTCGACTCAATGATTAATCATTGTTATAGGGGAACTCCAGTCAATTTCAACACGTATCTTTGTTGTTTGTGGTGAAGAAGTACTGTCAATAGCGAGACAAAGGAAGAAAATAGCTTTTGCCTACACCAAGTTATGCTCCTGCTAGCGTTTGCACCTAAGCGGCTCATACAGGGCAGGCTTTTAACCTGCTTTTAGCCTCTTAACACGATCGAGATGTCATTTCAAGTCCATAGCCATGTTAATCTCACCCTTCTAAGTGACCACAGTGAATTTGACTGCAGTAGCTGACCTAGAAATGCATAAAGGTTGTGCTAATTCATTCAGTGCATGTACCTCTGTTTACTTCCAATATTCCTAAATGTAATTTTTCAAGATCAAAGCAGGCCAGAAACTTAGAAAATAGGTCGCTATACTCCAAACTCATCACATACCATCCCGCATGAAAAGCTCCATATGCATAAATGTGTTCCGAGGCTACCAAGGAAAATCATAAAGACGTAACCTCCAATTTGTCTGCAGCTGGCCTTTTTCGCTTCTGGAATGGCATTATGCTACCTCGGGCTGTTTCCTCGCTCACATCTTTACAATCTTCAAAAATCATAAAAATAGATTTATTTTCAGTGCGCATGCAAACTGTAAGCATACATATATTTGCATATACACGCTGGGGTTTCCTGAAAATGCAGAAATTAGATGATAATGGCGTATATGGGCACATATCTTTGAACAAACTTATCCAACTCCTTATAAAATCTGCTGATGTTATAATAAGCTAACAAATAACAAAGTTACTACTGTAAACTGATTCGCATTGCAATATCAAGGCGAAAACAAAGAGTTTACCATCGCTTTGCATTAACGTAGCATTTTTTGACAAGGGAGCAAAATTTGACAGAACACCGGCACTTGTCGCTCTTTTCGGTGAATTCATCCTCTTCAAAATGTTCACCGCAAACACAGTAATCTCTCTGACGTAATGTTCACAAAAAAGTTTGCACATCAAGTTGAAGTGCAACCAGCCACAACGGCAAAGTCTCCCTGTTGCTGAGGGGTAGACGGTGAGAGCTCAAGCAGAAATGCCTGTTCATTTTTTTGCCGCAATTTGAAAAGGCTCAAACTCGAGCCATTTCCTCTGATATTCCTCCTGATCTAACTCCAAGCTCCGGTTGTCAGCGCTCCGATCCCCACTTGGCTGTTGCCGAGACTCGCCAGTAGTGCCATTTCTAGAGGTGTATAATCCAGATTCAGAAAGTAAAAGTCCATCCCAGGACATTGTTCCAGCTACAACAGACCTGTCAGTTGACCCTATTCGTGAGCTGGGAGGTAAAACTAACAATTGAAATCTGCTGACTGGAGTTTACGGGTGGAATGAAAACATGGTCGGATTTTTACTTTCTGACCCCTGGATTATACACCTCTGGCTATTTCCCAATGAGCACGCGTGAGTATTCAAATGTAGTTGAAGCTAGTTGTGATGTTAGGCTGCGGTGTAGCTATGTTGCTACATAGTCATTACAATGGACATAACCACAGCAATTCATAATCATAATTTCTTGGTGGAAAAATTACATTTTGGAATATTGGATTATACGAGTTCGACAATTGACTAGTGTGGACTTCACCGGAACACAGGAAGTAAACAGAGGTATGTGCACTGAGTGAATTGGCACGAGTCTATGCATTTTTAGGTCAGCTACTGCAGTCAAATTCTCTGTGGTCACTTGGAAGGGTTAGGTTAACATGGCTATGAACTTGAAATGACATCTCGATCGTGTTAAGAGGCTAAAAGCACTTTAAAAGCCTACCTCGTTTGAGCTGCTTAGGTGCAAACTCATACAACAGCATTACTCGGTGTAGGCAAAACCAATTTTCTTTGTTTGTCTCGGTATTGACAGGACTCCTTCACCACAAACAACAAAGATGCATGTTGAAATTGACTGGAGTTCCCCTTTAAGGATCTGAGTTGATGAAATCGGGGACAGTGGTGAACAACTCTTTGAGATTTCAAAAGGTGGATGCTGCCTGGAGGTACCAGTCGGAGGGAGTCTTGATGGACAGAAGTGCAGTCAAAGGGGCTGCCACTGTGGAGTACCCTCAAATGAACTGCCAGTAGCAATCGGCCAACCCGAGGAAACTCTGCAGCTGTTTTTAGTGCTTTGGGTCCAGCTAATCCAGTGCAGCCTGTACTTTATGGCAGTCCATCTGCAAGGCACCCTGTGCAACAGTGAAGTCCAAAGAGTGGTACGATAGAATTTGCATTTTTCTAATATTGTTTTCTTGAACAATCTTTTAAATAACTGGGCAGACATGGCGGTTTCTGGTCCTCCAGGATTGAAGAATAACCAGGCACACATGGCGGGTATGGTCCATAAGGGTTGGAGAGAAAACCAGGCTGTCATCTAAGTCGACATGAACGACCCTGGAAACCATGTCTTGAAAGACATCAGTAATGAGATTCTGGAACACAGTGGTGGTGTTTGCCCAAATGGCATCACCAGTTATTTTTCTTTGCCAGAGGGGGTGTTAAACGCTGCCTTCCACTCATCTCCTTTCCAAATGCACACCAGGTGCTAAGCATTGCCCAAGTCCAGCTTAGTGAAGTAATGACAGCCCTTAATGAGTCCATCAGAGGAACAGGGTAACAATTTTTTTATTTTTATGGAGTTCATTCACTGATAGTCAATGCAGGGATGTGAAGACCCGTCTTTCTTTGCCATAATAAAGAAATCAGCTCAGGCTGGTGACGAAGAAGCTTAAATGATTTCGGATTGATTTATTGATTTATGTACTCTTCCAGAGCCTGAGACTCTTCTGCTGTTTGGGAGCGCAGCCAGCTCCTGGGAGGCAATAGTCTGAGTGCCAGGTCGACGTGACAATCGGAGGATCTATGTGGTGTAACTGACATAGCTTGAACTTTGCTGAATGCCTGAAAAAGATTTTGATAGATTACCGGAAGTCCTTTTAGGTCTGGCAGCTCAGAGGAAGAGGAAGCATTCTAACTAAAAACTGAGCAAAGACAGGACTGGGAACAAGACAAATATCGCTCTGGGATGGAGCTGGATAGTCAGTATACATGCGGGTTGGGGTACTCAAGCCAAGCTCCTCTTAGCACTAATGGGGCATATGGTGACTCCATGATTAAGGATGCTGACTTTTTGGAATGGTTACCAGAGTTCGGCAATGGCACCATTGTGTTTACTTCTGTGATGTCAGGAAGGCAATCCTTGTGAGGTCTTGGGACCAAAGAGGTACTGGTACAGGTTCAGTCAGGACCTTCAGGCAGCGAATGAGGCCAGGGTAACAGTGGTTGGGAAGATGACACAGCAGCTCTGGACAGTACCTCTCTCTCAGCTGTCTGCTGAACAGGGCCTTCAGTGATGATGTGGTTGGCATTTCTGCAATACAGGCATAGGCTTTGCTTAATTTGGCACACCTATTCCTTTAGGGCCAGCTTGTGAAGCTGGATCCAGCCAACGGCTAATGGGTATCGAAGGAGCCAGATAGGATGTGGCTCCGAGCTAAGCATCTTGGCAAACAGGCAGGGCAGGCACCTGTTACCTTGCTCGCCAATCTAGCTGCCTCTCCTGCAGCAAGACATTTATTCTGAGCACCCGGTCAATGAGGCTTTCCAAGTCAGGGAGAAGGGCACGGGTGGTCAGTTTATCCTGGACTCGTCGCGTTAAGTGGGTGTCACAGGGCGTCCAGCTCGGGTAGTCAGGCAGAGTTAGAAAATTGGTGGAACATTTCGAGACTGACCAACTACCTCAGTGCAACTGGGGCTACTTGCGAGCAGCGGCGTGGCAAGTGATACCGGTGATATGCCAGATTCAAAGAGTTTAGCAGGAACGCAGTCCCAAAGCCACAGAAGGCTAGGGAGGTGCTCCTAATGAACTGGGCAGAGGAACGAACTGGAGAGGCAGGAAGGTGGCCCCAGTTTTTCACATAGGCCCAGGTAGGTTTGGATAGCCTTTTCCCTCATTGAATGAAATCATCATATAAAAACTGCATTTTGTCTTTACTCAGGTTACCTTTGTATAATATTAAAAGTTGTTTGATCTGAAACATTTAAGTGTGACAAATATGCAAAAAAAAGTAAACCAGGAAGGGGGCAAGTACTTTTTCATAGCACTGTAGGTTGCTATATTGAAGGAGAGACAACCGGAATTTACACAAGGGTTGCGACATCCTCATGCTCACTGAACCACTCTTTCACAGTTTGAGCGTGATGACTTTTGCCATTGTCATTCGGGGATATGCCTGTTACCTGGGCAGTAAAGTATACCCCCACTGTCCCCACATCCGAACCGATCCAATGGGCCCCACCCAGGATTTTTTTTTTTTGCAGCAGAGCTCCACATAGATGACGTTCCTCATCAGCGTACCAGGCAATTACATTGCTCCTGAGATGCCCAAACCATTCTCACAACACTGATCGGTCACTTTCAACACAATCACACCCACACAATCTTCCACAACGTTGACTGAAGAGCTAGCAGACAGTTTGAGGTGACTCAATACTTCAAAGCTAATTTCAGCTGAGCAACACCATTGTGTATGCGATTCGTATTACGTTACTCTTTAGCTTATATGGCCATCTTGGTAGCTAGCTAACGCTATTTAAGGAAAATCATTGTCAATAATCATCATATTTAAGCAATGTCATTTGGTTCTTGCCCTAAATTCACAAGCTAGCTCGCTGTTCCAGCAATTGCACTTGAGCTAGCCAGCTAGCAAATTTACTAAAACATCCTTAAAATCTGAGCAGTTCGGCCACACAAAAACGCCACAAAATATATCAAAGAAGTTCATGCCTATTACATCCAGCTAAGTTAGAGTTAGGGCAAAACCAAATAATGTCATTTACAAAGATTGCCCGTAGTTTACATTAGCTAGCTAGCTAGATGGCTAAGTTATCTAATGAGAAACGTGACTTAATACGCGATCGTACAGAGAGCAGTATAATCAAAGACGAAACAGAATAGCCAGTATCTGGCTGGCATGCCAATAAGGACCACTGTATTTCAGCCACGAAACAAATGTATGATTACTGTTGTGATGTAAATACTTTGCCTTCAGTCTACTTTGTAATTAACGCATCCCACATGGTTGCAAAAGTTTAAACAGGTGGTTAGGCATCACTGGAGCAATCTAATAGGCTGGTATGCATGGTGTGGACTGGGGCAATGTAATTAACTCTTTAATCTTTGTCCAGAGTACCAAAGTGGTCTTTTTGTTCATTCGAAACATTAAAATCCAGCTCCGTGCTGCAGCAAGGGGGCCCACTTGCGGTAAGCTGAGGGGTCCCCGCATGTTTTCGTTAGTGTGCTGCCCGTGACATTAGGGGTTAAGAAATCTATTGCTAGGATAACCTGGTCATTTTGTATACTCAAGGAGTCTGCTGACTTCTTGCTATTGCTACATAACATTGCTGAGCCTAGATCTGTCCAATTGAATCAGCCCCAGAACATAAAACTGCCTAATGAGGCTTGTGCTGTGGGCACTCTGCATGATGGGTGCATCACTTCTTGGGCTTCTATTCTTACCCTGAAGCGCCCATCCCTCTGGAGTAGGGTCAATCTGGACTCATCAAACCATGTGACTTTTTTCATTGCCCTCTTTATGCTCCCTAGCAAACTGAAGTCATTTTCCATAAATTAATCTCTCAAACAAGTTGCTTTATTGTGGTAACTTGTGTGTTTAATCCCAATCCTGCAAGTTCTTATTGCATTGTGCATGTAATGCTCTCACTTTCACAATTTAACATAGCCATTTCTTACCATGATCACTGCTGATTTTTTTTTTCTGACCCATTTCTTCCACAAAGTTGATGGTTCAACACTATCCTTCCAGATTTTAATTATACATTTACTTAGGCACACTTCTTAACCCAATGCCAGTATTTCCAGCTATGTCCTTGTTTGATTTTGGCCAATAATTTGCCCATCTTGTAGCATGGTAACATCTCTTCCAACATGAGTGTTCAAGAACTGAGAAGGTGCCCACTGAGTATGTCTGGGTTAGAAGACTTGCTGCCATCTGAAGCATATTCATCAATACAATAATGATCCAATCATAGGCTCGTAAGTATTTGCTTATGAAAATCGAAACGGCTACTTTTTTGGCCAGCCAGTGTATGTGTAGCTGTAGATATTGCATGTAGGGTAATACAGTCAACATTTTTCTCTGACTGCTGTTAATACATTTCCATGACACTGTTCCTTAGGGTAAGTAAAGTTAATCACAAAAGTAATTGTTTTTTTTTTTTTATCCTTTGCCCCTTTCCCTCCCCTAGATCTGTTTTAATGATCGGATGATTTGGCCTAGTTTCCCTGCCCCCCTGAGAAGACCCTTGTCTCAGGCCCTCAGATAACACCCGTTTTATTGTTTTTGTCCCCCCGGCCATCTTTTACATGGCTCCGTGTGGGGTAATGCGACGGGGCCCCCTCTCGTCAATAGCCTTCTCTTAAGCCATTGAGTCGCTCTCTGGCTGTGTTAAGCCCGGAGATGTAAACCTGTTCAGGAGGGTCACTGGTCCTCTCCCTCCCTGCGGCTCGGTGGGGTCATTCCACAGTGGAGGGCCCCACTTTGAACACGAGAGGTTCTCATGGCATCAGCTAGTCACCCTCCTCCTCCCCCACCAGTTGCTGTCATCGGTCTGTACGCGACCTGAACCCATTTGGCTTTCTGGTCCGGTAGTACCGGGTAACTGAAGCTTTTGATGCATTTTCTTTTGGAATGCTTCAGTAATTTTTTTTATTTATTTATATTTTTCAAACTTTTTTTCTGTTTTCTGCGCATCTATTATACAAACACATTGGCAAAATTCTTAAATTTTTTTATATTTTATGGGTTGATGTATGAATGAGTGTGTGAATATATCAAGGCTTTGCATTTGCTCACTTGTATGTTGATGCATACATGAAATGTGGAATGGGCCACATGGTTCCCGAAAAATTTTACATTGAAATAGTAGGAATTTAGCATATATATTGGCGCGTCATGGACATAGTCTATCTTTGAATGTCCACTTATGATAACACACACACATGCAGCCTACTAGAGTGTGGAAGGGTAGTTGCAAAAGATAAAATCAGGTATGGCTCACTCTCGCACAGTCATGCAAACACTCTAAAGCACATGTCGATGCATTCTGAAACGCGCAAAATCACTGAAAGGCAAGCCGTCAAACATGCACTTGCGCAAACACAAAAACACTCATATTTATGCCCGAGCACGTACACTCAAACACAAAATCACAAACTTATACACGCACTCACACCTTCTGAAACTGACACAGTTATACTTAAGCTCACTCTCGCACACACATAAGCACACAGACGTTGTGGAGGCTTGACTGTTCTGCCTCTAGCCTGTTATTTGGGAAAGGCAATGGCCTTTATTTCTGTTGTGTATCCATAGCATTAATGGATTTGCTTTCCCTGTATTGCCTCATTACTGGCTTCAGCCTTCGAGTGTGGCCCTTCTTTCAGTGTATGCAAATAAGTGGCGAATCATCTTCCCCGAGAGTTAATATCCCTCGGCTTTTCATGTGCATTGGAAACCTAATGTTTGTATTTAGAGTGTAACATCCTGTTCTTTTGTGACTTGCAAAAAGCTAAGCGAGGCCCAACAGCTGTTTGATCTTGCCTTCAAGTGTTATTAATTTCATATTCTATTGTCCTTTTCACTGTAGCACAAGCGAGGCTGATGTGCAAGCAGACATGGATAAGCTGTTTGATGAGCTGGCGCAGAGACAAAATGATAGTACGTAAGTTAATTTCTCTTGAAAGAGAATACATTTGGGAGGACAATGGAGGCCCAATCTCTGCTGACCAATTAATAAGTTCCACTGGTGATGATGGGTGGAGAGAGACTGAAGTGGCTGCCATTGTATCAGTATTTTGTCTGATTTCTGTGTTGAATTATTCGCTATTATTTACCCGGCTATGCATTTCCTGGCTCTGGAAGGATGAGGTATTTTTGTGTGCTGTTGTAATTACCCGAGCAAGCAACATGCTTTGTTCATGTTCCCATAGTTACTGGACCGAGGATTCTTGAAGTGCAGGGCAGAAAGCTGTTTCTGCGCAAAACCTGTGGGACCCTGGCTGACTGTACCTTTGAGGAACTTTGCGACCGCGTGAGTGAAAAATCCACATAAACTGTAAACGCACCCCCCCCCTCACCCATCTCTCCACCGACGTTTTTTTGCCCTGGCTTTTTCTTTGTCGAAGGTCATTTGTTGTTGCTGTTGTCATTGTCATGGAGAAATTATTAAATGATTTTGTGCAGCCGAGTACACCTGAGGGACTGATGATGTTAAAAACAATACTTGAATTTTCCCCGTCTTTTGCTCCACATCCCCCTCTCTGCGTCATAAGCCAGTTTATGCAGCCATGACCTTTTCACGGCTCCTGCCCGCTCTGTGGCTGCTCATCCCGCAGCCTGTGCTGAGAAACGATTATCTATAAATTGACATTTAATAATCCAACACTACGGTTGTGAATAGGCTGCTGCATTCGAAAATTGAATACATGGCTGAAGTGGCAGTTATTATAATGATTTGTGCCACTCACACAAAAGATTGGACTGTGCCATTTAAATTGTGACCTGTACAAATTTATTTATATATATATATACATCAAACCAATTGCCAAAAATGTTGAGACGATATGGAAAATGCAATAAAATAGAGAACAGTGATTTGTACATTGTTTTTGACCTTAATGAAATTTTAAATTCTGAAAGGACAATATATCTCTCTGTAATTTATTACTTTTTGGAAATGACCTTTACTTCCAAATTTTATGCCCGCAACACACTCCAGTAGAATTGGGACAGGGGTGTGTTTACCTCTCCGTTACATAAATGTTCCTAACCTCCTTCCAAGTAATCATTTCGGGAACTGAGGACACCATTTTCTCTAGTTTTGAAGGATTTTTTTTTCCAGTTCGTCATTAATATTTGTATTTAGCCACTTAGACTTTTAGGTTCAGCATTGCTGTCAATTGTTCTTCTTAAAGAACCGCAGGTTGGCCCGTCTAGCAGCAGCACTTTTCCATTAAGAGGCCAGGTTGTTTAATATGTGGCTTGCCTTTAGCAAGTAAAGTTTGCTTATTTGGGGAACATTAATGTTAGATACCTTTGGGTCGTTAAATGCATCCTTCTTAGTAAGTGAAGTTATGTAGGAGTCCTTGTGTTACTGAAAATACAGGCCCCCCTGATAAGATGCTATCTTGAAAATGATAATATTATCTTGAAAATGAAAATGTAATTCCACAATAACTTTGTCATTTTCCATATATGTACGGTGCTGTGAAAAACTATTAGCCCCCTACTTGATTTTTTTTTTTTTTTTGCATATTTGGCTCGCTTAAATGTTTCAGAGCATCAATTTAATTTTAATTTTGGACAGAGATAACCCAAGTAAATGCAAAAGTGATTTTTTTAAAGGATGAATTCATTTATTGAAGGAAAAAAAGCTATCCAACCCTACCTGGACCTATGTGAAAAGGTAATTGCCCCCTTAGTTACTAAATCATCCAGTTAAACAAATGTAATTGATAATGAGTTAAATTTCACTAAACACACCCAGGTATGATTGCCGCTCCTGTTGAATCTTAACAGCACTTAAATGGAACCTGTCTGACAATGTGACGTGGGCAAAAAGCAGCACATGATGCTGCAATCAAAAGAAATTCAAGACCGGGCATTAACATCAGTCTGGAAAGCATTACAAAGCCATCGTTACTGCTTTGGGACTCCAACAAATCATGGGGTGAGCCATTGTCTACAACTTGAGAAAACAAGGACCTGGGTTGAACAGTCCCAGGTGTGGCTAGCCTACCAAAGTTCCTCCAATAGCATATCCATGACTCATCTGGGACGTCACAAAACAAAAACTCAGACTAATATCTAAAGAACTTGCCTAGAGTACAGCACAGTTGGGTTATGCCACAGGGCAACGATCAGAAGCACACGACAAGTCCATGTCTGAATGGCTCACCGAAACAAAATTAAGGTTTTGTAGTGGCCAAGTCAAAGATTTGACTTAAATGCAATTGAGATGCTGTGGCATGACCTTAAACAGGCAGGTCATGCTAGAAACCCCCTCTATGTGGCTGAATTGAAACAATTCTTCATAAAAGTTGTCTAAGCTCCTCAAGCGTGATGTGAAGGACTCATTGCCACTTATCACAAATGTTGGAGTGCAGTTGTTGCCACCAAGCATGGCACTGCCAGTGATAAGGTTTAAGGGGCAACTATTTTTTCACATGGGAGATATAGGTTTTTAATGACTCTTTAGCCTCTATAAATGAAATCGACAGGCAGAGAGCCTAGGCAAGACATGGATTAGCATGGATGACCTAAGAACAAAAGTAACTGCAGGTGAATATCGGATTGCTGACATCTCATTCTTAAAGGACGAGTTGGATGTATGGAAGAAATTTGGATTAATTACAGACTGTGACAGCAATGCTATCCATTACTTTGGTGTTTGTTAAAAGTGCTGCCTTTTAGAGCTGATCTTTTATCGGCCAAACTGTAAATTATAATAAACACATTTAAAACTAAATGCAGAGTTGTATATTTGATAATAGGAGTGGGACGGATAGGTTGCAGGTATTAATGGATCAGGTCGGATGCAAAGTAGATTTTTTTCAATGCTCCTGACATTCTTTTGCAAGTTGTGTTTACAATTAAGTGAAAATTTAACACTGTTTTAAGCATTGTACATATAACGTATATATTATATATACAAATAAGTAAATAAATAAATAAATTATATATATATATATATATATATGTATTTATATATATATATTTAAAAAATGTCTTTTGGATTACTCACAGAACGATCTTTTCCTGTCTGCACGCTTGTTTTTTACTGCCCAAACACCACACAACTTTTGGGCATGATTTTGCTTTGACTCGCGAAATAATCACAAAAATAAAACCGATGACTTCTATGTATAATGGTGATTGGTTATTTGTTTTCACCGGCACCATCTGGTTGCTAAGATACACCATACCCAGATGTAGAATGTGCCCGGATGTCCGCCCTGACCTATAGTTGACCGCTGGGTGTTGGCTGCGGGACAAAGAACTAATTATAGCTCTGACCCGAGACCTAATCAGCAATGCGCAACAAAAATGGAAAATTTCTCTTCGGAAACCACAAAGAATAATATATGCGAAAAGTATAATCGGGATTGTTTGGCGGTACTGTATGCTGGCATAGCTGGTTCAGTTTTGATTGACTGCACAATGGCCATATTTCGAAGTTACAATCAGACGCATTGCATGTAGATGGCCGTGCATTATCAGTTCTCCCGCCTTCTTTTAATTTTTTACTTGTCTATATTTCAAACTGTCTGTCCAAAAGAGGAGTTCCTGGCTATACCTATGCCTGGAAGACTACGGGAGTAAAAGAGTTCGCCAGTATAAAGTCATGGTTTAATCAAGACTGATTTGCGAATACCTGCATGCGTAACTGAACTTGTTGAATTGCAAATCACCTGTATGTTGACAGAATAAGTTCCCTCATGATTCAAGTACATCAGAGCATTCCCTGAAGGGGCAAGTAGTTGCATGTGTATGCAATCGATGACATTAACCATTATGACGTATTTTTAAATATATTGATTTACGCAATAATAGCAGGGCTGGCATTAAGCAAAAAGAGCCGCGTAGCATTTTCTAGAAGTCTGTAGCATTTTGTTGCATTTTTAAGAACTATAGCAAAAATAAAACTTAACAAAAACGTCTGCATACAGTGTTCTAGCCATAATTTTTCCTCAGAGTGGTGCTACTCAAGTGTTCTAGCAGTCGCAACTCACGAGCCCCGGGGTGTGGCGGGGTTTTTCCTGATACTGAAAGTCAATCCGTGTCTACAGAAGGAGTTTCCAAAATCTGCTTCGAATCAAGGCATATTTCAATGTAAATATTAAACTTACTTTAACCTTTTTTGTCGTCAGAGCGGGATTATCTGGCAAGAATCGCTGAACCACGAATGCTGCAGGAGCGGAATGTCCATTCTTGGAGCGCGTCAAGCATAAACAATATGAAGATTATGTGAACAAAAAATTCAAACTCCACTAATACCACTGCAACTGGCACCACTGAAAAGTGCTTTAAAAACACGTTAAAATACACATTGGTTGAGTATACAGTAAAGACAAGAGACTCTTCAGAGCCTGTACTCGGGCCGGGTTTAGGTTTAGGCCTGGGCCAATCACAAAACTGCGCGCGCACATGAGCAGGACAATCGCGACCCTGGAAAAAAAAGAAAAGAACAGAGCCGAAACTTAGACTTGTGGCCTACCGGCCCGAGTAATAAACATGTTACGGGTTATAGTTAGATCAATGATATCCTTTATCGGCTAGTCACACCGGAGCATGGACATTACCCCTGATTTCAGTGTGCAAGTCTGTTCGGCATCTTCTGACAGGCGTCCATCACAGAAAGGTGCAGCAAAGTGGATTCATGCCGTCCATAAATTTTGATTTCCAATGAATGCCATACACTCCTAACAAGCGAAAATACCGCAGTTCTTTGAATCACCCCCGACTTATGAGTTTGGCATGTCTGAAAACCATTGAAATCAGCAGCCGCTGTCAGTGGATTATGCGAATAGGTTTAGTTGTTCCACGTCCACCGTTATGTCAGTGTCTGGGTCTGCATCATGCAGCTTCTATCAAACAAAAAAAATTGTCATAGATACGTGTCTGATCCCATTACAAACCATTTTTTTTCTAAACAAATAAACTAGTTTCACGACTTGGCTGCAGTCACAATAAGACACTTGTTATCAAGGTTCCTGGCATTTGATAATTTATCTTACTAGTTAACAAGTGCCCAGTCCTTGATCGTTCTGCGAGAGAAATAGACCCGGCCTGACAGAACGATATGGAAAAATATCAATCGCTCAGGGGTCCGTTTCCCGGAATCACATACAGTGGCTCCAATAAGTATTTGTACACTACTTGAAAATTCGACTACATAACAGCTTTTATACATTCGGCTAAATGCTTGCTATTGTGTGTAAAAGTCATTGAAATATTTGATAATCAATATGTTTTAAACAAATATTTAATGTCAAAATGGCATATTTAGTCAGAAAGACGATTATCTGACCCAATAAGTATCTACCATCACAGAACCCCTTTCCATATCTGCAGAGGAAGGGTGAACGGCATCTACTACCGGGACCAGGTGCTGCAGAACAATGTTGTGCCGTTTTTCAACCAGCACCACGATGTCCACACGTCCAACAGGACAACGCTAGGGCACACACTGCCAGGGTGTCCATGCAGTACCTTGCACAGCAGAACATGCCTGTGCTTCAGTGGCCAGCTCTGTCACCCGACCTCTCCCCTATCGAGCACTAATGGGATGAAATTGGACGACGTCTTTCATGTCGACGCCAGATGGACAACATCCGAGAACTTGAGGTTGCCCTTGTTCAGGAGTGGAATGCTATCCCTCAGAACACTATCCAGAGACTGATCAACTCCATGCGACGACGATGCACCGCATGTGTCAATGCAAATGGCGGTCACACCCGTTATTGACTTTCCTGTTTGACCCCTACACCAGTTAAACCTCTCTCGCGCATTAACATTATCGTGAATGAAATTGAATGATGTTTACATGTCTTCTTAAATCATTTATTATCTCGAATGCATCATACGTATATACTTCACATATCAATCCGTGGAGCTATTCCAGATTTCGTGAGTGGTGCGTTTTCATTTGTACTCAGTATAGATGTGGTCATCACCGCGCTGCATGATGGGATATGTATGCAGGCTTAGTACTGTACTGTACTGTTTCTTAGGAAATAGTATGCATATGGCGTATTTCTGGTTTCATACTACGGTTTGGGACATACTAAGAAGTCTCGCATGACGTTTTGGCGTACTCTATATTCTGTTAGTATGGAATTTCGGACACAGCGTGGGACTTCATAATTGGGAGTGCAAGTCCGTAGAGCAGGTTTAAATGACACATTTGACTGCCCACTTTTTTCCTGCAGTCACCATTCCATCTGCAGGCCTACCCACCAAAAAAAGTAAAACAAGGGTTCAAACTTGCATCTACGCCGATCTGATTTACATCCATGTTACAGTACTTCAGCCTTATTGTGCTCTTGTTGTAATTGCAGTGGGCTACGTACCATCATGTACAATCATCTACGAAGAGATGCAGCACAAAAAAACAGTATGAATGATATTCTCTTTTAGAAAATTACTGTACTGATTTTGAAATACACCATCCTATATGACCCTCACTGAAATTCTAGTCCAGCAATGACTGTTCCTATTCTGCCCTCATTCCAGTTGCTGTCTGTCCATTTATGAATAGCTCTTGCTGTGAATACTTGCAAAATTATCATCTTTTATTTACCTCAGTCCACAATTGAGGGCTTAATTTTTAATGATAGTAACTTATAGACCATGGTTAATGCTGCTATTTTCTGCACATATGAACTGTTGTAGCACTGTTTGAATACAAACATGGTCTTTCATGGGAAAATGGATTTACAAAGAATGCTTTTTATGTCTATTGATTATATCATCACTTGAAAACTTCTGCTTTTATCCCCGATCTGCAGCTTCAATTTTGAGAGCAGAGGTCCACTTCTTTTGTTTACAGACTTAGAAACGCAAACTTCCGGCAATAGTCTTGACACCTCCTGGTATTTGCTTTCTAATCAGCCAATTAGGTTTGAACCCTGGAATGGCAACTTGTGGCTGTATTTATCTTTTGAGAATGTGTGTGTGGATGATTTCAGCAGTTCCCAATCTGTTCCAACTGGGCTTTTTTCCCCTTTTTCTGTTATTTATAAACTAATTGACATAAACTACAGAATTCATATAAGTTTAATGACATAAACTTTATAAACTAATTAACATTTGTCGAAAGTTTGAAGAGGGATGTCATTTTCAACTCTGTATGGTTCATGTTCTGGGCAATGTCCTTTCACTTTGATATGAATTATTTCCATCAAAATAAGCCTGCGGGTGTAGGTGTTCTGGTGTATATCTGTCTGCAGCTAATCTTGCGTAATACAGGATCAATCAGCCTAATATTTTCTGTGCGCATATGTAACTGTATGCTCAAGGGCCTCTCATGGTTGAGGTGATTCACAATTTTTGAAAAATCGATTTTATTGACTGCTCTGTTTTATAAAACCTTTGACTGCTGACTCCTCACGGCTTTTAACTGGCTGGTAGTGTGAAGGCTGCTGGAAGTGGACACCAAGAGCAGCGGCCAGAAATAAAAGGCAACACTCTCAGAGTGCTCACTAACTCTACTCCTGTTAAGCAACTCAGTCCCTGACAATATCTCTCTAGAGACCTTACCGGCTAAAGCGCCAAAGAAGCAGTGACACTCTAGCAACGGGAGCGAGGTGAAATAGGAGCTTAAATAGAGTCTTGGCCACGCACCCAATCAATGTCAGCTGGCCCAGGAATCCGATAGGGAGCAAACGATCTCGTCCCGGACGAGAGCAACAAAGAAAGCTGTAAATACCTCCAAACCATGACAAGTAGAGGTTACAAACGATCAATTACTGCTTCAGTTTGCAATCACTCAGTACAAGCTGTATGCTTGGTGCACTCTTGTTGGAATGTACATTTTGCCCATACGAATACAAGTCCAGTTCCAAAAAATTTGGCACATTATGGAAAATGCAAGTAAATTCAAAAAGGAGTGATTTGAAAAGTCCATTCATCCTCTGCTATAACGAAAACTCTGCAATGCAGAATTTGATGCTTTTACTTGTGAACTTATGTTTATTGCATATTGAAAATATACTGTTTGATTACTGCCACAAAGCTCATTTATATATTAAAGACAAATAAAAAGATTTATTTCAAACCGTAAAAATATTCCTGAACATAATAAAGTCTGTTTTGTATTTTGGTAATCAATTTAATGCTATCTTGGTAAATTACAGTATCACTTTCCTTCAAAAACATGACTGTTTCTCAGTGATTCCACCATTTTGGATAGTATTGTTTGTCTTTGTCCTACACTTAATGGAACATACCATTTCTCCCACTTGGATATGTGTTAAACAGTGCAGAATAATTAAATGTAATAATGGTTAATAGAGGAATTAATGTCCTTTGTATGCAGCCGGTGGGTTCTGGAGACTACCTGGAGCTGGCCAAACACTTTGACACTGTCTTCATCCGCAATATTCCCCAGCTAACATTGAAGGAGCTCAATCAGGCACGGCGGCTCATCAACCTGATTGACACTCTGTATGACAACAAGGTGTGCCACTGCCCAAGAGCTGAACCCCCTCACCTTTTCACTTGCCCAGGTAACCCCAAGCTGTCACAGGCTAGGGGTGCCCGTCTAGTGCTGTGATTGGACCTGGTTTATGATCTAACTTTAGTACTCACTTGTTGGTGTTGATTCCCAAATCCAATTGGTTTTTTTTTTTCTTTAAATTTACCTTAATGGCACATAGAGGCAGGTGTTATTGTATTCCACAAAAACTACCCAACGAGGAAGCTTTGCGGGTCAAATCACTGTTAAACTTTATTCGGAGATTGAAAATGGCATTTCATTACTTCATTTGTCTGCCTCACACGTTTATTCAGCATCTGAGTTTTCTGATTTTAATGAACTTCCTTATCAGAGGCATTTATCAGTTCTATGTAACTCATAATTTAAAGGTAACTTACTGTACATTTCTTCAGTTGTGACAGCAATTATTGTATCCATAGCTCAAGTAACAAGCAAGTCAAATCTTGCAGAGTGGATTTCTGGCCAGACAAAGCTGAGATCCACTCTAGATCTCTTACTGTCGCAGACTTCAAGCTCCTGACAACTAAGAGACCCGATATATGATGTTATATAACACTGGGCTTGTGGACTCTCCCAGCATGCTTGGTTCAGTGGTAACAAATCATACTCAGGTGCTCATTGACAAACCTGCACTGGACATAAGGTGTAGAAAGTAATCATGTCATTTTGCTCTCGCCCACTCCAGGTGCGGGTGGTCATCCTAGCCGAAGCCCCGCCCCACATGATATTCCTTCACACCCAGCAGAGCCAGGAGGATGAGGGTCATAGGCTGCTCATGGATGACTTGGGACTGGGCAAGGTGAAACCACTGAAGGCTAAAAGCCTGCTGAGGAAAGAGCATTTAAGAAGCTGAGAGCATCTGTCTTTCCTCTCACCTATATCAGTAGAAAATAGGATTTTGCCTGTCTCAGTGTTTGTCCTAAAAGGGGAAAAGAGACTTAAGGTACCTGTGTTTTTTCTAGAAGCTGGAGAAGGGGACTTAAAATACTGCTGTGTAGCCCCCTAAAGAGGATTGACTACATCAGTGTTTGCCTCTGCAAGGGATATTAAGCTACCTCAGTGGGGGTTTAAAGTAATTAAGCGTTTTACATAGAGAGTGAACAAGGACTCTGACTACCACAGGGTTTTCTCCTAAAAGGAGGAAGGGGACATAGTCTATCTTAGTGAGGGCCTAGACTACCTTAGTGTTTTAGGGGTTTAGCTCACCACAGTGCTCTCCCCCCAAAGCAATTTAGTCTATGAAAAATTTTTTCCCCATACATGGGGAAAGGTGACCTTCTACCACAGCATTCTCCCCTTAGGGCTAAATGTAGGTAAAAGAGGAAAGGAGGCTGTGAATACCTTATTGCTTACCCTCGAAGGGAGAAGGGGACTTGAAGCGCCTCTGGTGGCACTTCAACTACCTTCGTGTTTTTTACCGCAAGAGGTAAGGGGGGCCTTGTAGCCGATCACCCACGAACGTGCTTCATCGGCTTGGAAACGTGAGGTGCTTCTGTCCTGATTTTTTGCAGTCTACATTGTAAAATGAGCTGAGCACATCTTTTGCGGTTGATAAATAGTGCACCTGTCACTCACTATGCGAACATTCTGAGCAATGTTAACGGCAGAAGCGTGAAAACTCCACCAAAAAGTCTAATGAGTTGTTTGAATTTTTTTTAAACCAACAGCGAAATGGTCTGCACTTGCTTTTGCTCAAAATGAGAGTGAGAAGTAAAATTATTGGAAAAATTTAGCAACTTCAGTGAAATGGTTTGTCATCAGGGAAAGACGGTGCTGACGGTGACCACAGATTTCTCTGCCATCTTTGTTTACAATGGAACCTGAATTCAAATTAAACTGGGACCCTATCTTCACATAATTGGACACCTGGGAAAACACTGATAATGATTTGAAGCGCTTTTTTATAGAAGCATGTCAAATAAGAATGTTTTCAAATCGAATTGCACCGAAAAACAGCGAGACACCAGGGGCGCATAAAGCCGAGTCAAAAATGCTTAAAGTCAGTAAAAACATTAACAAAAAGGGCACCCCATGCCAATAAAACGCGTTTGGTGCGATCGGCAGCCTAGACATCCGCAGTGTTCTTCTCAAATGAAACTTTAGCTACATAAGTGTTTCCCATAAATGAGGGCAGGGGACTGAGTCTAAGGCGATTAAGACAACCCTGGTTCAAGCTTAGTCTACCTTAGTGTTCTATCTAAAAAGAGAAAAGGGGATTGAGACTACCTTAGTTGGGGCTTTGACTACTGTAGTGATTTCCCCTACATTAGGGAAAGTGGTATTCCAACTACCTCAGTGGGCCTCAACTCCCTTAATGTTATCTTGCACATGACTACCCGAGTGATTTCCCGTACAATGGAAAAGGGAGGCTTAGACTGCTTCAGTGTTCACCCGTAAATAGGACTCGATTTGTCCGAATTTTCCCAAAAAATGGGAAACAGGGCTCAAAGTATTTTCCCATGCAATGGGACTTTGGCTACCTCAGTGGGCGCTTTTACTTTTGTAGTTTTCCTTGCAGGGGAAAGAAGGACTTCAACTAAGCCAGAGTTATCCTCTAAACCAGACTTAAATCAGCATTTTCAGCTAAATGGGGAAAGGGGACTCTAAATACCTCCGGGTTTCGCCTAGAATGGAAAGGGGTCTTGGACTACCTCAGTGATCCGCCCTGAATGAGAAAGAGTATTGAGCGTCCCTCAGTGTTTTTCCCTAAAGAGGGAATAGAGATTTACTTTACTTCTGTGGATACTTTTTCCAGAGGATAAGATGATTGAATTTTAGGGATCGCAATTAAATTTCAGTACTTTGCTGCCAGTGGTGCTACCAAATCCTCTCACCAAATCTTTGCGTGTGATTGGCTGACGTAGGACTTTGACGATAACTGCCTGCAGCTTTTAAATTTCATTTTTGTTTTCTTGCTGCTGAAAGTTTCAGGAGTGCATATGGTGATGTCAAATATAATGAATACATTCGTCACATGCCGTTCTTCACCCTATGTAAGGGTTTCTGTTAGTTGTTCATCACTTCAGCTTCGTCAGGGGTAGGAGCAGTAATTTAAGCGTAAGGGGGAGATTTTTTTTTTGTTCATGTTCGATTATTAGATATTCATTTGATGTTTGAGTACTTGTGATATCTGGGGCCTATATGATCTGAGGGAATATTTAGTGCATCGGCATTAAGGACAGAATTATAAAGTTAGCAGTTGGAGTTAGATTTCTTTTACAAGTGCCTTCAGCGAGCACTCTAATTTTAAGTGTTAATGCCCATGCAGTTGCCACAAGCCAGTGGACAGAATTCAATTCAACAGTAATGCCTCGAATCTAGTTCCATAATCAAATAAGTTGCCTTTGAGTCATAGAATACAAGGCAGCTAGCAAATTTAAATTGGGCGATATGCTGAATTTGGAAGAAAAACTTTGCTAACCGTCTCAGCAGGAAATGAACTTCAACACATGATCATGTCCTATTCACAACAGAAAACAACTCAAAATTGAAAGGAAAATGCTGCTATCACACACTTCACGGCAACTTGAAGATTCGCTCATTGATTCTGCCATGATAACTTCAAGTAAATTCCTGCCAGGAGCAAAAGTCATTTTGTTGGTTGGCTTGTTTTAGTCGTATCCAGAATCTACAGGACTGGACCCGTTACGGCAAAGAAAGAAATCTGCAAAGCAAAATACGAAAGTCCCAGATCATAGAGATAAATGTGTCCTTTTTTTTAAATTGAAGTCTTTTGTTTCGTAGGCTTTAAAGGCCTTCAGTCACTAGCCTGCAGTGTTCCAGAGGCAGGGGCTATTCAGTATATTTTCCCCTTTTATTTTGTACTTTGAAAAAGCGGTATCAGGCTAAAGCCCGTTGTTGTTGTTGTTGTTGTTGTTGTTGTTGTTGTTGTTGTTGTTGTTGTTCTTCTTCTTCTTCTTCTTCTTCTTCTTCTTCTTCTTCTTCTTCTTCTTCTTCTTCTTCTTCTTCTTCTTCTTCTTCTTCTTCTTCTTCTTCTTCTTCTTATTATTATTATTATTATTATTATTATTATAGCTGTAATTTTGCCAAACGTGTAGCCTATAATTTGCTGTGTGAAGAATAGACCTCGCAGTTGTTTCTCCGAGACCATTTTATTATGCTACCAGGGATGTGCCACAGGAAGGCTATGTAAAGCATGACTCTCTTAGCGCCGAGAGTAATCAGTTGAATGACTGGTCAATTTACTGTAAGTTAGCATTAATAGGTTCATGAACACTCATTATCAGCGTTGAATCCTGGAGTCACTGGGTATTTTGGGTCTTACACCAGGCCAGAAGACCTGGCGGGAGTTGATCAGACCCTGGCCTGTGTCCGAGTGGGATGCTACCAACCCTACTGCTCACTGCTGTTCAGCCAGAGCCATCTGGATGCTTTCTCTGCAGCCTCTACTTTGTTACTGATAGCTATTCACCTGCTAGTTCCCAAAATGCCCAGGGTTCCGTGGGCCTTGCTGAGAAAATGGCCAGCAAACCCTCTGGTGCCCACCTCCACTGGCATGCATTTAGTCATCCACTCGTTCATCCTGCTGTCTTCCACCAATTACTGGTATTTTGCCCTCTTGCTTTCCTGCACTTCCTCCATCCACTTCTCCCATGGCACAGCTAGCTGCAGCAGAATGAGCTATCTAGTGGCTTTTTAGACTAAGGTGACATCTGGTCTCAGATGTTTCATGGGATTGTAAGTTGCCTCTCCAGTTTGACAGTCATCATTCAGTCTCATGCAGTAACCTGCAAACCTGCAGCGCCGCTCTTGGGTCCTCTCTTAGGCTGCTCTCCCTCCTTCACAAAGGTGATTGTCTTTGCTGTTGCATGGACAGATCTACTGTCCTTGATCCCCCATCGATAGCCTCAGCGATGGACTTGAGGACCTGGTCATGCCTCAGTAATGGCGGCCCTCGGTCAGAGTCTTGGAGCAGCTGCTCAAGATATGTTCAAGGGTCCCCATCTTGGAACATGGAGGGCATGCAGGTGTATCTACTTTATCTCTTATGAATATGTTGGATGGGCTTGGCAGGACATCGTAGACTCCCTGAATCAAGAACTTGATCCTCTGGGGGTTACACTTCCAGATGTCCTGCCAGGTGACATTGTGTCCAAATGCCTGTTCCCCCCTCATCCAGGCACATTGCCACTGTTCTGCTTGCTCGCTCCTCCTCCACTGAGGCCTACACCTCCTACTGCACCAGCTTCCTCCTCTCCTTCCCAATGGCAGAATCATACCAGTTTGATGTTGAGTTCACAAGCCCTGCCCTGCCTTGCCATGTGCCACACTTCCAAGGAGGGCCCTATGCTTAATTCAAGCTTCTGTCTGCTGGACTGCCTCAGCGACCTTCCACTTCTTCCCCGTCCTCATGACTATTCCTACACTGGACACCTTGCTGTCTCTCAAGCTGGTGTACTGCAGGTCTTCTCACGCCTGTCCCACCACAAATTCCCCCCTGACTGAGCTGAACGGGAGCCTGAGCTTGTTGCTCTTCCCATACAATGCGACGCTGCCCAGGCTTCGTGGCAAGCCCAGAGAAGACCCTCAGGCTGAACTTGCTGTAGTAGTCCATTACGAGGTCTCTCGCCTTCTGGGATATGTGGTGTCTCTCCAGAGTAACCTCAGCAAGATTGTGGGGGACTAAGCCATAGGCATTAGTGAGATCCAGCCACAGCACAGTCAAGTCCCCTCTGCTTTCTCTTGCCTCCCTAATGAGCTGGGTCACTATGCCTGCGTGTTCAAGGCAGCCTGGGACCCCTGGTATGCCTCCCTTCTGTACTGCTGTGTCAATGTAGTTGTTACTTAGCAGGAATTTGGAGAGTGTCTTGGAGATGATGCTGAAGATGAGCCTGCTCTCCATGCTGAGCAAAGCGATCATTCAAAATTTGTCAATATTCTTGGACCTCTCCTCTTTCGGTATATATACCCCTTCGGCATATTTCCATGACTAGATGATCTTCCCTCTCCTCCAGATCACCTTCAAGGCCTTACAAAGCCAGTATGAGTAGGTTTGGACAGGTCTTGTCACCTTGTAAGGTACTCCACTTGGGTCTGGTGTTGAGCTAGATCTTGCCCTCCTCGCTTCTTCCTGCGCTTTACTGAGTTGGGCTCCTTCAGATTGAAGTCTACTGTTTGTTCTGGTGGTGTTATCAGTGCTTTGCATGGACCCAGTGGTTGGTCTCTCCTGGTGTTGCTGTAGCTGCTCTTGAGGGGATCACTGATGGTGCCTTGGGAGCAGGTCAAGTGACCAGTTGTCTTCTGACTAAGGAGCTGCTTGGTCAACTTGAATGGGTTGGCCAGAAATGCTGCTCTCTTTCCAGCCCTCTGTCTCTACCTCCTGCTGTGCCTTTCTGCTCTCTGCAGGGTCTGGAGATTCTTCCTGAGAACTGCCCGAAGATCTGCTAGGCTGGCCTTATCAACCTCTCCTGCCTTCTTGAAGTGTCTCTTGAGTGCCTTTGGTTCTACCCTGATATGCTGGATTTTCTTTGTTCGGTGGTTTGGAGCGTAGGTCACTGATGTGGGTTTAGCTGTCTCAGTTCCAATTCTCTCAGCAGCGAGTTTTACTATAATGGTTGTTGTGATCTTCAGCTGGTGGTCCACATCTCCTTAGGTAGTCCCTTCTAATCTGGTTGACGTCCTTGTCAAACTGCTGCCACTCAGCAGTCCTTGAAGATTTTAGCCATTGGATTCTTGTATGGGCTC
Organism: Gymnothorax reevesii; assembly: GCA_029721435.1. Taxonomy (NCBI): domain Eukaryota; kingdom Metazoa; phylum Chordata; class Actinopteri; order Anguilliformes; family Muraenidae; genus Gymnothorax; species Gymnothorax reevesii. Next base: position 46,279,858 of record CM056576.1, read on the forward strand.
GTGGAACACCAACAGCAGCTGTGGGTGATGATTGGAAGCTCATGGAAGACAGTACATTGCGGTCTGCTGAAGGGCTTGGGGGCTCTGAGCGCTGCTGGCCAATGGAGCGGCCAGCATCATGCTGGCAGTGGATATGGGCGTCACTTGGAGGCTCTGGGCACTGCGAGTTGCCACTGGCTTGGCTCCTGCTGAGTCTCAACATAAGACTCTCTGCACGGTGTCATCCTCTCCACTGACAAGCATCTTGCAGTATCTTGCCCTGATTGGATCTTCAAACTATTTGTTCTTACAGGTCTTCTACGGATGCACTGTACTCTCTGTGACCTTGTTCCATAATTCTCTGTTGCAACCTTGAATCTCTCCGGTTGGGATACTCATCCTTCCCCCTCCTAGGCACCCCAGGGGTTATTGCTTCTTTGTGGGTCCTGTACCTTTTTGTAAGCTCTTCCTCACACAAGCTGTGGTTTGGGCTGTCAACCCTCTTCACCCCAGTTGTTGTCTCTCTGGCTCTCCTCTTTCTCTTCCGATGTAACCACTCTCTTCGTAGTCATCACCCAGTCTGTTCCTGGTTGTCACTGGTGATACCAGAGCAGTCCAGTTTATCATACATCATCTGATGCAGACACTTGGACACATCATCAATGTTGTATCCTGAAGTTACTGGGTGTTTCGGGTCTTGCAACATACACCCTCCTCCAGGCAACCCAACCGGGTCTGATCAGATTGTGGCCTGTGTCCAAGTGGCATGTTCCTAACCCCATTGGGCACCCTTCTTCAGCCAGAGCCACCTGGATGCTGTCTCTGCAGCCTCCATGTTATTTTTGATGGCTTTTCTCCTGCTCGCTCCCACAATGCCCAGGGTTCAGTGGGCCTTGCTGAGAGAACGGCAAGCAAACTTTCTGGTGCCCACCTCCACTAGCATGCATTTGGTCCTCAATCAGTTCCTCCTGAAGTCCTCCACCAACTCCTGGTGTTTTGCCCTCTTCGTCTCCTGTGTCACCTACATCCTCTCTCCCCTCGGCACAGCTAAGAGTGAGCTGTGTGGTGGCTTCTGAGACTAAGGTGATATCTGGTCTCAGGGAGGACTGTGTGAAAGGATTTTAAGCTGCCTCTCTAGGTCAACAATCATCACTCATCCCCTGCTGTGCAGTGGCTTGCAAGCCCGCAGGGCTGCTGTTGGGTTCTCTCTTAGACTGCTCTCCCTCCTTCACAATTGTGATCGTCTGTGCTGTTGCATGAGCGGATCTACTGTCCCAAATTCCCTTGTCAATAGCCTCAGCGACAAACTTGACGACCTGATCTAGCCTCCAGCGATAGCAGCCTTCAGCCAGAGCCTTAGAGCAGCTGCTCAAGATGTATGCATTAATATCAACAGTATACATCAGAAGGTGAGGTTACTGTTTACCTGGAAGATAAATGTCTGTTTATGACTTGTCAATGTTTCTTTACAAGGTGCTTGCATTCTTGACCTTTCTCTTAGTTTTTAATGCAATAAACAGCTTGGTTCACAGTTCCCTGTATGTTGTTTAAATACATATTCTTAAATAGCATAATTTGACTGTAAAGTGCCATAAAGATTTTTATTAATGCTGGGGGGGGGTCAGGCATTACTGATAAATTGCCAAATCGCTGTTGCTTTTTCACCGCGTTAAGAAAATATGTGTAATGTCACAGCCCTAGCTGATGCGCTGGAGGTTAAAGGACGTCAATTTTCAGTTTCAGAGACTGCACTTTCAGTAACCACAGCAACCAGTACTCATCACTAGCAACGTAACACCAGGTCAGTGGACAATATATAGCCAAAGATGGTAAAGCCTATTATACAGTATCTCTGATACAGCTATGGTATTTACTTTGAGTCAGCATGTCCGATTGGGCAACAGTTCGAAATTGAATACATTAACAGTAACTCGCTTGCGTTGCCGATAGCATGAACATGCAGAGGGAAAACCAGTTTCACATGCTCGAAGTGTGTATCATAACGCAAATAACCTAGTGCAACAATCAGCAAGATTTAGACATTTAACAGCAATTCCTTAAATTTCACTTGGACCTCATTTGTTAATTAGGTAGCTATTGCACTGCTCAATGCCCAACTCCACCTCATTTCTGTTTTACGTTTCAATTTTGAGAAAATCTCTTTCATGTCTCACTCAGTCTTGGCCCTCTGATTGATTGTCAGTGAATAACTGCGTGCTGTAAATGTTAAATATTTGTCTGTATTTGTGGTCAGTTTTTTTGCAAGCTCCACCCTCTTGCCAAATTGTGTATTGAGAGATAAAATGGAAGGTAGTAACATGCAGTTGTTTACCATTGTCTGCCTCTGTTCAGGATGCATGGAAGATGTTTTCCTTATTTACGGCTGAGGAGGAGATCTTCGCCTTCCGCAGGACGGTTTCCCGCCTGTCAGAGATGCAGACTGTGCAGTACTGGGCTGCGGGGGACAGGAGCAGTGTGTAGCTTCGCAAACGTTGCTGGACTCGTGCAGTTCCCCTGCAGCTGGAACAAGAGCCAGTCCCTTCAGTGCAATAGGTTTGTCCAAAGCTTACTGAGCTTCTTCAGTTGAAGGGTTCAGTGCAATAACTCTATAAATGCCAATCTAATGTTTTTTGTTTTTTTTCTTTTTTTTGGAATTACACAGAATATACTTTAATAATGTACCGACGTTGTGTATATGTCAGTGTTGTGTTCTGGTCAGGATGACATTGTAAAGCATGTGTGCAGTTGTTGCCAAAATAAAGTAAAGCAATATTCAAAACCATCCAAATCTTGATTTCTGTAAAATTGGTGCAGGTCATGGTATTGCACCGAACCCTTAAATTGTAAAGGCATCTGTTTTGCCATTTTGTGTTTTATGTATTCTAAATATTAGACAGTATGTATATATTTTTAAAAATAGCATCTTTTATTTGGATCTGATTCTGTCTAGGCACGTTTTGCTTATATTTTTTATTTGCATAGGTTCTTTTTCATGTTCCAGTGTTTATTTTAGCAGTTCTCCGTATTAGTTCAGTCATTCTCATGACCTGTCCACTGCCACGTGCTTTTTGTTTTCACTCCCGCACTCACTCCCCCTGTCCTGAGAGTTAATTAGTTTTCATGTTTCCTTATATGCAACCACACCCACCTGCACCCCTCTTCAGTCCACCACACGTGAATCTCATGCAGCTAGTGTCTCAGCTTACCTTTAAATTTCCCTTGCCGTGTCTGGGAAATCGCAAGTTTGTTAAACCAGTTCCTTACCATCGAGCGTTCTTTGGTTCTTGAGATTCCATGGTCACATTTCGATTCGTTGCTTAGTTTACGATCATGGTCACAATTTGATTTTTTCCTTGGAACACAATTTCAATCCTGATCCTCGTGTTTGTATTGATTTACCCCTGTTTGATTTCTCAATGTCTTTTTGGATTTGGATTCTCTTTTTGTGGTATGGCTTTTGTGTACCGATGTCCAGGTTTTTTGATGCTTGGACTGAACTGTGATTATGGTTTAGATTTTTGCCTGCTGTACTGAAACCTCACTGGCCATTACTGAGCTGAATTGTCTGACCACGATTATCAATAAAACCCATGAACAGGGTTCTCATCTGTGCATTAGTTCTGATCCTGCTTCATATTGTCTTTAATATGTACTTTTGCTGGCAACCTAAGGCCAATGTGTGCAAATTCTGCCAAATGCATTCATCAAAAACAAATGGTATCACTTTTGTGTAATAATGATGAATAATAACCACCATGATCATCATCATATCTAGATTATATTGGAACATCAAATTAATGCCATAATTGCATGCATTGATAACTGACTTTTCAGAGCACTAGCACTATTTATGATCAATAAACATCATGTTTTAATGATACTGAACTTGCTTGTATATATTTTCATTGAAACTTGTGTTCATTTTCGTTTGCAAAAAATAAATAAGGCCTTGCGATATACCGCTTCTGTACAAACCAAGGCACTGTTCTGGGCTCTGGCAGAAACATTTATTGGAAAATAAGTTTAGTTTATTTGAAGCTTCTCCTAGAAAGTACCCTTTAGTATTGTCAGTATTTCAAATTTTACTGCTTGATAAAATGCTGAAATGTATGATTCTGTCAGCTTAATAGGTGCAATGTCTGGTCAAATCATTGACTTAAGTTATGAAATGCGTTGAGTACCACCTTGTGGGGAATATAGTTACTGCAAGTGTAATTAAAAGCAAAGACGCAGTCTGCTTCAGGTCCGGGAGGCCTCTAAAAGTTGAGTGACGTGTGCTTTTTTTGGTGTGGAGTGACAACCTTCCACGACGGTCAATCTTTAGGGACAGGTTTGGGCAGCCCTGCTCAAAGGGCTTTATTTAGTCGCGTGTGCCCTCCGGTCCCATATTTGAGTCAACAATGGAGACGTGTTTGACCATTTCAGTCCTTGGACATGATATATAGTCCTTTCAAATCAAAGTTGAAGAAGGGGATCTTATGCAGAGGGGGAAATGAAAAGTACATTTCTGAACACTTGCGGGGCAAATGCGATAGATCTGCCAACAGGCTTTTTAAGACCTCAGATCAATGTCTCCTGTCCTTTTAATCGCTGAACACACAGAGAGAGAGAATAAGCTTACTTTTGGCTGGCATGTGCGGAGAAAGAGTAATGTGAATGGCTGCAGTTTTATGGGTTTCCACAAGATAGCAGCAACGTCCAGGCCAAGCAGCAGTGTGGCTGTGGTGCATTGAAAGATGATGTAATGCGGTTCCGCAGAGTGCTTTATACTGACTTACGTCAGGGCTAAGCGGATCGGCAGGACCATGTTAGGGGCAGAACAGGGACGATCGTATGCATTATTAAGCGCGACATGATATTGCACTGACTCTGCCACTACCCTCATGCACGGACGAAGCAATCGTGTTCCTCCTATTCTGTTGGTGGCATTTACCACTGTGGGGATGCGGCCGTGTTCCTCCTTTAGCTATTAAAACAACCAATCCCTTCTATATTTTCGTTTTTCTTTAGCCATAATATTCAGACACTGAGCAGAGCAGGCGAGTAAACTTCGTACGCTTTAATTGGATGATTAATGTCGCTCACTGAAAAGAATTCATTCCCGATAGCTCATGATGTTGAACATAAAAGGGGTGATTCAACAGGGAAGGGCGTAAGTCCATCCGCCCTATTATCGCGTCGAACTGTAATAACGTCAATAAAGAAATTGACGACCCCCAGGCACAACAGGGGGAATAGGCTAAGTTTAGGCCTCATGCAGCTCTGTGGTAAGACTGTTTTCTATCAGATCTCGGACCCTCAGAAGCTCTCAAATGCATTAATTCTTTTGAAAAAATCAGAATTATTTACTACTGTGAAGTAAAACCAATGTACAGTCTAAGGGTGCAAAGTAGATCTGTCCTCTTTTAAGCATCTTATTGGTTTTCATGTTTATTGCCATACACATGGCATTCAGTGTTCAATTTCCTTTTTTCTCTTTTGCTCCTCATTTGGCCACCACATTATGATGACCATTTCATCTACAGTGGTACGGTGATAGCAGTGGATTAACATTGGTTAAGAATCAAGAGAGGCTATTGAGGGGGAATATTTTGTCTTTTCAATTATTCGGAATACGCAATCACATTACAGTCAGCCATTTTATGCCTGCTGCTTAAAGCCATGGTCCATATCGACAGTTTTTCTGAGTTACTAAATGCTGGCTATTTTGAAAAGAAGATGTGCACCCGTTGGTACACTCCATGCCCTGAGCTAATGTCTAAAGCCGCATCAACTCCTTTTGGAACCTTGGCCAACTGACTGGTTAAATAGGTCACTATCTTTGTGTACATGTTCCAATTCGACATATTGTGTGGTCTGAATGCTCTTTGCTCCCCTTTGTTGGAGGGTTATTTGAGTCGGCCTGTTCCTGTTCTCTGCTCTGTTCCAGTGCAGAGAAGCCAGAGGAATGCAGGTGGCCTCAGGGACCCATTAATATTAGAATAGTACTGGCATCACTGGACCATTGGCGTGTTAATGCCGGACCAATAGGCCCAAAAAATAGAGGACATATTACAGAAAAAACCCTGCTTACAGGATTAAAAGGAGGCATTGCAAAATGCAATGTGCACCAAGTAAATTTTTCCAGTGAACATTCCCTCAAAAATTATTTGCTCCTTTAGTGAATTTGTGCAAAACACATGAAAAAAAATGCCTTTGCTGTTTATCCATTTGGTCTTTCATTCAAATCGTTCACAAAATATTATCTTTTCATTGAAGAAAAATCACTGCACAGGAAGAAATACAAAAATGTTGACTTGACGGTAATAATTTTTCTCCTAAATGTGTCTCGCAATTATTGGCACCCATATGAAATCCCTTGATTAAAATCTAACAAGTGCTTTTCTAGTCATATTTGAATTTTTCAAATCCTCCAGTTGATTGGGAACTCTTCAGTGGTTAAACATGACATCCTGTTTCACTAGGGTATCAATATGAGGTGACGCAGGTCAAATTCTCTCAGTTGCTGAAGTTGTTGAGCAGCACAAATTAGGAAATGGATATAAGAAAATCTCTGTAAATACCCATTTCCACGTTCCGGTCAAGAAGCGAAGTTTAAAGGGACAGGAGATGTTAAGAATCAGCGTGGAAGAGGACCTGTACATATACCCTACGCACCGTCAGGACGATGTTTTGACTTGCAAATGAATCTCAGAGGATTGCTGCTGGAGAGGAATCAGAAAGTCTCCAAAACTACAATCAGATGCCACCACCATCATCACAAGGTGTTTGGGAGGGTTACTAGGCAAAAAAAAGGCTCTGCTGTCAATCAACAAGACATGAAAGTGCCTACAGTTTGCCAAATGTTACCGAGGGTTTCAATGGGACTGGGTGATATGGTCAGATGAGACCAAATTGGAGCTCTTTGTCAACAGACATAAAAGGTTAGTTTGGCAAAGATCAAAAGAGCCATTCAGAAAAGAACCTTGTACCCACTTTGAAGGATGGCGGTGGAGACTTTGATGGAGCAAACTGAACCTAAAACCATATTACCACCCCCTTGTTTTACTGAAAAGGTTAAACAGTCATTTTTGAAACGTTTTCCAGCTCTGTGAAGAACACAAATTCTTCGTTTGGGTGAGAATATTTCAAATTTAGATTCATCGCTCCAAACGGCTTGTTCCTAGTCCACTGGTGTCCAATCCTTGAATTTCTTGGCAAACTCAAATCTCTCTCTTTTTTTTTTTTCTTTTTTGATGTTGTAAGCTCTTGACAGCAACACGACCTATCAAACCATTTTCACACAGGCGTCAGGAAATAGAAGATACTGATACTTTCATCTCTTCACCTCTGGCGCTATTAATATCATCACTGAGTTGTCCTGCTGAGATTTTTTCTTTTTTATTTACTAGTCGTACTCAGATAATGAACAGCAGAGGCCCTTAACTTCCATTTTGCGCCGCTATTACCACTAGTTTTCAGCGAGCCAGTCTCTTTTAAATGCTTGATGGTGTTTCCAACAGTGCCATGGCAGCATATAATGTCTTCAGCATCATGTAAGGCCAGATTGCAGCTCTGAACGATCTCAGAGAGCTCCTTTCATTGTGCCATAGTGTTTAACACTGTGACACTGCTCAAAGTTCATGTCACCTTTTATGCTGCAACAACTGACCATCAGGGGTAATTTTCAGAATGATGTTGCCTCAAACCAGTTTAACAAATATTTTAGCATCAACAATCATGGAAAGAGCCTTCAAACATGCATTTGGGCTAGGCAGAGTCAAAAAAATTAAATTTGCGACACCTTTCAGTTGTTATAAAGAAAATTAATGTATTTCGTGTTCTTGTTTATTACCCATATTTTTACCTCAATATACTAGTGGAGATTTTTTTTTTTTTTTTGCTGTTGTTGTTTTCATTGCCTGCAATAGTATTTTTCAATACATTTTCACCAAAAAATTTTAGAGGAGTAATATATTAGGACCCCTTTTGTGCTGAAGCACAATCATCACTGCACACTGCTCTGTGTGTGTGTGTGTGTGTGTGTGTGTGTGTGTGTGTGTGTGTGTGTGTATACAACCCCAATTCTGAAATGGCTGGGATGAAGTGTGAATTGTGAATAAAATCAAAATGCAATGACTTTCAGATCACATGAGCCAAATGGCTCTAAATTCGTAGACCAGGCGCGGTGAATGGGGGGTGCGCTGCGCCACCGGTGTGTCCAGGCGTATGTTGCAATTTTGTGCCCGGCACAGCCTGGCGCAAGTACTCCTCTGTCCCGCCTCTGTCCCGCTTTCCAGCGCAAGTGGCAAAGAAGGCGTATTTGGGTGTAACACAGCCGAGTCAAATCTTCACAGATCAAATGTGCTCCTCTCCTCACCTTTAATGTGTTGGAATACAGAAGCCTCTGTCCTATATCTGTATGATGCATTAATGTTGCATTTTACTTTGCTGCTTCTGGCATGTTTTCTGCACCGCTTACGTCTATATTAAGCATTAAGAATATGAGTAAGCTGGCTAGATCGGGCATTCGCAAATTATTACCGTTAGGGAACATGAATGGAATTTCAAAACGAAACTACGACAGATCATTCAAACTTATGAAGTTGTAATGAAATACGGCGGTTGCTCATTGGGAAGAGAAACTATGGATAGTGTGTTCCTATTATTACACCCTGTTGCTGCTTAAAATTTTGGGATTAACATGCATTGACAACAATGCAAGATACGTTACACATTTATTTTCAGTATGTGATCTTAACTCAGTACGGGATCATAGCTATCAGGCTGTATCCTTTCCCCCACTAAAAACGATAAAACCTAAGTGACTATAATAGTAGCCTAGTATTAAGCTGCTTGCACACTGGACGCGAAACAAATTTTTCGCACAACAGATTGCGTTGAACGCAGCGTCTCGTGTCTGAGAGTCTGACAGGGTTTTGATATATCTCCTTGTCTGACAGTCGATTATTGTTTTTAATTTCTTCAAATCTACTGACTCTTTTAGATATTAAACATGAATGTTTTGATAAGAGGGCTCACTTCTTCGAGATGAGTACCGAGAATTTCAATCAATGTTTCGGTTTAAGCTCTGCTCAATAAAGTGAGTCGACGTTGGCGCGGGACAATGCACAATGCCTCCATGTCTGACCGCCAAAAAAAGAGAGGACGATTAGAACAGATTGATAACAAAATAAAGAATAAAAAAAAAACATTTTAACAACAGAACATCCAATGAACGCTGCAATTTATTTATTTGTGGGTCATCTTTTTTGGATTTTCCGTTTGTTGGTGATATATTTTTATTATTTATTTCGTTATAAATCTGTTCTCACATCAATACTTTCACTTTTTGCTAGCTGTTGGACATGGAGTATTTTGCATTTCGCGTTGGACAGTCTTGACCGTGCATGCAATATTTATTCACAATGTCAATGGTCATGGAATTGATTTGGTCACTGATTACAAGCACTATTTTATTTATTTATTTTAAGCCTATTTTATCTCTGGTGTGGAAATAAAGCATGAATCTGTTCGATCCATCTGACTAATTTTCAAAAGAGAGACCAAATAAAGACTGTAGTCTATCTTCAACGGAATAAAACAGAAGAATAAACAGACGAGTGTATTCACTTCTTTGCATTGACTTAACCAGTTGTGCAAAAAATTAGTTTCCCGACCAGTATGCAAGCGGCTTTACTGAGCATAGAACGCAAGCATTACACATGTGGTTGGCTGAGAATGATTTGAAGTCATTAGTTCGCATCACAGATTCAGCTGCGTTGATTTAGCCAGGTCGAGTTTCCATTACGTGTGCCAACCACCTTTCATCTGACATCAGGATAATCAATATAGATACTATAATTTATGTCCTGATTCAGATAGTTACATTAAATTGCATTTATTGCATTGAAATGTGCCTGACATTCTGGAAACCTGCCTGTGAGGCTTCGGTGACGTGTGCGCACTGTGCGCCGGTCAGCCAAATTACCACTGCACAGAAAGTAAACAGGTTGGAGCTGGCGAGTTTTCTGCGCGACTTCAGCGGAGACCTTTTCTGCAGAATTGTCACTGCGTCTTGATGAATTTGTTACACCTCCTCCCACTACGCCGCCACACCCATCTCGGCGCACTTTCTACCAAAGGTTGCACACGGTGTTGCACCTCACGAAATTACCACTGCGCGGGCTGCGCCGGACGAAATTACCCCTGCAACGGCTGCGTCAAGCTACGCCACGCTGCGCCACCCTGCGCTGCGCCATGAAATTAGAGCCCAATATGTTATTTACATGAGAACATAGATAAAATTTCAAATGTTGAAACTGAAGATTTTTAAATTTTTATCCACAAAATGAGCTTATTTAAAATTTTCTGGCTGCAACAGGTCTCAAAAAAGTTGGGACACAAGCAAAAATGGCAAAAAGAAAAAAATGTTTTGCGTAAAAAAATTTGTGGAATACTTTAAAAACAATGTTCCTCAACGTCAAATTGCAAAGGCTTTGAAGGTCTCATCATCAACAGTGCATAACATCATCTAAAGATTCAGAGAAACTGGAAAAATCTGTGTGTGTAAGGGAGAAGGCCGATGACCTTTACTGGACGCCTGTGATCTTTGGGCCCTCAGACGCCACTGCATCACTCACCGGCATGATTCTGTCATTGATATTGCTAAATGGGCCCAGGAATACTTCAAGAAACCACAGTCTGTAAACACAGTCCACCGTGCCATCCACAGATGCCACGTAAAACTCTATCTTGCAAAAAGCAAGCCATTGTTGAACATGATCCAGAAGCGCCGCCGTGTTCTGTGGGCCAAGGCTCATTTAAAATGGACTATAGCAAAGTGTCCTGCAGTCAGACGAGTCCAAATTTGAAATTCTTGTTGGAAATTATGGGCATCGTGTCCTCTAAGCTAAAGAGGAGAAAGACCACCCCTTTTGTTATCAGCGTTCAGTTCAAAAGCCAGCATCTCTGATGGTATGGGGATGCATTGGTGCATATGTTGTGGGGCACTTGCATGTTTTAAAAAGCGCCATGAATGCTTAAAGGTATATAAAGGTTTTAAAGCAACATATGCTCTCCTCCAGATGACATCCATTCCAGGGAAGGCCTTGCATATTTCAGCAGGACAATGCAAAACCACATACTGCAGCTATTACAGCAGCATGACTTTGTAGTAGAACAGTCAACTGGCCTACCTTCAGTCCTGATCTTTCACCGATTGAGAACATTTGGCGCATAATTAAATGAAAAGTTCATGTTTGGCGTTGATCCAGGATCTCAGGATCTGACTGTTGAGCAACAGGCCCCTGGATCAGTTATTTTGTCAATATTTAAGCAGATCAGTAACAATGATCTAATCCGGAGTTTCCCAAACCTCTCCTGGAGGACCACCTGTCCTGTGTGTTAGATCTCTCCCAGCTCCTGCACAGGTGATTCAAATGATCTACTCATCATCAAGCAGCTTCAGGGGGTTGACAGTGAGCTGTTCATTTCAATCACCTGTTCTGGATTATGAGTGGGTTTTTCTTGCAAATGTATTATTTGCAATAAATAAGTATTGGGTTCAAGTGATTTCTTTGTTGTAAACATGCATGTAAGATAAAGACAAGATCTTAGGTTGTGCAAAAACTTTTGACTGGTAGAGTGTGAGTGTGTGTGTATATTCACACACATACATACATATATATATATATATATATATATATATATATATATATATATATATATATATATATATATATATATATCAGTGACGACTGGTGATAGGGGAGGCTCAAAACAATCCCTTAAAATGAATGATTGGTCACAACCTGTTTTCAATCATTCATTTAAATTACCATTACAGAAACTCCAATAACTCTCAGCATTATCAGGTGTGGCCAGTTTTCATTTATAATACATACCGATTACGACTCCGGACTTCTCACGTTTTTCTTTATTCAGGGATTGGTAGCAATGCATGTGTTTCATGATCGTTTAAACAAAATCATTTGGAACATCTTTATGCAATTCCACTGCTTCCAACCCCTCCAGTGCAAGAGGACTTCAATTCCGCACGAGAATCTCTTTCATACGTGTAGATTGAATAATTGCTGACTACAGCTGTGGAATGTAAATATGCCACTTAAACGCATACCAAATGCTTGAGAGTTGATAGGTATGCGTAATAAATGAAAACTGGCCACACCTGAGAGTTTTCGGAGTTTCTGTAACTGTAATTTAAATGAACGATTGAAAACAGGTCATGACCAATCATTCATTTTAAGGGATTTTTTTGAGCCTCCCCTATCACCAGTTCACCAGTCGCCACTGATAAATATCCCATGTAGCTAATATAACCCTATAGGCTGTTAGCAGATCAGGTTCAATGGAGATATTTGAGACATGCAATGTCGACAGCAGTGCTTCAGACTTTAGAACTCCCATTTCCTGAATATTTTTCAGACAGCACTCTCTCTTGAATATCCATATACAGTTACGTATCCCAAGTACAATTACAATTATTGTATTATTGAGATGCTAAAATTTATGGTTACTGCTCACCTGCCCAAAGGATTTCATGGAAGATATTACTCTTAATATATATTGCTCACAAAAATATAGGGATACTGTAAGTGTATGTGGCACTCCTTAATGCTCTCTATGAGAAATACCTCTTTCATATTGATCTCAGAATTAACCACCTGTGAATGCATAACATTATTTATTTTTCAATAGTAATGTGTTGTGTTCTGGGGGTAGTACAGTAAAACTCAGGGATAAGATTATTCCTATAAAAGTGGGTATGGAGCTTTTTCTCAGTCAGAGACAGTCAGCTGCTGTGATTTATGTTGAAATGCGACCGGAGACGTCTCACTGGGGAGCAGTGCCACCTAGCATTGGCTAGACTCCAAACAGGAGGTTTCCAAGTTGAGGTAGCCACAGAGTTTTGTGCAAGTCAGTGTCATCTCTCGACTCTTTACTTGCTTTAGACAGACTGGCAGTGTTCAGGAAAGACAGGGCAGAGGGCGTTGTTGAGTAACAACCTGCCAAGATGACTGTTACATTCCAATGTATGCCTTACGTCACCGAACTATAAATGCCACACAACTGCAGCTGCATCTCAGAGATGTCAGGCAACTGAGGGGGTCCAGACTAACTATTCAGGACCGCCTTCATCAGCATGGTTTGAATGCCTGACGTACATTGCTGGCTGAACCCCGACGAACCGACATCGCAGGGCACTGCTGCAATGGGCAAGGCGACACGTCAACTGGACACATCGTCAGTGGTCATCAGTGCTCTTTACTGATGAAAGCAAGGTAAACTTTTTCAGATCAGGTGGTCGGAGGCATGTTCAGAGACAGAGAGGCGAGCGGTATGCTGTTTCCAATGTTGTTGAACATGAACGACGTGGGGATGGTGGTGTTATAGTGTGGGTAGGCATGTCTAGTGACTTTAAAACTGATTTAATTATCATGAATAGGCAGATTACTGAACAGTACTTTCTGAACATAATAATTAACCCAATTATTGTGCCTCTAAATCGCTGTCAACACCCTAATTTCCTGCTCATGGATAACAATGCCAGAGCACACCGTGCACTGAGCACATCCAGAGGGCCGGAGAGTCCTCATTTAGGACTCTGGCATTGAACTCCAGGTGGTGCTACAAGAGGAATGGCAAAACTTTCCTCAGGATCGCTCGAGAACACTTATGAACATCGACTGTACAAAAAGATGGACGAAGTCACCCATTGGTTTCCGTATACCATTTAGGAAGCCTCGATTTTGTTAATTTGAACAGGACCATTTTGTTATTTTGAAACTGGATGTGATTCCTATTGGACGAGAACGTGAATTGAAGATCCAGGGAGGAGTAAGGGGTAGATCTATGGGTGGATCAGATCGTATCTGATGAGGACCAGAGGATAACCAGGCCCCAAAAGCATATTCTGGCTTTATCCTTTATTCTAGCCTATTGGGACCATAATTTACAAAAATGAACATTATGATATATCAAAGGAAACTTAAAACTTGCGACAGATACCATAAAGTAATGTGTAAAATCATTATTGAAATAATAATTCAGGTGGGAAAGAAGGGGTCATTTTCTCATGGATCTCTCTCTCTTTTATAGCATTGAACTACTTTCTGCAACCACTGCCATCTGCTGGCCATTAAACAGAATGCAATGTTTTGAGATTTCTGCATTGGCCTCTCTTTTCAGGGAAAAAATATAGGGATATTATGGTTATGTCACATATAAAATAAAATATTGAAAAATTAACATTAAATGTACAGTTTATTCTTCCTAAACATTTCATCGAGCCAATTGAAAAAAAAGAAACGTTAACAAGCAGTCTACCAGTCTGTAGCGAGCGAGTAATGGATTACTCGTATCCTGATGAAAACGCGAAGTTGAGTGATAGGGTCAATATCGAGTGTGACCACCTCCAGCATCAATCATCGCCAAACAAGTTCTCATACTGCTCACAAGCATAGACTGCATAAAAAGATGGACGCAGCTCTTTGGTCTGAAAAAAGAAGCCTATACGGAAGTACCGTAAAATGGCATTCTATTTAATGGCCAGCAGATGACGACCTTGGTGGTTGCAGAAAGAAGTTCAATGCTATAGAAGTCTATGAGAAAATGACCCTGCTTTCCCACCTGATTTTTCATTTAAATTATAATTTTTCACTTTATCTTATGATAGCTTTAGCGAGTTTCAAGTCTCCTTCAATATATTATGTAGTTCATTTTTGTAAATTATGGTCCCAAGTAGACTAGAATAAAGGATAAAACCAGAATATTCTTTAGAGGCATGGCTATCCTCTGGTCCTCGTCCGATACGGTCAGATCCACCTCTCACGTCCCTCCCCGGATCTTGATTCTCGCTCTCGTCCAGTAGAAATCACATGAAATCACATTTCAAAATGACAACATGGCGCAATTCAAATAGCCAAAATCGAGGCTTCCTTCATGGTATGCTGAAATCAATGGGTGACGTCATGGTTGCTTCGTCTATCTTTTAATACAATCTATGGGAGCAATGCAAGAGGCTAAACTCAGTAAAGGGGGCAATACTTTTAAAAGACACAGGGCCCCATTTTAACGATCTAAGCACACTGTCTGAAGCACATGGCCCAAGTGCATTTAGTGCATGTCTAAATCCATTTTTACCAGTTTGACAGCAGGATTTCAAGGTGTGAAGTTAGGCGTGAGGTTCAAAGGGGCTGTACTTACATAACCCAAAACCAGTGAAGTTGGCTCGTTATGTAAATCGTAGATAAAAACAATACAATGATTTGCAAATCCTTTTCAACTTATATTCAATTGAATACACTGCAAAGACAAGATTTTTAATGTTCAAACTGAGAAACTTTTTTTTTTTTTTGCAAATAATCATTAACTTAGAATTTAAAGGCAGCAACACATTGCATAAAAGTTGGCACAGGGGCCTTTTTACCACTGTGTTACATCGCCTTTCCTTTTAACGACACTCAGTAAACGTTTGGGAACTGAGGAGACCAATTTTTGAAGCTTTTAAGGTGGAACTCTTTCCTATTCTTGCTTGATGTACAGCTTAAGTTGTTCAACAGTCCTGGGTCTCCGTTGTCGTATTTCACGCTTCATAATGCGCCACACATTTTCAATGGGAGACAGGTCTGGACTACAGGCAGGCCAGTCTAGTACCCGCACTCTTTTACTACGGAGCCATGCTGTTGTAACACGTGCAGAATGTGGCTTGAAAAAGACGTTGCTTGGATGGCAACAACTTGACGACTTTCTCAAGACGTAGACATACCTCTTGAGTGGACAAACAATCCCGATTTGGAAAGTCGCCAGATTTAGCGAGAAAGTCTCAAGTTGGCAACTCTAAGACTATAGCGAAATCGACAGTGCATCCTTCATTTTTGGCAGGGTGACATGCTAAAATAAGCGAATTTACGAGAATGTGGATGTAACAGCTACGTCTTACAATTCATTGTTAAACATTTGCATTAACAATAACGTCATATTTGGAAGTTTTACTTACCAACCGAAGGAGACACGACTGATTCCGCCATCTCTGAAAGCAGCCTGGGCCGGTACGCGCAAGCGCAGTAAATGGCAAAGACGGATGCGAGAGAAGATGTTGCAGTTTCATAGTCTTATGCTACGAGTCAACAGTTTATGTTGCGGTTTTTGCAGTTTCGGTAGCGGGGTATTATTTTTCTGTTGCTATTTCCGCGATTAATGTAGGCATTTCAAAGTTTTTGTGTGCTGAGGCTACGTTTTCTTTGGTAGGCCTGTTATAGATGGTGACTGTCTAGAATTCATCCATCATCACTTTAATGCTCCGAAAGTTCCACAATTTACGTTTACTTCATCTGTCAGCCAAACAAATTATAATTTATACATTTTAAACGAAATGCGAAGTTGTGTATTTGATAACAAAAGCGGGACAAATGTATTGCTGGTATAGTTTTTGTGGGTCAGTTCGGTTTGAAATTTATTTTGAAATAATTGCATCACCAAAACGTCTGAAGGGCCCCAAACACTCCTTCTATACTGAGCAAAAGAGGAAATGAAAATTAATACAAGACTGAGCATAGCCTGCGTTGCCGGCAGTCAGCGGCTGGCGGGAGAAAGGAGAGGAAAGACCGCCTGCACGATAACGTAGGGATTTTGAGCAGCCGCCGCAACGGACCACCCCTTTTTTAAACCAATACGTACTTCTTGGTACGTTTCGCTGTTCAGCTCTGCAGCAGTGCATTCTAAAAATTGTAAATCTAGTAGCTGGTCAGAGATGAGGCTTTTCAGAGGAGAAATTACGAGAATGCTTTTTGCCTTTCGTGTTGACGTTGATTCCAAATTTTTGGACAAACAAAGTACAGTAAAAATCATGCTTTTACCGAAGTAAGTTGGCAAAACTCCAAGTACATCTTTACCATCTAGTAAATGATTGATCGCCTGTAGTTGCTCGTTCTTTAGAGTAATCTTTCGGTTGTGAATTTCAAGATATTCAAGCGATTTCTTTATCAAAGCGTCGTTCGCTACATTCGCCATCTTTGTTCTGGCAGTTTACGGCGTAACCATGCTTTGCGTTACATTCGATGACAGTTCAATTTTGATTGACACCTCTTGAGCCAATTAGTAATTCCCGTTCACTGGTGAATGGACAACTCAAAATCCCTACGTTATCGTGCAGGCGGTCTTTCCTCTCCTTTCTCCCGCCAGCCGCTGACCGCCGGCAACACAGGCTAGACTGAGCAGAAACTAAGAATTATTTAATTATTAATTATCATAAAAAAAAACTCACTTATTTACAACACATGCTCATTTGCTCTCATTTCCTCAAACATTTCTTTGTTTTGCAGTCACTTTTACTCGGTGACCATGCGAATACATTTACTAACTTGCATTTTTTTTATTTTTGATTGAACGGGAATTCAGTTTTTTTTTTTGAATGATATGATATCCTGAATATTTTGCAAAGACCTTAAATGTGTTATCTGGCACGCTGAATCGCAAATCACGTGGATGTTGATGGACTACGTTCCCTCACAATATAAATAATTAAGTGCATTCATAGAGCATTCAATGATTGCGCTCTCAGTTACATGGGCGTGCTAATGATTGCACTCACATTGTTAACTTAATATTTTTAAAGGTTTGCATGTCTCCGTGCTGCAGCTCATCCCAGTATGTGTCACAGGCCAAGAGTACACTTGTGCACTGGCCAACAAAGGCACACAACGCTTTCTTAATATTGCACCTTACACTTAACAGTTAATACCTGACTACTGATTTTAGACCAAATTTAGTTCAATCAATGGTGCAAGAGCTTTATGCTACCTCAAAGGAACAACATGCCAGCGGAGCGCCTGACCTCATCTCATTTTAAGACCAACACACCCATGGGTGCTCAGGTGCAAAAACATTAGCTATTTATGCTGAGTGGACACTGCAAGGAAAAATGGTGTCTGCCTGGGTTATTAAGTAGCAAAGACATTTGCGTTCTGCTTTGCTCTGGGTGTAATGTAGAAGCCACACAGGTTGATGGATGTGTGATGGGTGGTGATTGGACGCCAGGTGCTGCGTCCAGTGAGAGATAACAAAGAGCAGCTCAGCTAAGAGACAACTCCGGTATAAGCTTGTGCCTCCAAGGACTAATAGATGTCCGCAACACGGAAGCAGTGAGAGAGAAATAAACAAGGGTGAAGAGAGAAAATTTCTAAAAGAAAAAATTCCTAAAAATAAATAGAATGGAACAAACCACTAGGAAATCAAACTGAGATTTTCTCCGGCCGAAGCGCTAGAAACAATCAGATACTCCAGCGATAGCTGTGGCGAACCCCCAGCCATATATATAGAGTCTGGAAAACTCTCCCCCAGCTCAGAGAACACAGAAAGGTCCAATTAGTGCACACTTTAGTCATGACTGGATGGGAGGAGAAAACAATTAAGAGCACACTAGAATTGTGACACCTCTGGGTCCAATGATCCTAGTACCAAGACTTGATCAGCTTTATGTTGAAACCAGCCGGTAAAGAGGTTTGTATCATTCCCTTGGGCACAATTGGGGTATCCTTTTCCACAGGGGTGGAGCTTGAGGCTTTTAAAACCGTAATCCTTTATTATTTAGCTCAAACCATGTCTCAAAATCACAATGGCCCTCATTTATCAAACTTGCGTACACCAAAAAAATGGGTGTACGCCAAATCTCCCGCAAGAATCGGCATTTATCTCTCTGAACGTGAGCGAACGGTCCGCAAAAATCTCACGCCAGCTCTGACCAGGTGTGCGCAAATCTGATAACAGCGAACAACATGCAGGAACGAGTGCAGCTGTCAAAATGAGTAATAAACCATATGCAGCGATGAGGACGTCATGCTGTTGTTGTTCTTATTAGTAAAATTTTAAAATAGCCAAAATCAATTCATAAATAAATAAATGAATAAAAGCAGGTTGTTTCCCAATATAAGTGTAATTAATTTCTCTACATAGATGTCGTTATTTATTTATTTAATAAATGTATTTAATAAATAAATAAATTGCACCTGTGTTCAGAAATTAGTTACTCTTATTTGGAAACAACCAGCTTGTCAGGCCAGACGGCTGACGGTTACAATCAATTTGATTAAATGCAATGCGCAGCTTGGCAGATATGCAGTGTATGTCAGATGCTCATCCAGTCAGATATATAGGCTACTGAACAACAAAAGAAACAAAAGTTAGCCCAATTAAAGGCAGACTGGAAAATTAGTTTGCGCGTAATTATTTTAGAAAACAAATTTATTACTAGCATGTGCACATTTACACTCGTTCCATCAAACTTATTTTTATTTTGCGGTCCCTTCGACTGAGTAACCATAACAGTAGCCTACATTAACTAACTAGCTAGCTTGCGTTTCTTTGGTTGCTCAGTATATAGATGCTTACGGACACTTCGACCATGACCAAATTTTGACAATGGCAGATCTTCTATTGTTAGAGGAATAAGCTTCTGTCCGAAGTGAGAGGTACTTTCGGCACATAGATCTCATCCGGGAAAGTGACGAGTGGTTGCTCGTTTTGTGTGGCACCCAATAACATGTCATGGAGTAACACTGATAAAAGTACAGTGAAGAGCGATCTCTGCAGACTGTATTTTACCAATTACCCTCATAGTGCTCCGATCGAGCTGGGGGGGACTCATCCATGTCCCCACCGGCTCGTATCCCCACGATGGAGGGGGAGCCCATCAGCGCTGTGACAGCTGGAGGTTCGAGTCGGGTTGGCCTCCACCGCTCCCTGCGCTGTTGCAACCCATTTTTAGGAGGCGATCTTAAAATCGGACCACTTTTTTAACCTACATGTAAAGCATTTGGATTGTCAATTATGTAGGCAATATAACATGAAATATCGTGAGATTTTTGAATTTATTAAGGCCGATGTTATTCGCACTTGTACGTGTGGCCAATGCTAATTTTTTTTCTTGACCACACTTGTAAGTGCGCAAGTTGATGACCATCCCAGTGCCGCTTAGAAAGTACCGCTTAAAATAAGTTTGGCCAAGAAAAAATTTTAGCTTTGGAATAAGTGTGGGCAATGGAGAAATGTGCGTCTTGGCCACCATAATAAACGCGTCTAACAAGAATATTGGTCATTTAAGTGCGCCCAAGCGCAAAAATTAAGTGCGAATAGTCACTTCGATTTATTGATGAATTAAATAAAACCTCTGCTGCACTCCGGTTTTCCACCCCAACGGTGTTTACTAGTGCAGCAGCAATAGTTTTCCAAACTGCAGCCTACTCGGCTCCCTTTTTGCCATTCTTAAGACTTCCAAATAAAATTATTTTGTTTTTCTCCATTCTATCGTCGGCCTGCTGATAAAACCTCGTATCTTCGAAATGATAAACTATACAGGAGAGCAAAAAAAAAAAAAAAGTTTAATTTTGCATGTAAGAATGCAGTTGAGCTGTGTTCGGGTAGGATGACTATTTTTCCTCCAAGAATGTATCCAATCATTGACATTTTGTATTTTGCAATGTTTATGCTATTATCGTGGACATACGAGTTTTTGTTTCTCATCAAACTGTAGATACGAGGTTTATCAGCAGGCCGACGATATTTCCTCCTCAGTTAAGTTCTCTCTTCTTTGCCGTCTTTCGAGAGTCCATGTCGTAAAGTGGGCAGGACTATGCCTCCCGGAGCATGAATTTTTAGGGGCGTGTCATGTAAATTACGATGGTTTCTGCCGCCAGATTTATCAACGCCACGGCAGTTCTACACCGAAATCTGCGACGTACACACTTTTAGTAAATCAGACGCGACACCTGGCGAACGATGATATTTACACCAGAATCTACACCAGATCCTAAGCAAGTTTGATAAATGAGGGCCAATATGCGCATAAAAATGTCCAGCTACTGAAGCCCCAGGAAATCAAGGACACATAACACTTGAGTGCCGCTGTAAAAAAAGATCTGCCTTGCTCAACATCAGTTAGCACCTGAAACTACAGCCACCACTCTTTCCAAATAAAGACCAATTTGAACGTAAGTAGCGCATCATAGCCCCTGTGAGCCTTGATGCAATTCATAATTCAAATATAAAAATTTTCACAAAAGCAGAATATTGTGCTTTTGGCTCATTATTTATTCAAAAATCAATAAAGATTTCACCGGCACAACATCGCAGCCATTAACCCCAAACAACCTTAGCGCTTCAGGGATAGCCCCATTAAATGGTGGACTGAGACTGCGAATGAACATTGGGTGAATGGGTGGCAGTTAAATTAAAAGAATGCTGTGAAGCCAGGAGGAAAGAAAATGAAATTGGGTGCAATATCCTTTATACTTAAAAGGTAATTATGGCAAGGTTTGTTGAACAGGATTCCCCACTTGGGAATGGTGCTGGTGTGGAAAAATGGGGTAGCTATCCCCAAATCTACCTTCTCCCTTCCAGAGGCAGGCGCTACTGAATGGGCCCATTGTCTGTAGCTCCCCTCAGCCTGTTTGGACCCACCCTGGGCCAGAGCTGCGCTCTCTTTTCGTCAGGCATTCCTCAGTTGTTATTGCAGTCATTAGAGATGTGGAGGGTAGTCTTTTGGTTGTGGATTCGGGGCATTTCAAGCCCCAGTCTAGGGATAAGATACTGTTTAGGCACTTCTCCCATAGCCCTTAAAAACACAGGAGACCTCAGCAGTCCTGTGTCGTTTCGCATAAAAGGCCGGGAGGGGCCTGATAATGGATGGACTGGGGCTAATGAGCATGCTCAGACGCCTCTGGGGTGAAGAAACATTTCCTGGTTTCCATAAAATGGCCACACCTGGTGGGTACTCTCACTGCCACCACTGGGATATTTGAATGCACGTCTCCTGTATTTTGAGATCTCACTGAAAGACGGTGGTGATAAGCGCCAGTAGGTTCCTCTCAACTAAACACCATTTACGCGAATACTGTGCCTATACTGTGCTCTATGCCACATCTAAAACAGAGATGCATTCATTTTTGGCAGGAGATCTTGTTTTAAGGAAGGGATCATTGAACTGCTCTGAGGTCTTCTTCAGCACGTCCCAATAGCTTTCAATGAGGTTAAGGTCAGGACTATGCAGTGGCCAATTCCTGTGTGAAAATTATTCCACATGCTTGTTTTTTCATTTGTTATTTTCTTTGCTTGATGCAAGCCAGTAATTTGCTCCTTCTGAAACACTGTAACATATTTTCTGCCACCTAGGGATAGCTCTTCTGACATGATTCTTTGAAGAAATGAGAAGCGAAGTGCTTCATCACTCCAGCCCCTTTCACAAAGGCTGCGTAGAGGCGTGGAGCAGCGGGAGAGGCCATACGCAATGAAAATGACAGATCTGCGGGAAACTGAGTGCGGATTACTTCGTCCAGAATGGAAACACGTGTGGATCACGTGTGAAAACACATACGCGCGCGTTCATACTACGTTCAGATCGCGTGTGCAATAGTGACTGCGTTCATAACACGTTTCGTTGCGTATGGGAGGCCTCCGCAGCAAAAAATTAAACATGTTTAATGCGCTCGATGTCTGCGCACCACTGCGTACCCCTGCGCCCCCCCCGCGGATGTCTTTGCGTTCTCCATGCGCATTAACGCGTCTGGCCATCCGGGATGCTCCGCACCCCGACGCAGCCTGGTGTGAAAGGGGCTTCTAGGGTTAAAATATACTGTTGCCCATGCAGTTAGAATAATTTTTGATGAAGACACTTTTCTGTCAAACATAAATCACATTGGCCCTCATTTATCAAACTTGCGTAGGATCTGGTGTAGATTGTGGTGTAAATATCATCGTTCGCCAGGTGTCGCGTCTGATTTACTAAAAGTGTGTACGTCGCAGATTTCGGTGTAGAACTGCCGTGGCGTTGATAAATCTGGCGGCAGAAACCATCGTAATTTACATGACACACCCCTACAACTTCATGCTCCGGGAGGCATAGTCCTGACCACTCGCACTGATGGGCACCCCTCTATCGTGGGAATGCGAGCCGGTGGGGACATGGATGAGTCCCCCCCACCTCGATCAGAGCACCATGAGGGTAATTGGTAAAATACATTCTGCAGAGATCACTCTTCACTGTACTTTTATCAGTATTACTCCATGACATGTTAATGGGTACCACATAAAACGAGCAGCCACTCGTCACTTTCCCGGATGAGATCTATGTGCTGAAAGTTCCTCTCACTTCGGACAGAAACTTATTCCTCTAACAATGGAAGATCTGCCATTGTCAAAATGTGACCATGGTCGAAGTGTCCGTAGGCATCTATATACTGAGCAACTAAAGAAACGCAAGCTAGCTAGTTAGTTAATGTAGGCTACTGTTATGGTTACTCAGTCGAAGGGACCGCAAAATAAAAATAAGTTTGATGAAACGAGTGTAAATGTGCACATGCTAGTAATAAATTTGATTTTCTAAAATAATTACGCGCAAACTTATTTTCCAGTCTGCCTTTAATTAGGCTAACTTTTGTTTCTTTTGTTGTTCAGTATATATCTGACTGGATGAGCATCTGACATACACTGCATATCTGCCAAGCTGCGCATTGCGTTTAATCAAATTGATTGTAACCGTCAGCCGTCTGGCCTGACAAGCAAGTTGTTTCCAAATAAGAGTAACTAATTTCTCAACACAGGTGCAATTTATTTATTTATTAAATAAAATTATTAAATAAATAAATAATGACATCTGTGTAGAGAAATTAATTACACTTACATTTGGAAACAACCGGCTTTTATTCCTTTATTTATTCTCTCATTAATTTAGTCTATTTTTTAATTTTACTAATAAGAACAACAACAGCATGACGTCCGCATCGCTGGATATGGTTTATTACTCATTTTGACAGCTGCACTCGTTCCTGCATGTTGTTCGCTGTTACCAGATTTGCGTTCACCTGGTCAGAGCTGGCGTGAGATTTTTGCGGACCGTTCGCTCACGTTCAGATTGATAAATGCCGATTCTTGCGGGAGATTTGGCGTACACCTATTTTTTTGGTGTACGCAAATTTGATAAATGAGGGCCATTGTCACTATCATTTTATGAAGAGAGGTAAAAATATTTTATTGCAACATTATGAGCCAACAGTGTATTCACTGCCAGTTGAAAGATATTAATCACTACATTAATGGTCTGGTCATTGTATTTGTTTATTTATCTCCAAACGGTGACTTTTTTTTTTGCACAGGCAGTGTACTTTTCCACCTCTCACAGCCTTTCATTGCTGCACTCACAATAGTATTTCGAGTCCTTGATACACTTCACCAGCTGAGCATACTTTAAGTTTCACAGACTTCAATCACTCAACACTCCTTAATCAATACTGCATATCTAAATATAGAAGGTGATGCAGGAGCCCACAAGTTTGCTGGTTAGGAAGAGGCTAATGTCCAGTTCTATTGTGTGGGGCAGCTAGAGAAGGTCAGAGAATTCATTCTGAATTGTGACTTGAAGAATTTCCTCTGCTGAGATCGAATTTTGTCTGTGTCTGCTTAGTTTTGATAATTGCATATTTTTCATGTCTTCATTATTTTCTTTGTTAGTATTTTAGCTATTTCCATGTATTAGATCGGCCATTTCCAGAGCCTGTCACCTGCCACGTGTTTTCTGTTTTCACTCCCACACAAGGTAACAAGGATTACCTTGTTCCCTTGTTTGTAGCCGCACCTCCCTGCACGTCTCTTCAGCTCACCACACCTGCGTTCATTATAATTAGTTATTTACCTTTCCTTTATATTCCCCCTTTAGTGTTCAATACTTAGTAAGCTCACATTTTGTGTGTCTCCTCACGAGCATTTTTTGATTCCTAGAGTCTGTTTGTTTTGTACTTCAACTTACGATTCAGTCCAGTCCTTAGAGTATTACTGACCTACGACAGAGTATTAGGGCCAGGCATAAGTAAGATTTTTTTTTTCTTTTTCCATTTCGAGAATAAAGTGGAAATGCCAAGAATAAACGCAAAATGTCGAGAATAAAGTGGAGATACCGAGGTTAAAGTCCAAATCCCAAGAAAAAGTCTGAATGTCGAGAATAAAGTGGAAATACCAAGATGCAAGTCGAAATGTTGAGAATAATAATAACATTTTAAGATGTATGTCGATCTTCAAATCTAACTGCAAACATTAGCGCGTATCGCTGCTTCTCCAAAATGCCTAATGTTCAAAACCCAAAACCAGTGAAGTTGGCACGGTGTGTAAATCGTAAATAAAAACAGAATACAATGATTTGCAAATCCTTTTCAACCCATATTCAATTGAATACACTGCAAAGACAATTTACTTAATGTTCGAACAGGTAAACTTTGTAAACTTAGCTCATTTGGAATTTGATGCCTGCAACATGTTTCAAAAAAGCTGGCACAAGTAGCAAAAAAGACTGAGAGAGTTGAGGAATGCTCATCAAACACCTATTTGGAACATCCCACGGGTGAACGGGCTAATTGGGAAGAGGTGGGTGCCATGATTGGGTATAAAAGCAGCTTCCCTGAAATGCTCAGTCATTTCCAAACAAGGATGGGGCTAGGGTCACCACTTAGTGAACAAATCCGTGAGCTGATTGTCGAACAGTTTAAAAACAACATTCCTCAACGAGCTATTGCAAGAAATTTAGGGATTTCATCATCTACAGTCCGTAATATCGTCAAAAGGTTCAGAGAATCTGGATAAATCACTGCACGTAAGCGACAAGGCCGAAAACCAACATTGAATGCCTGTGACCTTCGATCCCTCAGGCGGTAACTGCTTCAAAAACTGACATCAGCGTGTAAAGGACATCACCACATGGGCTCAGGAACTCTTCAGAAAACCACTGTCAGTGACTACAGTTCGTCGCTACATCTGCAAGTGCAAGTTAAAACTCTACAATGCAAAGCGAAAGCCATTTATCAACAGCACCCAGAAATGCCGCCGGCTTCGCTGGGCCCAAGCTCATCTAAGATGGACTGATGCAAAGTGGAAAAGTGTTCTGTGGTCTGAAGAGTCCACATTTCAAATGGTTTTGGAAACTGTGGACGTCGTGTCCTCCGGACTAAAGAGGAAAAGAACCATCTGGACTGTTATTGGCGCAAAGTTCAAAAGCCAGCATCTGCGATGGTATGGGGTTGTATTAGTGCCCAACGCATGGGCAACTTACACATATGTGAAGGCACCATTAATGCTGAAAGGTACATACAGGTTTTGGAGCAACATATGTTGCCATCCAAGCAAAGTCTTTTTCATGGACGCCCCTGCTTATTTCAGCAAGACAATGCCAAGCCACATTCTGCACGTGTTACAACAGCATGGCTCCATAGTAAAAGAGTGCAGGTAATAGACTGGCCTACCTGTAGTCCAGACCTGTCTCCTATTGAAAATGTGTGGCGCATTATGAAGCGTAAAATACGACAACGGAGACCCCGGACTGTTGAACAACTTAAGCTGTACATCAAGCAAGAATGGGAAAGAGTTCCGCCTGAAAAGCTTCAAAAATTGGTCTCCTCAGTTCCCAAATGTTTACTGAGTGTCGTTAAAAAGAAAGGCAATGTAACACGGTGGTAAAAAGGCCCCTGTGCCAACTTTTTTGCAATGTGTTGCTGCCTTTAAATTCTAAGTTAATGACTATTTGCAGAAAAAAAAGTTTCTCAGTTTGAACATTTAACATCTTGTCTTTGCAGTGTATTCGATTGAATATAAGTTGGAAAGGATTTGCAAATCATTGTATTCTGTTTTTATCTACGATTTACATAACGTGCCAACTTCACTGGTTTTGGGTTTGTAGATGAGTTCGTGAAATTGTACTTCAGAATTGGTTTTTGTGACACAGAAATTCTCTTTTAGCTCTTTTAGCGCATAAACACGGCGTGGTAATGAGTATTAGGACTTTGAAGAGATTGTACCCAAAATTGCATTTGTTCAGAAGGAGAAACTACTCAAACTTAGAAGAGGTGGCCGCATTTGTGCAAAATGAAATAACTGGTAATGGACTGGTGCAAGGGTATTGATGATCACTCCTGCATTCAATACAGAGGATATGTTGTATCCCAGGACACAATAAGAAAATTGATCAAGCTGATTGATCCTGAGGGTGTACAGCCTGGTGCTCCTGCCTCATTGCGCTTGCGCTCAAAGTGCGGCCCTTGTATCAATGACTCAATGGCTGCCTCCAGTGAAGGAAATCGAAGATGGCGGACCAGGTAGGTTTATCATTGAAATGTCTTCGTTTTGATATTTCTAGGAGGTGTCATGAAACGTCATTGTGGTCATAAATACATTTCGATACCATGTTGATTACCGATCTCTATAAAATTCTTAGAACAAAGGGATAATTTTATTTTGGCATATGTACTTGCCGACAGTGGCGTAGCCAGCGGGGGTGCTGAGACACGTCCCTTTTTGACTGCAATTAGTAGTTCTCAATCATTTTCAT
The DNA here is from genome assembly GCA_029721435.1 of Gymnothorax reevesii. Taxonomy (NCBI): domain Eukaryota; kingdom Metazoa; phylum Chordata; class Actinopteri; order Anguilliformes; family Muraenidae; genus Gymnothorax; species Gymnothorax reevesii. Next base: position 46,307,198 of record CM056576.1, read on the forward strand.
TTATTGACGCGTTTTCCTATTATCGTAATTGGCAACCAAAGACACGGTTTCTCTCTGTATGCGATCTAACAGCGATTAAATCACGGGCTAAATTCTCTGTTTGTGTTCCGCAACTGGACTGAATTTAGCCCATGATGTAATCGCTGTTAGAAACCGTGTCTTCGGTCCCAAGGTCCCAACGCGCTATGGCATATGAATTTGTACGATAAGCTGAAGCCATATGACATTGCCTCAATGCTTGTGTTGATGGTTTTAGCCGTTATGTTATGTGGATGGAAGCTTACAGGAAAAACAATGATCCAAAAGTACAACCCAATTCCGAAATAGTTGGGGCAAAGTGTAAATTGTGAATGAAATAAAAACGCAATGGCTTTCAGATGACACCAACCAGTATTTCATTCACATTAGAACAGATTACATAGTAAAATTTCATCCACAAATGAGCTCATTTCAAATTTGATGGCTGCTAGTGGTCTCAAAAAAGTTAGGACAGGGGCCTGTTTACCATGGAGTAGCATCCCCTCTTCTTTTTAACACAGAGTGGAGGCGTCTGGGCACTTAGGAGACAAGTTTCTGGAGTTTAGCCATTGGAATTTGATCCTGCTCTTAATACAAGCTTCCAGCTGCTGGAGAGTTTTGAGTCTCCTTTGATGGACTTTTCGTTTAATTATGCGCCAAATGTTCTCAATTGGTGAAAGATCAGGACTGCAGGCAGGCCAGCTAAGCCCATGGACTCCTCTACTACGAAGCCATGCTGTTGTAATAGCTGCAGTATGTGATTTTGCATTGTCCTGCTAAAAAACACAAGGCCTTCCCTGGAATAGATGTCATCTGAAGGGGAGTATATGTTGCTCTAAAACCTTTATATACCTCTCAGCATTCATGGTGCTTTTTAAAACATGCAAGTGTCTCACACCATATGCACTAATGCATCCCCATACCATCAGAGCTGCTGGCTTTTGAACTGAACGATGATAACAGGTGGGGTGGTCTTTCTCCTCTTTAGTCCAGAGGACACGACGCCCATGATTTTAAATAAGAATATCAAATTTGGACTCGACTGACCTCAGGACACTTTGCCTCTTTGTCAGTCCATTTTAAATGAGCCTTGGCCCACAGAACACGGCGACACTTCTGGATCATGCTCAACAATGGCTTCCTTTTGTATGATAGAGTTTTAGGTGGCATCTGTGGATGGCACAACAAACTGTGTTTACAGACACAGTTTTCTTGAAGTATTCCTGGGCCCATTTAATACCGTCAATGACAGAATCATACAAGTCATGCAAAGGCGTCTGAGGGCCCGAAGATCATGGGCATCCAGCAAAGGTCTTTGGCCTTGTCCCTTACGCACAGAGATTTTTTTTGTTGTTGTTAATGATGTTATGCACTGTTGATGATGAGACCTTCAAAGCCTTTGCAATTGGACGTTGAGGAACATTGTTTTTAAAGTATTCCACATTTTTTTTTTAATGCAAGCCTTCACAGGTTGGAAAGCCTCTGGCCATCTTCACTTCTGAGAGACTCAGCCTCTCTAAGACATCCCTTTTATAGCCAATCATGTTACACACCTGATGCCAGTTTACTGAATTACTTGCTAAATATTCTTTCAGCTGATTCTCTTATAAAATTAATAGCTTTTTCAGCCCTTTTTTGCCTGTGTCCCAACTTTTTTGAGACCTGTTGCAGCCAGAAAATTTGAAATAAGCTCATTTTGTGGATAAAAATGTGAAATGTCTGAATTTCAAAGTTTGAAATCTTATCTATGTTCTATTGTAAATAACATATTGACTCAGGTGATCTGAAAGTCATTGCAGTTTGATTTTATTCACAATTTACTTTCTCCCGGCTATTTTGGAATTAGGTTTGTAAAAGCGGAATACTTCATCGCATCCATTTCTACTTTTCTCAGCATTTTAGGCATTTCCACTTTAGAGTGGGACAATATTCCTCTCCCAAAACTTCAGCAATTGTTCTCCTCACTTCCCAGACATTTAAACTGTTGTTAAGAGAAGAGGGGATAGTAAACAATGGTAAACATGGCCCTATCCCAACTTTTTTGAGATGTGTTGCTGCCATCAAATTCAAAATAAGCTAATATTCTTGATTTTATGTTTTGATTTTATTCTTTGTAAAGCACTTTGAGCGGCATGTTTGCATGAAAGGTGGTATATAAATAAACTTTATTATTATGATTATTAGACATATTTTTCATGAAATTGTAAAATGTCTCACTTTCAACATCTGATATGTTGTCTATGTTCTATTGTGAATAAAATGTCAGTGTATGAGATTTGCAAATCATTCCATTCTGTTTCTAGTTACATTGTACACAGCATCCCAACTTTTTTGGAATTAGGGTTGAAAAGTAAACATAATAGCACATGAGCATTTCTGCGTTAAAGATTACAAATGAGATCTCTATTCGTAGGAACTAGGTTGACCCTCCCCAACAAACAAATTCTGAACGATGAGGCCAAACCGCCTATCTTTCGATAGCATGATCCAAGTAATCTATATTCAGCAAGGCTCAATTTTGCCCACAAAATCTCATCAAGAGAATAGAGGAAAACTGACAGATGTGCAGTGTCTAAGGTAGCCTAGTACCTGCTTTCATACATGTCAATGCAATGATAGCAAAACAGCGTGCTACCTGACACAAGACTGGTGAAAGTTTTCACTTGCTAGCTCTAGCTCCAGCCACGTCATAAATACAACTGCAAGCCAACAATTCTTGAGGGATATGAAGCTGACTGAGCCAAACAGGTTATATTGCTGGAATGGAAAGCAAAAATATTTGTTTGTCTGCCTGATCCAGTTTGCGAAAACTGCCAGCTGAGGAAAACCTTAGCTAGATGATCGAAAGGCGACATAATAGAAGGCACATTATCTAGCTCCCTGTAAAATGTATCTTCATCTATAACATTTTCTATCAGCACTCATATTTTGGGCCACCATTCCCATCGTTGGAGGCATAGTTACTGTATTTTGCAATACAAGCAAAGGCAACAAGGAAGTTTTATTTTTGAGTGCCATCTAAAGCGCGCCCTCTGGCGACTCAGAGGCAGAGATGAGAAATCCACGCTGACATTGCTTGCAATTCCGCCATGCCAACAACCATGTCACTGTACACGTCATATGACAGTGTTGGAGGGGAAGGCACAACAGATTTTGCTGCTGATTCTCTCTGAGACACAGAGAACATTAGCAAAAACTTCATGGGTTTTTCACACTATATCCCCGACTCGGATAGATGAGAATAAGGATGAAAATCCACGAAGTGTCCCTTTAACCTCTTAAGCCCCAGCCTCTTTTTTAGGTTTCTGTTTGAAAATGACATACCCAAAATGAATAGAGTATATCTCTGTTTGTGTAGCATGAAGTATCAGAGAGGGAGACATGGAAATGTGGAGAGAGGGTTGATTTTCTGACGCTACTCGGATTTTGATATTTGAACATTAATATGCTTGGCGTTTGAGTTGTGCTTGGTGTGTGTAAAAATGACTTATATGTGCTTGTAGCAGAGGCTCTCCTGTTTCATTTGATGTGTAATATGACTATATTGCTACTTAATTAGCGTGGCGTTGTAGGTATTTTGCTGCGGTGAGTTTAAGAGGTTAATGAAAATATGACGTGGTTAGTCTATTTCTTCCAGATGGCAGTGATTGTGATGCAATAATTACACTGTCGCCAAGGAAACTCGTATCATTGCAACAATGGCAGGAACAATGGCTGGTGATGCACTCTCGTAGACACGGTAGCAGCAGAATGTTGTCATTGCAGTTTTCTTATCTACCATTGGAAATGGAGTCATGGAAGGACATAGCTACATGTGGAGGAATTAAGGGGATAACATAATAAAGGAAACAGATGTGCTGGCACCATTGCGCTGGCATCCTTTGACGATCCAAGACCTTGGCTTTACCCAGACAATCAAATGCCATTGCGCAGCAGGTCTGCAAAGAGCAGGCTGACTTCCAAGCTTAAAATGCCAGCGGTTAAGTTTAACTCCTTACTGCTCTGATGTTGTGTTCTGGCCTTTGGCCAGGACAGCATTCATGGTTTTAACAGTTTCATGTTCCATAGTTTCATAGTTCAAGTTCATGTTCATGTCACAGTTTTAACAGTTTCTTGTTTCAGGATTTTACATTTCATGTTTCTCATTCCATGTCCATGTTTTTACTTTTCCATGTTTTTGTTCTTGCCAGGTCTGCCATGCCACTCCACCGCTTGTCTGCGTTCCGCCCCGTGCCTTCGTTGTTGCACATTTCTGAGCTATGGTTGGCTTTGGTATTTCCCCTTCCTTCTGTGCTGTGCTGGATTCGGGCCTCTCTAAGCTTAATTGGCAATTAACTGTTTTTAAGTTACTAACATTTACTAACACTCACTGGGTGGTGTAATTCTTAGATAGGCACATTACTAATATTACTAATTTAGACAGGGAGTTTATTGTCATGATTCCTGCTTTGCTATTTCAAGATCTTGCTGTGCTTTTCTGTTCTTAACATTCATGCTTGCTTTCAAACTGCATACTTAATTGGTACTTAAGCTGAGCACGCTCATTCTCTTAATGAGCAGGTCATGTCATCCAATCTCTGTCCATGTCTTGATCTTGCCATGCCTCTTGTTTCTCTCTCTCCAGGTGTTACCCCTCATGTCATGATTTCCAAGCCTTTATCTGGATGCGGTGGAAGTTGGCTGGCAGACAGTGTCTCGCGTCTCTTTGCATGTGCAAGTGTAGCCAAGTTCTTGTTGTCACGATTCCCTAGCATTTCTAGTTTCAAGTCTTGTCCTAGCCTCTTGTTTTGTGTATATATATTTAGTCTTGTTATTTATTTTTCTCGATCTTCTCGCCTGGAGTTTCCAGTGCCTTTTTGTTTTTTGCCTTTTGCATTTTTTGTTTATAGCTCTGTGTAGCTTCCTTAGTTTGTTTTTTGCAACCCTTTGGGCCAAGTTTTTTGTTGGCCCTCGTGCCTGTTTTGTTTTGGTTAATAATAAAATCCTCATTCCCTTTTCCCGCATCTGGTGTCACTGATTCCATATCATCTGATAAGTATTCTGGAAATTCTTTACATGGTTAAAGCTGGAATCTGTGCAGTCATTACACAGCACGGTGTCCCAATATACCAGAGTCCCAAGGGTCCCAAAAACTGCCAAGCATAGTGCAGGCGAAGGACTCCCCATGTTCATGTGAGTTTTCTCTGGGTAATTCCATGTCAGATCACCTAGGCCAGACACTCACCATCTCAGATGTTGCTGAAACTCTCCCACATAGTGTACAATGATGATAGAAGTATTCTTTAAACATTTTTATGTAAGTTTTAATGGTTTCATAAATAATGGTCAATTTATATTGGCCAAATCAGCCTTTTTGATCGCAGGTATTCTTTTTACTCTCAATAACTTTAAAATTTTGACTCTGACCTCTGGCATCAATGAGGCAGTAGCAAACTGGATATTTTCTGTAATTCAGACCATTGAATGGCAACTCCAGAGCAGTGTTGGGTTAGTTACTCTAAAAAAGTAATGCATTACACATTACTAGTTACTTTTTTAAAAAGTAATCCCTTACTTTACTCAATTACTCACTGCTTAAAGTAAATAGTTACACTACTAGTTACATTACTTTCGGATTACTCACCGCCATCATCTGAAATTCACCATAAGTTAATTAATAAACCCTGTCATGCTAAAACCTGGCATATGCCCAGATCCTCATTAATCTTTATTCTAGGGCACATACAAGATCTCTCTTTCATGCTCTTTAATACAGCAGAGCCAACAGCAAAGTTGTAAAAATCTGCCCAAACAGCACTTTACAGAAAATTGAGTCAAGTAAAAGGCTACAGTACTGGCATGAACACGCATGAAAAAGGACGTTTGATTTGACTTCTGTCCTCAGTCTCAATCGCCAATATACTCAAAAGGAAGAAGAAGAACAAGAGGATGAATACGGTTTTCTGGCCTCCCGTCCTGCCGATAGTTGAGGAATTTAAAGTAATGCAAGTAACTGGATCATTTATTTGTTAGTAACTGTGATCTGATTACTTAAGTTATCCAAGTAATGCGTTACATTACTGCCTTACTGATAAATGTAATCGGAATACAGTAATTAGTTACTTTGTAATTAGTTACTTTCAACTCTGCTCCAGAGATGGTTGTGCATGAAAGTCAGTTGGTCAGCAGTTGCTGAAATACTCAGACCAGCCCATCTGGCACCAACAACCATGAAACTTCAAAGTCACTTAAATCAGTTTTCTTCCCCATTGTGATAATCGATTTGAACTTCAGCAGATTGTCTTGACCATGTCTGCATTCCTTAATGCATTGCAAAGCTGCAATGTGATTGGCTGATTAGATACATGCTGTCATAAGCTGTTGTACTCGTCTACCTAATGAAGTGGTCGGTGAGTGTAAATTCATCATTATTATGAAAACAATAGACATTTTCATACAGCAAAGTTCAGGGAATATATTTTTCATCAGCGTACATGATCTGATGCAGTTTCAGCAACATCTGAGATGGTGGGTGTCAAAGCCTTGTTCCTTCAGGTGAATTGACACGGAATACCCCCTATGAGTTCGCAGGTTTCTTCCCTCAGTCAACAGGCAGGCACATCATGGTGTGTGATCCCCGTGGCCCTAACCAGGAATATGAGGGTTAGATAATGGATGGATGATATTATTTCTGTACGGCATGCAGACCATATTCCCAATTTTATGATAAACTCAGTGCGCCACTAACTTTATTATTTTGGATGTATGTGCACTTTACTCCTGGTTTTCTTAAAATGACCAGCTGTAGCTGACGATGGTTCACATCAGACATTTTTATGCAACGTTCAACACAGGACTCAAGTCAGGGGCATATATGCGGCGCACATGAGTACAGAAGCATAGCTAAGTCATGTGACATAGACAGATTTGAAATTTAGTAATATATCCATACGCACGTATGTGTGTGCTTAATATCAAAAGGCAAAGGGTTTTTCTCATGTTGCTTTGACTTCTTAATGGACCTCAAACTGTGCAGAGGAAAGTGGGGCACAGTGAGACAATGTCTCAATATATCCCACCTGTCTTCCAAAATCCATACGGGCAAGTGCAAAAAGTAATTTTTTATATTTTTTAATTTTTCAGCTGTTAATGTTAAAATGAGGAACTGTAAGACAAAAATGGATATGGCTCATCCTCACGGAGTGGGAACCACCCCCTTAGAATCATGTAAAATAGCCAACAAATTTTGACATTTGCTTAAATCCTTCTCCATCGTAAAAAAATGGATAGCGCTTATCGACAGCAACTCAGAACAGTATACTATTGTTGGTGTCAGATGAATATTCCCTGGTCATTTTATATATGAAGATGAATAAGTGGCGATAAATGGCCATTTTTGCCTTGTCCTATTTAAAAGTGAAATTGAATATTGTTTTATTTTATGAATTATCATATTTCTTATGCCTATTTTTTCTCTTTTTCTCTCTCTCTCTCTTCACATGTACATGTGTAGGGTGTATAATAGCGGTATGTTGAAAGGCTAGTGTGTGATGTGTATCCTAGGTGATCTAAAATAAAATGTGCTCTGAAATCACGTTTTAACCGAAAGACGCACATATACCAATATACAACATATGAAAAAAATATAATAAAATCAGTTTTTTACCTGAAATCATGGCATTATGATGTCAACATGTTCTGATAATTTTTTCTGTTGGAGATTTGACCTGTGATTGTTTCAATACACAGACTGAAAAGCATCAAACAAGAATGACAGATTTAAGGAAGTTTTAACCATCAGTGTCATTTCTCAGAATCTACGTTGTACATGAAATATAGCTACGCAGCTTATATATCATTTAGATGACATATTTATTGCATAGTATTAATAATCAGATCGACTCTTAACGGTAATTTTGAGTGCTTACAGGCCATTTTAACCATAAGCATGTTTTAACCATAAGGTTGGTGGGAAATCACTGTAACATCAGGTTTTAGACTGTGCACTTGTAGTAGGAACAACTTTTAACCTCAGATTTCTTAAGAACAACTTCTGCCTTGCTCTTGATGATCAATGGATAGTATTTCTGGATAACTTTCTCCTTTTTTCACAAAAACTTCAGCATCCAAAGTAAGAATTATGGTGAAAACATGGTCAAATAACATGCGGAGAGGTCAAGGACATGAAATTTTGTGTAACTGAGGTTTTATGCAGATTCCATCTATGTGAATCAGCAGAAGTTCATTGTTCTGTTCAAAAAGTCAGCCAGTGCAGCATAAAGAGCTGATCTCTCCTGGTTAAAACTTTTTCTTGCAGAATAAACCTAAATTGCGCTGCGCGCCCTTGTCAAATTGTATATTTAACTGAACTAATGCTTCAAATCAAAGGTACGGAAATAGGTTATATGTACCTAGTGGTATTTTCTCAAATAGATGCATGAGGAAATCCCACCATGCTAAAACATTTCCTAATGGAAAAAACCCAGGTCTGACTTTGTACCAATGAGAGCTCAGTACATTCCATATCTCAAAGAATTGCTGCATGTGTCCTGTTGGAAATGATAGTAGACATATATGAGTACAATTTAGAATGGCGTTCGATTGTTTGAATTTAATTTCTATTCAAGACTGGACCTTGAATGAAAGGCTTACAGCGCCCTCCATAATTATTAGCACCCCAGGTTAAGATGTGTTAAAAGCCTTAAAATAAAATCCATTTTTATTGCAGATGCATACTCTTACACTGAAAATTGTAGAAAAATATAACCTTCAACTCAAGTGAATTTTAAGGGAAAAAAACTATCCCTGACTAAGAAATAATTATTTTTCATAAAATCACCCGTTCAATAATTATTGGCACCCCTAACAATTCCTAGGAAACAAATGCAATTGAAGTATTTCTGTCATTTCTGTCATTAGTTTACAAAGTTGATCAGAGTATCTAGGAACATTTAATTAGTAATTCATCACTTCCTGTTTCCCTGGGTATAAATATGACGTGACACAGAGGCGATTTCTCTTATCCACTCTTCAACATGGGAAAGACAAAAGAACACACCATTTAAGTGAGGCAGATGTGTGTCGACCTTCACAAGTCAGGCAATGGCTACAAGAAAATAGCCACTCGCCTGCAAAAAGTTTAAAACAACTGGAACAGTGGTAAAGAAGCCTGGATGTGGATGCAAGGTTATTTTGCCACCACCACTGTTAAAGAATAGCAACAAATGGTAGCATCTTGGGGTCACAAAGTCTCCAAAACAACCATCAGGCGCTATCTACATGTCAACAAGCTGGTTGGGAGGCATGCACGGAAAAAACATTTTCTCACTCACAATCATAAACACAAACGTCTGGAGTTCGCTAAGCGGTACGGGGAATTCAACTGGGACCATGTGCTTTGGCCAGATGAGACCAAGATAGAGCTTTTTGGCAACAAACACCCTAAGTGGGTCTGGCGGAACACAAAAGATGAGCATGCAGAAAAGCACCTCATGCCCGCTGTTAAGTATGGGGGAGCATCAGTGATGCTGTGGGCCTGTTTCTCTTCCAGAAGTCCTGGGAACCTTGTTAGGGTGCATGGCATCATGAACGCTTTGAAATACCAGGACATTTTAAATCAAAATCTGGTGGCCACTGCCCGAAAGTGTGATGGGTGGTGAGTTTGAGACGCCATCGCAGTGGCCAGAAATAAAGTAGGATACGCAGAAGGGAGAGAGACAAACAAACAAAACAGGAGTGCGAGAATTGCGCTTCCAATGGACTAAGATATAGTCCAAGGCAAGGAAGCAAAGCAAGCTCGAGAGGACGAACAGAAAGAGGAACACACAGAAAGATTCCCTTACTAACTAGAACTCTTCCTGAAATATGCAGCTAAACCCTAAGAGCTCTCTTACTAGAGACCTTACCGGCTAAAGTGCGAAACACAGCACTGACCCTCTAGCAAGGGAATTGAGGCAGAACTAGGGCTTAAATAGAATCCAGGCGACAGGCATAATCAATGCCAGCTGGCCCAAGAATTCGATTGAGAGCAAAACGATGTTGTCCCGGACAAGAGCAACAAAGAAAGCTCTCAAAGCCACCAAACCATGACAGAAAGCTGAGGATGGGTCGTCACTGGGTCTTTCAGCAAGATAATGACCCTAAACATGTGGCCAAATCTACAAAGAAATGGTTCACCAGACACAGAATCAAGCTCCTCCCATGGCCATCTCAGTCCCCAAACCTCAACCCCATTGAAAACCTGTGGAGTGAGCTGAAGAGGAGAGTGCAGAGGAGAGGACCCAGGTCGCTGGATGATTTAGAGAGATTGTGCAAAGAGGAATGGTCAAAGATACCTCTTTCTGTATTCTCCCATCTTGTGAAACTTTATAGGCGAAGATTAGGTGCTGTTTTGTTGGCAAAAGGGGTTTGCACAAAGTACTAACATCAGGGGTGCTAATAATTGTGGCACACATGATTTGATGTAAAAGAATAATTTCTTAATGTGGGATTTTTTTCCCACTGAAAAAATGAACTTGAATAAAGGTTGGATTTTCCTCTTTTTTCATTGTAGTCCTATATTATTAAGAAAAAAACTGAATTTATTAGAAGCTAAAGAACACATCTTAACCAAGGGTGCCTTTAATTATGGAGGGCGCTGAACATTTAAAACATTCTAAAGTTTCCTTTGGCAATGTAGTTTTGACAGCCGGTCGTTAACCCCTTCCGCTCGGGACTTGTCATCAGAGGAACTCTGATGCCGTTGTCACCTTGCCTTAAAGCACATTACATCTCCTAACCTGTTCCCAATTAGTTTTCCTTATTAGCAACTAAGTGCTAATTATATCCCCGAACGCCGAATGGCGATCCGGGGGATATTATATTTTTGGTCCGGCCGTCGGCGCCAAACTACGTGTTAACGCGATAAATCAGTAATATTTCAATTACAAATTACAAATTTTGCACATAAGTAAGTATCATAAAGAGGAAGAACTGATACGATTTTGGACAATTTACGATGTCTAGATTGGCCACCAGGGGCCAAAAACTGAAAAAATCACTGTTCCGCGATAACTTCAGTATTATTTCAATTACAAATTTCAAGTTTTGCACATAAGTAAGTATCATAAAGAGGAAGAACTGATTCGATTTTGACGATTTACGATCTCTAGATTGGCCACCAGGGGCCAAAAACTGATTTACATGTTAACGCGATAACTGCAATAATATTTCAATTAGAAATTCCAAGTTTTGCATAGAAGTTAGTATCATAAAGAGGAAGAACTGATTTGATTTTGGACAATTTACCATTTCTAGATTGGCCACCAGGGGCCAAAAACTGAAAAAATCACTGTTTTAATCATATCTCTGGAAATATTTGTCCGATTGACCTCAAATCAAGTGCAAATGAAAGGTCATGACCTGAGCATGTGTCCCACAATGACATTATACCTGTTTGGTTCAAAATTTTGACACAAGGTGGAGCTTTGTCACATAAAATTCACCATTTTTGCTATATCTTTGGAACTATTTATCCAATTGACATGAAACTATCTGCAACTGCAAGGTCATGACCTCACAACGTGTCACATGGTGAAATCATACCTGTATGGTTCAATATTTTGCCACCAGGTAGCGCCTTGTGATGGAAAATTACCATTTTGGCCGTATCTTCAGAACCATTTGACCGATTATCCTGAAATAAGTTCAAATGAAAGTCTATTCAAGGTCCATTCAAGGATTGGGGAATTGGAGGATTGGGGCCGTTCAGGGATATACCCCCAGCCGTCGCCTCCAACGGCATAAGCCTAGTTTGTTCTGTTGTAAGTATCAATCCATATCCATTTACATTATTGCATTATTGTCCATTGAAATTACTATCTAACATTTTCCTATCCACATTAATGATAACAAAAAACGCCTCTAAATTCCGGCCGCATGCAAAACGGTATATTTTTCTACGTCCATGTCCGATTGACTTGATATGCCAAAGAAAACGTTTCTTAAAATGCAGTTTTGCCAACTCAGGTCTGCCTGATAAGTTTGCTTATGTAAAAATAAAACTCTGTCGACAACCAGTAACATTACCATAATGCTGGTTAACACTCAACCTGGTTCTGAGTAAAAATCAGATAATTAATTGATTTCATTTATTGAACAAATAGGCTTCCAATAAGCCTATAAGGCTACAATATGAGAGTGCGTGGACGGCACGTAACTGAAAGTTCTCGAAATTCCATGCTTTGTTATATGTTATGTAGTACAACCCCAAATCCAAAAAAGTTGGATGTTGCATGGATTGTAAATAAAAACAGAATGCAATGATTTGTAAATCTCATAAACCCACATTTTATTCACAATAGAACATAGACAACAATGTTAAAAGTGAGACACTTTACCATTTCATGAGAAATATTAGCTCAATTGATTAAGCAGAGAGGCCCAGGTGCCCCCCTCCCCAGTCACTTCCTACAACTCAATCTGATGGACCCCAAGCCATTCCCAGGCCAGCTGGGAGATATAGTCCCCTCAGCGTGTCAGGGCCTGCCTCGGGTCCTCCTCCCAGTTGGACATGCTTGGAAAACCTCTAAAGGGAGGAGACCAGGAGGCATCCGGACTAGATGCCTGAACCACCTCAACTGACCCCTCTCGGTGCAGAGAAGCAGCAGTTCTACTCTGATCCACTCCTGGATGTCCAAGCTCCCCGTCCTATCCCTAAGGGTCAGCACAGCCACCCTATGGAGAAATTTCATTTTGGCTGCTCGTATTTGCGGCCCTATTCTTTCGGTCACTACTCAAAGCTGGTGACCATAGGCGAGGGTTGCAACGTAGATCCACCAGTAAATCGAGAGCTTGACTTTTATGCTCAGCTCCTTCTTCACCTCTACTGACCGGTACAACATCTGCTTCACTGCAGACGTTGCAGCGATCCGTCTGTCAATCTCACGCACCATTCCACCTTCACTCATAAACAAGACCCCAAGATACTTGAACTCCTCCACTTGGGGTAACAACTCACCCTGCACTTGACCAGGACAATCAACCTTTTTCCAGGGGGGAAACATGAGCTCAGATTTAGAGGTGCTGATCCTCATTCCGACCACTTCACTCTCAGCTGCGAACCGCTCCAGTGTATTTCTTATACTTGCTTGATAATTACAGGCTTTGACAGTATATTGGTCTTGATTATTCAATGAATAAATTGTATGATTATTATTCAAGTCATTTTTAACAGGCACAACTAGAAAGCAATTATGCATTTAAGGGTGAGGGGCTTGCGGCGCGTCATTTGAAAATCCTGTTACGCCAGCATTAACGCTAGGGGGACGTTGGACTTTAGGGAGTGAATTAACCTATTTTGCCTATTCTATTGGGTTTTACACTGAACAAAAATTTAAACGCCCCATGTCAAATATTGATGCCACATGGAGTTAACTCTAAGTGAGCATATGCTGACTTTTACTTGCACAATAGGGATATTTCTCTTGATTTGTGTACCATTTTTTAATCCATCTCTCTGTCAGTGAGCATTTGCTCAGTGATGCAGTGATTTCACTCAGTACATGGGTGTGGCATTCCCAGACGGTGATCAGACAGAATGAGCAGTAACCAGACACTCCTTATACTGGGGACAATAAAAGGCCACCCCAAAATGTCAAATTTTGTCAAAAGTCATCATGCCTCAGATGTCTCAGGTCATGCGGGAACGTGTCATTGGCATGCTGGATGCAGGGATGTCCACCAGAGTGGTCTGCATGCAGTTCTTTGAAGCAGAGTACATTCCAGTTCTGGACTGACCTACGTATTCGCCGGAAATGTCGCCCATAGAGCATCGTTGGGATGTTCTGGATGGACGTGTCCGCGACCGTGCTCCAGTTCCGGATGATGTGCGCCAGCTTCGTGTGGCCCTCCGGGAAGAATTGAATAACATTCCACAGGCCACGATAGACAACCTAATCAACTCCATGCGAAGGAGATGTGTTGCTCTGAGAGACACAAATGGTGGACACACAAGATATTGAACATTCAATTTCTTCAACCTGACCCCCAACGTGTTCCAAGAATTGTCACTCCTTTGCAGATGCCAATATCATATAATGGACGGTGATCTGAAGATTAGCCATTAACAAAAATGAATTTTGATCTGCTTCATATATTGCATAACCCTAATGTTAATAAAAAATAAAAAATTTGACATGGGGTGTTTATATTTTTGTTCAGTATACAAAACCCAAAACCAGTGAAGTTGGCACGTTATGTAAATCGTAGATAAAAACAGAATACAATGATTTGCAAATCCTTTTCAACTTATATTCAACTGAATACACTGCAAAGACAAGATGTTTAATGTTCAAACTGAGAAACTCTTTTTTTTTTTTTTGCAAATAATCTTAGACTTAGAATTTAAAGGCAGCAACACATTGCAAAAACGTTGGCACAGGGGCCTTTTTACCACTGTATTACATCACCTTTCCTTTTAATGACACTCGGTAAACATTTGGGAACTGAGGAGACCAATTTTTGAAGCTTTTCAGGTGGAACTCTTTCCCATTCTTGCTTGATGTACAGCTTAAGTTGTTCAACAGTCCGGGGTCTCCGTTGTCGTATTTTACGCTTCATAATGCGCCACACATTTTCAATGGGAGACAGGTCTGGACTACAGGCAGGCCAGTCTAGTACCCGCACTCTTTTACTACGGAGCCATGCTGTTGTAACACGTGCAGAATGTGGCTTGGCATTGTCTTGCTGAAATAAGCAGGGGCGTCCATGAAAAAGACGTTGCTTGGATGGCAACATATGTTGCTCCAAAACCTGTATGTACCTTTCAGCATTAATGGTGCCTTCACATATGTGTAAGTTGCCCATGCCTTGGGCACTAATACACCCCCATACCATCACAGAGGCAGGCTTTGGAACTTTGCGTCTATAACAGTCCGGGTGGCTCTTTTCCTCTTTGGTCCGGAGGACACAACGTCCACAGTTTCCAAAAACAATTTGAAATGTGGACTCGTCAGACCACAGAACACTTTTCCACTTTGCATCAGTCCATCTTAGATGAGCTTGGGCCCAGCGAAGCTGGCGGCGTTTCTGGGTGCTGTTGATAAATGGCTTTCATTTTGCATTGTAGAGTTTTAACTTGCACTTGCAGATGTAGCGACGAACTGTAGTTACTGAAAGTGGTTTTCTGAAGTGTTCCTGAGCCCATGTGGTGATGTCCTTTACACACTGATGTCGGTTTTTGATGCAATACCGCCTGAGGGATCGAAGGTCACGGGCAATCAATGTTGGTTTTTGGCCTTGTCGCTTACGTGCAGTGATTTCTCCAGATTCTCTGAACCTTTTGACGATATTACAGACTGTAGATGAGGAAATCCCTAAATTTCTTGCAATAGCTCATTGAGGAATGTTGTTTTTAAACTGTTCGACAATCAGCTCATGCATTTGTTCTCTAAGTGAACGCCCCATCCTTGTTTGTGAATGACTGAGCATTTCAGGGAAGCTGCTTTTATACCCAATCATGGCACTCACCTGCTCCCAATTAGCCCATTCACCTGTGGGATGTTCCAAATAAGTGTTTGATGAGCATTCCTCAACTCTTTCAGTCTTTTTTGACTCTTGTGCCAGCTTTTTTGAAACATGTTGCAGGCATCAAATTCCAAATGAGCTAATATTTGCAAAAAATTACAAAGTTTACCTGTTCGAACATTAAGTAACTTGTCTTTGCAGTGTATTCAATTGAATATAGGTTGAAAAGGATTTGCAAATCATTGTATTCTGTTTTTATTTACGATTTATACAACGTGCCAACTTCACTGGTTTTGGGTTTGTAGAATAATAATACCATCCTTGGCAATGTTTTATCTGTCATTCAATGTCGTACTTGGTAACTCTGAGCCCATGCGATCAGGAGCGGCTGTACGAGTTGACTTAGCAAGTGATAGCCTTGGAGGGGAGGGGCTGGAGGGAGGGGTATGTGAATACTAGACTGACATAGGAATAGTACATCAATCAGATAAATCTAAAGCCACATTTTAAGACTTATCCACCATCAAATCTGCCTTTGCAACCATCCTGTCCCATTCCTCTAAGAATGGAAAGTAACAATTTACTTATAGTCGGATGATGTTAGATGAAGTTTCAGGCATTTGTGTGTTTTAACCGTAAGTCATGTTTTTACTGTCCGACGCTGTCTGTGTTCATTGGTATTGGAATTTGACATCCAGCCTATTTTGTCAAAAGCATAAAAAGGATCCATGTAGTGCTGCATTGCTTGCTTTATATGTTATTGGTATGATGACATGCTTTTTTCAGGTTGAACATTTAAAAAAAAAATGTTATCTTTCCACACCTTATGGCCATGGGAGGGGGAAAATATAACCATGAACCTCACTTCTCATGTCAGAAAGGGCGGTGCATCATTCCACGCTCATAACATTGATTTAAAGTAGACATTTATTGACTTGAAACTTTATTTAAAAATGGTCATATTTGGTATCATCTGAGTGGGCATGCAATACTCTCTCAAACTATCAACATTTTCCACCCAGAGATGATAATGGAATAGAGTAATCATAGATGTAAAACAGGCTTTTAGCAACCCCCAACATTGTGCTTGAACAGCACTGTGAATCAAGCCAAGAGCTGTGACATCACTTATGGGAGCAATTCTGATACACTTGCCATCGTATGTGTATTTTACATTGGCCTTATTCGACTGTTAGTTGCCCAGAAGTAACTAATGCTCACCTGTGCAGTGACAGATTGTTAATGTTAGCAAGTCTGCCAGTCGAATGGGTCTCGACAGTGGTGCTCCTAAAATGGAGGAATCTCCCAAGAAAGAGGAAGTAAAGAAAATATGTGTTGCCGAAACTGAACAAGACGCAAAGAGAAGGGGATGGTTTGTGTATTTTTCCTGGTTTGCCGCAGTTTGTGGTATTTCCTAATGCGAATCACACACATTATCGCCCGTCATATAATTTAAATCAATTTGGAAAATCTTTTGAAGCAGCACAATCACCTAACCAGGGTACAGGTACTTGGGTATATTTTGTTCCCCATTCTACCCACATACCATACAATAGCAATTTACCATTCACGTGCTTTCGCAATATTTTCTGCTAATTCACAAAATTTCACGCAGGTTTCTCGCTGGTGAGTTATCAAATTTCTGCGCTTCCAATACCAATCAAATCATTCAGAAACATTTATGGAATACAATGACTTTGTGAAAGCACCAGTCGAATGCGGCCATTGCAAGCAAGACATTGAAATCCACAAAAAATGTCAGAATTTTTTCAACCCCTGCTTGACTTGAAAATCAAGTATACATACAGTAGCGATATTTTGAGCAGTTAGCAAGCCCAAATCCAGACAACTGTGATGCAAAATAGCTGCCCACCAGTTCCACCATTAGGGCTTGGGATTTGAATAACGTACTCTGGGAATCATCCAATATGCATAAAACTTCAAATATACATTTTGTAGATAATTACACAAACTACCGCTTTATTATAAGTTAAGAACTTTTTAGTTTCCATAAGGTAAAGTAAGGCAAAATTTTTACGACTCAGAACTTCGTCCAGGAAAGTACTGCTCGTTAATTGGAAAAAATCGAAAACGATATTACAGGGACATGTGCTCTGCGACATCAATAATAACATACTTTCTGATGAGCATAAATCTAAACTAGAGATATAAAATTGAAATTTTAAAATATATAGCTAGAAATATAAAATGAAAGAGACCAAAAAATGAACAAACTACATCAAGCAGATGATGGTCAATGCACTCAACTTCCTGTCCCTGTCTCCCATGAATTCAATCGTCAGAAAGGGGCTATTTTCATTTGGTCGTTTTGGGGATGTACGCAAGTTGAAAGGGTGTTCAAACCGCCTCTTTTATTCTCTTCCTATTTGAACGAGTGTCCAGGGTGAGTTTAATTCATCATCTCCATGACTTTCCGTAGAGATATAATTTGCCCATTTTCTGATTTCTCAATGCACGTCTAATATAAGACTAGAATTAAGGATAAAACATTTGTAGAGGCTATCTGAGTTTGCCCTGCAATTTAGGCCTTTTTGTTTTGACTGTAAGGTGGGGAAGCATGTTAGGGTGTCCCAATACCTCGGCAAATATTTAGTTTAGGATCCCAATTTTGCATATTCATGGAGTGGACAGACCTTTATAGCTTAAAAAAAACCAATTTGGGCCTAGGCCAGAGTATTTTCATTTTATAAAGAATGATAGCAGTTTTCATAACTGTTTTCTATTTTCAACTGTGTGCAGAATGTAACACAACTTTAGGGACATTATGGGGTCTATTCTCCCATGCGCTTAAGTCAAAAAAAGCGTGTAGCTACGCGCTTTTCAGCCTATGCGTATTCTCCCCTCGACTTAAGTCTGTGCATTACGTGCCCCGAAGGCAGTTACGCGCTTGGGGCGGAGCAAAGCCAAAATCGGGGCATTTCTGGGCGTTTTTCATGCAAATAGCACTTGCGCGTATTCTCCCCCTGGCTTACGTGCTTTTTCTGTTAAGCGCTTTTGAGGGCTGTATCATGGTCTGATATGGGATCAGTAAGACACCAGATGCAGGGAGAAGGGAATGAGGATTTATTTCCAAACAAAACAAAACAGGCACGAGGGCCAACAAAAAACTTGGCCCAAAGGGTTGCAAAAAACAAACTAAGGTATGCTACACAGAGCTATCAACAAAGAATGCAAAATGGCAAAAAACAAAAGGCACTGGAAACTCCAGGCAAGAGATCAAGAAAAATAAATAACAAGACTATATATATACACAAGGCAAGAGGCTAGAACAAGACTTGAAACTAGAAATGCAAGGGAACTTGACAACAAGAACTTGGCAAAATTTGAGACACTGTCTGCCAGCCAACTTCCACCGCATCCAGATAAAGGGTAAGTAATCAAGGACACATGAGGGGCAACACCTGGAGAAGCAGAAACAAGAGGCATGGCAAGATCAAGACATGGACAGAGATTGGATGACATGACCTGCTCATTAAGAGAATGAGCGTGCTCAGCTTAAGTACCAATTAAGTATGCAGTTTGGAAGCAAGCATGAATGTTAAGAACAGAAAAGCACAGCAAGATCTTGAAATAGCAAAGCAGGAATCATGACAATAAACTCCCTGTCTAAATTAGTAGTATTAGTAATGTGCCTATCTAAGAATTACACCAACCCAGTGAGTGTTAGTAAATGTTAGTAACTTAAAAACAGTTAATTGCCAATTAAGCTTAGAGAGGCCCGAATCCAGCACAGCATGGAAGGAAGGGGAAATACCAAAGCCAACCATAGCTCAGAAATGTGCAACAACGAAGGCACGGGGCGGAACGCAGACAAGCGGTGGAGTGGCATGGCAGACCTGGCAAAAACAAAAACATGGAAAAGTAAAAACATGGACAAGGAACATGAATTATGAAATGTAAAATCCTGAAACAAGAAACTGTTAAAACTGTGACTATGAACATGAACTTGAACTATGGGATCTTGAACATGAAACTGTTAAAACCATAAGCAATACTGTTCTGGCCAAAGGCCAGAACCCCGGAACACAACATGGTCAAGCTCCAACTTAAGGCGAAATGGAATATTGCGTTTGATGTCGGTTATAGGCCGAATTTTAACATTAATTTTTTTTTATTTAGCATGGTAAAGGTTGAGACATTCACTATTCGATTGTTCATCCTTATTTCTAAACTACATTTCTCATAACCATAATAAATTATCAAACAAAATCATCATATGATATTACGCAACAGTCGCTTCTCCAATTTGTTCAATTACAAACGCATTACAAACAATTACAAACATACCGGTGGTCATCAAGGTCACAACTGCGCTGTCGGTCCTGGCATCTGGGTCCTTCCAGAGAGTGGCTGGTGATGTTATGCACATATCACGGGCGTCTGTGTCAAGGTGTCAGACACGGTTGACGCTGTACTGCACCACGTCATCCACCTTTAAAATTCCCCGAAACACAAGACGGAGACTTAAGGGGGTTCGCCAGGTTCCCCAGTGTTGTGGGAGCCATTGATTGTACTCACGTTGCAATTAGAACATCTTCCACTAATAAGAATATGTACAGAGACCGTAGACGTCGGCACAGCATTATGCTATGTTTCCATTTATACGGCTGAAGTCAGGCGCCGGTGCAGACACGGGTACGTCAAAAATCGCATATCATTGTCTTTATTTGAAATGTTTCCTGGAGCGGAGCTGCTTGCGTATTTTTCTGATCTGATCTATTCCAGCTCCAGCGCACACGAATCGCACGAGGAATTTCCTCCAGTTCAAAGAGGTTTCTCCACTTTATTTTTTTAACAAACGAATACCTTTGAAGCAATGTGTAGTATTTATTGCCCTGTTCAGAGCAGAGCCGAGGTTTCTGCAGCGACAGACATGTATTTATCATCGTCAGTGAATCAGAAGCTATACTGCCGCTTCTTTCCTGTCTTCCACGGAACATACAGGCTGTTGTAGGAGGAGCACATTTTCACTGCTCTGATTACGCTGATTGAGAAGCGCTAAATTCTTCATTTATTATTTCATTATCGCGGCAATTTCTTTGTTTGCCACTATTGACCACTATTGACCACTATTTGTAAACCACTATTGACTATAATTACTAGTAGAATTGCATAGTGTCAATACCATGTCAAATTCTTGCTTCAGTAAAATGATTTTTCTTAACTACTAATTAGGATACCATTGGCTCACTGTAGCTGAAGTGGTTGCTGCAGAAGACAACGATTATTTCTGTCGCAAGAGATCTTTTTTTTTAGCTGCCAGATAGACGTTATGGTCAAGTATATTGTGCAGTTTGCACATCAGGCTTGGCTGAGGAGTTTTATTCAGGTAACTCCTGAAAAATGGGGATTGGAGTGAACTCTTCCATATTCTAAACCGCGAGCTTGGCTTGCTTGTGAATATTCAATAACTGATCCTGGTGTGTAGTGATAGATTATTGTAACTGCGTGCATAAATTTGCAGCTCCATGTCCGCTGGTGGACACATCTACACAAAGATACCCTGCCAAGCATCGTTGTTCTCAAACAAATCCAGATAATCCTAAAATGATGAATTTCATTCATATTTTAATTTGTAATGAAGTGTCAAGTGTGAAAGTAACGGTGTGAAAGTAGACTTATCTTTTTAATGTAGTACAGTAAAAGTCCCGGTTAAAAAAAAAAAAAAAACCCCACACTACTTAAGTGATGTAACGAAGTACATGTACACCTATGTATGATAATGTATCCAAAGTCCCTTCATTGTACCCGATTTCTGTGTATAGGATGATTAAGGAAATAATCCTGGTAAGTTACCAGCTGCGAAATACAAGGGAGATGGGGAATGTAACACATCATACCAATCATTAAAGAATCTTAATGGTCAAAACGTGTTTTTAATTTCCCTATTCAGTCTCACAACCTATACTGTCCTCCGAGCTTTTTAACTCTCGTATTGGTTGCAAGATTGAAAAGGGAAATTGAAAAACACATTCCAATCATTGTTATGATTCTCTCATGCTAGATAGAGGAATGTAACGCATCATACCTATGGATATCGCAGCCGATGCCAGAGAAAACAAGCATGGAGGACTGAAACAAACCAACCCGATCTAGCAAGAAAGATTGCCCTAATAATGGTCGGATTGTGCTCGTAATGCAACAAAATCGAATGGAACATTTTAAATGACCTGGATGCTAGCTAGAGCAAGGGCAGCATATGCTATATAAATATTTAATCCACATTTTGCGGTCCGTTAGAAGATAATAGGCATTACCTTTTGTAAAATGTTGACCAATACCACTAAGAAACATTCACTGGCGTCAAAAATTGCACATTTATGTACATATAGAATGTTCAGTGTTTTAAAAGTGCATTTGTCTGATTATTGCCGCCTGTTGCTAGACTGGATTCAAGTAGGCTACTGGTCTAATTACTAGGGATGTTACGCTCGAAGCAGACAGCTCAACACAGTATCGATCTTTCAAAGCAGAAGCATCTCGGCAATATGTTTCGATGCCTCGCTTCACCACGCAAAAAACTACGTGACTCCCCAAATGAAGCGCCATTACGTCGCGCGCGTCTCAGCGCCGTGTCACTCGAGTTTTGAATCCAGGGTGGGATTTTTGGAGAAGACCCATTGAAATACTGGTACTCAAGGGCAGCAGTCTATCCCCATCTTTTCTAGCTTGCCCACAGATATCTTCATATGCCAGCAACTTCTGTGCCATGTGAAAGGGTCTTCTCAATGCTGGAGAGGTAGTAACAAAGAGAAACAGACTGAAGCCTAACTCAGCTGAAGTGATTTTGTTTTTAAATAAAAATCTTTGAAACCTGTAAATCCCCTTTCCAACTTCGGCAGCATTTTGCTCAAGTATTGAAACAACAGTCCCTAGTTGCACAAACATTTGCCACTTTTTGTAAAAATACTTTTAGTATTTCTATCAATCTTGCAAAAACAATCTTGCATATCCCTATTATATACAGTATTTTATGATGGCACAATCACATTATAACGCAAGTATGTTATTGTAAAAAAACAGTCAAAAGATGCACATAGAACCTTTGTTAAACGTACATAACAGAGCCTGTTTCATGGCACGTTGTCCTTTATTGTTCCACGCAAATACTATGTTGAAGACTGGCCAGCAGATGTCGCCATATTTAATAGTATCAAATGCTTCGCAACCCAGAACCGTTCAACGCAATTGCTTCATAATTGATCCAGTTGTTCAGAAAGCTTCGGTTTCTCCATCACTACTAATTACATTGGCGTAGAACAACTACGTAGTGAAGTAGTACCTACCTCAATGACTAGGTGAAGAATCCAGCTTGGCGCCATCTTTTACTCTTATTTTCTGAAATACATTGTTTCCATTGGTGTCGGTTACAGTCACTATTATATAGGCTACAATCAAAGTGGCCTCTGCAGCCGCTTCCATTCAAGCAAACCAACTCATGAGCGCACAAGGGTATAAGGTAATTTGGAGACCAGTCGGGGCATCATACCGGTATTCTTGGAAATACTGAAACATAGTAGTGCCGGCGCCACTTTAGTGTAAATAAATAGTCCAGCTATAGTCGCAGTAGCTATATATCAATTTTTTTCTAACATCATGTAAGGAGGGGAACACCAGTTGCAGGATCCAGGAGTGGTTATTGAACACAACACACTAACGGAAAATTGGTAGACACGCCAGAAACACCGTGCAGAAGCACTGAACAAATGGGAAAACTAAAGTACTCTGCCAAAGGCAGGGGGAAACAGAAATACTCATTCCAAGAGTGGTAAAACTAAGAGTACAAAAACTAAACCTAACTGACGGATAACACTGGGAGACTTTAACACGGGGCAGACAAGACTAGGGCGCAGCAAACAGAAAGACTCGGGAATCATACAAGGAGAAACTCGGAAGGCACGAGGAGCTGAGAAATCACCAAGTAGCCTGAGTCAATACGAGGATCCGTCCGATTTTCCCCTCCCAGCTCTGCCATTTAAATAGTCAGGAGAGGAGGCGGAGACTCGAAATGCAATCTCGGAAGGAAACAGAACCACTTGGGATTAATAAACAATTACACGAGAACCGGGATAACAAGAATGACTCAAGACAAGACGCTGAGACCATCAATCAAGCTAGACAGTTTAGATTAAGGCTATCTAAACATGACGAGTAAACAGCACCACAAGAAAAGCGAAGGAAAGCACAGCTTTTAAATAAGTTAATCAGAGATAGCTCAGGCAGAATTTACTGAAGTCAGAAACGCACGCGCTCGCTAATGAGTTAATTAAGGTTAATACTACATGACAAAATATTTACAATCACCCTCAAATAAGTGCTGGTTAGTACGGGTAAGTAATATCCTATCAGAGAACGCATTCACTCAGAGTTTCGCGAGACCCAGAATTAAACACAGGTGGAAGCAATGAATGAAATACCAGAGCCGAAACCGAAGGAGGAAACGTGATTGAACGACGAGACGTAGGCATGCTGAAGGCAGTCACGCGACATCACTGAAGGCAGAGAGGGAGTGGATAATCAGACGGCCGAACTGGAAGCTGAAAATATAAAAACGAAAGTAAAGCACAAGCACAAATAAGCACGAGACAACACGCAAAAGGCAGAATCATAACAGTGTAAGTTAGTTCCCACGTTGGACTGAAGGATGTTTAATGTAGGACGGGATAATCACAAGCCTTAATGTGAGTGGCGCGTTCAATTCTACGGAAGACTTCACAGATACTCATATATGTTCCATACCGCTACATGTTTATATAATGTGGTACCTAATATCTTTTAATAGTCCACAAGATATAACCATCTATTCCTTCGATGCATTTAACACCAACAGTACCTTGCCATCATTTGTGCCTTGGTGTCTTGTCAGTTAATAAAAAGTTAAGTTTATGAGAATGTACCCCTTTCTTTCCCCATTTATTTAGCCAGGACATTTCTAAAAAGATGTTGAACTTTTGTATGATGTGTACCTGCCAATTAGGACAGCTATAATATGATAATTACACATGTGAAATGCAGAAAAACCAGTATGTTTTAGGCTTTACAAGTTATTCTCGATAACATAAAACATGGGGGGCATCTTACCCCATCCAGAAGGGCATCCCAGATAGCAAGCAGGATCAGCTGGAGCCGGGGCAGATCCGCGGCAGATCCGGAGCAGAGGAGCTTGCTATCTGGGATCTTACCCCAGGGGTGGGGTAAGATGACCTTTTAAAAAAAAAAAAGTAATTGAGCATTTAAAAATATCTCTATAGTGACTATGTCATAAATCTTTCCAGATGTGGGAGCCAACTTTACATACCATCCATTCAGGGAAAAAAAAATTTATTCATGCTGTTTACCGTGTAATGTGAATATAGGCCACTAGATGGCAGTATTTACCTTTTTTTTGTTAAGCTCAGACTGGAGTCATGTTTAGACATGTCCTGAACATGTCTGAGGCAAGTCTCAGAAAGTTAAAAAAAAGAGGTCTAAATGTGGGTGGGGTCTGCAAAAGAGTATATAAGGAAAAGAATTGAGACAGTAAAGTAGTAGGAGAAATTGCAAGAAGATGACCAGACCTGCCATTCTGTTCAAGACCTGTGACGTTTCTTTTGTGGATTTCTCTGCCTGTGTTTGAGCATTTTCTTCATCCAGGACATCACCAAGCCACCCCACCAAAAAGGGACTGTAATTATTTCTGTTTTTTCTTATTTATCAATCTTGGTCTTTAGTTGTAGGTTGTTATTAGTCTTTGTCTTTGTTAAAAATTAAATGTGTTTTAGTTGTTAAAACTGTGTTTGTCATCCCTTGCTGTTGCTGTTGTGTTATAAATGTAATAACAAATTGGGGCCATAACAAATTGGGGGCTCAAGGTCCGGGATAGACCATTGTGTGAGTAATTCATTGAAAATCTAACATTCCAAATTGTGAAATTGTTTTTGTGAATTTTCCTAGATATATATTGACAACAGCAATGGATGATTTCTTGGCATCACCAACCGTAGGGGTTTTGAAGTCTTTTAAAAAGACAGAACTGCTAGAAATTTGCAGACAGTTGGAGCTGACAGAGGTAAAACCAGCCATGCGAAAAGCAAGACTGGCTAGAGAGATAGTTGAATATTACATTGATGAAAATGTGTTTGCACCAGGAGATCTGGAACAGTTTCCAGTGGAAAATCTAAATATAGAAATGGAACTTAAATTAAAAATGTTAGAGATTGAAAGGGAGGAAAGAGAAAAAGAAAGGGAGGAAAGAGAAAAAGAAAGGGAGGAAAAAGAGAAACAAAGAGAATATGAAAGGGAAGAAAAAGAAAAAAAGAATTTGAGAGAGAGAAAGGAAAGAGCAGAAAGAGAGAGACAGAGACAGAGAGATTTTGAATTAGAGAAATTCGATAGAGAAGAAAGACTCAAAATGGAGCAACTAAAAATTAAAATTGAAACTAAAAATAAATTTTGTGCCAATCAGGAGGTAAAACTGGTGCCTCCATTTTTGGAAAAGGACGTAGACAACTATTTCCAGTGTTTTGAAAAGGTAGCAAAGAGTTGCCAGTGGCCAAAGGAACACTGGCCTCTGATGTTGCAAACTGTCCTCAAGGGTAAAGCTCAACAAGCCTATTCGGCTTTGTCTGCAGATGATTCCTCTGATTATGAGGTTGTCAAAAAGGTTATTTTGAGAGCTTATGAGTTGGTTCCAGAGGCTTACCGACAGAAATTCAGAGGTCTGAAGAAATCTGAAAATCAGACTTATGTGGAATTTGCTAATGAGAAGAAGGTTTGCTTTGAGCGCTGGTGTACTTCTATGGAGGTCAAGGATGATTTCAACTCACTAAAAGAGATGGTGTTAGTTGAAGAATTCAAGAACTGTGTTAAGGATGATGTTAAGACCTACCTTAATGAGAAGCAAGCACTGAATTTGCAATCAGCTGCCAAATTTGCAGATGAATATGTTCTCACACATAAGTCCAAATTTCAGTCAAGCAGTAACAATAGATGGTCCCAATTTCAGAAAAAGGGTTACGGTGATACCCAAGATTCCTCACCCAAAGACAAAGACAAATCTGGTGATGGTGCTCAGAAATCCAGAAACAGGTCTGATCAAAGTGTGAAAGCTGACAGTGACAAAAGTGGTCTAGTTTGCAGTTATTGCAAGAAATCTGGTCATGTTACAACTAACTGTTGGTTCCTTAAAGCTAAGAAAGAAAAAGAAAAGGATACCAAACCAAATGCCTTTGTGAAAACAAGGTTAGAAACCCCTGTAGTAGATAACCAATCTGCTAAATTGCCTGCTTCTTGTGGGGCTAAAAAGCCTGATACAGCTGACTTCGTGAGGGAGGAATTTCTTCCATTTGTGTCAGAGGGATTTGTGGCTCTGAATGAGCATACTACTCCTGTCCCCATATATATCCTAAGGGATACCGGAGCTTCTCAGTCACTTTTGTTGATGGACTCCTTGGAGTTACGTGATGAGACCGCTTCAGGGGATTTCATACTTGTACAAGGTATTGAAGGGAGGACTGTATCTGTACCCCTGCGCTCTATATTCTTGAAGTCAGATTTAGTTACAGGACAGGTAAAGGTGGGACTTATGTCAAGTCTACCTATAAAGGGTGTTTCTCTGTTGCTAGGCAATGACCTGGCTGGGGGCAAAGTAGTTCCCCCTGTACATCTTACTTCACAGCCGAGCACTGAAGATGGGGATGAGGACCCATCTCTGTATCCTTCTTGCGCAGTGACTCGTGCCATGGCCAAGAAGGCTAAAGAAGAAGATGATGTGGTGCCGTCCAGTACATTGAATAGTCAGGACTCAGGTGGTTCGCCTCATGACTCTGATTGGCCTACTATGGTTTCTCCGTTTGAGGACTTATCAGATACTTTTATCAGTTCTCTATTCAGCCAGCCGGGTGGGTCTGGTGATTCTGATGTGTCTGGAGACTTGTCTCTGTCCAGAAAGCGGTTGATTGAGGAGCAAACTAATGATCCTGAAATTTGTGTACTAAAGAGGAGAGCCCTTCCTGATAAAGAAATAGACGCAGTTCCAGTTGGGTATTATCTCAAGGATGGTGTGTTGATGCGGAAGTGGCGCCCTCCTGATATCCCTGCCAATGCAGATTGGGCAGTGGTCAAGCAAATTGTTGTTCCGAAGGTCTATAGGAATGAGGTCTTAACAATGGCTCATAGTTTACCTTTAGGAGGTCATCTTGGTGTTAACAAGACTGTTGATAAGATCATGAAACACTTCTTTTGGCCTGGGCTTCGGAAAGACGTTTCCAACTTTTGCAAAACCTGTCACACTTGTCAGGTAGTTGGAAAACACCAGTTAGACGCACCTGTAGCTCCATTGCAGCCTATCCCAGCATTGGAGAGCCCTTCTCTAAGGTCATTGTTGATTGTGTTGATCCATTACCCAAGACTAGATCTGGAAATCAGTACTTGTTGACAATCATGTGTGCATCTACCAGATTCCCCGAAGCCATACCTCTACGTAACATCAAGGCAACTGCAATCTCGAAGGCTTTGATAAAGTTCTTCACGTTGTTTGGCCTTCCCAGGGAAATTCAGTCAGACCAGGGTAGCAATTTCACTTCAGGATTGTTTCAGCAGGTTGTGTATGAACTAGGTGCAAAGCAGATTCTTTCTAGTGCCTATCATCCAGAAAGTCAGGGTGCCTTAGAGCGGTTTCATTCCACTCTCAAGACAATGATGAGGACTTATTGTTATGACCATGAGAAAGACTGGGATGAAGGTGTTCATTTGCTGTTGTTTGCAGCTAGAGAAGCAGTGCAGGAGTCTACTGGATTTAGTCCATTTGAGCTAGTGTTTGGTCATGAAGTGAGAGGACCTTTGCTATTATTGAGTGAACAATGGCAAGAGAAAGAGCCGCATATCAGTCTGTTAGACTATGTTGGCAAGTTCAAGGAAAGATTGCGTGCAGCTTGTGACCTTGCCAAAGAGAACTTGAAATCAAGTCAGGGAAAAATGAAAACTTGGTATGATCATAAGGCTAGAAGCCGTGAGTTTAAACCAGGAGAAAAGGTCCTTGTGTTGTTTCCCTTGCAGTCCAATCCATTGCAGGCTAGATTTCATGGTCCTTATGAAATTCTGACAAAACTCAATGATCTCAATTACATTGTGAAGACTCCAGATAGGAGAAAACCAAAACAATTGTGTCATATTAACATGCTAAAGCCTTATCATGACAGAAATGCTAGGGTTGCAGCTGTCACTTCAGATTCTCCAATGGTCGAAACGTGTGAAGATGAGGGGGAGTTTCAAGATGATGAACCAAGAATTAAAGCTGAAGTTCTTTCATGTAAATTGTCAAATACTGAAGTGTTGCAAAATCTTGATGTAAAACTCCAGCACTTAGAACCCTCACAGAGAGATCAGTTTGAAAGGTTGATCAAGAAATATGAGGATTTGTTTCCTGATATTCCGAAGAGAGTTACTATAGCCTCTCGTGATGTAGATGTTGGTGATGCCAAACCAATAAAACAGCATCCGTACCGGATGAATCCTGAAAAGAGAAAGATTGCTGAGAAAGAGGTTGAGTACATGTTAAAACATGATATTATCAGACCCTCCAACTCCGATTGGAGTTCACCCTGTGTGCTAGTTCCAAAACCTGATGGAAGTACTAGATTCTGTACAGATTATCGCAAAGTCAATGCTGTAACTAGAACTGATGTGTTTCCAATACCTAGGATTGATGATTGTATTGATAGTGTAGGGCAAGCAAAGTTTCTGACCAAGATTGATTTATTGAAGGGTTATTGGTGTGTGCCTTTAACTGAGAGGGCCAAGAGCATCTCAGCTTTTGCCACACCATCTGGATTGTACCAGTATGAAGTCCTACCCTTTGGCATGAAAAATGCCCCAGCCACGTTCCAAAGGATGATACAGTCTACAATCGCCGGATTGCCACACACGGGTGCGTACATCGATGACCTGATCACATGGAGTGACTCCTGGGAAGAACATCTAAAAGATGTAGAGACGTTGTTCCAGCGCCTGACCCAGGCTAACCTGACTGTTAACCTGAACAAGAGTGACTTTGGTTGTGCTACTGTCACCTATCTTGGCTACGTCATAGGCCAGGGTAAGGTGGCACCCATAAATGCTAAAGTCCAAGCCATCATGGACTTTCCAGTTCCTGACAACAAAAAAGCTTTGCGCCGCTTCCTTGGAATGATCGGGTACTACCGCAAGTTCTGCAAGAACTTTGCTGAGATTGCTCTCAGTCTAACTAACCAACTGAAGAAAGGCGTAAAGTTCACCTGGGATGATGCATGCTAGAGAGCCTTCGATCACCTGAAGTCTCTGCTGTGTCACTTCCCCGTGCTCAAATCTCCTGACTTCAACAAACCGTTCTCCATCGTGGTCGATGCTAGCGACCAAGCTTGTGGATCTGTGCTCCTACAGAGAAGTGACTCTGATGACATTGAGCATCCCGTGGCATACTTCTCCAGGAAGTTCAATCGCCACCAAAGGAACTATTCCACAATAGAGAAGGAACTGTTGGCTCTGGTCCTTTCTTTACAACACTTTGAGGTGTATGTTTGTACAGGACAAAAGCCAATGATTGTGTACACTGACCACAATTCGTTAATGTTTTTGAGTAAGATGAAAAACAAGAATCGGAGATTTTTGAATTGGAGTTTGATTTTACAGGAGTTTGACTTGAAAATTAAGCATGTGAAGGGTACAGACAATGTAATTGCTGATTGCTTATCCCGTGTTTGAATGTGTATATATATATCATGTGTTTGAATATTGTATGATATGTATATATAGACAAGTGTTCACTTAACCATTTTGTATTGAAAAGAAAAATTTTGCCTTTATGAGTCAAAATTTTTCCCTTTTGGAATGGAGGTGTAATGTGAATATAGGCCACTAGATGGCAGTATTTACCTTTTTTTTGTTAAGCTCAGACTGGAGTCATGTTTAGACATGTCCTGAACATGTCTGAGGCAAGTCTCAGAAAGTTAAAAAAAAGAGGTCTAAATGTGGGTGGGGTCTGCAAAAGAGTATATAATGAAAAGAATTGAGACAGTAAAGTAGTAGGAGAAATTGCAAGAAGATGACCAGACCTGCCATTCTGTTCAAGACCTGTGACGTTTCTTTTGTGGATTTCTCTGCCTGTGTTTGAGCATTTTCTTCATCCAGGACATCACCAAGCCACCCCACCAAAAAGGGACTGTAATTATTTCTGTTTTTTCTTATTTATCAATCTTGGTCTTTAGTTGTAGGTTGTTATTAGTCTTTGTCTTTGTTAAAAATTTAATGTGTTTTAGTTGTTAAAACTGTGTTTGTCATCCCTTGCTGTTGCTGTTGTGTTATAAATGTAATAACAAATTGGGGCCATAACAACCGACAGTTATGAAAATTCTTGCTTAAGGGGGGCATCTTGCCCCGCTCTACCCTATTCCTCTAACAATAGAAGATCTGCTAATGTCAAAATGTGATCATAGTCAAAGTGTCTGTAGGCCTATATATACTGAGCAACAAAAGAAACGCGAAGAAGCTAGTTAACTCCGCCAACGAAGTTGTGGTGGAGGCTATGTTTTCGCCCCTGTTTGTTTGTTTGTCTGTTTGTGAACTACATGACTCAAAAAGTAATGCATGGATTTGTCTGAAATTTTGTGGGTGGATTGCTATTACAACAAGGATGGACCCTATTGATTTTCATCGCGATCACTTGAAACAATATGGCCACCACGGCAGCCATCTTGGAATACTATGACACGCGATCACTTAACTTTTCTCCCACTCATGAAGGTTTGGATTGTGCTGCCTTGGCAGAGGTTTGCACTCGACGAGTGCCTCTAGTTAGTTAATGTGCTCTTACATCATGATCAGTCAAAGTGACTGCAAAATAAAGAAAAGTTTGAGGAAACAAGTGTAAATGTGCACATGCTAGTAATCAATTTGCTTTTCTAAAATAATTATGCGCAAACTTATTTTCCAGTCTGCCTTTAATTAACTTGCATTTCTTTTGTTGTTCAGTATGTATCTATTTGGATGAGCATCTGACATACCACACTGCATATCTGCCAAGCCACGCATTGCGCTAAATCAAATTGATTGTAATTGTCAGCCATCTGACCTGACAAGCTGGTTGTCTCAAAATATGGTTAATTTCTCAACACAGGAGCCTTATTTATTTATTTATTCATTTAGCCTATTTATCTATTTAGCCAATTTATTCATTTTACTAATAGGAACATCACTGCATATAGTTTATTAATCATTTTGACTGCTGCACTCGTCCCTGCATGTTGTTCGCTGGTTTCAAATCTGCGTCCGCCTGGTCAGATTGATAAATGCCGATCCTTGCGGGAGATTTGGCGTACACCCATTTTTTTGGTGTACGCGCATTTGATAAATGAGGGCCAATGAGTGAGGCAGTGAAACTCATACTGCAAGGTACCAGTGTCCAAAAGGCAGCCAAAGAGAGGAATATAGTGTATCAAAGATTACATAGGCATGTGTAGACCAGTCTATCAAGGAATTGCTCGATGAACAGCCAGGAAAAAACAATGGAGAATGATTTTTTTCTTTTGTGTTTATCGAGTATTCTATGAAAATAAAGTGTAAGGTTTACTACATTGCATTTAACTACTGAAAGAAAAGATAAGAAGAATAATTTAATTTGCTTAGACATACTGCAAAGACAAGTGTCTACTGGACAAACAAATTGCTGGCTGGGCTGTTTCTTGTTGTAAGTTACTTTTGGAAATGTTCTCATTCACTAAAAACATGAAAAAAATGACAAAGCTATTGTTGTTTTGTTGGCCGAAAGAAAGTTGATATATAGAATGTATATCAGTTGTTTCTTCAAAAAATTGTTTTTTATTAAACTAGAAAAGGATAAATTTTCTGAAGAAAATTTGTGTGCTTGCTTCAGCGAGAAAAGTTGAAGAGGCTGGCTTATAAAATGAAGGAGCTTGGAAACTGAGAGGCAAAGGAAATTGCTGAAGAAATGTTGAAAAACTGCTGAAATATAAACACAAGACTTTAAACCTGACAGTAATAGTTTAAGGAATTCTGACTTTTCAGCTGCATCATGACCGAGACTACTCCTCTGCAACCCAGCAGTTTAAAAAAAAATGGTGAATTGGAGTCAATGAGGTTGATGTATCTCTCTATAGCTCTGTGCGTATCTAGGTCAATGCAGTGCATACTGAGAAATTAGCTTTATGGGGGAGCAAACATGGCAAGCCACATTGGCAGACTGCCGCAGCTGTTGTTGCTTATAGCTCATTGTCAGTCCTAGTCCCGAACTGTGCAACGCTGACCTCGCCAAGAAGTGAAATGCTACTACAGAGTGAGTCAAAAAAAACACTATGCACTTTTTAACAGGTAATTTTGTGATGGTGTAGCAATATACACGTATACAACACATTTTGTACTTTTGCCTCAGATCTTTCTGCTGATATTGGTACCATTTACACCTCATCAGGTTTCAGGCATGACTGCACAAAGGACAATTAAGGGACTCAAGTAAAATCTGACTTGCGCCATCTGACCAGGGCTGGATATGAAATTGACCATGCATGTCATAACGGGTTTCATAGTCATTTGAACTTAAAAACAAGCATATGAATCTTGCCTGTGCATTGGTCGTAATGACTTGACACTGCCAAGCGTGCTGCGTCCAGGCAAAGGGCCTTCTTGATCACTGAATATCATAAGACACGGAACGTTACAAATGTGCTGCAGAGTTATCGGTGTCAGTTTCCTCACATGCTATACATGTTTTATGTTGACTTGAAACTTCAGTGAGGGAATTCTGTTTTGTTTGCTTTGTATCAGAGCCTGGTCAGTTGGCACAAGTGAAATTTCACTTAACTCCAGTGTCAACTGGTATCAAAAGAAGCAGAAAGAGCTGCAGAAAACGTTCATGTAAAAAGATGTTGTATTACATTGCTACAGAATACAATAATTGGACATTTAGAAAGTGTTTAGTTTTTTTATTTGACTCACTCTGTATTTGCGGCTCTCTGTTCATTTCTGTGCACTGTGTCTTTGCTAGCTAAAAAGCTAATAATAGCAAGCTGCAAAATATCATTAACATGTGATATTATTCACAGCTCCCTTTTTAGCCTGCTTGGCCACAAGGCCCAAAGGGACTTATGCTATGCTCGGGGTCTTTAGTGGTGGTCTGTCGTGCGTCTGTGCGTCCACGCTTGTGTAAACTTCTGGCTTGTCTGCGCTCTTCAGTTTTTCACCGATCCTTTTCATATTTCATGTGTGTATATATGGTCACAAGGTCTAGACCAGATTTGATTTTCAGCCGAATCGGGCCCATACTTTAGCCAATATGAGGCATTCCATTTTGCCCATGTTTGGCCAAGCGGGCGCAGTTACTTTTTTTCTGTGCTATTATTAGCTAGTTAGCTCGCGAACACACGGTGAACAGAATGTGTTCGAAACGGGTCGAACTTGAGTTTTGAAATTGCCATCACTGCAGCTGACATAATCACTAGCTAGCTGACGTTAACTATTTTACTTCTCAATGAGTATGGAAAAGATATATCTGCTGGCTTAGCAAGGATGGGAATTATGATCATTTTGATACCAGTATTTCACCGGTTTTAGATACGATCTTAAATATATCTAGGTAGTGCAAACAGTTGCTTGTATATACAGGAATAGGAGCTCAAGCAATTTTTTTCTGCTTTGCAATTTTTTTACTGTAACGTGTTCTCATGGACCCGCTCTGCAAAAAGACCTGCCTTTGATGCCCTAAATATGCTCTCTTGGAGCTGCTTTGAGCGACTGTACAAAAAAGATACCGAAACTTCTTTTAGTGAGCTTAACACAGAACAAAGAGATTTGTCTAACAGTCATATTAATCTTAATCCAAACAATGATAATGCTGAGCCCAGGAAAAAGTCCAGCAGAGGGAAGAATTAAACCGCAATACCGCTATACCATAATTTTACTGAGCCATTTGAGTTAATGGTTAAAGCATTTGGTCCAATGGAGATTTTAGCTAAGGCATCTCTCACATACTAC
Source organism: Gymnothorax reevesii (assembly GCA_029721435.1). Classification (NCBI taxonomy): domain Eukaryota; kingdom Metazoa; phylum Chordata; class Actinopteri; order Anguilliformes; family Muraenidae; genus Gymnothorax; species Gymnothorax reevesii. Next base: position 46,341,719 of record CM056576.1, read on the forward strand.
TGCCTCTACCTCAAAGATAGTATGTTCAATCTACGAAATGGAGATACCATACTAAAGAGGAGAGACTGCGGAGCAAAATAGTCAAAATTGTGTGTGTAGTGCCAAAAATATGGGAACAACAGCAAGTTATAAAACTGTGTTTTTCAGCTTTCCAACCGGAATTTTCATTCTGATTTAAAATAGGAGTTAATGGAGTTTTGGTTTGTGCTCCCATCTCTTTTCGGCTCATACTGCCAAAACCATCTGTCCGATTGCTTGCACAGTTACATTTTCGTGACCAGCACAATGTTAGCTAGAACTTACATATAAAAATATTTATGTGGAGTGAAAACTGTGGGAGTTAGAGCAAGTTCAAGAGAAGACTTCTTGATGATTTTACAGCTGTTCGCCACTCTAACAGTGACGTCACCACACTGTAAGTTCCCAGAATGTATTGTAACAGAAATTATCTTAAAAAATTACGAAAAATTTGAACAGTGGAGATATTATACAAGCTGAACTTAACATTTTGCAGTTTGCATGACATTTCTAGCTAAACGTATACGACTAAATAAAAAATAGCAGAAAATAGCTGAATCTACTGTATCAGCACAAAAATGGCTTGATTTAATAGGACCCCAAAAATGACTTTTAAAATTAAATATCTCAAAAACTGAAAAGAAAATCAAAAATCTGTACAGATGCAATGTAATGCATAAAAAGAAGAATTTTTTAAAGTTTGAACAAAATCAATAGCTTAAACGGTGTAGGAGGAGTTGGTCGGCCAAATTTAAGTGGAAGAAGAAGTAAGAGAAGAGTGTATGCTGCTTCTGCTGAAGCAAGCACGCAATAAGATTGCTTGCCTCTAATGTTCTGCATCTTCTATACATCTGAACCTATCAAATAAAGTTCTCAGCTTGTCCAACGTGGTGTCTCAAAGTTCCCCACCAGTGGGACACACTGCAGTCATTCATTTTGATTGCCTTAGTGTCCTTCCTTTCAATCTGACAAGCACAAGGACCCTGTAAATATCTTTGTAGTCTATATCTTGATATTATTTGATAATTTCAGTCTCTCACCACTTCTGAACATTTGGAACTTCCATGTCTGACCGTGCCCCCCTTTCCCCGAACCCTTCTCTATAACATTCCCTTTTGTTGAACATAGGTGGAGGGAAGTGGGTAACTGTACCCTGGATTACTTGGTTAGCTTGACAACTGTTCTCTGTAAAGCCGAGGTCAGCTGTTTTTGTTTCAGTCCATGTTCCAGATTTGGGAGGGTTTCAGGCTTTACTTGATGCAGTTATCCAGCTAACTTAGTACACAACATTGAGATTTATTTATTTATTTATTTACACAAAATATAAACGCAACACTTTTGTTTTTGCTCCCATTTGTCATGAGATGGACTCAAAGATCTAAAATTCATTCCAGATACACAATATTACCATTTCTCTCAAACTTTGTTCACAAATCTGTCTAAATGTGTGATAGTGAGCACTTTTGCTTTGCTGAGACAATCCATCCCACCTCTCAGGTGTGCCACATCAAGATGCTCATCAGACATCATGATTAGTGCACAGGTGTACCTTAGACTGTCCACAATAAAAGGCCACCCTGAAATGTGCAGTTTTTGCTTTATTGGGGTCTGGGGACTCTGAACCAGTCAGTATCTGGTGTGACCACCATTTGCCTCATGCAGTGCAACACATCTTCTTCGCATAAAGTTTATCAGATTGTCAATTGTGGCCTGTGGAGTGTTGGTCCACTCCTCTTCAATGGCTGTGCGAAGTTGCTGGATATTAGTGGGAACTGGTACGCGCTGTCTTATACGCCGGTCAAGCACATCCCAAACATGCTCAATGGGTGACATGTCCGGTGAGTTTGCTGGCCATGCAAGAACTGGCATTTTCAGCTTCCAAGAATTGTGTACAGATCCTTGCAACATGGGGCCGTGCATTATCTTGCTGAAACATGAGGTGATATTCATGGATGTATGGCACAACAATGGGCCTCAGGATCTCATCACGGTATCTCTGTGCATTCAAAATGCCATCAATAAAATGCACCTGTGTTCTTCGTCCATAACAGATGCCTGCCCATACCATAACCCCACCACCACCATGGGCCACTCGATCCACAACATTGACATCAGCAATGCGCTCACCCACACGATGCCACACACGCTGTCTGCCATCTGCCCTGAACAATGTAAACCGAGATTCATCCGTGAAGAGAACACCTCTCCAACGTGCCAGACGCTATCGAATGTGGGCATTTGCCCACTCAAGTCTGTTGCGGCGACGATCTGGAGTCAGGTTAAGACCCCAATGAGGACGACGAGCATGCAGTTGAGCTTCCCTGAGATGGTTTCTGACAGTTTGTGCAGAAATTCTTTGGTTATGCAAACCAATTGTTTCCGCAGCTGTCTGAGTAGCTGGTCTCAGACGATCTTGGAGGTGAACCTGCTGGATGCGGAGGTTCTGGGCTGGTGTGGTTACACGTGGTCTGCGGTTGTGGGGCCGGTTGGATATACTGCCATATTCTCTGAAACGCCTTTGGAGACGGCTTATGGTGGAGAAATGAACATTCAATGCCCGAGCAACAGATCTGGTTGACATTCCTGCTGTCAGCATGCCAATTGCACGCTCCCTCAATGCTTGCGCCATCTGTGGCAATTTGCTGTGAGACAAAACTGCACATTTCAGAGTGGCCTTTTATTGTGGGCAGTATAAGGTACACCTGTGCACTAATCATGGTGTCTGATGAGCATCTTGATGTGGCACACCTGTGAGGTGGGATGGATTGTCTCAGCAAAGCAAAAGTGCTCACTATCACACATTTAGACAGATTTGTGAACAATTTTTGAGAGAAATGGTAATATTGTGTATCTGGAATGAATTTTAGATCTTTGAGTCCATCTCATGACAAATGGGAGCAAAAACAAAAGTGTTGCGTTTATATTTTTGTTGAGTGTATTTACTGGTACATAAGCAATTACATGGAAAGATCACTCTATAAAGAGCAAGTTATAAAATGTGCAGGTGAGGTCTGGAACCCAAGAAGGGCTTATCAACCGACCCCACCCATTCAGTAACCTGCTTTTATATAGTCAGTGAGGCAGGTGTTTCTGGGGTGGCACTCCTAAGATGTTGGGGTATATAATTCTGGGGAATGACTCTGAGGAAAATAACTCAGCCAGTTTCTTCTTTGTCTTGAGCTGCAGAAGTGAGTGATGCAAAATATGCTGAACTCACATTTTCCGACAGGGATGGGAAGGGGAGAGGTTGGTGTGGGAGGGGGTGATGGGGGTTCGGGGGGGGGGGGGCGTGTTGGTGCAGGGGTGAGCTGGCAGAGGGAACTATAAGTGATTGAACTAAAGGCATAACAGAGATGGTAGGTGAGAAGTATCCTTTTCTCAGACTGTAGCTGCAGTCGAGAGACATGCAGCAGTGGCACTATCCGACATTGCACTATAATTACTTGCACTACAATTAAAAATGGAAGCATTCCCCAATGCCAATACTCCTCATCCAGAACCACAGAAAAAATATCTACAAAAACTTCACTACAATATTCCAAATATTTATATGTCCCGAGAACTGTTTGCACCCTATAGAAATAGGACACTGCGGGAAATGGCATGATGCTTCGGCAATATTCATCACATTACGTAATCTAATTAAATATTCTGTAGTGGCGCCTATTCAGAGAACTATCACAGGTGAGTACAGTGCATTCAAATTTAGTAGCTACGTACATACCGTCAAGTGTTTTAAAAATACCCTTTAGCCTGTGGGCTACTTCTCTTTGTTCCAAATGATGTCTTTTCGTTGTTGAGATCCCTCTAACAAAAAATACCTATTGATCAGGACGTGCGCATTCCGTTACATAAATTGGATCCGAGCAGACATTCCCCATTGGGACTGTCTCGTGAACAAAGGCACTACCGTTTCTGTACAGTAAGAAAAACAAGGTGGAGGAGGGGTGAACTAAAGCATCAGTTATAGGATGATGCTCGATTCGATTCCTCCTGTCTCTTGATTATAAATAAAATGACGTCATGTGTTTGAGGGAGTCGAACTAGCTTGAAGTGGGCGGGTCCTCTCCTTTCAGGCAAGCTTGACGGACAGGCCTTACAGAAGTCACGCAGGGTAAAGATATTGGACATTTTAAAGCAGATACTGCATCAACCGTGCAGGTAGAAACAGTCAGGCAAATTACTAATATTAAATAAAAAATGAACGAGTCGCTGTCGGAATGTTTTGCCTATATCTCAGCTCAGCACACATGACGTATTCGTAATTTTAAAAATGATCAGATACACAATGGTGGCACTACCTTCTACAATAACAGAATAATGATGTGGCTCGTAGAATCTTGCAGTCATGACACCTTGTGGAACCTTGTGGATGGACTCGAAATGATCTTCCTTAGAATCCCTACATAATTATTATATAAACACGCACACGCGCGCATTTTCATGTAAAATGTTTATTTTACATTCTTTCGTGTATAAATATGAAAATACAAAAAAATATGGTCATGTGTGAAAACTCGCTGAATGTGTTTCGCAGCACTCATTAGAACAGATTAGTAATGGGGAAAGTACTTCGTCGAGACGAAACATTGATTTAACGTTGCCCTCTTAAAACAGCTATTTGACTCGAGTCAGTAGCTTATCTCCAGGCTTCCGAGTATTAGGTTGATTACATGTATTTAAATCTGGATTCCGCTACAGTGTGATTTTGCGTACACGCTCTTACCAGAAAGGCATTTGCCTCGACATGCCTTAATACCCCAGTACTGTATATTCGGATGTTGTCTCTTTAAAAGGCGATCCCGCATGTTTAATCCAGGGGGCAGGTCTTCTAACTGGGGTTAGGCTGAGTCTCAAAATACAGTACTGTATAAGTTTGTGCTAGCTCCTCGCTGACAGAAGACGGAATGTGAATTAGGAAAATGCACTAGCTTGGTTATGCAAGGTGCTTTCGGAGTCAAATCGCGCCCGTTCATTTTATTTTGTATTTCTGCGCTCTGCATTGCCATTGATCTGAAAACTGATGCAAGGAAGCATAGGTTGGTGAACCATTTACGCTGTTTAATACGCAGAGCTGACAACGAAGCCGACGTCCCTCTCCTGTCCAGTTATTAAAAGGACCCGAGAGTGAAAGGAAAACTGTCAAGATGGCAGCACCAAGACGAGTATGAATTTGTGGGCAGTAATCGTTTCTATGTAGCCTGGTAACCATCGTCTCTGCTAACTGCTCGTATTTTTCATGCTTTGTAGAAGAGAATATATGTGTTTCCGGATTACGCGCGGCAATTCGAAACAGTTTTATGTTTGTTAGCAAGAAAGCTCGTTTTAAAGAAGAAAATATCAACATTCGCAGATTGAACAACGTTTAGCCTAATTTACATGTTATAGTGTTCTATCTGGTCGTGGACACTGTACTCTATGGTATAATTTAGGCTAAAACGAAATCAGATGCATTGATGGAATGCGACTTTGACAGGTATTCGTTACTTGTTCGTTGACTGTGTAGCAGGGACGAAGACCGAGCGTAAAAATGGCTGAAGTGGTACCCCCCGACCCTTTGTCTCAATTGGACATTGAAATTGACCCTGAGTTTGAACCTCAAAAAAGGCCAAGGTCTTGTACTTGGCCTTTACCCCGTCCCGAGTCCAACGCTGGGAAACCCGAACCCAATGACACGGACATTATCCCCGAGGAGGAGGACGATGAAGAGGAAACGGTCAGCTCAATGGCCACCACCGCCAGCGGCACGCTGAGCAGCACCAGCATCGCCGAGGAAGACCAGAACAGTCAAAATGGCATAACCCCTGACATAAATGCATCCTGCCTCGGCCAGGACAACGCGGGTTCCCCGCTCTCTGCCCAGTCCCCAACCACCTCAGGCAGCGGGGCGACCAGCAATGGCCTGGGATCGCAGCAGCCGAGAAAAACCTCATCGCGCAGGAACGCTTGGGGGAACCTCTCGTATGCAGACCTTATAACCAAAGCCATACAGAGCACGCCCGATAAAAGACTGACGTTGTCCCAAATCTACGACTGGATGGTCAGATGCGTACCTTACTTCAAGGACAAAGGAGACAGCAACAGCTCAGCTGGCTGGAAGGTAAGCAGCGTGCGCTTACGTCGCCCATCAAAACAATAACAAGAAACACATGGAGCTGCCTGTGGCTCGCTCTCTCGTTTCCTTGCACTGACCAGTTTTTTGTGGCCGTAGACGTTTGAAGATGTAAGTGAAGCATACATTAAGCGCGACCGTTGCTTCGAAAAAATACCATACTCGGCTTTTTGACCGGTGATTAATTGATCGATTTGTGGACAATGCTTTTTTAAATGCTATCTTGTTTTTCCATGATGATATTTGGCTCAACCAATGGAACCTATTGCCTGGCAGCGGAGCCTTTTTTCAATAGTAATACGATGTAAGTAGTCTAATACGTGTTTACATTTGCAGCACTACCTGTTCAAGGTCTTCAAAGTCACTGGCAAAGTGACAACTAATGTTGACATTTTGCCAGGTGGCTTATGTAAAAGTCCAGTGCGATCACTGATAATACGCGCGGCCGTTTAAATAACAGCAATTGAGATTACATAATGTTGCTATTTAATGCAGTGGTGTTTCGAGAACTACAGGATTACCCTGTGCTTTTATTCGGAACACACTTTGTCAAAGGAGCCGTACCTTCGGATGAAAATGTCAAATTAAATCATGACTTGCTCCCTTTAATATTTGTATTAGTGGAATAATATGGGCAAACTGCGCTAGTTTGTCCATTCTGACTTCTGTGCAGTTTATTAGACTATGTTCGCCACCACTCTGACGCTTGTGGAATGTATCGTGCGGAATATTATCTTACAGCCGCAGGTTAAGCTTCTACAGGCCGCGCCAACAAGCTGGTATCGTGTCTTTCTATATATAGCAATTGTATATGAGCTTGTGCTGTCGGTATGCGTTCAGCTGAGCGCTGACGGCCTCACGAACCTCAAGGTAGCGGCAGTGTGCTGATTTTTCATTCAGTCTGCCTTCTGCTCGAAAGCTCACGGTCTGCACGTCAGTATTATATTGATTGGCCTATTGACCAACCTTATCTCTGAATGACGTCAGCCGCAATAAATTAGGGGGTGGAACTGATTTGAAATAACTTTAAGTATCTTATATCCTCTGAGCTGAGCATACTGACACTACGGTTTAACCACAAAGAACAATGATATGAGCGACTTCTTGAGTCGGTTTGAAGAAAGAAAATCCCATATGTGCTACGTGCAATCTGTTCTAAATACAGCAGCCTGCTGACGTTAAGAATAGACCGTCATCAAACATTTCCTGGTTTCGCCACAGCGGGTTGGCACAGACCAGGCTGGCTCACATGCGTCCCGCTTATGCGCAGAAAGAAAAGGCGGAATACATACTCGATGTAAGATGTTTATATAGGGTTTCTGTGAATGCTTCTTATGTATTTTTCAGTGTTGGAAATTTGCCGTACTGTTGCTGTTTCCCCTTGCTGCACTATACTCTCCGTGCGACTGAATCGCAGTTGCGTCAAATGATGGCACCCAGGTGCCCCTGTTAAAACCTCTCGTTTACAATCTTATCCCCAAGATGATCAAAGCCGAAGTGATGGCCGAAGTGGGTTTTTTGTTTTTGTTTGTTTGTTTTATTGAAGCCCACTTCCGCTTTTCAGCCTTGATGGTCATTGGAAATCGGCCAAAAACAGCAACTGGAATAGAAATTCGGAATGATGTTAATCATTATGGAGCATGAATTGAGTTCATTGAACTTGGAGTATTGTGCAGCCTATTATAGCCTGGTGGGGAGAAAAACTGCCCTGAAAGTGTAATATTGAGCTGGAATATTCATGAGGTGGGCAAATAATCAGAAACACTGCTAAAAATACCCAACTTGAGAACCTCGCAATAATCTGTTTTTCTTGAGACGAGATCACATATGGATTGATTCAATTTTGCAGTGATTTCTAGAGGTGGAGGTCTGTGGTGATGAGCAACTTTCCCGCCAAGTGTCCATCTGTGCTTGTTGTAAATCTTTGACTTGCAGCCACATTTAATTTTTAACACTTCCCAATCCCAATCTCAGTAATTTTGGTGTCTGGCCGTCCTGGAATTCAGGGATCCCTTTGGCCATTTTTGAAGTCTGATGATAACTCATCTTACTTCGGAGACTTGTCTGGCAAAGTGTTGCCAGTTAAGTGGACACAAGAAGCTGCTAATTATTAATTAGAGTGACCTGCATGGATAATTTTGTAATTGTGGTGTAGAGACGTCTACATGAAAACCGTTTTTGGGTGCTGTCAATGTTTTGTTCACCCTCTATAATCTCTGTCACACTAGCTCACATAGTCAAATGAAAGTGAAATTAAGCCTGTTAGCATTTAACACAATAAAACTGTCTTATGACAGATGGCAGTGTAGTGTTGTCGTTGGGGAATTGGCCTTGGTACTCAACAGTTGTGGATGTGATTCTCACTTGGTGCTGAACTTGCACCACCGAAGAGGGGGCTTGGTTGAATTGCATCAGTAAATATCCAGCTTTTTAACGGGCATTATGTAAGAATGTAAATCTGTCTGAATTGTTTTGGTCAGAAAATTCTGCTAAAAGCTGCAACATTTGTTATTAAATGGAAAGTAATGGCATGGAAGTGCTAGATAATGGCATAATGTTGCATCCAGGAATCCATGGGAACATCCATGAATGACAATGCAGAATGCACAATGAACTTTGAATTGTTTGTAATGTAAGAAAAAGAATGTGACATGAAAATGAAAGGCACCATTTTCTGCTCTGTAAAAAAAAAAAAAAAAAACTGTCCATTTTCATCTTTATGAGGGAAAAAAAAATCCGAATTCAAAGTTCAGTGTCCTCAGTTCCTCAACCATCTCTGATCTCTCAAAGACTGGGGGAATTTAGTGAAGTTGCTCTATAAAACAATGAGTTTGTTTTTAGTCTCCAGTTCATGGTAGTAGTTGTTTTCGATGCTTTACAGCCTTGGGTACTGAAGAAGTTCAGTTATTCATCTCTTTTCAGGAGTTGGCTGTTATGGAGTACAGCAGAACGATGCTTGCACATCATGGGAATATCAATATGAAATATGTTGACAGAGTTTGGCTTAACCCTTTCAGCACCATGGGCAACTATAGTTGCCCAATGATGTAAGATATCAAAATCGGATGCTGTTGGAAACCTATCATGTGGCAACTTGTTTTAAAGAGCTCCCACAAAGGAGCTCTTTTGAACCAGTTGACACATGATAGGTTTTCAACAGCTCAGGATAACTACATTTTTAATTTCTTGAAAATTTATTCAGCGCTCAAAGGGTTAAATATGTCCACTGTTCCTTACAATAATGGCTATAGTGGAGACAAAAACAGTTGACTCAAAATATGATCTATCGGCAAAGCTGGTTCCACTTGCATGACATTTTAAATTATCTGTGAAATAATTGGACTCAGTTCCAGGTGATACTCAAGCTTTATCAGGCTAGATTGTGGACTGAATCTAAATGAATTTCTAATAATATTGTCGATTAACTGAGGGTATCTTTCCAGTTGCCCATTAAAATATTTTGTGGAGCACTGTTTTTGACCATTGATTTATAGGAGTGATGTTACTTTCACTCCACCACACAACAGTGTGCATTTACCGGTGCTTTCACAGCAAATATCGCACTGGGAAATAATGAAAAGAGAACTAGCGAGAGCTGGAGGCTGCAAAGAAAGCCAAATTTGCCAAATTATGACGTATTATCTGGTAAGCCAAATTTCTGGATGCTCATATTTTGTCTTTTTTCAACATTTTTTGATGTTGAAAAAATGATCTTAGACATATGCTGCGTTCCATTTGTACTGGGAAGTCGGAATTTCCAAGCTCCCAGTTGGAAATTAAAATTTGAACGCCCCCTGAAGTCAGATTTCAACTCTGCAAGGGAGAGATTTTTCACCTACCCCGAGTCCCAACTTCCGAGTTGAAGATGGCTGCACCATACATCAACAGTAAACGAAACCTGTGATAAGAAACTGTATATTTGCAATTCACTGTCATTTGTGTTTCATTAAATAAGTCATACACGCAGTACTGAAAATATTTTATCGAGAGACTTGTTTCTCCGGTGTTTGCTCACAAAAAATACTGAGTAATACGTTGTTATCAACTAGTATAGCTAACAATAGCTAATAAAGGCTATCCTTGTCAGAGGACACGTCACGGACCCCAAGTCAATTTTCCGACTTACTTATTGGAACGCATTCAGCTTGGGTATGATGTTGTCCCCAACCACGACTTCTGATTTCCAAGCCAAGTCGAATGCAGCAATACATTGTTGTGAAAAAAAATTAGCCATTCCCAGTTTTCTCTGTTCTTGCTATTTGTCATATTCAAATGTTTCAAATCAGCCAACCAGTTTTAATGAAAGACATAAGACATTGTGAGTAAATAAAGAATGTACATTTTAAAAGATCATTTCATTTATTGAAAAACTTTATAACATTTATTCAAAACCCATATTAAAAATGTGAATAGATCATTTCCCCCCTGAACCTAATAACTGGTTGTGCCACCCTTGGCGGTACCAAACGCATTGAAACATTTGTAATCACTGGCAATGAGTCTTTTTCTTCGCTGTGGAAGAATTTTGGCCCATTTGTCTTTGCTGAAACATTTTAATTGAGCCACGTAGAGAGTTTTTGAGCTTGAACTCCCTGTTTATGGTCATGCCATGGCATCTCAATTGGATTCAAGTTAAAACTTCATTTTGTTTCTGTTAAGCCAATCTGCGGTGGACCTCCTTTTATTCTTCAGATCATTGTCCTAGTGCATAACCCAACTGTGCTTGAGCTTTAGTTTACAAAATTACAGCTAGACATTCTCCTTCAGGACTTTCTGGTAGAAAGCAGAATTCATGGTTCCATTAATTATGGCAAGTCGCCTAGATCCTGAAGCAGCAAAGCAGCCCCAGCATGCTATCACCACTGTGTTGACTGATGGTATGATGTTCTTATTCTGGAAAGCTGTGTTGGCTATACACTAGAAGTAATGGGACCCATGTCTTCCAAAAAGTTCCTCTTTTGACTCATCAGACTTCAAATTATTATCCCGAAAGTCTTAGGAGCCATCAAGACGTTTTTTGGCAAGAGTGACATGAGCTGAGCCTTTGTTTTCTTTTTGATCAGCAATCATTTTTGCTTTGTTGTTCTCCCATGGGCGCCATTTTTGTCCAGTGTTTTTCTTAGTGTGTATTTGTGATCACTGACTTTCATTGAGGCAAACAAGGCTTGTACTTATTTAGATGTTAGTCTGGGATCTTTTGTGACCCCTGGATAAGTCTTTGAAAAATATCTGCTCATTTTGAATTTGATGCCAGGCAGACATTTTAAAAAAAGTTGGGTCGGGGGCAATAAATGACTGGATAGTGGTATGATGCCAAAAACATACACCTGTTGGGGCATCTGACAACTAACAACTACTTAAGGTAATTGGTAACAGGCCTTTAACACGATTCGGTATAAAAGGAACATTTCAGTGAGGCTGAGTCTTTCAGAAGTAGAGATGGAGAGGGCTTTACCACAATGTGAAAAACTGCATGGGTAAATAGTTGAACATTTTCAGAATAACATATCTCAATGGGATATTGCAAATAATTAGGGTATTTCATGATCTTTTGTACAAAATATCATTAAAACATTCTGAAAATCCAGTGGAATCCTTGTAGACTAGGGACAAGGCTAAAAGCCGAAAACCAGTGGTTTTGATCTTCAGGCACTCAGGTACTTCTGAAAACCAATCAGTGAACACAGTTTGTCACTGCGTCCACAAAAGCAAGTTAAAGCCTGACCTTGCATAGATAAAACTGAATGTTAACAAGATCCAGGAACGAGCCCGCCTTCTTTGGGCTCAGGCTCATTTAAGATAGACTGAGGCAAGGAGGAAAACTGTCCTGTTGTCTAACCACTCAAAATGTGGAATTCATGTTTGAAATCATGGACACTCGCATCCTCTGGGCTAAAGAGCTGGACCATCCAGTTTGTTATCAGTGCAAAGTTCTAAAGTTAGCATCCATGATGGTATGGGGGTTATTTTTGCACACACCATGGGTGATTTCCGCATCAATGAAAAGACCATTAATGATGAAAAATGAATGCAGGTTTGAAGTAACATATACTGCCATCCAGCCAACGTCATTTTCCGGGGAGGCATCGCTTATTTCAGTGAAAAAAGGCCAAACACCATATATTGTACATATTTAAACAACATGGTTCCTGAGTAAAAGAGTCCTGGCACTAAAATGGCCTGCTTGCAGTCCAGACCTGTCACTCAGTGCAAATAACTGGAGCATTATAAAATGAAAAATGTGACAAAGGAGGTCTCAAATTGTTAAGTTGTTGAAATCATACATAAATCAAGAATGGGAAAGGATTTGGCCTTCAAAACCACAGCAGTTGTTTTCCTCAGTTCCTAAACACCCAGTGTTAAACATGCCCAGGTTGTTGCTGGCCTCCAATTAAAAATGAGCAGATATATTTCTAAAAATAATAAACTTTCTCGGTTTCAACATCTGATGTGTTCTCTTTGTGCCATTTTCAATTAAATGTCGAGGGCTATTGAACCGTGTCCAGAAAGGGCCGGTGTGGGTGCAGGCTTTCATTCCAACCAAGCACTTACACTCCTGATTCCATGAATCAACCCTAAGAGTCTTTGCCAATGATCTTGATTAATGATATCTGGTGTGTAAATGCCTGGTTGGAATGAAAGCCTTTACCCACACCCGCCCTTGCAGGATAATTTTGAAATGCCTGGTGTAGATGATTTGCAAATCATTGCACTTTGTTTTTATTTACATTTTGCACAGCATCCCAACTTCATTTGAAACAGAATTGTATTGATTTTGGAAAGAACTGGTAAGTTTTGGATGATTCGACACGCTTTCTGCTTTTGTTTGAGAAAATTTTCATACAGTTCTGCTCCGCAATTTGGAAAAATTTGTTTACTACTCCAGTTTGTTTTAATGGAGCCTTCAGTAATTGAGGGGTGGAAGGGTATACAAAGTGCTACAAAATCTGAATGGTAAAACAGATTTGAATGGCAGTACCCTCAAATGATAGCTGAATGTCAGTCCTATCAGACCAATTGATTCTGCATTCACTTAACTTGTCAAATAATGACAATTTAAAACTCAATTTTCTATGTGTGTCAGTGAGGTTTCTGTGAAGTGTCAACACACTTTTGGATGTAGAAATTCTTACCAGTCATCCTCCAGTCATTCAATTCAATCATTATTTTAGAAAATTAGTTTACCCCTGGCACTGCATGGATTACACAGACTGCTGATGCAGAAGTCCAGTTGCGCCTTGCATCCCCACCAAACATCGGCAGCTGACAGTTTTACTAGAAATTTCCGAAGAAATCGATTTTAGAGCAAGCCTGGAACCCCGCTGAAAGTTGCCAGCCCACTGAATTTCCCCTCCCCCTCTGGCAAACTTACGGGAACAGCGAGGGGCCTGTCCTTTTAGTACTGAGGCACAATATAAAAGTGTCAAATAAACAGCCTGACTTCAGTCTGGGGTATTATATTGCCTGTTGACCATAATTCTCAGCAAAAGAGGACAATGCCTATAGAATTTAGGGTGAATGAATAAGAAAATAGAGCCACTGGAACATCGGGAGAATTTTGATGAAGAGGAGAGAGCTGCTCAAAAGATGAGAGACATGTGCAAACAAACAGTACATTATTGGTCATGACAAAGAATTTTTAAGGCAGGAAGGCTTTAAATGTGCCCATATGAGAGCATCTGGGCCCCTAGTATATTAAGCACAATGAAGCCCCTGAAGGACATCAAATCCCATATCTTAAAGGGGACCTAATATGCTATTTTTCCAAGTTTATATTTTGGTCTTTGACTCCCCTAGAGTACTCCTGATCGCGCAAAAAAAAAGAAGGGTACTTATTTTGCTCGTATTGCCATCCTCAAAATACCCCATCTGTAGTCCATAATTGTCTCTGCCTGAAACGCCTCATTGGAGTGGCTCTTTCGCTATTGCCCCCACTCCCCGTGTGCCCACTTTCTTCTGACTGGCCAGCTCTGTGGAGGGCAGATCAAGGCGAGACGATGCAGTGTCACAGCGAAACGTGAGACGCGTTTGCTGTGTGAGCTAAGGAATCAGCGGGGAAATTCTGCTATAAAACCCAGTACATGTGTATAGATCTAATGAAATTAACTTGTTCTAATAAATGCAATGGCGAAAGTGGAGGACGCAGTGCGAAAGTCTGGCAGCTCAAGCACGAATTTGCTACTGGCTACAGTTTGCTACGGCAACAGTTGGTGAGTACAGCGGTTTTACTACTCCTAGCTAGGATGCAGGGGAAGCTAGAGTCCACCCCATATGGACACATTTGTAGAACGGGTCGAGATGCCCAAGTGTAGACCGGAGACTGTAGAAATCCGGTGGGTCTGAGTTTAGAAGGAAGCATGGACAGTGAGGGGCAGCTAAAAGTGGACCAACAGCTTATGGACTGCTTCGGTGTGTATTAGGACCTGCTGGTTCGTGTGCATAGCTATGGTGTGTTGTTAGCGTGGAGAAACGAACCTAATCCACGCTGGTATATGACAGAGGGGCGAAAGCTCCAAGCTAAATGGCCTTTTCGGAAATTGCCCGTGGTAATGGTTTACTTATTCCTTCGGAATGACCAGCTTTTCCTCGCGGAAAATGGGCGCATTATGGATAGCGTGCGAGAGCTAGACAGAGCTCCGGTTACGTCATGAACATAATACAGGTTTTACCGACCGTAAGTTCCGTCTGAACTGTTGCTTATGTGGAGCTAGCGGATCGATCACTTTTACTGGAAAGAATTTAATATTGTATATTAGTTTAATATTTAATAAGAATGTCGTTTACACGTGATCATTTTGGTTTACTGCCAAGCTTTTATCCGAGTCTATAGGATAAATAATTAGTTAGCTAGCACGCTAACGCTTTTGGCCATTATGTTATGGCAGACGCTTGAATCTAATGCAAAGGAAAAAATAGTTAGCATGCTTGTTAGCAAAGTATTCATCCCATCCTATTGAATATTGCTTGATACAAAAAAAATCACATTTTTTCTTTCATTTTTAAAAAATATTTCTTTGTTTATGAAATTTGTTCTAATGACAAAATTACATTGTATTACCTCAAAACAAAGTAATTTTGATTACTAACTTATAACAGTTCTCCTAATATAACATTGACCAAGGCTGAGGAATGCATTTATGCATGATATGTCACAGAATTGGGGAGTTTTGCAATGATGGCAGTCTCCAACTCGAATTGAGAGGGCTGGAATTACATCCAGAAAGTCATGATTTATGTCTCTCTTGTGTATTTTGCTAGGGGTTGCCATAGATCATTATTATCGGTGATAATTCCTCTTTTAATTGAAATATCGTTGTTTTTTCGGGTTCGGTTTCCTTTAAGATCAAAGTTTACAATATGAACAAGGGCTATCAAAAATATTTACATCCTAATTGCCAATCAGCCGCTAGATTTCTTTAAAGCTATAACAGATTTTGTGGCGCATGATTTTTGTGGTACTGAAGCATTTGAGAATTAACATAAACATTCATAAGGCAGGAGTTCTAATTGTCTGCATGGTGGATTTTGCTTGAAGTATTGGCCTGGCAAACAATTAAAACACATGATGAATCTGAAAATGAAAATTGCGTTATTAAGAGGAAATTACACTACAAACCTAAAAGTCATGTATCTATCATGTCAGTTCAAATCAAAAGTGAGCTTTTGGTTAACTTTGTCATGTAGCTGGCCTATGCCTCAGACAGTAACATAAGTTTTTAGAATCAACAGATCTTAGAAATATAAATCTGAATAATTTTCATGAGTGCTTTGAAATATTCATGTAATTTACATATTTTTGTGTTTGCTTGACCTATTAAAATGTTATAAAGCAAATAAATTCTATGCCAGGTAGTCAGGTGCCTTTTTTCTCAGAATAGTGTTGGAAGTTCACCTGCGATTGAATATCAGGCGATGATGGGTGAAATGAATCTATCAAAGAAACTCCAAGGAGTGTTGAAGGTCTTGCATGTCTTTTGTAGCCATACAATACGGTGAATATTATGCTCCCGCATGGACCATCTGACTATTTCTTTTTGTACACACCCTATATGGTATGTGCTGCAGCTACAATGCTGTGAAAAAGCGTATACTCTTCCCAGTGTCTTCTATTTTTCCTTATTTGTCATATTCAAATGTCTCAGGTCATCCAACTAATTTTAATATAAGACAAAGACAAGGTGAGTAAACAATAAATGCTTCCTTTTTATTGTTATTATTGAAAGTAAGGAGTTATACGAAACTCATATTACTTATGTGAAAAAATAATTGTTCCCCTAAACTTAATGACTGGTTTTGCCACCCTTAGCGGCAACAATGAAAATCAAATGTTTGCAGTAACTGGAACTGAGTCTATTACATCACGGTGGAGGAATTTTGCCCACTTTACTTTGTAGAATCCTTTTAACTTAGCCACATTTGAGGGTTCTTGATTGTAAACTGCCCATTTAAGGTCTTTCCACTGCAAGACTCAGGTAGATTCGAATCAGAGCTTGAAATCGTCCACTCCAAAGCCTTAATTTTGTTTCTTTGGGCCAATCAGAGGTGGAGTTGCTTGCACGCTTTGGATCATTGTCCTGTTGCATAAACCAACTGTGCTTGAGCTTTATTTCCTGAACTGATTGCCTGACACTCTCTTTTAGGATTTTCTGTAAGTGATAGAATTGATGGTTTCATCAATTATGGCAAGTCGCCCAGGTGCTGAAGCAGCAATGCTGCTCCAGACCATCACACTATCACTGTCGTGTTTGGCTGTTGGTATGATGTTCTTATTGTGGAGTGCTTTGTTGGCTTTACACCAGATGTAACAGGACCCTTGTCTTCCATAATGTTCCACTTTTGACTCATGTGTCCTCTGACTATCATCCCAAAAGTCTCTGGGGGTCATTAAGATGTTTTTTTTTTTTTTTGGCAAATGTGAGATGAACCTTTAAGTTCTTTTTAGACAGCAGTGATTTTTGCATTGCAGCTCTCCCATTGGCTGCCATTTTTGCCGAGTCTCTTTCTTATTATGGATATAGAGTCATGAGCACTGACCTTAGAAGAGGAAGGTGAGGCCTGCAGTTTTTTAGATGATTGTCTGGACACTTTAGTAACTACCCAGATGAGTGGTCAAGGCTCAATGTGCTCTTCAAGGAATTTTGGCCACGTAGGGTGTAAGGTTGGGATAGGTAGGGTTGGATAGCTTTAAATGTCAATAAATGAATTCATCATTTAAAAACTGCATTTATTTGTTTGAGTTTTCTGTGTCTAGTATTGAAATTACTTTGAAAACATTTAAGTTTGACAAATATGCAAACGTAGAGGAAATCAGGAATTTGGCTGAAGTCTAGGTTCTTTGCCCATTTTGTGTTAGATATTGGAGAATCTGTGTTTTTACAGTGCTTTTATTTTATATGTTATAAGTATGACACTGGCCACCAAAGTTGTCAAGGCTGTATGGTCATAGCTTTTTATCGACGAACTTAATTGCAGAAATTAAAAAGTGACAAACAATGCTTTTTGTTTTACATTAAAATCAAGATGACTACTGGAATCTTGCAATTATTTTTTTTTATTCATTTGGGGGGTATTTTCTGAGCTTTTAAAGTTTTCTTTTTTAAGATGAGCATCCCCAAGAGGCCATATTTTAAATGCCCTTGTGTTAGGAACCACTGGTAGGCCACGTGCTAAGGCTCAAAATATGATGTTTCGTTCCACCATCTGGGGAATACTTTATTTTTGCATAATTCTAACCAGAAGCACATACTATTTAAGTAAACAAAACTTCTCCTCTGAAAAGTGTGCAGTTTTTGCAGAAATAACTACCATTTCAGGGGCAAAGGGAGAGTAGGGGTCGAAAATCTGATGTCATCAGATTGTAGCAAGTTTGGTATCAAATTGTAGGTCTATGAATGTGCTTCAAGGAAATATGTGTCCCAATCTGCTGGCCAGCCCCTGTGCCCCTGCAGAGGGGATTGAAATCTGAGAAAATGAGATTTTGGCCCCTTACCATGGGGCCCAGGGGCAAGTGAGGAGGATCAAATATGTTGTATTCAAGTATTTTTAGTTAGACCTTTCAAATGACACCCATCTCGCTGGAGTCCACAAACTCATTGCTGCCCAGGGGCAGGGAACCCCCTAAAATGGGGCCAAAATGCATGAACATTTCCCCTGAATGAATGTTTTTGTGGACCCCATTGACATGGGGGTCATTTGAAAGGTCTAACTAAACATATTTGAATACAACATGTTTGAGCTTGCTCACTTGCCCCTGGGCCCCATGGTAAGGGGCCAAAATCTCATTTTCTCAGATTTCAACCCCCTCTACAGGGGCACAGGGGCTGGCCAGCAGATTGGGACACATATTTCCTTGAAGCACATTCATAGACCTACTGTTTGATACCAAACTTGTTACAATCCGATGATATCAGATTTTTGACCCCTGCTATATTTCCCTTTGCCCCTGAAATGGTAGTTGTTTCGGCAAAAACTGCAAACTTTTCAGCGGAGAACTTTTGGTTACTTAGATAGCATGTTTTTCTGGTTATAATTATGCAAAACTAAAGTATTACCCAGTCGTTGGAACGGAAACCATTTTCTAGGCATATTTTCAGCCTTGGCACATGGCCTATGGCCTAATTAAAGAAAATTGTTTTCACCATTTTTTGGCTCGATGAGCTCTATGATAAACATTGAACCTGGCAAAATCCCAGACCTAGGGGTAAGCCATTTTCACTAGTATTGCAAATGCCCCAGGAGTTGAATGGTTGAGATTAAAATGTAAAATAATCCAGTTGGGTATATCATTAAGAAGGTGAGATACTTCATTCATACTGTGCTTCAGCCTCTCCATACCTCTCCTCTCTCAGCACTTTTTTCTTTGCTAGTGCATTCAGATCACTTTTTAATTATTCAACTCTTTCAGCATTAATTCAGCTCCTTCAATTAATTTTTAAGTGACCGCTTGTGGCTGGAAGCCTACATTTGAGTACACTTTTGTATCTTTCATCAGCTGGCCTCTGCTCGTCAGCCTTCTGAAATACTAAATGTCCTCAACAACACGAAAAGAGGCCCTGGGCTCTTTCCCACATCTCACAAAGCTCGGTCGTATATTCCAAATCTGCTGCCGAGGCACCAGCAAGAGGAAATGTTGTTTTCGCTGCACGTTTTCAAGGGGGAAAATGCTAACAAATGTAAGTTTCCCAAATAACGCAGGATTTATATTCCTTTATTTTAAGTGACTGCAAAGTATGAGTCTTCATGATAATCTGAACCTACTACAGATGGGAAACACTAGGAATTGTGGACATTATTGCCTAAAATCAAGGAAATTAATGTTTTCTTTAATTGTTCTTCATTAATCAATTTGAGCTTCAAGACTGAGTGCAATAAAGGCTGAATCATTCACAAAGGAGAAGTTTCAAAATCACTTTTGAGGTTTCTAGTCCCCCTTATTCAAGATTCATTCCATCATTACTGCCTTGGATAGTTGGGCATTTTCCTCTTCTTTTGAGCTGGTGAGTAACTAGGATTATGCCAGTGTTACCAGTCCAGTGTAAATTTGATATTTTTGTTTGTCACAAACTCGCATGTTTGAAGAAAAAATATAATGTCAGAGAGGAAGATAAATAAGTGGACAAGAGGTTGGGTGTGTTTTCTTTCTGTGTTTACATGCATTCAGGAAGTGGTTCCTCTGGAGCATGAGACTTGGGGGATGAAGCCCTCCTCTAATTGCCCCAAAATTACTACCTTACCCACCACTCCCGCCGTTTCCAAGGCCCAGTTTACAGCGCTCTTCCCTTCAGCAGCACTGCTGCTGTCCTGCGACTGCCTTGGGTCCTCTGATGACTCACTGTCTGAGGCTTGACGGCGACAGAGCTGAACATGTCATTTAAGCCATGGCCATTGTGCAAAGGAGTATGGCTCCCATCCAGTGTCATGCAATTGTGAGTTGACAGCGCCCTGCAATGACTGGTCAATTACCAGAAAGTAAGATAACGAGAGTCAGGTCATTTTGTGCTGGCCATGGGAGGCTGGGGAGTGATAAGGTATATGTGATGGGGAAACATGAAGGTGCTAAGGGAAGCATTATTGTCTTACTTTAAGCAGGTCCCCAGTTTGAATTCTAGTATGGGCGCCTCTGTAAAAAGTTGGAATGTTCTCCCTATGCCTGAATGGGTTCTTCTGGGTTCTAGCGTCTCCTTTGATTATCATATACAGTAACGCATGCAGGTTTGTGTAATCGAGGGGCGCATTAACAGAGTGTTGCTGTAAAAGAGCATGTTCAGTTATCGGACCCTGTATAATAGTTTATTTCAGTAGAGTTTGTGTATTTGATTAGTTAATGGGAGGTAGGTGCACATGGTAGCTCTCTGATAAAATGGCAGCAGGATAAAACGCTGCCCCCTTCTACTTAGGAGTCCCTGGGTGCAGATAAGCATGATGATGTCTGGGCGTCACCTGATAAACGCCCTCTCGCTTAGCTTCCAACCTACTTGTCAGGCCATCATGCACATACTTACTCTGTTAAAGACTCTCGGTTCACGGCAAAACCCCCCAAAAAAACAATCTCAATGGTATACTGGAATGTTTATGACATGCTGACTTAATCTTATATTTGGTAATGTTTTTTGATGTTTTTTTTTTTTTGTGAGGCAGTTTAACTAATATCAAGACTGGCCGTTGAGTAAGGACATTTCACTGCTGAAGGAAACAGCAACTTAATACTGGCAGATGTGTTCTATTTGAAGAATGAAATATGAAGTTATGACTCCTTGCAAGACTTTTAAAGGTACTTTTCTGCTGTGGTCTGGTACACGTCCTTGTTGGAGTCTTGAGTGTCCGGATGAAGGCAAGATTAGCAGCTCAGTGTAACAGTTCAGTTTTAACAGTGTACGTCACGGGCCTCCACACTCCCACCTTCACCACAGAGAAGGTGTTTTTTGAAGGTGACCAGCCAATTTGGCCTTTATTTTTTAAACTTTTAATTTGTTTTTTTTTCTCTCTCCCTGAAAATTGTCTCTTCCAATTATGCCATTCAGTCACGCATCGCTCTCTTGTGAGTGCATCTAAATTGTTCTTGATTAAATTTTAATTGACTAGAATAAGGCTAGCTTCTTATGTCAGAATGCTGGATACAAGACGAACTGATAATTAAAGGCAACAAAATTCTGTAAAAGTGTAACGTCAGGAAATAAAATGTTGATATTGGTCAGCGGTTTAAGGGGTCATATTATGCCAGTTTCCCAGTTTAATGTTTTGATTTTTGTGGTCTGTTTACAGTCCATTGTATGTTTTTATGGTCAACAAGCTCCTATTTTCAGCTATAAAAGTTGTGTGTGCTGCACCTCAGACTCATTCAGCTTCAAACAGGCTGTTTTGGCTCCTGTGTCTTTAAGGCTCTGTCCTTTAAAGCTCACTCTATTGTGATTGGCCAACCACAGTTCAGGAAGCATTTGTTGGTAAAAGCAAAGGATCACTATAAAAGGCTGTGAAAAAGTTGAACAATTTTAACTACTTTTTCTCTTTGTCATCCTTTGGAAGTCCACACAAAGGGAATTTGCCTTCGCATTAAAGAAAACTGCTTATTTTCAATATGGCGATGTGCAGTAACCAAACTCTTTCCAGCCTCCGCTCTATCTAGATTTGTTGGAAGGCGTGCCAATCTATCTGCCTGTCGGGAATTATGTTACATTGTTAGTGACGTAGACTTGTTATGGAAGAAAAGGCAGGACTACAAATGAGGTTTGTTCAGACACTGTGTTGTCTGTCGGCGATAATTACTCCCTTTGGCATTGACTTTGGGTTATGTAACTTTTCAGATATTTTACATGCACTAAAAACTGTATGATACTCGAACAGGATGGGGTAATACTGATAGTTTATATGACCCCTTTAAAGAAATAATAAGTTTCTTTTCAGCATTGAAATTTCTAAAAAAACTAATAAACCTATGTTATATATTTTGTTGAATTGTGTTATCCCAAATGTTTCCTACAATGTACAAAACTTCAAACCCAGAGAAATCTGTAATTTTAGTCAAGGAAAGGCACCGGCTGCATTAGCTCCTTGTCTGGGTGACATGGCAAGCTACTCCGATTCCAGCAAACATGGCGCTCAACCAACAATGTACAAATCTGATCTTCTCGAGCTGATTTCGTCATTTAAAAAATGTCAAAATTACCCAAAATATATTTGAATAGTAGGGACATGTAGTGTACTTTTATTGGGTAAGAGCTGAAAAAGTGTTTTATATTCCTTTAAGGGCATTATTGCATTTTTAGTTCAGCTGAGAAGAATATACATTGAATTGACAATGACTGCCTATGCAGTATTGTGTGATGTATACTTCTCCATTGAGGCATGCCTCCCTTTCCAAGAACAAGGCCATTACTCAACATATACTAGCAATGCAAAACCAGCGGGGACTCTGAATAAATACCAGAGCTTATTTTCACAGTGGTCTAGGCTAGTTATATGAGTGTGTTTTGGTGTGTGTCGGCCTTCGTGTGCCTGTGAGTATGTATGCGTGTGTGCATGCGTCTGTCTGTATAAATGTATGATGGGGAGCCCACTGCGGCTCATCGTGTCAGGCTCCAATGGAGTCCATTGCTTATGAGGGCATGAAATTGCTCCAGTGCTCTAAGGCATTCTTCTTCATGGAACTGCGTGGTTTATGCCCAAACCCAGCGTGTGCATTCTGTCTGTCTGGGTCCAACTCTTATCTCCGGCCATCTCATAGTCGTAGCTCTGTGTCTTGTCATCTTCGAGTTGTGTCTCCAAATCCTGTCTGAGTCCCGATTCTGAATCTTACCTCTCAATCCTACCACTAAATCCCTTCTCTGTGTCCTATTTATGGGTCCTTGTCTGACTCATGAGGGTGAAGTCCCATTTTTAGCCCCAGCCCACCTACATTCAGTGTGTCTCTGTAGAAAGATCTTCCTGGATTATAAAGTGTGTTCCTCTGAGCCCGCAGTTTTAGCTAGTAAACTCGTTCTCCAGCAGAACACTGGGATGATGTCATCAAAAGCAGCGGCAGCTTAAATAGCCACAGTGACGGAAGGGTCAGTTTGTACTGTGACCAAGCTCATGTGATCACAAACAGCCCTTGTGAAGTTGCTTTCACCCGATTTCAATTAGCGTCAAGCGTTGACGCTAGAAGTGTCGTGGCTCACCCGGCCTGTAGTTAGGGGCAATGGAATGGAGCCATTGCATGAGAGGCTATGGGCTGGTATGGGATCCTTTGCTGGGCATTTCAGTGGGAAAGCAGGAGTCTCCATTCTCCCAGCATGCTAATATTCCTGGACAGTGAATGCACTGTGAGTGACTCACTCGCAGACCAGCTCATAGATCTGATCTTTTCACATTGTCCAATCCCATCCCTCTAAAATCAGCAGCCGTCCTTTGCAGCAGGGGAGATTTATCGGGTGGGTGATATGAGCACTCAGCTCAGCTGATGAAATTGAGAGGCGTATTTTGTAACGCGATTCTCTGCGGAGTCTCCTGCCTCGCCGTACCCCCCTCATACACTCTTGCACCTTCGAAAAAACCCCACTCTGCCCCTCTGCCGAGGCCCTCGAGTGCTGATTTTCTCAGTGCTCTATTCTTTTCAACCATGTCTCCACCGGCCTGCTGCAGTGACTACGCAGAATGGCTGCTGCAGCAAAAAGGTCGAAACAGCCTCTTGGGCAGTGCTATGGGGTGCCTACTGAGAACGGACCTTAATATTGGATGTACAAAGCCCACAGAAGATTGATGGTGATAATAGTAGCGCTTCAAGTCAGAAAAAGATTTTTACAGCGGACAAAAGGCTCACAAGATTGATGAATTGCGATAGAGTGGCACTACTGAGTATGTCTGGACGTCCCACAATGCACATTTAATTTTAATGCTTCGAGGCCGCTATTGAAAGTGGTGGGTGAAAACAATTCAAGTAAAATCTGGTAATCTGTTATGCACATGCTCAACAAACCGTAAATCGTCTGGACTTCAGCGACCATTCCGGGACGAAAAGGGATTAGTTACTGAATCTATAATGACGGAACATAATGGCAGTTTTAGTGCTCTTGTGCTGCCAAAATGACTCCCAATTCACAGAGCTGGATGAAAAAAACGGCTCATTTGCCAATTTTGGGAGACCCTTTGAGGCACCGTACCCCCAGAAACTGTGTGCAGTTGTTATCCCCCCGTTCGCACGACCTGGACCTCAAATGAAGGGTTTTGTTCGCACACATAGACGCACAGCGAGGTAAAATTTCACCTCATTCTTTTTGCCAGCTTCCTCTAGTAGTCGGAGCCGAGGTGGGCCCCAGCTCTGGGGTTTTTTTGTGCGTGGTTTTGTTTTTGCCGTGAATAAGAGCCCAGCTGATCCACACATTGGAGAGCTGAGGACTGTTACATCCAGGCGAGCTTTCCCGACCGCACACTGACACGTGTCCGATGGGGGGGGGGGGGGGTGAGCCTCACTCGTGAGCATCGGCGAGTCGGCTGGGCGGCTTGCTTGACCGCAGGTACCCTCAGCTCTTCCTCTTTGTTTTTTTTTTATTTCTGTCGAAAGGCAAAGCTCCTTGTGAAATGACGCATCAGTGCTTGGACCCCTCCTGTACAGAAGGAGGGGAGGGATGAGATGGAATATGAAGTTGTCACGCAAACTAGCCATGGCTGCTTTAACCCCTTTGCGCAGATATTGACACCAGCATCCGTAAATTCCAAAATTTATTTCCTAAATAATTTTGTAATTGAATTTCCAAATGTCTTGATATACTGGAATCATTTTCCAGAGTCTCTGGGACACAAATGCTGAGTTATAAAGCCTAATCAGGCTCATGCATAACGGAAAAAATTGGCATTATTTGTATTTTACGCAAAGAGGTTACGGACACAATTTGCAAATCAAAACCTATATGTGAATTTATGTGACAGAAGGACGGTGATGCGCATTCAGAGCAGTTCTTCTGAACACATTCCATCCGCTCCCTTGTTTTCTTTTTCCTTTTCTTTTTTTTTATACAGATGAGAGGCTTTCTAAGGTTATGCTGGATATTCTTGTCACGGAGTGTCTCCTCAGAAACCCATACTCGAGCGCTTGAGTAGTCGTCTTCTTATGTAGGTTGGCGCTGCCTTGGTTACCAGGCATGTCAACGATGGCCCTGCCCCCCACACATCAGTTTCCCAGCAGGCCAGAGGGCTGCTGACCTGGAAGTGATTATGGTGGCATCATTTCATGGAGTTGGCTCAGTTAGGCTCAGTCAAGTCAGAAATCCCAACTGCCCTGATGCTAAAAATCCCTAATCATGATAATGTGTCGCTCTTGAAGACAGAGAGCTATGTAGGTGTGTGTATTTTCGTCTGTGTTTGTGTTTATTTGTAGCTCATCTAAGGCAGTGATCGGTCATTTTCCTTACTGAAAGCAGGACTGATACTCACATAAATATGATTTGAGCGCTTGGATATCAGACTTTTCCATGCATATGTTGTGAATGTGTCGACTTCAAAACATTCAGAGTGAATGAAAATCACATTTAAAGACAGGCGTCACGTTTGTGCCCGTTACAGTTTTCTCTGAAGCAGACTGACCCTGTGGTCTCTCCAACCTCTTGAGATAAAACGACATTAATCTTCAATTTTGACAGGAAGATGACAATACATTATTTTGTAACATTCTCTTTTTTCGGTAATAATGCCATGATTGCAGTCTATTCAACGGAGCTACTTAGTGTAAGTGACATTCTGGAGTAGTTTAGGTCAGTAATGGTCAGAAATTATTGTCATACAAGCACTTCAGTAAAACAATGCATAATTCATAAAGGGCCTCCCTTTTCTCAAACCGCCTCCATAAAGGTTTTAGCCTGCATTGCAAAGTGCCATCATTGCGCTGGTCCCATTGGGAGCAGATTGTTGATTATTTCTCAGTGGTGACATCACAGATCCACTGAAAGGCTTTTAGGCTGATTAATCTGTGGCCGAGAGCTGTGGCGCACTGAAAATAAACACAGCGCCGTTCCCGGGCACAGTGGGGGCCATTGTATGCAAGTGTCTCCCATGGGCTGATCTTTACAGCTCTCCATCTCAATGTCACAGCCGTAACTGCGCAAATTTACGTTTATTTCCCCTAAAAATGGTGTAGATTGCCATTGCAAAAAAAAAAAACACAATGGGTAGTGTGGTATTTACATAACTGCTGCTGAATTCAGCATTTTCCCAAAGAAATTCTGCAGCTGTCAATTTCGGGGATACTTGAAATTGATCTTTTGCTAGTGAGTAAATCACTCAACATGTTGCAGAAAAAGAAAAAGCATATTCTTGCATTTTTTGCTGTTCTGAATGGGGTATTCTTTGACCCCCTCATCTTCCTCCAATAAACTTGTCCACTCGCTCACAAATAAGTTGACATTGGACAGCTATGTGGTTTTCTGCATTTCCTATTAGGTGTCTACTTGGTTTGAAAAAAAAATTATGTCTTTTGATCCCAAAGCAATTCCCTCAAGTGATGTGAGTCTTACAAGGAGTGTGTAGTGTTAGTGTACCAGCTTTGCTCATTTTTTGACAAACACATTAATCTAGTCACAGGTGATCCAAATAGCCCTATAATTTTTTTTTTTTTTTTGGCCAAATCTGTATGAATGAAGTTAATTCTTAGGAAGAGTTTACGACCACAATGCAATCACTGCCTCAAGTACATGTTGCACCGCTAAAGGTCTAGTGCTAGAATAGCCAGTCTGTTACATTGCAGTGAGTCTGGAGCTGGAATAGTGATTCAGGCTGTATAGGCACCAGTCTACATTTAAAAAGTGACAGAGTCAGCAAAGAGATTATTAACCTTCTTTTTAAATAAAGTTTCCCAAATGAACAATGGGTGTGTCGCTAGCCTCCAAAATATATTAAAAAGATGTTCAATGAATGTTTAGGCAGCTATTAGAAAGGGATTTCCAAAATAGAAAGCTTAGTGGCATTACACCTTCTCACCTTTTCAGAAGCTTTAAACCAAGTCAAAATATTTAACAGGACTTTGTGAAATCTTAGGGCATAGCTGGACAGTGTTTATGGCAGTTCATTTTTAAAGAGCAGTGGCCAATGGGGGAACCTCAACATTTGACAGAGCCAGTCACGCAGGCCCAGACTTTTGCATGTATAGGGCAGGCCCCACTTTCCTGTGTTTCAGCCAAAAACCTGAACCCTCCAAACACCCATTATTTATCCTGCAACTTTTGACTGCTGTCTGTTATCTCATTACTCAATTATGGATTTAAGTTATTGCTAACACAGTTAGCCGACCAAGATCAGAGCAACAATTAACAAGCTGTTTTAGCAAGCTTTTTCCAGCCTTTTTTCTGCCTATAAGGCAGCTGTCTTCCTAGACAGTGTTTTAGCTGAAATTGAACCTTTGAAGACTGGGTTGTTGAGGTGCGCTAGTTATTTAGCAATTACGTCAGGAATTGTTCCTGCACCCCACGTGACTGGACTTGACTGAACCCTGCTGATAGGAACACCATCTCGATCGTCTCTCTCTCTCAAAGCGCAGATGGCAGAATTTCTGCCCAGGGAATAATCTCTGTCTCCCTATACATGCTTCAGTGTTGGCTTCGAACACAGCTTTCATACCAGTCCGTGGAAATCAGCCTTCGAGTCTAAATGCAGCTTAGTGCTGTGAAAACTATTCACAGCCCCACTCTAGATTTCCTTTTTTTTAGCTTATTTGTAATATTTAAAAGTCACTGATCATCCAACCAGTTTTTATATAAAACAGAGACACCGTGAGTAAGCATGAAATGCAGCCTTTTAATTTTCAATTCATTTTTTGAGGGTCAAGAGTTAGTCAGAACCCTCAGAAACCTATTAACTGGTTGTGCCAATCTTGGTGGCAACCATTGCAATAAAACAATTGTGAAAGCTGGCAATGAGTCTTTTACATCATTGTGGAGGAATTTCGACACACCCTACTTTGGAAAAATGGTTAATTTCAGCCACATTGGAGAGGTTTTGAGCATGACCTGCCTGTCTAAGGTTATGCCGCACCACTTCAATCTTTTCAAGTCACAAAATTCTAAAGCAACTATGTGTGAGGGCCTGTTGAGAAAGATGGTATATACTTTAAAAGGATGGTTTGCCAAGTGGCAAGTATTTATGCATTCTGAATGCCCAACACAGAAGTATTAAATGCACCAAACGCAATATCCCACCACAATTAGGGTGGAGTGGGGGCTACTTCATGCTAGCCAGAAATTACAGTGTAGGGCCTGTATTTTCTGTCAAGCTCTGAGCTGTTGTGCACTGGTCCATCGCTTGAGAGCATCCAAATTCTGTGTCAGTATTACACCTAAGGTGTGCACATATATTATTGGCTAATAGAAAATTTTGGCATGCTTAGACAAACCGCTAATATTATTAGTAAGAGGTTCACAAAAACACCTGGACCGGATTTAGCTCAGTCACTGTACTCCATGTTTCCCAATGAGAAAACCTGGCTGGTCTGGTGTATTGTATCTCCAGTCCAATTCTACAATTAAGCAGCAGCCTATGTATCTGAATGGTCCCACCCTGAAATGCTATTCAATGTGGTTTGCTTGGCTTTTGGTGAAGGGCCTTTTAAATTCCCAATTTGTCATTGCATTTTTCTTGAGACCTCTTCAATACTGGATATTGAGAGTGAGGGATGGAAAAGAAAGGCGAGAGAAAAAGAGGAAGGGAGAGTAGGAAAAAGATGGAGTGAGAGGGAGAGAGACATAGAGCCATTAGGAATCTGTTTCATTATATCAGTCTCAGAATGGGGTTATGGTGGGTCAGCAGCTTAGCCATTGATTTACCGCAGTCTGTACTAGCATGACCTGCAGGTAACCTTTTTTGCGTTAATGGTCTGAATTCTGCTGAGTGGTGCATAAAAACGCTGTTAATATTGTGATTGTAAATATCGTTCAACCGTCATGAGGCATCGAATGGGCTGAGGAGGACGACATCAAGTTTTTTTTAGTCTTTTATCTTTGACACTGGGTAATACCTTTGTGTGTGTGTGTGTGTGTGTGTATGTCTGTGTGTGTGTGTATGCACTGCGTGTGTGTGCATGCGCGCATCAGCGTGTGTGGATATGTCCTTTCAGCCCACACCTCAGTTTCCCTCCTGGTGACCACCGTAAGTAATGGCACCTACATGAATCAATTTAATCACATGGCAGTTAATATTTTATTTACCAAATGAGGGTAATGCATAATTCAGACATTGGAGAATATGCCCGTGCTCTAAAGATCAATAACCGAAAAAAGGGGGGAGGTCTCAGGGCTGGGAGGAGTGCAGGATAAAGATGTTTCCTCACCGTCCTTTGTTCTCTCCAGCCATTTTAACCATTTCAACATGCTGGGATTGGTCTCCCCTGTCTGCTATGGGCATCCCCACAAACTCTACAAAGGCACATCAGGAGCTGGAGCTCTAAAACTAACTAAACAAGACGACAGTGTAATCACTATCCCCCACTGCGATCAAGGGCCATAACTCCATTAAAAAAATGTTTCGACATCCATTTTCGAACTCAATGTCAATTGTGAGAAGCTTATTAAGCATACAAATTTTCACGCATCTAGGTATAACTGTTATAGAAATCATATCCTCAGTGTGGCCCGGACAGACGGACACACGGATGCCAGGACTCCAATCCAATATCCCCCGGTCCCACTGCTTTGCAGGGGATAATAGCCCCTGCACAGGAATGGTTTGGGTTGTAGAAGGCTTTCTGAGGTGGTCTCAGGTGATAGAGGCCACGCCTCTCTCTGTGCTGTTTGACTGCTGTAGACTTCTTTTTTATTGCCGTTCGTTTGCAAGAGCTAAACGGGTCACTATGCATGAGGTGGGTCCTGAAAAAGTCTTCAAAAAAATAGATTCTTCTAATGGTATTTCATGAATTTCCAAAATTTATTTCAAAATTGGGTTTCCGTGACAGGCCTGGTGCTAGAACAGGGAATTGGCGGGCAACTTTATGACAACTAGGATAGTCCTGGCTAGATTTCAATCATTTTCCTTTATTGACGCGTTTTCCAATTCTTGTAATTGGCAACTGAAGACACAGTTTCTCTCCATATGTGATCTAACAGCAATGAAATCATGGGCTAAATTCAGTAGCACTGAGAATTGGGGTGGACAAAACATCCGTTTTAACCAATTATTGGTCCTGATTTCAGTCATTTTCATGATTAACAAAAGGTTCACTCAGAGAGCACTCCTCACTTAACAGGTGTTGCTTGTTCTCCCCAATTAGGTAAGACGACGCATTCATAGGACGCGAATTTGCTGAATTTAAATCAAAGTTATTCAAAATTACTCTCGGTTTTGAGTGAAAAAAGTGGCACATTGCAGTGAAATAGGCTATAAACAGCATGCGGCTCGAGCTATTTGCGCAGGTATGCAATTTTGAATAACCTTGATTTAAATTCAGCAAATACGCGTCCAGATGAATGATTGTCCTCCTACCTAATCGGGGAGAACAAGCAGCACCTGTTAAGTATGGAGTGCTCTCGGAGTGAACCTTTTGTTAATCATGAAATTGACTGAGAGCAGGTCAGGACTAAGAATTGTTTAAAATGGATGTTTTGTCCACCCCAATTCTTAGTTCTACTGAATTTACCCCATGATTTCATCGCAGTTAGATCGCATATGGAGAGAAACCGCGTCTTCGGTTGCCAATTACAATAATTGAAAAACGCCTCAATAAAGGAAAATAATTGAGAACTAGCCAGGACTAATTGTCATAAAGGGCCGTGTCTGTGCCCCCCAATTCCCTGTTCTAGCGCCGGGCCTGTTCAGTGATGAAAGTGCATCCTAGTCGGGTCCAGACATTAAATGAAATTCTTTAAGGTGTAAAATCACAAGTGTTTTATTGAAGTATTTGTATGAACTGAACATACAGATGCTGAGGTGGAAATTACCTCTGGCATATGAATACATTTCAGAAAATCAGTTGTGTAAGGCGGCAGTAGCCCCGAAGGGTTATTTTGGAGAAAGGTTTTCAGTCAGCGCTCACTGACGGTGGTAAATCCAAATGTCCTTGGGGAATAACCGCAGTTAAGTGCCTTCTCTCCACTCTTGCGTCTGGTCGATCCAGCCTTGAATTTGACAGTGTTCGCCTTGACTCTCCGGAGCTCTTTGTAGATTACTTGGAACGCGCAGTGGACGTATTGCTGGAATATACTGAAGGGCGCTGCTACATAGCTCCTGGGCATCTAATGGACCAGGTCTGGGGTTAAATGTCTATTACACTCAAGGAGAGAATTTTGTGGGAGAGAATTATTTGTAAAACAGCTTTACTTCGTTCTGGCTGCGCAGTGGGCTGGCGGTTATCAGCTTGTCTGCACTTGCTTTTATTCAGCTACCGCACTGTTCTGTGAGAAAGCTGTTTAGCCTTCGCAGAATGGCCAATGGCAGTATGATGGATTCGGTTGCGAGAGGGTTTCCTGTGGGCTCCCTCGCCCATATGATCCTCATCATGCTAACATTGGGCCCAGCAGTATAACTGTGCTCACTGCAATACAAAACAAAGACTCAGTGGCTTACATTCTGACTGGGTAATATCAGTTTCAGGATCAGTTTTGTATTTTCTGTTTTCTGCTCTCGATGGATTTGGAGAGAAGGTGAGCAGGGGAAACTGGACTTAGCGCAGTGCTACTGCTTTTGGGGTTTTTTTAATAAATTTGGGCCAGAATTTTTTTAATTGGGGTTAGAACACAGTAGAAAAGCAAGCATACATATGTGTGTTTTCACAATTCTAGGTAATGAGTGCTAGGCTCGAATTTCACGACTGCATCGACGGCAATCTGTTTGCCGTGCTGCCCACCTATAAAAGCCCCAGTTCACGGCAGTAGAGTGACATGCCCTTTCCCCGCATTGCTGTAAGTGCCCCTCGGCCAAAACACCTGCCCAAAATAAATAAATTGCACAGCATTTCCATATTGCTTTTGCCTCAATTCCCATTGGCGTTGGCGTCGGCGTTCCCATTTGTTTCCGAAGCATAATTCTGAAACTGTTCGACCGATTCTCACCACATTGGATATAATGTCTCTCCATAACATGTAGATGTGCCTTTTGAGGGTTTGCTTTTAAATTTTAAACTGCTTTTAAACTGCTTTTAAATTTTATTTTTTCTGTTTCCATGGCAACAATTTGGACTTAGGCATATTGAATGGTGGGAGTCCTTTCCGGACCATAACTCTAAAATGTGAAATGGGGGAAGGGGGAGACATCTGTTTTTACGTGTAAAAACCATTCTAGTTTCATTTTGGAAGTGATTTGGAACATATTCTGTTACCAAAAAAAAAAGTGTATGCTGTGATGGAGGTATGCGCTCTACCGAGTGCCCTCTAGTTTTCTATTGTAGCTCCATTGTCAAAAGTTGTGGATGGTTCCAAAGGAGCCGCTCCATTCCGCCTCATTTTTCTGTTACCCCTCTGTTGTGGTACCTAACAGACTATTGCAAGACTAAAAGGTGGAGTTAGAAACACTTTAGTCCTTTGATTGCTCAATAGAGAATCGAGAGCTGGAAGGAGATTATGCTAGTCAGAAGTGACATAAAAACAACACATTTGCATATCACAGTTTTTAAATTTGTGACAGTAGAAAATGTTATGTCGTGTCCAAAATATGCAGGGTATCAAATATGCAGAGTAATGTTACACAGTGTCCAATTATGGCACTAGTCCCTCCACATGACCCCCTCCACATGATCACCAAATGATCCAATGGGCTGTCAGAGACTTGGTCAGATGATGCCAGCTGTGCATTGATAGGGAGGGGGATCATGTGGAGGGACCAGTGCCATAATTTGACACAGTGTAACATTTGAATAAATGAGTCTCCTCATCAGTCTTTTTTGTTTGTGATTTCCCTTTACCACATTGACGAACAGCAGAACACTCGTCACAGCAGGGATCTGGGTGCCATTCAAAAAATGCATTGTTACTGATTCACCCATGAAAGAAAACACATGTTTAGGGCATCATTTAAAAGAGTAAATCCTTCTCTTTCTAATGACATATTACACTTAAAATAAAATTTAGTAGTTTTCATATAATCAATGATTCAAGTTGGGTATACTTTTTTCTGAGACACCCTGTACTTCATCATATTACCCAACTCTAATCCTTACAGTTAACCCTTCAGGTTTTTAGTTCACAAATTTGTGGTTAGAATGCTGCACGAATACTGATTTTATAATGATCGATCCGGTGCTGATAGAAGTATCAGTGCTGAAAAATGGAAGCAGTGGTGTGTCATTGACGCTGTGAGAGACAGACGGGTGCTAACTGAACAGAACGATCGAGGCTGGTGGCAGCAAGTCCTAATATGCTTTATTCTAGAATTCTCCGTTGGCCGTGCAGAGGGATCAGGATCCTTTATGGAGGAATGATGACTTTTATCTTTGCTCTCTGGGCCGATATACAGATGATTTCTGAGTCACATCGTCATTATTGAAGCCAAGATCAATACACTCGGAAACTGAGTCAGATTATTTCCATTAACTTTTCTCTGGTGTATCATGATATCTGAAATTATATGACCAAAATAATATTTAAAAAATTTGTGTCTAATTGTTAATTGTTTTTTTTTCTGCAAGAGGACTAGACTGGGTACTTACACTGCCTGTTTGACTGGTATTTGCATGATCTGCAATGCTGCAAAAAGCCTAGAGTTTGTGTGTGTGTGTGTGTGTAGAGTTTATTTTTCCGTTTTGTAGACCATTGGCCCCTGTACTATACATTTAACAACATACAAATTATAGAGTAACTGACTGACTGTGTGTGTGTGTGTGTGTTTGCATGTATGTGTGTGTGTGTGTGTTTGCATGTGTGCCCATGTTTCAGTGTTTGTGAGTATCTCCTAAAAGACATGCACAGCCTGTGCAATGGCAGAGAAATGTCTGATTCTGACCATGCCATTTAATCCAGGTGAATTCAGGCAATATTTAGCTGTCTTTTTCCCGAAGTATTTGTCTTTTATTCACAAGAAAGGAACTGTCAGTTTAGCTCGCCCTTTCCCCCTCCCCTTCCTCGGCTAAGCTGCACAGCTCTCGAGCTTATTTGACTGCACGGCTCCTGGTGATTATTGAAAACTGTATGGAAACTGAGAGCTTCAGTCCAATGGGGTCTGCTGCGATTGGCTGCCTCGCACTCCACCCCTTCAGTCGATTGGCCAGCCGCTGCAGCGGAGGGCTCAATCAGCTGACTGGAAGAGTATGTAGGTCAGTGTGTAGCAATGTGAAAGCTGCTAGCAGCTCTTTACTCTCTGAACCAGCGGTTGTATAAATTGGCGGCGTTCCAGTCTCTGTGAAACTGCTGTGAAAGCGAGAGAGCGAGCGGGCGGGCGGGCAGCATTGCTGGGGGAGGGAGGGAGGGGGGGAAGGGCGAACTTTTCTGTCTGACTCCTGAGTCGTAGTCCGCTGGTCGGGTGCTTTCCTTGCAAATGACAGAACTGCAGCCTGCAGTTAAAAAAATTATGTCATATTGTCTTGATAAGCTCCACCCCCAAGCCCCCCCATACCTTTTCAAGCAGGTTGCTTAATATTCGCCAATGAGCGAGAGCTCCTTATTGGCTGACAGTTGCGCTTGCTTTCCCCCACCCTTGACATTTTGCCTCCAACTGTTCCCTCTTGTCATGTGTTTCAGTGTTTCCTTTTCAGAGGGAAAAGGGACTGTGAGTGAAAAGTTGCTCAGGGACTGAAGAAGTTTTACTGAACAATATTTTTCACACCCTTTATGGTCTTCCTTTTTTTACACTTCTGTTTTGTGTTATTCTTATATCTCTTTGTTGACTGGGGGCAGGGCAGTGGTTGGCTATCATCTCTTAAATCAGTTATCCTTCATAACAATTAAAAATGGCTTCATGCTCAATGGTGTTTAGTTTTTTTGTTTTTCTTTTCCAGAAGGCTAATCTTTATTAATGAACAGAGACCACACATGGACAGTTGACGGACTGGTCTCTGGGGAAACGCGCCGTTCCTTTAAGAATTCTGACATTTTGTGTGCAAGCGGATCGCCAGGGAATATTGAATACTGAA
Organism: Gymnothorax reevesii; assembly: GCA_029721435.1. Taxonomy (NCBI): domain Eukaryota; kingdom Metazoa; phylum Chordata; class Actinopteri; order Anguilliformes; family Muraenidae; genus Gymnothorax; species Gymnothorax reevesii. Next base: position 46,376,857 of record CM056576.1, read on the forward strand.
TAAACAAGTGTCTTTGAATTTGCGGGGCCTGTGTCAATACCCGGTCTCGGCATGCTGAGTGGCTGTGAAATCTTTTCTTTATATCTGCACGTCGGAGGGAAGAACAAACTTTGTACGTTTGAATCAAGTGTGGCTGTTCAGTGCTGTTAACTCAGCCTTCATTGAGTTACATTCAGTTGCAGTCCAGCTTGTGGTTCACCAAAGGACTTTCAGTGCTAGTTGTTTCTTTCTCAGAGAACATATGCTCAGAAAATTTGGTCTTTATGAATTTCGTTTCATAGAATTTATAAAATTCCATGTCAGAGGTTCTCAGTCTGTAGATTCCTCATGTACACACACACACACACATATGAACGCGCACGCCCACAAACACTCACATGCCTGCAGTGCATTATGATATTCTAGGGCCTGTGCAAATTCAGCCTTGGTGGGCCTCTTCCGCTTTTCAGTCTAGTATTCTTGCGGACTTCCTACCCCCACTCCTCCAAACCCCTCTATCTTCTCACATCTGGGCCGTGGGTAGTCAGTACCACTACTGCCACACTTCGACACCTCTTCGACACAATTTGTACTGCTGTAAATTCTGAATTGAACTGACATTTTCAAAAAGATCATAGCATTGTTTTCATATTCAATCCAGTATGTGGGCTAGTCTAAAGCTGCGAAGTCCCAGATGTTGTCCCGATGAACTGGCATCGGCTTCAGTGAGGTAATAGAGATTGTTGAAACGCAGGACTTTGCCTCTTAAAATATACTTGGAAAGGCACATAGCCCAGAGAGAAAGATGGTTGGTTGAAATACCAGTTTGACTGGTTCGGTGCTAGCGTGTCGGTAGAATGCCCCGCAGCCTTTTGAAAAGCACTTCAGTGTGTCGGGATTTTTTTCTTTTTTTTAAGCAGTCTAGTCATCCACACGCCACCCCTGCAGTCTGTTTATTAATGAACCCACTAAAAATGAAATTCTGAATCCAAGTATTGGAGTGTGATTCAGAGTTTTGTTTTTTTTTTTATGGCAGGATAAATTTAATAAAATTTTATTTGCTCTTTGTCCTGTCAAAGCAGATATCATTTTCAGGTCAGTTCCCACCTATCAGTGCTATGTGTTTTAGAAAAGCTTGGTCTTTGTGAAGCTGCCTTGCTCACCTATTTGTCTGTTCATTGGTTCCACGGTGGAAGACTGTCATTATGAATCGCTAGCCAGGTGTGTGAAAGATGGCCAAGGCCTCTTTCTGCCCAATCGACAGTTTATGCAACCCGACACACGGCGCCGTGGTTCTGCCGGACCGGACCATTTGCGCTACATGAATTGGAAACGTACCGTCAGGCCTCGTTGGCGGTGTGACGTGCTGGAAATGTGACAGCGTGTTGCGGGCCTCTGGGCTGCGGCTTCTGTTGCAGGGGACACTGGGAACCTGTGGTTCGCTGTGAGATGGTATATGGTGTGTGATGTCACCTGATAACAAAACATATAATTGAGAGAATCTGGTGCACAATGCAGCCATTTACCTCTTTTGAATCCACACTGGTTTGAGTGAATGATGCATTAGTTTGTAGGTTAAGAATAAGTAGCGTGGCTCAGTTGTTGTGAAGCACAGTAAGGTGTGGTAAAGTGTGGTAAAGCTTGTGCCAGGTTACTCAAGGTTACAGTTTAGGAAGGCATTTTTTATACTTAGAAATCAGCACTGTGAGAGGTTGCTGAGTTGCCTCACTCAGTAAAGGCACAACTTCTAGTGCAAGAGTCACCAACACGGTCTCAGATTTAATGTAGCAACGCTAGTCCTGGCTATAGCCAATAGTCTCATGAGAGCAGCATATAATTGACTGCGTTGCTCAGGGATATGGGAGGGCTACAGTCAGTTCGGGGTTCCATTGTTCGTTAGTCAGGCACCCTCGTCCTGAGTAACGAACTGTTTGGACTGCGACCAAGACAGATAAGAAGCAGCAGCTGAGAGGTGCGTTCCGGAGGAAAACCGTGATCTGTCGGCGGTGAGCAGAGATGGCACCATGAGTCACATATGAGTATCTTGTACATTCCAACTTCTACTGGGAATAAACATGCCAAAAAAAACTATAAGGGGACATTTTTCTGTCTGTGTTTCATTAGGAGTGGTGGCGATTGGACTGCAGAAATTCTGCAGTTTGCTCAGTCTAAAAGAGTTCCTAATAAATCCTTAGTTGGTGCAGTGCTTTGCAGAGGGCCTCAGTCTGTTTAAATATTCCCAGCTCTCATACAGCCGGTAACAGGAGAGGGGGGATTAAATCCAGGCAGGAGAAGGCAAATGGACTGGCCACAGAGAATGGGCTTACCGCTAATGCGTCAGCTAGAGCTGCCTCTGCTGCCGAGTGCAGAGTGCACCCACAGGGCTCTCTCTCTCTCTCTCTACGCCTGAGTGTGTGTGTACGTGACCGCTCAACACGACTGGGCTCTCTGAGGATTGTGTGTACTTTTGTGTGTGTGTGTGTGTGTGTGCGCGCGCACGTGTGTGTGTGAGAATGAGACCGCACAGAACAAGTGGGCTCTTTAGGATTATATGTGTGTGTGTATTATCCCCACAATTGGCTCTTTGAGGATTATATGTGTGTATGTGAGTGTGTTTGTGTGTACCCACACAATTCAAGTGGGCTTTCTGAGGATTTTGTATGTGTAGCTGCACAATGCATGTGGGTTGTCTAAGGAGTGTTTGTGTGCTGTGAGCTTTCTGAGTAGTGTGTCCGTGTGTGTGTGTGTGTGTGTGTGTGTGAGAGAGAGTGCTCGTGTGCACCACTCAATAAAAGCTGACTTTCTGAGAAGCATATGTCTGCACGTATGTGTCTGGGCAAGCTTGTTTGTGTATGTAAGAGCCCATTGCCTGAGCGATCACATGATTGTGTGAGGTCGATATTCGATAACACTGCCTGTACAGAGGTGGCCAGGGGTACAAGGGGCGGGGAGTGAGAGGGAGGCCGTCTTATCACAGTAAATGTATTTATTTTCTCCCTCACAGGTGTCCTGTAGATCTATAAATGATTTCTGGGTTCTTTGTTGGCTGGAAGGGGGCAGGACGAGGGATGGGCGGCAGGGGACGGGGGGGCGGGGGTGGACTCGGTGCGCTCGCTCGAACTGCAGCGGGGTGGAACTGCGGTTGCAGCAATAGGCCCTGCATTGTTGGGACTGCAGTAAACCCCCTTGCGCACACCACACTGGCTGGCCTCCAGCGGCCCTTGCACAATATACTACCAGGCTTTGTTATATGACCTCACACAGAAAAGATCTTTAAAATTTGGCAGTGGTGGTGGCGGTGGTGGGGGGGATGTAGGTGGTGGTTTTTAAAGCCGTAGTGAAGGATTTCTGCTGTCAGTTATTTTGCATTTACATAAAGATTATTAGTTAACCATCCACTATTATACGATCCATGTCTCAGCCAGAAATGGACAGGAATTTATTTCGAATGTATCTATTTGCTGAGTCATTTGGCTGCTGAACTGTAAGATGCAGAGTAACAGCAGCTGCATCACAGTGCGCCCTGCTCTGGGCTGCGGTTTTGCTGTTGCGTTCGAGCTTTGCTGGTGTCGCAACATGAGAAATGTACTGCGCACAGTAGTAGAGTTCATGGAAAGTTTGTGCCAGTATATACTCAATGATTATTACATATGCGTTGCGACTGTCACTGCAAAGTTAGAATAACGTTTGCTAAACATACTGCATGTCTCAATTCCCATTATAAACCAAATAGCCTAGGGAGCTGGCTATCTAAATATCCCAGACTGTTTTGGTTTTTAAATGAATGGGTTGTTCAAAATACACTTTTTATTTTTGAATGATTTGATATATGATGAAACTTCTTTTGAAAGAAAGGTAAAAACAAGCAGATTAATTCACTGATGATCCACTGATTCCTGGTGGTATTTATTGCAAAATAACCATGAAAAAATTTAAGCAGGTCAGATTCATTGCTGCAGTAAAGTAGCATGCATGTGCCTTCTAGTGATAGTTATATGGTCAGTCTGTCATAGAATTTTAGACAGTTGTACTATTGGAAAGATATATTTTGACTAAAAACTTGGAAATTTGTTACCCCCAAGGCAAAATCTAGCTTTTTATACCTTTTTTGCACCAGTGAACCTGAATGCCTCAGCACATGCAAACCAATAGTACTTGTAAGCCAAACCCTTTTCAAAGCTTCTGCGATTGGTTCTCATCTGACCTGACCCTTATCTGATTGGTTAGATGAATTGCCTGTAAATTTCAGTCCATTTGAAATCCGAAAACCAGCATTCATCTCTTCCAAGTTCAAGCTGGACAGGTTTGTTTCAGAAGCCCATAAGTTAGCCTGTAGTTTTAATCCAATAACTGCCTTAAGCGGAGATGTTAATAGAAATCTTGTGATGTCACTGGGGCGGTCCAAACAACCCTGTATTACAGTACGTGCTGCGCAGGTCACACCGCTGATAGCGCAAGGATGGGTGGGTAATTCTGTCCCGATAAGTGCAGTTAGCAGCTTAGCTGTAAGCGTTGCTATTGTGGGCCATTTCACCAAAAGGGCTTGATGGTACTGCGAAAACAAACTCTAAAAACCACAGCGAGCGAGTGAGAGACAGAGAGCCTTGTAACTGCTTTAGGCCAGCTTCCATTGACCCTTTTATCACAGAGGAAACATAAAAAAAATTGCTTCTTTTATGAAAAATGCCCAAAAGGGCTAAGAGCTGTTGAATCGGCAGCCTCAAAATAAGCCTCTGTATTACCTTGTGCTGCCCAGTACACTCCTGATGAGTGCCTTTTGTGAAACAGAGCAGCAAAAAAAGCTAAATAGGCATCACTGAATCACATGAGAGGGTAAACGTGGCATCTGACCGAAGCCCATTATGCGTGGGTGATCTTCTTTCCAACGTCCCGCACTCACAGTGTTACCTTGAGATGTTTACTGGGGTCGGCTTAACGATGAGGGTCAAATAGGATCACGCCACAGATAAGCTTTACAAGTCTGTGTCCTGATGAATGGAGCTCTTGTCTTAAGACGCCCCTCCGCTCATCACGTCCTTAGGCAAGCGAGAGGAGAAGCACGGCTCCTGGCAACGCGGAGTGGAAAATGCCTCGCGTCTGACGAGCTGTTTTTGTTGTTGTTTGCTTGTTTGTCATGCTCTGCCTCGGTTGCTGTGATTGGCTTGTAACCCATTATGTAATGGAGACTCACTGGCTCTGACTGATTTGTGCCGCCCGTGGTTGCCGTCGCGGTGAAATCTGATTCAGCGAGTCGGTCACCGTGTCCCGAATGGACTGGCCAGCCTGGCTCTCAGGAGAACTGTGATCTCAGATGTTCTGCTCTGGATATTATTCCCCGGCTTAGGACGATGCAGACGTGCTTATCGAACACTCAATTATCAAGGCAACATTACTAGGGGGATTTTTTTGGGGCTCGTAATTATACATTAACTCATAAAATAGAGCTGACACCCAATTAGCTTTGCCTTTTTATGGATATAGGATATGACCGGTACCCCAGTCCTAGAGAGCAACATAGTCAGCTAGTTTCCTTTGAGTTCTGAGCGCCATTAGTTCATTATTGTCTTTGATAATTAAATCTAACCTTCTAATCCAAATCCAGCCCTGATTTTCCCCTTTCATGGGCAGTTAGGTGAACAAATGATGCTGCTCGTCCAGTAGAGAAACACAGACCCAACTTTGGACTCATTTGAACAAATGATGCTGCTCGTCCAGTAGAGAAACACAGACCCAACCGTTTCTCCTGATTGGCCAGTTCCTACTCACCCTGTTACAGAAAATCTACCATCAGGTAGTTTTTCACTCCATTGGAAACTGAGTATACCTCATTTAACAGTCAAAGGTCTACATTGAGATTGTTATTAGCAGTGTCTTTTTTGCTTCAAATTCTGGATGAAATGAAGTCCTACAGGATGATGGATCACCAGGAACGTGGTTGGTTACTGTATCTCCTTCATAGGACGTAAAAAGCTCAGATCGGCTTTTTCGATTTTAAGATGAATCGGTGACTCCGTGAACATTTGAGTTGTTGTGAATTTTTTTTTTCCTCCTTTCTGTTTTGCCCATGGGGGCAAGCCACAGCCCCGTCGATGCCCCTGTTGAGACTGAATGTGATTGCCCCTTCCTCCTCCACCCTGGTCGTTTCCACTCGAATGATTACAGCCCTGTGCATTCTGAGGGCTCGGTGACAACTGAGGATTAGAGTTTGATGGAGAAGCGGGGGGACAGAGGAATGTGAAAGATAACACCTTCCCAGACGCCATTTGTTCGCACGGCGGCTGTAGGCTCTATGGGCGCGCAAGGGAGTCGCGTGTGTATGTGCCGTGTGTGCGCGTGTTTACTTGAGTTGGCAGTAACCCATGTAACGGCAGGAGCTGCAACTAAATGGAAGGAAAACCAAGGTTTCAAAATATTGTTGAGCACCTGCACCCAGAGAGGACAGGCGAGCACCTCTTTGCTCTCCCGCAGAACAACCTCTGTTATTTGCCTCTGTCAAAGCAGTAGGAACAAGAAGTAATGGGTACAGAAAAGCCTGCTGGGGCTACAAACAAGAATCAGGGTGAAAGACGCAATCATTCTCAAGAATAAACTCAGTGAAAAAAATCCTTTCAAATGCGCTCATCACATGTTACAGCTGCTTTCTACGCTGACATACTGGACCTTCGCTGTACTATGGAGAGTAGAGCACTCCTTGCTCGTACGAAACACGGTTCTCTCACCCTTAGTTGCACTTATTAAGGAAATGCAGCTAGAACATTTTCCTGTGTTTGTAAGTAAACACAATGAACCGGTGTAAGATATTTGAATGAATTTATTTGAATGCATCTGAGGGATTGATGTAGTTCATCGGCAGTAAGGAGCTTTTGGATGTAGGTTGGTTGGGTATTGTTTTGATTGAAACTGGCTGCTACTCCTCTTAGGGGCCAGGACCTATGCTGTGCAGAACAGTCAGAATTAAGCTGACTTAGCACTTAGCGCTGGGAGACGCGTCACCTTATCTGGTGTCATGTGGATGTGATTAATGGTCTTAAGGCGTTTGGTTTTAGTAAGGCTCAAGCTCCTCTCAAAGTGCATTTCAAAGGCCGGGAAAAATACAAATGGAACCTGGCATCGTCCTTCTTAAATCGTTTGTGCGATTGTTTGCTGGAGGGCACGCGAGATTGCGAAATGTCAATGCCTTCGTTGTACTGCTGCCAGCGTCTTTTATGATTGCAGCTGTAGAAAAATCACTTTGTCAGAGTATGCACAAGTACAATGTCCATCGTTATAAACTTGTATCAATGTGTTATGCCTCTGAAAAGTGTTCTGGATCCAAATGCAGCACACATTAATTCTTGTGAAGGTTCTGTAAGTGCCCCATTACTGCCATGCAAAGTCAGTCATTCCCCAACTTTCTGTTCCATGCTATTTGCTATTGATAAGCTGTCCGAGGGGAGAGAACATCCTTTGAAATGGCCAGTCTCTCACCGTGCTGATGACGAATCGAACAAACGATCATTCTTTGGAGTTTTGCACTGATGAAGGCTCGCTACTGATGAACTTACTCAAGCGGCATAGGCCTTATTTCTTATTGTTGTTTAGCTCTATAAGGTTGGGTTCTAGAAGTCCATTGCTTTCAGTCAAGATATTTGCATCAGCATCGCTCAGGTAACAGCATTATTATCCCATATTTGTGATCTTACACCTTAAATCAGTGATGGACTCCGGAGGGCCACAGTATACGCAGGCTTTTGTGGTCTGCCTTCAATCAGAAGGCAATTAATGCCAGGAAAACAAGGTGTATGGGCTCTTTAATCAGTCAGTTACATCAATTAATCACTCATACAAAACACAACTAAAACTTGGAGACACGGTGGCCTTCCAGGACCGGAGCTGCCCATCTCTGCCCTATATGTTTATATCAGTGTATGGGTGAGATCATCACCTAGGAATTCCCCAGACCTCTCTGCTGTGGAAAGTACAAAAATAGGTTGCAGAAGAAATTTCTAACATGAGAGAGAGATAAAATTAATTAAACTTTGTACTCAACTAAATGTGTGAGGTCTGAGAGCATATCTCCTTGACTGGTGGTAGCAGCCCCACACAAAATTTCAGAGACTAGGCTTGTGCAATTTTTTAAGGCGGAAAATAGAAATGCTGCCATCACAATAGTGGCCCATGACTTCCTCAGCTGGGCAAGCGCAGCTGACCTCACTTTTCTGCAAGCCTGGCTGTTTTTAAAAACTGAGGTTTGCACAAATGGCTGTGTTGGGCAGCGGCACAGTGGGTTTGAGCAAAAAAAAGAAAAGAACTCCCGACACAGAGTCATACTCGGGTGTAGGTTTAAAATTAGAGACAAAAACCTTGTTCAGCCACGTGGGTTTTGGGCCACATCAAGGCTGGGAGGATAGAGAGGGCCACGAAAATAGCTGAGTTCAGCAGGCAGCGCCTCGGACTTCTGCTCTGCGCAGACGAGTCTCCGAAAACAGAGCTGCGTCACCAGCACATGGGGAGACGTAAAAACTAAAGGGTCATGGTGACAAAAGCGGGGGTTGCATGACTGGTAACAAACTGCAGACGAAGAGGTAAGCCAGGCGGCCAGAGGTGTTTGAATGGCCCCTAGTAAAGCTTGGCTGGTTGACGCCTGTGAAACGAGTCACTTTTTTTGTGAGGTTTGTTCAGCGAGGAAGAGAACTGCTGCTGTCAACCTGCCTTTTATTATCAATAACAGAATGGCAGAGGAGTGCAGCAGTGGTTATAGGACATTTTTTGTCCCTGAAAAATGGTACAATTATAGGAAGGGTGATAAGAAAGGGGAAGTTAGTAAAATGGGTACTTGTCTATATAATATTTATGGGCTGATAATCAACTTAAGACAAATATGTATACCCAAGGCTTGGTTTATGAATTTTTCGGAATAGAATGTGTGCATTTTATCATTTACTGACTTTAGCCTGAGATCCACAGGGGCCAGGTAATGATTGCCTTAGCCTCACCAGGATAGTAGGGGTTGTCGGGTCTAAATCCATTAGTCTTCTTGCTCTGTAGTGGCCTTTTCTGGACATACAGCTGCTTCTAGCTTTACAGACAATTGGTATGCTGACTTTGTTATCCACCGCTGGCATAGGCAGTGTGCAATTGGCGGTACGACTGCATTGTGTTAAAGAAGCGAAGACTAGTTATTAAGCGACTCAGAGGAATCGCACGCCACAGCATCTTTCTCGTAAGCTGATGGGAGCAGGTTGCTGCGGTTGACTAAACAATTTGGTAGTATTCAGGGAGGGGGAAAAGAGGCGAAACCAAAAAGAAAGAATGTGTGCATTTTCCAGTGGTGGTATGCCAGCAGCTCAGAGCCAATGCGGTAAGATGGTCGAGCATCTCGACTCATGCCTGCAGTCGATGGTTAAATGGAACATTCTAGAAAATAAAAGAACCATGACGTATGAGTCAAGGAGGTTGTTTCAGTTCACTTATAAAATTGCTGGACAGCACTTGGCATGCTCGATTCAATTGAATGATCGTGAAGCCTTCTTGATAGGGTGTTGTATTCAATAGTCTTTAATCTTAGCCCCCCCTCTTGTTTGCTTTTCAATATAAGATGGCTGCTCCAGTGACAGCAAATTAGTGGACACGGAGCACATGCCAGGTCACAAGGCTGTGACAGTTTGTTAGTATGCTCAAAGCCAATAGATAAATATATAAATATGATAAGTTAAACAGAGCTTGGGCACCCGCTGGCACTGGGACACGACATGGGGACTTCCAGGAGGCAGAGTTCCTGGAACTGCCGCTTGTAGTAGTACTGGGGGATGGAGAAATGTTGGACGAGGTAAAGGATCATGCACGCAGACAGCTAATCCACAAACCTGCTTTTACTGCCCCTCCCCTGGACCCAGTTGCCCAGAATGACTCTCTACCTCTCATGTGGTCATTCTCACTGTTCACCACACGGCACAGTGGGCCATTGCAGCCTTTCTGCAGGAAGTGCCTCTCGCTCTGGACTTGTTGTGACCAACTCTTCCCTGCCGGTATCAGGCCTCTCTCAGTAGCCTGTGAAGCCAGACTTGAGTCAGAAGTTGAGACCAATTCTGAAACCACAAACTTTTCAGTAGCTAGACGGAAGCAATTGTACTTTCAGTTTCAAAATTCTGTTTTGGCTTGTTACTATTTCTGGCTGTTGTCTCTTCTTTACATGGCACTTACGGAGTCGAGTGGAATTAAAAAAACAAATAGACCTCTGTAAATTACCATAGTCACTCATTTTCTCATTCTGAAATGAGGTGGACTTTTTTAGATTTTTTGTTTAAAAAAAAAGGTCTGTGTTAGAGCAAAATCAATGCACTCTTATGAAGTTAAACTGACGTATCATTGTAGGTCACTGATTGACATGGAAAAAATAGGTCTTTATGCAGAAGAAGTTTGGGCAAACTGATCAAAACTGGATAGATTTGGAGCTCAAGAAGCAACTGAATTCTTGAGAGATTGCAGGTCCTAGACTGAGATCGAGTACAATTGCTGTCTCACCAAAATTATGCAACTTTGACTGAACTAGCACATTTTGTTTAAGCAGTAGGCCTGTGAAAGATAAATCTTGATAAGAACTTCCCAGTCCGCCACATGGATGCCTGCTAAATTGGTGATTCATAAGTGATTGCTCTCCATATAAAGTTAACGCCAGCAGATAACGCTACAGTTCTCAGAAATAAGAAATAAAATCTGCTTTATTGTCTACAGCTGCAGAAGACAGATTGATTCTATGCACTGCAGTGTTTATGAAGATTAAATAACCTGCTGCCACAATTGTCCTGTTGCTGATCACAGTATCTCTTTTTTCAATTGCCAGCTCCAGACTGGAGCTCAAGGCTTAGCACGCTATGCCTGATTTTGGCTCGCAGGCAAGTCTGGTGAGTTAACAAAGTTTATTGTCCTGCCCCCAAATACTGATCAAATTAAATGAAACAAATTAGATGAAGCACACAACATCTTTAAAACATAAACTAGCTTGGTATTTCATTTCAGCTTTGTGCCTCACTACCAAACTGGCAGGTCACAGTGGCAGACTAGTTTGAGTTTCAAGTTCTTTTGAGGCTTTATTTTCAATCAATGGTTTTATATGTTGGTAAATTTCTTTCATCTATACTACCACAAAGATGGCAAACAATTCCCTTGGCATGCTCTTCCCTCAGTTCATTTCCCGTGGGCTCTTTTCCAGTTGACAGTTTGACCTATAGTGACGTCATTGTCCAGTCCTTTATTTTGTGGTCCTAGTTTGCAGCGAAAGATGAGTGGGGGGAAATAATGGTGCACAGCTGTTTTTCCTATATTAACATAAAAAGTTGATAGGACATCTGTTCTTGGTGGGAGGAGTTTTTCATGTCTGCTTCCTGATTGGAGGGCAGTCCTGCTACAGTGCACATCGATTGCAGCTGGCTGGGCAGTTGGAAAACTTCCAGGCACCAGCTCCCACCAGCCCACTTTTTTTTTTCTGATTCCCGTCTTCGTTTGTTTTCTTAAAAAATGATTGATGACGCTCATAATTTTTAGGGTCTGTTTCCTCTGCTAGTCCATTGAATTCGATACAATCACTTGCCTATTTTTGAGTGCTGCACTTTAAAACTACCCTTCGCCAATCGATCTGACGGAATCTAAAATATTACTCAGCAGGATATTTGTGTGCAGCCGGAGTGTAAGATTATAAAACTGAAGGGGACCCCCCCCCTCCCCCCCACCATTTCCTTAATGGCCTGTAATCGCATGCAAGCTTCCTGATTGGTGTCTCCTAGTTTGTTGGAGTTACTCCAAGTCTGTTTTAACCCCATTAGCTCTGTACTTCTGTTTATCTTTCTGTACTGATTGCTTTCTGATAAAGTATAGTCATTGTGCAACATGCATGCTTGCAAGAGTTATTCGGTGCGGTTCTGGTGTCTTTTAGAAGAGAGAGAGGCCTCTCTATGGACAATAAGAGAAGCAGATTTTTTTCACACTCTTCATATTTCAACCATTTCCTGTTGGGAACAGTGCTGGCATGTATAGACCCAATCTGTGCCATCATCTGGTTAGAGATGGTTGGGTTCCAAGTAGGAATTATGATACGAATGAAATTGAAATATACCTGTACCCCCATAAGCTTGAAGAACCATCAGAAACTTTTGAGGAAACCAATGTTTTTACTCTTTTCAGTGCCCAGGATTAGCATTTTCGAGCTATCACACCAGGGACCTCTTGCTTAAGGTTTATTTTTAAAGGCGCAAATACAAAAATATTCAATGAAGGGGCCCCTTTGCTAATCCTTCCCAGATGTCGGCCGGGGCTGAGAGGAATGTGAGGAAGCAAGCAGTCCGTCCGGAGTGGTCCTCCAAAACGCGTACGTCCCGCGCCAAAGGCCGGCTCTCTTCAAACAATCGGGCAGTCCTCTGAAGGGGCGGGGAGATGGGGGCAGGACGTTTAAATCCATGGCACGGGAGCACAGTCAGGAGGCCCCCTGGTTTTACACAAACCGGGGCTTTTTGAGTTCCCCGCTGCTGCCACGTTTGAAAAGGACTGTTTTTTCTATTTCTCACTTAGCTATTGCCTGGAGAGATTGCTGGAAAGCGGTGCCCTTTCCTGAACTCAATTTTCCTAGAAAACCATACTGGAATGCACGCATACGCTTAGCATTAAAGCAGCTCCCATACTGATCGGGTGCATTTTTGATCCCTCGGGGACACGTTTAAGCTTGATTATAGTTAAATTATCGTGACCACTGTGCTGCGCATCTGTCGGGTTTCCAAACATGCTATCTGGACAGAAAAGAAAGAAAGTATTGCAAGAGAAGACAGCTATGCACATGCTAGATTCACAAAACATCTCTCCATGCTCCTTTCTTTGAAATGGTCCTTCATATTTCCATGCATGTTTCAGTGGCTGTCTGTTTTTTCCTCTTGCGTAGTTAAGTGCGTAGTGTTTGCTGCCAGAAGCTGGCTCACAGCTCTTACTGTCAGCAGTCTGACTCACTGCTCAGGCTCAAGTCTTCATGATCTTTAGAAGATTTTGGGCAAGCGCATAAAGATGTGGGAAGGAAGAAACGACACTGTGTGCATTTCTGTGCATGTTTACATGTGAATACAGTATGTGTTTCTCTGCCTTTGCTTGTGTGGTAGTGTGTGCATAAAAGAGTGCTGCAGAAAGCGTCTGTCTTAATAAGTCATTTTACATAAAATAAGACCTAACTTCCTAGTTTTTCTCTCTCAAGTAGAAAGTATGAGCTTATTTTAAGTTACCATCTGCTTGACAAGTGAAATTTTCTTATCCCATTGGCAAATCTTGAAATGTCAAAATTGTCTCACCCCATTGGCAATTTTTTGTCTTACTGAGAAAAAAGCTAATAGAAATAAGTGTTTTAAGTCTTTATACAAGATTAAACTACTAGATAAGGTGGGCTTATTTTTCAGTTTTTGCAGTGAGGTGTAGATTTGTGCACTTTCACATTGCTGTCAGGATGAGTGAGGCTCCATTCTATACTCTCTCACACAATAAAGGTAAAGCACTGGAATTAGCAAGCCAGTGCGAGAGTTGTGTGAAATCAGCATTGTGGTCATTACATTAATCACCAGTCCAGTCCATTCAGCTGTTGTTTTGACTGGGGGAGATGTACAGCTGCAGCCTTCAGTTCAGGCAAAGCTGTATTGTTCAGCCAATTTGGCAGATACAGTGTCATAGGGGAGCGAAGAACATACATCGCGGGCTGTACAAACTGTGTACATAGTGACTGTGTGGAACTCTGTGGCCGTAGTCACTATGTGGAGCTTTGTGCCCACAGTCACGGTGTGGAGCTCTGTGCGCTTCAGTTTCTTGGCTCTGTTGCCTCTATAGCACTTTCGCTCTGTTTATTGGCTTCATCGCCTTTTCCACCCACTCAGCACCACCTGTCTCTCCACCGCCCACTTATTTATTTTGCTTTCTGCTCTGTTATTTTCACTCGCTGAATTTACTGAATTTAAGAAGATTTACCTGAGCAAGGGCCCTTGCTATAATTTTGATCAGTTTGCCTCAGTCTCAGTTGCCAGCGTTATTGTATTTCTGACATTTATTTGCCTTTGGTCTGCCCTGTGTGCGGTTCTGTTGCAGTTTTCATGCGGGCAGGACTCTCACTACCCACTGGGCAATGGAGAAATCTCTCCTGCCAACATGGCAGATGCCACGGCGAGATAATCTTTGCGGCCGCGTCACAATTGGAGTAGGAGCAGGGGGTGGTTAACCTGAGAAATTGTTTCAGTCAATGCAAAAGATAACGATGTCTGTAAGATGCGGGCTTTATCAGCGCAGATACTGAAACCCTCTGCCGGCTGCGTGCCAGGGTGGTGAGCCTCACTGTCAGTTTCTGCTGCGCGTGGGCGATCATCGAAGACGCGCCCAACTTTCAGAGAGCCACCCCTGCTAGATGTTCTTACAGTGATTCTGAAGAGCCGTTGTTAAGTTCGGTGGTGCTGCCTGATGCTGCCCTTTAGGGGTTCACTGAGTTTACTGCTCCGCCTCTGCAGAACTAGCAACCAAAGAATGGTATGTGTTCCGGAAACAGCCGATGAAAGACCACTCCTTCAGGCACCTCAGTGACGCTTCTCTGGACACCGATAAGTCTGAACATCACAGTGCGCACGATCCACGTGTATTTTAGCGGGGTCAGGAAGGTCAAGAAAATCTTATACTCAGAGAAGCCTCTGTGTTATGGTGTGACTCGCCCATTTTTGCCGATTCTGGAGCCGTCCAAACTATTCAAGTCCATCCCCTTTCCTCTAACTGACTAACTGACTGACTCACATAGTTGAAATGCGCACGCAAGAAAAAGCTGACGAAATACGCATGGATATGCAATCAAAACCCAAATCTGCAAAAACACCATTGACAGCGACTGGATTGAAAAGAAGTACTGTCTCTGGAGACTTTCTTGTAGAGTATGTGGCAGTGAATGAAGGAAAACGCTACAGTAGTTTCCGTGTTAATTTAAGATAAATATTATTGAGTCTGTGTTCATTTTAACCAATTATCTGCGGTGTGTTCATGCTTCTCTCCCATTGTGTGCTGGCACTGGCCTGTGTAATGCTAACTCTTTGGCAGATTGTAAGTAGGGTGTCTGTTTTGGGTGCTGCTGGTGGTTGTTCTTCTAATTTCAGCTTAAGTAATAAAGATGATTGTTATATTATTAGCTTTCATTTGACAGCTTTTCCTAGAACCCCTGGGCCATGTTTCATCACGCCCTTTCTCGCCGGGGAATTTAGTTCATTCAAGCTGTGCTTTTAAACATCCATGGATTGAGGCTCGTATAATGGCACTAAGCGAACTGCATAATGATGTGGGGGGGAGCAAGTATGTGTCAGCCATCTCTCACTACTGTTCGTGCAGGGCTTTCCAGTTAAGGGTGGAATGAAATCCATTCAGGGTAAGAGTTGGAAGGGCACATGAGAAAGAAGAATGTGTTCATCTTTTCATCCAGCTTGAGCTCCCCTCCTTTTCTTTGCCCCTTTTTTCTTTCGCTCCCTCTCTCCCTCGGGGAGTGCCCACCCAGGGCCTGGGTATTATGCTTTGAATGCATCTTTTGTCCGAGGCTTGCGGACTGTAGCCTCACACTGGCAGAGGCTCCAGCACAGTGAAGCGGTTTGTTTATGCCCCAGACTCTTGGTATGCACTCGGTGGTGCGTGGGTGACTGACCGGCCGGGTCGGGGAAAGACATCAGCCCCCTGCTTGTAAATTTTCACATCTCTACTGGGACTGAGCCAGTGACAGTGGGGTGAGGACCTGGGGGGGGCAAGGGTTTCAACTGGGAAGATGGGGGGGGGGTTGACAATGTGTGGGAGGCTGGGGGGCCGTGGGTGGTGATCTGTGGGGCGATTCTGAAAAACAAAAGTGTAAAAGGTGACTTTTGCGCACTGAAAGCATTCTGCTAACTTTTTTTCAGAAGTAGAAAACCTTTGTAGGTGCACGGTCTTCACCTTTAAAACTGTTGCCCTCTAACTTATCTTGGTAATATTGCCCCACATTTTCAGAGCCACATGTGGGCTTTAGGTATCTTTTTTCATGCATCAAAGGGGAGGGGAACATTTATGTTTGTAGCAGTCTTGTCCCATCAGGGGAATTGTGGGATATTGTGGCTGCTGAAAACTGTAGCTCTCTTCAGTCAAAAATTTGCAGCATAGATGCCACCGTAACACTAACGGCAGATAACATAAAGATGTGTTTAAGCCCTTGGGCCTCCATTCATTTTATCATCCATCCCAACTTGTAGGAAAAAAATGACCGTGAACTTTGCAATAACAACCCAAATTCCAAAGACATTTGCACATCATAGAAAATGCTTACAAAATTAAAAAGGACTGATTTGAAAAGTTAATTCATCTTGTACTATATTAAAAACTGTAGAAAAACACATTGATTTTGTTCCAGAAAGTTTGAATTTAAATTTGAATTTAATTTCTTTTATGAAATATACAACATGATGCCTGCAACAGAGTCTGAAGAGGTTTTCAGAGTCAGTGTCACCGTTGTGTACCTGCTGTAACACCACCATGTCTCATCAAGCATTTGGTCACTGAGGACCCCAGTTGGTCAAGTCTAGCAAGCAAAATTTTCCCCCATTCCCCATTATTCCCCATTATTTTGCAGGTCTATAGCTGAGCAATTATACAGGGTCTTCATTGCCATATATTTTTATCATAATGTGCTACAAATTCTCTGTTAGAGACAGATCAGGCCTGCAGGCCAGCCATCCTAGCACCCACAATCTCCTTATGCTGTCATGCTCATGTAATCCATGCAGAATGTAGTTTGACATTGTCTTGCTGGAAAATGCAGGGATGTTTCTGGAAACAGACAATGTCTTGAATGCAGCATTTGTTGCTTCAAAATTCGTAAATATCTCTCTCTATTTGTGGTGCCCACATCAATAGGCGACTTGCCCATGCCATTTGCACTTACATGAGGGGAACTAAAATAATTTCAAAAGTGCGGGGGTCAAATATATCTTTACCCACCTCCTTAATGGAGTAGGCAAAGTTATATCAGCAATTCTAAGAAGGAATATTTAACGATCGGCGCATTACTACAACAATCTCACCATGGCTACAAACTAAGTGGATGAATTTATTGAGTTCCTGAACCGTAATCTGGTTGCTGTTGTAACTTTGTGCAGCGCTGCATCTGCCCAGCGGGCAAAGCAAATAATCCCAGAAAAATACTATGAACTGTCCTGCTCTTAGCTCTGTAAAACTGGCCAATCCTGAAACCTTGTCAGGCCAATAGCAAGAAAGGGAGAAAAGTTCACGGATCAAAATTGACCACTTTGGCATTACACAAAGTTTGAAATAAAGCCATTTTAATGTTTGGTTGAACGTTTGTTTATCAGTGCCCAGATCGCTGCATTGCTGGTGGTTTTGACAGCCCCAGTGGGCACAGTGCTGCTGCATGCATTCCTCAGGCTCCGCTGGTTCCGGTTCAAGGGCCGGGCTCCAACAGAACTGTGAACTTCAATTTTGTTTGACTGCATTTTACTTTCTTGCGCACTTTGTGGGAAAATTCAGAAAGAGTGCATAAGGTGCCAACTTTTTCAGAACCGGGGTTGTACTTGTTAAAAAATTACTTGGTTGCAGTATTTTATATAATGCTTGATCTGGACCAATAGTACAAGTGTACCTTATACTTTCCCAGCAAAAGGCATTAAATCACAATTGCCACGTGGAACTGGTCCAGCAAAAAAAAAAAAAAACGGAGTGCAGTTGCTGAGAGGGGCGACTGCTCTATGTCACCTGTAATTTTACAACAAGAAATGGCCCATTCAAAATTACACAGATCCTGTCCAGACAGCCAGAGTAGTGCCTGCTTCTGTTTGAGCTTAAAGTGTATAGTTATTTATTTCTGAGGAACTTTAATCTGGGATTAAACTTGATTGGATCTGAAAATACACAGATGACTGCCCTCCTACCCTGAAGAACAAGTTTCACCAGGCAGACAAAGAGAATCTTTTTTTTTTTTAAAGTTAATTCCCCCATGGCTACAACTGATGAAATGGAGGCGTGGATGTGGGGGGCTAAACGACAGAGGGGTCACAGAATATAACATAGTGTGGTGACTTAATGTCTCGCCACGGGAGCACTGCTCTGAACCCAGTGAAATTCCACATCCCACGTCGACTGGTAAAGCTGCAATTCACAGAGCCACAGCCACATAAGTGCCATTGTACTGCCTATGGAAAAGTCTTCATAATAAAGTGCGTGTGTGTGCATGTGTGCACGACTGTCTTGTCCTGTCTTCAAACTGACTGCGAGCTTATATCATTTTGCTGGATATGCCACAAAAACCTGACATTCCCACTTCCCTTTGAAATATCCCTAAAAATATTTATAGTATTGAAAACCTGCAGAATTTTTCAGGCCAGTGACACATAGATGGCAGATTGAGCAGTGTCAACAGTGGAAGAAAAAAAAACTATGCTGCAGAGCGGAAAATCTCTCCGCATTGCTCAGCATTCGTACCCCCTTGTCTTTGCCATCCTGGTCAAAGAAAAGTTCCACTGAAGCATAATATTCCCTCAGCTGATTTTTCTGGCTTAGTCAGCAGATTTGTGTGATGGAGGAACGCATGGCAGATGCAGGTTTTTATGCTTGAAGACACGTCTCGGGTGGAACTTTGGCACTCCGCTGCTGCAAAATTTCAGTCATTCTACTTTAGCAAAGCAGGGCGAAACCCACCTACTATGGGGGCCAACTTGCAATAGCTGCAGTAGCGACTGGCAGCACAAGTTACCTTCTGTTTCATGTTATATCTGTATCATATTTGCAAGATTAATAATGATCATGTGGGAAGCAGAACTGAGTAGAAACTAAAGGGATGTATTTTTGGCTGAGGATAATGGTATGAAAAACTCCCATCGCAGTAATAATACAACATTGCTGTATACATTAAGCGCTCCAAAACAACTGAAATGCATTCTTTTTACTGTCCTTGTAGGTGGATTAGGTAAGTCAAATCCTGTCCCTTGATATTGATATTACTTTTTATTATCACAGATGGTAATGTTTGGGAGTAATGACCTTATGTAAAAAGCAAGATTAAGCAAGCCCACGATGGTATTTTCAAAGACTGTGCAGTATACTGTAAGAATCATATTTTGCAGTATTGTACAAACGTTTGTAGCAACACATTCTCACTCCGACTCGTCATGTAGTGACGCTACCTGACCAAGAGTTGATAGACAACGTAAAAGGGCTTTTACAGTTAGGGTTCAGGTTGAAAGCTAGGGGTAAGGGGGTAGGGTTCATTTTAAACTGGCGTCAAATAAAGACGCCAAAAGCCTCGTTTTGCGCCGTATATCGACATTATACGATGCGTTGGAATGAGATCGGGTTCTTTGTGCTCACAGCATCTTCCTTCACATTATATACGACTGATCATTTATTTATTTCTTTTTTTTGCCTTTCTTCCCCTCAATTGCGCGTACCAAAATTGGTTCAAAGAATCGCTCCTTTTTATTTTCTTCATAAATATGGTTATTCAGCTTCAGTTAATTTGCCAGTTTTTATTATTTCGAGCAGCAGTTGATGTGGGCAAATATATATTTAAGCATTTAATTATGCAAATGTATTTCACAGTGCGGATTCACCCGTCTATTATTTGAAGAGGCACGATTATTATGCATCATAGTGGGGGTTTTTCAGTTATTCACAAATGCAAAGCGGAAAAAATTTAAATAACAGCCACCTTTTTTATGGGAACCTGTGTCATTTGCCATTTTTAGTGTCTTTGATGACTACCTTTCAGCATAACGGATTATTGCATTTTCTGCGCGTCTTATTTAGGTAACTGTGGGGCCGAGGAGATGACGGCTTCGAGCGCAAATCACAGGCTCAAATCTTAATGACGGTTATATAGCCATGCAGGACCATTTCCATCTGTGGCCTCCAGCGCAGACGTGCAGAATGGAGCACGTCTGATGGTGCGCACCCTCGCACCCCGCCACAGGCTCATAACGAGCGGGAAAAGGTCTGATAAACCAGAGTGAAATTAATATTTGATGTGTTGGAATGTAGGTCACTGCCGCTCTTGCTTGCGTGCTTCACTTTATGGTGTCAAGCGGGAAGCGGCAAAGCAGTTTGCATGAGATTCCTCTTCAGTAGGCAACTGTTAAAGACCGCAGAATACTACCAAATTCATTACAGACAATACAGAAAAGCAGCAGAACAGATTTTCTTTATTCGGTTCATGCAAAATGTACTTTGTAGTAGCCTACTGCTACCTTCGGCAATACGTAGCACAATTTTATCGCTAAGCAAGTGTTGTTACAGGAACATTGGATATTGGAAAATATGTTGAATTCTGATGTTTTTCAAGTTTTCAATGCTAGTCGCTTATGTTCTTCAACCTCTGGTAGGAGTTGTTAAATGGTGCCATTAAGGCATGTGTGATGTAAAACCCTAAATCAGAAAAGGTTAGGATGGTATGGTAAAGTTAAATTCATTTATAAATCACTGTTTTCGGTTTTATCTTATTGACCTGTATCACTGGGAAAACTATTCAGTACCACTTTACTTGATGTTTCACCACATTAATTTTTTTTATTTTGAAACATTTATTTCAATACTTGCAACATATTTTTAAAAAGTCGAGACAGAAAAGTATTTACCAATTGGTAGTGTTGCCATTTATTTTCACAACATATTAAGGTGTGCAATGGGGTCTTTGTTGCCGCATTTTTTTCCCCAAATTGTACCTCATGTTCTCTATTGGGGACAAGTCAGGAGGGCAGGCAAGCCAGTCCTGCACCCCCCACCCTCTTCTTACCTAGCCATGCCTTTTTAATGTGTGCAGAAGGCGGTTTTGAAATGTCTTGAAATATGGATGATTGTCTCCGAGAAAGATGTCATCCTGGTGGCAGCAAATGTTGCTCCAAAATCTCAGTGTACTTTTCAACATTGATGGTACCTTCATAGAAGTGCAAGTTACCCTTCTCTGGGGCACGGACCCAACATACCATGACAGAATATGGCTTATGGACTTGTAGGTAACAGTCTAAATGGTTCATTTCTTCTTCGGTGCAGGGCATATGGCATCTGTTTCTTCCAAAAGAGATCTCAAATATTAATTTGTTTGACCACAATACACATTTCCACTGTATGATGGTCCACCGCAAACATAGAGAAGTTGACAGTGCTTCTTGGACACCATGATCAAGCTTCCTTTTTGTGTATTACAGTATTAACTAGATGTTAAACTGTTTATTGGAATACTTGACATAAGTTTGCCATAGGACTCCTGTACTCATGTAAGTCATTGATAGATGATGGTTCTTGAGGCTCTGCTGACTGTGTGATCAGAGATCTCAGATACTCAGTTTTGGCTTGTGCCCTTGCCCTTAAGTGCAAAAAGTCCTCCAAATTTTTTGAATCTTTTAATTTTGTGCCATAGTGGGTGAAATATGCAAATTCCTTCCTATCTTTCTTTGAGGATCATTGTTTTTAAACCTTTTAATGATTTTGTCACGGATTTGTGGGCAAATTGGCAATCCTTGGCCCATCTTTGCTCTTGGAAGTAGTAGGCCTTTCCTGGATGCTGCTTAATCATGATTACAATCACCTGCTGACATCCGCTTTTTCAAATCACTTCATTATTAAATTTAAATCTCGTTACTAGCCTTAATTGCCCCATTCTATCTTTGTTTTGGAATGTCTTGTGTGCCTGAATTGCAGGAATGGATGTAGATTTCCAAATAAAATGAAGCTGACCAAACAGAAAACTAAACACCTTATCTTCATACCGCCTGCCGTGAAACACATTCAAAGTAATTTAAGAAATGGCTGCTATGTTTTCATGTTCATTCTCCATACTGTCCCAAATTTCTCTTAGCTGTGGTTGTACAAATAAGGATGTATATTGTAAATGTTTAGTTTCGGAGCGCCAGGAAACTGCAGAACATGAAAGACTACAAGATCCTGGAGACAACGATACGAGCTTCCGAAACTGGTAGTAAATGCCAAAATGCCAACCGCAGGCTGCGTTGTTGAGTTTATCCTAAGAGAGAGTCTGAGAATACTCTTCCTCGCAAAGGGTGGGGCAGTGTTGACCAGTGTCTGCTGGTTGGTGTTGTTGGTGTCGTGCAGCGCTTGAACATTCTGTGCAGAAACCCCGCCGTAAAGCTGTCCCGTACGGCGTGTTCTTTTCAGCCGTGGTCGCCATGCCTCTGGTTGTCTAGAGTGGCATCTCTGCATGTTTTGCTGCGTATCAGGGTGCCTTGCAGAAAATACGCTGAGTAGATCAAAAACACAGGGTCAGGCATGGTGCAGGCTAAATAACCATGCAGATGTGTCTTGGATATTGAACATTCTGTTAAGGCGGGGAGCGAAAATGCAAGTGCTGAGGTGCGAGCTGCGGGCACTGGGCAGGAAAGCCGCTCTGCCTTTTCATCTTTAGGGCCATTAGTTTGCGCGAGGAGGGCTCTCTGGCAGTGGCTGTCTGCTGCCTGGGTCCATTTCAGTGGATCTCCAGACCTGCTGCGTGTGTTCCTGTCTGTGTTTATTTCTGTCTCGCTGTGAGTGTGTGCTCCTGTGTGAATACACAACATGTGTAGGTGTGTTTACCTGCATGTTTTTTTGGCGTATTTATATTTGTACCTGTGGGTGCTTGTGTGTCTCGGTCTGCCTACTTGTCTGTGTGTAAGTGTGTAAATGTGTGTGTTTGTAAACAAGAGCGAGTGGCATGAGGGAGGGACTGGCATTCCTACGGGTGGGCCGGCTAGTGGAGTCTATGTGGTGTGTGTGTGTGTGTGTGGGGGGGGCGGGGGCTGGAGAAGGCCAATATAGCCCATTTTCCCCACCCTTGGTCCCCATCCGAAGTCGTGCACGGGACGCTGAAGAGCCGGCCAGCGCCTGGCCCGGAAAGGCTCTTTCGGTTGCAGAGAATGGAATGTTCTCTCTTGCGCTCCAGAACTCACAACAGCTGGGAATGGGAGGAGAGAGAGTTGGGTCAATGTAAAAATAACCTTACCACAGACACATCACCACCTCACCACTGCTTATTTATAAGCCCCCATTTACGCATCAACTGTGCTGCTCGCAGTGTAGCTACAAGGGCTGCACTGTATCCAAAACGCTTATTTTTCTGTAAATTAAAAGTGCGTTTGTACTGTATGTCCAGGTTCGAATGTGGCATGTGGTAACGGGTTGCCCTACATCTGCTTTGCACGGTAAATCCTTTTTTTTCAGCTCTAAAAATCCAGTCTGATTAACCCCTTTGCACAGATGTAGACACCAGCATCTGTAAATTCCTACACTTATATTTGGCAGTATTTGTATTCTGCACAAAGCGGTTAAAGCCAAGACTGCTTCTCATTATCAGATTTTTCACTTCTGTGTCCCTTGTTGACGAGTTCATGGGTTTCAATTGCTTGATCTCATACATTCTAATAATACCTTAATGTTCCAGAATGTTCCTTCAGTTTACTGTGGTCACGAGTTCTATTATTTTCTTAAAAATAAAAAGGATGCCTTTTGGTGCCAAATGTACATGATCTGTTGGGCTCAAAGACAAACCCATAAAATTGTTTAGCTCGAGTTTGCCCTCCTGTGCTTGCGAAACAGAGCACCCTTGTGCTGAAGGAGCCAGTGTTCTAAAGTGGTGGGGGAACTGTCTGTCTGCTCCCACTGGGCTGCTTCTGCAGCTCGGAGACTTGTATTTTTCCATCCGTGTAACACACGGCAAGCACGTATAACAGACGACAGCACTACTGAGCTTTATATAATGGTGATTGGCGGGAGTGCAAATAATATCAAGGATCCAGCTTGGTTTTTTCCAGTTGAGTCAATGAAGGAATCTGGTTGAAGGGGGGTTGGTTTTGATTGGAGGGCGGGGCCCGTCTGCAGGTGTGACATTACTTAGCGGTGTTGTGAATCACTGATGTCCCTCGGCCAGGAAGAATCAAGCCTCATTCAAAGTCTTCCATGGGTGTGTACGTGCAAATTGGCTAATTTCTCCGGCTAACAGGTCCGTTTCTCCTCCCAGATTAATCACTTACAACATGCATTTACATTACTTTTGCAACACAGAAATTAAAATATATTTAGCATTTTTGAACCTTATAATGCATTATGAATGACACTTCTAACAAATCTCTATGAGGATCCAGCACATTAAAATTGATCCTTTGAGGTCATGTCTTGTGGGCTCTTGACCGACTGCGTCATGTTTGCTGAGTGCTGGGTTTGATTTAAGGTGTTCAGTCTCAACCTCATTAAACATTTTGAGGAATCTGGATACGCGATTCCCCACAGGCAATGAATACTGATGTTTCACACAGGTTACAGATGGCTGAAGTTACGCAATAGAAAGTTGGCGTTCAGCAAGAAGTGGGAAAACTGTGTAGATAAAGCGGTCGTTTCAATATTTGCTGTGGATTTAGTTAGAGATATGAGAGCCCCCAGGCTTTTTACGAAAGTAAACAAAGATGAAACAATTTTTCTCCATCTTTATTTGAAAAATTGGTGGAGTTCAGAGGAATGCGTTTTAATGTTCTCCCTGCTCCAGTTTTATATAATATCAGTGTCTGAAAGCAGGTGTACTGGAGACCATGAGACTGCAAAGTGAGAAACTTCAACCAGTGGAGCTGGATTTTTGGGGGTTGGGGGGGTGGTGGAATGATGAATATTCCCTTTTCTGGGCGTACAGGAAATCGAGGAAATCAAATGAACCAGAGCTTGGTTTGACCCGCCTTTCAACTTGCTCTCTAAGCGGGTTTCCCCACCCCTCACCCCTTACCCCGCCCAATCCCTCTGCGCGTGGAAAGAGAGCCTCAATGTTTACAGTTGCATAACCGGTGGGCTGCTTTAGGGCCCGGCTGCGTGATTGGCTGAGGAATTCCCTCCAGCCTCTAGCTGCTTTACACTACACGCCAGGGTGGGCGGGGCGTTGGGGGTTAAGGCTTTGGGCCAGGCCACACCCACTCAGTTTATTGCTTAGGAAGATCTAAACTCTGACCTCTTGCTCAAGCTGCTCATGAATGGAACACTGAAGTGGCCAATTATTGATCCGCACTCTCAACCAGGCGTACTGAAGCCTTCCATCCATAGCTACAAAGGATGAAGAAGTAGAATAAGAAGGAAAATTTTGACAGGAGAGAATGAGAATCTGATATGGCCTAATTTTTACAACCAAATGGCAGCAGATGGAATGCCATTCAAACTTTGCCATGATCCCTGGTTTATCATTTCCTGATGTCTTACTTAAAGGAACAGTCTTACGAACCGGGGGCGTAATTTTCCATTTGATTGGTCCTCTTGAGTCCTTGTGGGGATGCTGAAAGAGAGAGCCAACTCCCTTTTTTTCTGGAAAGATCTTGGCTGATGGAGACAGCTGTTGCCAGCCCTGCCTCTCTAGAGTTAGGCCAAGGACTGCAGGGTCCAGTTACACAACTTCACTGCCCCCCTGCCCTCACACTCACCCCCCGAATACTCCGAAAAAAGGAAAGGAAAAGAAAGTCTGTGGATTCCTACTCGTGTAGCTGACAGTGATTAATGATTACCACATGTTGCTGTCAGACAAAAAGAGCTCTGTGTTCGTTTGTCGCTTCTTACAGCTGGTGTCTCTGCAAATGGAGAGAGAGATGAAAAAACATTTTTGTGTCTGATACACAAGTGAGGTGGATAGCACGCAGGGGTAGTATAAAATAAGACAGGAAACTTAGGCAAGCATTTCCAGGATCTGACAGGTACACATTAGCTCCAGGTCGAGGAATTAACAATTTAGTCATTCCTGGGTGTTGTGGGGGTGGTGTACCCACTCTGGTAAAGCAAGCTAAAGCCTGGATGCTTGACTGGGAAATAGAGTTTTCAGTATCAGAACTCTAGGTTCACATCTTTGCTTCTTTCCAAGTTAGTTTGAGAATATGAGCACGAAGAATCAGCGGCATACGTGTACTCTGCGCCTTTGCATTGCATGCTGGGACTTTTCACATACGCGCAGAAATTTTCACATGTACAGCAGTGGACTGGTGTGCAGTTCATCGCAGCATGACAATGACGGTTCTAACACTGCAGAAAATGACTGATACTGCACTCACCCTGTGCTTGACTTTAGGCCATTTTCCAAACAGCTTTTATTTACATTTACATAAATAATGTTTTCTTATTTGAAAATAAACAATTGCGCCAGCTGGGAACTCTTTCAGGCGGTGTTTGTCAAAATTGCACGTAAAGTATCTGACGTCATTCCTCGTGAGATGCTGGCTTAAGTAAACAGTCGTTTCCTTGACATCTCTCTTCATTACAGTGCAGAACACGAGCGCACATACACACACACACGTGCGCGCGTGTATGCACTCAAGGTCACAAGACTGGCTTACAGAGTCTCCTTGGGGTGGGGTGCAAGTTAACGACCGAATCGCGCCGCCTCCTTTAAATCTGATTTATTTCCCAACGGTATCTTGTTTCTCGGGTCTGGTCCTTTTGTTTGAAAACAACGGAATGTACGGTGGTGATTGAACAGAAAGGAGTGAGGTGATTGCGTAAAAAAAAAAAACTGAATGTGCAGTGTTCCTGGCTGAATACTGCTATAAATCAATTCAGCAGTTTAGTATTGCTGAGTCCTTCAGTGAAATGCTTGTGATTTAGGACTAACTGAGCTCCCAATAACAATTATCAAGGGTAAAATGCATCCTCCCATCAGGTTTAATATTTCTGCTTGCGTGAAATGAGGCTGAAAACATTAGGTGCAAAGGACAATCCCATGTCAGAAGCACATGCACTGACCTTCAGAAAAACTCTGAATGACCAACATAAAGGAATGTATCTTCCCTGTCATTTCTACCATTATCTCCTGGCATGCATTATGAAGGTACATTCTCCTATGGGATACTTCTGCTTCTGAACATAACCTCCAAATCACAAATAGTCCAAATGTGACAGTGCTTTTTCAAAAGGCTGGATTTAGGATGAGGGGAAGGTGATTGTTCTTAGTGAAAGGTTAAGGTTAAAAGTTCAGGAAACAGGATCTGCATTTTAGAAGACAGACGTCATTCGCAAGCGCAAATTTCAAACTTACAACTGGAAACGAGGAATGATGGTGGGTCTGAGTGAAAATCTGCAGTTATGCTTGCCTTACTATACACCCTGGTGTCCTACCCTATGCGGACTTTCTTACTATACTCAGCAACAAAAGTTTCTGTGACACCATTTATGTGTATGTTATAAATGACACGCAAAGATCTCAATGCAATCAATATGTTTATTTAACAGGAGAAACACTGACTTTTCAGTGCCAACGTCACTCAAAACGAAAAATGTCATTTTCATGCGTCATGAAGCACTTGTCTGACGTCTAACCAATTGTGACCTTCACACTTCAATACCGGGTGTGACTTCCTCGTGCCATGATGCAAGCAACGCATCTCCGGCGCATGGACCGAATCAGATGTGGCAGAAATTGCTGTGGGATGTCATTCCAAATCTGACGTTGACGTCGCAATTCCTGGAGTGTAGCTGGCGGGTTATCCAACCGCCGCAAACGTCGATCCATCTCGTCCCAAAGATGCTCGATTGGGGACATGTCTGGGGATCTGGCTGGCCATGGCAGGACATTGACATGTTGTTGCATCAGATACTGCTGTACAATCCTTGCAACGCGTGGTCTGGCGTTATCATGTTGCAGCGTTATTCCGGGACCATGTTGCATCAAAAACGGTACCACCAATGGCCGTAGCACTTCATCGCGATATCTTTGACCTGTCAGATTTCCATCAATAAGAAGCAAATCTGTTCTGTTTCTAGCCGTGATCCCTCCCCAAATGATGACACTACCACCTCCAAAACGATCAAATTCCTGAACACAGTTGTTGGCATAACGTTCTCCACGTCGACGGTATACACGTAAACGACCATCACATCGGTTAAGCATGAATCTTGATTCATCAGTGAAGAGTACAAGATCCCACTGACGTTGGATCCACCGTCGATGTTGTTGTGCCCACTGTAGACGCAGTCGTCGGTGTTGTACTGTGAGTATTGGACGTCTTGCTGGCCGACGTGGGACAATGCCAAAATGACGGAGACGGCGACGGATTGTCTGTGCAGACAGTCGCCTCAAACCAGGTATCGTTCTTGCAGTTATGGTTGCAGGTTGGAATCGATTTCGGAGATGGGTTGTTCGAATCCAGTTGTCCTGTCTGGGAGTGGTTACTCGTGGACGGCCGCTGCGAGGACGGTCTCTGACATGTCTTGTCTGCTGATGACGCTGCCATAAGTTCCAAATGGTGTTTCGGTGGACATTCAGGCGATGAGCAACTTCCCTCTGCGAGGTTCCGGATTCAATCATCCCAATGGCCCTCCACCGATCATTTTCAGACAGTCTTGGCATTTAGAGGGTAGAGTTCCTGATCCGAAATGGCTGTGTTTTCGATAAGTGATGCTTCCGTCGTTCATCAGGCACAATGTGAACATTCCAAAAATTCTCCTCTTTTATTGCCATCCACAAGCAAGATTTACGCACATTTTCACGTGCAAAGTCATTTTCTCGCATTTTCATGATTTCCATTTCAATGTTGTGTTTACGTGTACTGTTTCAGTCTGATATCACCATGTCTGACAATTTCATAATTGCGTTATGAAAAATAATTAACAATATTGGTGTCACAGAAACTTTTGTTGCTGAGTATATTTAAAGACTTCATCTGATTGGCTCCTTTGCATTGGTCCTCGATTAGAAATTAATCTAGGCTATGGCGTCCAAAAGTAACATGAAAAGATTCCCGTTTTTGTTGTATAGTGACACCCGTGGTCGATATTTTGGACCATGTTGGGCGTGATAAAAAGCTGGCTACAACCAACAACCACAGGTTGAGGAATGATGTTCTGTCACTTGTTCTCTTAAGTTGTATGTTTTGCTCTTTATTAGTCATGTTCTGTTCTTTCTGAGAAGCCATTGATTTTCAGCCAATACTGGTGCTCAGTGTGGGCATGTGTGTTGTGACTCACCCCTGTATGTGCAGTGAAAGAACGGAGTTCAACGTGTAGATGTGCCGCTAACCTCGTACACCATGTACAGAAAGGCCCGTGCAGGACCATGAAGCCATGCCTTCCCAGATTTTGCAATCGACGGAAGGGGGGAAAACAAGTCTGTGTCAGCGTCAGGTCATAAATTATCTTTGAGAGTGTGGCAATGTTGAGAAACAAAGGAAGCTTTCTTTTTTTTTTCTTCAGAGATGTGTCGGCTGGGAAGAACTCTCTTTAGGCATTTAAAGTGTGTCCTTTAGGGAAGTGTCATTTAAGCCTGGATGCATGAAGAATTTTCCTTGAAGACAGAGCAGCCTTAGACTGAGCAGTGATGTGCCGACATGCTATTCCTGGACTAACTAGGGCCCCCCAAAAAAATCTCATTAGGACAGAGCTACAAGATCGCTCTTGACACGATTGTCCTGATGGATTTCAGTATTGAAACATCCTACTGCCCTTATTTTGCGCAGACGTCGTCACTACAGTGCAGAGTGGACAGTGACACTGTATAAAAAGGGCTGCAATTACTTCATGTTTCAGACAACATTGGTGCAAATACCCAGAAATTAAAGCTCATTGACTCTTGTTTTCAAATTCAATGTGTGGTAGCACAGTTAGCAATGCAAAAATTCTGGCACTGTCTAAATATTTGCTATCTACAGTATATTTGCATTTCTGGCTTTGGCTATTAATCCCAATTAGCAGCCAGCTTTTGGCACGCTGGATCCCCGGCCCTTTCCAAATTTTGCAAACTGGAGCATACGAGTACCGAGCCCTGCAGATAGTCTCGCATGTTCAATGTCATTTCTGTAATTACTCTGAGGGCATTTTTATCAATGGCAGCAAAATATGGGTCATATTTTAAACATATGGGTCATTTTTTTTTCTTTAACGTCTCCAAGGAATTACTCAAAGCCCAGATCAGTACGGTCCTTATTTCTGCAATGGGCATTCCAGTTTATTCAATACAAAGTAGCCTGCATGTATGAGTCCTTGAAGCAGATTTTAATGGCTTCCAGGGTGGTAAAATCAGCATTAGCCAACAAGAAAATGCTGTTCTATTTTAGTTAACAGTTAGAAGCTACCAGTCCATTTGACTTGCCTTGTCCTATTCAAATACCTGGTTTCGCCATTACATTTACCAAAACATTTTTGTATGTGCCAGCAACTGTGGTTAGTGATCAATAAAGTCAGTTTCCTGTCCAAGTAGGTCTGTTCTTGGTTAGTTATTAAAGTCCGTAAATGAGCAGTAATAGTTCGCTGATAAAAATGTGGTAAGTGTAAAACAAGGACACGCTTGGAAAGGAGGAACCGTGTTGTGAAATAAGTATTCTCTGCTCAACGGCTGCAGCGAAATGTGCACAGATAATGAAGCTCATGCCCTCTGTAATAAAAAAGAGACTAGTAAGCACTATCAGATGTGCGCATTTTTTGTTCCGGTAATAAAAAAGGTGCCATTTAGTTCATTTGGTTCACAGATAATGTAAATGAGAGCTTGAAAAACCTTGAGTGTTTCTGAGCTGAACTTTCTTGTTCAGCTTTGCCTGCCCTTTCGAGCCTCACAAGGAATGATTTTACTTAAGCTCCCCTTCTCACACCCCTTCATCAGCATTCAGGAATTACCGCAACGACAAACAAACTCTGCTCCACAATCACGCGACTCTAGCAGTGGGCTCGAGAAGCCTTCTGAATCAGACCTTGGAAGCCGAAGCAGTAACCTCTGCCAGCAGCAAGTGTCCAAAAATTGCTAGCCAACAGATAGTGCTTCACATTACTCATAAACACTCGATCGTACAACTTGTGTTTGTCCTCCTCGTCTAAAATTGGTTTGCTGAAGAAATTGTACTTTTAGTTAACATTTTCACAACCACAAGAGGCTCAAGTTTAAATTTTCGCAGCGTTCTGACACATATTGAATAGCTTCCAGGAAAATAAAATTTGTAGTAATTTCTAGCATGAAATAAGATATTGACCTAAATGTGAATATTGCAGTTTGTCATGATCAATATTTTGATATCAGCAAAATCATCTGTAATGAAAAAGCAGCTTATTTTAAGAGTTTTCCTTTGACAATAATATTAGATCAGACAATTCCCCTTGCAAGACTTTACACCCCTTTTAGATTTTGTGGCAAGTTCTGCATTCCTGATAGCGAATGAAATGTATTTGACTCTCATGAGCATACAGTTTTGGGATCTGCTTAAGAATCTACAATTTATGAAACTGTGCTGGCAAAATGTGCTCATAAAATAAAGTATGAGCATATAATGTCATTTTGAAGAGTTACAGAACAGGTAGTTTGTATGAAGCATTTAATTTCGAAGGTAATTTTTCTCTGAGATGGTTTCCTGAGCTATAGTTCATGAGTTTTTTCACTGGTACTTGCATTAACAATGGATGATATTCATCAGGTTACAATGAACCCTGCCTTGTTTTGCTGAATTATGTAATATGGTACAGTGCGTCCACCCAGTTTCCTATCATTATTAAGCTCTGTTTTGACATTAGTTATTACGTGAACTTTTGAGTACTGTTACAAGTCTGCAGGATAACCTTGGTTAGGAGGGATTCATTAGAATGTATCCAAAGTCCCCACTCCCTCCCCTTTATATCCAGCGTCTCGGCTGGCATAGGGTGAAACCACGAAAACGTCAGATTTCACTGGTGTCTGGGCGTTTGTAAAGGACAGGAGAGTGGAAAATATGTGCGAAATGTTCATTCATTTTGCAAGTGTTTATAGTTTAAAATGTCAGTGAATCAGAGTTGCATCTGCTGTACTCTGATCAACTTCTTCACCTTTTTTCTTTTTTTGTCTGTGTGCAGAATTCCATCCGGCACAACCTCTCGCTCCACAGCCGCTTCATCCGGGTGCAGAATGAGGGAACGGCAAAGAGCTCCTGGTGGATGATCAACCCCGACGGCGGTAAAGGCGGTAAAGCTCCACGGCGACGGGCTGTCTCCATGGACAACAGCAATAAGTACGCCAAAAGCCGGGGGCGGGCGGCAAAGAAGAAAGCAGCCCTGCAGGCCGCACAGGAGGGCGGGTCAGAAAGCCCGTCGGGCCTGTCCAAGTGGCCTGGCAGCCCCACGTCCCGGAGCAGCGACGAGCTTGACGCATGGACTGACTTCCGCTCCCGCACCAACTCCAATGCCAGCACCATCAGCGGCCGCCTCTCCCCAATCCTGGCTAATCCAGAACTGGACGAGGTGCCCGATGACGAGTCGCCTCTCTCGCCCATGCTCTACTCGAGCCCCAACAGCTTGTCCCCCTCAGGGGGTAAACCTTGTCCTACTGAGCTGCCCCGCCTGGCCGACCTCGCCGGCACCATGAACCTCAACGACGGGCTGACAGAGAACCTCATGGACGACCTCCTGGACAACATCAACCTGGCTCCGTCCCAGCAGCAGTCCCCCGGGGGAGGTAGCGGGGCTGGGGGTGTGGCTGGGGGGGCCGGGGGTCCCATCCAGCGCAGCTCAAGCTTCACTTTTGGCTCCAAGGGAGGGGGGCTGGGTTCCTCCTCCAGCAGCTTCAGCAACTCCATCTTTGGCCCACCTTCTCTGACCGGCATGCGCCAGTCGCCTATGCAGACCATCCAAGAGAACAAGCAGACCACCTTCTCCTGCATCTCCCACTTCGGCAACCAGACCCTGCAGGACCTGCTCAGCTCTGACACGCCAAGCCATGCCGATGTCATGATGACGCAGTCCGACCCACTCATGTCCCAGGCCAGCGCTTCAGTCTCCTCGCAGAACTCCCGCCGGAATCACATCCTTCGCAATGATCCTATGATGTCTTTCACTGCCGCCCAGTCCAGCCAGGGAAGCCCCGGCCACGGAAGCCTCCTCCTCCAGCAGACACAATCCCAGAATTCTCTGCTGTCTGGGGGCAGGGCGGGCCTCTCCATCAACGGGGCTCTCGGGCTGGTAAATGACACCCACAACTTGATTTCTGTCAAGAACCAGCTGCAATCTTCTGGTGGAAACTCAGCCATGCAGGTGGGGTCATTGGACTCGTCATTGTACACGGGCCTCAATGGCAGCCAGGACAAGTTCCCCAGCGACTTGGACCTGGACATGTTCAACGGGAGCCTGGAGTGCGACATGGACTCCATCATTCGCAGTGAGCTCATGGACGCCGACGGCCTGGACTTCAACTTTGACTCGCTCATCTCCGCGCAGAATGTGGTGAACCTCAACGTGGGCAGCTATGCGAGCGCTAAGCAGACCTCCCAGAGCCGGGTGCCCGGCTGAGGGTGGATGGTGAGACGGAGAGGCACAGCAGGTGAGTTCAGAAACCTTTCCAGCCGCATCGTAGGAATGGGAATTCATCTGCGTGTGACTCAAGGACACATCTCCATGTCTGGGTTGTTTAAGTTCAGCTTTTCTTGATGTACCCTTCTTATCATTACTTCACTGCTAATATGGTGGCTTCACACTTGCTTGCAAGTACATTTGAATAACATTAAGATGTTTAATCCATTTTTGTTCTATATACTACTACTACTACTACTACTTCGGTGTGTATGCGCAACCAAG
Source organism: Gymnothorax reevesii (assembly GCA_029721435.1). NCBI lineage: Eukaryota > Metazoa > Chordata > Actinopteri > Anguilliformes > Muraenidae > Gymnothorax > Gymnothorax reevesii. The sequence continues at coordinate 46,410,349 of CM056576.1, forward strand.
TGATTGGATGTAAAGTCCAGTGTAGAGATGCACTGAATTTTCGGCCACTGAAACTTTTCGGCCCAAAAAGGCAAAGAAATGCATTTTTTGTTTTCGACCGAAAGACTTATAACGCTGAAACAATACGGCCGACACAGAATGTTATGATGAAGCAAGCAAAAACCGCGGTCTGCACGCGCCTGTCAGTATGCTTTAAATCAGGAAACGCACAGCACCATCACCACGTTATGGCACTAAAGTCCGCGAGTGCAGAATTGCAATTTCTGTCGGATACTGTCCTGATGCATAGTATAGCAGCTGGTGTTGTGTCCGATTCGGTTGCACATTAAGTACAAACCACATAAAAACGCAAAGCAATGATATCCATAAAAGGCATAGAGTATTCATAGAAAATGGCAATATATTCTCAAGGCATTTGTGTACTATCAGTATTCCATAATGTAACTAGACAACCCCTGGAAAAATATGGAATCACCGCACACGGATGATGTTCATTTACCTTTTTTCCTTCATCACAAAGAAGCAAATAGCACATATGATAAAACAATTATTGTTTATTACCTTGACATGCAGGAGTCATTTAACATTTCACTTTGAAAGTGAAGGCAAAACATGTAGCAAACGCGCAAATCGCAGGAGATGGCAGAGTATTAGAATTTATCGCTTTACAATGCGTCATCTCATCTGTGATACTCTTCCCTTTCCTGAGAACAAAATGCTTCATCTGCACCCGTAACGTTATTCTCCGTGCAATTTTCATAGAATAGGGGCAGCATAATAAGGGGAATTGGGGAAACAGAATTGGACAAAACGCCGTTGCTTCTAATTTCACTACGAACAGGATCACGGACAAAGAAACGCATTTCATAAATGCAGCAGCTTCGGTGAATAAACGCAACCTTGTTTAAAAAGTAAGGCAACGCACAGTATATTTATCAAGCTGCCTAAAACAACACACATTTCATAACCACAATCTGAAGACCTGTTTCGGTGATGGAAGGCGAAGCCTGTTTCCTACGGTTTATGCGGAAGCGAGTGGTCTTTCGCAGACGATTCTCTCTGACCAGTCAGTGGGCTGCTGTAGTCGTCACGTAACATATTTTACAATTTTTCAGCAGCCTGTAACAGCCAGAGTTTTAATTGCAGGAATAGCAGAAGTGAGCCTCAGAATGATGTCAGGTCTTCACATATATGGTGCTGCTTTGATTTCTGAGGATGTAGGCGCAGAAACGAAGTGCCTCTAAAAACATATTTCTCACCCCAATCTCTCATGTCGTTTTTTTAAATCCATGATCTACCACAAAAACCCAAAAATATTAAAATTTCAAACCCTTTTTAGTCCTCTTTAAAGACTGGTGTACTGCAATCTGAGGAAAGTGGATGGCCCTTCAGTGCAAGTGCAAATTTTGAGTAGTGCCTGTAGTGGCAGAGAAATGGGAAGGTGTTGAAGAGGCATTAACTGCAGAATAACCTTAATATACAGCGTTTATGTAAGGGATGAGATCCGACAAGGTACCTATTTTCTGGAAATAATAGAAGACGCGGAGGCCAGTGCATTGGACAGTTGCCATTACGGATTCCATAATTTCCTGATAATGGACATCTTGAAAAGTATCATCCTGCATCAGCCCATTTCACCTACCCCGGTAGACCATGACGATGACGACAATGTCGTAATCAAAACTAGCGATTGCAACCTTCTGTCAGATCGAGGCTACCAGTGCCAGCTGTGAAGAAGTATCTTTTATACAGTTCGGCATATCCGACCCATCATCATAGCCGTAATTAGCAATCCCAGACCTCAGTAAAAATTTCAGAGAGAAAAAAAAACCCAAGTGTCACATTTCACCAAAAATCGATTTCTGTTTGCACATTATTATTCTTTTCCTCCTAGCTATGCATATATTGTTTTCGGGAGTTTTCTTTAGTTCAGTATAATTCTTATATTAATGCTGTCTGATCTTTTACATTTTGGCGACTTATATTTCTCCAAATTCGCGGTATTCTCCTCAGTATTGAGCTCCGGAGAGGTAAGATGAAGCAAGTGGTTTTTTCAATGGTTTTGTAAAACGCAGTAAAATGCTAAAAGCAGGCAAAGATCCTTCTCTGTAGAGATCAAAGATACTATTCATTATTGCTTCGATGGTTTCTTTGGTGTTTATACATTTTTATTTTATTGTGTACGGATTTTTTGTGAAGCATGCTAATTTACCTATCGTAAGTCCAGGCTAATGGAGCATTAGGTGGTTTCTCGTGCGGTTTGCCATTTCTTCCATCTCTAATTTAAAGCAGCAGTCCGTAATTTTGAGGAGAGAAAGGACTTCGCACTAAAATTTGAAAAAAAGCAACTTTGGCATTTCATAACTCTTCAGCGAATGAAGGTAATTTCGGCAACAAGTACATACACCTGTTTTTGCAGCAAGGTCGCTCAATTCGTAGTTAAAAAAAAAAAAATAGACAGCTGTCCGATTGGAAAATGTAAACGGACGAAACCACTTACTAGTCTGAAATGCCGTCGCCCAGTGCAGGTGCATAGACATAGCTATAATGAAATTATTTTTCTGCCCCGAATGCAGCGCATTATTTTATCGCTTTTAGATTGCATGGGGGAGAGAAGCCGTCTCTTCGATTGCCACTTGATTATTCGTGAATTGAAAAACTTGTTAATAACGGAAACCCATCTAGAATTAGCCAGGATTAATTATTTTCAAAAAAAAGGAGGAATATTAGCCCCGGATTTTTCAGGTCCAACGACACGCTTGCCAACAAAGGAGCAGAAATAAATCATGTCGACATAAACAGTAATCTACAGCAGTATGTATTCATTAAAAAACCCAGCACACACTTATTTCAGGAAATTACCCGTTTTTTGAGTTTGAATGGCCAGTAAATCATGTATGTCAGCATTTAGCTGTGAGAGCACAGAAACGTTACACATATTTATAAGGACAACAACACAACTGATAAGACTGCCAGGTCACTTCATAAAGAGATTTTCTGCTGCTTTCTAAAAAAACAATGCCAGTAACGTTTGCCCCAGCATCTGAAACAGGCTAACGTTAGTTCGACTGCAACATGCACTGCGGAGTACTGTAACAATTACAAGACTCTGGCTATTCGAACAGCTACTGTGCTTGTAAGCGACGTTCACTCGCTTACTTGCAGAGCGAAAATGAATTGATGCTGGTAGGGCTGGGGTTAGTTTGGTGATCATGTCAGCGATGCCAACTCGCTTATTTGCAAAGCAAAAACGAACCAACAAATAGGCTATAGTAGGGGTTTACCTGTCAAGGAGAAAAGTCGCAAACTCCGCCTCAGTTTTTAATCCTTCCAGATCACGGAGTTCCTTCCACTTCTAAAAATCCACTCCGATGTTCACTCTGGTTTTATCCTGGGTTTTGTTAAATTCTTTCTTTTGCACTTTTTTTTCTTCTGGCTTCCTTTTTTACTTGTCTTAGCCATGTGTGCCGTTTCTGGTAACTGAGGTAACGGTATTTTTTTCCTCGCTGATGGCTCTAAGCTCCTGGACCCGCTCTCGGAGATATGAACTTGACTGAGCACTGGCATGAACTGAGGAGGAAGGGGGAGGGGGCTGTCTGCAGCGCGTGCATGTGCACTGTTTGACGGCTGTCAGACACCATCGGGGCTCTAATTGGTTCTTTCTAGTCGGTCCGAACGAATATTTTAAATTGCAGTAGGAGCATTAGGTGGGTTGAAATTAGCCTTTTTTTAATTACAGAGTACTAGTTTTATGTAATACTGTCAGTACACAGTGACGGTTTTGCCAAAAATGACAAAAAGTTACTTTTCTAAAACTTACAGACTGCAGCTTTAAAGCTGTGCTTGTAGAAAGGTGACAAGCAGAGTTGCTGTACTGACATTAATGCGTTACACGCAGGTACGTGAGCTCGATTTCTAAATTACCTCCGCCATCTAAGGTAAAAGGAGGTCGTGTTTTCAGTCCCGTTAAATGGAAAATATTACGGCATGCTGTATACTCAGCTAGTACTAATCTCTGCTGTGGATAGCTGGCGATGTAGAAACGTGATATGCGAAGTTGCAGTACTGATATTAATGCGTTGCACGCAGAATAAAAATTTGTTGGCTGGCAAGAGAGGAGTGGCCTCTGCCTTATTATTAATTACAGACAACACAACGCTGAGCTATAAGACTGGCTATATAAGGATATCAAATTGTCTATCTCTTAAAAAGAAATTCATTACTTTTCAAATTCACAATGTTACGAATGTGTTTTCGGTATGTACAAAGTTTTATTATCATAAAAATCAAAAATAAAAAATTCAGGGGTCTCTTACCTCTCATCTCAATATATCTGAACAAAAATGGTTCTCTAGAGGCCTGATGGTGGAAAATCTCTTTACCTCCTCTCTTTCAACATTAGGGTTATTTAAACTTACTACATCTTAGGACTGGGTGAGGATGGATGGATATTGGCTTGGAAGCAGTAGTTAAAGCAAATCTGCCTTTTTAAGCTTGGTATTTGTACAGGTAACTATGGTAACTGATACAGTTGTGAGCTTATCAAAATAAAATGCATGTATGGGCAATAGGCTATATTTTTTGCAACACACTAAAGGCAGTCTACAAGCAAAGGACAGGACAGGACACCAGGACAGGTAAAGAATGGAGTAGGTGGCTTAGTGCTAGCTGGTACCATTACATGCACAATATGAATATACTAATGGAGCAAAGAAGAAATAAAACGGGGTGCGAACACATGTACAGTTAAGACTGAAGTACAATGGGAGCTGGTAGGTGAAAAATATGCCTGCCAAAGAAATGGCAGGAGTGCAAAAATAGTGTGTGCTGGAGAATTGGCGGGAGTGACTGATAGTGCCCATGTGTGGCTCATTGGTATATGAGTGTTTATTTATGATTTATTCTAAATATTAGAAATGCTCTCAGTGTTGTGTCAACTCAGATTCATGCTTTCTTCTTTTTTGTTTGACAATGCAAAATTACCAGTATCCTACTCAAGTCAGACGGGGAAGTGGGAAATGTTTATCATACACTGTCGTCAGACAAGCCTGGCATGCCAAACTAACAGGCAGTTAAGCAATTCCAGTACAATTAGTCAACAAATAATCAAAATTAAATAGATTACATTAGCCTGTTGAAAGTGCGTGACAAATCGATGCCAACACCTGATGGCTGTAAGCCACTTTTCAGCGTGACAATTGCCGCTGTATTTAATGTGAAAATACCCAGTTGAAATTAGGCTTCTCTCCCGCTCTTTTTAGGCTGACTGTGTAAATTACGTCTGAAGCTTCTCCTGTTACTGAATTTTTCCAATTGATCGTCAACAAATTTCTAATTCAACTGCTAATTTCATTGAAAAGAGGTTGAAGTTTGCCCTCACGGAGTAGCAGAAGGGAAATAAAAAAAAGTCCAAACCTTTATAATGTTGTTTGGATGTCTCAGCAATATTGGACTGTTTTATTCAGGTAGGATTTTGTAAAAGGGGCAAACTAACTTCCAAAAAAACGGTAGCTTCAGCATCCATCCCAAATCAATTGATCACCGAAAGCTGAAGTCTTAGTTTGCAGTCGTTCCTCGTTTGTTGAAATTTTCATCAATTTTCATTGAGTTGAAAAGAAAAATTTCCACTATTTTTTTCATCGGATTTTGGTCATGTGAAAAAAACCTTGAAAGAATAGCCCAGGATTTACCCCTTTTATTCAGACTGATAAATGTCCATAATTTTGGCTGTAGTGCATTAATTTAGAACTGGGAACAGACATTTTCTCTGGAACTACTTGGGTGTCCAAGTATTAACAAATAATTTTAGCCAACATCAAAGACACTGAACCTCTTCACCCTTTGCAGAGTAATTTTTTGGAATACTTTATTATAGTAGTTCTCATCATGCTTTCTCATAAGTCAGTGTTCTAGAACATCCCGAGAACACTTCAGATTATAAGAGATATTGTGACATCAGCATTTGGATGCTGAGTTAAGAACGTTGTGATCACTTTCATGAACTTAGGTCAAGCAAGATGACATCTTGTGTGCGCGTCACACTTCGCATAATACCGCATTCCTTGTATGCTCCCCTTCCACCTGCATAGGATTTCTGTTCCCAAAAATTCAAATTAAGGTAAAAGAAAAGCTAATTGATGACATTCTAATATGATAACAGAACATTACATGATGGTTGAAGACTTCCAGAAATGGCAGGAACTAACTGGGGGAGTTTCTTTAGGAGGTGACAGCAGATAATACTTACGTACATACTTGAACATTTATTTATTTAAATAAAGCTGAAGTTTTTGGGACTTTTTGTTCATATCTCCTATTCTTCCGAAACTATACTGTCCTGCTCTGGAAGTAGTGGTCCCACCAGGAAAGTACAAATATGAACACATATCTTCATCTCAAATCTGGACCTATTTCTGCTAGATCTTTTTCTCTAAATCTCTAAATAGATCTGTTTTGTCATTCTTCTTAATTTCACAGATCCTGACTGTGATGCAAGACCCACTACAATATCCTTTGCCAAACTAGCGAGCAGCATGATGTGCAGACGACGGCCCCGAATACAGCAGGAAACCTCCCGAGATCCATTCCTCGCGTCACCAGAAACCCAACTGGCACAGATTCAAGAACATTTGCTTCAGCGTTTACAAATTTCCCTACAACAGCACCAAACAAACATTAAAAAAGGACAAGAAAGGATGAACTTGTTTTAAAATTATGCAACCTTGTTTCCAGAAATAACATGTAATAAACCATGCGTAGATGTCAGAAAGATATAGTTGTTCTTGAAAAAAGAAAAAAAGAGCTTGTGAGTGTAGTGTAGCCCTTTCCAGTAGTTTCTGTAAGAAGTGATGTGGTGTTCTCTCATACAGTGGTTTCTGGGAAGTTTTCGTTCGAATATCTTCCTATTTTTCCTACACTCTTTTAATGTTTCTGTAAGTTGTCACTGTTTCTCATTCAACCTTTAAACTTTCTCCCCTACTATTTACCTGCTGCTCTCCAGTTTTCAGACCAGGAACCCAAAGCCAGGGATGTAAATTGTTCGGAATTTGGTGGACTTCAGCTTGTTTGTCGTTAGTTCTTCTCATAGCCTTATTAACTTTCTTTTGCTCTTAGCCCATATTCAATTTAAATCCTATTATTGGCCACCTCCCCTTACTTGCCAAGATGGTCAAACCCCCCTCCCCCAATCCCAAAAAAGTATAATCCAAACTACAAATATAGGAGAGATTGTAACTATGTTTAAGTGTAAAAATAAACATCTTTAGAGGTTCTGTGTGGTAAATATGAAGTGCTATGAAATGGGTCCCATTTGGAGGTTTATGGGGACTAAAGAATATGTAGCCAAAATATGTTTCAGCTTTGTGTACACTTCTACACCATATTGGGTGCTAAATAAACAGTGTTCAGTCTGTCCATGCAGGCTTTGTGTTTTCCAGTTAACAGAGAAAGTAGTGGTGATTTAAAACTATATATACACAAATAATCGTAAGAAAGATATTGCAGCATTCCAGGTGAGTTGCCACCTGAAAGCAGTTTTAGTAAATCATCAATAAGCTATCTTGTACATTGCCAAATTACTTGAACATGTGAGAGATGCTGGCAGCCAAAAAAAAAGAAAAAGAGAAACTAAAGCATAACATATGAACAGGGAAATTAGTTCAGCTCTCGCTGTTGCAGATGGTGGAAATGAGGAAATTTCATATATGCAACTGAACCACTGCTCAGGGTGCGAAAAGCCTGTTGGACATCAGAAATGGATTTTATTTCTGCACCCTGGCTTTTTTTCCCCTGTAAGACACTGGTGTTGACTAAGCTTTGGTCTGTTAGAAGAGGAGATTATGATCTTTTTTTTGTGATCTTTTTGCATTTATGTGGAGTTTTCAGCCTGTAGATATTTCGGGAGCTGAAAACCCCAGAAGCTGTGGAAGCCCTACACGAGATACCCCGAATTTCTCTTGTTTCCTTCGAGTTGAAATAGATTATTGAGTGTTTTTTCCCTGTAGTACCTCCATGCTTCTGGATGTGTCCATGTATTTACGCATACTTGCCAATACATTGCTTGATATATCCTCTTTGGTGCTTTCATGCATTTGTGTTGTGCTTACTCTCCAAATGGTGCTATAGTGAGAGCACTGTAAAACTGGGCAGCAGAAAAGCGGAGCTTAAGAGTGAGAAGGATGATCAAACTGGTCGTGCAATGACTTCAGCCACAGTAACTGGTGTCATTTGAGCAGAAATGCTCTGGTTTTACCATGTGGTGAAGATGGTGGAAGTTTTCCATTTTGTAAAATAGTGTGAAGCTTTGCAGACATGAAGCAGAGGAAGCCTATAATGCATGGTTTTAGGTAAATGCATCTCGCTGTGCGACCTGAAGCTGAATGCATGATCCCTCTCCACTTTTGCCACGCGTACACACACATTCACACGCACACACCCTCACACACTCCCCCCAAAGTGAATCAGCAGCTTTAGAGAAGCTTATACAAATGTGTCAGATCTTCCTGAAAAAACTGTCCATGAACATTGAGCACCTATTTGTTCTATCAGTACAGGTTCTCCCCTTCCTCTATCCACCACCTCTGAACCTCACCATTTTGCCATTGAAATGTATTTCTGCGAAAATATGGTTACAATGTCATATCTGCCATTCAAGGCATTACAGTCCTAGATTTTTTTTTGGTCCTTGTCTCTTATTAAGGTAGTATTATACACAAAATCCCATTTAAAAGACCCTGGGTTGGAGAAAAACAACCAGAAATGCCAGTTGTCGATGCCACCTTAAATTACTTTTCTAGCACTGCTGAAGGGGAAACTGTTGGGGTGGGGGCAGCTTTTATTTATTATTCTAAATGGAAGTTTTCTGGATGGCTTCAAAGTAGGCGAGTGGTGATTAGATTTGGCACAGGCCTGGAGTGAAATACAATTCCCCTCCCCCCTTCCCTCCCCTGGACAGCGCCCCCAAAATCAGCCAGTGAGCGAGCAGCAGTCCTGGATCACTGCCTCATCACCACGCAACAAGAGCACATTCAACAGGCTGAGCCTTTTCCTTTTTTGTTCTTACTTGCCTTCTTTTCTTCAGGCAGCACAAAAGGATAGTGGCAATACAGTCTTGTTGAAGAATGCAGTACAGTTCACTAATAGGGATTCGTTGGAAGGAGACGATCAAAATCGCGTCATTTAAACACCAGAAAACTTCTCTTTAAATGGCTGAAGCTTCTCTAGTGCCTGTGTCTGAAGTACCCCTGATTCTCTTCCCCAGTAAGCCCAAGCCCTCCATTGTAAATGCATAGATGCATCATTGATCAAAGGAAACCTATAAACACCTCACAAATCATATTGGGGCTTGATAATAGAGGAAAATATTAACAAGTGGTCCAGCCACATGTGCACGTCTCTTTCGCAATACTCACCAGTACAGCAACACACAGAAGCCGACATTCTACCCCAGAAAAACAGAACACTTTGTTTCATTTCCAGTATTTCCATTGCTGAATTGGGGTGGAGCTAGTCTTATTAGAATCTTCCGAACAGGATCCATTAATGCATCAATCAAGGGCTGCGTTAATCAAACCTTCCCATCCCCTGTAGTTAAACTTCCCACTCAAATGAAGATATTAGCCAACACAATTCCAGGTGTGAAATACACATCAGTTTGGTGCTCAATCTCTGAACTTCACCATATTGTAAATGTAGACTTGAATGTCATTTCCCAGTGGTGCTTTTATATTTTGATGTAATGTTTTACACCCACCTCGAAAGTCAGAAGATGCTACTACCTTAATAAAAGATCATTCATGTCAAATTTTTAACCTCTCATCCTTTTTCACCACCACTCCTACCCTCTTTAATCGCCTGTAGTAATTGCCTCTTTACTTGTTGTTAGCGTGAACTTTCCTGTGTATCCCACTATGAATTCTAATCTAGTTTGTATAAGAAATGGTGAGCATGTAAATAAAGCTCAGTGAAGCTCTACAGTTTGGCTTGGCCTTAGTTTTTATTTATACTTTTGTCTCTACTTGTTTACCGGTCATTTAATTTGTTCTGAATATGGTCAAGTGAAGGGATCAGCAAATCTCAGTCCTCTGGCCAGAGAGCTGCTGGTTTTCCACCCTCCCTTGAACTGGGAATGAGATGCATGGAATATCAAGACAGCCAATCAGCAGCACTGTGTTTCTAGCCCAAGGCTGAGTCTGAATAGTCAAAAAATTACGTTCTTTCCACTAATTCCAAACCACTTTTCTTTAACCTTTGTGAAAAATGTCATAAGGTAAAAGGGAATTCCTAATGGCCTAGGAAGACAACCGCACTAATTAAAGAATCCGAATGCCCTTACACTAGGCAACATGATCATGAGCCCTGCCCATCGTATACATTTCCTAATGCATTTGACCGAAAAAATGGTCGCTGCTTTAAATATTGCTGCTCTGCAGAATTGTGGTATAGCATTATCTCCTTTCTTTTCAAAAAGAATGGTTCTGTTTACCCTGCGCTAAAGGAGGTAAATCTGGTAGCAGTGAAACACCTTTCCTTAACATCTAAAGAATTTGAATGCACTTATCATGCCTGCCACGTAATTATTGCCAGATCATGTTTTAGGAGTGAAGCACTTTCCTAGGCAAAAAAGACTATTCTGACACAGCCCAAGTAGCTCATTGCTTCCATCTTGTGAATAAATTAAATGTCGCTAAGACAACAGTAATTACCTATGGCCTTTTAAAATCACTGGCATTACCTAAAACCGGATGATATTAAAAAGTGATCCACTGTGGACCACCATCACCCGTCAATGAGATGTTTCTTTCCTCATGATTAATGGTCTGTGGTGTTTGTGGGGGAGAAAAAAACAAGATAGCTAATATTCACCTCAAGTTCCAGGAAACACACCTGAAATAACCCGAGGGCAGACTGCAATAAACAGTGATGTCCAATATATAACATCTGGACATAACTGTTTATTGCAGTCTGCCCTCGAAATAATGAGTCTCATTTTGTACTAATTTTTCAAAGCCCTTGGCCCTTCACAAACTCCTTGAGAAACTCACTCCAGGATGAGACATTTCCTGCTCGAGAATTTCCTGGATATTTATTTGGGTTGTGCTTTGCACGCAGTTCAGGTGCACGGAGGACAGGAAGTTGAGGACTGGACTCAGGTGCAGGGATGGACTTGGTCGTTTACTATGCCTACTACTCAGCAGAAGGGACAAAGAGATACAAAATAACACAGGAATCGAAGTTCCTTGATAAAAGCTATTAGTAATACAGGCACAACATAGACTGCAGTAACAATGTATTAGATATAGAAAACAAACAGGAAGCCAGAATCCTTAATATTAAGTGCTGGATAAAAACAATAAATAGCATCAAGTTAGATTTAAAGTTTTATACACGTGAAACGAGGAGAATAAGTCTAAATCAGACTAGGAATGCAACACCGGTACATAGAGACGAGACTACTCAATGACTAAATGCGGAGCTCGGTCTTAAATAGCACACTGGTACCGTACAGTGGAAATGAGAAACAGGTGCAGGAGATAGTTAAATAATGTGAGAAATACAGTCTGGGTCTTAGCACACCAGGTGCCTGCACGACTAATGGCGTGGTCTTACAATATTAACCGGCTTTCAATAGTAATTCACCAAATCAATAAAGATGAACTTGCTTGCTATACAGAAAGCAGCTGCCCCAATGTTTAGTTTTGCCTTGCATGTTTCGACCAACCTTTGCCTATAACGGTGCCTCATACATTTTCAGCAGAAATCTGCTCCCAAGTTAAACCACGATGACATGGGCTTAAGCCAGGAGCCCAATGTAACTGAATGGTTTGAGGTTGGGCTGGATGCTTAAATATGTGAAGAATAGAGGAATCTAAAGGCAATGACTGCATTAATTCAGGATGCAAGGTACTGTAAACCCGTTACTTCCGTTTACGAAGAGGTACAGGTGGAATTAGCTTTGGTAGAATTGGCTATGATCCGGTTTTCGGTGGTCTCTCCCCGGCAATTAGCAGCACACATTTTAATTACTGCAGTGAAAACACAGGTGCTTCCACAGTTACATCTGACACTTAAGCCAGTCTCTATGAGAGATACATAACTTCTAGTATAAAGGTCAAGCCAGTTGGGCAACACTAAAATCATAAAGTCAATACTGTGGGTACATGCTAGTTTTAGAAATGTTAATCAAACCATCTAAACCATTACAGGCCTTTTTTACACAAATTCCACAATCTCTAGAAATGGGAGCAAGCTGAAACAGACACGAATTGACTGATTATTGACTTGCCTGTTGTTTGGAGTGCTGAAGATAGGCAGCCAAACAGATTATTGGTGCACTGAACAGAATCAATAGGGTCAACCTCTGCTCTCTGTCCTACAACATACTCCAACGCCCTAAAGCTCAGCGATCGATTTCCTCACTGATTCACACCCAAGCTAATTCTCTGAACGCACTTGTCAGGGGTGAGTGTCCCAGTAATGTTGGATCTTGCAATGAAAGAGGATGTTTAACAAAGAACTCTAGCAACAAACGCTCTCTCATAACGCAGCAAGTACGCCTTTACAAAGCACTCTCATGCAAAAGCATTTCTAACTGAAATCGATGGAAGAGTTTGAATTTTTCTGGTATTAAGTCAAATAACACTAAACAATTGTCATATACTTGGATTTTCAGAAAGCGTTTGTCACAGTACCGCATGAGAGACAATTTTTTTAAATGAGGATTCGAAACTGGTGACAGGACAGGACACAGAGTTGTGGTCAGAAGGATCTCATCTGAGCTAAGTATGGTGGGAAGTGGAGTCCCTGGGGGATTAGGGTTGGGACCCCTGCTCTTCCTCATCTACAGTAGCCTAACCCTTAAAGTGCTAAGCACCGGTATAGTCACGCGAGGCACAAAATACAAACCCCAATTCCAATAAGGTTGGGACTTTGTGTAAAACTTGAATAAAAACAGAACACAATCATTTGCAAATCCCCTTCGACCTATATTCAACCAAGCACACTACAAAGAAAAAATATTTAATGTTCAAACTGATAAACTTTGTTTTTTTGGAAATATTCACTGATTTTGAAATCAATGCCTGCAACACGTTACAAAAAGGCTGGGAAAGGGGCAACAAAAGACTGGTAAAGTTCAGGAATGCTAAAAAAGCACATTTGGAATAATCCACAGGTGAATAGCTTAAATGGAAACAGGTGAGTGTTATGATTCAGTGTAACAGGAGCATCCCAAAAAAAGGCTCAGTCGTTCACAAGCAAGGATGGGGCTAGGTTCACCACTATGTGAACAACTGCATGAGCAAATAGTCCAACAGTTTAAGAACAACGTTTCTCAATTTGCAATTGTGAGGAATTTAGGGATTTCATCACTTATAGTCCATAATATCATCAAAAGGTTCAGAGAATGCAGAGAAATATCTACACTTAAGCAGCAAGGCCGAAAACCAACATTGAATGCCCGTGACCATCAGTCCCTCAGGCGGCACTGCATTAAAGACCGATATCATTCTGTAAAGGATATTACCATGTGGGCTCAGGAACACTTTGGGAAACCATTGTCAGTTAAATGTCCCCTATTATGCTGAATCTGTTTAAAATATTTCCAATGGGTCTTCAAAATAATGTTAAGAATTCAGTAACAAAAAAAAAAAAAAAACACACACATCCAGGCCTAGTGAGACCTCTTCTCTCACCCCAGGGCTCTGCCGATGCTGGTCGGCGGTGGTCGGCGCCGACGAGCACTTGGAATGCACCGACCAGCACTGGGAATCCACCGACCACCACTCAGCCCAGAAAGTGCTTTTTCCGCAAGGCACTATTTTTTCAAAGATTAGTTAAAACGAATTCATCCAGTGTCCAATAAAACCGCAAGAAACAAAACATAAATGACCCTAAATATGTCCACTCCCCGCTTTATGTTATTATCAGAATAGCGAACTTTCGTTTTCGACCTGACATAGCCAATTCGCTGGAATCGTCTGCGGTGGGCGTCATAGCAATCTGCCTATTGTACGTGCATTAAGCTTGGATGCGGCTATTTGTGATGGTTGCTGGAATTGGACGCCAAGAGCAGCGGCCGGAAATAAAAGGCAACACTCACAGGATGCTGAGAGACCAAAAATGGATAAAAATAACGGGACTCACGCTACCAACGGACCTGACGCCGCCTGTGGTAGAAAACAGGCGAGCTCGAGGAAAGACAAAAGAAAAGGGAAATAAACCAAAGATTCCCTTGCTCACTAACACTATACCTGTTATTCAACTAAGTTCCTGACAATAATCTCTCTAGAGACCTTACCGGCTAAAGTGTCAAAGAAAGACTGGCACTTTAGCAACGAGAGCGAGGCGAAATAGGAGCTTAAATAGAGTCCGAGCCATGAACCCAATCAATGCCAGCGGGCCCAGGAATCCGATAGGGAGCAAACGATATCGTCCCGGACGAGAGCAAAAAACAGAACTACACGCCTCTCGACCAGAATGCGGCGCATGGTATAAACCGGCCCCTCCCTAAACTATTCGCGGTGGCGGCAAGGGCGTGTCGGCGGGTGCCAGGACGCTTGTGCTAACCAGCTTAATCCACGAGGTGTGGAATGACGGATGTATGCGTAGAGATCTCGTGAGCTTCAACTGGACCGTAACCGGATTGATCTTGCGCACAATCTTGAACGGGCCGATATAGCGGGGCGCCAGTTTTTGTGATTCTACCTTCAAAGGGAGGTCCCGAATGGACAGCCAAACTCTGTGCCCCACCCGATAAGACGAGGCCAAACAAAGCCTTCTATCAGCTAAGGATTTTTGTTTGCGCCCCGAGCGCAACAGCGAAGACCGAACCTTAGTCCAAACCGACCGACAGCGCCGAATGAACTGGTTAACTGAGGGAATCTCGGAATCATTCTCAGTCTCTGGAAATAGTGGGGGTTGGTAACCCACTTAGGCCTCAACTGGGGAAAGCCCTGTGGAGGAATGACACAACGAGTTATGAGAATACTCGGCCCAAGCTAAAAATCGACTCCACGATGAGGGATTATCCGCTGCCAAACATCGGAGAGTGTTTTCAAGAGACTGATTGGTCCGTTCTGCCTGCCCGTTGGTCTCCAGGTGAAACCCCGAAGAGAGATTCACTGTGGTCTCCAACTGCTTACAAAACGCCTGCCAAAATCTGGCCACAAACTGAGGGCCTCAGTCAGACACGACATCTTGCGGAAGCCCATGCAACCAGAACACATTGTTGACCACAAGATGCTCTGTCTCCCGTGGTGAAGACAGCTTGGGTAGCGCGACAGAATGAGCCACTTTAGAAAAACGGTCAACCACAACTAAAATGACCATGCTGCAGTCAGATACTGGCAGCCCCGTAACAAAATCTAACGCGATATGCGACCAAGGGCGCCTGGGAACGGGCCAAGGTCGCAGCAAACCAGCAGGAGGGAGATGGGAAGTCTTATTCCTGGAACAGATGCCACAGGCAGCTACAAACTCCCGAATGTCCTTCATCATCTCTGACCACCAAAAACGTTGGACCAGGAACTGCTTGGTCCGATGGGCTCCCGGGTGCCCCGCCAAGCAGGAAGCGTCTGATGTGCTGTTAGTGCTCCGACAGTGTTGAAGAAAAAATCAAAATGTCCTCAAGATAAATAAGACGAATTTCTCCAACATCTCTCGGAGCACGTCATTGACGAATGCCTGAAACACCGAGGGGGCGTTAACCAGCCCGAACGGTAAGACCAAATATTCGTAGTACCCGTCATGAGTGTTAAAAGCCGTTTTACATTCGTCCCCCTCCTGAATGCGAATCAAATTATACGCATTACGAAGATCTAGCTTCGTAAAAAATGACGCCTCCTGCAGACGTTCAAACGCGGAATTTATTAACGGAAGGGGGTATCGGTTTTTAATGGTGATTTTATTCAAACCCCTGTAATCAATACATGGTCTCAGACCACCATCCTTTTTCCCCATGAAAAAGAATCCTGCTTCGGCAGGGGACGTGGACGACCGAATAAAACCATTGGCGAGAGCCTCCTTGTATATATAATAACCGCCAAAAAAGATATAAGTTGGCATTTTTCTGTTTATGCGGTTGCTATGGTAACTGAGCAAGCTCATTAAAAATGCAGAAAACGTCTGTCACCGATTTCTCTTTAACTCTATGATAGAATTCAGTTTTTCTTTCATCATTTAAAAGCCATTGCTTATCCAAATGCAAAAACATAGCCATTCTTTGCCCAGGGTATCAGTTTTGCGATTTTGGGGCATTTTACTCAAATTTTGAAATCATTTTGCGCAGAATCGGACAAGTACTCAAAATATTCAAAATATGTAACAGATAGGCAAAATTTCCCTTTGTCATAAATCTAATGAAGTACAAAACCCAAAACCAGTGGAGTTGGCACGTTGTGTAAATCGTAAATAAAAACAGAATACAATGATTTGCAAATCCTTTTCAACCTATATTCAATTGAATACACTGCAAAGACAAGTTACTTAATGTTTGAACAGGTAAACTTTGTAATTTTTTGCAAATATTAGCTCATTTGGAATTTGATGCCTGCAACATGTTTCAAAAAAGCTGGCACAAGTGGCAAAAAAGACTGAGAGAGTTGAGGAATGCTCATCAAACACTTATTTGGAACATCCCACAGGTGAATGGGCTAATTGAGAACAGGTGGGTGCCATGATTGGGTATAAAAGCAGCTTCCCTGAAATCCTCAGTCATTCACAAACAAGGATGGGGCCAGGGTCACCACTTAGTGAACAAATGCGTGAGCTGATTGTCGAGCAGTTTAAAAACAACATTCCTCAACAAGCTATTGCAAGAAATTTAGGGATTTCATCATCTACGGCCCTTAATATCGTCAAAAGGTTCAGACAATCTGGAGAAATCACTGCACGTAAGCGACAAGGCTGAAAACCAACATTGAATGCCCGTGACCTTCGATCCCTCAGGCGGTACTGCATCAAAAACCGACATCAGTGTGTAAAGGACATCTCCACATGGGCTCAGGAACACTTCAGAAAACCACTGTCAGTAACTACAGTTCGTCGCTACATCTGCAAGTGCAAGTTCAAACTCTACAATGCAAAGCGAAATCCATTTATCAACAGCACCCAGACACGCCGCCGACTTCGCTGGGCCCAGGCTCATCTAAGATGGACTGATGCAAAGTGGAAAAGTGTTCTGTGGTCTGACGAGTCCACATTTCAAATTGTTTTTGGAAACTGTGGACGTCGTGTCCTCCGGACCAAAGAGGAAAAGAACCATCCGGACAGTTATAGGCGCAAAGTTCAAAAGCCAGCATCTGTGATGGTATGGGGGTGTATTAGTGCCCAAGGCATGGGCAACCTACACATATGTGAAGGCACCATTAATGCTGAAAGGTACATACAGGTTTTGGAGCAACATATGTTGCCATCCAAGCAACGTCTTTTTCATGGACGCCCCTGCTTATTTCAGCAAGACAATGCCAAGCCACATTCTGCACGTGTTACAACAGCATGGCTCCGTAGTAAAAGAGTGCGGGTACTAGACTGGCCTGCCTGTAGTCCAGACCTGTCTCCCATCGAAAATGTGTGGCGCATTATGAAGCGTAAAATATGATAACGGAGACCCCGGACTGTTGAACAACTTAAGCTGTACATCAAGCAAGAATGGGAAAGAGTTCCACCTGAAAAGCTTCAAAAATTGGTCTCCTCAGTTCCCAAACGTCTACTGAGTGTCGTTAAAAGGAAAGGCAATGTAACACAGTGATAAAAAGGCCCCTGTGCCAACTTTTTTGCAATGTGTTGCTGCCTTTAAATTCTAAGTTAATGATTATTTGCAAGAAAAAAAAGAAGTTTCTCAGTTTGAACATTAAACATCTTGTCTTTGCAGTGTATTCAATTGAATATAAGTTGAAAAGGATTTGCAAATCATTGTATTCTGTTTTTATCTGCGATTTACATAACGTGCCAACTTCACTGGTTTTGGGTTTTGTAAAGTACAGCCCAAATTTCATTGTTTTCAATGATAAATAAAAAAGTTATGGCTGCCACAAACATGAGAAATGTAGAAAAAGTAATACCTTAGGAAATCAATGGAAAATGAATTAGACTACATTGAAAAGCTGAGTTCAGTTTTTAATCCTTGTTGCAATTAGTGATTATTAAAGGTGGGTTAATATGGAATATTTTCATTCAAAAAATTTTTTTGGGAAAACTAATCAAATTTTGCCCATTTAACCCCAGATCACCCCTTAACTTCCTGTCCAAAGTTTCCATTGGGGATATAAAAATTATTGGACCTACGCGACTGTTCAAAGGTGGGAGAAAAACTAGATCCAGGTGACATTCCTTAAATTGTTTCTTGTACTTTCATATTATTACAGGACAGAGTATGCAGAATTTTATTAATAGCAAATTTAATTCCCATGTCGTTTGATAAATGCACTATAAATGTCATTTCATGGCTTATCAATTGACATTTAGAAGTGTTTGCTTATTTTCCTAGATGGCGAAATTTTCCTTGCCATAGAAAAATCCTTATATTTTATGGCAAAGGCTATTCCCCCAACCATTGAGAGATATCATTAGGTGAAACTTTTTTGCACCATTTGAATGATGTCTTTGATTTATCAGTGGAATAAGAGCAACCTATTCCACCAAAAAATGGGGGAATAGGAGAAACCTCCCCCCCCCCCCCCCCGTTCCACAAATGGTGGTGGAATAGCCACTTTGATACTTTATTAGTTCAAAACGTCGTCACTTTCAACTAAAGTCATCAGATGCCATATCCAGAGGTGTAAAGTCCGGGTTCAGAAAGTAAAAATCCTCCCCAGAACTTAATCCAACCACCTGGATTTACTTAGGACAGGAGATAGAGCCAATATGAGTGATCAGCTCATTCTATGGGAGGGAGAAAAACTTGGCAGGACTTTTACTTTCTGACCCCTGGATTTTACACCCCTGGACATATCCCCCCGGCCTCTGCAATCTAATCTCAGAAATCCCAAAATATCCAAAGGCACCAGTCTAGACCCTAATTAATAATACAGCAAGTTTCGTTAAAAAATATTGACCGGTATTCACATTCTGCTTTGCAAACTAAATAATTACAAACGGACGGACATACTGATGACTATATCCCCCTCGAATTATATGTCAGGGGGATAAAAGTTGTCGAAATTCAAAAGTAGCAAAAGGCGCCACTTCAGTGGTCAATCAATATAACCGTAACGTTTCATGAAACATTCCTCATACTTTTCGAGTTCTGTCCCATAAATGAAATGTCAACAGACAGAAAGATGACCGCACCTACAACTGTATCCCCCTGCTTTATATGGTGGGGGATAAAAATGCATATATATGTACAATCAAAGACTATTTTTTCAAATGTACTACAATTGCTTTCAACCTGCTTGAATGAAGATAATGCACATCATTCCCCAATGTCCGTGATACAAATTCTCCATGTTTGGAATTAGTGGTTTGGCAGCGAATTTCTAGACACATGACAGAAAATGGAAACCATGGCAATTTTCAGTAAAACAATCAGTGTTTATGTAAATAAAGGAAATCACGGGAAGAAGATGAAGCAAGTTAAAGAACTGGAATAATTCCTAGTCTAGATTTTAGGCCTACTTTTTCTCCAAGTTGGATAGGCTGCAACCGGCTGGCAAGTGACCTTAATCAACTTTGAAATCACTGTCTTTATAACTAGACACCATGTAACACCACAGAGGGCTGATGTTACTACTACTCACACTCAGATACTCCTAACATTAAAATATCTACGTACTTAAAATACCATGAAATAGGCAATTCAATTTTTATACAGTAATATACAGAGTCTAGGTCTACCACTGATTATATTGATCAACATTGAAGGGGATCCATTTAGCTTACATGTCATTTTAGTTTTTAATCCAATACATAATCCAAAACTGGCTGGACAAACCCTTTATTTTGTGTTTCAAGCAATGAAATTACATGAGAGTGTATCAATGTGTAGGAAATGGCAACATATTTTTCTAGTTGACGTTGCACATTATTTTTCCCAGTGTAGCTGTTGATATTTCAGATATGAATAACGCAGATATGAATATGGCCAAAACCTATTTAAAAGTATTTTTATTTATAAATATAAATATTTTATTTATTTATATATAAAAGGGAAGTGTTCTAAATCAGGGGTCCCCAATCTTTCCCAGAAAGGGCCGGTGTGGGTGCAGGCTTTCATTGCAACCAAGCAGCTACACACCTGATGCTACTAATCAAGCTTATTTTGCAAAGAGTCCAGGGCTTCATTAGTAGCATCAGGTGTGGAATTGCTTAGTTGCAATGAAAGCCAGCACCCACACTGGCCCTTTTTGGGAATGATTGGGTACCCCTGTTCTAAATGCTTAACTGCACACGTTGTCAGCAATCCAATCATTTTTATCCCAAGCAGCATTTTGTAACTGACGCTACATAATATCAAAATCTACATTTTGAAACCAGTTCCCGATCTGCCTCACAATCAATGCCACCTGTCACTGGACTGGGTGTGATCTGAGTAAGTGAAGCTGGAATCTGGGCATCTTGGGGGATGAAAATCTAGATTGAGAAATGCTCTGACAATTTGACCATGTGCTGGGGTGACTCTTTCACCATATACTCTTCTTAGATTTCATCATGATGCAAATTTTATTTGCTAACTGCAGTGTTTTGAATTGCAGACAGAGAAAGTTCACATTGACCTTTGCTTACCATTTATAAACAGCATGAGTCACTGGTTATCCTCGAGCAGGCTGTCTCCCAGAGCAGAACTAGAGGAATCTGGGGAGCACTGTAGTCAACAGTTTTGCCCTTGCTGATGTAATAAAAATTATTTATTTATTACACGTTTAACAACACTTCAGCATTTCCAAAAGGCCATGTTGGGTTACTCTTCATACTCTCCCTGAAACAAGTGGTGCAACCATGTACCATTCAATCATACATTCATTAATATGGGCAATTTATGAAATGCAAACATGATAACTGCACAGAGAAAAATCCAGGCAGGATTTCTTACCCACAACTTTCATGCTGTTAAAATATACCTAAATGGCCAAGGTTACAAATTATGCACCAAAAGTAACTTGTTTTGAAGTCAGAATCATATAACCTTCAACAGTATGCAAGAACTACTTTTTTTTTTGAGAAACTTGTATTTCAGACTAGGAAAAAGCACCTCAGTCAGTTTTACCTGCAACATCACCAGAGGCAGACAGCTTGCAGTCACTTTATTTCATGTGCATCTGTTATAATCATTTGGGGAAATGCCGTAATGAAGTTTAAAAATAGTGCCATGGGCACTGTCTCTCACCCGGACGCCTGTAACCTTTGACAAGCTATCTCTTCCTACTGATTATACTGAACACTGATTATACTGCACCAATATATTCATAGGTTAACACAGATAGTAAGCTAATAAAATCATTACATTTTTAAGATATATAAAGTCAGTGATTATTGCATGTACTTGGTCAATGTCCATTTTTCCACTTAAAAATATTTCATTTGTACATTATATGGTGATGACAGGTACATATATAGTATATGGTCATAGCAGGTACAACACTGAAAATGTATTATTCAACATGAGGAATATCCAGAAGATTTAGGCAGGGCTCCCACTTTGATAATCTATAAGCCGACCTGAGCAGATCTAAACCACGATACAAGTCTGTAATTCTTACTGATGTCTCATTAATGTCTTGTGACATATCGAGCTACATCTGGAGTCATCAGTATAAATCGGACGAGGCCACGAAACACACCGACAAATTTCAAAATGTTCCAAAGTTTCAGTTGATCTTCTGTCTTAGATGTCGTGACATATCGTAATGATGTTGTGTTGGTGTTGTGACAACATCCTCATGAATCTTACTAAGTTTTGAATGCAAAAATTGACTCCAAATCTGGAAGATCCTTCACTACCTATCACCTTGTGTCATGATAAGTCACGACACTGACATGATGTAAACAAGACATTTACAAGAAGTTATCAAGAACCCATGAAGAACTCCCAAGAAGTAGCATTCCCATGCGATGCTGACATCAAGTTCATATCTTGTGTCTTATTAACGTCTAGGTGATATCGCAACTCAGTCTTACTAATTTCATAGTAATGTCGTAAGACATCTTGATAGCTCTTGAAGAGTCTTGACATATTGTGGTAGGGTCTTAGTCATGCCTTGCGACATAGCATTAAGCTTTACAAGAAGCTCAACAAGAGGCTATCCCAAACTGAACAAGGACTGGCTTCCATCCTGGCGACTCCTGTTACGGACAGCCACCCAACCTACATTGGGACGAATGTGTGTAACCTAATGCAGCAGCTTTCATATCTAGCTGCAGCTGTGTGTAGATGGTCTACCTTCCAAAAACAACCAAACTAGAAGCAACAACCAATGCTGGAAAGATGAATGGAAATGTAGCATCCAAGCATTGGAATGGCTGGAGAGAGGAATTACACCAACCAAACGCCTTTGCAGTCGTCATGACTTAGGATAGGCATCCGTGACCCAGGATGGGAAGTTATTACTAGATTGTGTGTGGAGCTGGGGAGTGGGCAAAGCACCTAGATACAAACCTGTGACTACACAACAGAAGACACAAGCAGCTGTGGAGCAGTGCAGACCATGTCCAACCTGCTGAAATGCACCAATGTCACATAATGCAGCCCAAAAGAGCAGGCAGAACCCATCACATCAGGTGTGGCCGGTGCTCTATCCTGGCAGATCAACATGTGGAATTGCCATTGACTTGGAAGAATAAATGTATGGTATTCGTAATATCATTATGAAGCTTGTGTAATGCCACCCTGACACTTGCATGATTTTTGTCCCCATAATGCTGCGCAATGCGTCCTGGCAAGGCGTGCCATTTTGGTAGTACGCAGCGGAGCCTTGTTTGCGCCCTGTTTGTGCGCTGTACACGCATAAGTTATGCACTGTCTACGCAATGCGCGGCCAAAAATTCGTGAACACTTAGTGAGAAGTTCCTGCCATGCGCGAATGGTTCGGTACGTGCGCAAACTATGCATGAGCTGGGCATGCCATGATCACATGAACAACTCGTGACAACACCCTAACACGGCACGCATCGACACACACCGTTGGCAGTGTTCACGCTGCATTTGCGTAGTGTTCATGCATGGTTCACGCAAGTGGCATACACGGCACGAACATTGCGTGCCAAATTTTTGAACATTTTTTGAACATGGCACGCACCCCCACACTCTTCACACACTCCTCACGCTCACTCCCGAATACTTTAATCATTTCCACGACGAATTTAGTGCCATTGAGGGAAGAAAAATCGTGCAAGTGTCAGAGTGGCATAAGACGCATCACTCACACACCATCTTGCACACATCGTGATCACATTATAGCGAGGGTAGGTTTGAGAAACGGAGATATAAATATAATATATATTTATAAAAGATATAAAAGCGGAGACAGCTTTTTGTGCAGTAACTAGTCTTTGTATTAGACTGCACTGATATTTTTTATTTTCTTATGTAGACATTTTTCAATTGAGAAATAATTGGCTTAAATAGATAAAAAGGATACGCATTGGTGTAAAACTCAAAATCAAGAGACATTTCTGACTTCACTTTTGTAGTAACACACTCTTTGAGTCACGCAATGCGACCCACTTCAGGCAAATATGAATTATAAACAACAAAGATGTCAGACAGAGTTCATCTCAAAAAGAGGCAAGAGCAAGCAGTTTGTTTTGGTTCATGTCTGGGTCACTGTCTGCCAAAATCATAGAAAAGACATCAGAATATCTGTTTGTACACTGCAGGATTAATTTCCCCGTATTTGGATTTCCATGTGAAAAATTCAAATATAAAAGCAAATTCAGTTTACATCAAAAGAAAAACATAATGTCAATATTGTACTGAGGGCATGTGCTCATTTTTTCACTGCTCTTATTTTGGTAATATTGAGGGAAATGTAAATTAGCGTGTGGCAGTCTTAAAAGATGTGACCCAGATTCAGTAGTCAAGTGCACTAAGCTGAAGCACACACATCTCTCGGGCGAGTTCTGATGGGTGTCCTAGCTCGACCCCGCAGCTGATCTAGCATGGTGGATACCGAGCATGTCTCTCATTCTGCTCCAGGCTAATTCACACTCCAACTTATTCACCTCATGGATTGAAGTATGGCATATCTGAGATGCTTTTCGCCAACACAGAATTTAAAAACTACAATTCAATGATATAGAAGGAACTGCTGTCTTTCCATAAGAGAAATATAAAGCAAGTAAAGAAAATAAGGGGGGGGGAATCAAAGTCCAGGCACTCAGGATGATTTGAAAAAATATAAAAGGCCTTTCATTCATAGGGCGATGAAAACATTAAATGTACTTCAATGTGTACTTCAATATCGGCTTGTGCCTTCTTCATTATACCATTGTTTTTTTGTTCATAAGTTTTCGTCCCCTTATTTGAAGTATTCCCCTCTATGAGCACCGGTGGTTTGAGGGACACCAGAAGCGCTCCTGTTGCCTCTTTTTCTTGCAAGTAAAAAAAAAAAAGTTTGATCTCAGGATAAAATTGTGATCCTGTTGATCGGATACAACGACCACCTCATTTCCATTGCTCCTAAACCTATCCCTCTTTTCATAGCATTTTTCAAGTCTTTTCTTTTTTGTTTAAATCTGTTACATGGATGACGCCTAGCACACACACTCAGAGTCCATGATCCCTAGATAGCAGTTTTGTACCTTAGCATTGTGCAATCCAAGTCGCTGAACAATCCAGTCTCAAATCTTATTTAGAATCTCCACCTGGCTCAGCGCTGAGCAGAATATTTTACTGTATGAGTGGCTTTATGTTTGACAATGAGTGCATCAGTGAACGAATGCAAGCCTACTGGACACTGATGCCTGTGCCTGCATATGAGTATGTGGGCATGTACGGATTTGCACAAACTGTACACCTTAGTCCTGCTAAGCCTTAGGTCCTTACCCAAGGACAGTCACAAATTTGCCACAGTGTCAAAATGAATCACAGTGGACACAGTTATTATATACCTTATTCCTGCTGGGTTGCTGAATAGCATGCAATGTGTCTACAGCTTTTTCCAGCTGCCCCCACACTCCCCACCCCCAAAGATACTGCCTGGACTGACACATTCACCTGTCAGCTGATTCGATGCTGAAGCAGTCTCTAAATGGGTATGCCATAGTGCTCCCCTATCTCTCTCTCTCACTCACATGCGCACACACACAAACACGCACAGAATTTAACCTAAATACACTGTTTTGTACAAAGAGACACATTCGTGCCTAGACAAAAAATACCCCCACACATACAAGACCATACAAGACAAAAAAAAAAAAAACACACACACACACAGCAGATGAGTATTATTGTACAGTGCTAAAGCTTTGTGACTGTCAGATAAAGCCATTCCCCAAAGTCATGCAGTGTTTGTGCACCCCACATAGCAAATGGCCCTTGTGAAATGGAGGCCATTTATACCTCAATTAGCTGAGAAATGCATGTGACATGGGGGACAGGACCCACACAGTCTTCTCCCAAGTGGGTGAATCGCAGGCAGCATAGAAGTATGCCGGGATAAGACTAGATAGACAGATCTTACTGTTAGTATCGCGCTGGTACAATATATAGACCAGCTAAATCCATTACTCAGTATTCGTTTTTATTGAACTGATGTTTCAAGCATCCAGTTTGCCCTTACCAACTTGATCGCAATAGCTACCTGTTTCTTGAACAGTCAAATTGTTCCTTGCACTTTTTGTGCAGAAAACTGAGAAACAGTCCGTTACTACAATCGACTCCGTTATAACACAAAGTTAATAGGACTGTCACGAACCATATAAAAAATACTTGACTGGTAGTTTCTGGTGACCGATCACTATCTGGTCAAGTTTAATTAACTGGAAGCAAGTTTTATACAGCGGTTGTTCATAATGCTTGCCAGCTTGCAGGAGAGTAGCTAGCTAGCTTGCTAACCAGCTAATTAAAGGGGACCTATTATGCTGATTTTTCTTTTAATACATGTTAGTAATGTTATAATGTTAGTTGTCCATACTCAACCCCAAAGGTTTCTCAACAAAACATACAGGTGTTTTACCGTAATCCAAGAACGTGATTTCGTGAATGTGATTTCCTTTCTGCACAGCTCGTCCCGAGATCTTCACGAGATCTGGGCAAAACCTGACGTCAGGTTGTGCCATTCAATAGGTACAGACCTAGCCAGAGCCAATCACGGCGCTGGACCTGCCCACACCGGAAACCATTCTAGCAGGCACTAACAACGGCAGATCATGCTATGCCTTAGTAGCGTTGACGCTTTTGGAAATACAAAAGAAGAACCGCAGATCATTTGAAGTGCAGTTTTTTCAGTATCTCTCTCAAAGCTGCTTGTCCATTTACTTTTGGACGCAAAGAAAAACACTTATTTTTCTTCCAAAAGAGGATGCCACCAAAAAATCAGTGAGTAGCTTTTTTTGTTTGCTGGCAGCAAACGGCCACGGCCGAAGGGAACGTTAGCTGCTTGTGCTCAGCATTTCAGCAAAGACAGCTTTATAAATAAAGGATAATTCGACATAGGATAGGTGCTTCAGCAGCTTCTCAAACCTGAAGCAGCTGCATCGATCAAGCGCTCGGAGCCACAAGCTGTAGGTAACAAAATAACAGCAAATAATGTAAGTGAAGCTAACGTGTTACGGGTGGCTAGCAGGACCACCAGCGATAGTTGGCATCAAATGCAGGCTTTGTAAAATATCTGAAGATAAAGCCTTTATCGGTCGCAACTGTCCATGACTCAGAAACAGAAGCTGTAAGTTGCTTTTCCAGCATAAGCCAACCTGACGTGATAGCCAGTTGATTGTGGCTGTAACACAGCGGCTAACTTAGCCAAGTTACTGTTGCTAATGTTTGTGTCCTAAATATTCAAGAGTGACATCAGGGGAAATTCTACAGAAGGTGCATGAACGTAAACCTCATTTGAAGCTGACTTTTAATACTTGATTGTAATTTGGATGCTTGGTACAACTGTTCACAGTACCAGAACTTGCTGTCTGTAAAACCTGTATTGCAAGGGTTTGTCTCTGTGAATATGACCGCTCGGTTATCAGCTACTGCATGTTAGTTTCCGTGCCATGCTAATTAAAAATGCTCCTGGTTAACTTATATGCAGTAATTCTGATCAGTATGCTTGTGTTACTTCAGTAAGCATCAATGTGGCAGTTTTATCATAATGCTGACCGATTGTAGCCACTACAGTTAGTGATCACTTCACTCATCCATGACCGGGATCAGCTGGATACTTCTCAAATGTCTGAGCAAGCTGTCTGGTGCTACGTGAAAGCAATGCAAAATGCAGTAGCTCTACCGGTTTACAAATGAGTTCTCTGCACTACCTTGACATAATGTCATCCCCTTTAGAAGTTGTTGAGGTTAATAAAAAGCCGAAAAAGGCTGAGATGAAATAAGTAATTCTTTCCTGTAGAAATGATCGATTCCCTAGCTCCACTTAAGTAACTTGTCCGCGCTAATGGAACTTACGGTCTGTGAAACCTGTGGGCAGTTGCTGCGGGTATGGCAGTTTTCCAATGCATTTCAATGTAGAGAGGTACGGCAGTCCCAATTTCAAACCCTGCCCAAACCTAAACCTGACCCTAACTCCTAACCATAATCCCAGATCCTTATCCTAATCCCTTCAAATCGACTGCTGTACCAATAAAAATTGCCGTATATCTAGACATTGCGAAACCTGTATTATGTTCATAACATAACCAAGCTCTCTCTAGCTATCACGTACTATCCATGAAGCTGCTTTCACATCGGACAAGAAAAACAAATTTTTTGCGCGACAGATTAGTTACTTTCAAAGTCAATGCAAAGATGCAAATACAGGTGTTATGGGCACGTTAAGCAGCTTTCACACCTGATCCGAAACAAATTTTTCGGCGACGGATTACATTCAAAGTCATGACCGCTTATCAGCTACTGCATGTTAGTTTGTGTGCCGAACATTCAAAGTCAATGCAAAGACGCGAATACACGCGTTATGGGCGGGTTAAGCAGCTTTCACACCGAACGCGAAATGAATTTTTCGCGCAATAGATTACATTCAAAGTCATGACCATTTGGGCATGTCGACCCGTTCTACAAATGTGTCTGTATGGGATGTATTCTAGCTTTCCATGCATCTTAGCTACAGAGTAGAAAAACCGCTGTTCTTGCCAACTGTTGCTGTGGCAAACTGTAGCCGACAGCAAATTCGTGCTTGAGCTGCAAATCACTCCATCCTCCACTTTTGCCATTGTGTTTATTAGAACAAGTTAATTTCATTAGATCT
Source organism: Gymnothorax reevesii (assembly GCA_029721435.1). Taxonomy (NCBI): domain Eukaryota; kingdom Metazoa; phylum Chordata; class Actinopteri; order Anguilliformes; family Muraenidae; genus Gymnothorax; species Gymnothorax reevesii. The sequence goes on from CM056576.1 coordinate 46,438,692, forward strand.
GTACTCATGTACTGCGTTAGATTGCAGAATATGCCCATCGATTCCTTGGGGAGACATGTCAGTTTCACTCTGAAGAGCCGGAAAACTGCGTTCTGCTGCCTCGTCCCGCCTAGATCCACCCTCTACAGAGCTGGCCAGTCAGAAGAAAGTGGGCACATGGGGGGTGGGGGCAATAGCGCAACAGCCACCCCAATGAGGCGTTTCAGGCAGAGACTACTATGGACCACAAATGGGGTGTTTTGAGGATGGCAGTATGAGTGAAATAAGTACCCTTTTTTACTTTGTGCAATCAGGAGTACTCTGGGGGAGTCAAAGACCAAAATATAAATTTGGAAAAATAGCATAATAGGTCACCTTTAATGTAACGTGAGTCAGTTGCACTGTGTGAAAAGCTGACACGGGTCATTCCACGCCAAATCGAACAGGGCTTGACCCCCTCCGATTTCTGTGAAACCTATTTTAAAGTAGGGATTCAAAGAAAATAAGTACCCATAAAATTGGTCCATTATGGAAATTTCATGATAGGTTGAAGGTACTCACTCATATAACAAGAGGAAAAAAGTTTCATGCAACTTGATATTCCCTTTCCAAATTTTGCTCCTTTTCCACGGTGACCAGTCCATCAACAGTCTCCTTTTCCGTGACATCACATACGGGTTGTGTACTCTGAAAATACCCAGATGTTCCAGATGTAGTTATAATACAATGAACACTGTGAAAACTGTTTTCAATTTTGTTTTTAATGCCTGACGAGTCAGAATTTGATAGATTTCTTCCAGATCTTCCCGTAGTTCATAGTTTTAAATGCCATGTTTAAATCTTTTTTTTTTTAAGCTACTGTCGCATAAATGTGATTTCTTTCATCTATGCATATTATTTTTGCTGCTTATTTTGGTTCGTTACGTGCTGCAAAAAGCCCGGTCGCCGCGCTGGCTATGCGTTATACACGTACACATTGTCTAGTTTAGAGAGAAAATTATGTTTTTACTGGAGTCATGTTACTATTCTGAGGAAGGTTGGATAAGCCAAAGCTGGGCGACAAAAAAGATAGTATTTAATGGACACGATCAAGTGGACTCTGATAATAGTGATTGACTGACATAGAAATATGGAGTGACGAGGTCGATTTAGACCTCGATTTAGACCATTTAGAGCACAATCATATCCCTGAAATATCTCCACCCAATACCTCAAAAGCAGCCTGAATCGTCCGCCTGTACTTCTCAGGCACTCAAGCTCAATTTCAGTTCTTAATTGCTTTATTATAGCTGTTGTATGAACTTATATCTCTTCCCATGGTTCTTTCTTCAACTTCTGGTCCTTCCTCTTTCATGATGACCAAAACGAAACAAAATCTCAAATCTAATAACTTTAGATAGTTACAGTATATGCAATAGAAAGATCTGACGACAGACACCTGCAAATGCATGAACAATATGTATTCCTGTGCGAGTTAAGAGAGAGAATACATTCTAAAAACATCCTCTCTTGTTTTGTCGTCACTCTTATCAAGTCTACTCCTCGAAAAAATATCATAATAAATAAAGGTATCAGTCCTTCCCCCAGGGTTTCCGATAGCCCACATGTAATTGATTGTGACGCACTGCCACTGCCATTAGGTAAGATGACAATCATTCATCTGGACGCGTTTGCTTAATTTAAATTAACGTTATTCAAAATTTCTCTCGGTATTGAGTGAAAAAAGTGGCACTTGGAGGTGAAATAGGCTATAACTAGAGTGTTCAGGTGAACACATGTGTCGCCTGCATGTGACTACCAACTAAAAGTGTGACTACCGGACAGACAGACGGACAGACAGACGCCGGACAAAGTGATCCTTATGTGCCGCTATGCTTCACAAAAAGCATGCGGCTCAAACTAGGCCTATTTGACGTTGATTTAAATTCAGCAAATACGCGTCCAGATGAATGATTGTCATCCTACCTAATCGGGGAGAACAAGCAGCACCTGTTAAGTGTGGAGTGCTCTCGGAGTGAACCTTTTGTTAATCATGAAAATGTCTGAGAACAGGTCAGGACTAATAATTGTTTAAAATGGATGTTTTGTCCACCCCAATTTTCAGTCTGAATGTAGCCCATGATTTCATCGCTGTTAGATCGCGTATGGAGAGAAACCGTGTCTTCAGTTGCCAATTACGATAATTGGAAAACGCGTAAATAAAGAAAAATAATTGAGAACTAGCCAGGACTATCCTAATTGTAAAAATGGCCTGCTGGACTGAAGGCCTTGTGTCCCCCGTCACAGAAGTGACCAGAAACATGTGGCAAAAACTGATTTGCTGGCTGAAAACAATGTGGTGCACTGTACCACTAATAATGTGAAGTACAATGACACTGTAGCTCATTGGTCATTGGTTGAATAGAGAGATGGATGAGGGATGGATCATTGTGATATGAGCTAAATATAACCATGGGTTATGAGAGAGATTACAATTTTCATGACTTGTGGATTATGGACGCATCGCCAAGGCATAGTTTTGTGCCCATGGCTGAGATCTACCTAACAAACCAATAAGAATGTCATATGAATTTGGTGAGCCTCCATCAAAGCAGTCAAAAGTTATTGCGAGTACAGTGTTCTTCACATGTTTTTGCTCAGTGACCTTGTAAAGTAGGTCAAGGTCAATCATCATTGAACTTGAGCAAGGCCTTCATGAGAGGTATATGTGGTGTGAATTCGGTGATCCTCCGTCAAAGCTGTCAAAAGTTATTGCGAGTACACTGTTCCCGGACGGACGGACGCACGGACGAACGGAGGAACAGCATTTCTATGTCCCCCATTCCGCGGGGTGACGGGGGACAATATAGGGACGTGTCTGTGCCACCTCAGTTCCCATTTCTAGCTCCGCACTGTCTGAAACGTCTTTATTGCAATTCCATTGCTTTCAATCTCAAGACAAGCATGAGAATTCCTGAGTGATAATCGCTTTCCGTGACACGAATGGGGAAATCCGCCGTAATGCACGTGAAACTGATTAACTTCATGCGCAATGACTTAAATTCCACAAATGAATTTCTCCAGTGCGCGCTGATTGGAAAATTGCGAAATATTGCACAGGAAGGTAAATGCCACTTAGAGGCGAGAGGCTCTACCGAATGCGTGAGACTTGGCATCGCTTTTTGGGAAGTGATGTAAACTCATACCATCGTTTGGAGTCTTGTTACAGCCTACCACTACACACCTATTTGGCATGTTGATGAATGTTATCTAAAAGTCAACAAAATCAAGGATTGATCAAGGTGAAATTAATTATCATTATAGAACAAACCACTGGTCGATCAGCTGGGAACGTTTGCAACTCACTTTTCACGTCACAGGTCATATGACTACGAGGACCGAGTGCAACCACTTTTTTGAGGGTGGGGCTTAGGACCATGCAAACCAGCCAAATCTTAGTTTTCAAATAATGATTAAAAGTTATAGAAAGCATTTACAAATGTGTAATGCATATTAATTTGGTACATATGATCAATTTCTTCGAAAAATAGCCAACATTTTTGAACTGATTGAACCTTTAAGTTAAAATGAGCGCAAATAATTCTTGACCTGTTGTCAATCATTTGGCTTGCTTAATACGTTTTCCAATGAATAAAAATCAGCCATTAGCAGTAAAACGCGCTGCTTTCTTCTTAATGCAATGTGTGCAACAATTAGAGAAAAAAGATTTTGTTCACTTTGCAAAACAATAAACTACGATGTTAACTTCTGTGTTTGCTGTGAGCACATCCTGCTCTACCTAATTGTATCTTCATGATTATTTAATTCCAATTCCAGAGTCCGGAGTCATAATCGGTTTTCATATTATATGATGCATGTGAAACTGATAAACCTCCATGCACATAGACTTATTACATCGCCTATGTGCTGATTAATGAAAACTGGCCACACCTGATAATGCAGAGTTTTGACCCGATGCTGAAGCCCTCCGCCACAGTTTCAAAAAATCCTGGAGGGAACCCTGTCTTCCCCGTATTTACATGATTTCCGTCAGATCATTTTTATGTCCATGTTAAGGGGTCAAGCCCGGGTTCACTCAATTTAAGTAATTCTAAACACTAAAAACACATAAAAATTGTGTCAACTGAAAAAAAAGCTCAGAATGGAATTTGATTTTAAACAAATTTAATAAGTTATTTACCATGAAAACCGTACATTATTGGCAAAAAATGTGAAATCTTGTGGCAATAATATCTCAGAAACTATACCATATTTTCCTGGAATTTTCATTTTTTTTGTTTTGAAGCTAATATCTACAGCTATACAATGACATACTTAGTCTGGGTATTTCCTTGGGAAAATACTTTGAAAAATTATTTGGTCATAGAATTTAAAAAATGGGTGGCAGAACCTGCCTGGCAGATGGATCATAAATACACCATGTATCTACCTACCCGAAAATGGCTATGTCATTGTATAGAACATAACAAACTGATGCTATGGTCAAAATTTCAGTGCAATACCTTGAAAAATGTGGATTTTATGCCCGCCACAAGCCTGATAAACTATGAAATTTAGACATGCGAGAAAATCGCGTTTTTGTCAAACGAATGCACTGGAGGTGTTCACATGATAAAAATCCACTTAAAAGATGTTTTTTTTGGTCTTAAAATCACCTTTTACGAATGTTTTGAAAGATTTTTAACAAAATGGAAAAAAAATATTAATTAATAAATAAGTCTGAACCTAGTCTTGACCCCTTAATCTTCAATGTACTAGGGCTATAGAGAAAAATATGGGTTTAAATTAAAAAAGACAGATAAATGTTTCTCCTTTATACTATACTATCCATCTCAAGTAAAGTATGACTCAATTTTAACCTTTAACAAAATATAAAGCTTTGAGAGAGATATAGTATTTCAATAGACTTGTAACAGGGCAGAGCTTGCAAAACCCGTATGTGACGTCAACCAAAACAGGCCTCTTTCCGAGCATCATGGAAGTATTCACACTCGATGAAGAACTGTCGTTTCCTGCATTTCCATTTCCTTGTATTGAGGAAATGACTTTACATTGACATCTGACGGAATGTCATTGCATTGCATTCTTTGTGTTTTAAGCTTTCCATTGATGCTGAAATTGCCATATTTCAGTTTTTCCTTTGAATCCTTACTTTAAGATTAGCCCTTAGGACCAGTAATGAGTTTCCCAAATTTTAGCGCCAATGGCACAATAGTTTTTGAGATACACGCCTTTGAAATGTCCCAACCACGCCCAAAGTGCCATTTTGCTTGATTCCAGGCCAATGTTTAGAGGGCCGTATCTCCGTGTGCACCAGTGCAATTCGCTAAATCTTTTCCTACCTGTGACAATACATTGTTTGCTTTTGGAATTTGAAATCAGAAATGTTGTCGGCTGTGTTATGTTAAAATGAGAATTGTGGAAAATTCTAGTTAAATTACATTTTCCAAAGGATGCTCCTGACAGATATTTTTATACAGCATGTTTACGATCTCAAACCTGTCTTTCACACTGTATATCGGTGTGGTAGGTACCAAAATGTGTTGTGACCCCCAGGTCCACTTGGTTTAGTAAAATCGAAGGTTTGAAATCTGTCGTGTCAGCAAAAATGCTGAAATGAGTATACGTATCTCTGCAACTATCTGATCCATTTGAATAATCTTGGTATTATAATAAAAGTAAAACCATTTAGGATTTCTGCCATGGTGCAAAAATCAGTATATTTGTCACTGAGTCAGAGTAAATTAAGATGGAACACAGAATCAATGAAAGACCTCATTTTGCACCAAACAAAGCTTTGTTTCCTTTCCTTGTGAACTTGTGAAAGTATATTATAATCACGTAAATCACGACAAAATTAGAAAGGAATGTCTAGGTGGGTTCTCCAAATTGGCTGTTGAGGTTTGCACACACTGTTCTCTCTGCAAAAAAAAAAAAACTTCATTCCTAACGACGTTTCGGTCGTGTGACCTTCAACAGGTTGAATTACATGGGTACTAGAGTGATCCCATTTAAAAAGAAAGGGAGGCACATATTAGCCAATCAGAAGTCTCACTTATCAGTGAATCCACCCAAGAAAGAGATAGATATTAATTAGCTTATTATTTATTTAATTAATAACTTAGATAACCTTTTCTAACAAGAAAATAAAGCGAAAAAATATCCCCTCCCCCCAAAAACACAGTATATAGGCTACCCAAAAAACATCAAAAACAAATACAGCATATTTCTTGTACTGAAAAAGGATATCCCATTTTTTAACTGTTTCAAAGAACAGGATATATTCATCTTCTTTTACATTCTGTCCCTAAAAAGATGAAGAGAAGGGAGAAGAGGATCAAGGCATTGGCATAGAAATCAAAGCATGACGTTAAGTGCTAATATATCATTTAGACCCTTCGGTGCCGGTGTTTGAGTGTTTGTAGTGTGAAAATCCAAAACGCTTCTCGTCTTTTTAATAACCAGTCCCAATCACCGCCTCTACGTAGTACATTAACAGTTTCGATGCCGCAAAACCTTAAAGTAGAAATAGCGTGTTTCGCATCATTGAAGTGTACAGCTACAGGGTAGTCACCATCATTCCTGTGAATAGTGCTCTTGTGTTCACTGATCCTTAGTTTCAGTTTTCTAGTTGTTTTTCCCACATAGAATGAACCGCAAGGACAATGTCACATGTATACAACATGAGTGGAAGCACGGATGATAATGCTTTTTATTGGGAATACCTTATTTGTATGTGGATGCGAAAATGTGTGGGTTTTTTGTGTGTTGTTGCATTGTGCGCAACTCCCACAGCGGTAGTTGCCAAAGGGTATGGGGCATAGCAGGGTCTGCCTAAGTGGACCAGGTTTGTTCCATACGAAATCGGCATGGACTAGCAAATACCTTAAATTCCTTCCGCATTTGTATACAAAGAGAGGAGGCTCCTAAAAAATCGGGGCTAATTCCGGGTCCGATTTTAAAAGGTGCCAGTATTTTTTTAAAACTGTTTTTATCACGTGAGCGGGGAGAATAGGTGGTAAGGCACGTAAAAGAAAATTTATTTTCTTTCTTTGTACTTGTCACTATTCCCGAGTGATGGCTGCATTAGGGTCAGAGGAGAGATGGAGGAAGTGAGGCAGTCATCATGCTTAGTGCCTACTGTACAAGCCCGTAGGAGCAGTCAGGGTCTCTGGTAGACCTTCAACACCAAGGGCCGGATCTACAAAAGCTTTCCGTGTATAAAAACGTGTGCAAACTCATTGCACACGCAAAAAAATGTACAAACTGATTTACTAACAGTGCACAGTAAGGGTTGCCTCTTTCAAAGGTGCAAAATAGCACGTCTGCATCCAGTTAGTACTTCTGCCACAATGAATATGCAATATGGGGCGTTTACACACAATTGTGCGTGTGTTGGGAGAAGAAAATGTAAATATATTAATTTAGCACGCGCAAATTGATTTATCAAACCTGAAAGAAATTTAGCTAATGAAATCTGCGTCTATATTTTAACACGTGTCAAAAGGAGGTGCAAACTGTTTGTATGCGTAATTGCGCACACATGGCTGCAGTTATTGTCGCAAGAAGGAGACATCGAAATCATGAAAGGAGACGCAGAGAACGCATTTTTCACCCTCATGTGAACGTTTTTGGAATGAACGAGGAAAAAATCATTAAAACATATCGCCTATCCAGCACTGCCATTTTGGAGCTGTTGGAGGAACTCAGTGAGGATTTGGAGCCAGCCACGAGAAGGAGTCACGCAATACCTGCAATGACAAAACTCCTTGCAAGTTTGCATTTTTTTGCATCTGGGTCATTCCAGCATACGGTAGCTATTACAGCTGGGATCTCCCAATCCCATGTTCAGATGTGCTGTCTGAAGTCTTAAATGCCATGTCGCGCCGGATGGCCAAGTTCATTAGGTTTCCACGCACTCAGCACTTATTGAATGAGACCAAACAAGGTTTTTTTGCAGTAGCTGGATTTCCTAGAGTTATAGGGGCGATTGACTGCACCCATGTGCAGCTTGTGCCCCCCGCAGACACTGAGCACATGTACGGAAATCGCAAACACACGCATTCATTGAATGTGCAGTGCGTTTGTGATGCCAAAGGCATCATTTCCAACGACAGTCAGATTGCGCTTTCTTCTCTCCAAACTCTCCATGCTGCAAACCATGAAACACGCAAAGCCCTCATTTAAATAGGGTGTGTCCAACACGTTTGCACCTGTTGCCATTTGCGCAATCTCTCTTAGTAAATCACCTGCAAACCGCGGTTCAGCCCCACACGCAAAATTCTAGATTGCACGCGCAAATTAGTACACGCAAATTGGGATCTTAGTAGATCCGGCCCCAAGGGTATTTTTCAGGGCTGAGATTTTTCCCAGGGGTGAAGACATTCAAAGCCCTATTTTATGGAGGGTGAACCGTCAATAGGGCGAGTAAAGCATCTGGACATTGCCACAGTCAGAGTTTTAAGGGGAAAAAGTATCCAGGTACCCAAGGAACTGTGATAGGGTTGAAATGCAACACATTTCTTAACTAATAACACATTAGTTGTCATATCAGCTTTCCCTTCAAAAATGGAATCTGGCTCGATCAGTGATAGCAATAGGATCAAAAAAAATAAAAGGGGGTTGTAAGTCAGTCAAATACCTCAAATTTTGATTGCCTAAGCTTGACATTTGAACTACAAATTAAATCCAGAATAATCATTTTAGCCATTTCATTGTTTAGCCATTTTTACAGCAAAAAACAAAGCTTTTATTTATTCATTAACTCATATTATCATTTTATTCATTTATGCAGCAGAGTAAAGCATCTCTGACTCTGACTGTCAGGCCTTCAGATTCCACACCCTTCATAAAGACTGGTGTTTGCCACTTGCAAGCTAAATTGGATGAAAACCAATTAAAGGTGATAGATTGAAGATTTGCAATGTTTTACTCCCATCTAGTATGTCTGGGGTGAACTGAAGTTAAGAACTGCTTGAAGTACTCACTGCTTCAGCATGTTGCCGATACCAAGGAATATATTACTTGATTATTTTGCTTCTGCCAGGAGGTGACGAGTATTCAGCAGCGTTTGTTGGGTTGTTAGTTAGTTAGTAAGTTAATGTTTTTGTGTTGATGTATACTGTTTTAAGGAGAAAGTGATAACAGTTTGAGAAAAAAAAATCCAACTCATATTGTTGATCCAAGATTAGAAAGAATTTCCATTCGCATGCACATGAGAGCAATTATTAAAGCGTATTCTGTCAGGACATTTTCCAATAAGTGTTAGCCTCGATTTACTCCACGGTATTTCATGCTCATAACAACCTCGCAGTAACTTAAAAAGCTTCATGCTCTGAAAACAATGAGACGCCCTCTATAGGGATGTACAGATATAGGGCTGAATGTGAACATTCGGCATTGCTCCTGCGAAATGAAGGAGCGTAACTTAATTACTACAACAGTGTTTAGTCAGTGTGGGTAATTTGCATCTAGCAGTCACTTGCCAGGCATAGTTGGAATAATTCTGCATAAACTGATTTAAGAATTCGCATGCGTAAATTAACTTCCAGTAAAACTTTGGAAGCGTATTTTACCTGAGCTCACAGGCTTGTTCTGGGCTGTGTTCTGATCTGGGTTTGCTTCAGTTGGTCTGGTCTAGGATCAGCAACAATATGTGCCCAAAAAATGAGATCAGTTGACAACCTGAATACACTGAATGACCAGGTTTTTCCAACAATGGATTTTTCCGTCCCTGATGACACAGTCATATTCCTTGATGACAATGCCAGGATTTATCAGGCTCAAATTGTGAGAGTGATTTGGGGAGTATAAGGCATCATTTTCACACATGGATCGGCCACCACGTAGTCCAAACCATAGCGCCATTGAGAATCTTTGGGATGTGCTAGAGAAGACATTAAGCAGCGGTTAAATCTCACATCATCAAGACAAGACCTTGGTGAAAAATTAAGGCACCTCTGAACAGATGTAAATGTTGTGACATTGTATAAGCTTATCAAAATGATGCTGTGTGTGCCATAATCATTACTATATGCAGTCCAATTAAATATTAGAGTGTGTGACTTTATTTTTGGCCAGGGAGTGTGTAAGCATACATGGACTGACAACCAGGAAAAAACACACTTATTGATGAACACTTGGGAGTATAACAGGTTGGGCTCCAGTTTCCATTATTTTTATCATGGACCCATAAATTCTCTCGGCCCATTCTTACCTATCCTGTCGGCTTGGACTTGTTCAAGCAGCAAAGAAAATTTCTTTTTAATCACATTCAGCACAGTTTGCAGTTGAGGGCAGAGCCTGTGCAGTTCTGAATCTGGAATGCATTTTTATCAAGCATACCTGGCCCGTGGCCATGGAACCCTCCAATGTCAGCAGAAGGGATTGTGGGAATGGGGAGGTCATCCCCTGCGTCAGTTTTAGCAACTCCGGGGCTCATGCAGGAGACCCGGCCTCTGGGCATTAAAAGGTTAACCATGTTTGGACAGAGGTTCAACCTGATTCGCTTATTTTTGGTAGTGGCACCTTTTCATCAGCGGCTCAGCTAATCCAGGGAAGAGAGGAGAAGAACTCCTCTTCATATCCAACAGTTTATTTCTTTTCTCTGTGAAGTACAAATACACCAGGCAAAAACTTGACTTTGAGAAACTCATTGTCCTGCTGCCAACTATGCCATCACTCCCAATAGCGTAAGAGCCGTACGGTATTTTTAATCTTAGCAGCTCCATTCTTTTTTCCCTAACAATAACATAATTGTCGGCTGTTGCCATGGAATTCCTTGATTGTGGTGTGCTTACGCCGTATCTTGTCACAACATTAGACATGATTACAGGTTCCAGTTAATTCCTCCTTCCACACGTGTACCACAGAGGGAAAAAATACAGTCACTGCACTTGAATTTCTGCATCGTGCTGTGGCGGTATAAAAAAATAAGAAAAAAAAGCACAGGTTACACCTCTTTATTTATTCCATGAGTAGGGCCTAAAATAAGTTTGTGGTTCTCTGGGCCGAATGCAGTTGATGGAGGAGGGGAAGTGGGGGTCGTGGCAGGTGTCTGTATTCTTAAGCCATAAGCCTTCCTACATCCTGTCATCACCAAGCCTGCTCCTTTAGCATGGAGACCGCAATTCCGCACATCTCCTGTGATCTGGAAAATCCTAGTATGTGTCATTTTTGGTGGAAACTGAGTTTGACTCTCATTTACAGTCATTTAGAGTAGTGGAAAACTTAAAACATTAGTTTTACTTGAAATGTCAAAATCAACTTTCTGTTATTTCTTTCGGTTAGGAAAAGTCTGGAATCCAAAAGCTCCTGTTCAATTGCAAGACCCATGCCACTGATGAACTCACTAGGTTTTTACAGATCACAGGAGACATATACCAATTGCCAGAAAAACTCAGCCTTATTTACTCATTCTTAACCAGGAAAGCCCTCAGTTCTGACCACTTTGGGTGTAACACTGTCAACAAAGAAGTTGATCCTGTCCTTCTGCAACAAAAACATATCTCCCACATAAAATGAGAGCCTAGCTATAGGCACTCTTTGGTGTTACACGACACTGCAGACCAACAAAAATGTCCAATATTTTCAGCATTTCACTATGATTGTTCAAACTCAAAAACTAGAACTTAGCCCCTTTTCTTCCTGGAGTTTTTTTGAGAAACTTAAACTCCATCATGAGCAAAACCCTTTAAATTAATCATCAAATATTATGTAAGGAAATATTTTATTTTTATATGATATGCACGCATTTAAATACACACATACATTATTTTATTTAAAAATATACATATTTGTGTGATCCTGGATAGTTAATCATTCAGAATATAGGTTGCAAAGCACAATCTGAGAATTTTATATTCTCCCAGCTACTGCAATTAATTAACTTTGAGGGCCCTGCCCTTACGCACATGCTCTAATCACTGAAGCTACACAGTCCCGATTGGCAAACTCATGCAGTTCAACAGCTGAAAGTACACACACACACACACACACACACACACACACAAATGCACACACACACACACACACACACACACACACACACACAGATGCACACACAAGTGTCTGTGTATGGTCTCCCTATTCCCTATTTGACCAGAAACCAAGTCCTGAAGTCCAAGGGACTTTCTGTCAACCCTGCAATGACTCTGTGTCGACAAAATTATCTGGACAAGGTTAAAAAAAAAATTTCTAAAGCTTTGAATGTCCCCAGGAGCACAGTGGGCTTAGTCATTGTAAAATGGAAGTTTGAAACAATCAGGATTCTTCCTGGCCAACTGGCAAACCTCAATAACAGGGGTAGAAAAGCCTTAATATGGAGGTGACCAAAAACTCATTGGTCATGCTAGCAGACCTTCAGCAGTCCTCCGAAGACATAGGAGAATGTGGCAAGCGCAACCATCTAAGAAGCTCATCATCAATCAGGGCTTTATAGTTGAGTGGCCAGATAGAAGCTATGCCTTTGTAAACAGTATATAGCAGCTTTCCTGAATGGCAGATAAAGGACTGACTACGTGAGGAAAAAGTTTCTCTGGACTTATGAGACATAAACTGAAGTCTTTGGCTTGAACGCTCAACACTATGAGTGCTTTTCATTATGCTAACTTATGCTTCCTCATGTCCTCTCTTCATCTGTGACCCGGAAATCATCCCCCCTCTGCCATCATGAAGGATCTTTCAATCCCGTTAATGCAACTTGAGGAGAAGCAAACGAAGAAAGAAGACGCTTCTAAAGGACCTTAAAGCATGGAACAGGAGTGTCTCTTTTGCGGAAGCCTTTTATCAAGTGATGTGACATTTATAAGCCGACTGAATGCCAATTACGTGATTTCACACCTCCGCCCGTGAAAGTGCTCCTTTCTCATTCGGCAGCCTTTTTCTCCTCCATCCTTGCCGCACCTCCTCACGTCTCTCTCGCGGATCCTTCCTGGGTGGAGCCAGCATGCAACAAATAGATGAAAGTGAGGGAAGCGAGGAGACACGTTAGCATAATGAAAGGCAACCCACGTCAGGTAAAATTAGATATTGTTCATCTCCTGGCCAGAAAGAATTGGAGAAACTGTCAGTGTCCAGATGTACAAATCAGCCGGAAACTTACGCAAGAAGACTACAAGCTGCAATTGCCTCCAAATGAGCTTCCATAATGTGAATGAAGGGTCCGCATGTCAAATACTTAAACTCAATCTGTGACAAGTGTGCAAAAAGTGAAAGGGTTTCAATACTTTCTGAAGCCACTTTATTATATTATGAAAAAAAATCCCTGTTGGCAAATGAGCAAATATTGGGAAGGAATGTCAGAACAAATGGCTTTAATTACCAGTAAAGTTGCCAATCGAGCACTAATCATTTTTAGATGTCAGCTTTCACCACAAACAATTCAGCACTTGAAATGCAGGTTGCAATACTCACTTTCAGACACATTCATAAAAATGAATATGATTTCTCTTGACATTAAAATAAATGTCTTGTGGATATCATACTTGAAGTTGTCAAAAAAAGTATTTGTTGCTTCTTGGAAGGCAGAAGCAGGATGTTACATGTTTTGTGCTGCTGTCGCAGTACATGGACTCAAATGAATGTTGCCCCATCGGTATGGTGGTAAATCCCTCTCTTTATTGGAGAGCAGACACATCAATTTCATGCGTAGATCTTGCAAAATTTTTTCCCAAAATTTTGCTCTTGCACTCAAATAGCCCCTGTTTGCGCTTGAATCTGCTGCAGCTTGGGTTTTTTTGCGGGCAAATTTCAGCCTTTTCTTCTTGCGCTTAAAACTGCCTCTGCGCACTTGAAACATTTCTGCTTGCAACCGGAACATTACTGTTTATGCTCGGTGTTTTTTTTTTGCAATACATTCCTGTCAAAAAACGGCAACCAGAGCTGCCGCGTTCGCTCACTCGGTTAAGGCACTGCATTGTGGAGCATTAGTGACTACCACGGTGTGGGTTAGATCCCCTGTCATACCAGCCGGCAGTGGTCCGCAGCTTTTTCAGAGCAACGCACAATTGGCTTTCCATTGCAGGGAAAAGAAATTGGGAAGGGACTGCCAGCATGGGATTAAAAAAAATGGCTGCATTGTTCGTTGCTCAAGCTCCTCCTGTTGGCCAGCCGGGCCTCGTCAGTAAGGTTCTAAGCCTGCTCGGGTATCCTCCGCCCTCGTTCTGAACTCGCAAGGTTTCCACCTATGAGTGTAAAAAGAAGCAGCAGCTGACAGGCCCGTGCTTTAGAGGTATGCCGCGAACGGTCTCGCTCTCCCTACATTGGCAACCTGGAGTCGCATAAGAGCAAGCCTTCTGCATTGAAGTGTTTGTTGCTGCGAATTGCAATTTCCTTTAAAAATAGATGGTTAGTAAAACTGCTGAGATACTCAATTATTTGTATATAATGCCAGTACATAACTTATATTGTACAATAATGTACTGATCAGTCTACCATGTATGTATTGGCGGAGCTGTCACATTTTCCTCCGAATTTGATTAGCTGCTATTGATTTCTGTCAAATTTTCCATTTCCTTCCCCAAAGAATATTCTGGTTCAAACTAATATGGCAAAATATGAGCCATACTGAGATGTTTTTCTGTGATATTGATGATGCTTTTCTCACTCGAGTGTTTCAGACAGCTGTGTTTTATGTGATCAAGCAACTAGTTAACATCACGCTCCCAAGATGCTTTGCCAGTTTGCAAATATGGCGGCCCAAAGGGAAGTCAAACCATGCTATGGCCTTACCTTCACAGTAAGTAAAATCAAAACTAAAGGCCAGAAAGCCATGATTTTGCATGGAATTATTTATTCATATTCTGTCAAGTAAAGCTGGAAATCTAAATTCCAGAGGTTTCCTTTAACGTAACTGATTCCCTCTAAAGCATATCATACAAATTATTACCCGCCTCTGCCTCTGGGATTGCACTTTTGGTTGGAGTGAAAACACATAGAAGGCCAAGTTTAGGAACTGTTAGCATTGTGTAAGCCGAGTTACAGAAAGTATTCTAAAATGGGGTGGATGCATGATCAGCAGTGCCCGAAACAGCAGCACAAAGCAACCGCAAGACTGCTTGTCCTCTGTTAAATACACAGCTCCAACACAAAATACACGCCCTTACCATTGTTAGAAGCAGGGTACGTGACTAACACGTTAAAAGTAGCCTCTAAGTCCAAACTGGTTTGCCCAGTTTAATTTTTCTATGAAAAAAAAGTATCGCACTTGGTTCTCTTGACAAAGCAATGCCCAAAACTCATACTTGTCTCTGGATTTGTTCCACTCATAGGTGCCGATCCCGTGGGTGCTCCGGGGCTCGAGTGTTATGCCCCCAATTTGTTATGACATTTACGACAGCAAGGGATGACAGACAAAATTTTAAATCTCAAACAGATTTAATTAAACCAAGACCAACACTGACCTACAATTTATACTACTGACTAAGATTGATAATACACTAGAAAAAAAATATTTACAGTCCCTTGAGGTGGGGTTGCTTGGTGATGTTCCGGGTGAGGAAAAATGCTCCAACACTAGTCCAGGCAATCTAGGACAAAAATATGCCTAACCTGGAACTAATTGGTACAGAAGATATCTCAACGTTTTTTGACTCTCCAATTTTCCCTTTATAGCATATCAAAAGTCCCAAAAAATCCCAGCACGGCAACATTCCGAAAAATGCGAATACTTTGGGGCACCTTAAAGCGCAAATTCCACTACATGGAAACGAGGCTCATGCAATCAACTCTGTTGTGGAATTTAGAAACATGATTGTACTTAAATGTAGCGCAGAGCGAAAAAATGTTCGATGGTATGAAATAAAATTGTAAAGACTGTTATTGAAGCTATTTTTATTCTACAAACCCCAAAACCAGTGAAGTTGGCACATTGTGTAAATCGTAAATAAAAACAGAATACAATGATTTGCAAATCCTTTTCAACCTATATTCAATTGAATACACTGCAAAGACAAGTTACATAATGTTCGAACAGGTAAACTTTGTAATTTTTTGCAAATATTAGCTCATTTGGAATTTGATGCCTGCAACATGTTTCAAAAAAGCTGGCACAAGTGGCAAAAAAGACTGAGAGAGTTGAGGAATGCTCATCAAACACTTATTTGGAACATCCCACAGGTGAATGGGCTAATTGGGAACAGGTGGGTGCCATGATTGGGTATAAAAGCAGCTTCCCTGAAATGCTCAGTGTTATGGCCCCAATTTGTTATTACATTTATAACACAACAGCAACAGCAAGGGATGACAAACACAGTTTTAACAACTAAAACACATTTAATTTTTAACAAAGACAAAGACTAATAACAACCTACAACTAAAGACCAAGATTGATAAATAAGAAAAAACAGAAATAATTACAGTCCCTTTTTGGTGGGGTGGCTTGGTGATGTCCTGGATGAAGAAAATGCTCAAACACAGGCAAAGAAATCCACAAAAGAAACGTCACAGGTCTTGAACAGAATGACAGGTCTGGTCATCTTCTTGCAATTTCTCCTACTACTTTACTGTCTCAATTCTTTTCCTTATATACTCTTTTGCAGACCCCACCCACATTTAGACCTCTTTTTTTTAATTTTTTGAGACTTGCCCCAGACATGTCCAGGACATGTCTAAACATGACTCCAGTCTGAGCTTAACAAAAAAAAGGTAAACACTGCCATCTAGTGGCCTATATTCACATTACACCTCCATTCCAAAAGGGAAAAATTTTGACTCATAAAGGCAAAATTTTTCTTTTCAATACAAAATGGTTAAGTGAACACTTGTCTATATATACATATCATACAATATTCAAACACATGATATATATATACACATTCAAACACGGGATAAGCAATCTGCAATTACATTGTCTGTACCCTTCACATGCTTAATTTCCAAGTCAAACTCCTGTAAAATCAAACTCCAATTCAACAATCTCCGATTCTTGTTTTTCATCTTACTCAAAAACATTAACGGATTGTGGTCAGTGTACACAATCATTGGCTTTTGTCCTGTACAAACATAAACCTCAAAGTGTTGTAAAGAAAGGACCAGAGCCAACAGTTCCTTCTCTATTGTGGAATAGTTCCTTTGGTGGCGATTGAACTTCCTGGAAAAGTATGCCACGGGATGCTCAATGTCATCAGAGTCACTTCTCTGAAGGAGCACAGATCCACAAGCTTGGTCGCTAGCATCGACCGCGATGGAGAACGGTTTGTTGAAGTCAGGAGATTTGAGCACGGGGAAGTGACACAGCAGAGACTTCAGGCGATCGAAGGCTCTCTGGCATGCATCATCCCAGGTGAACTTTACGCCTTTCTTCAGTTGGTTAGTTAGACTGAGAGCAATCTCAGCAAAGTTCTTGCAGAACCTGCGGTAGTACCCGATCATTCCAAGGAAGCGGCGCAAAGCTTTTTTGTTGTCAGGAACTGGAAAGTCCATGATGGCTTGGACTTTAGCATTTATGGGTGCCACCTTACCCTGGCCTATGACATAGCCAAGATAGGTGACAGTAGCACAACCAAAGTCACTCTTGCTCAGGTTAACAGTCAGGTTAGCCTGGGTCAGGCGCTGGAACAACGTCTCTACATCTTTTAGATGTTCTTCCCAGGAGTCACTCCATGTGATCAGGTCATCGATGTACGCACCCGTGTGTGGCAATCCGGCGATTGTAGACTGTATCATCCTTTGGAACGTGGCTGGGGCATTTTTCATGCCAAAGGGTAGGACTTCATACTGGTACAATCCAGATGGTGTGACAAAAGCAGAGATGCTCTTGGCCCTCTCAGTTAAAGGCACACACCAATAACCCTTCAATAAATCAATCTTGGTCAGAAACTTTGCTTGCCCTACACTATCAATACAATCATCAATCCTAGGTATTGGAAACACATCAGTTCTAGTTACAGCATTGACTTTGCGATAATCTGTACAGAATCTAGTACTTCCATCAGGTTTTGGAACTAGCACACAGGGTGAACTCCAATCGGAGTTGGAGGGTCTGATAATATCATGTTTTAACATGTACTCAACCTCTTTCTCAGCAATCTTTCTCTTTTCAGGATTCATCCGGTATGGATGCTGTTTTATTGGTTTGGCATCACCAACATCTACATCATGAGAGGCTATAGTAACTCTCTTTGGTACATCAGGAAACAAATCCTCATATTTCTTGATCAACCTTTCAAACTGATCTCTCTGTGAGGGTTCTAAGTGCTGGAGTTTTACATCAAGATTTTGCAACACTTCAGTGTTTGACAATTTACATGAAAGAACTTCAGCTTTAATTCTTGGTTCATCATCTTGAAACTCCCCCTCATCTTCACACGTTTCGACCATTGGAGAATCTGAAGTGACAGCTGCAACCCTAGCATTTCTGTCATGACAAGGCTTTAGCATGTTAATATGACACAATTGTTTTGGTTTTCTCCTATCTGGAGTCTTCACAATGTAATTGAGATCATTGAGTTTTGTCAGAATTTCATAAGGACCATGAAATCTAGCCTGCAATGGATTGGACTGCAAGGGAAACAACACAAGGACCTTTTCTCCTGGTTTAAACTCACGGCTTCTAGCCTTATGATCATACAAAGTTTTCATTTTTCCCTGACTTGATTTCAAGTTCTCTTTGGCAAGGTCACAAGCTGCACGCAATCTTTCCTTGAACTTGCCAACATAGTCTAACAGACTGATATGCGGCTCTTTCTCCTGCCATTGTTCACTCAATAATAGCAAAGGTCCTCTCACTTCATGACCAAACACTAGCTCAAATGGACTGAATCCAGTAGACTCCTGCACTGCTTCTCTAGCTGCAAACAACAGCAAATGAACCCCTTCATCCCAGTCTTTCTCATGGTCATAACAATAAGTCCTCATCATTGTCTTGAGAGTGGAATGAAACCGCTCTAAGGCACCCTGACTTTCTGGATGATAGGCACTAGAAAGAATCTGTTTTGCACCTAGCACATACACAACCTGCTGAAACAATCCTGAAGTGAAATTGCTACCTTGGTCTGACTGAATTTCCCTGGGAAGACCAAACAACGTGAAGAACTTTATCAAAGCCTTCGAGATTGCAGTTGCCTTGATGTTACGTAGAGGTATGGCTTCGGGGAATCTGGTAGATGCACACATGATTGTCAACAAGTACTGATTTCCAGATCTAGTCTTGGGTAATGGACCAACGCAATCAACAATGACCCTAGAGAATGGCTCTCCAAATGCTGGGATAGGCTGCAATGGAGCTACAGGTGGGTCTAACTGGTGTTTTCCAACTACCTGACAAGTGTGACAGGTTTTGCAAAAGTTGGAAACGTCTTTCCGAAGCCCAGGCCAAAAGAAGTGTTTCATGATCTTATCAACAGTCTTGTTAACACCAAGATGACCTCCTAAAGGTAAACTATGAGCCATTGTTAAGATCTCATTCCTATAGACCTTCGGAACAACAATTTGCCTGACCACTGCCCAATCTGCATTGGCAGGGATATCAGGAGGGCGCCACTTCCGCATCAACACACCATCCTTGAGATAATACCCAACTGGAACTGCATCTATTTCTTTTTCAGGAAGGGCTCTCCTCTTTAGTACACCAATTTCAGGATCATTAGTTTGCTCCTCAATCAACCGCTTTCTGGACAGAGACAAGTCTCCAGACACATCAGAATCACCAGACCCATCCGGCTGGCTGAATAGAGAACTGATAAAAGTATCTGATAAGTCCTCAAACGGAGAAACCATAGTAGGCCAATCAGAGTCATGAGGCGAACCACCTGAGTCCTGACTATTCAATGTACTGGACGGCACCACAACATCATCTTCTTTAGCCTTCTTGGCCATAGCACGAGTCACTGCGCAAGAAGGATACAGAGATGGGTCCTCATCCCCATTTTCAGTGCTCGGCTGTGAAGTAAGATGTACAGGGGGAACTACTTTGCCCCCAGCCAGGTCATTGCCTAGCAACAGAGAAACACCCTTTATAGGTAGACTTGACATAAGTCCCACCTTTACCTGTCCTGTAACTAAATCTGACTTCAAGAATATAGAGCGCAGGGGTACAGATACAGTCCTCCCTTCAATACCTTGTACAAGTATGAAATCCCCTGAAGCGGTCTCATCACGTAACTCCAAGGAGTCCATCAACAAAAGTGACTGAGAAGCTCCGGTATCCCTTAGGATATATATGGGGACAGGAGTAGTATGCTCATTCAGAGCCACAAATCCCTCTGACACAAATGGAAGAAATTCCTCCCTCACAAAGTCAGCTGTATTAGGCTTTTTAGCCCCACAAGAAGCAGGCAATTTAGCAGATTGGTTATCTACTACAGGGGTTTCTAACCTTGTTTTCACAAAGGCATTTGGTTTGGTATCCTTTTCTTTTTCTTTCTTAGCTTTAAGGAACCAACAGTTAGTTGTAACATGACCAGATTTCTTGCAATAACTGCAAACTAGACCACTTTTGTCACTGTCAGCTTTCACACTTTGATCAGACCTGTTACTGGATTTCTGCGCACCATCACCAGATTTGTCTTTGTCTTTGGGTGAGGAATCTTGGGTATCACCGTAACCCTTTTTCTGAAATTGGGACCATTTATTGTTACTGCTAGACTGAAATTTGGACTTATGTGTGAGAACATATTCATCTGCAAATTTGGCAGCTGATTGCAAATTCAGTGCTTGCTTCTCATTAAGGTAGGTCTTAACATCATCTTTAACACAGTTCTTGAATTCTTCAACTAACACCATCTCTTTTAGTGAGTTGAAATCATCCTTGACCTCCATAGAAGTACACCAGCGCTCAAAGCAAACCTTTTTCTCATTAGCAAATTCCACATAAGTCTGATTTTCAGATTTCTTCAAACCTCTGAATTTCTGTCGGTAAGCCTCTGGAACCAACTCATAAGCTCTCATAATAACCTTTTTGACAATCTCATAATCAGAGGAATCATCTGCAGACAAAGCCGAATAGGCTTGTTGAGCTTTACCCTTGAGGACAGTTTGCAACATCAGAGGCCAGTGTTCCTTTGGCCACTGGCAACTCTTTGCTACCTTTTCAAAACACTGGAAATAGTTGTCAACATCCTTTTCCGAAAATGGAGGCAACAGTTTTACCTCCTGGCTAGCCCGAAATTTATTTTCAGTTGCAATTTTTATTTTTAGTTGCTCCATTTGGAGTCTTTCTTCTCTATCGAATTTCTCTAATTCAAAATCTCTCTGTCTTGCAAATTTTTCTAACTCAAATTCTCTTTGTTTTTCTTCTCTTGCTAATTTTTCTAACTCAAACTGCCTTTGTTTTTCTTTTTCTTCCCTCTCAAATTCTCTTTGTTTCTCTTTTTCCTCCCTTTCTTTTTCTCTTTCTTCCCTTTCTTTCTCTTTTTCCTCCCTTTCTTTTTCTCTTTCCTCCCTTTCAATCTCTAGCATTTTTAATTTAAGTTCCATTTCTATATTTGGATTTTCCACTGGAAACTGTTCCAGATCTCCTGGTGCAAACACATTTTCATCAATGTAATATTCAACTATCTCTCTAGCCAGTCTTGCTTTTCGCATGGCTGGTTTTACCTCTGTCAGCTCCAACTGTCTGCAAATTTCTAGCAGTTCTGTCTTTTTAAAAGACTTCAAAACCCCTACGGTTGGTGATGCCAAGAAATCATCCATTGCTGTTGTCAATATATATCTAGGAAAATTCACAAAAACAATTTCACAATTTGGAATGTTAGATTTTCAATAAATTACTCACAAAATGGTCTATCCCGGACCTTGAGCCCCCAATTTGTTATGGCCCCAATTTGTTATTACATTTATAACACAACAGCAACAGCAAGGGATGACAAACACAGTTTTAACAACTAAAACACATTTAATTTTTAACAAAGACAAAGACTAATAACAACCTACAACTAAAGACCAAGATTGATAAATAAGAAAAAACAGAAATAATTACAGTCCCTTTTTGGTGGGGTGGCTTGGTGATGTCCTGGATGAAGAAAATGCTCAAACACAGGCAAAGAAATCCACAAAAGAAACGTCACAGGTCTTGAACAGAATGACAGGTCTGGTCATCTTCTTGCAATTTCTCCTACTACTTTACTGTCTCAATTCTTTTCCTTATATACTCTTTTGCAGACCCCACCCACATTTAGACCTCTTTTTTTTAATTTTTTGAGACTTGCCCCAGACATGTCCAGGACATGTCTAAACATGACTCCAGTCTGAGCTTAACAAAAAAAAGGTAAACACTGCCCTCTAGTGGCCTATATTCACATTACATCAGTCATTCACAAACAAGGATGGGGTGAGGGTCACCACTTAGTGAACAAATGCGTGAGCTGATTGTCGAACAGTTTAAAAACAACATTCCTCAACCAGCTATTGCAAGAAATTTAGGGATTTCATCATCTACGGTCCGTAATATCATCAAAAGGTTCAGAGAATCTGGAGAAATCACTGCACGTAAGCGACAAGGCCGAAAACCGACATTGAATGCCCGTGACCTTCGATCCCTCAGGCGGTTCTGCATCAAAAACCGACATCAGTGTGTAAAGGAAATCACCACATGGGCTCAGGAACACTTCAGAGAACCACTGTCAGTAACTACAGTTCGTCGCTACATCTGCAAGTGCAAGTTAAAACTCTACAATGCAAAGCAAAAGCCATTTATCAACAGCACCCAGAAATGCTGCCGGCTTCGCTGGGCCCAAGCTCATCTAAGATGGACTGATGCAAAGTGGAAAAGTGTTCTGTGGTCTGACGAGTCCACATTTCAAATTGTTTTTGGAAACTGTGGACGTCGTGTCCTCCGGACCAAAGAGGAAAAGAACCATCCGGACTGTTATAGGCGCAAAGTTCAAAAGCCAGCATCTGTGATTGTATGGGGGTGTATTAGTGCCCAAGGCATGGGCAACTTACATATATGTGAAGGCACCATTAATGCTGAAAGGTACATACAGGTTTTGGAGCAACATATGTTGCCATCCAAGCAACGTCTTTTTCATGGACGCCCCTGCTTATTTCAGCAAGACAATGCCAAGCCACATTCTGCACGTGTTACAACAGCATGGCTCCGTAGTAAAAGAGTGCGGGTACTAGACTGGCCTGCCTGTAGTCCAGACCTGTCTCCCATCGAAAATGTGTGGCGCATTATGAAGCGTAAAATATGATAATGGAGACCCCGGACTGTTGAACAACTTAAGCTGTACATCAAGCAAGAATGGGAAAGAGTTCCACCTGAAAAGCTTCAAAAATTGGTCTCCTCAGTTCCCAAACGTCTACTGAGTGTCGTTAAAAGGAAAGGCAATGTAACACAGTGATAAAAAGGCCCCTGTACCAACTTTTTTGCAATGTGTTGCTGCCTTTAAATTCTAAGTTAATGATTATTTGCAAGAAAAAAAAAAAAGTTTCTCTGTTTGAACATTAAACATCTTGTCTTTGCAGTGTATTCAATTGAATATAAGTTGAAAAGGATTTGCAAATCATTGTATTCTGTTTTTATCCACGATTTACATAACGTGCCAACTTCACTGGTTTTGGGTTTTGTAATTTATGCATAAATAAAGAGTTTGTGGAAATGTTTTGGTACGTTCTCTGTTCTAGTCTGGCATAGTGTGGGACCCCCGGGTAAAGTGGAGAGTGTGGTGAGCCGAGGAGGGCATGCTGGGGGTGGTGGAAGCCGGGTGGGCAGGGCAGGGGTCCCGGGAAGGGCAGCTGAGGCAGGGGGGCAGGGCCAGAGGCCTGGAGTCAGGGGCAGGCCCCAGGGGGACAAGGCGGGCGCTGTGAGGGGTGGGTGGGATGGCAGGGATCCCCTGGAGAAGAATGGCAGCCCGGAGAAGCGGAGAGCCCAGCCAAAGGGCGGAAGACAGGGAACCAGGCCTAAAGGTCACGGCCTCCTCCCAGGCCAAGCTGAGAGGCCAGGAGGGCTCGGGCGCGGGTGGGTCAGGCACTATGCTTTTATTTATTTATTTATTTTGAACATTCATACGAATTTATGGATAAAGAAATTAAGATTCTAGCAAACAAAAGTGATAAAAAAAAATCACTTCCGGTTCAAGCCTCGTTTCCATGCTGCACAAAAAGGGGTTTTTGACAAAAAGCTAAATTTCGGCAGGTTGCCGTGCAGGGATTTTTTGGGACTTTTAGTATGTTGATGTATACATTAATTTTAAAAGGTTTTTGAAGAAAAAGCTTCTGTACCAATTAGTTCCAGGTTCTGCCACAGATTGCCTGGACTAAACAGGCAAAAATCCCCAAAAAGCTTCACAGGTCTTGAAAAAGAGTGACAGGTCTTGTCAAATGTATCCTTTTTCTTGCAATTTCTCCTACTACTTTACTCTCTCAATTTTTCTCCTTATATAATATATAATTTTTCTCCTTTTGCAGCCCCCTCCCACATTTTAGACTTTTTTTTTCTCTGGGACATTCCCCTCTCAGACATGCCAAGGACAAGCCCAAACCTAGCTCCAGACTGGGCTGAACAAAAAAAAGTCAATACTGCCATCTAGTGGCTGTTTTCCACACTACACCTCCATTCCAAAACGGAAAACTTTTGACTCATAAAGGCAAAATTTTTCTTTTCAAGACAAAAATGGTTAAGTCGACGTGTGTGTGTGTGTGTGTCTGTGTGTATATATATATATATTGTATTATATATATATAGATTGTATTACACACATGTTATACAATCTGCTAATAAACACGAGATATATATACATACTCAAAGACGGGATAAGCAATCGGCAATTACAATGTCAGTACCCTTTACATGCTTAATTTCCAAGTCAAACTCCTGTAAAATCAAACTCCAATTCAACAATCTCCGATTCTTGTTTTTCATCTTACTCAAAAACATTTACGGATTGTAGTCAGTGTACACAATCATT
The DNA here is from genome assembly GCA_029721435.1 of Gymnothorax reevesii. Taxonomy (NCBI): domain Eukaryota; kingdom Metazoa; phylum Chordata; class Actinopteri; order Anguilliformes; family Muraenidae; genus Gymnothorax; species Gymnothorax reevesii. The sequence goes on from CM056576.1 coordinate 46,463,519, forward strand.
GGCTTTTGCCCTGTAAAAAACCTCAAAGTGTTGTAAGGATGGAACCAGAGCCAACAGCTCCTTCTCTATTGTGGAATGTTCTTTTGGTGGCGATTGAACTTCCTGGAGAAGTATGCCACGGTATGCTCAATGTCATCAGAGTCACTTCTCTGTAGGAGCATAGATCCACATGCTTGGTCGCTAGCATCGATGGAGTTGGAGAAGGGTTTATTGAAGTCAGCAGATTTAAGCACGGCGGGAAGTGACACAGCAGAGACTTCAGGCGATCGAAGGCTCTTTGGCATGCTTCATCCCAAGTGAACTTTACGCCTTTCTTCAGTTGGTTAGTGAGACTGAGATCAATCTCAGCAAAGTTCTTTCAGAACTTGTGGTAGTACCCGATCATTCCAAGGAAGCAGGGCAATGCTTTTTTGTTGTCAGGAGCTGGAAAGTCCATAATGGCTTGGACATTAGCATTTATGGGTGCCACCTTACCCAAGATAGGTGACAGTCGCACAACCAAAATCACTCTTGTTCAGGTTCACAGTCAAGTTGGCCTGGGTCAGGCACTGCAACAATGTCTCTACATCTTTCAGTTGTTCTTCCCAGGAGTCACTCCATGTGATCAGTTCGTAGATGTACGCACCCATGTGTGGCAATCCGGCGATTGCAGACTGTATCATCCTTTGGAACGTGGCTGGGGCATTTTTCATGCCAAAGGGTAGGACTTTGTACTGTTACAACCCAGACAGTGTGGCAGAAGCGGAGATGCTGTTGGCCCTCTCAATTAAAGGCACACACCAATAACCCTTCAGTAAATCAATCATGGTCAGAAACTTTGCTTGCCCTACTCTATCGATACAATCATCAATCCTAGGTATTGGAAACGCATCAGGTCTAGTTACAGCATTGACTATGCGATAATCTGTACAGAAACTAGTACTTCCATCAGGTTTTGGAACCAGCACACAGGGTGAACTCCAATCTGAGTTAGAGAGTCTGAAAATATCATGTTCTAACATGTGCTCAACCTCTTTCTCGGCAATCTTTCTCTTTTCAGGATTCATCCTGTACGGATGATGTTTTATTGGTTTGGCATCACCAACATCTGCATCATGAGAGGCAATAGAAACTCTCTTTGGAACATCAGGAAATAGATGTTTATATTTCTTTATCAACCTCTCAAACTGATCTTTCTGCGAGGGTTCTTAGTGCTGGAGTTATACATCAAGATTTTGCAACACTTCAGAATTTGACAATTTACATGAAAGAACTTCAGGCTTTAATTTGACGTTCATCATCTTGAAACTCCCCCTCATCTTCACAAGTCTCGGCCATAGGAGAATTTGAATGACAGCTACAACCCTAGCATTTCTATCATGATAAGGCTTTAGCATGTTAATGTGACACAACTGTTTTGGCTTTCTCCTATCTGGAGTCTTCACAATGTAATTGAGATCATTGAGTTTTGTCAGAATTTCATAAGGACCATGAAATCTAGCCTGCAATGGATTGGACTGCAAGGGAAACAACACAAAGACCTTGTCTCCTAGTTCAAACTCACAGCTTCTAGCCTTATGATCATACCAAGTTTTCATTTTTCCCTGACTTGATTTCAAGTTCTCCATAGCTAGGTCACAAGCTGCATGCAGACTTCCCTTGAACTTACTAACATAGTCTAATAGAATGATATGTGGCTCTTTCTCTTGCAATTGTTCACTTAACAATAGCAAAGGTCCTCTCACTTCATGGCCAAACACTAGCTCAAACAGACTGAATCCAGTAGACTCCAGCACTGCTTCTCTAGCTGCAAACAACAGCAAATGAACACCTTCATCCCAGTCTTTCTCATGGTCATAACAATAAGTCCTCATCCTTGTCTTGACAGTGGAATGAAATCGCTCTAAGGCACCCTGACTCTCTGGATGATAGGCACTAGAAAGAATCTGCTTCGCACCTAGTTCATACACAACCTGCTGAAACAATCCGGAAGTGAAATTGCTACCTTGGTCTGACTGAATTTCCCTGGGAAGGCCAAACAACCTGAAGAACTTTATCAAAGCCTTCGAGATTGCAGTTGCCTTGATGTTGCATAGAGGTATGGCTTCAGGGAATCTGGTAGATGCACACATGATTGTCAACAAGTACTGATTTCCAGATCTAGTCTTGGGTAATGGACTAACACAATCAATGATGACCTTGGAGAAGGGCTCCCCAAATGCTGGGATAGGCTGCAATGGAGCTACAGGTGAGCCTACCTGGTGTTCTCCAACTACCTGACAAGTGTGACAGGTTTCGCAAAAGTTGGAAACATCTTTCAGAAGCCCAGGCCAGAAGAAGTGTTCATCATCTTATCAACAGTCTTGTTAACACTAAGATGACCTTCTAAAGGTAAACTATGAGCCATTATTAAGATTTCATTCCTGTAGACCTTCGGAACAACAATTTGCTTGACCACTGCCCAATCTGCATTGGCAGGGATATCAGGAGGGCGCCAGTTCCGCATCAACACACCATCCTTGAGATAATACCCAACTGGAACTGCGTCTATTTCTCTATCAGGAAGGGCTCTCCTCTTTAGTAAACAAATATCAGGATCATTAGTTTGCTCCTGAATCAATCGCTTTCTGGACAGAGACAAATCTCCAGACACATCAGAATCACCAGACCCATCTGGCTGGCTGGACAGAGAACTGATAAAAGTATCTGATAGGTCCTCAAATGGATAAACCATAGTAGGCCGAACAGAGTCATGAGGCGAACCACATGAGTCATAACTTTTCAATGTGCTGGACGGCACCACATCATCTTCTTCTTCAGCCTTCTTGGCCATAGCACGAGTCATTGCACTGGAAGGATACAGAGATGGGTCTTCATCACCATCTTCAGTGCTTGGCTGTGAAGTAAGATGAACAGGGGTAACTACATTGCCCCCAGCCATGTCTTTGCCTAGCAACAGAGAAATACCCTTGATGGGTAGACTTGACATAAGTCCCACCTTTACCTGTCCTGTAACTAAATCTGACTTCAAGAATATAGAGCCCAGGGGTACAGATACAGTCCTCCCTTTAATACCTTGTACAAGTATGAAATCCCCAGAAGCGGTCTCATCATGTAATTCCAAGGAGTCCATCAACAAAAGTGACTGAGAATCTCCAGTATCCCTTCGGATATATATGGGTACTGGAGGAGAATGCTCATTCAGAACCACAAATCCCTCTGACACAAATGGAAGAAATTCCTCCCTCACAAAGTCAGCAGTATCAGGCTTCTTAGCCCCACAAGGAGCAGGCAATTTAGCAGATCTGTCATCTACTACAGGGGTTTCTAACCTTGTTTTCACAGAGGCATTGGGTTTGGTATACTTTTCTTTTTCTTTCTTGGCTTTAAAGAACCAACCGCTAGTCGTAACATGACCAGATTTCTTGCAATAATTGCAAACTAGACCACTTTTGTCACTGTCAGCTTTTACACTTTGATCAGACCTGTGACTGGATTTCTGAACACCATCACCAGGTTTGTCTTTGTCTTTCGGTGAAGAATCTTGGGTATCACCGTTACCTCTCTTCTGAAATTGGAACTATCTATTGTTACTGCTAGACTGAAATTTGGACTTATATGTGAGAACATAGTCATCGGCAAATTTGGCAGCTGATTGCAAATTCAGTGCTTGCTTCTCATTAAGGTAGGTCTTAATATCATCCTTAACACAGTTCTTGAATTCTTCAACTAACACCTTCTCTTTTAGTGAGTTGAAATCATCCTTGACCTCCATAGAAGTACACCAGCGCTCCAAGCAAACCATCTTCTCGTTAGCAAATTCCACACAAGTCTGATTGTCAGATTTCTTCAGACCTCTGAATTTCTGTCGGTAGGCCTCTGGAACCAACTCATAAGCTGTCAGAATAGGCTTGTTGAGTTTTACCCTTGAGGACAGTTTGCAACATTAGAGGCTAGTGTTCCTTTTGCCACAGGCAACTCTTAGCTACTTTCTCAAAACACTGAAAATACTTATCAACCTCCTCCTCGGAGAATGGAGGCACCAGTTTTACCTCCTGGCTAGCACAAAATTTGTTCTCCGCTTCTATTTTAATTTTTAGTTGCTCCATTTGGAGCCTTTCTTCTCTATCTATTTCAAGCATTTTAAATGTAGGTTCCATTTCTACATTTGGATTTTCTACTGGAAAGTGCTCCAGATCTCCTGGTGCAAACACATTTTCATTAATGTAATATTCATCAATCTCTCTAGCCAGTCTTGCTTTTCGCATGGCTAGTTTTACCTGTGTGAGCTCTAACTGTCTGCATATTTCTAGCATTTCTGTCTTTTTAGAAGACTTCAAAACCTGTACGGTTGGTGATGCCAAGAAATCATCTATTGCTGTTGATTTGTAAAGATATATATATAGGAAAATAAAAAAAAAACAATTTCACAATTTGAAATGTTAGATTTTCAATAAATGACTCTCACAATGGTCTATACCGGACTTGAGCCCCCAATTTGTTTTGGCCCCAATTTGTTATGACATTTACGACAGCAAGGGATGACAGACAAAATTTTAAATCTCAAACAGATTTAATTAAACAAAGACCAACACCAACCTACAATTTATACTACTGACCAAGATTGATAATATACAAGAAAAAAAATATTTACAGTCCCTTGAGATGGGGTTGCTTGGGTGAGGAAAAATGCTCTAAAGCAAAAATCCCCTAAAAGCTTCACAGGTCTTGAAAAAGAGTGACAGGTGTGGTTAAATGTATCCTTTTCCTTGCAATTTCTTCTAGTTCTTTACTCTCTCAATTTTTCTCCTTATATACTCTTTTTCAGCCCCCTCCCACATTTTAGACTTTCTATTCTCTTTTTTTTGGACATTCCCCACTTAGACATGCCCAGGAAAAGCCCAAACCTAGCTCCAGACTGGGCTTAACAAAAAAAAAAGTCAATACTGCCATCTAGTGGCTTTTTTCCACATTACACAAGGTTGAGCAACTACTGGTCAATCGGGATGGCCGTTCAAAAAAGAAAAAAGAGAGAATGAATAAAACAAAAACTCATGGTGAAACAGCATCTTTAAAATGGACTGCATCTATTTGAATCGTATTATCCAATTAAAATCATTACAGCTCTGTGCATGCACACCTTACGGCATTGTCTCTCTCGAGACTCTCACGCTTAGGTCTTGCGAGGGAAGACTCCGAAGTTTTGAACAACTCCTGAGTTCTTTGGAGTTTTCCAACAGAGCTTCCCTGAACATGCCCCATCTTAAATCAAGAATCACTGATTTATGGTGGTTGACAGTGGCAAACGCACTGCAACAAGCCCGAAACATCCTTAACTGGGAAAACGCAATGGAACCGCCAAAAATGACTCCAATGGGAGAAACGCGCTATAAAAACAGAAATGCTGTGTTTCCACGTCAGCAAAATTGAAGTGCTCCAAAAGTTTTAGCTAGCAACTGAGCAAACATAAGATTGCTTGCTTAGCTAGGTAGCTAGTTCAAAAGCCAAGCTAGTTAACAGTCCTATTTGGTGCTTTCAATGCAAGAGAACATGAATGACGAGCCATTATTTCGCTGACTAACGTTGGTAGAATTGAACCATGAGCATTTAGCTTGCTTGCTGGCACTAATAGGCATCTTCAATAAAATTTGCCAGCTAACATTCACTAAGGAAACCAACAAAGTAGCTAACATGCTGGGCTAGCAAGCTTGCTTGCCTGCTCAGCTAGCTAATTTTGGTACATATAAACCAATAAAACAGTGAATTGCGATTATTTAGTGGATTAGCAAGTGGTCATGAATTAGCCGTGTAGCTAAGTCTGTTAAAACCATATATATAAATATATATAAAATATATATATATATATATATATATATTTATATATATAGATAGATAGATAGATAGATAGATAGATAGATGGATAGAACACTAGATTGCTGATACAGTACGTTCAAGTGAAGCATCTGTCCTAGGAGCTTATACACCCGAAGTAAAATTTGCGCGTAGACTCCCATTCATTTTCGCCTACGTTAAAATTATATTTTCAAAAAGACTTGGGTGCGAGTAGGTGTTATTTTGGTATCGTTGTGCAGAGCAACATTTTGACTCCCTAAATATGTGCCTTCTGGAGGATGGAAAGCGGCACACTTACTAAAGGGAGGATCGAAATGTGACTCGGTGTTAGAGGAGAATTCCAGGGTGAAATTGACTTGGGGTGTATTGAAACATGATAACGAGTACTAACTTTTGTCGAATACCCCACCTCCGTGTGCATGCAACATTTGAAATACATGGCTTTTTAGCCGAAGCTCCCAAAAGGCTTACAATGGTAGTGAATTGGGCATAGCATTGCCATGCAAAGAAATCACTATTTTTTCATCATTAACGAGTCTCAAAGTAGCACCACACTTCATTGGTAGAATTCTGAGGGCCCTGACATTTAAAACGAGGCACTGAGAACTTTGAAAATGCACAGGTAGTTTAATTAAAAAGACTATTTATGCAGACAGTACCTTGAGGTAGTTTCCAGTCGCCTCCATCTTGAAAGTCGCGATAAGTCGATTGACGAGCACGAACAAATAGATTACAATCTGTCCCCCTATCCTTCTTATTCAGTATTGCAGTCCCCACGACCGTAAAGGAGCCAAGGTAGCTTGCTAGTGTCTGTTATCAATTGCTAGCGTTCGCTTTCAGTCAGCGGTCTGTTCAAGTCAACGGGACGGCTAATTAGCTAGCTAGCACAAAATGCGATTTTTTTTCTATGAAAGTGACAACTTTGCATTTATACGTTAACTTACGCGTGAAACATTTTATTACAGCTCTTCAAATAAATATTGTTGCAAAAGGCAGCCGCACATCACGGCATTTTCTCGCTTGTATCGACTTCTTTGAAATTGGCCTCATAGAAAACCATTCATTTTTATGAAGAAGTTGGGTGTATCAATGTGGCGGCCAGGTGCTTCACTTTGGGTAATGTAAATAAGACCTCATCAGCAATCTAGTGTTCTAAACATATATATATATATATCTATGGTTAAAACATTAGTCAGGCTGGTGAGCTCGTTTGCTAGCTACGGAGTTTTTGCGCTAACTAACGTTGACCAACGTTTGGATGAAATCGCAAACTATTTCATTAAGCGCACGGTTACAAGGAGCAACACTTTCCTCATCAAGAAGCAGTGGTGCCAGATGTACGATAATTATCGTATTTGTACGATAGTTTTGCCCTGTGTACGATGTACGATCAATAATGTGAAAAAATAAAAAATATACGATAATTTCAGTTTGTTGTCCAAACACGCAACTTTCTCTCTGACACCCAAGAATCATTTCGCAGCCGTTGCACTCAGGTGGCAAGACACAAACAACACACAGGGCTGCTGCCAGCTTTTGCTGGCCCGGGACAAAGCCATTTGAAAGCCCACCCCCTCTCCATACAAAGCAATGAGTGAGTCCCCAATTCTCGGGCCCGCCTCCCAGCGGGCCTGAGACAACTGACCTGTAATGTTGACTGGTTTGACTGTGCACGCACACATACGTAATTAGCCCAGCCCCCTCACCATCACTAATCTACTAGCTACACACACAACTTTTAAGCCTAGCAGAGCAGCATGACAGCATCCAACCTATACCGTGACAGGATGATTCCTCAACCGACAGCATCTGCACAAGCGGCCACGGCATCGGGTGACGACAGCGACCTCGAGGTTGAATTCGAATCTGTCTAATCGGGTAGGCCTAATTAACACATGTTTGTGTCCCTTCACCGAAAAAAAAAAAACTTTCTACTCAGGATGTAATAGCCTGCATTTGTGTTCTTTTTGTGCCATAGTTTACCTAGCCTACTAGTTAATTACTAAATGTAATGAAACACTTTTCAAATTAAAATACCACTAAAATAGTTATATTGTATGCGTTTTGTTTGTGTACGATAATTTTTCCCAAAATACGATAATTTTGAGGTGTTGGTACGATAGTTGCACATTTCCCATCTGGCAACACTGTCAAGAAGTAACATCAACGGTGAGCAAACAAAAAAAGTTTTGTTTTTTTTTAGCTGTGTGGGCCAATGCATTGATGATCAATCAAATGCATTTGATGGCATGTGCTGTGATGTAGGGTGACGTTGTTCAATAGCCTACCACGTAATAATTTGTTTATGTCTTAATATTTTGGCCTCTTAACCATTACAGTTACGCAGTGTTGGTGGGTGTACTGTAGCACTGTGCAAATGAGGTGATGTCGGATTTGTTTCGGATGGAGGATTCGCTATATGATTTATGCTCATGTGAGTCTTTTTACTAATGCAATCTTGGTGGCTATGGTAATTACTTTGTTGGTGTGTGTCGTTGAACTTTTAATTGATAATCATATCTGTTCCATCTAATCTTGGTAGCACTGCTGATCATTGACAGCAGAATATCAGGGAGTGATTAATGAATGAATAGAGCTGGTAAGGTGCTGAAAAGTATGTCATGGTTCAATTACTTCCAGCGCTACAGGGAACCCTGTGTTTGCATATAGTCTCTGGCTAGGCATATTGTATAACCAGTTTCTGTGCTGGATTGTGGATTTGGTCGACGCTGTTTATTCAGACTGGCCTCTCGAACTGATTGGGTGGTACTGACTATTTCTTTCTGTGTGATGTGTATCATTGGTGTGTGTGTGTGTGTGTGTGTGCTGGCGGGCGCGGTGTTCATGTCGGTCACAGCTTGCAAAAGCACTTGCATTTTACTGCTTTTTTATTTATTAATTATTAATTATTTTTTTAATAGTAGCAAGTTATTTTAGGTTTTGAGCACAAACCAGCATACACAAAAATCAGTGCCTATGGTTCCACTGGTCTATATTTCTATTTTCAAGGTGTTGCCATAGCCAGCTTGTCTTCTACTTCGCAAATGAGTCTAAACTAAGCTGAAAAGGTCTTGTTATAGCTGAATAAGAAAAGGGTGGAACAATCCATGAATCAACTGCCCTCATGGAGCAAGGACTGTATCAGCAGTCATTAAATTACAGTCTTCTGTTTTAAATGTTCATCTCTTATCTTTAGCAAGTGCCACCAAGGTCCCAGCGATGTGATGGTTTATGTATATGTGCAGTGCTAACAGGATCAGCTTGCTTTGTCACTAGTTTAAAGGAAAAGGTAGAAGCCAACGCAAAGCCTTGACTGCTATGCCTCCGCCTGCCATAGCTTCATACGCCATCGAAGTAGATGACCCAATGACCTCCAAAACCTCATCAGTTTACCTAGTCTTTGTGGGGAGTTAGCATGTTTGATTCAGCCAAAATATGATGTCCCCTTCAGAAGATATCGTGCACACAAAATATGTGTCACTGGCGGACAGATGACCAGAAAACCGTATGCATATCTTCAGCTCTCAGTCTCGTTCATGTGTAAATGCCCTTGGCGTCAGAGGCAGTCGCAGTTTCTTCTCCTGGTGCATTCATCTGATTGGAATTCACAGCAGCCCTTTTATCCACAGCTTGGTTGATTACGACCACTGCGCCACTTTTAATGAATGTTGTCAGATCGGTCCTACTGATCTTATTTCCCCACTGATAGAAAATGCATCTTCTCACCTTCCATTCAGATGGTTAGAGGTAAATGAAGGTGGATATATGGAGTGAGATACCTGACTTGAATGGGTGGATGGTTAAAAAAAATGAATAAAGCCAACCGCCTGGACTAAAATAGCCTGCAATTGAACCACTGCGGTTCACAAAAATCTCCTCTCCCAAAAATACAAAGTGTGACAATGAGTTGGCAACAAATAAAATATTTGAGATTAAATGAAATTTTTACAGTGAATACACACACACACAATTCGCCGAGCCAAAAGCTCATATCTGCCCTCTGTAACTCCGTAACGAACCAGCAATATTCCCCAATGACTCACAATCACCCAGTAATCTAACACACAGCTCACCTCTCAATTTGTCAGATCTGCACAGATACTTATTTCTAACTGGCCGTAAATTTTTCAGAGCAGTGGGAGAGGTGCCAGAGATAGCTGGGCTCTTTCTGAGGGACCTGCTGAATTAGCAAAACACGCACACATTGTCAGTGCGGATTGTTAATGGAAATTAAAAGTCAAGGCTGAAGTCATCTTTAGGCTGGTATATTTTAGCCACTGTCCCTCACCATGGTCACAGGACTCCAACACAGCCATTGCTCCCTCTGACACGTAAATGACTATTCACACCATTAAGCTACCAGGTGTGAGCCTATTTCCCCAACCACAAATATGAGCGGGTAAATTGCCATCATGGTTAGCAAACCGGGCAAAGGGAATACAAAGGGTCCAGACTCCATAACAGGTCTTGCTGGCATCAGTGGCATAGCCAGAACTTTAAAAATGTGTACGCACAGAACATCCCTTTGCAACAATTAGTCCTGACTTGTTCGCAATCGTTATTCTTGGTTCACAATACATTCATGCTGAAAGTACTCCACACTATCAGATGTTGGTAATGATCCTCATTGGGCATCCATTTGGACATGCAATTGGTGAGTTTCAATCACCCTTATTCAAAATTGTGTGAAGGTGTTTCAAATCTTTGTGTTTGGTTTAATTTAAACAATCATAAAACACTGGTTAGATTGCCTGATGTGCCAAAAAGATATCATGGATGTGCCAGAGCAGTTTACCTTTCCTAAAGCAAATACCAACTTATGAGTACATTATTTTTCTAAACCAAATTTAGCTTATTATTGAGTCGCCCTTAGATCGCATCAAGAAAGAAGCTGTGTCTTTATGGATTATTCTTAACATGTTAATAAAAGAAAATGATTTAGTGCTGGTTAGGACTAATAATTGTTATAAAAGTGCATACATATTTTGAAATTCTGGCTACGCCACTGCTGGCCATTCACAGGGATCACTATTGCTCCAATGTACAGATGTGGTCAAAAGTGTCGGTACTATTGCACGTCATTGAAACAAGGATCCATCTTAGCCTTATAATCGAAAGCTCAATTGTCATGCAAACTTGCATGTTCTTGGTTTGCCATAATATACAACAAAAACTATTAAACAAGCTAAATCCTTGCTAGAAGGCGGTAGAAGGCCCATGAAGACCTTTTTTTGAAAGAGAAACATGAAAAAGAAAGATAAGTTTGCCAAAATGCAGGGTGACGAGCCCCAATGCTTCTGGGAGGATGTCATTTGGACAAACAAAGCCAAATAAGAGCTTTTTGGGAAATCCCATCAGCTCTCCAAGAAAATGACACCATGCCTACTGTGAAACATAGAAGGTCAGTTATGTTACCGGGCTTCTTGCTGCATCTGACACAGGGCGCCTTGAATATGTGCAAGGAACAATGCAGTTGGAAGACTGTCAAGGCATTACAGAGTGAAACATACAGCCCAGTGTCAAGAAAGCTCAGTCTTTGTCAAAGGTCATTGATCTAATGACAGGACCCAAAACATAAATCTGAAAGCATCCAAGGATAGGTAAGAGAACACTAAACCTTTCTGAAGTGGCCTGCTATGCATCCCGATCTGAATTTAATTGAACATCAGTGGAAATAGTTGAAACTTGCCTTTGGAAAAAGGTGCCAACTAAACCAGAGAACTAGTGGTTCAAAGAGCCTGAAACTCAACTGGTTTGCTGCCTTCTCACGCCCATTTTCAAGTGTCCTGTATGGCTTAAATGAAATATCAAAGTGGTTTATATCTTGTAGATGTTCTACGGAAATTGCCATGAAATTTCATCAATATTTGTGACTGCAAAAGGTTCCAGGTCATTTAAATGAGTGTCTATGGGCAAAAAAATATTAAAGGTCACAAAATGGCCATTTCTGAGTGTTTGTGAAAATGACACATTGTATACTTCTTACATCTCAAGTTTGATGATCTCTTTAGTCGATATTAGAAAATTCCACAAGTAACAACTTCATTTTTTCAATATGACCATCCCTCCAGGCCCACACTCCCTGGGAGTGTGAGGCAGAAATCCTAAAGCACTTTCCATGCCACAGATGTAGTATATCAGGTTTTGTAAAATTTTATTGATAATTGCTATTGCTAGAGAGTATAGGTTGAATTGCTTACAACCGATGAAAGATGATGACATAGGACAATAGAGTCTGCACCACCTTAATACTCAGGTATGACCAGTTGAGTCAACTTGAGCAGTTTTCTCAAGAGCAGTGGGCTCACTTCCAGCTGAGAGATATAAAAGTCATTCCATGCTACAAAATGCACTTGATTGCTGAAATTACCTCAGAAGGATGTGCTTTAAATATTTAAGTTATGGTTACATGTAATTTTCATATTATTTTATCTTCAAAACCCAAGCAACATGTAATTACTTTTAAATATGGAAAAAAAGTGGTGGATGCCAAATGCTTTTGGCAGTTACTCTTTTTTTCAGAAAAAAAAATTGTGAGTTTTTGCTTTAAAGGGGAAGGGTACCAACATTTTGAGAGCATCTGTATAATCAGAATGTAGACCGGCACACACCTGTCTTGATTTCTGCAGGGCAGGGCTTTGCTGAATGCCGACTCATTCAGAATCATACTGGGATGTGCTACATGCTAATCAACTATATGGGCATTTGCCAACTTATGAAGAACATGCCCGGGCATGCTCGGTTAATACAAAGCATTCAACCAGATTGCATTTTTATTACTGAGTAACACATTTAATACAAGATGCAAGACAATGTACCACAACACATGCACTCACGCAACATTTTGTCAACTCACTGCCAGGGCCAAGTCCATGATTTTGCTTTAAGGAGCTGGTAAAATAACAATACAACCATAAAAAGGAACATCACATAAAAAAGCATGTTCCCTTATGAATGTAAAGGAAGATAGCTGGTGTACTTGAAAAAATTTAACCTGGTGTCAAGCTTGAGTTGCTTTAGGAGTTGCAGATACCCACACTGTAACATCGACTGTTGTGGGTGTGAGCTAGTTACAACCCCATTAACCCCTGCCACAGGCTAGATGGATATATTTAGTGCTTCTGGTGTAAATGAGGCAATCACGTGTTCACAGCTCATGCGATTGGTCAGCATTATTTATGGTCTGTGCACAGGACTCGGGCTCACCCCAATATACAGACACAGACTACATTCAGTCAACAGAGGAGAAGAATGACAAGATGGCTCCATGTAAACAAAAGCTTCCTACGTGAACCTCATAAATTAGGAAGCATGGTATAAAGCTCAGCTCCGGTGTTGTGCTGTACTTGCTGGTATGATTCAAGACAGTGTTGAGAAAGGAAGTTCAGATCCCAGATATCGAAAAAGAAGGTACAACTCAACACAAAGCCTCTGCCAGCCATAGCTTCATACCCCCCAACAGGTGATCTTTGGCCCCCATGTGCAAATCACCCTGTGACCTTGACCTTTGACCCAACGTCCTCCATAACCTAATGAACTGAGCCATCCCCTGTAGGGAGTTATCATGTCTGATTTGGTGAAGATCCCACCACTCCTTCAGTAGATATTGGGCAAGATATTTGTGATTTGGCATAATCCAATACAACATATTTCTATCACTATAATTAACTGGGATTTTACCACGGTTTATTGTATTATCAGGAGAGTGGGATAAAAAAAATTTTTTAAAAAACACCTTAATACAACTGAAACAAATAATACTGCATTATCATCTATTGATTTTGAGAAATTTTTATTTTTTCATTAAGTAATAAATTAAGTAATTAAGTTTTTATGAAGTAATATTAAAGAAACCTTTGCTATTTAAAGGGATACTTTGCCAATTTTCATTTGGCTTTGTATAATTACATTGTGGTTAGTATATGCAAATGGACGATGTTTAACTTCCGTCAATGTTGCCCGGACTGAGAATTTTCTAATGGACAATTTCTGGCTCGTAGGAGATTGACTGAACTACAGATTGTACTTCTACATTTTTGTAAACTTTAAGATTCTGCATGGAAAATAAAATAAACCACAGGAGCTTGCTGACGTCTCTAGTCGAGTAAGCACCTTAGCGTCATTGTTTTCTTAGTAACATGGCAATACTGGCGTGGCCCATGAAATCAGGCAATGCTCATTTTTCTGAGACCTGAACTATCTTGGTGTTTTGCAACACTGGTGAAGCCAGAACTGAAGATAGGGTTGGCGCAGAACATCCCCACGAAACAATTATTGGTCCTGACTTGCTCTCAATAATTTTTCCCTGATTAACAATATATCAGGTTTTGCAAGTTCTCCTCGTTATGGTAAGACGATAATCATTCGTCTGGACGCACAATTTGGTGCATTTCAATCAGCCTGATTAAAAATTGTGCAAACGTGTTTCAAATCTTTGTCTTTCATTTCATTTAAACAATCATAAGTAGCAGTTTAGCTCACCAGATCTGCCATTAAGGTAGCATGCAAGTTCCATAGCAGTGTACGTTTTGTGAAGAATAGGCTTATTTATGAGTAAATTATCTTTCTCAACTGAATTTAGGCTGTTATATAATCGCTCTTAGATTGCATTAAGAAAACTGTCTAAATACAGATGGATTGTTCTTATCATTGGAAAACGTGTTAATAAAGGAAAATGGCAGAGAACAATTCAGCACTAGTGATTGTTGAGAAGGGATGTTTTGTGCCTAACAAATTTTCAGTTCTGAGAAGGCAACATGCCCAGAGCATTCTGATTATTCTAGGTTTTCTGTCTTTTGTGCAACACCTGGTTCTCCATTTTCTCAGGTTATGAAGCACCAATTTCTTTTTCTTTTTTTTTTTGGCCTTTCTACTGCATATACAGTGAAGTTTTATGAAAAGACCATTCTTTCCAGTGGTGGCTTACGCCTTTAACAATTTACAAACACTAATAGCAACCAACCACAGTGAACCTGCATCCCCTCTAAGGGTAACATTTAGAGCAAATTTGCCAAACCATGAAAAACAATACCATAAAAGGACAAAAACTGCTCAATGAACGCTGTCAGCTCGACAACAGTGAAATGAGCAGACAATCTATCTCACTAAACATATTAATGTAAACACTGGAAAAAATAAATTCCATGATGCTTTCAAAAGGAGACCTAAAACACTGGCCACTCTACTGTGTAAAAAAAACGTTGTTTCCCATTCAAATTGTTCGTAATCTCATTCAGACATTTTCCCATTTTGTGAGAACAATTTAATGAAAGATTCACGGATTAAGGAATGGAAGCTAATGCAAATATTAACTAGATAGGTGGGTCGCTCGCAACCAAAGGGCGTAGCCCCCAATCGGCCACATTTTTCATTTAGGCTTAATTTTGATACAAAATTGTCTGTTATTTTGTAAAATTGTGTCACCATGGCAACCAAAAATTGATAGGCGGGTATCCTAACCACTGCCCATATACACACCAAATATCAAAGATATAGCTTTAACTTTATGGCCTGTAGAGCATCCGCAGGGACATCTCTAAGGCAGGGGTGAGAGACGCGGGACGAGGCCAAATCCATAGTTGCCCCGATTTCATCTGAAGTCTACAATCATGAATTCATAAATACTGCTTTAAATGCCTGAAACAAGAGGACACAAACAATATTTGAAAACATGCAAAAACACCTTCTTCTGAATGTGATGAACTAATGTATCTAAAATACATGAAAAATATAACATTATATCATGCTGCAACTAAATTTGCTCTGCTGGCTAACAAACATTCTGTCATAAGTTATATCGACTAATGACATTGTATTGACAGTTAAATGGCTGACTTGGCTTCAATATTCATACATGCTAAAATGGATGAATAATATTTTATTATATTGTGTGGGCTTGGTCAGTACTTGGATGGGAGACCACATAGGAAAACCAAGTTGCTGCTGGAAGAGGTGTTGGTGGGCCAGTAGGTGGCGATCTTCCCTCTGGCGGAATAATCCCCAAAGCCCCAGTGCAGTGACGGGGACACTGTACTGAAGGAGAAGCCGTCCTTCGGATGAGATGTTAAACCGAGGTCCCGACTCACTGTGGTCATTAAAGAGCCTATGACACTCTTCGATAAGAGAAGGGGGTTCCCCAGTGTTAAGCCTAAAGTCCCCAATGTGGCTCTTTCGACCTGCCACCTAATCATCAGCTGATACAATCGGCTGTGCAAATTGCCCTCTCCCTCCCCAGTGATTGAAGAATGACTCCATTGTGCCAAATGGTTTTAAGATGGCTGACCTTACTCAACTGGGTGTGAGAAAAATAAGCTCAGACCATTGTGTCCCACAGGTAGTGTTTTCTTGTTATTTTCAGAGTGAAATATATGATGATCAGTAGAGGCAAGTTTATGAGCTTAAAGTGAGGTCAAGATCATATTCTAATTTCCTTTCTAAAACAGATACAGCAGTTAATGATTTAAGGACTCTAATCCACAAGTTCAGTCATTTTCCTGCTGGGAAAGGAATCTTACACAAGAGCCCCATTAAAGTATATAACCGAATATTGGAGTTCACTATACATAATCCAAGAACAGATATCCTTCTTATTTCAAAATAAACTACCAACAGTAAGAATGCGTAACTCCAGTCCACAATATTTATCCTTTGGTCTTCGTTCAATCAGCAGTCACTCAATGCCTAAGGAACAAGGTGTGGTGACTCATATATTAACTCATTCCCGACGGAATATTTTTATATAAAGCTGTCGCGTTTTTACAGAATACTTTTCCCGAAAATTACACAATATAAAGTATTGAAGTACAGGTGGCCCATGACCGCGATCGTCAACTCATTTTGTGTTTTCACTGGACTGCGAATGGTCATCCCCACCGCTGGCACTGGCTTACCGTAGGGAATGGTAGAATTTGCCGTGCCGTTGGCAGCAGCTTGCTGTAGGGAATGAGTTAAAGGAGCTCTGTCGCGTTTACCGCACATGTTCACAATTTTGAACGAAGTTAATCTGCTCAACTGCAAGTCAAAATCTAGATGGTATTTTTCTTCGTCTACGATTGTTGCCGATGGCAAACAGCTCACATTCTTCTTATCCTTTGGCTAAAGCTTAAAATAGCGCTTTGAATCCACTAATTTCCATAGAAAGCTTCTTAATCTAAAAAGTATAATGCTCTCTTTCTTTGGATGTATCTTCTGAGCATCTGCAGTTATTGTGACACAGCTCCTATAAGTTGGTTCCATCTTGTTGGTGCTTGAGCCAGAAAACCATTTCCTGCTCACCACAGGGTCCTTATTAGACTGGTACAGCAAGTACAGCCAAGACTGGCTATTCACCCTACAAAATGATTCCCTTGAGCAGAGAGCCTTCGGGATTCAAATCTTTCAGCACTGAAATCCAGATGGAGGCAATATATGACCAGTTTGTCATAATTTCAACGTTTCCCAACCCTGTTGCTACATCTCCACCATCCTATCCAAATATTATCCAAAACAAAGCACATCTCATTGAACAGGAAGAGATATCATTCCGCTGCCAGTTAGTAGAATTGGGTCGGTCAAATTAGGGTTGTAATGAAAGCTTGCAGGATGACAGATCCCTGGAAACAGGGCCAGGAAACCCTGAATTACATGCTGTGAGCAGCGTGCTGGTTTCCCTCACTGCATAGTTATGGTTGTACAGCAGGAAAAAGTGGCAGGTGGAGGAGAAGG
This sequence comes from Gymnothorax reevesii, assembly GCA_029721435.1. NCBI lineage: Eukaryota > Metazoa > Chordata > Actinopteri > Anguilliformes > Muraenidae > Gymnothorax > Gymnothorax reevesii. Next base: position 46,481,054 of record CM056576.1, read on the forward strand.
TCATTGACAGAGCCATAGGCTCCGATCCAACACACGCCCATGAAGATCAAAATACACTCATGCTCACCTGACAGTGACCCCGTGACACGCTGCACAGACAAAGGCAGATAAAGAAAACTCCATCTGGCTTTGTATGCGCTGTGTGCTCTGGGTAGCGTTGCACTTGCAAAACTGCATTGTCAGGGAGGGAGTCATTCATAACATACTTTTCTTCAGCAAATCAGCAAGGGCCGGAGGTTCCACTGAGACATCCGTAGATTTTGTTGGCAGATGACGTTGACACAAACAAAAAAAGGAAATTCCACCTCCATCAAGGATTTATTGAAAGATAAGGAAAGTGCCTCAAGAAAAAATAGTTCACTAAAAAACCTGAATTAGACTGCCATTTTATACATTTTAGCCTAATCAGTATAATTAAATAAACTACACTGTATACTTTGTAGTTTGTTTTCTACATGGTGAATCTGATCCAATCAAGCTTTGTTCATCCAGAATAGCATAACTATGTGAATTAATGGACAGAGGACATGCACTGGAGTGCAAGGCTGCTCAAAGGTATACGTTTATCAATTCATTGAAATGCTTACAAAAAAATATCCCCATTTGTCTGCACACCAGCATGGCTGCTAGTACATTCAGAAAATTCAACAATAAGTTTAGCCAAAAAATTAATTATAAATGGCAACTTCACTTGCAGTTTATGAGTCAGCCTATTTCTGATAATTATGTCATCTGGTTTTCTCCCCTCTCCTTAAGATTGAGAGATTTCAGGCAGAGTGATTATTAAAAAAATTATACTCATTCAAAAGGGAAAAAACTGGACAAGTTGTGATCTTTGAGTGTACTGTCCACACAATGTCTTACACTGCACAGCAAGGCCAGCCTACCAAAGACAATTTCTATGATAGTTCTCAAGGGACTCGACACAGATGAAAGATTGCTTTGTGAAATTCCAAAGTCTAAAAAAACCAGAGAGAACTATTAACTTTGAAGCCATGTCAAAATATCTCTGTGCTGTTCCAATATGAATCAGCATCCACAGAAGTGTTCTTGAAGCATTTTCTTAACTGCTCAAAATTGAAGTTGCAGGACCTAGTTCTTTCTTTGACACCAGATTCCTCTGCAAAAATAATGTTCATTCAAAGAGAACCATGAAAGAGACATTTGTTTTGTGAGCATGCATACCATGAAAGTCCTTGGAGTCTTCGTGTACTCTGGCCTCTCATGGGTGTGGCAGCTTAGAGAAAAGCAAACTCTGCAGTCACACAAACTTTCTAAGCCACCCACACAATGCCACCTAGAGGAGCAAAGATTCAAGAATTAACTCCTTTCCCCATAATGACTACGTATGATGACTAACGACCACAAATGACGCCTAAATGTATAACAATGGACCTTTTCCCTGGCCTCCCCACTCATTGAAAACGAGGGTATCCCCAAGGAGTCAAACGCCGTCTCCATCAATATGGCCAGGGTCGTCAATTGTATTCATTCTGGGAAAGGGAGGGGGGAGCCTATGGAAAAAGTTAAGCATCGCAATAGGAGTAAACCATGTTTCTGGAATAGCAAAAGTACTGCACTAAATGTGATTCTCAATCATCCTTCACGCATACCACTCATTCTGCTGATGCTATTTACCACTTGAAGATCTTGGTGCTAAAAGAACTGATTTCGCTCAAAAAATTTGCTCAATTTAGAAAAATTAAAAAGCGGCTTGAAAATAAAATCCATGCAAATCCATAAAATGAACCAATAAAAAATCTGATGCTTTTGGGCATTGGTTAAAAATCCTTGATATTTGAAGGTTACGCGTACACGTTGTCAACAATTTAAACAGCCATTTTCAGTTAGCCAGGACTTAGCCAGATGTTGTTTGCACCAAGCTAAAAGCCCAGTCACTCTGCAGTAGAGAGAAAGAACCAGTTTTGACCAACAGTAAAGGGTATCTCTGCGGAGGCTAAACTAATGGGATTTACTCTTGATGGACAACGATCCTGGGCTATGTACATAATTACAATAGTGATACAAATGGGGAGTGGAATACCTCCAGTAAGAAGATGGTCCCCTTGTCTTACTCCAAGTAGCACCTTGCAAGTTAAACACCGTTATTTGTGTAATATTTCCCAAAAATAGTTACAAAGGGCTTTACAGGATAAGGTAAAATACACAATACAAGCAATAACGCAAATAAAAGCATGTAGCAAGGTAAAGACAGAAACATAAATGAGACCATGGAATGGAGTAACTGATAAAAATAGTTAAAATCAGGTAAAATAGATTACTTATATGGGCAACAAATTTATTATAGGAAAGCCTTCCAGTAGGAATAAGTTTTGAGGAGTGATTCAAAAGAGGGCTCTGAGTTTGCGGATTGAAGTTCTTCAGAGGGAGATTTCTATTGCAGCAGGGCTCTGACAGAAAATGCACAGGTACCTTTCATTATGAGACAGGTGGTGGAAACAGTACAGAGGTTCCTACCAAAGGAACACAGGCAGCAGCTTGGCTCCAGAGATGTGTCCAAGTACTTTCAAGTACACTGAACAAAAATATAAACGCCCCATGTCAAATATTGATGCCACATGGAGTTAACCACTCTATATGAGCGTATTCTGACTTTTACTTGTACAATAAGGATATTTCTCTTGATTTGTGTACCATTTTTTAATCCATCTCTCTGTCAGTGAGCATTTGCTCCGTGATGCAGTGATTTCACTCAGTACATGGGTGTGGCATCTCCAGACGGATACCAGACAGAATGAGCAGTGCCCAGACACTCCTTACACTGGGGACAATAAAAGGCCACCCCAAAATGTCAAATTTTGTCAAAAGTCATCACGCCTCAGATGTCTCAGGTCATGTGGACACGTGCCATTGGCTGGATGCAGGGATGTCCACCAGAGCGGTCGCTGTGCAGCTGAATGTGAACTATTGGACGATAGGCCGTTTGAGAGTTTGTCTCCGACAGACGGGCAGTACTGCAAATCGACCTCATCCACGTCGCCCACGTGTGACCACATCAGGGCAAGATTGTTAAATCCGGCTCATCCAGCTGCGGAATCGGCTCAGATCAGCAACACGCACAGTGGATGAGACCGTTGGTCTGCACAACAGACGCATCAACCGCAGACAGTCCGTAACCGACTGCGAGAAGCCAACTTGCATGCTTGGCGTCCTCACCGTGGTCTGGATCTCACCACTGTCCGGCGTCAGAACCAACTCGCATGGGCAAACGCACATGCTTGATGGCTCTCGGCTCACTGGAGAAGAGTACTGTTCACAGACAAATCCCGGTTCCAGTTTTTTGTTAATAAAAACTCAAAAATTTGACATGGGGCCTTTATATTTTTGTTCAGTGTACTTTTTAGAATTGTATGCAAGAATTTTTTTTTACATACCATAGTGCTTGTACAGTGGTTAGCATTGCTGCCTCACAGCAAGAAGGTCGTGGGTTTGAATCCGGCCTGGGGCCTTTCTGTGTGGAGTTTGCATGTTCTCCCTGTGTTCGCGTGGGTTTTCTCCGGGTACTCCAGTTTCCTCCCACAGTCCAAAGACATGCACATCAGGCTAACTGGAGATACCAAATTGCCCATAGGTATGAGTGTGAGAGTGAATGGTCTGTGAATGGTGTGTGTGCCCTGCGATGAATTGGCAAGCTGTTCAGGGTGGGTCCCTGCCTTTGCCCGTAGTCAGCTGGGATAGGCTCCAGCTCGCCCCGTGACCCTAGTGAGGAATAAGCGGGTATAGAAAATGGATGGATGGATAGTGCTTGTATTTGTGTCTGAGTACTACCAAATAATACTTAATATTAGGCATTAGGCCTAGTAATATTATTAGGCCTAATTATGCCTAATAATAAGTATATGTACTTGTATCCAAGTACTTTTCAAATACTTGACCAGTCTCTGTCAGCATTTTGGAGACAGATTGATCAAGTACTTTGAAAAGTATTTGAATACAAGTGCAAGAACTTTAGGCATTAATAGGAAGTACTCCAATACAAGTGCAAGCACTTTGGTTTAAAAAAAAAAAAAACTTTCATCCAATTCTTGAAAGTACTTGAAACCCAACTCTGCTTGGCTCATAGGGCACATGTCTGTGATGTAGGTAGAAGCCAGGCCATGTTGGGTTTTAAAGGTATTATCAAAATTTTAAAATAAATTCTGTAAACTAAAAGGAAGCCAGTATAGTGTGGTAAGTATGGGTGTAATATGGACTTGTCTCTAGGAATTCATCTGAAGTCTGGCAGCCAAGCTCTGAACAATCTGGGGACATGGCTACAGTAATCGAGATGTTATGAAACAAAAGCATGGATAATCATCTGAAGGTCTGCTTGAGATAGAAAAGTAGAAAATGTTCAACTTTTGCAATATTCCCAAGTTGGAGGAATCATTTGTGATTTGGATTTTGAAAAAAAGCTCAAAGAACACACCCATATTGCTGGCAGAATGTTTGACATCATGAAATAAGTGACCAAGATAATTTTTCTAGTCAAGTCAGGTTCTGGAGACCAAGTAGCAGGGTCTCAGATATAGACTTTTTTTTTTTTTTCTAGCCCGCCACCGCCCCCACTTTTTGGAGGACAACTTTATCATTTTGCCAGAATTAAATACAATGATATGTCACCTCTTGAGGGAGGGATTTATACAGGAAGGAAATACAGAAAAGAAAAGAAAAAAGAAAAAAATATAATAATGCAATGAAAGGAGGAAAAAAAACCTAGAAAGTACATTACCACACACCAACAACTCTCAAGGCTATCAATCCTCCTGTAACCCCCCAAACCTCCGAAAGCCTCATCATTCCAATGCATGATTGGAATTGTATTTTTACATGCAATGATGCCGCCATAAGAAGAAAAAAAAGAACAGATCACACAAACTTATTCACGCAGATAAGATTCATTCATATGGTGAGTAATGCCCATCGCTCACCTGTACTTATTTTCTGCCACACCCTTAAAAATTCTGATGCTCTGCCCAGGTTTCTCATAGCTATACCTTCCTGATTATAGCTGTTTTTACCAAGCATTTTGAAATTACTTAATCTTAGTGCATTCTTATTTTGTGTATTAAAAATAAAGATTTTTCCAAGCACCATAATTATATTATTTAATTTTGGACAAGTATCTTTCAGGTCCCCCAGCATAACGGTAAACAAGGTCACCTCAAATGGAATATTAAGTGTTTGTAGCCATTCCTGCACCTGTATTCAGAAGCCAACAGCATATGGACAATACCAAAATAAGTGGACCAAGGTTTCTTCCTCATCCTCACAAAGTCTACTTGTATTGGATTCCTTTATCCCCCATATTTGCAACATTTTATTTTTTGCCAAAATTTTATAAAACAATTTGTATTGGAAAATTCTAGTCCTTGTCCCAATAGAAATTTGATGAATTAAGTTAAAAACTTGTTGCCAAGGGATTGGCGTGTCTACTATATCCTTCCACTATGCATGAATTTTGTAGAGAATTTCCTTTAGGTTATTTTTCTCCATAAAAAAAATTGTACATTTTCCTATTGATTTTTTATGAGCAACCCAACTGAAATTTTTTATGGAGGGCCAACATACTAGTTCCTGAGAAGTTATTTTGTTAGTCTTTGTTTTCCATTGTGAAGGCAATGCTGCAGCCAGTTGATTGTAATTCTGTATGGAGCAAAGGGCACCATACCTATTACAAAAACTATTGCATGACATTAGTTTCCCATTTCTATCAATTAGATCATTCAGAAAGTAAATGCCGACATTTGTTTCCATATAAATGGATATCCTTTAATTGTAATATTTGAGTTAAACCATATTATTTGTTGTAAGATTTCTTTAGGGTGGTCTGGTGTATGGTACTGAAAACCAAGCTTTTATACACTCTTTTAGAAAGAATGATGAATCGGCCATGACTTCTTGAATAAACAGGGGAATATGGAGTGATCTTAATTGCAGAAATGGAAAGAGCTGGCTTTCAAATATGTGATGAAATGTTCATAATAATCTGTAAGAAAACCAGTTTGGCTTATGATATGTGTGACCACATCAGGGCAAGATTGTTAAATCCGGCTCATCCAGCTGCGGAATCGGCTCAGATCAGCAACACGCACAGTGGATGAGACCGTTGGTCTGCACAACAGACGCATCAACCGCAGACAGTCCGTAACCGACTGCGAGAAGCCAACTTGCATGCTTGGTGTCCTCACCGTGGTCTGGATCTCACCACTGTCCGGCGTCAGAACCAACTCGCATTGGCAAACGCACATGCTTGATGGCTCTCGGCTCACTGGAGAAGAGTACTGTTCACAGACGAATCCCGGTTCCAGTTTTTTGTTAATAAAAACTCAAAAATTTGACATGGGGCCTTTATATTTTTGTTCAGTGTACTTTTTAGAATTATATGCAAGAATTTTTTTTACATGCCATAGTGCTTGTACAGTGGTTAGCATTGCTGCCTCGCAGCAAGAAGGTCGTGGGTTTGAATCCGGCCTGGGGCCTTTCTGTGTGGAGTTTGCATATTCTCCCTGTGTTCGCGTGGGTTTTCTCCGGGTACTCCAGTTTCCTCCCACAGTCCAAAGACATGCACATCAGGCTAACTGGAGATACCAAATTGCCCATAGGTATGAGTGTGAGAGTGAATGGTCTGTGAATGGTGTGTGTGCCCTGCGATGAATTGGCAAGCTGTTCAGGGTGGGTCCCTGCCTTTGCCCGTAGTCAGCTGGGATAGGCTCCAGCTCGCCCCGTGACCCTAGTGAGGAATAAGCGGGTATAGAAAATGGATGGATGGATAGTGCTTGTATTTGTGTCTGAGTACTACCAAATAATACTTAATATTAGGCATTAGGCCTAGTAATATTATTAGGCCTAATTATGCCTAATAATAAGTATATGTACTTGTATCCAAGTACTTTTCAAATACTTGACCAGTCTCTGTCAGCATTTAGGAGACAGATTGATCAAGTACTTTGAAAAGTATTTGAATACAAGTGCAAGAACTTTAGGCATTAATAGGAAGTACTCCAATACAAGTGCAAGCACTTTGGTTTAAAAAAAAAAAAAAACTTTCATCCAATTCTTGAACGTACTTGAAACCCAACTCTGCTTGGCTCATAGGGCACATGTCTGTGATGTAGGTAGAAGCCAGGCCATGTTGGGTTTCAAAGGTATTATCAAAATTTTAAAATAAATTCTGTAAACTAAAAGGAAGCCAGTATAGTGTGGTAAGTATGGGTGTAATATGGACTTGTCTCTAGGAATTCATCTGAAGTCTGGCAGCCAAGCTCTGAACAATCTGGGGACATGGCTACAGTAATCGAGATGTGATGAAACAAAAGCATGGATAATCATCTGAAGGTCTGCTTGAGATAGAAAAGTAGAAAATGTTCAACTTTTGCAATATTCCCAAGTTGGAGGAATAATTTGTGATTTGGATTTTGAAAAAAAGCTCAAAGAACACACCCATATTGCTGGCAGAATGTTTGACATCATGAAATAAGTGACCAAGATTATTTTTCTAGTCAAGTCAGGTTCTGGAGACCAAGTAGCAGGGTCTCAGATATAGACTTTTTTTTTTTTTCTAGCCCCCCACTTTTTGGAGGACAACTTATTTAATTGTAGGAAGTTTTGTGACAACCAGCATTTGATGTCTGCTTTACCTTGGAATAATCAATTACCTCTTGTCGTTGGAACATGAAGCTGGTTCTTGTCTGCTTAACAGTGGAATCTGACATTATGCCCACCAAGTATCTCACCCAGAGGGAGCGTATAACGCATGTATAACACTGGACCATGAATCGACCCTTGAGGCACACCCCATGAAAGGGGAGCTGAAGAAAATTCTCCTACTTTCACAGAAAAAGGGGTGTCAGATGGATAGGATGGAAACAAAGCAAATGCAGCCCTTAATGCCAACATAGTTTTACAGACAGTTTAAAAGGATGTCATGGTCAATAATATCAAATGCAGAACTAAAATTCAGCCAGCCCCAGAATCAGCGGCTAGCAGTAGTTCATAAGAAATTTGTGCAGGGCATCCTGATATAAATTTAAAAATATATAAATTACTACTATTCATTTCATGTGTGTGATCAACTGAGAAGGCGAAAATAATAATTCCTTTGGGTACTCTTGCTGCGTCTTGTGGGTGGTGGTGAGTTCTAATGAAGTTGAAGAGTGCTCAGGTTAAAAATTTAACGACATCTCGATTCCGGATTGAGGCAGTTGGGATGCTAAACTCTGTGGGAAGTCAACAGTAAAAAACTGTACGTAACCAAAAGGGAGAAAAAATAACTTTTTGAATTAACTTTTTTTGACAGTTTGGGAACAGCCAACTTTAAACGGTAGCTTATTAAGTGTATCATCTCATTTGAAGGGTATGATACTTGATGCAATTTTCAAATCTGTTGTAACACTGATATCTTAAAGATGCAGTACATAATTTTCAAAAAACTAACTTAAATATACGCTGAAACGGTCACTCTATAGTGATAATCAAGGATTATAAAAAATTTATTTTCAATTCAGTTTGTTCTGAATGGAAACGTGATTTTTACGTTCCGGTCCTGGTGTTCTGTGGCCTCCCTTCTACTGAATAATTAGTTAGGCTATATACTTTCTTTTTAAAATAACATCACCAAAATGATTTACAGTCAGCTCCAAAATTACTGGCACCCTTGACCGGCAGTACACAAACAATTAGCGCAAATTTAGCGTTTAAATTTATTTTACTTTACCTTACTTTGCTCCCGGGAGACTGAAACCCCCCAAAAAACCCCTGTCATTTTTGTCTGACCAGATTGACCAGATTAGCGACTCAATTTGGCTGTTTGCTCACCGAGTTGTTACCAGGGCGAAAAAGGGGGAAAAGAAAGGGGAAAGATTCTCCCTGCCCCTTATGCGACAAAGGTTATACCTCGGGAGCCAATTGTCTAAACTCTATTAATGTTTGAACTTTAACATGCAAATTATTTTCAGAAAAACCCGCTTGCACTTGACTATCTGCCTCTTTTGAACTGACAGTCATTTTGTTGAATGGTGCTGGATGAAAAAAGGACATTGCATGTATCTTACCTCTATATCTTAGTGAAACAGGAAGTGATGTAATGGCTCAGTATAGTTCCTTAACTTTTAAATAGAATTTAAATAAGTGGAATTAAATACCTGATTTAATTTTGGTAGATTTTATTTACAATAATCTTTCAGGGTGCCATTATTTGTGAAAAATTGATTCAGAGGAAATCGATTTTTAATTAAATCAGTAAATGACTTTGGTTGGTTCCATTGGAACGTTAATACCCTCCAATATTTTTCACATGTTGTTAATTTGAATTTCTCTATAAATACATTTTTTAAGAGTTTTTAGCTCACTTGGCCTCTAGGCCTATTGGGCTTGCGCTGTGGTTAGATGCCTTCGTGGTGGTCCGTTGTGCGTCCATGTGTCTGAAAACTTTTTGCCTCATCAGAGCTCTGGCGGCTACTGTTTTTCACTAATCCTTTTTATATTTTCAATGCGCGTATATGGGATGAAAATCTAGGCTAGGAGCTGCCAGATAGTTCACTCGATTAAAGCACCGCATTGCGGCACAGAAGTGACTATCGTGGCATGGTTTCGAGCCCCGGTCGTACCAACCGGCAGCTTTTTCAGAGTAGCGCACAATTGGCCATTGCGCTACAGGGATGCAAATTGGGAAGGGTCTGCTGGGAAGGAAAATATAAAAAAGGTTGCTTTGTTCATTGCTCAAGCGCCTCCTGTTGGCCAGCCGGGCGCTCGTCAGGAAGATTCTAAGCTTTTTCATGTTCGGGTATCCTCCGCCCTCATTCTGAAATTGCGAGGATTCAACCAATGAGTATGAAGAAGCAGTAGTTGATGGACACGTGTTTCAGAGGATAGCCGTGAACCGTACCTCTCTCCTGAATTGGCAACAAGCAGTCGCATACGAGCAGGGCTTGTACATAGTACCCCAGATGATATTGGAGATGCCAAATAAAAAAAATAATAACACATTTTTGGCCATGTTTGACAATCAGTCAATTTATTTTGACAATTTATGAAGTATTCTTTGTGCATTTCCAGTCAGGGGTGCCAGAAATTTTGGAGTCCACTGTAGGTTTTGAATAACTCTTTACCTTCAAAAAATGAAATGATCATTTAAGACCTGAATTTTGTGTTTAATTGCGCTAGAATTTACTTCTGTTAAAATTAGTCAGATGATCAGGAACATTTAAATGTGACAAATAAGCAAAAATAGAAGAAATCGGGAAGCGGTCAAAAACTTTTTCCACGGCATTGTAGACTTATTCTGTATATAAGCTTTTTTATGGCCCCGGAATCAAAGATTTAGGGGCATATAGTTTTTCACCTGTCCGTCTGTCTGTCTGTTTGTCTGCAGAAATAAAAAAACTTTATCCTTGGCCATAATTTTTGATTGCTTGTTGATAGGCTTTCGATACTAGGCATGTGCATTCCTTGTGACAAGACCTTTCAGATGATGTCATGAATTTTGACCTTGTGACCTTGACCTTGGCGTAGGATAATCCTTGGCCATAACTTTTGATTGCTTAGTGATAGGATGAGTTTTTAAAAAACTTTAACCTTGGCCATAAATTTTGATTGGTTACGACACGCAGCTCTATATATCCTTTAAACCGGGTGAAAATGATCCGGTTACTAGATTAGAGATGTGTCTTAAAGCTGTTAAAGCTTGGATAGCGCAAAATTTTCTTTCACTCAACCCAGATAAGACTGAAATTCTGGTGCTTGGTCCCAAATCTCTTTGGGACTCATTCGTTAAGTTTTCTCTTAACTTAGACGGCCTCTCTGTTTCCGCCAGAGCAGTCGTTAAAAACCTTGGGGTGACAGTCTTACTGTCTGGTTGCACTAGCTCAGCCCTGAAACGTCTTCAATTAGTGCAGAATGCTGCAGCCAGGGTTCTGACAAGGACTAAGAAATATGATCACATTAGCCCGGTGCTCAAAAATCTTCATTGGCTGCCTGTAAAATTTAGAATTGAGTATAAAATACTATTACTAACTTACAACGCTTTAAGGGCCGGATCTACTAAGATCCCAATTTGCGTGTACTAATTTGCGCGTGCAATCTAGAATTTTGCGTGAGGGGCTGAACCGCGGTTTGCAGGTGATTTACTAAGAGTGATTGTTCAAATGGCAACAGGTGCAAACGTGTTGGACTCACCCTATTTAAATGAGGGCTTTGCGTGTTTCATGGTTTGCAGCATGGAGAGTTTGGAGAGAAGAAAGCGCAAAATGAAATTCGACCCTATGGAATTAGAGGTGTTGGTAGATGAAGCCAATAAACTCGTGAATAAGCTACAGCAAAGAAATCTGACTGTCGCACAAAGGAACGCCATATGGGCGGAAATCTGTAAAAAAGTAAATGCTGTGGGTAAAACGATGCGAACAGTGAGTGAAGTGAAAAGACGATATCAAGATATCCGAAGACAAACAAAAGAAAAATTGGCGTATAATAAAACATCTGCAAAGAAAACAGGTGGGGGCACAGTGGATGAGATGCCTCTGACCAGCATTGAGGAACAGGTGCAGTTAACGTTCTGCGAGACGCAAGTCACTGGAATTGCCGGGTATGACACACTGGACCAAACAGCAGAACAAGGGAGGTGCACAATAATACTGTGTAAACACACTTTTTCTGAAAAGATATTTATTTAGTAAGTGAAAAATGAATGTACCTCCTGTGGTTACATTTTGCTGTCCTTTAACTCAAATCCCAAACAAAAAACATTTATTTTTTACATGTAGAATCTTCAGCAGAAGTCCTGCCATCCACCTTAAATCCCCCCAGAGCAGCCGCCACCCCTGCAGAGCCTCGAAAGGGTCCCGAGGACATTGATCTGGAGTTGCTGGAGGAACAAAAGAAACCGTCTGCAGCCATTCAGACAATTGCAAGGGAGATGCGAGCGGCGTCATCGTTGGCACGGGCGGCAAGGCGCGATACTCAGGCCATTGCCACGCACTGCAGACAGATGGTCAGCGCAGTATCTGCCCTAATGATGGCCGTCAATTCTGTGGCAAGAGGGCTAAGGGAAGGGATGCAGGCAATGACTGCCCTCAATCCAGGTGGAGAAGTGGGCTGACCGAGTCCCACAGCGACAGCTAGGCAGCCGGGCACCGGAGAGGGAGGGCTATATGATGAACTGCTTTTTTCTTTTTTTTTCCACCATAAATGTTAAGACTATAGCCTAATACATTTTCTGACTGAAACAATGTGTCTTTAATATGATTTTGCGGGACTTAACATAATTAGACGTGAATGAGTATTTCGTTTGATAATGTTTGGAATTCAGAAAGTGATTTCAGTCTTTTTTCAATAAATGTTGATTTGCTTAACTTTGCAATGTTCTGCAGTTTGTTGGGTCACACTAGCCAGAGGGAACGGCATTGTATTGCAATCTATAACGCATTATTGAATGAAAATAGAAAAATGCACATACCAAACAGCTCACAAGAAGTGACTTCGAATGAGATTGCTGCGTGTCTGCATCCCTGCAGCATTGGGTTGTTGCTCCATACAGGGGGGCAGGTCGGCGTTCTCCTCCGGCATGGCCTCATGCTCCAGCCCGTGTTGCTTGGGAATGTTATGTAGCATGCAGCAGGTCACTACAATCTGGGCCACTTTTTCTGGCCTGTGCAGCAGTGCTCCACCAGTGCGATCCAAACAACGGAACCTGCTCTTCAGGATTCCGAAGGTGCGTTCCACAATATTCCGTGTACGGATATGGGCCTCGTATCTTATTTCTCCGGCAGTGGTCGGGTTGAGAACAGGTGTCAGGAGGTAGGGGTGTAGGGGGTATGCACTGTCACCTTAAAAAACATATGAATCAATGTGAAACATGCTCTTGTTTTTAATGAAATAAATTTCGCTGACAAGCCAGGCATCTCCAAACTCGCCATCTCGCAACTTGGAAAACAGAACTGTTTCTCAGAATAAAAGAATCATGTACTGACCCGGGATATTTTGCCACAACGTTGGAAATGATGCCTTTGGCATCACAAACGCACTGCACATTCAATGAATGCGTGCGTTTGCGATTTCTGTACACGTGCTCAGTGTCCGCGGGGGGCACAAGCTGCACATGGGTGCAGTCAATCGCCCCTTTAACTCTTGGAAATCCAGCTACTGCAAAAAAACCTTGTTTGGTCTCATTCAATAAGTGCCGAGTGTGTGGAAACCTAATGAACTTGGCCATCCTGCGCGACATGGCATTTAAGACTTCAGACAGCACATCTGAAAAACGGGATTGGGAGATCCCAGCTGTAATAGCTACCGTACACTGGAATGACCCAGATGCAAAAAAATGCAAACTTGCAAGGAGTTTTGTCATTGCAGGTATTGCGTGACTCCTTCTCGTGGCTGGCTCCAAATCCTCTCTGAGTTCCTCCAACAGCCCCAAAATGGCCGTGCTGGATAGGCGATATGTTTTAATGATTTTTTCCTCGTTCATTCCAAAAACGTTCACACGAGGGTGAAAAATGCGTTCTCTGCGTCTCCTTTCATGATTTCGATGTCTCCTTCTTGCGACAATAACTGTAGCCATGTGTGCGCAATTACGCATACAAACCGTTTGCACCTCCTTTTGACACGTGTTAAAATATAGATGCAGATTTTATTGGCAAAATTTCTTTCAGGTTTGATAAATCAATTTGCGCGTGCTAAATTAATAGATTTACATTTTCTTCTCCCAACACACGCACAATTGCATGTAAACGCCCCATATTGCATATTCATTGTGGCAGACGTACTAACTGGATGCAGACGTGCTATTTTGCACTTTTGAAAGAGGCAACCCTTACTGTGCACTGTTAGTAAATCAGTTTGTGCATTTTTTTGCGTGTGCAATGAGTTTGCACACGTTTTTATACACGCAAAGCTTTTGTACAACCGGCCCTAAATGACTTGGCCCCGGAATATCTTTGCAGTCTTCTCATTCCTTACTCCCCACCAAGATTACTTCGTTCACAAGGTGCTGACTACTTGAAAATTCCAAAAATATCTCAAATTACAATTGGAGGCAGAGCATTCTCTTACAAAGCACCAATTTTATGGAACAAACTCCCAAGACAAATTCGGGCTTCGGGCACACTCTCTATCTTCAAGAGTAGGCTGAAAACTTACCTTTTTAGTCAAGCCTATAATTAGTTCATGATTAGTTTCGTGTTGGCTCTGGTGGGACTGACTACAACCTTGATTTATGATATGTTCACGATATTGGAAGTCAGTATTATGTAAATCCATGTGGAACCAGTGGCACTGAGCATGCATTAACGTGCCAGTGGGGCTTGCTACAGCCTTAGTCACTGGGGAGGTCCATATGGTACTGGTGTAGTGTTAAGCAAATCCATGTGGAACCAGTGGCACTGAGCATGCATTAACGGTGCCAGTGGGGCTTGCTACAGCCTTAGTCACTGGGGAGGTCCATATGGTACTGGTGTAGTGTTAAGCAAATCCATGTGGAACCGGTGGCACTGAGCATGCATTAACGGTGCCAGTGGGGCTTGCTACAGCCTTAGTCACCGGGGAGGTCCATATGGTTCTAGTGTCTAGAAAATCTAAAGTGATCTTCCTGGAATAAGTGTAGGGCCTCTGTGCTGCAGGAAGTGGATGGAGGGGTGTTGACTGTTTCCTGACCGGTCAGCTCCTAAATTCTCATTTGGCACTTGACACAGGACTATTTTTATTAATACGCAGTAGTTTTATCCAGTGCCTCACCCCACTTTTTCTGTCTCACTCCGAGGATCTTTCCCTCCACTACCCTGAGTCCTGGATCATCCGAGCCCTGTCCCTCACAATGAGCGCTGGCTGCTGCTGTCCTGATGCAGTCCTGATCCCGTTCTGCACCATCCTTGGCATGCCACTTTTTCGAGCAACTGATAGCACTGTTTAGATGGACTTTAATGGAACTGTATTGTCATTATCTTATTTTGCTTATTAACTATATTAACTAGCTAGCCCGCGGAGGATGGGCTTCCCCACTATAGCCGGGTTCCTCCTGAGATTTCTTCCCACTGGGGAGTTTTTTCTCACCACTGTTTGAGGATTTTTCTCCCTACTGGGAGTTTTTTGCCTCATTTGCTGTAGTGGGGAATAGGCTGGGCACTGCCCTTTCAGTAACTCATCTCTGACTGTAAAGCGTCTTTGTGACAGTTTATCTGTGAAAAGCGCTATACAAATAAATTGAAAGTTGAAAAAGTAGGCCTTTGATACTAGGCACGTGTATTCTTTGTGACAAGACCTTTCAGATGATGTCATGAATTTTGACCTTGTGACCTTGACCTTGGTGTAGGATAATCCTTGGCCATAACTTTCGATTGCTTAGTGATAGGCCTTTGATACTTGGCATGTGTGATGGTCTGGCCCTGCAGGCCCTCCCCTCTCCTGTTTGCACCTCCACCTCAACGAGCTACAGCTGCTGCTCGTTAAGGTGGAGGTGACTTGAGTGTATTTAAGAGCTGCACTGCCACACTGGCAGTGCAGCTGTATTCTGTTGGCTCATTGTTTGCTGGCCGTTTGTATTGGAGCCCTGGATATCGCTGCTGTTCCCCTGGGTGTTTAATGAGTTTTATTAAACTTTATTTATATTTTACTCAGCCTGTGCACTTGGGTCCCTCAATCCAGTTTTGGGTACATGGTCCCTGTGCCCGCCGGCTTGCTTCCTCATGCCGGCAGGGCCAAACCATGACAGCATGAGTATTCCTTGCGACAAGAACTTTCAGATGAGGTCATGAATTGTGTCCTCGTGACCTTGATTTAGTGATAAACCTTTGATACTTGGCATCAACTTTCATCAAAATCAAAAACACAAATCGAAATGATGTTTATGCCCGGGGGCATCAGACTCTTAGTCAATGGTGCCTAAATAACAACTCAATAAAAACATAAACCACACAAATGATGGAAATAAAAGCAGGTAAGCGGCTTTGAGACATAAAAGTTGTAGGTTTGATTCCCAGAAAAGGCATTCTAGTTGCACCCATTAGTAATGTATAACAGCTCCTGGCTGTTATAAATGAATGAAAGAAGATCAATTCTACATGGAACATCTAAATGCAGCTACATTAATAAACATCCACAAAATATCAGGCAATGAAGAGCAGGTAGTGAAAAAATATGGGCAAAATAGAGAAAACTAAAATAGCCAAAGAAATCTATTTCAAGGCAGGGGCATGAGTTGGACATATTTCACTGTAATTTATAAACAACATGTTTAATGACACTTTAACACTTCCTTAGGCCTATGTTGTGTCCCCCTTTGCACTCTTAGCAAGTGTAGGAATCTCACATACTCCCACCTAGGGGCAAATTGCAGTCTCCAGTTAGATTAATATATCGGTCTAAAGACAGTGGGAGGAAAAGCGGAGTATGGAAGAAACCCAAGCAAACACAGAATGAACTAGCTAACTCCACACAAAAAGGCCCCAGACCACGTTCAAACGGGTTATGAGGAAAAAGTGCTGTGCCACAATGCCAGCCTAATACCTCTGGGGAGGCAAGGCATTCTGATTCAAGGAATCAATACCTCGTCATCACTCCTTTGTCACGGACCTCAAGAAAAAGGTGGTCTGTTGTGACAGTACTTAAGTCCATTAAAATCCCTTCTGAAAAATGAATTCTTTCGTGCCATTACCAATGCTGAAGTAAGCTTTGGTATGGTATTTTTATAATACTCCTACGATTCCACCAGTGGCCTCACTCCCTCGCAGGCATGAGCTGCAGGAGTGCGTGGAAACTCCTCCCTTCTCGGTTACCATGGTGACTCCACTAGAGAAACAGGTGGTGTCAGTAATCTCCAGGACTACAGTGAAAGCCATGTTTCACTGCTATCAAATGGCTGTATGAGTTAGCTGATCCACCAAATCTACCGGTTAATTTCGTCAATTGGATCAGACCCTCTGTTTGAACATAAGACTGCAGTTCAATTGCCAAGCCAATGCCATTTAAATCAAAACAATCCAAGACAACGTGAACTTTAAGTCACAGTCAAAAATGTGCAGCTCTGGAAAACACAGGTACAGGTTTCAGAAGAATGGAGTAATTGTGAAAATACTTGCCAGTGGTTTATAAAAGCATTTAGTGAAAAAATATCCAGAATAAAATTAATGGCGCAAAAGGGGAATGGATGTCTCTGAATTAGTGGTAGCGACAATATATGCGTAGAACTTTTTTTTTTCTTAATCAACCGCAGTGGGACCTTCTGGCCAACAAAACGTGTTTAAAGTATTATGGCCAACCTGACTGCAAGCCATGAAAAATTGGCGGCAGTTTACTCAAAGGAGTTGTTTGAGTGGCCGGGGAGACAGCATCAAATCAGGCACCAATGACCTCCCTCCTGCTGGTCTGTCACCTTGCAGGCCAGTTGACATATGCAAAAAGTGCAAGTGAGTTCATAAGCCGCACCTGACTGTGCTCTTAAAGACTAACACCAGAGGATGCAGCAGTGAAAACTGCTTAACTGTAAAAGCTGGGAGAACCCCATTTGTACCAAGAATTTAAACAGTGCAAAATAAATTATTTTTGAATCCAGGACATGTCAGCCAGCACAAGCCTTGGTCCCTTACCGACTGACTGATATATCTATGAATACAGCGGCGTGAGTATGTATACTGCCGTGCAATCTGAGACTCCCATGTACACCTACAGATCCTAGTTAGAAAGTTGCAATATTAAGTTTCCTGAAAAGCCTAGTCATATGAGATACAGATCCATTTCAACTCCATTACGTATTGGGTGCCATCTCAAAGTTAATGAGTTAATCACATACCTGAATGAGGACATAATTTTGAAGCTAGGTTTTCAAAATTTGTTAATAGGGTCGGTAGCTGCACCTGTGGATACAGCAATCAGTCCAGAAAAGGCCACAAAATGTACAGGTTCCCCACTGATCCAAAGAGAAAGAAAAAGTGGGCTGATAAAGTCCACCTCAAAGGGTGGAGACTGATCTAGTCATCGTCATTTTGTGAGGCAAGTCCCTTCTCTTGTCATTAACTTTGATCAGCAGCAGTATACATTTTCACTCTGTTCTGACGAAATTGAATTAAATAAACTGAATAGAAGTATTTTTGACAATATATGGTAGTCTATGATGTAGCTCCTCAAGAGTAGCTGCATGCAGATCAGCAGAATTATGATAGCGACTCGCATTTTATTTAGGCCTAGCTATGAGACGCCATTATGCCACTTACATTCTTTGTTCGGCCAATCGTCAATCATTTTTCACAAAAAAAAAAAAAAAAAAGAGTAGGTGTACAGAAACCTGCAAGTATTTGTTTAGGCTAGCTAGCACCTTAAAAGGTATTTCGGGATTTTTCAAGTGAAGGTGTATGAGGTACATATCCATAGTGAGTGCACTACCCACGATCGGTGGTTGAACGGCCCCCAGGCTTGCTAAGTAGCTAATGTAGTAATGTAATGCTGCGGATGAGCCTGCAGCAAAACTGCATTTTAACCACCTAAAACGACCTATCTACAAATATATCAGTTAAAGTGTACGCCATATTATAAAATACAATAAAATATTTCCACTGATTTATCTTGCCATCTGACAACCCCATACTTCGGAAGCAACATTTTTGTCAATCGTGGACCTCAGCTAGTTTGGCTATTCCCATTCCTGATTTGTTGTGTGCTTGTAAAAGTTCTCTGTCAAACAACAGTTTAATAGACATAAAATTACCTTAAAACTAACAAAATAATTGTAAATGAAGGGGGAGAACACCTTGTTTAAATGGATCCTAGTGTCACGTGGAGAGAGACAGCCTAAAATACGACAGAATACTTTCAAAGAAGAGAGTAAAATGTATTACACAATTCCAGTTTCACTATCATTTTTCTGTTTGCCTTTTTCTCATGTATGAACATTTCCCCCCTTTATGCTTGTCGATACCATTACTGGATGGTTTATTGCTTTTCTCCTGAAATGGATGTGTTTTCCTTTCAAGAAAAGAACTAAAAAATACAAATATTTTCATAGTGCTAATGGCTCGGTTTCAAATGATACGGACAAAATGGCTTCTATTCTCAAATTATCACAACTCTGTTTAGGACCTCTACATATACCTCCAGTCTGCAGTGAGAGGTAGAGAGGGACCACCCAGTGATACAAAATGACAAAAAGTGCAACGCTCACTTTAAAGGGTACCTCCGGCAGTTGGGAATGTCTGTCTCAAAATTACCTATGAAGTGCCAAAACGTGTTAATTGTTGAAGGAAATAGGTGTAAAAATTGTCAAAGATGGTAAAGCAATGGCCAGTGGTAATTAGAAAATGGCCATGTCAGGCCATTTACCTCCCGTTCTTGGGGTGACATCAGCAAGCTCATTCTTGTGTGGAATATTCCCTTGCTCATATTAGCTCTTCTCATACTCCTATACCAAATGTGGCCAATCTGATTTCTCTGGTTCAAACAGATCCCCAGA
Organism: Gymnothorax reevesii; assembly: GCA_029721435.1. NCBI lineage: Eukaryota > Metazoa > Chordata > Actinopteri > Anguilliformes > Muraenidae > Gymnothorax > Gymnothorax reevesii. The sequence goes on from CM056576.1 coordinate 46,500,483, forward strand.
CTCATCAGGATTCTCTTCAAATGTTTTAATATTGCCAGTTTCTGGTGTGCGCTGCTTGGCCAAAAAAAAAAAACTTGAACGCTGGAATATTTTGTTAGACAGCCTTCGGCATTGTTTCAACATTACAACATTTATGTCCAACCAGAGTTGTAACAGTTCTTACTTGAAATCTCTGTTGGGAGTCAAACTACTGTGTAAAGTGTTCTCCAGCACATCTGATGCGATTCTTCATGCTCGCGGGACCACTCTTGTACAATATATACACCTGTTACTCTCTTCAAAGTTATTTAAGATCCAGGATAGCATACTGCTGAGGTGTAGGTCTTGCTATCCCATGCAAAGTTCCAAACATAATAGTGAACTCTAAATATAACAAGTTCCTCATTCATTTAAATATTTTGAACTGCAGCATTATGGTCATATCATGACCTATTATTCACAATCAATTCATGCAAATTCTTGGAATGAACAAATGTGGATATTTCTAAGCAACCTAGTGTCGTGCCCTTGAAAGAAAGTTAAAATAATCTTGGATAATATATTGCTTTTAAAGTTATTGTGGCCAAGGGAAATGTCAGCTGAAGAGCTTGCGAGCTTTCTAAAATTAAAACTGAAAATGTTCCATATATATATTTCCATTTCCAGAAAAGTTGGAATGCTGTGTAAAATGAAAATAAAAATAGAATACAATGATTTGCAAATCATTTAAACCCTATATTTAATTGAAAATGGTGCAAAAACAATATATAAAATATTGAAATTGAGAAATGGTATTTTTTTTTAAATATTTATTCATTTAAAATTTTATGCCAGCAACATGTTTCAAGAAAGTTGGGACAGGGGCAATGTTTACCACTGTGTTGCATCACCTTTTCTTTTAAAGGATTCGTACTAACACATTTCATCATTTAAGGCCTATAATGCTGTGGTAAAAAACCGTGCACGACCACTACACTCGGCCTTTCCACAGTCCGTGTTTTTTTGACTAGGAACAAGCCTGCAGCGATTATGCATATTTGAAATTCGAGAGCAAAGCACAGTGGGTTTTAAAGCTTTTTGACTTTAAAAAAATTCTACTGGAGATTTTTCTGTGAAAAAGCCTTCACCTAACAGACTGACATGGTGTAGAAACGAAAAAAATCTGTTGGGAATTTTTTGAGAAAAAGTGACTTTTTCGAAATTTTGATATTTTGAGATTTTATTACATAGCCTATGATCGAAATATTGGGCAGATGATTCCAATTCACCCTTTACTGCTTTCTCATGTTGATAAAAAGCAATTTGTATCATCATTATCAATTTATCACCTATTGGTGGTTGCCATAGCAACCAATTAATTTTCCTAGTCCAAGGTACAATTCAGAAGAATCACTGGACCATGTATATATAATTTAATTTTCCATATTACTGATCACACTAAACAGCTTCCCCCTGTCATCACTTACATCATGAGGCCAACGATGTAATTAATGACTGAGACATACATACATAACTTAGTCTATACCTTTCATTGCTGAGAAAAACCAGAAGTCCTGATTAGGGTGGAGCATTTTGACTGTACAGATCTTCAGATCGGCACAAAGCTAGAATTTGGCTGCAGGTAGCTTCAGTGGCTCTTAGAAAGTTTTCTGCGATTCGTAATCTTGAGTAGTATCTTCCAGTCCTGCTATAACGAGAAGTTTCCGTACACCATTGTCACTGAATCCTTTATCAGAGGAGGTTCCATCCTTATATGTGCACCTTTTCTTGAGTTGAATACCTGCTTCATATATCTTGTGCTGTAAAGTCAAAATGGAAGCTGTCTACCGGCTGACATCACAGTAAGGTCAATAGTAAAGCCAAAATATGCATTGCTTCATTGACTCGCTCAATCACTCAGTTTCTCAACAATAATTCAAGCTTTTTTGACAAATTTTACGCCAAAACTTGCAGGATGCCGATTCAGTATCAGCACATGGCTCAATAGCTTGCCGAAGCAGAGATAAGGAATTGCTTTCTTTTCCTTTCTGAAGAATCCAGCAACACGGACACAATGGATCCATTACTCAAAGCTCTTTTGCTGTTTGAGCTGAAACATCACCATAGGCTTTGCAGTAAATAACTCTCAAATGCGATGTTGGTCCGTGACCTGCTTGCTTGACTGGGTTATCCACTCGAACCCGCACATCCCTGGTACCAGGCACAGCAGCGCATCTCACAACTAACACCATCCAAGGGCATGTTAACCATGCAGCAGCCTAGTCATATTATAAAACCACCTAACAGAATTAAACTCGGCCTTCAGCCCATGAAAACCATTTTCATCAAAACTAAACACAATTCCAGCTCTAAGCTACTAAATGAGCTTGAAGCAAAAACACAGAAAGCTGCACGAGTCGCATATGTGGTGGTAACGAATCTGTAACTTCATTCTACCACACTAACGATGCATCATGTAAAAGCAGAGACTCTACCGATTCTAAGCACATATGGTTTATCACTTTGCAACCAAAACTTACTGAATCAGCAGCCGAATTGGTAAAAAAAAAACAAGATAACTGCACTTTGTATAGACATGACCATACCTTGGCAGTCTTGCAATTCAAGTTGTGTTCAAGGGCATAAAATACACTTCATATTTGCCGAAAAGTCTTTGTGCCTTTGAAACCGTCTCTGACAGTATCCAGTTATTTTCAAGTCCTGGAGGAGCTTTCTTATAAGGGGTAGGAAAGCGGGTTGATGAAACAAGTTATTGTTGCTGTTGTTGTGGTAGCGGAGACAAGACCATTTCAGTTTCAGTTTGAAGTGGGATGTCTGGTACAGCCCCAGTCTTCAGTTTTGCAACTGCATTTGGGTAATGTTCATTGTCATATTTCGCCATTGACTTTCATTAGTCACGCAATTTATATTTCACAGACTTTAAAGTATGGTAGATTTAGTTAAATTGTCCATCATCATATCTTCATGTTCTGAGTTTTAACTTGCATTTGTGGATACAGCAGCAAATGGTGCTCACTAACAATGGCTTACAGAAGTGTTACTGAGCCAATGCAGTGATTTCTACTTCAGAATCCTGTCTTTTTTTAAGGCAGTGCTGCCTGGGGGCCTTAAGATGGCCATTCAGTAGTGGTTTTCAGTCTTGTCCCATGTGTACAGAGATTTCTTGGGATGCTCTGAACCTTTTGATAATATTATACTCTGTAAAGGATGAAATCCCCAAATTATTTGCAATTTTATATTGAGAACAGTTATTTTAAATTGTCAAACTACCTGTCCTTGCAGTCTTTCCCTGAGTGGTGAAGCCATTGCCATCTTTACGTCTGAAAGACTTTTTATGCCCAATCATGCTACTGACCTGTTGCCAGTTAACATCATTTACAGTGAGATGTTTCACCAGGTGTATTTTTTTGTGTGGCATCATTCAACTTTTCCAGTCTTTCGTGGTCCTAGTCCCAACTTTTTTGAAATGTGGTATGGGCATCAAATTCAAATGAGTTTCATAAATCAATTAAATTTCTGTTTCAACATTTGATATTTGATAGCTGTCTTTGCACTATGTTCAATTAAATATAGGGTTTAAACTATTTGTAAATCATTTCATTCTTATTTTATTGACATTTTACTCATAGTCCCAACTTTTCTGGAAATGGGGTTATTATAAATTTACTATAATAAATCATTAAATGACCATAAAATATCATCAAAGATTGAGGAAAAATGCTAAGTTGAAATACTGGCTTATGCACCCATAATGCTACAGCCAGTATGCTATCCTTTTTAATTTCAGTTTTGTTCACGAACAATACCTTGTGTTTTGGCCAGTATGATTCAGCCTAATGCCCAATTCAACACCCAGGGTTGCCAGGTATGACACAGTTTGGCAGGAAAAACAGCCTATTGCAGCCATAGAGGCAAGCAAACAATCTATATTAACAGAGCAAATATAAAGAGCCATTCCGCGAGAGATTGTCATTCGGTGCGCAGTTGACCCCCCAGGAAATTAATGAAACTCGGCACATATTGTAGGTAGATATGAGTGTCTCACAGAAAAAGCCAAATTTGTAGGTCCGTATTTTCACTGTGCCTGCCGATATCGCCATCTGGAATCCACTTAAGTGGCTCAGTTTTGCTGTTGACACCACATTTTACATCAACTATCATGACTTAAAGGTACACAGTACCAAATATGTGATACTTTTATCATGACCCGTGACACTTCAAGTCTGGTTAGACTTCAGCACCACATCAGCGCCAAGCTGGGTAACTACATTATTGAGCCAGAATTATTTGAGAAATAACAATAAAACTTGAAAATGAGAATGGGAATAAAATAATATCCCGGATATATACCCATCAAGAATGCTTTATTATGTGTTAACACACAACAAGACTATCATTTTCAGTGAATAGCACCTTGGTATCTTGCTGTGTTTGTTCCTAAGCATTTCTTTGGTAGTATCTACGCTTTCAAGCTAGACGGAGCCAAATTTGGTGGAAAACTCAAAATGGACCATTTCATGGCAGATTGTGCCTATGTTTAGGTGGCATCATTTTGTTTACCCAGCAAGACGGAGATCTGAAATTCTCTGGATACATGGTCCCTTTGGGGCACATTACAGCATAAGTTAAATCTCAATGGTAGTATTTTCAGTTTAGATAATTTTAAACATCAAAAGTTGGAAAAATTTGCCTCCAGGGTGCACTGTATGCTGGATGCAAGTACTGCCCATTGCCAGTGAAGTACCAAAGAAATTGTTTTTGAATTGTGATTCACACAGCTAGTTTTCTCTGAAAATGAAACGTTTAGCTTGTTACCATTCTGGGGCACGTTTTGAAGTTACTAAGTAAGTTAGCAACATACATAGTTCGTCAATTCACAGTCAATGGGTCCAACTATGTCAGTTAGCATCTGTGATTTCGGGAAACGAAAGGGTGTAGAGCTATCTGTCCAAAAGTGGTGCTCTAAAGACCTGATATTGTACCGACCTAACATTCCATATTCCCTGACATGTACCAAACTTCTGTCTTTTCACATATATTAAGTACGTGCACAGTTTAACATTAAATTTGTTATCTCTTCGGTATAAAGCTGGGTTGATATTGGTGGTGATTGTAGCATTGTGTCAACATGCAAGACTTTTACCAGAAGTCACTAGAGTGTACAGTTTTGTAGTGTTGGAGAGTTGCAGAAAATAACTGTTCTCTGCATTTTTGCATTACTATTAGAATCAGAAAGCAGGCTTCAGTGTTAATTCTAGGATCTAGGATCCTTATGGTATGGTGTTTGGGTATAGAATAGGGCACAGCAGTCACGTCTATCGAGTGGTTATCCTGATAAAGAGCACAGAAATCCTAGCAAGCAAGCAGCACCCTGCCAAAAAAGGGCACTTCATTTGTAGTGGTAACTTGCATGCCTTCATTCCTAACACCAGCCCATGATGTCTAGCCTATGGGATGCCCGCTGTATGGGAGGGTGGGGGTTTCTTTGACAGACTTCCCATTTCTGTGCGTACCAAGCCATGGGTGTTGACACAACTATTGTGCCATATAGGCTGCAGCCCGCTATTTAATTCAGTGACAGACAAGCTCACTATCAACAACCTTGTAAGCAGCCCTGTAGAGACCCAGGATGCAGTGTAGTAGGGCTTGCCTCAGGCTCGACTGGCTCTGTGGGTAAGATCAACCCGGATTAAACGAAGAAGGCCATGGATGGCTGCTCAAGGCCAAGGCCAAAGAGCACCTATGGTGCGCACCACCAGGTGCGGCCAACTCACAATCCAATTCCAAAAACAGACTGATGGATAGAGCTAGTCACATGCTGTGTTGACATAATTTTGCTTTAGATAACATGAAAAGTATAAAACAGTTTTTAACTTTTGTACGATACATTCTGTCTTTATGTACACTGTAGTGTGACAAAGATTTTTTTTCAGAGTCTAAATTATGGACTGTTATTTTCTGTCAGTGTACGTATACTGTTGATGCATGTCTGCACACGTATTTACGGTGGTAAGCCTTTTACATTAGTTCTTTTTTGGCATTTAGAAATTTTTGACTGGTCATGTTTTATAATGTGCCGTAAGCTTCTGACTGCACTGTACCCATACTTGGTAATAATGTTAGGATTTACGAGATGAACCAATAGCGACAACCAGTAAAATATAAAAAGGAGGCTTTATTTCTGAGGGGGGAAACCCCCCAACATAGATGCCAACAGTACAAAGTCCACAATCAAAGGTCAGAATCTAAAGGGCATAATCCAGGTTTGTAAACAGGGAACCACTCATAAAAAATCATAGTCACACAAAATGGGTCAATAAACAAGATTGCGGCAAAGTACAGGGATAAGGCAAAGCTCGATGTCTAGGACTGTCCAGTCAGAAAGATAAATCACAATGAAACAAGGCGAGAGAAGCGTGGCACAGGTAAGCAATGGAAGAATGATCTGTCAAGGAAGTGAAACAAACAGACATCTAATATACATATCTGGGTGTGCACATGACAAGGAACACAGGTGCAATCAATGGGGGATGATAATCAAGGAAAGACACATTGGGAAAAAATTAATAACAAGAAATTGGCCGGAGCCAAAACGCAGACAGGGACCACAAGACAAACCTATAGGCAGACAAACAGCTCCAGTCACGAAGTACTAAAAGTGCATAGTTTAGAGATAGGAAAGCACGAAGCAGTTTGTGGAGGACCCACAGAAATTGCAGCAGAGATAATTAGGGAAAGGCAAGAGGCGGAGACTAGAATAGGGCGAATGCTGAGAGATCGTAAGTCAATTAGTAAGTGCAGCTATACAATTTTGAGTGCTCGTTTGTAAGTTAGTCAAAATATACAATGTTAGTGTTGGTTAGTAATTAGCAAAAATAACAAACTGTTAGTATGTGTTAGTAAGATAGCAAAATTAAGAGGAAGGAAGAACACGAGATAATGAAAGAAGATTGAAACCCAGAAACCAATAAATCAACCGAAGGAGTGGCACGCGGTACAGGGGCTGTGAGCAAAGACAACACTCATGACAAGATAGGGGAGAACGAGGTGCAACGCATGGAAATGAAACATGGCGTAGAAATAAAACATGGCATGGAAACTATGAATAAACTAAAACATGAAAATAATAAAACATAGAAATCCAAATACCAAAACACAATACATGATTCAATGAATGGTCAGACATAAGCAGAGGTCACTAAACACATGGGTCCGTCAAAACATGGCACAAGGCCAGGCACAGAACTTGAACATGAGCATGGGCATAAAACATGGAGCATGGCATGGCAAAGACAGAATCACAACAATACCCCCCTCCCTACGAAACTCGACCGGGCGTTTCAACCCGATGGTCTGGGATGGTTAGCATGAAAGTCTTAAACTCTACCCTACCTAAAAAGCCTTTGCACCCCATTTACAAAGTTCTATGACCAGAGGTAATAGGTATAATAAAACGCTGGCAAATACTGTTGAGAAATTTGAAAACGGAGACGGTTTAGAGCTCAGAATGATCCTGAGTTTGCTGACAGCGGGTCAAATAAGTATTAAACGCGTCAACATTTTTCTCAGTAAATATATTTTTAATGGGGCAATTGACATGAAATTCTCACCAGCTGTCGGTGACAACCCAAGTAAGGGTCATTCTACATGAAACCAACAAATACTGTCCCCAGAACTCAGTGCACTATCCAAAGCTACACCAACATTGCATGTGCAGCCATTATTACAAAATGCAATATTTATTCAAATTGCATTCAGATAATACACTGAAATCTATGATCAAAAAAAGGATGACTATTATGACAAAGCTACCCCACTTCCTTGTGTCCCCAGATTAGAAGTTGCATAGATACTACTGGTTTAAATCTGTTTTTTTTTTCCCCAATAAATGATTGTTTATGTGTTCCTTGCACTGCACAAGATAATTATTTATATACTAAACAACACTTTTTCCCATCAATTCATGTTCTTTGTGTATTTTGGGGGTAATTTTTGTCTTGTCCACATTTTTTTGTGTAACTTCTGTAACCCTGATTGAATCATAATGCCCACAAGTGTCAGTCTGACAGTTTTTTTTTTTTTTTACAAGAAATCAATTGTTTCGCAGTTTTCAAAAGGTGAGTCAGTGCCATGTGCTTTAATCGGTCTTTTAAGTGTCAACATTTCAGGAGTACTGATATGACAAGTAACTTCTATTTTGACCATATGTCATTCATAGATCATGGAAACTATAAATTTACATGTTCAAAATAATTTGTTAATGAATTATGTTGTCATAAATGTGTTCATTGGGTGATAATAGAGGATTACTCCTCCATTTCTAAGAAATACCCTCTGAGAAGTAACTTATGTTACTGCATCTTCTGTTACCACTGGTATCTTCTGTTACGTACATGTAATTTCTGTTACTCTATCCAAGGAGACCATTATGAAGGTACACTGAATATTTGTCATTGTCATATGATGATTATTTTTCTATAATTAAAACCACTGGAAGCAACAGTTTTCTGGGCAGGTGGTAAAATTTAACAGTCAGATTGTTACATTACGCCATATTTTCTGAAGCTCATGGAACAATTGAGTTAAGTGATCAGTATAATTTATTGTTCTGAATGTTATCACTTCAAATAAAATTGGTATATTTTATTTAAATTACTTTTAGGACACATGAAGGGGTTAAATCTCAGTTAGGGTGTATAATATTTGATGATTACACGATAACATAATGGAAGTATTTGTCCAGCAACAGAAGTTACTTTCAGTCAAATTTATCTGTCCTGTTGTAATAAATATTATGTATTATGAACTTGATTAAGCTTGCATACTCTGTTTGGTTGACCATTGATATGTTAGCAATATAATAGTTTGAAATCAATTGTCTAGACTACATCTTAATATTTGTTAAGTACCCTAGCCAAATTGTTGGTTGCATGTAGAATGACCCGTAATCCACACAAACAAAAAAATCAAAACAAATAATTACATAAATTATGTGTCATAAAGTGGAATGACACAGGGAAAAAATATTGAACACGCTCACTGAAATTTAATACTTATTAGAAAAGCCTTTGTTAGTAATGACAGCGTCAAGACGCCTTCTGTATGGAGAAACTAGTTGCATGCATTGGTCAGGTGTCAAATTGGCCCATTCTTCCACACACTGTCTTCAAATCTTGAGGGTTCTGCAGGCCTCTTCCATGAACTCTGATTTTCAATTCTTTGCATAAATTTTCAGTTGGATTTAAGTTGGGTCATTGACTGGGCCATTCTAGCAGTTTCATTGGCTGTGTGTTTGGGATCATTGTCTTGCTGAAATGTCCACTCTCGTTTCATCTTCCACATTCTAGTAGATGGAAGCAGATTCTTGTCAAGAATGTCTCGGTACATTTCTCCATTCATCTGTCCTTCAATTATATAAAGTCTGCCAGTATCATATGCTGAAAAACAGCTCCACACCATGATCTTCCCACCTCCAAACTTCGCTGTTGGTATGCTGTTTTGGGGGTGATGTGTAGTGCCGTTTGTCCTCCAAACATTGTAAGTGCTGTGACATCCAAAGAGTTCAATTTTGATCTCATCTGACCGGACTACATTCTCCATATTCTACATATTTCATTGGCTTGTCCAAATGTTGTGCAGTAAACTTTAAACTAGCAATGAAGTCTTGCAATGTGAGTGTGCAAAGAGGCCATGGCGGTTGAGTGCATTACTTACTGTTTTCTTTAAAACACATGCTAATTTCAGGTCTTTCTGAAGCTGACTGCGAGTGGTCCTTGGCTCTTGGACAACTCTTATGATTATTCTGTCGATCTATAACCAACGTCATTAGAATGTTTTGCAACAATAAGGATGCAAATGTCTTCTAGTACGAAGCCATGCTGTTGTAATAGCTGCAATATGTGGTTTTGCATTGCCCTGCTGAAATGCGCAAGGACTTCCCTGTTGCTTTAAAACCTTTATACAGCTTATAGCATTCATGGTGCTTTTTAAAACATGCAAGTGTCCCACACCATATGCACTAATGCATCCTCATACCATCAGAGATGCTGGCTTTTGAACTGAACGCTGATAACAGGAGGGGTGGTCTTTCCCCTGTTTAGCTCGGAGGACACAATGCCCATGATTTCCCACAAGAATGTCAAATTTGGACTCGTCTGATCACAAGACACTTTGCTACAGTCGATTTTAAATGAGCCTTGGCCCACAGAACACAACGGCGCTTCTGGATCATGCTCAACAATGGCTTCCTTTTTGCATGATAGAGTTTTGGTGGCATCTGCGGATGGCACTGCAGACTGTGTTTACAGACAGTGGTTTCTTGATGTATCCCTAGGCCCATTTAGTAATGTCAATGACAAAATCATGCCAGTGAGTGATGCAGTGGCGTCTGAGGGCCCGATGATCACGGGCATCAAGTGAAGGTCTTTGCCCTTGTCCCTTACGTACAGAGATTTTTCCAGTTTCTCTAAATCTTTTGATGATGTTATGCCCTGTCGATGATGAGACCTTCACAGCCTTTGCAATTTGATGTTGAGGAACATTGTTTTTAAAGTATTCCACAATTTTTTTTATGCAAGCCTTTGCAGGTTGGAGAGCCTCTGGTCATCTTTACTTCTCAGAGGCTCAGCCTCTCTAAGACATCCCTTTTATAGCCAATCATGTTACACACCTGATGCCAGTTAACTTAATTACTTGCTAATTGTTCTTTCAGCTGATTCTCTTATATATTGCTTTTTCAGCCCTTTTTTGCTTGTGTCCCAACTTTTTTGAGACTTTTTGCTGCCAGAAAATTTGAAATAAGCTTATTTTCTGGAAAAAATGTTAAATGTCTCAGTTTCAACATTTGAAATGTTATCTATGTTATATTGTAAAAAACATATAGGCTCATGTGACCTGAAAGTCATTGCATTTTTATTTTATTCACAATTTACACTTTGTCCCAACTATTTCGGAATTGGGGTTGTATTGTAAAAGATACAATAAGCCTGTCATTACAAAATTGGAGGGTAATGTTAACCTTACATTGTTTCTGTCTTCTCTCAGCTCTTACGGTGATTTCAATGTGTTTTTTTTTATGGATTTCATTGTGCTACATTATTGTTTGTTGCAAATATGAACATTGTGAGCATCAAAGTCTAGGACCACACTTCAGCTGGGGATGCTACACATACTGCAAAATGATGGATCTGTATGATGAATTTTCAGTAACTTAAAATGCTTCACCAAGTACTGTCAACTCATGTATGACGTTATTTGTGTAACTCTTTTTTTCCCATTTTCTCAGAGGGTCTAATTTTTATTCACCCTTTTTGGCTTGTTTTGTAATCAACGAAGACAACTATAGCTTTGTGTAGAAGTCAGACTTTATTGAAGTACTCAAACTAAAATAAACTGAATCTTTTTATTTGATTTTATCTGCTTACACCAAATGTACATGGTGATTGTGCTTCACACTACAGATTAAAGTGAAATTTATGAGGCTGATGCTCATTCTTGTTGAGGCAGCATCCTCCACCGGGCAATTATGTGAGGTGTTAGTCTGGGAAGGAGGGGTTGGGGGGCGGCAACACTTTCCAATGTTGTGAATTTGGATAGCAGTACCCATTTTAGTCGCTTGCTGTCTGAGATAAATATTGCTTCTTGAAACTAGTTGATAGAATACAACCAGGAAAAGTAATATTTACTGAATCATGAAGTGCGTGGCCACCGGTGGTTGGTATGATGAAGCAGTCGCAAATGTCAAAAAAATAAAAAATAAAAAATTCTGCCTGTATGTAGCTTATCAACAGATTGAGGAGTGTATGTGTACAGCTGTCTAGCTTTAAATGGGAATTTCGCTCAACCCCAAGTGACAGTAGCAGCTTCCTTATATAATCAGTCCATTTATTCCACTCCTATACAGTCTTTGCACTGTGCTGAAAAACTATTCCCCAAGCTTGACAGTACTCATACTGTACTCATACTGTATGCTCTCACTCCGCTTAACTCTGGGAGTTAATCTGCAAAGGTGATCAAGAAGTTCGCTCTGCCTCACTGGTCTTATAAGAATTACCACCTCCTTTCAGCTTGTCTTTCAATCTTTTTAATCTAGATACTTCATTTCCAATTTTTATCATCATCAGCATAGCATGTCTGTTTTTTGTCAGACATGTTAAAATGTTTAAATTCCCAGTTGACTTATACTGAGTACATTATTTTGAATGTGATAATTTATCCATTTCATAATATCCTATAAACAAATTGTTAAAAAAAAAAAAGTTGTGTCCCAAGTCTGAATAACATTGGATGTCATAAGCACACAGAGTCCTGACTCCTGACCCACCACAATGGCAGGCAGAGATGTCATACACAGTAAATTTGTACAGTCATTCAGAAAATATGTGAAGATTAAGCCAAAGAGAGCAGGAATCTAGTGAATTACAACTGAAAATGAGGTCTTCTTAGGAGTGGAACACCACTTCTTTGCCATGGCAACGCAGTACCCTTGAGGTTCTTGGAGAGCGCAACAAAGCCTATGCTACAGCCAGCTAACGTCATTGCTGTACATGTTAAAGTGGTTTTTTTTTTAGGTTTATCATCAGTATTTTTAAGCGGTCTTGCCTCGTTTTCATCTTGTACCGTCCCATGTTCAAATGGGAGACCATGTTTAGTACATTTTGCGTAATTAAACGTTTTGAAATTGAAATTCTATCCAAGTGAACTTTTTATGAAGCCCCAAAACGATTTTCCATGAACAGATTACTTCTATCAGACTGACCTGATCGTGATGTCATTATTTATTTTGCCAGGGGATGGTTATATTCAGGCTGAATCCTACTATGTGTGACTCAGATATTATTCATGGTCAAAAGCAATGAGTGATATACAGTATGCAATCAAGAAATTAACCACCATTAAAATATACCCAAATGATAAGCTACACAGGCCAACATTTTGCAGTGGACAACCAAGGCAATGGTGACATCCCACCGATACCCTGTATTCTTAATTAATCACCTGGTGGTCACATGACTGTATTGTTCATGACATAATTATTGTCACATGTTGGTTACTACACAGCCCAGGTAGCAAAAAGTGATTGAATCAACATTGTGATATTGTCAGGCTGACGACTGCGATCAACATTGATGTCAGATATTGAAAAAAAAAATTGAAAGTGCTCGCTATGATAAACATGGAAATAACGTTATATTTCCAATCAATCCTGACAATGAATCTACCTTGATTCAACTATGATATTATTAACATTGAAAGAATGTAGCATTGCATTATACATTGAAACAATGTTATTATTGAAGGGCCATTTCAACACTTTTCAACCCTCCTATGTTTTAATATGCCTCATTAAAAAATAATAATTTTATTACTTTATTTATGGTATAGTTCAACAAGAGCATGCCAAAGTTTTGTAGTCTACTATTCAGTGATATCATTGCGATATGCCTGAATGGCAGTGATGTCACTAATAGACAAGTTAGGAGCAACCACTGCACGCCAAACACCAAATAGAGTAAAATGATTATTTTTTAAATGAGGCATAATAAAAACATACAGACGAAGGTTAAAATGCTGAAATATACTGCAGTGGTTCTCAACCTTTTTATACAAAGACCCCACTTTACAGGGACATGTTTTTGGGGACCCTATACTTGATTATAATTATATCATAGGTGAATATTCGAAAATGTGTAGTGACATGGATGCTAACTCTCACGCATTCGCTGTGAGTCTCACGCCTCTTAGAGGCATTCACGTTCCCATGCTGCAGTCAGCAATTATTCAATTGAGGTGTACTTAAGAGATTATCACGTGGAATTGAGTCCTTGAGCATGGAAGTTAACCAGTTTCATGTGCATTACGGTGGATTTCACCATTAGAGACATACATATCAATTATGACTCTGAAATTTTCACGTTTGTCTTTACACAGGGGTTGGAAGCAATGGAATTGCATAAAGACGTTTCAAATGGTCTTACATGTATTTCTTTAAACAATTTAAACGATCATAAAACACACACATTGCTTCCAACCAAAGTGAGGAAAAGCGCACAATGTTACTCGTGGTGAAATCCACCGTAATGTAAGTGAAACTGAAACTTCCACTCACAAGGACTTTAATTAGGTACATGTAAGAATCTCATTAATTTTCGTTGGTTGAATAATTGCTAACTATGGGGAATGCGCCTTCAAAATGCTCCAAACTTATACCGTATGTGTGAGATTGCGTAGAAAGTAGGCAGTTGGCTCGTTAAGGTGGACGTGAGAGAAAGCCATAGGGGAGGGGCTGCAAGGCAAAAACCCTTACAGATTGGCTATTTCCATTTTTTTAAGAACCCAAGGTTGAGAACAGCTGCTTTATTGCAAGGTCTATTTACAAAAAAACAATGCTCTATTAACAAAAAAACATTGTTCATTTAGTTATTTATTAAAGATACACTTTTGAACTTCTTTTGTACATTTTAGCACACGTCCTTTCTTTTGATGTTTTAAAGGAGGACTATACAGAACAACACATTTTGACTTAATCTTACAGTAATTAATTCCAACATAATATCCATGGTCGATTTTTTTTCTGTCCATACATATCCCCTGTTCTTTTAAATGACCACTAATTAGTCGATATAGCTGTTTCCAGGAGGCTGCCATTAATGTCACGCCTGGCACGAGAAGTTGCGAGATCATAACATTACTGCGGCTGCCACCTGCAGTCATGTGCATGATACATGCGATGTCAAAATGTCTGAATGCATGGATATCTAAATAAATTAGACCACCAACCAATTTAAAATTGTTCATTGAGCGAATCAATTGTTGGATTGCAAATTGAGCAAAATAGGAAGGGGGAATGCGTTTGCTTGATTATTACATTTGGCCGTCGTGTGCGAATCTTGTTCAATTATGAAATAAAAAAATATTTAAAATTTGCGGCACAGATTTGCCTGAACGTGCTTGCCCAGTCTTCGGTGCCTTTGTCCATTGCTTGCAATGTGAAAATAATTTCTCTCTCACGTTCACGTTTGATGCGCTTCACACAATGTTTTCTACTTGGCGTATATTTTTAGATGCTTAAAAACCAGGGCCATCTTAACATGATTTTATTTTTAAGAAATCTTTTTAAATAATATTCTAAAGTTTTCTGACAAGAGTTGGAATTCAGAGGTTTGCTATTTATTTAGATTACTGACATTATTTCAATCTATCATGGTAGCCTCGTTCGGTTTGTCTGCTTCTCATTATCTCTTCAAAATCATTATTGGCTGTATTTTCGTTTTAATTGGTCAGTTGACTGAATAAATGGCTTGATTACAAGTTAGGCAAAGTACACGGGAATTGATTTAAGGTGAGCTAATTATGCCAAGGTGATGGCAGCTGTCCAGCTTCACTGATCATTAGTAGACTTCAAATCGCACTTTTCTTTCTGGAAGCATTTCAAATGGCCTCTCATGTTAGTTCACCTCTAAATTAAAGTTGTGTTGGATAGAAAAAGGTCATAATCAAGCTCATCTGTCTGCCTCATAGAGGAAGCAGGAATATCTTGCTCATTCAACAATCACAATGCAGGATCGCATGACAATGGACACTCATGGTGCTGGCAGCCGCACTGACGTCACGATTAGGGGCCCACCAAGCAGATCGAGTGTGAATTTTCGTCTGCTGTAGTGAAAATGGCGCGGTCCACTAGTTTAGTAAAATCGCTCATAAAAATTAAAGAAATCACAAAATAAAGAAAAAAAGTCTTTTTTTCATGATATATTGAAATAATATTAACCACTTTTCCCAGCTATGATAGTCCTCCTTAGAGAATTATCCGGCCATCTATTTTCATTTCAAAATTGAAAAATCATCATCTATACTACATGGATTTAACAACAGTTTTTCAAACGTTGAAATTGTAACTGTAATTAAACATCAACATAGATTTTTCTACCTCAACCAAAAATAACCAATCTGACCAAAATCCAACATTGAATTAATGCTTTTTGCTATCTGGGAGTCCACTAATTTGGAAAGAAGCACCTTGCAATGCTTATATTCTCTAAAAATTGGTACGGTATGAACTATGTTGCAAATTAGGGTTCGATTCCAATCAAGTCCAATGAATAGGACGACCCAGACACTGCATCTACCTTCCCAGTCTACTCCTCGGTTTGTTCATGTGACAAACTGGGGGGTCGCTGGCCCAGAGTGGTGGGAAGTCACTGTCACACGTTAAAGAGACTAGCGATTCGTGACCACAGTAATTAAAGCTTTCTCATTACTGAAGGAAAGAAAACAAACTAAGAAGTAGTCGCGTCCACAAGTATAAATTACCATCCCTTACTTCATGGAGTTTGAAAATTGCCTTTAAAGAAAGTTAAGCTCTTTAAATATGCCTGCTCCATTTATTTGCCGTTGGAACAAAAATTCACAATTGAACATGAATCTGATTTAGGCTTTAGTTTAGTGATTTTGCATGACTTTAAAAATTATGCACGTGTAAATGCTCGCATCATGAAAAATATAAATATTGTGCAGTCCCACTCAGTATATTGATGCTACCAAATTTTGATATTAAGCCTGCTTATTTTCTTTTTTTCTAGCTAGTAAATTTTATTTTAGTTGGGGTGGGGTGCCACAACTAGAAAAGTCGAAAGCCTTGCAAGATACTTGTCAAACTCAATCACTGCCTGAAGCATATACAGTAGGCGTTTATGCCATTATGCCAATACATACGTTTATGTATTGGTAGAGGGCATTGGTCGTTCATCGCTACAGGCTACTGGACATCCATGTGGTCCTAGAAAACTGGTAAACGCTCAAACTTCGGGCTAAAATTATGCATCTTGAGTCTTTAGTCCGCAGCCAAGATTCATGAACATGGCCGTGTATGAGTCTGCCTTTGAGACATTTGGCGATGGACAAAATAATTCTTCTAGCCTATGATTTGCTCATTTCCTTTATTTTGCAAACCCATGAAGGGAAAAATCAAGTGTTGTCAGGTTCTTGTTCTCTGATTATTCTCCTACTAATTAAAATCCCTCAGGGGTAGCTATGTGGGTGTAAGTGATGCACCAGTTTTCCAAGAGTATGATTAAAAAGCTGCATCGACAATTTTTCCTCATTTTTAAAAAAAGAATGGTAAACTAATTTCATAGCATAGCAGAGTCTGGGCTGTGCCTCTGAATTCTCACAGTCCATTTCTCTCTTACTATGTTGAATGGAATGTAAACAGAATGTCCACACGGGAAACACAGATTAAAAAAAAAAAACTTCTGGTCAAAAGAGCCCCCGAATAGTTTGCTTCACAGCTTTTTCTCCCTGTCACCATGTACCTTTTGTGTGGATAAATCCTCAGTGCATTACACTTCAGCTGACAGAAAATTGTCCCACAAAACAATTTCTTCTACTCAAGGGAGGCTGAAATGTTATGAATCGGGACTGTGACGCACAAAGCCATTTTTCTTCCCCGGTCTGTTTTGTGAATGGCCAGACCTCAGTGCAACTGGGGAGAAAGCACAAATTGTACCCCTTCCTCCGACAACTCGCTCATTCACTCTCTCCCTCCTCCCTCCCTCCCTCCTCCCTCACCACCTCCATGACAGCTAATGTCCACAGGCTGCCCACAAGGAGATGGTTGCTAGGGAGACGCAACACCTTAAAGGAGAATGATAACAAGCACTTTCACGCATCCATGTGATGTGTAATAGAATGTGAAATGTAAGATGCGAGAGCCTGTACTTAGTATTCAATTCAATAAAAAGTGACATAAATACTTCCAATAAAAATACATTTTATCCACAGCCAGAGCATCTCATTTGGGCCATTTCTTCATGGCTCTCTATTGCTCCATATTACAACCCTGGCTCTACATTTTCTGTCCCTTAGTGACAATGAAATTACAGAAAGCCATCCATGCACTCATTGGCGGGAACCATCTTGGTGATGTCCTGATTGGCCAGGGTCAGGAGATGCAGCAGACCAATCAGGCTCACTGTATCCAAGAGAATGAAGCATGTGGAGCTATTTAAATCCAACCAGGGGAACAAGATTGGTAATACGTACATTTCACATAAAAAAAGAGGCATGTGGTGGTACATAAGCACATGGTCTGACAGAAAAATCTAGTCAAATTTCCCCACCTGTGAGGCGGTCAAGTGCCTAAATAATGAAGCCCAACGATGAAATCTTTAAGACTTTGCCGCAGCATACCACATCGTGGCTGTCAAGAATAGTTTATGAATACAACCCCAATTCCAAAATAGTTGGGCAAAAGTGTAAATTGTGAATAAAATCAAAACGCAATGACTTTCTAATCACACCAGCCAGTATTTTATTCACAATAGAACAGAGATAACATAGCAAATGTTGAAACTGAGAAATTTTACAATTTTATTCATAAAATGAGCTCATTTCAAATTTGATGCCTGCTACAGGTCTCAAAAAAGTTGGGACAGGGGCCTGTTTACCATAGTGTAGCATCCCCGCTTCTTTTTCACAGAGTGGAGGCATTGGGCGTCTGGGCATTGAGGAGACAAGTTTCTTGAATTTAGCCATTGGAACTTGATCCCACTCTTGTTTAGTACAGGCTTCCAGCTGCTGGAGAGTTTTGGGTCTCGTTTGATGGACATTTTGTTTATTTATGCACCAAATGTTCTCAATCGGTGAAAGATTAGGACTGCAAGCAGGTCAGTTCTGCACATGGACTCTTCTACTACGAAGCCATGCTGTTATAATTGCTGCAGTATGTGTTTTTGCATTGTCCTGCTGAAATACACAAGGCCTTCCCTGGAATAGATGTTGTCTGGAGGGGAGCATATGTCGTTCTAAAACCTTTATATACCTCCCAGCATTCATGTTGCTTTTTAAAGCATGCAAGTGTCCCACACCATATGCTCTAATACAGCCCCATACCATTAGAGATGATGGCTTTTGAACTGAACACTGATAACAGGAGGGGTGGTCTTTCTCCTCTTTAGCCCAGAGGACACTATGCCCATGATTTCCAGCAAGAATGTCAAATTTGGACTCATCTGACGACAGGACACTTTGCAACTTTGCTACAGTCCATTTTAAATGAGTCTTGGCCCACAGAACATGGCAGCGCTTCTGGATCAATGGCTTCCTTTTTGCATGATAGAGTTTTGGGTGGCATCTGTGGATGGCACAGCAGACTGTGTTTACTGACAGTGGTTTCTTGAGTATTCCTGGGCCCATTTAGTAATGTCAATGACAAAATCATGCCGGTGAGTGATGCAGTGGCGTCTGAGGGCCCGAAGATCACAGGCATCCACTTAAGGTCTTCGGCCTTGTCCCTTATGCACAGAGATTTTTCCACTTTCTCTGAATCTTTTGATGATGTTATGCCCTGTCGATTAAGAGACCTTCAAAGCCTTTGCAATTTGACATTGAGGAACATTGTTTTTAAAGTATTCCAAAATTTTTTTTATGCTAGCCTTCACAAGTTGGAGAGCCTCTGGCCATCTTTACTTCTGAGAGACTCAACCTCCCTAAGACATCCCTTTCATTGCCAATCATGGTACATACCAACTTGATTACTTGCTAAATGTTCTTTCAGCTGATTCTCTTATATGGGTCTGTCTCAGAAACTGGGCCCATCAGTGCCCCTCAAGAAATACTTGTAGTTAATAAAATATTTTGTTTTGAATGGTGGCTTTTGTTATTTGAAATATGATAATTAAATAAATAGCTAACACAAAAGTGGGTACTTTAAGTGAATATTACATTCTGTGATTGGGAAAAAATGAACAAAATTCATTGTAAAATGGTTGCTTGTACCGTGACATGGAAGAGGATGAATTACTTTTCTGTTGCCTGAAATATTTGTGGGCCACTATAACATTTACAACTTTCATATACAAAACCCAAAGCCTGTGAAGTTGGCACGTTGTGTAAATCGTAAATAAAAAACAAAATACAATGATTTGCAAATCCTTTTCAACCTATAATGAATTGAATACACTGCAAAGACAAGTAACTTAATATTCGAACAGGTAAACTTTGTAATTTTTTGCAAATATTAGCTCATTTGGAATTTGATGCCTGCAACATGTTTCAAAAAAGCTGGCACAAGTAGCAAAAAAGACTGAGAGAGTTGAGGAATGCTCATCAAACACTTATTTGGAACATCCCACAGGTGAACGGGCTAATTGGGAACAGGTGGGTGCCATGATTGGGTATAAAAGCAGCTTCCCTGAAATGCTCAGTCATTCACAAACAAGGATGGGGGGGGGGGTTCACCACTTAGTGAACAAATGCGTGAGCTGATTGTCGAACAGTTTAAAAACAACATTCCTTAACGAGCTTTAACGAGCCTACGGTCCGTAATATCGTCAAAAGGTTCAGAGAATCTGGAGAAATCACTGCACGTAAGCGACAAGGCCGAAAACCAACATTGAATGCCCGTGACCTTCGATCCCTCAGGCGGTACTGCATCAAAAGCTGACATCAGTGTGTAAAGGACATCACCACATGGGCTCAGGAACGCTTCAGAAAACCACTGTCAGTAACTAAAGTTCATCGCTACATCTGCAAGTGCAAGTTAAAACTCTACAATGCAAAGCGAAAGCCATTTATCGACAGCACCCAGAAACGCCGCTGGCTTCGCTGGGCCCAAGCTCACCATCCAGACTGTTATAGGCGCAAAGTTCAAAAGCCAGCATCTGTGAATGCTGAAAGGTAAATACAGGTTTTGGAGCAACATATGTTGCCATCCAAGCAACGTCTTTTTCATGGACGCCCCTGCTTATTTCAGCAAGACAATGCCAAGCCACATTCTGCACGTATTACAACAGCGTGGCTCCGTAGTAAAAGATCTGTCTGCCATTGAAAATGTGTGGCGCATTATGAAGCGTAAAATACGACAACGGAGACCCCGGACTGTTGAACAACTTAAGCTGTACATCAAGCAAGAACGGGAAAGAGTTCCTTCTGAAAAGCTTCAAAAATTGGTCTCATCAGTTCCCAAACGTTTACTGAGTGTCGTTAAAAGGAAAGGCGATGTAACACAGTGGTAAAAAGGCCCCTGTGCCAACTTTTTTGCAATGCGTTGCTGCCTTTAAATTCTAAGTTAATGATTATTCGCAAAAAAAAATAAAGTTTCTCAGTTTGAACATTAAACATCTTGTCTTTGCAGTGTATTCAATTGAATATAAGTTAAAAAGGATTTGCAAATCATTGTATTCTGTTTTTATCTACGATTAACATAACGTGCCAACTTCACTGGTATTGGGTTTTGTAAGTTATCTTATTTAACAAAATGAAATATTGATGTTTCCACGTAATCTCGTGAGTAATGTTAAAACCTTCGACGCAATATTTGATCACCTTCGTAACTCCTTTTTTATGACCAGTCTTACCCCACGAATGTGAGTTTATTTACTCAAACGAGAAGTCTCGATGTCATATTATATACGTCATCCAAATTGTAATTGAAACAACACTTCATGGAATTTAAGTTATAATCGCGCAATTTTGTCTTTCATAGCAGGTGCTGAAAGCATGTGTTCCGTCTATGTTTCCTAGATATTATGTTACGACAGTAGACCATCTTTCCCATATTAAAAAGCATATATAATTATTAGGTGATAATTTCTCACTGTAAGGTGTCCCATTCGGTGTGTCTAGACTGGAATTTCCCCATGGAAGAGGTCATGTTTGTGTATGTTTCCGCACATGAGGTGGCTGTTACGTGAGTGATATCAGCGGTTGTCAAGTTGGTCTGCGACAATAATCACAAGTTAAGGGTGAGTTTTTCACTCGTTATTTTTAAATTTCCACTACATATATGGAACAACAGTGCTTTTTTTTCATTTTGCTTCCATGTTTGTATTGTTTACTTATTTATATCCGCAATAAAAACGTATTCGACTTGACTGTCAAAACTATCTAGCTGTTCGTTTTATGCCAGTGTTGGATTGATTTTGAGATCACTGGCTATTAAATTGAGTAACCGTCGAATAACATAAGCCTTAATAAGTATTGTTTAACGACCATAAGACCTACCTATGAGTAATACGTTGATGATGCTTCTTTGTTATGTTAGTGATGACGACGTGTATGACTCAGTAATTGACAGTGGCTTTGCATAATGATTTCAAATATACATGTTTATATATCAATATCATTATGACTTATCTGGTGCAAAAAAAAAGGTTGTACCTCTAGGACCATCTGCACACACAAAAAAATAAACCCGAGAAAAAAGATGAATATTGATGGACCTCTGAACTTATGATTAAATTTAAAGAGAATAATGATAACAATGTTAAGTATATATTTTACTTTAATGTCTGTAACCAATGAAACAAAATATGTACAATAAAAATTATATAGTCCATATTAAATAGACTTTTCCATTCCATTTTCGTTTCCATGTTACGCGACTGATCTGCTAAAACATCATTTATGTTTTCCACATTGCTAGTCATAATAAACAAGATGCTATGTTTTTCTTATTAAACATGAAATAAGACCCCTAGAGGTAAATATAAAGAGCTAAAAACATTGTTTTTTTTAATTAATTTTTTTAAAATAATGTCACAATTGAGGTTCCAGATTCTGAGACGGACCTATATATTAATAGCTTTTTCAGCACTTTTTTGCCTGTGTCCCAACTTTATTGAGACTTGTTGCAGCCAGAAAATTTGAAATAAATTAATTTTGTGGATAAAAATGTAAAATGTCTCAGTTTCAACATTTGAAATATTATCTTTGTTCTATTGTAAATAACATATTGGCTCATGTGATCTGAGAGTCATTGCATTTTTATTTTATTCATAATTTACACTTCGTCCCAACTATTTCGGAATTGGGCTTGTATTATTTAAACCGCCTACACATTGCACATGCATAAAACATCTTCCTACATTGAGCAGCTGTGGTTAAATTGGATGGACTGCCGGTAAGTTTAATGTCTGAGAAATATCTCCGGTGTCAGAGCACGTAAAATCAGTTAGTGGAGCGGCTGTGAGGTTTTTACGGAATGAACCAAGAGCAAACTCCAGTAAATAGCAAAAGGAGGCTTTATTTCTGAAGGGGAAACCCCCCAACAGACCTGGCAACAGTACAATGTCCGCAATCCAAAAATCAGAGTCCAAAGGGCGAAATCCAGAGTCATAGGGCACCAATCACAAAACCGTTGTCAGACAAAAAGAGGTTGAAAAACAAGAATTCAGCAAAAGTACAGGGAATAGGCGAAACTCGGTGTCTAGGGCAGTCCAATCAGAAAGATAAATCACAATGAATCAAGGCGAAAACAAGCATGGCACAGGAAACAAGGAAGAACAATCTGGCAAAGGAAATGCATGAAACAGACATCTTATATACATCCGGGGAGAACACATGACTAGGGAGAACAGGTGTAATCAATGGTACAATAATCAGGAGTGACACATGAGGAATAAACTAATTACATGAATCTGGCTGTAGCCAAAACGCAGATAGGGATCACAAGACAACCTATGAACAGAATAACAGCTCCGGTCAAGGAGTACTAAAGTGTATAGATTAGAGAAAGGAAAGCACAAAGTATGAGTGGAGATCCACAGAAAATCGCAGCAGAGATAATAGGGAAAGGCAATGAGGCGGAGACTAGAATAGGGCGACTGCTTAGAGATCGTTAGTCAATTAGTATGTGCAGCTATACAATCCCGAGTGCATGTTAGTAAGTTAGTAAAAATATACAAGGTTAGTGTGGTTAGTAATTAGCGAAAACAACAAACTGTTAGTATGTGTTAGTAGATAGCAAAAGAGAGAGGAAGGAAGAACACAAGACAATGAAAGAAGGTTGAAACCCAGAAACCAATAAATCACCCGAATGAGTGGCACGCAAGACAAGGGACCGTGAGCAAAGATACACACCAGACAAGACAGGGGAGACAAAGTGCAAGGCGTGGAAAATAAACATGGCAAGGGAAATGAGCATGGTAATGAAAACAAAACATGGCATGGAGACTAAGAAACTAAAACATTAAAAAATAATAACACATGAATCTAATTTCCAATACACAATACACAGTCCTAGAATGGTCAGACATAGGCAATGGTCAAGAATGCGCAGGTCAGTCAAAACATGGCACTAGGCCAGGCACAGAACTAAACATCGTCATGGCAAAAAACATGGAACATGGCAGGGCAGAAATGGAATCACAACAGCGGCATGGCTCATCTCATGATGCAACTTCCTTGTGAGGGCAAGTGCACAGCCATTTTATTCTTTAACTCAGTCACATTTTCATGATTCTGTTTGTAGTAGTGAATCTTTATTTTCGAATTAACTATTTTTAAATATCAAATTGTGTATTTTAGCCACCAGTAAAATAAACACATGCACATAATTTCATATTTGTTAATTAAAATAAAATTTGTTAATAAAATTTTAGTAAATGTGTCTGTGTTTGCCAGAAGAATTCCACCTGAACACAGGGAGCACTTGAAAAACGGGCTCTTTTGAGTAAATCCCACTGCATCTCATATGAGGGAGCAGCATTTCACACTGTGGGGATTCTCACCCACATCACTCTGCTGTGCTATGCTAATATTCTATTTTAAAGCAACCCGTCAATGCTTTATTTAAAAGTAAATATCATACAAAAATCTGGGGGCGTTTATGAATTAGTCACCATTCAAATTTGAAAAAAAAAAAGGCTGCTCGCTGAAGACCAGGCAATTATTCTGAGAGATCAGTGTTAAAACCAGTGCACACTGAGGTAATTACAGTGATTCATCTTCCCAAGTCCAGGCTTAAATGTGTTACTTCATCTATTTTATTTTTTTTAAATGAATCTGCATAGAAAAATAAACTTTGAGATGAATTTTGCTATTCTACTGAATGAAATGAAGACCGTGTATTCTGAGGTACATAAAGCATTTCTCATTGCTGAGTTAAAGAGCAGGGTTTTAAGCCATGGAGGCATCAAGTACTCCAGCTCGCTACTGCGATAGCACAGTCTAACAGGGTTGTTACTGCAATCTGAGTGGAGGTCGCGGGAGAGAATGAGAAAGCCATGATCAGCTTGCTGCGTCATCACCAATCATGTTGGTCTATACCTCACTGGGAATGCGCAA
This sequence comes from Gymnothorax reevesii, assembly GCA_029721435.1. Classification (NCBI taxonomy): domain Eukaryota; kingdom Metazoa; phylum Chordata; class Actinopteri; order Anguilliformes; family Muraenidae; genus Gymnothorax; species Gymnothorax reevesii. Next base: position 46,525,527 of record CM056576.1, read on the forward strand.
TGCGTGACACTTCATTTTGCGGATGAAAACCGCAAGTGAAGATGAGGCTAAAAATCAGGAATGCACTCATATCACTTTTTAGGGACCAATTATGAGTACTCGCTCGCCTGGGTAATTTGAGCAATTGTCAATACAAAAAAACAAAAAATTTTGCAGCCACAGCCCTATTCCGATGCTTCTTGAGGTAGTTAGCTGGTCAAGTCGCTTCATGGAGCTGCGGAAGGTTACTTTAGCGTGCGCAGTAACGGATACTAGGTCATACAATACCAAGCATAGAAGATGTATTAATTCTTCATGCATCCAGTACTTGCCTTGATTTTTGCATTTATACTGTTTGCAGTTTCTCAAGTCTAGCTGAATTGTTGCCACTAAGGCCGTGGGTAGTTACTCCAAAGCTGCCATGTGCTAGTTGCAGGACAATAATAATAACAGATGATGTAGATGAGTGCTTCTCCTGAAGTACCACCTCTCCCGCATGTTTTTGATCTCTCCCAGCATGAATGATTCTAATGATTCACTCATTATCAAGCGTCTTCATGGGTAACAAGCTCATTATTTGACTCACCTGTGCTGGAGCAGGCAGAGCTGAAAAACATACAGGAGAAGTAGTACTCCAGGGTAGGTTTTGAAAAGCCCTGATGTAGATGATAAGATTACTATTGTTCAATGTTATGCGCATGCAATAGACCAAAGCACTAACAAGCTGCGCACCGGAAGTGCAGTAGTCTCGGAAGTGTAAGAAATTTTGGCACAAAAGCTAGATCTGACCATTTTTTTTCGTTGAAGATTGCTTGAATTGCCAACACAGAGTTTAAAACGGGTACTTCAATATCATAGAAACCACAAGGAAATAGTGGCTTTGCTGTTGTACTGACATTGGTCAAAAAATCCAGATTTCAAATATTTGATTAGGCTACAAGTGGAGAACAAACTAACTTTCGTCCCTCCTCTCTGTACGTTGGCAGACCAAATTCTATGTTCTGCCTGACTCATTTGCCTCATTCACTTGATCGAACTTCCACACCGCCAATATTTTTTACCTAATTTGAAAGTTCGGTTTTTTTGCTTTGTCGTGATGGTGCAAAAAGCTGATTACATTTGTTGCCAAGTTTGCCGCATCTTATTAGCTTGCTATGGTCCCAGTTAGCATTATCACAAAATTTTTTGCAGCAGTCAAATCAGTTTGTGAGGCCATGCCTTCAGCCTTCCAACTCACCGGTCCATCAAGACCCGCACTGCATTCTTCAGCTCCGCAATCATTGCATGCACCTGCTGTTCATTTATTCTGTATGGTAGTTTTGTGCTATTTAAGACCGAGCTTTGCACTTAGTCATTGCAAAGTCTCATAAGCCACAAGCCTGTATTTACTCAAAAGTCTTGTATAGACTTATATCCCGCATTTCCTGTGTATATAATTCTTAAACTTAGTGCTGTTCATTGTTAATATCAGCACTTTAACTTTATTACCAGGAACCTTTATTCCTTGTTCTTTTTTTCTATTTGTAATACATTGTACTGTAGCGAAAGACCAGTGTCTATATTACTAATAGTATTTTCCAGGAACCTTGAGTCCTTGTCATGTTGTATTATATCCTGTTTTGCTGAAGGGAAAATAAATACAACCAAGTCCATCTTCGCACCTGAGTCCAGTCCATCACTTCCGGTCCATGCAGATCACCGGTGCGGAACACCACTGAGAGATTGTGCGTCTCGGGGCTGCCCTGGATGAACTGGTTTACGGGGTCCGCAAACTCTCCATCTCCCACGCTCCCCCACCACTGTCTCTCCTGCCGGAATGCAGGCTCCCTCAGCCATTCCTCGGGGTGAATCACCAGTGAGTCTGTCTGAGCGCTGTGACGGAAACCCCACTGCATGCAAAGGCTTCCTTCACACTTTATTTCACCGACCATCCTGCCCTGAGTGATGCCGAGAAGATTGCCGCAGCGGTGACCTGCCTCTCTGATAAGGATTTTGACAGGGCGACTGCTGTCTGGGGGAAACAGCTTTTACCACTTATGCCAGCTTCCTCCGGCAGTTTTGCTCATTCTTCGACCACCCTAGGAAGAAGGCTGGGGACCAGCTGCTGGACTTGTGCCAGAGTAAAAAGACCACAGCTGACTACGCCCTCCAGTTCTGCACCTTGTCCGCAGCCAGCAGCTGGAATGAGCCTGCCCAAGTGACGATCTTCCGGAATGGGCTGTGTCCAATGCTAAGGGCAGAAATGGTCTGCAGGAACCTAGACCTGTCCCTGCCCTCCTACAACAACGTGGCCATCAGCCTTGACCAGCTCATGCAGGAGAGATGGCAGATCCAGCCCAGAGGCCCCACTCAGCTGCCTAAGGAGGGGGCAGAACCTATGAAACTGGGGATCTCCTGACCACTGGAGTGTCGCCCCAGGAGGAGAACCAGCCGGTGCACCCACCGTCAAGAGAAAGACACAATGCCCCCCAAGGTAAAGGTGTCATCTACTTCCATCGTTGGCCATCGTTTCAAGATCCCGATTAGGGTGGACTTTAACAATATGACCCTTTTCACAGAGTCCCTGATTGACTCCAGTGCAGCAGGAAACTTCATCTCTGCACAGTCATTGTGACAGCTCAAGGCCCCAGACTACTGGTGCGACACTCCCATCACTGTGGCAGCTGTAGAGAGGAAACCTCTGGGCAGCAGCAACATTATTCCCTAGATGACACAGATCTCCCTTTGCATACAAGCGCGCCATCTGGAGGAACTCCTACTGCTGCTTCTCAACTATTCAGGCCACTTACTCATCCTTGGTCTTCTGTGGCTACTACTACAAAATCCCACCATCTTCTGGCAAACCAGATGTCTCATCTTCAACCCTCCTGTCCATGGCACCGTGGCCCCCTCTCCATTGCTTCCACGATCATTGAGAGCTCTGACTAAGGAGACCAGCCTGAAATTTCCGAAGAGTACTGGGACCTGCAGATGGCGTTCAGCAAGACAAAAGTGACCCGGTTACCTCCACATCGTCCATGGGATTATGCCATCAAGCTCCTGTCTGGCATTTCACCCCCAGGAGCCATGTATACCCCTTATTGGTGGCTGAAACTCAAGCAATGGAGCAGTATGTAAAAAAAGCTCAACAGCAGGGTTTCATTAGTCCTTCCACTTCACCTTCATTCGCAAGCTTCTTTATTGTCCAGAAGAAGAATGGAGGTCTACGCTTCTGTATAGACTACAGAGGACAGATCACAATGAAGTATAGATATCCACTCTCCCTGGTCCCTAGCGCTGTGCAGCAACTTCGAGTTGTGATTTGCACGAAACTCCGCATCAGGGAATGAGACGAGTGGAAGACAGGCTATAGCACAACCTCCGACCACTACAAGTACTGCATAATGCCGTATGGTCACGGTAATACCCCCTCTCTGTTCCTGTCCTTTATCAATGATAAGCTGCAAGAGATGTTGGGAAGATTTGTCATTGCCTACCTGGATGACATCTAATCTACTCAACCATCTGTGAAGAACACATGGAACATGTAAAGAGAGTACTCAAATGCCTGCTACAACATCAACTTTACATCAAAGCCTAAACGTGTCTTCCACCAGCCAACCATCTCCTTCCTTGACCACGTGATTGGACTAGAGGGAATAGCAGTAGCAGCATGGCTAATCCCACAGATGATAAAGGAGCTCCTTGAGGTTTTCAAACTTTTATCAACGCTTCATTAAAAACTTCAGCATGGTTCCCCACCCGCTGATGCATCTGTTCAAGGGAAAACCCAAAAACCTGGCATGGAATCTGGAAGCTCAACACGCCTTTGACATACAAAATCCTGTTTGTTATTGCTCCTATACTCATATCACCAGACCCGGGAAAGCCCTTTGTAGTGGAAGTCGATGCCTCTAATGGGGGTGGGAGCAATCCTGTCCCAGAGGCATGGGGGGCCTGAGAAGCTGTATTCTTGTGCCTATGTCTCTTATAAGCTTACACCCGCAGAGGCTAACAACAGTGTGAGCAACCGGGAGCTGTTGGAAATTAAGTTGCCACTTGAAGAGCGGAGGCATTAGTTGGAAGAGGCCCATCATCTATTCCTTGTGCTGACTATCGAAACCTGGAATATCTGCGCAAGGCATAACGGCTGAATCCACGTCAGGCCAGGTGGTGCTTCTCCTTACCCGTTTCAATGTTTCAATAACGTATTGCCCAGGCTCAAAGAACATCAAAGCGGATACTCTATCCAAACGATACTAGACGGAGAAAGATCCGGTGGCAGAAGAGCCAATCCTGCTATCCTCCTGAATCCTCGCCCCTATCAAGTGGCAGTTGACCCGGGAAATATTGAAAGAGACCAGGAGGAATCCTCCAACAACCTCAGTGCCAGCGGGTAAAACATTTGTTCCCTCTACTCTTCGAGAGAAAGTGATTCTGTGGACACATACCTCCCTGTCTGCAGGACACCCCAGAGCCAAAAGAACAACACACATCATCAGCTAAAAGTATTGGTGGCCCCACCGGGCCTCTGACTTGGAAGCAGCCATTTAGTCACGCGCAATCACCAAAACACTGTGACAGTTGTCAGCCGGCAAACTTAACCCATTACCAATTCTGCATCATCCATGGTCGCACATCGCCATAGATTTTGTAACTGATCTTCATCAGAAAGTAATACATGCATCCTGGAAGTTAATGACTGCTTCTCAAAATGTAGTAAATTTTTGGCCTTTTGCAGCAGTGCCATCTGCTCTCCAAGTGGCGGGAGCACTATTCACGCAAGGCCTTCCGGCCTTCCTTTCAGACCGTAGGCTGCAATTTATGTCCTGAGTGTGGAGAGCTTTCTTCAGGAAGCTGGTAGCCTCAGTCAGCCTCACCTCGGGATACCACCCACAGACGAATGGGCAGGCGGAGAGAGCCATCCAGGACCTGGGGAGGTTTCTCCGAGCTTGCTTCCACCATTACCTGCAGGATTGGACTAAATACCTGCCCTGGGCTGAATATGCCCAGAATGCTCTTAAGAGCGTGTCCACTAGACAAAACCCCCTACCGGTGTGCGCTCAGATGGCAACCTCTCCTGTGCCTGTGGGACCAGAGCCAGACAGAAGTCCCGGCAGTGGAGGTGGAGAAGGTCTGGGAAACTTCCAATGTCCAGATCCGAAGGGCTTTCCGCCACCAGAAAATTCAGGAAGACTACAGACGCCTGGGTGCCCCAAATTACCAGCCAAGGGATCGAGTCTGGCTCTCCATGAGGGACCTGCGCCTCCGCCTGCCTTGCAGGAAACTCAGCCCTCGGTTCATTTGCCCATTCTGTGCCCTCCGGAAGGTCAATGAAACAGCCTACTCTCAACAGTTACTATCATACTACAAAACCCAAAACCAGTGAAGTTGGCACATTATGCAAATCGTAGATAAAAACAGAATACAATGATTTGCAAATCCTTTTCAACTTATATTCAATTGAATACACTGCAAAGACAAGATGTTTAATGTTCAAACTGAGAAACTTTATTTTTTTTTTGCAAATAATCATTAACTTAGAATTTATAGGCAGCAACACATTGCAAAAAAGTTGGCACAGGGGCCTTTTTACCACTGTGTTACATCGCCTTTCCTTTTAACGACAGTCAGTAAACCTTTGGGAACTGAGGAGACCAATTTTTGAAGCTTTTCAGGTGGAACTCTCCCATTCTTGCTTAATGTACAGCTTAAGTTGTTCAACAGTCCGGGGTCTCCGTTGTCGTATTTTACGCTTCATAATGCGCCACACATTTTCAATGGGAGACAGATCTGGACTACAGGCCGGCCAGTCTAGCACCCACACTCTTTTACTACGGAGCCATGCTGTTGTAACAGGTGCAGAATGTGGCTTGGCATTGTCTTGCTGAAATAAGCAGGGGCATCCATGAAAAAGATGTTGCTTGGATGGCAACATATGTTGCTCCAAATCCTGTATGTACCTTTTGGCATTAATGGTGCCTTCACATATGTTTAAGTTGCCCATGCCTTGGGTACTAATACACCCCCATGCCATCACAGATGCTTGCTTTTGAACTTGGCGCCTATAACAGTCCGGATGGTTCTTTTCCTCTTTGGTCCGGAGGACACGACGTCCATAGTTTCCAAAATCAATTTAAAATGTGGACTCGTCAGACCACAGAACACTTTACCACTTTGCATCAGTCCATCTTAGATGAGCTTGGGCCCAGCGAAGCCGGCGCCGTTTCTGTATGCAGTTGATAAATGGCTTTCACTTTGCATTGTAGAGTTTTAACTTGCGCTTGCAGATGTAGCGACGAACTGTAGTTACTGACAGTGGTTTTCTGAAGTGTTCCTGAGCCCATGTGGTGATGTCCTTTACACACTGATGTCGGTTTTTGATGCAGTAACGCCTGAGGGATCGAAGATCACGGGCATTCAATGTTGGTTTTCGGCCTTGTCACTTACGTGCAGTGATTTCTCCAGATTCTCTGAACCTTTTGACGATATTACGGACCGTAGATGAGGAAATCCCTAAATTTCTTGCAATAGCTCGTCGAGGATTGTTGTTTTTAAACTGTTCGACAATCAGCTCACGCATTTGTTCACTAAGTGGTGACACTTGCCCCATCCTTGTTTGTGAATGACTGAGCATTTCAGGGAAGCTGCTTTTATACCCAATCATGGCACCCACCTGTTCCCAATTAGCCCGTTCACCTGTGGGATGTTCCAAATAAGTGTTTGATGAGCATTCCTCAACTCTCTCAGTCTTTTTTGCCACTTGTGCCAGCTTTTTTGAAACATGTTGCAGGCATCAAATTCCAAATGAGCTAATATTTGCAAAAATTACAAAGTTTACCTGTTCGAACATTAAGTAACTTGTCGTTGCAGTGTATTCAATTGAATATAGGTTGAAAAGGATTTGCAAATCATTGTATTCAGTTCTTATTTACGATTTACACAACGTGCCAACTTCACTGGTTTTGGGGTTTGTACCACATTCACAACACTTTCAATGTATCCCTGCTAAGGCCGGTGATAGCAGGACCCCTGGCGGAGGCTTCCTGCTGTGCTGACGGCATAATAAATGCAACCAAGTCCATCTTTGCACCTGAGTCTAGTCCAACACTTCCTATCCTCCGTGCACATCACCGGTCCTCAGAGCACAACCCTCGCACAGTTTGAATTTTACATGTCAGTCTTTTGTCACTCACTCAGTGAGATAACACAGTCTATCTGAAACCGGACATTAAAGATTCATGTAAACATGTTAGTCTGACTGGAATTGTACAAAATCGAATTTCTCATTGTCAGACTAACACACCCAGTAGTCGCATTAGTCATCCATGTAGAAGATTGAATCGATCCAAACTGGACTATGCGCTCTGCACACAGTTCACATTCAAGGCTTTGACCCAGAAGTCTACTGGGTATGTAAACACCAAACTGAATAGCAACAACTTTGTATTCTGCCCAACTTGCAATTTTGTACAGGACAGTCGCAATCCTGATCTGCAAGGGTATTAGTGCTTGAGCGGTCACACCTTGGGGGCTCAAAACCTATTCCATTAATCCACATAATTTATTGATGGCTTGCGCTCCATCCGAAAGTTTTCCTTCCTCTCACCATCGGAAAAATGACTCTCTCCCACTAGTCTTTATTCCTGACCTGCATGCAATATGCACGGGAATCCCGGGAGTGCATTCGCCGAAAGCACAGATGCTAACTGACGTAATTGGAACCACACACTATGAATGGACCAACTATGTTAGTAGCTATCTGAGTTAGCAACTAAACCTCTGGGAAACGCACCCTGTGTAGTAGAGAGGGCACAAAGTAGAGCATAGAAGTGGTGCTGCCTAGCTTCGTCTAACGGCATAACCACCAGGGATAGCATGCATCTGAACTGTAGAGCATAGGGTACAGCATAGCGTATGAAATGTACAGAGCCATAGAGTTGTCCATGTTTTCACGGTCTCACCACTTGACATGCTACCAGTTTGCCATTAGCTAGCTTATCTGTAAATTAGTCTATGATGCAATATGTCAGCCAGAAGAACATCCGACACAAATAAGCTGAAAGGGGGCATATCACTACCTATTGTAGCAGAGATGGACATTACATCATATGGCTGCACATTATAATCTGGCACATGATCAGTTTCCAACAATTGTTACTGACAACAATAATCTAATATCGCTGGCAAAACACAATGCATGGCTAAATATTTCTCTAAAATAGACCGCTCTGTTTGGATCCTTACACACATTAACGTAAGGTTAACAAACAAGGTTTAACTGCCAGAATTTATACCGTTCAGGCGGTGTAAACAGTAAAAATGAAGCTGGGCTATTGAGGGCACACGGAGATATTTCAACTCAAAAAACAATTTTTCTTAAAAGTTCAATTTTGGCCCTCTTGAGGGGGCCCGTCTTGAGACCATAAAAACCAAACAGTCGACTTCTGGAATTTTCCTATTTACCAATAGGTCTTACACCAAAAGAAATTTCAGGCCATTTACTATCACACATATATCAGCCCCTGATAGAAATCCGCCTGACCGTTATAAATTCTGGCCGTTAAATAGCAATCAATAAACTTCTACATTTCACAATAAATCAACATTTTCTAACCAGTAATGTCACTGAGGTTCAAGGAGCTTTATTTGTCAGTCATCATGTCAAGACATGTGATACAGAACTAAGGTCTCAGGATAAATTAAATAATAAGTTAAATCTAGTTAAAAACTGGCTAAAAACATCAATAACAGGCTAAAACATCAATACGCTAAGTCTCTCATTAGAAGTCTCCCATAAGAAGTGCAGAAAAGTGCAGCAGTATCACAGTAGCAGGATGATATAACCTGCAAGGTACAATCTTTAGTTATCACTGTGCTTTATCACTGAGAGTGCTTTGTTTTCGTTTTTAAAGTGCATTGGTCACAGACAGAGCCGAACAGTTCAATAGTCTCGCAGCATTCAGGGCGTTTCCCACTATGTTGATGCCTCCCGTACTACATGTTACTTTTTCCCTGCTTTTTTTCCGTTCAAAAAATGAGCAATTTTGTCATCTTCTGACTCTCTCTAGGGTATTAACCCATGAAAACAAATGAAAATGAGATGAGAAAATAAAAAGAAAGGATCTACTGTAATGTTTTCACAAAACATTTACACCAACTATACGTGGTGTTTTTACTGACTGATTCTCTGAATGCGGTTATACTTTTATGACAATTGGCTTCAGTAACAATGATTACGTTTACATGCACACCATATACCAATTAAGGTCCATATTTGGGTTCAGGTAGTATTCCGAATAAACTGTTTATATGCGCTAAGCGATAGGAATATTCCCGTTTACATATTAATTGGCATATCCACCACTTTGGCTCAGTCTCAACATCAGGTTTTCAGCAAATAAATGCTCGAAAGTAATCGCCATGGCTTTGGTTGCCTTCTGTTAGAGCTTCAAAGCCATCATCAACTCCTCTGTCTTGACCACTGCCATTGCCAGCGTTCTCTGTCCTAGAATTTCATCCATGGCCAAAAAGTAAATGAAACTGGCCGGATTAGGGCCGCTGGTATTGTTTTCTTTTTGGCAGTGGCTATTTTTACAACAGTCGTAAACTTACTGTAATTTGCCATTCTCGCGAACTTCCGTATCCGCATACAAAATAGGATATTCGGCCTTTGAAAAAATTTGCTTCTGAACTGAGTTGAAAACATCCCTCTTTTGCTGCATGCCTTGTGGCTAACATTACTAGACTGGCTAGCCGACTTACTTTAAGTTACAGTCAGGATGTCCCCTGCTCAAGCTAGGTAGGGTGAGTTATTAGCCAGCTAACTTAGCCAGCTTGCCATCTTACTCATTGAACTTATTGAATTACGATAATTGTAATTTCCAATAGTGACAGATGTTTATGTGCATTCATAAATAACTAATAATTAAAATTATTTAAATTCATATTGCGCTCTTTTATGTACACAATACGCAGATGCTTTTGAAACATGTGATACAGCCTAAACATGACAAACGATTAAAAATATAACACATTTAGTGGGTAATTGGCAGGTTTAAGATCCAGATTAGGTTCATGATTGTGAATTATCTATGTGAATAGAATCAATAAATTACTCGTTCTTTCTACATGTTGAATGATGATCATAAAAAAAAGAAAGTGGAGGCATGTCGCTATCTCCTTCAGGTATAATTCCGAACAGAGGTCTCCCTAATTATGCCAGCGATGTGCTCGTCTGCAGTTGATACTTCGTCCCATGAATAACAAAAGGTCGCAAATGACATTCCTGATGAAACCTGTTTTCTGAATCCGTGGTGAAGAAAAACAGGTTTCATCAGGAATATCACTAGCAACCTTTTGTTATTCATGGAACGAGTTGTGACTGTGAACCTCCTCCTGTGGCTGAAGTATTTTTTGTGTGTGCTTATGCGTTTCTTTGCCTCCAGTTTCATGTCAAACCATTTATGCTTCACCTCAGACATGGTTCTTTGGACCACAGAGACAACATTAACGTCATCTGTCTCCTCCCTCCAGGCCTACGCTTTGCCTGTCCCTGTCACACCACTGCTCATAGATGAAAATAAAAATTTTTTTCCAAACTCCACTTCGCCAAAATTATTTCTATCTCCACTTCAGAATAATTCTTTTTCCTTCTTCTCTCTTTCTTTGTTTGCACCATGACTGACAGGTCGACTGGATGCATCTACACCAGGCCGGGAGCTGGCTCATTTTATTTATGTGAAAAGGGTTAAAAGGTTTGACCCCTACAAGTCAAGCTATTCTACATGATGTATATAAATCACCATTGCTGGCTGCTGGACTCTTGTACGTTTGACCCTGGCACCCTTTTTAAAGGGTTCAAAAAGAGGTTTTATTTATGTGAACGCCGACAATGAAATCAATGGGCTACATGAGCTTGTGGGATTATGATGCGGCATCATAAATTTGTCCATGCCAGCAACTTCAGCTTGAGCCCTTGCAGGGACAGTGAGCCTTTAAAGGGTAAAAAAGCCAAATATTTATGAAAAGGCTAACAAACACGTGGTTTACCTTTTCTTGAAGCTAAAAGAGCCCGCTACTTGAAAACCGAAGTGCCAGCAAGTTTGGACTGTACCAATCCCTTGCCAGCAAGGCCCTTTTTAAGTGGTGAAAAAATCAAAATATTCATGCGAAAGCCAATATACGTGTGATTTACCTTTTCTTGAAGCAGGAAGGGTCCGCTATTTGAAAAATCAAAGTGCCAGCAAGTTTTGAGTGTAACAAACCCTTGCCAGCAAGACCCACTTACGACAGGTATGGTTTCACCTTGCTCAGAACAGCCTTTGAATACAGTGTAGACCAGGGGTCCGCAAATACAAATCTTGAAGGTCCACAAAGAAATTTTTCAATGAGTCAAAGGTACGTTTATTAGTCGGTCAAGCCATGCCTAATCAATGGATCTCCCACCAACCAACCAGCTCAAAAATACTGTGGTGCACAGTAGAAAAATAAAATCGATGACTCAACGATAAAATGTACTTTTAATTTTAACACATATTCTCCTCCAAAATTCATCAGATAAATAAATATATCAGAAGTTACTGTGCTGTGGTTAAAGAAAACAAAATGTCCTTTTCATAAAAACAACAAAAAAAAAAATACTAAAAAAATTTATGTCCTTGATTTTAACAAAAAAAAAAACAAAAAACAAATAAAAAATACCCAAAAACAAGACTTCTGTTTCTTTTTGACATAAATTCAAATAAATTAATTCAACCCCAATTCCGAAATAGTTGGGACGAAGTGTAAATTGTGAATAAAATCAAAATGCAATGACTACATGAGCCGATACGTTATTTACAATAGAACATAGATCATATTTCAAATGTTGAAAGTGAGGGCGGCACGGTGGCACAGTGGTTAGCATTGGTCGTGGGTTCGAATCCGGCCTGGGGCCTTTCTGCGTGGAGTTTGCATGTTCTCCCCGTGTTGCGTGGGTTTTTGCCGGGTACTCCGGTTTCCTCCCACAGTCCAAAAACATGCATATCAGGCTAATTGGAGACATGAAATTGCCCATAGGTATGAGTGTGAGAGTGAATGGTGTGTGCGCCCTGCAATGGATTGGCAAGCTGTGGGTCCCTGCCTTTGCCCATAGTCAGCTGGGATAGGCTCCAGCTCGCCCCGTGACCCTAGTGAGGAATAAGTGGGTATAGAAAATGGATGGATGTTGAAAGTGAGACATTTTACATTTTTATCCACAAAATGAGCTTATTTAAAATTTCCTGGCTGCAACAGGTCTCAAAAAAGTTGGGACACAGGCAAAAAAGGGCTGAAAGAGCAATGAATATGTAAGAGAATCATCTGAAAGAACATTTAGCAAGTAAATACGTTAACTGGCATCAGTTGTTTAACATCATTGGCTATGAAAGGGATGTCTTAGAGAGGCTGAGTCTCTCAGAAGTAAAGATGGCCAGAGGCTCTCCAACCTGTGAAGGCTAACGGGAAAAAATTGTGGAATGCTTTAAAAACAACTTTCTCAAAGTCTAATTGCAAAGGCTTTAAGGTCTCATCATCGACAGAGCATAACATCATGAAAAGATTCAGAGAAACTGGAAAAATCTCTGTGCGTAAGCGACAAGGCTGAAGACCTTAACTGGATGTCCGTGATCTTCGGGCCCTCAGACGCCACTGCATCACTCATGGGCATGATTCTGTCCCTGACATTAATAAATGGGCCCAGGAATACTCAAGAAACCACTGTCTGTAAACACGGTCCGCTGTGCCGTCCACAGATGCCACCTAAAACTCTATCATGCAAAAAGGAAGCCATTGTTGAGCATGATCCAGAAGCGCCGCAGTGTTTTGTGGGCCAAGGCTCATTTAAAATGGATTGTAGCAAAGTGACAAAGTCTTCTGTGGTCATATGAGTCCAAATTTGACATTCTTGTTGGAAATCATAGGAGTTGTGTCCTCCTGGCTAAAGAGGAGAAAAACCATCCCTCCTGTTATCAGCATTCAGTTCAAAAGCCAGCGTCTCTGATGGTATGGGGATGCATTAGTGCATATGGTGTGGGACACTTGCATGTTTTAAAAAGCACCATGAATACTGAAAGGTATATAAAGGTTTTAGAGCAACATATGCTCACCTCCAGATGACATCTATTTCAGGGAAGGCCTTGTGTATTTCAGCAGGACAATGCACAGCCACATACTGCGGCTATTACAACAGAATGGCTTCAAAATAGATGAGTCCGTGTGCTGAACTGGCCTGCTTGCAGTCCTGATCTTTTTCCGATTGAATTCATTTGGCGCATGATTAACCAAAAAGTCTGTCAAAGGAGACCCAAAACTCTCCAGCAGCTGGAAGCCTGTACTAAACAAGAGTGGGATCAAATTCCAATGGCTAAACTCAAGAAAGTTGTTTCCTCAATGCCCAGATGCCTCCACTCTGTGTTAAAAAGAAGAGGGGATGCTACACCATGATAAACAGGCCCCTGTCCCAACTTTTTTGAGACCTGTAGCAGCCATCAAATTTGAAATGAGCTCATTTTGTGGATAAAAATGTAAAATTTCTCAATTTCAACATTTGCTATATTATTTCTATTCTATTGTGAAAAAAATACTGGCTGGTGTGATTTGAAAGTCATTGCGTTTTGATTTTATTCTCAATTTACACTTTGACCAGTGGCGTCTCTGGAACTGATAATTGGCGAGGCCATGTCTTTGCGTCCATGATTGTTTCTGGCTTGAACTCAGTTATTTTCCGTTATTAACACGTTTTCCAAGTATGACAATAATCCTCTGGCAATCGAAGTTACGGTTTCTCTCTCCATGCCATCTATTGACGACTAAATAATGACTAAACTGGCCAACGCTTTATGAAAGACAAACTGCTCTCAAATGTCTGCGCTACCTTTTCCACACATAAAGTGATTTAATTGGCGCTTCCTGATCGTTTTGTTTAAATAATATAAAAGACCATTTGAAATGTCTGTGTGCAATTCTGAATAACGCTGATTTAAATGCATGAAATTACACGTTCAGATTAATGATTGTCACCGTTCCGAAATGTACCGTATCGTACCGACGTGTTCTCGGAGTGAATCTATTGCTCAGTCCCTCAAGGATGTTGCATGTCACAATTGCAACTATTAAAGCAAATTCAACCAATCCATGCAAATTTCTCGCAGACAAAAAAATAAATCGCCAAGACACTGCAACTTTCATTGCCACTTTTTGAAAAAGTTACCGCAAAAAATCTATAAAACAATAAAAAAGCCAAGAAAATCCTGAAAGGATTGTTTGTCAATTATGCGAATGATTGCGTGCAAGTCAGGGTTAGCAATTGCTTTAAAGGGGCGCTCTGGGCCCCACCAATCTTCAGTCCTAGAGACGCTCCTGACTTAGTGCCAACTATTTCAGAATTCGGGTTGTAAATAAATACTTAAAACAAAAAAAAAAAACACTCCCGTGCAAAGAATCCAAAACAGATATATCAAGAGGGGGGTAAATAACACGTTTTTTTATAAATACAGACACAATGGAGACAAGAACAGCGGAAAAATCCATCACCTCAGTCATACATTCTTTTATTATTTCTGTATCAGAGAATGGCTTCTTGTGCTTAACCCAACACCCACCCCACAAAGTGAGTGAGTGTAGCAGGGACAGTGATGACAGGGAGACTGATGAGAACATGTAAATGATTGCCATAATCATAGGCAAGCCCTGTCAGGAGCAAAAATTATTTTCGTGACTGTCCTGTCACATGTAAGTAAGGTACTTGAATGGCCAGTCGTGCCACTTAACTATTCTGGGACCTGTGCATGTCATCTGTTCTTTTTTCTGTCGTCAGGCACCAGGTACAATCACCGACAACTGTGTATATCAGAAATTGTGGGACATAAAATTCATGTTTCTTGATGTTCCAACATTGTAAGGCTCCCTATTATAATTTTTCCATCTCTGTAAAGTCATTAATTTAAAAATAAAGGCATTTTATGTTCTAAATATGGTACTGACTGAAAATGAACCCTTTCATGCATGGAGGTCACTATAGAGTACAGCTGTTTAAAAGTGTTTTTTCTCTATACATGCCAGCAGTTTTGGGCACTGTTGCATATAGTCCACTCTTGTGGAAGCTATTGCATCACTCCATGCAAAAAAATCCCATTGGCAGGTCATTGCGATGGGAAAAAGTAGTCATTTATAGAAGAGCATTTTTTTTCAAGTCTTGTTTTACATCCCGAAGGATGTATAAAACCACTTCGTAAAAAAAAAAATCCTGACTGAGTTTATCATAATTCATGCATGAGAGGGTTAATTTGAATATTGTTACTTTTTATGTGATGACCGAGTTGAAATTGGTTACCCTTTTAAAAAGAAGGGTCTTGCTGGCAAGGGTTTGGTAGGGTCAAAACTTGCTGGCACTTCGGTTTTCTAGTAGCGGGCTCTTCTAGTTTCAAGAAAAGGTCAACCACATTTTTGTCGGCCTTCGCATAAATATTTGCCTATTTTTTACCCCTTAAAGCAGGGGTGTCAAACTGACCCGCAAACGTGCCAAGAGGCAGCAGGTCATCAATCCTACCAAGCAGAAGCTCGTCTAAAAGCACTGATTAAATCAACTGATCTAGGCCTGCACAACTGACTAGTTGTATCAGGTGCGCTTTTGCATTGTTGGAGTGAAAACCTGCAGCCTCTTGGCCCGTTTACGGGTTAGTTTGACACCCCTGCCTTAAAGGCTCACTGTCCCTGCAAGGGTTCAAGCTGAAGTTGCTGGCGTTGACAAATTTATGATGCCACATCATCACCTCACAAGCCCATGTAGTTGATTTCATTGTCAGCGTTCACATAAATAAAACCTCTTTTGGAACCCTTTAAAAAGGGTGCCTGGGTCAAACGTACAGGAGTCCGGCAGCCAGCAACGGTAATTTACATACATCATGAAGAAAAGCTTGACTTGTAGGGGTCAAACCTTTTTACCCTTTTCACATAAATAAAATGAGCCAGCTCCTGGTCCACACCACCTTATATGGTGGTCATTGGCAATTCATGGGCAGAGATTTATGCTAATAGCTGACTACTGGGAGCGCGCTGTCACTTTACGATGGATTGGCATTCATGATCATACACACGTGTTTACCATCAGATCTGAGTTTCCCGTGGTGTTCATGAATCCGGATTAGGTTTTTAGAAGCGTAGGCTTTTATTTGCAAATCTACGCACAAATTTACTTACGTTTCTTGAATGAGACCCATTGTGTGCAAATTATTTCAGAGATCATAATAATATAAACAGAGTTGTATTTTGTCAAACATGATAATACAGGCCTTCACAACTAAAATTAATGCACATTGTTTGAAGACTCCTGCAACTCAAAAAATACAGTGGAATTTCAAATGTGAACACTTTTTTGAGAATTTGTTTCACCACAGCCACTTGCATTCTGGCCAGTGCAGTGTTCAGCTTGACACATGTAAATGTCTATTGAAGGCACAGCATGTATAATGCATTACGGGAGAGGCAGTGCTGACTAATGGATAGGGAAAAGGGAAACAGGTTGTACACTTCCAGGTGGAGTACAGCCTCTGTACCCTTGGGAAAGGTATTAAACCTGAAGTTTACAAACTGCAATCCCAAGAGGAGCCATCATTACAAGCATCCACCGACCAGGTAAAAACAAACAGGTGTTGAGAACTACGAAGCCCTGACCAAGTCGTAGACAGGTGCATGTAAACACTACCAATTCAAGATCACCGGTGCATCCAATGTAAAATTGCCTTGTGACTTGCATGTAAAGGCTTCCAACTGGTTATGGAAGCAGGAGAGTTTTCCATTTTAAATGCGTTTCAAGCTCCACATGATGAACAGAGCATAAGCAACTCGGGAAGTCTGCAATGCAGTCACAAAATTAACTAAATGGTGCCCAATATACATTGTAGACTGAATCCCTGAACAACAGGCAGAGTGTTCCTGATTTATAGCTACACTGCAGCCTGTACAACCTGCCTCCTATGCTAAAGCTGCCATAGACTATAAGCTTGCGGAGAGGAAAGAACACAAACACTGTCGCCGTGACAACACAGAAGGAATCATGGGAAATGGTCTCCAGCACAACCAGGAAGGAACACAGATGACGAAGATACAGCGTAACAATCTTTCTGCAGAGGGTTTTGAAGAGGCTTGATAACATGTACATTCGTACATAACACTGCATACCTTTAAAACTGTTTTATCTACAAAAATATCGCTTTAGCAAGAATGCATAAAATCATGCTGAACATGAGACTACATATTCATTGATGTTGCTTCAGGACATCATATTCATTTGCTCTCCTAACATAAAGAAACAAGCGCTTAAAAAAGTATAAGGATGATAATAAATTCTGCTCATCTCATCCTTCCATGCATTCCTTCAGAAAGATGAAAGGTTGTCAAAATCATCCCTTATTTGACGTATGCGGCAGGATAATCTATTCTGGAAAGATGCCAAACAACTACATGCACCACCTCACGGAGGATACGCATTATCTTCAGAAACAGCCCTTTTGTCCAAAAGCCATTTGAGCCCTAATTTTGCACTTGAAATGAATACTGATTGCCCAATAAATCCGTGAGAAACCTTTGATTATATGTAATTAATTTCATGATAATACTCTATTCATGCAGCTCGGTGACTAATCCCTGGCTTTCTTTTGTACATGCAGTGCAGGACATTCTGCTCTTAATTATATGCAAAGCCATCAGCAGTTTTATGCAAGGGCATGGTGGAGGGAGAGATGATTCATGAAAGGCTGGTAATAATACTGATTTTTAATCCCGCCACTGGGATGGAGAAACTTTGCTAGCTGTGTGACCAAATAATTTTCCAACATTGTGCTTTACAACTGAAGGAAAATGCTTTTACTGTTGTACAATTCAACATATTCATCTTTAAATAAAGCAATTGTTTTTGTATGAAATGGACAATCGTACCCTTGAATTTGCCTTTGTACATCAGTGCTTACGTCCAAAAAGCCAACAGGTTCAATAATGAGGCATGATTGTTTTGGAAATAAAGAGATGTTGGATGAAAAAGTTAGAAAACAATGATTTACCGTACTTACTAAAAAATAAAAGATTTAGCTCACAAGAAGTTCACGGGAAGGAGTGATGAAATGGGGTCCCAATATTTCCCCTCATTCTCCTGCATTGATCAAAGAAGTTCAGCCAGAATTAGGAGCTTGATAACATGACAGTAAAGAAAGACAGCAAAAGGTATCCATCAGTGCATTGAAACAGATCATCATAACATATATCGATCATCCATAACATTATGACCACCCGCCTAATATTGTATTAGTCCCACTTTTGCTGCCAAAACTTCCCTGACCCGTCAGAGCACGGACTCCATTAGACCTCTAAAGGTTTTCTATGGTATCTGGCACTAAGTTGTTAGCACTAGATCCTTTAAGTCCTGTTAGTTGCCATGTGGGGCCTTCATGCATCGGTCTAGTTTGTCCAGAATATCCATCAGATGCTCTATTCTGTTGAGATCTGGAGAATATAGAGGCCAAGTCACCTCCTTGAACACGTTGTGTTCCTCAAACCATTTTTGCAGTAAGGCAGGACACATTATCCGGCTGAAAGAGACCAATGCCATTAGGGAATACCATTTCCATGAAGGGGTGTCCTTTGTCTGCAATAATGTTTAGGTAGGTGTACGTGTCAAAGTAACATCCACATGGCAGCACCCAAGGTTTCCCAGTAAAATATTGCCTTAAGCATCCTATTACCTCCGGTGGCTTGCCTTCTCCCTGTAATGCATCCTGGTGTTGTGTCTTCCCCAGGTAAGTGACACACAGGCACCCAGCCATCTTCATGATCTAAAAGAACATGTGATTCATCGGACTATATACAATAAACAGGGATTCACTGTGTTCCGATACCTTTCCATCAGGAGGGAACAAGAACTTTTTCAGCAATTTGAGCAACACCAGCTCTTCAGCTGGATCGGGCCAGCCTTCGCCCCCCAAGTTAATCAATGAACCTGTCGCCAGTTCATCAGTTTTTCCTGCCTTGGACCACTTTTGGTAGGTACTGGCCACTGCAGTCTGGGAACAGCCCGCAAGAGCTGCAGTTTTGGTGATGTTCTGACCCAGTTGTTCTAGCCATCACAATTTGGCCCTTGTCGAGGTCACTCACGTCCTTATGCTTGGCCATTTTTCAACACATCTACTTCGAGGACAAAATATTTACCTGCTGTGTAATATATCCCACCCACTGGCTGGTGCCATTGTAACAAGATAATCAATGTTATTCACTTCAATTGTCAGTAGTCATAATGTTATGCCTA
Source organism: Gymnothorax reevesii (assembly GCA_029721435.1). Classification (NCBI taxonomy): domain Eukaryota; kingdom Metazoa; phylum Chordata; class Actinopteri; order Anguilliformes; family Muraenidae; genus Gymnothorax; species Gymnothorax reevesii. The sequence continues at coordinate 46,544,800 of CM056576.1, forward strand.
ATGGCGTACATTGACACCAATTCACCCTACTACAAAAATGTTAAATTCATCTGATTGATGCCAATATTAATCTACCAAGCATGAGCATGAGGACAACATATAGGCATTTATGAGTGTTCAGTCTGTCAGTTGTTAAGGCTCCATGTAGACTTTGACAAGCATTAAAGGATCTCACATTCTCTGATGTGGTATCCTGGGTTTCAAACAGCAGAAATGATCTTAATCACAAGAGTTTCACATAAAATCAGGTTTTGTACAAAGCTCAAAATATTTCTGTTTCATCTGTTTGTATGAAAGATCAGCAAGGAAATTACAACATTTAAATATATACTCAGCGCCATTAAAAACGGACAGGTGAGGTATGTACTGTTTTGGTGGCAAATTGAAGAATCAATTGATTTTTATTGCTTTTCCAGTGAGGCACGAGAGGAAATAAAGAAAAGCACAAGGTATTGCACTTCAGTAAAAATAAACATTGAGCAGTTTGTGATGTGTACAGTGACACTTGACTTGTTCTTATAAAGCCAACAAAAAAAGCGAAAAATGCTACTGCTTCAAGAAAATGGAACTGCGTGTGACACAGGAGAGAGAAAAAGAGCCTTTGGTATGTTACGGGCAGATCTAAGCCGCCGAGAGGTGATGCGTCATTTGCACTGTCACCATTCTACAATCAGTCAGCTGTCTATCCGAGAATGGAACACAGGCACTGTCATTTACCGACCCAGCTTAGGGCAGCCGCAACTGATGATGGTAGCTCAAGAGCGCCACATCTGGTTACAGCCTGTACGTGACAGATTCCGGGCAGCACTCAAAACTGATCATGAGATGAGGGGTCCGAGATGATTAAGGGTGAGCAAAAGAACTGTTTGACGCCATCGACATGAGCAAAACATGCGTGCACACGGCCCCTGAAGAAAAGCAATTTTTTGCCCATCAACAGGAGTAGGAACTCTTCACTTCTGACTGTGGGCACCTCTTGGCACTTTATTTCCCTGTTTCTGTCTGAGAATGGAAAACGGGGACTGTCGCTGATCGGTCACGGTAAGGGCAGCCATGCATAAATGGGAAAAAAACTGGGTTTTCTGTAGGGCCCGTGCGCACGCACGTGTTGCTCACATAGACGCGTCAAACGGTACTTGCGCTCACCCTCAATCATCTCGGACCCCTCGTCTCATGATCAGTTTTGGTTGCTGTCCGGAATCTGTCACGGACAGGCTGTAACCAGATGTGACGCTCTTGAGCTGCCATCGTCACTCGTGGCTGCCCTAAGCGGGGCCGGTCAGTGACAGTCCCTGTGCTCCATTCTCGGAAAGACAGCCTTGATTGTTGAACCGTGACAGTGCAAATGACGCACTACGTCTGGGCGGGTGAGATCTGCCCGTAACATGCCAATGGCTCTTTTTCTCTCTCCTGCGTCACAAGCCGTTCTGTTTTCTTGATGCAGTAGCATTTTTCGTTTTTTTGTTGGCTTAATGTAGGCTATTGACCACACCAAAAAGAACAAGTCAAGTCGCAATATACATCATGAACAGCTCAATGTCTGTTATGACTGAAGTGCTAGGCGCGTGCACGTGGTGCGCGTCAGGAACACAATACCCCGCGCTTTTCTTTATTTCCTCTCGTGCTTCACTGGAAAAGCAACGAAAATCAATCTATTCTTCAATTTGCCGCAAATGCAGTACATACCTCACCTGTGCGTTTTTAAAGGCGCTGAGTATATATTTTTTTATTGGAAACCCATTACAAAATGTTAGATCTATATGAGATTTCAGAGATACGTTCTAAAGCCATAGTTCATATAAAGAAAAATACGTTGGCTGCAAATAACGGATTTCGTCTTGTGCATAGAGTTGGCGTTTTTAATGTATATGTGAGGAGGACCATTTGAATGGATCCAACTATAACTCGTCATGAGTCCACCATAAAATAATTAGATTCATCTGGACTTGGAGATCTCACACTCCTCATCGCCGAATTTTCCCGGTTGTTCAGAGCTCTACTCAGTTCGATGTTCTGAAGACACCGAGTCCATCACGTGACGAGGACGCTTCTCTGGGAGGCGTGAGTCCCCATTTGTCACCGTTAACTACAGCTAGTTAGCCAGCCATAGTTAGCGCTGCCCCACATTGCAATCGTGAGTAGCGAGTACACGTTTTACTGTTAGTTTTCTTTGGCTACGACCAGAAGCTACCATCCGTAAGCTAAAAAAGCAACGGTAAGTATACTTTCGTTAGTGAGCAAAGGTTAATGCTAATTTAGTAACCAATTTAACACTAGCCAACTGCTCTAACAACGACACCTACGATATGGTTAGCCCAGTAGACTCGCGTTACCGTGTACGTTTGGTAGGGTAACGTTAGGTAGCAAGCTGGCCACCTTAATGTCGCTATATATTGCGTTGGATGATGTATCCTTGCCGGTATAAGGCTAGGTTAGTATCTAATGTTAACCAAATTTTTCTACTTCCTTGAGTGTAGGCTGCCGTTATCACACTGGTTGGTCTCAGTTGTGCACTTGCAACCAGTGTGCTTGGTTGCCATGGTGATGGAAAGCGTTCGGACATACCGTCTTATTCGCCTGCTACATGATTGGAAATTATCCATTGTGTCTTATTAAACGTTATGTTTGCAAAGGAATAACGAAAGAAAAATTACCCCCCATCATGTTTTATTGTTTTCTGGTCAGATGAGAAGCAGTCTGACGTTACTGGTCCTCTGAAAGGCGAAGTGCCATCAGTTAAGAGAACAAAGTATCCAAAATTGACAACGTGACGTTGGCCAGTTTGCCTGCCTAGTGACTCCAAAATGTTTCTAGTTTTATTTCACGTTGGTTAGCCAGCAATCTGAGGTCTTATAATGGATTGGTGTGACAAATAATATTTTGTTCGCCAAGTTAATCAAGGTAACGACAGCCAGCGTTCAACTGCCAACTTTAGTTCACTTGCATTTCGTGTTGATTCCGCTGTTCCTGTTCGGCTGTGTTTTGACATATCGTTAGTTTTCTGTCATGAGATAGAAGTTCTTCGAAGGGGGATAAGTTTTGGCTCGGGAACTAAATTAGAGTGGACATACGTTAAGTTAATACGCCAAATTCAGTTTTTGCTGTTGAACTGTCGCTGTCATTACGTATTTATTTATTTATTTATTTAAGGACAGCATGTGCTTGCATTAATCGTTTACAAGAAACGAAAAGATGGGCACACCAGATTTAGCAATAAGCTTATTTCCATCTGTAGCGAGCTGCTCTTAATGTGTTGATCACATCCATCCATCCATCCATTTTCTATACCCGCTTATTCCCCACTAGGGTCACGGGGCTGACTACGGGCAAAGGCAGGGACCCACCGTGAACAGCTTGCCAATCCATCGCAGGGCGCACACACCATTCACTCTCACATTCATACCTATGGGCAATTTGGTGTCTCAAATTAGCTTGATATGCATGTCTCTGGACTGTGGGTGGAAACCGGAGTATCCGGCGAAAACCCACGCAACACGCAAACATGCACACTCCACACAGAAAGGCCCCAGGCCGGATTCGAACCCATGCTGTGAGGCAGCAATGCTAACCACTGTGCCACCGTGCCGCCCTGTGTTGATCACATAATATATCAAGTTTCTCTTCTCTTAATTTAAAAAAAAAAAAAATTTTATTTATGAATATAATTAAGGATACGTAACAATAAAGACAACATAATTATCAATTACGAAAATATTTATAGAAGTGCAAATGAAATTCCATAAAGGAGTATAATGACACTGTTGAAGACCAACAAGTTACAGAGATAAATACCAGCAATGGTAGTTCAAAGTTACAAAGATATATACCAGCAATGGTAATACGGGGATCTACAAGCAGCAATAAAGTGACAGTGCATTTATGGCTGTAACAACCTTAAAATATGGACCAAATACAAAAGAGAGAGAAGACATTATACGTTCACATCATAATACGTTTAAATTCGTTTGCTTTCATTGGGAGGACAAATGATGCAGCACATCTGTCACGAACTCTGACTGTCTTACTCTGAGATGGTCTGTTTTACTCCTCAGATGCAGTGAGGACACGTGGGCGTTCATTGGTTGGGAAAGCATGGAATACATTTAGCGTAGTCCAAGTCGGTGAACCCGGGACATGGTGAGATAACTATGTCCTCTATGGATAAAAAATGCGACAAACGTGAGCCTTTTTACCTGAGCCCCTGTCCGAAGAGGAAGACGAGCGCAGAAATTATAAGTGAAGCCAGAAGATCACTCAGGGCCGTTAATACCAGAAGGCCCTTCACGCCCAAAGATGACCAGAGGCACTTGTTCGGACAGGCATCTTCTCGCACAACTGATTGCAGACCTCCGTCCGCTTTCAGGTCAGGTCACATGACTGCAGCGTTAATTGTTGTGGTCCCCCCCACCCCACCCCTCGCATTTCCCGGACCACTTGTTGTGGTTTACTGGTAATATAATGCCCGTTTTTAGATTTTTTTCTCCCAAAAATAAAATATATGTCTGTGTGGGTATTTTTATCACCCAAATGAAGAGATAACAGGAATGATACACAATTTATTCTACCCTACAAACCCCAGTTCCAATGAAGTTGGGATGTTGTGCAAAACATGAATAAAAACAATACAATGTTTTGCAAATCCTTTTCGACCCATACTCAACTGAGTACACTGCAATGACAAAATATTGAATGTTCAAACTGATAAACTTTATTGGTTTTTTTTTAAATATTCATTCATTTTGAATTTGATGCCTGGAACACGTTCCAAAAAAAAGCTGGGACAGGGGCAACAAATGACTGAGATAGTTGAGGGATGCTCAGAAAACACCGGTTTGGAACATTCTACAGGTGAACAGGTTAATTTGAAACAGGTGAGTGTCATGATTAGCGAAAAAAAGGAGCATCCCAGAAAGGCTCAGGTGTTCAAAAGCAAGGATGGGGCAAGGTTCACCACTGTGTGAACAACTGCATGAGCAAATAGTTCAACAGTTTAAGAATAAGGTTTCTCAATGTGCATTTTCTAGGAATTTAGTGATTTCATCATCTATCGTCCATAATACCATCAAAAGATTCTGAGAATCCGAAGAAATCTCTACATGTAAGCAGCAAGGCGGAAAACCAACATTGAATGCCCGTGACCATCAGTACCTCTGGTGGCACTGCATTAAAACCTACATCATTCTGTAAGGGATATTACCATGTGGGCACAGGAACACTTCGGAAAACCAGTTAACACAGTTCGTCGCTACATCTACAAGTGCAAGTTAGAACTCTTACCATGCAAAGCAAAAGCCATATATGAACAACACCCAGAAACGCTGCCGGCTTCTCTGGGCCCAAGCTCATCTGAGATGAACTGATGCAAAGTGGAAAAGTGTGCTGTGGTCTGACGAGTCCACATTTCAAATTGTTTTTGGAAATGATGGATGGCGTGTCCTCCGGACTAAAGAGGAAAAGGACCATCCAGATTGTTATCAGCGCAAAGTTCAAAGCCAGCATCTGTGAAGGTAAGGGGATGTGTTAGTGCCCATGGCATGGGTAATGTACACATTTGTGAAGGCACCATTAATGCCAAAAGGTACATACAGGTTTTGGAGCAGCATATGCTGCCATCCAAGCAACGTCTTTTTCAGGGATGTCCCTGCTTATTTCAGCAAGACAATGCCAAGCCAAATTCTGCATGTTACAACAGCGTGGCCTCGTAGTAAAAGAATGCGGGTAATAGACTGGCCTGCCTGTAGTCCAGACCTGTCTCCCATTGAAAATGTGTGGCGCATTATGAAGCGCAAAATATTACAATGGAGGCCCCGGACTGTTGAGCAACTGAAGTCGTATATCAAGCAAGAATGGGAAAGAATTCCACCTACAAAGCTTCTACAATTGGTGTCTTCAACTCCCAAATGCTTATGGAGTGTTGTTAAAGGTAAAGGTGATGTAACACAGAGGTAAACATGCCTCTGTCCCAGCATTTTTTGGGACGTGTTGCTGGCATCAAATTCAAAATGAGTGAATATTTCCAAAGAAAAAAAAACAATTCAATTTATCAGTTTGAACAATAAGTATCTTGTCTTTGTAGTGTACTCAACTGAATATTGGTCGATAAGGATTTCCAAATCATTGTTTATGTTTTTATTCACGTTTTACACAATGTCTCGACTTCATTGGAATTGGGTTTTGTATTTCTAAAGTGTTTTTCTTGCAATATGTTGTTGGGGCAACAAAGTATTTCAGATTCATTACCAAGATAGTTTTGTGTATATTAGATAGATCTACCTACCACTGTGTACTTTGTATAGTTGTGTTGCTGTGTTCTTTATTTTTTACTGCTTGTTGAGTGGAATGCACCCTTATCATTCCAGCCTCCATGCGCGCCATTTTGAAGAACCAGATTCAAGGCCCGGCTCTGGAAAAAGGCTTTCCCCACTGGACCATGTAAGTGCACTGCTTGCCTTTTTTCACTTGGTGGTTTTTTCCACCAAATATCCATTTAGTGGGGTCCATAATTATTAATATTTGGGCTGTGGTGTAAATTTGAGAGGCAGAAAATAGATTTTAAACACTGAAATAGATTTAAATACTGTCAAATGAACATTAACAATTATACCAATTGGATTTTTTACACCTTTTAGACCCCTTCATCACCTCCCACACTTAGTTGAATGTAATTAAAATTGTGGGGGGCGGGGGGGGGGGGGCATGTAGCATCTGCAGAAAGGGAGACAATATACAAATTTAGTGCAAAATTGATGAAAATGCCCTCCAAAGAAAGCTTGAGATTTGTCCTGAAATTTGATTTTGTTACAAAATCATTCCAAATTCAATTAAAATGTCTCTTACAGTTAAAATTTAATTATGTCTCTTTTCTATGTAGGTTTGTGAGTTTTCCAGCAGAGTCCATGTGTCTTTGGCTGTATATTGTACAAAACCCAAAACCCCTGAAGTTGGCACGTTGTGTAAATCTTAAATAAAAACAGAATACAATGATTTGCAAATCCTTTTCAACTTATATTCAATTGAATACACTGCAAAAAAAAAAAAAAAGTTTCTCAGTTTGAACATTAAACATCTTGTCTTTGCAGTGTATTCAATTGAATATAAGTTGAAAAGGATTTGCATATCATTGTATTCTGTTTTTATCTACGATTTACATAACGTGCCAACTTCACTGGTTTTGGGTTTTGTATGAGTTAACTCTCTCAGGACTTTGTCGACCTTAGTTGCAGCTACAAGGCTGAAAAGCGTTGACTCCTCATGCGACAACTTCTCTAACCACTATGGTTCAATTCAAATTATAAAATGAACAACACCAAAAAATTCTCCTTCATGCCCTAGTTATCCATGTTGTGTCAGCCTCTGTGACCAATGCTAATTAGACGTCTGACCAATGCCAGTGGCTTGGTCCCAGTAACCACACTTATGGTCTTTATACTTAGTCAAGTGCCCATTTGAGTGACTTATTTCCGGGATTTGCCTGAGTGTATAAGTAGGCATAAAGACTGCAAGTGCAGTGAGGTTTTGTCATTTCATGTTGGGATGCAAGTGACAAAGAAAAAGATTCTAGTTGAGGCAGGAGTTTGAGGACTTTATAAGTCAAGAATGACATAAGGCCAAATTAGCAATCCAAACATTAAAAAAGTAAAACATTTTCCAAAATTCTAAAAAAATAAATAGGCTAATATATGCTTCAACAACTGAGGAAGCATTTAGATCACATTTGCTTAATTTATGCAGAATATGTTGTCCAAGAACAGACGCTTAAAGGAATAGTTCACCTCAAAATGAAAATTCACTCATAATCTACTCACTGCAAGGCTAATCGAAGGGTCCGAGAATTTCTTTTGTCCTCAAAACACTTTTGGAGTTACAAAGTAAAACAGCATTGCAGACAAATCCAAGTCAATTGAAAGCGTAAAAACACAACATTTAAAAACCACAAAATGCTTTCATACTGCTCATGCAGTGCAATCTAAGTGTCCTTAAGCCCCAACATTCAAATTTGACTCGTAAAGACGTCTTTTCACTATTTTTTTTAGCCAAGATGTCCAATGTAGCCACGTAGTTAGGAGCCCTGTTAATTTTTGCGGAAGTTGGGCGACCATAAAAATGCGCTATTCAGTCAGTGAGTACTAACATTCAAAACTTCAGTGCGTTTCTCCAGTTGGAGATGTTTAGGGCCATTGCAGCGTTATTAACCCTGACTAACTTGCCCTGGAGCCTGGGTTGCGCCAGTGCCCAGTAGCCTTTTCAAAGCAGCGAACAACTGGTTTTGCGCCGCGCCAGTTTGAGATTCTAGGATTATAACATTGCTCGTTGCTCAAGGGCGCTCTTCAGTAAAATTGAAGCTTGTACATGTTTGGCTTTCCTCCGCCCTTGCTCAGGGGTAGGTTTCCCAGAAGAATAGTTACTAACTACGTTAGCAACTTACATAGCTAGTTCAACCATATACAGTCAGTGGTCACAACTAAATAAATTAGCAACAACGCTTTGGGGAAACGCACCCCAGCACTTGCTCTCTGCTTACTCACTTGTGCTCGAGGCTCCATTTCGTACTTGTACAATTACGGTAACTGCTGGAATTCAGCTGCAACCGCGTCATTGCCGATTTTTTCCTCATTTTCCATTTCTCCTACCCTATTGTTTTCATCATCACTGTCGTTGGTTGTTGAACTTGCACCGGAATCTCTGCAACTTCCATCTCCAAGTCCAGCAAAAATTCTGACATTTTTGGTGGATTTTGACTTGCATTGTAAAATACACATGCGTTAGCTTTTGTGTTGCCATTGATCCCTCAAGTCACATCACAGCTCTTTGCCCGATTCACAGTGCTGTTCATGATTACTCAATTCCACTATCATCTCCTGGTGAAAAATGTTGATAGTTAGTGTATTGCATGGCCTTTTGGATGATACCAAATGCTACATTTTTTTAATGAAGTTTCAAATCAATACATTTCTACTTTAATTACATCAGAAAATTTTCTTGCCCATCCTCTTAAAAACCACTCCTTGCTTTCTATGTACAAAAAGAGTCATAAAGTGTGGATTAAGTACATTAGAGGCTTGGGCATTTTCAGAAATTAGACTGTCTTCTACTTGATAGCGCACAAATGCACAATCAAGACCGCAAGACTGCAAGTGAGGGTAATGATACAAAGTCACTATGTTCGGCCGCTAAATGGTGTTCAGTCCTCATGGTGTACAGTCCTGATTGTGGGAGAGGACGTATGCTGTAGTGCAGCTGTGCAGTGAGGATGCTGAATCACGCCATTCTTGTTTTTCATAACGAAGGACATGGCATTCAAGCTTCTCACTGTAAGCCACCTCAGGAAGTGGGCACATCTCAGTTCATGAGAATCCTGATGCTGGTGGCTTGTTGTAAGTGCTAACAGTGTTTGAAACAACTGAAGAATTGCAGTTGTCATCCAAGACATAATCACCGTACCTGACCTTAATCAAGCCTTACATCTCACAGCTAGCTGCTCTCCCAACGTAAGCTTTGTCATTATTTTAAGGCTAATTTCAAATGGATATCATAAAGGTGTAGTGGAGATATGATTTGCCTGTATGATTAATCACAGCTGAGTTTATTAAGAAATGTAGACACTTTGTTCGTATAGTCCCCTCTTCACGACCATGAGGCCCATACCATGCTTTATCTCGGTGTGGCAATATCAGATTGGGCTTGGAAATATAAGATATCCCCTAATAAACAAGTTGCGCATGTTCAGAACTTTGCTCAGTTTCTCTTAAATGTGCTGTATTATGTACTAAAGTTTACATTTAAACACTCCAACCCCATTAATTTAGGCTTTACAGTGATTGCTTTGGGTTATTACAGCTTCAGAGCTGTTCATGAAGAGGCCTGCTCTAGTCACAGTGATCCTTCTGAATGATGACTTTTTTTCTTTTTTTTTCTTGAATAGAAGCCTAAATTACCCGGGTCTCCAGACGATGACCCGAACGGCCTGGCGGCTCTCCCTCGGCCTCCCTCGGGTCCTCAGCTGCGGAAGAGACCGGACAGCGCCCGACCCCGCCAGCTCAAATCAGCCCCCGCCACGGGACTATTGCCAGCTAAACTATCAGAGGAATGTAAGACTATGGAGAAGCTAACCAGACTGCTGCCTCAAAGTTATTTCTGCTTCGACATCACTGGAGAAAACTTGACAACCGTTTGCTTGTTGTGCCAGATTATAGTGTATACGGTTTCAGCGTTTATCAGCCTGCATTACTAATTTTACTTGATCATGCATCATTGCTGTATGTCTTCAAACAAAAAGAAATTACTAATTCCTTACACCGAGTATAGCTGAAACAGTGACATGTCCTTCTGTTCAGATACAAAGAGGCAGGCCTCAGAGGCACACTGTCCACCAGCAGAACGATCCTTGCTGGGGCCGTGTGGCGATGGAAATGTGCCACTAAAGGGGAGTGGAGCTGAGCCCCAAGAGGGTCACGAAACCAGAAAATCATGCTGGCCTTCCAGTGAAAGGTAGGCCTCTTATTCTGCCAGCCAAACCACAATGGCACGAGCAGCTGGGTGTAACGATCAACAAGTCCTTAGCGGGCTCTGAAAACAGGCGAGGCAAGGTGCTTCTGCTGGCAAAGCAGCGACCCACCCTACTGCCTTCAGTTCAGTACACCTTGCTTCAAAGCATTAGGTGCATTGAAAGGGCTTGAATAGCCAACCTTCTGGCTGTGTCTCCCCCCCCCCCCCTTTCGATCTTTACTCATAGTTTTGCTTCTAATCTAATCCTTAATGTTACATTTTCATCAGACGACCAGTTATATCAATTGATTGTGTCAGTGGCTATCATCACTCTCTTGCCTGACTCTTATTTCGTACAATCTGGCAAGCCAATCTAGATGAGCACATCTGCATGTATGGAAGCGTACAAATGAACAGATTTGGTTCAAACTAGGATTCGCTGTAATGATTCTGATAATTGAGGCCGGAGAAGGTAGCACTCCCAGAACTGCTGTCAATAGCTTCATTTTGCATTTGTCGCAGGTGCCTCACTGGTCTGTGTCTGCATTTGTGAGCAGTAGTGCTGCTGTGTTCATGTGTTACAGAAATGCACTGACTGACACACCTGTGAAAAATTCAAGTTCAGAAAGTAAAGGTCCTTCCAACTACCGAGATTAGTTAATTTACACAAATTTGCCCGTCTGGAGGTGGAAGTAATCTTGAAATCCGCTGTCTTGAGTCCACAGGATGGGAGGAACACGTGCCCTGGACTTTTTGTGCCCTGGACTTCCCACCCTGGTTCTGGCGCTAATGTGGGATTTCAGCTCAAAGACCTGAGAAAATTGATGAAATTCCGTTCCTCCACCTGACCCACTCAGTACTCGAGGGACTGGAGAGATTTCTAGCCTGCATTATGTGACATTTATTTTGTTTTTGCTTTTATTCACTGCTGCTTTCAGTAAATCTACGCTAAGCAACAGCAGAAAAGCTCTCGTGTAAGGTGGAATTCTTGTGGTGTCAGTTTTCCATAGCCATGAATGTCAGGTCTCGTTCATATAGTTAGCTTTAGCAGTAATGTTATGGCATGTTACAAATGGAAGTGGGGCCTGATTACAAGAGATATGCGGAAGAGCTACAACATCAAGATAAAGATCACCTTTCTGTCGGTTAGCTGGGCCATCTTGTGCTGGCAGATAGCTGACACGTGTTTTATCACTTCACTGGGTGGGTCTCATTAATAATCCCACCCACCCTGTGTCCCATAATACGATACCGCTGCTAGACATGGGCTTGGTGACCTTTCAGTGGTTCTCCAATTACCGAACTCATCTTTGATTGCAGGGATTATGTGCACACATGAGCAGCCCTTGCTTTTATAAACTCCATTTGAAACACATTTACAGTGACTCTATGTGTAGTGCATTTCCATATTTGTGCCGAGATGAAGAAATAGGCCTTAGAAGTTAAGAGGATGGTAATTCTGCTTGGAGCATTGGGTTATTGCTCCAAATGGCTCTCTATTAGATTTAGATCCCCATCTGTGCTTGGCGCCCGGCCCTCATGTTAGCTGGTGCTTTTGCGCTTGCCTGAAGATGAGGATGAGGTCATGTCTCCAGACTCTAGGCTGAAACAAAGAAGCGCCATTCAACTGGCGGCCAATCGGAGCCCGAGCTACAAAAAGTTTGGATGGAACTTGCCATTTTTGGAAGGCCTGTTGACACTGGTGAAATTTTGATATTTATTCATGTAAAGTAACATTTAAAGAGGCTCAGAATTTATTATTTTTTTTTATTTCCTTTTTTACCTCATTGAACTGACTAAAAGGGAAATATCATATAGAATTACTGATCTTGGTTTGAGTCTATATGTCAACAAGTGGGACTGCGATGATGTGATGTAGGACGGACCCGACTGCTGTTATTCTTGCTGCAGGTTTATTTGTGACAGGATGTGCCTCTTAATACATGAAATGGTGAGAATCGATAATTAAGATGAGTTTGTCTGAATAATCCTTCCGCGGGATACAAATTTAGTGTGGCAGGAAACCTCTTAAAGTTAGTAATCAGTCTCATAAAAATATTTTTATTATATGGAAAAATTTGGAATTTTATTTAATAATTATTAATATTGGGCACTTTAAATCTTTTATTAAATTATATTTTATTTAAACTCTAAAGGACTTGGAATTTTTAGTAGGTTTTTCCATATTACACAGCACTAAAACAGACTCCGGGTTTAATAAATGAATTTGTTAAACAAACGCAGAACGTATGGGTGCAGAACGGGTTTAATAAATGAATTTGTTAAACAACGCAGAACGTATGGGTGCAGAACGTGTATGTGCTAATCAAATTGGAGAACTATGTACAGACTATGGAAAGGTAACTGTGGTTATGCATGCCTACGTGAGTGTGTGTGCACGCGCGTGACTGCGGGCGTCCGGTGCGCGTGCATGTTTGTAAGCCTGCTTTCCTTTTTTCAGTGAAAAAGAGAGAAAATACAGAGGACACACCTGCCGTGACTGCATTTGGCAATGTATAGGTAGGCCTGTGCATGGCTGGATAACTCGATTTACCCTCTACAGATATTGAGAGGTGAAGCTTACCTGCTCAGAAGCTATTGCTATTAGTTATCAGGCTGTCCATCTACTACCACCCATACTACTGCGAGCATATTAAGTGGAGTGTTAGAAAGTTAGCCAACAGGAGACTGACATGCAGTTGTACTCAGTCTGCGAATGGCTAACTAGCTCACTGAAATAGAAAATCGGACAAAACAGCGATTGCACAATTACATTGGACAAACCGAAACGCTGTAGTCTCAGTGAAACGAAGCTAAATTGTATAACCGCCTGGAAAGTTTAGTCAGTTGTTCTGAAATTCACTGCATTGGGCGCCTCTGATGATCCACAGAGCAACGCGGTCCCGGTGGTGATTGTCCTGTGGAGATACTCGGCGGTGATGCGTAGATCCCAGGTCCTGCTGGGGATTTCAGCAGTGATGCCCAGATCCAATGTCCACGGGGAGTGATGATGTCTTTCCACTGTATCGGTCACCAAAGTCATGGTCTTTCCTGTTCGAAAGCATTACATCACAGAGTGTGTCCGCCATTAACTGGCAGCAGTTCCGCGCGTGAGCTAGCTTGTTAGATGAGGCATGGTGTCCTTTACTTCAACAGAATTCAGCAGAGTTGTGGGCACTCTGTAGGTAGGCCGCATAGAACTGCGCAGAGTGCGCTAATTCCAGATACATGCGCCGTCCTTGCACTTGGTGTGTCTTGGCCAAGGGAAGAGGAAAGAGTGGGCAAAAAAGTTGGGGCCAAGAGGGAGAGGAAGAGCAAGTGGGTGCTCTGTTTCATTATATGCTGATTCAGGGCGGGAGTCTGCCTACCTGTGCGGTGTAAAAACGATCCATTATGCTGCACGATCTAACAGAAATATTGCTGTTGTGGACACTTACATGAATGTTGGTACCATTTCTACGGAGGAATACAAGTTTGATGTTTCGCCACGATCTTGTATTAGGGAGCCTGTCTGTGCCAGTAAAATTGGGAAATGGTGAAAGGACAGGGTAGGGGGGAGGAAGAATTTCTAGATGTTATAAATGATCATTTCTTGGTGCAGTATGTTAATAAACCTACCAGAGTGAAGGCAATTTTAGACTTGGTGCTCTGTAATGACCCCGATAGAATTTGCAATGTTGAGGTACTGGAGCCACTTGGGACAAGTGATCACTCTGCTGTTAATTTTGATGCTTCATGGGAAGTTAAAAAGGTGCATTCTAAAACAAAAATTTTAAATTTTAGGCGAGCAAACTTTGACAGGATGCGCTCATATCTAGCTGAAACAATGAGAATACTAGGGCTAAATACTGTAAAATGCGGGCTGTGGTCAAAAAAGAGCTGAGGAATGCTAGAAGACTGTATGAAAGACAAATTGCAGAGGGGGCAAAAACTAACCCTAAGCGCTTCTTTCAGTACTGTAGCAGAAAAAGGAAAGTTAAAGAGCAGGTGAAGTGCATTAAGAATAAAAATGGATCGCTGCTATATGATAACAAGCATATTGCGGATGCCTTAAACAGTTACTTTGTTGAGAATTTTACCTCAGAGGGGGTCTTTATTTGGCCAGAGGGCATGTCAAATGCTCAAGATTATTTAGCGGAAATTGAGATTCGGGATAACAAAGTATTTGACAAGTTGCATAAACTAAAGGCAGATAAGGCGGCGGGTCCTGATGGCTTATATCCCAGAGTGCTCAGGGAAGCTGGTGAGTTCATCTTTAAGCCGCTATCCGCCATCTTCAGACGGTCTTTAGAAACTGGAGAAATACCAAATGATTGGAAACAGGGCAATATAATACCAATATATAAGAAAGGGGACCGAACCGAGCCAGGAAACTACAGGCCAGTGAGTTTAACTTGCATTTCGTGCAAAATATTGGAATCTATCATAAAAGATGAGCTGGACTTATCTCTTGAACGTAACAGTATCTTGAGGGATAGCAAACATTGTTTTCGGGAGGGAAGGTCTTGCCTAACAAACCTTCCGGAATTTTTTGAAGAGGCCACCAGGACTTACGACCAGAGCAGGGCTTATGACATCATATACTTGGATTTTCAGAAAGCATTCGATACAGTACCGCATAAGAGACTGATTTTTAAAATGAGCTCCATTGGTGTTACAGGAGGTATTCTGAAGTGGATTCAAAACTGGTTACAGGACAGAACACAAAGAGTAGTGGTCAGTGATATCTCATCTGAGCTGGGTATGGTGGGGAGTGGCGTCCCCCAGGGATCGGTGTTGGGACCCCTGCTATTCCTCATTTACATTAATGACCTTGATAGGAATATTGAGAGCAGATTGGTTAAATTTGCAGATGATACTAAATTGGGGGGTTTGGCAAATAGTCTAGGGTCCACTAAAGTAATTCAGGACGATTTGGATAGAATCCAGAATTGGGCAGAAATGTGGCAAATGAAATTTAATCTAGCAAAATGTAAAGTTGTACATTTAGGTAATAAAAACATTAGACGGGATTACTTCATGGGAGGTTTAAAACTGGAATGTGCTGCACAAGAGAAAGATCTGGGAGTGATTGTTAACCAAACCCTCACGGGTTCTAGCCATTGTGCCGTAGCAGTTAAAAAAGCTAATCGGATGCTAGGATACATTGGCAAAAGTATTGAGTACAAATCTAAGGAGGTGATGCTTCTTCTGTACTACACGTTCGTTAGACCACACCTGGAGTATTGTGTACAGTTCTGGGGACCATACTTTAAGAGAGATCTAGAGGCTCTAGAGAAAGTTCAGAGAAGAGCCACAAGCTTATTCCAGGTATTAAAGATGAAAGCTACGACAAGAGGCTGAAGATCCTTAATCTCTTTAGTCTTCGGAAAAGGAGACTCAGGGGTGATTTGATTGAGGTCTTTAAATATGTTAAAGGGATTAACAAAGTGAATCATGTAGGATTCCTTCGACTAAGTGTTGTGACTAGAACTCAGGGTCACAAATGGAAGTTGACCAAAGGTAAATTTACCACTGATATTTGGAAATATTTCTTCACCCAAAGAGTAATTTCAATGTGGAATCGCTTACCTGACCATATCGTTGAGGCAGTGACCTTGGGGGTTTTCAAGAGCAGGCTTGACCTAAAGCTAGATACCATTGAGTCATTTAGTATCTGAAGGGATATATTCACAATAGTATAAAGAAACTGGCAAGCTTAGTTGGGCTGAAAGGCCTGTTCTTGCCATTCATATTATGTTATGTTATGTTATGTTAAAGAGGAATACATCAAAAAGAAAAACTTGCCTTAATGCTTTGCAAACACACACATTTTCTTTGGGATATCCATTTCCTGGGAACATGGAGAGGAGTGTATGTAACTCTGAAACCCGTGAATTGCTCATCCTAGCCTGGCCTTATGGAATGCGGACTCACTCCGGGACAAGTGTCTTGTAGTCCCCCTGATTCTTTTTGGGTCCTGACATCTTAGTTTATGGTACACAGCCGTAGAGCATTCTATGGGGATGAGACCAGTGTAGAATCCTGGCTTTAATATTTTGATGGAAATTAATTGTATTTTTGTGTTGGTGAAAATATTAATATTTGGACCAGTATCCCAAATTCTGCTTGATCTTCAGCTTTGAAAACATTTTGCTCAAGCTTTGAGCAAGTTTTTACCTAGTGTATTGTAATCAACTGGCAGTATTGGCTTGATAATTTTGTTGGGTTGCTCTGTATCTGCTGTTTATACCACCCAAAGTGAGAAAAGTTTGGATGTTATGTCAAATTTAAATTTAAACTCAAACCAGTCATTTGAAAAATTTCTTTGACCTGCATTACGTTTAAAGTCTCCATTCCTGTCCTCTTTTGGTGTGGAGCACAAGGAATCAATTTCTTCCATAAAGAGACTTGAAATATTGATTCCTCTGACCACAGTACAAGCTTCTACTGTGTGACGGTCCTTTGCAGTTGCATGTGAGCTCAGAGAAGTTGACAGCGCTTCAGGACCCTGCTAACATTAGGTTTCCTTTTTGCGGAGTAAAGTTTGAACTGGCATTAGTGGGTGTTTCTTTGAATTGTAATACTTAACAAAGGTTTCCCAAAGTAATACTGAGCCTATGTGGTCATACCACTGATAAATATTTTACAGTTCTTGTTGCAAGGCTGTCTGAGTGATTGAAGATTACAAAAATTTATCTTAGGCTTGCACCCTTGGCCTTTACACACAGAAATTCCTCCAGATTCCTTGAATCGTTTAATTATGTGAAGCACAGTAGAAGGTAAAATATCCATATCCACCCTCATACCCTTCTCTGAGGAACATTATTTTTAAAACTTTCAAAGATTTTAACTTGCATTTGTTTGCAAATTGGCGATCATCGACCCATTTTTGCTCCTGAAGGTGTAGACCTTTCCTGGATGTTGTTTTTGTATACAGCCTGCTAACATCAGCTGTTTCTAATCACATCATTATTCAAAATTTTTTTTCCTCATTCCTAGTTCATAATTGCCCCCATCCCAACTTTCTTTGATGTGCATTGCAGGCCAAATGGCAAGAGTGAATGCATATTTACAAACAAAATGTAGATTACCAGTCTAAACAATTTAGTGTCTTGTCTTTGTACTGTCTGGGATGAAATTTTATGAAATTTTAGTCAAAGTAAATTGTGAAAATACCGCTTTCTGTTTTTATGTACCGGTTTCCACACTGTCCCAACTTTTTCTGAATTAGGGTTGTATGAACAGTGTTGTCTTTTGCGACAATGAGCATTTGCTCTACCTTATTTTAACTTGAACATTTATTGTATCCCAGTGCAAAAGTATCGGCGATACTATAGATCAGCGGTCCGCGTCCCCTGCTGTTGTGGGGACTTCCTTGTACTCATTCTCCAGCCCACTATTATCCTCCTATCCGTTTCAGATTTAATGTTGACCTTGCTAATGACGAGAGGACAAAATCAATAATATTTCTCATTAATATTATCATTAATTATGATTTTTTTGCTATTATTGATTGGTTTCTATTGCTGCGATTATTGTTTAATGGTGTTGTATCAGTACGATGAAGTGAAGTTCTGGATGTTAGGGGGATACACCTGCAGCTGTGGATGACTGAATTTTCAGGTTAGATATTGATTTGCAGTGTCATCAGGAACCAGTATATTTTATTAAAGTGCTTCCTATATGGTGTCATCAATAGAGGTTTCATTAATTGGAATGAAGCATGCAGTTAATTTGTACGCTGGACTTGTGCTTGTGCGTGTGAAGTGGACAAGTATTTGATTTAAGACAAACTAGACTGAAGACAGGCTGAAACAAATTCAAATGTTTTTGATTCATAAAACCTCCTTCAAATCTTGGCTACGGGGCTATAGTTCCAACTGCTACCGTTTCCCTCTTAATCTGCTCAGAATGTTGTATTGTAAATGGCAGACCTCTGGCTGTACTGATGATTTATCAGACTTTCTCCTTCCAAATTCCTGACGATAGCACAGTATTTTTAAGGTCGCAAATGGCAGTTTTATAGCAAGTCACTCTTTTCAGAGGAAACCAATTGTGCAATACTGACCTAACTGAGATCCTGTATGAGTATGATTGCTTTCTACCATGTAATAGGGAAAATGACATTCCTAGTTTAGACAGACTTTAGGTTAAATCCAGAATGACTGATTCACGTTTCAACCAGCCTAAATATGTGTTGTTCTTTGTGGGCGTGTGATCTATGATCTGTGGTGATGTTGCGTGATGTGTGCCTGTTCCTGCCTTTGACATTTGCATTGCTGGCTCAGGAAACTGGCATGTTCATGATTCACACATTACCACAGTGACATCTTGTGGTGCAGAGGTGCTCTTGATTATGTCAAAGGGGATTAAATAGAGCGTTGCCAATATCAGGTTTGCCGTCACGTAGCATACTGGTAATGATGTGAATGTGGCATTTCAAATGCCTTGATATAATTAACTGATACATTTTGCTATTACAGGATTAAACTTTGAGCGGTACTTTCATCCTTCAAGGTTCTGTCATTATTGTAGTACTTGCCATTTTTAAAATGGTTTTTCTTTGATACAAATAAATATTGTTTGTGATAGCAGATGGGTTAATTGAGGCCATTTTAAATTGCAGATGTATTGGTTGACTGTTAACCATCTGCATAGTGTCATCATTGTTTTCATGGAGGGATCTGTTTGCTTTTCAGGTTATCCAGTAAAACATGCCCGGGGACTGCTGTCACACCAGCAAAATCATCTTCACAAGAAACAGGTCTGAACTAGAGCCGTTTATAGACCCTTTGAATGACTGCCTGTGTCCATGTATGTGTGTGGGTGGGTTTGTATGTGTTTGTTTGTGTGTGTTCCTGTTCTTGTTAAGCAGTGAGAAGCAGGAAAAAAAAAAAACATCAAAGGAAACATGTTTTCGGAGTGAGGACATTTGGGCTGTCCTCACATCTAAGATGGTAAATTGTGAGTCGTTGGGTAAGGTGTGGGTTAAGATTAGAATTACGGATAAGCTATGGTAAGGGCAAGGTTTTAGGCATATGTTGGTTATGGTTAAGATTAGGGATACGCTGTAGAGATGCACAAAGAATGAATGGAAGTCAATGTAATGTCCTCACAAGAAGTGCAAGGATAGGTGTGTGTGTGTGTGTGTGTGTGTGTGTGTTTATATTTGTGATTGTGTGTTTGCTCCTATATTTCACATGCATACTCATAAGCCTTGGACTGATTGCAGCGAGACTTGCGTGCAAAATATATCCTGTGTGTGAGAATTTGCATTGTGCAAAATCTGTCAGTTTGTTTCGGGGTAGTATCTCAGAAAATTAATTGCCCGCACCTTTTGTTTTTGTCAGCGAAGCTGCAATCTGTTCAGAACTTTAAACCGCTAAACTGTTGCTAAGGGCTTTGCTCCCACGTTCTAAAAGCAGCAGCCAATCACAGGAGGCGCAGCGAATGGCAGCAACTGCTTCCTGTGACTGTTAGCGAGATATGCAAATCTTTAATATAGTATCAAAGTGGAAAAAAACAGGGAAGTGCAGATGCGAATGGTGACCTTTACACTGAAATTAAGCTTCCTCCGTAGCGATTTATTTTAAGTAAATGAATGAGTGCCAGTGTAACTGCAGCTATTTAAGATGTTGCAATGGGTATGTCCAAAAATGGAAATAATTTTTGGCAGATATAAGGTATAGCATTTTTATTTGATAAAGGTATGAATGCATAGAAATTTAATTTGTTTCTTTTTATTTCAAGCTTTTTTTTTGTCTGAGTTAAAGGAAATGATATTCAAACAATTCAGTCTTGTCTCCTCATTTTTGAACTTGTTTTGCCAAATCGGTTCTGAACTAAAACTTTATTGCCAAATTTTTGTTGAAAAGGTGAATACAGAAATAAAAGCTACAGACTAATTTGTGCTGAATACAGACTGTGGTCTGGAGCTGTTTGTCAGGGAGGCCTCAAAATCAAATCCATTCCCTCCATAGATGCTTCCTTCAGTCCAATTTTTGCACCATTTGTTCCCAGTAAGGGTGGTGGGATGCTGGAGCCTGTTCCTGCATGAGCTGGGTGAAAGGCAGAATTGGCATTGTAGAGAGTTCACCCCTCTGTCACAAGGGCTATGGGTCCTTTTTCAAAACACGAGTAATTTCTACCACAAAAACCATGAAAAAAATGCATATAATGAATTCCAGGATTGATTTTTGAAATGGATCACAGCACAAAATAACAAAGGATGGGTTGGCTGCATGTTCCATCCATTCATTACAGGGCTTGCGGGGTAGCTGGAGCCTATCCCAGATAACTATGGGCGAGAGGGACACGCACTGTACAGGCTGCCAATCCATCATAGGGTGCAGGCATTCTATTCACTCACTCCTGCCTACAGGCAGTTTAGAGTGTCCAGTCAGCCTCATATGCATGTCTTTGGACTATTGGAGGAAACTTGTCTATCCTGAGGAAACCAACATGAACATGCAAAGAACATGCAAACTCCACACAGAAAGGCCCCAAGCTGGATTTAATCCCACACCCTTCTTGATGTGAGGCATCAGCGCTACCTGCTGCGCCATCTGGTCACCCTGGCTGCGTTTAAAATGATTAAATTCAGGAAATGTATGGCTTGTGATAGATTTAATCACAGAATTCTCACAAGACCACTACAACAGCTTTCAGTCTGTAAATGCCACTGACTGTGTTGATCTCCTGATGATCAATCCCGCATTTTGCTTTGTAATTTCTGACCTCCTTTTGCTTCGCTGTGGCTCATTAGTGTTTGATGAAGGAGAAAGGAGAGACCAGTCGAAGGAAGGCCTGTTCTGGGAGACTCAAGTCATCCCCCTTCTTCAGCAGCTGGAGTCTGGCCCACAGGGTGAGGGAACTTGTAATAAAACCGTTAAATAACAGCATACAGGAAGAGTCTTTATTTTTCTTTTCTATGTGTCTCACATTTATCTTGCTGATTTTAACAGTTCAGTTATCTGCCGCAGTTAGTTCTGCAATGCCATATCATCTGGCCTTGAGGTTATTGGGCAAGAGAAATACAAAAAGTCCCCACAATAAGCCCATTATATCGATTTAAAAAAGTGGTTTCCGGTGCTATAGAAGTGGCTTCACTGCAGAGCTCATTAGCTTGACTGCCAGAGTGAGGGAATCTCAAGAAATTATAACAGAATACAAGTTAATGCTATAGCCATTTTGGAATTGAATTGTATCTTAATTCAAACACATATTAAATATGTATCATTAACTATTCCAAGTGCCTGCTGGCTAATGCATTTCGCACTGCAGTTACTAGTTTTTCAGATTTTGACTCTGGTAAAGCCATTAAATAAACTGGAAATGTGTCAACCAACAACTTTTTTCCCTTCAGAATACACTTGTTTTGGGGGGAAAAACAGCGAGGGTTTAGCAATAAAATGTGGATTACGTAATACTTTAATATATTAGCACCTATGATATCATGTAAGGTTAATTTAAAAGTCATTCATGAACCAGATGACCATGTTTTAAGCAGTTTAATATGACAGTATGTGTATAGCACCATTTGTATGTATTATATTCAAAGTAAAGAATCTGTTAAAAGATGGAACCTCTTGGAACATGCGTGAACCTCAGGAAATGACAAGTTATCAAAGGTTGTAGCCCATGTAAATAATGTTCAGTGAGTGCCATCGAGTGAATCTGAGACGCCGTGTTCTATAATTCTGAAATAGAGTTATTGTGAAACCTGTGAATTTTACTTCTCAGAAGGAGAGGAGGGTGTGGAGCGAATGTGTGGAGCTTGTAAGCGGCTGCATTGCATCCTGGGAGAGGCGGACCTGCTAGGGCGGGGGTGCAGCAGGAGGGCGCCTCTGCTGAGGACCCTGTTTCAGCTGATCGATGTGGGATCAGCGCGGCTCACCCTGGAGCTGGCCAAACTCATACTGGCTGTGAGTGACGCTCTTTGCCAGACGACTAACGCTGACAAACTCAAAAATTGGCAAATACAGACAAACTCTAGCATAGGCAAGCACAGGGTAGACAAAATGAGTCAACCACCTACAAACTCAAAGGCGGGTAAACTCGGATGAATGCTAGCATCAACAAGAATACACCTGCATATACAAACAAGTAACAAGGAACGGAGAAGCACAGACAACTATGGACCAACTCGGGCAATGTCGTGAAAATATAAGCAGACTGAAAAATTTAAAACAGCCGAAGACCAACACTACAAAATGTTCAGTGTGAAATCAATTCTAAACAGGGTTTTAAGCTCTAATTGTATTTATATTTTATATTCAGAGTATGTGCAGAATACTGCATGTGAAATGTTGTGTATTTGTTTAGGTACTAGGTTTGTCACAGGAAGTTTGTATGTCTAGGGCTTTCTACTGATAGATGTGTCAGCTAACCATTAACGTCGATTAAATTTCCTGTAGTTAAGCTGTATTCAGATGTTTGGTTCGCATTTTCCATCAACAGATCATAATTCTATGATGATAGTGATAGATGATAATGAACAGCATCATAAAAAAACAATCAAAGAAGTTATGGTCTGGTAGACAAAGTTGGCCATTCCACGCCAAATCATGAGGTTGAAATGCAGCAGTTGTTGGATATTTTTTAATTGTTTTTGGAAGAAAATAAAATATTACATCAGGCGCCTGGTAATTGCAATTTGACAATTTATTAGATTATGGGGGGAGAACAGGAATGTGATGATGTGGTTTTGAAGTTTGCATAGGATAGCTAGAAATGTATAAACAAACTTCATTTTTTATTGCAGCTATGTCTCTAGAAGAGTTGATTGACCCTTAAACTCTGAATTTTGTTTGAGATTCCCCTTAAGTTGGTTCAGCGTTAGATCAAACATGTTTTTGCATATTGGTAGAAACTGACAGAAACAAATTCTTTTCACCGAAGCTACATGACACGTTTAGTGAGTTAAATGTACAAACCCAGGGCACTTTATTTCAATGGCAGCAGCGCTACAACAAATAGAAAATGCCTAGATCTTGTGTGCCATTTTATGTACATTTCCCGTCAATTCAGCGAGTCATATTTGGGATGTGTGGAAACCTCTGGATCTCCTCCAGAGTGTAAAACAGGTCTAATGTTCTAGTGGTTTTTAATAAATCAGTGTCATTTTACAAACTGATATTTGTATCAGTGGGTTTTGTGGGATTATGCAAGGTCAATATATCAAAAGTTTATTGTCAGATGAAATTTTAGACCCTGGTTTCCATGGTTCATTTCTCAGCTAATGTTATTACTACGTTCTTTTCATAATTAGTTGTAGTCTTTTTTTCATAATGAAAAAATGCTCGCTGAAGTTTTAAACGTATTTGTTTGTGGAGGTACGACCTCAGAATTAGTCATCAGTTTGGGGAAAAATAAAACATTTTCTTGGGCCAAATGTCTCCAAAAGTTATGTTGGTACAGCAGATCTGAATTTTTCACAGAATACTACCCCTGGATGTGCATTTTTGTAGACGTGACCTGGGATTTTCCATTAGGAAGTCACAGACCTCTCACAAACACATTTCATACTGTTCCACATTATTTACTGCAAAACCTCCTTGACTCTAGTGGCTGCACTGGCATAACAAAAGAGTATGAAGCTCAATTTTTTAGGAATTATATTGCCTCATGATCCACCAACAAGTAGAAAAAGAGAATAATCCGAGTGGTGCCGTGGTGCACCCTCCTGCGGTTAGCATGGTGTTGTGCTTATGCAAAACAAAGATGGTCATGTATAGCTAGCATTACTATATATGTGTAACAGTGTATAACACAAGTTATTATATTCCATCACCATTACAGTCAGACTTAGTAAGGGAATGAAAGCTGCCATCATGTGCTTTGTGCTTATTTTCAGCTCAGCATTAGTGGGAACAATCTGCTCAATATCTGCAAACTGGTCTTCAAAATCAGCCGCAGTGAAAACAATGACTCTCTCTTCCAAAATAACTCCATCATAGGTAAGGTGTTTTCTCGTGCCAACTTCTCATTACGATAATCTTCACTAATGCATCTTGGCATGGTCTTTCCAGGCCACCCTAATCTTAAATCCTTGCTTTCACCGATTTAAGGGAGATTTTAACTCCTCAATGGGTAGTTTTTTTGGAATGCTCAATCAAAATTGTCTCTGTCTTGAAGAATTTTGTTGTGTTTGACTAGCAGTAGTTATTGTTAAAGGCCTAAATGTGCTCAAAAGCTGAGGTGCACCTGCACTTTAGCAGACATCACCATAGTAATTCTGTTCATACTTTCTGGAGTCCGCTTGGTGGATGCGTTTCATACGTGCAGCAGATTGGTGGCTACAGTTTGTGCCCTTGTAGCATAGCATAGGTCACACAAACATTGGACTTGTATGGACGTTCACGCAAAGCCATCACATAAACCCTTTGATCGTGAAAGTTAAGCCATTCGGCCTGTCACGTACCAGTGTGCCTGGAAAGTATTACGTTAGCTTTAGACAGACTTGAAATGTACAATTACATTTTCAGGTGTATTGTGATCTTGCGCCTTAGTGGTTAAAGATGACGTATGTGCTATGATTTGCAGCGTGATGATGGCCGCAGAAACGGCGTAGATGAGGTGTGAATGTGAGCTGTTAAGGGAGCTCAGCTTTTGCAGATGGTGACGTTAGCGTCTCCGCGCTGCTCTCCTGCAGACTCCTTGCTTGCGATGCTGTGCTCCGAGGACGTCCTGTCCACGGCCGAGGCGGCACTGTACTGCGTGGGAACTCTTAAGTTCCTTTCCGGAAACAGGGCTCTGCTTGGAGCCCTGGTCGCTGTGGGATGCGTCCCCGACCTGCTGCAGTTGGCTGGCAGGCTCGCTCGCGAGGTCCCCCCCGGTCACGCCCAGTTCACCGTCTCCGGTCACATCCTGGTCCAGGTG
Source organism: Gymnothorax reevesii (assembly GCA_029721435.1). Lineage (NCBI taxonomy): Eukaryota > Metazoa > Chordata > Actinopteri > Anguilliformes > Muraenidae > Gymnothorax > Gymnothorax reevesii. The sequence continues at coordinate 46,570,147 of CM056576.1, forward strand.
AGCATCTTTAGCCCGAACTTGTTGGTATTTCATAAAGCAGGATTACTGAGGATAACTATGGCAGTGGATGCAGGTAAAACCCGGAACTGTTCCAAATTTTGGAAGGTTCTGGTTTTCACTCAAAGCAGTTTTCTATCAAACTCGTTGATGTTGTTTGTTATCGTTTAATCGAAATGAAATGTCAAACTCATTTCACAGGCTTCTTTTCACTACCACGGTAGTTGAGCTTCTATCATGAAGCGGGATTACTGTGATCGCTGCATAACAACTTCGAGAAAAACCAATTACATTTTATTAAGTTTTAGAAATTAGTGTTCTGGGCTCTACCCTATTCACTTGTCTTGCTAACTTCTTTGTGAAACAGAGTCCCAGTCTCTTGTCCTGCTGGTTGATACCACCCTGCTCTGTCCGATTCCCTTCTTGTACCTCTGTTCTGTCTGTCTCACTTCTTTAAAATCACATTTCTGTCTCTCTCACTGTCTTTTTTTCTGTCGATAAATCTTCTGCCCCTGTACCTCTCCCTCTGCCACCCATTTATCTTCTGACTCTCTCTGTCTCACCTCCATCAAACTGCCTCTCTGTCATGTTTTTTATTGTTTAATCGGGTTCAAGCATCGTCAGTCAAAAGTTTCCTTCTGTATGTACATGTGAATAAAATATGAAATATTCATGGGATCATTCTGTACGTTTAATCCCCCTGAGTTTATTTTTGATAGTGTTTAGATTTTTTTTTCCTCAATGAATTTCCACTGCAATCTTTATGGAGCACACCTTGCCCTGTAGAACTTTTCCTAATCTGCTTAGCCAAATATCCTGCAAAAATGCAGCCACTCAGTGCAATATGAACATTTGTTAAATAAGCAGGGGTTGGTACTAATGTTCTTGTTGTCGTAATGGCATTAAAAGGTCATTCTGAGTCCAGTCAGTAAGCTAATTATAAGACAGGGTCACTCTGAAGTTCAATAGTGACTGTTCTTTCACTGAATGAATCTCTTGTAATGTTATGCAGTGTTATGCTCTCAGTAAATCACAAGTTTTTTTCAGGTTCAGTGTAGGTTTCACACCAAGCACTTACGCCGCCGTCAGTCCCGAACCATCTGTTAGGCGAAGTGGTGCTTTCAAGCCGGGTCTGCATTCTGAATAAGGAAACAGACTGAAGGAGAGAGAGGAAAAGAAAGGGGGCGGGGTAGAATGAGAGAGGGACAAGGAAAGCGAGGTAGTGATGGGGAAGAAAATGATGCTGAGTGACTGAGCCGTGGTGGTAATGGAGAGCGATTGAGGGCGTGGTGGAGAGACTGAGATGGAGAGGGAGTCGGCGAATGCGATGGAGGGAAAGAGAGAGCAGTTTCACTGCTGTACAAGGAGGAGGCTCTGTGTAATGGGAATGCGTTTGTTTGCAGGATCACGGCCGAGTCGTTCCCCGCTAATGTTTTCTCGGCGTGGAACGCAACGTACTCGGCCTTAAGAGTGTCTTTGTGAGCGCCGTGACAACGGCCCTTTGTCCGGGGGCCTCTCTGAGCTGCCCTGACTGCGGTTCTAGCAGAAAGATGAACATCCCACTCTGTGTGCCGAGCGCTAGGGAACAAGAGTCATTCCATGGGCTAACCCTGAACGTGGCCCGCTTGCTAATCACCTTAAAGTGTGCTGCTACAATTCCACACTCACCAAACCAGCATATAATGGTGGGGAGTATTGCCATCACTCTGCCTGTCTGTCGGTCCATCTGACCGTTTGTAAACATTTTTTGGCTGGAGTAGAACTCAAAAACCATTCAATATTTCTTCTTAAAACTTGGGTAACACATTAAAAATATGCTGTAGTAGTCCCTTTTGTGGCTGGGGATGTGCCATCTCCTAATGGCTCTTGTTTTCAAGGAGTACACAAAAAAAGGGAGCATACCAATGCCCTGAAGTTAGTTTTGTTACTTAATCAGTGGTTTCCAGCCCTGTTTTCCGCAGAGCTACCATCCTGTCGGTTTTTGCTCCAACCCTAATTGAGCAAACCTGATTTACCGATTTAACAGCTCATCAAGATCCCCTACTGGGAAATGGGTTGTGCTTTCCTTTGGTTGTTGTGAAAACGCTCTAGATGGGAGCTGTTCAAGTGTAGGTTTGGAGACCACAGTACAACGTTTTCGAACTCGTTACTCCTGTTAGCACCCAGCAGATTTCACAAGTAAGTTATCCCAAAATGGGAGCTCTGTAGGGCAGTGGTCACCTACTCTGTTACTGTACATTCTGACTGATTGACGGTATTTAGCCTGATTCTTCTAATTTGCTGCTTTTGGATATCCTTGGCCTGTAAATGAGGAGGGCTTTTTTTGAAAACCTACAGAATGCTAAATCTCCAGAAACAGGGTTGATGACCCCTGCTGTAGAGCTTGGTCACCAGTATCATGTTTGCCACAGCTGAACAGCTGCAGCAAGGCCTGTAGCAGTAGTTGAGTGAAAACCGGAGACCTTCTGGAAGTCCACATGACTACAGGCGTGGACTTCACAGCAGTTCTCAATGTACAGTCGTGATTGCCTTCTGGCCCATCATATAAGACCTCTGTCGAAAGCTCTTGGCCGGGCTTGCCCTTAAGTCTTGGATTTTGACTGCAATCAGTTAAACAATATGGCCGCCATCTTGAAATCGTATGACACGTGATAACTGAACTTCGCTCCCACTCACCAAGACTTAGACTGTGCTGCCTCAGTGTAGATTCGCATCTAGGTGTGCCTCTAGCTTTATTTCAGTTGAGAAGGAAGGGTAAGTTGGGGCTAGATCCATGGAACGCTTTACTTGATTCTTCGACCGACATCCATCAAAGTCACCCACATACACCCCAGTCATAATTGGCCAGTGGCCCATTCCAGTGGCTGTATATAAATTCTAACTTGAATTAGGACACGAAGTCCACACGAAAGGATACATTGAAACTAGTTACTTATATGCTAAAGCTATGTCAATGTTTGGTTGCACCACGGAAACATAAGGTTCATCATTACTGCTCTGCCATATCCATCAAACTTACCAAAATATTGTAGCAGGAAATGATGTTTTCCCTTCTTTTGGTCAATCAGTGAAAAGCACTATTCTTAATACAGAGTTAATACCCGTTCCGTTTCTCGTGCGCCATTGTTTTTTAGCACTACGCTACACAATAATGAAGATGCCAATGGCTAAAAATAGGTTTGATTAATCTCTGAACAACAATGACATGGTATGTATACTTGGACAAAGCATCATGATTAGGTGACAACTGTAGCCTAGAACCTTAATGTATAGCAGGTGTGAAATGACAACAGTGACAGTGAGTGGGGAAACATCAACTACAACAAGAGGCAGCCTAATTTCTGTGCTCATGGAAAATGAAAGAGAGACTGTTAATCTAAGTCATCAAAAATGTCTAAGGGGTGTGATCTATCATTGAGTACATGTCGCCAATGCAAAACAGCCAGTATCATTCACTCCCTCTCATCCTCCAAGTTATCCCGCCTTTCAGAATGATACACCGTAACAACCTTTTTTTTTTTTTTTTTTTTGGAGGACCTAACACCTACGTAGGGTAAGGTGTAAAATTTAAGTTCTACCGTATGCCTATTTTGGAACTATTTTGGCTGGTGCAAGTATGCAACCCTTAAAATGTCAGTAGCACATAAACTACCCTTAGTTAGAAAATTACGTTCAAACTAGGCTACGTTCGAACTCGGGGGAAGCTGGTGTAACCTAGTGCGGGTGCTGAAGTAGGTCGTCCCCAATTTAGCTATGACCTCCCATCCACAGTAGGAGTGGGGGGGGTTAAGGAGTGGGTTTTGTGAAGCATGACTCCTCGATCTTCACCGTGTCCTTTTTCCTCCAGCTGACTGCGACCCTGAGGAATTTGGTGGATCTTCCCGAGGCTCGGCCTCCGTTCCTGTCCCATGGGGGGTTTCCGGAGCTGTGTGCCGTCCTGAAGCAGCACAGTGACGACAAGGACATCTGCACCAATGCTGGGAGGATATTCAGGTGGCAGCCAGCTGTGTGTTCAAGGGGGGGGGGGGGGGTGGAGACATAGTGGCACCTCAGGTACTCTACCTGTCAAAAGTTACTGCAAACCCCAAGATCTTGTCAAGTCTTTATCTTTCATGTATGTTTGCAACAAATCACTGGAACCCAATACTTGTTTACTACACACAATACATTTACTAGAAAAATCCACAAGGAATCCAGCACAGGTGATCCACCTGCTGGAGCAGGGAGAGATCAAAAACACGCAGGACAGGTGGGCCTCCAGGAGAGGTTTTAGAAGCACTAAATTAGATCATTGTTACTGATCTGCTTTAATATTGACAATGCTGGTTTTTTAAATGTGTTTTGTCATATACATGGTTTGCACATTGTGCATCAGTTTTCCTACCTTTCTGTTATACAACCAATATAAGGCTATTACACAAGAAAAACATAAAAAATTGTAACAAAATATTGGGGCTTGCAAAAACCTTTGACCGGTAGTGTTGAAGGGGGGTTCACACCAGGGTGTTCAGATAGCTGCCAACGGGTGACCTCACAGTGACCATGGAGTCACACCACACACCATATCAGGCTTAAGGGCACCCGAGTCTGCTCTTAAAATAGAACCCATACCACTATCATGCGGTCGGCCCACGTGACTGGCGTTCGGAATAAACCTGACGCATACTCCCAAAAAAAAAAAAAAAAAAAATGAATAGGTGTTTTGGCAACAGGATCCTCCATGAGGTGCTGCATTTAGATGAAATGTGTCTACTTTTGAGTGATCTAAGTCTTAAGGCCCTGAGAAGAGAAAGCCATCTTGCTTACGACGAAACCCCGTCTCTGTCCCCAGCAAGCTTTCCTCGTACAGTGAGTGCTGTGCTGCGCTGGCTAAGGTCCCTGGCTGCTACGGCATATTTTTAGAGCTCCTGAGAAAACACCAGAAAAAGCAGGTAGGATTCCTGCCCCCACCCCTGCCCAACCTGTGCTCTACCTTCAGAAGTTCAGCACTGCTTGATGCCAGCTGAAAATACACCTGTTTACACCAGTAACTCTGAACTCTGAGCATTTATTATGGGTTTACAAGCCTCACATGTGACATTTAGTACCTCAATACACTTTATGAAGTTTCTTACTTAACCTTTTTTTCCGAAACCAGTTGTGCTTGTAAACTCAGAATAAGAATATTCAGCAAAGAGTGTTCACAGTAGATGTATGTCAGTTAAGATCTCATATTATTAGTTATTGCAGGACCCACTGCTCTTGACACCTACTGGGGCCCTGAACTTTATCTCGTGGGTTTATGAATGTTGTATGTTTTTGTCGACACTGTGGGCTGCTGTTATTGGCTGTGGCAGTGATGGCCTGACATAATGTCAACCATTACAGTCAAGCCAGTGCGTGTGCGCTTCTGGAAGCTGCTCCAGATAAAGAACGTCTCCCCAGCACCTAACCAGCAAGGTGATGTCAGCGTGGGTGGGCGTGAAGGCGAGTTGAAGCAGAACGCAGCCTTGGCAAAGCAGACGGGCGTCCTCCTCTGCACGAGCACAGGAAGCAGCCGTGTCGTAGCACATAAATGCCACATGTTCTTATCGCGCAGGAATAGCTGTATCACACAGTGTTCTGAGACACGGTCGGTCGCATGAACTGTACGTGACTTCTTAACTGCCAGCCTAATTCTCAATGTTCTGTTCCCTGTGCTTACTGATTTGAACAAGGCTAGGAGGGGGGGGGGCTGGGGGAGCAGTTTCATGAATGTAACCACAATGAGTTTATGGATGCATTTTTATAAGGTTCAATAGAAATGGATCCAGGTCTTACAATGGAGAGATAAAGGGTATAAAAAATTTCCGATGAGATGAACAAGAACGATTGTGACTGTCAAACGGCTGTGAAATGTCTGACTGGTTTTGCAATTGAGGGCTGATTTTTTTTTATTTATTTTTTTTTTATTTCTTCCGGCCCCCCTCCGCTGAGGAAGTGTGGCTCGTCTTTTGTTAACCTGTAAACGTGACCTTGGTTACCTGTGGCTCGGAGATCCCCGATGAGGCATCTGAAGCAGTAAACACAGACAGGAAGTGGTTTGCGGGCAAAAGATATTTCTGGCAAAAGCTGGTCTGACCAGAATTTTTAGTGTATTTTTCCTTTTCCTTTGTTTGCGGAGGCACTGGTGTGATACTTGGCCGTAGCCGTGAGACAGAGTCAGTCAGAGCAAAACAACTGTCGCAAAGTATGCGTTCTTGTTATATGATGAGCTTGCACGTTTCGCTACCCTTTTGTTTGCTTTTACAGAAAGTGATGCCATCAAATGATTATATATGTTAGTTCAGTGGCGGCTCGTAAACTGGCGATAGGGGGGGCTCAAAACAATCCCTTAAAATTAATGATTGGTCATGACCTGTTTTCAATCATTCATTTAAATTACAGAAACTGGGAAACTCCGAAAACTCGTAACATTAACAGATGTGGCCAGTTTTCCTTTATGGAAGAGGCTATTAGCTCCGCAAGCGCTTCTGCTCGAAACTTCAAAGAGTGGGGCGGATTACAAAATTGAATCTCTTATTGGCCCTGCTGCTGGTCAAATAGCAGAAGTGCTTCTTATATCTGCCGTGCCGTTGTGCGAATAGCAGAACTGCATCTCCTGTCGGTCCAGCTGCGGGGCAGATTTCACTCAACTCACCCCACTGCGGGGCGAATAGCCACTTCCTTCATTTATAACACATACTGATTACGACTCTGAACTTCTCATGCTTTTTTTTAGTCAGGAATTGGAAGCAATGCATGTGTTTCAAGATCGTTTAAATTAAGTAAGATCATTTGAAATGTCTTTATGCAATTCCACTCCATACGCGTCGATTGAATGATTGCTGACTACAGCAGTGGAACGTAAATATGCTGCTTAAACACACCAAATGCGTGAGAGTTGACAGGTATGTGTAATAAATGAAAACTGGCCACACCTGATGATAATGTTGAGACTTTTAGGAGTTTCTGTAACGGTAATTTAAATGAATGATTGAAAACAGGTTGTGACCAATCATTAATTTTAAGGGACTTAAAAAAAAAAATTTTAAGGGACTTGTGATAGGGGAGGTTTTCAGCCTCCCCTATCACAAGTTCACCAGTCGCCACTGGTTGGTGTATGCTCTTTTGGGCATGTGCATCCATGTGCGTTTGCGTGCATGTTGCATACATTGTCAGTTGTGCATCTGTAAATATACAAGGCGGTAATGCAGATATTGAATTACATTACTTTTCATAAGTAGATGCTTAGCTCAACTGAAGGCATTTTCCTATGTAGTCTTTTTATATATAAAGGGAATGTGAAAGTGGGTATAGGTGTCTGGAACCAAGTTAAGTTTATTATAATGTAGTGTGTGTAGTGGTGTTTTTGATATTAATTATTTATCAGTGTGAGCTGAGGCCTGTTGCGCGAAGGCGTGCTAAGCATACTGAGGCGATGAACTAACGCTGAGCTTCTCTAAACCAAACAAATGCAATCAGCATAAAATGGGTGCACAACACTGGTTATCCACATGTTATGTCGATCCCAGCTTATGCAGTCAGGTTAGGTGTACACTTCAGGGGCATGCACGAAAAGCGCGTCATGTGCAGTTATTAGCTAGGCAAGAACCTCCTATTTCACTGTGCTGGTGCGCCAGTTTATTATGGCAAAGTGAGTATCATATAAGGATGAAGACTTGCACATTCTCAATGTTCCAAAAAATGTGTAATTTATTTGGAAAATTTTGCTTTTTTCTCTTTTTTTGGAGCATTAAGCAAGTGTGCAGGCCTTTTTCCTTTTACTATTGAGACATCTGCTTTGGACTTGGCATTTACAAACACTTAAGTGTGTTTGTACAACGTATTATAGCAGCAACGAAATATGAATTACACAAATCAACAATCGCTGTGAAGGGCAGTACTGTTTCTGCAGCACAAACAAGGGAGGCAATATGGGAAAACTTGCTGACTGCACCAGCGAATAAGCACAGTTCTGTTTCTCATGTCTTTTTTGATGTCACTGTTAAGTAAATGTATTTACTCCTGAAAATCTATTTTCTTTTGAATTCATTCTTAGTGAGAAATGCTCGGTGTGTTGAAGGTTTTCACCTTTTTTTACCGATGAAGTTCTCTTGATTTTGTACCTCTGAAGGGAGTTGTCACAATACTGCTTAGACATTTTAAGCCTATACCCTATCCATCGCTGCAAAAAACGAGGTGTGTCTTACCTTCACTCTGACAATTGTAGTAATTTTGAATTCTGCTCATGTCTTTTCTGTTAGTGCCTGTGGTGAATCATCTTATTATACCCCCCGCAACGAAGTTTAGGGGGGTATACTGGATTTGCTTTGTCCGTCCATGTGTGTGTGCGTGCATCTGTGCGTCCGGACCTAGATCTCATAACCTACTCATCCGATTTTGAAAATTTCTTTTCTTGCTGGAAGGTCTATTGACTGTGGTACTGCCCGACTACTTGTTGTTGCAGGGGGTATCCTGTAAGCCATGCTTACTGACTAAATCTAGTTAGGACAGGAACTCCCTAAAAAAATTGTGTCTTATTGGTGCCAAACCTAGTTCTGTATTCCTCTAAATTATTAGGGCCCGAGCACCGAAGGTACGAGGAACCTATTGTTTTTGTAGAGATTATTATTATGATTTCTTGGCTTTACACCCACTTTTGAGGCTTTTCTTGCGCTCTGAGCCACGCCAAATTTGGCACAGACCTCAATCCTGGTGTAACTCAACATTTTCTGGAGTGACTGGCCTCGGGCGTGGTCAGGGGGCTCCACAGCGCCCCCAAGTAGGGCTGTTTTTGGGCATATTTGATCGGAGGTGCACGAAATTTGGTGACATCATAGCTCACATGGTTACGATGTCAGATTTTTTTTTTTAAATTTTGGCCCAACAGGAAGTCAGCTGTGGACCATTTTCTGCAGAAATTTTCAATTTACGATCGCAGTTTTGAGGCCTTTAGGATGTGGAAAAACTCACGAAACTTTGCACATCTGTCTAAAATCTTAGGCAATTTGATATATATCACAGCTGGCCACGGGCGTGGCAGACCAGGTCTGTAGCGCCCCCTAATGTGTTTTATGGTATTAAAGATGGTAGGTAGCTTGTAGGCGCATGATACATGGCACGTATGTCGTAAGGTACTGAACTTGATTTTTTAAGGGGGTCGCGGGCATGGGCGTAGCAAATTGGCTGAATGGCGCCCCCTAGGCACTGCCGATAGTGTTTCAATGACGCAGCCTCTGCGTACCATTTCACTTACATTACATTCACTTACATTCACTTACCATTTCATTTACATATCGTAAAACCAACAGGAAGTCAGCCATTTTGAATTTTATGGTCATGTTTGGGCAATGTGCAAGTGTCGTACTTCAACAAACTCCTCCTACAGATTTAATGCGATCGACTTCAAATTCTGTCTGTGCCTTCATAAGACCTGTGAGAGCAAACGTTGTTGAAAACTTGCGCAGAAGTCTTGCGTGGCCGTGGGGGCGTGGCAAACTTCAATGATCGCCATGAGAAATATGTTGTTATATCTCAGCCATACGTGATCTGATCCACCTGAAACTTCACACGTGTGATGACAGTCTTGCCCTGAAGACGTCTGTTTGTCGAAATTCGGTAGAAGTCACAGCACCACCTGCTGGCGACAGGAAATGTCATGTTTCAGCCTTTTATGTGCACTTCCAACATATGAAGGAAGATTTCCAGACAGTTCATCATATCCTCCTCAAACTTGGCTCGATTAGCCTGCAGGCTTTGCTGATGAACTGCTGCAAATATTGTGCGCTTTCGTCACACGGCGCGGCCGTGGCGGCCCATCAAAGTTGAGGTGGTGCCGTGCCGTGACCCAGGAAGTGGATGAAAAAGGAATTCCCAAAATTCACCAGAAAGTCCAAATGAGCTGAAAATTTCTCAAGTTAACCATCAGACCCAGGCGAAACTTTGGTACACTGCAACTCATACTGTATTTTGAGGTCCGTCACTCTAAATTTTTCTCTGTAATTTGAGCTGCTTGGTCTCAGGGCAGGTAGGGGAGGGGGAGGGGTGTTTGGCATGTCAAAATGGTATCATAGCGCCCTACAGAAAATTTTTGCACTCCCCTCAGGAAACCACGTTGTACGCGGTCCCGCAGTGTCCAATGGCTCTGAATGTACACCTGCACCCATCAAGATCTTGCTGCCACCCCTACGTGCACGAGGGGTGCGAGGGCCCTTTCAACGCTGCTTGCAGCTTTAATTTATACTGATGTTTCAAATTGAGCATTTCAGATCATATTGTACACGCATGTTCTGTACGATAACTGTGGATGTCTGTTGACCTCTTCACTATTCCAGTGTTGGCCAGTTGTCACTTCCCACTGCGCTGTTTGCTAGCCATAAGCCTGAACCCAACCTGCACCGGAGCAGGTTAGCTTTACAGCCTTAGCCACCATGGCAATCTAACTTGCTAAGAAGATAGCCAAGATGGTGCATTATGAAATCCAAATTTGTTTTTAACTAAGCTTTAAGCTATAGAGTTAAACGAGAAATCAAGCTGCTTTCAACAGGCCTCTGAACAGGTGAATGATATTTGTATATTGTCACGTCGTAATTTTGTAATATTATGTTGCTAACTTGGTGAAAAATAAGAAAAAATTGACTGAGTAAGTAGTTACAGGGACCTGGCAGCCCAGTGAATGAAGATGTAGTGTGCATAAGGTAAGGACGTAGTTTGTGAATAACATTGGCCTATTCTGCTGTGTGATGTGCTCTGAATGTGCAGGACTTGGTGGTGCGCATCATATTCACTCTGGGAAACCTGACAGCCAAGAACGGCGAGGCCCGTGAGAGTCTGTGGGCGGAGTCTGGGGCCTTAGACACGCTGCTAGGGATATTCCTGTCCTATGAGGCCATAGACTCGCCCTCTCATGGTTCCTCAACAGCCCCTCAGGGCCTCGGGCATCCTACGGAGGCAGAAGACGTCCTGATAAAGCTGATCAGAGTCCTGGCCAATCTGTCCATCCACCCCGATGTGGGCATTGCCCTGTCAGCTAACGCGCAGTGCGTGGAGCTCCTGCTGAGCGTGCTCGGTAGGCCTTCCATTTATCCACCTACCTGTCTGTCTTTACTGGAATATATGCACAGTTTTGCGCCTTCAGGGACCAAAGTGGATCAAATGCATTGTGGCAGGGGAAAATGTACTTACTCGAATGAGTATGAATGGATGAATGAGCATTGCATTCTTGTAATGTTTTCTCAGAGGGGCTTAAAGTGCTTTACTTTCATATGGCTTAATCCCATTCAATGTGTGGAGTTGGGCCCTTATTCAATTCACCGATTCAATGAAATTGGATGAATCTGTAGCAGGGTCAAAGATCCTGGCTGGGTATTTAGCTTGGACACAGGGTAGCCATCTACTCTTGTCAAAGAGTGTGGGAATGTTTAATGACTGCAGTGAGTCAAGACCTTAGTTTAATGCCTTATCTGAAATATTGTGTCTCTTGCAGCACAGTGTCCCCATCACTGTACTGGGGCATGTAGTGGATATGGTTCTTAAATTTAAGATAAAAACAGATTTCACCATCTATTGATTTGTTTGGCTGTCTGCTTGTATTTCTGTGTAGATGACAAGCTGTCTTTGAAATCTATCTTTTATCCATCTCCATGTGCAGTGCTCTCCAACACTGTCTGCGCTTTTGGTAAATATCAGCTGAAAAAGCAATGAAAAAAATATGCTTGCTGTTCACTTTTCTTATCTATTATTCAAAACATTGGCAAAAATATACAGTGGAATTCAAAGGAAAAAAATTGATGGAAAAAAAATTCTTGTTTATTTCCCAAAACTGTGTGCCATAATCAATGGTAGCCCATAAAGTCTGTCTAGAAAAATATAATTGAAGACTATTCCTATTCATATTTCAGTTTTTACATTCACCTTAATGATTAGGAAAATTTTAATTGTCAGCCATGACTTCCTGTTTCCCTCAAGTATTATAAATATGAGATGACATGGAAGCCTGTATGCCACAGTCATCTGTCACCATGGTTTAGACAAAAGAATACACAAGTGATGCTGATCAGAAGTTCTAGAGCTTCACGAATGTAGAAATGGCTTTAAAAACATAGCTAAAAATATTTGAATGCCCATTTTGATTATTAAGGCAATAATTAAAAAGATTGGGGCCTATGTCAGTGTTGAAACATTGCCTGGAACTAGAGGATCTGTCTATTCCGAATGCATCCTGTGGCAGGAGGGTGGTTCAGGTCATAAACAATGACAGTTGAATAACTGCAGATGTTAATTATGTCTTGGGGTCAGAAAAGTGTCTAAAACTACGATCAGACGCTACCTGAACGACTGTGAGATGTGCAGGAGGGTTCCCAGATAAAAGCCTTTGTTGTCATCAAAAAACAAAGTGTTACACTTGCAGTTTGCCAAGTGGCACTGGATCATCCAATGGGACTGGATGGTTCGATGAGTTCACAGTTGTGCTGTGGTTTTGGCGACTAGGAGAGATTCAATTCTGTTAGGAACCTTATCCCCACTGTGAACTATGACGGTCGATCTTTGATATTCTTAGGCTGTTTTTATTCCGATGGCCTTGGATAACTTGATAACATTCGTGGTATCACAGATTCCATCAAGTATCAGGTGTGAAACGTAAACCTAACTTTCTCTGCCAGAAAGCTGAAAGTGAGCAATGGTCGGATCTTTCAATCCAATAATTGTGTCACAAGTATTTTTTTTCAATCTCTGTATGTGTATCGCCTAATTTTTTTTTAACCTTTGTCAAGAAAAAGTAGTGGAATGGCACAATGTCATTAATTTGTTCTGAAATGATCTTTGAAAAAACTTATATGTCTTTGCTTGATTTTATTAGTAACAATTCTTAAAGGGGTAAAAAATGTTAATACCTTTAATTGTAAGAAAAAATTTGATTACCTGGTAAAAGCACTGAAACATGAGTATAATTGTGTTCAAATAAAATTATGTGGTTTTCACTTTGGTTTTGATGGAATTTATGGATTATTTCCAGCCTTTTATTATATACTACCTTTTGATATGATTTGCATCAAGGATGCCAATAATTCCCCACCTGACTGCTTTTATTTGTTTGCTAACTGGAAATTCAAGCCTGTATTTCATATATATTTTTCATCTGGGTCGTGTGTGGTTCCCACGCAATTATCAAAACACATTTTGCAGACTTTTGGGACTTTGATGAAAAAAAAACAGGAAATCAGAAAGCTTGCAGTTTCGGCGAGAGAGTTGAGTTTTTTCTTGTCCTTTTAACTAGCAGGTGCAGATTGCACGCTTAGCCTCGTATCAGTGATCGTCCTGGAGTTCATTACGCAGTGTAAGTTCTGCACTCCTACGTACAGTACTTGCCGTCCCAGGCCAACCTCTATCCACTGCAATGTCCTGTTTTGATCGTGTCTTTAGTTGATGTAAGTAAGGACAACAGTGCACCCAGGCCGAAGGTATCAACCAAAAAGACCACTTTCCAGTCAACGTCTGAGGAAAAACAGACGGAGATTCTGAATTACCGTGAAGTGAGATGGTGACTGTATGAGTGGAGGCGATTGTTGGTGAGAGTATTCGGTTCGCACGTCTTCATGCGGACCGCTGTAAGGTGCAAAAGTAGCACAAACGCGGAATGATTCAGTGAAAGTGTGCACTGTTTGTACACTCAGGTTCACATCTGGGATGTGATGAACTAGAATTCGTTTCTGCATCAGTATTTCTTAACTCTTTCGTTAACCATTAGTGGGCTAAATACAAATGGTGTTACTCAATGATGTAAGATATCAAATTCAAAGCTGTTGAAAACCTGTCATGTGGCAACTTCTTTAGAAGAGCTCCCACAGGGGAGCTCTTTTATACAAGTTGTCACATGATACGTTTTCAACGGCACAAGATAATTTAATTTGCAATCTTTTGAAAGTTTATTTCAGTGCTCTAAGGGTGAAGTATTAGCTGAGATTCATAAAATTTATCACTGAAATGGCATTATTCTCCCAGCTGCCTGTGACACCACTAAACTCTAAAACCAGAAAACAGTCACTGCTGGTCACTGTGGGACTGGCAAATTTAAGTTGTTAAAAGGGGATACATAATTCAGTGACACCATTATACTGAAACACGCTCTCATATTTAAATAGTTTGATTACCTCACCAAGTCTCCATTACATTTTTCAGTTTTAGTCTTTGCAGAGGTTACCGTCTCATGCTTACAAAGTAGACTTGCTTAGCTTTGCTTGTTCTCTCTAGTCCAACGCAGGGTGAGATATGTGTTTGGTGAGTGAAAAGAAAGTTTATTATTATGCAGGACCACAAGGCCTGAGAGGGTACTTTAGCCAGAATGGCTGCTCGGGAAAGAAAAAAGCGACTGTTTTTCATTTCACCACACAGTTTGGTGCAGAACAGATTCTACTTATGTTTTGTAGTTTTAGAAGGCAGTTACTGTTATGCTAAATGCTGAAACCCTGCGCAGGCTGCAGTGGATATGCTGTAGTATGTGTGACAAATCTGAGGATGTCAAGCCCCATAAGTAATGTCTTCAGCATTCCAAAGCACAGGAAAGTGAAAAATACCTGATTTACATGTGTCCTGGGGGAGAATAATCTGCCCTTATAACAGGTCAGTGTTAAATTGTGCTGTAAACCAGATGAAATACAGCGAACGCCATAATTCATTGGTCATTGGAACATTTTTTTTTTAAATTTTGGTTCTTTTCTCTGGCTCTTAGAGCTGGAAAAGACACATTTGACAATGAGGTTGCAGTGCAGTGTGTCAGCTTTAATTTTAGGTTGTTTTCATCTATATTGGATCAACGGTTTAAAGTGACCGCTCCTTTTATACATTGCCTGGCCAAAGAAAAGTTTCTGTTGGGTTTTAGAAAGCAAATCCTTAGGAGCCTTGGGTTGAATCGTTATTGCAATGATTAATACGTTTCAGCTGGCAGCAATTGTTTTAACCCAGACTGATTCAGCGCATAGCTGCTCATTTCTTTAACAACTGTCAGAATATGAATCCCATGGTTCTGATGTTAGTGTTTGAAGATGGGCAAATTGTTGGCCTATATCAAACAAACAAAAAAAAAAAGCCAGGGAGAATTCTGAATTTGGGTAAATTTGAAATTGGGTTCGAATTCATTTTCTAGCCCGGAAGGATTGTGGTGAAACGTCAACTTTGTTGAAGAAACAGGTGTGAAAAAATCATAAATGATTGCGATTGGAAACCACTGTGGGGGAAGCTTGGGTAAGTCTCATCATAAAAACTCGAACGTATAAATTCCTATGTTCTCACTGTGAAAGTAGGAGCATTTCCATGCACATATTGCAACAAGACCTTGCAGGATTGATTGTATCATCAGGGGAAAATGCTGGGGAGCATAAAGATTGGACTGTGGAGCACTGGAAAAAGGCCATATGGTCTGAGTCTAGTTTTTCCTTATTCCAGAGTGATGGGCTTGTCAAAATAAGAAAGGAAGCCCATGAAGCGATGTGCGCGTCATGCATAATCCCACTGTACAAGCCTCTTGAGGCAGTGTTATGATCTGGGGTTGCTTCACTTGGTCAGGAATGTTATGCAGCAATAAAATGAAGTCAGCAGACTGCTGAATTTACTTAATGAGCAGGTTTTCCCACCAATGGATTTTTTAAATTCCTGACAGCACAGGCATATTTCAGGACAACAATGCCAAGGTTCATGGGGCTAAAACTGTGAAAGAGTGGTTAAGCAAGCATTACGAGTCATTTTAACTCGGGATACGGCCACTGCAGAGTTCTGACCTTAACCAATTGACCGTCTTTGGGATCTGCTGGAGAAGGCTTTACTGAGTGGTTTGACGTACTTGTCGTCAACAAAAGATCTTGGCCAAAAATGAATGCAACTCTGGCTGAAAATAAGTGTTGTAACATTAAAACTATGGAAAAAATGTCACAACGAATGCATGTTGAGATCAAAGCTGAAGGCAGTCCAACAAAACCTTAGTGTAGGACTTTTGTTTGGCCAGGCAGTTTACATAGTCTCCCATCTGACAGTTTAACTTGATGTGGAATGGGGTAGGTAGTCAGTTTAAACATTTGGTTGCATAGCCTTTGCATGTGATAACTGCTGCATATCTGTCCTGGTGATATCCTGCTAGGCCTTGACTACAGCCATCTTCAGCTCTCATTTGTTTTCAGGTGCTTTTTACTTTCAGTGCCCACTTCAGCATGTTAAATGCATGTTTATTTGAATTCAGTTCTGGTGATCGGTCAACAGAACCAACAAAAAAATTTGTCCATGTCTCATGAATTATGGTGCTCACTGTAGCTCTGAACATCGTTTATAAGTTACCTGTGTTTACTGTAATGATGGAGGGGGGAAAAAAATAGTTAATCCCCCTTTAAAAGCCTGTACGTGTTTGATCATGGGAATATGTGCAGTTGAATTCCCATGAACAAAAATAATTTTTGTGTTTTTAATGCTGCATCTTTTTGTTCTTTGAGCCATCCTGCTGGTGTCAGGTATTGCAGAGGCATTCTTTCATTGTATGCAAACACTTCATGGTTCAGGCCCAGACAGAGGAGCCCTGTGTGTGTGTGTGTGTGTGTGTGTGTGTGTGTGTGTGTGTGTACGCAGGGGGGGTGTTGGTTGACTGTCAGTGTAGCTCATGGGGACCCCTGTCCTCTTAATCCCGCCTCTCAAGCACCAGACCTCTGACACCGCATCTCGTTTGCGCCACTCATTGCTTCCCTCTAGGTGACAGTGAGCGTCACTCTAGGAGCACAATCAAGTGGTCTAACAAGCAGACTAAATGGCTCTCATGTCCCAGGACCTTGACTTTTTTTCCCACTCCCCCCATTTCAGAGCACAAAGCCAGCGCTGACTGTGAGGAGCTGGTGATCAATGCAGCAGCCGCCATCAACAACCTGTCCTTCTACCGTGAGGACAGCTCTGCAGTCAGAGCCAGAGAGATCCCCATCACTCGCTGTAAGCCCCTCACACCTCTCTTCGGCAACAGCACTTTACTGTATTTACTGAGGAAACTTCTTTGTCTGTTTTTTTTTTTTTGCCTTAAGCACTATTATTTTAAAATGTTAGTCAACTGTTTCACGAAAAATGAAAGGGAAAAAATAGCACCTCTGAACATCATGTTTTGTCATTGTCAATACATTTATCAAATTTCTTAATTATTAGTGTAAGATATGTCATTGTATATATGCTGTAGTAGTCAATGCTTTGTGTACTTGTAGGTAAATGCCATCTGAAGCCTGGATGGCATTGCTGGGTGGTGGTGTGGTGTGCTGATAGAGTGTTGGCAGTAGGATATTTTCAATAATGTCTATAACCTTCAGCTAAATCCTTAACCTGAATCGCAGATGTGAAAATCTATCTTTTTATATAGGCGCCCAATCATATGCCATGAAGGTTTGGGGGCGCGCAGGATTTTATTCCAACCAACCGCAAATGCTGCTGATTCCACTATTTCACACACCTTCAATCAGAAACAACTAATTAGTGAAATTAGCTGGTTGAAGTAATTGCTTGGTGGCAAAACCTAGCTACATTTGTTCAAAATCTGTATGGTTCGTGACAAGGTACTATTGGACAAACAGAATACATTTAGATATTTTTAAAGATGACTTGCCGTACCAAAATATGAAAGTAATTTTCAAGGGCTTTGATAGACCAGTTATTTGTGTACAAACGCTAACGATGCGCACGCACATCGGTTGAAAAGAAAAAAGTAACCGGCCAAAATACTATTTTTATGCAGGACTATTTCATTGCTTAATGTTTTTAATTCTTCCATTCATTCCAGCGAATTCTGCATTTTGATTGGTTAACATCAGGTATCTGCTCACTGGTAAACTACCTCGCACTGGGTCAAGACCTCGCACTGCGTGAAGAGCTCTCGCTTGATTATCGAGCTGCTTCAGACAACCTCCAAACTCCCGCCAGTGGTTGATCCCAACTTTGCTATAAAAATTATTTTCATGGGGGTGTTGACAAGAGATAAATGGAGATAAACCTACAGTTTTTTTTGAGCACTCGGTATTTATCATAGGGTAGATACCTGGAAATTTAGGTTTGAAACAAAGTACCTCGTGTTCGAAAAAAAACTGTAGGGTTATCTCCTAAATGTTGACTCGGAATCATAACAACTTGTCACTCAGGTATTGGCGGGTTTATAGTATCAAACTAACATTAGTGCATGGGGTATCATTAACCGATTCTTAGGCACTGCCTGTCAGTGGCTAAAGGACCCTAGCAAGTGGGATCTAATTCTGTGACAGAATTGCAACTAGTCTACTCTATCAAGTAACATCTCTCAAATTGATGCATTTTGTGTTACACAGACAACTTGTGGTGAACATTAGGTCGGCTTACATGCTTGTCTGACTCCAATGTGTATGCACACAAACATGCATATCCTGTAAGTTGTGTCCATATTAAATCTACATCTAAAAATACCCATAAATATGCTCCGAGTAATGTAACCAACTGATTTAGCTACGAAGTCGGGCATAATCAATGAGGTCTTCTTTCCACTCACGTCTTCGGACGGCTTGCAGCCAAAGACGTCCTCAGTTAGCATTTAACAAAGTGTTTCTTGATAGTATTTGGAGACTTTTATTAAAACCTTTACAGCTCTTGACACCCCTGCAAAACACAACATTTAAAACTGATTTAAATTATTCCTTCCATTTAAAGTTTTCTCAACTGAATTACCTTCTCGTTTCTTCCCGCATCCAGTGTGCGCATGCATGCCAGCACGATATCGCTCCGACGTGGTTGGATAAGGGGTGTATTGAGACTTTGGTTGTGTTTTCAAACCCACTTAGTGATGTTGAGGCTTCTGTTAAGCGGCAACAGGAACAGAATGCTGGAGGCCACGCGAGTGTTTGGAAACCTCTCGCAGTCCACTGCGGTCCGCGACTTCATCCTCCAGCACAAAGGTACAGTTCGTCCTGCAGCACAAAATCAAACCACTCCAAACAGTAGCGCCCCTGATTGTGAGTTATCCACCAGAGCTAGTGTGCAACTGGGGTTAAACCAGCTTCCCTATGCGGCATCTGCTTGCTTCAGAACATGACCATGTCGGCAGACTGGTCATTTTGCCAGCTGACCTCGGAAAGTACCGCAGCACAACCACAAAGCTTGTATTTGCCATCTTGCACCACATTTTACCATGAGTGAAACATAAATCACCAATAGGTGATTGTTCAGTTTACAAAATTCAATTCTAATGCTGATGTAACTACCATTACTGGTAATGACAGCAGTAGAGTCCCAGAACACTGACCGGGGGAAAAAAAATTCCTACATGGTAGTTACTTAGTGTTTAGAGCAGGATTTAGCTCAGTACTTCTACCTGAACTTATAAAATGCCCGTTTAAGTAGCTTCTCTCATTTATGCTCTGTGTTGATCTTTGTCCAGTTTCATCAATCTCTCTGATGCCTTTGTATTTTTGACGTGTTTTTAATTTTTTTTTTCCTCAGTCCACCGGTTTTTGGTGACCCTCCTGGATTCTATGAACTCGGACATGTGTTTCTCTGCTTGCGGCGTGCTGGTAAACCTCTCGGCGGATAGAGACAAGAGGGCGGCACTGAGAGCAGAGGGACTGATGCAGAAGTAAGGCTGGGCATGGGGAACTCTCCTCTGCCAGAATTAGGACCTGATTCATTTGAAACCATGCATCATATTTTCCCAAAACCAAAATATAAGTCTGTTTTAGTGCACAGAGGAATTAGTGCAGGTCTCGCCACTTGTTTTTCTTTCTACTGGGGAGTTTTTTTTTTTTTTAAATCCCCTAGCAGGTTTATTGGGAGCTGTTTCTGTGAAGCATATGTGTGATAGTGTTTCCATGACCTGCACCATGCAAAACGCCACACAAGACAGCCCCCCTTTGTCAAACTCTGAAGTTAACCACCAATCTAGCCGTAAGTTCAAATGAGAGTGGAAGATGAGAACCAATCGGTTGAGCCAGTTCACATCTGGTTCAAACGTTTAATCTCAGGATTTTAGCATTTTCATATTATACATAGGCTTATGCCTGTGGCTTACAGCTGAGGAGAATAGGCATTTAGTGTGTGAGCAATCCTTTATGAGCGACTCTGATTGAGTCCACAACACTAGGTGTATGTGTGCATATGCCCCTTCTCTCCTACACGTGTGCTTCAGCTTCAGGAGTGCAGGATATTTCGGGGACACCTCTGTGATCTCTCTTCTCCCTGCAGGCTGCTGGACTGCCTTCGTGACTTGGGCCCTGAGGATTGGCAGCTGGCTGGCCTGCTTTGTCAGACTCTGTGGAACTGCAGCGAGGATGGGCCGGCACTGAGCTTCAGCGAACAGGAAATCAGCGGATTGCTCCGCCTTCTCACCCTTTACCTAGGTAACATAGACTTGCGGGTCCGCCTCCTCACCCTTTACCTAGGTAACCAACACCCATGGCTCCGCCTCCTCACCCTTTGCTTTGGTAACCTGGACCCCTGGCTCCACGCCCTCACCCTTACCCTAGGTAACCAGTGACTGGTATCACAAAGACCTGGCAAATTTTGCAAACAAGAAAAGTCCACTCATTGCTAATTTTATAATTGAGGGCAATTACATGGTAACAGACGTTACGTTTTAGGGCTATTATCAATTTTCAATCAGCTGTCATGTCATTGTCAGTCACCTGTGACAAGTGTTTTTAGCTCGCCGGGACGAGTAACGTCCAGAGAGCTATTGTCGTTCCCCCGGCGTCCGCGTCCACGTCCGTCCGCGTGCAGAAAAACTTTAATCTTGCCCCGGCGAGCTTTGTTGTCTTTCTGACAACTCTTGTTCTGCACATGGGTAGATCCCACACATATACATTCATTGTACACCAGTGGGAGAGAAAAGTGATGTCCCTTGAAATGTGGGAATTGGAGGCACCAACAGCTTGGTAACTCATGTTACGCTAAAAGGACACACAAGAACATCACTTTGTTTCAATTCATAATTTCTTAAAAGATAGAACTGATACAAAACTGAAAATCATATGATCGATAACCAACATTCTGAAGGTTCTGTTGCAAGTAATGGAATTACACTCTCATAACTATTCATGGACTGAGGCTTAAAGTCCAGGAGGGTGGGTAACTCGCATTACGGTAACTCATGTTCCTGTACGGTCAGCTCTTAATAACACCCAAATAATAGGGCCAGTGCTGCTCAAAAACCCTTCGTTTTTAGGTACCTACATTAAGGTTACATCCACAGCAGAGGGAGAGTTAACTCAGAGGTGTGGGCTGGAGATTAAAAATACCTTATTTTTGGTAACTCATGTTACATTCAATGTAGCGAAGTTTGTAGCCCATTATGCCCAAAATGATGAATGGACTTCATATCTAGAAAGAGCTTGCCTTGAACTATGTAAATGTGTTGAGTTTGGAGATATAACACAATTAATGATGGACAAGGCTCTCTCCCAATTACAGCTAATTTTGTGCCTCCATGATGCTGAAAATAAAGAATATAAAAACGTTCAAATGAAACCCAGAAAGCAGCATCAATTTCTGAACCTCTGATATCCTAGTTTTGCCTTGAACAAATAAAAAATGCTGTAAAATCAATTTGAATTTTCTTGTCCTGTGTCCACATTCTCAAAGAATTGCCCTTCATGAAGATCACACTTCGCTCACCAGCCGCAAAGAGCTTGCTGAAATCGGCAAATCCATATCGCATTGCCAAGCCCTAAGCTAGATTTCGGCGTGATTTCACAAAGCCCTCGTTAAATTTGGGCTATTGCAATCAGATCCTTTACCTTCCTGAACTGGCCATTTTAGCGGTAGCTCCTGACTGGCCTCAGCAAATACCGAACGTTATTGGATGCATTGGTGGCAGCCTTATTACTGGAACAAGAGACCGTCCCAAAATGAAGACATTTTAATTTGTTGCAAGATGTACCATGCCAGTAATGGACAAAGCATTAGCGATTATGAGCTAAAATTCATCTATTTTGTTGACAAACATTTCACCATAATACACACGCATGGCCCAATCTTTTTTTTTTTTTTTTTTTTTAATGAATTTGACATCAATCCAACCCAAATTTGGAATGGCCAATTGGAGAACTATGTACAAAGCTTGCTCGTATGCAACCCCCCATTTCCAGCTCAGGAGGGAGAGACAGTTCGCGGCTCTGTTCTGAAGCACGCACCTGTCAGCCCCTGCATCTTTTCACGCTTTGGTCGAAACTTCACAAGTTCAGAACGAGGGTGGAGGATACCCAAACATGAGCAAGCTCAGAATCTCACTGACGAGCACCCGTTTGGCCAACAGGAGGCGCTTGAGCAACGAAAAAGGCAATCATTTTTAATTACCCTTCCCAATTTGCATCCCTATGGCACTTAAGCCAATAGTGCGCTGTTCTGAAAAAGCTGCCGACCGCTGCTGGTTGGCAAGACCGGGGATCGAACCCCCGCCATAGTAGTCACTATTGCTCTGCAATTGCGGCGCCTTAACCGAGCTGACCCCCACCTTTGCCTGGACTGAACCAAACTATTGTATACTGATGCTTGGTCAGGTAGCGTCACTATATGAGGAGTCTGGATGAGAGCGTGTTATCACATCACGCCTATTTAATGTGTACACTTAAGTGATGCAAGTAGTGTACCTGCAACTGGCCTACACAACTCTTTTCAATCCCAACAAAGATGGGGTCATGGTGGCCGGTATGATGGTGAAACCTCTGTCGACAAAATTGATTAATTTTAGCTCATGATCACAAATCCCCTTGTCGGGAACCGTCAGGTAGCAACAATATATAGCATGTCGAGATGAGCCTGGGCTAGAAAATTGTGGGAAGACGAGGCCACGCGCGAATTGCGACTTCGCGAAAATGACACTCTTGCGGATAGTTAGCAAAGGTCCTCATGAAACCGGTCCCAAGACCAGCTCCTGCTCCTCATCTTGTACCTCAGTAAACAGGACCCATACCCTCGCCTTCTCTCTCCTATGCAACCAGGAGCCACTTGAGTTGAGGACATTGTATGCAGCAAGCCAAAACTACGCAGAGCTCAACTGCAGTGTGTTGTGTTTGAAGTATCTGGCAGATTTTCTTTTGAAGAGATTGTTTTATGGCAAATCACTTGCTTCTCAACAGATAAGGAGTTGATGCACCAATGGAACATGAGTGAGGATGTGAGGGAGGTCCACCAAGCATGCTGGGAGTTGGAGTTCTTCCCTGTGGCCCAGAGGCTGCGGAACAGAATACAGAGCCAAGTGAACTTGCTGGAGCCCCTCAGTGCCTCCTCTTAGCAGTCATGCATATGGCTGCCTCTGCTGTGCTTCTATACCTTTCAATAATGCACTTTACTATTCATGGTGCCTTTGCACAATGCTCATGCTTGGGATCAGTTTGCTAGATCATATTCAGGAGAAAAATGTACTGTATGCACTTTATACATGAAAACGGAACATAAGAAACAAATCATTTTCAAAAATGAAGAATTGACCATTTCTTGTTATGATTTACAGTACGATTTCAGAGTGATGACTGAATACTGTGAATTAAATAATGATGCTTAAACACAACGCCTCTTTGAAAGCTTTATTACACAAATATGGCAGAGCTGCCATACGATTGACAGCATCATCCATTTTTCACATCAAGTGACACAAAATGGCACCCTTCCTCTAATAAAATGCTGTTTTTCGGTTGTTTTTCAGTAACAGAGTAATAGGCTGTAATTACAACATAACTAACACAATTGTCCAACAATACGTTTCCATACAATTCACAAAGCCACAATTATCAACTTATGATGCACTTCACAAATATTTAAAGTTTACATGGAATCATGAGAAAGCAGATAAATTTTCTTCATTTCTCTTTGAATAGCCAATAAAATTGATGATTTATACCAAAACAACCAATTAGAATACATGTATCAACCAAGTGTTGTCAGAGCCAATAAAAATGCACGTTTAATAAGAAATGGCTCCGGGGACGTTTACAGGTGTTGTTTTGCAGTAGTATCTAATTTATGAATATAGCAATCCTCCCTGGACTGTGTGAATAATAAAGTTGATAGTGCCCCTTCTGTTGTCGTGTGATCTAAGGAATTCTTACAAACATACTGTGTGGATATAGAAATACACAACTGGCTTACTTCCCTGCAATAATACATTCAACTTTTAAATTGCCTAATAATGCAAAAAAAAAAGAAAAATCAGAAGGTCATCTCTATCCAAAAGCATGCCCATTGTCATTTTTCAAACGGTATTTTTCCATTTTAGTAATCAGTATTCTTGGCAGTGTGTCAATCTAATTTCTATAGGGCCACTTGCTTTCTTAAGAGCTGCAGGTCTGATAAGTGTGTGTAAATGCAAATGTCAGTCATTATTCATGTCAACTAGATATGTTCTACAATAGCCTGGTTTGGTGATGGCAGTCAGTGGTCTTGTGAAATTACACGCATGTTCAAAAGGATGAACTTACATCCCATGTGCTGTAAGGAACAATGGAAGACAATGGAAGTGTGTACCACACTGAATGTTCCAGAATGCATTATTATATAATGGGGGTGCAAAAGCAATGACACAATTAACAGTTAGCAGAATGAGTATGGTCCACTGCCTCAAAACCAATATTATGGTTAAGACTTCACTTCAGGCGTGGAGTCTGATCATGAAGTTAGGTATGTCCATGTATATTTATTGAAGTATTTTTGTACACAAGAGGGGAAAATGTGATTTCTTTATAGAATCAAACAAAATTACTTTTGAGCTCTTCATCAAATATGAAAACACTTTTATTTATAAAAACGCCAGTAACTGACATTCTGTGAAAACCTTTTTGCTTCATACAAGCTTTTTGATAAAAATGTACCATCTTCCACATTCCTCCTCCTGGATCCTACATCCAACCATTTCAACCTTCGCTTGTATCCAGTAATTTACTGGTGAAGTAAACAAGACAAAAAAAAAAATAAAATACTAACAGCATATACTGGTTACATTTCAACAGTAATAACAAGCATGATATCCCCGTCTGCAGCTACGCAGACAGGAAACAGTGACCCCGTGACCCCGCCCCCTCAGCTGCATCACAGGGGGGTGGGGGGAAAGGTACTGAAGCATTAACAGTGCTCAGAACGAGCACTTGCAGAGGTATTTATACTCAAATGCAAAACTGAAAATGTTAGAACCCCCTCCTCGTATGGAAGACGTAAGCATAGGGAACGAAGGAAGGAAGTGCTTTTAAACGCAGGAAGACTGTTTAACAGGACAAAAAAAGCTTTGTGTCAAAAACAAAATAAAACAAACAAAAAAAAAAATAGTCTTTTACAGCAGGAGCAGTCATCCTCCGCAAAGTGTTTTGCATTTGAAATTCCAAAGGCTACAAAGGTAAAATACAAATTGTGTCACAATGTAGAAAAAGGTGGAGGTGGGAGGGGGGAGTGGTTTCTCTGGAGCAAACCACCCTATAGGCTCAGACAGTTTCACACTCCTGTGTTAGCTTAGCTTAGCATGAGCAGCCATGCGCTTTGAGTCAACAGCTTCCCGTCCTGGAGAAGTTTAGTGGGATGTCACCTCTTCTCCCACTTCGTCACCCGCTGCGCTACAAGTCAGGCACGTTGCGCAACTGCGTCAACTCTTTCACGCGAACATAACGGAACGCAGAACTGCTCACTGCCTCAGAGGCTACAGTGGAATCATGTGCATGCAGTGACGCAGCTGCTAATGCGCATGAACAGCTTATGCTAATCTTCAGTCTCCCGTACTTCAGGCGGCGAACCGCAGGAAGGCCTCAGGCTGAGGCCCGCCTCCTTGCACTATGATTTTTTTTTTTTGGCACAATTGGAGCACCCCGTCAAGTCAGTTAGTCCAGCTCTAGGTTCTAATGACTCTGTTTTTTTCTTGCTGTTTTGTTTTTTTTTAGTTTTTTTGTTGTTTTCTTTTTTTGCTTTCGGCATCAGTCGTGGAGATATTTTATGTCACATTCAGGCTTCTTTGAAATGTCCATGAGAGCACACAAAGAAATGAAAAAATTACAACAAAAACAAGAACAAAAAAAGCACTTCATGTCATATAGCGGGTTATGGCTCTTAGAGCATATAGCAGTTCTGCCTGCATCCGTGCTTCCATAAGAAGCAAATTCACATGGACCTGCAGAAAGAGAGAGGGAGGGAAAGAATTCAGCTTCTATGAAATATCTGCATCTTTTCTTCACAAGATTACAGCAAAATTACCAGCATCAGCAATTTGTTTCCCCCACTCATAAATAAGAGTAGTACATCCCAATACCAAAATAATAACTATTTAAAATCTATGCTCAGAATATATGGTGCCCACCTTCTCGGAGTGTTGAAACTGTCTCCAGAAGCTATCATACATTCTTTTGGTAATTTTCTCAGGACAGCAGACCACAGTCTTGATATATACTTTAAAGCTGCGGTCCAGCAGATGGTTTATCTCTCCGTAGTCATAATCATCATATCTAAGAGGGAAGATAAATATCAAAGTGTTAGACCAGGATTAAAAAAATTAAGGGCTTGTTTTACAGACAGAAATTAATTCCTGGATAAAATTGATTTCTCTATGGAGAATTTTCATTCAAAACAAAATTCTATATCAGAATTTAATCAGTGTCTGCAAACCAGAACTGCCTCAATCATTGAACCATGCTCCAGTGTTAACAGCGAAACTTACCTTATGCCAAACATGCAGTGTATATAGTTCCAGATGGCCCGCCGCAGTGTAGAAGTGTCCACATCCGTGTGCGATGCCATGGTGTTGTACGTCAAGTTGTACGCCATCTGGAACTTCTCATCCAGTGGCTGCCCAACATCTGGGTAGAGGCGGTTCACTAAGGAGTACCCATGATCCTCCCAACTGTAGTCCTAAAGAGAGGGGAGCCCAGGTTATCCAGCTGAGCGCCATTTATCGGGGGGAAATTCACCGCCCCATCCTCACCCCCTTCCCCCAACCCACCCGCAGAGAACCCAAAAGTCCAGATTTTCATCCTTTCCGAGTTCGTACCTGAACTCTGAAAGTGGGTACGTGTTCCCCCCTCCTTGAGAAGTCCTTGTAGCCGTAACTGGGGTCCTCAAAGTGGCGGGAAATGTCTCTCGAGGGCACCGTGTCTTCGTCCTCTGTGGAGGTATGGAAGGACAACAACGATTAGCAAACAGACTTTCAACCAAATTAGTTTTTCCATCTCCATGCTTGGGGCCTGGGGGAGGTTAGGCTTGAAGCGCTCCCTCCTGCTACTCGGTGATGAGCTTGTCAGTTCAGAAAGAACAAAAACGCTATACAAGTAAAACTGAACTGCCTCAGTGACTGTGCCAAGCATGAGATCAAGATCTAATAATAGCTCTTGGAATGAGGTCTTGCAATGCAAGCCAAACCCTTTTTTTTTTTTTTTAAACATAAATTTGTCTGCCATTTATTTCCAGGATCTGTCAAGCATAAATCGGAAAATGGCTAACAAGAACAGACATGACCTAATCAGAGGCTAAATACTGAACACCTTACCAGGGCACTTCAATAAAAAGTAGAGAGGGAGACACTGTGGTTTGATTTCTCTCTCCCTGTTCTGTACAAAGTTAGCGTGCGGTCGCTTCTCTCACTGATGACGAGAGCATTACAGGGAGGTGTGAAAGGGAGCAGGTCATCCGCAGCTCAGCAGAGGTGGGGATGAAGGACTGAAGGAATGGAGAGAGATGTGAAGGGATGAAGGATGAAGAGCAGAAGGGGTGGTTAGGCAGAGGAAGAGATGGTCGGCAGCATACCTGCTGCCCCCACCAGCATGCTCTCGGTCTTCTCTCTCTCGAAGCGAGTGGTCATCTCCTCCTGAGTCGCCTCCTCCTCATCTCTACCTTCCTGTAGCTGCTTCATCTTCTCCATCAACTGCTCCACCTCGCAGGACGCCTGTGACACCTGGCGAGCGCAAAAACATCGACACATCCGGGTCAGCAGAGCTTGGGATGAGCTCAGGTTTGGCTGGGCAGGTTGTGGCAAGGTCAGTCATGGGTTTTAAGGGAGTGGGGGACGCCATTTGAAGCAAGTCCCGAAAAAAAACTAGACAGTCCGGTCGCCCGCTGCCGCATGGCTGATGCCCCCGAAAATCCAGTTCTCCCCCTTTTTTGCGCATTATTCCGCCAATACTGTCGCCACGGCAGCCAAAATCGATAAGCGTGAAGTATAACATGTCCATACCAAATATGAAAGGTATCGGTCACAAATGCAGCCTGCAGAGCTTCCACAAGGAAGTGTCTACGGACGCGGCGGTGGAGGTGACAAGCATGAATGCATAGTAGCTGCCCGACTTCATCCGAGGGCTGCAATAAGCTTAGTAATCCAGTCACAAAGGGGAAAAAAACCCTCCCTGGAGGTGTTGACTTGCACACACTCTAGCTAATTTTGAATGACTTCGCACCATTTAATGGCTATTCAGAGGTGCACCTGTCTGAGCCACTAGTGCCAAATATCATTTCCAGTCCTCATGGTCACAATTAGACATGCTTGTCTTTTGGAAGCGCCTAAAAATGTAAAATCAATTAAGGAGTAGCACACTAGTAGAACAGATGTTTGTCTGGGAAAAAACACCGCAAAATCTACATAAATTCTACAATGACTTGACATAGATATGATTTTCCTAAGTCCTCCAGGTTACGCATCTGCCCTTAAGAGTGAAAAAACGGCTCATTTTGCATGAATTTTACGAAAAGGCTGACTGACAACTGGAGCGGCAGGAAGCCAAATGTAGAAGCAACACCAACCTGACGGTTGCTCTGCAAGTCCGTCTCGGCCCCGTTGCCATTAGCGATGTCACAGGCACAGAAGCTGCCGACGGACGGGGGGCGGAAGGTGTGACCTCCCTCGCAGTGGATTTCGGGAGTGATCCCGCAGCCGAAAGAGTAGGAGGCCAAGGAGTGGTAGTGCGTAAGCAGCACCACGGCATGGATCAGCTCGGCCAGCGACCAGCTGTGCTCCTCTGCTTTCAGTAGGTGCTGCGTAAATAGTTGACAAAAAAAAGCAACACGACTCGTTCATTACAACAGCTAAGAAAACATAAGGATGTCCAACACTTGGAACTAAAACCATACGGATAATTACAGCAATGAAGATGCAAATATACGTTCTGTAACAAACATTCTGCAACAGCCTGTAATGTGAATGTAGCGCCCCTAATATTTGGACGTATTTTGACTAGTGTTTCTATTATTCAAGATTCTGGGAAAAAATAAATATATAAACTGCATTAAAGCAATTTTAACAATATCATTCTTGATCAATGTCATAGTTGTGGTGTTTCCTGTGCCATTGGCATAAGCCAAAATAATTTTAAACACCATGTATTTATTTATGGTAGTCATAGTTCTCATTCTTGGCATGAACAGGCCTTCAATGCGCAAAACAGAATGACCCTGTCCAAACATCCACTTGTCATCTACAGAGTATGCAAGTTGTATTTGACTGGCAGGCAACTTCAATACTTAATAGTAAGTGAGCATGCTCCACTGTCACAGTTCTTTTGCTCAGTACCAAGGAAGTGAAAACCTAGTCCAGCAGAGCTGCTCGTTTTCATTCTAGACTCAAAACAGTTGAATCCCCTCACCCCAGTACTCTTTAGTACAAAAAGGGTACTCATTTTACAGAGAAAACAACCAATGGAGCTTTAAAGTCTCCAAGACCTAAACAGAGACATCCGTGAAAAGCACACTTGTGAGTGTGCAACAGATTTGTAGATACATAGTACGCAAGCGAGACTCCTCGGTCACTAACAACCATGTGAATTCGATGGTATACCTCTATATGCGCTTTGGTCACAAGCCATGGCCGGTGAGCCAGGATTTTGTTCAGCTCCCCGAGGTTCTGGAGCTTCTGTGGGGCGCCCTCCAAACCGTTCAGCCATTTGGGGTCTCCCCCCACCTGCAAGAACCCGCTGACATGCAGGTTCACGAGGTAGGAACACTGGTGCCGGGCTGCAGCCTGGAAAAACGCACGCAATATCACTCAGGATGTCATAAGTATACCAACCCCCAACGTACTGTAACGTTCTGCTCCCAAAAGCCTCTTACCATTATTCCGATGTAGTGCCGATATTTCAGGGACAGGGGTCCATCCATCTGGAGCAGGATGTGCTGCGTGCGCAGGAAACACTCCAAATAGCGGGGGTGAAAGCCCATCACCAAGGAAATGTTATCGAGGCGTCCCATGTTGGAAAACGCGTCCTGGAATATTGACTGCGTTCTTGCATCCACTTTGCTGACGTGGAGTATCTGTTGCAAGACAGAGAGGGAAGGGCACTCGCTGAGATCAATCACAAACTGAGCAAAAAAAAAAAAAAAAAAAGCATTAATGTTCAAATTCATCAGTGCAAATGGTTCCCAAACCCCTGCTTTGTGCCCCGATTCCAGATCCTGAAGGTTAATGAATTCTGACATTGGCACACCAGATGAGAAGAGGTTTGGGAAACACTGGTCAATGTAAAAATAATCACACAAAACACTAGAAAATAAAATGAAGGCATCTTCTAGTTTTGTGCATCAACTACAGTTCACAGTACCAGGTTGAACTATTGCATGCTCAAAGCATCAGCTGGCCTATGACAAGTACCTCCTTCTCTGGGATAAATCTGCTTGGTCCACTTCCAACAGGTCTCGGAATCCTTATTCCAATTTCCTGCAATGCAAAAGTTTTTTTTAATCATCACGTTAGTGAGTCAAATAACCCAGATGATTGTCCTCTGAAAAATAATCAACCCGAGCTGTAAAATCCAATTGGGTGAAAATTCATCTTGTTTCAGGGAAAAAAAAAAATTCAAAACGTGCTTTGGATTACATTATGGCGTTATGTCCAGGACATAAAATATGTTACTTTAATTGTATCAAATCTCAGCCCTCCACCAACTTCCCGACTGCTTGGGTGATTTGGACAGATTTTAGCGTTAACATCTGTTCAGAGCCTAAAGCAGACTGCACAAACAAACTGCGGTCACAGTTGGTAGCAGCTTTGTGATGCACAAAGCGGTGACGTGATTTGATATGTGCATCTACTGCGAGCTATACTGTACGTGCCTGCAGAAACAATATTGGCTCAGTGGTCTTGGCTTACAAAGCTTGATAGCAAGGTGTTCGTGCAATGACAGTCATCTATAACAATGAACCAATTTATCTGGCACATGCACGTTCATTAGCAGACTTCACAAAGAAAAAAAAACAACCTGGCGCAACACGGTCGTTGTTTTACTGCATTATGCAGTCCTACCAAGGTAATGAATGACCGAACGGTGAGCGCTGACTATTGTTCTTCGCAACAGTAACACAACGGATGTTCATAATGAAGTTGCAAACCACGAATGAAGAAAGTAAATTAAAATTTTACAAAAAAAAAAAAAATGTTCCCTCGATGCAATGCAGCGAAGTTCCAAGCGCATTTCATGGAACGTGTTTGCTTCTCTAGCACAAAGAAAAGACTGCAGTTGCTTCCTGAAATCACGAAGAAACGGGTTTTGAACTTGACCCTTGAGCAAAAGATCCGATGCATCGACGCAGTTGCATACATATTCCTTTTCCAACGTACTGAAATCCATTTCAATTATATTTACCTTTTTACTGAGACGGTCACAATGAGCGCATATGTTGAATAGCTCTGATACTGTAAAAGCTCCGTTTTCCGTAGGTTCGTTGGCTGATGTGGAGTGTCTCATTCTGTGTCTTATTTACCTGATATATTAGTTTCTTCAGCTCCTTTTAACAAAAAAAATATTGCTTTAAAACAGTTCTCGTAGTCTGCTTTGATCTTTGTTGCAGAGTGACAGCGACGACTCAGCTGTTCTTTGGTCAAGCAACTCGATGATATAGCGGAGCTCTGGTAGCTCAGTCGCCTTTCTTGGACAGATAAACGGCAATGCACAGTACTGACGTTTGGAGCAGCCAATCACAGCCACGCGTATTCGTTCTCATCAAATTAGATAAAGAGGTGGGGAACAAAGGAGGGACTAAATGCAGAATGACGGCAAAGTACAGAAAAAAGAACAAGTAACTGTTCATTCATTTCCTGCTTGTACATAATGCAGTGATCAAAGTCGAAGCAACGTTTATATGTTCTACGCAATTAAGCGCTACATATTTAGTTGCCTTTAAAAAATGAATCGAGAAGTCGTCGCTGTCAGAATAATCGCGACAACATCAACGACCCAGAAGGGTTTTCTCTCATGAAGGAATCGTTCATTTCAGCTCTCAGCAACCCTATTTAAAAACTCGAATGCTCATTGATTTACATTTAACAGTCGGCCTCCGTTCTCTTAAGCAATTTACCCTTATCAGTTACAGAGGATTAACGTAGTTGACAAACAGCCCGTTTCAAACGTCACTCTCGAAAGAGGAGCTCGATCGCAAATCCTTGTAAGCAGAGAAAGGTGTAAACAAGTCCGCGCAAGGCTACATTTTCCTCCAACATGTTTCCCAAGAAAGTTAGGTCAAAATAAGTGTACATCGTTTCCTCACGCTGTTATAATTGGATTAGATCAACAACGATCTCATCCAGCTGGGCTGGCACACTGGCATCTTGTGTAAACACAGCATATCTAAAGCCTGTTCACGAAAACATGCAGATAGGCATCAGTCCGTTTGGATCCAATCCAAAATTCCTAAGGCTAGTTAAAAAAAAAGTAAGCCTACTTCAATCCATTGACAGAATACCAAGGTCGATAGATCAGTTATAAGGCTCCTCTTCTCCTCACGCTGTAGAGTTAAAAATTCTAAACAGTATGTTTTTTTTAGCATCCCGACTAGAGATGCATAAAAAAAAAACAATAAAATGATAAATAACCATTCAAAATTAAGGTTTCATAAATAATTGGCGCCTCTGCATCAGAACCTAGTTCAACCAACTCTGGCAAGGATAACAGCTGTAAGTCATTTCCTGAACTGACAGTCTAGCTTAAGGCACACATTTGGAGGAATTTTTGACCATTTCATTATGCAGATTATTCTCGGATCAGTCACGTTCTTGGGAATGCGCTCATCAACTGCCCTCCTCAATTCTGCCCACAGATTCCTGATCGGACTGAGGTTTGGTGATTAAGATGGTCATTGCAGGATACAGATTTCAGATTTCATTTTCGTAGAACCATTTGTGGGTGGATTTTGAGGTGTGTGATTTGGGTCATTTACTGGAAAATCCAAAACAGCCAAGTTTCAGCATTCTGGCGAAGACAACCAGATTTAATTGAATAGAAATTTTGTGGGTGGGTTGCCATTACATCAGGGATGGGCCGTACTGATTTTTAACCGTGATCCGTCAAACAATATGGCCACCACAGCTACCATCTCGAAATCCTATGTTGCAGATACTTTATGAGTCATGTTTACTCAGCAATACATCCACTGTGCTGCCTTGGCGGAGGTTTGCACTCTTGGAATGCCTCTAGTATTACATGTTTTTAATTGAATTTATAACACAATATCTGCCAGTGATGTTGAAGTAATCCATTCTTGGGAGTCATAGCATCATAGCATGATGCATTGACTTGATTAATATATGTCGCGTTGTCATTAGCAAGCTAGACAGCCTTATCAATCGCTGCTTGTCTACCTTTCACTGAGAGGCTCAGCGATATCAGCATAGCTATATTTTCTGAATGATAACACTACTGGTTAGTGAAATAGGCAAAATTTTAGAAACAAGTTGCCACATTATCATTTCGCTGAATTCAGACACAAACATTTCACATTATTCAATAGACCTTTTTCTTATTTCCAGCTAACATTACTTTGCTAAATCTGGGTCTGGTAGTGGGTTGAGATAATGAAAACTTAATCCTTAAACATTAACGTCATTAAAAAATAGAGGATTGGAGTGGGATGAATAATGTTAGACTGGAGATAATTCACATAAAATATAGCTACAAAATAACATAGCAGGTTCTATCAAAGAGACACTTTTGGCATTATGCTGGAACATAGTCCATGCATGCATCATTTCATGTATTATAGTAGTTCAGTCAGGCAAACTCACATTTCTTTCTTTTTTTTTTTTTAAATTTGGCATCTCCAATCCCACCCGAATCTGGAATGCCCAATTGGTGAACTATCTACAAAGCTTGCTCGTATGCGACCCCTTGCTGCCAACTCAGGATAGTGAGGACAGATCACGGCTCTCCTCCGAAGCACGTGCCTGAAAATCACTGATTCTTATACACTCATTGGTTGAATCTTCGCAAGTTCAGAATGAGGGCGGAGGATACCCGGACATGAACAAACCCAGAGTCTTCCTGATGAGCGCCCGTCTGGCCAACAGGAGGTGCTGGAGCAACGAACAAAGCGGATTTTTGCATCCCAAATCCGGCAGTCCCTTCCCAATTTGAAACTCTTTAGCGCGATGGCCAATTGTGCGCTACTCTGAAAGAGCTGCCGACCCCTGCCCCTCGAACCCGCGACGTGATAGTCACCTCTGCACTGCAGCGCAGTGCCTTAACCGAGTGAGCTATCCGGCAGCTCACAAACTCACGTTTCAATAAAATAGAACAATTAATTCATGGGTATAAGCATTACATTGTATTTTGGCGGCGGTCCTGCTCTGGAGGAATGTCCTACCTCGGCACAGCAAACATACAAACATAGTCATGAACTGAAATCAAAATCCCCCCAATGTGAGCAGAACCAAACAGGTGGAGGCTGGGGTGGAGGTGGTAAGCAAAAAAAAAAACCAAACAGCATGTTGCATAGCATGAAAAGTAATTGCAAACAGCAGCGGAAGTAAGTGAGCTGCTTGACGTCTTTCAAATAGACCGCTGTATGACCTCGTGATGTGTATCCTCCAATTGTGTGCCTGCTGATGCTGACGTGCTGGTAGCTTACCAGGCTGCTGTCAGCTGATGTAGCTCTTCTCAAGTTTTCTGCCTGAACTAGTTACACTCATTTCTCCTGTGATCTGGAAAAACCTAGTGAATTTATCAGTGGCAAGGATTCTCGAAACTGAACAAAAACCTTTGAATTCTGGACTTTTTCTAACTGGATAGAAACCTCATTTTGACAGATCAAATAACACTGATAGCTATTGTATTAAGATTTTCACCACTCCTTATTACCAAAATGAGGGTCAAACTCAGTTTCTCCCAAAAGTGGCAAATGTAATAGGTTTTTCCAGATCACAGGAGAGTTTACCTTGGTGTGCTGTTACAGCACCTTGTTCATTTCACAGTTACCATCACCAGTAATTTCTGGATGTTAGTGGACTCGGTGGCTGTGTTCAAAATCGTCCACTCATTCACTCACTCCCTATTCTCTACGTCATGTATATGATATCGTGCACTACATAGGGAATGACCAAAGGAGATTTCGGACACTACACTGGAATTTTCAGAACATTGTTGCGTCAGCAAATGCGCTGGATATTCCTATGCTGTAAGCGGACGCGCCAAACATCATGTAAACAAACCGGACACTTAAGCTGCTTTCACACCAGACGCGAAACAAATTTTTCGCACGACAGATGACATTCAAAGTCAATGCAAAGATGTGAATACAGGCGTTTCGGGTGTATTCGCGTCTTTGCATTGACTTTGAATGTAATCTGTCGTGCAAAAAATTTGTTTCGCGTCCGGTGTGAAAGCAGCTTTACGGGAACATTGGAGAATGCGTTTCTACGGGGCGGAGCCAAGGTCCATGAGCGGAGCCATCTCACTTTTCACATTCTTCTTCTGTGGAAAAACACGACCGCAGTGCATTGTGATATACAGCACTACAGTGTAGTGTACATTGCTTGCTCACTCGATTCCACTGTCAATTATGGGTATTTTATAGTCCACTATATAGTGGATGAAAAAAATTTGAACAACACTACAAAGTGGCGGGCACGCTATATAGTGCACTATACCCATGATAGGCGGCGATTTCGAACACAGCTAATGTCTATGGAAGTAAAGAGAGGCAGGCAAGGCACTCAGGAGTGTCCATATACATCAGTCTCTTTGGAAAATCCATCTTAACATAACATAACATAACATAACATAAATGGCAAGAACAGGCCTTTCAGCCCAACTAAGCTTGCCCGTTTCTTTATACTATTGTGAATATATCCCTTCAGATACTAAATGACTCAATGGTATTTAGCTTTAGGTCAAGCCTGCTCTTGTTTCTGGCTCAAAAATATGGTCAGGTAAGCTATTCCACATTGAAATTACTCTTTGGGTGAAGAAATATTTCCGAATATCAGTGCTAAATTTACCTTTGGTCAACTTCCATTTGTGACCCCGAGTTCTACTAACAACACTTGGCCGAAGGAATCCTACATGATTCACTTTGTTAATCTTCATACATCCGCAAATAAATCAGTACACAGGCTGCTATAAATGACAAAGAAAGTTGGGAAAGTTTAGTTTTTTAAGTTAAGCGTCCTTCATACATCAGCAATAGAAAGTGCATCATACATGAAAAAAGTTTCACATAGCACCTTTAACCAATTTAATCATTTTGGTTGGTTCCATTGATATATGAATTACAGTATTTTACACATGCAGGCGTCTTGGGTTTCTCTCCACAAAGTTATTGATTTATTATTTGTATTTTTAACACACTTCCAGTCAGGGGTGTCTAAAATTCTGGAGCCAACTGCATAAACATTGACAGTGAAATTCAGTTGCATTCTTACACATCATAATTCAT
The DNA here is from genome assembly GCA_029721435.1 of Gymnothorax reevesii. Lineage (NCBI taxonomy): Eukaryota > Metazoa > Chordata > Actinopteri > Anguilliformes > Muraenidae > Gymnothorax > Gymnothorax reevesii. Next base: position 46,606,762 of record CM056576.1, read on the forward strand.
GCAAGTCACGTTAAAATACCAGTTGCTCTCTCATGAGCAGTGGTCCGACGAGGACAAATACGCACGACACTTATAATCAAGGGCATCTCCGTGAATAAACCCCAAAAATTCTGAATAATTCTCCCGATATGATGAAATCAGCAATTAAACTGCATTTTGTAAATGAGACTTTGCCATGTTCACACAAGTAAATATGTACCAGCACACTGCACGTCTAAAGAAAAAAAGTCTACATAGGAATCAACAACATGAGCCTACCACTTCATTTCAGTAAATTGCTGCTGGGTTTGCAGAGAAGTTAATGTAACCCAGACTATTATGTGATAGAATGGGGACAAATGAACAATATTCAACGTCTACTTATATAAATAGTAAATCTATGCCAGAAACTGGTTTTCGACAAACCACAGCAAGCCACATACTGTAAGAGCTTGTCGATTTGGCACAGACTGCAAGTCAGATAGTCGCCATTCAGCAAGTTCATTGTGTATGCTGGCCAAGCTGTAAACAGGCCTGGGGAACCACAGTCAGCACAATGATGGGAAACAGATTTAAGCTCCATGGCTCAGCAAACCAAGGATGGGGTGGTGTGCGCCTGGCTTAGGTCCTATTAAACCCCTGCCAAAATGATTGTCAAGTGGCAAACTTTAGGAGCTTTAGTGTGCCTGCTGAACAAAACCAACTTGACACTTTTGGAGAACTGTTAAGCTGCGTGAACATTTTTAAATGGTCAGCTGAAAATGAACTACAGAGCTGCATATAATTATATGCCCAATATACATGCCCCAAACTTCCAGTCCACAAACCTTTCCTGTCACAAACATAATGTCTAAAAGCAATACATAATTTTTCAATACATTCTACATCATAAAATTGTGCATTGACACTAAAAACATAATGACTCACTGATAATTATTCACTTCCATTGTATTAAAAACTTAACTGGGGTCAGGTCTGTTCCATTTTCTGCTGATCAAACTGAATATGCCAAGTAGTTCCTGAGCAGATTTTTTTAATGCACTTGTGGACAAAACCATGACTGCAGCACACATTATTATGGACTCCATCAGGTCTGTATCAAGTGACAAGGGAGATCAGGTGAGTCTCAGCATCGCAAAGGCCAAATAACGGAACAGAAAACCTCAAGACCAAGTTTTTAAGGGACGGGACGACAGGAAACATCTCTGAGGAGCCACAATAAGGCCAGAAGCCACTTGACTGGTACTCAAATGATTTTGCGGTGTGGTAAGAATAAAGTTCCACTCCTACACCTGAAAGCAAAATTACAATCCAAATATACAACCCATAACCACACTTAAATCATAACAACCATCAAACTAGGTAGGACGGACAGGGAAACTCAGTAAATCGAAAGTAAGATAAATGGGCTAAATATGGTTATTTACCATATACTTCCTTATTAAATACAGGGAATCTGCACCTGTCATACAAGCACGAGGCTGTATCAGCCTGCGAGCAAAATCCTGTATCACCCGTATCTGCCCACGGGCAAAATCCTGTATCAGGGACAGCAACCATTGCCATAGCTTAGAAAAATGCATAGTTAATTATGGTCAAAATGAGTGCATGATAAATAGAATAGGCATTTTCGTACCACATGCTGTATCAACCCTAGACCCCAGTATCAGTCCAAGGGCTTTATCCCTCGGGCTGATACTGGGGTCTCAGGTTGATAGTGTGTGATATGAAAATGCCCATATGATACTCTCCATTTAGTTGAAGCTTGGAAAAAAGAAAAAGGCTCATTTGAATAATGCTATTAATTTTGAAATGGCCAAGCCAATAACCAGACTTACTCTGTAAAAGCTCTGTTACTCTGCAAAGCATCTTTGTGATAGTCCAGTGAAAACGTTACACAAATTACATTGCAATTGCACTTACAGGGGGAGGGAGAGAATAAGTGATTTACTCCTGAGAGAATGGATCAGAATAATTATAAAAAAAGCTCATCACCTCTGAACTAAAAAGAGGAACAGAGTGAAGTCATGATTCAAATGCAACCAAATAGGCTGCTAAAAACACAAGCTCAAACCCACATCAACAACTGTGAACAATCAACTTTAAATTAAGGGTTTAGACAAAAACATTGCATGGAACACATAGGATTCACACATTTACAATCATTTTGATACAATGCCCCCGAATTTCAAGGTTTCAAAATGAGCGATCGATCTAACATAATCAAAAACTGAATTTTTTTTAAAACTTGATTATGGAAACCCTTTGCTTTCTCTGACTGCCTTAAGTCTGGAACCCACAGACACCACCAAACATTGGCAGGGTGTGACGTTAAGGTTTTTGACTACTTGCCCTTGTGGGCAAGTGCTTCTCAGATCTACTTGCCTTGTCTAGGAGGTACTTTCTCTGACTCTCAAGTGCATACATTTTGCTCACAAACATATTTAGAACTAAAATCCATTGCCTGTCGACTGTGGAAAGCAATACACAACTTATTTCTTACGAAAAGTGTATTTATTAGCTATGAGTTAGCCCAGAAAATTATATTTAACTTTGAACAGATCAGTGCAATGTGAAAGCTGCATCAGGATGTTTTCTGAAGATATTCAAACTCAGGAATTTCATAAGTACAATATTAATAAGGTAATAATACAAACTAGGGATGCACCGAAAAGAAAATTTTTGGCCGAAATCGAAAACCGAAAATGAGAAATGCTTGGCCGAAAACCAAGACACCGAGAGAAATTATTATGCCAATTTTTAGTACCATTGCATTTATGAATACGATTGTGTACTTACCTAACTAAAGTCAAGACATTGAAAATGCATACATTGAATTATTCTATGAAGCATGAATATTAATTACAAAATTATGAAAATATTAATGAAGCACTGACATTCCAACAAAGCACAATATAAAATAAAATAAAGAAAAAGTTTTATTTGGCCCTACTCATGAATAACCTACAGACCTATAACTGACTGGCCTATTAGCCTACTGGCTGCTGAAAAAAATGTCAAATTAAACATGTTACGTGACCACACAGCAGCCCACTGATTGGTCAGAGAGGATCGTCTCTGCGAAAGACAAATCGCTTCTGCATTATCGCTAAGAAACTGGCTTCACTTGCCATCAATGAAACAGGTCTTCAAATTGTGTTTTTGAAACGTATGATGCTTTAGGCAGCTTGATAAATAGGCTACTCTGTGTGTTGCCTTACATATCAAACAAGGTTGCATTTGATCACCGAAGCAGCTGCATTTATGAAATGCGTTTATTTGCCTTTGACCCTATTCGTAGTAAAATTAGAAGCCACGGTGTTCCCCCAATTCCCCTGGAGAAAGTTATTATGCTACCCCTAGCTTAAGAAAAATGCGCGGAAAATAACTTTACGGGTGCCGATGAAGCATTTTGTTCTGACAAAAGGCATCACAAACGAGACGCATCATAAAGCAATAAATTCTAATACTCTACAATCACCTGCAATTCACGCATTTGCTACGTGTTTTGCCTTCAATTTCAAAGTGAAATGTATATGAAGCCTGAATGTCAAGCTATTAAACAATAATTGTTTTGTCATGTGTTATTTGCTTCTTTGTTATGAAGGGAAAAAGGTAAATCAACATCCTCGGTAGTTCCATTATGGAATACTGATGGTACATAAATGCCTTGAGAAAATATTGCCTTTTTCAATGAATACTCTATGCCTTTTACGGATATCATTGCTTTGCGTTTTAGGTGGTAGGCCTACGTAATTTAATGTGAAACCAAATCGGACGCAACACCAGCTGCTATCCTATGCATCAGGACAATGTAAAACAGAAATTACAATTAAGCACTCGCGGACTTGAGTGCCATAACGTGGTGACGGTAGTCACACATAAATATTTAACAAAATCGACGGAATAAAAGTCCGGACAGGCGCGTGCGAGTATAAAATGGTGCTTTTCTTCTGTTTTTATTTGGTTAATTATCTGTTCATACAGAGCTCCAAAAGACGAGGGAAGAAAGGCTTGGCTGTTCGAAATGTGGAGAAAAAAAACTTATCCATACCCTCGACGTGCTGTGCAGTGATCATTTTAGAGAGTAGTGTTTTAACGGGACATGGGCGAAGATGAAGCTTAGTAAAGGAGTAGCCAGAGTTCATTAACGTTTCCTTTTATCAACGTTTGCATTTGCCACATGATTCAATGTAAACAATTCGGTTGATGGCAAATAGTCAACCAGGGTACAATGAAGTGAGGAAACCAGAGAGTAATTTGATAACGTATACTGACATTCACCAACGTTTCATATGATGGTGATAACTTCCAAGCCTCTTCCAAGCCCTCTTATCAGACGGTCATTAAAAGCCTCTGTCACGTTAACTTAACTTTTCTGCTCGCACTTTCACGTTGTCACCGAGTCACGTTTCGATCTTCCCTATAATAAGTGTGCCGCTTTACATCCTCCAGAAAGCCCATATTTGGGGAGACAAAGTGTTGCTCTGCACAACGATACCAAAATAACACCGACTCGCACGCAAGTCTTTTTTGAAATATAATTTTAAAATGTACGCTCTTGGGCCAGATGCTTCACTTGACATATCTGGCTACTTGGGGGCTCTATAGCAGCAGAAACGAGAGAGGAAATTTATTAAATTGATGAATAAAAAAACGCCCCGAGTCGTGCTTGCCCGATCGGTCATGTCCTTACAAGTTTTACTTTCCCATCGGCGTTTTGAAGTTGCCCCTGGCATTTAGGCATCCGTTAATGTCGCACTCTGATTGGGTTTCTTCCCTAATGATGCTCTGCCAGGCCAGAACTGCAGAATGTTTAATATTGTGAGGCATTAACCTAACATGTCTGAAAAAAGTTCAGGGCTGCTTTCGTTCTGTGCTTTGTGTCACTGTCCATCTGCCTTCAGAAGCACCCTGCAATATGTTTAGAGGTGTTTGTGTGAATCTGATGACGACATCGCTCTACAATTTGGTAATTATCTGCTGCATTTGCAAGTAGTCTGACCAAAAATAAATATAAGGAGACCAGACTGGTCAGCAGCCATACAAGCCAACACCGCAACACTACCTCCACCATGCTTCAAAGACGAAGTAATGTGCTGAGGGACATGACCAGTTCTTTCTTTCGCCATATTTTTTCTCAATTAATCATTCTGGTACAAGTTAATCTTGGTCTTATCTGTCCACAGGACACTGTTTCAGAACTGCATAGGCTTTTTTTATAACCCAGCTTGGAAAAAGTGCTACCCCAATTCCAAACAAGTTGGGATGCCGTGTAAAACGTAAATAAAAACAGAATGCTAGGATTGAAAATCTCATAAACCCACATTTTATTCACAACAGAACATTGACAACATATCAGATGTTGAAAGTGAGACATTTAACCTTTTCCTGAAAAATATTAGCACATTTTGAATTTGATGGCAGCAACACATCTCAAAAAAGTTGGGACAGGGACATGTTTACCACTGTGTAGCATCCCCTCTTCTTTTAACAACAGTCTGTAAATGTCTGGGAAGCGAAGAGACCAAGTGCTAGAGTTTTGGTAGAGGAATGTCCCATTCATCTTTGATGTCTAGCTGCTCAATAGTCCTGGGTCTTTTTTGACAGATTTATCATTTTATGATGCATCAAAAGTTTTCTATTGGAGACAGGTCTGGACTGCAGGCAGGCCAGTTCAGCACCCAGACTCTTCAACTGTGAAGCCAACATCGTGATGGATGCAGTATGTGGTTTAACATGGTCATACTGAAATATGCAAGGGCTTCTCTGAAAGAGACATTGTCTGGATGGGAGCATATGTTGTTGTAAAACCTGTATATATCTTTCAGCATTGATAGCGCCTTTCCAGATCTGTAAGTTGCCTACGCAACAGGCTCTATGCAACCCCATACTAAGAGTTATACGCACATCACGTTTAGGTGCAAGGCTATCAAATAAAACGCATCAAATGGAGAAAGCAAAAGACGCCTGCAAACTTACTCCAAGCCACCAAGAAAATCTTTATTAATTAAAATAGGATAACATTGCGATCCAACTTGGATCTTCGTCTGGTAATGCATGACCATTCTTGGTGGCTTGGAGTAAGTGTGCAGGGGTCTTTTCCTTTCTCTAATGCAACCCCATATCACCAGAGATGCAGAGATGCTTTTGAACTGCGCATTGGTAACAAGCTGTATGGTCTCTCTCCTTTTTAGTCTGCGTGACACGGCATCCGTGGTTTCCATAAAGAATTTCAAATTTTGATTCATCTGACCACAAAGCAGTTTTCCATTTTGCCTCAGTCCATTTTAAATGAGCTTTGGCCCAGAGAGGACAGCAGTGTTTCTGGATTGTATTCACACATGGCTTCTTCTTTGCATGATACAGCTTTAACTTGCATTTGTGGATTGCACAGCAAACTGTGGTCACAGACAATGGTTTCTGGAATTGTTCCTGAGCCCTTGCAGTGAATTCCAGTGCAGAATTACGCCCCTTTTTAATGCAGTGCCGTCTGAGGGCCCGAATATCACGAGCATCCAATATTGACCATTGGCCTTTTCCCTTGCGCACAGAAATTTCTCCAGATTTTCGGAATCTTTTGAACATTTACTGTAGATGGTGGGATATTCATAGTCTCAGCAATTTTACACTGAGGAATATTTTTCTGAAATTGTTCCACAATTTTTAGATTCAGTTTTTCACAGATTGGTGAACCTCTGCCCATCTTTACTTCGGAGAGACTCAGCCTCTCTAAAATGCTCTTTTTATACCCAGTCATGTTACTGGCCTGTTGTCAATGAACTCAATTAGTTGCAAATTGCTCCTCTAGCTGTTTTTTATGAGTACTACTTACTTTTCCAGCCTTTCACTGCCCCTGTCCCAACTTTTCTAATTGTGTTCCAGCCATCAAAATGAGCTAATCATTTTTAAAAAATCATTCAAAATGAGCTAATATTTTACATGAAATGGTAAAATGTCTCATTTTAAACATCTGATATGTTCTATTGTGAAAAAATGTGGGTTCAAGATCTGCAAATTATTGCTTTTGGTTTTTATTTACATTTTGCGGGCCATCCCAACATTTTTGGAACTGGAATTGTAAATAAAATTCAGACAGTATGGAAAATTCGCAAACCAAAATTAGAGATTGCTTAATTTAGTTCAACTTGTAATTCATTGCAGAGAGTATGAAGAAAAGATATTAATTGTTTTGTCTCGTCATGTTTGTTTTATTTGTAAATATGCAGGTATTCCTGCCATTCAAGCCTGTAAACATTCCAAAAAAGTTGGGTAGGGGGGAATTTTGGTCTAGAAATGAGGTAGAAAAAATTTGAATAATGACGTGATTTGAAACTGCTGATGTCAGCAGGAGACCGAAGTCATGATCAAAAGCAGCATCCAGGAAAGGGCTAGTCCTGCAAAGATGGGCCAGGGATTGTCATTTTGTAAACGAATGCATACGAAAATCACAAAAATGTTAAAAACAACGTTCCTCAAAGAAAGATGGGACAGAATTTGAATATTTCACCATCTAAATTTATAATGTAACTAGAAGATTCAAGGAAACTGGAGGAAATTCTGTCCATAAAGGGCAAGAGTGCAAATTTAAGCTGAATGCCTATAATCTCTGATCACTCAAACGAAACAGCCTAAACAACCATAATTCATGATTAAGTGAAATAACCACTTGGGCTCCGGATTACTTTGGCCAACCTTTCAAATACTACAATAATTTGTTACATCCAAAAATGCCAATTAAACCTTTTCTGCACTTCACTGTGCATAAGGTCTTATATTGTTGGTGTCCAGAGGCACTATCGATGCTGCCATAGGAGAGGGTGAGGGGGTTAGACTGGCCTGGCTGCAGTCTCGACTTATATGCAATTCAAAGTGTAGCCCATTTTGAAATGTAAAATGCCACAACAAACACCCCGTACTGTTGCACACCTTCAGACACATTTGCAAGAAGAATGGGACAAAATTACAACTCAAACACTTGTCTTCACTCCCTGAATATTCATCAGTTATTTTGAAAAAGAATGGCAGTATTACAAGGTGATGAGTACATTTCTGTCACAACTTTTTGAAAATATATGTTTCAAGAGTCAAAATTAAATTTTCAAAGATCAAATTTATAATATGAAACATCAAATAATGTGCTGTTGTATTGCTTTCAACATGATAGAAGTCTTGGAATTTACAAATCGCTGATCTCAGTGCTTTTTATTTTAATTTAGTATACCACGCCAACTTGATGGGATGATTTGGACCTGTTTTTGTTATATGACAAAGTCTAATCCAATCCTGTTTTTGAGGCATATACATCTTGTAGTAAAGCCTCTGTACTTCTCTTGGTTGTTGACACAGATGTACTCACCTCTAGGAGAGTGTTCACCGAAGTTCTCATCTGTGGAGGTTTTGGTTTTTTGGCGTTCTTGAGTATTGTGTTTCTTTCCTGTTTAAGAATGTGCCAAATAGTTGATTTTTCCTGGCTAATGTCTTTACACTATTCGGTAAAGCTTTTTATAGCCCAATGACCACTTGCTTCACTCGTAAAGACAGGCTTTTGGAGTTTATATCGAGCAAGATTGCAAATCCAACTGCAAAAACTGAAATCAACAGCAGATCATTTATCTGCTAACATATAATTAAATATGGGAATAACACACCTGGCCATATGTGCAGCCATCTGCTTTATAACTTTTGGTCCCATAAGAGGTGGGAGGCACAAATAAAAAGTCTCATAATTCCTTCACCTTTCACCCAATTTCGAGGCAAATACCTGCAAAGCAAAGATATAAGTCTGCCCTTTGAGCTCATTATTTCATTTACATTCCAATATGCTGTGGTAGGCAACTAAATAAATATATTCATCATTGGCCAAATATTTATGGGTTGACAATATATACACAAACACTCAGTTAGTAAGTGGACCCAGTCTGACCAGAAAGGACTAATATTCTTTTACAGTCACAAGTGGCTACCCACAGAGTCAAAAGCCTTCCAGAACCCACATCAATGCAGTAGCACCATACTGGGGATCATGTAAGTTTCAAGGGGTGGCTTGTTTCTTTACTACCTCAAAAATGAAAGAAAATTACAGAAACCTGCTTTGTATTAGTATTTGCTTTGATTTCAAGATCGGTATAATGCATTAACCCATGTAAAACTGTACCTTTATTGACATAAGCTTTGATGCCACACGAAAATAAGAATTTCAAGACAATGACAAACAAGTTTAAATGCAGTGCTTTGTTTTGTAAAATGTATGCCTGGTTTTAATAATAAGAAAACAAAAGCGAAAAACAGAACAGTAAAAAGCGTGCAGTTTTTCCACGCATGAGAGAGACGAAACCACAGAAGCCCCGTGTTCAACAAGTGGCAGAAGGTTGCCTGACACAGACGACTCAACCAGTTCAAACCTGACTTTTTCACATTACAGAAAAAATAAAAACAATGACATAAGCCTAGCAACAAGCACTGACGAATCAGAAGGCAGAATAACAGAAAAACGGTCCAACCCCTTTTTTGTTCTCCCTGTACTCTGGAAAGCTGTTACAGCACAAACATGCCTCGCGATGAATATCTTCATACTGTAATGCAGGAGGCAAATGACAGCAAAAACTTCAGGACTTCAGGAACTGCTTTAAAAACACTCATTCTGTAGCCATAATTAGGAAGCCCATTTTTGTTTTGAACTTCAAACACCAAATTATGCATTAAACTTGGGCTAAGAAAACAGCCACATACTTTCCCACAGGGAGAGCATATCCAGCATTATTCTATTATATTTGTATTTTCTCTACATTATTATAGCAAATGGATTTCATATTTGAAATGCTACTGTATAAAAAAGCGGGAACATGAGGGAAATCTAATGATCCCATACGTTTAAATCGTGCCCCAACAGAGTTGTCCCCAATTCTACAAAATGACAGTGGTGATCCAAAGTAAAGTCTCTGACTGGAAAGTAGTTTTCAGTGGAGAGCAACATAAGCCAGGCAGCTTGTGGCCTTTCAGTGAAAAGACTACATATGCAGGGGGGTCATGTTCAGCAGCTCCTTGGCCGTCTCTCACTTACAACTCATTTCATGGGCCGAATCTTGCACTGTAGCATTGTGTTATACGGACTGGTCCTCCACAAAAATGACACAACCAGAGGGCACAGAACATGAAATTCAAGTTCAATGGAACACCTCCAGCTAACAGACACTGCTTAATATGACTCACTTAAGACGCTTCCTAGGGGCCGTATTCAAATGAAGACTCAAGTCACCTGTGGCCAAAATCTGCGCTCGACCCACCTTGCATCCAACCCTCCTCAGAAACTGAGCTTGTTCTGACCAGCTGTGGATGCGACCTTAGTTCTGGTCTGATCTGTTTCAGCACGGAGAACTTCCTGTAGAACAGCCCCCCCCCCCAAAGCCAGCCAACGCAAAACCCACTTTTCACACTTCAGAATCACAGAAACCTAAAATAGGTTAAAACACTGAAAAAAATACCACATTGTGAAAAGAGAACAAAAACTATCACACTCAAAGGCCTTTTCCCTGGCTGCCGATGTGGAAAAGGCTCAAACTGCCAGAGCTTTCCAGGCGTATGCTCCCAGAAGTTTTCCGCATGTGAGGAAACGCTGGTTTCCCCAGGAAGTTAATCCAGAGCGAGGGGCTCACAGCTGTCACAATAGGGTACCCTGAATAATTCGATTGAGAAATAAAACCATCGCATGGTGTTATTGCATTGCTAACTATAGACATTCTCAACAAAAAAGTCGGCCGTGAAATTTCTGAGCTCCCAATTCTTTTTTCCAGCAAGTCAACCAAGAGGCCTTACGATTTCATTGAACATCCAGGGGGTGAAACATAGGGATTCATGGACAGATGTTGCCTGAAAGACACAAATTTGACTGCTTTGCTGATTGGTTAGGGATGGAAGAACATCCCCCAGTACTAGAAACTACCTTCTGATAACTGGGTTTGGGTCTCATCTTTCACTGGGTTACCCCCATATTGCCACCACATGGCAGGCAGCAAGTGCCCCTGGTGAGATCTCTCAGCAATGTGTAGTGACTTATCACAGATTCAGGAAGCCAGTCCATACCGGCCCTGTGCCTGCTCCAGCTGATCCGGCTAGAATCTGGCCTGCAGTCTCCTGCTATCTGGGTAAGGTGGTTTACTAACTGCAGTCAACAGCACAATATACAGCATGCAATACATGATGAAATGTGTTTGTATGTGGTGTCTTCCATGAGTTCTGTCCTAAACCAGAAAATCCTGCAAGAGAATATTCACCTCTGAATGGCTCAAAAGAAACAAAATTAAAATCATGGAATGAACTTGTCAAAATCCTGACATGAATTCAACTAAGAAGCTGTGATAGACCCTAAAATGGCATCTCAAAAAGCAATTTGAAAAAGAATTGCATAAATGACTGCACAGCAATGTGAAACATAACGCGTTGCTAAATACCCCTCGGCCTGGGCGAGATTTCCTGCCTCAAGGTCACAGCGCTAAGGTCAAAAGTGAAATCCAGCAAAAACATGACCTTGCACATCCATGTGTCACAGTGAGTTACCATACCAAATTTGGTGAAGCTGCGAAAATTAGTTGCAGAGTACGTGACCCGGGCAAGATTTCTAAGGTGAAGGTCAAAGCACTAAGGTCAAAGGTGAAATCCAGCAAAAAACCTGACGTTATACATCTATGGGACACAGTGAGTTACCATACCAAATTTGGTGAAGCTGTGAGGATTAATTGCCGAGTACTGACCCGGACAATATTTCCAGGGTCATGGTCACAGCGCTAAGGTCAAAGGTCAAATCTAGCAAAAAACCTGACATTGCACATCTATGGGTCATAATGAGATTTCATGCCAAAATTGGTGAAGCTGCAATAATTAGTTGCCGAGTACGGACCCAGACAAGATTTACAGGGTCAAGGTCACAGAGCTCAGGTCAAAGGTCAAATCCTGCTAAAAAAAACCTGAGGTTGCACATCTATGGGTCATAGAGAGTTATCATACTAAATTTGGTGAAGCTGCGATCATTAATTGCTGAGTACTGGCCTGGACAATGTCACCCGGACAAGATTTCCAGGGTCAAGGTCACAGCGCTCAGGTCAAAGGTCAAATCTAGCAAAAAACCTGACGTTGCACATCTATGGGTCATAGTGAGTTACCATAACAAATTTGGTGAAGCAGCGATCATTACTCGCATACTTTACATTACATTACATTTACATTACATTACATACATTACTTACATAACATAACATGAATGGCGAGAACAGGCCGTTCAGCACAACTACACTAGCCAGTTTCTTTGTACTGTTGTGAATATATCCTTTCAGATACTCAATGGTATCTAGCTTTAAGTCAAGCCCACACTTGAAAACCCCCATGGTCTCTGCCTCAATAATATGATCAGGCAAGCTATTCCACATTTAAATTACTCTTTGGGTGAAGAAATATTTCCGAACATCAGTGCAAAATTTATCTTTGGTCAACTTCCATTTGTGACCCTGAGTTCTACTCACAACACTTGGTCGAAGGAATCCTACATAATTCACAATGTTAATCCCTTTAACATATTTAAAGACCTCAATCAAATCACCCCTTAGTCTCCTTTTCCTGAGACTAAAGAGATTAAGGATCTTCCAGCCTCTTCTCATAGCTTTCATCTTTTATACCTGGAATTAGCGTAGTGGCTCTTCTCTGAACTTTCTCTAGAGCCTCTATATCTTTCTCAAAGTATGGTCCCCAGAACTGTACACAAATCTCCAGATGTGGTCTGATGAGTGTGTTGTACAAAAGAAGCACCACCGCCTTAGATTTGTACTCAATACTTTTTTGGCAATGTATCCCAGCATCCGATTGGCTTTTTTAACTGCTACGGCACAATGACTAGAGCTTTTAAGGGTTTGGTCAACAATCACTCCCAGATCTTTCTCGTGTGGAGCACATTCCAGTTTTAAACCTCCCATGAAGTAATCCCGTCTAATGTTTTTATTACCAACATGTACAACTTTACATTTCGCTACATTAAATTTCATACGTTATATGATTTAATACATTATGTTGTGATTGAGCATGAAATATTTAAAGTATTAGTTTCTTTATATTATAAGGATGTATGTTGTCATGTGACTTTGCTCAAGATTGATAGTCACAAAGATATTTATGTTTTGTGATGTGATGAACTTAAAATCTGTTGCCTCAAAGACAATATAATTTTCAAAATATACACAACAGATTTATTTTACAAGTTTGTGTTATGTGATGAACTTAAAATCAGTTACCTCAAAAACAATATCGTTTTCAAAATATGTACAGTATAACTGATTTATTTCAGAAAGTTGTGTTTTGTGATGTACAAGAAATCTGTTTCCGCAAAGACAATATAGTTTTCAAATCAGTAACTGTTTTGTTCGACAAAGAAAATGTAGTTTTGAAACAAGTGTTTGCCACTGACATGGCAATATCCCTCGCCTCCTCAATTTTGTGTGTCCCCCTGGACTCCTGCTTCTCATTCATTGGAGCTCTCAGGGGTTGACAGCTATGCATCACAGAGTAGAAAATAAAATCCAACTGGCTGTGGCTGCATACAGATATCAATTAATGTTTCGCAAGACAAACATAGATGAGCGTGTGTAGCTGAAGAAAATATAAAAAAGCTGGTCCATGTAAGTGAAATTAATCCTGATGCGCTGAATATTCCTAACTTTGAAGTTATAAACAGCACAGTACATCACCATTCATCAGAACGATAAAAAGTGTAATGCAGCGTTTGCATTCCAAGAGGAAATGTAGCATTACCAAAGGAAACACCATTCTTCAAAGGATTCAGATATAATTTGGCCGGAAATACTGAATTTAGTTTTTTTTTTGTTCCAAAAAGTATATGTTCCACTCTATAAAAATACATATTTCAACAGAAATTTGTGAGAAAAGTTTTGAAGGTCTGTGTCCCCATTTTCATGGAATGAACCAGGTAAGAGATTTAAATGATTACTCCCACAGGTATGATGTACCCTAAGCCCCATGGGAAATTTCCCAGTGTCCATTTCCTCATCAATACCAGATGACCTCCTGCAATCCTCACAAAGCAGGCTTGCAGAACCTAATCCCTCCAGCTATGGACAAACAGAATGGTGGTTGTTAATATTTAATAGTTTATGAAACTCCGCTAGGTTGACCGAAATGAAATCTGTTCTACCTCATCCTGTTGTTGGTACATTTCCATGTGAAAAAAGCACATCACACAATGCAAGCAATTGAGGAGCACTATTGGTCATTGTAGGTACAAACTGTTTAGGATAACCTCCTTTAGGGAGACATAGTGTTCATACTCACATTACACTCACCATTCTGCACGCGTTGACGTTACGGTCAGCACACAATCAATAAAGATGTACTCAATTACATTTAAACAAGCAAGCACACCGACATACAAACACAAATGCACCCACCTAACACAAATATACAGCTAAACTGACTTTCTTTAGTGCCAATTTCCAACAAACACATGAACATCACCGATGAAAAATGTGACTACTAAATACATCCACTGGAAGTGAGCAGTGAGCATTGACAGCAAAAAACATTTCTGTTGCAAATTAACTCAACCATGAAACGGTTAAATCTATACCCTCCATTCTTTTTTTTAAGAAGGAAGGGTATTGCTCCAGGAAAGTGCTCTGAAACAAGATGCCGAGATTCGGTTAAATAATAACAGGTCCATAAATTCTTACACGTGCAACGAGGAAATTCACTTCTATTGCTAAACGGGAAGCTCAGTCCCAGCTAAGGCGGAAGTGGTTTTCCATTGTAGGCTGGATAACTTATTATGGCCCATCGAGGGACCAAGAGTTAATAACAGGCACAAGTTTCAGCCCCAGACCAAATGAGATCAGCCCATCTGGAGTCAGGGATTACGTCCACGCACCAGAACCATTGCAGACTGATGGGTTTAACCATCATACACTGCCTGGCGAAAAAAAAAAAATCATTATTGAGATTAAATTAAGCAAATACTTCAAAATAAATCATTTTTGCATTGAAAAAAATGGTTTAGCTGGCGACAGTTCTTTTAACCGTAATTGATGCAGTGCATAGCTTGTCATTTCTTGAACAACCATGTCAGAAGAGGTATCCCATCTTCATAGAAAGATCGAAAGAGAGTTTCAAGAGGGGCCAATTATTGGCCTGCATCAAACAAAAAAATGTGATTTGCAGGCCCTGACATATTGAATGATAGGTGAAGGTGGACAAAGTTTAGAAGGTCAAGGTCACTGAGCAAAGGTCAAAGGTCAATGGGGTACGAAACCTCAAAGAGGCACGGCTACCCACCAAGGTGAGTCCACAAATTCAAAATGAGTTCCTAACCCAAGCGGTTACAGAGAAATGGCCTGAGCAATGGCTGGATGCCCGGACGCCCGCCTGTGAAGGGTATGACAATACCCTCTGCCCCTTAGTCGGGGCTGAGGGGTAAAAATTATGTTAAGAGACTGCTAAAATCACTGAAATTATGTTAAGAACTGTCCAACGCATTATTAAATCCTGAAGGATAAGTGATGAACCATCAACTTTTTGGCAGAAATGACCAGAGATCACTAAATGCTCAGTGAAGTCTCTCTACTCAAGGCCATGTTTAATTGCCAAAGGAAGAGCATTTCCATATGCACAATGCAACAAGAACTTCAAGGATAAGGTCTTAACAGCTGCGTGGCGACTAGGAAGTCACTCCTTGTTAGTGAGGCTAACTGGGGAGAAAATGACTTCTGGTTCCTAGGGAGCATGAAGACTGGTCTGTGAAGCAATGAAGAGAAGTTACGCGGCCTGATGAGTCTAGATTTACCCGATTCCAGAGCGATGGGCCTGTCAGGGCAAGAGAGAAAGCCCATGAAGCGATGCTCCCTTCATGCACACGTCATAATCTGGGGTTGCTTCAACTGGTCAGGTTTTAGCACTGCAACATTATGCAGCAGTTGCAATGAAGAATCTGTGCCATGATCAAAGCTAAATGGGGGTCCAACAAAATATTAGAGCATGCAACATTTTTTTTTTTTTGGTCAGGCAGTACCTGTATAGTAACCCAGTTATGAGGTCAAAAGGCCAGATTAATCAGAGGAGGTTGTTCATACATCATGAACTCATGCAGCTGCTTAAAATCTCATTTTTTTTTAAATAAAAAAAAGGTGGGATACTGTGTAGAATGCAAATAAAAACAGAATGCAATGATTTGAAAATCATTTCAATTCTATATTTAATTTAAAACGGCACAAAGACAACAAATCAGATTTTGAAACTGAGAAATCTTCTTCTTTTTTTTTTTTAAATGCGCGCTCATTTTGAATGTGACACCAACAACATATTTGAAAAAGTTGGGACAAAGGCAAGCTTACCAGTGTTTTTTCACCTCTTCTTTTAACAGTACTTTGTCACTATTTTGTAACTGAGGAGAGCAGGAGACTTTGCGGCTTCCTGTGTCATATTTCTGTTTCAGAACACACATTTTTGCTGGTTGATCGGTCTGGACTGCAGGCCAGCCAATTTTGCACCCAGACTTTTTTTTTGCCAGGGCGCCATGTTGTAATACGTGCAGATCGTGGTTTGGCATCGTCTTGCTGAAATAAGCAAGGCCTTCTTAGAAAAAAGACATCTGGATGGCAACATATGTCGCTCCAAAACTTGTATATCTTGTTCAGAATTAACAGTGTCTTCATAAACGTGCAATTCACCTATGCCATGTGCCCCAATGCAGGCCCATACCATCACAGATCAGAGCTTTTGAACTAAGCACTGATAACAAGCTGGATAGTTCCTCTCTTCTTTAGTCCAGAAGACATGGCGTCTATGATTTCCAAAAATAATTTCATGTTTTGATTGGTCAGACCAAAGGAGTTTTCCACGTTGCTTTAGTCCATGTATAAGCTCGCGCCCAGAAAAGGCAGCGGTGTTTGTGGATCTTGTTCATACATGGATTTATCTTTGCATGGTAGAGTTCTAACTTTCAATTGTGGGAGTAGTGATGAACTGTGTGCACAAGCAATGTTTTTCAGAAGTCTGCCTGGGTTCATGCAATGATTTCTTTGACAGAATACAGTCTCTTTTTAATGCAGTGCTCCCTGAGGGCCAGCAGATCACAGCCATTTAATTTTGGTTTTCAGCCTTGTCCCTTGCATACAAAGACATTGAAGGATTATCTTAATTTTAAATGAAATATTGAGCCATTGATGACGAAGTCCCCAAATTCTTTGTAATTTTACATTCAGACACATTATTATTAAATAGTTGAACTATAGTATTTGCCCATGAAGTCTTTCACAAAGTGGTGAAGCCCTTGCCATCTTTATATGTGAAAGACTCATCCTCTCTGGGACCCTCTTTTTATATCCAATCAAGTAACTGACCTGCTGCCAATCAACATATTTAGCCATGAGATGTTTCACCAGGTGTATTTTTTAAGCATCATGCAACTTTTCTAATCTTAAGCTGACCGATCCCAACTTTATTGAAATGTGTTGAAGGCATCAAATTTAACATGAGCAGATATTTATCAAAAAAAAAAAAAAAATCTCAATTACAATATTTGATGTTATCTTTGTACTATTTTCAATTGAATATAGAATTTTACAGATTTGCAAATCATTTTCTCTTTTTACTTCTATATAACATAGCGCTGCAACTTTTTGGGAAATGGGGTTATTTCACTCGATGTCACATCCATTATTCAACATCCTTTATTATCACATAACTGTATTAATTTTCCCGTAGCCCATCCAATGGCATACGTTTTATGTTACCCCAGGATAATATCATTTCTGTGAAAATATCATTGGCTGAGAGCGGGGGGGAATATATATCGGTTTGCATTACGTCACGCTGATAGTATTTAGTCAAACTGAATATCAAGTGTAACGTTGGCAAAATCGGTATGGTTCAGCCCTGTGGCAAGCACGCTATGTTCCACTCACAAAACCAAGTTCACGTTACTTAGCTAGCTAGGCAGTGTGTATGCCATACATTTGCCATACGTGTATGCCATAACCATTATGTAACATTAGTTTGTTAGCAAACAATAGCTAGCTACTCACTTAACTGAATTTACGAACTGTTACTGGTTAAGCCGCGAATGTACTTTGTTAGCTGACTGATGGAGTTAGCTCTGTGCTACAAAACAATAGGTGCCAAGAAAAATTACTTTTGTTTTCTATTAAATTGTGCAATTCCATTATGTGATAAACAAAATCTTATACTCTTGGTCGTGTCCACAGAAGGTTATGAAACTCATTGAGTAAATTTTGGGTTTGTTGCTAGCTTTACGCAAAATTTACACAACTTGTTTGATAACTTTCAAATGACATGCCCACTCGTGTAAGATCCTCTATTCAGTAGTATATTAACAAAGTCAGTGGCCAGTCTGAACTGAAACAAGTTCTTATGCTCTCCTAGTGACAGTACGAGTTTACTCAGGAGCACCAATTTCCTTTGACAGATCAAAAATATACAGGTTACACTAATTGGAAAAACATTACTCACTGGCAAGAAGGTGAATGCAAATGTGCACAAGCCCTGCAATGAACCAGCAAACTGTCATGGTGTATTCCTGTTTTTTTCTCAATGGATGCTGAGATAGGCTAGGCTCTATTCCTCCCCCAAAACTCTGTTCCCCCATATTCCAGACAAGGAAAACACAAGTGGGATAATACAACCCCAATTCCGAAATAGTTGGGACAAAGTGCAAATTGTGAATAAAATCAAAACGCAATGACTTTCAAATCACACCATCCAGTATTCTACTCACAAAAGAACAGAGATAACATAGGAAATGTTGAAACGGAGAAATTTTACAATTTCATCCATAAAATGAGCTCGTTTCAAATTTGATGGCTGCTACAGGTCTCAAAAAAGTTGGGACAAGGGGCCTGTTTACCATGGTGTAGCATCCCCTCTTCTTTTTAACAGAGTGCAGGCGTCAGGGCATTGAGGAGACAAGTTTCTTGAGTTCAGCCATTGGAATTTGATGCCACTCTTGTTTAATACTGGCTTCCAGCTGCTGGAGAGTTTTGGTCTCCTTTGACGGACCTTTCGTTTAATTATTCGCCAAATGTTCTCAATCGGTAAAAGATCAAGACTGCAGGCAGGCCAGTTCAGCACACGGACTCTTCTACCACAAAGTCATGTTGTTGTAATAGCTGCAGTATGTGGTTTTGCATTGCCTTGTGAAATGCACAAGGCCTTTCCTGGAATAGATATCGTCTGGAGGGGAGCATATGTTGCTCTAAAACCTTTATATACCTTTCAGCATTCATGGTGCTTTTTAAAACATGCATGTGTCCCACACCATATGCACGAATGCATCCCCATACCATCAGAGATGCTGGCTTTTGAACTGAACGCTGATAACAGGAGGGGTGGTCTTTCTCCTCTTTAGCCCGGAGGACATGACGCCCATAATTTCCTACAAGAATGTCAGATTTGGACTAGTCTGACCACCGGACACTTTCTTACAGTCCATTTTAAATGAGCCTTGGCCCACAGAATACGGCTCAGCTTCTGGTTCATGCTCAACAATGGCTTCCTTTTTTGCATGAGAGTGTTTTAGGTGGCATTACGGACAGGGGTTTCTTGAAGTATTCCTGGGCCCATTTAGTGAAGTCGATGAGACACTCGGCCTGTCTAAGACATACTTTTTATAGCCAATCATGTTACACACCTGATGCCAGTTAGCTTAATTACTTGATAAATGTTCTTTCAGCTGATTCTCTTATATTGCTTTTTCAGCCCATTTTTTGCCTGTCATTGCATTTTGATTTCATTCACAATTTACACTTTGTCCCAACTTTTTCAGAACTGGGGTTGTAGATGGATGCAGGAATGGATGGATTCCATATAAAAACTGGAAAAAGAGGTAATTTCCTATAGGCTCACAAAAACAGACAAGCAGTGGGAATTCATAGGCTCTGCAAAATGAAAGGTTAAGGTTTTTTTGTAAAGACACCAAGCAACACATTATGAAAGTCAACATGACTGAATGGTGATCACAGCAAGGTTTTTGCCCATCACATTACGAGTCCCTTCAGTGACATAATGACAAAAAACAAAGGTACCTTGCTGCTGCAAGGAATAGTGGAACCGCGTTATCTCCTTTCTTTTTGTAGAGGATGGCCCAGTGTTCCCTATGCTAAAGGAGATAGGTAACGAAGCAGTGATGCACCTTTCCTTAGCATTTAGAGACTGCAAACAGCACTTGGCATGGCTGCTACGGAAAAATTTCTGGGTCATTTTTAAGTTAGAGACTTTTCTAAGCAAAGAAGACCATTCAGTGCAACCCAGATCTAGTCTTTGGCTGGGTCATCTCTTTACAGCTATCAGATAGAAGGCAGGCGTCCTTGGGAGGTTTCTAAGCCTGGCGGGGAGCCTTATCTCAAACTGCACCAGTCGGACCAAAACACTCATTCAGACAATGTGCAGCAGCTTTCGTTAATCTGCCAAATGCTTTCCACGATGATATGCACACTGTGACCAGCTCCAGCCTACGTTATCATACATTATGTGTTGCAGTTGGGTATACAAGTGTCTCCATATATTCATACAATGCCCTTAATTCTGTAATGTAATTTGGTGACCTGTGCATGCCTGACGCATCATTGCATCTCCCCGACGACGATAGTCAGGAGGTACTATGGTTTAGTTCCGGGGCCGCAGCCGCTGCAGAGATTTTATGTTCCGGGCTCTGAAAGCCACAATTATTACAGGAATGTTTTCAAATTTTACACAGGCGAAGATATATATACCGTACAGGCCAGCTGCCGAATTCTCACGAGACGTGTCATGCATCTCTCGTGATAACCTCCTCTTTATGTCGCGTGCTATTATCAACCTCTTACTCTGCTGAGACAAGCTTCGCAGTCGGCGGGCCGCCGAACCTACACACGCATGCCTAGAGTCTGCCAAATGCGCGACGTAATGTAGTCCGAATTAGGCCTATGCACAGTTGTTACAGAGAATTCCTTTGCATTTTTGGATTTAATAGATATAATACGTCGTTGCGTTGCTGTTGCTAATCACTAATCTGTGAAAACCGATTGTGGGCTGAAGAAGAGCATACGATATCCAGCCGCGGATGAAGAATCGCTTTGAAAATCTTAGTATACATGTACCGCTGGTCTGAGTAAAACATAATGTGCTTCAAACACGTAGATTGTAATTTTGCATTTATTTCAGCCTGTTTACACAGCTCTGCGACCTCCCGAAGACCATGCCAATCACCCCGATCTGAAAAAGCTATCAAATCGGGGCATTATCGTCGTAAAAATCCAGCAATTTGGGAAATTAAAGACTGCATCACGACTGTACTGTGATGCTTCTACGTCAAAAGCGCTGCTGACTCGCTGCCACTACGATTACGCCCAGACCAATACAAACCAAGCGGTCGTTTCTACTACACTGCCGCCGCGATGTGCAGGACAATACTACGTTGTTACACAGACTTAGAAGACTGTAGGAGGATGTCGCTACACTGTTGCTGACCATATTACGCTTCCAGTACTATTTGTGGTGACGTCTATGTAATTGAAATTACTGTATGCATTACATTTCTTTGTAGTATCGCATAGGCCTACTTGCTCAACTGATTTTGTGATGCGTAAGTTAAATACAGTGAGTGAAGAAAATACAGTAAGCAAAAGTCATTGTACTTATTATTTAATCTATGCAATTATTTTGTGCATGAATGAAGTTGTAATAATGTCCTCTTTCTTCAATTGAATATTGGTTCCTACTTACAATGGGAACAAACAAAGAAAAGTTTGATGAAATGCGTGTAAATGTGCACGCGCTAAGCACAGGCCGCTGTAATGATTTTATACATGAATACCTGCATTCAGTGCCTCCCTTCCAGTTTCGGTTTAAGTGAGTCCTCTCAAACCACTCAAAGTAAAATACCAGAGGCCAGTCTAATTGACTTCAGTGCAATGAAGAAAACACCCTACCTTCCCTCTAACACCCACAATTCTCCGTGCCTCCGCCCCTACCCCCTCCCCCCCCTTCTCATGTCTCTGCTCTTGCCCCCTTTCTACCCCAAACCTCCACTCCACCAAATCGTACTTTTCCAGGCCCTGTTAAGGAGGATTTTATCCTCTCACAGAAATAATTATACTGGAGCAGCCAGGACACCAAAGTCAACAGGTCCGTTATTTTAGCAGTATGTGGAGCCTTGAGGTTAAAAACAGAGCAATAAAACAAGACTCCCAAGGATGTGTCATCAAAACATTGTTTATTTTCCACCTACAGGTGGAACAGGCGTGCATCTTGCAATATGCTGAGGATGGATCTCAGGATCCATTGGTGATGAGAACAGACCCAAAGCATCCACAGTGACATGAAAACACAAATACTTCAAAGACGTCAACTCTTTTCATTGACGTTTTGTTCCATGGGCATGCCAGCAAAACATTATGCAAACAGTTCCACTACTGCCATTCAGCGAAACCTAAAATGTCAACTCAAAACACTCCAAGTTGCTTCTGATCAAAGCTAAGCGCATCACAATAATTGTGCAATTTCCATAACTGGAGCCACTGTGACTAGTGCAGATTAAACATTAGTCGAGATTAAATCACCCACTCTAAAAAGGAATCTAACCGCATTCTTTTGCAAGGTACACTTCCTCAGAGGGCAACACAAAATTTGCCGCTATCAGGGTTAGCTTGAACATAAACGATATGACAGCTATTATAATGGAACTAAAAACAACCCTCAAACAAAACCGGTCAATCCTGGTTTTGCCAGACCCCGCTGCAACCGTGCGTCAAAGTCCATGTATGTAATATGCACATGGCATTATCATTATTAAAGATATTAAACATTATTAGTGTTAAATACCTCTCATATGAAACCTGCCCCGAGTTCTTCAATGAATTAGAAGGCAGGTAAAATAGATCGCAACTCTGCTTTACTTCCAAAAGTGAATGATTATAATCTCACAACCAGAATAGAAACCATAATTGCAATTACATCAAAAGTAATACATTCATTGCACCTTCCAAATAGAGAATGAATATGTTTAGAAATGCTTGTAGAATAAAAACTGGTCTTTCTCAGAGATGCATCCGCCCTAATTAAACTACACAGAATAAAAACATGCCAGTATCTTATGTTTGGTCCAAAGACTGCATTGCAATAGTCAGCGTGCTGTTAAATTAACACCCAGAAGAGTTCAAACAGGTTTTCAAAAGCTTTCAGTTATTTTTCACAGTCCTTAAGCTTTTACCTACTGCTCTGAGGAACAACCACAGCTTTGCAAGATTTTAAAAAATCTTATCAGCCGCAATGTTAAATATAAATCACATCATTGGTTATGAATATGACAGCAGCATTTTTCTTTGTTTTCCACAATCAGAAGTCACTTAATCTACTTGAAGAAATTTTGTAGTTATGCTAAAATCTTCCTCAAGAGCAAGATGGGCCATAACTCTTAAACAATAGACACTATTCAACCAAAATCATTCTGAATAAGGTATACATTACAAATTATAAGCAGTGACATATGTAGAAAATGGGCAACAGGTAGGCCTGAAAAATTGCGGATGAACTTGTTCAGCCCTCCAGGGGGAGGGGTCCGTGGGTCCTCCCTGCACACAAAAATGTGGAAGGTTAGGGTGTCTCTATTCATAAAAAATATTGCATCTTCAAGGCATTGCTTTAAAAAAAAAAAAAAGACATTTGAGCCACTGTGCTGAACGCCATAAGATTTGGTCGACACTAAAGAAACTGGCACACTGAACATGCCAGTGTTCAACATACCTATGCGCCAACCAGTGTTCAACATACCAATGCGCCAACCAGTGTTCAACTTACCTATGTGCCAACCAGTGTTCAACATACCTATGCACCAACCACTGTTCAACATACCTATGCGCCAACCAGTGTGAAGTTGACGTGAACCTCATTTTCATATGTAGCCTGAAAAAATTCTGAAAAGCCCAATTTCATCAGTTAAAACATTAAGATACAACATGTATTATAATAATAAAAAAAAGATTAGAGAATAATAACCAAATAAACCAAAATAAACTTTTGGATGACATCAACTTTTTATTTTCACGCATCTGATTGGATATGCCAGCTGTCCAAATCTGATTGTGAATCAAAAATTTGCGAGAGATCACCAATAAATGGAGAAGACGCTGTTCACACCTCACTTTTTAGTATTGAAATTATAGTCAGTGTGACCAAAATTTACAGCACACCTTAAATGGGGACCCATTCCTTATTTTGCATCCTATATAAACCGGTGAGCCAAAATATTGACAAATTACAGATTACAGATGCAGCGAATAATTATGATTACCTCGCAACAACAATACGTCAAGGTCTGCAGACAGGTCTTGGAAGGTAAATGAACAGTCGGGTCTCATATTCAGCAAGCTGGATGTGAGAGAAATCGGAACTGATCAGCGTTGATGAGGGCCAAATCGTTAAGGCCAAACAAAAAGCTTAAAGCATCTCTGAAATGGCAAGACCTCTTGGTTGCTCCATGTCAGCTGATGAGAGTACCCACCCAGAGCTCTACAAGGAAGAGAGAACTGTTGAACAGAAACAGGGTTTTGGGCACCCAAGGCGATGAAGGCCATCTCGTCTGGTCGAAACCGACAGAAGGGCGACTGTGGAACACGTGACTGAGAATTTCGATAATATTCACATAAGGAATGTGTAACAGGACATAGTGCCGCATACCCAGCTGTGCATTGCACTTTTTACTAAGCAGACCAGTCAAAGTGCCCCCAGTGAGCACCTGAGCTTCAGACCTGGATCTTGGAGCAGTTCAAGAAGGTTGCTTAGTGCAGTGAGTCCTATTTACTTTTACATCATGCACTTCCAGTTGGGAACGTTTCTACCATTTACCTGGGAAGAGATGGCATCAGGACGCACTGTGGGAAAAAGGCCAGCTGGTGGAGAAAGCGTGATACTCTGGGAAATGTTCTGCTGGGAAACCCCAAGTTCGGGAATTCAAGTGACATCAGTTTGATGGAGCTGTTCTGGCAGCACAAGAGGGACCTTCACTATATGAGGCCAATGGTTTTATTCTTATGACTAATCTGCATGTAGTGTTGCAATAAATGATTTTCAGATTGAATGCGACCTAAGTTTCAAATAATGAAGTAAATTCATGCTGAAATAATCCCTGTGAGAAAAAACCTCAGGTTTCTTATCTCTTATGACTGTTCCGAACCAGTTTTTTTACTCTAGCTATAGTATGATGTCATAGTTCGAAGGATTTATTAATACAGCTCATGGCGCAGGATAGTCACTAAAACAGGTTAATATTTTTGGGTTGGTGACTACAAGGGTCTACATAACATTAAATGTCTTCATTTTCTGCCAGCATGGAGAGAGGCACAGAAGCTGGGGCTTAGGTTTATTTTCAAGGAGCCCCTGCGGAAATACACAAGGCCTTCCTTGGAATAGATGTCATCTAGAGTGGAGCATATGTTGCTCTAAAACCTTCATATACCTTTCAGCAAACATGGTGCTTTTTAAAACATGCAAGTGTCCCACACCATATTCATTAATGCATCCCCATGCCATCAGAGATGCTCGCTTTTGAACTGAACGCTGATAACAGGTCTTTCTCCTCTTTAACCCAGAGAACACAACGCCCATAATTTCCCACAAGAATGTCGAATTCGTCTGACCACAGGACACTTTGCCACTTTGCTACAGTCTATTTTAAATGGGCCTTGGCCCACAGAACACGGCGGCGCTTCTGGATCATGCTCAACAATGGCTTCCTTTTTGCATGATAGAGTTTTAGGTGGCATCTGTGGATGGCACGGCGGACTGTGTTTACAGACAGTCGTCTCTTTAAGTATTCCTGGGCCCATTTAGTAATGTCAATGACAAAATCATGCCGGTGAGAGATGCAGTGGCGTCTGAGGGCCCGAAGATCACGGGCATACAGTAAAGGTCTTTGGCCTCGTCCTTTATGCGCAGAGATTTTTCCAGTTTCTCTGAATATTTTGATGACGTTATGTACTGTCGATGATGAGACCTTCAAAGCTTTTGCAATATGACGTTGAAGAACATTGCTTTTAAAGTATTTCACAATTTATTTTACGCAAGCCTTCACAGGCTGGACTCTCTCTGGCCATCTTTACTTCTGAGAGACTCAGCCTCTCTAAAGGTGCATTCACATTGCAAGTGAAACTTGGCGAAGTTAGAGAATTTGCAAAGTAAGGGTGAAAGTTGCCAAGCAACCGTGCTAAAAGCCATCTGAAACTTCACAAGAAAAACCGAAAGCCAGAGTGCAAAGTTTTGCGTTCCGCGCCAAACTTCACAATAAGTTTTGTAATGAGAACGCACACATCTGAAACTTCGTGAAGTAACTCGTGTGACTTGTTACTCATCTAGGTTGAATGCTTGAATTCATGGCTGAATAACATAAGTGGGGCATGCGCACTACTTCCTGAAACTTTGCGATTTTTTTTCCAACAGCGCAAACTTTGCAGGTTTTTCGTGCCAGTGAGGACAGCAGGGTGAAATTTCGCAATTTATAAATTCGCGATTTTCTGCAAAGTGAATGCACATTAGGACATCTCTTTTATAGCCAATCACCTGATGCCAGCTAACGTAATTACTTGATAAATGTTCTTTCAGCTGATTCTCTTATATGTTAATTGCCTTTTCAGCCATTTGTTTGCCTGTGTCCCAACTTTTATGAGACCTGCTGCAGCCAGAAAATTTGAAATGAGCTCATTTCACAGATAAAAATGTAAAATGTCACAGTTTCTACATTTGAAATGTTATCAATGTTCTGTTGTAAATAACATATTGGCTCGTGATCTGAAATTCATTGCATTTTGATTTTATTCACAATTTACACTTTGTCCCAACTATTTTGGAATTGGGGTTGTATTAGCATGCACAAATACGCTCATACCTGCCGGTAATTTAGAGTCTCTGTGGGCGAAGGAAGCTGGAGTAACCAGAAGAAACCCATGCAAATATGCAAACTCCACAAAGGCTCCAGGCCAGATTTGAGGGCAGCATTATCTTCCCATGCGGCAGTGCAACCCACTGTGCCACCATGCCACCCCTACCTAGTACTGAATAACTAAACTTAGGAGAATTTCGCAAATACATGCATGTTTCTGGAAGGTTCCATTAAAAAAATAATAAACTTCTCTATTTTTTTTAATCTTTGTAATTTGAGTTTCTCTCCACATTATTTTTTGGAGTATTTTCAGCTTATTTCTAGTCAGGGATGCCAATTATTCTGGAGCTCACCATATGTCAACAAGTCAGTTTTCCATTCAGGGACAAAGCCAATTTTAGGCCAGACTTCCCTTTATCTTTAAAAATAAAACACTTTATCCATGCTCAATCTTCTTTCTTCAGACAAATTCATTCATTTTAGTACAAGGAGCAAAAAAATCTATGCCACAAAAGTAAATTTGCATAAATCATAAGTTTACGACCTGCTGCGGGCAATCCAAAAAAAACCAATTAATAAAAAAAGATTATTTATGCAGAAAAGCAGCAAGCGTGGCAGGTATTTACCTTCCCCCACAAACTCAAGAAAAGTATAACAGGTTCTGGATACTAATACTTTAAACTGCAACAGAGTCATGGTAAACAAGTCTGCTCTGGTACGGGGAGTCAATGCTCCACTGTTGCAGACGTGGTGAACATGCTGAGCGAATCCCACTTGCTCTTGTTTAAACTGTCCAACTGGTGAAATTTCTGCGGTTAGACACGTGTTATTCACTGGCTCTGTCCAATGAAATCTTTGTTTCAACAGTTGGGGAGTTTGCCAACTCCAGTCCAGTTGTGCTGCGTTTTTGCTTGCTGCCAGCCTGCTCGCAGTTGTCAGTTGTCTTAATGTCGTTGCTGCCGCGGCTGGTGGCAGAAGACGGACTGAGGAAGAGGGCTGCTGTCGGACTAAAAATAACTTCCAGGGAAGTATTCAGCAATCTGTTGTCATTTCAGGCATGCTAGGCTACATTCATCGAAGACTCGTTTCAAACCTATCCAGGTTTACAGAAAGATTTTAAGCTGAATTTATAATTTTGAATTTTACTTGCTTTGGAGTATAAATGTGTTGGATATGTTTGTTCCATGAAAGTGACTTCTTGAATTCCTAGAAAAACTACAAGGAAGTATAACTCATTTATTATTCTTAAACATCACCTTGACGTGCCAAAAAGAGGAAAAGTTACAGACAAATAGGTAATGAGGAAGCATTCAACTGAATTCATTTGAGCGAAAAAAAAATGCTATGTTCATAAGGTAATACGTTACAGTATGGCACAGTATAATCTCCAATGTCATTTTAAATTTTTAAAATTACAGCACAATTCGTAAAGAAAACTTTCACCATAAAATGATCGACCAAAGATACCATCATTGCTGTGGGCAGCCACTCAGTCCATTCCAGTGTGTAAGCAAATTGCACAAGTTTTCAAGGATTCTAAATTGCCCCCAAAAAATGCTCATCATTTGATGAGGCAATGTGGGGTGCCAGATGGTTGCAACTCTCCCCAGTCACAGCAGCTTGAGGGTGTCAGAAATTGCTAAGTGAACAAAACTGGTCCTACCTTAACTACCATGGAGATCTACCATTGCTTTTTAAGGCTTAAGGCCCAGTCCCATGTGCAAATGCCTTAAGACAGAGTTTTGCACTTTGCAGTGAAATGGGACATGATGGAATCGTCTAAGGCCGTCTCGATGCAGACTGGAATCAACGCACTTTTTTTTAATATTTGTTTTTTATGATAAGCCAAAGCTGTATTATACAAAACTTCACAATGTGAGACCACCAGAATGAAGTTTTCCTCCATCAAGATAGGTCAGTAATAGTATTATAATAACTTTGGCTAACATCAGGTGGACGGCGCTGATTTGCAGGTCAAAGTTCAAATTTGTTCAACTTGTTCTGCATTGCCAATGCGCAAAACACTTTAGAACCGGAAATGGAATGTATTTCTCATTTCAAACAAATTTAAATGGGAGTCAGTGACAGAAAAAGTAAAATTTTGCTCTTTTAAACACTTATGGTGACAAGGCCTTTGGAGTGAAAACCTTTAGAAAGGAGCCAGCAGCATCGGTTCCCACAGCCTTGGTCTTTAGACACATAGTGGAAAAGCTTATTAAGTACTGAATATAAAAATTCAAAATGCTGTGATGTATCTGCTTTGTAGATTCTCATGGAGCTCTACAAAAGAGCTGATCTGGGACTGAGTGTAGGTTACATACATGCAGAGATAAAATTGGTACCAAAAAACAGGAAGTGACAAAAGAGCAAAGGGAGGCACAGAACACAGACACACTAAATAAGAGTTCACCCCCTTTGCCAGAAAAATCTTGGATGGCGAAAAATATTAGAAGGCCACAAGTCAAGATTAATTTTTTTTTTGTTTTTCTTTGAAGGACATTGTTGTTGATTCTGCCCTCTGGAAGACAGTAAACAGTAATTAGGTGCTCTTTCCATATTTAAAGCATACGTATAACCCAAATATGTAAAAATGCTTGAAAAATAGGAACAGCGACATCTGGACCCATAAATATATCTAAATTTGAAAAAATAAATAAATAAAAAAATATAAAACACGTTTTTATGACAGACAATAACAATTCTCTGAGGTCATGCGCAGTCTTGAGGCACCAGAACATACTACCTTGCTGTTTACTCAGAGCGATAGTCCTTCCCTGCAGGGAAAGGACTTGTTTACCTGCCTTCTGGCAGCACCCATTTGTTCTGTGAATGTTCTTTGCGTCACAGTGACTGACATCCTGATAATCAGCTGTGCTGTGTGGGGTTTCGCTGATACCTCCCAGTGCTGAACAGTTGCTTGATGACGGAGACACCCCCCCCCCCCCCCCACTACTAACAAGGATGATGAAGACAACCACCTCCCAGGTCTTCCGTATCCAAAACAGGTAAAAATTTGAAATACGAGACACCAAATAGCAAAACAAGTCAATACTCACTCACGCTTTCATTAAGTACCGTAAAATGGAGTATTAAGAGACACCTTTGAGATTTTGTGTTTGATTCCTCCCAAAGCATAATAGCTTGGCAGGTCAGGTGTGTGTCACATTGTGACTTAGTGTCCAGACTTCATATTACTACTGGACATATTGAAGATGTGAGGTCACATGTTATTTATTTTTATTTATTTTATTAGTCAGTCATATCCAGCACACCTTGCAATTTTCAAGTACCTACCAAGGTATCATAAAAATACAGCATCATCACAGGGAGTGTTGAAACAAAACTTGAATTTGCGTTTAAAAGCTTTCCGAGAATATTGTCCCTTGTTACCTGGCTGTCCCTTATTACCCCATTTTACAGTATACTATTTGTGAAATTTAAAAAAAATACCGCCATAATTATTATTCTACTGAATCCTGCCGATAGTTTCAACAAGGTTCTCAGCTGCTCATGAGGGCGAAGAAAGAAGCATTCCAGCACTGGGACCTCGACAGATAATGTCGTGGCACTAAATGGCCTAATTCACAGTCAAATTGAAAAACAAGCCAAGTCTACCCACAATCCCCCCCCATACCCACACACACACAGACAAGCACACACACAATGTCCAAAGGGACTAACTGGAATTACTCCAAACATAAAGAACACAGAACCATAATAAACATGTCTTCTGAAGGGGGGGGGGCTACAGTGCACAGTTCCCAACCGGCTCAGTTTGATGGATAGCAGCCCCCTAGTCCACCATGATAAAGACCCATTCTCACTCACTCGCTTTCCTCCCATTCCCCCCTCCCACTCTCACCCTCTCCATCTCTCTCTATGCCCCATCTCTCTAAAGAACACCCATTTTAAGAGTATTTGCTCCTGATGCCTGCCAACTTATCATTTTGAGTGCTCCAAAAATGTTCAACCAAGGAGCACATGTGCTCCATGGAAGAAATAATGTTAGCACAAAACATGGTGCTTACATTCCTTTGTCTAATTTTCTATAGGAGCCATCATATATTTCACTTGCACAAATAGCCCAGCCCAGAGTCTATAGACACTCTGGCCATGTGGCTCGGAGTGGAAAGTGTTTGAATAACAGCACAGCAGCAAGGCCCTGACAAGCCCCCGCTGCATAAGTTAAGATCCCACTTCCTCTGGCCACCTGCCGACCCATCTGTGTGACACATTTTAAGTGTTTATTATACAGATACGGAATAGAACAGGCTGTCGGGGAGAGGCTCCAGGAGTTTAAAAAGAGAATCACGCTTAAACCACACAAACACACATGCGTGCCGTTTGCACATTGGGAAACCTTGGCAAGGGGTATAAAGTGTACAGTTTCTGCATACTTTTTTCATGTGAAGACAAAGCAACAAGCATACAAGCGGCATTTTAGGAAGACCAGGGCGAAATGAAAATGATTAGCAAGCACAATTTTAAAGGACACACTGCAGAAAAAGTCGGCTAAAGGCATGTGTGGGGTGTTGACGATGGCGTGGCCGCACCTTGACCTTCCTGGCAATGAATCTGCAGAACAATTGCCATTGTGTGGCCCTTTAAGAGCGCTAGGCTAATTTAATCATCGTAACACAGGGCACCATTGTTCAGTATTGACACCCAGCAGTTTGCGTACCTTTCGAAGCACAATGCTGCAACTGTTAGCCCTAGATAGACGACAGGTTAGCATCACCTGCGATGTCCTTGCACTCTTCATCACAAAGTCAGCCTTGAATTTCCCATGAACACCAGCACCAGCCTGTCCCTCAGTCACCCCCAGCATGAAACGTGCGGGGTTTTGCAAGTGTTATTTGACAGGGGCTGGGACTTGGGTCAGGAATGGCAGAGACCTAGCAAATGTCCAAATCTACCAATCACATACTCCAGCTCTGACCTGCATTCCATTCCCCAACACACTCTGCACAGAACCGCTCCCAAGCCAGAGTAGTCATTTAATCTATTTCAGTGGTGGATTACTTTCTTTACATCATTCATTCTGTGGTACAGCTAATGCAACTACAAACAAACAAGGTGCACACAGACACAAGACAACCAATACATACCATCTATTCAAGCCTGGAATTGAAACACGAAACCCGATGTCAGTAATTTCAGTTCCCTAATCCTACACCCACAAAACTTTCCTAAGAAGCAGTGGCATGAACGGTTAGAAAAAAACCTGAAGTCTTGTGTCATGAACTGAAAGTCGGCCAAAGGCCTCCTCATGATTGCAGACTGCAAGTGCTGCCAATTTTATTATGGTTGCAAGAGAGCAAAAGTAACTCACATTTAGCGCTTCAGAGGTGCTGACTATACACTCGCTGGTCTGGGAACGCAGTCAGTTGTTATCATAATTCAGGTGGATGCAGTCATTCAGTTCCTAAACAAGTTACCCTGAATGACGACATTAGCGAAAATATCACATTGTTTTGTAAAGTAACAATGTTACCTCATCGTACTTAGTACCCAATTATGCCAATTAGCATCTTAATGAGATCTCTAGTGTGCTCTGCTGGGGCTGGAGCAGAGACCAACTGAACAGTATAGATTCAAAAAAAAGCAGAAAGTGCAGCCATGATGGGGCTTTGACTGGGATACAGAAGGTTGGTGGTTTAAAGCTGCAGATGGTAAGTCTTATAAAAGTAACTTTGTCATTTTTGCTAAAACTGTCACTGTGTACAGACAGTATTACATAAAACTAGTACTCTGTAATTAAAAAAAGTCTCCTTTAAACCCAACGACTGCTCCTACTGCAATTTAAAAGAATCGTTCGGACCGACCAAAAAGAACTTATTAGAGCCAGGATGGTGTCTGACAGCCGTCAATCACTGCACATCCATGCGCTGCAGACAGCCTCCTCCCCCTTCCTCCTCAGTTCATGCCAGTGCTCAGTCAAGCTCAAATCTCCAAGAGAGGGTTCAGGAGCTTAGAGAAACTAATGGAGCAACAATAACCATCAGCAAGGAAAAAAATACCGATGCCTCCGTTGCCGACAACAGCACACACGGCTAAGACAAGCAAGAAGAGGAAGCCAGAAGAAAAAAAAAAAAAAGCACAAACTAAAAAATCAGACAAAGCCCAGGATAAACCAGAGTGAACATTGGGGTGGCTTTTCAGAGGGAACTCTGACCTGGAAGGATTAAAAACAGACGCAGAGTTGGTGACTTTTCTGCTTGACAGGTAAACCCCTGCTTTATTCGTTGGTTCATTTTTGCTCCGCAATGCTCTGCAAATAAGCGAGTTGGCGTCGCTCACATGCACAGCTGGTATTAACCCAAGCCCTAACTCACATCAATGCATTTTCGTTCTGCAAATAAGCAAGTGAACGTCGCATAAAAGCACAGCCGCTGTTCGTACAGCCAGCGACTTGTACTTGTTACTGTACTCTGTAGTGCATGTGATGTTACTGTGATGTTGCAGTCGAGCTAACGTTAGCTTGTTTCCGATTCTAGGGCTAATGTTATTGGCGTCGTTTTATTAGAAAGTAACAGAAAATATCTTTATGAAATGACCTGGCAGTCTTATCAGTTGTGTTGTTGTCCTTATAGATATGTGTTACGTTTCTGTGCTCTCACAGCTAAATACTGTCATACATGGTTTACTGGCCATTCAGCAGGATTCACGACAGTTTCTGTACTCAAAAAAAAAAAACGGGTAACTTACAGAAATAAGCGTATGCTGCATTTTTACTGAATACATACTGCGGTAGATTACTTTTCATGTCGACATGATTTATTTCTGCTCGTTTGTTGGCCAGCAGTGTTGACTGTTCACAACAGTAATGTCTAGCCTTGGCAACTTGGTCGCATGCATAACAGCTTGCGTGCCTTCGCGTGCACAGCAGCCTAATGGGGGAGGGTCTTAGGGCAGGAGTGCAGTGGAGAGTGGAGGGGGAGGGATCTGAAAGTTGCATTTCTTTCAAATTTGTATTCCAATTCCTCTCTCTCCTCAAGGTTACCAACTGCAGCTTTAAGCCCCAGTGCAGCAGTCATTAAATCAGTTCAGCTGTTGCTAGAGATGCACAGATGAGGCTCTTTCAATCATAATACTGATACCCGGGCTTTGGGTATCAGCCGATACCAAGTACTGATCTGACGCTAGTGTTTATTTAATAAGCTGAATGCCTCACTGTCTCTAAGAGACTGGACTAAGAGACTTGTCTTTTATGCTTTCCTAACTTTGTAAAACTAACAGGAACAAATATATACATTGATCAATGTACTGAATTTTATTTACTAAAACAAAGGGTATCCGATGGCAGGGAGATCTATTGCACGAGTCAGTATCGAATTGATATCAGTATCAGTATCCGTACCGTTATTGGTTGAGCCCATTAGCAAGGCCCTAAACCTCACACTGCCCCATGGGTGTAGGCCCTTGCTCAGTCTAGCCAATTGTAAGTCGCTTTTAGATAAAAGCATAAGCTATATAATGATGTAACCACCATGCACTGTTGTATCATGATAATAAAGACTGGTCACTGCGAGGCATGACTGTGTTCAGTGGAAGACCTGATGCTACAAGAGCATCCTCAACACGCCATTCGTTTAGCGCGGCACAAGCTGCTCCAGTGCCCGTTCAAGCTTGCGGGCACTGCCACACCCTGATGCCATTTCTCACACCTGGCAATCACCCTTAACCCCTGTTCTGAAAACAGAAACTCACTCTGCTTTCTATGACCAGTGGGTAACACTTAACACAATGCATTGTGTCGTCCCTACTCCTCATCAACCCCTGATGTATTTTTCCACCAGAATAATCGGAGGGAGGCAAATGCAAAGGGGCTTCGGAGTGTGGCCAAGCTGGTAAACGAAGACCGCAGGCGGGCGAGCGAGCGAGCGATCCGCGCATCGAGAGAGCAGCCTTGAGCACGTGCGGTTTTGACGGCTGCCCAAAGCAGGAAGGAAGACAAGAATGTAGGGAAAGGACACCAGCTGGCCCGGGGCGGATGTTTCGGCTGAGGGAGGGGCGGCCTGATACTTCCCAAACCCGCCTCCCTTTTCCCGGGATGAACAATCATCAGCGCGCTACAACAATAGAGCTCCATTCACTTTCCCCCAAAAAAAACCCTGCAGTTTCTATTATAATCCACCCTCCTATTACAGCCTACTCCATCATTACAACCCGCACTTACGTTATGACCAACACAGCGAGGTCTGAATTTGGACAGTGACATAAAGGCAGTAATTCCCCATATTTAGATACAGGCGTAAAAACCCTCAAATTAATGTGCCAACTGTCAAGTGCGTTCGCATCAAGCGAACAGTGTTGGGAGTAACAGTCCTTTAAAATTTGTCAACAGTCCAAATATTTAGGGATCTCACAGCACATTCCTACCACAGCCTGGACTGAGATCTATCTGCATTAGCACTGCAAACCTCTCAGCCTGCAGGCTGCGCCACAGGGTATTTAAGATGAAGTTCAGTTCACATCAAAGCACTGTGTTCAAGGTTTTATTTTTCATCTTATCTCACACCACCCTGTACATTATGACCCACTGATGCCCCTGCACACAGCATCTAGGGCAGTGAGTGCATGTCAGCCAGCAGCTGGGAGGTGCTATAAGACATAACAAGTCAGGGTTTGGCTGCTCTGCTCTTCTTACCGCCAGTCTGACCTGGGGGGGGGGGGGGGGGGGGGGGTCACATTGACTGCCATTCCCCAGATCCTTTCTATTGAGAGCCCCCAAAAACGACCACCCACCCAGATCAATCTCCCGGCGATTAAAAGCCTGGAATCTCAAAGTCTGCTCCTGATTGGCGGCGGGCTTTCATTTTTAATCCCAAAAATTAAGCCCCCAAACAATTTTCTCAAATGAATTTTCAAAAGCTAGACACATACCTGCCATGTAAACAAATTTAGGTTAGTTTTTGTGTTTTAAAGGAAAACAATGCTCTGCATTGACTGTGGCCACCTTTGTCCAAGCGTGGCTACTAGCAAAACTTGCAGAGATGCTTGTTCACTGACGTCAATGCAAAAATTACCAGAAATCGGCCTAAAATGATACCTGGGTGGCAACAAACAATGAGTCAACTTACTTTAGAATGCAGTGCCGTGTTAAGCCACAGTTCAATTTTGGCTGCGTTTGACTTTGGTTACAAAGTACAATTTTGTATGCAGGCAACGGAAGGTGAGAGTCTCAGACATCGACAGATAATTCTTGAAAAAAATACTTCCAATAAAACCTAACATTCCAAATGCATATACCCATCTGCTATGTTTTTCTTTGGAGTCCCCTGTGGGCTGGCTTTCAGTTGAAAATAGAACTACAAAATCGCTCTTCAGCTTCAAGGGTGAACATCCCCATTTTTAACCTAAAGCTAACACCCAATGCAGCAGCAGTGTAAATCGCCAGGGCACAAAACAAACGGTTCTCAGTTATTATGCTCACTTGCAGGGATTAATACTGCCCCCCTTTAGAAGCATTTGCACCCAAAATTGAATTATATCCAACTGTAAGAATAATTCCAGAGCACATGTACTAACTGGGATGCATGACTATGCAGTTTCTATTCTGGATTTTTGACTGACTACTTCTGCATTTGATTCAGTGCAGGAAAAAAAATGCATTGATCATGTGGAACACACTGGAGTATGGAGACATTTAAACAACTTACAAAAGTGATAATTGGGCTTTCCAATGTATTCACATGAACAGCGGGCTCCAAAATTACTGGCATTCCTTACTGGCAATGCACAAAAATTACAAAAAATATATACAGTATGTGCGAAGACACGGAAAACGGAACACTTCTGTAAAAATTACGGTGTGTAACTGTTTACTTATTCTAATCTTGGACTAGTGCAAACAAATGGAAACCATAATAAAAAGTACAACCCCAATTCCGAAATAGTTGGGACCAAGTGTAAATTGTGAATGAAATCAAAACACAATGACTTTCAAATCACACCAGCCAGTATTTTATTCACAATAGAACAGAGATAACATAGCAAATGTTGAAACTGAGAAATTTTTATCATTTTATTCACAAAATGAGCTCATTTCAAATTTGATGGCAGCTACAGGTCTCAAAGAAGTTGGGAGAGGGGGCCCCTCTTCTTTTAAACAGAGAGTGGAGGGATCTGGGCATTAAGGAGACAAGTTTTTTGAGTTTAGCCATTGGAATTTGATCCCACTCGTGTTTAATACAGGCTTCCAGCAGCTAGAGAGTTTTGAGTCTCCTTTGATGGACTTTTAATTTAATTATGGGCCAAATGTTCTTAAATCGGTGAAAGATCAGGACTGCAGGCAGGCCAGTTCAGTACAAGGACTTTTCTACTTCGAAGCCATGCTGTTGTAATAGCTCCAGTACGTGGTTTTGCATTGTCCTGCTGAAATACACAAGGCCTTCCCTGGAATAGATGTGGTCTGAAGGGGAGCATATGTTGCTCTAAAACCTTTATATACCTTTCAGCATTCATGGTGCTTTTTAAAAAATGCAAGTGTCCCACAGCATACGCACTAATGCATTCCCAAACCATCAGAGATGCTGGCTTTTTAACTGAACGCTGATAACAAGAGGGGTGGTTTTTCTCCTCTTTAATCTGGAGGACACGATGCCCATCATTTCCAACAAAGATGTCAAATTTGGACTCGTCTGACCACAGGACATTTTGCTACAGTCCATTTAAATGAGCCTTGGCCCACAGAAGACAGCGGTGCTTCTGAATCATGCTCAACAGTGGCTTCCTTTTTGCATGATAGAGTTTTAGGTGGCATCTGTGGATGGGAAGGTGGACTGTGTTTACATACAGTGGTTTCTTGGAAGTATTCCTGGGCCCATTTAGTAATGTCAATGATAGAATCATGCCAGCGAGTGAGGCAGTGGCGTCTGAGGGCCCGAAGATCACGGGCATCCAGTAAAGGTCTTCGGCCTTGTCCCTTATGCACAGGGATTTTTCCAGTTGCAAAAGCCTTTGCAATTTAATGTTGAGGAACATCGTTTTTAAAGTATTCCACAATTTTTTTACACAAGCCTCCACAGGTTGGAGAGCCTCGGGCCATCTTTATTTCTGAGAGAATCAGGCTCTCAAAGACATCCCTTTTATAGCCAATCATATTGCACACCGAATGCCAGTTAACTTAATTATTTGCTAAATGTTCATATATTAATTGCTTTTTCTGCCCTTTTTTGCCTGTGTCCCAACTTTTGAGACCCGTTTCCACCAGAAAATTTCAAATGAGCTCATTTTGTGGATAAAAATGTAAAATATCTCCGTTTAAATACCTGAAATGTTATCTACGTTCTATTGTAAATAACATATTGGCTCATGTGATCTGAAAGTCATTGCATTTTTGATTCTATTCACAAATTACACTTTGTCCCAACTATTTCAGAACTGGGGTTTTAAATATTTTGACTCGTCTTGGATAATGCTGAGGCTGATACTATCAAACTTTTATGTCACGTCCGTCACACACCATAAAATGAACCAGGTGGTGTTTTCTCCTGATTTAGAGGCACAGGAAGGAAGACCAATCAGATAAACAGGGACAGAACATTTTTTTCAACCATGAACAGAAAATATGATACCATGATACTTCAAATTTGTCCACAATTACCAAAATTTAACTTCGGTTTTTGCAGTTTAATTCTTCACAAGTTGAATATAAAACATAGAACGCAATGCTAAAGTACTCTCGGCCATATGGGCATAAGACAAGGAATGACAACATATAAAGGGTTTTTTAATGTATGCCTATGTAACACAATGTGTTGAGAGAAGTTTAAAGAGCGAAAAGGATGACAGAGGTAATTGTCCAATTTAATCTAGGACCTGGCAGGTTATATGGAAAGTGTGGAACAGGACAGCTGGGACTTGACATAGTCTGGCATTCAGAATATGAAGTCTGACAGGATGCACAGTCATCAAAATTCAATGTTATGTTGAAGGTGACTGAACAGTTTGGTTGATAATGTTGCTACATGAAATTGTTATCAGAAGGTATTTAAAGTAGGTGAAGGCCGTGTAGCCTCCATGTCCTCCAGCTTGATTATCCAGGGCTCGAATTAGGATTTTTTGATTGGGTGCAAATTGAACACCCGGATTTTGAAATTGGGTGCACTCGTGCGTGTCAAGGTGCACAGTCTAAGACTTGCTTAATTCAATAAAAAAAAAGCCTCTTTGCAGCATTACAAAATGAATCAACAATTATTCTTCAATGTATATTCTTTGATATGCCATAGGACTACTGAAAATTTGCAGTGGTGCAACAGGTTAGGGTTATTGGTCGGATAAGATTGTATTAAAATCATGCTGTATATAAGAAAAATAATGGAAAAAATACTAAAAACTGAGTGTACAATTGTTATTTATCACAGTCAGATAATATTCAATCTATAATTTAATTTCACTTTCTTTGACTTGGCCGAGAAACTAAAGAAATTTTCCACAACTCGATCACAGGTCCTCTCTGGCCTCAATAGCAGCAACAGAGCAGCTTTTTGCTGTTTTTACATTTTTACATTCTTCATAAGTCCATAATTAAGACCCTCTCCTCCTTGATTATATTTAAATCGAGAAGAATTTTTTTTGTAAGATTTTATTAATCACCCAGCAAATAAAAAAGAATATCTGCACACTTAGATCAATGCAAGTCTCTTTAATACACCAAGCTTTTGGAACCCTGATGAAGGTCCTTTGACCGAAAGCTTGGTATATTAAAGAGATTTGCATTGATCTAAGTGTGCAGATATTCTTTTTTACTAGTTGTTCTTTGGTTATCTAGCACCTTGGCAATTTTTTTGGTCGTGAGTGCGGTGATTTGCTCTCAGTTTCTAATTAATCACCCAGCAGCCACTTACATTACACCCAATGAGTAAGTGCATACACATTGTGCATACATCAACCAACATGAATGGGTCTTCAAACATGAATATCAATTACAATCTCCTGAGTGTCTACCCGAGCATGCGCGAGCATAATTTCAAGTGTCCACCCAATCATTGTAAAACGTCACTTATTTCTCCCGTTAGGCCGCTGTCACATTGGTGCGGGTCGTGGTCTGTGCTGGCGGTGCCCCCTGGTGCCGCAGAGGGCAAATGTCCCACGAACTCTCTGATCCTGGATCAGGGAAAGTCTTTCATGAGAAATATAAATTATGCAATCAGCCAGTAATAACACATACGCAGCCTCAGACCAGTGTTCCACAGTCTTGTAGTCCCATCGACTTGGTCATTAATTCTCCTCCTTTAACAATAAAATTTATAATTTCAGGTAAGAATGAGCGCATTTGTAGGAAGAGGATTTATTTGGGGGCAGATTTTTACTAGGTGCACGAGGTGCATCCAACTTTACATTTTGGGTGCATCTGCCAAAAACCGGGAGCGTACGTGTACCTGTGCACCCGCCATTTCGAGCCCTGTTATCCAGTGAGTACACATTCTGAATTTGACACAGCTACACCAAAAAATGTCATGGTAGTGCAAAGGCGTAATGAAAGTAACACTGTTCAGAAACACTGTGACCTTTTGACCCCATTAACCAGGTCAAGGCCATCCACCTTTAATGTTCTGCTAGCTGATTATCCAGAACATACGCGCTGAAAGTTTTACGTGGCTACAACAAAGAGAGAATGTAATCAAGGAAACAGTGTTCACAAAGAATGCGACCTTTTGACCCCTAAAGGTAGGTCAAGGTTACCCATCTTCGAACTTGTCCAAGCTATATGTCCCAAGAACAGTCCCTGTGAATTTCCCTGTGAATCCCAGGGAATTTCATTATCCTGAGATTAATAGAAAAGGAGTTATTGTCTACACGGACAGACAGACAGACGGACGGACGCAAGGTCTTCGCAATGCCTGATGGCCATACTTTGGTCTCGGGTAATAAACTCTCTAAATTTGTTGTTATAACAACGCATTAACCATCCATAACATTTTCATACATTTTTATTATTTTACCATTTTAATTTCACTCCATGGAATCAAATTACCAGTATTACCTGGAAGTGAATATGAATAGTGGTTATGTTTTGCATTCAGTGTCAAGAAACGAGAATGCTCATGAATTTAATTGCAAATTTACATTTTCTGAAGCAGAATTGATGATTGCATAGATGCCGCCATTGAAAATATTTCAAACAATTAGAAGAATCCTCGCGGAGGTGCTCTGATGTCACATGGGTGCAGCACGTTGAAGCTATACATGGCGAGGGAGACTGCACAAGCATTGGGATAGTTGTTAAATTACTCACTGTTGTCACCATTTTTCTGTACCAAAGGACACTCTAAGTCACAAACAGACCCTACTATCCGTGAAAATATTCAAGAAGGCTGTTTGAAGGCCGAGAGAGAACAATATGCCTGCATGTGCAGCAGTTTGGTGTACATGCAGGACTGTTTCAGGTCAGAAGCATGGCCGCATGTTCCATGCTGCCGTGCAAAGGCAAAACATCGTAACGTTACATTTGGTTGAAAATGAGTTATTGTCCTTTTGGGGGTAGTGAAGACCTCCCTTATGTGGATGAATATTTTGAGTCAATTTGATTGTTTTTATTAAAAAAAAAAAAAATTCAAGGTCTGAGTCAACAGTAACTCTTAAAATCCCACCAGAAACCATGACAGAACGCCGTAACTGCAGTTATTGTGCTTAGCCTTTGTTTCAGGACTCTGGCGTTGAGTTAAGATACTCTGGCTTTGTTTAGCCACGCGTCAAAGCTTTGTTACTGTACAGCCCTGAAGTTACAGTCAGTGATGGTCAGTGATAGTCGGTGCAGGCTCACCTACGTCTCACTCACTCACCTCCCTGTCAGCCAGCCTGCCTGTCATCAGGCCCATAAACAATTAAATGCACATCCTACCTTTTCTTGTACACCTATAAAATCCATGCCAGCCACCTCATCTGGAATTTTTTTCCACGATAATCCACAAGCGCTGGAGTAAATATTCCTGAGATGTTGCAGGCGAGCAGACCAATTCTTTATGATCAAAACCAGACTGCAAGCTAGGCTACCCAACGTCCACTTTTGGTTGCAAAGCAAACCGTTAAAAAAACATTCCGGCTATGAAACTTTCTTTAATTGATTGCAAAACCTATTGCAGGAAAATCCAATTCCATCATTATACATATCTGCAGTGTCAAGCACATCATCAGCGATGTTTCCTCAATAATCCACTGTTAGAGCAGTTCCTTTGGTGCAGGCGAGCAGACCACTTCTTTATGATCATCAAGTCCGCAAGCTAGGCTGCCCAACGTCCACTGTTGGTTGCAAAGCAAACAGTTGAGAAACATTCCGGCTACTAAACCTTTTTTTAATTGATTGTAAAATGTCAAGCAGGAAAATCCAATTCCATCATTTATACAAGTATTGAGTACAAATCTAAGGAGGTGATGCTTCTTCTGTACTACACGTTCGTTAGACCACATCTGGAGTATTGTGTACAGTACTTTAAGAGAGATATAGAGGCTCTAGAGAAAGTTCAGAGAAGAGCCACAAAGCTTATTCCAGGTATAAAAGATGAAAGCTACAATAAGAGGCTGAAGATCCTTAATCTCTTAAGTCTTAGGAAAAGGAGACTCAGGGGTGATTCGATTGAGGTCTTTAAATATGTTAAAGGGATTAACAAAGTGAATCATGTAGGATTCCTTCGACCAAGTGTTGTGAGTAGAACTCGGTGTCACAAATGGAAGTTGACCAAAGGTAAATTTAGCCCTGATATTCGGAAATATATCTTCACCCAAAGAGTAATTTCAATGTGGAATAGCTTACCTGACCATATTGTTGAGGCAGAGATCTTGGGGGTTTTCAACAGCAGGCTTGACCTAAAGCTAGATACCATCGAGTCATTTTGTATCTGAAGGGATATATTCACAATAGTATAAAGAAACTGGCGAGCTTAGTTGGGCTGAAAGGCCTGTTCTTGTTTTATGTTATGCTATGTTATGTGATGTTATATGTTATGTGATGTTATATGCTATGTTATGTTATATGTTATGTTATGTTATGAAATTCAATGCAAAGATGCAAATACAGGTGAAACGTGTATTCGCGTCTGTGCGTTGACTTTGATTTAAAAATAATCTCCAGTATTTATTCATACTGTAAAATGCAAAGCAACTTATCACCTGACATCTTCTGTTTCTGGTGCCGCACACCAAACTGGAGCTTTTCTCTCTCATAAAGATGTGATGTAACGTCACCACAGCTCTGTGCAGCAACAATTAAAAGTATATAATTCATTCTTAATCGTTCAAAACAAATGTCATTGATGATTAGGCTTTCGGTAAGTACTCTTCTAATGGTCTTGTGTACAGAAAACAGCAACCAAATATTGAATTTATGCACGTTCATGGTGGAAGACAAATGCGCCAACAGAAGAGTAATGAAGAGTGGAAATTCACCCTGGTGCCCATGTGACGTCACACATCGCCCTTCCAGGAGGCAAAATGACAGCTCAGTAATCGCCTTTGCACTGCCACACAAAAACGCTCACAACTTTTTCATAAATGGTCAAGTGGGCCTGAAATTTTTCTCACGGGCTCTCAGTATTATAAGCTATCAACCTAAGCATATACAGACATTTCCTTGTCTATTCCTTTAATAAAACTACTCAGATTGCCCTAATTAACCCCCTGTAAACAAATACGGTCTGAAGTTTAGTTGTCCAACTTTTGAGACTTTAAATATTCAGGTTAAATCAACATCAAGAACATTTCACAACTGCCGAACCAGTTTTTTGAACTTCATCAAAACTGAACAACACTGGAATGTTAGTGTCTTGAATAGCCACGCTGCTGTCAACAGTAAACTGCCCAAGTTCAAGTTCATTGGAACATTAATATTGTATGGTATTTTTCACATTATTAAGAGTTTCTCAATAAATGAATTTCTTGAATTCTTTAAAGTATTATTTGTCCTGTTCACTTTGCGAACATACATCTATAGCAATGGTTCTAAAATTCTGTCCTGGCGCCCCCTGTGTATGCTGGTTTTTGTTCCAGCCACAACTGCAATTCTAGGATTTTAAAAAACTGTTGCTTTGTCTTGATTTGTAGCATTCCATGTTTAGAGTAGTTATTTACCATCTTAAGTCACATTTGGATGGACATATCCATTCTGCTATGAAGAATAAAAACCCTTGAACATATTGTGCTGAATTTTCAATATTGCTAGGATTTTCAGGTGAAAACATTTTTAAAGAGATCAAATTAGATTCTAAGAAAATCTAGAAGCTCTAAATTAGGTTTCTGAAGACAGGTGTTTTGAGTTTTTCCCAAATAACCAGCCTGAACCAAATAAAATCAACAGAAAACACAACAGGTGCGACTCCATTGTTTGCCAAGTAAATTGTCAGGTTTTGCCACCATGTGTCAAGAGTTTCACCAATGAGGAACCTTTTGATTATTTATGTTGATTAAATGTTTGGTTAAATTGTTTCCCTCTGCCAATATTTGTACAATATATCTCAATGTGGATATTTGCATAAATGCACCTATTTAAAACAAATCAACAGCTTGTTAAAATCCTAAGATTGCAGTTGTGGTTGGAACAAACACCATCATACACAGGTGGGCTCCAGGATCCAATTTGAGAACCACTGGTCTATAGGAAGGTGTAGTGTATGAAAATGAGTGTTTTTACAAGTTTCTCACAGAAAAGCCAAGTCTATGGGATTCTGAGTTAAAAAAAAATAAATAAATAACATTTTGAACCAAATATCACCTTAGGGTAGTTGCGAAATGGGGTAAGTAAGCATTAAAGTAAACATTTTTTCTTCCATTCATGCTGGAACCCCATCATCCATACCATAGGGTATGGATATTCAA
Organism: Gymnothorax reevesii; assembly: GCA_029721435.1. Classification (NCBI taxonomy): domain Eukaryota; kingdom Metazoa; phylum Chordata; class Actinopteri; order Anguilliformes; family Muraenidae; genus Gymnothorax; species Gymnothorax reevesii. Next base: position 46,651,472 of record CM056576.1, read on the forward strand.
TTTGGAAGGGTTTGCCTGACCCATTCTTCGTACCCCAATTCTAGATCTACAGGACCGCTTACACAAAATGCCGCCCTGGCCAAAAAAAAGTATTTAATGCAAAGCCACCCACTGACTGGGTCCAGATGCCCATACTTACATAATCGGATTGGATAAGGGAGGCCTTCCATTTCCTCACCAGAGTGCAATAACTAGACCCACACACTGAGAAAGCCCTGGGTCTGGACACACCCTAGAGAGTTTATCAGATCCAAGGAACGCGCTGTACAGTTCCAACACTGGCTCAGCCCATCCCGGGAAATAATAAAAGGGTGGCCGTTCAGTCCCTGTTTTTGTCACCTTACTGTGACCTTCGTTCCCCTGGTGTGGCATTTCTGACCCAGTTGAATATGGCAAATGGACCATTTAGTATCGGGCGATGATAGCAATACAACCAACAGTCGTAAACAACCGGACTGGCATGCACTCTGAATTCCCGCTGGACTGTGATGACCTGTGCCACCAGTCTGCTTTTGCCTACACACTAACCAGTAAGAGCAGGCAGCAGGATCAAATAGATGGCGGCATTGACTGCAAAGCTCTGGTCGTACAGCAGGGTGAGGTTTTGGCCAAAAAAAGTGGCCACCCCCATGAAGGTCGTGTGAGAATCTGGTGGGATGGGCAGAGGAGGGTGGGATGGGAAGCATCCTAATAATCTGTTAAGGGCCTGCATCAAGCTTTGAGTTGCAGAAGGCAGAGCCACATTGAGTATGAAATGCATAAAAACAGAACGGGGGGAGGGGCTTTATCTACAAATGTGTCCATGCCGAGTCAATCAGTACTCCAACCCTGGAATAACTTTTCCCTTACTGCAGTGCGCGACAATACCTTTGTGCAAACTGTCTCAGTTTCAGCCACTTGAAGCATTGTAGAAGCCATATGAAGTAAAAAAATTTTTGGAATTGAAGATTCTAGACCAGTGTTCCAAAACTGCAACTCCTTTCAGATACCAGAAAGAGTTGGATCGTTCAGCATTAAAGTTTTCAGCTATGAAAGTTCAATGCAAGCTTATAACCAAATGGCCCTGTAGACTCCCCACCCTAGAATGCTCCCAAATCACAGGAGGCAGAATAAAAGTCCCCGTCTAAGGAGCAGCAGCACAATTCTCAGGTTACTGTAGTCCATTTTCTCACAACCGCACAGCGACCACTCCATCAAACAGCACCCCAGATGCTGCAGAGGCCTGCATGGCCAAAGGACCCATACTTTCAAAAAGCTTCCTCCTGGCACAGTTGAACAGCAAGGTAACTAGAGAATAAAGCAGCAGACACAATGCATTTGGGGGGGTGGGGGTGAAGAGAAGGCCGAGTAGGGGGCAGGTTCGGGGGAAGGAGGGGTCCAGGGCCGGTGCTTTCCGTTCTTGGAGTTCCTGGTTGGCAGGCGTGCAGGCAACAGACGCCACCACATCCTGCGTGGACTGTGCAGTGGGGCATCCGTCGCAGCTGCACACTTTCACCTGTCAGGCCTGCCATTGTCCCACCTCCCGTCTCCACCCAAACACCCACCTCTCTGGAACAAGTCACCCCCCGCGGAAGGTTAACATGGACACCATGTCACAGCACAACTTATAGACGATTACCATCTTGCATAACTGCCAACAACAGAAGTTTTTGCCATGGCCATTTCAACTTTGTGTGTGTGTGTGTGTATGCGTGAGTGTGTGTGCGTGTATATGCGTGAGTGTGTGTGTGTGTGTGTGTGTGCGCACGTGTGTGTGTGCAGAAGCCCCTGCAATTTCTTTTTGTTTCACCACACGGCAAACATTTACTTGACAAGGGCAGACAGGAACACCATAGATATTAAGAAAAAAATCATTTATGATCAAGTTTCCACTGAAGGAGCGTGAAATGCAAACAGCACCCAAGCTGGAGACAATTTTTAAGGCACAAAAGAATTCATACTGAGAAAGATGACCTAAAGGTATAAGTCAGTAGCAGCACTATTTCCAGCCTGGCTAACGATGAGGAAAAAAGGCTGTGCATAATAAATAACGATAATAATACTCCAGTATGTTCAGTTCAACAGTATGGAAAACTATCCCCTCTATATACCTTAATATACTCTCCAAAAAAAATTAAGGAACGCTCAGTTTTGACCCGAGTATCTGAATTGTAAAAACTAAATGTAAGCTCCAAGTGTTGGTTGCATTATTGGTGTTAATCCTGGACACAAAATGCTTCCAGAAACTTGATCAGACGACTTTATTACCTCAAAATAGGGTATCCACAGAGAAAAGCAGAATCACACCAAACCATTCAATCAAAATGTCAAAAAATGTCCAAAGTCATGCCAATATCTTGTGTGATCACCAAATGCTCTCAACACAGCCTGACAGCTTATTGGGAAGCCCAGAGCTGGAGAAAATACTAGAGGAAAAAAAAAAATTAAGTGGTCCTTAACTTTTTTTGTTTAGAATATTTATCTTCATATTTGAGTTTTTTTTAAATCTCCATACAATCTCAATTAAATGTGCATAATTATTGGAACCACAAGTGTACTGCTTTGTAGAAACATCCCTGGCAAAGATGAGTTTGTTCCGGTAATTTTCAATATGGTTAAAGAGAACATTTTTCCACACAAACCTTTCTGTCAAACCTTTGCACAAACCTTTGCTTTCTGGTTATTATCCTGTTGGGAAAATCAACCTAATCAGATCTCAGCCTCTGAGAACAGGCATCCAGATTTTCTGCCAAAATTTCCCAGTGCTGGGTGGAATTATTTTTGATACTGAGCTTAACTAGTGTCCCTGAACCACTAGTACGTTTCCCCATCCCAGTTGCAGCAGAATACCCATTGGTCCGATTTTCCAACACCGAGAGAAATATAGATTGAGCAAAACCGAGCACTGGAGCCCTTCTACATAAATAACGGACAGTCAGCCTTTGAGAACAAAGGAAAGATAATTCATAAACACGTCAGTCTGAACAAAGGGTGCTCCTCTCTATGTGACAATGTATCTACTCCAAGAGATTCATTTCCGCTTGGTGAACAGTGCTCAAGAAAATCTGCAAACCAAACAGTTTATTATAAACAAACGAGTTATGTTTGGCACAGGCAGGAGCCAAGCAGTTCACCCAACAACAGAACAGTTCGGCTGGGTTTGGAAACTGTGTTTACACAACTAATTCCTGCCACTCTGAGGGGGGGGACCACAAACTCAATACTATGCAACTACCCTCCTTGCCTTCCAACAACCATTTCTGTCGACATATTCCACAAATTCTTACCCATCAGAAATTCCATCAATACCCAGCGAAAAAAGAAAACAGAGATAAATGGGGGAATTAATGTAGCCTATTCACTATCTAGCACTAGGAATGCTCCACTCAGCTGTCCATTTTCCAAAATAACCGCTATGGTCGTCATCCATTCTTACATAAGCAAAGGGGCCCCGGATGGATCCCAGGTCATTTCATATGACTCCAGTCAGCTGCCATCTATTGCCTTCTTGCAGCAGCCAGGGACCTCTGCACCTTTGTGACCTCGTGCCATGCCACAGAGGAAGAGGGAAGTGGTGCTGGTCGAGCTGGAAGGAAGTGTGCCCCTGCAGTGGTGGCCGGGGCTGTTGAGTGGTGACTGAGCATTTTGGGAGGGGAGGGGTCCTACCACGCATCAGCCATGCTATGCTATGATGGATGGAGAAGTGTATCCAGGGGAAGCGTAAGAGGAAGAAGCTCCTGGGTCACAGTTTCCTTCCAATTCCACCGCCTCCCAGCCATCTCTCAGTACACCGCAATCCCCCCACTGCCGTTGACCACTCAGAGCAGTAAGGCCTGGCCCCTGCCACCTCAGCATTTTGATGCTTTTACAGGAAGGCCCTTTGGCCAGCTGTGCACAATAACAAGAAGACCTGCGTCACAGCTCCCTGCCACCAATGGTAATGTGGGTGTGCGCTACCTTATGTGAGTGTGTGAGTATGGAGGCATGTGCATGATCGTGCACAGGTGCAAGTCTGTGAGAATGCGTACGAGTGTGTGAGAATGTATTTATGAGAGAATGAATGACACTTATGATTAGGTGAGAGAGCACATTCATATAGGAGGGTGTTTGTATGAAACAGTATGCATGTAAGTGGCAGTGACGTGCGGTGGAGGTTAGTTTGGTGAGGCACAAACATCCCCTTTGCTTGATTAGCAATCAGACAATTAACTAGTTTAGTAAGACTATTCGGCAGAATGACGGGCCTGTTTAAGTTTCCGCAGCGTTATTACTCATTACATCGAACCTGAAATGCTCAACAGCAGATTTGCACGTGCTTGCTTCCAGGAAGCCGAAGCAATATCATCAAAAAAAATTTAACGCAGTTCGACTTATGCAGAGTTCAATGCTTTTATCAATAGCCTATACAATGTATTAAATTCGTGGTTTTACACCCAAACAAAATGCGGGCGTTTATTTTCAGTCTTCTTTCGTAATCCGATTAACAAAATGTTTAAAAACAGAATTACCGAGAGCCCAGAATTTTTCCTAATTGATTATTCAGATTTCCATCCTTGCAGTCTCGAATTGCAGCGTATATGTCAGAGGTGGGCAGCGAGGGCCGTATCTGTCCCTGGTTTTCACACCAACGTCTGACCTTTAATTAGTTGATTGTCTCAATTAGCCAAACCATTTATGAAATCTGAAGTTTCATGTGCATTTCTTTAAATTATCATGAAACTACGAAGACTAGTCTTGTCTCCCTTCATAAAACATTTTCCTTTGATCGTATCATTGCGAAAATCTATATTTGTGCATGCAATCAATTAACTCAATTAGTCAGGGTAATTGATGAGAATAAAAACCTGCATACACACCGGCCTTCCAGGACCGTGATTGCCCACCCCTGGTATATGTGAATGAAGTCATTATATCCTCTATCAGTATCAGGCTTGGTCTTAATTTTTTTCATTGTCAATCAGGAATAGTACGTGGGAACGGGTTCACAAAATCCTGTGATAAAAGTTTGCGTCTCTGCCTCACCTCACGTCTCTGGCTTCCTGTAAAACAAATACTCGCAAATCTGCAGTTTCGTGAGCATTTCAAGTTCGATGTAGCCTACTGAGTTATATTACGCCGCGGAAACTTAAACTGGCCTGTATTTCTGCCGAATAGTCTTACTAAACTTGTTAATCGTCTGATTGCTAATCAAGCAAAGGGAAGGTTTCTGCCTCACCAAACTAACCTCCGACTGCACGTCACTGGTAAGTGGGCATGTCCAAGTGTGTGCATTTGTGAGTGTGTAAATACACAAGAGTGCCTACCCACACATACGTAGGCCTGAAAGAGCAGAAACATAGATGAGTCCGTATGCGCGAGTTTTGGCACCTCTTTGTGTCTCCGGAGTGACTGCATCCTAGCTACACAGAATGCTGGGACTTCCCCCTCCCTCGCCATACGATGTGGACTGTGGGCAACCTCTTACCCACCAGTCCCCACTTCCTGCACGAACAAAGCTCTCTCATGTCAGAGCCGCTCCACTGAAAGGTTTCATGCTCTATATGACCTCTCCTGGACAAAACGGGCAATGTAAATACGCAGTCACTCCATTCGGCCTGCTGAACGTGTCCAGAATTATGCACCCCATGCGACCAGGTTCTCTGATGAGCAGCAATTCCTTGTACATCCTTCCTTTGGCAAATTTCCCCACTGAGACAAGAGGGGGGAAAAAATTGTGACGGATCTTTAAACAAACAAAAAAGCAGCACTTTATAGCATTTCAAAGAGGCCGTTTCAAATGCTTGGAAAAAAAGCTGAACCGCAAATTGCTCTTATTTTCAGAAAAAAAGCAGTACACTATTGTAAAGACAACATTTTGTAGAGTGAAACATTTTTTATGTTGGTTCTCTACTCTCAGACTTTGAGTCCAAGAGGATACAATGACAATAAGATTTAAGTGCAGATTGACAGCTCTAATTTCCATCTATATTGGATGACCCGTAAAAAATGACAAAAATGTCTGTCTTTCAATTTCTGGCATAAAGAAATAATGAACAGTTTAATATAATTTAGAATAAAGTAATCATTTTTAACATTCCACTGCATATCCTCTGTGCAATGACTGGGCATTTTCCCTAGTGATGTTCTACCAAGCCTGTATTGCAAATATCTCCAGTTCATTCTTATGTAAGGGACCGTTTCCCTTCAGTCTCCTTTTCTGCATACAAAATGAATGCTCAATTGGATTGCGATCTGATGATTGACTCGGTCGAAGGAAACAAAATATCATAAAGTCTCCCTGTTGAATGAATTATGACGCTCATAAAAACACACGCATGGGCACATACACACCCACTCAGAAGTAGTTAAAGTATTCAGAAGCGTTTCAAGTATTACTGATACAGAGTAACACGAGCTCAAAAATGGTAGAAGAGGAAACATTTTACCGCCTAAATTTTTTGTTTGATTTTGAATTTTTAGAAAAAATTACACCTCCATCTATGCCAGATGACTTTAGAAAAGACCATTCGGAGACTTCAAAAGGACTGAGTAATCAAATGATATTTTGGGTCTTTTGGGGCATGAAATACTGCGTATTTGATATACACCTACAAAACCACACAAACTACCCATTAAAAATGTCCAATATTGAGAAAACTAAATATAAAAGAAAATTATTGAGAAAACTAAATATAAAAGGAGTGAACATATTAACAATTATTCGTAATAAACTACTTGGAATATATTCAACAATATACCACCTGCAGCGGCAGGAATATTGTGTTTACTCCTTTAGTCAACCTCTCTCTTCTTTTTCGTTGCCCTGCACTGAACTAGGGCTGAGCGATATATCGATATTATATCGATATCGTGATACAAAGTAAAATATCGTCACGGATTTTGACTATCGTAATATCGTGATATGAAATAAGTGTGGGCTTTTCTGGTTTTAAAAGCTGAATTACAGTAATGGGTTACATTTCTCTGCACTTGCAAGACTGTTGAAGCTGTTTCCTGCACCTGTTTCATCGTTTTGTCAAAATTACTAATAAATGGTTATAAAAAATATTATTGTGTACATATTTTGCAAAAGCACCAACATTTGTCCCGATAATATCGGCAAAATATCGATATCGAGGTATTCGGTCACAGATATCGGGATATTAGATTTTGTCCATATCGCCCAGCCCTACACTGAACCAACAAAAGAGATGGAGTACATGACAAACTACAGAGCAGGTGAGTGTAAAGGTTCTTACTTTATTTGACCCAAGCACAGATTCCTGTTCTCTTGTTCTGGTTAAATGGCATTCGTGAATAAAAAGAAATAAACTTTATCCATTTTGCGCATCAAATTTACAGTCCTGCATGTATTTATAAATCTGCTGCGCTATAATTTTAAACCTTTACATTAGTACCAAACAGGAAACACACACACCCAATACACTCATCTGATAGTAGTCTAGAAAATAAAATTACTTTGATAGTGTATTAAGATGAAACAAGATCCAAGCCCTCCAAAAAATATGCCTGCCCTTCATAAGAACTAGAAATAGATGCCTCCTCATCGCCATCGTGAAGGATTTCTTTTGGAGCCTCTTATCACAGGAGCAGTGGTAAAATGGGTCGTATTTGACTCTGGGGGGATGTCTTCATTATGCAGTAGGGTACAAAAATTTGGGCATCCCTGGTTTAAATGTCTGTTACAATTAATCTCAAAGTGATTGAAAGCAAACTAAACTAAATGCTCCAAAGTTGAACATGACATTTCGTCACATTTTAAAGCAAACTTTTTACAGTTTCAAAATAAAAAAAAAACAAGGAAAAAGGCTTTGTGCAAAAGTTTGGGAACGCTGTAACCAAGTACTTTGTAACTCCTCCTTGGGCAGCTATAACAGCTTGCAAACGCTTCCTATAGCCAGCTAAGAGTCTTTCAAGTCTTGTCTTTGGAATTTTTCCTCATTCTTCCTCATAGAACACCTCTAGCTCAGAAATGTTTTTTGGCCTTCTTACATACATGGCATTTTGGAGGTCTCTCCACAGATTTTCAATAATACTAAAGTCTGAGGACTGTGATGGCCATTCCAAAACCTTCATCCGTCTTTCCTGGAGGTACTTCATGGTGGATTTTGAGGTATGCTTCGGGTCATTGTCCTGCTTTAATACTCAATGCCCCTTCAACATCAATGACTGGACTGAGCTTTGAACATTAGCCTCTAAAATGTCTTGATATTTGATGGAATCCATTCTTCGTTCCACCCGCACAATATTGCCTGTGCCCCCAGCTGCTACACAACCCCAAAGCATAATGGATCCACCTCCATGCTCAACAGTTGGCAACATGTTCTTCTCAACAAATGATTCACCTTTTTTCTCCAAACATACCTTCTTTAGTTGTGCCAAATAGTTCAATTCTGGTTTCGTCAGTCCAAAGCATATTGTTCCAATAGGCTTGAGCTTTCTCAAGGTTCTCTTTTGCATACTTCAGATGCTTAATTTTGTGTTGAGGTAGTAGGAAAGGCTTCTTTCTAGCAACTCTGCCATGTAGGTCTTTGTTGTTTAACCCCTTTGCGCAGAAGCCAAATTTGGCTATTTTTGGGTTACCCAAGTTAATGCATTTTTGGGTTACCCAAGTTAATGCTTTGTAATTCAAGATTTAGGCTTCACAAAGAGGACAAATGTGGCCCAACTCAGAAAAGACACTTACACCATTTAGAATTACATCATATTTCAGTTTAATTTTCTGATTTTGGTGGCAACGATTTTTTCTGTCGCAAGAGATAATTTTTTTTTTAAACTGCTGGATCGATACTATGGGCAAGGATATTGACCAGTTTGCACATTAGGCTTAGCTGAGGAGTTTAATTCATGCAACTCTTGAAAAACAGAGAGTGGAGTGAACTTCCCCATATTCAAAACCGCGTTCGAGGTCTGCTTGCTTGTGGACATTCAATAACTGATCCGGGGGTGCCATCTAGTGATCGACTACAGTAACTGTGTGCTGAAATTTGCAGTTCTATAGACGTGAGCGTCTACATCTGCAGAAACGGGTTAAGGTACGCTGTATTGTTAGCCCGTGAACAACTAGACCTGTCAGCTGCTCTTTTTTGCAGCTCTTTTGCAGTGATGTGTGGGTTCTTCCCATCAGATCTCAGGCCATTCTAAGTGAAATCTTTCTTGGTCTTCCAAATCTTGCCTTGACTTCAATTGTTCCATTTATTTTCCATTTTCTTACCATGTTTCTGACAGTAGAAATGGGTAGTTTGAAATATTGCAAGAGTTTTTTGTAGCCCTCTCCTTGTTGGTGGAAGGGAATTATCTTGATTTTGACATCCTTGGACAACTGTTTAGAGGAACACATGACTCAACACCAGACTCAACAGCCATCACAGTCGGATACTTGAGAAGGCATGGAGTTACTTCAGAATATGTAGTTCAACACTGGAATTACATTCACCTGACTCATTTAAGCCCTAACGAGTAAATCACCTGGGTCTGGGCCTTAGTAATAATCTTCTTAAAAGGTAACAAAGAATAATCCAAAATTGTTCCCAAACTTTTGAACAGGGCCCTTCTTTCTATCTTATCATTTAAAAACTCAGAAAAATTAAAATAAAAAGAAACCTTGCTTTTAAATTTGCAGAAAGGGGTCAAGTTTGTAGCATTTAGTGCTAAAGTTTGCTTTCAATCACTTGGAGATTAAGTGTAACAGACATTTAAACCAGGGGTGCCCAAATTTTTGCACCCCACTGTAAAATGTACTTGCTGGCTGCATATACTTGCCAACCTGTCTGTGCATTCTGCACTGATACCACATATTGGAAAACAAAAACAATTCTCAGTTTTTTCATAAAAAAAACCTTGTCCATTCCTCTTGCTTAATAATGAATTTACAGGAAGGTCAGTCACAGGGTCAAGATGAATAAAATTGCTTGTATGCACCTACATACTGCTTTTACAAGGTAGAAATTGTGCGGGATTAATATCTGATGTAATGAGTCATCTCTTTTCTTTACCAGTGAGCTTCAGGGTCCTTGGTCCCATTGTATTTTTTTGCATTCTTGTTGTTGAAACTGCGTGAACTGTGAGACTAGTTGGATGTTTGCCATCATACACAAGTAAAAGGTATGAAGGCACTGACTTAATGCAGCTCATTTTGTGTGTATTACTGCAACAAAATGAGGCACTGTTGTTTCTATAATATTGGGATCATCAAGTGGTTTGTATGGATAGAATGGCAAGGTTTTTTGCTAAGCGACTGGTGTACAGTTTGGCCTTGGCTTTTAATTTACAATTTCATTTTAGCTGTTCAAAATATAATCCACCCCCCTCCCCCCAATAACTGGGGATAAGCCAACACAATGTGCTATTGTAACACAGATGAGATGGTTACTGAATACAAGCCTTCATTATGCCGAGGTAAATATCCCATGAAGAATCAGCCATTTCCAGCTACAAGAGTCAACTACAACATTAATTCTGTTTGGACAGTATTACTAATCAATGTAGTGTTATTTTAACTGAGAAATAATGGTGATTCTCTCTCAACAGGATGTGTCTGTGAAACACTGATGCCCCCGCGGCCCATGTTAAAGTTTTTGTCACCAAGTGTCATGCTCCAAGGTCAAGGTCACAAGGTCAAAAGTCATGACCCAATCTGAATGCCTTCTCACAAGCAATACATATGCCAAGTATTAAAGTCCTATCATGAGCCGATCAAAAGTTATAGCTAGGGCTGGGCGATATATTGATATTATATTGATATCGTGATTCAAAGTAAAATATTGTCACAGATTTTGACTATCGTAATATCGTGATATGAAGTAAGTGTTGGCTTTTCTGGTTTTAAAAGCTGAATTACAGTGATGGGTTGCATTTTTCTGCACTTGAAGCTGTTGCCTGCACCTGTTTCATCGTTAGGTCAACATTACTAATAAATGGTTATAGAAAATGTTATTGTGTACATATTTTGCAAAAGCATCAACATTTGTCCCGATGATATCGGCAAAATATCCATATCGAGTATTCGGTCACGGATATCGAGATATTAGATTTTGTCCATATCGCCCAGCCCTAGTTATAGCCATGTTAAAGTGCGGACAGACAGACAGAGGGACAGACGGAAAGGTGAGGAACTATATGCCCCTGAAATCTGAAATGCCTTCTCACAAGCAATGCATATGCCAAGTGTCAAAGGCCTATCATGAGCCGATCAAAAGTGATAGCCATGTTAAAGTGCGAACAGACAGACGGACGGACAGACGGACAGGTGAAAAACTATATGCCCCCAAAACTTCGTTTACAGGGGCATAATCAAAAACTAATTTCTGAGTGATTGCAAACTTTTCAACTGTGCAGCACATGTGCCTGCATGTATTTATATATCCTGGATGCACGCCACACATTACAAGTTTATAAATGTTAACATCATGTCTGCCGACCATCGACAGCTTCACAACAACCCTTTCCCTGTAACGAGACCCAATTCTCGGGTAAGGCATGAGAGGGTGCACTCAAAGAGGCCTCTCTGCTGACTGACAGAAATAAAGCAGACACCATCACCACCCAGCATGCCTTCTCCATCATCACCTTTTCACGCCTCACACTAAACAGGCCTGAAAACATAAACATTCAAATAATTGCAGGAATGAAAATTATAAGGGTTGATTTCTGAGGAAAAAAAAAAAAATGACAAAAACAACACTTAAAAGAACAACGACCTAAATGAGCGTCTATTTAAAAAATACCCATAGAATATACACCAGCAGAAGGGGCAGGGAGACGGCCATTTGTCTGAAACAAGTGCAAACCTGCCTTATGCTACATGTTGTAAACAAGCGAACAAGCCCACGTGGGACCACTAAATGCAGTCTTACAATTACAGCTACAGTATTCCTCCTTAAGAGCTCAGTCTGGGCTCCCTTTGTACTGCTTTCCTTTGAGCATGTGCATTCTCACACACACAAGATGAACAAAGAGACCTGCAGGGCTCTTCGCCACTAAATATAGGCCAGGCTTCCAAGCTAAACAACCACTTACTGACTTATCAGCAAGTTTCATTTCAAATCCAGGAAATTAGAAGTCAGCTGAAAGAGGAAGAAAGCAGAACAGAAATAAAACTCAAACTCGAAAATGTTGGGACTGCATGACCTCTAAATTTAATAAGCATTTCATCACAGACAGTAGAAAGACAAGCCATTTAAAGCTTTCTCTGGTCAACTTCATTTTGCTGGTAAATCTACATCCATTCCAGCCATTCAAGCCCGCAACACGTTCCAAAAAAATAAATGAATAAATAAAATTAAATTTAAAAAACTGCATGTTCTGATGTCAAGCAGCTGATGTCAGCAGGTGATTGCAATCACAATTTGGCACTAAAGTAGAATCCAGGAATGGCCCAGTCCTTCAGGTGCAAGATGTAAGAGAAAATCATTAGAGGGTTTAAAACTGTTCCTCAGAGGAAGCTAATAAAGGATTTAGATAAATCACACTGGTGCATACAATAAGGTACAATTCAATGTAAAGTGAATGGCATCATACAGTTTAAAAGTTGATCATCACCAGTCCCCCCCCCACATACAACTGACCTTACGTGACCTTGACTTTTAACCCAATGACCTCCAAAACCTAAACAGTTCCAGCTATACTCTGAGGAGCGTTACCTGTCTGACTTGGTGAAAATCTCTCCCCACCATCAGAGGATACAGCGCGGACAACATATTTCAGACAGACGGTGTGATGGATGCACAGCCCCCCACCGTGATTTGACGACCTGCTACAGGCCAGTGGTGGAGAATGGAGAGATAAAGCCATTGTGCTGATCTCTGCCACCTTTCTGCCACCCAGGGCTTCACACCAGCCAAATAAGCAGTTGTGGAAACGCGGAGCACTCGGGCATCGCAAAATCCAGCAACCCAATATAATTAAAAAAGCTGGTCTCGGCAGCGGGGCTATAAACGGCTAATCAGGACAATGACTTCCAGCACCACTTTAAAACAAAGGCTGAATGCGATTATAACAGCCACCATGGCTCCACAATCGTTTTTTTCTCAGCAACCACAAGAACTCCCAAGTTGAGGGATTTAGTTAAACACTAACAGCTTCCTTAGTAGATGTACTCCAACTGTATATCACTTTTCCAGAATACTAAGATGAATGGTCAGGAATAACTGCTCTTGCAATGGACACACTGTACCACAAGCATCCACTCCGAGAGCAGCTGGGGCGCAGGTCCTGGCTGTACAACTAACGGTAAATTAGCCAAACTGCTGTCCACCCTCCGGTGTCAACAGAAACACGCATGATGTTTCACAGACCCACCCCCAACACAGAAAAATAATACCGCCGCTTTTAATAGCAGTGAGGAAGGTGGAAAACATCCACAGAACACCACGCTGATCTAAGATTTCGTAACACCGATAGCTAGCGCGGCTGTTGCGACACAGTCTCGCTACGACGCACAGTGCATAAATGGGAAGAACATGCACATCGATGACCAGAACGGCCTGTGAAGAGGAAGTGCTGGCCCCCTGATGTTGATCGTAAGAGGACAAAGGTCAGAGACGTCGCAGCAGGAAGTCGGGCTGGGACGCGAGGTGCGCCGTCTGACAGCAGAACGTATTCAAGCCTCGAGCTGTAGAGCCGCACAAGATATCCAGCCTCTCTCAGCCCTCGGGGGCTAAGGCTATAACTCAACTCTGTTCAGCTCAGGTCGTGGCAGAACTGTTTGTACAACGTGGCCCTGTGACATGAAGAACTACTGAGCGTCATACAAAAAAAATAATGTCAACATTCAGCTTCAACTGCAGAAACAAGTGCCTGTCCAAAGACCTCCCTTCCTCTAAAAAATGTTTTAGTCTTGACTTGAGATCAGAACATTTTTTTCCTTCTTAAGATAAGATGATTAGCTTGTTTCGAGTTATTGTTTGCTTGACCAGTGAAATATTCCGCTTTGGCTGAAAAACACAACAAATAAGATTTTAAGACTAAACACAGAACTTAAGTACATGCTGCTTTAAGGCTGGCTCATTCTGTCAGTGTTGCAGGGTTTCATTTATTCGAAAACGACTGTTCCCCATGTTTTCCAACTGCCAGCCCACAGACCTTGTGTAAAAACAACAGTGTTAATCAGACTTATTCTAGCAAAAGAGATATAATTCACAAAAAGAAATTTGTTGCCATTGTCTATTTGGAATGAGAGACAATTTGGAATTGACTCTCTGTTCCCTTGAGGGAATAAATAGCTTTTTACTGAAATGAGCAAAACACACTTCTCTTCAACCTTGTGATGATTTTGGAGTAAAGAATCTAATGGTTTTTACTTTTCCCATTTGTGGGATAAACAACAACGCTGTATTTTACACTTCACAGAAAAACAGCATTGAGGCACAGGACATTCCAAAGTCCTAAAATGAAAAAAATAAATAAAAATATGCTAAACGCAGCCCTCAGTAAATGAGGCGGGCGAAATTAGGTTAACCAATTGGGTCTCCACCGAGCAAGGCAAACAAACAGTTCTGTTTCCTAGAAGTCTTGAAATGCCTCCAGTAGACTGAATAGCCCCCTCCACACCCAAATCTTCACTCCTGCCAAAAAACAACCCACCCATCCTAGAGCTGCTATGTTCTTTTTTCATGCAGAACACAGCTCGGTGCACAAACAGATTCTGGAGGTGTGTCTCCTCCCGGCCAATCTCGGAGCCGCAGCACCTGCCCCCCAACCAATGAGAGCAGCGAGTAGGCGGGGCCCCATATGTAGGGCTTGTTGTTTTTGAGGTGATGGATAGCTGCTATACAGGAAAGGTCAGGCCTCCACATTAATAGGCTTCAGATTCCTTCCCGTCGAAACAAAGATACCGAGCGCAAACACACCAGTAATTCAGTAGCTGTGGAGTGGCCAAGGAGGGAGAGGGGGTAATTCACAACCCACTGCACTGGTTGCAGTGCTCCACACAGGCAAACAAACACCTGCCTGCCAGGCAATGGATCTGAAGTCATTCAAAAATGCACTGCTTACAGCCACAGTCCAGCAACAGCCATGCCTTCCAAGACAGCAACAGCCCATGGAAACCCGTAACAGTCAAACACACAATGTGCCATTTTGGGGACTTAAGACGGAGCATCCACCATTCCGCTAATCTGTGCAGCGACTCTGTGACAGCCCTTCAGTAAAACGTGCTATAGAAATAAAACTGAATTTGGACATCCAATGTTTTCAAAAAATACCAGCATACGGTGCATTTAATCAGTGTTTGGGACATACAATTAAGTCTTCAATTCTTACACAATGCAGCTTTAAGTCCTCTCACTGTAGTCCACATACTAGAGGACATAAGTGTATGCACAGCAATATGCCGGCAAACTAGATAATGGTAAAGACCAGTCATGCCCCTTTAAAGAGCTCAAATACAGTATGACTCTGGTAAACATACTAAAACTTCCGATCATACTTCAGCCGGCGTGGTTGTTTAAAATAGCGCCCAGGAGCGTAAACTTATGATAATCGTGCCCCTTAGGAATTTCTTGTAGCTAGCACTTAAGAGCTCTCCCCAAAGACGTATTGCTCAGAAAACAAATACACACAAGATGAACTACTTTTCTACAGGCATGAGTGTGTCCTCCTGATTCAGTCTGCTAGGAAAACAGATGAGTGTCAATCTATAATGCAACTGAACATATTGTTATTTAGTATTGCAAAAACAAAGCTAATTCCTCTACTCATAATACTACTTTCCTGCAACGCAGAGAAATAATGGAATGAATCAACCTTTTGAAGAGAGGGTTTTTTATACAGCTGATCCAAAATTCTAACGTAGATTTCCAGAACTTCTTCGCTTACGATTATCGATAACAATCATAGCATCAATGCTAGATGGGATCAAGAACATTCTAATCATACATTTGGAACGTCAAATCTTTAACCGTTAAATCAATGGCAGCGGTGATGACATCTCAATAATGCAAACCACTGTGGAGCACCACCATGCATAGGGTACGGTGCTCACGGAAAACAACGTTGGTGGCGATCAGGGGAGACTTCTGCAGCAGGAATTGGTACGCACCTACCACAGTCAACATTGTTCTACTGGTGGTTACATAGGATCTCCATGCAATAGGCGGTTTCAACGAATAAGTGGCAGTAATAGTTCGTTTTATTACAAATTCATGCCCCATAGAAGTAAAGAATTCATTTGGAGAGAGACCTTTAAAATATACATTTCAGAAATGGCACACGGATCACGAGATTTCAAGCCAAGTAACCTTCCCTCAGTGGAAACAATTCCAGATAATATGGAGGCCCGTTTCAATCAGCTGTTACTGCATGCAGCATGATAGTGACAGTCACAAAACCTGTCTGAACACATCAATCAAATATAAAGTAATGCATTAAACACAGCATCTAAAACCTGACTCAAACAGGATTTCATTGTTAACTAACCAGACCAAGGAATCAAAATGTGGAAAAACATCTTATCCTTCAATGAGTTGCAGCGATATGTCTGAAGTATGAAAAGCAATTTAATAGTACGTCAATCAATTACAGCATGTCAGAATACATGAGCAAATTCACAAATGAAAGCTGAGAAAAATGTTTATAGTTACATTTACAACAAACACCCACAAACCTGCATACTTTACCATATTCTTTTTTGTAAGGTTTAAGAGGAACGGGGAGAAAAAAATAGGCATGTTTTAGTGGTTGTGGAACATTCTGGAAAGAGGTGGTGGTGGCCAGCATTCTCACCACATTTCCCACTTCCCAAAATCCCTTGGTGCATTCTAAGGATAGAATATACCGGGCAGGCTTCTCAGGACAGGTCGGAGGTCGCGGACGGTGGCCAACACTTCGAATGTATGGTTTTCCACATAGTTTTTCACAAAACGTACAAGAAAAGGCAATGCCAGAGGACCAGACTGGGATCCAAAGAGCCTTAGAGCAGGTGCTGCCTATAAACCCCCTCCCCCACCTGCCACGCGAGGCCCATTTTACAGCCCTTCTGCTGGCCTGGGATGCTGTGCTTTCGGGTAATTTCAGGACATGAAAGTTCCTTTCACAAGGATTTGCACCTGCACGCGCACATGTCCGCAAATGCCTCACAATCACAGATGCAAATAATCCTCCTGTTTCACTTAAAACTAAAGCATTCACCGTTCACGTTAAAAATCACATACATAAGAATTATGCAACATGTTTCCTAGTAAAGCCCAGTCATGAGTTAGCGGTGTACAAACAAACATCTTCTCAGTGGGCAGTGAGCCAGGTTAATGAATATATGGAGGGAAGTTGTTTTCATCTTTCTGAAGGAGACATTATATAAGAGGTGATGACATTACCAAACGCAACCTAGGCCTAGGTTTCAGCCAAAAGTAGCTCATCTGCAGAAACGGCAGGTTGTCCAAATGTTTAACTCACAGCTTTAACAGACCATTACAGCATCTGTTATTTAACGGAGTGACCGCACATCTAAGCGTAGGGAAAAACAATGAAGAGTGGCCACAAAAAAGGCACTACTAGTGTACGCATTCATACACCGATGTACGGGCAAACATGAAACACACATTTACAAACATACTCATATACTCACATCCATTCCGTATGAGTACACATTGGCGTTAACCTACCATTGCTGAAGGGCTCAAAAATAAACATTTTTTTGTCATAAATGCATTTATCTTCAGGATAAAGCCCCTTGATATGTCCCTCTTTTTTGAGGTAAAACACTAACGTTGTAGGACCATCAGCTCTTCTGAAATAACAAACCCTGCTCTCCAAAAGGTTAGGAGAGAGTAGAAGATTATGCAGCATAAAGTAAGGGAGCACAAACCAGACTGAGCTCCTCCATACAGAGAGGGGCTTCATTTCCTACAACAACAATATGATGGTGGTGCCTGTAAGAAAAGAATGCAGACAGGGCAACAGACCATCAACTCCCTTTAAAAGGGACTGTAAACTTTTCTTGACCATTAAATTTGTTTAAATATGTACACGGGATTTAACCACTAAGACTGAATTCACAGGGCAAAGTTTAAGCAACAGCTAGTACGAAAAGCTATCAGCCATTGATTTTCCCCTGTTTCTCCGCTTGGCTTGTCTCTTGGGTTTCAGAGAGTCCTGGTCATAATATCACACCAAACCTCATTTGCATCCTAATAATCATAAGGGAGCTCATTTCCTCCCCACATCCAGATAAAAAATCTAAATAAATATCACCTACTACGGCTACGCAAGTGTGCAGTGTGAGAGAAAGAGATGTAAGCCAGCAAGAAACACTCAAAATCAAATTGCACCTAGCTAGCTAGCACGTTATTTCAAGCATCAACGTGAACGCTACCACTACATTTCCTAAAGGTTGCCTATTTGTGTGACCCAACTAAGCTCCATCTACACTGCTGTGGTAACATTAGGTAGCTGACTTTAGCAAACAGCTGACTCCATTCGAACTTTGTCATGATGTCATTCGCAATGGGTCGTTTTTAACAAAGGCTGTTATCAGTAAACTCCATCTGAAGGCCAACTTCAATATTCAATATTATTACCAATTGTTCATCAGACTAAAGCTATGAGCAGGAGGCAGGGCTTGTGTGTAACACCAACACGGTCCTGAAAAGGAAAGGGCAGTAATATTTCAAACTGATTAAACCATATCAGCGGAAATGTATTCTCTTCAGATTGCATTTGTTGTCTGCTCTTCTTGAGTACATACATTCCAAGGATAAAAGTAGCATTTCACCAGATGTTTATCTCGCTCTAAATAAAAGCGCCGCTCATTAGGGTCTCGCAAGAGAGCTCTAGGATGCCCACGGCTGCTCAGGGCTGAGCACTAAAGCCCATCGTAAGCCGTTCTTCTAAATTATGAGCTGCTGATGTAAGTATTTCACTGCGCTGCATAGCTCCCCGTTACATTTACGAAAAAACATACGGCAAGACCAATGAAATAGACTTCAAGTGGCATCGCCGAATGTTGGCAGCAGGAGGGTGATTTAAATGAAAACTCAATTTCCCATGAGCACTCATCACTCACCCCTTCAGAAGTGGCACAGATGCACAGATCGCCACCTCCCCAACAAGGAGACATAACCATGACTCACATACAGCAGAATGATGAGCACATCAATTCTCAACACGCAGACACTCCGCTGCATTGTTACCCAGCTGGACACTGCACCACAATGTATTCAAATGTACATGTATTGTAAACATAAGCTGTATTGGCTGTATGAAGCAAAAATCAGCAGGCATCTCAAAATGCAGAGGTATTGAAAAAAAAAAAAAAAAAATGAAAAATGACATGACAGACTGCTTCAGTACAGTCTCTTGGGCATGCATGTGTATGACTGAGTGCACGCATAAATGGACACGTGTGTAGTGTAAACATGCACATCTGTGTGTATAGGTGTGAAAACTGTGATTGCACGCCCATCTGCTGCATGAACAGCAATAAGCAAACATCAGTGCTAATCTCAGAGACAAAGACCGAGCAGAGAAAAACCGGGCCAGGAGGCACAAAGGATGCAGCTAAGACTGCTTTCAGCACAAGTCCTGCGTGCCTGCGTGTGAGCTTGTGTATGTGCGCATGTGTGAGTTTATCCAGAGTGTGCACGTATGCTTGTGTGCACGTCTGCAGGCATCAATGTGTTTGCATGTGCGCGCAGGTATAAACGTGCACAGGACTACATGTCTGTTCTCATGTGCCCATTTCCTGTCTGCGGCACTGACCGTAATCTGCACGTATCAGCGCATTTCTCAAACAATAGAACAGCGTGGAAATGTACACATAAGCAAGACACTGTGCGGGAATATGGGCGTGCATGCATGCACTGCACTGACGGTAATCAGCACACATTACCATATCACAAGCACAATGAAAAATGGTTCAAAAAAACAGCAACAACAATCCAGAAAACTACTAGCAGTGAGAGATGAGTGTTTCAGCAATGGGTTCTGACCAGGAGGTGACAAGCAAAAAGGCTAAAAAAATAGCATTCTGAGCAGGAAGAGGGGGGCTGAGGTCGCTGCACTAGAAGCACACTGGGGGCGGGCGGGTGAGGAGTCTGCAGCGAGATGAGCACACAAACGTAAGGGGGAGGTGCTGGGATACTGTACTGGCAGGAGACCATTTCACAGGCCCCCCTGCCCCCCTTATCCCACCGCCCAGCACACAACAAAGGAGCAGAGGAGCGCCTTCCTGCCGTCATCCCCACGTACTCCTCCTCCTCCTCCTCTTCATCAGCTCGTCCATCAGTGCTGGGGTCACCGGGATGTCAGTACGACACAACAAGAGGTGCGATTACTGCACTATGCTCTCAGTGCTGTGCCCCGTCCTGCAACGGCTGCACTGTTGCTCAGCGCGCTCTCAGCCACCGCGCAATGCAGCAGGCGCTACAGCACTTGAGCATTTACTATTAAAAACACAAACAAGTTGGACACGGCAATTTGCGGCATGCTATTAACTCAGGGTGCTATAAACTGCTAACGTGCAAACCACAGCAGCGCTGAGGGGAGGGGGTGTTTTCAGGAGCGCAAGCATGTCGCAGAAAGCTGGTTTGGACTGCAGTCGAGAACAACTCAAAAAGCAAGACTTGAAAAAATGCTAATGTTATTGCCCTTAATGCAGTTGTGCGAACCAAAAACAAAAGACAAATAAGAACCCAGAATGAAAAGAGAAAAGTGTTCAAACAACTTCCGACAGAAACATTCATTTTTTTTCATTCACAATTCTTGTGACAGTCTACAGCAGTTCATAGCCCTTGCCTCAGGGCTCAGATCCCAACCACATCTAGGCATTTGATTTGTTCCATGTGAAGCCCACTAAATTCAAAAAGTCAAAGGCTTGATTAGGACCATGAGGTATTCCTGAAAGGGAATACATTCAGTACCTGCAACTGCAGGGGGCCCCATGGAGAGGGCAGGGAAGCACAGGCCGAGAGACTTGTGATCATTCCTTTATATGCAGAGCAATGCATCATAAACCACGGGTCGGGAAAAAGTGAGTCCCTGGATATATCTACCTCACCGATTTGGGTGCCAGCTCTTTGGATTTTGTAATTTGGGTCCCAAATTTATACAGGTTTAGGAAGACGGCGGTATAGAGGAACTTACAGAACAAACTCGAGAATGATTTCTATTTAAAGAACATACACTGGTGAGGAGCACTTCTGCTTTTGTTCATTTTTCTTTTTGAATAAAGTTTTAAAAACGACTGCATTTTAAAAAGAGGAACCCGATGATTTCCTCTCCTGTGCACGTGCACAGGCGCATCGTGGCAGCCGAGCGGCACCGCGGCTCACGTGCAGCATCGGCTTCCGCTCCTCGTGGTCCTAAGCCGCAGTCTCAGCGTTCTACAACTAAAAAACAGGGGCATAGCGCCACCTAAAATAAAGGCACATTCATTGAATGGATCGTCCAATCAACAGCAAAGAGGAAAAAAGAAGGCGCTACAAATTTCTTGGCTTGAAAAGCTCCTACCTATAAATGTGAAACACAATATAAAACGCCTATGCACATATCCACAATGTTGTTATGACTTTACCACTGACAGTTTCAAGCACAACCCTCTCCTTCTCATCACATTCAGCGGTATTAGTGCAGATCATGCACAGGCATCATATTGCCTGGAGGCGGCAGTGAGGAGCAGGCAGAGGCTAAGGATGCTAGCTTGTAAGTAGGTAAAAGGGCAAAGCCTGACAGCTGTGCCCACAAATAAGGCTCTTAAGCCCAGACTGCATTCGCTAAAACACCCAGCTGCAGAAACGGATCATTTTAAACCAAGTCTCTGCCACGTAAACATGCGCCATCATGAAACCGGGGCAGTCACCGGCTTCATGTCCCGGAAATGCAAGACAAGCAGGTCCAATAAACGACTGGCTCGTGCCAAGCAGGCGGCAGCGTCCCACAGGCCAGTTTTCAGAGCACAGAGGGCCGCGCCTCAGCCAGACATAGCAGTCCTAAGAATACATAAAGCTTTGGCTGAAGAGATGAGGACACTTGGCATGTTTAGGTCCTGTGGAACTCAGTCATGAGAAGTTCATTATTTCACTTCTTTCTTGAAATTTCAGCCTGTGAAGCAGGTTGGGGAGGAGAGCGATGCGAAACTAGGACAGCGTTCGGGTCAGTGATGTGTGATTTATCACTCACTCCCTCCCTCTCTCTCCCCCCCTTTCTCCCATTTCCCTCTACAGAGTTATTAGTCTCCGCTCATCCCCAAATACACTGAGGCCTTCCTCACTAATAAAATCCCCAATCAGAGTAAGGCAGAATCTTCACCAAAAATTGGAAAATGCAGTGTCGATACAGTAAAAACACCCTAATACGTGCAAGATATTTACATTAAAATTTCACAATTTACAATAGTTTGAAGAAATTGATGTTCTACAAAACCCTACTGATTACAATTCATATTCTAAACACATTGAACTAATTTACTTCGTGGCGACTAGAATAATGACCAAATCGTCCAAGGTTGTTCAGGTTGGAAGTTAGCTGCAGGAGGGAGGAGTTTAATGGCACCATTACTTGAAGAAGGCAAATATTTAAAAAGTTTTCTCTTGGTTAAATAAGGTTATAGTTTTCCAATATATCCGTAAACAAACGGTTCCTCCAAGTATACCTTGGAATTCCTCCCTCGTTAGCCATTAACTTTATAACATCTCGACTCTTAAATAAATAACAAAGAGAAATCTTTGCCAACTGATGAAATCACAGAAGCCCAGGAGACTCGTCAGTCTGTGAGAGCCCAACTGCAAGCCCACTTTCCAGGACTCTGCTGCAAGCCACAGCAGACAGCTGGGAGAGGAAGAGCAGGGGTTGCCATATTGTCCACCAGCCCTTGTACATGTAAGCAGCGATGAGTTTTAATACCCAGCATACAGGGAGAATTGAGCACAGAGTGCATTTAGCCAGGAAGCTTCCTGCTCAGCCTCAGGATCACAGCACAGCCCCAGACACCAGCTAAACAGGGGTTAATCCTGGATTCAGTCCGTGTAACTTGTTTT
The DNA here is from genome assembly GCA_029721435.1 of Gymnothorax reevesii. Classification (NCBI taxonomy): domain Eukaryota; kingdom Metazoa; phylum Chordata; class Actinopteri; order Anguilliformes; family Muraenidae; genus Gymnothorax; species Gymnothorax reevesii. The sequence goes on from CM056576.1 coordinate 46,674,421, forward strand.
GCAATTTGAGCAGTTGCACTCCCAAGTACTTCACAGTATTCTCTGAATGTAGGAACCCCGCCTTCCCTACTGACCCCCACTTAATACTGGAGACGCACCAGGAGGCAGAGTGCGGTGTGGAAAATTCCAGCTCCAGACGCAAACACCAGAAGAGGGCCTGACAAAGAGGTCTAGTGCCCCTCTGTGTTACAATCTGCAAACTGCAGGCCGTCATGCAGGGGAGTTCTCAAACTCGATCCTACTTCAACACAGTACATTCTGGTTTTCATTATAGACTGCCCTTTGATCAATTATCATCACTAAAAACATGAGCTCACATTTTCAAGTTCCTTGAACAAATTCTGAATGCAATTCAGGTTTGACCTATTGCCCCTTTTTGCTTATTAGCCGTTTTTCCTGTCATTTGTTTTCAGTTCCACTGTGCCAATACTTTCAATGTTTTGGGCTCCATTATAACCCAATTAAGATCCATTAGCAGCTTAAATGCTCGTGAAGTTTTGTTTAACTCGCGAAAACTACTACCACAGATAATAAGTGATGCCGACCTGCCTTCATCTGGTTGCCTGGTAGATTTTGAGCAAGACTTGCGCCTTTTCTGGAAAAGAAAAGAAATGCATAGATATAATGAATGCATTAGTTGCTTTCTTTAGTTTCTTATTCACTTAAAAGAAGGGTTTTGCAAGGACACGTTTACATTATCTAGAAAGGCTACCGTGAGTCCGAACAGCACTTTTACTCTTCACCGATAATGAAAGCACAACTGAATGTGTGAAATCCCCAGGAATGCCGAGGATGAAACAGCTTTGGTAAAGGATGCGTCTGAAGTCAGCATCTTGCTCTCGTTCTCAGGACACGCAAAGAAAGTCCGACATTCTTTGCAGTGAAGTGAAATTGCAGTTTTATTTTCCGCCATCTCTCAGCGAAATGCGGGTCCACAACCCAGCAACCTTAATATACAGGGTTATTAACTGGTGACGAAAATTGGAAATGCGCATTATGCAGTGGTAGGTTGTCATAATTTGACCGCAACGGTTTAGTCTGAGGGCTGAACGCAAGGTTGTCCGAGTTCAGTTGAACGTGCGACGATCCCATCTTGTGAAATGGTGTTTAAACGTTAGTTTAGCTGCCCGCGTACGACGGCATTTTAACATGCGTTTAAAATTTAAACGCATGTTAGTTAAACGCACGCAAAAATGCTTGCGTGAAATCGGCCCGTAGTGAACAACAACTCGCGTTTAAAATCACAGTAACTAATACAAGAAACCTTGCTGTCAGCAGACCAGACAAACACTGTTTCGACCCTCTCACCACAAACATATCAGCATCATTTTATTTTTCTCAGACCTTCCACTTTTTTGCTGTTATTTTGGTGACAATATATTTGTTGACTCTGTCATGGTGATTAGAGTTTTGTTGATGCGTTAAAATCAGCACTTTTATTGATAATTTATTTTGGTACCACAGACACCAATTGGTTTTCATTTGAATTTTAGTAATTTATTTTGGTGGTATTTATGTTTCTACAAAAATGCTATTTTATTTTAATTTTACACGTCATGCCACGGTGACAGTGGTTTTGCAACTAACTTCTCAGATTTGGAATTTTATTTGTTTAATTTCAGATACATTTTGTACATGAATATATCAGATAATTATAACCATATCATACCATACCACCTTTAAAGGAGTTTAACACTTCAATTTAAGAAATATAAGAAATAGAAAGACTTTTTTTGTCATTGGGGACCCATTGAATTTCCCAGGGACCCACCCAAATCACCACCTGTGGGTCCCGGGGACTCACTAAATTAAAAACCTATCAACATCACTGTACAAGAAACTTTTGCTTCTTAAAGAGCCAGCAAGGAGAACACAAATGGTCGACTAGAATATTACCATTAGTATTAAAATGTTAAGAATAATCATGACTGGGATTTTAAGTAGTTGAGCTCAAAAACACAAACCGCATGTCAGGGGGAAAAAAATTCCAATATAATCAGTTTAAAAAGTTAAAGAGCTACATGTATACAGTGCTGTAAAAAAGTATTTGCCCCTTCCTGAATTTTTTTTTTTTTTTTACTTGTAACATAAATGTTTCAGATCAAATATATGTTAATAATAGACAAAGATGACCCGAGTACATACAAAATGTAGTTTTTAAATGATATATTCATTTATTGAGGGAAAGAAGTTATCCAAACCTACCTGGCCCTGTGAGAAAAAGTAAATGCGTCGCCGCCGCCACTCCCCGGTTAAATAATGAATTAACTATGATCAACCACATTTTGAGTACAATTTTACAAGCCAAACCCAGGCCTGATTACTGCCAGACCTGGTAAATCATGAAATCACTTATATAGAACCTGTCAGACAAAGTGAAGTAGGCTGGAAGATCTCAAACAACCAAAACATTATGCCACGATCTCAAGAAATTCAAAAACAAATGAGAAACAAAGTAATTGACATCTAGCAGTCTGGAAAGAGTTAACCAAGCCATTTCTAAGGCTTTGGGACTCCAGGGTACCATGGTGAGAGCCATTCTCCACAAATGGAGAAAACTTGGAAAAGTGGTGAACCTTCCCAGGAGTGATTAGCCTACCAAAATCACTCCAAGAGCGCATCAACGACTCATCCAGGCAGTCACAAATGAACCTCGAACAATATCTAGAGAACTGCAGGCCTCACTTGCCTCAGTTAAAGTCAGTGTTCATGATTCAACAATAAGATAGATACTAGGCAAAAATGGCATCCACGGGGGAGTTCCGAGGCAAAAACCACTGCTGAACAAAAAGAACACAAAGCCTAGTCTCATATTTGCCAAAAAACATCATGATGATCCCCAAGACTTTTGGGAAAATATTCTGTGGACTGACGAGCCAAAAGTTGAACTTTTTTTGATGGTGTGAAACTAACACAGCATTTCATAAAAAGAACATCATACCAGAAGTCAAACATGGTGGGGGAAGTGTGATGGTCTGGGGCTGCTTTGCTGCTTCAGGCCCTGGACAACTTCCTGTATTTGAAGGAACTATGAATTCTGCTCTCTACCAGAAAATCCTGAAGGAGAATGTCCAACCATCAGTTTGTGACCTCCAGCTCAAGTGTGCTTGGCTTATGCAGCAGGACAATGATCTGACACACACCAGCAAGTCTAATGGCTAACAAAACTAAATGAAGATTTTGGAGTGGCCTAGTTGAAGTGCGGACTTCAATCAGATCGAGATCATGTGGCACGACCTTAAACAGGCCGTTCGTGCTCAAAAACCCTCCGAGGTGGCAGAATTAAAACAATTCTGCAAAGAGTGGGCCAAAATTCCTCCGCAGCGATGTGAAAGACTCATTGCCAGTAATCGCAAACACTTGATTGCAGTTGAAGCACTGATTACTAAAACCCAACAAGTCAAGTCAAGTCAAGTGTGACTTACGGGGTTTTAGTAATAGGTGCTTCAGTTGTTGTCGCTGAGTGTGGCACAACTAGCACAATTAGGTTTAGGAGGCAATTACTTTTTCACATAGGGCCAGTTCGGTTTGGATAGCTTTTCTGAACATTAAATTATGTCATCATTTAAAAACTGCATTTTGTCTTTACTAAGGTTATCTTTGTCCAATATTAAATTTTGTTTGATGATCAGAAACATTTAAACGTGATAAATATTCAACAACAAAAAAAAAGAAATCAGGAAGGGGGCAAACACTTTTTCCACAGCACTGTTCATGGCGAAGAGTAAATAAAGGACATCAAATATGAATCTCCTAATCCTGTGCCTCTCAAATCTGTTCAGAGGACCACTTGTCCAGCACATTGTCAATCTTTCCCTGCTGCAGCATTGGTGATTCAAATGATTCGCTCATTGTCAAACAGCTTTGTGGATTGATAGCCACCTGATCATTTGAATCACCTGTAATAAAGCAGGTAGAGATCTGAAACATGCAGAAGAAGTGGTATTCCAACAGAGGTGTGAGAAACACTGTCCTAAATGACTGAATCCCAACTAATATTCATCAGTGGTTAGACTCTGATTCTGAAGATTCCCACAGGAAACAGAATCAAAGGCAAAACAGGACTGAAAATTGGGTCTATATGTCTAAAGGGGACAACTAGAGTAAACTCTGAAGAACGTGAATGCATCCAATATGGATGACTCCACTGGAATCTCATCATGATTAAAGCCACAGACTGTATTAACAGGCTATTAATAGGCTATGCATCTCTCCCCCAAGGCTGGCGGAAAGCTCAAAATACAGGCACGGGCCAAGAACCTATCAAGCAACACTTAAAATTTCCAGCTGGGAGCTGGTATGAGAAGCAATGAAGATAGAGGGAGTGAGAGAGAGAGAGAAGCACAGCAACACATTTTTCCCCTATCTTTAACAAGGGCATGAATTTAAATCAGCCATGTAAAAATCAGTAGTGCCAATAGCAATGATCCATTTCCATCAACTGTTTTTCAACATAATCACTAGCCACAACTAAAACTATCTGCACAGCAAGAGTGCACAATAAATGGGAACATGATAATAATGACTAGATGTTCAACTGACCCAGAAACCTGACTGGTCTTCCACCCTGCCATGCCCACTTGGGATTGGGGTACAAGGCTGAAATGAAATACCAAACTAGTTTATACCCCAAAGATGATGCATGCAAAGTTTCATCAAATTTGATCAAGATGGAGGTAATGGGTCCTTCAAATAACTGTTCATAGCTAAAGAAATGTCAAGGGTCAACAAATGGCTATTTTGTTTTTTTAGAAATTGTCAAAACCAGTCACTTACATGTTGAGACTCATTTTATACTACTTAAGTTTCAACGAGTCATCAATATTAGACAGATCTTAAATGGTCAACTTCAGTTTTTCAACGTGACTACTCTGCCACACCCACTATTGGGGTTGCAGGGGCTGAAATACAATCCAAAGTAGTTAATGTGCTTAAGATATTGCACACCAAGTTTTGTCAAATATGATTGACATTTGTGACCGCTGGAGGTTATAGGTAGAATATTTTAAGGACAACAGAGCGTACACCATCTCAATAACTCAGCTGCTAAACCATAAGTCGAGTTAATAAACAGAAGGGCACTCTAGGAGACCTCCACCAACACCAAATGCCCTCCTGCAATGTTAACAAATGTGAAAGATGGCCACACAAAATGTGGTAATACGCCCACATGGCAACGTTATTGATGATGTGTTATTAGACTAAAAGGTGTAAAATTGATGTCACTACTATCTATGACTACAACAGTTATTAATCTTTGCCAGTGGCAAAAAACATGAAAAGTAACCAACAAAAAACATTTAAGACCACATGGCTAAATTAGTAAGTAAGAGTTTGTTACCCACAAAACCACTATGAAAAGAATCCAACAAAAATAGTGCCATGGGCCCTGTAGCTCACCTGAACACTCAAGGGTGTGTAAGAAGCAGTTTAACTCAAACTAGATATGTGATGAATCTTGCTACGTACTAACTACATACCAAATTTCAGCTGAATATGTGCATAAATAGCTTTCAGATGGCCAATTATGTGATTTTCAATAGAAATCGGATCAGAACGCCTTGAACAAACTTTGGTGTCCTCATGAGTAGGAAGGTACCTGTCAAGTTTCAGCTTCATAGGCCCAGTGGTTTCGGAGGAGAAGATGTTTACGGACGACGAACAACAACGACGACGACGAAAAACGGACAAACAGGCCATGACATAAGCTCATCTAACTTAGGCAGGTGAGCTAAAAATTGTAGTCTGCAGAAATGGAACAAAAATTGTGGGCGGACTGACCAACAGACAGACGGGGGCAATCGCAATATATGCCCATTTGGTTTAGAGGGTGCATTTAAAAAAAAAATTATATATATATATCTCCACCCCATGATTTGGATACTCCCCAAAATGTACAAAATGTACTGGATTTCTTCCTTAGCTCATGACTTACCCTTCCACCAAATGTCATTCCACCAGTAGTTTTTTTTTGTAATCCAGTTGACAATCAAACAAACAAACTGAAGAAAAAACATAACCTCCTTGGCAGAAGTAATGGAGTGATCTGTACTTGTAATGGTAGGAACATTAACTCCAATACCGGCCACATTAATTGCAACAGCAGAACCAATAATTGCAATCCTGCAAAAATTTTAACAATGGGGAGAGTAGTTACAACCAAGGAAACATTCAGTTATCAACATTTGAAACAATGACAGCAAGATTTACAACAGCAGCGGAGGATGGGGAAATACTTGTCTTGACCCAAGATGTTGCCCGTGAGTAATAGCTCTACTAATCCATAAACCGTATTAAATTTAGTCTCAACTCAGTCATTGAACAGCTATGCACTTCTTTAAACTGATATGTCACTCGGACTTCTGTATTTTGGAGATTCATCGAATCAAGACTTTTTTGAGGCAAGTTGATCCAAGCTAACATCATGTTGCCATGAGCACTCGCAAGCCGCCATCTTGTGGGGCAAGCGTCCTTATAGACAACTCACGGCAACAGCAAATACAATGAGCAACGCTCTTGAAAATTTCTCATTTCTGCTGCGTTTTCAACTGCTGAAACTGGTCTATTCATGAAAAAAGTTGCATAATTCTATCCCAGAGTACTTACAGCATTTGAGAGAGCATACCTGAAATATTTCCAAACATAGGTAAGGGAAATGGATTTCTCAAATCTACTGAAATACTGAGTGGGCACTGACAAAGACTGGAATTAAAATGAAGTGCTCTTATCCGTCCAGATATAATAACTGTTAATAACTGTTAACTCCTGTTCTAGTGGGAATTCCCACAGGGAAGCTCCAGTATGATTTCTCACCTCCCAGTTCACCAAGAGATTGTATGTGACATTAAAGCGAGATGGCTGTCAAAATTTTGTTAGTAATAAAGCATGAACTCAGTAATGCGCATCCTCAGTAATACCTTCTCTTCAAAAAATATTACGGAATATTAATGTTGACTAGCTATCAGAAAACAGTGATGCCCAATATTTGCTAATGTTGGGGAGTAGATAACATCAATATGTAACAAGGCAATCAGAGATAGCAGACCTGGCCCCAGCCACAGGCTGACAGACAGGGCTGACAGACAGTGAGTGACAGACACACACACACACACACACACACACACATCATACATACAGCACAAACGTTCACAGAAATTTTACGTAATGTTCATTTCGCAAAAATAATACAAAGACAACCTTAGCAGACATAGGAAACAATATAATACACGACAATCCAGGCTCCTCAGGCATCAAGAAAATAGGCCTATGAGCCACAGTGGCCTCCATTTTAATACGAGGAGCGGTGAACTGCGCTGGTCCCCGAGGCATGGCGTAGTTTATCCCGGGCAGCTAGCTAGCTATCCAACTCTCCTTGTAATATAAGTCAAATTCATTCATACTGCACAAATGACCACAAAAATGCTTAGCTGTGTCCAGCTAGGTAAAACAAAATGGTAACTAGACACAGAAGACGATAGAACACGCTATACCATCTTAAAAAAAAATTGGTGATTTCAGCAAGCCCAGCTGGCTGGAAAGCGGACCCCGTGTGCTATGTGCAATTCCATGAAAGATCCATGTCAACGCGATCACTTTGTCCGCTAACAAAAAACGGGCAGTAAGCAGCGAAAGTATGCGGAATAATGCAACGCAAATAGAAATAAAAGCGCAAATTCAATCGTAACATCACAACCGACGAATCTCATACAATTAGGAAACATAATTATTTAATGCAAACTAGCATACAGTTTTATGAAAATGCATCGCGATTATGGTTCGCAGGGGTCCGTGACACAACACGGAGCTCCATGTAGCTAGCTAGCATGCTAGCTACACACTTATAACGAAATAATTACATACAGCACAAAATTCTAGAAATTCTGTGAACAAAACGTTCACAGAAATTCTACGTAATGTTCATTTCGCAAAAATAATACAAAATTTCCTAAGCAGGCATAGAAAACAATATAATACACGACAATCCGGGCTCCTCAGGCATGAAGCAAATAGGCCTACTAGCCGCCGCGGCCTCCATTTTCATACGAGGACAGACGAACAATGCGCTGGTCCCCGTGGCATGGCATAGTTTATCCCGGGCAGCTAGCTAGCTAGCTAACTCTCCTTGTGACATGATCATTGCTTAACCTGGCTCCCCCTAGGGCGGGGCCAGGTAATGGCCACGGGCTGACAGACAGAGTGACAGAAACACACACACACACACACACACACACACACACACGATCATTGCTTAACCTGGCTCCCCCCCCTAGGGGGTGGGGCCAGGTAATATCATTGGCACCCCAATTCTGTCGTTTCTCCCAGTTGGAGCTCTCAAACGTACATTAGTGAAAACTGAGAAGTCTCTAAGATTTTGCAAGCTTTGAATTCTTTGAAGCGGTGCACGCTGCATTTGAGGGCCAGATATCATGTCATGTCCAGGGAAGAAATCAATGGAAAATCATCAACTGAAGCATTATACTCTTTAGCTATCTGATATGAATTCATACCGTCTATAGAGTTCAGTTTGTCTTGGTATCAAGCTGAAGAAAGTTGGTCTAGAGTAGAAATGTAGGATTTTTTCCGAGCCATAATCACACCCAGGAACAGCAGATGTGGGTAGAAGAGATCCGATTTCTATTAAGAGCCAACATTTTCTCTGTATTCTTGCTCTAGCTGCGCAAGAAAGATTTAAAGACAAGGAAAGGAAAGCTGTATGTGAAAGAAGGATAAGCCTGAGCGTTACGCTGGGTTTGGGTAAGCTAGCTGCCTTTTTCCACTCTGGTTGTGCTATACATAATATGTGACATATCACAGTCATATTCATTCGTAAAAATAATGCCATTTGCACACTGTGACTAGCTAGCAACTTATCTATCCAGTGTAATCCACTATAGCTAGTGAAATAACATTAACTTTGATTCTAAATAAAATATTGAATTTGAATTTTGAGCATCTCCCAAGGTGATTTTTACCCCTAAGAAATATTACAATTATGAGGCTTGTCCTACACAAAGCATCATTTTTGGTTTTAGAATACCACAGGCACAAACCTAATTCAGTTAAATCTTTATCGTGAATGGCATTAGTTGATGTATCCCATTTGCGTGCACCTTAGATTCCGTGAATGTTATTATTATTGACGGTGTCCGGACAACAGAAAAATCAACTATTTCCATGGCTAGGTTGTTTGGCATCTTGATCTTAACTGAATTGGACAGAGAGTGCATTTTGCAATATTGCCATGATTAATTATGAAATTACAAGTCTGAGAACATTTAAAGGTGACATAAAATCAAAAACCATTTTTACCTTGTAAATGTGTAATAACGGTAGTCCACCCGCATTCAAGGACATACAAAAAGTGCAGGACATTCTCCTTTTCACAGAAATTCCTCTTTTAAAGATGACTGCCAGAAAACGGGCCAATCTGAACAACAGATACATATGATGTCACATGTATCTCACTGCCTCGCCACTCTCATTCCGTTTCCTCCTCTTCAAAATAATTTGCATACACGTCTTTATGCAATTCCGTTACTTCCAATCCCTCAGTAAAGACAAGCGTGAGAATTCCAGAGTCATAATTGATTTCCCAGTTACTAGTGGGGAAATCCACCGTAATGCACATGAAGCGGATTAAATTATTGCACAAGGACGCAAATTCTGCAAATTAATTTCTTCAGTGTGCTTTGGTTGAATACTTTCTGACCATGGCACAGGAACGTCAATGCAAGAGACTCACTCCGAATGTGTAAGCGTATTATGTTTGGAAAAAAAAGAAAGAAAAAAAACATTCAAAAACATATAAATCCAGCCTTTGCTGGACTGGTTCTTCCTCCAATTCTGTGTCCTCATCCGATTCGGGCTCAAACATATAAGGCTGAATCTCTGAATATGCCATAGCTGCATAAAGTTGGTCTGTCCATTTTCCGAAGCTGGCGAATGTTTTCCATTTTCCCAACCGCTCTGGGCAAGGTTACTTTTTTTGAGTGGCAGCGAAGCCAGCCAATCAGCGTCAAGTGCTAGCATTTCATGTTGAGGTTGCCAGTTTAGCCCAAAAGGTCGCCGAATAGGTCCAAAACAACGGGTTCAAAATCCCCCACCCCAACATAGCTTTTTGAGAGAGGTTTTTAGGAAGCTTCAATCAATCAATTTATTCGGAAAATTCACATCTATACATCACAATAGCAATTTGACATAATACAACTGTTTCAGTTACATATATGGAAAAAACATATTTACAAGTTACTTTTAATCCCAGGACAACCCCGAAGACAAAAATGACTGTACCCTCTCACGGATTACCCTGAAACAATAACAATATACACTTTACAGGAGGTGGTATTGCCCTAACATACACACGTGTACACATGTACACACACACACACACACACACACACACACATTGCCTTTCACTTGCACACTTACTCGGAGTTGATGTGCGTCATGGCTGGCAAGTGATCAAGCTAATTATAGTTTCCAAAATTTTATTACATTCATCAATTTTAGCGATTTAGAAAATGATTACTTGCACGTCTGACGAAAGAAGCCAAAGGAGACGCAATCTTAATATCTAGTGGGAGTGCTGACCATATACTGGGGCCTCTGTGCAGAAAACTGTGATGACGTAAGCCACTTCGAACTGGACTGATATGAAGATCACGACTCTGTCGAGTACTGTACAAATGAATTTCATGATTGGGAATGAATATAGTGGACAGTGGGCTAGGCAAAAGAGATTTGGAATATGCAAAAACACTTTAAAAGAGCCATTTGGAAAATGTCATCAATTCTTAGTATGCCGAAACGTTTAAAAAGAGGTGCCGTCGGATCAATGTAGTTAACTCCTGCAATGATTCTCACTGCCTTTTTTTGTAATATGACCACGGTGGCATGTACTTTTTATGGGCCATTCCCCAAAGCAATATAGCATAGAGGTGATGAGTATGGACAAGACTGAAATATAGCATTTTCTTGTTTGTGACAGAAAGAGAATTTTTGCTCATATTAAGGGTGTAAATGCAACTTCTAACCTTTTTGAGACAGAGTTCAATATGTTCACGCCATCCCAAATGCTCATCTAGAGTTATACCAAGAAATCGAGTCAATTTGTCTCTTTCAATTGGATTACTATTGAGAAAAATTTGATCCTTAGAGGCGTGGGATTGTTGAGATTTCGAAAGCAGCATATAGTTGGGTTTGCTACAATTGACAGAGTTTGTTTGCTCGAAACCAGTCCGACAGAACTGAGAATTCACTGTTGAGTTAATCATAAAGATTGTTGAGGTTATCAGATGACCAATATACAGTGGTATCGTCAGCAAACAGGATACTTTTGGCCTTGTCCAAGGTGTTAGGGAGATCATTCACATAAAGTGTGAATGAGAGTGGTCCAAGCACAGAACCTTGTGGTAACCCGCATGTAATGTTCATTAACTTTGATTCAACACCATTATAAGAGACATATTGAGTTCTCTCACTCAAGTAGTTTTTGAACCACTCAAGTGCAACGCCCCCAACTCCGTAGTGGCTTAATTTCCAGGGTAATATTGAGTGGTCAATAGTATCAAAGGCTTTCGAAAGGTCCAGAAACACTGCCGGCATTGAGAAGTCTTTTTCAAGTGAGTTAATTATTTCACAAATGAGCTGGGCCACTGTCTGTTCAGTTGAATGCGCCGGGCGAAAGCCAAACTGACTGCAATAAAGCAAATTGTTATGAGTCAGAAAGTTCTATAGTCTTTTATGTATCAGTTTTTCTTGAATTTTTGATAAGCATGGAAGGAGGGATATTGGTCAGGAATTGGTGAGGTTTTGTTGATCTTTAGATTTTTTTTATAAATCGGTGTAACTTTTGCTCTTTCCATTTGACAAGGGACACGACCGTCAGTAATGGATTTGTTACAAATAACAGTCAGAGGTTCCATTAACTCTAGCAAAAGTTGCTTAAACAGCCACATGCTAATATTATCAACAACGGTACTTTTCTTGGGCTTAAAAGTTGTAATTATTTCTAAAATTTCATTAGGATCAGTTGGATTAAGAAATATTGAATTGGATGGGGCATTTGTTTAGCCAAGATAGGCATGAAACGCCTGTTTTGGGCTATCAATTTGCTGAGCACATTTGAGTCCAATTGTAGAAAAGTACTGGCAGAAGCAGTCGGCAATTTTTTGACAAGGCATTACAGACCCAAATAAAATTTTGTTGTCTATATGTCACATCACAGAACAAGGATAAATACCCCATTCAACCATTCTATGTCACCTTAAAAGGTATTTTTTTATTATTCAGTCTTCAGGTCAACTTGATACTATAAGTTGTCATTCAGAACAAACCTTTGCAGCCCTTTCATACTTTCTCGCTTGATTCTAATGAGATGTGTCCAAGCCACAACCAAGACTGGTTGCCTCACACGATGGTGGCACACCATCAGAGTAAAAACAGAGAAACAGTAGAAAAAAAAAAAAGTAAAAACAGTAGAAACAGAGTAAGTGTCATCACTTGCAGGCCCACATGTTCATTTGATAATCTTGGCATTCAGATTATATAGTCTAATAGAAGTTTTTTTTTTTAATCTATATGTTAACTTGATGAAGGGATAACTAATTTGCATGCCATTAAGATTTTTTGAAGTGAAAACCTGAGGGTAAGAGGCCCCCTCACAACTGGAGTGAAAGGCCCAAATAGGCCACAAATATTTTTTGTTTGAACAGAAAGATTCAGGTGATGTTAATAGGGGCTGGAGAGCACTGGGAGATGAAAATCACCAATTGTTACAGTTTTAAGTGCTGGGGACATTAGCGCAATGTGGCATGATGTTAAGTTTGGAGTGTGGGGGTAAAGAATATAGGCATAATGGAGTGCAGGGGCACTCAACCTGTTTAGAATTGATTATTATCAATTATTGATCACTACTATCATTTTAATGAAGTAAAGTAACAAAATCTAGAAAATTTTATCAATAAAATTCACATTTCAAATGTTTCTTCTACTCTGCCTTGCCATTCATCCATTGCCTATTGCAATAGAGATAAATGCTTGCAATTAAATACAGATAAAATAAAGAATAGCAATGCACATAAATATTTCAAAATATTAATATTTCAATAAATATTGAAAATATTTCTCAGACACATTTTTATTTTTAATGTAATGATAGTTGGGGTATGATGCCCCCAGCATGTTTGCGTCGTTAAAACTAAATTTGCTGCACCGCCAAATCATAATCCTGACCACATGCTGGTTCACAACATTCTGTACAAAAGGGGCACCTGATCCAAAACATAATTTGGGCTCATTCCTGTTTTTATTACCCCTCGGTCAAATTTTGGCCAGAGAGATATTATTGTCACCTGCGTGCCTGTCCATCTGTCTGTCTGTCCATTACTTTGTCCGCGTCAGTACTCAGCAAGTAATGATCGCAGCTTCACCAAATTTGGTATGGTAACTCACTATGACCCCTAGATGTGCAACGTCAGGTTTTTTGCTGGATTTGACCTTTGATCTTAACGATGTGACCTTCATCGTGGGAATCTTGACCGGCCCAGTACTCAGTGACTATTGATGGCACCTTTGTCAATTTTGGTATGGTAACTCTCTGTGACCCATAGATGTGCACAGGCTAAGGGGTATTCAGCCACGCTTTACGTTTTATTTTTATTTGGTTGAAAACTCATCCAGACATTTTGACACCCCATCCGTACCATCAGGAATCATCGTAGGCTGCTAAAGGTTAGCCTTCATGGAACCAAGGGGCTACCAATAACCTGGTCCTCACTTAGTCTTTAAAAAATGTGATTCTGGCTTTCTATGCAAATTAATCACATAACTATCCTTATTTACACTTGCTGAATCAGTTATTTCCCTGGTCAGCACTGATTATGTCCTTTAAAAAAGTTTCCAAACTTCTGTATATGCCTTGAATTGATTATACTTGCCAGAGCCGCAGCCTGAGCTTGTGACAAAGCACCATTAACGCAAATCCTGCTCGGGCTCTGGCTGCATGATAAATGTTTGAATACAAATGCTATCATCAGAGTAAACACTATAGAGAAACTCTCGTAGCCTATAACTCCACAATGTTCCGAGAAATTAGCCTTAGCTTAGGTGTGCCTCTGCTGCAGATAAACAAAGGATGCTGTTGGACATATAATACACACAATCTGAAGACACCACAGGGAGCGCCAAGGGGTATCCTGACAGTAGGAGACATACAGCAAGGGCAACTCGATTTACATGTAAACACAGGAAAAACACTGAACAGAAGAGGGGTAAAACAGGCAGGCAGTGTGAACAAGTTGGACTACTGAAATCTCAGCGAGTAGCACACAGCCTGCCTTCAACCATCTGGACACTGCGTGGAAGCCTAGAGCATGCTGATATTTTTTTTCCATTTTCAATATCCCAGCCCATTTTAGAAATTGATGCAAGGATTATACTCCAGGATTTCAAACACACAAAGAGATACAGATCGTCACGGAAACGCCCAACTTCACCCTTACTATGACATTTCCCCCCTGTTCCCAACAATATCACACATAAGTGAATGAAAAGGAGGAGAGGGTCAAGTCACAGTGTGTCCACTCTCACAGGCTACTTAAAGCCACTCGGCGACCTCACCCATAAGCTTTTCTTGACCTTGGAGATAAACCTTCAGATCCCCGGATGTGCAGTTTCTGGTAGCTGTCATATTGGAGTTACACCCCCAGTTCTACACATACAGAGATGTAACCGGCACCTCATTTGTCCAGAAATACCTCTCCATGGCTCCATGGTCACAGCAACATGATTTCTTAACAAGTCAACACTTGGACACATTAGACAGGAACACATACAAAAATGTATCTGATGTTAGTTCATATCTTCACATCACTTCTACCACTGAAAGCTAAGTATTGGAGCCAACTGCAGCAGCACATAAGCAAAGTTCATCCACAGACAAGAGCTTAAAAAATAAATTCCGGTTCTAAAATATTACATGAGCTTCAGAGGCAATACAGGCAGGCTTTTCCTTTTCCTAGGTAATCTACAGCTTTTTGTCATCCAGCAACGAGAGAATTATAACGGGAAAAAATGGGAATTCCCAGGAAAATGGCTTCTCAGCGCTCTGGAGGACGGATCGCTGAAACACACAAAGCCTTTGCAACCTTGAGAAATATAAATAAATAGGAAATAGATGTTCAAAACAATTATATTATATGGCAGTACATTACATAGCTATGCAATGCAATGTTGCTTAATGGGACAATGTCAGAGCTGGAGGCGACATTACAAGCTACAAGGGCAGTCCAATGGCTGCTGTAAATACCTGAGACAAAGGGCGAATCGTTACAGCCAGAGATCTGGTTTGGAGAATCTCCAAATCAAAAAAGGCTGGGAGGCCCTCCCGGTCAGCAGCGGTGAATACAGACCGTCAGCAGTCTGCAGAGGGACAAACCACAAACTGCAACTAACAGGGTGCTGGGTGCCCAAGACCCATCTGTGCGTGAGAAATTGATCCTAGAAGCCAGATGAGTAGTTTTGAGCTGCATATTATAATAGTTACTTTGGATGTTTTTTTGCCCAAAATTTTCTGGGAGACATGTGAATCATCTTCAATATTTCATAAATTGAGATCAATTCCCAGATGATTAAATATCTCGATATCTACGGACAATATCCAACTCATAAAATCTTGCAATGTACAGATTAGCAGACATTGGGCCTCATGCAAGAAGCCATATAATAACACAATTTCTCTTATTTTTGTTACTATCTCCAATTTTTTCTTATTTAGTTCATACCCATTGATTTCTGGGATGCACCAATGTTTTATTATTTTTGCCCTTCTCTTAGGTAAGAGAGAATTTACGACTGGTCGAGAGTGCTCTAATGGAGATAAGAGAAAAGAAAAAAACATCACCGTCCACAAATTGCTTGTCCAATGCAAGAAAATACAAGTTTTAAAACCTAAACATTGAAAATGCACGATATAATCAAATTTTGATTGTTTCATGTTTTTGGCTTACCTGTTGCTGTTGGACGCTTTGGCCATCCAGGCCTTGCGTAGAGACAGAGAGCGCGTTTTTAGATATTGCGCAGATCTGTTTGCTGAGACAGATGAATAGCTACACAAAATCAAATGTGAAAGCAACCATACTTGAGCACGGAAGAATACGGTTATGTGTTACGGCTCTTGTTCTAACAAAAACAGCGGCAAGAAGATATCTCCATTTATGGAATTATATTTGTGCCACAATCCTGAGCGAGCAATTGGACATTTTGAGCGCAGAAAAATATATTTCGCAAGCACACAAATCTTGTTTAGAGAAAAAAGAAATTTTGTGAGCAAACAAAACCTTCTGATTGGGCAAACAAAACTATTCTGTGCTCAACAAATATTTTTGCATGTTTGCTATGATCAATATAAACGTGCAATATTAATCCCCTTCCCTCAGTTTCACTCTATACCCTCTCGCAAACTCATGTTCTGCACGCTGGCAGACCGCAGCATGCTCGCTCAAAGCATGTCTCTCCCTCTCTCTCTCTCAGTCTGACCTCTCTGTGGGCGCTCAACTTCACCTGCGCGCTCGCTCGAGCTGTGCAGAGTGTTACAAATGTGCCACGATTCTGATTGGCTGCTTCGGTCTCCAATTAGATGCATTATGCCCAACCACCAAAGAATAGGGGAAAAGGTAATGACGAAATTCGTCTGCGATTGGATAACAGTACTGCCCTTGTTTAGGACAGGTTAAGTTTAATGTTAAATCTCTAATATCTTGAGACATCCACTGTTGTGTGACTCTTGACTCATATACCTCTTAAGCAACACTGGCTGCTGCTAACTATAGCATTGCACAATGTCTTCTGAAAATCAAAACCAAAATGCCATACCGCAGCCACGAGCACCATGTTTTATGGACCTTTATGAAATTTTGTTGGTTAGTCTGTACACCTTCGGCTTGCGAACCAAGTTAGCTATCTAGTTAGGTTGCTAGCGTCAGGTCAGCCAACTAATGTCCGGAGAAAAGCAGAAGATTACTGACGTTAATGTTATTTCCATGATAGCTGGCAAACTCGACAGTCTTAAAAAATAGCTTTGGCACCATTCTCCGGCTGATTCACTTCAACATATAACGCCTGAAGAAGGCACTTTACTGATAAGTCTATCGACATAAAAGTTTGCCTTGACGTTTAATGACCTCTACCGTGGAGAGTGCTTCAAACTACGGGACCGTTGGTGCCAGCGTCAGCTCAGCTCACCAGTATCACCTGGCGCTAATATTCGTGAAAGCGTGCGTTCGGTGGCGCAACGCGGGGCTTTGATGCGCGTGTCCCCGCTGGCAGCTATGAAGGCCGGCATTGCACCACCGGGCGCCGGCTCCCTGGCTCCGGACTGATGGGCCTCTTCAGCCGCGCATCGTGTGTTATTACCGTGATCTGTTTCTGCATATTTCACGAACATTAGTGCCAGATGGTACTGGTGAGCTGAGCCGACGCTGGCACTGGCGTTCCAGTGGTTCGAAGCACTCGCCGCGTTAGAGGTTATTTTTCCGGTTGGTTCATTTGAGAATAAACTTCCAGGTTTTTCCAAATGTATTCCACATAGGTTTAGATTATGCTTTCAGGTTATTTGTCTAAAGCAGTACCCCAAATATCACTAAACAACCACAACTGCTGTAATTTGACACCACATTATCTTTCGTTCTGTATATACATCCATGCTGCAGTATTAAGCCAGCACAGCAACACCAACACCGGGAACGGCAGCAGCACCCTGGTTTTGTTAGCTACGCCAAAATGCAATATTACCCCTAATTAATATCGTTTATCACACCTGCACTTGCTCTGCTATTTCAAGTAAAACTGATTGCTAATAGTGTTTAAGCATTAGAATGAGATGTCAATCACTGCATAAAACACGTGTCTTTGCTTTCACAAAATTAATCAAGGATGATCGTGTACTTCACTTGTGGATGTGTAACATTAGATGATCAGACTTGATATGCAGGTTATAAGTGTAGCCTATTTCAGTTTATGGCGACAGACATATCGGCAAAGTTCCTTCTTCAGGGGTGTTGAAATAAATCAGCTGGGATAAAGGTGCCAAAACTATTCTTTTTTTAAGATTGTCAAGTTCGCCAGCTATCATGGTAGTAACGTTTAATGTCTGTAAGCTTCTGCTTTTCTCCGGACATTAGTTGGCTGACCTGACGCTAGCAACCTAACTAGATAGCTAACTTGGTTCGCAAGCCGAATGTGTACAGACTAACCAACAAAATTTCATAAAGGTCCATAAAACGTGGTGCTCGTGGCTGCGGTGTGGCATTTTGGTTTTGATGTTCAGAAGACATTGTGCAATGCTATAGTTAGCAGCAGCCAGTGTTGCTAAAGAGAGACATGAGTCACACAACAGTCGATGTCTCAAGATACATAGAGATATAACATTAACCTTAACCCGTCCCAAACAAGGGCAGCACTATTATCCAGTCGCAGACGAATTTCGTCATTACCTTTTCCCCTATTCTTTGGTGGTTGGGCATAATGCATCTAATTGGAGACCGAGGCAGCCAATCAGAATTGTGGCACATTTGTAACACTCTGCACAGCTCGAGCGAGCGCGCAGGTGAAGCTGAGCGCACACAGAGAGGTCAGACTGAGAGAGAGGGAGAGACATGCTTTGAGCGAGCATGCTGCGGTCTGCCAGCGTGCAGAACATGAGTTTTCGAGAGGGTATAGAGTGAAACTGAGGGAAGGGGGTTAATATTGCACGTTTATATTGATCATAGCAAACATGCAAAAATATTTGTTGAGCACAGAATTATTTTGTTCGCTTAATCGGAAGGTTTTGTTTGCTCACAAAATTTCTTTTTTCTCTAAACATGATTTTTGTGCTTGCGAAATATATTTTTCCGCGCTCAAAATGTCCAATTGCTCGCTCAGGATTGTGGCACAAATATAATTCCATACCATTCAGAAGAAGAAATTCAGTGCTTCCTGGAAATGTAGGTGGACAAAAACATACAATCACAACTGGATACTACGATCAAAAATTCAGAGATTTTCGAAATAATTTGTGAGTAGCTACATTCACGTGATTATCACAGAATAGTAGATCAGTGCCATGACAAACTAAAGAAAATCTGGCTGCAATATTTCAAAGTACGGGATGCGGTGCAAAAGTCTGGCAGCTCAAGTTATAAGATAGATACATTTTCCTGATATGAGGCAGTGGTTAGCATAATCGGCCAAAAACGCAAGAGCGAAAGAATTCCATATGCAACATCCACCTATTTCGAACGTAATCAGTACATTTTTGGCTTACCTTGATGTTTGGGAACCGAAAGAAAGACTCCGATGTATAAAAACATCAAGCATTCAGTCAAGAAAAATTTGAGTTAAATTTTTCGTGCGGCTATACGTGGTAATCCATGTTAAAGATGACACAATGGGTTGCTAGGGAATGCGCAGCATATGCATTCGCGATATTACTATTCAATATTAATATTCTAAACCCCCTTCTCAATAATAAAACTCCATGAAATATATTGGCGCCTCATTTAAAATCGTTCCCCATTTAAAACCACCTAGGTGCATACTGCAACATGCTGTATCGGAATTTTGATATGTATGCAAGTGTACTCGGGTACGGTACGATATTACAAGTGTGAAAGCTGACCAGCGGGGGGAGAGGGGAGGGGGGAACAATCGTACTGTGGCACGGCATGAACAATCACACCTAGTGTGAAAGCACCCTAGACTGCCACGAGTAGTTGGCTCTTTGCTCACTGCACATCACTCGCCCTTATATGGCATTTAGTGGGTGTCATATATGCTAATTTAACCAGCCACGCGCTTCCAATTTTTGATGAAGTGGGATTCAACATTTAGCACACAGGGGTAAGAGCATATTTGGACGCCAAGAGAATTTGGTGCACCCAGAGTTTATTACCCACGCCCGACGAGGCGGCGTGTGTGTACAGTTTAGCACTGTCTGTCTGTCTGTCTGCCAGCCTGCCTGCCTGTCTGCGTGTGCGGGACAGCTCGGCCACCACTGAAGCTAGGGTGACCAACCTTAGTGGGGTAGATGATCCTAGGGTGCCCTCTCCAAATTTGCATTTTGAGGTCGAAAGGTCAAAGGTCAAGGTCAACAAGAGGCGTGGGTTAGCATCTCTATAGAGCGCGCATCATCTCGTTTCTCTCATCTTTTCTCTTAGCAAAAAAATAAGAGAAAATATAAGAGAAATTTAAGAGAATGTTGCTGCCTGAGGCCCATTGAAACTCAATGTCAACGCGAAACAGATATGACTACATTTCTCTAACACTTGAGGCGAGCGCACCACTTTTACTTTAGGGAGCCCACTACACAAAGAAGTACATTGTGGTGCACTCAATCGAAAACAATCAAAGTTCCTGGCGAACTTGGAAGAACAGAGCACTGTTTTAGCAGCTTAAAAGGAAAACAGCTGAGAGTGCTTACAGCACAAATCCGTCAAGGCATCAATGCAATGCAGTTCTTGTTCTGGGGCATAAAGCCTGGCTTATGCTTGATATGTCCACATTTCAGGAGTTGGGGATAGCAGCAAAATGACAATCACAGCCCTAGTGACAGACCACTGTGAGATCACCTGGCGAAGTTGAGCATCTCAGATATATTCCAACTTACTGCAAGTGGTGTGGGTGTCACTTTAATCATAATGGAAGAATACATTAAACCATAAACCAGCGAACGGATGCTTCCAACTCTTCAACAAGATGGGGAATGAAAGTTGTATTCTCCACGAGCCTCCTGCACCTCTCTTGATCAGATGCCCCAAGTCTGCATGGCTCAATGAGGCAAGCCTCCAGCCCCATGAATGCAGACCAGAGGGGCTGCAATCCAGCTGCATACAGAATCAGGATGGACCACAACAGCCTGACTGCAGTGAGGACAGGAAGGTGTGGAGTGGTTTCAAAGGGAAAGGGAGGGGTGAATGCCCCGTACCACTACCTCAATCTCCTCATAAGGGGCCAGAGGCCATGAGGGCCACCAGCCCTGAACTGAGACCCTCGCTTTGAAGGACACAATGGTCCGTGGAGTTTGTGTGTGCTGAAAAACAAAACATTCATTCATCCTCTATACCCGCTTATTCCTCACTAGGGTCACGGGGCGAGCTGGAGCCTATCCCAGCTGGCTACGGGAATAGGCAGGGACCCACCCTGGACAGGTTGCCAATCCATCGCAGGGCGCACACACCATTCACAGACCATTCACTCTCACACTCATACCTATGGGCAATTTAGTCTCTCCAATTAACCTGACATGCATGTCTTTGAACTGTTGGAGGAAACCGGAGTACCCGGACAAAACCCACGCTAACACGGGGAGAACATGCAAACTCCACACAGAAAGGCCCCAGGCCGGACTCAAACCCACGACCTTCTTGCTGTGAGGCAGCAATTCTAACCACTGCCGCCCAAAACGTTATGAATCCATTTCAGAGCTACAGTACTAAATAGGCCCGCATAAAGACTGCTTTTCGATCCTGCTGCAATACATACACAGTAACATTCAACAAAGGTTCCAATGTTTTTCCCACACGGGTCACTGACTGGGGGGGGGTCCATCGGCCCCCTTTCTCAGCACAAAAACAAGTCTCAAGTTGGGAACTGTCAACAATGGGACTGGCCGAGAACCCACGCCAGTGCCACCACGGAAACAGCTTGTAAACTTTGGACGAAGTTGCATAGTCACTGACAATATTGCAGACAACCAAGCAAGTGCTGAGGAAAATTAAAGTGATGTGTGCCGGAGCGCAGCCGCAACAACTCCAGGACATAAAACAGAGTCAAGATCATTATCAAAGGAAAGGGCCTGGCATTTTGGTTTAACTCAAAACCAACAACAACCTACACTAAATAAACAGTCTAAAAAAATAAATAAAAATGAGTCTGCGTTGGGTAAATTAGGGTAAAAAAAAAAAAAAAAAATCATATGGACTCCAAAACAGAGAGAAGACAGAAGTTCTGAAGAGATCTCAAAGTTACTGCGGCCTCCGCAAAATGAGAAAAAGAACACAAAAAAGCAACACTCAAAACAGTTGGAGATGTTTAGAAAAAAAAAAAGAGTAGGTTTTTTTTAAACAAACCACCAAGTCAAGGTAAGGACGCCATACTTAACGTAAATTATAACATACCCAGCATCAAAAAGCTTCCCTTTGCAACAGAGCAAGACAGTATAAAATAATGGGTCCGACATCAACAAATCCTTCATGGAAGTGAAGCATTTATGTCCTGCTTGATGGTGAAAATTGATGGTAAACCTTTTCAGACAAGGTACTAGGATTCTTCTGCAATTGAACACAGCCAGCTGATCATACTAATCAATGTTCAATCCTCTGCCTGAAGAATGGTGCTACTTAGCAAATCCAGGTGACGGGAGCAAAAGATCAGGTCAAAATTTACCTGCTGAACCTGGATTTTCCACTTTGGACAATGCATGCAACCACATCAGAACAAAAATTACTGCTCACAAAACACTAAGTTCATCACGTTGCTGCCGGTCGATGTAATAAAGCGAAGAAAACATTTCACAGCAGCGTTGAGAGAACATTGCGAGCTCACTGAGAATCTCAGCATGCCATCGCTGTGCTAAGACCAACAGTGGGGACCTCCATTCCCAGAGCTGCTCCGACATTCTGCTTTCTGCATTCTGTATCTGCATAGATACAAGTCCTGCACATTTGTTTGTTTTCAAAGATAACGCTAGTGCGTGTCCCCTTCAGAAATCAGCTCACAGCTGCGCAAGGTTCGATTACTGGAGCCTGTAATGGGAGTCATGTGTGACCAAAAAAAGACTATTGCTGAAAAAATTGTGACGTCTTGAAAAACGCAAAGCCTTGAGCCTCCCTTAAGTTGGTTTGGCAGCTAGATTGCAACCGTTGCTGATAAGAGAAAGAACATTTGTTATCCAGGAACCTGTAATACTGTATTACCCCAATTTTCATGCAGGAAAATACAGGGGACCAGGGATTAGCGTTTCCCAAGGAGCTTGAAAACTCCAGTGGTTACCAATGACATTGTAGTTTTTTAAAGCCTGAAGAGCAAATAAACAAATTTCCACAATCAAGTCTATTCAACTGTTGATGCATCCTGAAGAAACTTTGTTATTCTGGAAAGGACTTCTAATTGAATTCTTCATAACAAACTCATCACTCTCAGATTTTAAAGATCCCAATTATGTCACCAGGCCCGCAGCCAATTAGCCATTATAAGCCATTTCAAAATCTGTTCCTCCTTCATATCACATGGGGAAGTGACTGCCCAGAGACAAGGAGGACTGATCTACTTCACTCAACTGCTTAACAGTTCCTTCAACAGGCCACTCCCCCTTGTGGTGGCACGAATGATCAATTTTGACTCGGCATATTAGGGTTAATTGGCATTGCACCAGATGACATAATAAGGGAACCTTAAAGGAGAATTCCTCTGTGAAATTGACTTGGGGTGTATTGAAACAAGATAACGAGTGCCAACTTTTGTCGAATACCCCACCTCCGTACAAACGCAACATTTCGAAATAAATGGCTTTTTAGCCGAAGCTCCCATCAGGCTTACAATGGTAGCGAATCTGGCATAGCGTTGCAATGCAAAGAAATCACTATTTTTTTTCATCATTAAACTACCTGTGCATTTTCAAAGTTCTCAGTGCCTCGTTTTAAATGTCAGAGCCCTCGGAATTCTACCGATGAAGTGTGGAGCTACTTTGAGCCTTGTTAATGATGGATAAAAATAAAATAGCTATTTCTTTGCATGGCGATTGCCGATTCGCTACCATTGTAAGCCTGTTGGGAGTTTCAGCTAAAAAGCCATTTATTTTAAAATGCGTGCATACAGAGGTGGGGTATTCGACACAAGTTAGTACTTGTGATCATGTTTCAATACACCCCAAGTCAATTTCACACCGGAATTTTCCTTTAAATTAAACACAGAGAAGATAGAAGATGTCTTCATTCCAGTACATCCCTTCACTTTTAGGTCCGCATTGGCAGTGGAGGTGCCAAGACGCACAGAGCCAAAACATGCCATAGCCGAACATGGAAGTCTCCATAACTGGCCTCAAGGATCTGCAAGAATAAAAATCTACGAAAACAATACGCAGTCACCCTGTACCATTCATCACCATGACAGAACATCAGCAGTCATGGTCCAGCAGTATAGCTGCCGCCTGCTGTGCCTCTCTTTAAACAACTGCTGACACACTGCATTTCCCCTCAGTGCCGTTAATGTTCTTCACCGTGACACACTTTGAGCCACACATTGCTGCCACTTTGCTAATGTTCTTGTAGAATGCCAAGGTGCTTCTGAGCCTGCTGGTATCAGGCTTCATCAGCGGTTACCAACCACTTTCCGGGAGATCTAATGTCCTTTTTGCCTTCACTCCAACCCCAACAAAACAATTCTCATTTAAACAGTACCATCACATTGAATATACTGGATGGTAGCTCACCATGAACAAGATTAGGAGGCACAGGACTACATCAATGAGTCTAAGGGACAAGCAGAAGCAAAGGTAGAAATCCAGGGGTTAGAAAGCAAGTCTCGCTATGTTTTTCTTCCATAACTACACTGAGCCAGGCAACTTGATTTCTCAACCTCATAAAACCTACAGACCCATCTATGGGTTTGTAAAATTCAGCTGCTTTATTCAAACTAGTGGAAATTAACTCAAATTTCAAATTCTCAGAGATCCCAGGCCCAGGGTTACCAAAGATCCTGAATATGTCTTTCGGAATTTCAGGGAAATTGATAGAACATTATGCACTCGATCTAGAATTTTCTATTTTATGTAATACTGCAACCATAAAAACTTGGCACCCTAAGTAATATTTCACCAAGTATAAGTGCAATGAGCTTCAGTGATGCACTGAAATCAGCAGATATCGTCCTATAATAAAGAAAAAAAATACTTTTTCCAACTTCGAACTGACTTGAGAGGAAATTTAAGCAAAAATCTGAGTTGAAGGAGTTAATCTGCTGCCTGAGAAATCATGCCCATTTGCAAACCCAGAAGACTGGAATAAAATGCCACAGACTACTTGTACTTTTTTAAACATGCATAGAACCTGCTCAGAACCAAAGGCAGTAAAATAATAAAGCTCAGAAAATATTTCCAAGAACCAACGTCTGACTCTTCCATCACGAGAGCAAATGAATGGAAATTAGACAGATCATTCTAAGGGTTTTCTGCTATTTTGCAGGAAAATGAATCTCACCCTACAGTACTCCCAACAACTAATCATCACTTCTGCCTTGACAGCACCCAGGCACAGGATTATCTGCACAGCAAGACCGCTGTGACAGAGATCTGCCATCAGATATATCCCACCTCCAGCTCATAGGATTTATGTCAAGGTTAAGAGAAACGTTAGCATGAAAAAAAAAAAAAAAAGATTCAGCTGCGCATTGCCTCGCAAATGTGCAAGTCAATCAAATTGAAAGGCCAATGGAAAACAAGTGCCATACATAATGAAGAACCTTGTGAAAGACAACGGGGTTATTCTAAGAGAATGACTCTATTTAACTATCATTTTCGTCCCCAAGGCAATGACCGACTTTTGAGACTTCTTAAACATTGCCAGCATTTCTGACCCCAAACACCCATCAACAGCATAAATTCGTCCAGGGATTTCAAATCAAACAAACGCCTGTTTCACAGACCTCTACAGAGACAGCATGGGACCACAATGTCTGATATAGATTGGCACGCGCTGTGTTTTTGTACAGCCAGCTGATAAAGTTTAAAGGCATTCAGACCCAAAATCAGCAGTTAACCTAAATAGGAATGTTACAGCATGGCTTTCCTCCATTTATTTCCTCCTTCTCTATGTAAGTAGCAAGAAAATAATTAAGTAATAATAAGATACAAAAAATTTAAAAAACGGCCACACTTTAGATGAAGTGTTGCTCATGAAGGCTTTATACAGCATGTATGATGCCTTCATAAATGAGACATAGTGTCTTCATAAATCATACGTAAGCAAATGTCATGCTTTGTAAAGGGTGATATATCACATGCTTATTTAGCATGAGATGCCAGATGTGACAATAACAATGTCACTTACCTGACAATGTCACCCTTTATAGTATTTAGTAGTACAGTATCTAGCTAAGTGACATTGTCAGTTATATGACAACTGACATCACATGCTGAATAAGTATGTGTTATTTCACCCTTTACAGAGCATGACATTTGCTTATGTATAGTTTATGAAGACATTATGTCTCATTTATGAAGGCATTATGCATGCTGTATAAAGCCTTTATGAGCATCACTATCTAAAGTGTGACCAAAAAAACTGCTGTTGAAGCACTATGAGGAGCTCTATAAGAACTAATAATCCAAATTATCCACATTTATACTGAAACACAGTGTAAACGCAATGCCTGATTTTTAAAATTATAGCTGATTTTTTTGAAGCCATCAAAATTACCACAGAAGAAATATAGTGATATAAAGGTTAAAAGCTGGAATTCGTGCAAGTCCGGGTTTGAACCCAGTTTGTGCGTCAGTCAGGGGATCACTTCTCCGAAACGCAAATTTGTCATGTCATTAGCAGAAGGTAGAATGCATCATTTGAATCACATGCAAATGCAAAGCACGACATTGGACGCATAAAAGGCACAGAGTTTCATCCCCATCAGCATAAGTGTCAGGATGCCACGGTTGGCAGAACAGCGGAAGAAGTGAGCTATGGGGATGCTGCTTGGGGGGGGAACATCTCAAACAGAGGTTGCTTGCCGGTTCAGGGTCAGTCCATCCACCATCAACAGACTGGAGCATCACTACCAACAGACAGGAAGCGTTCATCACCACCCCTGACCAGGACAACTTCCTATTACAACGGCAAGTCAGGATTGACAGATCTAATTGATGCATCTGAGGAACCAGTTCCAAACATTAGCAGACAAGGCTCAGAACATGAACGGACACCATGGACACACCATCCATGCCACGACTGTGATTCGACGACTGCGATCTGCGGGGTTAAGGTGCCGGGGGCCGTATCGAGGCAACATCATGACAACGTCACAAAGACAACAGACTCCAGTTTGCCCAATATTATCATCTTCAGCCACCAGAAGTCTTCCTCTGTTGGGTTTTTTCAGACAAATCGAGGTTCTGTGTGCCGTTTACGGATGGCTGACAACAGCCGTACAGGAGGCAATATGAACGTCATCAAGACAGGTGTGTTCTGGAGAGAATTCAGTTTGGTGGGGGTCGTGTCATGGTCTGGGCTGCCATACTTTTTTGTGCCTGTAAATCTGCAGATTCAAAGCCCAAAGTCCAGACCAAAGGGATTTATTCACTCCAACAGAAAAAAAATTGCTCCTTGTTCATAGTCCAGGCTTTTCTTCCACAACGCATCTACATCATGTTACACATCTGTATTATACGCAACTTGTAGTTTGCTTGGCATGCCTTCCAACAAAACTTGGAAGAGCAGAGGCCAGAAATGGGTTTAGTTCGTGTGTAACACCATGCCAAGAAAATGCGGTTTTCTTCAATGTGAAGGCAAATTCTCTTTGAATGGACTTCAAACAGAAGAAAAGTGAAGAATCAGGGGATAAAATTTAAGTATAATCCTAAACTTCTTTGGCGTTCCATTCATTTAAGAGAGCACAGCTTCCTGAACTGCAGTTGTCCAATCACAGCAGAGTGATCTTTAACCCATATAGACCTAAAGCACCCTCTAAAATAGCAGGGGTCGACATTCACGCTGGTCCTTTGGCCCGGGTCTAGTAAAATTTTGTCAGGACCAGTGAAACAAAAAATCTCACTATCCCGACGGACCAGTAGATTTTCCATTGTTATCAGCTGGTTCTCTCTTACTCATTAACTTTTATGTGTTCTCATTTCATAAACGTGATAGGCCTACAATAGAAAATAAATATAAACTCAATAAATAAGTCTTCAAATACATCGTCTTTTCAAAAACCTCCGGGTTCAAATCTCTTAACATTGCTGTGAGTCTTTCGTCAGTGTTACGAGTCTTTGTAAACGGGAAGTTGCCGTCTGCATTTCAAATGTCAAAATCATGCATCGTTTTTTCCCTCAATTGGCTCCACCGTCACGTAAAAAAACCAAATCTGATCAACTAGAGCAACAGCGAAGCTACGATGCTTCAAAACATATGTTTGTTTCAAGAAAAATGGCTAACTGAATTCAGTTGGTTAGAATACCACAAAACCAACGGTACTGGCAAAATGTTTTGCAAGTTGTGCAGAGTTTCTGAAATAGCAGGTTTGTTTGTTACTGGTTGTAGTAACATGTAAATTGCTGCAATTAAGTCTCATCAAAGTTCAAATGGCCATCGTAAACTCGCAGATAAGGCGAAAGCGAAACTAGCCAAACCCGGAACGACTCAAGCGGAGAAAACGTTGATTGCTATGAACCAACAAGTTTGGAATCGTCTTACTCATCCATTTCGAACTGCTCATGCTATTGCAAAGAACGGACGACCTTACAGGTAAGCACAAAAAAAATTTTTTTAAATAAAATAAAATTATTTCAAATGCATAACTTGTAAAATTGGTTCTCATAACAGCTGCTAACGTGAACTCCAAATGTAGGTCAAAAGTCTGTGTTGTCCGGTTTTCGGTCATTGCTTTTTGTCTGTATGTCACTTCCAAATTTCACTTCATAAATACAACGTATTTTTGTGTTTTAATACAACACAAAACACAACACATTACTTTTGTTTTACTGTTTAAATCTTGTAAATAAAGATTCTTTTATTTCTTGCATGGAAACATTAGCCCTAATTGTCTGTGAACCAAACTACATTATAATTTATAGTACATAGGCCTACCATCATCAGCTGATCATGTAATTTCATGGTTTTCAACCTCTTTATTCTGGAATTGATGTTTCAATCTTTGTGAAACATATTGGTATATCACCACAAGTTAATAAAAATTGAGCTTTGGGGATGTGAAGATATATTTTGCATCTGAAGCCACTTGGGTGAGATTCTCTATACAAGAATTGTTTTGAAAAACTAAGTTCACATGAATGAAAATCCTGTTTAAGATATTTCAAGGGCATTTTAAAAGAGGTTGTATTAATTTACGATTACACCCTTTATAGATTCATCTTCTTGGGCATTTACTCATTACTCTTTAGTTTGTCATCTGAAGGAGAAGAGACCATCTCCGAAGTGTATGAATAAAGAATCACCAAGATATATACATAAAGTGTGTAATCGCTGTTTGATTGAGTTTTGTGATTCCAACATGCTGATGATGTCTAGCAATTTGATGCTGTTAACTTGATATCAAGCATTGGTCACTGTTCTGTGATTGCATTCTGTTGCCATGTTTGTTTGGCAATATCTGAATAAAACTTACTGCTATGTTTATAATTCACATTCTTAATTGTCCATTGTTAATATCTGAAATAAGTAGGCATGATCTGGTAATGGGACTGTTACTTGCCATTTACAGTGATTGTGAACCTTTGAGTAATATAAAAATAAAATGTTTTTATTGCAATATATGTTTCATTTATGTCTCT
The DNA here is from genome assembly GCA_029721435.1 of Gymnothorax reevesii. NCBI lineage: Eukaryota > Metazoa > Chordata > Actinopteri > Anguilliformes > Muraenidae > Gymnothorax > Gymnothorax reevesii. The sequence continues at coordinate 46,703,954 of CM056576.1, forward strand.
GATAACTACATTTGGCATGAAACAATATCTCCCTTTTTTATGCATAAAACTTGTGATTTTCACTCAATTATTAAGTGACATAAATACTGCAAAAATGCAGGAAAATGCTGTTTTAGGGGGGTTAATATCTTAAAATATTCCGGACCCCCCTAGAGGGCTCGGTTGCTTCGCAACCTCGGGCAAGTCACAGTGACTTGCAGGTTGGGACCATTGAAATCTGGTCAGGACTATTGGATCTTCAACTTATACTGGTCCTTGTGACCAGTACTAAATTTGAGGGAATGTCAAACCCTGAATAGCTTTCTGCACCCAAAGGAACTGGTTGAAAACAACCTTTTGAAGCCTGAGGGTTTTCCAAAAAACTTGACAGAATTGTCAAAGTTGACCAAAACCTTTATTTTTTCAGCGCTGTATCAGATACTAGAAACATGAAATATAAGCCATTAGCGAAGTTAAAACTTTGGCTTTCGTTTAAGTACGATATAACTTCGGGTTTCAATTTCTTTCACTGACTGCTTACTGATGGATGACATTTCACTCCTACGTTGTCCCGCATAGGACTTTTTCTTCATCGCAAGTTGCAACCACAAACACCGGGAATGGTGTTGCACAATCAGTCAGATCAGGTTTTACCCCTGGCTTGAGCCATACTCGCTCTTACAACGAAGGTGACGATTCCCCGTTTCCAACTTATCATGAAATCCAGCAAACTTGTTGAAATCCTCCTAAAACCTGTGTCACACGCACTGGCTAGCCCATTGTCGAAGACTGAAAAGCAGCTTTAAAACTTTTTTTTTTTTCCCCCAAATACGTTGTACAAATCCCGCAATGAATTTTGCCTTCCTCAAGGGTATTTCAGTGAATCACAATGCATTTCTTCGGTCATGTTTCTAGAAAACAATCATACCATCTAAAATGCGCACACTTTACATCCCGTCTCAAAGGGAGAAGAACATAAACATAGTGTTAGCCAGCCACCCGTCTCCCTTTCTTTGAGACAGGCAATATTCACCAGAGACGCTGAGACGGGAAAGTCTGATTTCAGAAAGGTCCGGCCATTTCCAGCGTTAAAATTACCAATATGTGAGACGGGCGAGCATTTGTATAGATAGCAATGGTTGTCCCGAAAATCTGTGCAGTCTTTTTCACTTCAATTATTTGGTGAACAAAGGTACTGTCGACTAGGTGCGAAATTGGGCTTGAATATAAACTCATTAACATATGACCAATCCGCACACTTCTGTCTTATTATCTATGCACCACACCAAAGGCTCGTAGCATGTGAGGGCAGCTGGGCATTGTCCGCCTGTTTAAGAGTTGAAAAAAGTTGTTAGGATAATAGATTCAGTAAATTCACTGAATGTGCATTCTAATACTCATTTAGTGACTTCATAAAAATATCTGGCGCTCTTACACCGAGAAATGACAGAAAACCCGATAAGGTAGATCGGCAGATGGAGCGCTGAACTTGATCTCCCTGCACGATCTAATCACCTACTGAATATTAATGTCGGGCAATGGCCAATCTTTCCACTAGCACCAATTCTTGGAGAATCTCTGTTCTAAACAAACTAAATAAACTTGGGGCGTTGCCGGTTGTAATAAATAAAGGTACTTGTATCGTGTCTAAGGCCTTCAGCATTTGAGACATCCTTCGTCTGGTTCCAATATTCTTAGGAATAGTTCAAATTGAGGCTGTCTGCACTTAGCGCATGTATATTATCTAAGATCACTTTCAGTTTTCTCTGCGACATAGTACAACACTGAATTCATATAGGTTTAAGGTTCCATTAATGCCACAAGTTTCTTTTATATACAGTTCCCTTAAGTGAACCAAAGACACTATCGCACTCATGTTTTGATGCGAGTACAGCTGTATATAAAGAGGAGTTTCTTGGTGTTTTGAATTAAAGTGGTTTCTTTGACTCTTTCTGTGTCAATGGCACAAAATACCCATCAGTCATTCCTTTTGTTTGCAACAAGCTGGTTCTTTGGGATGAACCACTACTGTAGCTGGTTTTGTCTTGGCCAGGTTGGCCTGGTTGCAGGGGTGAGACAGCCCGAGTTCCATTCTGGCTAACACTATGGTTGACGTTGCATAGTCTTGAAGGAACGGGGCCTGAAAGAGAGGACCAAAACAGCCCGTTTCAGGCTGTGTGACCCTGAGGTGCAGCAAACACAGCCTTTACAGCTTTACAGAGGTGCTTTTTGACCATAAGACATGCAAATGTTTGTAAACAGACCACAAAAATGAAGATTTAACCTGGGTTATGGATATAATTTGGCCCCTTTAATGGATTGATTTGTACAAGCACATACTTTCAAATACAGAAAAAGGAACACAAGTCTTATCCAACAGTTCAATAAAGAATCAAGTTCAGCTTTCGGCCAGCAGTAAAGATCTTGTCTGTAACCAGGCACTCTCTGTAAGCTTCCAGTCTCCATGGGTTGCAGAAACAAACGCAGCGCAACAGCACCACCATAATAATTAGTCATGGGTCATGGGGGGGTTCTGAGAGACACATGCTAACCTGGGCTTTTCTGACCAAGTAGGAATTGGCCACATGCAAAATGAACTGGGGAGCGGGATCAGAATGGTCATAAAATGGCCAAATCATAACTGGGCATAAAGGTAACGCAGAGAGACTAAATAAAATGTCATGCAGTTAATTTCTTAATGCTTTTAGATAACTTTTGGTTCTGTGCATTTTTATTTTGCTTAATAAGCAAAGGTTTTATGTGACAGACATTCCAGTGTAATTGTACACTGGCCAGCACATCCATCAGTCAATGTGCACTCAAAAAAGTGGAGAACAGGAAATTACACGTTACACATATAATTAATCATACTAATCCAAAATTGCCTTTCAAAAAAGAGAGAGTAAGAATCTGCTAGTCCTGACAATGAATGTTCCACAAAAGCTAAAGGAAGTTCCAAATAAGAAAGATCACTTTTCAGAAGTTCCAAATAAAAGAAAGTCACTCACTCGCTCTCTCTCTCTCACACACAGTCACAACCTTTTGCCCAGCAGTGAAAGACCAGCTAGGCTCTCAAAGAAAAACAAACCAAGACATAAATAAAATTGAATCAAATCATCAATAGTAAAAGGTTTATGAATATTATGCCATTTGCCTGACACTGACCTACTTGTTCCTGTTCCAAGATCTGACAGCTCAGACAAGTAACAGGAGAGCAGGAGGAGGTCCTCAGTAACTCTATGTGCATATACATATACATTATAAGATTCCACCATTCGTACAGACTGCATATAGGTCATGAAACAGACACGGAGAATGTTCCATTAATATACAGCGCACGGGGGGTGGGGGGGGAGGGGTAGGCTGTTGGTGGTACTGAGTGCTCAGCAGCTGAGCTATATATGCTAGACTAAATCTCCACAAGCACTGAAGTGAACAACAAATATAAGGCAGTGCAGATGGTTTTAAACATCCCATCACAGTACATCAACTGCCACTGAACAGCATTTTCAGGGTCCAGTGCCAAATTCCCAAGACTTGAGACTACCTTCCTGGTAATTTGTCAGCAGTGTTCTACTTCAGCAGCAAGTCAAGCATGAGAATGGGAGGCATGAGTGTAATAAATAGCACGAGTGTTTATTAACAAGTGATCATAGAAGACAATACAGCCCGCCACTCTGACTGTCATGCAGAAATTTCTAGATGCAGCAGGACAGCAAAGAAGGGACGAGTCTGCAGACACATTCCAGCAAAGCCAGAGCTATCAGCTCAGCTGCCACGTTCGCATCACATGCAGGGTCTCTGTCTGTTAGAGAAGAGGGACGCATCACAAACATATTCTTTATGAACAGACTACAGCATCTTATTTGCCATAGCAGTAAACCTTTCGCATCAGAACTGATAAAAATGCGGTGAATCAAACTTGAAATTCAGTCGGGCCTTATTTTATACAGAAACAGACCCACCACCAGAAGTCATGGGCCTGACAGACAAAAAGGATCTTGTGTAATCATATAGACAAAGATAAAGCTGCTATGACTGTCACTAAATAACCACCCACCCCTAAACACACACACACACACACGCACGCACGCACACACACATGCACAAACAGAGGTTTGAAGAGAGAGTGGTGCTTTCTTGTCAGCAGCATTCCTCTGAACTGGGTCCTTTAGCATACAAAGCAACCTTCCCCTGATCAAACACATTTTCACCAGGTGGAAGCAGATAATAAGCTGCACTATGGTTCATAGTCATGATCACTGGCAAAAACCAGCTCTCTCAACTACAAGAAAGCATTTTAAACAAACATATGAATGGATCAATGTACCTGTCAGCCTTAAAATTGGTTCTTTTCTAATGAAGATGTATATTTTATCGAAACAGGACAAAACTGTTAAAAACGCTACTCCATTTTACACAAGAGAGGTATTGTGGCAAGTTACACAATATGTCACCATTTGAATTAACAAATGATAATTATTCAGGAACACTTTGCATTGAAATTGAATACACAAGTCATGTTGCACTGGACAGGAGAACTGACAGCACAAACAAATAAAAGACAAGTTCGAGAAGGTATAAATTCAATATCGAGATTCAACACCATAACTCCTTACAATACAAACAAAATTATGACAATTGCCACAGCCCTGCAGCAACATTTTGGGAACACATTATGAGACATTCTGTGCTCAGAGAAGTCAAGCAGACTCCATCCCAATAAATCTAACGCAGTTTTGTTTTCCTACCTGCACTCTCTGCAGTACCCGGGCGCATTTCTCTCTGACGTCAGCGTAGGGACATCGCTTGGACAACATCAGCAGACGGGCCAGAATGGTGTTCAGTTCGATCAGAGAGACCGCAGCTGAATCGGGAAGCGAGGGCACCACTTCGATTGGCCCTATGTTTTCTACACACTTCATCACTTCTTGTCCTATTGATTCCATCGCCACCTCTCTGGAGTTCTCGTCTTTGCTAGCCAACGCGTCCCACCTCCCCGCAGAATCTGTAACATCCATCCCCCTCGCAATCCGTCGGCAAAATTCGCAAACTAACAGACTATCGCCGTTTTCTTACAGTCCCTCAAGCAATCACAAGACGAAATACCTCCAGCTAAAATTTTTCAATGGTTAAAACTGTTCAGATACATGCAAATATTTCCAAATCTTTTAATACACCGAATGTTTTCGCTGTGATACATTTGTCAACGAAAATAAACAGCAAACAATAATCAGATACACAAGAGCCGATACTTAATCTCATCAACTGGGGGACATGCAATTAAGAGTCCAACTGTAGCCAAAATTATCCAATTTACTACACTAGCCGGCCGGTTCAGTGATCTTGTTCAATGGCCTTCCCGTTCAAACCAATGAGTTCAATGTCATGAAGAGAAGAACTACCCCTCTTCATTAACGATAATGTTCACTGGCTCGTAGCAGAATGCAATAATGGACGCATCTGGAAAACTTTTAAAGTATTATAATCGGTTTGCGATCTAAACGACTGAAACCATCGCTATTAATTGTTCACCATCTTCATTTCACAGCTGATAAACGATATGTTGTCTATGGACCAAATCTTACCCAACTTAAAGAACAACACAGGAGTTAAGACAATTCAAGAAATCTCAATTATTCCAACAGAGCTTGAGTGATAGCTACCCGCATAAACAATCTTTGCCATATCTATGCATAACTTCAACAGCATAACTTGCTTCACTTGCCAGCCTGATTGTTATCCATAAGCTCGCTACTTAGCCATATAACGTTGACGTCCTCTGTGATTGATCTGCTGTCGCTAACCGCATTCGCTAACGTTATCATAACGTAGTCAAGTCGATATGGTCGGCGGCACGGACTTGCTTCAACATGTCTTCCTGTGAAGAGACAAACAAATTATTAGAGAACGAGTCCGGGCATATAAAATAAAACGCACAACTTTAATCATGCAGCAAATTAAGATATACACAGTGGCCATCAAAATCCCCCCTCGGACACTCAGAGATAGGTTTGGTTTAGAAGCTCCATTCATTGGCCGCAAACTGTATAAGACAAGCAACGGTATTATTAGTATAATCCGTAACGATGCACGCCGTTTCATTTTAAAAAAAAATTGCCAATTTTCACTCCAAAGCAGACACAAAACAGTTGATCTTTATTAAATGCCCTTACCCCGTTCCTCTACACAGGCACACTACCAGTGCCTTTTTTTGGCAGTCCGCTGGTTTGAGAATGTGTGCGAGAAGAGGGTGATGTCGGATGGACAGTCTCACTTGTCCAATACTGCTTCAAATAATGAATCATAGGCGGGTATTATGAGTCATCAAACCAATCATCGATGTTCGGGTTTTTGTCAGTGAAAATTAGAGTGGACGCTGGGACTTAGGGTTTATTTTGTCAATAGTAGCCATAGGTGGAATCATATGAATCTTTTCTTAAAACTACAGGCTAGGCTAGTCCACAATGGACGCTCCCTTTACTTGTTTATCTGGAAAACTGAAGTTTGCTGCAAGGGTACACGCCCCCCACCTCGTACAGTTTTCTTTTGTTGCCTTATAAATGCAGCAAAATGGTAGTTCATTGCGTTTTTGTTTCAAACCTGTCCACTAACAGTACCAGTATCCCATTATCTCGTTCGAGCAGCACTATGGCATGCAACCTCAGCCATTATATTTAGTTAAAATGGTAAGATCATGCATTAAAACGAATTTTTGCAGAAAGACTGATGGGAAATTTTGGGCAGTTCGACTTGTATCTTTGAAAATAAGCGAATGATTTTGATCAGCAGTGGAGGTATCAGCGCTTTACGTAGGTCTTGGGGACCCACGGCATGCGTTTTCGTCCCAACCACAGCTGCAATTTTAAGGAGCTATTGATTTTTCATAGCTCTTTTTTGTTCTAAAGGGTATATGCACTGTTTAGTGAAATCGCTATCACTGCATGATCTGCATGCTATGTAGGAGAACATTTGATATTTTTAAATGACAGCATTCTCATTTTTAACCATCTCTAATAAAGACGATGGTGAAGGAATAGGGTCCTGATAAGATTGCTGAACCTGACTCTTCTCTTTTATACGATGTTGGTTTGGCGTTTTCATTTGCCTTCGCTTTTCATTTGCCATGAACTACCGAATGGCCGTTTTTGACTGATAATATGTCTACAGGTTCACTAATTAGAAGCCAGTTGATTATTACATTTATTATATTTTTCATCAAAATTTCCCCGTTTTATGCAATGAACAACTTTTTCAATACAGTGTAATATGAAAGGAAAAGGCTTTTGAAAGATCAAAGAGAGGAGCGGATTATAAAATGAAATCTAATGGCCGAACTGCTGGGCAAATAGCAGAAGTGCTTCTCTTATCCGTCCCACCTCGGTGCGAATAGCAGAACTGCCTCTCTTGCTGGCCCCGTTGCGGGGCAGATAGCCGATCTCTTTCCCTCAATTCACCCCGCTGCAGGGCGAATAGCCGCTTCCAATATGGATAAGGGACTCATCAGGGTGAGCGCAGCAATTTCTGACATAGCATGGCTTTAAAGGTAAATAACCCTTACAATAATGAAACGTGCATTGAAGAAACATTAACACTTAAAATTCAGGGATTGCGATTGCAGTGCTGAGAACAGAAACCAGCATACACAACTCGTTGAAAAACATTGATTTTTGTAATGTCATTTACTTTGTTGTCCGTTGTACATTACGATATAAAAGCTTACACCCAAATAAAATATCATATGCTATCACATAGGTTAGAGCGGGGTAAGATGCCCCCCTTTAGCAGGAATTTTCATAACTGAAGGTGAACAACGTGAATTAATAAATTTTTTGCTTGAATGGATAGTATGTAAAGTTGGCTACCACCTCTCGAAAGATTTATGACATAGTCTCTATAGAAATATTTTTTTATGTTTAATTACTTTTTTTTTAAAGGTCATATTACCCTACCCCTGGAGAAAGATGCCCTTCTGGATTGGGTAAGATCATGGGCGTCAGTTTGTTTTGAAAAGTGGGGGGGTGATAACTATCAGAATGAGTGCGTTTTTTGAGAAGTGGAGGGGACAATGACATTAATTAATGTTTTCACTTTTGGTGAAATGCTACCATCACATGCATGAGCGTATTTTATGTCAATAGTCGAGTTTCCATTACATATCAAGCGATTTTTTGGCGAATTTTAGACAAATCACTTCAAAGGAAATGCGAATGACCTGCGCTTCCATCAACCGGCTTGGAGCAAATAAACTCCTATGTATTAAGCCAGGTTTTCCACAAGATAGCAATAAATCACTTGTAACCTGTGTACCATATAGGCCCTACAGCAGCCTACAACAGTTAGAAGAGGAGGTCGTTATTTGATCCAAAAAAAAAAAAATGCACATTAAAATAGTGCAATGGAAACCTGACTACCGTCATGCACTGAATTAGAAGATAAACCTAGTTTTTTTTCAACCGCGAGGAATTCGATCGCAGGATTGATACCTGGAAAATTACATTTCATTCCATTGTTTAAATAAACTGTCGATAAAGCCAACGCCAGCGATGGTGAATGATTACCAGCAAAACTGATGAAGTAATTTGCAGAAATTGGCGTTTATCAACGAACGTAGCAGAAATGGTAAATCGCAAGGCGCCAACTGAACACCGAAACGCCGGAGTCATCAGTTGTAATGGGAACACACATCGGAGTTAACAAGCCCCGGGGTAGGAAAAGTTTAACGCGGGGTGGCATATCCCGGGGTTACGCAGTTTGTCGTAGGAAAGGGGTAACAGTTACTATCAGGGTTGGAATTACACATTGGCTCTCTGGGGAGCCCCATTTTCCGGTGGGCACCACTATTAAACCAGGTCACATGCACATGCATAAATACAAGTGTGTAGCAGCCCGGTCATTCTGCAAAAAATATTGAACGAATACCATTGTTAACAGTTAATACTAGGGATGCACCGATCCAACTTTTCTGGTCCCGATACCGATACCGATACCTAGGCTTCAGGTATCGCCCGATACCGATACCGATCCGATACCAGTGTTAAATAATAACCTGTATGCTGTACTGTGGGATAGGAATGGTAATGTTATGGGTAAAGGGCAAAAAAATGAGTACATATGGCAGTTCTCAAGTCCATATTTATTTAAACTTTAGAATGTTTAAATGTTCAAAAACAGTCTGTTAGAAATGCTTGCTGCTTCAACACCTAAAGAAATTACTTTTTAATCATGAACTTTTATATCCTGTTGACTGGACTGGTAATAGAGAAAAACAAAGAAGGTTCATCAGAGTAACATTTCAAGAGCCTGTTAAAGGAATGCATCTGAATTTAAAGAAAATACTTTTCAATCATAAACTTTTATACCCTGTTGACTGGACTGGTAATAGAGAAAAACAAAGTGCATCAGAGTAACATTCCAATGCAAACTATATAACAACTGTTTTTAAATGCTTATTGAAAACAAAGTGGCACTTTAATGAAAAAAAAGTGCAAAGGTGCCAACAACCTTGTTTGTTACAACATAACTTAGCCTTAGCGTCAAGTTTTTAAAGTGACAACAAAAATTCAAGAACAAAATAAAATTCTATCTCTACAACTAAGTACAATAAAAATTCTCCTGCAGTAACAACCACCTAAAATGTTTAGCTCAAGTAGCCTTTGAACTTCTGTAACAATTTTTAAAGCAGCTAATGTGTCCATGTTGCATATGACTTCTAGTCACCTTTTTGTCTTATGCAGAACACTCACTTAAAAGCAATGTCATGTCACATCAGGCTATTTGGGCTCGCTAATGTAGATATACTATGAAAGCAGGCTATTTTGAATGTATCCGTCAGTCTCCCGAAGTCCCAGTTAAATAATTTCATTTCGGTTTAAGAGTTTCCTTGTTCTCAATTTGCGCAGATCGGCCAAATCATTACAACCAGCAGCGAGAGTAGGGAACGATTGACTTTTGTCCTCCACACTTGCCGGTGTCCAGGAAAATATGTTGAATTGTGCATTAGTTTGCAAGCCAGCTTGTCAACTAGCTTGACCCCGTTAAATAATATTATGTTCGTTCCGGTTTTCGAGTTTCCCCTTGTTCACAACTTGCGCCGATCGGCCAAATCATTACAACCAGCAGCGAGAGTAGGGAACGATTGACTTTTGTTCTCCACACTTGCCGGTGTCCAGGAAAATATGTTGAATCGTGCATTAATTTGCTAGCCAGCTTGTCAACTAGCTAGCGTTCACTACAATGGATGTGGTTACCCAACACACAGCGCATAAAATATCAATAATTTATCGCTAACTACTAGAAGTACTAGTAGGCTACTTGTACTCAAAACTACTAGTATTGTTACCTGGGGGCGACATACGACTGGTTTTGTGGTGCATGGTCACTAATGTGCTGGCGCACTATTAGCAACGCTATATTTTGTCAACAATACCACATGGGCGACAGTCAACAGAAGCACGTGGTAAGATAATTAATTCACATATTTCAACCAATAAGGAGACGAGAAAAAAACTCTATGGACGAACCGTTTGGGGGAAAAAAATTCGCGTGCGGGCGCCTAGATCGGCAACGCGGATCGGGACCTTTCCACAGATACCCGATCCAGCTTTTAGGGGCTGGATCGGGCCGGTATCGGTGCATCCCTAGTTAATACCACAGATAATATTTTATAGAGGCACAAGCGAACGTCAACTTTTTGGGGAAAAAAAACAAGAACGAAATTGGTCATCAGCTGGAAAGGAATTCCATATTCAACCAATATCAAATGAAATCAGTACTTTTTCGGCTCACCTTGATTTTTGGGTACCCAGAGAATCATTCGGGTGTGTTGACAACATCCAGTCAAGAAAATTTAGGGTTTACTTTCGAGTGCTGCTGAATGCGATAATCATACTATAATTTGAGGAGCGTTTGTCTATCTGTCTGTTTGTCTGTTTGTTCCCCTACTCCTCCGAGGTCCTCTGACAGATCTTCACCAAACTTGGTGGGCCTATGTGGGTTGTCCCTGGAATTGTCCTTGAGGGGTTAGTTTTTTGAAAGGTCAAGGTCTCTGGGGTCAAAGGTCAATTTTTCATATCTCCCATCTCCCTGGACAGAGGCCGTGTTCGAAACCGCGCACTAACGTACTACTCACACTGCTCGCACTACCGATGACGTCAGATTAAGGGGACATGGTGTTTTTATTCGTGGGGAGTGATTTTGTGACCGCGAAAAGTTTCCGGATGTATGCTAGATCGGGAAAATATTTCGTGGGTGCATCGCAAGCTCACTATTCAATTACCTGTGCTCGAAACCTCGTACATTAACACTGGCAATTACGTCAGAGGTAGGGGGTAGGGTGTTCACTGATGCTTGGGGAGTGAGTTTGTGTCCGAAAGAAGTTCCCGGATGTATACTAGATCGTGCAGATATTTTGTGGGTGCATCGTATGCACACTATTCATACACAAATTGCCCAAGATGCAACGCGACGTAAACTGCCAAGAAAAAACTCGCCGAGAAATAATAAGAAGCCACTTTAACTGCAAAACATCGGAACCTGTGGGAGACGACACGGCACCAGCCAGGAGCAGCGTCAATACAAACGTGAGTAAAATTCTTAATTTGTAATACGGGTCATATATGGTAAAATAATAATCAGCTGAAGGTGTATTGAATGAATTATTTCAGAGTTGCAAAGAACGTTTCCGTCCGGTTATATACTGTCAGCATGTTGGATCTAACTACGCACATCTTGCTCGTTTGTGCATTTCTTATAGCGGCAGATGAAGGCGCCTCATCTCGTGGAGAGCCTGCAATGAGGCGCTCTTCCCAGTGGGGCTCAATGCGGCGGTCAGAGGATTTCAGTATGTAAATAATATTATCGGTGTATTGCAACGTTAGGAAATGCTTATATTCAGTTAGGTCGATGTCACCGATGTTATGTTTCTGTAGAATGTTCATAAAGGAGCATGGCCTGGAGGGCAAGGTGGAGCCACGGTGGATAAAACAGAAATGGGAGAACCTCAAACAGAAATATAAAGTAAGTTGAAAAATCATATGCACTGCAGTCAACACACAAATGAAACAAGATGATGATGGGGATCGTGAGCTTAATCAAAATGTTAACAAAAAATGCTTTTTGTATAATTCTGTTCTGAAGTGGGGAAAAGTTAATAAAGTTGAGGGAAAAAGGCAGTGTTGTTGATTTTCAAGTGACCATGAAAATGTAAGAGACAACAAGTGATATTAGAGTTGTGACCAGCTGGTTTATTGCATGGTGTATTTTGATATACTTTTACATTACTCTGGTCTGATTTTGCATAACAGCCTAGCACGAGAGAAAAAACTGTCAAGTACCATGGAATACGTAAGCAAATTGCATTGCCTGAGAGAACCTAAATAATTATGGAAGGTGTTGCGTCTGTTTTTTGCTCTGCAGAAATGTATTAAATATTGCAAGGGAACATGAAAAAGTGAAATATCAACCTGTTGACTAACTTCACTAAAAACCCCTCTTTTTCAGGTGGCAACGATCATACATGAATTGAGCAACTTCTTTTTAGCTGTCATTGTCCAGCACCATGTTTGAGGGAGAGACCTTTGACTTCTACACTTAGCCATAGGTCTTCCAGCAATGTTTCTGTAATCATGACTTATCCGCTAAGCAGGTGATTGGTCCACATAGTTTTACCAGAGCCCTGTTAGCCAGCGCGTTTCCAGGTAGATCAAGACAGGACTTCATGGTTACTGTATCAGCCCAGGTGGTTAAACCACCCACTAAACCCACCCACTTCTCCCTGCCTGGCAGTCCTATACTTTACCTGTTTCCAGCTCTTATGACTTAAACGAGGGGTTGGATTTTTAAGAGGCAATAATTAAAGAACTATAAGACAACTATGTACACCAGGGGTGAATCACTCTTAATATTTTAGATAAATCAGGAACTAAGAACTCCCTGGGCAGAGTAACACAAACCAAAAAAAAAAAAAACTAACAAAAATCATATTCTAGCAGCACTGCAATGGGAACATCAGAAGCAAACACTGATGCTGCAGCTCTGCCCCTGAGGGTGTCCCCGGACCGCTGGAGTGGCTCGTGGGCTTCAACATCCTCAGTATCATCGCCATCATCCCCGTCATCCTCGTCTTTGACCTCAGGCTCCAAGACATCCCCGTTTTCGAGGCAGACATTGTGCAGGAAAAGGCAGGCACAGATGACCTCAGGCACACACTCCACCTTCGCCTCCAGTGCCTTCAGGAAAATTAACTGCCACCTGGTCTTGAGGACCCCAACTGCCCTCTCCACCACGCTCCGTGCCCTGGACAGCCCGGTGTTGTACCTGGTCTCCACAGGATTCCGGACAGGCTCCTGGAATGGCTCTGCCAAGCACGGGAATCCGCCATTGCTCAGCAGACACCATCCAGGAGGTGGGTACAGTTGGTGACCATACAAGGGGCTGCACCTCAGGACCCGCGCATCATGGACGTAGCCAGGGAAGCCCACCACCACATCCAGAAAGCGACCCTTGTGGTTGCAGATGGCCTGGAACTGGACCGAGTAGAACAGCTTCCTGTTGTAATAGTCCACTGCAAACAGCCCAGGTGGACCAATGTGGACATGGCAACCATCAATGTTCCCACCCACCCAACCAAAGGCTGGGGAACGAGACAGCTGCTGGAATCTGGCTCCAATCTCCTGCAGCTTATCCGGGGTGGGGAGGTGGATGAGCCTCCTGAAAACCCCCTGGATGCCCTTACTGACCCGGTGGATCATGTCATGGCATGAGGTGCGGGGAATGTCAAAGGCCCCTGGCGCGACCCGGTAGGACGTTCCAAAGGCCAGTCAGTACACAAACACCAGCACCTCTATCGACTTCCCCCATCCATGGTCGTTCTCTCCCAGGAGATGGATGAGGCTCTCCAGCAATGACCTTCATGGGCGAAAGTCCTTCCGCAGGTCACCTCCCTCCAAATACAGGCGCAACAGGGGACCCTGGGGATTCACCCTGCAGTATGGCCCTCTTGAACCCAACTATAAAGGACAATATTTTAAATTATTAATTGGACTATGTATTGAATGTTGTTAAATAATTTCATATACATTGTTAACTATTTAATGCAATTAGTTACAGAGCCATTTTCTTAAACTATATGGTAATGTAATTATTTATTAAACTTTAAAGAAAAGTGATTCCCTGTTGTGCAAGAGCTTAATTAATGCTTCATCATTCAGTATTTGTATTGCAGATACTGGCCAAAATGGTTCAATTGAAGTAAAACATTCAAAAATTCAATTACAGAATTAATTTAGCCATTACATTTCGGTATTCATGAATTCAGGTGTATATAACTGCGCCAAGGGGTTAATGTGAATTGTGAATGTAGGCCATTTTTTCCCTACAATTTAATTTGCAGAGCATTTGGCGCGTTCTGCTCATTATAAAGTAACTGTTTGGGTTTAAGCTTTGTTTCAAGTAGAAATATGATAACATTATGCATGATAATTAACATTAAATGGTAATTTAAAGAATACTTTCTTCGTGGTCATTCTTTGGTTGACAACTGTTTTTTGGTTGAAGCCAGGTTAACATTTCACTCTCATCTGTTCACATCATCCACTGGGAGTAAGTAAGCTGAGTGAAAGTAGAAACTTGTTTTTAAATGGTATCTTACCTCTGATGAATATTCATAAGCGCACAGATGAAACGCTGACGGCGGGCCGATTGACTCCGTTGTGTCCTTGGCCGCATCTTCAGCAGGTAAGGCATAACGGCGAAATGCCGGTCGGGGGGTCGAAAACTGCTATTTTAGGTTGGCTAAAGTCAGGTTGGCTAAACATCCTGTTTCAATCCCCTCAAAACGAATGCACATTTTTCCCCCTTTGGTCTTCCGCGTATCGTAGGTTAAGAGGATTTTATTTTATAGATCACGATGTAAAATATTAATTTCTCAAAGGGGTTCGATCGTAAATCATTATTTTATACCACACAGATGAAGACGGTAATACACAAATTGGTGTGCAATTCACCATATAATTCAAAAGAAGAAGAAGAAGGAAGGGTTCGCTCGTAGGGAGAACCGAGTAGTGTGACTAGTGTGTAGGGAGAGTAGTATGTAGACCGTAGAGCGCGGTTTCGAACACGGCCAGATTTTCATGAAAGTTGGTATGTGGACGTATGTCGTCACAAGAAATGACCGCGAGAGGTCTGTTCCATCAAAGGTCAAGGTCACGAGGGTCAAAGGTCAAACCATAGGTCGTCACAAGAAATCAAGGTCACTGGGGTCAAAAGTCAATGGACAATTTCCTGACAAACAAGGCACATACACAGACAATGTTGTCTACAGAGAAATCCTCAACTAACCAGTAAGCTCCAACCAAACCATTCTACTTTGGACACTCCACCACCCCCATGCCAGACAAGTCGAGGAATTTGCTGTACGCAAAGCTTGCCAAATGCCGTTTAAAGAGGTAAGTAGGCCTATAAGTGACTTTTGTTTTAGTCCAGAGTCGTTTTTATATACAGGATATATGGCAGAAAGAAGGCTGTCTGTGCAGGAAATTGATCATTTAATGAGGTTTATGCCACCTTTATCCCCTTCCTCTTGGGGATAAAGGTGAGGCATAGCCCTTTACAAATGTAACTGCTGTGTTTCCATCTCGATGCTCGCACAGTCGAAATTATTCTCGCCACGGGTAATTTACTTGTAGCATTTAATGGCAACAGCCATGTTACAGATAACATTTGCTAAGGCATGCGCAACTTTCTCCTCTACCGCGATACTTGGGTCACTTAAAACATCAAACTTGCATTTTTGTGCAGCTACCTCACTAGAGCATTATTTCACATAAAGGCAGGATATGATAGTGACTTGAAAAAGCACACGACGAGATGGACGAAAGCTGCAATATTTGACAATATTTATATATATTTGAAACAATGCCACCATGTCCCCCAAATGGCCCAGCTGAACGCCGTTGGCATAAACCTCATTAAATGATCAATTTCCTGCACAGACAGCCTTCTTTCTGCCATATATCCTGTATATAAAAACGACTCTGGACTAAAACAAAAGTCACTTATAGGCCTACTTACCTCTTTAAACGGCATTTGGCAAGCTTTGCGTACAGCAAATTCCTCGACTTGTCTTGAAATTTATGCATTTGGCATGAAAGTTATCATTGATTAGGTCAACCGCTATCTTAGCTTGATCTGTTCCCAGCTGGCTGCATCGTTGCTTGAGGGAGAGTCGTCTGCGGTGCGGCAACTGCTTGGAAGAAAACCGAATGAACTTAGTTTTCGCAGCTTTGCTACCGTCTCCTCCTGTTCTTTATTTTCTTTTCTTTCTTGACTACTGCTCTGTTTAAATGGAAGTTAAAAAATTTGCTTGTAAGTCTGATCTTTACATTTCGCGCTTGAACTATCGGCTGTCAACCTGGTCAGACGATCAAATTAAATACAGACATGACATTGGACAACACATTACCCAGCAATCACCTTGATGTATTTGCAAATCAGTGTGAAAGGAAAATAAAAAATGAAATCAAAGAAAATTGTTGATTTAATTAATATTTTTGAAAACGTGTGTAAATTAAGCATTTAGCTTTGTCATAAAATGCAGTGAACTATTGTTAGTAGGAAACCCTTGATAGAGATAGGTTTGGCTTTATTAGGGTTTATATATCATTGTTAATTTGCAGCGTTATTAGGTTTCATCTGGACATTTAATTGTCTGCTCATGCGCTCACATTTAAGCAGGGCAACGGCTTGTTAAAATTTACTGAAGGTCAAAATATATGTTTATTGTGGAGCGTGAATGGTAACGCGTTACCATCGTTCTTATGTAGACGGAACACAAATAGGCTGACTGGCTGATTGGCGAGTTCCCGAATTCGCAGACTATTTCGGGATCTAGACCAAGATTTTGGGGGAAATATTCCCGATCAAGTAGCGCGCTATTCGTGTCTTCAAACAGCAACAATAGCTGACTAATTTGACATCGCGCTAATTTCGCAACCGCATAATACCGCGCTAGTTTGAAACTTCGGTCTGATGAGAACATGCTTTTTGGCGACTCGGCTCTTGTCATCATCCTGGGTTACTTTGCATTCTGAGTCTGTTCGGGCATATGCAACTGTGTTACTCTGGCTGAAGTCGTTACGATGTTGTGATATGCACGCAGCCAGTCCCGTTTCTATGCAGGCACATTTGGCGGCCGTTTGCGTCTCTCCTATTAAATGATATGTATGACGATTTTTTTCCCCCAGTAAATAAAAAAAAAAGTGGGTGGGACAAAATGACTTCTGACAAAAGGTGGAGGGGACACGCCCCCCTCCCCCCCCACCCCCGTCGCCCCCTAAACTGACGCCTATGAGTAAGATGCCCCTTATCTAGAATAACTTGTAAAGCCTAATAGATGCTGATTTTACTACATTTCACATGAGTAATCATCATATTATAGCTGTCTAAAGCGACAGGTAAACATCATACAAAAAATCAACATCTTTTTAGAAATTTCCTTGCAAAAGAAATGAAGAATGAGGTACAAAACCCAAAACCAGTGAAGTTGGCACGTTATGTAAATCGTTGATAAAAACAGAATGCAATGATTTGCAAATCCTTTTCAACTTATATTCAATTGAATACACTGCAAAGACAAGATGTTTAAAGTTCAAACTGAGAAACTTTTTTTTTTGCAAATAATCATTAACTTAGAATTTAAAGGCAGCAACACATTGCAAAAAAGTTGGCACAGGGGCCTTTGTACCTCTGTGTTACATCGCCTTTCCTTTTAACGACACTCAGTAAACGTTTGGGAACTAAGGAGACCAATTTTTGAAGCTTTTCAGGTGGAACTCTTTCCCATTCTTGGTTAATGTACAGCATAAGTTGTTCAACAGTCCGGGGTCTCCGTTGTCGTATTTTACGCTTCATAATGCGCCACACATTTTCAATCGGAGACAGGTCTGGACTACAGGCAGGCCAGTCTAGTACCCGCACTCTTTTACTATGGAGCCATGCTGTTGTAACACGTGCAGAATGTGGCTTGGCATTGTCTTGCTGAAATAAGCAGGGGCGTCCATGAAAAAGACGTTGCTTGGATGGCAACATATGTTGCTCCAAAATCTGTATGTACCTTTCAGCAGTAATGGTGCCTTCACATATGTGTAAGTTGCCTATGCCTTGGGCACTAATACACCCCCATACCATCACAGATGCTGGCTTTTGAACTTTGCGCTTATAACAGTCCAGATGGTTCTTTTCCTCTTTGGTCCAGAGGACACGACGTCCACAGTTTCCAAAAACAATTTGAAATGTGGACTCTCAGACCACAGAACACTTTTCCACTTTGCATCAGTCCATCTTAGATGAGCTTGGGCCCAGCAAAGCCGGCGGCATTCCTGGGTGCTGTTGATAAATGGCTTTTGCTTTGCATTGTGGAGTTTTAACTTGCACTAACAGATGTAGTGATGAACTGTAGTTACTGACAGGGGTTTTCTGAAGTGTTCCTGAGCCCTTGTGGTGATTTCCTTTACACACTGATGTCGGGTTTTGATGCAGTACCGCCTGAGGGATCGAAGGTCACAGGCATTCAATGTTGATTTTCGGTCTTGTCGCCTACGTGCAGTGATTTCTCCAGATTCTCTGAACCTTTTGACGATATTACGGACCGTAGATGATGAAATCCCTAAATTTCTTGCAATAGCTTGTTGAGGAATGTTGTTTTTAAACTGTTCGACAATCGGCTCATGCATTTGTTCACTAAGTGGTGACCCTCGCCCCATCCATGTTTGTGAATGACTGAGCATTTCAGGTAAGCTGCTTTTATACCCAATCATGGCACCCACCTGTTCCCAATTAGCCCGTTCACCTGTGGGATGTTCAAAATAAGTGTTTGATGAGCATTCCTCAACTCTCTCAGTCTTTTTTGCCACTTGTGCCAGCTTTTTTGAAACATGTTGCAGGCATCAAATTCCAAATGAGCTAATATTTGCAAAAAAGTACAAACTTTACCTGTTCGATAAGGATCTTAGCTGCATAACAGGATTAGTGTTAGTTAGTAAGGGAATCTTTGGTTTATTTCCCTTTTCTTTTGTTCTGTTTTTCGAGCTTGCTTGTTTTGGACCACAGACGGAGTCAGGTCCGTTGGTAGCGCGAGTCTCATGTTTTCTATCTGTCTTAGTCTCTCAGGACTCTGCAGGTTTTTCCTTTTATTTCTGGCCACTGCTCTACTGCTTTACTGTCCAACTACCAACGCCCATCACAGTACGCTCTAGTCACTATGGAGACGCCAACGGTGGCTGAAATTAAGAGGGCTGTCGCCAGCCAGCAAGATATGTTACCAGGGTTCGTTAGAGGACTTTCTGATTTGGACAGCCATCAATCTAAATTAGTTGAGAGACTACACCTGCAAGAGAACGCGCTTAAGAATCAAGAGAGCGTTCTGTTAAGCTTGACTGAGAGTATTAATTCTCTCGCTACACAAATTTCACTAAAAGTTGCACAAGCACCACCCATGCATCCTCCCCGAGAGCCTAAGTTACAACTGCCCCAAAGATACAGTGGCGAGGCTGGAAGGTGCAAGGATTTTATCACTAAGTGTGAAATATTTTTTAGGGCTCAGCCATCACGTTTTGTTACTGAGGATTCTTGGGTTGCATTTATATTATCACTGTTGGCTGACACAGCGCTCATTTGGGTTGGCCCACTAATTAGATCTAATTCACCGGTCGTAAATTCTGTAGAGGTCTTTGTTAGGGTGATGGTGTCTGTTTTCGATCATGACATTTCTGGTCAAGACGCAGCTATGCGTTTAATGCACCTAAAACAGGGCGAAGAAAGCACAGCTGAGTTTTCTATTGCTTTTCATTCTCTGGCCACAGAGACAGGCTGACCAGAGGCTCCTCTGATGACTGTATTTAGCCATGCCCTTATGGAGGAGATTAATGATGTGCTGGCAACTTTAGAACCCTGTTCGACTTTAGACTCTTTAGTTCGTACTGCGGTACGAATTGACAACCGCACACGCGAACGCAACAGGGATAAACTAAATAGATCACCGCTGGCTGACAATGGGGTTAAAATTGCTAATGGCAAATGTGAATCTCCTATTACACCCATTAAAGATTCTAGTTCGGTTGAGCCCATGCGAGTTGACGGTTCGTTTGACCATCAGCCGAAGAGACCCATTAGCAGAAGAGTAATCTGCTTTAATTGCAATAGGCCGGGTCATATCCGTCCATATTGTCCTAAGCTTTGGGGAAACAGAAAGACCCCTCTAGCGATTCAGGGGGCACTAGAAGGGCAGACCCAGTTTTCCTTCCGAACATTAATCCCCGTGGAACTGACTGTGGGGAGCAAGAGATTTACTATTGAAGCCTTCGTAGACTCGGGCGCAGTTGATTGTTTCATGGATATTAAATGGGCTAGAAAGCATTCCGTTCCCTCAGTTACGCTTTCACCATCGTGCTCTGTAAGAACTTTTGACGGTCGCCCGCTTGGAACAGGAGTTTTAATCGAAGTTTCGGTACCACTAAAAATGTTCATTTCCTTTCGTGGCCACTCTGAGGCTGTTCGATTTTTTATTATCAGGTCCTCCACTTTTCCAATAGTTTTGGGGCGTTCATGGTTGCGAGAACATGAACCTTGTATGAGTTGGGGGGAGCAGGTTAATCCTACTGTCCACTGGGGTCCCAAGTGCAACTCTCATTGTAGAACTAATGAGAATGGTTCTTTCGGACGTCAAGCTAAGGGTCAGGCTGACGTCGAGAGTGAGTGTGAGGAGGTTATCTCACCGTACCCTCCTTGGCTAGAAAGAGGGGCAGAGGAGGAGTTGGAATGGGATGATCAATTTGACTGGCGACAGCCAGAGGAAGATTTTAGCGATTCGCAATCAGTCACAGAGTCATTAGATTCAGAGCAGGGTATGGAATTTGGGGCCACCCTGAACTTTGACTTGCCTCCAAATGTTCCCAGGGATTACATTGATCTTTCTGAGGTGTTCAGTACACAACGAGCATCTACATTACCTCCTCATCGCCCGTACGACTGTGAAATAAATCTCTATCCTGGGACAACTTACAGAACCTAGGAGTTCACTATATTCGTTGTCAGGACCAGAGCGTAGGGCCATGCAAGAATATATTCAAGAGGCTCTCGCCAATGGTTTTATTCGGCCATCCACGTCTCCTGCCGGAGCAGGGTTTTTCTTTGTGGGGGAAAAGGATGGCAGTCTTAGACCCTGTATTGATTATAGGGGTCTGAATAAAATCACTATTAAAAACCGATATCCTCTTCCGTTAATGGATTCTGCGTTTGAACGTCTGCAGGAGGCGTCACTTTTTATGAAGCTAGATCTTCGTAATGCATTTAAGAGCTATTGAGCTATTTAAATTGTTCTTGTTTGATTTTTTCATTTTTCATTGCAAACAGCTGAAAGTTTGTAAATTTTGCCAGTAAACCTAATTTGCAGTGAGGGTTGAATAATTTTGATTACAACTCAAAAAAGTTGAGACACTGAAGTATTTACCACTTTGTAATGTGGCCTCTCCTTTTCACAGCACTAAATAAACGTACAAGAATTGAGACATAGAGTGATAAAAGTGATTGATAGAGTGTATTTTTGTCTCATTCATCCTGCAAAAAGTCTTAATGCGTGAGCACAGGATCTTTGCTATTGCATTTTCTATTTCAAAATGTACCTCATGTTCTCTTACAGGGAAAATCTGGACTGCAAGTTGGCCAGTCCAGCGCCCGCACTCTCTTTTTACGCAGAGTGCAATTTTGTGTTTTCTTGCTGAAAAAGGCAGACTATATCGCTGCAAAATTTCAGTATACTTATTAGCATTTATGGTGCCTTCGGAGAAGTAGAGGTTACTCATGCCAAGGAAACTAACATTACCCTCTACCATTACAGGGCATAGCTTTTGAATTAGCTGCTGGTTACAGTCTGGAAAGACCTTTTCTTTTTTGACTGAGAACACAGTGTCCATTTCTTGCAAAAAAAAAATATCTGAAGTATTGAGTCTTCTGACAGCAATACACGTCTCCATTATGTGACGGTCCATTAAACAACATGTGTCTCCGAGCCCAGAAGAATCGACAATTCCACTGGACATTGTTAACATAGGGCATACTGTTTACAGAATGAAGTTTGAACTGGCATTCATGGATGGAAATGAAGATCACAAAGGAAGTCCAAATTTAGCATTTTTGTATATTTTACATATTATATATTATTATAATATTTATAATAATATAATAACATATGATAATTCTATTATACATAATTATCTTTTTATTTTTAATACTTTGTGCATATTTTTCAGTGTTTTGTTTCTAAGATCCTTTTGAATTTTTAATTCATAATTTCTCCACAAAGTGAAAATGTGACTCCCAATCACTTTTCCATTGTGGTCTTCAAATATATTGCAGTATTTGACAACGGTTTGCCAAACTAATCCTGAGCTGACATAGGTATATCACTTATACACATTTGATGGTTCTTAATACAGTACCATCTGAATGATTGGATAATCATGGGTATTCAGTGTGGGTTTGCGCCTTGTTCATTATGTACAAAAATTCCTCTAGATTCCTTAAATATTTTATGTTATGCAGAGGGTGAAATATCCAAATCGCTTTGTATTTTTCTTTGAGGAACACTAATTTCAAATTTACTTTTTGAAAAACTTTTCAAACTTTTTTGCCTCATTAGTAGTCCTAAATTATCCCCATCCCTAAATAGCAGGAATAGATGAATATTTAGAAATAAAATGAAGTTGACCAGAAATATAAAACATTAAATTTTTCTCCATAAAACTGTCTGAAATGAAATATAACACAAAGCCAATTTATAAATAACTGCTCTGTTTTTTATGAACATCTTTCCTACTACGCAAAACTTTTTCTGAGTCAGAGTTGTGAATACAACTACAAAACCCAAAACCAGTGAAGTTGGCACATTGTGTAAATGGTAAATAAAAACAGAATACAATGATTTGCAAATCCTTTTCAACCTATAGTCAATTGAATACACTGCAAAGACAAGTAACTTAATGTTCGTGCAGGTAAACTTTGTAATTTTTTGCAAATATTAGCTCATTTGGAATTTGATGCCTGCAACATGTTTCAAAAAGGCTGGCACAAGTGGCAAAAAAGACTGAGAGAGTTGAGCAATGCTCATCAAACGCTTATTTGGAACATCCCACAGGTGAACGGGCTAATTGGGAACAGGTGGGTGCCATGATTGGGTATAAAAGCAGCTTCCCTGAAATGCTCAGTCATTCACAAACATGGATGGGGCGAGGGTCACCACTTAGTGAACAAATGCGTGAGCTGATTGTCGAACAGTTTAAAAACAACATTCCTCAACAAGCTATTGCAAGAAATTTAGGGATTTCATCATCTACGGTCCGTAATATCGTCAAAAGGTTCAGAGAATCTGGAGAAATCACTGCACGTAAGCGACAAGGCCGAAAACCAACATAGAATGCCTGTGACCTTCGATCCCTCA
Source organism: Gymnothorax reevesii (assembly GCA_029721435.1). Lineage (NCBI taxonomy): Eukaryota > Metazoa > Chordata > Actinopteri > Anguilliformes > Muraenidae > Gymnothorax > Gymnothorax reevesii. The sequence goes on from CM056576.1 coordinate 46,727,424, forward strand.
GGCGGTACTGCATCAAAAACTGACATCAGTGTGTAAAGGACATCACCACATGGGCTCAGGAACACTTCAGAAAACCACTGTCAGTAACTACAGTTTGTCACTACATCTGCAAGTGCAAGTTAAAACTCTACAATGAAAAGCGAAAGCCATTTATCAACAGCACCCAGAAACGCCGTCGGCTTCGCTGGGCCCAAACTCATCTAAGATGGACTGATGCAAAGTGGAAAAGTGTTCTGTGGTCTGACGAGTCCACATTTCAAATTGTTTTTGGAAACTGTGGACGTCGTGTCCTCCGGACCAAAGAGGAAAAGAACCATCCGGACTGTTATAGGCGCAAAGTTCAAAAGCCAGCATCTGTGATGGTATGGGGGTGTATTAGTGCCCAAGGCATGGGCAACTTACACATATGTGAAGGCACCGTTAATGCTGAAAGGTACATACAGGTTTTGGAGCAACATATGTCGCCATCCAAGCAACGTCTATTTCATGGACGCCTCTGCTTATTTCAGCAAGACAATGCCAAGCCACATTCTGCATGTGTTACAACAGCATGGCTCCGTGATAAAAGAGTGCGGGTACTAGACTGGCCTGCCTGTAGTCCAGACCTGTCTCCCATTGAAAATGTGTGGCGCATTATGAAGCGTAAAATACGACAACGGAGATCCCGGATTGTTGAACAACTTATCCCAGGGGTGGCCAACCCTGCATGGTCCTGGAGAGCTGCAGTGTCTGCTGGTTTTTAGTGTTACTCAGCACTTGATTGATGAATTAAAGCAGTTGATTACACACGTCACTTATCTCACCTGGTGTCTTCGATTTAAATTGGGTGGAGAAAACCAAACCCAGCACACCTTCTGGCTCTACAGTACTAGCGTTATCCACCCCTGCTTTATAAACTTTTATCTGTTCTTCTACTTTGTCTGCATTACAACTATGCTAAATATCCAACCAGATTGACAAATTTTGGTTAACACGTAGATTGGTGTCACAACCTGCAAGTCTGCTTAATTGGCTCTTGGATTCTTGTGGGTTATTCCTGCTAATTGCTTGATTGGCTTGTTATTACCAAATTAAAGACACCAGGAGAGATAAGTTAAGTGAGTAGTCAAATACTTTAATCCATCAATCGAGTGCGGAGTAACACCAAAAATCAGCAGACACTGCGGCTCTCCAGGACCAGGGTTGGCCACCCCTGACTTAAGCTGTACATCAAACAAGAATGGGAAAGAGTTCCACCTGAAAAGCTTCGAAAATTGGTCTCCTCAGTTCCCAAAAGTTTACTGAGTGTCGTTAAAAGGAAAGGCGATGTAACACTGGTAAAAAGGCCCCTGTACCACCTTTTTTGCAATGTGTTGCTGCCTTTAAATTCCAAGTTAATGATTATTTGCAAAAAAAAATAAAGTTTCTCAGTTTGAACATTAAACATTTTGTCTTTACAGTGTATTCAATTGAATATAAGTTTAAAAGGATTTGCATATCATTGTATTCTGTTTTTATCTACGATTTACATAACGTGCCAACTTCACTAGTTTTGGGTTTTGTAAATATATGCTGATGCATCTCAAGAAATGTTGAACATTTCCAAACCGTTTGAATTTATTCTTGTCATTACTGTTGACCCTGTGTTTAGTGGAGAGATGACTGAATGGACTTGACCCTGGAAATGTGCTTTGCGTGACCCTGGTCATTATTTCTCACCACACAAAAGGTACATAAATCAATAAGCCTTCAAAAGTCAATCACTGACTGTGTCTGTTTGTGTGAGTGTGTGCGTGTGTGTGTTGCGTGTGCGCAGCTTAACTGACACTACTCCGCATTGCATATACAGTATGTTGGCATATTTCAAAATACAGCCTTTGTCAATTGTTTCACATAGTTTCTTAACTGCAAAACATTTGAATCGATCTGTTATACAATTTGTTTGCTTATATAAATTTGACTGAGATTATATTCATTTACAAGTAGACTTATGGTCTATTATGGCCAGTTTATTCCCACTTAAACAGAGGCGTATCTCATGAATTATCCAACGTGACTGTGACTAGCGGCTCCTATTGACCAGTCGTATTTCAGCGCTACCCAAAACTAATATTTTGCGCGTAAAATTCTCACTAATATGTAAGTGTGGATGCCAGAACTTTTTTGATTGGACATCCATTTATGATGATTCGTTCAGGAACCAGTCGCGAGAACCAAGCAATGCAGTTGATCTGATTTTATTGATCAAGGAGGGAATCCCCCGCAGGGCAGAGGGCAAAAAGGTACAAAGTCCTCTATCCAAAAATCACAATCCGGTTGGGCAAAAACAGAGATGAAAACCAAGGCAGCAATCACAGTACTCGTGGTCGGACAAAAATAGGTTTGGTACACAGGCATGTCAGAGAAGCAAAGCCAAAATCCAGTGGGCGTAATCCAAACCGTAACCAGGGCAGCAATCACAGAATTTGTAGTCGGGCAGAAATGGGTCAAAACCACAGATGCAACAATAATCCAAAAACACAAAGCCAAAAATCGAAAACAGGGACGGTCCAGTCAGAAGAGAACCACTGAGAGTACAAGGGGAGAAAAAGCGTGGCACAAGCAAACTGAGAGAAAAGTTCTGATCAGGAAGTGCTGTGAAAAGACTCCTAATATACATTCTCTGGAAGTCACATGCTGCACAGAACCCAGGTCCAGGAAATGATACTAATTACAAAGGGAGGAACAAGAGGGAGGACCAATCCGCCTTGTACTCGTTGCATTTATCTTCTGACTGGACCGTCCGACTTTTGATTTTTGGCTCTGTTTTTCTTGGATTACTGTTGCATCTGTGTTTACAAACCCTTTTTGCCTGACTACGATTTTTCTGATTGCTGCCCTGGTAACGATTTGGATATGCCCACTGGTTTTAGATTTTTGCTTCTCTGACAAATCTGTGCCTGTGTACCAAATCGGTTTTGCCTGACTACAAATTCTGTGTTTGCTGCCCTGGTTACGACTCTGATTCTGCCCTACTGGATTTTGACTTTTGGATTGTGGAATCCGTACTTTTGCCTTCTGCCTTGCAGGGGTTACCCCCCTTGCTCAATAAAATCACCTCATCTACGACCCTGTGTTCTCGCGACTGGTTCCTGAACGATATGTCACAACCGCTCGACGAAAAGAAGATAAACCCCTCCTTATCAAACTGTTGTGCCCCCCTTGTGCACCCCCAGAATAAAAAAGTGTGGTGATGTAACTAACGAGTGGAGCCATGTTCCCCCATAAACCTCTCCATCCTGCCTCTGGCTCTGGTCAAGAGTGCACTCCATCAGGCAGTCATCCCAGAAAGGCATTCGAGTTGCCAGGCATTCGCAAGGCTTACACTGCTGTTCTGTTCACTTCTGAGCTCTGCCCCACTGTCTACCCCATTACTATAAATAAACTTTATTATTGGATTGCATTCTGCCTCCATACTTAATTCCTGGTCTGGATCATAAAATCCAAAAAAAGCATGTTATCAATGATTTAGAAATCTTAATATTAATTCACAGAGAGATGGCCACATAGGTTAGATGAGAACAATATGCTCTATCTTTGTCAGCAAAACTTATGTTTTTATTGATAAATCCCCCTGCACCTTAAGATGTTTTTCCTGGTTCAACGTAAAATTGATTGAAACAAATGTTTGTTCTTCATAATTTGAATTCCGAGGTATGTAACTGTTTTATATATACTTACATTACTTATATGGGGTGTATCAAACTTTTTTGTAGGACTGAAAATCATATTTAATTAGGTTTTTCCAAGATCAAGAAATTTTAGAACATTTCTTTTACAATATGAATCTGAATCATTTTTCATTGATTCTGATTGAACCTCATCGATAATCAGATCTAGACGTGATCTGATTATTATGGTTACTTGATCTAGATCTCCGAATATTCAGGCAAACCCTTTGTTGACTTTATTGATAAGACATATTGGCTTCCAGTTCTCTATCAGTATGTGGCCTTTTTGCTTTTTGGGAGTATGACAAATAAGCCCTTGTGTCAAAATTGATGCATTATTATTATTACTATTATTATAAGTTAGGAAGAAGAGTCCCTTTTTTAATACCACAAAAACTTCCAAGAGGAATTGTGCCAATTGTTACCCAAATTAATTCTAAAAGTCCAAGGTAAAACTGTCCAAGGAGTTCTAACTAAGATATTCAATTGAATTTGAAATCTCCACCAAAGATAAAGGACCATCAAATTACTGTTTATGATTTAATTCAATTTGGTAACAATATTCACTGTAATCAGGATACTAGATTATTGCAAATATACAAAGACAATATTATCTGTATCATTAAATAGGGTCATCAAAGGCTCTTTTTTTCTATGGCAGCTGAGGAAATTTGGGGTGGTCTGAAAGGCGATGCTTAAGTTCTATCGGGCCACAACTGACAGTATTCTCACTTTCTCTATAACTGTCTGGTTTAGCAACTGTACTGCTCTGCAGAGGTCACAATTTCGACAGAGCAGTACAGACTGCTGAGAAAATCATTGGACATAATCTTACTTCTATCTCTGACATCTATAAGGCCTGTATCCAAAGAAAGGCCCTGAAAATACTATTAGATAATACCCATCCTGCCAACACCCTTCTAAATTTACTCCCATCTGGCAGAAGACCGTAATATCCCAACTAAGACCTCCCAGTTCCTCAATAGTACCTACTTAAGTGTCATCAGTTCCCTCATCCCTGCCCCAGTCTCTTATGAAACTGAGAGAGCTGGTTCAGTAATGCGATGTATAGATAATGCAGCGTGATGAGAGGGGGAGGAATACTGGTTGGGGGGAGGCATATTGGTTCCTTTGGTTGTTTTTCTGATTTGATGTTGGACTGCGCCATGATCCAGGATGGCGAAATCTCGTATGTAGCCCCTTAATGATCCTGCATAATTTGCACTGTTTTTATTGATGTTTTGTGATTTTACTATTGTCTCTATACTCAAGTTTTATATCGTGCCACATCCATTACATTGCTGTACAACTAGTTCTAATCAACTGCACTGCTGCACTTTACAAGAGCTTGGACCCTGCATAGCCACATGGCCCCCCTGGATGGGTATAATTTATTTATTGCTGTGTAGGTACAGGAGGGTATTTCACAAACCAGAATTAGAAAGTTACCCTGATTACTGTGGAAAAAATGATGTTATATCCTGGTGATAGAGATTTGAATCTGTAAAACAAATGTTGAATGTTGGGTTTAGGATAATGATCCAGCCATCCCTCATGATGGTTGCCAGTAATAGACAAAATTTTAGAAGAAATTCAGTGACACTTTTTAAACTTATGAGGCTAATTTGCTAATCCTGCTTCATGGAATACCCATCAAGCCATATTTGCATTTGTTTTTATATGTCCTTGTTCTTTATCTTGTGTGGTTTCATTTTGTGTGGCTGTCTTGTTCAATAGAGCATTATCAAAGCAAATTCCTAACAACTTAAGTTGTATGGCAATTAAGTATTGAAACTTGAAAAAGAGACACGTACTTGGTAACGGAAAGCATTCCAACGTCCAATGTGGATTTGAAATCAGATACTGAATATGATTCCACAAAATTTCACTAAACCTTGATTTTTTGATTTTTTTTTTACTTAACTTGATTTTTTTGTCTGATTTTATCATTTTTTCCGCCCTGTTCTTAGATCTTGTCATTAATGAGTTTCGAGTCTAATTAAGATATATTTTTATGCAACATGACCCGATTTTCACCAAAGAGAAACATAATGATTTCTCCCAATACATTTATGTATTCGCCACGCTCTGCTTTTATTTTGAATTTATCCTTCCTTGTCGTCAAAGGAAGTTGTTTCACTGTCTCTGAACCTGAAGAGCGGCACTGGAGGAGGGAAATTTGATTTGCGCCTCAGTTGTGTAGTCTACTGGCTAGCTAGATGACAACAAATTAGAAGAGCAGCTAAATTGACATGGAACATCTTCACGATCAGGTGATCTTTTATAAATTCAGTTTTCCACTCGCGTTTGTTGAGGTAATCGGTTGATCGTCAGCGAGCTTTTTTCATTTTGATTTAGGTCAACGTTAACTATTATCTAACGTAAGCTTGCTAGCTTCTTGGCTAGCCAGATGGCTGAATAGTTCATTTCGACTAAGTTAATGGCTTACGCTGCTCTGCTAAAGAATTTGATGGGTTGCTAACGGCATGCACGCAATATTTTAATGTCGATTGTTATCGTGACCGATATGACCTAAGACATGGGAGGCTACCTTGCAAACAAGTTTGGAGGTAAACAAAGCTTGTTGAACAGTAAAACAGCAAGCAAGTAACGTTACTGTACTTCTAACTTGAATCATGAACGTTGCGAACTCTCTGTGGCTGCAGTTGGATGGCTAGCTGCATTAATTTCGGCCTTGTTTATTTGAAATGACCATTGACTCTGCTATTATGAATTCATGGCTGGCTGGGTATTTTCTTGTGTGATCATGGTGGAAGTTCACTGACGTTCTCACTTATGCGAGAGAAAAATAAGGGTTCCCTCGATTTCTCCATGACGTCGTTTCTGTCGTTTTAATTCGTACAATGAAGTTTTACAAACCCATGAATATTTGACTTTGCCAGTATCGTTCGCCGTCAAATTCTCAATTGGTTCATTTTCCGTCTAGCTTTGAAGAGATAGTCGCCCGATGCTGCCAGGTGACCGGCTTGAATTAGATTAGACTTATTTGGCAAGCTAAAACATAATATAATGTGTGACAATGAAATGGAAACTAATCAAATACACAATCCATCAACCCCTAAACGCTCTCTTGGACAAGCTGTGACCTACACATTCACCACGCTATTGAATAACAATGTATAATTACGAGACAGTTATTTTCAAGGCAAATGCATAACCTAAACTTCCCTCTCCAGAGGGACTCCCTAAAGCGAATGACAGGTAAATTTTAGCACAATGAATGGTCCCTTGTCATTCAGCTTGTTAAAATATAGAATGACAGATTTTAAACATGATATTCCACCTCCTAAAGACTCATATAACTACAAATTACTTTCACTAGGCTGATTGACATTCTTTTGATAAAATATATCATCTTGAAGAAATGGAATAACACTGATTTATGGTGGAATGACACTGTTTTTAAATGGAATGACAAACTTTCAAGTTATAATATCCTTCATATCACCTTTCAGAAACAGAATGCCCCTGCTTTAAGTGGAATGACACACTTTTGAGTCATTATATCCTTAATGTCACCTTTCAGAAATGGAATGACACTGATTTAAGGTGGAATAACATACTTTCGGATCATTATGCCCCCAATACTACCTTTCAGAAACTGACACTCTAAAAGTGGAATGACAGTGTTTTCAGGTGGAATGACACACTTTTGACTTACAGTACATGTATTCTCAATACCACCTTTCAGAAACTGAATGACGCTCTTTCAAAGTATAACGACACTGATTTCGGGTGGAGTGACATACTTTTGGGTCATTATACCCCCAATATCACCTTTCAGAAACTGAGTGACGCTCTTACAAAGTGGAATGACACTGTTTTTAGGTGGAATTACACACTAGAGTTATCATATCCCCAATACCACCTTATAATGACCCGAAAGGTATGTCATTCCACCCAAGTACAGTGTCATTCCACATTGAAACGGTGTCATTCAGTTTCCGAAAGATGATTTTGGGGGCATAATGACCTGAAAGTATGTCATTCCACCTAAAAACCGTGTCATTACACTTTTAAACAGTGTCATTCCCTTTATGAAAGGTGATATTGGTGGTTTAATGACCTGAAAGGTATGTCATTCCACTTTGAAACAGTGTCATTCAGTTTTTTAAAGGTGATATTGATGATATACTTTCAAGTAATTATGTCATTCCATTTAAGAACAGTGTCATTCCATCTTAAATCAGTGTCATTCTGTTTCTGAAAGGTGATATTGATGATATAACAACTTGAAAGTATGTCATTCTGCCTAGAAGCTGTGTCATTCCATTTCCTAAAGATAATATCACTAATCAAGAGCATGTAGTTTAGCCCAGTGCTACTATATATTCCTTCATCTGCTTTTGTAACGGTGTGTAGGAGGTGGAGTAACATGTATAAAATCTGTCATTCTGTATTGTAACAAACTGAGTGACAAGGGCCCATTTATTGTGCAAAAAAAAAAATATATATATATTCAGACCACAGGACACTTTTCCACTTTGCATTAGTCCATCTTAGATGAGCTTGGGCCTAGCGGAGCTGGTGGCATTTCTGGGTGCTGTTGATAAATGGCTTTCATTTTGCATTGTAGAGTTTTAACTTGTAGCGACGAACTGTAGTTACTGACAGTGGCTTTCTGAAGTGTTCCTGAGCCCATGTAGTGATGTCCTTTACACAGAGTTGTCGGTTTTTGATGCAGTACCGCCTGAGGGATCGAAGGTGACGGGCATTCAATGTCGGTTTTCGGCCTTGTCGCTTACGTGCGGTGATTTCTCCATATTCTCTGAACCTTTTGACGATATTACGGACCGTAGATGATGAAATCCCTACATTTCTTGCAATAGCTTGTTGAGGAATGTTGGTTTTAAACTATTCGACAATCAGCTCATGCATTTGTTCACTAAGTGGTGACCCTCGCCCAATCCTTGTTTGCGAATGACTGAGAATTTCAGGGAAGCTGCATTTATACCCAATCATGGCACCCACCTGTTCCCAATTAGCCCGTTCACTTGTGGGATGTTCCAAATAAGTGTTTGATGAGCATTCCTCAACTCTGTTTTTTTTGTCACTTGTGCCAGCTTTTTTGAAACATGTTGCAGGCATCAAATTCCAAATGAGCTAATATTTGCAAAAAATTAAAAATTAATATTTGCAAAAAAGTTTACCTGTTCGAACATTAAGTAACTTGTCTTTGCAGTGTATTCAATTGAATATAGGTTGAAAAGGATTTGCAAATCATTGTATTCTGTTTTTATTTACGATTTACACAACGTGCCAACTTCACTGGTTTTGGGTTTTGTACCTACTCATGTGACTATAGGGATTATGGCGATTGGCTAATTTGCCTAAATCTTGAAATATCCCTTTAAGGTAAATTTCAATCTGTGAGACATTTTTTCCAGATACCACTAGTGCAGTATCATCTGTGTTGAGTAGAAGTTTGCATCTTACAGCAACAGACATGTCATTTACATACAGCAGGGCTATTGAACATTATCCTGCAAGGGCCGGTGTGGGGGCAGGCTTTCACTCCAACCAAGCACTTGCAGACCTGATACTACTAATCAAGCTCATTAGCAAAAACTCTTGGGGTTGATTATCAGTCAGGTGTGTAGCTGATTGGTTGGAATGAAAGCTTTCACCCACACTGGTCCTTTCTGGACATGGTTGAAGAGCCCTGACATACCGGATGAATATCAGAGATCCCAGGACGAGGCCTTGTGGCACACCACATGATGGTAACACAGGATCTGAAAATGTACCATTAATATCTACTACTTGATTTCTGTTGCAAAGATGAGATGTAGTGACGGTGTGATGAGGCAATGTGAATGTAACAAATATTTCCAGCCAATTGCTTCATGAAAAGGCTGATCATGAAGCCCTGTTTAACAGCTCATTTGGGAGTACTGACATCTGCTGGTCATTTGATGTACAGCAGGTCACTGTGATGTTCACGTGGGCTACATCTGCAAACACACATCTCTCTCTCTCTGCGTGCGCGTTTGTATCTATTTACACACACACACACCACTCATCCTCCACGTGATTGATTTCAGCAGATGTATAGTATGTTTTATCCTATTGGCAGATATCATATCAAAATGTTTCCAAAAGGATCATGTCCTTCCTTTTTTGTTGGCTCCATTATCTCCAGTGTTCTGCATGTACCTCACCAGATAACGCAGAACACGTCTTGAATTTCTCGCGGCTTTTGCAGAGAATCGAATCACACAACTAGGCAATCACGTGATATCAGAGAACCGGGGCCTCATTTGTCTTTGGTCACGTGATATTCTGAAAAACGATACAGGCCTCGAAACAGGCTTCATTTGGACATGCCCCCTTTGATCAAAACAGACCTCGGGGCTTCAGTGTCCGAAGTAACAACACTAAAGAGATCTAAACCAGGCATCTAAAATTAATGTCTTATTTACACCCATAGCAGCCATTTTGTCTAAAAAATAGTATGGTTCACAGTATCGAATGCTTTTTGAAGATCTAAGACCACCATACCGGTAATGTTACCCTTATTAGCCTCTAAATTAATATGATCATAAGATGGATCAAACAGGTGTAAATTGAATCGTTGGACCGAAATCCAGACTGGAGTTTCTACAACAGATTCTTGCTAGACAAGTATTCTTTTCACTAGTTAAAAACAAGTTTTTCCAACACTTTTCTGAGCACACTTAAAATAGATACAGGTCTGTAGTTCCCACTGTAGTTTTGCTTCCTTTTTAATACAATGGAACAAACTTAGCAGATTTTAAATCCTCTGGGAATACTCCATTGTTGATGGATAAATTTATTGTAAGTCAAAGGGTCAAAGATAGCTGGAATACTATCTTTAACAAAGCTGGCCGGAATCTTGTCCAGGGCCCCGTTGTTCAAAGCTCCAATTAATTTAATGGCTGGTTAGCGCTAAACACCTGACATTATGACCACTCTCTCAATAAGATTGTCGCGAATGCTCTTCACTACTTAAACTAATCAAGGGGAAACCTACAAGGGGAAACATTTGTGCTTTCGTTCTGAGATATAGATACTGTGGCTTAAACTTAATTACTGGTTAAAGTTAACTAAGCTTTGAACAAGCGGGCCCAGGCCAGTAGCTTTAGCCGAGCTAAGATAATTTAATATATCTACAACCTAATCTGAGCTAACATTAACAATCAAAAGTCATTGTCAGACACATTTTTTTCGATTTATAGAAGTTCCTGATGAATGATGTATCAAACAAACCTTAACATGATGGCAAGTTATCTACTAATTTAGAAGCTATGATGGTAAAATATGAGTTAAACTCATTAGCCACTTCTCTTCTGTCAAAAAACCAATTTCTCATCAATAAGGAGACAGCCATTGCACCCTTTGGATGATTTGGACCCGGTACCTAAAGACGTTTTGATTTTCCAAAGCTTTTTGGGGTTGTCTTTCTGAGAACCAGCTGTGTTTATATTCCCTCTCTTAGAACGTGAGTTTAGGATCTCCTTCTAAACATAGCTATTTTGGAAGTTTCCTTCTACCCCCGGAGAGAACGTTGCCTCCAGTCGTCGACTATGCTTCAAACGACCCTATGACAAGCTCTGCGAAGTTGCAAGAACTCAACATGCATATGTATCGGACAACAACTGACGCTGGCAGCAGAGGTGACATTGGTTAGCTTTCTTGTAAGATTACCTTGAGCCCTGATCCTGTTCTCACCAGTGTGAGGTGACTTTCTGGCAAAAATATACAGTTATGTATTGGTCACAGACGGTTTAATTTTGAATGTTTTGTCTTTTAATGTAAAGGTTGTAGCATAATAATATTTAGAATGTGATTCCAACAAGCGTGGTCAAAGTGCGTAAAGTCAATGCATTTTGTGGAAACAAATGGGTAAATGGAATGAGAGCAGGGATCTTTGTAGATTGCTCGAGAGAAGTGACTGTGAATTTGACGGTTATTACAGCCGTCATTGCAGCCTTGAAGACTCTCCAGGAGAAGATTCGTCGGCTGGAATTGGAGAGAGTTCAAGCCGAGAGACACGCCACTCGGCTGTGCCAGGGAGCCGACCGGGGTACGGGACGCACACCAGGGGAATCTGGCAGCAAGGAACCCGGAGGGAAAGAAGGCAGGCCTAACCAAGGTAACACCCTCTCAGTCATTAAAACCCACACTCTGACCTACTTCAATGCGGATAGGCTCCCCCAAGTCTGGTTCCTGCGACGGTTTCTTTCAGTCTTCCCAGAACTTTTCCTTGTACTCTTGCCTCCTCTTGTACGAGAGGAGGCCATAGTTTTCTATGAAGCTTATTAAATTTTTTTCATGGGATGCATTCTGTAAATACATTTTGGCTTGTTTTTCCATTGGAACAAAGAACCTTCATTTCTGCTGAATGCAGGCTAGTTTATGGTCCAGGTTTGCATCACTGAAATGTACGCCTGTGCACCGTCATGTGCGAGACTGCTTTGAGGATTGAAGCCTCTGCTGTGATTTTCTAGAGCTGGCTGCTCAGTTACGGTCAGCCGAAGCCCGATGTTCCATCCTGGAGAAGCAGCTGGACTTCATGAGGAATATGATGAAGAAAGCAGACCAGGACCGAAATGAGATTATCCAGCAGCAGGTGGCGTCCTCGGTCCACTTCACGCATTCTTCACCTCTCAGAGTTACCCCAAGCCCAAATTTCAGACCTCGTTTGCCTTTCGTTTGTCGTCGTTTCAGGAGTCTGTCCACAGAGAGAGACAGAAAGACCAGACTGAAGTGGAGGCCCAGCTGCAGAAGCTGGAGTTGCTGGAGAGAGAGTGCCAGAAGTTGGGCAACACCCAGTCTGTCGCAGAGGTACGAGTTCCAATCAGACGGTGGGTAGCGCTGTCGCCTCACCATAAGTAGGCTTGGCCATTTCTACATGGGTTTTTTCTGGGTCCTCGGTGTTCTTCTCATTGCCCATAAACATGGGTTAATTGAAGTTGTTAAACTGTCCATAGGCATTAAAGTGTGTGTCCCTGTATGCACCCTGTAGTGGAATGGTTAACTGTTCAGGTTATATTCCTACCTCTTGGAATACGCAGGTTAGATAGTGGTAGCTCCGCAGGGTTTGTGTCTGGCCTGGGGCTTTGCTGTGTTGCGTTTGCTAAGGTTTTCTCCGGACACTCCGGTTTCCTCCCGCAGTCCAAAGACGAGCATGTCCGGGTAACTGGAGACTAAATGGCCCGCATGTAGGAGTGTGTGAGTGACTATGGTGTGCCTCCAGTGATGGATTGGCGAGCTGTCGAGGATGTGTCTCTGCCTTTCGCCCAGGGTCAGCTGGTGTTGGCTCCAGCTCCTCCACGACCCTGGTGAGGTAGAAGCGGTATAGATGATGGATGGATGGACAGATTAGATGGAGGGTTTGAATGATGTACTGATTTGTATTATGTGCTGTCTTCTAGATTTTTTTTTTTTTGGGAACTCTTGTGTTCCCTGGTGAGAAATGTTTTTGTAGAATCCCATGTTAATGGAGCTCTGGAACCCTTGAACTTAGATTAGTTTCAACTTTGTCACTGGGCAGAGTACAAGTACTGAGACAAACTGAAATACGATTTGGATCTGAGCAGAAGAGCAAAAAGTGTTTATGATTGTAAAAGTGCAAGAATTGTCTATACATTATGTACAACATTCCTTAAACAGAGAATGTAAATGTATCGATATGATATATTAATAATTTGCAGCAATGGACAGAGATTTATACAGGAGCGCATCAACTAAAGTGTGGCCATAAGTAGAGATGTATGTCCACATACTTGTGCCTAAATGAATCTGAAAATGTGAGATAGGTGTGTAAGTCTCAAGGGTGCAGGTGTGGAAGTTGGGTTGTGGGAGGCTGTGTGTATGTGTTTGGTAGGATGATGTGAGGAGTTGTCTCGAGGAGCTCAGCTGGGTGACAGCTCCAGGAAAGAAGCTGTTTCTGAGTGGAGGCTCCTGTAGTATTTTTAGCAGATTGTTAATGGCAAACAGTCCATAGTTCAGGTGCGAGTTGTCCTTCACCATGTCCTGTGCTCTACACAGACAGTGTTTGTGCTGTACGGCTTTAAGAGGCAGGAGCTGGGTGCCAGTGATGGTCTGGGCAGTTTTCACTACCCCCTGCATGGTTTTCCGGTTTGAGGCAGTATCACACGGAGAAGCTGTTGGTATTGATGCTTTCCTCTCTGCAGTGGTAGTGGGTCAGGATCCAGGGGGACGGGTGTGCTTTCTTTTGACATTTCAGGAAATATTAGTGTTGCACTGTCTTGACCAGGGTGGAGGAATTGAGAGTCCAGGAGAGGTCCTCAGAGATGTGGGTGCCTAGGAACTTGAAGCTGGACATCCATTCCGCCTCAGCTTCGTAGATGTGGATGGGGGGAGTGGTTGCCTTTGGCGCTTCTGTAGGCTGCGGTTAGCTGTTATCTTTTTGGTGACAAGGACAAGGTTGTTGTTGGTGCACCATGCTGCCATATGCTGGACCTCCTCTCTGTCGGCTGTCTCGCTGTTACTCACCAAGCCTATCACCATGGTGTCATCTACAAACTCGATGGCAATGAAGCCATGTACAAGAAATAGTTCCAGTTAAAGAGGAAGTAAACTACTCCACACAAAAGTCTTGTGTGGTAGGCTAGTGTTCAGTGTAAGTCGAGAAGGTGTGGCTGTGCTGCCTGACTAACTGTGATCACTTAGATGATGTAGTGCACATTAACTAAGGGTTATTTCTGTTTCCTAGCACCGTTCAAACTTCAATTTCAACCACTTTTCTGACAAATTTATTTTTAATATCCGTTTTCAAACCTGAATATATATACTATGGGGGGAATAATATCCTGTTCAGAAGTGGCTGCGTTTGAATATAACGGTTGAGGTTTGGGGTCTGCAGGCTGTCCTTACTGTTATCTGTGTCTGCCTTCAGAGGAAGATCGAACTCCTGGAAAGGAAGCTTCTGAAGGAGGAACATGAGCGAAAGCTTGTGCAGGAGAAAGCGGCTGAGGTTGGTTTTCGCCCGGATAGTGTCTGTACAGACCGTCTGTATGTTCCACTTTCATAACGCATGCAGGGGCCTGTGCTTACACACTTATTTTTGTGAGATTCTCTCCTGTGTGTTTATTTGTATTGTGAAAATGTAGTATTTCTATTGTTTGATTAAATGTCTCGTTCTTTACTCTGTCTGAAGCTGCAAAGAAGCCTTGAAATGAACCGCGCTCTTTATTCCTCCATTTCTGCTGGGGCAAAACCGAAGAAGAAAAAGAAGGCCCCCCTTACGAGGGTAAGGGCGGCTGTATCATTGCAGCTGACATAGGGTTTGCTCGTTACATTTAAGATATGATAGATGAACTACTAGTGCTTGCCCTTCTGAAGTTTAGCTCTCACGTTTGTGTTCTTTATATGACCAATAGATGGCACTGCATCTCCGCAATTCAATTACGTGCGTTACTAACTTGTCATGGTGGCACAAAATGGCTTGTTTTCTAACTACAGCTTAAGTACAAGATGAACATGCATATGAAATTTCTAATTCAGGGGTGTCAAGCTGGTCTGAAAAAAAAAAGCCAAGGGGCTGAAGGTTTTTAATCCAGTCAAGCAGAAGCACACCTGATACAACTAGTTTAATCTGCTGATCTCAGCCTGCACAGTTGATTCAGTGTATCATGCGTGCTTCTCCTCAGTTTGAATGAAAATCTGCGGCCTCTCAGCCCTCTTACGGTTCAGTCTGACATTCCTGCTCTAATTTGTGGGTCAATCAGGACCACATTTCCAATTTATTTAGTGGGGGATGCTACTTTTTACTCTCGGAAATAGGCCTGTGATTGTAGTTGACCGTAATTTTCCATGTGTAAATACTATGACAGTTGAATGTGTCAAAGCCCATCAATTCCATATGCAAATTCAACCCCCATTTGCTGCGGGTTTGGTTCCCTGCCACTTTGCTTGCCATGTCTCAAACTCTGCTTTCTTCCAGTCTGCTTAAACTGAGGAAAAGGTCAAAAAAGGAATAAATATTGCCCTCAACCTTGATTGTGAGTTACAGCGAGAACTTTATTTATCAGAAAACTGCTGCAGTGGCACCTCTCCATCATCCCTCTCCCAAGGCCAAGCCGATGCCCTTCGTTGCTGGAATGGTATGTATTATCATAATGCAACAGTTTCTACTTGTCTTAATAGTTTAAGGATGAATGCTTTAATCTACCCAATTGAAGGCCCTGCGTTCTATCCCGTTACATTTTCTGCTGTACGTAATTTACACTCTTATTACGTGGGCTTGCTGTGTAGTGTTCCTGTGATGTACTGCCAGTTTCGTATTGAATGCCATGATGCTCTGTGCTGTTCTTGGGCTCGTCTTGTTCTTGAGATAAGCAGTTGATTCGGTGCTTCAGCGTCACTAGTTGCGAATCTACTGTCGTTACGTCAGTCCACTGGTCCCAGTCACTCGGTGAGCGCCAACGTGCAAAGTGTCCTGCACATGCTGAAGTTCCACCACCCTCAGCTGTGCGACCGCGTTCACTACCACAAGAGGTCCAACTCGGAGACTGTAAAAGGCCCCCAAAAGGCCCAGTCCCTTACCCCGGGGCCCCCCGTCCTGGGTAACCTGTCGGAACTGCTGCTGGCCCTGCAGGACGAGCTGGGACAGATGAGTTTGTAAGCCCCTCTGCTGTCACTTGTTTTCTGTAATTGAGCTTATACCAATGGTCTTCCCTGTTCTTGGGAACCCCCTGTGTATGCTGGTTTTTGTTTCAACCACAATTGTAATTGCAGGATTTTAACAAGTCTGTTTATTTGTCTTGAGTGCATTTAATGTTTAGAGCAGTTATTTGTCCTCTTAACTCACAAGTGAACAGAAATATCTGTTTGCCATCTAGAATGAAAAAAAAATATATATATATACCATACCCACATTGCGATGTATTGGAAATGACAGCATAAAATGAGAGAAAACAATGGAACCAATCAAATTAAAGATGTAGTTGGCTCCTAATTGGTGTGAACTAATTGGCACATGACAAGTTTATTCAACAAGCAAATGGTAAAGAGTCAAACCAGTTTTGTGTTATGTTAATTTCATTTTGTTCACATGCAGTTTTTTTTAATAACTTGAAACACTTGTGTCCAGCAGCCTAATTTGGGGTTTACTTATTTCCTCAGTGTCTACTTTGATCTCATCTACTTTGATGTTGATATCAAATGTTATATTACTTGAAATTTCTTGCGGTATAGAAATAAACACACTATCTTCTATGGTATTTTATTCTTCATAGGGTGAATGGATGTTTCTATGTAACATTTGGCTATTAAGAACTCTAAACACGAAAAACACCTAATTAAGACATTAACAGCTTGTTAAAATCCTGCGATTACAGTGGGTCCCCAGGAACAACGTTGAAGAACACTGGCTTATAGCATCTGTCATGGAGTGCAGCCAGTCTGGCTAACATGGTTTAAAGAGTCAAAAGGGCTCTATACCCTGTGCTTCCTTCTGTAACACAGGAAAAGGAAGCATTTTTCTGATTTTGTTTTTAAATGAACAGCCTTCTGAAAAAACATGAAAGTACGTTGTTTTACTGTGTATATCTGGCAGAAATTGGCCATCTGCTGTCCCTCTTGAGCAGCTTGCGATTGTGACCTTCTATCAGAGTGGTCTTAAAGTGCAGGCCTTAGGGCTTTCTGACTCTACTTTCAGTGCACTTTCACTTTCTTGAATAGGTCTTGTTTGAGCCAGTTGGCCTTACCTTCATAACACGGTACACTGCAGTCCATTAGCATTTGGACTGTGAAAGAATTTCCACTTTTTGATCCTGTTTTAAAGATTGTTAATTTGAAAACAATGAGTGAGGTTAAATTCAAGACCATCATCTGTAATTTACTAGCATTTACATTAAGCACCATTCACTTTTGTGAACCATTTAGGAATTGCAGTCCCTTTGAAGCGTCGCTTCCCTAATCCTTGCACTGTGCTGTAATGAACTGCATTGTGTAGATACATGGTTCATGTACTAGTAAGGTAACTGTAGTGTGAGGACAGTAATAATGAGGTGCTTTTGATTTGGCTTTGCAGCGAGGAGCAGGAGCTGGTGGGGCGGATTGAGGAAACGCGGAAGCAGTGTCTCAGGGAAGAGCTTCAGAGGGAGCTGGACTGTCTGCTGAAGCGCATGGAGGAGAAGGGAACTCAGATCTCCCAGCTGAAGAAACATCAGCTGGCGGTGAGTCACAGGGCTGTATTCTGTAGTCTTTGTTTGATTAGGGAAATTCCTAACTTCTTGAAAAGTTAGTCCTTGGAGGTAGTTGCGTGGCAGCCATGGTAAGTGTGTTTGAATTCTACACATGTAAAGGAAACACGCTTCAGTGTTTCTTAACTTAACTTATCACCTTTAGCGGGCAGCATGGTGGCACAGTAGTTAGTACTACTGCCTCAGCAGGAGGTCATGGGTTCAAAATCTGGCCTGGGGCCTTTCTGTGTGGAGTTTGCATGTTCTCTTCTTGTTCGTGTGGGTTTCCTCTGGGTATTCCGGTTTCCTCTCACAGTCCAAAAACATGCATGTCAGGCTAATTAGAGACTCCGAATTGCGCATTGGTATGAGTGAAATGTATGCTGATTTGAGATGGCTGAAAAATTGCTGAAAGTGTTGTTAAACAATTGAGAATTAATCAATCCTATCACCTTAAGCACTGGGTACACTGAACCATTCTTTACGAAAAGAAAGAGGATGCCGCCCCACAATGCTGTGTGGCAGCAATGTTAAGAGCAACGGCCATCCATCTGGCCACTCGAAAACAAACGAACATGATTGACAAGAGACGCATGATCACTTTGCCTAGTGTAAGTGCATTTGGATTCTCTTAGTAGCGCGGTTGTCTTCCTAAGCCAGTATGAATTCCCCGTTATACTTTTCCTAGAACTCAAGTTTTCCTTGGAGGTTAAAGAAAAGTTGTAAGGAATTGAACAATAGGATATTATTTTTTGACTTTCTCAATGCAGGCACAGTCTGTCTGACTGGGGCTCATCAGGCGAGGGAGTTGGAAAACTTTGGGTTTAGTGCTGGTACTGCATACATAGGAGATGTAGGTCACACTGCTAGTCTCCATTTCCCCATCTGTTGCATCCTCTCATATTGGAAGGGAAACAAAAAAGGAGGTATGCGTAATATTAATGATCTAATTATTCATGTCCAGATTGAAAAGTTCTCGAGCTCTTCTGAAGGCCTTAAACTGAGCCAAGTTGTGGTTTTGTTACAATGGCACCACTGTTAAGTTTCGCTTATAGTAAGGTCTTTAGTAGGGTAGTGTCTATTTAACAGCTAAGGCAGAGAACTACAAATTAGCGGCTTTCCGAATGGCTTCTCGACAAACCAGCAAGAAACTTGAAGAGGGCAACCGGAGGACACTAACTTTTGCAAATCAGCTCTGATAACATATTTGTTCAAATAAAATTGGTTTAAGTTTCCAAGGATTAAAACTCATTGCAAGTGTATTCAGAGCCGTCGTAACCAATAACTGGGACACGGAGGCAAGCGCTTGGATGAAAAGGGAAGACATGATTTTTGGCACTTTTTCGTACAAGCCCTAAATTACACCGGTAGAACTTTATTAATATCATGTATGCTTCCATTTTAGTTTCAGCTGACCTTTAACAGTGCAGACCTGTCTGTACACGTACACATGCACACAGACAAACTCTCGGAGCTCTCTCACTTTTTCACTCGTGTAATGACAAGCCAGGTGTAAATAAGTGGACAGGTGACCAGCAATCGCAGTGGAAATGAAATGCATGACATTGTGGCACTATTATTGACTCGTCATGCCAATGCCAAAGGTGTGGACCTCTGAGTTGTTTGGCCTGTTTGCCTTCACTTGGTGAGCCATGTACCCAACGGCTCTGACTCCATTGAGCAGGTGCAGAAGCTGAAACGGAGATCCCGGGACCTAAAGAGACGGGCCGCCAGCGCCGATGGCAGGATCGGGGCCTCCAGCAAGCCCAAATCTCTGACCTCTTCCCCGGCATTTCACACCCCGCAGCGTACCAAAGGCAAAAGTTGCCTGGGCAACAGGAGTGACCGGCCTCGGCTTAAAGGGCCGGTGCGGATTCAGACCAATTTGAAGAAGGATGACATTGTATGGGAGACATGAAGGAGTTTTGAGGTTAATCCCCCACCCCCTCCTCCCCCCAATCAACTGCTGGACAGATGGAGCCACTGCCAGTGTTCCTGAGTGGTGCATTCTGTGCAGGGCCGCCATTAATGATTTAATCGAGTAATTTCATTTATTACGTCAACGTCCTGCGCAGCATGTTTATCTTTGCTTGAGGAAAACTGGCAGCTTAAAGTGCCACTGATTTTATTCTTGGCTTTTTAGTACTTTTTTTCAGTGGCATAAGATCTCTAGGATGTTTCATTATTTTTACCAGTTGCTCATGATTTAAGTGTATTTTACGAGTGTTGGTGAGTTTTATGGTTTGTTTTGCTTATGATATATGTGTTAATATTTAATAAAAGTCATTTAAAACCATGAATTTAGTCTTGAAGTGATCAGTACTGTGTCAGTGGTCACATTTTACAAACATTGTGAATTGGCATATCTGTGCATGCCACTAAAACTTCCTTGATTCACCAATATTTCGTTTGTGTCAGAAAGGCAATGTATTTATTTTATAACTAAAGATTGTGTTAATATTTGGATATTCTAAAAACAATTTAATCATTATTATTTAATCATTATTTGAATATTTGCCTGGAAATTAGTGCTGATTTTGAATTTTATGCTTGAAAACGACTGCTTTTGAAAAGAGAAAGTATTTATCAGGCTAAGTATTTTTGTTATCCAGTAGATGGCACTATGCAATGTTGTATCATTAAAATATAAATAAGACCCCATTCAGTGAAGTACTGTGTGCTAATACATGCGTACTATATATCACAGTTTCAGTACTACGACTATATCCCACAACTGTCCCTGGTAAATATTACCTCCCGTTTCCCTTGGAAATAACTGTGGTGATGCATGTCAATGTCCTTTCGTAATGAGTCACCATGGTTAAGGCAAAAATACTTTAATGCTGTGTGCCAGAAAGTTAGCGAGTTTCATTAATATGTGGGACAGTTAAAAGAAAACTACAAAAAAGATTAAAATACCCATTTTGACAATAAGGGCAGTGATTAACCCTCTCCAGGCTCATGTTGCAAATTTGCAACAATAAATCAATTGATGACTGACTATAAAATATAAGGCCAGATGGGAAATGGTTTGATAAAGCTACCCTTCTAGCTCAGTATTGCAAAAATACTCCGTTACTTCCACCTGCAGCCATTAGTGTATGAGAACTAGTCTCCATGAATGAAAGATTTTTCATATCTCAAAATAATAAATTGGGCTGGAGAGGGTTAAAAGGCATGTAAATCCTTCAAAATGACCAACATTATAAAAAGCTGGAATGTACAGTATCAGAGCTGCAGAACTGCAGACTACCCTTGAGCCATATCGAGTAACCCATTACGTCAGCGATGGAACACACAGACACATGCCAGTTTATCAAGTTTGGCAAATGGCGGATTTAAGAGTGAGAGTTTGTATTCAGATGACTGTTTGTTTGGAAAACTGGAGTGACGTCAGATCGGATTGTAGTCATAGAAGTGAACACTTTGGTCTTGGTGAGGCAGAAGAATGTGTTTGTAGGGCTGCTGCCCTATACATAAATATGAACCTTCAAGAAGCTACAGGTTGTGAGGGCACAACAAGATTACAAAGTCGATCAATTTCATTATTTATTAATATGTAATTTACAAAAGACATCAAAATTATCATGGAGAATTCTTTCGAGATATCAATTCTTGATAACTAAATCCTTGTTCATGTCAAAATATAGAGTTATAGCCTTAATTAAGAAGTTTCTATCGCGGTGTTGCACTCAGTACTGCAATTTGTAGCATATCCCGAATACATGCCTTGGTTTAACGCACCACGTCATGATAATCAACATAACTTGGTTTCAAAAAATTGTTAAGCAATTGGGCTTCAAGAGAAATTGCTTGAATTTTTTAGTGCATCATCCATTACTTTGTGAGTTTATGAAGGTAAAGGAGCCAGAAATGACATCCGTCATTTCTAGAGACGAGCGGAGAATGTCAAAAATTGAAAGTGTTTTAACAAGGATGTGGCGCTTTATCAATGAAGTGTTTATCACCCATATTACTTTGGAGGACCATTTAATCGATCTGTGGGGTAAACTCAGATTGTGAAACAGGGTTAACATTCCCTTCAAGAAGTGAAGGCCTATGGCCTTGTTAAGAACCTGAAAGGAAGAGGACCTGTGCCAATTGTGAACCTAACTGTCCTGGTTGGATTTCCCAACAGTTCAATGAGAGAAAGCTTACATTGAAATGAACTCAAAAATGATTCTGAGGCCATAGAATCAAAAGTTTTGTCAGGGCCATCCCAGTTCCCTCACCTAAAACTCTATAGAAAACCTACGGGATGAGTTGAAGAGGAGGGTCCATGAATTTAAAGGATTTGGAGAGATTTTCTCCGGAGGGATCCTTGTCCTCCCTGATGTCAGTCCACAGTACAGGAGAAGAGACTGAGCTGGTATGTTGGTAAAAAAAGGGAGGCAGCAGGGGATGCGATCATTTTGGCACAAGCTTTTGAATTTTGAATTGAACCAAAAAGGCCATCCAACTAATTCATAACCACTGTACATATTTACCAACTTTATTTCAGAATATTGTAGTCGAAAATGGAAAACAAACCATATATTGGTTCAAGTATTGGGATAATGCAATTTCATTGACCCTTGTGGTGCGCACCTCCATATTGCACCCACATTTGTGTCATATGTTCCCCTGCTGTATGGAGCTGTTCACCACATTCCAAACATTTTATTCACCATGTACCTGACAAATTCTCAATCCAAAATGAATAATGACTCTCTGTGCAAACTGGAGCTTCTACCAGCAACCGTAATAAATTATGTCTCTGAATTGTCAGGAGACCACATATCAGATCTCGCCCCGAAATGGATGTCCCTTTCTAAATTTAGCTCATTCTAAATGGGTCTCATACTGTTATGCAATGTGATGGGCAACTGCTGTCGGATTTTAATGTGTAAAAAAACGGGCCCCGGAAAACTCTTTGCCTTGTTTTAGGTGTTCTGTTACATCAACCAGACTAAACCTCAGTCTGTTGGCGTTTTCGGTTTGCAGTAGGCTGGAGGTAAATAGCCATAATAGGTAAAATGCATTTTTTTTGTTTATTTGCTTGCAGATCGTATAAAAAGAGGACTTCCTTTGAATGGAAAGAGTACGTAGGACAGGATGGGGCGAGAAACTCAGAAAGCCTTATATGCCATGTCAACCTCACGAGTGATAAACAGAATAATACCTGCAGATAATAACAACAGTATTATTGATGATTGTAATGGTAACCATTAAAACAATAAATATAATCATCCTCATCATTGTCATCTCCCTCCTTAAATTATTTTATAAATAGCTGTATGTTTGCCATGAAGAATAATCCCTCTGAAAATGAAACACACCATATGAAGATGCCTGTAAAAATTTAGTGGCACTAGGAGCAGGTTAGAGTACCGCCACTCTAAACGGATTTCCTGTCTTGATTCATTTGGTTCAAGTGTATGTCCCACATGCTCATTCCAATTACTTATTGGATCATTGACACAGCATATATATTCCTAATAAGATACTTCCATAATGCATTTTCTTGTCTGTCCTTGCTAAACATGTCCTTGAGAAATTCCTAACTTTTTCATATCTGCCTGAAGCAGTTCTGCTTTTGAGTCTTTTCACCCAATTTTCCCATGAAATCTCATTTCCCAATCTTCCCTCTTCCCCTTCTGCTAGCTGGTCTGAAATCACAGGTCCTTCACAGTCAGATTTTGTGCTTTCAAAACCCACAAAGCATGGAAATTTATGTCTTGCCGGTGGTCATGGATCTGTGGTTTTTTGGATTACCCTTGTCATATCAGAAGGACTGTGGTCAAAATGAATGTGTGATATAAATCGGACCTAGATAAATGTCTTTCTTGTTTTCTAAGGGCTTTAGTCAATCGCTGTCAGCAGACAGGCTTACATTCTTCAAGTGCTCTCCAGCCATGTAAACATTATTTCGTATGTGGCAGTACTTTGCTTGGTCAGGTAAATGGAAGGTATCTTTGCTAGATTTCTGTCTAAAGCAAGTCTTAAGGCAGTTGCTCTTTGCTGCGTTTGTTCTAAAAAAAAAATGGAAAATGCTAAATATGCTAATGCGAAATGAGCTTTCTTTTATTAATGCACTTTCTGAGGAATTACAGCAATTCTTACCTTTCTGGGACCTCGCACACCACTTAGTAAAAATTTGAACATGAACCACTCCACATCCCTCCAAAGTCCCACCCTCTTCTCCCAATCGCCAGACTTCTCCTATGAAAAAAAATATAACTAATAATTTGTCAGACTACAAAGGTAACTAAACGTTACGAGGGCATTTTATTTTATACCACACAAAGAATTGAGTATTATTTCATTACTGTTGGTTAGTTTTCACTTACCGATGCCTCTGAATCTGACTCGATTGACCCATTTCACTCGCGCTGCTCACTTCCTCGTGCCGCATGCAATATATTTTTTTTTCCAAGGAGAGTGAATCGGGTCAATGGAGTCAGATTCAGAGGCACCGGTAAGTGAAAACTAACCAACAGTAATGACATACTATTCCATTCTATATGTGGTACCACAAAACGCCCCCGTAACTTTTAGTTACCTTTGTAGTCTGACGAACTACCATTAATGTTATCGTAATTATAGCATTTTAGCACCCGTTTGTTTACAGTCAAATGCGTCGGTTTTTTTTCTGCCAGAGGCGCGTGACTCGCAAGCGGTGACAGCGGTAGGCAACTGGAAGGGCCGCAGCAACGGATGACAGACAGGAAGCTCAGCAAATCATTTTATTCGGACCAAAGAAAATGATTGGTCAGACTTTTATCAGAAATATATGAGAATTGAATATTGAAGAGTTTCAAAACCTGGTGTATTTCTTGTACATTTTAGTGTGCCATACTGTATATATGGCCCATACGCTTATGAGGAGCATTTTAAGATTACAAAAGAAAAGTGTAAAAATGCAAGAAAGGTAAGAATTGCTTTAATGTTGACGCAATTCTCCATTTATTTTAAGACTTGGTCCTTTGATTGGTTTATTCTGGCACATTAGCCCCAGAACCAAGCCTTATTGCCATAACAATAGCGGCAGTCAATTATTAAAACAATCTTGTGAGGGTTCAGCTGGCATACAGAGGAAAGCCCCAGATATTTGATTGTAATTCTCAAAGCCAGGTGTCCTGGTCCCTTATGCCTTTCTCCGCTGCTTGTGTGCGCCCATCCCCTGGGGTCAGTCTTTAGTCGACTGACTCCTGTATTGATGGGATAAATTTACAGCACTGCTGGATTTCCAGGTCATTCTGTGTCTCTCCCCCCCCCCAGTCTCCTTTAAGAGGGATTTAAAGGAGAGCAGCCATGAATCTTCATTGTGCTGTTCAGTGACATGCCTCGCACAAGCAAGAAATGTGTAAGCTGTACATTGCCAGTGGCTGCTGTGCACATATGTACGTGTAAGAAAAACCATGTATTGAAGGGATGGGCAGGCTGTCCTTGTATGATTGTGCGTGCAGCTTGCAGTTCTGGCTTGATTTGTCTGTCACATTGTAATATATTTTATTTCTACTGGGGCTCACTGTTTGCAATTAAAGCATTATTGCCCAGCGCTTCCCATTTGCATATTTTCCAGCCTGCATCAAGAGCCACAGAGGCCTGCCATTGACGCAGTGATGACTGTCACTTCCACGCAAAAATCTGTAACTGACACGCAAATGACACCTCTCCCTCCGAGAAGCAGGGCTAACATTGCACCGGTCTACGTCAGGAGTAACACACAGGAAAAGCACGCCCCTGGTTTTCCAGACCACTCCTGGGAAACTTCAAGGGTGTAGAAACATTCCCCAACCTCGTGGTTCAGTTCCTATTCCTACTTGTGCGGCAGTTGAGCATTTACAAGAGTTTCTTCTCATTTCCATGGTCTGCAACAGAAATTTTACAAGAGCCTTGAAAGTTATTAGAGTAAAATCACAAATATTTGATAAGCACGTTTATAACAGAACAACCACAAGCAGACTCAATGAAACCGCAATGGAGTCCTAGTCCTCTGACTTGAAATTAAAAAAAGAGACGTTCTGAAAATCCTATTCGGTGAAGGGTTAAAGCAAGAACTGGCACAGTGATGTGACAAGAAACCAAGGAATGCAAGGCCCTGACTCAGCTAACCTGACTGTTTTCTTCCGTATTTGTGGAACCCTGGCAGTGCTGGGGTTCTCTGTCTGCTGTAAGCAGCAGGGCATACTGAATCCCAGGCTTTGTTTCAGAGTGTAACCTGATTACTGTGGCAGCTGCTGCTGGAGAAATCAAATTATTCAAGCTGAACCTGAGAACTCTCACCGTGCAGTGGTGCAAGAACAAAAAAGGGCAGTGTTCTGGCTGGGGTGGCCATGGTTTCTTGGCAGAATATGGTGTGGTGGAGTTGTACTGTGCTAAACTGTCCTGCCCCACGGGACCCATCAATTATGAAACGTGTTCATTACTTACCTATTCCTGCTTGACCAGCAAACCTTTCCCCATCTTTCCTATTATCGGTCATTGCAGTTCAATGTGACCCCACAGCACAGGAGACCGTGCAAAGACCTCTCCAGCACAGATGTCTCATCAGGAGAGTTATTACTGTGCGAATAACTAATTACTGTGCTTTGAGGTCTTCATAGCTAATCACATTACAACTTTTGTCACAAGTGAACTTTCAAAATGACCATTTTCTTACATGGTCTATGCTTTCAGAATTTTGAAAAAAAAAAAAAAAACAGACCAAGTTATCACTAACCTAATGCACAAGAATGAATAAATGCCCTGGAATTAAAAAAGCATAAGAGATTTAGGTTTGTGAATGTGCATTTTTTAAATCTCTGCCACTGCTAGACGAGTACTTTATGTATCAGCAATGTGATTTAATGTTACTGGAAAGCCAGTCATGCGAACAAGTATATGGTGTTTTTGAGTGTCAACAACAGAGCAGCAATCTCCGAGGCCATCACCATGTCACTGCCAAAAGGGCACAAAAACTGCCCACGCACACTGTGCGGTTTCCGTTTTTCCATGTTGACTGGCGATTTTTATTGTTATTATTTAAAAATGTGCACAGTTAGCAGGATTTAGTACGACCCAAGAGTCACTCAGGCTTCCTGTTAGCGGAGCAAGAATAGAGCCGCATCTCCAACAAGCTGCTGAAATAAGTTTTACCTCTTGTATTTCAGTGTGTGGAACTTATCATCTCCACAATATATGGGTGAAGCTAGGATAGAAGGAAGCCATCTTCATATACAGACCTCTATCCTACTGCTGTCTGAATGAGCAGTGCATTGTTGACTGTAAATACTCAGAAAATGAATTAGAAATCCAATTACAGTTTCCGTTTTCATATCCCGTCCAGAAGTTAATAAGTTGTGAGAGTATTGTTATACCTTAATTTCCTACTCCCTGTCCAAGGCAAATCCGTAAATCGTAAGACAGCTGACAATAAACTGCCAGTTTGTTCCGGCAACCTTGAGACCGGGATATTTTTGGCTGGGCGTCCTGCTCTCGTTGCTGTGTGTCAAGGTGATAACAGCCAGCCGAAATTAAAACTTTTTTAACACTGCACTACCATTCGATTTGGTGTGGGGTTCAGTGTACTTGCGAAAGTAGAGGAATCAAACAACCATTCTTGGTATAAAGGGGGTTGTGGACATGTTGGTGCCAAAAAGAAGGTTAGATAAAACTTTGATGACAACACCACAATTGAAAGGAAAACATTACAGTCACAAGCAAAGTTAAAAATGAACAGCTCTGACGTAACATTCATCGGGTTAATCCAGCCGGAGTTGTCGGGTAAAATGCTCTGTAGTGTATGCTCGGATCCGGTACCTGAGGTTTAACTTTGCCTTAATGTGCTGGTGAAATGTTGTGCAGCACCCTTGCTGAACTTAGCCCATGATGTGCGTCTGCGTGCTCGCCCTGGGAATCTAGCTGAAGTCAGCAAGCATGTGGTTGAACAGTGACTCAGCACAGGCACACAGCCTGCGCGTCCGTTGCCAGGACTCTACATGAAGTCTTGAACAATGCCGTAAAGATATGATGTCTCAGGAAGAGGGTTAACATCCGTTGGTCAAAAAAATTCTGTACTGAAGGAAGGTTCCACTTCTTTCACTCGGCAGTGATGCTGCATTCCTCCTACGTCGCTATCTGTTTTTAGAGTGGTTTCTATCTTAAAAAGGAAATGCTTGGGCACCCTCATGGTGCAGCCAGGGAAAGTAATAAATTCTTTCAAAAGAGCTGACCATTATGCTTGAATCGTAGTAATCATTGGTCAATGAAATGCAAGATGGCACACTCCCACAAGTTTGTTACAGTACAGTGCCTACCTAGTTCGCAACAAACCAGACGCCTTGATCACGAGACAGGAGAACTAAGTTAGCTAGATAGCTGCACTAAATATAATCTGGAATAGCCGTTTTAACTCAAAACTATGATCCAGGTTTTGGACGCTTCTGGGTTTTATGCAGTGCAAATAAGCAGCTAACATGGAAATCCTGTTTTTTGATAAAGGCTACAGGTGGTGAAACGCTGGCTTTGCTGGTAAGGGTGGAAGCTTGCAATAGTCTGTAACAGGCCTGCAGTAAATGTCCGACGAAGAAGAGTGCTGATGAGGAAAAAAATTTAAGGCACAGCACGAGTACTCGGACTCCAAGAGAAAGGCTTACAGAGGTCCATTTAATAGATAGTGCCGTTAAGTGCACATCCTGTGCTCAGTCTGCATATACAACCAGAGGCCAGACCCTACAAGAATGCAGTCTGGAAGTTCTGTTTTCAGTGTTTTATGGATGGCAAACCAAATTACCGCACTCAACCTTAATCCAGTCCCTGGGCCCTTTCGTCATTTCAATGGCAATTTATGCTGGTTTATGACTGGCAATAGCCCTTGAAATATAATATCTTGGAATATAATGAAAACAGTCGAAGATGTTGCAATGCAATGGAATTTATGTAGATACAGTGCATTGCAGAAGAATTTGCGAATTGACACAATTTTGGCCCTGTTGGCTCTGTATTGTAGCAAATTGTATAAATTAAAGAATGAATATCAGGTAGAAATGGAGAGTATCAGCTTTTATTTGTTGGTATTCACATCCATGCAGAGCGAACCATGAAATACTTGCCTCCATTTTCTGACTGAGCCACTGTCCTAACACTTACAGACTGCTCTGTACAGAAATTGTCAGTTTTACATGAAGCAATATAATCGCTGCTGCTGCATTTTCTTTTCTCTATTCTGGAGTGAGGCGCACGCTGCTCATGAAAGTACTTCTCCATCGTACTCTGCAGGGAACAGTTAATCACCCACTGCAGAGAACTCAGTCTGTCCTCCAGGCAAGGACTCAATAAGCCAGCCTCCAATCTGGTTACAGCTCCTAATGCAGAGTCATTGAAATCGTCTCCCTCGTAATAAAATGTAATCAAATCACACACAGTCATTGGGTCTACACATTCGGTCTTCATAAAATCAGTCCGTTTGATAAAAAAAAAAAAAAAAAAAAAATCAATGTCAGAGCTGACTTTTCATGTTATGCTACATGCATTGCCACAATTCCTAGAAAGTGGCAAAAGCAGTGCACAGGTCCAGCACCAACGTGTATTGTTATGCTATTGGTCTCCTTGGTTTCATTGTAATGTTGCAAGGGGCCACATCAAACCACAGACAACCCTCTGTCTCCAAGGAAATAAACCATAAAAATCCTCACTGAACCCATCCCCTTCAAATTATACTCTGATATACTGCACCATGAGCAAACACAAAAATTATTTTGGAGGATCGGTATGAACCCTTCCGAGTTGAGAACCTTAAGGTAATTTCCAAATTCCCTGACACCACAGTTCTTTTTTTGTCCATTTCTACACATTGCACTTACTGTAATTGGTAGTCCCTGGACTGCAGTTCTGTTTATTTGAGTTTTTGCTACTGTTCTTAAGAAAGTAAACATGAGATAATCTAACACAGGCAACCAACCAAGATCACCATGATCATGAGGGGGAGCATAAACACATCAGTGGTCCTTCCCCTGCACATTGCAGCATACAGTAGATCCTAAATAGTAGATAACTGAATGGGTTTTTAGATTAAAGAATATACAAATGAAGATTAAGAAAGGTACATTTCTAGATATGAAGGGCACACCAGAGTGTATGGAACAGGTGACTTTCAAACAAAAAATTAACAAATGAAAACCAAATTTACATATAACTAAATCTGATATCACCTACGGTGCATTTCAATTTCAAGAAGCCAAAAAAAATGTAAAAAAAAAAAACAACAAAAACATGCTACATGTCTATGAAATACTCAATGTGCAGAAGGCACACTCTGTATAGTGTTATCCCAAGAAAAATCTACAGCTATGCTATTGCACTCATCATTTTGAGTGCTTACCCTCTATGGTATAGACCTGCAAGTAGTAGGGATGAGATGGTCTCATGTTATCCCATCCATTTTCTTCTGCTTATCCGGGGCCGGGTCGCGGGTGTAACAGACTAAGCAGAGAGGCTCATGCTCCACCCTCCCCAGCCACTTCCCCCAACTCTACTTGGGGGAACCCAAGCCATTTTCCAGGCCAGCTGGGAGATTTAATCCCCCCAGTGTGTCCTAGGCCTGCCTCGGCCCAGTTGGACATACCTGGAAGACCTCTAAAGGGAGGCGTCCAGGAGGCATGACTACATGCCCAAACCACCTCAACTGACTCCTCTCGATGCGGAGGAGCAGCGGTTCTACTCTGAGCTTCTCCCGGTTGTCTGAGGTGTCCGTAAGGGTCAGCCCGGCCACCCTACGGAGAAAGCTAATTTCGGCCGTTTGTATTCACAATCTTCTTTCAGTAGCTACCCAAAGCTTGTGACCATAGGTGAGGGTTGGGATGTAGATCAACCAGTAAATGGAGAGCTTTGCTTTTACGCTCAGCTCCTTCACCACAACGGACCAGTACAACACGCGCTTCACTGCAGATGCTACCGTGATTCCTCTGTCAATCTCATGTTCTATCCTACCCTCACTCGTAAACAAGACCCTGAGATAATTGAACTCCTCCACTCGGGTTAACAACTCACCCTCAACCTGAAGGAAACAATGTGCCCTTTCCGGGAGAACCATCTGAGGCGATTTGGAGTTGGTGATCCTCATTCAGAGTGCTTCACACTCAGCTGCGAACCGCTCCAGTGTGCGTTGGATCACAGCCTGATGAAGCCAACAGGACCACATCATCTACAAACAGCGGAAATGCAATCCTGAAGCCACCAAACTGGACGCCCACCAAACCTCGGCTGTGCCTTGATATCCTGTCCATGAAAATCATGAACAGAGTAGGAGACAAGGCACACCCTTGGCAGAGTCCAACACCAACTGAAAACAAGTCCAACTTAATGCGGAGAATGTGGACACTACAGCTTTGGTTGTACAGGGATTGAATGGCTCAAATTAACGGCCCTGGAGCCCCATAGTCCAATAGCACCCCCCCCCCCCCCCACAGGATACCTTGTGGGGAATGGTCATAAGTCTTCTCCAAGTCCATAAAACACGTCGATTGGATGGACAAACTCCCATGACCCCTCCAGAATCCATGTGAGGGTAAAAATTTGGTTCACTGTTTCACAGCCGGAACGGAACCCACATTGCTCCTTCTGCAACCAAGGTTTGACAATCAGGCGGAGTCTCCTGTCTAGCTCCCTGGCATAACATTTCCTGGGAGGCTGAGCAGTGTGATCCCCCTATAATTGGAGACCACCCTCCGGTCCCTTTTTATAAAAATGGGAACCACCACCCCAGTTTGCCAGTCCATGGGTACTATATCGGACATCCATGCGATGTTCAACATCGCATTGATGTTCAACCATGAGTCAACCATGACAGCCTAACAACATCCAGGGCCTTCAGTATCTCAGGACAAATCTTGTCCATCCCTGGTAACTTGCCACTGCGCAGCTTTTTTACCACCTCAGTGACTTCCACTAGGAAAATGGGCTATGACTCGCCCAAGTCCTCCGCCCCTGCCTCCTCAATGGAGGGTGTCTCTGCCAGATTCAGGAGCCTCTCAAAGCAGTCCTTCTACCGCTAGATATTACCCCCAGTTGAGGTCAGCAGTTCCCCACCCCTGCTGAAAACAGCCTGGGTGAAGTCTTGTCTCCCGTTCCTGAGTTGCCTGACTGTTTGCCAGAACCTCTATGAGGTCACCAAAAAGTCCTTCTCCATGGCATCTCTGAAATACTCCCTATCTTGAGTTTTTGCTTCAGCAACTATTGCGGCTGCAGTCCTTCTAGCCTGCCAGGATTGATCTGCTGTGTTGGGGGTCCTTTTGGCCAACCAAGCCTGAAAGGCCACCTTCTTCAGCTCTATGGCCTCTCTCACCGCTGGAGTCCACCAACAGGTCCGTGGGTTGACACCATGACTGGCACCGGCTACCACAGGAAACTGGATAAATAATCACATTCAGTGTTGGATTTATCATCATGGATTTATTTTCCAAATTCTCCAAAAAGACACTGTAGTTTAAGGATGGATCACAAACCACCTGAAAGAGATACGATTACTGCTTTCAACAGGTCAACGCATAGACAGAAAAGAAAGAAAGTCAAATGCTTTGTGTTCTGGAGATATTCAATATGGTGTGATTTGATGTATATGTCATCGTGTACCCTAGAGGATTTGACCACATTTCTGCCATGTTTACAATATTACTCACTGTTGAGGGTAAAACATTCTCAAATGATGCATTTTAAGCGCTCACATCGGTCAGCAAATTGACCCGTCTTAGCTCTCAAGGGGCCAGGCCTTTTTCGGAGGCTCCTTTTGTACTAAATGACAAGCTCACCTGTTTATCATCACCAGTTCGACATCACCTTATTATTGACACTAGATGTATCATTATTGTTCCGAAATGGCCCCTTCACCACGAGTCTGTTCTAGTCATCAGATTTGAATAAGCTAATATTTTCAATAAACAATTGAATTGTCATGGTGTCTTTAATATAGAGGGTGCACATATTTTTCAATTCATTCCTTTTTGATTTTATTTGCATGTACTCGATTCTTTGGAATTGGGGCTATGAAGATAGAAAAACTATATTGCAGTGTACTAATGTTCCAATGGAACTAAGAAACATTAAATACAATAATTTATTTACTAAACAAATTCACCAAAATTAAGGTTGCACCATAATTTGCACCCCTGGGTTTATACTTGGCGCAACCACCTCTGGCAAGGAAAAGCATCAATTCTCTCTGTTTCACAAGGTTAAGGCACACATTTGGAGGGATTTTTTTTTTGGGATTCAAATACCTCCTAAGATCAATCTTGGGTTTACACTTATTTACACTCAACAATTTTTAGGCACAGTTCACTGGGAACAACCCACATCATTTGCCACTCTCCATGTTAAATTTCCCTCTTGGAGCAGTGTCTCCAATTCTTTCCTTTGTTTCCATTGCCAGCTCTCGTTGGTGCTACCTTTCCTCTCCATTACAGAGGTCCGACACCTCGTTAAAGCCTGCAAGCACTCTTAACTGCAGATTCATTTACATATTTAGATTAGTGCAGGCATTTATTTTAGAAATGCCAATTACGAGGTGCATAATTTTTCCCCTCGACATTCTGTGATTCCATATTTCTTTCCCCCCTTTCTTTGATCTGGAAAATAAAAAATAAACCATTGATTAAAATAATTTGCTTGAGGTGTTTCATGAAGCCAGACTGTTCAGCTACTGAAAAACTGTTTCGCAACATAACTGGGATTTGTTCATTTGCTTTGAAGAAAAGCTGGATGAACATCCTCCAAGAGTGGCGATTCCATGATGTTTGCTAGGGGTTGCACATAACTGGACAAAGCACACAGAACAAGAGATGCAGGTAATATAAAAACAGAAGGCAGATGTTTAACAATATTCAAATCTTTATTTCTGTTTTTAACATCCATCTTTCATTGCAAAACTAGAAAACCAAAAAAAGAAAAGGGCAAAAAAAGGACAGGAACACTTTAAAAAGCATAAAACAATAAGGTGGGCTTTGTAGCTACATAAGCAACATTAATTCCCAAATCTGAGCAGCAGCAAGGTTCAAAACTATGCCAGCCAATCAATACAGGACTATGTCCAGCCCCAACTTCAGCTGAGAAAATGCACAATGAAGAATTTGCATATACAAAAGAACGAAGGGTGAAGGAGGAGGGGTGTGACAGAAACTGCAGCAGGTAGAGACTTGGTCTGAGCAGATAGAATGGGACCGTTTGATGCAGATGAGGAAATGGGCAAGTTTTTTTCCTTCTAAGCTCTGATGACTACGGCGTGTCTGCAGCGTCGACCAAGGCACTTTTTACTCAACTGTACAACTACAATCATTCAACGCGTGCGAAACATTCTATGTCTCAATGTGAAGGGTCATAGGAACACTCTGGCATGATGACCCATTAGGCTTTCTTCAGACTCCAAATAACGGCACCCCCTTGTAGGTTGCCGAGGAAGTCAGTTACCCAAAATACCTCACAAAAATGTCCACCCAACCACAATGTGCTCAACACGTTCAAAGCCCCAAAGAAAATTTACTTATCAAACCATACCGAAAGACACAAAGATGCTCTGTGGGAGCAGAACCAACACCGGATTCATGGGGCTTCGGTGGTTCAAAAAGACTTCACTCGGTGAAACGCTGAAGATTCGATGTTCATCACAATCAGGGTATTAAGAAAAATTACATCAAAAATTTCTCTAAGATTGCGACAAATTGAAATGAAGCCATTTATACTAACGCCTCGCGATCACAAGCATTTCAATACTTACACAGAATCTGCTTTGCCAAGCAAAGCCCAACCTTTTAAAAACAACAAGAATCTTTTAGCGCAAGTGGTCTCAGGCAGAAGACTCTTCAAGCAAATACATGGAGCTCCAGGTGAATCTAAGGCAGTGTGTTCTTGAACTTGTCTCGCTGCAGATGTGACTCTTTGGAAGCAGCATGAAGCTGATTTAATGCAAAAATTAAGGAAAAAATTAATTAAAAATTGTGTTTCTAGGTGCTCAATAAACAATACAACTTTGCCATTATTGGCACAGAGACACCATGCACTAACATTTATTTGTATACAGGTGTTCATCCAAGGCAAACACTTTCATTTGGCAACTTATTTAGCAAAGTTTTTTTTTTAACAGGCTTTTGTGAAA
Source organism: Gymnothorax reevesii (assembly GCA_029721435.1). NCBI lineage: Eukaryota > Metazoa > Chordata > Actinopteri > Anguilliformes > Muraenidae > Gymnothorax > Gymnothorax reevesii. The sequence goes on from CM056576.1 coordinate 46,762,415, forward strand.
TTTTGGCCACTAAAGAAATGCCCAAGAACAACAACATGACGCAAGGCTCGGTCAATGCTCCATTCAACATGCTCCGCATTGGCCGTTTGTTTCAAAGCAGTAGTGTTTTATATAGATAATCTATAGTTTCAAATTGACACAAGTGGTTCAAAAAATTATTGAAACCCAAAAGACATCCACAGTTGAAATTTTAGAATTCAAATAAACACTGAAATTGCTCCGAGCACAATAAAGAAACAAAAACAAAATACAAACCTGAGTCGATTGTCTCAATACCAAAACGAACCAGTCAATTGACAACCTTCTCAAAAGAATCCTTCATCTGTTCATTTCACCATTACATCAGGGAAAACGTACAAATATCAACAGATGATGAGCAGGAAATCAAGACATTAAACTTCCACCCAAATGCAGGCCTCGGACGATTAGACCTTCATCTCCTGAATGCCTTGCCAGTAGCAGGCTTGGTTGCTCAAAATTACGCTTCACATTTAAAAAAAAAAAAAAAAAAGACGGATTTTTACCACAGCCTGGGTTAATCATATAAATTTGACCGACAGCAAAACAAGCAACACACTTGGGCCAATTCTATATCAACCTGCTTACTGTTCAGGCAGCCTGAAAATGGTTTGACCAATACTGAAAGTTGCTTGTCATGCACCAGAGAAACGCTTTCAGAGTTTCGACCAAAGGGATGGAAAGGTGCATAACTGGGTAAAAAAAAAAAGAAAAGAAAAAAAAAAAAAACAAACTAAAAATCAAGGTAAACAAAATATCACTTAACGCAACAAAAAACCCTAACCCATTCCCTCCCCCCCACCCCCCCAAACATTTTTCCTCTCCATAAACATCCACAGCACCATCTGAATGCCTTACTTGGCTGTGGAGTGGCAAATTCTAAAATAAAAAGGAAAAAAATCCAGCAGAGGCCACTCTCATTATTAGTATGGTTATTACTAATAATATAATCAGACCAGCTGGAAACTTCAATATGTCTACCAACAACACAACTATACTGCTTCATCAGAAGTCCATGTTCTACTGTAAGATACGAGCTGTCAAACCTAAGGACCTGGGATGGGGGATTATGTGTATAGGGGGGTGGGGGGTGGGGGGTGAGGTGGTAGGTGAGAGGACACCTGCACAACTGACCAAATACCGGCCTGATTGACACCCCCGCTAAGGCACTTTTCTCCAATCAATGTCCACCTACAAAAGGTACACGCTTTTTATTTATTTATTTGACTACTTTCCCAGACTACTTTTCTAGTGATGAACTATGAATTTGGATCTGGGCCACAGCACTTTACAGAACCAGGCGATGAGCGAACTGGGTTGAGAAGGGGCTGTGCCTGGTATCGCGGTGCCCGTGGGACTCTACGAGTGGATTGGCAAGGGCTACAGAGTGAATTAATAAGAAAAGTGGGTGAAGTTGTGTTTATTGCATTGAGGCAGTTACTCTATGGTACTTGTGCCCTTCGCTGACAGCAACATGCTAGTAATTTATTTATTTGTTTTAAATAGCTCAACACACACCCTTATAGGAATATCAGCCATCGCCATCACTCATTTTTAATTTTTTTCTTTTTTTTTTTTTAAATCATGACATTGGATTTAATCTAAATTGTGGTGTATTCAGAGGATAAGGCATTGCTTCATTGCTTATCAATACTTTAAAGAAAAAAAAAAAAAGACACTTCCACAGCCGGACGAAAATCTACCAAGATTGCATAGAAATCTCAAAGCCATTTTTTGGACGTGACAAGAGCCTTACAAGCAATGCTGTATCTTCTGAAAAACATGGTTCAAGGGAATTAGACCATTCAAACAGTGTTTCCTAAGCAACTGAAGCCAGGAGATTTAAGACGACTCAACTGCATGACTTCCATTCTGTTCAAGGCTGCTTTTCAGCAGGTGACTGAAATTTAAGGACTGAAATTCAAGGACAGCAACAGACTGGTTGGGAAACTTTTCAACATGACGGTCACTGCTTCACTTGAGTATAAATTAGGCTGAAGCTTCTTCACTTGCACCGATTGACTACCACTGGAAGGTTTAAGAGGGGATAGAAAGTTAACATGCTCAAACCTCACAGTTTGAACATAGATACTCTACATTCAGTTCTGCTGGGACAGAACACAATCCCCCCCACCAGCAGCATGCTAAAATGATACTGTGGGGTCAAACAGTGGTCACAACGGCATCATGGATCGAATCTACAGGCTGCATGCACAATGGCACTGGTGGCACTAGGGATACTGAAGAAACTGCTTGGAAACACTGTTTGACGGGCCAGGGGCCCACAGTCAGAGGGCGGGGGGGGCTTTTAGAGGGTGTGATAGTTGCGGTCCTTGGACTTGCAGAACTTATAAAGGAAGAAGATGACTGCCTGCAGGCCGAGCACCAGCACGATGCCGCCGATGAAGCTGGCTGCGTCGAAGGTGGAGTGCTTCGGCGGGGCGGTGGAGGGAGGCACTGGAGCAGCGGTGGGCTGGGTGGAGTCTGCAACAGGGAGGGACAGGGAAAGAAATGTTAGTCTCTTACTAAAAAATAAACCTAATTGTTCATGTTTGTTGTGAGCATACAGGACATCAGTACCGATCGATGTAGTCATACAAGTGAACAGCCTAGTGGTACAGGTACTTAAGTTTCATTTTGGACAATTCAAGTTCAGCATAAAAACATGATGTATTTGTCTACCTAAGGCTATAAATAAAGACCCCAGTGCTTCAAGTACTCATGCCACGAAATATTCATTTTGAGAACATGGAGGTAGTGGGAATAGGTAACTATTAAAGACGTTGCCAAGCCTTACCTCCCAGTGCATGAAAATATGACTTATGTGCTTTTACCACCAGGCTCTTCAAGTGAAGTACTGAGCCAATACCATGAGATTCAAATTTCCGATATATTCGAAACTAAGGGATTTTGGAGCCTTTTTGGCATCTGTTGTTGGTTAAGGAGGCTAAGAAAAATGGAGGGATGGTGGATTCTACACTGACAGCATATTCAGAAAGCCTGGGGCACGATTACACCATGTACCAAATTGAAGGTTTGTACGTTCAGAAAGTAATGGACCTCCAAAAATGTTCCAAAATACAAAAAGGGGGTGAGACAGTATTTTAAGAACGCCTATAACTTGGGCTTATAACTTTGGATTTTTTCATAAAACATTTCAAGGTATTTAGTAATTTTTTCTGTACAATCTAAGAGGGTCACTGACAAAACGTTCTAATTTTTGGGCAATTTGCATGGAATGACCAACAAGAGCCATCTGGCAATGGCGGATCCCCCCGGCTGTAGGTTGTGTAACCTACAGGTTGCCTGGACAGACGGACGGACCGAAACCCCCAAAAGGCACAACTAGACCATAAAGAGAAGCTCCAAACCAAATTTGGTGTTTGTAAGTGGTAAAGTTTGAGTTCTGGTCCGGAAACGATTTTATTACAGACGGACGGACACACTGATCGCTATATCCCCCCGCATTATGTGCTGGGGGGACAAAAATGCCAGAAGTCAAAGGCAAGCAAAAGCCCTAGATAAAAACCAGATAATGAAACCCTCATACACAGGCACTAATAAGCAACTTAATACTCTTGATAAGAAATGCCATTAAATTCATTCGTCCCACACATTATGGTCCTGAGAATTAAGGCAAGGGGTGGGGATGGAGCAAGAATGCCGTCATATCTACATGTTCACACCAAAATGGAAAAAAAATTCCTTTCATAAAATAATAAAAGCCGACAAAGTGGACTGTTTCACTGCAAATCAAAGACTGTGGGGAAGAGAGACAAATGTCCCCAACAGTAACTGCAAAATAAATACATAAAAATAAATGGAATCGTGAGAGTCGCATCGTCAATATCACTCATGATGTCAAAGCAAACTGAAATTGACAATGACAGAAGGTAGGGAGGAGAGAGAGGAGAGGCAGGGAGCAAGAGGGAGGGAGCAAGAGAGAAGGGGAAGTGAGAGAGACGGAGCGAGAGGGAGATGGGGAGTGAGGAGCGGAGTGAGAGAGAGGGAGCGAGAGGGAGATGGGGAGTGAGGAGCGGAGTGAGAGAGAGGGATCAAGAGAGGAGGGGAAGTGAGAGAGACGGAGCGAGAGGGAGATGGGGAGTGAGGAGCGGAGTGAGAGAGAGGGATCAAGAGAGGAGGGGAAGTGAGAGAGACGGAGCGAGAGGGAGATGGGGAGTGAGGAGCGGAGCGATAGAGAGGGAGCAAGAGAGGAGGGGAAGTGAGAGAGACGGAGCGAGAGGGAGATGGGGAGTGAGGAGCGGAGCGATAGAGAGGGATCAAGAGAGGAGGGGAAGTGAGAGAGACGGAGCGAGAGGGAGATGGGGAGTGAGGAGCGGAGCGATAGAGAGGGAGCAAGACAGGGGGAGCGAGAGAAAGAGGGGGGGAAAAAGAGAAAGGGGGAGCAGAAGAGAGGGGGAGCAGGGGGAGAATGAGCACGAGGGGGAATGAGAGAGAGCTAAAGCGAGAAGCCGGTCATCCACACTGCACTGAAACATGCTTTCGTTTCTTGACTGCTCTCCTGTGGACAGGTATAAGACGTGGCTGAACGTACTCGATGGGGGACTGGCTGTCGATGAGGTGTTGGCAGGAGCAGTTGGGCCAGCGGTGGGCGGAGCAGCAGTGGATGTGTTTGAATGAGCTGGGAGGAAAATAATACAGGAGTGAAACTTTGGCTTGCGGGATCATTTCAGAATAGTTTCAGCAACTGAATGTCTGCAGGTCGCAGGTGATTCTGTAACCATGTAACCTGTGGTTGGAGCTTGAGCGGACGCGTTGGCTGTTGGGGCCTCAGGGGTGGGCGGATGGGTCGGGGCAGGAGGTTTGGGGGCAGTGGTAGCTGGTTTGTGGGTCGGAGGAGCAGTAGTCTTGTGGGTCGTAGGCTCAACTGATGGAGCAGCCAAGTCTGCAGAAATTGAAATAAAAAAAAAAGTGGAAAAAATTATAAAATAAATGAAGTTTATTGGGGTTAAAAAAGAATCTGTGTATGAGAAGAGGAACTCGATTTTTTTTTTTTTTAAACAATTATTATTATTTTTTTTTTTAAATGATCAGCATCCCCAGGCTGTTGATGTCCAGGGTATATGCTGTGCTACATACCCAAGTTTGGCAGCTAAATGGCTTCATAACCATCCTTGCAGAAAACAGTCATTGCCAAAAGGCCATTTTGATGAAAACAAGAATTTTATATTTTACTTAAAAAAAAAAAAAAAAAAAAGTTGTCTTTACATCCCCAAAGGATAACTGTTCATAATGTGTGTAACGTGGGAGTGTTCAAAAACACACATTACTGATAAATTCATTATAACCTTTTTGGCCCCAAACCGCCACAGGGCCAGAGACTCAAAATCATGCATTTAATTGTATTTACAAATACCTTTATCAATATACATAAAAAAGTGGTCATTCCCGTACCGGGACAGGATCCATTCATTACTGGCTCACAGCTCCCACCAGTGCTATTCGAAGATGTAATGGCAGCATTCACACAGGAACCATTTTGGGTGCCAGAATCTGTGAAAAGGGAACACATGTCACAATCAGGAACAAAAAAGTAGCTTCGTTATTAATAAATAATGCTCTGAAAACTACAAATGGGAATACAGCACCAGTTTGTAGCGTAAAGGACCGAAAACCACATGAAACAATGAAATTAAATGACTCAAACTGCAGTTCAAGCAAAGGAATTCAAATCTGCCTCTGCTTTAACTCTGAAAATGCAAAACTGCCTTTTGACAAGGTTCAGCGACCACATGCTAGGTGATGCAACAGTCACTGATGTTATGAGCAGGAGGGAACTGCTTACCACAGAAAGCAGGAAGGCTCCAATGTGCTCGCACCAATCAAGCAAGAGCACAACAATGACTCACTTGAGCATTAGAATACATCGCTGCACAGGTATGCAAGGGAAGTGTATTTTACAAAATGGCACTGTCACCATTCATTACTTAATAAATAAACACCAGTCTATTTCCAAAGTTTAGCAAGCTAGCCATTATGGTTTAGTTTTCTGCCAATGATAATGGTCCATCCAACATGAAAATTTTGTATTCTTACTGATGAATGTTTAGTGAAAATAGCCATGTAGATCTGCCAGATTCCCTGTGTCCAACAGCTGGGAGAGAAAGTAATTTGGAACATAGTATTGTGAACAGAGAGGAAACACTTCCTTTTTCATGGACATAGAAGGCAAAATGAACTTCCATTACCAAAAAATAAATAAATAAATAAATCATGGAAATTGGCCCACATTCAGATTACATTCAAATGATAGAAATTTTCAGTTACAAAAATGTAACCCAGCAAAGGCATCTGTGCATCATTCATGATTCCATAGAGCCTCAAACATGAAATCCACCCTCTCAAACATGGCATTCTTTAAAATTTTCACTTAATTAAAATAATTATATCAGTCTAGACCTCTGGTCCTCATATCATGGTCCCCGATGTCCAAGAACTGCTGGTTTTCCAGTCCCATAACCTTGGAGTCAGGAGTACGGACAGTCTGACCAATCAGAGACTGCAAATGCCCATTTTTGGCGCTTTTCCACTACATGGTACCGGATCTATTCTACCTTACTCTGCACCGGGTACTTTTTTGGGGTTGCTTTTCCATTAGGGGACAGTACCACCTCTGTGGTACCTGCTCGTCGTTGCGACGCAGCATGTTGATGCCGCGATGGCATCCTCAATTATATGAAGTTTTTTATTCTGTCGATTTTGTTAAATATGTTTGTTTAAATCAGGGGATGCGCACAACCATCACCACATTATGGCACTAAAGTCCATGAGTGTTCAATTGTAATTTCTGTTTGACACTGTCCTGATGCATAGGATAGCAGCTCGCGTTGTGTCTGATTCGGTTGCACATTAAATAACGTACCACCTAAAAACACAAAGCAATGATATAAGTAAAAGGCATAGAGTATTCATATTCAGTCTTCATCAAACATTTCACTTTGAAATTCAAGGCAAAACATGTAGCAAATGCGCAAATCGCAGGAGATGGCAGAGTATTAGAATTTACAGCTTTACGAAGAGTCATCTCATCTGATACCTTTCCCTAAAACAAAACGCTTCATCAGCATCCGTTTCCGCGCAATTTTCCTAAAATGGGGCAGCACAATAACTTTCTGAAGGGGAATTAGGGCAATAGAATTGGACACAACCTCGTTGCTTTCGCCATGAACAGGACAAAGAAACACATGCAGCTGCTTCGGTAAACAAATGCAACCTTGTTTGAAAGGTAATGATAAAATAAATCCTGGGCTGGATTTGCAATCCAGATTTCAGGATCCCTGGTCTAGACATAAGTCTACATTCAGAGGACCAATTCCAAAGAAACGAAGGCAATAACTTGGTACTCTGGTCTGAGTGGCTAGGATGACAACTGAAAACCACTACTAGATGAGTCACAAGTCAATTGGAAGCAAGTCACCTCAGTCAAGTAGGATAGATCACATGAGGCTTCAAGAAGGTAGACTGAATAAAAACATTTAACAATGAGGGCATCTAAATACAGCTAGAATGATTACACCTCATGACCTGATCATCCACACCTATACAGTGTTGTGAAAAAGTATTTGCCCCCTTCCTGATCGATCATTTTTAATATAAATTATTAAAAAATAATTTAAAAACTAAAGTGCCAAGGGCCCTGAAGGTTGCCGGCAGTTACAGCTCCAACAGGAGAAAAGTAACTAGCATCGGTCTGCAGATTCAACAGCAAGGCAACACAAATTCTTGCGAAAGCAACACATTGTCTACATCATACTGTAAAATCTCCAGCTCGGACATCCGCGAAAAAATTAAACCTGTTTCATTTTTTCACGAATTTCGGCGGTGATGGTGAATGGTCCCGTACCACTGCGAATCAATTCATGGTTCTTAGAATCAATTCTCTGCGAAAGAAGAGAACCGTTTCACCCGCACACTTCCGCGGGCCAACGCAGCTCAGTGAGAAAGGGGTTTTCGTTATCATTATCGGGCAACTCGACTGAGCAGGCTCAATTTTTCATGAGAGACAGACAACATTTCTGCCATTTAGCAAAAATATAATCTTTAAGAAGTCTACATCATGAAATCCAATTAGATTTTTTTCCAACCTGAACTTTCACTGTCGTCTGCTGTCAATTTGTGAAGTGCGCCATCTTCTCAATTTACTGGTTCTTGCTCTGCTTTCAGACAATGATTGTTTGTTTTTTTTTTCTTTTTTTTCATACAACTTTGTCACAGAGCGGGTCTAATTAGTATTATTCATTCAATTCCATGATGCTGATGGGAGCAAACATCCAAAAATGGGTTTTGACAAGTTTTTATTGCTGCAATTGATTGTGAAAAAAAAAAAAGGTTGACCATGCTATGCTGCAAAAATTTTTATTATGCATAGGTTAGTGCCTAATACATACCAATTTATAAAGACATTATTAAACAAGGAAATGAATAATTGATTTTGTCACATGACCTTGACTTTAAAGACCAAAGTCTAATCCAATATGGTGTGTTTGATCAGCATACATTATTTGTCATTAGTATTCAAAACATACCGAAGATCTAAAGCCAACATTAAAGGACTTTTAGGCCGTTTTGTCATTATCTTGTTGCCCAAGGTCAAATCCAGTATCTCGAAAACAACCAGCATATATGATTTGCTAGTAGTGCCCAGTACATACCTGAACTCTACAAACCATATTAAACAAATGTGGGCCATTTTTGTCATATAACCTTGACCTTGAGGCCCAACATCAAATTTGACTGACTGCCTAAGAATGTTCAGCATACCTGGTCTCCTACAGATGCCCCAAAAATACCTGAGCTCTACTTGCGATATTCAGCAAGTTAGAGCAAAATCTTGACGCCCAATGTCATATTCAACTTGATGAGAATGTTTGGCTTACATGACTCCCAATAGGTGCCTCAAACATACCCAAGCTCTAAATGCCACATTAAGCTGTTACAACACATTTTTGCCATTTGACCTTGAGCCTCAAGGCGAAATTCGAACAACCGAGAATGTTTGGCATACATGATTCCCTTTAGGTGCCTCATATATATCCAAGCTCTCAATGTCATATTAAGCAAGTTATAGCACATTTTTGCCATTTGACCTTGAGGCCCAAGGTCAAATTTGACTGACTCACAATGTTCGGCATACCTGATGTCCTAGAGGTGCTTCATACAAACCTAAGCTCTAAGTGCTACATTTAGAGAGTTATAGCAAATTTTTGCCACTTGACCTTGACCTGGAGGCCCAAGGTGAAATGTGACTGACTCAAAGTTCGGCATATCTGATTACCTCCAGACACCTTGCCTAAGTGGCGCCATGAAGGAGCGATTCAATCAAACTGCCATTTACGCCGTTTAAGCAGTTCATGATACGGATTCCATTGCTGCGATTAAAAAAAAATTAATCAGACAGTTTTTGAGAAAATTGCACTTAAGAGCCAAAAATGGCCATTTGACATAAAAATGGCCGTCAAGTCGAAACGAATGATTAAATCAAAAAAAATTTTTTTACTCGGGCATTAACTTGATGACCGATTTGATCACATCCCCAAATAAAAAAAAATAAAAAAATAATTCATCAGACCGTTTTAGAGATACGGCTTTAAACAGACGATGCAGACGCTGCAAAGTGATGACAATAGGTTACTGACCTACTGCCAGCAATCAAAATACAAATTATACTAGACAGTCCGGTCGGCTGTGACTGCAAGGGTGAAGTCCCCGAAAGTCCGCTTCTCCACTTAATTGCGCATTATTCTGCCAGTACTGTCACCATGGCAACCAAAGCAGATATGTTCTACAAAACCAGTGAAGTTGGCACATTATGTAAATCGTAGATAAAAACAGAATACAATGATTTGCAAATCCTTTTCAACTTATATTCAATTGAATACACTGCAAAGACAAGATGTTTAATGTTCAAACTGAGAAACTTTTTTTTTTTTTTTTTTTGCAAATAATCATTAACTTAGAATTTAAAGGCAGCAACACATTGCAAAAAAGTTGGCACAGGGGCCTTTTTACCACTGTGTTACATCGCCTTTCCTTTTAACGACACTCAGTAAACGTTTGAAAACTGAGGAGACCAATTTTTGAAGCTTTTCAGGTGGAACTCTTTCCCATTCTTGCTTGATGTACAGCTTAAGTTTTTCAACAGTCCGGGGTCTCCGTTGTCGTATTTTACGCTTCATAATGCGCCACACATTTTCAATGGGAGACAGGTCTGGACTACAGGCAGGCCAGTCTTGTACCCACACTCTTTTACTACGGAGCCATGCTGTTGTAACACGTGCAGAATGTGGCTTGGCATTGTCTTGCTGAAATAAGCAGGGGTGTCCATGAAATAGACGTTGCTTGGATGGCAACATATGTTGCTCCAAAACCTGTATGTACCTTTCAGCATTAATGGTGCCTTTACATATGTGTAAGTTGCCCATGCCTTGGGTACTAATACACCCCCATACCATCACAGATGCTGGCTTTTGAACTTTGCGCCTATAACAGTCCGGATGGTTCTTTTCCTCTTTGGTCCGGAGGACACGATGTCCACAGTTTCCAAAAACAATTTGAAATGTGGACTCGTCAGACCACAGAACACTTTTCCACTTTGCATCAGTCCATCTTAGATGAGTTTGGGCCCAGTGATGCCGTCGGCGTTTCTGGGTGCTGTTGATAAATGGCTTTCGCTTTGCATTGTAGAGTTTTAACTTGCACTTGCAGATGTAGCGACGAACTGTAGTTACTGACAGTAGTTTTCTGAAGCGTTCCTGAGCCCATGTGGTGATGTCCTTTACACACTGATGTCGGTTTTTGATGCAGTACCGCCTGAGGGATCGAAGGTCACGGGCATTCAATGTTGGTTTTCGGCCTTGTCGCTTACGTGCAGTGATTTCTCCAGATTCTCTGAACCTTTTGACGATATTACGGACCGTAGACGATGAAATCCCTAAATTTCTTGCAATAGCTCGTTGAGGAGTGTTGTTTTTAAACTGTTCAACAATCAGCTCATGCATTTGTTCACTATGTGGTGACCCTCGCCCCATCCTTGTTTGTGAATGACTGAGCATTTAAGAGAAGCTGCTTTTATACCCAATAATGACACCCACCTGTTCCCAATTAGCCCGTTCACCTGTGGGATGTCCAAATAATTGTTTGATGAGCATTCCTCAACTCTCTCCGTCTTTTTTGCCACTTGTGCCAGCTTTTTTGAAACATGTTGCAGGCATCAAATTCCAAATGAGCTAATATTTGCAAAAAATTACAAAGTTTACCTGTTCGAATATTAAGCAATTTGTCTTCGCAGTGTATTCAATTGAATATAGGTTGAAAAGGATTTGCAAATCATTGTATTCTGTTTTTATCTATGATTTACATAACATGCCAACTTCACTGGTTTTGAGTTTTGTAGAACATACCTGCTTTGGTTGCCATGGTGACCGTACTGGCAGAATAATGCGCAATTAAGTGGAGAAGCGGGCTTTCGGGGACTGCACCCTTGCAGTCGCAGCCGACCGGACAGTCTAGTATAATTCGTATTTAGGATTGCCGGCCGTAGGCCAGTAACCTATTGTCATCACTTTGCAGCGTCAGTGTCGTCTGTTAAAAGCCGTATCTCTAAAACGGTCTGATGAATTTTCTTCTCTCAAAATTTTTTGCTGTCAGATTCAGAATTCGTGGAATTGTCAAATGTTCATTTAAAATGTTTCACTTTAAAGATTTCCATGAACTAATTCCAAATTGAACTTTAGGTGAGCTGAATGTTTTGTGCACAATTTATTGGAATCCTTAATGTAAATTAAATCTTTAGGATTTCAAATGTTAAACATCTCAGATAATCACCAATTCTGCTGCCAGCAACAAAGTCGTCGCAGTACTGGCACCCTCATCCACTTCTCTCAAGGGAGAGCTTTCTGGTTACAGTACTGTCCGAAACCACCGTGTGATGCTAAGCTGGTGAACCCAAAGCCCCCCAGCAGTAGCAAGCGCCACGGGATTTACATAATTCAGTCAAACACTAATATACACTGCTCAAAAAAAATAAAGGGAACACTTAAATAACAATGTAACTCCAAGTCAATCACACTTCTGTGAAATCAAACTGTCCACTTAGGAAACAACACTGATTGACAATCAATGTCACATGCTGTTGTGCAAATGGAATAGACAAGAGGTGGAAATTATAGGCAATTAGCAAGACACCCCCAATAAAGGAATGGTTCTGCAGGTGATGACCACAGTCCACTTCTCAGTTCCTTTGCTTTCTGGCCGATGTTTTGGTGACTTTTGAACGCTGGAAGTGCTTCCACTCTTGTGGTAGCATGAGATGGACTCTACAACCCACACAAGTGGCTCAGGTAGTGCAGCTCATCCAGGATGGCACATCAATACGAGCTGTGGCAAGAAGGTTTGCTGTGTGTGTCAGCGTAGTGTCCAGAGCATGGAGGCGCTACCAGGAGACAGGCCAGTACATCAGGAGACGTGGAGGAGGCCGTAGGAGGGCAAAAACCCAGCAGCAGGACCACTACCTCCGCCGTTGTGCAAGGAGGAACAGGAGGAGCACTGCCAGAGCCCTGCAAAATGACCTCCAGCAGGCTACAAGTGTGCATGTGTCTGCTCAAACGGTCAGAAACAGACTTTAAGAGGATGGTACGAGGGCCTGACATCCACAGGTGGGTGTTGTGCTAACACAAGTTCTTTCCATTTTCAGAAAATGGCTCTCACCATAGTTCGCTATAGTTCCAGAGCTTTAGAAATGGCTTTGTAAGCCTTTCCAGACTGATGTCAATGACTTGGTTTCTCATCTGCTCTTGAATTTCCTCAGATCGTGGCATCGTGTTGCTTTTTGCCCACTTTGCACAGCCAGACAGGTTTTATTCAAGTGACGCTTAAATTCAACAGGGTTGATCATCATGCCTGAGTGTGTCTCGTGCACTTCAACCAATTAGGCAAATTAAATTGAAAATTTGGTTAATTTAGTAACTTTTTCATACAAGGCCAGGTAGAGTTGCATAGTTTTTTTCCCCCCCATCTTCAGAGTGAGTAAAAAAAAATAAAAAATACACACTTTTTAACAGGTCATTTTGTGATGGTGTAGCAATATACATGTATACAATATATTTTATACTTTTGCCTCAGATCTTTCTGCTGATATTGGTACCAGTTACACCTCATTACTCTTCAGGCATGGCTGCACAGAGGACAATTAAGGGACTCAAGTGAAATCTGACTCGTGCCAACTGACCATGGCTGGATATGAAATTGACCATGCATGTCATAATGGGTTACATAGTCATTTGAACTTAAAAACAGGCATATGAATCTTGCCTGCGCATTGGTCGTAATGACCTGACACTGCCAAGCGTGCTGCGTCCAGGCAAAGGGCCTTCTTGATCACTGAATATCATAGGACACGGAACGTTACAAATGTGCTGCAGAGTTTTCTGCGGCAGTTTCCTAACGTGCCATAAATATTATGTTGACTTGAAACTTCACTGGGGGAATTCGGTTTTGTTTGCTTTGTATCAGAGCCTGATCAGTTGGCACAAGTGAAATTTCACTTAACTCCTTAAATTGTTCCACAGCAGTCATGGGTTTAATCTAACAGGGTGCAAACTGGTATCAAAAGAAGCAGAAAGAGCTGCTGAAAACGTACATGTAAAAAGACGTTGTATTACATTGCTACAGAATATAATAATTGGACATTTAAAAAGTGTATTGTTTTTTTTCCCCACTCTGTATAATGAAATCATACCAAAACTGCATTTTGCGTTTACTTGGGTAATCTCTGTTTAATATCACAAAAAGTTCAATGATCAGAAACATTCAAGTATGACAAACACTCTCTAGATGCCCATGTCAAGTCTTATATACACATCTGTATAGCCAGTCAGTGCCCTGAACGCACGCACAGTTACATGCCAGTTTGTTCTTGCGATAAAATCTATCACCTGGCTACCTATCTAAACCCCCTGGCCCATCCCCACCAAAAATCAACACATCAGCAACATCACATGACCTGCCTGGATATTACCACCTGTCACTTCCCCAACTTTATACAACCCTCAAGTTAAATATTCACAATACTTGCGCGTGAGAGAGCGTGTGAACATGTGATCACAGATATGCGTGCGCGTGCCTGTGAACTTGATCACGTAAGAGTGGGTGTATGTGTACAGAATAAATATTACAGAGTTTAGTCACACCACGAACTATAGCAAATCATAGAGCAGGACCTCACTGTGTTTAACGCCCAGGCATGTGTCAGTGGGGTTTGATTCCAGTGTCATGCGCAGCAATGGGACACCTGGTATCACCCCATACAGCAAAAAGGCAGCCAAGCTCAAATTCTAGCACACTCCATACACTTGGTATGTGGCCATGTGTAGTACTGTGCAGGTGGATATGCAAGTTTAGTTATGACAAACCCCTGAAGATGAACCAATCATTTCAGGGGTCCTAACACAGTCAAAACAAAGAACAAAAACATAAGCACTGAAAAGGAAACACAAAACAACAATCACTGGTTCAACAGATAGACTACAAGACAATAAATAGTGTTTCCCACAGACCAGTAGTAATGTGCAGTGATAGACCATTTTTTTTTTTTTTAACAGAGGTGATTTTAATTCTGTTGAGCAGTAGCGGGGCCGGGGGAGATTATTCTAATTCCATTGGGGGGGGGGGTGCGCAAATTACGCGACTCCCAGTGCCTTTTAAAAAGTTTCCTGGTTTTTTTTCCCTTTAGCGTACTTGCGCATGCATTATCAACACGCAGCAATTCCGCAGTTACTTAGAATTCACGGGAATCAATTTGTGGTGCTCCATATTGAAGCAATGGTCTATGCGTGGGAAACCCTGTAACAATGTGCCTGCTCGTTGGTTAAGTGCAATCATTAGATGACCCAACAGAGGCCATAAACAAATGCTAGCCCAGCAAAATGACAGAATACAGTACATGCGTATATACATTTGTATACTCATGCATACCTACACATACATATACAGTATATGAACTCAAGATAATTTCGTATACAAATTACAAAGGTCACACTTTGTTTAACTAATCAGAGCCTAGGCCTTCGGCGGTTCCAGGACTCCACCCTGGGAAACAGGTTACCAGCACCTCTCCAGGCCCTCCCTGAAAGTTTACCCACCAGCAACAGGTCTCAAAGCCATCTCTCAGAAAAAGACATGAGGTATCCCATTGTCAAGTGACCTGAAGAAACAAGGTTTTGACACCCACCATGTAAGATGTAGCAGAAACTCAATCAGATTGTGTGCACAGTTGACAGAAGTGTTCTTTAAACTTTTTTTTGTAGATAAGTTCATTGGTTTCACAATAGCAAATTTATACAGGCTAAGTAAGTCATTGACCAAAGATGGTCTCCCCCCCCCAAATTTTCATTTTAAAGTTATGGCTCAAATTTGGACCAGCATTGGCTGTATTACTGATTAAGATACTAGGTCCAAGACGATCAAACACCCGTCATTAGGCCTCTGAAACCCAAAATTTGAATATTTGACTGAACTGTGCACAGTGCAGATGCACAATATGGGACAAAACATATGGAGCTGAAATTCTCAAATTAAGTTACCAATTACTGATTTGATCCGATTAATTAATGCTATGATTTGGAATTTAATGTGCAATGTTTCCACTACATCTGAAATATGGAATTGAGGGCTAATCAAAAAATATTTGCTCTTTATTGACATTTTTTGACATAGTGCAATATTTTTGTAACAACTGAGCTATATTTTCCTACATTTAATCCTAGTAAGTTCCCTGTGTCACGCAGGCCAATATTCATTCAAAAAAACTATCATACTTGTTGCTTTATGCGCTTTAAAAACCTCTTTGACCCCCAAGTCCCCCAAGAGGTAATGCCAGCATTATGGAATTTCCAGTTTTGTGTGGAAAGTTATAGAAGCCCCTCTTTTAAGCATTATTGTTCTCAACCTGTTCCCATTAAAGAACTCTTGACTAACAAGCAAGTAATTTATCAATTGATAGACAGATACATGATAACAAAACCGATAATTAAGAAAAAACAGATCACCAATAAGCTACATTGACATCGCAAATGCGATAATGTAAGGAAGGCATTAATACAAATAATTAAATGCAGTAAAACGTGCATAAATCCTCCTTGCCCAAACCGGAAAAAAACATTGTGTACGTCAGACAAGGCGCTGCGTGGACTGTGCAGTTGTAACAGAGCTCAAAATTGAAGTTAGGAATTGATCATACGATTGGAAGCTGTGCAACCTGAGAAATCCGCAAAGTGCCGGGGATTCTCCATTGATCATCAACACTTGGGCAGTGTCAGTTCAGATCTACAGAAGTAACAGGGCACTTGTGTATTTGTCAGGGTAGGCCGAGTGCGCTCGTTCGGAGACATGGCAAGTCAGCAAAAAAACACTTCAATATCAGGAGCACGACATTGTCAAATAAACTGAAACAACTCCCTCTGTGATATTGGAGCGGACTCCCACCGAGTTTGGTCTGAAGCATCAAACGTTGAATGATACCCTTTGAAAAAAGACTAAAATCACCCGTGTAATCAGTTTCTCACGTATGGCGGATAGTATCCATCTTATATGCAAAACGGATTTTGTCCAGTTCACGCAAAAATTGGGTTTTGCATATGACGGACAAAATGTGCCGGCACAATTGAATCCATTATATGCAAGTTTTATTGTACTGCATTTCAAAACTTTCCCTGAATTCCATCTACCATTTTAGCATTTATTCAGCAGTTTGATTTATCATAAGATGGCACTTATTCAAAATGTTTTCAGTGTTAAAAAGAATGCTTTCAAAAGAAGACATCTTCAACATTTTCCCCAGCTACCATTAAAGGGACTGAGGTGCTGGAGGTTGTTAAATTATGTATTATTTTATTAATTCAAGCTGCTCGGAGTTGCAAGGGAAAAGACAGATTAAAAAAAAACACAAAATAATTAATTATGGATGGTTATATCATGCTTTATTGGCCTTGTCTGTTATTTATTCAGTTAACCCTAATGTTCATCCCTCCTTAACCAGCCATTGTTTTTCACCATTAGATAACCACAGGCATTCAAATAAATGTTTGCCTGTGTGCTGAAAAGCAAACAAAAGTGAAGGAATACACAGACTGCTTGCACTATCGTCCATGTGCAGCGTCTTGCTATTTTCGAAACAATGGCTGTCTGTTGTACCAACTCTTCCCTCCCCCCCCCACCCCATATAAACTGCTGCACTTAATATTTACTGCATCCATTCCATTTTACTTGATTCCAAATATACAGCATTGTGATAATGGAATCAACATAATATGCCAGTTTATTCTGTGTAGCCAGACCATGTTTCAAAAAGCCAATGCATCTGATGGCATCAAATTATAAACCAAGGGTGAGATATTTGTGCTTTGCTTGTCATTCATAGCAATACCAGAATTAGGTCTGCACTGAGTATTGTTTTTTTTTCACATTCAAAGCTTATTTTGAAATTATCAAATTAAACTTTGAATTTATATCATCATACACTGCCCGGCCAAAAAAAAGAGAGTAACCGTCTGGAAATTAATGAACAAATCCTATAATTGGATCATTATTGCGGTTATCTATACGTTTCATCTGGCAATAATCATTTTTACCCTGACTGATGAAGCCTGTCGCTACACATTTCTCAAAAAAATCATGTCGGAAGACACATCCCTTGAGGGTGGAAAATATGTTACAGTATTTCGGAACGGGCAAGTTATTGACCTGTATTTAGCAAAGAAAACCATGAATGACAAAAACAAGAATGAGGAATCATCTTCACAAACAAATTTGCCACCACAAAGTCCTGACCTTAAACACATTAAAACACGTTATTGGGATGTGCTCAAGAAAGGCCGAGTGGTTCAACCATTATGTCAAGAAGACAAGATCTCGGCCAAAAATTATGGCTTTTCTGATCGAAAATAAATGTTCTGGCATTGCATATAGTTGTCAAAACAATGACAAGACGAAAATGCACTGTAATCAAAGCTACAGGGGTTCCAACTAAATATTTGAGTGTGCGATTTTTTTTTTTTGGGCCAGGCAGTGTATTATATGACTTCACCCTACCCTAAAAAAAAAAAATTAATAAAATCCTCAAACAAAATGCTCAAAGTGAATAAAGTGATTCATTGGATTACATAGGTAGTTTATTAAATCAAACCTTTTAATAACTATAACTCACCAGTTTCAGCAACATAAATGGATGTAGACAGCAGGCTAATCCAATAAAGGCATAGAATAATGATGAAATGGCTGAATAAACACTCTCTCAGGCTTACAGCAACAGATATGGCAACAAAATTAATCAAAACATTTAAAATGAAAGTTGTCGCATTATTTTTTTTACCCAAATCTGAACAGTCTGGTACTAAAGATCAGGGTGACCAATGCTCACTTGTTGCGAAATGGACAGGGGTTGTAACTTAGCTGTTGTCACTGATGCAACATGACCCATAATAGGCAAACAATGAAAGTTTTGAACTATGAAATTAAAAGTAATATGAAATTAAATGTAATATCTTTTGTCATCATACGACTCCTCCAAATAGATGTAAACAGAACAAAATAGACTTACAAAAAAAAGGCAGCGGAGCATTAAAATGTTGATTTAGAATTCGACCATCAAGATTATGAATGACACCTTGAACAATTTGGTACTGCCCAAATCAGAATAGATCTATACGCGGCACACGAACAATAGCCTAATGCCATCTGAATTGATTCCAATGTGCAACTTTTGTAGACTTGAATGGTGGGGAAAGAAAAATCTTTTAAACAGCAGAACCAATAAGCATTTGGCGTAAACACTGAATTTCTGCACCCCTAGGAAATAGTCCAAATAAATATTGTGGGGTTCAGAGAGCTAATGAGTAGTGTTTGGTTGTTGTTTTAGATTCCTTGCACATTATTCATCAATACTGGCAAAGCTGGTCCAAATGGCTGTCATAATTAGAAAGTTACTAGAAAAACATCTGCTGTCAAAATGCCAACGTGGCCCATAAATTAAATTTAAGAGGACAATAATATTTTTTACAAAAAAGAAAGCTGAAAGAACACCCTTTTCCATCAGTGTACACCATGTCATAATGTCAGCAAAATCTGAGATAGGTGGGTGCCAAACCAAGGCTGATTTGACTTGAAGTGACCACCCGAAAAGCTTCCTGAGGCCCAATATCCCAGCTGCCATTTAATCAAAATCCAACCTTAACTATGACTCTCAAACTACGACTCTGTGGCAAACTCTTCTTAGCAATTGCTCAAATCTTTCCGTCTGTTTGCCAAAATAATGGACAAATGATTCCCAAGCCAGTCACCATATTTCAATTAAATGAACTGTTGTGACTAAACTTTTTGTAATATTCGCCACAGTATTCCTCATTTTATTGAAAGGTTTTTGGTCAACGCCAATTTTTTTTTTTTTTTACCATATCCCTCCCTAGGGATCACAAATTAATAATAGCTTCAGCAAGCTCTGGCACAATTGAGAGAGACGGTCTGTCAAAAAAATAAAAGAAAATGAGGTCTTTGGCCTTGTGATGGCACAGCGTATCTCAGGATACTGCCGACTGTGTCAAAGGGCAGCAGGATTAAGATCCTGTGTGTTTCCTGTAAACCACACTCTTGCCCAAGCAGAGCTCCTCATCCTTCCTGGCCACAGTTACCCAAGAACAGTGCAGGACAGACAAAGCAGAGGACGTGCTAATTATTCACAGCATCCTCATAACGCTTAGTCATATGCAGTTCCCCAACACTTCAAACAATGGTGCTCAGGGAACTATAATTTTCCAATCTGACCCCATTTTATGGTTCTATGCCATGAGAATGCTTAGCTGTACAAATCCTTACATTTTAACAGCCCTGCTAAACAGCCCACTTCTCAATCACAGCCAACCAACAAAATAATCCTTTCCCAATCCACCATTCTTTGCAGAAGAAAGGGACACATTAACAGAAGGCAAAACACAATGAAGGCGCTGGACACTTCCCCCCTGTGTTCACAATACTTGCTCCTATGATGCAATGCCTGGGAGCAGTACAATCAAGAAGCAGAGCCTCTGAGGGCCACACGCATACACACACCCACACAACCTTGTACTACTATCCTTGTGATGACATTACACTGCCTCCCAATAATTCTTTGTGCATCTATACAGCCTTTGCCTAATCTTAACAATAAGCAAGGCATACCTACCTAACCTTGACCTGTACCCAATTCTAAATTACCCCTAACCTTAACTAATTAAGTCGCAATGTGCCTTTGTAGCAGAGAGGACATGTGAATATGTCCTCACTACTAAATTATATTCCCACTCTGTAGGGGGAGGGAAGAAAAAAAAAAAAAAAAAAACTTCTTTTGATTCTCACTTTGTAGCAAGAACAACAACGTGGACACACGAACACAAACACACACACAGACCATAAGCGTGTTTTCACCCTTATTTCCCAACACAGAAACATTTTCATGAGTCTTGGGAGAGTTGTTCAGCATTAATAAAGAATAATAATTCTGTCAATACCACATTGTAGGTGTTCTGGAACACTCAGTGGGCAGTCATTTGGGACACCAGGAAAGCTTTACCAGAGGGCATCACAAATTAAGAGGGCATTTTTCTAAAATAGACAAAAAAATTGCAAAAGTTGGTAAGTCCTGGTTGATAAATCTGTTCATATTTTACAGTTTTGAAGTCATAGGGCTAGAAAAAAAAACCATCACTCAGTTGTGCAATTAACCCCTTCCCTGCGGAGTGGGCCACACCCATTTTGGGGCATAATTGGGGATGTAGACATTTTGAATGCATATTTTTTTTTACAGAATTGTTTGCCCATGGGTTTCACAGCAGCAAGTTACTACCATGGCAAAGTTCTTCCAAATACACCAAGAATTTTGGTGGGTACCCGTTTCTGCTTCAAGCTAGCACCACCTAGATTACCTATCAACGTGAAATTAAAGGATGATTTTCCCATTCCAGCCCCATGACTTCAAAATTGTAAAATATGAACGGATTTGTCAACCATTACTTAACACCAGTGTGTCTATATTAGAAAAATACACCTATTAAACCTTCATCTTTCATTTCAAATTGGCAAATTCAATCCAACATAAATAATAAAAAAAAACCCAGCACATTTCCCATTTTCAATATTCAAACTTCAGGCAAATCATTAGCAGAGGGAAGAAGAGTCCCTGCTTTTTGAAAATTACAGCGCAGATCAATGTCCAAGTCAGGACTAAATGAAATGAAGTTAATATATCAATGCAAGAAAAGGAACACGCCGTCGCTCTGCCCCATTCACTCACCAATTATCCAACATTCCCCTGCATGCCGCCCCAGTTCTCCTTTCCTTGTCCATCTCATCCCATCTCTCTCCCATCCTCTCTCTCTTCTTGATTTCTTCCCTTTCACTCTTTCTTTTTTTGTCTTCTTCTACAGGGACCTATGGCATCTAGTTGGAGTATTAATGACTCCCTAAACAAATCTCCCCCACCTGGAGTCTAATCTCTCGGGGATCTTACCCGATTTCCACCAAACCGAATACATTCCAACCGTCATCCGATTCCATCCAACCAAACCCAAGTCTGCATGGCGTTCAATGTCGTCAGACAAAATCTGCCAAAGATCACTACAAGCCAAAATACCAAAACTTTACTGCCAGTGGAGGATGAGCTTCCCCACACTATAGCCGTGTTAATCTCAAATTTCTTTGCAATGGGTAGTTTTTCCTCACCACTGTTCATAGGTTCTCTCTCCATCAGGTGTTTTACCTCATTTACCATCCTGGGGATAAAGGTTGGGCACTGCCCTCTCGGGTCAAATCTCAACTCTTCTTTGCAATGGTTCCTTGGTGAAATAAGTAAATCATTCTACTTCAATCAAGAGGCATGGTCTTACTGAACCAAGAGTTGTGCAAAGACTGGCCCCTGCTGAAGACAAGACCCATCAGCTCTGTACAGTAACTCAGAAGTGTATTTCTTGCTCAGAATTCTGAGGCAATTTGAAAAAGTGCCTTGGCCCCCAAAAAATCTATGGATCCATTTGCGGGTTCATATAATGTAGCTGGTTTATTCAAACCAGCAGAACCTTAGGCCCATTTTAAATCCTCGTGAAGATCCCAAGGTTTCACAAGATTCCAAATACTGCATGTCCGGCTAAATTACAGGAAAATGTGAACTGAATTATGCAAAAGACTCAGGTATTTTCCATCAGTGAAATGCTGCAACAAGTAGATAAAGATTATGTATGTGGCATTGGGTGACAATTAAAAAAAATATTTTTTTTATATAAACTCTCAACCTACTTAAGGGATAATCTGAGTAAAAATCAGAGTTTAAATGAAGTGATGCAACACTGTGAAAGAGGAAATTGTTGTTGAGACCACCAGGGACATCCAGGCATGACCCACAATTGAACCAGGGATCTCATTTTCCATGATGTCCCTCCCAAACATTTATGGTCCGGTGAAAAATTGGGGTCTTTGTATAAAAACTGCTTTCCTGTCTTCGAGCTGAAACTGTAATAAAATGCATAAAAATGCCCTTTAATAAATGCTGAGTAACTACTCAACAGCTGATGTGCACTGCTCCACCACAAATTTAAAATCCAACAGTCGGGTTAGCGTAACTGGTAAAGGAAATGCTTGTGAGGATGACCTCCAGTCTTCAATCAAATACAGCCCTGTCAAAGACGCCTGTAGCGAACAGCCTCACAAGAACAGCACAAAATTTGCTTCTCGCCACTCAGGGATAAGGGAAGGATTCAAATAATATTGGTTAACATTGCTGATTGTTAAAGTGTCTCCTACTGGCCACAAGTGAGAAGCTGCAGTTGACAGACGTGAATGAGAACTGACAACTGTGAGCGCTCTACCAAAATGACAGCCCGAGTTGTGTTAAAGCAGGCCGTGCATAAATTGCCAATGATGATACCAGATTTGAGAGCAACTGTATGTGCCAAATTTAAAAAACAAAAAAAAATCCAAGCATGGTGCCAATGTTTTAACATATCGGACAGTGACGAAGTGGGAGTTTTCTGCCATGCACCATGTGTGTACTATGCTCTCGAACCACCTAAACTCTCAAACATATGATACTCCCTTACAAGCCCGAACTACTTCACTGGTACTCATTGAGTGTTGGTACTAAATTCATCCAGGAGTGAGCAAGAAAATGACTGGCTGATCCCCTAAACACAAGCTACATCCCTCATTCCCCTCTTCCCAACTCACACCATTCTTTCTGGCAGTTTAAGGATATTGCCATTTCCTGCTATTCATCCCTGCACTTCCTCTACTATCTCTGCAAGTGCGAGGCTGCACCACTTCACACTCCCCCACCACCACTGCACTAAAATGTGGGAGGAATGTTCCAGAATGCTTGTGTTCCCAGAGGCATCACTCCCGTTTGGGAGCACTGCCTGGCCTTCAATCAATCTCTTTGGCGGAGCCCCCGTAATTACAGGTTTGCTGGTTCAAACACTAGATGAGATGTTTCTTCTGAATGCAGCGTGAAGAAGCACCTTCGTGTGCGCCAAGATCACGAATCTCCAGTTGTCATGGTGACTGGAGCGAAGTAACTCCAGAATGAATGTATGTATATGTGTGTGTGTGTGTGTTTGTGTGTAAGAGGGCTGGGTACTTCGTCAGAAAGCCACAGAGCAAGTAATATGTAAAGTAGTTCAGTGCTATTGACACAAATACCTGAATAAACAACTCAAACCAATGTTACCCTTCCTCTGTTTATCCAGCTGCTGAAGACTGAGAGCACACTATCTGAAATGTATTTATTAATCTTATTCTCAATACGGACAGTTGACACTGTCTAAACATTTCATTTGTCCAAAAATAAGCACAGCCACTACAGTTTCTTCGTCCATCCATGCCATGAGAAAAGCATCCCCAGCAATAAACACTCAAACCAGACTCTTGAGAGATCAGAGAGGACGAATATCACAGAGGCGCCATTACTTACCTGTGCAAAGAATCCAGTGACATTCATCATTTTTTTGACACTCCGTGCAGTTTGCTAAAGTCAAGCAGTCACCTGAAAAAGTGAACAGAACACAACAGCCTCAGCATGCAAGTCCCCATTTTTTAAATATTAACGAGAAGAAATCCGAGAATCAACTGCACAAGCACAATAAACATCGGGCCTCACCCCAATCCTGAATCATAAGACGGTCCAGTACCCGTTTAACCCAAACAAAAGTTAATTCCGAGCAGAAAAATCCAATCAACGCACTTATGAAAGCCAAAAATAATCAATAATGAATCGGATAACTCACTTGAAAAAAAATCACAACAAAAGCTTTTCAAGCGACGGTTGTAAGTAATGAGGCCATGCCATACTGCTAAGGATATTTAAATGCTGAAAGATTGTACGGCACAAGTATATGAACCCTATAATGAAGTGACCTTGCTTGAAACCAAACGGGCCTTGGTTTTTGAGTTACAGTGGGAGCTACAAATTAGTTGTGGGCAAGCTGCGAGAAAGCAAACCGATAACACAATGACTCATAAACCCAATTACGGGGGGGGGGGGGCCTCAAACCACCACGACCTAATAGGAGCCGTTTTTTCAGTACTTGAAGGAAGCAGATTTCAATTTATGGTTATAGCGTTCCTGTCCCACGAGATTGTCCAGACGCGTGTATTCGCGCCTTTGCATCGGCTTTGAATGTAATCTGTCGTGCGAAAAATTCGTTTTGCGCCGAGGGCGAAAGCGGCTTAATTCCTTGTAATTTGGTAAGAACGTTCGGAACCAGGGTTGTTGGGAAATGAAGATCCAATCAGCTTTAACAACAAGCTTTTTTGTCCACTTCCCGTTCCCCCGTAATGAACTCAGTCCAGGCATCTTTCACACGACGCGATCAACCAACAAACCTAAGCCCACACCGTCAATGAATGTCCTCAAGTCGGCAGGCAAAATACCGCCCACTATTGGTGTTCAGTTTCGTCATCATATGTGTAGGACAATTTAATGAGAATGGCCACAGATATGATTAACCTCATGATTTAACAAGGTAAAATCCTTTTACATATATCTAAATTCACGAAAACCCTGCCCTCTCAACTTTTATTTTTTAAAATAGAATTTGACTTGTTTTTGCGGTCTCTGAAACATGTATACAACAAGAAAAGTATGCCCACAAAACATCATTATAAACAATTATTTAATAATACCAGATGATTTACATTTAAAAATATTTTTTCTTCTCCCCTCTCACCTTAATTTGTTATCATTAGTCTGTCATGCTTACTTCAGTGTTATTTGGAGTCTGTAATGTCTGACGCTGTTGACGTTCTTTGTCGTTAAAAAAAAACCCACAGTTGATTTTCCACGAAATACCAACAAATCTGACACGACTGTCTATCAAATAAAAATTAAATAACTGAATATTATTCTCAATATTAGGACTGGTCGGGTACGATGACCAGTGTCAGCGGCCAGTAACAGCCGATTCAATGTTACATAAGTTATTGCCAGAAAACTGCAAGAAAGCCGAAGAAATAATAGAATCAACAGAAGGTAGACAGTGAACAAATCGGAGTTCCCAGCAGGCGAAACCACAGCAGTGATGTGTAATACTAAACACCAGCCTCGACTGTATAAGCTTTTATTCGACTCTAAACTGAGTATTCTCGGCCATCTGTAAAGATAGCATTAGCTCGCTAGCTAGCTAGTTTGCCAGAGGGAGATAGGCAAGCGAATGGGGAGCTCTGCTACTAGCCAAGTAGCTAGCGAGCAATATTGCTTTCTAAAATTCTACCGAAAAAGACTTTAACAAGTTTGAACTTCCCAACTGAATATATACAGCAAATCATTTCCTAAAACAGTTGGTTGCCAATACATTACTTTTCTAAAAGAATAAATGAATACATAAAAAATACACTGAGATACACGGTCATTGCGACGGCTACTAGCTGGCTAGCCAGCTACCTGGAAAGAACTAGTGAGCACCTAGCAAGCTTGTTAGCTAGCTACGTAGCGAGCAAACTCCAAGCTGGACAACTGATCAACTTACCACTTTCTGCAACTGTCCAACTATGAAGCAATGCAAGAGAAAAGGTAATTAAGCAGAGTCTCCAATACATGTTTTCAAATAGCTTTTCTTCCCGCAAGAACACGTTTGGTAACAAGTGCCGAAAAGTATAAGACTAATTTCTGCTGTGTACGGGGGTTTCTGAGGATCCACACAGCACTTCCTGCTCTCACGTACAGGTCATGTGGCAGTTTTTACAGATAATGGGAGGAGGCGAGTGAGATCTGAGCGTTTATGAAGTTGACGTGTCCCGCAGTTTTAACTTATTCGTGACTGGATGTTCGACTAATCGTTGGGGCAGTTCGTTTTTTATGAATTTGGACTAAGAAATAAAAAACAAAGCAGTGATATATTATATAAAGCCCCCCACTGCAAAAGAAGTCGATCTGAATCCGCAATTAAAAGCCTCTTAATTTGCCCTTAAATCGCTTGTCTGCCTGCATGTCACCTGTTTTTCACTCGTCAACGAATTACATGCTTCTTATTAGATCGACAGTAGGCCTAGTGAGGCAATGGCAATGTAGCAACGTCGTGTTGTCAATCGGAAGAGAGCCAGACCACGATTTACTCCAAAAATCCCCATTGCTCCAAGCTCGAGTGTGGTCTGCTCAGGCTGCGGCTTTCCCGAGTACAACCCAGATAGCTTCCAGAATTTTTTTTTTCTTGTTTTAAACGACATTACAAATGTCTACCAAGTGGATAACGTACTTTCCTGGAGCAAGAACGGTTTGCTATGCGTTCGCTAGAATGCCGCATTCATATTTTTAGACAGAAGTGCCAACGTAGCCTCCGGGGTCCATCATGAAAGTCGCAAGCTGGGAAGGATAACACGAGCGCGCAGTTGGTAAACTTGTCTTAAGTTCATTTACTCAGTAAATTAATAAAAATCACGGGAATGCGTCCAGCTCATTTCTAGCTTGAAGGCACTTATAAGCCAGAAAAAAATGTTATATGTTTGCGTTTGTGCATATATAGGCAATCAGATTTACCAACATTGTTTTCCCGCCACTGTGATGAGAGAGATCAATGTGGAGCCTCAGCACTCGGGGGATATTCAGAGTCAGACCGTTAAAGACAAAAAAAAAAAAAATGAATGAAGCTCATAATAAGGGACATCGATACACTGAAGGAATATTTTATTTCAGAGACAGTACAATAACCATCTTTCATAACCTTTGAGTTAAAAACATTTGCAATGACATTGCGTTGTCTTTGCCCATTACTTTTCCAACGATTTTGTGCAATTTGTAGTCTCTGAATAGCAGATTGTAGTCACCGATATCCTGGCGCATCTTGTAAGTATCCACACATCCAATGCCATATGAAAACTTCACCTCCATGTCAAGTTAATACAATTGCTTAACTGGTATTATCAATCCATCATGGATTTTGTCAACTTAAAAACTGGGTGCTGATACAAAAGTATTACAGTAAGATAACAATTTCATATGAATACAAAAACACAGTAACTTAATTGGTTTTCTGTAGAAAAATATAGTAATAATATTAATATCAAGGCAGAAATACTCCGCAGTCAGCAACTTTACACTCATTTTCAGGTCTCTCATTGTAAGTGGGTACAGCCTCCAGTTCCTTGAGGACCTCTGAGCCTTCAATGACTTGTCTAGAATGAAAAAAAGATGTTCACCTCATACCTGCTCATTCAATTTTTTCAGTGTATTACTTCACATTTTCTGGCATTATGCAGAAAACAGATAAAATAACACCCATCGACGCAGGCACACGCACTCTCATACACAACAGAATCAGTTTGGCGTGAAACACACCCAAAAGCCACATATTTCTGGTCCATCCAATGAGCAGGCTGCAAGGTGATGTAGAACTGAGATCCATTGGTATGAGTCCCCTGATTGGCCATTCCCAAGATCCCTCTCTTATTATGAGGTACTGCAAAGCATTCATCTGGTAGAACATATTTCACTTCAGGGTTAGCAATTTAAAAGATGATAAGAAAGTAACAGAAAAACCTCTGCTGACTGAGATGTGTGAGACACTTTTCAAAGGTGAAAAATGTTATTTATGTGCACTGAATCTGCAGTTTCCTGCTACTGTTTATTTCCAATGATAAGTGTTGCTTAATATATTGGAATTTCTTAAAATATGTTAGTCTTGGTACCCTCATCTGTGGTTCCGCTGTCCTTTTGGTCACCCTTTGTTTTTGTTTTTCAGTTGCATTTCACACAATATTGGAGGTGTTTTCAAGTGAGGTTATTTCTACATCCTTAAACTGTTTTGTCTCCATTGATTCTTGTTATACCCCAATAATTGTACATGAGTGGCCCACATTGTTCATGCGGCAAAGCAAACATGACCAGTGCAGTGTGTCCACAGCCTGGCCTAGATTCCAGTCCTTTATCTAATACCAGAGCCATACAAAGAATCAGGCCAAAAGTATAGCGGCTTCGATTGTTGGTTCTTTCGCATTCAGTCAAGCCTGCAATGCATGGACTCCAGCTGAATTTTCCTAGCTTCTACACTAATTGAATTTTACGGTGAGGTGTTTCACATACCTTGGGTAACATTTTGAGACTAAACACGCACAAGGATGCAGTTTCTAATAATTTCTTTGAAAATTCTTGCAAGTGTGATATAATTAAAATGCAAAACAAATTACTGAAACCAGGTCAATACCTGCTTCCATATGATCAGACTGTTATGAAGATGAAGCAGGCATGACTAAATGCCAGCCATGGTTCAGTCAGCTCCACCCAGGGCAACACCACTCAGTAAACAGAAAATGAGAGACGTAGGGGAAGGCAACTTTGAATGGTCCCGAGTATGTTTCAATAGCTCTCAAATTCTGATGGGGCCATTATCTTACAGTTCTTGTCTAGTTGGGTAGCACGAAATCTATGTACATTTTAAAATGAAAAATTCAAACTATAACTGACAAGATATAAAACATTCCAAAAAAGTAAGGGTACACTTAAATCACACATCAGATCTTGATGAACAAATTACTGAAGTTGAAAATCTTTACTGATGTCCATTGCAATATTTGTTTAGAACAAAATTACTTGACAATGGTCAATGGAAACCAAAATCATGAACCCATTTAGGGCTGGATTCAAAATCACCCCAAAAATTGAAGTAAAAAATAGCGGCAAAGCCACTGCACCCGCTTGGCCAAACATGGCCAAAATGGAACGCCCCCTATTGGCCAAGGTATCAGTCCAATTTGGCTCAAAATCATCCTTGGTCTAGACCAGAGGTGGGCAGCGAGGGCCGTATCTGTCCCTGGTTTTCACACCAACATCTGGTCTTTAATTAGTTGATTGTCTCAATTAGCCAAACCATTTATGAAATCTGACGTTTCATGCGCATTTCTTTAAATTATCATGAAACTACAAAGACTAGTCTTGTCTCCCTTTATAAAACATTTTCCTTTGATCGAATCATTGCGAAAATCTATATTTGTGCATGCAATCAATTAACTCAATTAATCAGGGTAATTGATAGGAATAAAAACCTGCATACACACCGGCCCTCCAGGACCGTGATTGCCCACTCCTGGTCTAGACCTTATGACCATATATAAACATATGAAATATGAAAAGGATCGGTCAAAAACTGAAGACGCTTGAGCGCAGACAAGCCAAAAGTTTATGCACACACGCATGACAGACCTTCACTAAAGACCCCGAGCATAGCATAAGCCCCTTAGGCATTTCAGCCAAGCAGGCTAAAATTTGAAATTACAAGCTTATCCAATTTACATAAATTTCATTGCAGCAACTCACAATGTGACTCAGTGGTGTGTATGGCCCCCGCGCTTCTGTTTGAGCACCTGACAACGTCTAGGCATGCTCCTGATGATTTGCCGAATGATGTCCTATGGGATCTCCCCCCAGACCTGGATCAGGGCATCAGTAAGCTTCAGCATAGATCATGGCGGTACTTTGTGATATCGGATGCTCCGATGCACAGGTGCTCAAGTGGACTTAGGTCGGGGGAACAAGAGGGCCAGTCAATGGCATCAGCATTCATCAACACATTGCCAACAAGTTTCGGCCTAAAATACAGGCCTTCATCGGGACAAAAGTGAAGGGTACCGTTGGCTATGACATGGAGGTCTATGTGACTCTCTAAGGATATGCCTCCCCAGATTATCACTAACCCACCGCCAAATCGGTCATGCTGGATGATGTTACTGGCAGCGTAACATTCACCACGCGTCTCCAGACTCTTTCACGCCTGTCACATGTGCTCAGTGTGAACCTGCTCTCATCTGTGAAGAGAACGGGGCGCCAATGGCGAACCTGCCAATTCTGGTGTTCTCTGGTGAATGCCAACAGAGCTACACGGTGCTGGACTGTGAGCGCAGGGCCTATTAGAGGACTTTCGACCGTCATGCCACCCTCAGGGAGTCTGTTTTTGACACTTTGGTCAGAAACATGCACACTATTATCCTGCTGGAGGTCACGTTGTTGGGCTCTGGCAATGCTCTTCCAATTCACTCTTGCACAAAGGAACAGATATCAGTCCTGCTGCTCGGTTGATGCCCTTCTACGCCCTGTCCTGCTCTCGTCTTGTAACGGCCAGTCTCCTAACGTCTAATCCATGCTCTTGAGACTGTGCTCAGAGACACAGCAAACCTTCCTGCAACGCACTCATGGATGTGCCATCTTGGAGGAGCTGGACTACCTGTGCAACCTGATTGGGCTCCAGGTACTGACTCATGCTACCATGAGTGTGACAAGAACACTGACAGAACACAAAACTAGAGTATAATCTGTGAGGATGGAGAAGGAGAGAGCAGTTGTCTGACGCCATCATATGCACAACCATTCCCCTGTTTGGAGGTTGACTTACTTTTGCCTCTCCATTGCACCTGTTGTCAATTTCATTTGCACCAAAGCAGTTGAGACTGTTTCACAATCACTTGTGCTTCCTTACTGGACAGACTGATATCCCTGAAGTTTGACTGACTTAGCGCAATAATATGATGATTGAGTGTTCCCTTAATTTTTTTAAGCAGCATATAAAAGAAATCTGAGCAGAACAAAGGTACAATTATTTAATATTTCTGCTTATTGTGAGGGGCAGACTGAGTCTGACGGAGCTGCATTTTCTCCATGTGGAGACAGAATTACGCACGCTCTGAAAAAAATGTGCATGCATAATTCTTTCAGAGACTTCATTTTATTTATGAAACTTTTGCTAAATATATTTAAATCATTTTCATACCTAACTTCAAGATCAGTGTGATTTGCACTGAAATTTCTGGGTGTGGCCAAGTGTGAGTTCAAGTTCAGTTTATCTGTCAAATGAGCCTTTAGGAAACAATAATGTCACACTTGGATAAAAGTTGCTGATTCAGATTCAGCATAGGCTTGGAGAGAGTTCAGGTTACCTTCGAATGTTGGTCCATAAATCGATTCGCCACCATCTCCTCTGGCCCCAGGTGAAATATCTGTGAAAGAATGGGTTCAGTTAGAAATAACAGGCAGCTAATGTTTTGAATGTGATCATTAAGAACCAAATGACTGAAATCAGTTTTTATCCTGAAAAAGATATTGGGAATAAATTCATGCGCAAGTTTTACAGTTTAAACGCTTGTCAGTACTATTCTCATGAAATTAGATGATATGTACGAAGCAGACTTAAAAACAAATGACGCTGGGTTACTGCACAACATTTTGTGAATTTCTCTCCAAGCAGTGCAACAAAAAAAACAGAAACTACAGTTACAGGTGCATTTTGATTTTTAAATACCAGTCTCACATTCCATATTACAATGTCTTGCTCACCAAACAATAAATGTGAATCTCAGGCATTTTACATTGATCACTGCAACCTTTGATATTCTATATACAACAGAAATAAAATGCCAGGGGATAATATACTCCACATCCTACCTCCACCCTGAATCCAGCCGGAGGCCACAACCCGATGAAATATGGATCCCTTGTAGGTTAACAAAATGTCGTTCTTTGACAAGCCTGTATCCCCTGAACAGAGTGCTTGAAAGTTCTTGCTCGTCTTTGGACACAAGTCTGAAAATAGCTGAGCAAAAGAACTATGATCAGTTGTGCCGGTGAAATGAGCATTGACAAACACTGTTTCAAAAAACGGATACCCTCTCACCTCAAACAATAACCTTCCAACTGGCTCTCCATTAATTTCAATATCCATGAATACAAAAGTGTGCTGCGGGGATACAAAAAGGTGGAGAACTAAAGATTATTTCAATGCTCCTAAGGAAAGAAGAGACATATTTACCATGCGTAGCTAAAGCCATACCTTCATGCAAACGTGTGGCAACATTTGAGTACCTTAGAGAAAATAGAAACCAATACCTTGTCCCTTCCCAGATAGCAAGCTCCTCCGCTCCGGATCTTCCCCGGCTCCAGCTGATCCGGGGCAGATCTGCGGCAGATCCGGAGCGTAGGAGCTTGCTATTTGGGTTGTCACCCCCAGTCCTCCATTTGTTTTATTCTTCATGTTAGCCCAGCACCCAATTACTTTCGATAACTTTGAGCATATTTTTATTATAATTTTTCGTTTTGTAACCTTCCAACACAGAGAACTACGATCATGTGCACCAACCTAACTGCTATTTTATCTAACAGGTTTTGGGAATGGCAGACTTGCCCCAGTGTTCTGAAGGTGCGTGGTGTAGTAGTCTTCAGCCAGGGCCAGGTACAGCGCTCGCGGTCTATGAAAGGTGAATCCCCAGTGTTTCTCCGCCCACTTTGACAAGTCTTTCTCGTCTCCGAGAAGTTGATGGTTGAGGAAACACATCAGTTCACCAGTGAACTCCCACACTTCACCTTTCAGCTCCTAGATGTAAACTTGGACAGTCAAAAAAAAAACTACCTGTCTGTACCAGATACATTCTCAGCACTTTGCGGCTTACTTCACAAATAGAATGCGTCTTTATCGATTACACATTGTATAAGCGAATAAAACGTTTTAACTTGTGGTAAAGTATTAAAAAAAGACGGTCAGTCCGAAAACTCACAAATGAACCTAACGTACACTTCAGAAAGATGAATTTGGCAAACTATACAGATTTTGCTTTAACGTGGTTTCACTGTGCAAATACCAATGAACCTCAATGCGTCAATCAACAGGACATTTCCAGCTTTAAAACACACGACAGTCAGCTAGATAACTGGTACCCACATAACTAATGGAGACATAATGATGTTTGGGTAGCCCACCTTTTTCTTAATGACCAAGTATTCATGCCAGTCGCACTCAAGCAACGGATGAATCTGTACATCTGAGAAGGACGAAGGAAACTTTTGCTTTAGACCCTACGGTGATAGGAAAAGACTGTTTTTATTAGGTAATTTTTGGCCAACAACAGAAGCAGTATTTTTGTAAATTTGAACAAATGTCATAATTAGCAGGGATAATAATGACGGCTTATAACCAGACTCTTATCCTTAATCGTGAACAAAATTAGTGAATACTTTAGTTAACGTCAGCTTGCTAACTTTAGCTAGCGAAAAACTAAGGCTTACGACAATTAACTTAACTAGCTAGCCAGCTATCTTGGCAAACAAGCATCATGTATCCGCAATTGTGAGAAGTATAGCTCGCAAGCAAGCTACCGGCTAAAAACAAATCTAGTATTAGGTATACCTCTGCAATTCCTTTGGCGATTTGAAAGTTGTGCTCTTTCAAAAGACCAACTATTTCAATCTGCACTTCACTCTCCATGCCCGACAAATACTTCTTGTGACAGCTAGAAAAAACATACGTTTGGTTTGCTTGAGCGGTCTCTATAGCAACAGGAGTTGCGGAAGTTGGGTGAGTTACTGGTCGCATGGGACAAAGGGTGCATCTCAAAGCAGGGGTCATCACTACTTATATCCACTAAACTTACATTTAGGGTAAGGGATAAGGCTAAATTTAGGGTTCGGTTTTGGGTTAAGGCTTAGACTTAAGGTTAAGGTTAGGAAAACCAGCGTCAATTCACTGAAACCAAGACCGTTTTACGGAGATGAAATGACGTCACGACCCCTAAAAATACAGCCTTGTATTTTTACAGCCAATGGCTGAATCCAAGGCCGTTTCTCAAAGCCTAGGCTGCATCCTACGAAGGCTGCATTTTTAGGGATCTTCACTTAATTCCATCTGCCAAACTGACATGACATCATTTCATCTCTGTTAAACAGCTTTGGTTTAAGTGAGTCATCATTGATTTAGCTGTAACCTAAACTCTAACCCCTATCTTTAAACCTAGCCCAAAACCTAACCCTAACCCTAAATTTCATCAAATTCCTTTCCCTAAATGTTAGTATGGTGGATGGAAGTAAGCGACGACCCCTAAAACTGCAGCCTTCGAAGGATGCAGCCTATGCTTTGAGAAGGGGCCCAAATCTCCACCCTCACGGACTTCAGGCGTATGTAATGTCACGTCTTCACCATCATCACGTAAAGACTGCAAGAGCGGGAGTCTGCAGCATAATAAAATTAACTGATAGACAGGCTTCGAGTCTGTTTCCATGCAAATGCATATTGATTACCTCTGTAGCCTGTATTTCTGTATGATGTTGAATTTTATATCTGGCCTACGTTATTCAAGCAACGTTTTAATATTATAAATTTCGAATTAGTTTATGTGGTTTTGGGTGTGTGTGTGTGTGAATGTGCTTTTCTTCCGTCAGCAATGTGGAAAAATTAAAACGTCACGTCTGTATTACAATGTATTATGGGTAACTACACTAGCAAAATCTGCTGAAGTCTGCGCCCTAAGCGGACTCGGGAAGTCTGCAGAAAGTCCGCTTGAGGACTGGATCAATTGTGGATTTGGGCAGCCCTCAGCACTCCCAGACTTCCCGTGAACGCGTCCGCAAAGTCCGCGAGTCTGCTAGTACGAAGAAGTGCGGATATTAGGATTCAACCAAATCTGCTGAAGTTTGCACTCTTAGCGGCCACTCTGGAGATCCGCAACAAGTCCGCCTGAGGCCGCTTGTGGACTGGAGGATGTGTCTCACGATGACATTATACCTGTTTGGTACTAAATTTTGACACAAGGTGAAGCTTTGTCACATAGAATTCACCATTTTTGCCATATCTTTGGAACCATTTGTCCAATTGACATGAAACTATGTGCAACTGCAAGGTCATGACCTCACAACGTGCCACATGATGATATCATACCTGTATGGTTCAATATTTTGCCACCAGGTGGAGCTTTGTGATGAAAAATTACCATTTTGGCCATATCTTCAGAACCATTTGTCCGATTGACCTGAAATTAAGTTCAAATGAAAGGTCATGACCTGAGGGGCTTTATATTGTATTGGGTCTATTCAAGGATTGGGGAATTGGAGGATTGGGGGAGTTTGGGGATATACCCCAAGCCGTCGCCTCCAACGGCATAAGCCTAGTTCATAGTCGTAGCTGTCCAATGCTTTGCGCAAGACGACTGTTTTATTGAACTTATTCTTATTTCTTCACAGCAAATTAATGATGGTGGAGAATATGTAACACTAACTTCAATAATTATAGTGGCGAACAAATACTTAAGTGCAATTCACATTTTCAGGTTAATATTGCCGATTGGAATTTGTCAAGAAAAGAGGAAGAACTAGCAATGAACAGAAGGTACTTTTCTCTTGAGTACTGTGGCTCACTAAAGCTGAAGATTAAGATGCTGAAGAAGGTGATTATGCGCTTTTTGACTCTTTTTCCAACAAAGTAAAATGAAACACATTCATATTGTTATATAATTTAGGGTCGAAATGCAGAGGTGGGAGGTGAATCAATTGACTAGCCTACTGTCATGCCTCTGGGCTAGAGGGAAGTAGAGGAGCTGTCAATGCTGACAATTTAAAAACATTACCTTCACATCCTATAACATGCAGCTTGGGGAATAACTATTGGTTCCCCACACAAAACGAAACAAAAGGCAATGTATAATAAACAACGTATTTATTAATGTGTCAAGTTTAAATGCATGGGAGAAAATATCATTTAATTTCAATGCATTCATTAATGTGTCAGAGTTTTGCATTTAAGTAATCTAATTTCTTAATGAAAATCACAGGTGTAAAAATTATGGGCACACCTTGTTTATTTCATTTTACAAGCATGCTTGGCAACAGTCCTGGAATTCTGTTAATCTGCGATAAGCTTGCAGACCATATTTGAATTCCTCAATTCCTCCATGCAGAAATTTTTGATTCAACTTCTTGGATTTGCACATATGGATTGTTATCTTTAGTTCAGACCAAAGATTTTTTTTTGTGGGATTTAAGTCCAGAGACTGAAATGGCCGTTGGAAGTGCATGGATGTTCTAATTTCTGTGCATTTTACTTCATGTTTTTTGACACTTTCCAGAATTTGTCCAAGCGCCTTTTAGCGCAAGGAACTTGTGAAGCTTTTGATTTAAGTCAACGGGCTGCTCTTCAGGCTCTTTGTACAGCTCAGTCATTGTTGTGCCCAGGTAGGTTATGAGATCACAGCTTTGCTCAAAGCTGTCCAGTTCCTTCTTGTACTTCTTGCGGATGTAGTCTGAGCTCCTAGAATTGAATGCTGTGGGAAAAAAAATGGATGGTTATTTATTGCTTGCTTGTAGCCAAATGTACACACTGTGAAAGAGAATCAGGCATGATAAGCAGGTGCAACTGCAGAGAAGGAACTTGCTTACCTTTCAAGTGATAAGCAACGTACGTCAGAGCTGATCTTTTGATACTGAAGTACGGAAATTTCGGCTTGAAACACCCCACAGCCGTCATTGCTTTTATTACCTCTTTTGCAACGCCCTGGATGCAGACAATAAAAAGATGTCCAAACAACAGGGATGAAAAGGCATTGTTTAAACTATTGCAGTAAAGTTATTAATCTAAACCTAAGTGAATATTAAAAAACTTACATATTAAATAGCATATAATATAGTTTCAAGTATATCAAAATTATTGAAAGGAGACATTCCAGACCGTGAATGAAGTATATAGATAGGAAATAAGTACTTCAATTATAAATAATAAACAACACATATTTTTGCCTTAAACTGGGCATTGCTCTTTATCCATGTTGTGTGTATTAAAGCCTGTATTGAGTGGAATGGGGAAAACTGCCATCCATATCTACTGACAGTTTTACCTGTTCGTCGAAGGGACACAGAAATGGAACCCTACCTGTTCCAAGTAACCCAGCATTGGAAGAGAGGTCAGCTGCACAGGTTCTTTCATTGGAGGCAGTTTTTGGGGCAGTTTCTGGTCCCAATAGAGTTCTGGCAATCTAGTGTTATAAACACACAACTGTCGTCACATCAAAGCACCATGGATCTGTACGATGTGGAAAGATTACTTACTCAGCTGGATAACAGCACTGAATAATAGCCAGGGCAGCTCGTTTTGAGTGAGGTTCATGTTCCAGTTTTCAGAGGATTATGACCAGTATTTAGTCTGTAGTTATTCAGCTATCTAAGTGACTCAGGCCAAAAATTGATAATACCAAGAACAACAATAAATATAAAATGTGAAAAAAAAAAAAAATCATTACCTCAAGAACTTCTGCTGTTTTTCCTCATTTTCAAAGACGTAGATTTTATCTCTGTATTCCACAGCATACTCAGGTTTACCTCGTACAAGAGCCTCATATCTAGGAGGAATGTAAACCCAAACTGAATGAGTTTCTGCGGCATCTGGCAGATTTGTTACTCGCTGTCAAGTTTACTCTGAAAGGGTTGAATGGCGTGTAGATCAGGGTGATGAGAAGATCACCACATCATGGCTACATGATGATAACTGTTAGATATTGGCAGGTTAAGACTCACAGAGGTTCAGCTTCAACAACAGGGATAGTATATGGAATCCAATGTTCATTGTCCTCCATAATTATTGGTTAAGATGTGTTCTTTAGCTTCTGATAAATTAAGTTTTTTTTCTAAATAATATAGGACCACAATGAAAAAAAGAGGAAAATAGAACCTTTAATTCAAGTACATTTATTCAGTGGAGAAAAAAATACCACATTAAGAAATAATCCTTTTACATCAAATTATGTGTGCCACAATTATTAGCACCCCTGATGTTAATACTTTGTACAACCCCCTTTTGCCATTAAAACAGCACCTAATCTTCTCCTATAATGTTTCACAAGATGGGAAAATACAGAAAGAGGGATCTTCCACCATTCCTCTTTGCACAATCTCTCTAAATCAACCAGCGACCTGGGTCCTCTCCTCTACACTCTCCTCCTCAGCTCACTCCACAGGCTTTCAATGGGGTTGAGGTCTGGGGACTGAGATGGCCATGGGAGGAGTTTGATTCTGTGTCTGGTGAACCATTTCTGTGTAGATTTGGCCACATGTTTAGGGTAATTATCTTGCTGAAAGATCCAGTGACGACCCATCTTCAGCTTTCGGGCTGAGGCCACCAGATTTTGATTTAAAATGTCCTGGTATTTCAAAGCGTTCATGATGCCATGCACCCTAACAAGGTTCTCAGGGCCTCTGGAAGAGAAACAGGCCCACAGCATCACCGATCCTCCCCCATATTTCACAGTGGGCATGAGGTGCTTTTCTGCTAACTCATCTTTTGTGTTCCACCAGACCCACTTAGAGTGTTTGTTGCCAAAAAGCTCCATCTTGGTCTCATTTGACCAATGCACACGGTCCCAGTTGAAGTCCCAGTACCGCTTAGCGAGCTCCAGATGTTTGTATTTATGATTGTGAGTGAGAAAAGGTTTTTTCAGTGCATGCCTCCCAAACTGATGACAGATGACAGAAATACTTCAATTACATTTATTTCCTAGGAATTGTTAGGGGTGCCAATAATTGCAGAGCAGGTGATTTTATGAAAAAAAATCATTTCTTAGTCAGGGATATTTATTATTCACTTGAGTTGAAGGTTACATTTTTCTACAATTTTCAGTGTGAGTATGCTTCTGCAATAAAAACTGAATTTATTTTAAGGCTTTTAACAGATCTTAACCAGGGGTGCCAATCATAAGGGAGGGCGCTGTATATTATACTATACTTCAAAGTATCTCTGCACACTTCATAAAGTCAGCACAAAGGCATATTGTTACCTTTGTCGCCCGTCCAAATAGGTGACTGGGCAGTACCCCTTCATTTCCACCTGCTGAGGAAACCGGGCCTTCACCTCTGGCCCCGTGAGACTTTTTGGCAGCAGGTGGGGGGGAGGGAGAGGGCGAGGGCATGCTGGGACTGTATACTGCTCTGGGCTCTCCAGAAATTTCTGTTAATAAGTGCAAGTAAAGTGGATCTTAATGGAGGCCCAATCTGTGATAAATGCAGCTGGAAGCTGTGGACCGTATGCATAAAAACAAGCAAATGCTAGCAAGCAAAAGCTCCGAGCAAATGCATCTGCTTGATATGCAAAAGCTCAAGAGAAAGCGATTGCTTCGAAGCGTATGCATTACCTTTTGCTTCCGCTAGTACCTTTTGCTTAGCTGGCCTAGAAAATGCTGAAGCATGTACAATAATAGCACATCGGCAGCCAGTTGTGTTTGACTACCAGTTGCGAGAGGGTCAGTTACCGCTTATGAAGGCTTACGTTGGGTGCATTTGCTAATATGGCATCAAACAGCAATGAAAAAACCGCTGCTCAAACTGATCAGCATCTAAGTACAACATTGGTGAACATAATTGAAGAATACCCCATTTAATAGAAAAAGCCAGCTGCATTGTGCAAACCAAAAAAGGCCATGGTGCTCCAATAAGCAAACTGGTGTCAATCGTTACCCACATCTCAATTTTCTGGCAAAAATGTTCACTCAACATCGTCCTTGTCAAACTGAAATAATTTCTAATAAGTGTCTTGTGAAACCTAGATACGATCTATCCTGCTCTTGTATACATATGGCTTCTCTCTCATGAGTATAAACATTGATTCTTTTTTTGGAAGGGGGGGATTTTCACCTTTATTTGACAGCTGCGAAGTAGAGAGAGACAGGAAAGTTGGGGAGAAGAATGGGGGAAGACATGCGGCATGCGAACCCGGGTCGCCGCAGGAAGGACACAGCCTTTATGGTGCGCGCACTTAGCCGATGTGCCACTAGGAGGCCTCATGAGCATAAACGTGATGCCGACAGTTCACCGACAA
The DNA here is from genome assembly GCA_029721435.1 of Gymnothorax reevesii. Taxonomy (NCBI): domain Eukaryota; kingdom Metazoa; phylum Chordata; class Actinopteri; order Anguilliformes; family Muraenidae; genus Gymnothorax; species Gymnothorax reevesii. The sequence goes on from CM056576.1 coordinate 46,802,563, forward strand.
GCTAAGCAAAAGCTGTCTAGGAGCTTATGAAACTATAAGCAATTCCTTTTGGTTATGAGTAAAAGGTACGCTTTATGCATACATTTTCAAGGAACTGCTTGTTTGTGAAGCATTTGTGAGTAAGTTTGCTCTTGCTCATAAGCATGTGCTTGTTTTTATGCATATGGCCCATTAGCTCTTCCATACAAAAGCGAAAGTTTGATGACGTGTTCACGGCTGATCAGCTAGTTTTGAGCTGCTAATGAAAAATAGAAGTGAAGCAAAAGGAGCCAAAGTAAAATATACAGAAAATAGACAACACTGGCCACAAGGATGAGGCCCTCTGATCCCTCACACAATATGTACTGCACCTCAAGGAACTCAACGGAGGCCATTTTGTAGAAGCGACCACGGAACTCAGCGGCCAGCTCTAGGGAGGGAGAGTGAGAGCAGTCCACCAGCTGGCCTTCGAGGGCCAGGCTGACCGGGCAGTACAGGCCAAACTCCCCCAGTCTGGACTGTAGCTCCTTCGGGGTGATGCACAGCCTGTCAATGCTGGCAGCGCGCCCTACGGCAGATGGGGGACAGCTATTGGCGAAAAGCGTTCATCAACAAAACACTACGAGGGACGTTTAAGGCTAGTTGCAAAATTAACAGACTGGACAACTTTCAAACCTATAACAATCCAAAAGTAGTAGCCATTTGCAGGTTTGTTTATCAAAATGCCAGTTCTTCTATTGGGAAAATAAATATTGGCCATCTTCATCCACCATCTTTGAAGTGGATTCAGTTCAAAAGCGGAAGTCGACTATCTTTACAACTTTGTAATTATTGGTGAAATTCATCGGACACAGTACATCAAGGAGGTAACATTTTTACTGCTGTAATTCTACCACAACGTTCATTTCACCTAAAAGCACATCTGTATATTTTAAGTCCCGAAACTGAAAGGATATATAGAGACTGACATGAACTTACTGTAATTGAAGACAATGAATTCTATATACTGTCAGCACATCAGGTACTAGCGCCTTCCAGGACTAGCAAAATGCAACTGCTCATGCTTGACAACCATGGGCCCCAAAATGAGTTCCTACCTGCCCTGATCCTCTCCAGGTAGGTCTCAATTTGTCTGATACTGATCCTGCACTCCTCCAGAACTTTACTCCGCACCCACCACTTGCTCTTCAGCCCATCGATGCAAACCCAGTTCTGATAATGCTGCTGGTAATGCTGCCTCAACTCCGCCATCTCTCGCTTGTAGGAGGAATTGCGAATGTTCAGAATTTGGGCACTGTCGTGCACAGGGTAGGGCCTGCATGAAACAACATCATGAGGGTTTTCACAGGCTCAGCACTGTCAGATTTGTAAATATAACTGAGAAAATGATGTGTGGGTTGATAAGCACCAATAACACCTGATTCAAAGGTAGGCTGCTGTTAATAAGGAACATTTTGGCACTGTGCATACATAAGTTTTCATATTTTACCAAATTATTATGTATTATCATTCAAGGTAAGAACAGAACAGATGATTTTTTATGGACTATAAAGATGGGTCTTGGTTTAAAGACTGCAGAGAAAATCCACACGGTCCGGCAAGTATAGTGTTGAAGGTGATGAACAAGTGTGCTATATGCTAACCTGGTATGCTTCATTTTATCAGCCAGTCCCCTCTTCAGGACGTCAATTGTGTCCAGCTGTAGCTCTATCACTCTTATTGGCACAATACTGCGGCTCTCCATAATGTCTGCCTGCTTTTTTGTCATTGGATAACCATCAAGGACGAACCTGCCGAAAGATAGATTACCAAGGGTGATTGGTGCAAATGTTTTCTTAACGACTGCAACAAAACATTTGAAATTAGTTCATTTTTCTGGCTTCTAATTTTTGCGCCATCATGTTTTCTTTTACTTCCTTCTGGAGGACACAGGCTCCATGAATTGTGTTTAATGGAATCAAAATATATAGTCGAGAAAAAAGAAAATGCTGTGAAAACGTATTTCAGATACTACCAAACCCTTCTTACAAAATTGTCACTGTCAAGGCCACTGACTTGGCACGTCAAACAAACAGCTACAGTAAATTTAATTCAAATCTGCTTACTCTCAATGTGTCCAAGATAACTTTTAATTATGGGGATTAAAATCCTAACAGGTGAAAATGTTGTCCAGTATGCACGCAAACAAAAGTAGCACACGGAGGCAAAACTAGAATGTGAAATTTAAAATACACATGAATTAGAATCAAATGGTCATCTGTTTAAGGCAGGGGTCCTCAATCTTTCCCAGAAAGGGTCGGTGTGGGTGTAGGCTTTCATTGCAACCAAGCTATTACACACCTGATACTACTAATCAACCCCTTTGCTAGTAAGCTTGATTATCAGCTGTATCAGGTGTGTAGCTGCTTGGTTGCAATGAAAGCCTGCACCCACACCGGCCCTTTCTGGGAAAGATTGGAGACCCCTAGTTTAAGGGAACAGTCCTCAAGGCCAAAAGCCCACGAACACACAGAATTAACCCTCCTAATATGTTTGGGGACATTTTGATCCGATTCAGCGTTCACCATCTCTAAAAACATGGTTATCGTACTCTTTTCAGCAAGATTTTTTTCCAATACAAGAAAAACATGAAATTAACTCAAAAAAATATTTTATGCCCTGTAAAGATGTTGTAAGCATCAGTGTTGTTTGGGTCATTTTGACACTGGAATCGATGATTATATAAAACCGTCATTTTGATTTTGTTTTTGTAGAGCTGACTAATACTGGGGGCATGTTCAAATTAATTTCTCATTCATTTCACATTTGGTCTCATTCATTTCGCAATAATCATGCAAAATCAATGCTTGATGAATAAGGAGAGGATTGGGGAGTCATGTTTTATTTACTTGGCCATTAAAATATTGAGAGGAAAGGCATAAAGGAGCTGAGAGAAGATTGGGCAACACTTTCAGTTAAAAACATGTTATGCAGTTTGAAATTGCGGGTATCAAATTGCCCTCAAACCAAAAATGGTTTATTAATTTCAACATAATAGGAGAGTAAAAACAGATTGAGAGATAACTAAAGAGCAAAGTCAACAGAGCCTTTGAAATGGACTCATCGAACTAGGCTTCAGGGCACACTATATGGAGTCATACCCTCTCGTGCTGCACACCAGATTCATGAGAGCCAACTCCAGACACTGGACCGCAAGCTCATCAGGTACGGTCAAACCTTGACAGAGATATTTTCGCATCTGATTGGCCAGCTCAGTCTGGCTCCGATTGGCCAGCACAGACCTTATGGCGTCCCCGATTGACAGCCTCTGGAGTCCAAATTCGCTGGCAAACCTCCTGGCAGCTGCATGAAATTCCACAAAAATATCAGAGTTGAATATTCTTGCTTGGCCTATGAAATCAATTCAAATAAATGCATTTATGTAGCTGAAAAGGAACAGAGAGACGCCTACACTCATAGAGCAATTTATTGGAAACAGCATAATAATAATAATGGGTGGGGCCTCCCTTAACTCTCAGCTAAGCCTCAATTCTTCACGGCGTGACTTCCATAAGAAAGTGTTCCTATATTGACATGACTGCATCACATTCGTTCTGAAAATTTGTCAGCTGCACATTATTGTTGCAAATCTCCTGTTCAATCACAACCCACAGGTGCACTATTGGATTCAGACGAGGTGACTTGGGAGGCTGTTAAAGTGCATTAACTCACTGTCATGTTCATGAAAACAGAGATTTCTTTTGCTTTCCGACATTGCATGTTATAACATTGCCCCAAAGGGATGGACATGGCAGATGTGAACAGGCGATAACTGATTAGATATTAATCTACAACATAATAATGATAAATAAAGATCTCTAAATATTTATCTCTACAGTAGACTATCCCCCTCATAGCTTATTCATTTTGTGTTTCTACCGTTCATACTAATGTAATGTTTTCACAGATTAATCTAAATTGGCAAATAGTAATCGTTCAGGATTGGTCTGGTAAAAATGTTCATTTTTGACTGACCAACGCATAGCTATGATAGTTATGTATTAATTTATTTACGTGTCACCAGTCAAAAAATTACATTTCATGCTTGTCAGACACGAGCAGATCCAGAAAAAAAACTGACCCGATGCAGAATAATAAGGAAATGTGAGAAATTTCATTATTGGCATAGAAGAAGTACAGAAACCGAGCTGCAGCTGCACCTGGTGGACATTGTGGCGCCGATTAACATCCATGTGTTTCTGCCTCAGCAGACACGCATCTACCATGCAGGAGCCCTGATGCATCTGGGCTTTACTCATGAAATTCAAACGATGATAGTAATGGTACAACCCATTGGATGCTAAAAAAAAATTCTCCACGGCATTACATCACACCGGCAGGCTAAACTGTTGCTAAAAGGTGAGATATATGGGTTCATGCTGTTGATGCCAAATTCTGACCCTTCTATCAGAGTGTTGCAGCAGAACTCTAGCCTCCGTTGCAGACATCTTATGGTGTTTGGTTAACTTCCCTCCCCCAACAACGTCTGCGCACTCGAGCGAGGTTTTGTGTTCCGTGACGTAATGTGATTGTGCTTGATGAGCCAATCAGAATGCTCATGAGCGATTTGCCAAATCCTGTAGGCAAATTTACGTAGACATCTTTCCTCTGGATAACTAAGTTGTTCATTGCTTGTTCTTGTAAGCTACTCATATTTTCAATATTGAAGGTTTTTCAGATTTTATCCAAAGCTCGAGAGAAAACATGTTCGCCACCGACCGCCATTTTGGATTTATATGTTTATGCATATATAATTAGCTCCTGGATTTCAAGAGCTAGTTTCTGATTGGTGGAACACAAAACCTCGCTCGAGTGCGCAGACTTTGTTGGGGGAGGGAAGTTAACCGAACACCATAAGACGTCTGCAACGGAGGCTAGCAGAACTCAAGATTCATCAGACCAGGCCATCTTCAACTGTCCAATATCAATGAGCCTGTGCTCACTGTAGCCCAAGAATTATGTTCTTGGCAGACAGGAGCCAAACCCAATGTGGTCTTCTGCTGTTGTAGCCCATCAACTTCAACATTTCACGTGCAGAGCACTCTGAGATTCTTCTACTCAACACAGTAATAAAGAGTGGTTATTTCATTTATGTGGTCTTTCTGTCCGCTTTTTGCTTTTTTCTCAGACCTTTCTCGTCAAATGGTGTTTCTGTCCACAGAGCAACTGGTCCTGGATATTTTCTGCTTTTCACGAGAGTGTGGAAATCTCTGGAAATCAGCAGTTTCAGAGATACTCAAACCAGCCCACCGGGCGCCAACAATCACGCCGCAGTTAAAATCTCTGAGATCATATTATTTCCCCCATTATTTCTGATGTTGGACGTCAATATTACCTGCAACCCTTAACCTGTATCTGCATATTTTCATGCAATGCTGCCATAGTATAGGATAATTGCATGAATAAGCAGGAGTACAGGTGTGTATATTCTCTCACACTTTACCTGTTGTTTTCCCTGACTTAGGTGGACCAATGATGGTGATTTTGATCGGTAGGGTCGGCTTGGGTTTTGGTTGCCGGAGATATTTCATGGGGTTGAGCATGAATCTGCTGCGAGTTTCTTTGGATGCAAAGAAATATATGAACTGGTGGAAGAGCAGGGGAAAGCTGGGTTTGCTGGCACTCTGGATCGGTGGGATGAGGTCTCCTTCACTGTACTGTAAACCAATAAAACACCCTCGGTGTACTCTCAAACCACGGACATCTCACACGCACAAAGCAGAGATAAAAAACTACTCAATATATGGTAAACCTAGCTTAGCCACTACTGGCACAATAATAAACAAGAGATGAATCAATCAAAGCAAAACCTTCAGTGAGCTTCTGACAAAATGTGATTGTTTGACCTGCTGAATTGCACCTCTCAAGCTTAGAACAGCATTAGCATGTAAACTACAAAACACATTCTTTTACCATATTTGAGATCTCAAAAGTAAAAGTGTTAAAAAGGGACAAAAAATACGTTGTGATTTCCATAAATGACAGTATGTTTGTTTATTAATATTTGTCAGTGTATTCTGAAGTCAAATAACTTCTGTGATTATATAATACAAGATTTAGTATCAGTATAGAAACTCTATTTGGTAGATGCGCATGCAATTAATGATGGTATATTGCAGAGTATTCCGTCTCTATTGAGAAGGCAGCACTAACAAGGGGAAGCTCACCTTTACCGGATCCCAGAGCCTAAAGGCACTGTGGTACTTGTAGGAGAGCTGCAGCAGCTTACGGCCAAGGCTGTAGTTTAGTGGCCTACACTTCTCAAGGAGGGACTCCCTGTTCTCCACCAGGCGCATAAGCCTTTCCTGCATCTGATAGCGCACGATTCGCGGCTTCTTTCCGCCGCTCACCGACAGGTTGGGAATCTGCAGGTCTGCAAGTAGGTCCTACAATAAGATAGTAAGGGTTTATGATCTCTGAGAAGACTTGATTTTCTTGTGTAGGTGTGTAGCCCTCAGCCAATAACAGCACTCAGGATTTTAGGGCAGTACTTCCCAAGAGAAAGGTAGAAAATAATGGATACAGGGTAGAAAAAATGAAATACAGCGATTGAATGTTGTGTTTACAAACACCAAGGGACAAATCTTACTCCTTAGATACTGAAATGAGAAATTACAAATCCAGTCAAATTGCAGTCTCTTCCTCTAGAATACCTCGCCTAACAAAGGTAACTTGAAGAACACAATGCCTTCAAAAGTTTTCCTTTCACATGATAAATGGTCTTCTTTCCACTTCAATTCAGTAGATGAATGAGGAAATGAATCTGAAATGCAAACCTGGAATTAAACAATGCCCATCGTGTTCTATAAACACTATTCCCACGAAAATCCTTAACTGGGAAATATGGAACTGAATTCAGCCTTGGAGGAATTGATTCAGTCTTTCACAAAATACTGAAAATACTGATAGTTTTTTGGGTGGAATTATTTGTGTTTTAAGGATGAGCGCATAAAGGATTTTCCATACCACCATCCTCTGTACGTTACTGTCGTCGGTCTCAAATCTTTCTCCGATCTCATTTTCCAAGCGCTCCTCAGCCTCAGCCTCCGTTTCCTCCTCCTCTCCTTCCTCCTCGTCCTCAGGAGGGAATTCCTCTCGGAGCACATCCTCGATCTCCAACTCCTCATCTTCTTCCCCATCCTCATTATCACCCTCAACCTGCTCAGGGCCCAAGGACAATACAACCTTAACATGCACAGAAAAATTAGGAACCATCTGTCGTCCAGCAGTGAAAGAAACCAAATTCCCTTTTCGACAAACGCTTATGTCACAGCTGCTCAACTCCGTATTTGGAGATTTGCAGTCCAAAGGATTTACATTTAACACCTACCCAATGCACACAGCTAGAGCTGTGCTGCCCAACTGTAATCCTGGAACTGTATTCACCATTCTGTGCACATTCACTCCAAGTCAAATGAAACACACCTCAGCCCACAGCTACTGATCTCATTGAGTTGCCAACCAGCAGCAGTGGAGAAATCAAGATGAAATGAACCTACAGGACAGTAGATCTCCAGCGACAGAGGTAAGTTGGTCTTATTTCCGCAAAGCCCACCCAGTTTCTATTGCACTTGTTTAATCCAGTGCTGGATGACAGGAAAAAACCAGTAGAATATTCCCTTACCTCCTCTGGCGTATGTTTTTCAGCATATTCAGCTAAAAGCTCAGCTCTTCTTTTGGCCATTGCTTCCTCCTGTGAGTGAAACAAGAGATGATTATCAGCACTCTCACACAGTATATAGACCAGTGCTATGTCACCTTAGGTAAAACAGAGGGGGTTGTGTTATTCTGTCAGAATATACTGAACTCTACCAGATATATTTTAAAATATGTTATGTAAGTACTATCTAGATATAATAATGCTACACACAGTTGTTCAAGCAAAAAGGGAGCATTAAGGAGTCAGAGCGAACAAACAGACAATCAAACTGCCATGTCACACTCTCACAGAGGAGGGCAAAACAACAATTTTATGTACTGCAATAAGTTTTACGATTAGTGCAGTCACATAACTTATTTGCAGATGCAACTTTTGCCAACATCTGACAATGGCCTTGAGCCCTCCTTTGTACCTGTAGCCTGTATACCAGCCAGTAGTCAATTCCCACAATCTGTACCCTGTATCCCTGCCAGTTGCCCATTCCTTTGACCCGTATCCTGTACCCCAGCCGGTAGTTCATTCCCTTGACCTGCATCCTGCGCCGCTGCCTGTGGCCCATTCCCTTCACCTGTATGCTGTGCCCTTGCCTGTGGCCCATTCCTTTGATCTGTACCCTGTGCCCCTTCCTGTAGCCCATTCCTATGACCTGTATTCTGTACCCCAGCCTGCGGCCCATTCCTTTGACCTGTACCCTGTGCCCCTTCCTGTAGCTCATTCCCATGACCTGTATTCTGTACCCCAGCTTGTGGCCCATTCCCATGACCTGAATTCTGTACCCCAGCCTATGGCCCATTCCTTTGACCTGTACCCTGTGCCCCTTCCTGTAGCCCATTCCTATGACCTGTATTCTGTACCCCAGCCTGTGGCCCATTCCCATGACCTGTATTCTGTACCCCAGCCTGTGGCCCATTCCCATGACCTGTATTCTGTACTCCAGCCTGTGGCCCATTCCCATGACCTGTATTCTGTACCCCAGCCTGTGGCCCATTCCCATGACCTGTATTCTGTACCCCAGCCTGTGGCCCATTCCCATGACCTGTATTCTGTACCCCAGCCTGTGGCCCATTCCCATGACCTGTATTCTGTACCCCAGCCTGTGGCCCATTCCCATGACCTGTATTCTGTACCCCAGCCTGTGGCCCATTCCCATGACCTGTATTCTGTACCCCAGCCTGTGGCCCATTCCCATGACCTGTATTCTGTACTCCAGCCTGTGGCCCATTCCCATGACCTGTATTCTGTACTCCAGCCTGTGGCCCATTCCCATGACCTGTATTCTGTACCCCAGCCTGTGGCCCATTCCCATGACCTGTATTCTGTACCCCAGCCTGTGGCCCATTCCCATGACCTGTATTCTGTACTCCAGCCTGTGGCCCATTCCCATGACCTGTATTCTGTACCCCAGCCTGTGGCCCATTCCCATGACCTGTATTCTGTACCCCAGCCTGTGGCCCATTCCCATGACCTGTATTCTGTACCCCAGCCTGTGGCCCATTCCCATGACCTGTATTCCGTACCCCAGCCTGTGGCCCATTCCCATGACCTGTATTCTGTACCCCAGCCTGTGGCCCATTCCCATGACCTGTATTCAGTACTCCAGCCTGTGGCCCATTCCCATGACCTGTATTCTGTACCCCAGCCTGTGGCCCATTCCCATGACCTGTATTCTGTACCCCAGCCTGTGGCCCATTTTCATGACCTGTATTCTGTACCCCAGCCTGTGGCCCATTCCCATGACCTGTATTCTGTACCCCAGCCTGTGGCCCATTCCCATGACCTGTATTCTGTACCCCAGCCTGTGGCCCATTCCCATGACATGTAAACTGTACCCCAGCCTGTGGCCCATTCCCTTGACCTGTATCCTGTGGCCTTGCCTACAGCCCATTCCCATGACTGGCACCCTGTACCCTGTTCCCTTGCTTTAGCTTATTCCCATATCCTGTAGCTTGTACCCTTGCCTATAGCCCATTCCCACAACCTGTAGCCTGCACTCCTGCCTGTCGCCCATTCACTTGACCTGCATCCTGTGCCTGTGCCAGTAGCCTATTCCCATGACTCGCACCCTGTACTCTTTTACCAGTAGCCCATTCCTATAACCTGCACCCTACATCCCTGCATTTACTCAAAGCCCCTGGTCTGCAGCCTATATCCGAAGCACTGATTCCTCCCTCACCCTGATCTGGTGTTTGAGTTCGCGGAGATGCTGCTGGCGCTCCAGCCTCCGGTCCCGCCTCTCCCTCCAGCGCTGCAGCCTTGGGGGCAGCAGGCGCGGCAAAATGTCCGCCAGCTCCACAGAAACCATTAGCACGACGTCGGGGAACAGGAAACGCTGCGCCAGGTACTCCACCTCCTCCGGCTGCTGAGGGAAGCCATCCAGGATGAAGCCTGTGGACCTGGAACGACCATGTCGCAACACCGCAAGGCTCAAGACAACACAGAGCAACAAGACATGATGTGACTCAAAATAAAGATAAAATGCGCCGTACAGCACAATGGGCCTCATGCAAGAAGCGATATAAGATCACATTTTCTCTTATGTATTTATCCCCGATTTTTCTCTTATTTTGTTCTTACCCACTGATTTCTGGGATGCGAGAATGTTTCCTTATTTTTGCTCTTCTCTTAGGTAAGAGAACATTTTACGAGTGGTCGAGAGCACTCTTACTGAGATAAGAAAAAAGCAGAAAACCTATCTCTGCCCTCAAACTGCTTGTACAATGCACGGAAACACAGGTTTTAAAACCTAAACTTTAAAAATGCATCATATAATCAAATTTTGAATGTTTTATATTTTTGAGAAATTATAATGATTTTATTATTTAATTGTTGGGTTAAAGAGTTTGGCCAGTTGATCCTAATTAGGACTAAGGTATAAAGACCCTTAGGTACTTGCGTGAGTTCTGCTTCTGAATGGCTTACCTATTGCTGTTGGGTGCGGAGGCCATCCAGGCCTTGCGCAAAGGGCGTGTTTAGAGATTACGCGGCTACTCGTACCAAATGTGAAAGCGACTGTAGAGTAGAGCGGGATAAGATGCACCCCTTAAGCAGGAATTTTCATAACTGAAGGTAAACAACATGAATTAATAATTTTTTTTGCTTGAATGGATAGTATTTAAGTTGACTACCACATCGCAAAAGATTTATGACATAGTCACTATAGAAATATTTTTTATGTTTAATTACTTTTTTTAAAAAAGGTAATCTTACCCTGCCCCAAGATGCCCCTTATCTAGAATAACTTGTAAAGCCTAATACATACTGATTTCACTGCATTTCACCTGAGTCATTATCGTATTATAGCTGTCTTAATTGGCTGGTACGCTTCAAAAGCTCAGCATCTTTTGAGAAATTTCCTTACTAAAGAAACGAGGAAAGAAAGAGGTACATTCTCCTAAACTTAACTTTTTTATTAACTGACAAAACACCAATGCACAAGGATGTCTGATATATTCCCTATAAATAGAAAATCATTTTTAGAAAAAGCTCATAAAACAGAATGAATACGACTCAAAATGCGGTAAGAGGCCTTCCTTCCCTCGGGGCATCTTACCCCAAACCAAAAAAGGCATCTTACCCCCAGCACCACCATATTGGTTTTGGCTCATTAAACCCAATTTCTCCCATTATCACCACAAAGGAGCCTCTTTTATACATAGAGAAGGCATCAGAGAGCTACACTGACATGTCCAGCAGACTCCTGCGACATTCAAATACTTGTGGCAAAATGATACATTTGGTTATTTTTTATGAGAAAAACAGTAAGAACACAAATACTTTGAGTTCTCACGTGTCACATGCTCTGTTGACTCATCTGTTGCTCAGGATTTCCCTGCAGGTGGCAGGACATGTGTCTAAGTCAAGAGCTACATACTGGGCAGAGCTGAATTTTAATTATAAGCAAAGGGCATCTTACCCCGCTTCACCCTAAGAGCAGATTTTGACAATAAGAGTGTTTGGTGCATCCGGAGTTTATTTCTCTTATTTTTTCTCTTAACAAAAAAATTAGAGAAAATATAAGAGAATGTTGCTGCATGAGGCCCAGTGAAACACAAAATAATGGAACACAATTATGCTGAACACAGCTCAACACAACGCAATGCAGCACATTATTATGCAATGCAATGCAAAAAAATCCAACACTATACTGGTCAACATGCAGCAGCATAATTCAACAAAACAACACAGTGGAACATTATGCAACAGAGCCACAGCTAACACACCACAGGGGCATTTCTTGAAGTGGTCGAACATACATAAAACATGGGCAAATGTGATGGCTGGTGTTTCGAGACGCCAAAAGCAGCGGCCGAAACGAAAGGAAGTTCAGTGAAATACAAGAAGCAAACAGACAAAAAGGGAGGGAGAGACTCGCGCTTCCAACGGACAAAGGTCTAGTCTGGGTACAAAAGGAAGCAACGCAAGCAGGACTGGAACCAAATTAAGGGAAAATCTCAGCTACAGAGAGACCGAGATATGGCACCAGACGGTGCACAGAAAGAGAGAAAGATTCCCTTGCTAACTAGCACTTTCCTCTTTGAAACTGATTCCTCAAACAATTCTGTAGCTAGAGACCTCACCGGCTATAGTGCATAGTTACACTGACACTCTACCAAAGGCAGCGAGCCGGAACTTGGGTTTTAATAGAGTCCGGGCCAGCTGGCCAAAGAATCCAATTGTGGGAAAAACGATACCATCCCGGACAAGAGAAACAAATAAAGCTCGCCAGCCTCCAAAAACCATGACAGGCAAATGGCAACAATGAGCGAGAAATATCTATACATTTGTGCTCAGCCATGAGAGGGTTATGCAAATTCAGTGAGACACTACTGCACTGGGAAGTGAGTGTGGCCAGATCTCTCAGAATGCATCAATAAATCATAAGGTTGAGTCTCCTAATGGAGTGAGAAGCAACAACTCAAGATTTGAAGCTATTTCTTTTCAACTGTGTGAAACCGCTCAACTGAGGCTGGCCACGCAATGGCACGAGGCAGCGATCTTGGTGGAATATTATTTTTGCATTTTTATGAGGAGGCAAATGGTGGCATTTTTCTTTTTTATAATACAGGAAGGGAAACATTAATTTTGCGGGAAACACAATAGTCCAGCTTGTAATAGAGTCAAGCAGAAGAGGGGAAAATGTTCAGACATGGGAAAAGTGAAAATGGAGGGAATGACTCATGAGCAGGAGTGACGTAATACATTTCAGTGTAATCTTTAAAGCATTCTGTCACATTTTAGGCAGGTTCTGTACAGGGTTATGCTCTGAGCACTGCTGATGTTCATGGAGGACAGGAAATGAAGGACTAAACCCAGGTGCGAAGATGGACTTGGTTGTACAACCCCAATTCCAAAATAGCTGGGACAAAGTGTAAATTCTGATTAAAATCAAAACACAATGACTTTCAAATCACACCAGCCAGTATTTTATTCACAATAGAACAGAGATAACATAGTACATGTTGAACCTGAGAAATTTTACAATTTTATCCACAAAATGAGCTCATGACAAATTTGATGGCTGCTACGGGTCTCAAAAAAGTTGGGATAGGGGCCTGCTTACCACGGTGTGGCATCCCCCCCTTCTTTTTAGCACAGAGTGTAGGCGTCTCGGCATTGAGGAGACAAGTTTCTTAAGTTTAGCCAATGGAATTTGGAGAGTTTTGGGTCTCCTTTGACGGACTTTTCATTTAATTATGCGCCAAATGTTCTCAATCGGTGAAAGACCAGGACTGTAGGCAGGCCATTTCAGCACACGGACTCCTCTACTACGAAGCCATGCTGTGGTAGTAGCTGCAGTATGTGGTTATGCATTGTCCTGCGGGAATACACAAAATACAAACAATACACAGGCCTTCCCTGGAATAGATGTCATCTGGAGGGGAGCATATGTTGTTCTAAAACCTTTCGATACCTTTCAGCATTCATGGTGCTTTTCACATGCAAGTGTCCCACACCATATGCAGTAATGCATCCCCATACCATCGGAGATGCTGGCTTTTGAACTGAACGCTGATATCAGGAGGGGTAGTCTTTCTCCTCTTTAGCCTGGAGGACACAACGCCCATGATTTTCAACAACAATTTCAAATTTGGACTCATCTGACCACAGGAGACTTTGCTACAGTCCATTTAAAATGAGCCTTGGCCCATAGAACACAGCGACGCTTCTGCATCATTCTCAACAATGGTTTCCCTTTTGCAAGATAGAGTTTTAGGAACCATCTGTGGATGGCATGGCAGACTGTGTTTATAGACAGTGGTTCTTGAAGTATTCCTGGGTCCATTTAGTGAAGTCGATGACAGAATCATGCCGGTGAGTGATGCAGTGATGTCTAAGGGCCAGAAAATTGTGCACATCCAGTAAAGGTCTTCGGCCTTGTCCCTTAAAAACAGAGATTCATAAGATAAGATAAAATAGAGCAGCGGCCGGGGACCAACTCCAGGTCTAAAGCCAGTTCCTTGCTCTGGGGTACTGGTTGGAGTGTTCCTTTGATGCATGTTCCAGGTTCTCTGAATCCTTTGATGATGTTATGCACTGATGAGACATTATAAGCCTTCGCAATTTGATGTATTTTGAAGTATTCCACAATTTTTTTACGCAAGCCTTCACACGTTGGAGAGCCTCAGGCCATCCTTACTTCTTTACACCTTTATTTCTGAGAGACTTGGCCTCTCTGAGACATCCCTTTTATAGCCAATCATGTTACACGCTTGATGCCAGTTAACTTAATTACTTGCTAAATGTTCTTTCAGCTGATTCTCTTCTATATTAATTGCTTTTTCAGCCCTTTTTTTGCCTGCGTCCCAACTTTTTTGAGACCTTTTGCAGCCAGAAAATTTTAAATAAGCTCATTTTGTGGATAAAAATGTAAAATGTCTCAGTTTCAGCATTTGAAATGTTATCTGTGCTCTCTTGTAAATAACATAATGGCTCATGTGATCCGAAAGTCATTGCATTTTGATTTTATTCACAATTTACACTTCGTCCAAACTATTTCGGAATTGGGGTTGTATTTATTATGACTTCTGCATAGCATGAAAGCAATACAAGAAACAAGGTTCCAAATAATACTATTGGTAATACTAACACTGGACGTTGGCTACATTACAATGCATTTCAAATAGACAGAAACACAGAATCGAGGCTCCGGGATATTATCTAGATAACTCTGTCGCCACAGGGACGGAGTCGTGTACCTCCCCGATCCCCAAATTTTGAACAAAATGGCCGCCGGCAGCCATATTGGACGTCCGAAATTGATGAAAATTGATCTTGAAAAGTGTCATATATATATTTTTGCCTGTGTAGAATTTGAAAACATTCCTGTAATAATTGTGGCTTCCAGAGCCCGGAACATAAAAAATTTAGGACAAAATGGCCACTGGCAGCCATATTGGATGTCTGAAATTGACAAAAATCGGTCTTGAGCATTATTATATACTGTATATCTTCGCCTGTGTAAAATTTGAAAACCTTCCTGTGATAATTGTGGCTTCCAGAGCCCGGAACATAAAATCACAGCGGTAGCGGCCCCGAAACTAAACCATAGTATCTCCCGACTATTGTCGTCGGAGAGATACAATTACTGCACTGAACATAAATAGTAACAATGTGGAAGTTTAAGTTAATAATACATGCAAATGCAGGAGATACAAGCTTCATGCGGGAGAATTAATAATGCACGCTAAAGCGAGAGATACAAGTTTAATGCGGGAGAATTAAAAATGTATGCTAATGCAGGAGATACATGTGAATGCGGGAGAATTAATAATACACGCAATTGCGGGAGATAAGTCTAAACACAACTAGTCAGAAAATACGGGCTTGAAAGGCTTATGTGGTTTACGATACTTTGCCCAGAATGGGTGCGAAGCGCAGACTGAAATAGGTAACACTACCACACAGTGTAAATGAGACAAAGATGCGTGCAATGATTATGGAGTTGAAGAATGCAGTCTGGGTCTTAATAGGCTGATCTGTGAAGACGCTGAGGGCGTGGCGTTCCCTTTATATTTCTTCTGCTTTTATCGACAATTTATTCAGTTTGTTTAATGCCAATTTTTGTTTATTGCGCTATCAACAACATTTACAATGCTTTCTCTTTCAGGATATCAACATTCGGACATATTTTAATAATATTTATAACAGTGAGTATATTCCATAGTGACAAATACTAATATACTAACCATATCTCTTCTTGCCCTATTGCTATACACTTAGGCACAGCAACCAGTCATATTGACGAATTCAGGAGATGCATGTCAGAAACAGTAGGATGGATATGAACTCATTCAGATAGAACAACAGCGCCTCATTAGATGACAGAAACAATATGGCCCTGAATGTAATGTGATCAAATTTTCTGAAGCCATCATACCGCAACTGTAAAGAGACTCTATCAGAAGGGTCAGGAGTCAGGTGCCATAGATAATGTTGGTCTTCTCCTCCACTCATCCCATTCCCTCATACGTGTTTACAGGAGACAATGAGGTAGTGGGAAAACATGATAATGTTTTGAGCATTGGCGAGAGCATATACAAAACCCAAAACCAGTGAAGTTGGCACGTTGTGTAAATCGTAAATAAAAACAGAATACAATGATTTGCAAATCCTTTCCAACCAATATTCAATTGAATACGCTGCAACGACAAGTTACTTAATGTTCGACCAGGTAAACTTTGTAATTTTTTGCAAATATTAGCTCATTTGGAATTTGATGCCTGCAACATGTTTCAAAAAAGCTGGCACAAGTGGCAAAAAAGATTGAGAGAGTTGAGGAATGCTCATCAAACACTTATTTGGAACATCCCACAGGTGAACGGGCTAATTGGGAACAGGTGGGTGCCATGATTGGGTATAAAAGCAGCTTCCCTGCAATGCTCAGTCATTCACAAACAAGGATGGGGCGAGGGTCACCACTTAGTGAACAAATGCGTGAGCTGATTGTCGAACAGATTAAAAACAACATTCCTCAACGAGCTATTGCAAGAAATTTAGGGATTTCATCATCTACGGTCCGTAATATCGTCAAAAGGTTCAGAGAATCAGGAGAAATCACTGCACGTAAGCGACAAGGCCGAAAACCAACATTGAATGCCCGTGACCTTCGATCCCTCAGGCGGTACTGCATCAAAAACCGATATCAGTGTGTAAAGGACATCGCCACATGGGCTCAGGAACACTTCAGAAAGCCACTGTCAGTAACTACAGTTCGTCGCTACATCTGCAAGTGCAAGTTAAAACTCTACAATGCAAAGCGAAAGCCATTTATCAACAGCACCCAGAAACGCCGCCGGCTTCGCTGGGCCCAAGCTCATCAAAGATGGACTGATGCAAAGTGGAAAAGTGTTCTGTGGTCTGACGAGTCCACATTTCAAATTGTTTTTGGAAACTGTGGACGTTGTGTCCTCCGGACCAAAGAAGAAAAGAACCATCCGGACTGTTATAGGCGCAAAGTTCAAAGGCCAGCATCTGTGATGGTATGGGGGTGTATTAGTGCCCAAGGCATGGGCAACTTACACATATGTGAAGGCACCATAAATGCTGAAAGGTACATACAGGTTTTGGAGCAACATATGTTGCCATCCAGGCAAGGTCTTTTTCATGGACGCCCCTGCTTATTTCAGCAAGACAATGCCAAGCCACATTCTGCACGTGTTACAACAGCATGGCTCTGTAGTAAAAGAGTGCGGGTACTAGACGGGCCTGCCTGTAGTCCAGACCTGTCTCCCATTGAAAATGTGTGGCGAATTATGAAGCGTAAAATACGACAACGGAGACCCCGGACTGTTGAACAACTTAAGCTGTACATCAAGCAAGAATGGGAAAGAGTTCCACCTGAAAAGCTTCAAAAATTGGTCTCCTCAGTTCCCAAACGTTTACTGAGCGACGTTAAAAGGAAAGGCGATGTAACACAGTGGTAAGAAGGCCCCTGTGCCAACTTTTTTGCAATGTGTTGCTGCTTTTAAATTCTAAGTTAATGATTATTTGCAAAAAAAAAAAAAGTTTCTCAGTTTGAACATTAAACATCTTGTCTTTGCAGTGTATTCAACTGAATATAGGTTGAAAAGGATTTGCAAATCATTGTATTCTGTTTTTATCTACAATCTACATAACGTGCCAACTTCACTGGTTTTGGGTTTTGTAACATAGCTATATCATAGAGGCACTAGCATGGAGGACAGGTGGAGGGGGAGCAGTAAAGAGGGAGAGTGACTGTTACTTGTATGGTTCCTCCTCCCACCACTGCGGCAAGATCATGTCCAGGACCTCAGGGGGCAGAGGCTGCCCTTCAGAGAGGTACTGCCTAATCATCTCCTCTTCAGCAGTGTACTCAACCGTCTGACCAACAACAGGGAACAGGGAACACCTCTTATCAATTACAGCAATACAGACATAGAAGATGTCACATCATGCTGACGAAGGCAAGGTTATTGGGGATCTTATGAAAAATTACATTTTATACTAATGTTAAATACAAAACGATTATATAATTATCATTGTGCTTTCAAGATATAACCATGTCTTCAAAGACGTTGCAGTACATTCCGTTTTTAAGGGGATATTGTTTTCATATTTTAAGCACAAGACTTCACTGCATGAATCAGTCTTCTATGATGTGACGAGTTTGTGGAAGATTTACGTGCAATAAAACCTCAAAGGCAATTACGGGGACGGAATGCGTTTAAAGGAAAATCAGACTGTCCCCCAATTATTTTTCGGTAGTGATTTTAGCTCTTTGAATCATAGGTTCTTTGGAACTTTTTTCAAAATTCCATGTCAGTGTTCCATCCCTTTTGCTTTCTGCTCATTATATAGCACAGGAATCACGTATTTCTGAACTCACCACTTATCACAGAGACAAAGGGAAAAAAAGAGAATTTGTTCAACATGCCTCACCTCCTCATCATCCTCCAGAGGGCTGGACTGCCCGCTCTGTGAGGCGTCCGATGCTGCAGAGGGCGCTGTTCCCACAGATTTACGCAGTGCCTCCAAATCTATGGGAGGCTCCTCCGGAGGCTCCACATCATCAGGGGGAGGGATTGGCCCCAGTGTCTTGCTCATGATGAGCTCCTGAAGCCTCTCACGGAACTGGATGTGGAAAATGCCCAGTTTCTCGGCCAGCCATCGACCCTGCATGGTTTTTCCAGACCCACGAACGCCAAGTAAAAATACCCTCAGAGCAGGTGCCTTCAACAGGAATAATCAAGAGAGAATGCACTTAATAGATGAAAAAGCGCAAAGTTTTATATAAATTAGGATGATTAGTGATTCAAATATTTTTGTATCGCTTTCAAGACAGACTTAGAGACCTTCGGGAATCAATGCGTCATGTAATTGCCATTTTGGTGAAAGGATGCTTGACAAACAAATAGGAACTCTAAGAATGTAATGTAATATGCAAACTGTAAACAGAACATTGGGTAATTCCTTTTCCAATGAGCTGATGAGTAGCTAGCTGTTGCCTTGTAATTTTCTAAAAGGCTTTTAGAGTTTGAGATTACAGCAGGCAGGAAAATTGGATTAAATGTCTAACTATTTCTTTGTGGTCATCAAGAGCTCCAATATTACATTTTTAAGAACAGTGAAAGATTTAAGTGTTAGCTTATGGCTCTGGGTAGCCTTTTGTATAACTGTTATGCTTTCCATTTTAACAGATGTCAACTAGTCTGCCCCTTGTCCATAAACCCACTGTTAGATTTCTACTTTAACCTCTACAACCCCAACGCTCCCGGATTTTCAGACAGATTTTTAGTGGCATGCCATCAGACTAGGTAGAGTAGCCTTTAACATTTTAATGCATAGTGCTCTAAACCTGTTTCAATACAAGGTTGTCTAATTAACACAATTTATTTACTGAGTTATCAAGACTGTAATTATGAATTGATAAGATAAAGAGCTCGCCAATAGGCTATGGTGACAATGTAAATGCAATACATGTGATACTGTAAGGATGACAATAAAACAAATCATTTATTCATCCAATGACTATATTGAATTTCATCTCCAGTGTTTGCAGTGTAGTCTATTTAAAATTAGGCCAAATAAAATATTAGCTGTTTATCATCCTTCACGTTTCAATTTTTTGGGGTGAGACGTTTTTTTATTTGCTATTTTATGATAATAAGAGTCCGAGATCCAAATAGAGTGACAAATCGAAATAAAATGTACATGTATTAAAATAAAGAATCGAAATCTGCAAAATGCATATTAGGGGCAGTGATTGAAAGCCGATCAGATCGTCTGCTTCATGCAGATGGATACTGAGTATTTTTCTCACTTACTTTGCGGCGCAATTTTAATAAATTTTTTCAACATGATTTTTTTTTTTTTTTACTCGGAGGTGAGATGTTTTTTCTGGGGCGGGTGGGGATGTTAAACAACTAATTTTTTTTAGATACCTTAGAATTTTTTCTGTGTTGAAAAGAATACATTTAAAATAAGAAACATCATCTGAAGTGTATTGAATTACAAACATTGGCACAAAACGGCGTCACGGCTAACACAAGTGTTTGGTTGCTGATTAGATATGATGAGAGGCAGTCGCACATTTGCAGTCGCAATGCAATAATAATTCATTTGTATTAAATGACCAACGTTACAGCGCAAGTCCTCTTCAGGGCATTGAGGACTGATTCAACACCCAAGAAAAAACGTGTCAAAACCAATGAGAATTTAGTAAATTCATAATTATCACATCGTTGCAGAGTTCCTTCTCTTTCCTAATAAAGAGAAGTAAATGGGAACTGGTTTGGAGTTGAATTTTACGGAAAGTTTACAGACAGGTGTTTATGCTTCTGAAGGCATGTAATTGAAAATCCCTGGAGGACAAGGCTAACTCAGTTTGGCATGCTTGTTTTTATACAGCAGCTCAACAAAATCTGTAGTTGCTTATCAGGGTTCAAGCTTTGTTAGGTACAGAGTTAGTTTCTTAAAAAATGTATATATTTTTTGGATTTTCTCCTTTATTAGATAGTTGTGCAGTACAGAGAGACAGGAAAGTTGGGGAGAAGAATGGAGAACACATGCGGCAAATGACCCGGGCCGGAATCAAACCCGGGCCGCCAAAGGTAGGAAATAGCCTTTATGGTGCATGCACATAGACTGATGTGCCACCAGGGCACCCGGCAGAAGGTTAGTTTACGCTGTCTTTGACCTTGTCTACATTTACACAGGTATTCTTGAAAACAATGCATTTTCTTTGTGTTTCACCCTTTTGTTCATAAGCAAAATGCATTTTTGATCACCAAAAAAAAAAAAAACGTTTTGGAAAACACCTTCCAGGTTGAAGATTTCTTGAAATTCATGTTGACAGGGAAAATGCAGTTTTTCGCTTGTGACATTAGAGTGTGCGTGCCTTATAGAGAGTTTCTATGGTTTGTAATTGGCCTACATGGTCTTACATTAAATTATACCATCGCCACCTGTTGGTTAGGCATGCTCTTGACAGCGCTTTTATTGTATTTTTGCATTTTTGTGTCTGGATGTAGATTAATTTGGAAAACAATGACATAAAAATCCCGTTTTTAAAAATACCCGCGCACATGCGGACAGGGCCTCTGAGGATTGATTCTTACCTGTAAGCGTTGACTGTGGGCAACGTACTCCTCTGGGTTGTGTAGAAACTGACCACGCGCCTCTGGGCTGGAGAAGTAGTACGCTTTCTCCCTGTATTTTGCAGCACACTCATCAGTACAGGGTACGAGGACCCCTCGCTCCCTCAGAACCACTGGGCAAAAGTGCTGAGAGTCTCCCAGAGCCCTCTTGGATGACACTGCCTCTTCCTTCAACAAAGGAATTGAATTGCCTTCCGTAAACATCTGTACTGGGTGATTTCATGCTGGGATATTAAAGTGTAAGGGAATAGACATGCACACTCTAGCATTCATACCTCTAGATAATATGGAATGGTACTGCCTCTTATGTTGCACCTTATTATATTACAGCTAGATAAAAACTCCAGGCCTGACAGTCTGGTATATACTCCTGATTTTTGTTCCAACCTTTTACTCTAGCTCAATATAAAACAGCTTTCCACACCAGTATTAGACTCCTCCAGACCTGCAGCTCAGAGCAGTTCATAAGATGGTAATTCTGTATGAAAAGGGTTAAATTTCCAATCAGGTGCATGCAATATGAATGTACTATAAATTTACCCACAAACTTAAGATGCCAGTAACCCTGTATTTATGGTTTTCAAGCCCAATGTCCTGAGGCACAGAGTCAGAAAGTAAAAACTGCATCACCGTTGGAATTCATGCAAACTGCACTGCATGTCTGGACTTCAGGAGACATGCTGCTGTTTTAGCGAGATGCGCTCAACTCATGAAGTGAAGGTGATCAGGAATCACCTCTCCCTCATGCTCCTCTTCACCCTCCTCTTCCGCTTCTCCTCTGTCCCAGTCAGCCACTGCCAGGGCGTCCTCATCTTCTTCATCCAGGTCCACTCCTGACATCTCCCAGGCAGCGTACCTGAAAGGCTCTGACAACAGGCGTGCGCAAGATTGGTCAAACCAGTGGAATTTCAGGTAATGAATGTAAGATTAAACCGTTGTCTTTTATTTGTTGCAAGAAATCTATGAAAATACATATTCAGAATGAGATATACATGAAGAGTAAAATGGAGGAAATAATAGCACTGTTGACTCGGACGACAACGTGCAACCAAAGAGGACAAAGAGTGCAGAGGTGGGAAAATTGTCATCACCCCCCCATCTCCCCGATTCAATTTGCACTGTCCACTTTAATTGCTGCCACTTTAAGAAAAACTGCCCGGATCAATGACAATGAATTTAGGCTGTGCGGCGATCTCACAGCTAGCTTTTAAAAGCCTTGAATGGATCAAAATGTGTGGACCCACACAAACACGTGCACATCTAGACACCCATGCATACAAACAAATACAAACAAACACACACACACAGAGACAGACACAGGCACAGACACACACAGACACACAAACCTCAGCATCTACTCACTTTCCATATGAAAGACAACCTCACTCAGCAGGTCTTGCGGTATTTTTCCAGAAATTTCCAGGATATTGTATCTCCCAGTAAGAGAGGTCTCCATATTTTCCCAGTCCATCTCAAATTGTTTAATCTGCTGCCTGAAGACATCCATCTCTGGCCCCTCTGGATAGCCAGTCGCCCACTCTGCTGGCAATGATATCTCTTAAAACAGAAATGGCACGTGATCAACTTCATTGAGAGAGAAATTTGTTTCAATATAAATGCCGCTTCATCGACCACTATTAAAATTTGTGTAATACCTTAAATCTTAACAAGTAGATCAGAGGGATCTAATAGCTGCGACCTGGCCTAGCATCCGTCACGTGGCCTAGTGTCCATGACTGGTGGTTTCTTGTACAAGTGTGACCTCGAAATTGGCAATGACCTTGAAAATCAATAGGGAATCCTATGTACCAAGAAGCTTGTTGTAAGATTTAATAGCTATCCATCAAGTTAAACTCGAGTTACGGTGCGAAAACTGTGAAATCGGGGCAAAATCGACACTTTTTTGACTGGTGTGACCTTGGGATTCGACAGATGACCTTGAAAATCAATAGGGAACCCCTGCTCTATACCAAGAAGCTCGTTCTAAGATTTCATAGCCATTCATTGAAATAAACTTACGGTGTTACGGTGCGAAAACCGTCAAATCGGGCAAAATTGACAGTTTTTTTACCTGTGTGACCTTGGGATTTGACGGATAACCTTGAAAAACAATAGGGTACACCTCCTCTATGCCAAGAAGCTATTTGTAAAATTTCATAGCGATCCATGAATTCTAACTGGAGTTACAACGCGAAAACTCGCAAACAAGGTCGTGACCTCTGTGAACTTGACCTTTGACCTTGTGCATGGACATCACTTTGGTGAAGGTCAATAAATCCTGAAAATTTCACGATGATACGACGACAGGAACATGGTGAAAAAGGTGTCACAAACGGACGGACAGACGGACGGACAGACAGAAAGCGTTTATAGAGCTGCTTGGTCGCAGCTAAAAACTACTTCTCCCCAAAAGCTCATAAAATAGGTATAATAAATTATCTGATTAATTAATTATGAACAAAATTTAAACCTTACCTACATACCATCTTCAGCAGCATTTATGACATGTCATCATACTTCAAGATGGAATTTTGAGAAATTTCAGTTCATTGCCATCCATGCAATCTCATATTGAAGCCTTCCTCTTTGATGCAAAGCTATACGTCTTAATTATTGATGGCCACGCAGCTTATTAGTAGCCTATTTGCTCAGTAAATTATTTCAATTAAATATCCGATTCTTGATCAGAAACAAGTTGAGAGTTAACCTGCGTTATGGTAATGTCATTGATTGTGGACAGAGTTTTGTTTTCACATAATGTAACTTAACTTGCGGATCTGATTCAGCAAAACAATTTTTAAAACATTTCCTTAGGCCTATCAAGCCAATTGGACACTAAGGCAGAAAAATAAAAAATACCGTTTTGTGAGCTACAAAAATACAGATGCTTCGAAAGACGTTGACGTTTTCTGTCACCACTAATGGGGATAGGAAAACGCTTGATTATTATTGCTATGAACAATAAAACAAGCTGAGGGGAAATGGACAGTAATTCTTTGGATTGATCCTTTCAATTGAACAAATTAACACTTAGTTGCTAATTAAAAAATGTAAATGGCAACAGGTTTGGAGAGATAATAGAGAGATTCTTTGCAAAGAGGAACGGTCTTTCTGTATTCTCCCATCTTGTGAAACATTATAGGAGAAGATTAGGTGCTGTTTTGTTGGCAAAAGGGGGTTGTACAAAGTATTAACATCAGGGGTGCTAATCATTGTGGCACACATGAATTATTTCTTAATGTGGGATTTTTTTCTCACTGAATAAATGCGCTTGAATTAAAGGTTGGATTTTCCTCTTTTTTTCATCGTGGTCCAATATTATTTCGAAAAAAACTGAATTTATAAGAAGCTAAAGAACACATCTTAACCAGGGGTGCCAATAATTACGGAGGGCAGTGTAGGTAAGTATTAAAAATGGAAAACACATTTGAAATAACATAAAAAGCTTAGAATTTTTCAGCAAATTTAACAAAAATAAATCTTGTGATTGTGGTTTTGGTGGTGGGGCTAAACTGTTTTGGTTTGTGAGGAGTGCGTGTTGTTTGGACTTTTCGTTGCAGCTCTCGTCCCGGGACGATATCGAATTCCTGGGCCATCGAATTATTTACCCAGCTGGTTGATTAAACTGGGGCGGAGCTTTCCGAGAATCTATATAAGTAGGAAGTCTGGCACGCCTCCTTCACTGGAGTGTCTGTGTTTAGCTTTGCACTATAGCCAAAGATATCTGTACTCAGGCTTTGTATGACTTTCTATCTTCTAATTGTTGGAGTTTCTTCTTCTTTCTATCTCGCTTTGCATGGTTTAGACTATCATACGTCCTTTGGAAGCGTGAGTACTTTCGTTTGGTATATATTATTCTGTGTTTGTACTGTGTTCGTGCAACTCTCTTTCTCTCTGTTTGCGCTTGGCCTCCGTATACTACCGGCCATTAGGCACTCTACAGACTTCACTTTTACATCAAATATGTGTTCCATATTTCAAATATGCTGAGAAGAATCAATGCTACAAAGTATAACATAACAAATGCACTATACAAATGTCGTACGATGGTTTCTAATCTTTTTGTAACAAAATAGACACCCCTGGCCTGGAATCCATACATTTCAAGTGCTGGTCGCTCCCAACAATCATTGACTGATATTAGTCTGGCCTCAGTTGTATTAGCCCTTACGTCACTAATGAAGTGAATATATGAATATTGATGTTTTCTGCTCTTGGCCGATGACCTTTTGGCTGGTGACCTTTTGGCAAGAACCACCAATTGCGCGCCACCATTTGCAGAATGAATGCTGACCAGGTTATCCGTCGCATCTTGGTGTCAGACGTGGTAGGTAAGCAGGCGAGCATTCAAACACTGGGATAAACAAGTATCTATGTTATATCTGCATGTTGCGTGTATATCTCCTTCTACTTCGCTACATCAGGCATTTTACAACACAACTAATGGCTGTACTCAGCATAGCGAATATGAGTTAGCTGGTCAGCTGCAGCATTCGTGAATGTTATTTGACATGAGCTTAAAAACTATATTGTGGCTTGCTTGGTTTCACTCTTGAAGTGGTTGTTACATTTTGAACAAAATAATGTTTAGCCATATTTGCATTTTGTTTATTTCAGTGGGATTCCCTGGTATAATAAAGGCTAAACTAAATAATACTCAAATTACATAACGTATATCACTGTAATTGACATTAGCTATAGCTCGAAGGGCATGATTGCATCAGCTAGATTAAAGTGATACTCCACCCAAAAACTATAATTTGGATATCAATTATAATTGATATAATCCATAGTATCTATAATTTGGATACTAACCTTTTAGATGTCTTGAACGGACAAAGTTGTTCTTCACCTGGCACAACTTTATGGCCACTGGAGAGTTTTGAAAAATTATCCAAATTCTTTTTTTGCTGGAAGCAAATGAAGTCACCCAGTAGCAATGGGAAAACTCCACAAACCGTCAGTGGACAAACTTTCAAACCATCGTCCAACGCATCATCAAGTATAATCCAAGTCTTCTTTGTCCACTCGTATCCTCAGAACTCAAGAATTACAGTTATTTTTACGCTAAAAATAATAAAATACCACAGTTATGCTTCAAGCAAGCTTGTGCATTCAATGGAAGTCCCGCCTCCTGGCTCATTCAATGTCCAGAGACTCAGCTGCCACTGCCTCGCGTCACCAGGCTCTTCATACGGGGGCAAAGAGCCTGGTTTCCATTCACTCTGAATTTTGTCTCGATTCTGGTTCTGTTCTGTTTGTTGGTGATATATTTTTATTCTTTATTTTGTTATAAATCTGTTCTCATATCAATACTTTTACTTTTTGCTGGCTGCGGACATGGAGTATTTTGCATTTCGCGTCCGACAGTCTTGATCTCTATGCGATATTTAATTCACTATGTCAATGGTCATGGAATTGATTTGCTCACTACCTACGAGCACTATTTTATCTCTGGTGTGGAAATAAAGCGTGAATCTGTTCGATTCATCTGACTAATTTTCAAAAGAGAGACCGAATAAAGACTGTGTCTATCTTCAACGGAAGAGAACAGACAAATAAAAAGACCAAGAAAAGTCGATTGTTATCAACTTGCATTTTGTGAAGGTCGAACACAAACATGGCCAAGTTTGTAGCTACATCAAATAATTGCTGGAATACGCGCAAAATTAGAACTTTTATGACTTTCGGACATAGAGTATTTTAGGATCTCTGTCCAACAGCTGCTAAATTCGTCATAAATGCACAAAGTCCCGCGCCAATGTTACTTACAATGTCACTTTATTCAGCAGAGCTAGAACAGAAACACTGATTGAAATTCTCAGTACTCATCTTGAAGAACTGAGCCGTCTTATCAAAACATTCACGTTTAATATCTAAAAGATTCAGAAGATTTGAAGAAATTTAAAACAGTGATCGACTGTCGGGCACGAAGTTATATTGAAACCATCTGACTGTTGGACACAGAGTTATATTAAAACGCTGTCTGACTTTCGGACACGTAGACACTGCGTATCTGATATCAATCCAGTCCAAGATCATAGCGGTGAAATATGTTATATTTCCCTTTAAAAACAATTAAACATCGATGGCAATAACAGTATCACTGAACAAATAAACACAAGCATTATTTCAGTTTGAAAGTTTAATTCGTAGTTTGCCACAGTCCATGCTGTATTTCTGTATTGCCAGATGTAACGTGACCGCTGCTGAGAGAGACACAGGTCTCGAACAAAGTTCACTTTCTCCTGATCTGTTGGTCTTAAAAATGCCACTGCTGCAACAGAATATTTGGAAGATATGTGGCCTGTGAAAAATAGGTCCAGTATTTTATTCTGTGACAACGGGACAAAATAATCGGTGATAATCCATGCTCACGTTCACTTCTGCCCATTGGGATAAATTCATTCAGGACATGCCGCAAGTCTGTCTAAAGGGGCGGGGCACCCTTGCCACTGTGAGCCAATCACAGATCTCGCATGGATTTTGTGCGAATATTTGAAAGTCAAACGCTGGTCTACCGACTGAGGCCAAAAATATCAGGAAGTGACCGTTGGGAGCGACCAAAGCTTGATATGAATGGATTCCAGGCTAAGACACCCCAGGCACAGAAAAAAAATGGAACTGTTCTTACAGTAAATGCTCAGAAAACAACAGTATGCAGATGTATTAGGCTATTTAAAATATTAGAATTTCTGGAGGCAGAGCTCCTCAAATGTCCTTACCTTCAGGGGTAAGTCCTGTGGCAGTTGCTGCAGCATCATTAGTATCCCCATTGTCAGATCTGGCCAATAGGTCTGTGAATGAGAGCTGTAAGTTTCTATTTCAAAAGCCTTTCTGTGCACTTAAAAGAGTCCGTAACAAGCAGCACAGAATGACAAGAAAGAGGTGACATAATTAAACCGAGCAAAACGGGGATAAAATCTCACATCGGAAAATCGGTCTCGTAGCTGAAGGATTAAAAAAATGGGTCAGGCATACTTGAGTTCAACAAGTTTTCATTATTTACAATTATTTCCTTGGTTAATCTATAATTGCCCACCGCAACTCTGGAAAGCCCGCTTGAGTACAAGAGGGATTGATAGTGGTTTACAGGCCTACACACTAGTTTGATGTCGATCTTTTAAATTTACAAATTAAAATTTGAGTTGGCAAAAAAGGAGGAGCTACAAAAACAAAGAATAAATATTTAGCTACCTTATATCTACATGTGCTCACCTTTCACTGTAAAATTAACCCCAGCCTAAGTGGTGCAGGTAAATAGTGAGAAAAGAATAGCCATTTGTTTATCTGGCAGGGTACTTCATTTGGTTAATGAGATATTACTGGCACCTGGTTCCAGTAACAGGGTCAATCTCTGTATCCAGATCCAATGACCATTTCTGATCTTAATCATTTATAAAGCCTAGTGTACTCAGAATCAGACATTTTGCTTCACTTCTAAAAGCTTGTGAATAAAAGCTAAAGAATATATTTTCCTCATATCTAAACGGATTAGCTGGGGGAAGAATAGAACCGGTGATTTTAAGCAAGTTTTTTAAAATGTTTCTTATTCATAACCAAGTTCCTTGACTCCACTGTTTTCAATCTGCCCTTTGTGACCATTGCTTCAGCAAGAAAATTTTCAATTTAGAATATTATAATAATTAATTATAATTTAAAATATAATTATATTTATACCATGGTCTGGGTGAATACTCTTTTCTGATTGGCTGGAAGGTATGCGTTAAATCCGCGGAACCGTACAGGTAGTTCAGCTAAGGTAGTTTCACTGGTCGAAATTCATCCACTAGTCAACCTGTAACCATAGCAATGTTAGAGCACTGGCATTTGGCTTGGAAGAACAAAAACCTACTCATTTATCTATAGTGAATTTGGCGGCATCAGATAAGTTACGTCCTGCGGGGTGGTAAACAATAGGTACTCCAGCGATAATGACCGTTAATATCAAAGCATGGAAGTAATCACGCTTTGTTCATTAAACGATAGTAATTATGTATGGTTACAAAGGAAGCTAACATGTCCACTTCATGTATTAGCAACTGTTGACCGTTCACTGGCTACATACTATGACAAAAGAAAAAGCTGCTGGCTCTATTGAAACCATCATATGTTCATTGTAATTGCGGGTAGGAGGTCAGCTATAGTCCCCATAATTGCGCATAATGTTGCGTTATGCATAATCTCCGATCAGCTGGAAACCCTCACCAAATCATTAGCTGGTAATAGGATGTTAGCGTGCGCAAAAAAAAACTTTCTCCATGAAGGTTAGCTGAACTAAGCTGGTTCAGTTTAGCTTGGCCCATAGTATTGGCTCTGAGAAGGAGGGCGGCTGTTTAATGATTACCAGATTGTTTTTTTAAGTGGAAAACTTTCAGCAAAATTTTCTGAATGCTTTGAGTTGGTATTTCTGGTGAATGACCATGGTATAAGCGGGACAGTCACCTCGTAGGTGTGCATCACACGGTTTTAAGGCACTTCGCGGAGGCAACCACCCTCCGCTTTGCGTCGCGTGGTTATTCACCTCCGCGTTGTGCCTTAAAACCGTGTGATGCACACCTACGAGTTGATTATCCCTTACATAAGCAAAAATTGAAAGGATGAAGAGAGGCGTAAAAGCTTGGGTCGCAGTGACTTGCTTTCCCATCAGTATGGAAGTATATCAATACCTTCAGCTTCCTCAGGCACTGCCTCCAGTTTTGTCAGACCATCTCCAACCATGACTGGGGATGCTTTGGACTCAGACCTACAGGAGCCCAATAAAGTCACACATGTTAGTACAGATCTACCGGTGGTGGCTCATGAACTGGCAACTGGGGAGGCTCAAAACAATCCTTTAAAATTAATGATTGGTCACAATCTGTTTTCAATCATTAATTACAATTATCATTACAGAAACTCCAAGAACTCTTAACATTATCAGATGTGGCCAGTTTTCATTTATAAAACATACCGATTTACGATTCCGGACTTCTCGTGCTTTTCTTTACTCAGTGGTTGGGAGCAATGCATGTGTTTCGCAATCGTTTGAATGCAATGAAATTAGCTCATTTGAAAAATCTATACAATTATATTGCTTCCAACCCCTCCATGCACAAGGACTTAAATTCTGCTAAAGAATCTCTTACATATCCAACACGTTGATTGAATAATTGCTGACTACAGCAGAGGAATGTAAATATGCCACTTAAACTCACACCGAATGAGTGAGAGTTGATAGGTTGACAAATGAAAACTGGCCACACCGATATTGTTGAGAGTTTTTGGAGTTTCTGTAATGGTAATTTAAATGAATGATTGAAAACAGGTTGTGGACCAATCATTCATTTAAGGGATTGTTTTGAGCCTCCCCAGTAGCCAGTTCACTAGCCGCCACTGAGATCTACCCATTTGGCTTCAGTCACACTATGACCATAATCTTATTTCAGACCAATAGTGTCTGGCTTATTCTTTCGATTCTGTCTGTTCCCTACCCAGCAGAACAACCAGTCTGTTTCATTACAAATGTTTGCACATGTACTCAGGCCAGGCATTAATACTCTCTGGAACTGGTAGGCTTTAAAATGATGATTGATTTCCTGCCACGTGAGCGAGACATGAGGCAGGGGAGCTCTTTCAGGGTTGCAAATTGCCCTTTGAAATGATCCAACTCAAATGGAAGATGGGCTGAAAAGTCCAGATTGCACTCATTTCATTCTCAGATGCAATAATCATCACACCACAGCAAGGGTTCAATGCCGCCGCTTACCGCGACTGCTGAGCCTCCAGCAATCGAAGCCTTTGCTCCTTCTCCATCCTTTCTTGCACCGCCGCATTCACCTCATCTTTGTGCTCTTCGTAAAGTCGCTGCAGAACGATGTTGCCTGTGAAAATATTAAATGAAATTTAGCAAAAAATCGACATATATATTTGAACAAGATGAACATTTCATGTTAAACTTAATTGTACAAATCCATAAAGTACAGTTGGGCAGGTGTATCCCCCCATCCATTATTTAGACCACTTCCTTCTTATCAGCCTTGCAGGGAGAACTGGAACCGATCCCAACATACCAAGGACAGCAAGGGCACCATGGCAGGAACAAACTCTAGACACAGCTCATCTATCCAGTGCAGGGTTCGCATACCATTCACTAACACACTCATACTTACTGGACAATTTATAGAGTCTTCAATTATCCCAGTAAACACAGGGGTTTTTTTTTTGGGTTGTGGGAGGATACCGGAGAACTTGGAAACCCTCACGGAGAACACAAACTCGACACAGAAAGCTTTAGTTCAATCCCATTCGTTTGCTGTGGGGCAGCAGCAGTACCCACTGCGCCACAACGATCATAACGCCGGAGTACCCTTAGATATATTATTTGTGTCTGGCAATCCAAGAGCACCTACCATCAGTATCACTGTCCCTCATGCAGAACACAGTGTTTGGCATGACCTCTGAATCCTGAATAGAGGATAGTTGGGACCAGTCCTTTGGAAAGCCATCTAATACCCAGCCTTTTCTGGCCTTATCTTCCTCGGAAGCAGCAGATTCAATCTGTAATAAATCAGATAAATACACCAAAACTGCAGGCTCCATAGTCTGAGACAAACAGTATTTATGAGAGAGATATGGAAAGCAAATTTTCGCGCATTTCAAATGTTCAGCATCTAAAGCTCCTTTTGTTAAACATTATTTGGCCTGCCTGAATTCAGTTTTTAAGGCACTCAGACCCAATGACTTCTGTTATAATGCATAAAATAGTCTTGAATGAATTTTAGTGCTCTAACTGGAGATCTTATTTTTTCAGATGCTGTTTCGCTCTCATAGAACATTTCATATACACACTGTATAAAAAAACAGGGTATACATCAGTGGCTTAACAACTCAATAAATAATAATAAATGAAGTAAATATTTAATACATCAAAAAATTAATAATAATAAAAATAAGTAATTATAATTTTCAAGAGTGAATTGAAAGTAATAGAGCTCTAGAACACTGAATTTTGAAAAAAATATTCCTTCAAACTTTCACATAAAAGGGTAAAAGAACATGCAGTCAAACACTGAAGCATAAATATCTGCCAGTATGGCACCACCAAGGAAGTGAGTAACTGTTACAACTCAAGCTCACTTCCATTACTTTAAAACCACCCTGCTGCCAACTTCCATGCCAGAGATAAAAACTGTACCTCCTGGATCCGTTTCTCCAACAGTTGGAGGCACAGGTTGGGTGGAGGCAGGACAGGGTTCTTCTCTGCCTCCGTCAGGGCTTCCGTCACCATAGCCTGCACCTGAGGATGCTGCCATGTCACTTCCTCTTCCACTTCGTTCACCTCTTTTATTTCTAAATATGAGAGCATAGCCTTCTGAATCTAAAGTATGACCCTCAGGCCCATTTCAAAACCCTCCAAAACTCAAATGGAGAAAGAGCCACAGACTGTGTACCGAACAAAGACTGAAACCCAGGTTTGCAAAGTATAAGTCTTCCCCCATAGTTGGTTCCAATCATTAGGATTATCTTATGAGTGCAGTTAAAAGAGTTGGTAGGCGTTATCGGTCAAGTCGGTTAACAACACACAACAGGAGTTGAACATTGTGAGTCTTAGTTTTTCGTTGTCAGTGTCTTAACAGGCTACTTATTTCATCGATGATTAGTATGCTTTCCAAGTGAAATTCAAATGCAACAGAAGGAATTTTAAAAACAGCAGAACGAAAGGAATTAGTGGTCCCCTGTAACTAAACACAGCAGCGAAAGAAGCCAATTAAACAATTTTAGCCAACTGTGCCTGGCACTGTCACATGCTGAATGTTTGCTGATTAGTGTTTCCCCATAGTCCAGCTGTCTGTGTCAGTCTTGGTTTTGTTTCATTGTTTTTTACTATTCATTTATTGTCTGGTGGCTTCGGCCCTCCCTTTGTGCTTCTACCCCATGCTTTCAAACAGCTGTGTGCACGGTGCACTGCGATACCAATACAGAGTCGAGGTGGTATTCATGGATTGAGTTCCACAATACTGTAACAGCTGTGGCTGAAAGACAACCTTGGAAATGCTTTTGACTCACACAGCACTCACCTTCTTTCTCTTCAATTTGGGGCAATGCAGCTGGATCTGTGGGATGCATTCAATTGTAATTTCACACAGTCAAACACACAACCTTAATTTAAAGAAGGAGATCTGCCAAAAAAGGATCAATGAAAAGAACAGATGAGACCTGTTCCCTGTCATGATTCTTCTGAGTTATGAAGCTAATCCTTGAAATTCTTCAAACACTCGATATAAAGTAAAGATGGTAAAATGAGCATTCCCATGAGTCTATACAACTAGCGAAAGGGCGCTAAATGAATTTCAAGAATGTAACAGCAGCCAATATAATTTTTTTCAAAGTGGATGCACACATAATACGCATGGAAGAAAATATACCTGAATCTTCTGCCATTCCTTGTCCTCTCTGGTCTGATTCACTGTTGCCAGACTTGCCTTTTTCATCCAAGTCCAACATTTCACTCTCCGCGTCACCAGACTTAACTTTTTCATCCAAGTTCAGTGTATCACTGTCTGTGTCGCCAGACATAACTTTTTCATCCAAGTTCAGTGTATCACTGTCTGTGTCGCCAGACATAACTTTTTCATCCAAGTTCAGTGTATCACCTTCTGTGTCGCCAGACATAACTTTTTCATCCAAGTTCAGTGTACCACCTTCTGTGTCGCCAGACATAACTTTTTCATCCAAGTTCAGTGCATCACCTTCCGTGTCTCCAAACTTGCCTTTTTCATCAAAATTCAAGGTATCGCTCACTGCAAAATAAAAGCATTCCATTCAATGGCATATTGTTGCAGTCTTGAGGGCATTTCACAGCTCGTCAACACCAACACATGAGTCTGTAACTCTTTCTCTGGGGAGACACAGGGGGTTTCTGGTTGTTCTCTCAGCACTTAACTAACTAGAAAATTTGGTTGCCTGTGACTGTTCATTCATTTGGTTCTCGGAAGACACACTGAAGGTAATGACCCTCTTTTCCAGTGGTTTCGAGATTGCAAAGAAAGAAAATAAAAAAACAAGAGGAAATGACTGAAAAAATAAATAGATTAATGACTAAATAGGCAAAGAAGATAATTCTAAATAAAAATCACACAAATCCATCCTCGTTAGGGCAGTATTTAAAACGGGTGTAATTAAGCTTAAGCAGAGTGGATATCTTTGATTAAAATTGTCCCAAGGTAAAAAGGGAATCAGATATCAGCAAACCATTTTTCATGTATACAGAGCGCAAAACTTAAACGCAGTCTTTCCAAGGTGCGCGGAGACACGTGGGAACTCAAGTATAAGACAATCCTGTGAGCATGTGAGTTAGGCTCCAATGTACAACCCCTATTCCGAAATACACTGAGCAAAAACCTAAATGCACAAAGTGATTTTTTTTCAAATAATTTTTTATCAATCAGGAAATATTTCAGCAAAACAAATATTATTTTGTTCTTGCCTCAATATTCAAGCAACAGAAACATGACTTACAATTTACTGTGCAAAATTCATGAGTTATTACAGTCTGAACCCAACAGGGGTCAGCAGGCAGACTTCACAGCACTCAATAACGAGTGTATCCATCATCGGCATCACGTAAAGCGGTACACCTCGGGCGCATGGAGTTCACAAGGTTGTCAATAGTGACCTGTGGAATGCTGTTCCATTCCTCCAGCAGTGCGACTCGGTGCTGGCATCAGCGTAACGGTCGCCCACACGTTGCCATACGCGTTGTCTGCCATCAGCGCGGTAAAGTTTGAATCATGATTAATCACTGAATAACACTGTCCACTGTGCAAGCCTCCAGCAAAGGTTATGGTTGGCCCAGTCGAGTCTGTACCAATGACGGACGGTGGTCTTGTCAGCTGTCCTGGTGGCTGGTCAGAGCCGATCACGGAGGCGCTGGAGCCGCAAGTGCCGATCCTGTGTGGGCATGGTCACACATGGTTGTGGGGCATATGGACGATTCACAGTGCTGCCTGTCTCTCTGAATCGACTTCTCAACCGGCTGATGGTGGAATGATGCACATTCAAGTGTGTTGACACCGCTGTCACAGATACCCCAGCATTCCAATGGCACGCTCCTTCATGACTTTTGACATCTGAGGCATTGTGACTTGTGACAAAAGAGCACATTTTGGGGTGGCCTTTTATTGACCCTGGTGCAAGAAGTATCCGTGTATCGGTCACGCTAACTGACCAACTCAATGTTGTGCTCCATGCAGCTCAGGGGTGGAATAACTCAATGAGTGATTAATGTGGTCAATGAGAAGCGGGTCACCAGAATTGAGCAAAACAAATCATTCAGTACACCAATAAACACTAATTGTGGGCATATTTCATCATAGGTCAATTTAACTCAGCATTTTTGGTTTGTGCCTTAATATTTTTGTTCAGCGTAGTAAGGACGAAGTGTAAATTGTGAATAAAATCAAAACGCAATAACTTTCAAATCACACCAGCCAGTAATTTATTCACAATAGAACAGAGATAACATAGCAAATGTTGAAACTGACAAATTTTACAATTTTATCCACAAAATGAGCTCATTTCAAATTTATGGCTGCTACAGGTCCCAAAAAAGTTGGGGCACTGGCCTATTTACCATGGTGTAGCATCCCCTCTTCTTTTTAACACAGAGTGGAAGCGTCTGGGCATTGAGGATGCAAGTGTCTTGAGTTTAGCCATTGGAATTTCATCCCACTCTTGTTTAATACAGGCTTCCAGCTGCTGGAGAGTTTTGGGTCTCCTTTGACAGACTTTTCATTTTATGTACCTCTCAGCATACAGCACGCAAGTGTCCCACACCATATGCACTAATGCATCCCCATACCATCAGAGATGCTGCCTTTTGAACTGAACGCTGATAACAGGAGGGGTGGTCTTTCTCCTCTTTAGCCCGGAGGACACAACGCCCATGATTTCCAAGAAGAATGTCAAATTTGGACTCGTCTGGTCACAGGACACTTTGCTACAGTCTATTTTAAATGAGTCTTGGCCCACAGAATGTGGCGGCGCTTCTGGATCATGCTCAACAATGGCTTCCTTTTGGCTTAATAGAGTTTTAGGTGGCATCTGTGGATGGCACAGCGGACTGTATCTACAGACAGTGGTTTCTTGAAGTATTCCTGGGCCCATTTAGTAATGTCAATGACAGAATCCTACTGATGATTGATGCAGTGGCATCTGAGGGCCTGAAGATTAAGGACATCCAGTAAAGGTCTTCAGCCTCGTCTCTTACGCACAGAGATTTTTCCAGTTGCTCTGAATCTTTCGATGATGTTCTGCACTGTCAATGATGTCACCTTCAAAGCCTTTGCAATTTGACGTTGAGGAACATTGTTTTTAAAGTATTCCACAATTTTTTTACGCAAGCCTTTACATGTTGGAGAGCCTTCTGAGAGACTTCTGAGAGACTCAGCCTCTCTAAGACATCCCATTAATAGCCAATCATGTTACACACCTGATGCCAGTGAACTTGCTAAATGTTCTTTCAGCTGATTCTCTTATATACTAATTGCCTTTTCAGAACTTTTTTGCCTGTGTCCCAACTTTTCTGAGACCTGTTGCAGCCAGAAAATTTGAACTTATCTCATTTTGTGGATAAAAATAAAAAATCTCTCAGTTTCAACATTTAAAATGACATCTATGGTCTATTGCAGGGGTTCCCAAACTCGGTCCTGGGGTCTCCCTGTATATGCTGGTTTTTGCTCCACCCTGGCTTGCAATCTTAGGATTTTAAAAAGCTGTAAATTTGTTTTAATTAGGGGCATTTTTGTTCAGAGCAGCAATTTATCCTCTCTTGACAAACAGTATTTTGACAGATATGCATACAAAGTGAGGAATAAATTCCACATCCACACTGCAATATATGAGTAACATCTGCATAAGAGGGAAAAAATGCACCCAATCAAAGGAAAAAAAATGGGTTCCTAACTGGTGAAACTGTGGGCACAAGGTTGCAAAAATGGACAATTTACTAAAGAAGCAAATGACTGAGTCAAACCTGTTTTATGTTATGTTTTTGTGATTGAGTGCAAGCAAATTATTTTGAAAGAATTTTAATCACCTGTCTTCAACAACCTGATTTGGAGGTTATTGATTTTCTCAGCACCTGAGGTGATCTGTTTAAAAATGTTATTACCTGAAATTGCTTGCCACACAGAAAAAAAAAAACTATATATGGGGGGGGGGCTTTTATTCGGTTTTTTTTCTTCATGGCACAAATGGATATTTCTACTAAAATCTGGCTTAAAACAGAAAATAACATATTTAAACACAAAATGCCTCCATTTTGGACAAATTAACAGGTTGTTAAAGTCCAATGATGGCAATTATGGTTGGGACAAAAACCAGCATACACAGGGAGGCCCCAGGACGTGGTCTGGGAACCCCTGTTCTATTGTAAATAACATATTGGCTCATGTGATCTGAAAGTCATTGCGTTATGATTTTATTCACAATTTACACTTCGTCCCAACTATTTTGGAATTGGGGTTGTAAATGTGAGCCTAAGTGAAATGGAAATCACTCAATAAGGACTTAAATGACGTAAATAAACAGATACCAATCTGCTGATCTCTCCAGATACGAAGGGAGGGCCAACAAACTTAGTTACACAGGATGCATTGATGGGTACGGCAACAATCACCAGTCACAAATCTGAGTGATAAACTGCATGTGTCTAACGGTTAAAGCGTGGTGACAGATTAATTTTGATATAATATGTCCCAATTTTTCACAACTGAAAGGAAAAGCACGTCAATCAGTCTTTTCCTAGTGGAAATCGGGATCTGTTTAGATGAAAGAATCCAAGCTTCATCTGCAATTTCTTAATTAAAATATCAATCTGTATTGTAAAAGACAATTTGTCATTGAACCAAGTACAAAATTTATAGTGGGTAACTCGTTCATTACAAGTGCGATTTCAGGTGCAGACCTGAAGATCATTTTAATTATTGTCTCTTGCTTCAGAAAACAACACATATTTGGTCTTGCGAGCATTCAACACCAATTGAAGATTTAACAGTGATTTTTGGAAGGCATCAAAGGTATGTTGCAGCTGAAGAATGAAATTCGCAGGATGTGATAGACAATAAAAGATGGTGGTATCTGCAGATACATGAATGTTACGGGCACCCAAGGATTTCACAGCATCAACTATGTACATGGTGAACAATGTGGGGCCAGAAATACAGCCTTGGTGAACATCTTTTAAAATATGAAGGAACTCCGATTGTACATTTACATTTATAATAGGGCAATCACAACTGAAATCCACGGTCTTCGTTTTCATCCAAACTACACTGCTCAGAAAAGAATTAGAGACCGCACATCAACATGTGGGTCCTACAGCACGATTATAGGTACCCCATACAAAATCGCCATGTTAATATATTATTTTGGTCATTATTAATGCTTATAATTTGCCAATCTCAACCAAAATCGATGGATGGCATGATCTCCCGATCACAAATGTTTCCACAGAATATAAAATCACTCCATCCACACTGAACTGCCCGGTGATTAAAAGCTACAAACTAAAATCAATAAGCTCATATAAAGAATTGCAAATCATTGATATTCATAATTACCAGATCTTAACGCAAATCAAAGGGTAACGTGACCTTACCATCACCAAAAATTCCAACAAATATGAGAACAATCTGATTAAATTTGAAGCCTGTAGAGCGATTACAAGAATCATGTGCGTATGCGGAGGCAGCGGACGCGGACCGAAGTGTGACCTAGAGCATCCCTGGGTACTTTTGTGTGGGGAATACAATTAATCAAAGTTCTAGATTCAACAAGAAACACCCCACATCAATTTTCCGGGGACTGAATAGTTTCCTGGCTTTACTCCTAACACAAGTTTCAAGATACCATCACAAGAAGATAATGAGTGGAGGTCTCAGCACTGTATTGTAAGACCTCAATGTAAGAGCAATGTATGGCCAGGTACTGTCAGAAGGAATGAGTCAGGCTGGAAGACTGGCAAGGACTGAGCAGGTCATAGAAAAATGGAGAGATCATTCACCAATGGGAGCTAGGATGGAATATAGAGTGAAAAGAAAACTGAGAGAAAGCTAGTTGGCAGCTAGGAAGGCCACACACCGAGGGCACCTGCCAAATGGAGAGTTCACTTCAGAAAAATTGCGGCTCCGTAGGTTACCTTCATTGCGTGATGAGTGAAGCTTCAGTTTGACTGCTTCAATTGCAGCTGCTGTGGCCTCCTCCTTGACCTTCTCCAGCATGGCCTTTTGGGTCTCAGCCATCACAGGCTTCATCATGGCCTCCACGTCCAGCACCTCAGAACCATAGTGATGTGCAATTAAACTGCAGAGCGTCGTCTTCCCCGCCAATGGAGGCCCCACCACTGCCACTCTGCAGGGAGGGCGGGGCATGGGTGGCAGGAGGTAAGGGCGGGGATTCAACATAAACTTCTGCAAGTTCTCTTGGGATGAAAGGATGTACATCTTGTCCAGGAACCTGTAAGTGAAGGAAAGTGTTCCTCGAATTTAGCCACCTATAAACTAGGACCTTGGAAAGACAGAGGTATATCCCAAGTCTCAAAACAATATGGCTTCCTTTTCTCAACTTGTTGCCCTTTCCTGTCTGGATACTCAAACACTCTTTTCATATAGAAGCAACAACCTGAGTAAGCCTTGGATGAATTTGGTATGAAAAGGTTGACTTGTTGTCCCATGAGTTAATCAAGGAACATCACTGATCACAACCAGAGATGCTTTTTAAAGGATGATAGGCATTTCGTGCAGTACGCAATAACTGTTAAAAAGAATAAAATACATAGGTATTTTTGTATATGAGGTTATAAACTCAAAGGTTGAGGTCATTACTCAAACCAACAATGGTAACCGACATTATTTGAGCCCATTCCCTGCAAAAAATGTGCTATAGGAATCCTATAGGACAGTTCATTAGAATTCTATAAAACTTTAGTACCTCAGGTCCTATAGAAAATTTTTATAGGACACAGTTCCATAGAAAAATCTCGAGGCCTTTTTTTTGGCATCTTCAATCCCCCCAAATTTAGAAGGCAACCACAACCAAAGCAACCATTTTATATTACATTTCCCAGCAACCCTTTCCCAACTTGCATCCTTGAAGCACAATGACCAGTTGTGTGCTACTCTGGCCAGGGCTCGAACCCAGACACTCCAGCTATACAATGTAGTGCTTTAACCAAGTGAGCCATTCAGAAGCTTGTACATCCATGGTAGGAATAAGTCTAAGCAGACCTCAAATTATATTGAAAGGAATAATTTGATTGAATTTTTAAAATTAAGGGAAAAGTTCAAAAGGTCAAACTTTCAACGTAATTCTGTCTTCGTAAGCAAAAGAGGAACATGAGTTTTCCTTAATAGCATAATAAAGTTGTAATGCCTTACATTTATATTTTTGAATTGCTGCCGAGGACAGAGGTCTTCTTATACCAGAACTGAAACTAGAATGGTTTTTACACGTAAAACCAGATGTCTCCCCCTTCCCCCATTTCACATTTTAGAGTTATGGTCCGGAAACGAGTCCCACCCTTCAATATGCCTAAGTCCAAATTGTTGCCACGGAAACAGAAAAAATAAAATTCAAAAACAGTTCAAACCCCCAAAAGGCACATCTAGATGTTATGGAGAGACACTATATCAAATTTGGTGAGAATCGGTCGAACAGTTTCAGAGTTATGCTCCGTAAACAAATGGGAACGCCGACGCAAACGCCAACGCCGACGGGAATTCAGGCAAAAACAATATGTCTCCCCCCCCAGGAAGGGGGAGACATAATACTGCTAAGTTTTGTGATCAGTCAATAAGTCAGAGAATCAATGAGTAGGTATGTGCCTGGTACCCCATGTGCTTAAGCACACCTTAAAGCTAAAAGGGACACAATTTCCTTGCTACTTCAGTATTGTGGATATCACTGCATATTGCACATTTTCATGCCATTAATCCAGTTTCTCACTTCTAGAACCCAGGTACACATAAGGTAAACTGATCCTTCGACAGAGCATTGCAAGGATTCCCATTTAGCTTTTGTTCTATTAGAAGGCCCTAAAGACCATCAAAGTCCTGTGGAACAGGTTTTCCAATTAGGGTGTTCTATAGGAAGGTCTTATAGAACAGCAATAATCTTATAGGACTTTCTTTTCCATAGAGGTGCTCCATAGGTTTCTAGCAAATTCCTATAGAACACATGGAAAATCCTATAGAACATGCTGTTCTACTAAAATGTTCTATAGAGGTCAATTGATGTTCTATTGAGTTCTATTGAAATCCATAGAGGTCCTATAGAACATTTTTTGCAGGGTTCTAAAGTCATCAAGATCGTCATTACAATTATTCTTGAAACTGAATTGAACATTTTTCCAAGTTCAGTGTTGCAGCCTGTCTGTGGATCTGTCTTGCAGAATTTGGCCAGACAGCGCAAAGAAATGGGAAGCCTCTCAAAGTGAGAATGCATTATTTGTTTTTTAATGCAAGGCCTGAAGTTCAAAACAATTTTAGATTTTTGGAGTACTCTAATCACCAATTGGACTCAAAGACTTCATCTAATGGGCTAATTTAAACAACTCAAAAATGGAGCCTGAGCCCTAGTAAAACAAGTGTTGTCACTAAACGTGGCCATGTCCTCTGCCAGGTCGACTGGGGTCGGTGTATCATGCCAATACACAAGCCAAAGATGAATGAAATCGGTCAAACCGTTCTTGAGATATCATGTTCACAACAAATGGGATGTGACAAACGGACGGACGGACGGACAGACAGACAGAGCTGAAAACTATGTGCCCCACTCCGTCGCTAACACGACGGTGGGGGACAAAAAAAAAGGTTTTTTTTATGGATCTACATGATTCATGTAGGCTTCAAAACAAAAATTGTGGAGACATCCAAAAAAAAAAATGTGTAAGCAGTTAAACTTGGCGCCCCAGTTACTGAGTGAACAGGAATAACCCAGTACCATCACATAGTGTGATGGGTCAAATGTGAGTCCAGAAAATATTTGGCATTAGTCTTCAAACCACCAATACAGCATGACTGCATTTAGCCATTGTATCAGGCATATTTCTTTCTCTCGTTTTTTTTCATGAAATATTCTACTGCTGTGTGAAACAAACTCCCTCAGGGAGCAGAGAGCATGTGA
This sequence comes from Gymnothorax reevesii, assembly GCA_029721435.1. NCBI lineage: Eukaryota > Metazoa > Chordata > Actinopteri > Anguilliformes > Muraenidae > Gymnothorax > Gymnothorax reevesii. The sequence goes on from CM056576.1 coordinate 46,845,022, forward strand.
CGTAACCCAACAGAAAACTGCTGCTTCCCCTGGACGATTTTCCCTTCTTTTAGTGCCACAGGACAGGCGCGACCCCAGCGGCTCCGCCTCCACCGGAACCCCGGAGCCAGCATCTTGCTTCCGGAGACCATCCGCAGAAGATCCTCCTGCAAGCAATTATTGAAATCAAAACCAAATTATTTCAGAACATAAAATAAGGACAAGATCAGGCCTTTCAGAATGAAGTTCAACATTTTTTTCCATTGAGGTGTACCTAATGTTTAGTTTAGTAAAGAACTAGATAGAACTAGATACAGTAGTATGGTCTTGAAAACTTTCGGAGTTCTGCCTCTACAAGAATTTTAATGAGTTGTTCATTTTTTTTTCATTACCCTTTCAATGAATATTGTCAAAAATAGCTATGCATGCTATGAAAACTTAAGGTTTAATATCTACACAATGCTATATGGGAAACCAGCAGAATAATAGGACATAAATTTACACAGATGTACCAATAACTTTCAAAATATGAGTCAGCTCTTGATTAGTTTAATTAATGATGCATGGTCATCATTAATTGAACCATTTATTTGATAATGTGGAGTTAAAAGGCAAGGCAATCGACAAGTTAAACAATTGGATCAGTAAATATATTAGATCTTGTGAAGCTACTTGTTTTGCAGCATCATAAACACAATATGGACATGGGGCTTTCATTTCCCATGGCAGGCATAGCATTTCTCTCATAATGTGAAGTTTAAGGATTTAAAAAAATCTGACTAATTAAGAATCATCAACAGCTTAACAGAATGCTGGGACAATAGTTGGTGTGGCAATGAAAAAAATAGGCGTGCAATGCATGGAATACCCCTCAGCCCGATGTCGAAGTTTTTGGAGACGCCCGCCCGCCCAACCGCACGAAGGATAGGAATACCCCGTCAGCCTTGAGGGCGGAGGGGTAACTAGCATAAACAGTGGTCCCCGAGGACAGAGTTTGAGAACCACTGCACTACAGGACCTGGAAAGTTATTCCTCAGAGTGACCACTCTGCCTTTGGCCAATTTACGTTTACCATCCATCATTCTGCTGACATAACATTACCTGAAAAATCACCCTCAGTATTTTCCTATTCGCTAGATCAAAAATGATAAAAACCGCAACCAAATGATCCCTAGGTCTCTTCATACCATAAATGAAGAGATTTTTAGATTTTCCCCGTATCTTTTATCTTTATGTCTGGAATTAGGTTGGTTGCCCTTCTTTGAATCTGGTGGTGGTTTGCATGGTTACGGAAGAGAACAGACATGAATTGTTGTGTACCAGGGTCTTGGGCCTTTGGCCAGGACAGTATTTTTGGGTTTTAACAGTTTCATGTGCCAAGTTTCATAGTTCATGTTCATTACTTATGTTACAGTTTTAACAGTTTCTGGTATCAGGATTTCATAGTTCATAGTTCATGTTTTTACTTTTCCTTGTCTTGTTTTGCCAGGTCTGCCTAACCACTCCTGTTGGGATTCTGTGATTCTGTTCTGCCTTCTGCCTTGTTTAAGTTCTGTGCCTGGCCCTGCCATGTTTATTGATTTATGTGCTTAGTGACCACTGCTCTCTTTTCTGACCATTCTTTAGATCATGTATTGTGTTTTGGTAATTTTAGATTTCTGTTTTATTATTTTTAATGTCTTGTATATTCATAGTCTTTGCCTTGTTTATTTTTGCCATGCCTTGCTTTGCACTCTACCCTGTCTTGTCTCATGTATGTCTTTGCTCACGGTCCCTAGTCTTGCGTGCCACTCATTCGGGTGATTTATTGGTTTCTAGGTTTCAACCTTCTTTCATTATCTCGTGTTCTTCCTTCCTCTCTCTTTTGCTATCTACTAACCCATACTAACAGTTGTTTTCGCTTAATTACTAACCCATATTAACATTGTATATTTTTACTAACTTACTAACATGCACTCGGGATTGAATAGCTGCACATACCAATTGACTAACGATCTCTCAGCAGTCGTCCAATTCTAGTCTCCGCCTCCTTGCCTATCCCTAATTATCTCTGCTGCAGTCTTCCACTTATACTTTATGCTTTCCTTTTCTTTAAGCTTTGCACTTTAGTACTCCTTGACCGGAGCTGTTGTTTGTACATAAGTTTGTCTTGTGAACCTTGTCTGCGTTTTGGCTTTTGCCTTATTCATGTAATTAGATAATTCCTAATGTGTCACTCCTGATGATTGTACCATTGATTGCACCTGTTTCTCCATGGTCATGTGTTCACCCAGATGTGTATTTAAGATGTCTGCTTAGTCACTTCCAGTGTCAGATTGTTCTTCCTGTGCCACGTTTGTTTTTGCCTTGATTCTTAGTGATTTATCTTTCTGACTGGACCGCCTGACTACCGAGCTTTGCCTATTCCCTGTATTGTACTGCATTCTTGTGTATCGACCTATTTTTGCCTGACTACGGATTTTTGTTTTTGGTGTCCTGGTTACGATTCTGGATTTCGCCCTTTGGATACTGATTTTGGACTGCGGACTTTGTACTGTAGCCAGCTCTGTTGGGGGGGTTACCCCCTTCAGAAATAAAGCCTCCTTTTTGCATTCATCTGGTTTTCGCTATTTGTTCATTTTGTAAATCTCAACAACTCCACCGCTTGTCTGCGTTACGCCCCATGTCTTCGTTTTTGCACTCTTCAGAGCTCTGGTTGGCTTTTGGTATTTCCCCCTTCTGTGCTGTGCTGGATTCAGGGCTGCCTACGCTTAATTGGCAATTAACTGTTTTTAAGTTACTAACAGTTACGGGGGGTGTAATTCTTAGACAGGCACATTACTAATTTAGGCAGGGAGTTTATTGTCATGATTTCTGCTTTGCTATTTCAAGTCTTGCAGTGCTTTTCTGTTCTAACATTCATGCTTCCTTCCAATCTGCATGCTTCATTGATACTTAAGCTGAGCACGCTCATTCTCTTAATGAGCAAGTCATGTCAACCAATCTCTGTCCATGTCTCATGATCTTGCCTTGCCTCTTGTTTCTTCTCTACGTGTTGCTCCTCATGTGTCCTGATTTATCTCCCTTTATCTGGAGGCGGAAGTTGGCTGGCAGACAGTCTCTCATGTTCACTGCATTTCATGTCCACGATCTCCTTGTGTGTAGTAGTATATATGTGTCTTTCCTTAGACAAGCAAAGTCTTGTTTATATTCTTCGTCAATTTATTTTTTTCTGTTCTTGGTTGTCTGCCTGGAGGTTCCAGTGATTTTGCTTTTGTCGTTTTGGATTTTTAGTTATCAGCTCTAAAGCTCTTAGTTGAATTTTTTGCAACCCTTTGGGCCAAGTTTTTTTGTTGGCCCGCGTGCCTGTTTTTCTTTATTTTAATAAACTGTTTCCCCCTCTCGCGTCTGGTGTCTCTGATCTTGTATCATGAATTAACAAAATAAGGACTGCCCAACCTTGTTTCTTGCAAATTAACATCCTGCATGGTTTTTATGCCAAATCTAGGCCTGTATATCAGATTCAGCTGAATACATGAGCAGCTCTAATGTGATATCCAGCTTTTGAATGAGATGTTCAGTGCAATATCTTAAGTTCTCTTGGTTTTTTTTTTTCTCTCCTCCTCTGTTCCCCTCAATAGTCTTCATTGTTCTTTTCTTGTGCATTGTGGTTACAAACCAGGCAGAAGGAACCACTTGAAGATCAATCACAAATGCCCAATGGGCGTATTTACTGTGAGCAATTGGGAAAAGAACTGAAGAGGGCTTGGGAAAACTCAAGGTGCGGAGCAGTCAGAGTCAAGCAATGAGCATGCAGCAGTAAAGATTATCATTTCTCTTTTCAATATGCTCAGCTCTGTAATAGAGTATTAGGTTTCTTTCAGACAAGTGGCAAAGAAAATCCAGCAAACACAGACTTTACAAGCAAATTAAATAGACAAGTTCAATTGTTTACATTTGGGAGGAAGGGGATAAGATAAGGGAGATATGCGGAAAATCCAGGACACACTGTGAGGGCCAGACCCCCACTGATGAGCTGGGAAAGGTGGCAAGGAGTGGGAGGGAGGACAGTAAGTAGAAACAGAAACAGCTCTTAGGCCAGAGACATGAAACACAGGGTAAAGTCTACAAGGCATGTGGGAGGAGAAGCCTGATAGCAGAGGATTATAGTGCTCTGAAGATGGTGAAAAGACTGATAAACCACTTCATTCCTCCATTCATGCTTCGATGGCAACTCCCTGAGCAGAATATCCCTGATCGCCAACTACCAGGAGCAAAGCTGTGGGGACTGCCACTTCTCTCTCTTCAACCTGAACGGGGGTCAGTAGCCCCAACAACATTCAAAGGATGACGTGCTTAAACCGGCCAAAAGCAAGGAGTTCAGCCAAGTCAGACCAGGGAAATAGAAGGGACCACCTGGCAGGGTTATCTTCCAACAAGCAGAAATGGGTTCTTCCCAGGTCCTGGTTGACCCTCTTCACTGAGCCGTTGATGTCAGATTAGAATCCCGAAGACAGGTGGGAGTTGGCACCCAGCAGGTTTCAGAAGGTCTCCCAGAAGTGGCAGGAAAATTGGGGGCCACAGTTGGAGAGCACTTCATGGGGTACCCCATATATGTGCACCACATGCTGAAGTCGGAACTCAGCAGTCTGCTTGGCCTTGCGCAGCTTCGCCAGAGGGACATAGCGAGTTGCCATCAAAAAACAGTCCACAATAGTGTAGACAACAGCGAACCCATCAAACGGAGGCAACCCAGTGACAAAATCCATGGCAATGCATGCCCACATCTGATGAAAGACCTCCAAGGGCTGTAAATGAGCACTGGTCACTGTACTCGGACTGGGCACACACAGGACAGGTAGCAACAAACTCCTCGGTATCCCGATAGATGGTGGGTCTCCAAAAACATTGACAGATGAATACCAGGGAACGGGAGGTGCTGGGATGGCATGCCAGCTGAGAAGAGTGGGTTCAGCATAGGACACTGCCTCTCACTCTTTCAGGTACAAATAGGTGACTTGGTGGGGTGTCATATGGTGGTGGCAGGACCAGAGAGCCTCTTTGACCTTGGGATAATGGAGTCAGCAGATTCATCAGGAAGGGGGGAGTGGAGACAAAATAAGGCATCAGGCTTATGGGTCTTGGAACCTGGGCAGTACCTCAGGATTAAATTGAATCTGGCCAAAAAGAGGGACCATTGGGTTTGTCTGGGGTTATGTCTCCTGGTTGAGGAGCGGTACTCAAAGTTGTGATGGTCTGTCCAGATGAGGAAGAAGATGCTGGCTGGCACCCTCCAGCCAATGCATCCACTCTTCAAATGGCAGTTTAACCGTTAACCCTCATCAGCACATGTCGTAAAACCGACGTTCCAGGCAACCTGGGGTCCATGCGGACCCCAACAGAAAAACACAGGAATATTGCAATAATATGTGATTAAACTAATTTTATTTTCATTTATGTTGAAGAAGACTTTCTTACATGATTCAGGTACTCTGAAATGACATCTAACTCTAGGAAAATATGCTTTCAGACACAAAAATTGAATGCAACATCATGAAAACTAAGGCTTGTATCAACAATTTCTGATAACCATGTCTTTAGCTATAGAAGCTTAACCTATAGAAGACTAATTATATGACATTGACATCTAGAAAGTGTCAAGGAAAATGTCATCACAGGATGTATTGAACCTGACTCGAAATTGTGAACCTTACTTTCACCTTAACCAATAGAAGCTAATGTAATACTGCAATTACTACCCTATAATGCTAAATAAAAATGTCCTTATAGCACACATGTACCACATATACATAGAGAGAGTCATTGTCACTATTTCCATCATCGTCATCACTGGACGATTCTAGGATCCGTTTTAGGGCTTCTGCAGCTGTGTATCTTGCCATTTTAATTTACTTATGCAGTTCTTTCACTCTAACCTGTAAATATAGGTGAGGAATCACATTGGTATATTCCAAAGAAGAAATACTTAGAGGAAACATCATACAAAGCTTCAAAACACGTTTGTTAATGGTTAAGTATCAAATGATTTTGGGGTCCGCATGGATCCCAGAAGGAGAATTTCATTTTCAAAAATTTTTCTTGATAGTTTTCGAAAAACATAATGGGTTTCTTGTGTGGACATATCATGTGAGGAATACATAAAAGGATTTGGCTGGAAACCAGTTAATAAGGTATTTTTTATTGCATTTTATCCCTCCGGGGTCCACACGGACCCCAGGTGTGCTGATTAGGGTTAATAACTCATTATCCTTGGTGGCATAATCGCTCTCTGCCAGAGACAGCCGCTGAGAAAAAAAGGCACATAGATGGAGCTTGGCATTGGCTGTTCTCTGGGAGAGGACCGCTCCAGCACCTACGTCTGAAGCATCTATGTCAGCAATGAATTTACAGTGGGGGTCAGGAAGCGTGAGTAAAGAAGTGCTGGTGAATATACAACTCTTTTTAAGCTGGTGAAAGGTGGGGGTCACCAGGGGAGTCCAGCAGAAGGTTGTCTTGAGGGAGGTGAAGGCTGAGACGAGGCTGCCACCATGGAGTATCCTCTTATGAATCGCAGATAGAAATTAGTAAACCTGAGGAATCGCTGAAACTGTTTATGGTCCTCAGGGTCCGGCTAGTCCAGTACTGCTCATACCATCTGGTGATCAATCTTGATAGTGACTTGAGACACAGTGAAGCCCAGCAATTGGACAGTGGTGCGACCGAAATCACTTTTTGGATTTGAGGAACAGGTGATTTTCGAACTGCCTCTGAATGACAAAGCGGATATGCTGGGTGTGTTTCTAAATTGCAGTAGAGAAGACCAGGATATCGTCAGGGTAGACATATTTGTACCGGGAGAATATGTCTCAGACAACATCGTTCATGAGGTTCCAGAAGACAGCGGGGTGTTGGTCACCCTGTATGACATCACCGAGTACTCCTACTAGCTCCTAGAGGTGTTAAATGCCATCTTTCATTCATTTCCTTCCGATATGCGATCCAATTGGTAAACATTGTGCAGGTTCAGCTAGGTGAAGTACCGGCATCCTTGAAGGTTTGAGAAAGCCAAATCTATCAGGGCGAGGGGGTAGAAATGTGATGATATGCTCAGAGGAACCAGTCGCAAACAGTGGCAACCAGTGGCAAAGCAAATCAGAATCATGACAGTAAGGGCAGAATCATAACACAGACTACTTCAGTTCAGTTCAGTTGTTTTTCTGAAGTTTATCCCAGCTGCAGTTTCAAAACCTTTATTAACGTGCCTCCATCCTTTTTCAGTGGATCTGCGCCTAGTCCTTCTCTGAAGTTCATGACAGTTCACCATAAAGCTGGGAGTGTTCACCAACAGAACTGCAGATCCCAGAAAAAGGGATGGGGAACCCTAGCATAAATGAACACGGACCTGTTTGAACCTGCACAGGACTGCTCACCGTTTCCATCTCGTCCGGAGCCTCCTCTTCCTCGTCAGTCTGCAGCAGGTGGATCGGAACCATGGCTCGACTGACCGCCATCATCTCCAGTCGTGACGTCACAACCTAAAAGATGTACCAAGAAAAAAAAAAAACACAAACTAAAATAATTCTCCTGGAGATAAGGAGATAAATATAAGAAGATAAATAGTAATGTTATTTGCCGAGCCATAAAAAAATCACCAAACATTTTAGTCTCATTTTAGCCTCTTCAACAGAAACCATTCAACCTTTCTGAAAAAGACAGATGAGGTCGGAACGTTAAACGTTATCATGACTCAATAGATAACATTCACATTAGTTTTCTCAGAACATCAAGCAAATGTGTTTCTCCTCTTCTGATTACCAGAATGGTCACCAGTTCAGATGACAGGGAAAACCACGGAAGAGACACCAAAAGAGCAGTTATTCAGATGTCATCGTTGTGTGTTTTTGTTCAGTAATAGAACCTAATGGGAGGTGGTCAAATGTACCAAATTACCCTCTGCTAACCGACAGCTTTACATTTCATTTTTACAGGGCATTAAGTCTCTCTAAACAAGCTATTTTATTTTGCAATCAGGCTTTTATTTTTTTTCCTCATGTCAAGAATAAAAGCTTGTTTTCTGGTACTATTTGCTTCGACAAGGGTAATTTTTGCACCCCACTGCAAATCTTGAAGTGATCATACTTTCTCAAATCATGGGCAATATTTTTCAATTTAAGAATAAAGTCAAATAATAACAATTTTATGTCTAAGCATACAATAAATAATACATTGATGACAATACATACAAAAGTACAAAATTATTTTCACCAGTGTTTAATCACAAGAAATAATGGTCAACTTTCGGTTTTATTATTTTTTTAATGATAGCTTACAGGGAATGATCCAATGTACAACAATACAACAAGCTGGCCTCTTACAATATAGTCCACTGTTAATTGTCAGGCCAGTTATACTCACCATAAACAGCTCCCCAGGCTCACTGTTTCCGTCCAGCTCAAAAACATGTAGGGGATCATGGTCCAACAAGTAATCCTGGAAGTAAGGGCTCAGTCATTACAGCGGATTACATCTTTGCTATCTATAAGCAAAGGTTCCCTTTAAGTCAATAAAACTTAAAAATGACTGGAAAAATGACTGGACCACGACCAGCTTGGGTGTCATCTTCACTCACTTCAGCCTCCACACCTTAATATCCAATTGCAGGTAAATATGAGTTTGTTTCCAAAATGAAATTAGTACCTCAATTACAAAAATTGAGATAATTCCATCAAGTGATAGCCCTGTGCTTCTCACATGGTGCAAAAACCTTGTTAGAAATTCATAACATAAGGTTTATTTTTTCATTGCCAAAGTTTGTGTTTTTCTATGAAATGCAATAGGCGCCAAAATATAAAAAGCTGATTTACTCAAAATGAGTAAAAATGATATTTTGTTTTTTTAAAAACAAACTCTTCGTATTCAAAATTACTTTTAAGAATGATATACAATCATTGTGCCAAAGATAAAAAACAATGTGGTAGAAAAGCCACAACCGCAGCTGCAGATTGCATTTGGCAATTTTTTACGCATAGGCCTCACTATTAAATGTTAGTTACTTGAGATAACTGGACCATCCTAATTACCTCGGAGAAGGAGGTTCAGTTTTCACCCATTTGTATGTTTAACTGTTAAGAGGATAACTCAATGTTATAAGGGTGAAATCTTCAATAGGGATCCATATTGGATAGTGTAATTCCCCTGAAATAAAAGTTGCATGATCTCCAATTTTCTTTGTTAGACAGCGGTGGTCTAGTATTACGCAACCAGCAGACCAGTAGAGCAGGATTCCTATTTTTTTTTTTCATGCCATTCTCTCCATTAGCAGTGCACTCCACTTCTTTAGCACAAAATGGTAATGGAGTGGAGGTAACAGAGTGGAGTGTTTTTCACAAGCGTGGAGATAGATGGTAGAGATTGATGGTTGTCATCTTTGCACCCTATGTCATACATCAACTTTCTGATGACCAACTCCAAAAAGTTGCTCCTGTGTTTCTATGGTAATTACTAACTGGAACAGAGTGGAAATTAAAAAGCATACTCACCTGACTAATCAGGTAAAATTAATAAAATGAATGAGAAATGCAAGGACAGTGCAGCACATGACACTGTTGTAGCTATGGGTTTTACACAAAAACTTTCTGCAGATGTTGTGATTCTGATTCTGCCTTGCCATGTTCCTGACCTGATTGCCATGTGTATATTTTGATTTTAGCTATGTTTGACTATTCTTTTGTGTTTTGGTTATTTCTTCCATGTTTCACTTTTTACCATAGTTTTACTCAGGTCCATGTTTTTGCTTATACCATTCTTTGCACTTTGTCTCCCCCTGTCTGGTCTTTAGTCTTGTCATTGCTCACAGCCCCAGTACTGCGTGCCACTCGATCCAATCTCGTTTACTTCCTTCACCTTGCTTCTTCTATATTACTAACCAATACTAACAGTTTGTTGTTTTTGTTAAATTACTAACCAAGACTAACATTGAATATAATACTAACTTACTAACGAGCACTAGGGATTGTATAGCTGCACTTATTAATTTATTAACAAGCTCTCAGCATTCGCCCTGTTCTAGTATCCGCCTCTTGTCTTTCCCTAATCTTCTCTACTGCGTTTCTGTGGGTTCTCCATATCTGCTCACGCTATCCTTTCTCTTAGTATCTTGGCACATTAGAATTCCTTGACTGGAGCTGTGTATTTGTCTATAGGATTGTCCCGTGATCCCTGTCCGCATTTTGGTTTCTGCCAATTTCTTGTGATCAGGTTCTCTCTAATGTGTTGCAATGTAATGCAAATGCAAAAGGGGGGGGGGACACTGCATGGGTGGCTACGGTGTGGAGTGGATTTCTTATATGGTGTGGAGACAAAAGGGGATTTTTCTCCAAAAGTAGCATTTGAGATGAACTTTGAAGCTATTGATATGCTAAACATGGTCATAATGAATAAATTATTATTTTTTTTGCTGACTTGTTTTGGTGACTTCTGATGACTTCTGTGCCTGACAACACAGCCACCCTGGGTTTTTTGGTGAAAAATCAAGTTTCCGCTCTCCCTCACCAAAAAAGTAAAAGTAATAGAGAGATGGAATTATATTCCCAGACGAGGCTTAATGTCCTTCAAATGTCAGTGTGCTTATTCCTGCAAATGAAGAGAGTTAATAGTAAGGCAGGAGCGGATCCAGGAATTTTGGAAAGGTAGGGTGGAGCCCCCACATGAGCGCCGAAGGTGCAAAAAATTTGAGAATTAAAGTGCCAATTACGCGTTTTCCTGGCGTCTGGGAACAAAATTCAAGGTCTTATGGTTGGCTGAAAAAAGCCTTTTTTTTCATTAACAATTATCTCTGAAGGTATAAGTTTGCACTTGACTCTGCAAAGACAATCAAAACAAAGACACTTAGGTCCTATTCTGATAGAAACAGACAAACTGTGAAAATGATCAAAGCATCCATCAGGATACATCATGGATCAGGGGTTCCCAAACTTGGTCCTGGGGCCTCCCTGTATATGCTGGTTTTTTGCTCCACCCTAGTTTGCAATCATAGGATTTTAACAAGCTGTTAATTTGTCTTAATTGGGAGCGTTTTTGTTCAGAGCAGCAATTTATCGTCTTGTGCAAACAGTATTTTGTCAGATATGCATAAAAACAGTGAGGAATAAATTCTGCATCCACATTGTAATATATGAGTAACAACTGCATAAGGGGGGGGGGCTGAAGGACCCAATCAAGGGGGGGAAGAAAAAAGGGCTGGTTAGTACAGGTTAGTACTTATCCTATCAGAGAACGCATTCACTCAGAGTTGAGGAGACCCAGAATTAAGCACAGGTGGAAGCAATGAATGAAATGCCACAACCGAAACCGAAATAGGAAACGTGATTGGACAATGAGACGCAGGCAACTGAAGGCTGTCACATGACATCACTGGACATTGGCAGAGAGGGAATCGAGACGGCAGAAATGAAAGCTGAAAAATAAAAGGAAAGTAAGGCTCAAGCACTAACACAACACACATAAGGCAGAACCATAACACTAAACAAGCAAATGACAGAGTCAAACCTGTTTATGTTATGTTTTTGATATTGAGTGCAAGCAAATCATCTTGAAAGAATTCTAATCACCTGTCTTCAACAACCTGATTTGGAGGTTATTGATTTTCTCAGCACCTGAGTTGATCTGTTTAAAAATGCTATCACCTGGAACTGCTTGCCACACAGAAAAAAAAAACTTTATGTGAAAGGGTCTTTTATTCGGTCTTTAATTCTTCATGTCACAAATTGATATTCCAATTAAAATTTGGCTTAAAACAGCAAATAAGATTTAAACACAAAATGTACCCAATTTGGACAAATTTACAGCTTATTAAAGTCCTATGATGGCAAAAACCAGCATACACAGGGAGGCCCCAGGACCGAGTTTGGGAACCCCTGTCATTTAAAACACAACACTAAAGTTGTTTTATTTCATGGAGAATGGTATTGAATTCACTTTGAATTGACTTTCCTACTTGCACATTAAGCATATTCAGTAGGCATGCAGAGCTACAAAATCATCTCCTGGAAATGTTTAATTCTCACTGAATGGGTACATATCAATCATTTTGTCATAATCAAGTTTGAGATCCAGTTGCACTGGCACAAACGTTACTCAAAGATATAGCACTGTTATCACTACTTAAACAAACGTTATAGCTTGTCTTACAGTTAATCCATAGGTATAAGACTGCATACAACAAACAGTGTACAGTTTTTAAAGTTGAATAGTCACTTGCTATTTTACACATTCAGCCATAGAAATCATTTGTATTGAAGAGGCCTAGTTGTCCCGTGTTAAAATACAGCATTTAATCTGTAGTGCAATAAATACTCAGAGGATTAACTTAACTAAATGTGTCAATATCACAATGTAAGTGCTTTAATAAAAGTAGAAATCCTACATTTAAATTAGGATTGAACTCATCCATAAAACCGTGTTTCAGCTTGGCTTGCTTGTGAATATTCAATAACTGATCCTGGTGCGCCATTGAGTGAAAGAATATTGTAACTGCGTGCATAAATTTGTAGCTTCATGTCCGCTGGCATCAACATCTGGACAAAGATACCCTGGCAAACACCGGTGTTCTTGAACGCGCCAAATTCAGATAATCCTTTTAATGAATTACATTCATATTTTAATTTGTAACGAGTAACGAAGTGGCCAGTGTCAACGTAACAAAGTGAAAGTATACTTTTTATCTTTTAAATGTAGTAGAGTAAAAGTAAAAGTCAAAACTCAAGTGAAGTACAAATCCTCAAAAAAAAAAAAACAACGCCTTGCTGAATACCCCTCGGCCCGGACACGGTTTCCTGCCTCAACATCACAGCGTTAAGGTCAAAGGTCAAATCCAGCAAAAAAGGTGACGTGGCACATCTATGTGTCACAGCGAGTTACCATACCAAAGTTGTTGAAGCTGCGATCAGTAGTTGCTGAGTACTGACCCATATAGGATTTCCTGCCTTAACCCCTTTCTGCAGATGCAGATGCTCTCGTCTATAGATATGCAAATTTAAGCACTTAGTTACAGTACTTGACCACGAGATGGCACCCCCGGATCAGCTATTGAGTATTCACAAGCAGGCAGAGCTGAAACGCGATTTAGAGTATGGAGAAGTTCCCTCCAATCCCTGTTTTTTAGGAGCTGCATGAATTAAACTCCTCAGCTAAGCCTGATGTGCAAACTGGTCAATATCCTTGCCCATAGTATCGATCCAGTTGTTTTAAAAAATTATCACTTGCGACAGAAAAAAACTTAGTACTCTGTAGCAACCATTTTAGCTACAGTGAGCCAATAGTATTCCAATTAGTGGTTTAAAAAATACGTTTTGTGAGGCAAAAAATCCGACATAGTATTGATTCTCTCACATTCTACTGTCAATTACAGTCATCACACACAAAATATGTGTAGTTCCCTCCCATGTATTAACGCGTAGATTCCTCCATTGACAAATTCAGCGCTTCCTTCTATCCATCCAAGTACTGGTGTCGATAGCCAGTCACTCAATTATATACTCAGATTCATCAGCGTAACTGTACAGTTATAGTTCACGCCCTCCTGAAGCTTCCCCGGTAACGATGTATTGATAGACTCGTTACTTATCCAATTGCTGAGTGTTTAAACTTTCCTCAATAACTGAAATACATTAATCGGACAATAAGAATAGGATACAAAACTAAGCGTAAAAGTAAGGTCGGTTGTGTTCTTCGAATGTTGGACACGGTTGCGCAGTTGAAAATGATGCGATATCAAAGAAACAAAGACACTCGAAACCGGCCTAAAGTGTTCAGTTTCATTTACGAGATGTTGTATGGACGCGGTCAATGGGAATAATTCCGAATTAAACAGTACTGGAGGATTCCTTCTACCCGATACATCTGTCTCTGGAGGAGGGCATCAATGAAGAAAACAGGTTATACTTCTACTCTGTTTGCATTTTGCTCATTATAGCTTTTTGCAGTAGGATTTACACCGCGTTTAAAGACATCTAATGCTGAGGTTTTCGTTTCTCCAAATGCATGCAGCCCATGCACGTCGGTAGATCCCTTTCTGTTGAATATGGAGGTATATGTCGTTTGATTTTTCCTGTGAATTTTGAAATTTCTGTTCTGTTAAAATAAGGTGTATTTCAGAATTCAGATATTACTGAGTTAGTCAGTTTTTACCCTTATCAGGTGTAAGGTTATGAGCTCGAACGTGAGAGCGGTTAGCTTTTCATTGCAGCGTGAATGTTGTAGCTGTTTAATCAGCACTTTATTTAATGCTTGGGGGACTTCGAAGAAAGATGGACAATACTGTTAACTTTATTATGGAGAAAAGGCATGTTTTGTGTTTGGAGAGTTCACTGGTGACCAATGATGTTCAACTGCACTGATATTGATAAATTCATGCTAAACTCAACCAGAAAATCATGATAATTTGACAGTGAACCATTTTGATAGATCTCAGACTTTGGGGAGACACCTGGATAGCTGTCTAATTTGGCTCATAGCAAGCGGGTGATCTAGAATGTAATGTTCAAGATGAATTGCACTTGTAGTCAAGAAGTTTATGATCCCAGAAATGTATAGATTTAAGCCCCAGCAGTTTTTCATTAGTCAGTATTATTATTTTTTTTTGCTATTGCAATGGTGAATTCTCATGAAGATTTTTTATGTTTGCAGCCCCTTTTCTCCACCAAAATCATAAAAATAAACTGAAATATGATGGCAGTCTAAATGCTTCAAGTGTTTAGACTCAATAGAGCCAAAGTTTTTCTGTCTGTGAAACTGCAATCTTGAATTATAAAGCCTTAAATCAAGTAACACCGAAAAAGCCAGATTTGGCTTCTGCGCAAAGGGGTTAAGGTCACAGCGCAAAGGTCGAAGGTGAAATTCAGCTAAAAACATGACGTTGCACATATGTGTGTGACAGTGAGTTACCATACCAAATTAGGTGAAGCTGCGAGAATTAGTTGCCGAATACTGACCCGAATAAGGCTTCAAGGGTCAAGGTCACAGAGCCAAGGTCAAAGGTCAAATCCAGCAAAAACCTGACGATGCACATCTATAGGTCATATTGAGTTACCAAACAAAATTTGGTGAAGCTGCGATGATGAGTTGCCGAGTACTGACCCGGGCAACATTTCCAGGGTCAAGGTCACAGCGCTAAGGTCAAAGGTCAAATCCAGCAAAAAATGTGACGATGCACATCTATGGGTCATAGTGAGTTACCATGCCAAATTCGGTGAAGCTGCGATCATTAGTTTCTGAGTACTGGCCCGGAAAATGTCACCTGGACAAGATTTCCAGGGTCAAGGGAACAGCGCTAAGGTCAACGGTGAAATCCAGCAAAAAACCTAATATTGCACATCTATGGGTCATAGTGAGTTACCACACCAAATTTGGTGAAGCTGCGATAATTAGATCCCCAGTACTGACCCGGACAAGATTTCCATGCTCAAGGTCACAGCGCTAAGGTCAAAGGTCAAATCCAGCAAAAAACCTGACTTTGCACATCTAAGGGTCATACTGAGTTACCATACCAAATTTGGTGAAGCTGCAATCATTAGTTGCTGAGTAATGGCCGGGACAAAATCATGGACGGACGACGGATGCCGGACGATGGACGACAGACAGACACGCAGGTGACGACAATACCCCTCTGAGCCGGAGTCGGAGTTGGCACAAAATTTGGCAGGATGATACGTGGTGGTCAAAGGAGGAGCGGGATTTAATTGTGGAAGTAATCTGGAACATATTCCGTCATCAAAAGAACAGATATATGGCGTGGTGGAGGCATGCCTGCTACCGAGTGCCCTCTGATTCAATATGGTTCTCTTTGATTTCTCCGCATAAAGATTCCTTTCCCCGAAACAAGACCAAAATTAATTGCTGGGTCTGAAATATTAACATTTGCTTGTAACAACCAAATATTATTGATACTTAGTCTTACTTCTACTGGTCTGAGAGTGGTGTCTTTGTAGAGACTAATCCTTTGTTGCACATTGTCGGGGAAATTCTCAGGTAGCCTGACAAGCTGTGTTGTTATTTCCATCTCAAAGTCCTTGTCGCCCACCTGCACAGAAAAACATGATATCAAATGTATCATAACTTTGACATTTTGTGAGTATTACTGCATTAAGAGGAATGCAGGACTGCTAGAATACCTCCTCCTCATCTTCCTCCATCAGTTCGTCTTCCTCCTCTTCATCATCACCATCTTCCTCTTCATCGCTGCTTTTTTTTGGCAGGCCCTTTTTGACGGGGTCCCAAAGTTCCTTCTGGAAAACTTGACCCGACACGGGATGTTGTCTCTGCATGCTGAGCCGCCGAATTAGGTCTCTGTCATCACACTGATGATGGGTGGGGGGGTGAGTTAGTTGGGGTCAGAATCGGGGTATTAGGGAAACAGACAGGAATGGAATACACTACATAAGGGAATGGGGGCATATACCTCCTAGTATCACTTGGCAAAGTACCTTGTGTTGTCTTTAGGTTGCCACACAAGACAAGACAATGTCTGCATTTCCCAGTATGTTCAGCATTATTCTGGTTATGGGATTAAAGTTTCCATTTTCATTTGCTGCTTACTGTACAGAACATTTGTGAACGAGGTACAATCCAAGACTTAATGGAAACACATTTTCAAGTAAAATGATAATACATGACAAAGAAATGATGAATGCCTAACAGCAAAATGTTCAGTTTTCAGAAACCCAATTGGAAAATGTGTGCAAGTTATACCTGACATTTTTTTTCTCTCTTTTTAATAATTTGGCATCTCCAATCCCACCTGAAGCTGGAATGCCCAACTGGTGAACTATGTAAAAGGCTTGCTTGTTTGCGACCCCTTGTTGCCAATTCAGGAGAGGAGGCCAATTCAGGAGACCCTCCTCCGAAGCACGTGCCTGTCAGCCAATGCTTCTTATACACTCATTGGTTGAATCTTCGCAACTTCAGAACGAGGGCGGAAGATACCCGGACATGAACAGGCCTAGAATCTCCCTGATGAGCCCCAGTCTGGCCAACAGGAGCAACGGACAAAGCTATTTATTTATTTCCCTTTCCTGACAGTCCCTTCCCAATTTGAAACCCTGTAGCACAATAGCCAGTTGTGCGCTACTCTGAAAAAGCTGCCAACCACTGCCGGTTGGAACGACCAGGGTTCGAACCCTTGACGTGGTAGTCACTTCTGCACTGCAACGCAGTGCCTTAACCGAGTGAGCTATCCGGCAGCTTCATACCTGACATTTTAAGCCTTGTTTCCACCAAGCAGTTAAGTTCAATAAGTTCAGAGAACAATAATTTTAGTGTTTCCATTATGAAAAATTATGGATGGTACCAAAAGAACCGTTCCAATCCATCCCATTTTTTTCAAGACCACTCTGTTGGGGTGCCTCGCACACTGATCAGTTACTAACAGGTGGAGCTTGAAATATTACATAAAGACACTCTTGCACGGCTACGACAAAACACAATCCCATGTTCGACATGGCTGTTACCATCTAGTAGCAACTCCGACTAGATTTAAGACTACATTCTATGATGGAAATGCAGACAAGGTCTAGGGTTTAGGTGCTGGTTCGTACAGGCAATGTAAAGGTTCTCAGGGCATTATGCCAAAAGTATTTGCGGAAAACGCAGCATTTCCCTCAAACCAAAATGAACGGGCACCTTAATATTTATGATGAAATCAGGGCACATCCTTAAGTTCTTTATCAGTTCAATCTGTTCCGTTATCTTCAGGTGCTCTTCTGATGTTGTTGGAAGGCAGCTTAACACATAACCTGCTCAAAAAATTCCAATTAATTGAAAGTAAATTATTTAAACCAAACTTCAACCTTTCAACTGCAAAGTCCCTTCGGAGCTGAAGATTTGACTGGACTTCAAATGGTCAATCAATACATCAAAGGCATACATACCATAATGCAGAACATCAGAGGACTGCAGTCTGTCAAGAATCAATTCAAAAACCATTTCTTCAGGAATACTCTTCCCCTCATTTAGAATCTGTAAAATCTAAGGCAACGAATTTGATCAACGCACAACAACTGTGCGCTCCACCAGTTAAAACAAAACTTCAGCACAACAATGCCTGAGATCCTCATGTGGAGCAAATGTGTATACAACATTGTGTAAGGTTTTACAGTGCTTTGCATTTTATTAAACAAAAGCTAATGTGTTTCATGTTGCTATGGGAAAGAATTGAAGCATGTGCACCAGCCATGCACTGCATATGATTACGTTACTAACCTTCAATCCTTGTTCTGTTTGATTAACAACATGACTATTGAGCAATTCCGTATCTGAAAGCAAAATCATTGGTAAATAGTCAAACTAGGTTGAAGTTAGCCACATTTACATATCTTGTAACAATGATTCCCAGGAGATAAGTACCATCAATCAGGATGCACTTCCAGGACTGGGCTAGCCTTTTAGCAAGTGTAGATTTTCCAACTCCCTTCATGAAAAGACATGTCATGCTTTTCAGAATCACAGACATAACAGAGCAAGTGCAAGAGAAATGCAACTACTTTGCTGATGAGCAAGGACATAATTTTGATTTGCAACCTTCCCATTGTCACAAGACATGACAATAACAGGCCAACTGACATCTATCAAAAGGCTACATTTTGATCAACCCAATAGTCAAACCAAGGTTGCATCCGTTCTTGAATATCACAATCATTGCATCAAACGATCTCAAGTTCATACTGACATAAAAATAAACACATTACAGCATACAGCAACCTTACATGAGAGTTCAGCTCACTTTTGGAACATAAAAACAGAATGAAACTGTAGTTACATCGGCCTCAGAGAAAACAAACCATGTCCATGGAGTGAAAGGTTTTAAATACGTATATAATTTCCATTTAAAAATAAAACAACAATAAAGACAATAGTCCCAGAAGCCCAAATCATCTTAACAACTTACTGGCTTTCCAATAATGATAAAACAAGCCGGTTTACAGAGAAGAAGTTCCTTCTCTGCTTCGTCTTCAATGAGGTTGTCAGCAGGAGGGGTCATTTCAGCACTTCCGTGACGTACTGTAAGGACGAGTGCTGAACTCAGGTGATCGAAGGAGAGATTTGAGTGAGAAGAGACCTCGCATTCGTAACGAGTGAGATCACAAAGATGATAAAATAGCCCAACTTCAAAACCTGACAAAACGTACAACATTTCAGGAGTCCCTCCTAGAATAGCGAACATTTATTTACTGGACCAGTCAACTGAAAACGTATTTGAACAAAGATCAGGAATTTGATATGTGCAAAACTGTGAGATTAGTTTTGATTGATTCGGAAGAAAATAGGAAAATGTGCGATTATTACACGTGCTCACAAAATTATGCAAAAAAAAAACTCAAGTTGTTTCTAATACTCACGATTACTCATCTTGCTAATCAGCGAAGCCGCTGCTCTCGTCTCGCTGTTTTTCTTTTCTACCTAGTGCAGTTACTATAGCAATGCATGAAACAAACTCGATTTTTTTTTCTGCGCTTCGCGTGGCTGGCTCTGTTTGGACCTCATGGCGTTCCGTCTCAGCTGCACTTCATCATAGTCATCTGATCGAAACAAACGTGCTGAGAATTTGCAAGGGAACAAACTGTATTCCCTAAATTTGAGCACCAAGCGCTGCATGGTAGGTACCGTTTCCCGTTATTATGCGTGAAAAAAGTATTTTCTCTTTATCATCTCAAATAAGTAGCTTGCTATCAAAGATATGGACTCGCTAGATTTGCATATTTTGTGCCGTTTGTTTCTGTCATTACGTGCACAACTTGCCATATCCATTTCCCCATTTCCATCAGTAACATTAATTCGCTAGAGAAATCAAGTCCCAATGCAGATAATCGTTCTGGTTGCGAACTGTATTGTCATATGTTTAAAATGATAATGCATGCTATTTAGCTCGGTGCCTGTGGGTCAGTAGTTGGCATGCCATCTTGATTTGGGCCGATACTCAGTAGTGTGTTCAGGTTGCCTATAAACCGAACGTAACTTAACTGGATAGGCAGCTAGTTTTTAGTATTTTGTGTGCCTGTACCAATTTATTATGAAACTGTAGAAGGCTTGCCAGCTAATTTGGCCAGTGCGGCAGGTCCATGTCTTGAGGCCTTGATGTTTGTTTTTTGTAAATTGTTGGTAATGTGAAGGTGCATGTCAACCAATCACAATGCCATAAATTGATACGCTGACCCTTTGAGTTCTCCTAACATTACCAAAAGGAATGCTGAAAAGTACAGTGTCACTATTATTTAATGTTATTAACGAGGGTCCAACTGCCCTTTGTATTGAGGTAGTAGTTGCCCAGCATGTGAAGCCAAAAGAATAGCTGATGTGCACCCTTCCGTTTCAATGGAAAAGTTATATTAATTAATTTTAATACCTTAATTTTTGTATCTAGTTTTTTGCTGTGCAATTGCGTCTACTTCCTGGACCTCAGAATCTACTACCCAAATTATGTGGCCAGGAAAAATTCGTTCAAAATGGGTAGTTCATCTGTTTAAAAAGTTTGATGGACACACTGTAATTCAAAATGTGCCACTACAGCGCATTTTTTCAGTGCAGCTGGAACACTGAAGATGTCTTAGAATTTTAGATAAGGGTCATTCCATGTCAAATCAGCCACCTCTGTATATGACACCTCTCATATTTTGCTCAAATTTTGTCCAAAAATACTTTATTGGTCCAAACAAAAAACTCCCAAGTTTCATGTCAATATTTCTAATGGTTTTTGTGTGGAAAATTTCTTGAAATTTGGGTGCCACATCCCTTTTGACTTTTAGTGAAATGTTTTTTTTTTGTAGCATTTTAGAGGGACCATAAATTCTCAAGTAATAGAGGTAGGAAGCTGAAATGTGATGTGCTGGTGTATTCTGGCCCATATATCAGGATTCTGCAGCCAGAATCACCATGAGACCTCAGAGGGGTGAGAAAAGGGCTCCCAAAATCCTAAATGTTTTAAGGCGGCAAGTGATTCTTCACTTTTTGGGGGTCCTGAGGATGCGCTTCAGTGAATATTACTGTTGGAAATGTGGTTCTCCCTCATATTTGGGATCTTTCCCACCACCAAACTAAGTTTTAGGATAATGGTACCATTGGTGGGGGACATTTTTGGGGGTTGGAAAACCACTTTGGGCCAAATTGAGTCTTTCAGACTGCCAGATGTCTGTGTGGGCACTGGATGGCATTTATACTACAACCCCAATTCGAAATAGTTGGAACGAAATGTAAATTGTGAATAAAATCAAAATGCGATGACTTTCAAATCACATGAGCCAATATGTTATTTACAATAGAACATAGATAACATTTCAAATGTTGAAACTCAGAAATTTTACATTTTTTTCCACAAAATGCACTTATTTCAAATTTTCTGGCTGCAACAAGTCTCAAAAAAGTTGCTGAAAAGGCAATTAATGTATTACCGAATCAGCTGAAAGAACATTTAGTAAGCAATTAAGTTAACTGGCATCAGGTTTGTAACATGACTGGCTATAAAAGGGATGTCTAAGAGAGGCTGAGTCTCTCAAAAGTAAAGATGCCGAAAGGCTCTCCAACCTGTGAAGGCTTGCTTAAAAAATTGTGGAATACTTTAAAAACAATGTTCCTCAACATCAAATTGCAAAGACTTTGAAGGTCTTACCATTGACAGGTGCATAACATCATCAAAAGATTCAGAGAAACTGGAAAAATCTCTGCGTAAGGGACAAGGCCGAAGACCTATACTGGATGCCCATGATCTTCAGGCCCTCAGACACCACTGCATCACTCAGCGGCATGATTCTGTCATTGACATTACTAAATGGGCCCAGGAATAATTCAAGAAACCACTGTCTGTAAACACAGTCTGCCATGCCATCCACAGATGCCAACTAAAACTCTGTTATGCAAAAAGGCAGCCATTGTTTAGCATGATCCGGAAGCGCCGCCGTTTTCTGTGGGCCAAGTCTCATTTAAATGGACTGTAGCAAAGTGTCCTGTGGTCTGACAAGTCCAAATTTGACATTCTTGTTGGAAATCATGAGCGTTGTGTCCTCTGGGCTAAAGAGGAGAAAGACCATCACTCCTGTTATCAGCGTTCTGTTCAAAAGCCAGCATCTCTGATGGTATGGGGATGCATTCGTGCATATGGTGTGGGACACGTGCATGTTTTAAAAAGCACCATGAATGCTGAAAGGTATATAAAGGTTTTAGATCAACATATGCTCCCCTCCAGATGACATCTATTCCAGGCAAGGCGTTGTGTATTTCAGCAGGACAAGGCATAACCACATACTGCAGCTATTACAACAGCATGGCTTCGTAGTAGAAGAGTCCGTGTGCTGAATTGGCCTCCCTGCAGTCCTGATCTTTCACCGATTGAGAACATTTGGCTCATGATTAAACGAAAAGTCAGTCAAAGGAGACCCAAAACTCTCCAGCAGCTGGAAGCCTGCATTAAACAAGAGTGGGATCAAATTCCAATGGCTAAAATCAAGAAACTTGTCTCCTCAAGGCCCAGATGCCTCCACTCTGTGTTAAAAAGAAGAGGGGATGCTACACCATACAGGCCCCTGTCCCAACTTTTTTGACACATGTGATTTGAAAGTCATTGCGTTTTGATCACAATTTAGACTTTGTCCCAACTATTTTGAAATTGGTGTTGTAGACAGATAAACATATTTAAACATTAATTTAATGAAGTAAACACTTTATCAATCTCTTGTATATAAACAACATAGGGACACATGGTAGTATAACATGGGATGCCTGATCTTGCATGGAGTGATCAACCTTGACCATGTTGACAGTATGTTGTAACTTGGTTTCCCACTACATTAAATCTTAGCTGTGTTATGGTGTACATGGGGTTAAACTCCCTTTTTGTGTCATTTTTGATGCTTACCTGAAGTCTTCATTGATGAACACCTGTATTAATGTTATTCTAACTAATTTTTGACATTTTGGTCAATTCTTTCTATGTAATCCTGTTTCCGGACTTTTCTGCCGAAAAATGGTCTCAAAATGCCTTTTTTCATAAGATCTGTTTATATAGAAGGAGCTAGGAGGTTGATAATCAGTGTTTACATTTCATTAAATTAATTTTTATATATGTATATTTGTCTAGTATAAATGCCTTTACTATCATCCTGTGCCCACGGGGTCATCTGGGGGTCTGAGGTTCAGGGTCTGACAGGCTCATTTTTAGCCTGGAATCCATACATATCAAGTGCTGGTCGCTCCCAGCGGTCGCTGACTGATATCAGTCTGGCCTCAGTCGTATAGACAGCGTTTAGCCCTAATGCCACTAATAAAGTGAATGTATGAATATTCATGTTTTCTGCTCTTGGCTGATTGGGTGACCTTTTGGCGAGAACCACCAATCGAATGAGTTAGCTGGCCATTCGTCAATGTTATTTGACACGAACTTAAAAATTAGATTGTGGCTTGCTTGCGTTTACTCTTGGAGTGGTTGTTAGGTTTTCAACAGGATAACGTTTGGCCATATTTGCATTTTGTTTATTTCATTGGGATTCCCCGATATGATTAAATAATACTCAGATTGCATAACATATTTCACTGTAATTGGCATTAGCTATAGCTTAAAGGGCATGATTGCATCAGCTAGATTGAAGCGATACTCCACCCAAAAACGAAAATTTGTATATCAATTACTCACCATTAGATGGCTTGAATGGACAAAGTTGTTCTTCACCTGGCGCAACTTTATGGCCACTGGAAAGTTTTGAAAAATTGTCCAAATTCCTATTTTGCTCGAGGCAAATGGGGTCACCCAGGAGAAATGGGAAAACTCCACTAAACGTCTGCGGACAAACTTTCAAACCATCGTCCAATGCATCGTCCAGTATAATCCAAGTCTGCTTTGTCCTCTGTTATCCTCATAACTCTAGAAACGCAGTTATTTTTCACTAATTATGCTAGTTATGCTTCAAGTAAGCTCACGCATTCAACGGAAGACCCGCCTCCCAGCTCGTTCATTGCCCAGAGACTCTGCTGCCACTGATGAATACTGTCATTGGTAAAACACAAGCCAGGAGGCAGGACTTCCGTTGAATGCAGAACTGTGTTATGTTGTTTATTTTTAAGTCTGCCTAAAGGGGCAGGGCACCCTTGCGACTGTGAGCCAATCACAGATCTCTCATGGATTTTGTGCCAATATTTGAAAGTCAAACACTGGCCTACCGACTGATGCCAGACACATAAGCAAGTGACTGTTGGGAGCGACCAAAGCTTAAAGGAGCTGTGTCACGGTTAATGCGCAGGCTCAGGAGGTGACATACAAATCAGATAAACAGACCGGCTTTCACACGTGCGGAGACTCGTAGGATACAGAGCTTGCAGGACGTGAATCTCTCGGGACAAAATAAAGACTGCATAAGACTAGGAATGACTTCAATTGCTGGTGCAAGCGCGCCACTTTCGGTAAGTATCTGATTTCTATGCGAATGATCTTGTTTTCGAACATATTTGTTGGCCGGGGAAAGAAATTCGAGCGCCTTCATGTAGCGCTGCCGTCTGCTTTCTATACAGCAAGAAAAAAACACAGATGAACTCGATCAGCCGAACGAGGATTTTTGCCGATTTTTTCTCTCTTCTCTGTGCTCCTGATAAAGCTTCCTGGAGCGAGAGTTTACGGCCGCTGCCGTACCGCTTCCCTCCTCGAGAGGACATCCTTCGAGAGGACACTAAAACCTCTAGTTCTTTGACTTATACCGGACAAAAAATACCCAAAACAAAAGCCTTATGTTCAAGGAACTAAAATATATTTATATATACAAGAAATTGAAGAATGTAGAGCGCCGATGGAAACGGATTTTTGGAGGATAAGTCACGATCGCCTTGATTTTGATTTCTTGTTAGGGTGAACAGTTTTCAAAGTTCTGAGCATGCGCAGTTCACGTGACTCAACTCCTTTAATATGGATGGATTTAAGGCTAGCTCATTTTGGCCCAAAGTGGTTTTTTGGCCCCCCACAAGTCCCCCACCAATGGTACTATTATCCTAATATTTAGTTTGGTGTTGGGAAAGTTCCCAAATATGAAGGAGAACCACATTTCGAACGGTAACATTCACTGATTTGAATCCAAGGGACCCCCAAAAAGTGAAAAATCACTGCCGCCTTCAAAAATTAGGATTGTGGGGGCCCTCCTCCCACCCCTCTGATGTCTCATGGTGATTCTGGCTGCAGAATCCCATGCGCCAGAATACACCAGCACATAGAGTGTCAGCTTCCTTTCTCTAATATATGAGAAGTTATGGTCCTTCCTAAACGCTACAAAATGATATGACCAATTCACACAAGTTAAAAAGGGGCGTGGCACCGACATTTCAAGAAATTTTCACCCAAAAACTGTCAGAGGTTGATGCGAAACTTGGGATTCTTTTGTTTGGTACCATAAAGTATTTTTGGACAAAGTTTGAGCAAAATCCGAGAGGTGTCATGTACAAGGCACCTCAATATTGGCTGTTTTGACATGGAATGACTCATAACGGATTGTTCCATGGCTCAGCTCAGAGCTTTTTTGCTGTAGTGTGGCCTTATTAGTCATACCTGTCGACTGTCCATCTTTGAAAGGGCAGATTCAATGGTGTAGTGAACCCTCTGAAAATGGGTATAGTTTAGTGGGTAGATGGGTACAAACCCCAATTCCAAGTTGGGATATTGCGTAAAACGTGAATAAAAAAATACAATGATATGCAAATCCTTTTTCGACCTATATTCAATTGAGTACACCACAAAGACAAGATATTTAATGTTCAAACTAAAATGTATTGTTTTGTCAGAAATATTCTCTCATTTTTTATTTAATGCCTGCAACATGTTCCAAAAAAGCTGGGACAGGGGCATGTTTACCACTGCATTTCATTAACTTTCCTTTCAGCAACACTCAATAAGCATTTGGGAACTGAGCACACTAATTGGAGAAGCTTTGTGGGTGGAATTCTTTTCCATTCTTGCTTGATGTATGACTTCAATTACTCAAGAGTGTGGAGTCTCCGTTGTCGTATTTTGCTCTTCATAATGCGCCTCCACACATTTTCAACGGGAGACAGGTCTGGACAGCTGGCAGGCCAGTGTGTTGCCCGCACTCTTACTACAAAGCAACGCTGTTGTAACGTGCAGAATGTGGCTTGGCATTGTCTCGCCGAAATTAGCAGCGACATCCCTGAAAAAGACGTCCCTTGGATGGCAGCATATGCTGCTCTAAAACCTGTACCTTTCAGCATTAATGGTACCTTCACAGATGCGCATGTTACCCATGCAGTGGGCACTAACACATCCCCATACCATCACAGATGCTGGCTTTTGAACTTTGCGCTGATAAGAATCTGGATGGTCCTTTTCCTCTGAAGCCCGGAGGACACAACGTCCGTGATTTCCAAAAACAATTTGAAATCTGGACTCGCCTTGGACTCGGACTTTTGGACTTGCCGCTTACCTGTAGAGGTTTCTCGGGATTTTCTGAATCTTTTGATGATATTATGGGCTGTAGATGATGAAATCCCTAAATTCCTTGCAATTGCAAGTTGAGAATTGTGGTTCTTAAACTGTTGGACTATTTGTTCACGCAGTTGTTCACAAAGTGGTGAACCTTGCCCCATCCTTGCTTGTGAATGACTGAGCCTTTTGGGGATGCTCCTTTTATACCTAATCACGACACTTGCCAGTTTCCAAGTTATCTGTTCAACTGTGGATTGTTTCGCGCTGGTGTTTTTTGAGCATTCCTCAAATTACCCAGTCTTTTGTTGCCCCTGTCTCAGCTTTTTGGTACATGTTGCAGGCATCAAATTCAAAATGACTGAATATTTCCAAAAAAACAATGGAATTGACCGGTTTGAACATTAAATATTAAATATTGTGTCTTGGTAGTGTACTTAAATGAATATAGGTTCAAAAGTATTTGTAAAATCATTGTATTCTGTTTTAATTCATGTTTTAAACAACAGCCCAACTTCAGTGGAACTGGTGGTTGGTAAATCATTTAGAAGAGTGTGGGTATACTCTAAGTATTTCAATTACTTTTTGGCTAATTGGTGGGAATATTGTTAATTGATAGAAAAATAGGTAGGTGTATGCCTGGTTATATACTCTGCTACACCACTGAAAGGATTGATGAATAAATATTTTATTATGTTGCCACTGATTTCTATTTCAGAATGTATTTCAACAATTTTACCTTTTAAGTGGATGGTGCACACAGACATCATCGATCCACGATGCCTTTGTCTGCAGCTATCATCAACGGTGTACAGAAGCTGGTGCTGTATGAGACGAGAGCTGTGAGTAGAAAAACTATTGGAGGTTGTATGAAGCCATTATGACTGATATGGGTTTTGGTTTTCATTTCCTTTGGTTATGTGTAATATTTCAGATTTAGAAGTTTTCCATAACCTTATTTTTTTGACAGGAATGTGTGGTATGCCATGTTAGTTTGCAAGATTTGTATGAAAAACTTTGAAGTTCAAGTATGAGTTAAGTTTTGCAGTTATTTAGTTGAACACTAGATGCCCCTATTTAAAGACTGTGTTTGCTGGTAATCTTGCTTGAGGTTTTCTTTTACTTATTAGGGGGTGATCTGGGGTTAAATGGGCAAAATTTGATTATTTTTATTTAAAATATTTTTTTTGGAAAAATATTCGATAATTACCCACTTTTTAATAATCACTAATTGCTACAAGGTTTAAAAACTGAACCCAACCTTTCAGTGCGGTCTAGTGCATTTTCCATTGATTTCTTAAGGTATTACTTTTTCCACATTTCTCATGTTTGTGGCAGCCATAACTTTTATTTATCATTGAAAATCAATTAAATTTGGGCTGCAGGTACTTCATTATAAATGCAATGACATAGGGAAATTTTGCCTATCTGTTACATACTTTGAATATTTTGAGTATGCGCAAAATAATTTCAAAATTTGAGTAAAATGCCCCAAAATCACAAAACTGAGAAACTGGGCAGAAGAATGGCTATGTCACTGCATTTGGATAAGCAATGGCCTTTAAATGGTGATAGAAAAACTGAATTCTGTCATAGAGTTAAAGAGGAATTGGTGCCAGAAGTTTTCTGCATATTTAATGAGCTTGCATGGTTACCATGGCAACCGCAGAAACTGAAATATGCCAACTTGTATCTTTTTTGGTGGTTATTCTATACACCTCTTTAGATAAATTCTGAGTTGTTTCCTGGCGTCATTTTTCATTGAATCCCAGACCACCTCTTAAAGCAGCAAATATCTCCTTGGACACTCAGAACCTCATACTTACGTAGGAACAGATGAATATAGTATTGCATTTGCCATTAAGGGCCAAGGGAACTTCATTAGCAGAGGAGCTTGAATAAAAAGTAATATACAACCCCAATTCTGAAATAGTTGGGACCAAGTGTAAATTGTGAATAAAATCAAAACGCAATGACTATCAAGTCACACCAGCCAGTATTTTATTCATAATAGAACAGAGATAATATTGTAATGTGAATATAGGCCACTAGATGGCAGTATTTACCTTTTTTTGTTAAGCTCAGACTGGAGTCATGTTTAGACATGTCCTGGACATGTCTGGGGCAAGTCTCAGAAAATTAAAAAAAAGAGGTCTAAATGTGGGTGGGGTCTGAAAAAAGAGTATATAAGGAAAAGAATTGAGACGGTAAAGTAGAAGGAGAAATTGCAAGAAGATGACCAGACCTGCCATTCTGTTCAAGACCTGTGACGTTTCTTTTGTGGATTTCTTTACCTGTGTTTGAGCATTTTCTTCATCCAGGACATCACCAAGCCACCCCACTAAAAAGGGACTGTAATTATTTCTGTTTTTTCTTATTTATCAATCTTGGTCTTTAGTTGTAGGTTGTTATTAGTCTTTGTCTTTGTTAAAAATTAAATGTGTTTTAGTTGTTAAAACTGTGTTTGTCATCCCTTGCTGTTGCTGTTGTGTTATAAATGTAATAACAAATTGGGGCCATAACAAATTGGGGGCTCAAGGTCCGGGATAGACCATTGTGTGAGTAATTTATTGAAAATCTAACATTCCAAATTGTGAAATTGTTTTTGTGAATTTTCCTAGATATATATTGACAACAGCAATGGATGATTTCTTGGCATCACCAACCGTAGGGGTTTTGAAGTCTTTTAAAAAGACAGAACTGCTAGAAACTTGCAGACAGTTGGAGCTGACAGAGGTAAAACCAGCCATGCGAAAAGCAAGACTGGCTGGAGAGATAGTTGAATATTACATTGATGAAAATGTGTTTGCACCAGGAGATCTGGAACAGTTTCCAGTGGAAAATCCAAATATAGAAATGGAACTTAAATTAAAAATGCTAGAGATTGAAAGGGAGGAAAGAGAATAAGAAAGGGAGGAAAAAGAAAAACAAAGAGAAATTGAGAGAGAAGAAAAAGAAAAACAAAGGCACTTTGAGTTAGAAAAATTAGCAAGAGAAGAAAAACAAAGAGAATTTGAGAGAGAGAAAGAGGAAAGAGCAGAGAGAGAGAGACAGAGAGATTTTGAATTAGAGAAATTCGATAGAGAAGAAAGACTCCAAATGGAGCAACTAAAAATTAAAATTGAAACTAAAAATAAATTTTGTGCCAGTCAGGAGGTAAAACTGGTGCCTCCATTTTCAGAAAAGGATGTTGACAACTATTTCCAGTGTTCTGAAAAGGTAGCAAAGAGTTGCCAGTGGCCAAAGGAACACTGGCCTCTGATGTTGCAAACTGTCCTCAAGGGTAAAGCTCAACAAGCCTATTCGGCTTTGTCTGCAGATGATTCCTCTGATTATGAGGTTGTCAAAAAGGTTATTTTGAGAGCTTATGAGTTGGTTCCAGAGGCTTACCGACAGAAATTCAGAGGTCTGAAGAAATCTGAAAATCAGACTTATGTTGAATTTGCTAATGAGAAGCAGGTTTGCTTTGAGCGCTGGTGTACTTCTATGGAGGTCAAGGATGATTTCAACTCACTAAAAGAGATGGTGTTAGTTGAAGAATTCAAGAACTGTGTTAAAGATGATGTTAAGACCTACCTTAATGAGAAGCAAGCACTGAACTTGCAATCAGCTGCCAAATTTGCAGATGAATATGTTCTCACTCATAAGTCCAAATTTCAGTCTAGCAGTAACAATAAATGGTCCCAATTTCAGAAAAAGGGTTACGGTGATACCCAAGATTCCTCACCCAAAGACAAAGACAAATCTGGTGATGGTGCTCAGAAATCCAGTAACAGGTCTGATCAAAGTGTGAAAGCTGACAGTGACAAAAGTGGTCTAGTTTGCAGTTATTGCAAGAAATCTGGTCATGTTACAACTAACTGTTGGTTCCTTAAAGCTAAGAAAGAAAAAGAAAAGGATACCAAACCAAATGCCTTTGTGAAAACAAGGTTAGAAACAGTTGGGTATTATCTCAAGGATGGTGTGTTGATGCGGAAGTGGCGCCCTCCTGATATCCCTGCCAATGCAGATTGGTCAGTGGTCAGGCAAATTGTTGTTCCGAAGGTCTATAGGAATGAGATCTTAACAATGGCTCATAGTTTACCTTTAGGAGGTCATCTTGGTGTTAACAAGACTGTTGATAAGATCATGAAACACTTCTTTTATCCTGGGCTTCGGAAAGACGTTTCCAACTTTTGCAAAACCTGTCACACTTGTCAGGTAGTTGGAAAACACCAGTTAGACCCACCTGTAGCTCCATTGCAGCCTATCCCAGCATTTGGGGAGCCATTCTCTAGGGTCATTGTTGATTGCGTTGGTCCATTACCCAAGACTAGATCTGGAAATCGGTACTTGTTGACAATCATGTGTGCATCTACCAGATTCCCCGAAGCCATACCTCTACGTAACATCAAGGGAACTGCAATCTCGAAGGCTTTGATAAAGTTCTTCACGTTGTTTGGTCTTCCCAGGGAAATTCAGTCAGACCAAGGTAGCAATTTCACTTCAGGATTGTTTCAGCAGGTTGTGTATGAACTAGGTGCAAAACAGATTCTTTCTAGTGCCTATCATCCAGAAAGTCAGGGTGCCTTAGAGCGGTTTCATTCCACTCTCAAGACAATGATGAGGACTTATTGTTATGACCATGAGAAAGACTGGGATGAAGGGGTTCATTTGCTGTTGTTTGCAGCTAGAGAAGCAGTGCAGGAGTCTACTGGATTCAGTCCATTTGAGCTAGTGTTTGGTCATGAAGTGAGAGGACCTTTGCTATTATTGAGTGAACAATGGCAAGAGGAAGAGCCGCAAATCAGTCTGTTAGACTATGTTAGCAAGTTCAAGGAAAGATTGCGTGCAGCTTGTGACCTTGCCAAAGAGAACTTGAAATCAAGTCAGGGAAAAATGAAAACTTGGTATGATCATAAGGCTAGAAGCCGTGAGTTTAAACCAGGAGACAAGGTCCTTGTGTTGTTTCCCTTGCAGTCCAATCCATTGCAGGCTAGATTTCATGGTCCTTATGAAATTCTGACAAAACTCAATGATCTCAATTACATTGTGAAGACTCCAGATAGGAGAAAACCAAAACAATTGTGTCATATTAACATGCTAAAGCCTTATCATGACAGAAATGCTAGGGTTGCAGCTGTCACTTCAGATTCTCCAATGGTCGAAACGTGTGAAGATGAGGGGGAGTTTCAAGATGATGAACCAAGAATTAAAGCTGAAGTTCTTTCATGTAAATTGTCAAACACTGAAGTGTTGAAAAATCTTGATGTAAAACTCCAGCACTTAGAACCCTCACAGAGAGATCAGTTTGAAAGGTTGATCAAGAAATATGAGGATTTGTTTCCTGATGTTCCAAAGAGAGTTACTATAGCCTCTCATGATGTAGATGTTGGTGATGCCAAACCAATAAAACAGCATCCATACCGGATGAATCCTGAAAAGAGAAAGATTGCTGAGAAAGAGGTTGAGTACATGTTAAAACATGATATTATCAGACCCTCCAACTCCGATTGGAGTTCACCCTGTGTGCTAGTTCCAAAACCTGATGGAAGTACTAGATTCTGTACAGATTATCGCAAAGTCAATGCTGTAACTAGAACTCATGTGTTTCCAATACCTAGGATTGATGATTGTATTGATAGTGTAGGGCAAGCAAAGTTTCTGACCAAGATTGATTTATTGAAGGGTTATTGGTGTGTGCCTTTAACTGAGAGGGCCAAGAGCATCTCTGCTTTTGCCACACCATCTGGATTGTACCAGTATGAAGTCCTACCCTTTGGCATGAAAAATGCCCCAGCCACGTTCCAAAGGATGATACAGTCTACAATCGCCGGATTGCCACACTCGGGTGCATACATCGATGACCTGATCACATGGAGTGACTCCTGGGAAGAACATCTAAAAGATGTAGAGACGTTGTTCCAGCGCCTGACCCAGGCTAACCTGACTGTTAACCTGAACAAGAGTGACTTTGGTTGTGCTACTGTCACCTATCTTGGCTACGTCATAGGCCAGGGTAAGGTGGCACCCCTAAATGCTAAAGTCCAAGCCATCATGGACTTTCCAGTTCCTGACAACAAAAAAGCTTTGCGCCGCTTCCTTGGAATGATCGGGTACTACCGCAAGTTCTGCAAGAACTTTGCTGAGATTGCTCTCAGTCTAACTAACCAACTGAAGAAAGGCGTAAAGTTCACCTGGGATGATGCATGCCAGAGAGCCTTCGATCGCCTGAAGTCTCTGCTGTGTCACTTCCCCGTGCTCAAATCTCCTGACTTCAACAAACCGTTCTCCATCGCGGTCGATGCTAGCGACCAAGCTTGTGGATCTGTGCTCCTACAGAGAAGTGACTCTGATGACATTGAGCATCTCGTGGCATACTTCTCCAGGAAGTTCAATCGCCACCAAAGGAACTATTCCACAATAGAGAAGGAACTGTTGGCTCTGGTCCTTTCTTTACAACACTTTGAGGTTTATGTTTGTACAGGACAAAAGCCAATGATTGTGTACACTGACCACAATCCGTTAATGTTTTTGAGTAAGATGAAAAACAAGAATCGGAGATTGTTGAATTGGAGTTTGATTTTACAGGAGTTTGACTTGGAAATTAAGCATGTGAAGGGTACAGACAATGTAATTGCTGATTGCTTATCCCGTGTTTGAATGTGTATATCATGTGTTTGAATATTGTATGATATGTATATATAGACAAGTGTTCACTTAACCATTTTGTATTGAAAAGAAAAATTTTGCCTTAATGAGTCAAAATTTTTCCCTTTTGGAATGGAGGTGTAATGTGAATATAGGCCACTAGATGGCAGTATTTACCTTTTTTTGTTAAGCTCAGACTGGAGTCATGTTTAGACATGTCCTGGACATGTCTGGGGCAAGTCTCAGAAAATTAAAAAAAAGAGGTCTAAATGTGGGTGGGGTCTGCAAAAGAGTATATAAGGAAAAGAATTGAGACAGTAAAGTAGTAGGAGAAATTGCAAGAAGATGACCAGACCTGCCATTCTGTTCAAGACCTGTGACGTTTCTTTTGTGGATTTCTTTGCCTGTGTTTGAGCATTTTCTTCATCCAGGACATCACCAAGCTACCCCACCAAAAAGGGACTGTAATTATTTCTGTTTTTTCTTATTTATCAATCTTGGTCTTTAGTTGTAGGTTGTTATTAGTCTTTGTCTTTGTTAAAAATTAAATGTGTTTTAGTTGTTAAAACTGTGTTTGTCATCCCTTGCTGTTGCTGTTGTGTTATAAATGTAATAACAAATTGGGGCCATAACAATATAGCGAATGTTGAATCAGAGAAATTTTACAGTGTTATCCACAAAATGAGCTCATTTCACATTTGATGGCTGCTGTCTCTTTCCCCTCCCCTATTGGTTAGGCATGTTCTCTTTGGAATTTTCTGGAAAATATTGGTGGCGTACAGAGGTATTGTCCCCATAGAAAATGAAGAAAAATGCATTTAAAAATTGGGATACAAATTGATATGGAAATGGCTGAACTGATTGTTTCTAGTAATGTATATAACTATTGATTCTACTGAACTGATTTTGATTAAATCAACTGAACAGATATTAACGCTTCAATCCTTTGAACCTCCGCTACAGAAATCCACTGCTTATGCGTGTGGGAAGTGCTGAGTACATAATATGATTAATGATTATTGATTTACTGATGAATATGATGAGAAATATTGAAATATGACCCTCAACAATACATGCTGGCGCATATAACGAATCTTGCACAATTTTAAAAGGCTCTGCTTGAGTCAAAGGAACCTACTGCCAGCACGTAATCTCAGTGCTATCTTGTGCTATATCTTTTGAATACAGTATCAGGCTTGACAATGACTTAAAATTTGTTCCAGGGATTGATGACCCTAATCTTGTGGGGCCATAGCGTCTGGTTTTTGCTGTTACTCAGGATTATATTGATAACCTTGTAATCATCAGCTTTAGTTTAACTTGCCTCACCAGGTTACTTTGATCTAAAGTCGATGTAGAAAAAGAGTAAATTACACTCTGTTCTATACACCCCCTCGGCGTGCCTTGCTTGTGGGCAAGCCTGACCCTTGACCTGGAGAATTTGGGTCAAAATTTGACCTATGACCTTGACATCAATTAGGCTTCTGGAAACACCCAGTTTGCATAATGTGTTTTAATTTGAAGGCTGTCCCTACAACGGTTCACTGTTCAAGCACTAACAATGAGTGAGAAGACAGACACGGACAGACAGATGGTGGAGGAGATAACACCCCTTTGCCAATGGGGTCATTAAAAAAAAAAAAAAAACGGCTTATGATGTAGAACTCTAGCAGTCTATGCTCCTATGAAACTTTCTGTCATGGGTATGTGAGAAAACTGATACTTGAGCAGCACTAGTGGTCTGGCACACTCTAAATACTAATTTGCATTTTCACTGTCCATATCTTGGCAGCCTTGTGGACTGTGAGGTCAGAGTCCAAACTGATCCTTAATCAGAGCTCTAACTGGAGAAAATGCACTGTATGTATTGGAGCAATGACCAGATGAAATTCATTAAGGGGACCTATAGCGTAGCAAAATGCCAATTTTGGTTCAAAATGTTAGTTTTGAGGTAAGAACATGAAGTGTTCCTTCAAATAGTCTACTTTCAGGACACATATTCACTTTCTGCCTAATTGGTCTTGAAGTTGTTCTCTAAAATTTAGTAGTTCTCTAAAATCTAAAAGTTCTCTAAAATTGCTCTGAAATTACTCTTTTACACTAAAAGCACTTTAAAACCTGATTAAAATACAGATGATTTTCAGCAAGAATTGCAGATTTTTCAGCAACTGTACATCCAATTAACTTCATATTTGGCAGTTTTCTTCATTTTGTGATGATCTATGTCTATACAGAGCTCTGTTTGCAATATGTACCTCTGAATATGAGTAAATCAAAATGTATATTTTTAATTACCTCTTTCCTGCTGAAATTGATTTGGGGGGTGGGGGTGGGGGTCGGGGTCAAAGTCAATACCAGGACAGCCTGGGAAAAAAATGCTTTGTTGTGACGTTAGGAATGTTTTTTCCTTCACATTACAGCTGAAATTATAACCAAGCACTGTTTAGTTATGTCAATCAATGTGTTCCTCTCAGTATCTATATATTCCTTAAAAGAGCCGTTGCCATGGCAGCCTCTGATGTGATGCTACAGAAACTTTCTAATAGAATTTCTAATAGAATTATTTTGATGATAAGTCTTAGTCTGAAAAGTGAATATCTTGGAAAAATGTTTGCTTAAGTATAAGTCCCCTTTAGGTGAGACCTTATGTCTGAATACTGTTTGCTAAAACAAACGTAATGTCGTGTATAGAAGCTATACTTAAAAGCTATCTGCATACTTTGTTCCATTAATCAGTAAGATGTGCAAGGGGTTGTCTCTTTAATTGGGTCAACATTTCATGTCATCAAATGGTCTTGTATGTCATGTTGTATAAGGAGGAAGGAATTTTGACTTGTCTGCTATTGGAGGATATATCTCTT
The DNA here is from genome assembly GCA_029721435.1 of Gymnothorax reevesii. Taxonomy (NCBI): domain Eukaryota; kingdom Metazoa; phylum Chordata; class Actinopteri; order Anguilliformes; family Muraenidae; genus Gymnothorax; species Gymnothorax reevesii. The sequence continues at coordinate 46,880,923 of CM056576.1, forward strand.
TTACCCTGTTTTTCTCAGTCATGTTCTTTCAAACTCTGGTATTAATTTCACGACAGAGTAATGTCTGTCTCTCAACCCAATGTGATTATTGTGGCCATTTCCTACCTGGGAGCAACACGTGACTGGGGTCCTGTCTTTCAACTGGATTAGGATCAGACACCTGACAATGGGACTCATCCATGCTCTAGAACAGTAGCTTTAGGGATAAAGGTCCATGATGGTGCTTATCAATGTACAAGAACAGTAGCTTTAGGGATAAAAGACCATGGTGCTTATCCATGCTCTAGAGAACAGTAGCATTAGGGATAAAAGACCATTGTGCTTATCCATGCTCTAGAACAGTAGCTTTAGGGATAAAAGACCATGGTGCTTATCCATGCTCTAGAGAACAGTAGCATTAGGGATAAAATACCATTGTGCTTATCCATGCTCTAGAACAGTAGCTTTAGGGATAAAAGACCATTGTGCTTATCATGCATGAGAACAGTAGCTTTAGGGATAAAAGACCATGGTGCTTATCCATGCTTGATAAAAAATCTCAAGAATGTCATTCACTGTCAACCAGTAGTTTTTGGTGGTGAAACGTGGGCTAGTTTTTGGAAAAACATAAAATGTTCTACTATAAATAGGCCACTGGAGCTGAAAGAAATGGTTATTTAAAACTTTTGACTGCACACATGCAAAAACATCAGTTTAAACATCATGAAACATTTCAGATCTAGAAAATGAGCCATTCTTCCTCAACAGTATTGCAAAGGTACAACGTAATTTCACAAAATCAGCTTTTTCTCTATTTTGGGTACTCTGTAGATGACCAGGGACTGAAGATACACCTTTTATAAAGCCTAAAATTAAAAATTCAGGAAATATTAGCCCAATCTGAAAGATTGCAACCATGCAGCAGCATCACTACTTTGCTGTAAATAAGCATTCAAATTTGGTCATAAATGCATTTTGCAAAAATCGAAAAAAATGCCTTAAAATATAAATTGCCGTATCTCAGCAACTACTACACTTACAGGCCTGAAATTTTGCAAACATTCATTCCTTGGGTAGTGCTTCAACTGTGGTTTTTTTTTTTTTTTCTCAGAATTTTCTGAGACAGTGACCTGGAGCACTTCTCACATTCTGGTTGATTTGGAATTGAATAACCCCATGGTGCTTATCCATTCTCTAGACCAGTAGCTTTGGGGATAAAAGACCATTGTGCTTATCCATGCTCTAGAACAGTAGCTTTAGGGATGAAAGATCTTGGTGCGTATCCATGCCCTTGAAAGTAGCTTTAGGGATAAAAGGCCATGCTGCTTATCCATGTACTAGAGGGATAAAAGACCATTGTGCTTATCCATGCACTAAAACATTAGCTTTAGGGATAAAAGACCATTGTGCTCATCTATGCTCTAGAGCAGTATTTTTATTGATAAAAGGCTGTGATGGTGCTTATCCATGCTCTGGAACAGTAGCTTTAGGGATAAAAGACCATGATGCTTGTCCATGCTCTAGAACGGTTGCTTTAGGGATAAAAGCCCTTGGTGCATATCCATGCCCTTGAAAAAAAAAGTTTTAGGGATAAAAGACCATGGTGCTTCATGCTGTAGAAGAGTAGCTGTGGGGATAATAGGCCATGTTGCTTATTCCTGCTCTAAAGCAGTAGCTTTGGGATAAAACTCTGTGCTGCTTATCCATGCCCTAGAACAGAAGCTTTAGGGATAAAAGACCATGGCGCCTGTCCGTGTACTGTAACAGTAGCTTGAGGGATTCGAAACCATGGTTCTCATCTATGCATTAGAGCAGCCGCTTAATGGATGCAGGTTCATGGGGCTCATGCATACAGGAAAACAGTGCTACAGTAGATATGAGACCTCATGGCTCATTCATGCCCAAGAATTCCTGGAGCTGCCCAGCTGCCTCGTGGAGGAGATGGCATTGGCAGTGCTCTGGAAAAATAAAGTATCATTTACAGTCAGCTAGTTATGTGTTATTAGTGTTGGAAATTAACCAAATTAGCTTTCTTTTACAATCATATTGAGGAGGCTGAGTTTTTCCCCGGGTCTGAATTGGGGAATTGATTACTTTGCTTCAGTCATTTGTATTTTTAATGATTTCCTGTTACTTTTCTAAAAGGTGTAATTTGCTCTGATATGGGGAAGTGTGTCAGTCAGTGGTATCTGCTTTTCCATTAGCCAGTGATTATTTTGTCTCCTCCTCGTTCAGTGTCACAATTTGCTATTGGAACTGGACTGAATCAAAAGCTGTGCTTTGGTTATTTGAAAAGAATGTTCTTTTGCTTTTGAAATCTCTGTATTTGATTCTAAATTAGGGGTAGAGTTCACATCACTGGCAATTTAATTGAACTGACCATCATAGACATGCATCAGGGATGCTTTTGATCCTAATTCCATGTTTTTTGCTCTTTACCTCGTAGAACTATTGAGGAAATGGGGTCATAAATGGTGTTTGAATGCGAGTTTAGTTGACTCTTAATCATTAAATGCCTCAAGGCAGCAATACAGTGGGGAAAATAAGTATTTGATACACCACGGATTTTGCAAGTTCTCCAACTTACAAAGAATGTAGAGGTCTGCAATTTTCATCGTAGGTACACTTCAACTGTGAGAGAGAAAATCTAAAAAAAAATCACATTTTATGATTTTTAAATAATTATTTTGCATTTTATTGCATGAAATAAGTATTTGATACAAAAGAAAAAACGAACTTAATATTTGGTACAGAAACCTTTGTTTACAATTACAGAGGTCAAATGTTTGCTGTAGTTCTTGATCAGGTTTGCACACACTGCAGCAGGGATTTTGGCCCACTCCTCCATACAGATCTTCTCCAGATCTTTCAGGTTTCGGGGCTGTCTCTGGGCAACACAGAGTTTCAGCTCCCTCCAAAGATTTTCAATTGGGTTCAGGTCTGGAGACTGGCTAGGCCACTCCAGGACCTTGAAATGCTTCTTACGGAGCCATTCTTTCGTTGCCCTGGCTGTGTGTTTCAGGTCATTGTCATGCCGGAAGACCCAGCCACGACCCTTCTTCAGTGCTCTTACTGAGGGAAGGAGGTTGTTGCCCTAAATCTCCCGATACATGGCCCCGTCCATCCTCTCCTTAATACAGTGCAGTCATCCTGTCCCCTTTGCAGAAAAGCACCCCCAAAGCATGATGTTTCTTCCCCATGCTTCACAGTTGGGACGGTGTTCTTAGGATTATACTCATCCTTCTTCTTCCTCCAAACACGGCAAGTGGAGTTTATGCCAAAAAGTTCCATTTTGGTCTCATCTGACCACATGACCTTCTCCCATGCCTCCTCTGGATCATCCAAATGGTCATTGGCAAACTTTAGATGGGCCTGGACATGTGCTGGCTTGAGCAGGGGGACCTTGCGCGCACTGCAGGATTTTCATCCATGACGGCGTAGTGTGTTACTAATGGTTACCTTTGAGACTGTGGTCCCAGCTCTCTTCAGATGATTGACCAGCTCCTCCAGTGTAGTTCTGGGCTGATTCCTCACCTTCCTCAAGATCATTGAGACTCCACAAGGCGAGATCTTGCATGGAGCCCCAGTCCGAGGGAGATTGACAGTCATCTTGAGCTTCTTCCATTTTCTAACAATTGAGCCAGCAGTGGTTGCCTTCTCACCAAGCTGCTTGGCTATTGTCCTGTACCCCATCCCAGCCTTGTGCAGATCTACAATTTTGTCTCTGGTGTCCTTGGACAGCTCTTTGGTTTTGTCCATGATGGAGAGGCTGGAGTCTGATTGACTGAGTGTGTGGACAGGTGTGTTTTATACAGTTAACGAGTTCAAACAGGTGCAATTAATACAGGTAATGAGTGGAGGGTAGGAGGGCTTCTTAAAGACAAACAAACAGGTCTGTTAGAGCCAGAATCCTTGCTGGATGGTAGGTGATCAAATACTTATTTCATGCAATAAAATGCAGAATAATTATTTAAAAATCATACAATGTGATTTTCTGGATTTTTTTTTAATTTTTTTTTTTAGATTCTCTCTCACACAGTTGAAGTGTACCTACGATGAAAATTACAGACCTTTCCATTCTTTGTAAGTGGGAGAACTTGCAAAATCGGTGGTGTATCAAATACCTATTTTCCCCACTGTACATATTGATGAGAAAATGGCATTTGGGCGCCTTGTCTCGACATCACTTTTTTGTTGCAATGTCGATTCAATATTCACCTTTGTAGAATTCACCTTTATCTGTCATTATAGTTGTGTTGGGTACTACATTTCTGCCACCTGCAAAAATTAGGTTATGCCGCTACAGCAAGAGAAATTGAGGTCAGATCCACACACACACAGTGTTGCTTCGTGAATATAGAAAGGGAAAGGCTCTAAAATGCTAAAAGATATGGTTACTTTTGTCTCAGCAGTCTTGTTTCTCCTTTTGCATAGGGCACTACCGCTGTTTTTTTTTTTTTTTTTTTTTTTACTGCTGGTACGGAAAACTCAGTGTTTCCTCGCTATGTGCTTTATCTCTTCTGGAATTCTTGCACTGGGAAAGTGTAAAATTGACTTCTGAACACTAGTGACAGCTGGATCCCATAAATGTGCTAAAATTGTTAAACTATGTATTTACTATTGTAGAATTGGGAAAATAATGGGAAATGAGGAAAAAACGCACATCTGGGCCATATCTGTACTGACTACGGCCTCTAGCTTCATGGGGCTGAGAGTAATTGGCTAATGTGTTTCCAAGGTTATAATAGGGTTTGGTCAATGAGGTCTAAACAAAATCTTACCAAGCATTTTTAATCTTGCGTTTGGACTTAAACACTTCTTTTTATAACATTTATTTTTCTTAGAAAAAGACATTCTGCCACTGAATTAATCTGGGAGTGACTCAAAATTACTGCAAATCAGAATTTGGTTTCCTCTTGAGCTGCAGTACTTTTAAAAAAAAAAAAAAAAAACTAGGCTTATGTTGTCGGAGGCAACGGCTGGGTGTATATCCCCAAACGCCCCCAATCCTTCAATTCCCCAATCCTTGAATAGACCTTGAATAGACCTTCATTTGAACTTAATTTCAGGTCAATCGGACAAATGGTTCTTAAGATATGGCCAAAATGGTAATTTTCCATCACAAAGCGCCACCTGGTCGCAAAATATTGAACCATACAGGTATGATGTCATCATGTGATATATTGTGAGGTCATGACCTTGCAGTTGCACATAGTTTCATGTCAATTGGACAAATAGTTCCGAAGATATGGCAAAAATGGTGAATTTTATGTGACAAAGCTCCACCTTGTATCAAAATTTTGAACCAAACAGGTATAATGTCATTGTAGGACACAGCCTCAGGTCATGACCTTTCATTTGCTTTTGATTTGAGGTCAATCGGACAAATATTTCCAGAGATATGATAAAAACAGTGATTTTTTTTTCCATTTAGTTTTTGGCCCCTGGTGGCCAATCTAGAAATCGTAAATAGTCCAAAATCGAATCAGTTCTTTCTCTTTATGATACTTACCTAAATGCAAAACTTGAAATTTCTAATTGAAATATTACTGAAGTTATCGCGTTAACACGAAGTGCGGTGGCGGTCAGACCAAAAACCTAATACCTCCAGATATAATTATAAAGACATAACCAACAAGAGCAACACAGAGCGTGGCATATGCCCCCGCCTGTATGTTGATCAAGGGCATATTGAGATGGCTGCTGTGGCGGCCATATTAGATATCGCACGACGCCGGTTTTCAAAAGGAACCTTCCTTTAGCCATTCCCAATATGCCATTAAGAAATGGCATCTATCCGACGAGGGATTCTCTAGTTATCCCACGGAAAATTAAAGTGGACTGACTGACACAGACAGAATGCCCCTTTCCTCTGTGGAGGGCGGGGGCATAAAAATGTTTGCTTCCGACTATTTTATACTGGCTGTAGGCCAATATCCTCCATTGGTCTTAATCAGTCCTGTATTCTGTTAGTATTGAAGGAGGCAGAGACTGAAAGTGGCAGCTAATTGAGTCAATGTGTTATCTGCTCAGGACTGAACAACTCCGTTTTCTACAGACTTGGTCAAGGCAATCTTTGCTGAAATTTTTCTGTACTACCAAGTAATGTGACTGAAATGGAAAAATCTATCCAATTCACTCAGTCTTCTCAGCATGTTTAATAACAGTGCTATAATATAACTGGGAAGTAATGGGAGTATACACTCATGCTTGTCATGTTGATTTTTTTCTTTTTTCTTTTTTCCTTTCAGCGATATTTCCTGGTCGGGAGCAATCATGCCCAAACAAAACATCGTGTTTTGAAAATTGATCGCACGGAGCCCAAGGACTTGGTAATAATAGATGACAAGGTGGGTTGCACTTTGGATCCAATGAATTTGATGAGCACAGGGCTTACATAAGTGGCTTGGGGGTTGGGGAATTGTGCAATGCTTCACCTTTCCGTATGTGTTAATGACAGTGGTAAATATGACAGTTTGTTTTTGGTCCCTTGGTTGCACAGGGATGTTATTGTTATTCTGGACCCCCAGTCTTTTATTTTTCCCCTGGACAAGAAAACATGTACACTCATGTCCCAAAAGGTCAGCTCTACCACAGTTATACTTGGGGGCAGAGGAATCCAATTCCAGATTTGAACCCTGTAAAGATTATTTGGCCTCTTTTAAACAAAAGTTAATCAATAAATGTCTTCCAACTGCTCAAGAACTGTTTGAAGCCATGAACATTGAGTGTAACACCACTGACTCAACTTTCCGCAAAAGGCTGTCTGTAAGTTTACCAGCAAGGCTTCAACATTTGAAGAAATCAAAGGGAAAACCAATCCCATACATAGTCACTTTATCTATTTGTTTAATCATTGCCAATTTCCTGACAATGATCTGTTGTTCAGGCCAAAAGCTTCATATTTTGCCATTTTGGACCCATTATTTTGCTCTGGAGTGTGTTTTTGCTTAATGGGTTTTTATGTAATGATTTTGAATTTGATTCCCTTTGTCTGTAAAGGATGCATTTTTGCCATTGAGTTCACCTCTACAGTTTTACAACCATAACTGGGAAAAAGTTTGCACTTGTGGAAAAAGGCAATGATTTTTGAACTTGCTTTGACTTATCGGCTTGATTACTCTCAAACTATTCAACAAATTACCACTAAATTCAACGGGAAGTTGGAGTGTGCGAATGTGAAGAGGAGAAAAAGATCATGTAATTTGTATACAGATCTGGATTCTGCAGCTGATTACATGTGCTATTGGATCAAAACCTGCTGGCGGAGGTATGCGCTCTCTGAGTGCCCTCCAGTTAATGTTTTGTTTGTTCATCTTCGTTTTATTTGTAAATCTGTACATCAGTTCCTGCCAATCAGGCCAGCAAGGCATTCAAAAAAAGTCGGGAAGCGACTTATTCAGGACTAATAATGGGGTGAAAAAAAGTTATGATATGATTTGAAACAGTTGATGTCAACAGGTTATTGTTTTCATGATCTGGTACAAAAGCAGCATTCCTTAAAAAGTGTTGTCCTTCAAGAGCAATACTGGGATGACCATGGAGTTTCTAGATGGTGAGTTGCATCATGTGGATTCTATAAAATCTGGTCATGGAGCAATTATGTTTCCATCACGCTATTGGGCATTGTCTCTGAGTGAATAAGTACCGCCGCCCATTTTCTCTTTTCCCATGTCTGAATATTTTCCTCTCTTTTGCTAAATAAAACCAATGCTAGCTGATTTATTGTCTTATCTCCTCAATGAATAAGTTTGCCCTCTGAGAAAAGGAGGCAAAAATATAACGATTTGCACGAAACTGCTCAGTTTCACGAGATGGAAACAAAATAGAAACTTCTATTTTGGAGTGGTCGCAACTCTATTCAGGGACTCTAGATGAGGATCACCAATTTGCCCACAGGTGCATGAGAAAAACATTAAGAAGTTTAAAACAATGTTCCTCAAAGAAAGACCAGCAGGGATATGGATATTTCACCATTTATAGTGCATAATTTATTCCCCCACCCAGACATGCAATATAGGAACACTCCCATATGGCTGTGTGCGAATGTTTGGTGGTGGTCGGAGGGGCCGTAGGCGCATACTGGCAGCAATACTTCCATCAGCCTGCCCCAGGGCAGCTGTGGCTACAAAAAGTTTAGTTTACCACCATCAGAGCGTGAATGTGTGAGTGAATGAATAATGTATCCATTGTGTAGCGTCTTTGAGTGCCCAGAAAAGCGCTATATAAAACTGATGCATTATTATTATTGTTGTTGTTATTATTATTATTATTATTTAATTGAAAGATCAAAGGAATCTGGAAGAATTTCTATGTGTGAAAGGTAAGGGTGCAAGCCTAAACTGAATACCTGTGATCTCTGATCATTCAGACAGCACTGCATCAAGAGCAGTCATTTATCTATCAGTGATATGACCACATGAGCTCTATATTAGTTTGGCAATCTTTTGTGAAATGCGTAAATGCATCCATAAATGCCAACGAAACTTTTTACTCAGTAAAGTTAAGCCTTTTGGTTCTGTCGAGAAGCGCCATCTACTTCTCTGGACTCGGAGGCATCTGCGCTGAACTATCAGAGTTGAAAATTTATTTTGTGGTCTGACAAATCAATATTTCTGGACTTTTCCTTCCAAAAAAAAAAAAAATTGATATCATGTGCTTTGAACCAAAGAATAAATTGATCATCCGGACTGTTAACCAGCAACAAGTCCAGAAGCCATGCATTGGGTATGCTGTACGTAGGCATGGCCGTGTAAGAAGAGAGTGCAGGTGCTGGACTGGCTTGCCTGCAGTCCCGACTTGGCATCAATGGAAAACGTGTGGCGCATTTTGAAATGCAAAATGCAAAAACAAAGACCCTGTACTGTTGTACACTTAAAGACTTTCTTGCTGGAAGAATGGGACAGAAATACACCTGATTGTCTTCAGTTTTCGACATTATTGAAGTGTTTTGAAAAGGAACGCAACAATACCAAGTTGTGAATCCTTTACTGTCCCTTCTTCTTTTGAAAAAAGGTTTCAAGAATCTAAATTGAAATGTTTTTATTTGGAAAAATCGATAAGACTTGTGTGGTGAAACATCATATTGTGTACTATTGTTTTCCTGCTCAATTTGTCAGCATGTTTACAATCAGCAAGAGTTGCGCGAGCTCTTGGGACGCCTGGACTTGGGAAACCGTACCAAAATCGGGCAGAAGGGGTCCTCCGGCTTGTCCAGGGCAGTGACCGCTTGTGGAGTTGTGGGTAAGATTTTTGCGGCTTTATGATCATGCTCTTCTTTCTGGAGCAGTAAGCTGCTCCATGATATTGTCCATTTTTACCCCTTTAAATATTCCTTTGGAGTACTTTACTGTCAAAAATTCTAATCAAGAAATTGAAAGTAATGGTGTTCAGAATATTGACTACATTTGACATTAAATTTTACACAAATATCAGTACATTTGCTTAAAAACATGTAAATATAATTATGACCTGACAACTTAAAGGGTTTAAAGGACACTTGTAATGTGTCACTTTTATTGCACCATTCAAATCAACTTGAACGTTGTGGGCTCCTCCCTGCTTGAATTAAGACAGCAAAGGCAGTGAATGTGCTTTTGATCTTGAAATGATAAGCGCACAAAACTGCCTTATCAGAAGGGGAGTTAAATTCCATTACTCCTTACTGGCTTCTGTGCTGGACTTTTTCACTGAAGGGAAATCAGTCCTTTTTTATTTCAAGTATAATGAAAATTTGCTGAGTGTATTTCTTGTTCATTGTTGTGAAATTGCTGTCCGAGTTCATGTGGGCAGTCGACACGTCAACCAGTATTTGCGTCACCCAGTGAGAAACCTGCAATGAAACGCAGTACATTTGATGTCACTGTGAATTGCAGGAAGAGTAATCGGATGGCAAAAAAAATTCACACTTGTTTATTTGGCCCAGATCTTGAGCGAGGGATTCTGTGCCACTGACTAATTTTCATCCGCCCATTTTTCACAATCTTTGATAAAAAAAACTTGCTGAAAATGTTGCTCCTCCAAGTTATTCTCAAGTTTTTTTTAATTTGTTTGAAGGGGAGGGGTGGGGGGGCTTTTTTTTGAGCTGCCTCGTCGTAATTTTCAGCAATGACTGAATAATGAACAGGCATGATCTAAATACCTGAAAATGAGCAGTTGTCACTGTTCCATCGCTGTAATTTCAGCCGCAGTCAACATGGCTGCCACAGTGATTTGGCTTCAGGTCCGTCTTCCTTTGTCATTTTTCCGGGATTATCTGCAACTGAAATTGGGTGACGCAGGACAAAATCGCTCGTCACTGTCGGGGGAACTTCAGCGTTGGTAAAGAACAAAGAAAAGTAGATCAGCACTGTAAACAAAGGGTTGTGTGAGGCTTTTCCAATTAGACAGGAGATGAATCAGATGTCTACCTCTGCCGTTTCTCTCCGCCAGGAAAAATTATCTCTTGAGACCCTTTTTTTTTTTTTTTTTTTTCTTCTTCTTCCCCCCCTTTCCCCCACGGGGCCCATTTCTGTCCTAGTAATCGGCCGGAACTGAGACTACAAAGAGCACTTGTTACAAACATCAGTAAAGGCTGAGTCAAGAATAGAACGGCTAAAATTAATGGTAAAATGGCCATTCCTTATGAAATCACATTCTTCGTTGTGATTTTTTTTTTGATAATTTGACATGCAAAAGCCTCTGTGACACAATGTCGTGTTTATGGCTGAATTTGTAGTGTCTTCGCTGTTGTTTTTACGAAGGCTTATTTTCACTTCATATCCCCTACTTTTCTAAGGTTGGCTGAACTCTGCAATATGCTGCTCTGCTGTAAACCGAGTGACAGCTTGGAGTGAAATCGGTCGTCTTTTTTTTGTTTGTTTGTTTGTTTTTTTTTTTTTTAAGCTTCTATAGTGTGCTCTGCCAGATCTTCAGCTTTGGGAGAAATAATTTATAAAGCAGGTTTTTGCAGTGCAGTATTGTTCAGAGAGTCCAATGAAATGGTAGTGGGCTGTCGAATGGGGTGATTTTATTTAATTTTTTTCTTGAACTCCATCAGCTGCTAAGCTGGCACTGCTGAATTGTTTAACTTGGTTATGATCAACTTTGAATTGTATATGTAGGGCTGCTGTCTGAGATGTTTCTTCAGCTAAAGGCTCATTAGTATGGAAGCATATAGCTTACAAGATAAAAATGAAAATGCATTCTCAGAAACGTGCTTTCATTTTCAAGATGGAAATGCATTATTTGTATCGTAAAGAAAACAAAAATGTAATCCTCCACTTTTCATTTTTATTGTCAAGTTTATTGTCACATATGCAATTTTTATAACCAATTGAAAATTAAAATGCATTCCCCATGTGCGTTTTCATTTTCAAATAGTGGGCCGCAATATTGCTGACAAAATGAAAACGAAAACGCCAAACTAATAATCCAAGTACATTCTCAGAAATGTTTTTTCTTTCTCTGGAAGTAAGCACATTACTTGTGCCATCATGAAAATGATAACGTAATTGTCCGCTTTGCTTTTTCATTTTGCAGTCCATATAGGCAATTTTTATAACAACTTGAATATTAAAATACATTCTCGTTTGTGTTTTCATTTTCAAGAAGTGCTCTGCCATATCACCTACAAAATGAAAACAAAAACGCTAATCTTGCAATGCAAATACATTCTTTGAAATGCTTTTAATTTTTCAAGAAGCAAGTGTGATATGTGTCTCATAATTACAACCCCAATTCCGAAATAGTTCGGACGAAGCGTAAATTTTGAATAAAATCAAAATGCAGTGACTTTCAGATCGCATGAGCCAATATGTTATTTACAATAGAACATGGATACGTTTAAAATCTTGAAACTGAGATATTTTATTCAAATAATGAGCTTTTTCCAAATTTTCTGGCTGCAACAAGTCTCAAAGAAGTTTGGACACAGGCAAAAAAGGGCTGAGAAAGCAATTAATATATACTCAGCAACAAAAGTTTCTGTGACACCAATATTGTTAATTATTTTTCATAACGCAATTATGAAATTGTCATACATGGTGATATCAGACTGAAACAGTACACGTAAACACAACATTGAAATGGAAATCATGAAAATGCGAGAAAATGACTTTGCACGTGAAAATGTGCGTAAATCATGCTTGTGGATGGCAATAAAAGAGGAGAATTTTTGGAATGTTCACATTGTGCCGGATAAACGACGGAAGCATCACTTATCGAAAACACAGCCATTTCGGATCAGGAACTCTACCCTCTAAATGCCAAGACTGTCTGAAAATGATCGGTGGAGGGCCATTGGGATGATTGAATCTGGAACCTCGCAGAGGGAAGTTGCTCATCGCCTGAATGTCCACCGAAACACCATTTGGAACTTATGGCAGCGTCATCAGCAGACAAGACATGTCAGAGACCGTCCTCGCAGCGGCCGTCCACGAGTAACCACTCCCAGACAGGACAACTGGATTCGAACAACCCATCTCCGAAATCGATTCCAACCTGCAACCATAACTGCAAGAACGATACCTGGTTTGAGGCGACTGTCTGCACAGACAATCCGTCGCCGTCTCCATCATTTTGGCATTGTCCCACGTCGGCCAGCAAGACGTCCAATACTCACAGTACAACACCGACGACTGCGTCTACAGTGGGCACAACAACATCGACGGTGGATCCAACGTCAGTGGGATCTTGTACTCTTCACTGATGAATCAAGATTCATGCTTAACCGATGTGATGGTCGTTTACGTGTATACCGTCGACGTGGAGAACGTTATGCCAACAACTGTGTTCAGGAATTTGATCATTTTGGAGGTGGTAGTGTCATGATTTGGGGAGGGATCACGGCTAGAAACAGAACAGATTTGCTTGTTATTGATGGAAATCTGACAGGTCAAAGATATCGCGATGAAGTGCTACGGCCATTGGTGGTACCGTTTTTGATGCAACATGGTCCCGGAATAACGCTGCAACATGATAACGCCAGACCACACGTTGCAAGGATTGTACAGCAGTATCTGATGCAACAACATGTCAATGTCCTGCCATGGCCAGCCAGATCCCCAGACATGTCCCCAATCGAGCATCTTTGGGACGAGATGGATCGACGTTTGCGGCGGTTGGATAACCCGCCAGCTACACTCCAGGAATTGCGACAACGTCTACGTCAGATTTGGAATGACATCCCACAGCAATTTCTGGCACATCTGATTCGGTCCATGCGCCGGAGATGCGTTGCTTGCATCATGGCACGAGGAAGTCACACCCGGTATTGAAGTGTGAAGGTCACAATTGGTTAGACGTCAGACAAGTGCTTCATGACGCATGAAAATGACATTTTTCGTTTTGAGTGACGTTGGCACTGAAAAGTCAGTGTTTCTCCTGTTAAATAAACATATTGATTGCATTGAGATCTTTGCGTGTCATTTATAACATACACATAAATGGTGTCACAGAAACTTTTGTTGCTGAGTATATAAGAGAATCAGCAGAAAGAATATTTAGCAAGTAATTAAGTTAACTGCCATCAGATGTGTAACATGATTGGCTATAAAAGGGATGTCTTAGAGAGGCTGAGTTTCTCAGAAGTAAAGATGGTCAGAGGCTCTCCGACCTGTGAAGGCTTACATGAAAAAAATTGTGGAATTCTTCAACAACGATGTTCCTCAATGTCAAATTGCAAAGGCTTTGAAGGTCTCATCGACTGTGCATAACATCATCAAAAGATTCAGAGAAACTGGAAAAATCTCTGTGCGTAAGGAACAAGGCCGAAAACCTTTTCTGGGATGCCCGTGATCTTGGGGTCCTCAGATGCCACTGCATCACTCACTGGCATGATTCTGTCATTGACAATACTAAATGGGCCCAGGAATACTTCAAGAAACCACTGTCTGTAAACACAGTCCGCCGTGCCATCCACAAATGCCACCTAAAACTCTATCGAAGGAAGCCATTGTTGAGCATGATCCGGAAGCGCCGCTGTGTTCTGTTGGCCAAGGCTCATCCAAAGTCCAAATTTGACATTCTTGTTGGAAATCATGGCGTCGTGTCCTCCGGGCTGACACTGATACTGAAAATCATATTCATCTCTCTTATGTTGTTTACTGTTCGTAGGAATCACTAAAAATAAATATACTTCCTAGATTGATATAAATTATACATATTTAATAATCAGTAATACAACTCAGATTTTTTTATTTTTTATGTTTATTATCGTCCTCCGGGCGAAAGAGAAGAAAGACCTCCCCTCCTGTTATCAGCGTTCAGTTCAAAAGCCAGCATCTCTGATGGTATGGGGATGCATTAGTGCATATAGTGTGGGACACTTGCATGTTTTAAAAAGCACCAATAATTCAGAAAGGTATATAAAGGTTTTAGAGCAACATATGCTCCCCTTCAGATGACATCTATTCCAGGGAAGGCCTTGTGTATTTCAACAGGAAAATGTAAAACCACATACTGCAGCTATTACAACAGCATAGCTTCGTAGCAGAAGAGTCCGTGTGCTGAACTGGCCTGCCTGCAGTTCTGATCTTTTACCGATTGAGAGCATTTGGCTGATAACTAAAAGTCCGTCGAAGGAGACCAAAAACTCTTCAGCAGCTGGAAGCCTGTATTAAACAAGAGTGGGATGAAATTCCAATGGCTAAACTCAAGAAACTTGTCTCCTCAATGCCCAGATGCCTCCACTCTGTGCTAAAAAGATGAGGGGATGCTACACCATGGTAAACAGGCCCCTGTCTAAAGTTTTTTGGGCCCTGTAGCAGTCATCAAATTTGAAATGAGCTCATTTTGTGGATAAAATTATAAAATTTCTCAGTTTCAACATTTGCTATGTAATATCTGTTCTATTGTGAATAAAATACTGGCTGGTGTGATTTGAAAGTCTTTGCATTTTGATTTTATTCACAATTTACACTTTGTCCCAACTATTTTGGAATTGGTGTTGTAGAATGATAATGCAATTCCCCACTTTTCATTTTCATTTGCATTTCAAAATGCTGTGCTTTGCATTTTTGTTAATATGGTCCTATGCACTTTTTTTTTTTTTTTTTTGACAAATTAAATTTTTATTACTATTGTTCTTAAGTTTTCTTATTCCTCTTATTAGTGTGCTTGCTCAAGCACACAGCAGCCATAGGCTATTGTTCGTAAGTTTTCTTATTCCCTTTTCACCCGTTTCTTTCGCTCTCTACTGCTTTTATGGCTTTCTAGATGGAGGCACTGTTCCAACTCTCAGATGTCCGTGCCGATTCGTTCATTATGACTTGTATAAAGGATTGCATTACCCCTTTTCGTTCTTTCACGATCAACGAAAAAAATGCGTCGGGGGGGTGGGGGGGTGGGTGGGTGACTTTTGGGGGATTTTGAAATCGCTCCCCCCACCACAATTTCCAACGTACACACACAAATTATACATCATAACGTAAGAAAATTTGTGCAGGCCTGAAAAATGTCACGTTGGATGAAAACGGACGAAGGGTTGAGACTCCAGGCACCCCCAAGTGACAGGAGTTTGCATGTTCTACCCGTGTTCGCGTGGGTTTCCTCCAGGTACTCCGGTTTCCCCCAACCATAAAAACATGCAATGTAGGAACACTCCTGTATGGCTGTGTGCAAATGTTTGGAGGTGGTCGAAGGGGCCGCAGGCGCATATTGGCAGCCACGCTTCCGTCAGTCTGCCCCAGGGCAGCTGTGGCTACAAATGAACGTAGTTTACCACCATCAGAGCGTGAATGTGTGAGTGAATAAATAATTTATCCATTGTGAAGTGTCTTTGAGTGCCCAGAAAAGCGCTTTATGAAACTGATGCATTATTATTATTTTTATAGTAGCGCAGACCAGCTGCCCCATAGACAGCCAGTAAACAGGAGCAGAAAAGTTTTGGAACAGAGCTGAAAGAAAAATCGCCGTCCTGACCACATACTTCACAGTACAAGAAAAAAAAAAATGTATGGAGACACTCCACAGTCTCCACTCACTCACAACTTTTTTGTTTTTACCATAGGACCTACGCTCTGCTAGAAAATGGCAGTAGTTCGGACAGTGTCACTGACCAACTCCCCCTTAGGCAGCCGTGATAACAGGAGCAGACAGTTGAGACACCTTTTTGAAATCGCCACCCTGACCACATTCTTTACACTACAAGCAAAAATAAAATACAAGGGGACGATCAGCAGAGTCTCCTGTCACTCACCGGGTTTTTGTTTTCCCCATAGGACCTACGGTCAGCCAGAAAATGGCAGTAGTTTGGACAGTGTGAATGAAGAATTCTGTGAATTCTTGTGTGTGTGCGTGTGAGAGAGAGAGAGGCAAAAGCGCACACAAACACGTGCATGTATTCACACACACACACACACACACACACACACAAATACATGCATGGCATATTTTGCAAATATGAAATTAATCCACACACATAGAAATGCTTGTGAAAATAGTAAATAATATGAATATTGTCAAAGAAATCCATTTAATTTATTTTTTTATTATTAATTACTTATTATTTGTATCATTTTACGTTTATCATCACTCACTGAATTGCTACCTGTTTGTCAAAAAATGCTTGGCAATATTGTACATAAGTCATGCCATTAAAGCTTATTGGATTGAAAAAAATTTGCATTTTCTCTGAGGAAATGCAGTCTTGTCTGACAGATTGAAGTTAATCATAAACAGAATAATGATAATAAGGCCCTCACATGCGTTATTTTTTCTTTAGTTTTTACATTTTTATTTTTATTTTTGTGTTTTCAGGATTTGTTCGGTTTCTAGAGGGTCATTATATCATCCTTATCACCAAAAGAAGGAAGATGGCTGACATCGGTGGCCACTCGATATACAAGATCGAAGACACAAACATGATTTACATTCCCAATGACTCTGTGCGGATTACCCATCCAGATGAGGCCAGGTGAGCTGGTAAACAGGATACAGGCGTGAGTACACTCTGGTGTCAGGTTATTCTAACCTTTCAGAGTCATCAACACCTCTGGGAAGCCCGGTGGTGTTGTGTTGGCAGTTTGACCTGATCATTTGTTGACGTTCTATAAGCTCTGTTTTAAAATGCATATAAAGGGGACTTTTCAGAAAACGGGGGATGCGTTTGACTGGATAGCTTATTTTTAGGGGATACCTTGTGGGGTCTTTCTACAACCCTGGGCTTTACACTCTGAAGTTTTTTGTAAGCAAAGTCTGTAATCCAGCCTCGTGGCATTGGGCCCACAACTGATGCAGGCAGGCTTCACAAAAGAGTAGCAGGTCTTGCACAGTCGAGTGATCAAGTTAACCATGTGAATCTTGTCTGGTTTCCAATTCTGAATGTTCATCTTTATCTTGCTCACGAAGATCGATTTGTTGCGAACACGGTGAGAAAAGTCACAAAAATTTGATTGACGAGCACGAACGGATAGATTGCAATCTGTTCCCCTATCCTTCCTATTCGGTCCTGCTCGTCAATCGACTTATCGTAACTTTCAAGATGGAGGCAACTGGAAACTAACTCAAGGTACTGTTTGCATAAATAGTATTTTTAATAAACTACCTGTGCATTTTCAAAGTTCTCAGTGCCTCGTTTAAAATGTCAGAGCCCTCGGAATTCTACTGATGAAGTGTGGAGCTTCTATGAGCCCTGTTAATGATGAAAAAAAAATAGTGATTTCTTTGCATGGCAACGCTATGCCCGATTCACTAACATTGTAAGCCTGTTGGGAACTTTGACCGAAAAGCTATATATTTCGAAATGTTGTGTGCGTACGGAGGTTGGGTATTCGGCAAAGGTTAGTGCTCGTTATTATGTTTCAATACAACTAGTCAATTTCACACCGGAATTCTCCTTTAACAGACCATTTTCTCACATTTGCCTTTCTGTGTAAAGGCTCCTTTTGAAGAACTGCTTTGCAAGCTACAATTGCAACACACTATGAGCCATCACTGCAGATACAGCTGCATCTTGTATTAGATTGATTACTTTCTGCTTTTTTTGTAGATATGTGAGAATATTCCAGAATGTGGACCTCTCCAGTAACTTTTACTTCAGGTAAGCCAATCTCTGGTTCAGACCAGGATGTTGTTATGGTCATGTGGTGAACTATATATACCAGAATACTTTATAGCCTGGCCGAGCTATCTTGGTGTTCAGTTAGACCTTGGTCTTTTTGTATCGAGTTGATGCTCCTGATTCCATTGAGGCTGTTCTTGGTTCTTTATCTGTTGATTTTTTTAATTTAATGTCTCCCTTTACTTTAACCACGTGTATCTCACCAGTCTCATGAACAAGCACTTAACCTTAAATATGGCTCATCACCCTTTCTTAGCCTGCATTTGGGCCTCGATGATGTATTGATATTGTGCTCATATGGTCTTGCTGACTGAAGGGCAGGCCTTGTGTGGCTTACTGAGGAATTATACAGAATGAAGATCGAACAGATTTACTGATGGTCGGTTTGTACACTAAAAGGGTGCATTCTGACGGCACAGCTTTTAATGTTTGCCCTCCAATAGCCTGAAATGGAGGGGAAAACATACTTTGCCCTTGTTTCCCTTGATTGCTTCAAGGCATTCCCAGAAACAAGGTGTCCTTTTCAAAAAGCTTTCACGTGTACTTTGTGCCAAATCTGTTCTGGTATCTGGGAGCTGGTCAAGTGATGGCAGTGAGTTTAACAATGAAAATGCTGAATATTTTGTTGCATCGTTAGCTCAAAGTGATTGCTTTATTAGCTTTGAGCAGCAAGAAATTCTGATCTGATTGCTTCAGTGCTGAAGTGTCCCGTGTGGGAATTATTTTGAGTGGTGTGTTGGTGTTTTATAAAAAATAATTTAGCACTTAAAGGGCTAATGCGATAACTCCACAGAGAACTTCAGAAGAAACATGGAAGGCATTTAACAGGGTTTTTGAATGATTAAATGGTTTGAGCTGCACATTATACATGGCGTACCAAAAAAATGTTTATCCTTTATTTAGCCTGGAAAATTAATTGTGCTTGTCCCAGTCTGTGTTTCTTATTTCAAATCACAGGAGAAAGCCTTACTTCTCTAGACTCATTACTGGGAAAGGTTAGCTTTCGGGTAAATCACAATCAAGGATACTGGGTGTGTAACGTGAGCAAAAATGACATAATTTAATTGGAAAATATTGGGGGGAAAAAATGAAGTTCAGAATAATGTGCAAATATTACGCCTTGAAAAACTGAATTTTGAGTACTTTCTGTTTCAATTTGAATGATACCACTCTGCTGGGGGCTTCGGACACTGACTGTGAACATGAGTCATCGCTGTAACAGCTTTATTCAAAACAACAAAAAAACTTACCATTTGTGTAAACATGTATAAAATACAACCCCAATTCCGAAATGGTTAAGTGTAAAGTTTGAACTAAATAAAAATACAATGACTTTCAGATCACATGAGCCAATATGTTATTTACAACAGAACATGGATAACATTTCAGATGTTGAAACTGAGACATTTTACAATTTAATGCATAAAATGAGCTTATTTCAAATTTTCTGGCTGCAACAGCTCTCAAAAAAGTTGGGACACTGGCAAAAAAAAAAAGCTGAAAAAGCAATTGTGTTTTTTTATTATATATATATATATATATATATATACACACACACACACACAGAATCGGCTGAAAGAACATTTAGTGAGGAATTAAGTTAACTGGTATCAGGTTTGTAACATGATTCTCCAAAAAAGGGATGTCTTAAGGCCCACTCACACCAAGTGCGAATTTCTGTGTGGAATAATGTCAGCTTGCGCACCAAGGCGGAATTTCCGTGCGGCAGAAAAAACATCCACGTGGACTTAATCTTCTGCGAAAATCCGCCTGGGAATTAATACTTATAGCCAATGAAATGATTTATTTTTTTATTGACGTCACAGCATTCGAACCTTTTAATTCGCTAGATAGCTTGTATTCAGTTAATACTGAAATTTTACATGACATCTCATAGCTATGTGTGCAGTTAGTTTACTTTTTCATAGTAGAGATCTAGCTAATCATAATTTTTATTTTTTTTTAATTTTTTTTTTTCGATGAACGTTTTTATATTTTGAATATTTGTGCACCAAATCGCAAAGCTGTGCGTCTCGGAGGTACAAATTATGACGCAGCTTCATCTGGGTCGGACAAGTTAAGTTTATTGAAATAGCCCCAGGTTCAGACATCAATAAGGAAAAGCCTTTGTTGGCTACATCAGAGCAAAAGTAGACTGCCAGGCTAACGTTATCGTTCAGATACATACAAACAATGTCATCGTTGCCGCTGCTGCCATCATGATTCATTTTAGTTAAATTTGAACTTGCTGATTTGGTTGCGAAATTGAAACGCAAGAACGCAAAATTTCGCACCAGGTTCGGTGTGAATGGTTTCACGAAGAATTTTCATGCTGCGAATATTCCGAAATTTCGTGCTGCTTTTTCGCTTCACCCCGATGTGAATGGGCCTTTAGAGAGGCTGAGTCTCTCAGAATTAAAGATGGCCAGAGGCTCTCCAACCTGTGACAGCTTGCATAAAAAAAATTGTGGAATACTTTAAAAACAATGTTCCCCAATGTCACATTGCAAAGGCTTTGAAGGTCTGATCATCGACAGTGCATATCATCAAAAGATTCAGAGAAACTGGAAAAACCTCTGTGCGTAAGGGACAAGGCCGAAGACCTTTACTGCATGCCCTTGATCTTCAGGCCCTCAGACGCCACTGCTTCACCCACTGGCATTATTCTGTCATTGACAATACTAAATGGGCCCAGGAATACTTCAAGAGACCACTGTCTGTAAACACAGTCTGCTGTGCCATGCAAAAAGGAAGCCATTGTTGAGCATGATCCAGAAGCGCCACCGTGTTCTGTTGGACGAGGCTCATTTAAAATGGACTGCAGCAAAGTGGTGAAGTGTCCTGTGGTCAGACAAGTCCAAATATGATATTCTTGTGGAAATCGTGGCGTCGTGCCCTCCAGGCTGACACGGACACTTTACAGACACTGAAAATCATATTCATCTCTCTTATGTTATTTACTGTTCGTAGGAATCACTAAAAAAATTTTTTTTAATGTTTATTCAAATAAATAAAGTGGGGCTACGGACACTGAATGGGGCTATGGAAACTAAAATTGTACTTCATAGACATTTACTGAAATTTGGTGGCCATGGTACCTGCAATATTATATCTTGTATATGTTCTACAAAAATAGTCTAAAAGTATTCTATAAGCAAAGAATGAATCATGCGTACTCTCTTGATCATGGATAAGGGGCTACGGAAACTGAACATTTTGTGGACATTCATTATTGCTGATAACCATGGGACAACTTTTGATATAGAGAGAAAGAAGATACCCGCACACTAACTGTTGCTCCTGCAGTGATTTATTCCACAACGTTTCGACCAGAATGGTCTTCGGCAGGTGTTAACAGAACACATAGGTCGGAGGAGATTTTTTTTACAACTTTTGATATACCCTTACAGCATGATTGTAATGATCATTACTTATTGTAATGGAACTTTTTGAATATAGAATTCTAAAAACACAATGACATTTTGAAAGCACTAAATGTTTAAAAGATTGTTGTAAATTAATCGAATATGAATGCAAATTAAAAAATGTATAACAAAAATAGAGTTCAGTTCAAGAGCAATAGCTAATCACAGCTGCTGCATGAATCAAGCTGCAGCATAAAAACTAGACTTATGTTGATGGCGTGCCATCGCAAATCTCCGCACTACACAACGAACGTTATGGGCGTAGTAGTAATGCGTCAGAGGGCAATTCACTGAACTGGCATTCTGCTGTACAAATGATAATGTGCTTGTTGCAGTGATAAAGCACTGATACTGATCAGAGTTATTGAAATGTGATATACTTGGTTAGTTGGACAGAGTACTTTTTGAGTGTCTGAGGGCAGAAATTACTCTTCATTTTGAAATGAGAGTATTATGAAAGGAACGGACGTACAGTACAGCGATTGGCTCACCTGACTCCATTTGACCTAGAAAATGGTCAAGATTAGATCAAATCAAAAACCCGTGTGATATGTGATGAAGGGTCATCCCATGCACCTCCCATAAAAAAATTGTTTGTCCTGGCTCAATGCATAAGGTAGATATGGCCATTTTTCTTTTTTCACAAAAAGCCCTCTAGTGGCCAAAATATGAATCTCAGGATGGCAATTTTGGGCATGCAGGTTGCTATAACCAAGATGCATATCCATACCAATGTGCAGCCTTCTACGTTGAGTAATGGCAAAACGTGCCATCCTTTTTAACAATTGGCACTCTTGACGCCGTTTGACTTTGAAAACGGCCAAAATGAGGTCAAATCAAAAACCTGTCTGATGTGATGAAGGGTCATCCCATGCACCTCCCATAAAAATGTGGGCATCCTAGCTTAATGCATAAGGAACTTATGACCATTTTTCAATTTTTTTCAAAAAGGCCCCTGGTGGCCACAAGAGGAAATAAATTTAAATTCTCAACGCGTTGTGCCGCCCTCTGGGTCACTACCTTACACACACCTAAGTTTCAGGTTGATTGGTCTAACGGCCTTGGAGGAGTTCCTGTTTTGGACGGACAGATGGACAGCCAGACGCTGAACTGAATTCCAAGATTTCCTTGCTTTTTTGGAAGCGTAGAGATATGAAACTGTACATATTTGTATGATGCAGTTATTTGCTATCACTTTATTGAGGTTGCTAAGAGAATCATTCAAAAATTGATGCACATAAAATTGGGAATACACCAGCGTTACGGTAAAAACAGCCATTGAATTGTGACCACAAGAACTCTCTGAAATCCATAAATTTGTTTGAAATGCCAGTTGCAATTATTTACAGTGTCTAAACCACTCAATTCAATGACAGCAAAGCAAGATGTATTAACCCCTAAATTTTAATTCCTAAGGATATGTAACATGCACTTACAAGCCATGACATTTACAATCAAAGCACGGTATTGCCATTATGCTTAAAGAGACAAGAATTACACTTATTATTCCATCACTTTTTGTAGATGCCTGTCTCACTGATGTCTCCATAATGTTTCATCTCCACAACCTGCTCATGTTTAACGATTTTGGAATTTCTTTTGTCATTCAATGGCGGTAACACTTGAATTGTCCACTGCACTAAGGAGCCCTGGCTTATTTTTCTGTCTGTTGCACCTGTTGAATACGGCTACACTGCTGATTTCTCGCTTGAAGTTTGAACAAGTGTTTAAAGTATTTGCTCTGTGATTGTCTTGCCGAATGTTCTCTTTGTCTGTGGTTTTTTTTTTTTTTTTTTTGCTTTTACTTGGCAGTATTTGAAACAGCTCTTCCTTAGTGTTTGCTAAAGGTTTAAATAGACTACGGCAGTATTACCAAGGAATGGAGTAACATAGCGACTGTGAACTGATACCAGAACAGCAGATGATGTGCTGTAATTGCCCTTGGACTTGCACGTGTTTTCTGCCATCCTATCGCCTGCCTTGAGAAACTTTGTGCTCAGCTCTGTCTCTTTCAAGCTAGTTGCCAGGCAACAGGAGCAGAATTTTATTTATTTTATTTTTTTCTTAAACTCTGGCTGCATTTTGGCTGCGGGGTTTGGCTGCTGACTCCACACTGAACTCCATTTTCAGCTACAGCTACGATCTGAGTCACTCTCTGCAGTACAACCTGACCCTGCTCAATACCGCCTGCGACCTGCACGCGACCCAGGAGGACGAGACGGAAGAAGAGGAGGAGGTTCAAACCCAAAGCCGGCAGGACAGCTTTGACATTTTCGAGGATGAAGGTCTTCCCACTCAGGGTACAGCAAGCACTTCGATTTTTTTTTTTCTTTTTTCTTTCTTTCTTTTTTTCTTTTTTAGGACCTTCTCTGCTCAGCACCATAATTTACAATCATTTGTGTTTGGCTGCCTTTTTTTTTTTTAAATACCAAAACGGCCCATTGCCTCTGGTTCAGATTTATAAACAGCTTTTTGAAGGCCCTATCAATAGTTTGTCGCCCTACTTTCCAAAACTGCCTGTTTCTCTCTCTAATTTTAGGGGATGATATTTATCCAATATCAGCCTTTAGGGAGGAAATCATGGAGTGAAATAATGTTTGCAGAGTTGAAGTGTCGTGATGTCCATAATTTTTTCACATTATGGCATGTTGCAGTAGTGCAGCGGTGTGGCATTGCTCCTATCTGTTATCAGATCCATTGAGACTGTTATCAGATCCATTGAGACTTGGCATGTGCCAGCACTAACAGCGAAGACCAAACACCACAATGTGTGTGTAATGGAGTGGCAATGTAACATTGGCTGAGCATTCCAGCCACATTCTGAGAGCATGTTAGATGCCAGTGGATGACTTCAATTTCTCTCCATATGGTGCAGTTTTTAGAGTTGGTTTGAGTCATAATTTTGTTTTGCTTTATGTCTGCTTCTCCTCAGTGGTGAACGGGATCAGGAATGAGCCGTACGCCAAATACGTGTGGAACGGGAGACTGCTGGAGAAGATTAAAGATGTCGTCCATCCTGATTGGCTCATGTACATCATCCACGGCTTTTGTGGCCAGTCCAGTATCCCTTCAGATTCAGTGACTGGTGTGGGGAGAATGTGTCTCATCGTATTGCATTCATTTAGACAATGTTCTTTTCCCCACTCACTTGAAGTGGCAGCAATACAGTGGTGTGCTCACATGCTGAATAAGAGCTGAAGCTCATTTATTTTTCACTCTTTCTATACATCTCTTCCTGGTATATGCTACACTGGAGTCTAGTTTCTGGGAATGAGTAATGATGCGTTAATGTTGTTTAGGTGGCAATGATGCATGACTGTTAAAAAGCTGATCTGTTGGATTGATTCCCAGGTTCAGTGCTTTGTTGTGTAAATGAACAGGTATGTTGTTGTGGGTGAGTAAGTTAGCTGATGGACATAGATAATGATGATTTTTTTTCAGGTAGGGTAGAACACTAGCTCACAAACTGCTTTTCATGACTACCAATCTCTCCATCAATTAAAATCAAATATGATGAAGGTCTGCTTTCAACTCTTTGAACATGTCTTTTCACCCCTCAGCCCTTAAGGCTGACGGGGTATTGCTATCCTTCGTGCGGTTGGGCAGGCAGGCAGGCAGCGGGCGGGCGTCTCCAAAAAATTTGACATCGGGCTGAGGGGTATTCCGTGCATTGCACGCCTATTTTTGTTTCTGTGATCATTTGTCTTTCAGTATTTGGGATCCATAAATCCAGCTGGGAGTGTAAGTGAATAGCTTTTTTTTAATTCACTGACAAAGAAAATATTTGCTTAACTGACTTGAGTAACACTCAGATGAAAATATGGTGCATTTGTTCTTTTTTTGTGTGCTTGGCAATTCCTGGCGCTGTATATCCTCGATGATGATACTCAGCCTCTGCAAGATATTAAGAAACACTCACAGCTTGTCATTATGTAAGGACTGGCATGATCAAGGGCCCGGCACTCTCAGTGGAGTGCCCTGGGCTGAGTTTTCGGGTGGGAAAGGCACTACCTCTGTGAAACATTTGTTACTTTGTACGAGGATAACGGAGTCACATGGCACACTCACTGGCCTGATGTTTGTGCTGCATGCTTCTCCTGCATTACTTGGGGTACGGGAATAATTCAGTTCTGCGTCTGAGAACATTTTATGTAGAAACGGCAGGTTTTATTTGCGAACTTATGAGAAGGTATACTTCAATATGTTCACAAGAAGGAGCACAATTATTTCCCTCCCAATAACTTACATTCTCAAAGTACTTCTGTATTTTTCCTCCTTACTTAGCAGCCTGGGCCCTTTACCTTCTCCAGAGGTCCCTGCTTCATGTGTGTCCCTGCTTGCCATCTTGATTTCACACGCACAATGGCACAACCACTTAAATGTCCTGAAGCTCTCAGCTGCCGAGCACGCCCGGGTTCTTACGAACACGGAGATGGTGTGTGGCTGAGTGACGTGTCATCGATGCTCAAGTGCGCACTGAGTTGAAGCATTCCTGACTTATAAATAAACGTACAAAAATTGCAGCCTGTGTCCTCAGGTACAAATCTCCTTTAGACACGCTCTTTCATGCATCTGTGCTGAAACCTGTGCATTAATATGCCCCAAAGTATACCTGTGAGTCGATGGATTTTTTTTAATGGTTGATGGGGTTGACTGGGCCTTTCAGCATCCTAAGCTTTGGGTTCATGGCAGTGGGGTCATAAGGTTCACTTAAACCAAAAGTATTTAGTTGAAGTCTGTAATACTGAAGTAATCATTTGAAATGCAGTATTCTTTGTTTTTCTGTGGAACGGTTTGTGGACTGGAGTATAACTAGCTTTCTTTCTTCTTCTTTTATCCTTACATGGAGCTTTCTGGAAATGACAAAACGCAAAGCCTTTTCTATTTCTATTTACCCCCTCAGCCCTGAGTAAAAGGCAGAGGGGTATTATTATCACATGCGAAGTCCGTCCGTCTGTCTCTTACCTTTTGTACTCTACGCGATAACTTGAAAACACCTTCGTCAATCAACAGAGTTTTTGCTACGTTGCTTGGTCCTGTGTACCTACAGAAGCCTGTTGATTTTTGCGGCACTTGGATGTTTAGTATGGCCACCACAGCCGCCATCTTCAATTTTTCGTCCCTTGAAGGTGGCTTCGTCAGTCTATGCCATTTTTGCTCTGGTTGCTTGGTCTTGTGAACTTGCATACAGAAGCCTATCGAATTTGACAGCACTCGCATGTCCACTATGGCCGCCATCTTGAATTTTGTATTCAACAGAATAACTTGAAAACGCCTTCACCAATTAATATTCATTCCAAACAATCCAGGGGCTGAGGGGTATGCCACTTTGCAAGGCTAGTTTTTATATAGTTGTGAAATAATTAATTCATCAACCTATTGGACCTGGTTACTGTTTAAACCCTTGGTTCCCGCCTGGTTTAACTGTCCCCAGCAGGTGGTCATTTTAGGAGCCTGAAGTTAGATACTTGTGGGCCTTAGTCTATATCACATACTGTGTACACAGTTCTACAGACACTGAGCTCATTCCCTCAGTTGTGCGTTTAATCTCTGGACTGTTCTGTCTTGAGTAATGGGAAGCTGCCAGAAGCTTATGTTTTATTCACTAGAAAAGAAATGGAAATTTCAGTGAATTCAACTCCTCACCCTCGCTCGTTCCCCACCTTTTGAAAAATGTGCTCGTGGCTGGCCAGGCACGTGGATGTATCGAGCCGTGCTGCTGAAGCAGGTGCGAGATCAAGAGATTTATGCCTTTGCGCCGTTTCCTTTTTCAAGTGTAATTAAGAACTGATTATCAGGTGTTGAAAAAAACAGTCCTGTGTGAAGCACCGGACTGCCTGGTAATTGCATAACAATCAATTTCTGGGTGATGGAAAAAATCTTCTTTGAATATCAAAATGAAACCGAAATGAATTTGTCTCGCAATACAAACTTGCAGATTTTTTTGCTTTCTGGGGACAGCTAGGTTACTCAGTATGTTGTGCTTTTGCCTCACAGCAAGAAGGTCTTTGGTACGAAGCTGGCCTGGGGGTTTTAGAAAGGAGTTTGCGGGTTCTCTTATTGCTCAAGTACCCAGCGTAAACCCACTCCACTTTCCACCTTCAGTCTAAAGAGATGCACGCCAGGCTAATTGGAGATCCGAATTGCCCATTAGTATGAATATCCAAGGGAATTGTGAGCGCTTTGATTTCCTACATGCTTAGTAGAGTAATACATGAGAGAGCTGAAAAATTGCTAGGATTTTTGTTAAAGAAACAAAAAAATCTTGCTTGTTTTTAATGAGAATTCCACTTACTGAGCACGGGATCAATAAAATTGCATAGCCACTGTATGACATGTTCTGGTCCTTCAGCAAATGGGTTTTCTTTCTGTCATCAGAGGTTCTTGCTTCTTGCTGATAAGTGCTGATTGAGACGCAAAGCTATTTGTTTGCAACTTGTTCTCGCCATCGCATGATCCTCCCTTAACCCCCTGTGCTCTCAGAGCTGCTTATTTACGGCAGGCCGGTGCACGTCACCCTCATTGCGAGGAGATCCAGCAAATTCGCCGGCACGCGCTTTCTGAAGCGAGGCGCCAACTGTGAGGTACCTATAACGCTCTGTTCCTTTTTCGTTTGATCTAGGTGGCCTGTATGTCATTATAGAACCTCGCTGATGCTTTCTGTGTGCATTTCTTGTATTTTTCATTAGCCTTAGGGGCCTTTCGGCCTGAAGAAATGTAACAGTGCTCTGCATACTTGAAAACAGAGTAATGAATACACTGCTGGCACACTGCATTTCATCATAAAACTCCCTATTCACAGTTGGAAATGACTGTAGCAAAGCCCTGTAAATGACCAATATCTGTAATTGGGCGGAAAGTAAAGTGAAAGTGTGGTCATTACTTGAATTAATGTTGCAGCGTAATTTTGCGACTGTTGGACCTGCTGCCTATTCAATGTCCGTATCACCAAATTGATATTGTCCTTTTTGCTTTGTGACGTATTTTTTTGCTATTGGCTTTTGATTATCAATAAATAAAATACTCATAATATTTTGGTAGGCATGTCAAGCAACCAAAGCAAAATATTATATACTCAGCAACAAAAGTTTCTGTGACACCATTTATGTGTATGTTATAAATGACACGCAAAGATCTCAATGCAATCAATATGTTTATTTAACAGGAGAAACACTGACTTTTCAGTGCCAACGTCACTCAAAACGAAAAATGTCATTTTCATGCGTCATGAAGCACTTTTCTGACGTCTAACCAATTGTGACCTTCACACTTCAATACCGGGTGTGACTTCCTCGTGCCATGATGCAAGCAACGCATCTCCGGCGCATGGACCGAATCAGATGTGCCAGAAATTGCTGTGGGATGTCATTCCAAATCTGACGTAGACGTTGTCGCAATTCCTGGAGTGTAGCTGGCGGGTTATCCAACCGCCGCAAACGTCGATCCATCTCGTCCCAAAGATGCTCGATTGGGGACATGTCTGGGGATCTGGCTGGCCATGGCAGGACATTGACATGTTGTTGCATCAGATACTGCTGTACAATCCTTGCAACGTGTGGTCTGGCGTTATCATGTTGCAGCGTTATTCCGGGACCATGTTGCATCAAAAACGGTACCACCAATGGCCGTAGCACTTCATCGCGATATCTTTGACCTGTCAGATTTCCATCAATAACAAGCAAATCTGTTCTGTTTCTAGCCGTGATCCCTCCCCAAATCATGACACTACCACCTCCAAAACGATCAAATTCCTGAACACAGTTGTTGGCATAACGTTCTCCACGTCGACGGTATACACGTAAACGACCATCACATCGGTTAAGCATGAATCTTGATTCATCAGTGAAGAGTACAAGATCCCACTGACGTTGGATCCACCGTCGATGTTGTTGTGCCCACTGTAGACGCAGTCGTCGGTGTTGTACTGTGAGTATTGGACGTCTTGCTGGCCGACGTGGGACAATGCCAAAATGACGGAGACGGCGACGGATTGTCTGTGCAGACAGTCGCCTCAAACCAGGTATCGTTCTTGCAGTTATGGTTGCAGGTTGGAATCGATTTCGGAGATGGGTTGTTCGAATCCAGTTGTCCTGTCTGGGAGTGGTTACTCGTGGACGGCCGCTGCGAGGACGGTCTCTGACATGTCTTGTCTGCTGATGACGCTGCCATAAGTTCCAAATGGTGTTTCGGTGGACATTCAGGCGATGAGCAACTTCCCTCTGCGAGGTTCCGGATTCAATCATCCCAATGGCCCTCCACCGATCATTTTCAGACAGTCTTGGCATTTAGAGGGTAGAGTTCCTGATCCGAAATGGCTGTGTTTTCGATAAGTGATGCTTCCGTCGTTCATCAGGCACAATGTGAACATTCCAAAAATTCTCCTCTTTTATTGCCATCCACAAGCATGATTTACGCACATTTTCACGTGCAAAGTCATTTTCTCGATTTCCATTTCAATGTTGTGTTTACGTGTACTGTTTCAGTCTGATATCACCATGTATGACAATTTCATAATTGCGTTATGAAAAATAATTAACAATATTGGTGTCACAGAAACTTTTGTTGCTGAGTATATTTTAACTTTTTTTTTTTATATATAGATATATATTGGATGGTATCATTGTGTTTAACAAGTGACTGCGTTCATGAAATGTTAATCGACCAGGGCGATGTGGCTAATGAGGTGGAGACGGAGCAGATCATCCATGATGCTTCAGTCATGTCCTTCACCGCAGGGAGCTACTCGTCATACGTCCAGGTCCGCGGATCCGTCCCTCTCTACTGGTCTCAAGACATCTCCACCATGATGCCGAAGCCACCAATCCGCCGTAAGCAGTAAAATAGTGGCACTAACAAAAAAAAAAGTCTGATTTCGAATAATTTGGATTGTGAGGCCATGTACAAGGGCTGTGATTCCTGCTGTCAAATTGAGCTGTTCACACAATTTGGGTGCAAGTACCAAGAAATTAAAACTGACGCTCTGCTTCATTTGCTGTGATTTCAACTCCAGTGGGCTGGAGTACAGAGCTTGAAAGACAGTGTGTGTCACTGTCCATGTACTTACTGATTTCATTGTGAAAGGTGCTACTTTGAACCTGACTGCCATTCCAGCTAGTAACTTGTGATTATTGCACTGTATCCCTTGGATTTGCAGTTGTTTCGCTGCTGTATCCGCCACCGCGTCTGCAGGGGTTTTTTTGTGATGAGACTGCTGGTCACCAATGTCACCCAATTTTGTTTACATTAGGCATGGGCATTACTGGTGTAGAGGCCTCAATTTCAATTGATTTCTATCAAAATTGGATGATAATTCGCAAGATTATTTATTAAGGGTTGAAATAACGCAAACCCATACAAAATGGCTCGTATCTTTCTAATTGTCACATTTTGGCCTTAGGTTTGTTTTAGGGACTGATCATATAATTGCAAATCAGTTTGTGACCTTGGATTTAAGGTCAAATGGCAAACTCCTGTACCTGTAGTCCCTCTCAATATGGCCTTGTGCTCTCGCCTGCACACGAGACAGACGTATCATTCTAAATGACTTCATTTTTGCAAAAGCCTCGATGGATTCTGTCACCATCTACCCTGTTCAGTGAAGCATGTCAATCACCTAATTGACCCCTTCACCATTAGTGAGGTACCTGTAATGATAGGATATATTGCTGCATTTAGAGCTTAGTTTAGTGGCGTGCGCTAATAGCGATGTACATATTGTGAATTGTTTTATGATCTTGTTCCTGAGCTTTTACCAAAGGATTTAGGCAAATGATGGTCTTTCAGTATTGCTTGATTGACCAAGTAATACAAGTGCCCAGGGATACACACATTGGTCATGAGTGACAAAACTGTCGAGTGTTTTATTTGGAATTTGAAGAAATGTGTAGGGCTAGTAAGTTTGAGAAAATTGCCACCGTTTTACTGAGGGGTTGCGCATGAAATTTTCTTGAAATTGGTTTGAGATTGCGGTCAATCAAGTATGGTGACCAAACAAAAAGTGACTGGCTTCAAGATGTGAGTGTATTTGGGGGAAATAGCTGAAATGCTGGGTTTTGTGGGTGGGGGGGAGAAGATGTGTGCATAGTGAAGCTTTATTGGTTTTCCCAGGTATAGTGCTGAATGCCTTTACATAGTCTTCACATAGTCTGCCTTCCAGAACGAAATGGCAAATGAGAGGGGGCAGCATAAGCATTTTTGCACAGTATTTCAGAAAAAATGTCCAGTTGCATGAAAAATGGCCTTTAGAGAAGTCGTGATGAGGCGGCTGAAGGGGGCACGCCTTTGATGGGCTCAATTTGCTTCCAAAGAGGGCAAAAATGTAGAAGGCGCAGGTACACGTGTAACTTTTGATGCGCACTTGTTTTTATTGTTTTCATTTTCATTCTAAAATGAGACTGGGTTGAAGCACTTGTTTTCCCGGATGTAGAAAGGCTCTCATCCCGTTTATCCACGTGCGGAAAGATCAGATGTGTTCTGTTCAGCACTCTTTCATAATTCAGTACACCTCTAATTAACATTGCCGGCAAAATTTAATGATTACGCTTCGTTTTAACCTTTTACTGACGGCAATTAGGTTTCTCGAGCAGTTGGTAGCCTGCTGTGATCAGAACATGTACCCTGTTGGCCCACTTCTTGCTCCCCCCCTGTTGTGTTTTTTTTTTTTTTTTTTTTTAATCAAAACAGGGAAGCTTCCTGAAAATCCTTTCAGTAGGCATGACCTTTTCAAACATTGACCTGAAGCGAAGGCATCATTTGGGGTCTTGAGGTTACAAGGGGGGATCAAGTCAGGACAGTTTTGTGTCCCCTGTGATACTTTGGTGACCTGTCCGGGGGTGTGTTCCTGTCTCTTGCACAGTGGGCTCAGGAACTCTCCGTGAACCCTTGACCGAAATGAGAAGGTTAGATAATGGATGGATGTGTGGGTCACCTAAGGAGAGATGGGAAAGGAACAGCATGGAGCTAGTCCAGTCCTCCTCGTGATGAGGAGGGCGATTCTGGCTCCTGTTTCTTGGGCTTGGAGGCTCAAAATAAAAAAGCAGCTTGTATCAGTTGTACATTGGCAGATCACCATGTCCTGGAAACACCTTTAAACCCATTATCGTCTTATCACCTCTTCTTGTCTTCGGGTTCTGTTGATTGTCCTCGTTATCCTGAAGCCTGAGGTGTTCATTTTCACGGAGTGATCTCAGTCTTAGTGTTTCATCTCAGATTTTTTTTTTTTTTGTGTTATAGCATTAAAATTGAGGAACACGTGAACACAAGCTTTACTAGCATAATAATTGCATATGGACCATTCAGCCTGTTTTTGATCTTCTTTTGTTGATTAAAAATGACCTCTGTTACCACTTTGAAATCTAATTTGTTTGAGGAGTGTTTTTGAAGCCTGAAAGTTAAGCTAATTAACAAAAATTATTTTGTGTCATATCAGTGATTTATTTATTTGCTTTGAATGTAAAAAGCTTGATAAACTCTAGGTGTAGTGATTCAATCATTTTTGCTAGGTGTTCTATACAACACCACATTGCAGCTGGATTCCCTCTTCCAATCATGCCTAAACATGTTGGCTCTCATATTTGAAACGTGTCGGGCAGTTGAAGGACGAGTTTCTCTCCCTATACTCTCACCATTTGATTGATATAACAAGGAGGATATTATTTGTTCATGGATAACTCGCCTACCTCAGCTTTAACATTTGAATTACTTAATATTTTCGTTATACGCAGCCTTTTTTTTTTTTTTTTTTTTTTTTTTTTTTTTATTTATTAAAAAATGTTTTCTTTTGTATGAAGGTCACCATTAATTTTGCACCAAACTGCCTGTTGTCACTTGCCCATGAAACGGTTTATTCCAAAATCATGGGTGTTAATGTGCAGTTAATGAGCTAATTAGCCTTATAAGTAGCCTAATAGTTATTAGATGATTTGTAAAGCTAGGTGCGTTAATACCAGGAAACGAACGAAGTCATTATTTTTAGTGCCTGCGACAGCTTGTTGGCCTTCACTGGAGTATATTCAGAGGGTTAACCTCACAATGTAAAACATTTGTAAATCACAAAAAACGACAAAATTGCCAAAAGCCACAGCTATTCTGCAACAGCATCCTATGGAGGGTTGAGACTATGATCAACACTAGCTGGTCCAATAATGTGCCAATTTTTTTTTTATATATATATATATATATATACACAGTAGAAGTTAAGGCTCCTTTTCAAAATGTTCCAATTATCACTTTAACATGCACAATTTCAAGTTGATTTATGAACGTAAAGGCAGTGCTCATGATGGGTCAATTTCGCAAGCTATTTGCCATCATTGTGCCATATTAGAGAACCTGCAAACTTTTGAGTGCCTATATTATTCCATCCAACAAATAACACAAAGAGCTGTATTCAACTAAAACTAGATCATTTACAACTGTTTTAACATATCATAAACAAAAGTAGGTCATTCACTTCTGATTGAAACAGCACTAATTTCAAAAAGACAGCACAATACAATGTGTTTCACGGTCATGCATTGTTTAAATGAAATAAGACCATTTGAAACGTTTTTATCCAATCCCGTTGCTTTCAGCCCCTGAGTAAAGAAAAGCATGAGAAGTCTGGAGTCATAATTGATTTCCATGTTACTAGTGGTGAAGTCCACCGTGATGGATATGAAATTGATTAACCTCCATGCACATAGACTTCAATTATTACATCGCCTACGTGCTGATTCATGAAATCTGGCCACACATGATGATGCTGAGTTTTTACCCGACGCTGAAGTCTTCCGCCACAGTTTCAAAAAATCCTGGAGGAAACCCTGGATATAGATGACACCATGAGCACTGCTTTCTATGATTTTTATCAATATGATTTTAGGCATAATTACATAGTTTAGTAAAACAAAATGAGGAGGTGCCTTGGGTAATACCACAAAGTAGTTTTTTTTTTTTTTGAACCACCCTAATCAACTTGTACCAGTATGATGGGAAGAGAAGACTATAAAGAAGGGAAGTAACGGCTCATGATTCAAAGTATACCTCATCAACTGAATGGTCATGTATGAGCGTTTAATGTGTGCCAATGGAACTATTGTCCTTGTATTTCTTACTGTTATATTAACTGCTCAGTTTCAGTCAGATGCTTCAAACCTAATTATTGGGCTCTTCGGAGTGCAGATGGGCAATGACCTGATGTGACTACAAAAGCAACCACAGATGTTTTTGTTGGCAAAGGAGTGCCATGTTCTTCTATGACCAAGTCAACCACTTGACCTAAATGCAGCTGAGCACACATTTAACTTGCTGCTGGCAAAATTGAAGGCAAACCGTCCCACGAACAACCGGGAACTTGGTGGCCGTGGGGAAAACCTGGCAGTGCATCACTAGCGAAGAAAACCAGCTTCTAGATCCAGGCTTCAGGCAGTCATTGAATGCAAAGGATTTGCAGCTAAATAATAACTAATGTGTTCAGGTGAACACGTGTCACCTGCGAAGCTTATGTGAAAGTGTGACTACCAACTGAAAGTGTGACTACCGGACAGACAGACAGAGACGGACGGACAGACGCCGGACAAAGTGATCCCTAAGTGCCGCTATGCTTCGCAGACGACAAAAAAATGACAATTTAATTCATGATTGTTAGTTTGACCAATTACTTTTGAGCAGCAAATCCATTTGTGGTGTCTTACAGAGCCAAAATGATAAATTGATAAAATAATGATAAATTAATAACTGAATAAATACTGACAGATATGTCTGTTTAACTGTGTACATGTGTTCTAAAACTGGGCATTCTATAGCCTTTCTTTCTCCTTAATGTGATCGTTGACATCGCAATAGCCTTTTACTCTCATGGGAGCAAGGTCATACTTGGTACACCCAGTCTCTTCCATAGCCAGTGACACAGAACTATGCCATATATTATGAGCTGTAGCTGCCTTTAGTTGACGGGTCTGTGTCACTCTAAAGGCAAATTTCTATTTTCATAATTGTAACAAGGACGCCAGGGTTTCTATGCGACCACACTCTTTCTTGTGTGGTGTACTGTTGCTGCGGTTAATGTGGGCTATTGTCCTGTCTCTCAATAGAGGCATGATTGATGTGTGAACAGTGTGTTGATAATGAGTTGGAAGTCTGGTCTGTGCCCCATTTTCATGGTCTTGTAGCGTTGTATTCGAAGCTCCATGTCCGTCCGCCTGATGATTGTCAAAGACGGTCACCTTTTATGTGGATTTAGAATGATCTTTTAACCGCACATGGCAAGTCTTCATCTGTCAATTTGCACGGCCAGATTTATATTTATTTCTGCAAATTTTCCCTTTCATGCACAGATTTCTATTGATATCTGATGAATTTGCTCATGATTTACTGTTTCACCATTGCTTAAGCTTGTCTCTCTTTTTCTGATATTTTTATCCCTCTGGCATATAATGCGGGGAGATATAGCGATAAGTGTGTCCGTCCGTCCGTTCGTCTGTAATAAAATCGTTTCCGGACCAGAACTCGAAAACTATACCACTTACAAACACCAAATTTGGTTTGGAGCTTCTCCTTATGGTCTAGTTCTGCCTTTTGGGGGTTTCGGTCCGTCCGTCTGTCCACACAGCCTGGGGGTTACACAACCTACAGCCGGGGGGATCCGCCATTGCCAGATGGCTCTTGTTTGTCTCTGTGTATGAGCTTGTTTTTCAACACTAAAAGACCTCACACAAGTTGTATTATCTCCAAAAGAGCCTTGTGGGGACATCCTTGGATTCCAGTTGGGAAAAGGCTAAGGCATGTATTCAGTTAGTTCTGAGGAAATTTGTATAAAATTGAATATTGTGCTTTGATATTTATTGGCTTGAAGGGGTCTTCTTAAATTTTATGAGGAATCAATTTGTTTCCCCCATCCATAAAGTGGAACATATCATTATGACTTGGGACATTCAGCCTTACCCTAACATTTTGAAATCCTGTGACCATAATATGGACCTGGTCTCTTACCACAGAGGAAGAAAACCAGCACATTATTAGTATCCTGAGCACAGTGGTGGCTTTATGTTCCCCAGTCTTTTCTTGGATGGATGTTGTATGACTAAATATGAATTGTATTAAATTGTGCAGAGTCCCGCGGCAAGTTCTGAAATTATTGTCCCCCGTCGCGCAGAACGCGCGAAGCGGCGGGACATAGTATTCACGACCGTCCGTCCGTACGTCCAGAATCCTTGTCAGCGAGATATCACAAGAACGAATTGACGAATTTTCTTCAAATTTGATGTCAACATGTATTAGGGTGATACCCCGGCGCCAGTCGATTTTGGTGACCTTCGCTTCACTCTCAAGGTCACACAGACAGATTGCTCATTTCGACACGATTTCACATTTTGTGGCGGGGGACAAAGACACGTTTGTGGCAAATACTTGCTTTTCTTTCTATCTAGGATGTATTTGGATTTATTGAACGGTTATTCATTTAGCTAACCCAAGACAATGAAGTTTCCTTTCTACCTTGACAATGAAGTGCCCAAGTTTGGGAGGCGAGTTAATAACATTATCCATAACTCAGATGCATATATGCATTGAATTCGCCGTGTGGCAAAATCCCACTGCCACATGAGAGTCACTTTCAGCTAAGGTGTAATAAAGTGTCACACTGAGGTAAAATTATACATTTCTTAAATCCTTTTTTGTCAAAGTTGTGTGACAGTTGAACTTCCTAGAAATGGCAAAATGGCATACACAATCCGTTGCTACGCCCCTGAGCGACAGTGCATAACATCATTGTGATCTTCCGGCACTCAGGCGCCACTGCATCACTCACCGGCATGATTCTGTCATTGACATTACTAAATGGGCCCAGGAATACTTCAAAAAACGACTGTCTGTAAACAGAGGCCGCTGTGCCATCCACAGATGCCACCTAAAAATCATGCAAAAAGGAAGCCATTGTTCAGCATGATCCAGAAGCGCCGCCGTCTTCTGTGGGCCAAGGCTCATTTAAAATGTGCAGTAGCAAAGTGTCCTGTGGTCAGATGAGTTCTAATTTGACATTCTTATTGGAAATCATGAGCGTTGTGTCCTTCGTGCTGAAGAGGAGAAAGACCACCCCTCCTGTTATCAGCGTTCAGTTCAAAAGCCAGCATCTCTGATAGTATGGGGATGCATTGGTGCATATGGTGTGGGACACTTGCATGTTTTAAAAAGCACCATGAATGCTGAAAGGTGTATATCGGTTTTGCAGCAACATATGCTCCCCTCCAGATGACATCTATTCCAGGGAAGGCCTTGTGTATTTCAGCAGGACAAGGCAAAACCAGATAATGCAGCTATTACAACAGCATGGCTTTGTAGCAGAGTGTGCTGAACTGGCCTGCCTGCAGTCCCGATCTTTCACCGATCAAGAACTTTTTGCACATAATTAAACAAAAAGTCCTTCAAAGGAGACCCAAAACTCTCCAGCAGCTGGAAGCCTCTATTAAACAAGAGGGATCAAATTCCAATGGCTACACTCAAGAAACTTGTCTCCTCAATGCCCAGATGCCTCCACTCTGTGCTAAAAAGAAGAGGGGATGCCATACCATAGTAAGCAGGCCCCTGTCCCAACTTTTTTTGAGACCTGTAGCAGCCATAAAATTTTGGATAAAATTGTAAAATTTCTGTTTCAACATTTGCTTTGTTATCTCTGTTCTATTGTGAATAAAATACTGGCTGGTGAGATTTGAAAGTCATTGCGTTATGATTTTATTCAGAATTTACACTTTGTCCCAACTTTTTCAGAATTGGGTTGTAGAAACTGCAAGTACATCCAGAGTTGGATGCAATATTACTCAATCTCATTCAGTCTCAAAAGTGTGTGAGGGCCGACTACTGGATCAGTTCACATTCACATATTTGGTCATATACCATCCATCCAAGAAAAGACTGGGAAACATAAAGCAACCACTGTTCTAAGTATACTAATAATGTGCTGGTTTTCTTCTTCTGTGGTAAAAGGTCAATATCATGGTCACAGGATTTCAAAATGTTTGGGTAAGGCTGAATGTCCCAAGTCATAATGATCTGTTCCACTTATGGATGGGGGAAAAAAATTGAATCCTCATACCATTTAAGTAGAGCCCTTCAAGCCAATAAATATCAAAGCACAATATTCAATTATCCTTGTGACTTAATTGTCCAAATTCTTGGTAAGTACAGCTAGAGGCAATGACATAGATCATATCTCATTTATGGGGTACAATATATAGGCAGGGACTAGAAACAAACACCCAAAAACCAACTTCACCATAATATGATGGTGTCTTGTGCGTGTTATATTTGACAGACTATTCTAATCTCCGAGTGAAGTGTTTAGCTCCACCAGAACATTGTCAGACTAGGCTTTAGAATTGCTTTGAACACAAAAACAGGACTAGTTCTAACCTGAAGAGCCCAATCATTGTTACATTGGAGACTTTTTGAGCAAAAATCCAACTGAATGCCCAGCAGCTCCAACTGCCAGTCTTCTGATCAGTCAATTGCGTTAAACATCGGAATTGCTCACCCCTGTTCTAAAGCTTGTTCGAGCTCGACCTGCTTGTGAAAATTTAATAACTGATCCAGGTCTGCCATCTAGTGATAGAATATTGTAACTGCGTGTACAAAGTTGCAGCTCCATGTCCGCTGGCATCTGCCGAGCTCTGTTGTTCTTCTCGAACACGCCAAATCCAAATAATCCTTAAAGGAACTACAGCATCTAGAGGGCAAAATTTCAAACAGGCTCTCATTTTGTAATTTTTCATCCAGAAAAAGAACATGGTAGTCATTTCCCATTATATCAAACCATTTCGGAGTAAATAGTAACTTTCCACTCGCCCTGGGAACGCCCCTTTTTAATTGCTACAATTGATAATGCCGCCCTTTCTTAATGTGACATCATAGAAAGAACTCAGGACCAATTCGCTGCATAGCCGGTATGTACAACTGAATGTAAAAATATCATTTTGATCACTTCATTACATGTTTTCGTCCCCCCAGTGCTTAGTGACTTCAAATCTGATATGATTTACATTATGAGCAAAAGAAAAATTGGCAATATGTATGTATTTTTTTATTTAATCTCTCTCTGGTTTTCTTAAGGGGTAATCAGAGACGCGCTAAATGGGCTAGAGAGCCGCGGTTCACTCGCGTTCGCCCTCTGTGAAAGCTACTGCTAAACGCATTATCCAGGTGTTTGGTTCACCATTTATAATGACATAAGTACTGTGTTTTAAAAGCGTATGACCCAGATTTCTGTTATGAAAATCTAATTCCTTGTTCAGCTGTTCACGAGTTTGCCAAACTGTGTGCTACACTTCGATGTCGATTTGACTTTGTTCATTATGCTCTCCTGAGCTGACATCCAACAAGCTCGTTAGATTATGTACCGCATTAGGTCAGGCTAGAGTAAAACCATAATATGATTTGACGAAGAGAAAAAGATGGAAAAACATGAAATAAGAGTCAAGACACAACTAGATGCGCAGCAGCAGCTAGGGGGAAGCGCCTTCACACTGGACGCGAAACAAATTTTTATTACGACAGTTACATTCAAAGTCAATGCAAAATCGCGAATACACACGTTTCGCGTCCGGTGTGAAAGCAGCTTTTAATAGAGCGCTGGCGAAGAGAAGGCGTTAATCGTGTGGAATGAAAGCCAAAGCCTGCTAAGTGCTAGCCGCAGCGAGCGCTCTATTAAGCTTTATTGTGTCTAAAACGAAAGCCCTGCTGAAGCGCTGGCATAGCTAATGAGTTATAATTGTTCATTAGCAGCCTACCTTCATTTTCTTCCATTTTTCAGTGCCAGGTCTGCTCTTCTTTCTCTCCTTTTTCTCGGAGCTTCTCTCCTCGAATGGACTTTTGACTTTCGGGATAGCATCTGGCTTTTCTCCTCTTTTTCATGAACTCAGTGAACTTTTCGTGAACTCAGACCAAATCGCTTTATCCTCGAAGTCGGAATCGTTGAAGTGGTCGCTACAAATCACACTTGTCGCTTGGTCCTTGCCATTTTGCCCAAGTCAGTTTCACCCGATATGCCCAAATTTTACAAATTTTTTCATCTTTTGGAAATTGATGAAAGCTGACTTCTTTGGATTTGTTTCTACAACCTGCTACAATGCATCTGGTAGGCATTTGCGCCGTCGTTTCCCAAAATTTCATGAGAAAATAACGATTTTATAAACCTACTGCAGTTTGTGTCCCATAGGCAGTAATAGAAAAACGAGCTCCACTGAGCTTGTCTTGTTTATATGACGTCCGCAGGTTGATGTGTCAATCCCACGGACGTTGAACCTAATTGTGGGCGGGGCAGAAACTGGCTGAAAATCAAGGTCTGCCATCAGAAAACAAGCCTAAAATTATTACTGTGTGTATTTTCATGGGAATTTTTGGCGCAGACATACAGTGCCCTCAATAATTATTGGCACCCCTGGTTAAGATGTGTTCTTCAGCTTCTAATAAATTCAGTTTTTTTTTTCCTAAATGTAGGACCGCAATGAAAAAAGGAGGAAAATCCAACTTTTAATTCAAGTGCATTTTTTCAGTGGGAAAAAAATCCCACAGTAAGAAATATTTCTTTTACTTCAAATCATGTGTGCCACAATTATTAGCACCCCTGATTTTAACACTTTGTATAACCCCCTTTTGCCAACAAAACAGCACCTAATCTTTTCCTACAATGTTTCACAAGATTGGAGAATACAGAAAGAGGGATCTTCGACCATTCCTCTTTGCACAATCTCTCTAAATCATCCAGCGACCTGGGTCCTCACCTCTGCACTCTCCTCTTCAGCTCACTCCACAGGTTTTCAATGGGGTTGAGGTCTGGGGACTGAGATGGCCATGGGAGGAGCTTGATTCTGTGTCTGGTGAACCATTTCTGTGTAGATTTGGCCACATGTTTAGGGTCATTATCTTGCTGAAAGACCCAGTGACGACCCATCTTCAGCTTTCAGGCAGAGGCCACCAGATTTTGATGTAAAATGTCCAGGTATTTCAAAGCGTTCAAGATGCCATGCATCATAACAAGGTTCTCAGGGCCTCTGGAAGAGAAACAGGCCCACAGCATCACCGATCCTCCCCCATAATTCACAGTGGGCATGAGGTGCTTTTCTGCATACTCATCTTTTGTGTTCCACCAGACCCACTTAGAGCTTTTTGGCAACAAACACTCTCTTGTTCTCTTCTAACCAAAGCAGACTGACCAAAGTCCCAGTTGAAGTCCCAGTACTGCTTGGCGAACTCCAGACGTTTGCGTTTATGATTGTGAGTAAGAAAAGGTTTTTTCCATGCATACCTCCCAAACAGCTTGTTGGCATGTAGATAGCGCCTGATGGTTGTTTTGGAGACTTTTTGACCCCAAGATGCTACCATTTGTTGCAATTCTGTAACAGTGAGCTTTGGAGAACTTTTTACTTCTCTTACCATCCTCCTCACTGTGCATGGTGACAAAATAACCTT
The DNA here is from genome assembly GCA_029721435.1 of Gymnothorax reevesii. NCBI lineage: Eukaryota > Metazoa > Chordata > Actinopteri > Anguilliformes > Muraenidae > Gymnothorax > Gymnothorax reevesii. The sequence goes on from CM056576.1 coordinate 46,922,806, forward strand.
GCGTCCTCGTCCCGGCTTGTTTACCACTGTTCCAGTTGTTTTAGAATTCTTAATGATTCCTCTGACAGCAGATATCGACAGGTGCAGGCGAGAGGCTATTTTTTTGTAGCTATTGCCTGACTTGTGAAGGTCGACTCATATCTGCCTTACTTGAATGGTGTGTTCCTTTGTCTTTCCCATGTTGAAGAGTGGATGAAGAGTGGATAAGAGAAATGGCCTATGTGTCACTTCATATTTATACCCCAGGGAAACAGGAAGTGATGAAATACTAATTAAATGTTCCTAAATACTCTGATCAACTTTGTAAACTACTGTAGAAATGACAGAAATACTTCAGTTACATTTATTTCCTAGGAATTGTTAGGGGTGCCAATAATTGTGGAACAGGTGATTTTATGAAAAATAATTATTTCTTAGGGATTTTTTTTCCCCTTAAAATTCACTGGAGTTGAAGGTTACATTTTTCTACAATTTTCAGTGTGAGAGTATGCTTCTGCAATAAAAATTCAATTTATTTTAAGGTTTTTAACACATCCTAACCAGGGGTGCCAATAAAAATGGAGGGTGCTGTAGTTTACAAGTACAGAACTATGGAATTAGTGTCAAAGTACCCAGTAATAGAGAGTTCCTTTAAATGATGAATAACATTCATATTTTAATTTGAAACTATTAATATAGTGGCCAGTGTCAAAGTAGCAAAGTGATGTGTACTTTTTATGTATTAAATGTAGTAAAAGTCTACATTTTTACAAAGGTAAAAGTCCCGGTTTAAAAAAATTACTCAAAGTACAAATCTTCAAAAAAAAAAAATAAATAAAAATAAATAAATACTTAAGTTTTGTAACTAAGTACATGTACTTTGTTACTATACACCTCTGAAGATAACACTACATTATAGTCACGCATGTTTTATTTTTTCGACGTTATTTTGTTTGACAGACTGCACTGTCTGGGATTTGTTCTCCATTTCGGCTATTTTGGATGAAGACTATGACAAAATCATCAAGTGATACCTACAGGGAATTCCTGGAAATGACTACGTCACATGGCCTTGAGATCGTCTGGGATTTTGTGGCATAAATTATGCTCGTTGTTTTTTGACAGATAGGGCTAGCTTCATTTTCCAACTTCAGTATTTAAAACGCAGAACACTGTTTCGCCGAAAAACTGTTTCTTAGCTTCCGTTTATCAGTATTTCAATGTTCGGTTGTGTATATTTCGATATAACCACTGCTAGTTTTATAGAAATCTCTTGGGTGACTATCCATTAATGGTTGACAGACGTGCACTAGCAGAACTGAGTTTTTCTTTTTTTTTTTTTTTTTCTTTTCCCGTTTACTGGGGCTATGGAATACTTTTTTTCTATATGCGACAGTAGTTCTGATTATATATTTTAGGATGAGCCAATGTTTATTGCCACTGGGCCCTAACAGATAAAATTATTAAACTTTGAAGGCTATGTGGGCATTTGAGGCTTGACACTGCTTAAAACGTGGTCCATCTGGATATGTATATTTTTAATCTTCATTGATTGTCGTCAGTATTCACCTCATCGCTTCAATATCTAAATTATGATATCCAACAAAAAATTGGGTATTTTCTTTACTAGGGAATAACGACATTATGGTGTCGTTGGCTTTTCCTGTTACACCTCAGCTGAAAGTGACTCATATATGCGCTGCTTGGCGCTTGCTGATAAGGTAGAACACCACTGCCGCATATATGTGGGTCTACTGCCATTATGGGAAACCCCAGCGATGCATATTTGTGAAAATCCAGAGTCTGTCAAACAACTTACGATTGGTAAATATAGGGGTAATCCTGTTTAAGAATGACGAATCAACCAATCAGAAGACATGTCACCGGGACTATCAAACAAATAACATTGCCGATATAAAGACTAATGCCTATAGCAGCCCCAGTCCCCTGAGCAGCTCTGGTGTGCAGCGTACAAACTGCCTGCAGTATGAGACTGGGGCCATCTCTGTGGTAGGCCGCCCACGGTCTATTGATAGTATGCATAGTGTTAAAGTTAATTATCGTAGGTCACTTCAGCACAGTAGTTTCTAATCATTTCATCTTCAACTGCAAAATAGTTCTTACTCAGTAAGAGTATTGGCTGGCAAGTTCCCTCTGAATTAACATCAGTGTCTGATCAGCATTCCTGAAATCTTGTGCTTCTTCTCTGTTCTTGAAAAAGTGTTAGTGCCCAGCAGTATTGGGGTAATTTGTTGCGCTACCACAAGGAAAGCTTTAACTGGACCTACTCTGGTGTAGGCAGCAGAGAGCCTTTTCTACATCCATGCAGCTGTCTCGCAGCACTTAGAAACTGGAAGTGAAAAGGCTGGGTTTATGTATAGTTTGGCAATTATTGACAGGAGTATGTCTAATTTTAAAATTGGTTATTAGAATTTGGTGAAGGCTGGGTATTACACTAAGGTTTAAAATGGGGTTATATAGGGGGAGGAGTTGTTTTGTAACAATTTTGTTTGGTTTCAGGAAGGGTTTAAGATTATGGTTGATTTCAGTGTTCGGGATGGAGAAATGGGATTCCCACCATTCTTTCTGTATTTCCCCTAGTTTTTCTGTCCCTTGGAATATAGTGAAGTGTGCGTGTGCGCGCGTACCTACAAGTGAATGTCCGGGAAGTTAAAGTCTGGATGTGTGTGTTTGTGTGCGCTTACATTTGTAAATGTAAATGCATTTTTACATTTTTTTTTGGGTCCATGTTTTTTAAATGTCTTTTGAGTCCAAAGGTGTGCATGCATGTGTGTGCTTTAACATGTGACTGAACATGTTTGCTAACCTACATATGCACATTTGCCTGTGTGTGTGTGTGTGTGTGTGTGTGTGTGTGTGTGTGTGCGCGCGCGCTTGCGTGCGTGAGAAGGTCTGTGTGCTCTCGTGTACATTAAAAACGCCCCGTTTCTGAGTAACGCTGCCCTTCAGTGTTCTCTGAATGTTGACGCACGCCTGGAGCATGCCTGCGTTGTTCACGTGTGGACTCTGGGTGTCCTCTTCGCTAATTCGTGCACTTTTCCCTCGTCACAGTGGACCAGGCAGACCCCTATGCCCACGTCGCCGCCCTCCACTTCGATCAGATGCTCCAGCGGTTCGGCTCGCCCATAATCATCCTCAACCTCGTCAAGGTATGCTGTCGCCATGGCGGGCGCACTCTCCCTCCACATGCGCCACAGTGCTGGCAGTCGCTGCGCGTGTGGCAGATGGCCGTTTGTTTAACGGCTATAGTGGGGTCCCACTGGCTTGTAGGCCTTGATTACATAAAGGACGTTCATTTTCTTTCTGAAATTACAGAGCGTGTTTGTATTTTTGCTTTTGTTGAACTCGCCCATTAATTTTTTTCCCCTTTCACACTAGTTCATGAAAGTTGCCAAGATCCTGCAAATGCGATGTGGTATATGACTGTGGTTTAGTACTTGATGACTTGAACTTTAAAGTTCCTTTGAATTACAAGGATTGGCAGATGCTCATTCAGAATGAAGTACTCAAGGGTGCAATGGCATTATTCTCATACTTCAGTTCCTAGTTTCAAAACCACCAAGCATTCCAAGATCGATGACAATATGCTTTTACTGGTGCGGAGCAGCAACTGTGTTGCTAGAGACCAGGAGAAGACCGTAAATACAAAGTTTTTAGGGAACCCTAGCTGGTGGTATTACTCCACCAGGGAACAGCATCTGGTTGATCGCAACCCCAATTCTCTAATCATCGCAGTGCACTGCAAATTGACGCCTCGGCTGCTAATGACGGAGGGGAAAGTGGCGGAACAGGGAGCTTTCTGCTCAAGCTTAGCTTGGGAAGGAGATTCCTGGGGATACCGCCCCCATTTGATGAAGAAGCCGCCAACTCTATTGCAGAGATTGCGCGGTCAGACTCGTACGGGATATGCCTGCTGGGGCCCAGCAGTTGGATCAATAGGCAAGGCCATGTGACTCAGGCGTGGAGCCGAATTGCCCCCCGCCTCGGTTTCGACGGGATGTGCGGGGTGGGGTTTGTGGCGCTTTGAGGATTAAATCATGAAAATCCCACTTGCTGTGGACAGCGGTTTGTGTTAACCGTTCGGTCTCAAGGATGGGAGGGGGCCTCACATGGCCAGACATGTGCACACCATCGGCCGGCCTGCCTGCCTCCTACCCCACCCCCTTTTCAAAAAAAAAAAAAAACCCTCCCGGCCCTTCTACAAAATCGCAATCCATTATTTGTAAATTACCTCGTTAGCATGTAGATAAGCCTCTTTGGGCTAATCTAGCCACCAAGGACCTCTCTTGCTGCTGTTGCCAAGTCGGCACATGTCCTCTGAGGAATGATTAAAATGTTAATTAAGATTTCTCCATCAGCCATGGTGCCTTGACTCATTCCATGGGAGAGAGAGAGTGAGAAAGAGGCAGCGGTAGGGGGAAAGAGTGACCATGAGCTTGAGAAAATGACAGCAAACTGCAATGGTCAGTGGGAGGGGGGGAATGATGGAGAGTGACAAATGCATCTAGATGGAGCAGGAGAGAGCAAGTGATGGAAGATTCTAGAGGGAGAGGAATGGCGGTGTTTTAGTCTGTCACCTTAGTAAATTGCTTTGTAAGACGCTGGTAATTGGACCCCTACGGCTCCCACGCTGCGAGGAAACTGATTGATGCATGTTTGTAGGTATGAAAGGTCAGTCCACAAGATGAGTTTCATTTTTTTTTTTTTTTTTTTTGCTTTTCTGCAACCCGGTTAAGTTCATTCCTGTGATGATCAGAAGCTGTCTAGGAGATGAAAGACGAGGAGGGGGTCGGAAGAACATGGTATAATGACTGGCTCTCCGCTTCAAATGGACTAAAACCTTTAGTCAGTAGCAAGCGCAGTCATTCCGTTTGTGCTTTCCCTGTCAACATGACCATTTTACGGGAACGAGTGGAAATTTTAGGACATACAAAGAGTTGCCCTCTGCCGTTTGTAAAAAGAACCCTTTAAAATCAAAAGCTTGGATTGCCACATACATAATTCATTTAGTTTTCTATGGTTTTTTTTTTTTTTTTTTAAAGCATTTCATTTGTCACTTAAGATGCCAAAGGGCCTTGAAGAATGCACCCAGTCTTACAGTGTTCACTGAATTGGTGTAGATGAAATTTTCAGTCATGCTCTATGTATGTTTTTAGTTCACAGAACCCGATGTCCTGGCTTGTTTGAGGGGTAGCTGCTAACTACTGTCCTGTTTGTGAAAAGATGGAAGATTAACCACTCAGCTAACGGTGTAGTTTTGATATCCTATCGTGTTAGTAGATAGGGCTAACTGGGTTTTCACCAAGCGGGGTCTGCTGACAGTGATGGATTTTTCACGCTACCGGTCTTCCTCTATGGCCGATATTACCGCGCAATATTACCATTTACATTAAGACTTCAAAAATATATACAAATTCAAGCAGGAATTAATTGAGAAAAAATAGGCAAAAAATTAAACATACCTCTAAGTTCATTACGTCGAGACATTTACCAGACCAAACAAAGCTTCAAAGTCTTAGAAAACTGGGTTGGAGTATGAAATAGCGAGTGGAATGTGTGACTGACGTAAAGATTCCAGACGAGAAAGATGAAGTGACTACATGTCAGCGCTTCTGCTTTATATATCGTAAATGAGTGAAAAATGCTCATTACAGGATATACCTGCGTAATATATTCCATTTTCTTGACACAAAATATCATAACACAGAATCCCCAAGTAGCCTATTGGAAAAGTATTGGTCGGACAATTGACATTGTGCTTTTTACGGTGCTGATTTGTCAGAAATGCAAATGTGAAATAGTAAATTCAAGCTTGCTGTACACCCATTTATATTAACCCATCTAAACCGGGACAGCATGTGCGCATTTTAACCTTTTAAACCGAGTATGCTGTTACGTATTAATACACCAAGCGGATACGTCATTTTGTTGTTTTCATTACTTTTCCGACCATTTCAGGGCTCATAGCTGTTCCTTTACTGGCACTTTATACTAGGGCAGATGCCATAGTAACACTTCAAGACACTTTATTTTTTTTTTAATGTTTATATTTATTTTATTTGAACTGACACTTTATCATGCCTGCCACACTTGTTCCAGAGAAAGAAAAAATGTTTGTTATTCTCTAGCGCAGAGCTTATACTTTTATTTATTAGCCCTCTTTATTCCATTTGAGCTGTGCATGTTATGTAGATAGAGATTTGTTATTTATTTTATTGGTTTTATTATATTTCATAGTTTGTTATAGTTTGTTCAGTGTTTTAAATATTGTGATGAAGATTTGCACAAATAAACATAGTTCTTATGAAAGCCACAGGTGTAAGCTCTCAAATACTTTTTGAATTTTGTTTCTATCTGCTACAGAGGCTGAGATATCAGCTTTTTATTAGATGTTGACACCTGGGTGCAGGTTTTAGGGTTTCTTTTCAAAATCGCCCATAGGTTTTCATAGGTGTTTTTTGAATTGGCCTCAGGCCTAAATGAGTTAATATTTAGGATTGTTCTTGCCATAATTGCGCGTTTCTGGGGTTCATCATTTTGGCTTCTTCTTCCATTCGGCAGTTTTTGTTGCTGGTGACCAGTGTTTACTAAGGCCAGTATCTGACCCTGCAAGGCTACATAACATGACAATACATGTGGCTATTGAGCTTCATGGAGTGCTAACACAAGGTCAGACTCATGCGGACAACAGACGGCGAGCCTTTCACGGGACTAAATTTCCCAATGATATGTAAACTTGAGCTGCTGAACCGACCATGACGACCAGTCCCTAACCAGTTACTACCATCTTTCTTTCTCACTTTAACCTCACGGCCTTGTAACAAGTCAGATTTCCATCTTTCCACGAACAATACTGTAGCTTGCTAATGAGGGTATGGCTGCTAACTAGCTCGCAGTTAAACTGTGTGTTATAATGGTGGAAAACCTTTGTCCTCCCCTCCCCTCCCCTCCCCTCCCCTCTTTGTTTCGCTCCACATGATTGGTGACAGATTTTTCCCACAGGACTGCATTCAAAGGCTGATGCATGTGGTGGTTTTTTCTGTGCTGAGCCTGGTCTCTGGACTTGGCAATCAATTCCAGCTCAATGTGTTCATTTAATTGCACCGAATGTGCTCTTTGAGCTTTTATTTTTGTTTTAATTGTTACTTATGCTTGTCCATATTAATACTGATGTGACAAAACACTATCACCACCTGCCTAGTGTACTGTTGGTCCCCGCTCCCCAGTGTGCTATGGAAACAGCTTGGACAATTTGTTGTCCACTAGAATGAGCAGGTTTTCCGTGCTTAATATTTCACAGTGCAGCGCTCCCTGCACCAGCGTGTCGTCTGCCCACAGCACATCCTGGTACCTGCTCTTACCCAGAAAAATGAAGCGCACATATTTGGCTGTTGTGTATGATGCCAATGGAAAAGGGACTCATCACACCGGGGTGACTTTCTTCCATTGCTCTGAGGTTCAATTTTGATGCTCAAATGTAGGGGCTCTTGGTTGGGGACATAAATTCTAGAATAAGCACTCTGATTGGACTGTGGCTAAAAGGGTGCAATGCCTGGTGTTTAGTGGCACATTCCTCCTGTAACCATCATTAAACTATCTGGCACTTTGGCCTGTTCACTTTTGCCTTGGCAGCCCAACACCCTGTCACTGAGTCATTGTTTGTCCCTCCTCGGACCACAATCCCCAGAAACTTGCCACTGCTGATAGGGAGCACCGCAAGAGCCTTACTGCTTTAGAGATGCTCCGACCAGGTCCAAGAACCAACTGTTTACAGAGCTTGACGTATGCTGTTGTCACTAGATAACATTGCTTTTCCCTGAAATGGATTGGGGCATAGGAGTGAGGGCCGTCCTTCGTTCATCACCCTACTGTTCCAGGCCAGAACTATTGGATTGTGTGATACATCTCTCCAATGTAGATGTGCCTTTCATATGTCTGTCCATCCTCCAATCAGTTTGTCTGTCCCTCAGGTTGGGATCCCTGTGCTTTCAGAATTCTTTATGGCTATGAGTTTTTTTTTTTTTTTTTCACAATTCAGAACAAACTACGGTGTCAAAATCCTTGGAAATCCGCAATATCTGAAATCCCTGAACCAATATGTCTAGTACAGTGCCATTGAGATTTCATTTTTCCCCATTCAGATGTTTGAGCTGAATGTTAACTTGGCTGGCTGACTCGATGGTTGCATGAATAAGTGAGAGGACAGAGTTTTGTGATAGAATAATCTGCGGGTAATACATATTTTGGAATAACTGCCTACAGCTCTGTTGTGGGCCGGTATATCACTGTGTGTCTGGAATGACTCCACATTCAAGGTATAGACCATTTCGTCAATATGTGTCATGTGTCGACCATTACGACATATGACATCACTCGGTCTGACCCTGCAGAAACGGGAAAAGAGGAAGCACGAGAAGATTCTGAGTGAAGAGCTTTTTCCAGCTGTGATCAACTTGAACCAGTTCCTGCCACCGGACCACTGTATTGATTACATTGCCTGGGACATGGCCCGTTACACCAAGAGGTAAGGCCTGGCCTATTTATTGAATTGGAGCCGCAATAAGGCAACTATTTGGATTGCGACATAGATGAAGCTATTAATCAAAATTAACATGTCAAATGTTGAGTAATTATGCATCAGTTTTTAAATTGGTTTTATGATGTGCATTTTGTCTGTCTTCTTGAAACTTTCTATTTACCATACTATTATTTTTCAGTATTAGTGTGGGTTGATTCTGTATGCATAATCAGGCTGCCTGCACACTTTTATTATCTTAGGGAGCGAACACTTTTCTCGATTTGAGCTACAGTATGCTGTACAGAGAGTAATGGTCATAAATTTGGGTTATTGGTGTATTTACATTTATTACTATAGTAGAACTGAAATTTAAATCATTTTTGGGGAAAATGACAGATGCAGTGCCCTGAAATTTTCCCCACTCCTGCTATCCTCCAATGTAGCACATTTAGCTAACTTAATGTTTTCAAATCTTCATACTAAATATAATACTTGGATTACATAAGGAAATACAAAATGGTTTGCCAGTGTTCATTTCAATTACTGAAAAAAAGGTTATTCAACACCCATATCACCCATGTGGAAAAACAATTACTCCCCTAAATTTAATAATGGTTTGTGTGACCTAAAGCACTGACCGAAGCTAAATTCTTCCAAGAACTGGAGATCACAACCTCGCGGAGGTATTTTGGCTCATTTTTTGCAGAATTGCTTTAATTCAATCACATTGGAGGGTTTTTGAGAATTAATCTGTTTCAGGTCCAGCCACCACATCTCAACCACATTCATGCCAGCGCTTGGATTAGGCCACTCAAATCGTCATTTTGCCTCTTATGAACCATTCACAAGTGTAATCCTACTAAAGCTTCAGATCATTGTCTTGCTAAAATCTCCCCCTATACAACTGCCCCCATGTTTGGCCACTGGTATAATGTTCATTTTGTGCAGTGCCATATTTACTTTACACCAGATTGATCTGGCCCCCCACCTGCCTGAAAGTTCCACTTTTGGCTCATCTATACAAGAAACACCATCCCAAAAAGCTTGAGGTTGTTTTTTGGCGCAAGCGAGATAGGTCTTTATATTCCTCTTTGTTATCTGTGGTTTTTGTCAGGCAACTCCCCCATAAGTACTATTTCTGCCCAGCTTTGATGTGATGGTGGAGTCATGAAAGCTAACAATCCAAGACAAGCGACACCTGCAGCTCCTTAAGTGTTTATCTTGGTTCTTTTTTGTCTTGCCAGATGAGTTATTGATGCGCTCTGGGAGGATATTTGGTTGGCAGGCCACTCCTGGAAATATTTACTATGACTGTTCCTCAAGTTTTGCCCATTTCAAGATGATGGCACTGTTGTTTGCTTGAATCCTACAGATTTATTTATGACTCTGAGCCTTTCCTGACTGACGTTTCAATAACTAATTTTATCATCCATTCCCAAATTCCCTCTGATGGTGGCAATATGTCCTCTGTGTTGTCATCGTTTAGCCTTCTAAACATGGCTGAAAAGCTTCTATTCTATTTGATGTTTTAGATTCATTAGGACTCATTCATCCGATACGTTGTCTATGTTCTATTGTAAATAAAATGTCAGTTTGAGATTTGCTAATTATTATCCCCTCGGCATATAATGCGGGGGATATGGTCATGGGTGCGGTTGTCTGTCCATCCGTCTGTCTGTGAACATTTTTTTTCCAGAGCATAACTTGAAAACCATTGAATATTTTTTCACAGAACTTGGTGTGCACATTAATCATGACCTGACGTGGTACCTTTTGCTAATCTGAAGTTGATGACGTGGTTTTGGGGTTGCTCAAAACTTATAAATAAACTCATAAATAAATTCTTTTGAGTATCTGAAAATCTAGTTAGCATGTCAAATGTGCAAAAATAGAAAAACCAGTCAGCAAGAGGCAAATACTTCTCCATAGCACTATATTTATGGTGCTTGCTGATCTCCAATGTGGCAGACGAGTTAAGTTCTGCGACGTCTATTAAAAATGATAAATACTGGGTCACTGTCCGAACACCTATTGACTGCGCTGTGTTATCATGAATTTCTTTTGTAAGGTATTTCTTCCATTTGAGAAAGAGTATCACTGCATACCATCAAAGGCTCCATTGCAATAAATTCAAGATGCAAAGTTTTGGTCAGTCCATTTGCCATTTGCTCTTGGCCGAAACGCTGCGAAGCGTGTATTTTGATGTTTTTAATTGTTTTTTTTTTTTTTTTTCCTCGCTTCAGCATCTTGCTTGTGCTCATGCTGGATGGATGCGCTGTATTACATATTTCCTCATGTTTTTCCATGAGCAGTAAGGCCTTGCCTTGAATTTCCTCTGCACCTGGTTTCACATCTGTGGCCATCTGATTCTGCGCTTAACTCGTGAGCTGTTTCACAGCAGTGCTGCCGAGATTAGCACACATGGGATGTATCCGCAGAATCGCTCCAGGAGGTGTGGGCGGCGCATGCGAGGCCACATCTTTTTAATTTTGTACTGACTACGGTCTTCCAAGTTTTGTGCTTTTCATCAGGGTCTTCTCTTTGCAGTTCTTTAAGTGTGTTTCTCTACTTGTGGCCTGTGTCCTTGTTTTGAATCACATCCTGGCCCCTCACACCCGTCTTGTCCTTTTCTGATGTTTCTGCACGTGTCATGGGTTGCTGGGTCGATGGCTACAGCAAGTTGTGCAATGTGCTGGATCGGCTGAGCCTGATTGCGGAGAACGTGGTGAAAAGGACAGGCTTCTTCGTCAACCGGCCCGACTTCTATTGCCATTCTCTTCGGCCCGATGAGAGGTAAGTTTCCTTTGAACGCTCCACGAAACCAAATAATGATTCAGTCTCAACATGCGTTTTGGTCTTATTAGCTGTCTTGATTTAAATGATTTGTATTCCTTTTTAGACTGAAATAAGACTCAACAGTTTGCCAAGGAGGTGGGATTTTGCCTCAAGATGGCAAGATACCAAAGTAGTCAGAATATTTCAAATGCCAAGCGAACTGTGTATATATATATGTAAAGAAAAGCTTATGTTCTGCTTGAGAGAGAAATGCATTATATTTTTGTTTGCTCTCTAAACAAGCATGTTTTTGAGTTTTTTCCACCCTTAGTGTGTGCATTCAAGGTCTGTAACCATGTGTAGAAAAAAAAAGTGCCAGCTGACACGTGCGTGTTTCAGACAAGAAGCATCAACTGTCTGCACTCTCTGGAATCGCAGCTGGAGTCTCGTTCGAGCATATGCTTTAACATAGTTTACTGTTTGGACATTCCAGATTGAAGATGCTTGACTTGTTAGAAAAAAGCACCTGCTGCCACATAGTGCTATTTCTCTACTGTATTGTCACAGGTTTATTGTTAATACATACGTTCATTACCAGCATGGTTACCTACATGGTTACCAGTGTACATGTGTCGACGTTTACGCATTTGTGTAGAGTGGATAAATATTTCACTGGATGTACACTGGTGGGTTATGCTATGTGGAATTGCCTTCTGTGTTGGGGGAATTGTTGTGGCGTGAAGGGGAAAAAAGTGCATTTAAAATAACCGTCCTGTTGCTTGTCAGCGTAATCTCTCAGACACTGGATATTGCTAGAAACTCACGTCCCATACAAAAAACATAGTAATAATGATTCTGCTCCTTCTGTCAGACTGCTTTCGAAGGAGCTAGGCCTGGAACGCCTTGCCCATACCTACCGCTTACTCTTTAGCTTGAGCCAAATGCCACCCTGTGTCAATGATAAGACACTGAAGCAGACATGAAGGCCAGCCTGTTGGCTGTCTTTTGGTGTCTGTGTTTCCTAATTTTATTTTGTTTATATAGATGGGGCGACCTAGGCGGATGTATGACATCACATGGCCGAATGCAGGTAGGTTCTACCGGGCTAAATGCTCATGACTATCCGATGTTATGTACTGTGTGTCAAAGATTTCTCGGAATTTTAATGCCTTAAAGCAGTGTTTCACATTCTAGTGGTTCTATATTTAGTTCTTTATTCCTTACACGGCATGAATGGATTTGGATTAACTGGATAACAATGCCTGTCATCTCAAAGCCATTTGAGTCCCGTACATTTCTTCTTACTTTGATTATTATAGGCAGTGTTTATTAAAGGAAATAATTACTACTGAGGATTGGGTTGAATGAAAATGTTAAAATACGTCACTGATTAGTACACTCTCAAAACCTTTGGGAGCCATGGCATTGCTGTGCAATTGTACAGTATGTTCTGCCTTTAAAGGAGAACTGTGCCGGTCAATTATCCATCTTCAAAAAGAGAAATGTAGGCTGCTGTTTATATTTATTTCCTTTCATCTCAGAAAAATATAAATACTCGAAACATGTTGAACTTTGAATAGCTGCCGAAGTGGTGAGTTTTACAATCATGGATATCCTTGATGGCAGCACAGGACTTGTTGTCAAATCATTGATGTTGCTTGGCATAATTCTACACGTAGACACACACTCTGTGAAGGACGGAATCATCAATTCAGCGTGGTTTTTTTTTTTTTAAACCTTGATCCAGCTACCAAATATTTTACTTGCATAGCTGTTCTGTTGCAGCCCCTCTACAGGTGATCATTTGGATGCGGGTTATGTTTTAACCTCTTGAACCTGAACTCCCCTGGTACCAGGGGCAGCAGCACATCTCTCAACAAATATCATACGAGGGTATGGTAACCGTGTAGCAGCATAGTCATATTAAATACCCACTTACTGGGAAGATACTTGACTAAAATGATAGTTGTTTTTGATAACAATTATAGTTAGCTATAATGATTTTAACTGGTTATCATGATCATAATTATCAAAACGGAACATAATTCCAACTCCAAGCAACTGAATGAGCTTGGAGCAAAAACATGCAAACAGTGCATGCTTTGTGTATGCGGTGCTAGCGAATCTGTAACTTCATTCTACCACACAGGTGAGATATCATATAAAAGCAGAGACTCTACGGATTCTAAGTTTATCACTCTACAATCAAAACACACTGAATTAGCAGCCAAAAAATTGCATAAATAAACTACACTATGTACAGTCATAACCATGAAATTTGTCTTACCTTAGCTGTTTTGCGATCAAAGTTGTGTTTCAGGGCATAACAATTCTGCTTATATTTTATCCAAAGCCTTTTTGTCTCTTTTAAATGATTGCGAACAATCCCCAGGTCCCCTGTACAAGATGGTTCTGGCAGAAATGGCAACATATCAATGATCTGACGTCACAAACGCGGCTTCCTGTCAGAGAACGGAAAGTGTAATGGTGCAGCCCATTAATTATTTTCAGTTCTCTTAAGATACAAATATCAGCGCTGGTGCGGGACAAATGCAAGTTGGAATGATTCTACCCAATTTTAATAAAAACGCTGCTGATCTGGTGCAAATGGCTGACTGGTACACTTCAGATTTAAATCCTGATCCTACAGTGATCAGTTATCCTGAAGCAGACCAGTTTAAAGCATCCTTCATTTCTTTGTCTAAAATGTACTTTGACCTATGCGAAAGCTTTCTGAGTCTCCTTGAAGATGTGCTGCAATTGAAATAACATGCAACACCACCAGAAGGTGAACTATCCCTTTAACCACATTGTCCCTCTCAATGCTACCTAGCCCTGCCCACGAACTCCATTCCCCCTTATTGTTACTGTGCAAAATGTCTGGGGATGTTAGCTGGAGGAGAGGATTCCCATGTTGCTATAGTGACAGAGAATTATTGATGTTCCATCTGTCACTGCAAGTTCTGTCCGGTAATCCATTCTCCTCAGCTGTGGCTTTGTTCCTTTGTTGACATCGCTGTCATATGCAAATAGTTGAGTTATGGCAATCGTCAAAGAGATGCATCAACTTTTGCAAGAACATGCAGTTCGGGCCAGCTCTGAGCACTGCTTATTTATAAATTGTGGTAAGCCCAGATTCAGAGCTTCTTTTCCCTGTCTTGTTGGGGGACAGACTGGCGTTTTGCGGACAAACTGCGTGGACTGCCTGGACCGCACTAACACCGCCCAGTTCATGGTGGGGAAGTGTGCCCTGGCGTACCAACTATACGCACTGGGCATGATCGATAAGCCCAAGCTGCAGTTTGACACGGATTGTGTTAGGTAAGGCAATTTCCTACCATGACCCAATCTTCATATGACCCTATGTCTTTTCCACCAACAGGCTGCTTGGTCCAAACCCAGTAATGGCCATTTACATTTATTGTTGTTTATTGAACCTGAGGTGGCTGAATCAAATTAAGGCTTGCTGCTTGCCTCTACTGTCTCTGCTGAAGAGTTTGATGTGCGCATTTGTTCCGGAGATTGAAGGGTAATTTCAATTATTCAGTCATGCGATGTCACCTAGGTAAAACTGTGCGGGAAATTGCAATGATCTTATAAGCACTGAAGAAATTCCCCACCAAAAAGGCATGTAATAAGTATATGTAGTTCTAAATTACATCATGCTTTTTTGCCTCATTTCTTGATAAGCTGCAGATCCAAACAATTTTTCAGAATCTGTAAAATGGTGCATGCGTTCTCAAATGTAGAAGGGCTCTTCGGATCGACGCATATGCACACAAATTCATGCTCATCATGTTGTCCAAAAGTATTTCTTGCATTGCTCAAATTAAATTTGCAGATGCACATTAATTACCAGGAATTTTGTTTTCATTGTGTGAAACATATAGGAAACTAGAACGGGCACTCGGTAGAGCGCATACCTTCGCCGACGCCACTGAATCCCTCGCCACTGGCGTTGGTTTCATGCCGAACGGATAAAAATTGACCGAGATATGGCCGAAAGTCGGTTTTGACCTTTTCATGGCCTTGACCTTCACCTTTGACCCGATCACTCCCAAAATCTAATCGATTGATCCTCAGGTCATGCCAAATCAACCCACCAAATTTTATGAAATTCCGTTTGGTACTTTTTGAGTTATTCGATACACATACAGACAGACACACAAACAAATAAATACACGGGGATCAAAACATTACCTTCGTCAGCGAAGTCGCTGGCGAAGGTAATTACAGCCCCTCATAATTATCACTGTCCTAATAGTTACAGACTCGCACTACGTGTGTATCTAATCTGTATGGCCAGAATTGACATGGCTACAATGACAGCATTGTTATTTGTGCATATTCATTCATTAAAAGGGCATTATGTTGTGGCGAATGCAGTTTGCCCATCCATTCTTCAGTCTATCTGTTTGTCCATATCAGAAGGTCATTGGCTGGTGCAATCAACTCTTCCTATAGTTTTCTTCTCATATGTGCCACAGATGCACTGACGGTACGCATATCGCAGTTCTGACTCCGGTGAGGGATGATGAGCTGTCAGAGGTGTCTTGTTAGAAATGAATCAAAGCAATGTGTTTTATGTCAGTGAAAGTGAGGATTGCTCACTGAGTTGCATGCTCTATTGTGTCTTGAAGTCAGTGTAGCTTCTGTAGGTTTTTAAGGGGGGTCTGCTACGCATTTTTCCAGGCTTTTTGAAGAGCTCTATGAAGACCACGGGGACACTCTCTCCCTTCAATATGGGGGGTCCCAGCTGGTGCACAGGGTCAAGACCTACCGAAAAATCGCGCCCTGGACTCAGCACTCCAAAGACATCATGCAGACTTTGTCCCGTTACTACAGTAACGCCTTCTCAGGTATCACATCCTCAAAAGTACACAAAACCAAAAGGATGCTTGTCCGATTCAGCTCAGCTTTTTCTTTTTTATGTCAGTCTCTGACCTTTATTCATGCTATTCTTCCTCTGATTCAGGCTTATTTTCTGCTGTTATTTTTGCTGTCTTTGATTTATAAACTGTACTGTGCTAAAGTCTGATGCACATTTAAAACCCATGCACGGCGCATATTCAACAATTTTCTGAAAAAGTTTCTAAATGTAAAAAAAAAAAAAAAAAAGACAAGATAGTGAATTGCTAAATTCAAAATCAAGTCAATAATTTGGAGTGCTCAGCCTTTGCTATCAAACATGTTTCACTTGGGTACCTCGGGGAGTAGTTCTATGTGAAAATTTACTGTTTGGTTGTGCCAAGCGTATTGGACACATTTTTCTGCGAACTAGATGTCTGGCTTGATTTGGTGATGCGAAGATCAGGACTATGTAGAGAACGGCATTTTTTTCTTTTCTTCTTTTACCTGTGTCACCGAAGGCAGCAGGTCTAGGAATGGCTTTCTCACTTCTAGACCCGGAGTCCGAAATTGAATTGAAACTGGGTGGGGGCGTCATAATCCAAGATGGCCTCCACCATTTTATCAAGATAATGCGAAAAATGTGTCGTAAGAAGTTCTGATTTGGTTTTGCTTCACCTAAGGCAATTCGCTATTGACATTGGCCGCGCTGCATCAAAATCCAAGATGGCCGCCGCTGTTTTTGTAAAAACAACGTTATCGAGATAATGCAAAAAATGTGTGTCGTAGGAAGATTTGGTTTGGAATGCTGATGTATCCTGACCTAAGGCAGGTCGCTATTGAAAATGGCTGCACTGCATCAAGATCCAAGATGGCCACCGCCATTTTTCTAAAAACGACGGTATCGAGAACGCAAAAAATAAGTTGCCTAGGAACTTTGGTATGGTGGTGCATCTTGACCTATTGCATGTTCTTATGGAAAATTATATCACAACATCAAAATCCAAGATGGCCACCAAACAACATTATCAAGATAACTCGTAAAATAAGTGGCTGACCCCAAGGTAGGTCATTATTGAAGATGAGTGTGCTACGCCAAAATCCTTTCCACTTTGTCCTTTCCATATGGCTGCATCTATCTATCATCGTCGTCGTCATCATCATCATAACAATATACCATCATTCATTCAGTGCAAATTTTACTCAGCAAAGCATACTTCTACATAACATCCGCGCAGCGACGCAGGTTCAGTGACTTCGCACTTTTTTTTTTTTTTGAAACACACACATTTCTCAGCAACATTTATTTCTTTGGAAAATTAGTGTTTCATAATCCTCTTAACTGACACACCTGTGCAGCAAAGAAAACACCCAAAGCCAGTGCTATTTTCAAAAATCAGACTTTTGCGCAGTACATTAGTCTGAAAGTCCAAATAAAGGATAAAAGTCATCATTATGTTGTTTTAGTCCTGGTCTTAATCAGTTTCATACATCTCTGTGTCGCTCTATGCACTTAGTCTTACTCCTTACAATCTCTTACTGGCAATCTCTGACACTGAAACTCAGAAAAAACCCTGCCTGTAATGAGGCAGTGAGTTGAGTTTTTCAGTACTTTAGCTGTGCTTAAGTACTAAATGTCGTCTTGTGAATATATCTTTGGGCTAATTATATTAGTATGATTCTGGATAATGCGGTCTATTCCTTTTAGTTTGCGTCTCATTGCTCGCCTTTTCTGCCTCTAAAATTGTCTGCATGTTGTCAATAATGTTGGTCCACAAAGATTTTCACATTTCCCATTTGCTTTTTCTGCAATGAGCATGAAGGTTGTCAACAAAATAATAGGGCTCTGCACTCTTAGTTTCTGTCTCTAGGTGTGGGGGTCATTGATAACTGAAATTTTAATTTCCTTACACGATGCCTCCTTCACAGCAAGAATTATGTTCATAATATAAGTGCATTCTCAGCTCATGCAGTTTCCATTTCCAATTAAGCAAAGTTGATGACTTTTTTTTCAAATTACGTAGCGGTATCCTGCACGAACGAGCCTCTGCTGCTGTCGCGGACTCCATTAAAACAGATGTAATGATGTCATGTGCTGTGTTTGATATTCTGTAAAAACTAATTTCGTTCTGCTCCTCTGAGTGCTACCCGGCTGATTATTTCCTCATTAAGAGCTTTCCAAAAACAAAAAAAGTTATATCTGCTGTTTCTTCCTCAATGCATCACTCTGCTCGAGTTGCGAAAATTGACTCCGCCTCGATTCAGTGCTGGCTCCTTTGAGTCCTCTGGCTAACTCCCACCTGACTGCTCTGGCTACAGCAAGGAAGGTAATTGGATTGTGATGGAAATGGGTGCGAAGATTCTCACAGCCCCTGGACCTGTCACTTAATCAGCATTCAGAGGTGCCGTCAGTCGACAGCTGTGGGCAGGTCCTAACTGGCTCTGTGCCCAAGTTTTTTGTATCATCTCTCATTCCCAAAAGACCAGGTGACTCTAAAACAGGGTTGTCCAGCTCTATTCCTGTACATGTGTAGGTTTTCATTCCAACCCTAAGAGAGCATCTTTCAGGCTGCCGGATAGCTCACTCGGTTAAGGCACTGCGCTGCAGTGCAGAGGTGACTATCACGTTGCGTGTTCGAGCCCCAGTCGTACCCACCGGCAGGGGTCAGCAGCTTTTTCAGAGTAGCGCAAAATTGGCCATCGCGCGACTGGGTTTCAAATCGGGAAGGGACTGCTGGATTTGGGACGCAAAACCAGCTTTATTCGTTGCTCCAGCGCCTCCTGTTGGCCAGACGGGCGCTCGTCAGGAAGACTCTGGGTTTGTTCATGTCTGGGTATCCTCCGCCCTCGTTCTGAACTTGCAAAGATTCAACCAATGAGTGTATAAGAATCAGTGGTTGACAGGCACGTGCTTCGGAGGAGAGCCGTGAACTGTCCTCACTATCCTGTGGTGGCAGCAAGGGGTTGCATACGAGCAAGCTTTGTACATAGTTCACCAATTGGGCATTCCAGATTCGGGTGGGATTGGAGATGCCAAATTTAAATTAAAAAAAAAAAAAAAGAGAGCGCATCTTTCACTCGTGAGCTGCAGCGCAGTCAAGTTTGCAAAAACGGGTTGAAAAGTGTGCCCTTCAGGAAGGTAAATCTCCAAGAACAGAATTAGGCTGTTGTACAATATACTATAAAACAGTCCCGAATAATGCAAATTTCTTCCCCCTGGCAAAATTGACAGCCTTCAAATTTTCTTATCGCCTCCCTGTCCGTTCAGAGCTGCACTCTGGCTAAAGGCCCATTCAGAAATTATATATGCCTCACTGCATTGACAGAAAATATATTTATTACTGTAGATCTATGCCTTTTTCATAGTATAAGTACACTTTACATATCCTTAAATATACTAATGACAATTTTTTAGTCATCACACCCATAAAACTGTACGTTGGAGGATGTTTTGCATTGTCCTTGGCCGCTGCTGCTTTTGTGTTATTTTGATAATTACGTTCGCCAGCGACTTCGCTGACGAAGGTAATGTTTTGATCCCCGTGTATTTATTTGTTTGTGTGTCTGTCTGTATGTGTATCGAATAACTCAAAAAGTACCGAACGGAATTTCATAAAATTTGGTGGGTTGATTTGGCATGACCTGAGGATCAATCGATTAGATTTTGGGAGTGATCGGGTCAAAGGTCAAGGTCAAGGCCACGAAAAGGTCAAAACCGACTTTCAGCCATATCTCGGTCAATTTTTATCCGATCGGCATGAAACCAACGCCAAAATGTGCAGAATTATATACCCGATCCTGTGCCGAGGAATTCAGTGGCGTCGGCGAAGGTATGCGCTCTACCGAGTGCCCGTTCTAGTTCAGACTGTTTTCATGGGAGTGTCCTAAAAACCTTTTGTGTGCATTCCTGGTGCATAGAACCCAATGCACCAGAACTGTATTTTTCTGTCTTATCCCACAGCCTTTCCTGTAGCGCCACCACCAGATGAAACTTTACATTTCCAAATGAAATGACTAAAACAGTTTTGATGGGAACCATGTCACACGTTTTGTGTGATTGTTTCTGGTGCATGTGCATGCAGCAGGGCTTTTATTGATGGTGGTCATCCTATGACCTTTGCTTTAACGCAACCACCAGGCAAAAGTTTATTTTTTAGCTGACTGGCCCCTATGGGCCAATAAGTTATTGTCGTGGTTTAGCGTCTGTTGTCCGGAAATTTTTTTTTTTTTCTTTTTTTTTGGCCCGATGAATTATTGTGTGAATTTCCCTAGGCATACTACTTGACCATATCTCCAGAGAAGTTTTTTTCGGATATTTGATTGAATCCTTTTTGTTTGTAATATGAGCACTTGAAATTTTCGCCCCAATAGGACTTTGGAAATTTTCTAAAATTATTCCTCAAAAACTGCCTGATAAATTTTTTTCAAAATCATCAATGAAATTACAAACCTTAACTCCAGTGAAGTTGGGACATTGTGTAAAACGTGAATAAAAACAGAATACAATGATTTATAAATCCTTTTCGACCTATATTCAATTGAGTACACAGCAAAGACAAGATATTTAATGTTCAAACTTTTTTTTTTTGGAAATATTCATTCATTTTTAATTTGATGCCTGCATCACGTTCCAAAAAAGCTGGGACAGTGGCATGTTTACCTCTGTGTTACATCACTTTTCCTTTTAGCAACACTCACTAAGCGTTTGGGACCTGAGCACACTAACTGTAGAAGCTTTGTAGGTGGAATTGTTTCCCATTCTTGCTTGATGTAGGACTTCAGTTGCAGTTCAGTTCAGTATGACTGCAGACAGGCCAGTCTATTACCTGCACTCTGACTACAAAGCCACACTGTTGTAACACGTGCAGAATGTGGCTTGGCATTGTCTTGCTGAAATAAGCAGGGACGTCCCTGAAAAAGACGTTGCTTGGATGGCAGTTGAGCAACCTGTATGTACCTTTGAGCATTAATCATGGCTTCACAGATGTGCAAGTTCCCCATGCCATGGGCACTACCACATCCTCATACATCACAGATGCTGGCTTTTCAACTGTGTACTGTTTAAAATCTGGACGGTCCTTTTCTTCTTTAGCCCAGAGGACCCGACATCCATGATTTCAAAAAAAAATTTGAAATGTGGACTCGTCTGACCACAGCACACTTTTCCACTTTGTGTCAGTCTATCTCAAATGAGCTCAGGCCCAGAGAAACCGGCAGTGTTTCTCGGTGTTATTGATATATGCCTTTCACTTTGCATGGTCAAGTTTTAACTTGCACTTGGACATGTAGCGATGAACTGTATTAACTTACAGTGGTTTTCTGAAGTGTTCCTCAGCCCACGCGGTAATATCCTTTTCAGAATGATGCCGTTTTTAATGCAGTGCTGCCTGAGGGATCGATGTCGTGGGCATTCAATGTTGGTTTTCGACCTTGCCACTTACGTGCAGAGATTCCTCCAGATACTCTGAATCTTTTGATGATATCATGGACTGTAGATGATGAAATCCCTAAATTCCTTGCACTTGCATGTCAAGAAACGTTGTTCTTAAACTGTTGGACTATTTGCTCACGCAGTTGTTCACAAAGTGGTGAACCTCACCCCATCCTTGCTTGTGAATGACTGATCCTTTCGGGGATGCTCTTTTTATACCTAATCATGACACCTCTTTCCAATTAACCTGTTCACCTGTGGAATGTTTGTCAGGTGTTTTTTGAGCATCCCTCAACTTTCCCAATCTTTTGTTACCCCTGTCCCAGCTTTTTTGGAACATGTTGCAGGCATCAAATTCAAAATGAGTGAATATTTCCAAAAAGACATTAAAGTTTATCAGTTTGAACATGAAATATCTTATTTTTGTAACCCTGGCAGGGGGGCTTCCGGGTACTATGCCTTGCCCAAGGGCAACCCGTGATTTTGTCTGGGACTGCTTATTTGGTATTAGCAGCTAACCACTATATCTAGAGGCCGTTTCCCTATCCGCAACCTGGGGACCCAGTGGATGGGTGTTTTTACCACCGCACCACTGTTTAAATGTGTTTAAATGAAGAAAGAAAAAAAAAAATCATGACCGTTTTATTGTGCATTGCAATGTATTCCAGTGTTTGCAATTCTGCAATAGGTCATAAGATGCCTGTAATGTGTCTTTCAGTGGTGTCTGGCAGTGGTGAGCCTGCAGTGAGCGTGTGTGACGGTGCCTTACAGGAGTGTCACTGTGCCCTCCGTGCTGATCCACATTTCATTATTTTTGCCCAATTCCCTTCGTCGTGCTGTCGAGAGTCTTCACTGTGACGTGGCCTGGCGTATTTCCTGTGCGATTTTAGATCTTCTGCTCTGAGAAAGCAGCAGGGTGGGGGAACGGTGAAATTTTACATCAACGAACAAAAATTGGAGCAGTGTTGAGTGGAAATGAGGTGGGAGAAATTCGGCTGACGGTGGAAAAGGTTGGGGAACAATGGCGGCGGAAAACTAGAGCAAGTTTGTTGCAGTTTTAGAGGGTTTTAGAGCAGTCTCTGGCCTTGACTTACAGGTTAAGAGGTTAAGTACCTCAAGTTTATGTAATTGGCTGGGACATTTTGTGTTATGTCTACAACAATATTAGAAATTGAGTGGTGGCAGAGGGGGTGAGGTCAGGATTTCTGAATAGTGGAAGCTTAACACCGTACTGCCTGTTTTCTCTTTATGGCTGAGTCTCGCCCTCAGAGCTGCATAGATTGGACAGACGCTCAGCAAGGTCTTTTGTTCTGTTGTGCGCGGCCTGACTGCTGACAGTTTCTGACTGCTGTCTGTGTCTTTTAATGTAAGGAATTATAGCTGAGCTTCATCTCGCAATCATGGGATTCCATGTCTAAACCCCGAACCAAATGCTTGCTGCTTGAAAATGCCAAGGGTCACATGGGTATTTGAAAGGTCCTGAAATTCCAACTTGTGTTTTCTAGGAAGAAGGTTTAAAGCCAGTTAAAGCATTTTTTTTCTCAGTGCTTGACTGAAACTACATCACAAATACAGCATATTGAGGCAATTATTGAAATCCACGGTGTCATGTTTTATGGCCTCAGCATTATGTCAAACAGAAAAAGCAGAATATAGATCTTGTGCATCGGGTTGTAGCCCCTGGATGAAGTCAGGGACACTTCCTCTTTGGATGCTGTACAGGCTGTAATTTTTGATCGATTAATTTCATATTTGGTATGGACATATGTTTTACTTAAGTTATGACATCTATCGATTTTGGTTGCCGTAGCGACAGTATTGGCCAAATAATTCGCACAAAAAAAAGGAAGAAGAGGGCTTTTTGGGGCTACAACCATGCGGTCGCGGCCAATTGGACTCCCTCGTTTTATAAACATTTCCCTGTAATTCATCGGGACAACATTGGGTTTGTTAGAAATCTTGGGATCTCTTCTAGAATTTTAACTTGGCCTGAAGTTCCGCTGGTTTGAATACAGCAGCTGCATTTGACGGTTTAAAACCCTGGTTTTAAACCCCATTTGAGTTTAATGGGGTCAACAGAAACAGGGCCACTAACTGATGGTTCATTCCTGCACGTGGAACTTATATGCATGAATTTCTCTACATTAAATACAGTGGTTTTCTTATTGGTGTCGGCCAGATGTGACCCGAATGATGTAGAAAAGTTCTTCATGGTGAAGCTGCAGATGTGAAATGAACTCAGTGGAGAAAGTGATCGTATCCCCTCCCGAAGAGGGGTAATTTGTCTGTTATGTAGAGTTGTCAGCTGTAGGATGCTGTTCTTGTATCTATGACTTGACTGTAGGAACAAATTACATGTTTCCTGTGTACTTGCCTCAGGAAGTACGTCTCCTCCCTCCCCTTCCTCGAAGTGGCTGCACAGATTGATAATAGATTCGCATGAGGGGTAAGTCGTGAGCATTACAGCCCCCTCTAGAAGACCTTATTTCAAAGCTCCCAGAATTGTCATTTAGCAGTTCCCCAGAGGAATTATCACTGGGCCATGGAATTGGAGATACTGGAGCGGTGTGCGGATACGGTGTGACTAGAAATAATGGAGCTGTGTACAGTGTGAGAAGATATACTGAAGCTGTGTGCGGAAACGGTGTCCTAAGAGATACTGGAGCTGTGTGCGGATCCGGTGTCATTGGAGATCGTGTGCGGATACGGTGTGATTAGAGATACTGGAGCTGTGTGCAGATACGGTGGGATAAGAGATACAGGAGCTGTGTGCAGATACGGTGTGATTAGAGATACTGAAGCTGTGTGCAGATACGGTGTGATTAGAGATACTGGAGCTGTGTGTCGATACGGTGTGATTAGAGATACTGGAGCTGTGTGCGCATACGGTGTCATTCGAGATTCAGGAGTTGTGTGTAGATACGGTGTGATTAGAGATACAGGAGTTGTGTGGAGATACGGTGTGATAAGAAATACTGGAGCTGGGTGCGGATATGGTGTGATTAAAGATACTGGAGCTATGTGCGTATACGGTGTGATTAGAGATACTGGAGCTGTGTGCGCATACGGTGTGATTAGAGATACAGGAGTTATGTGCAGATACGGTGTGATTAGAGATACTGGAGCTATGTGCGGATACGGTGTGATTACAGATACTGGAGCTGTGTGCGCATACGGTGTGATAAGAGATACTGGAGCTGTGTGCAGATACGGTGTGATTAGAGATACAGGAGTTGTGTGCAGATACGGTGTGATTAGAGATACAGGAGTTATGTGCAGATACGGTGTGATTAGAGATACTGAAGCTGTGTGCAGATACGGTGTGTTTAGAGATACTGGAGCTGTGTGCGGATATGGTGTGATTAGAAATACTGGAGCTATGTGCGGATACGGTGTGATTAGAGATACTGGAGCTGTGTGCGGATCCGGTGTCATTGGAGATCGTGTGCGGATACGGTGTGATAAGAGATACAGGAGCTGTGTGCAGATACGGTGTGATAAGAGATACAGGAGCTGTGTGCAGATACGGTGTGATTAGAGATACAGGGGTTATGTGCAGATACGGTGTGATAAGAGATACAGGAGCTGTGTGCAGATACGGTGTGATTAGAGATACAGGGGTTATGTGCAGATACGGTGTGATTGGAGATACTGGAGCTGTGTGCAGATACGGTGTGATTAGAGATCCTGGAGCTGTGTGCGCATACGGTGTGATTAAAGATACTGGAGCTATGTGCGTATACGGTGTGATTAGAGATACTGGAGCTGTGTGCAGATACGGTGTGATAAGAGATACTAGAGCTGTATGCGGATACGGTGTGATGAGAGATACAGGAGTTATGTGCAGATACGGTGTGATTAGAGATACTGGAGCTATGTGCGGATACGGTGTGATTACAGATACTGGAGCTGTGTGCGCATACGGTGTGATAAGAGATTCTGGAGCTGTGTGCAGATACGGTGTGATTAGAGATACAGGAGTTGTGTGCAGATACGGTGTGATTAGAGATACAGGGGTTATGTGCAGATACGGTGTGATTAGAGATACTGAAGCTGTGTGCAGATACGGTGTGATTAGAGATACTGGAGCTGTGTGCGGATATGGTGTGATTAGAAATACTGGAGCTATGTGCGGATACGGTGTGATTAGAGATACTGGAGCTGTGTGCGGATCCGGTGTCATTGGAGATCGTGTGCGGATACGGTGTGATTAGAGATACAGGAGCTGTGTGCGCATACGGTGTGATTAGAGATACTGGAGCTATGTGCGGACACGGTGTGATAAGAGATACAGGAGCTGTGTGCAGATACGGTGTGATAAGAGATACAGGAGCTGTGTGCAGATACGGTGTGATTAGAGATACAGGGGTTATGTGCAGATACGGTGTGATAAGAGATACAGGAGCTGTGTGCAGATACGGTGTGATAAGAGATACAGGGGTTATGTGCAGATACGGTGTGATTAGAGATACTGGAGCTGTGTGCAGATACGGTGTGATTAGAGATCCTGGAGCTGTGTGCGCATACGGTGTGATTAGAGATACTAGAGCTATGTGCGGATACGGTGTGATTAGAGATACTGGAGCTGTGTGCGCATACGGTGTGATAAGAGATACTGCAGCTGTGTGCGGATCCGGTGTGATAAGAGATACTGGAGCTGTGTGTAGATACGGTGTGATTAGAGATACTGAAGCTGTGTGCAGATACAGTGTGATTAGAGATACTGAAGCTGTGTGGAGATACAGTGTGATTAGAGATACTGAAGCTGTGTGCAGATACAGTGTGATTAGAGATACTGGAGCTGTGTGCGCATACGGTGTGATTAGAGATACTGGAGCTGTGTGCGCATACGGTGTGATTAGAGATACTGGAGCTGTGTGCGGATCCGGTGTGATAAGAGATTCAGGAGTTGTGTGCGGATACGGTGTGATTAGAGATACTGGAGCTGTGTGTAGATACGGTGTGATTAGAGATACAGGAGCTGTGTGCAGATACAGTGTGATTAGAGATACTGGAGCTGTGTGCAGATACGGTGTGATTAGAGATACTGGAGTGGTGTGCGGATACGGTGTGATTGGAGATACTGGAGCTGTGTGTGGATACACTGTGTTTAGAGATACTGGAGCTGTGTGCGGATACGGTGTGATTAGAGATACTGTGGAGCTGTGTGCGGATATGGTGTGATTGGAGATACTGGAGCTGTGTGTGGATACGCTGTGTTTAGAGATACTGGAGCTGTGTGCGGATACGGTGTGATTGGAGATACTGGATCCGTGTGCGGATACGGTGTGATTAGAGATACAGAAGTTATGTGCGGATACGGTGTGATTAGAGACACTGGAGCTGTGTGCGGATACGGTGTGATTAGAGATACTGGATCCGTGTGCAGATACGGTGTGATAAGAGATACTGGAGCTTTGTGTGGATACGGTGTGATTAGAGATACTGGAGCTGTGTGCGGATACGGTGTGATTAGAGATACTGGAGCTGTGTGCGGATACGGTGTGATTGAAGAAACTGGAGCTGTGTGCGGATACGGTGTGATTTGAGATACAGGTGCTGTGTGCGGATACAGTGTGATTAGTGATACTGGAGTTGTGCGCGGATTCTGTGTCCTTAGAGATGCTGGAGCTGCGTGTGGATACGGTGTGATTAATGATACTGGAGCTGTGTGCGGATACGGTGTGATTAGAGATACAGGAGCTGTGTGCAGATACAGTGTGATTAGAGATACTGGAGCTGTGTGCAGATACGGTGTGATTAGAGATACTGGAGTGGTGTGCGGATACGGTGTGATTGGAGATACTGGAGCTGTGTGGATACGCTGTGTTTAGAGATACTGGAGCTGTGTGCGGATACGGTGTGATTAGAGACACTGGAGCTGTGTGCGGATATGGTGTGATTGGAGATACTGGAGCTGTGTGTGGATACGCTGTGTTTAGAGATACTGGAGCTGTGTGCGGATACGGTGTCATTGGAGATACTGGATCCGTGTGCGGATACGGTGTGATTAGAGATACAGAAGTTATGTGCGGATACGGTGTGATTAGAGACACTGGAGCTGTGTGCAGATATGGTGTGATTAGAGATACTGGAGCTGTGTGCAAATACGGTGTGATTAGAGATACTGGATCCGTGTGCAGATACGGTGTGATAAGAGATACTGGAGCTTTGTGTGGATACGGTGTGATTAAAGATACTGGAGCTGTGTGCGGATACGGTGTGATTAGAGATACTGGAGCTGTGTGCGGATACGGTGTGATTGAAGAAACTGGAGCTGTGTGCGGATACGGTGTGATTAGAGATACAGGTGCTGTGTGCGGATACAGTGTGATTAGTGATACTGGAGTTGTGCGCGGATACTGTGTCCTTGGAGATACTGGAGCTGCGTGTGGATACGGTGTGATTAATGATACTGGAGCTGTGTGCGGATACAGTGTCCTTGGAGATACTGGAGCTTTGTGCGGATACGGTGTCCTTGGAGATACTGGAGCTGTGTGCGAATACGGTGTGATTAATGATACTGGAGCTGTGTGCGGATACGGTGTGATTAGTGATACTGGAGCTGTGTGCGGATACGGTGTCCTTGGAGATACTGGAGCTGTGTGTGGATACGGTGTGATTAGAGATACTGAAGCTGTGTGCAGATACAGTGTGATTACAGATACTGGATCCGTGTGCGGATACGGTGTCCTTGGAGATACTGGAGCTGCGTGTGGATACGGGGACCTTGGAGATACTGGAGCTTTGTGCGGATACGGTGTCCTTGGAGATACTGGAGCTGTGTGCGGATACGGTGTTATTAATAATACTGGAGCTGTGTGCGGATGCGGTGTCCTTGGAGATACTGGAGCTATGTGTGGATACGGTGTGATTAGAGATACTGGAGCTGTGTGCGGATATGGTGTGATTAGAGATACTGAAGCTGTGTGCAGATACAGTGTGATTATAGATACTGGATCCGTGTGCGGATACGGTGTCCTTGGAGATACTGGAGCTTTGTGCGGATACGGTGTCCTTGGAGATACTGGAGCTGTGTGCGGATACGGTGTGATTAATGATACTGGAGCTGTGTGCGGATGCGGTGTCCTTGGAGATACTGGAGCTGTGTGTGGATACGGTGTGATTACAGATACTGGATCCGTGTGCGGATACGGTGTGATTAGAGATACTGGAGCTGTGTGTGAATATGGTGTGATTAAAGAAACTGGAGCTGGGTGCGGATACGGTGTGATTACAGATACTGGATCCGTGTGCGGATACGGTGTGATTAGAGATACTGAAGCTGTGTGTGTATTCGGTGTGATTGGAGATACTGGAGCCGTGTGCGGATACGGTGTGATTAGAGATACTGAAGCTGTGTGCGGATACAGTGTGATTACAGATACTGGAGCTGTGTGCGGATACGGTGTGATTAGAGATACTGGAGCTGTGTGCGGATTCGGTGTGATTAGAGATACTGGAGCTGTGTGCGGATACGGTGTGATTAGAGATACTGAAGCTGTGTGCGGATACAGTGTGATTACAGATACTGGAGCTGTGTGCGGATACGGTGTGATTAGAGATACTGGAGCTGTGTGCGGATACGGTGTGATTAGAGATACTGGAGCTGTGTGCGGATTCGGTGTCCTTGGAGATACTGGAGCTGTGTGTGGATACGGTGTGATTAGAGATACTGGAGCTGTGTGCGGATACGGTGTGATTAGAGATTCTGGAGCTTTGTGCAGATACAGTGTGATTACAGATACTGGAGCTGTGTGCGGATACGGTGTGTTTCGAGATGCTGAAGCTGTGTGCGGGTACGGTGTGATTAGAGATACTGA
Source organism: Gymnothorax reevesii (assembly GCA_029721435.1). Lineage (NCBI taxonomy): Eukaryota > Metazoa > Chordata > Actinopteri > Anguilliformes > Muraenidae > Gymnothorax > Gymnothorax reevesii. The sequence continues at coordinate 46,952,201 of CM056576.1, forward strand.
AGCTGTGTGCAGATACAGTGTGATTACAGATACTGGATCCGTGTGCGGATACGGTGTGATTAGAGATACTGGATCTGTGTGCGCATACGGTGTGATTAGAGATACTGAAGCTGTGTGCGGATACGGTGTGATTAGAGATACTGGATCCGTGTGCGGATACGGTGTGATTAGTGATACTGAAGCTGTGTGCGGATACGGTGTGATTAGAGATACTGGAGCTGTGTGCGGATTCGGTGTCCTTGGAGATACTGGAGCTGTGTGTGGATACGGTGTGATTACAGATACTGGAGCTGTGTGCGGATACGGTGTGATTAGAGATACTGAAGCTGTGTGCGGATACAGTGTGATTACAGATACTGGAGCTGTGTGCGGATACGGTGTGATTACAGATACTGGAGCTGTGTGCGGATACTGTGTGATTAGAGATACTGGAGCCGTGCGTGGATACGGTGTGATTAGACATACTGTGGAGCTGTGTGCGGATACGGTGTGATTAGAGATACTAGAGCTGTGTGCGAATACGGTGTGATTAGAGATACTGGAGCTGTGTGCGGATTCGGTTTCCTAAGAGATACTGGAGCTGTGTGTGGATACGGTGTGATTCGAGATACTGGAGAAGTGTACGGATTCGGTGTGATTAGAGATACTGGATTTGTGTGCAGATACGGTGTGATTAGAGATACTGGGGCTGTGTGCAGATACGGTGTGATTACAGATACTGGAGCTGTGTGAGGATACGGTGTGATTAGAGATACTGAAGCTGTGTGCAGATAGGGTGTGATTAGAGATACTGGAGCTGTGTGCGGATTCGGTGTCATTAGAGATACTGGAGCTGTGTGCGGATATGGTGTCATTAGAGATACTGGAGCTGTGTGCGGATATGGTGTGATTAGTGATACTGGAGTTGTGTGCGGATACGGTGTCCTTGGAGATACTGGAGCTGCGTGTGGATACGGTGACCTTGGAGGTACTGGAGCTTTGTGCGGATACGGTGTCCTTGGAGATACTGGAGCTGTGTGTGGATACGGTGTGCTTAGAGATACTGGAGCTGTGTGCGGATACGGTGTCCTTGAAGATACAGGAGCTGTGTGCGGATATGGTGTGATTAGTGATACTGGAGCTGTGTGCGGATACGATGTAATTAGAGATTCTGGAGATGTGTGTGGATACGGTGTGATTAGAGATACAGGAGCTGTGTGTGGATACAGTGTGATTACAGATACTGGAGCTGTGTGCGGATACGGTGTGATTAGAGATACTGGAGCTGTGTGCGCATTCGGTGTGATTAGAGATACTGGAGCTGTGTGCGGATACGGTGTGATTAGAGATACTGGAAATGTGTGCGGATACGGTGTCCTTGGAGATACTGGAGCTATGTGTGGATACGGTGTGATTAGTGATACTGGAGTTGTGTGCGGATACGGTGTCCTTGGAGATACTGGAGCTGTGTGTGGAACCGGTGTGCTTAGAGATACTGGAGCTGTGTGCGGATACGGTGTCCTTGGAGATACAGGAGCTGTGTGCGGATATGGTGTGATTAGTGATACTGGAGCTGTGTGCGGATACGATGTACTTAGAGATACTGGAGCTGTGTGTGGATACGGTGTGATTACAGATACTGGAGCTGTGTGTGGATACGGTGTGATTACAGATACTGGAGCTGTGTGCGGATACGGTATGATTAGAGATACTGGAGCTGTGTGCGGATACGGTGTCCTTGAAGATACAGGAGCTGTGTGCGGATATGGTGTGATTAGTGATACTGGAGCTGTGTGCGGATACAGTGTGATTACAGATACTGGTGCTGTGTGCGAATACGGTGTGATTAGAGATACTGGAGCCGTGTGCGGATACGGTGTGATTAGAGATACTGGAGCTGCGTGCGGATACGGTGTGATTAGAGATACTGCAGATCTGTGTGGATACGGTGTGATTAGAGATACAGGAGCTGTGTGTGGATACGGTGTGATTACAGATACTGGAGCTGTGTGCGGATACGAAGTGATTACAGATACTGGAGCTGTGTGCGGATACGGTGTGATTAGAGATACTGGAGCTGTGTGCGGATTCGGTGTGATTAGAGATACTGGAGCCGTGTGCAGATACGGTGTGATTAGAGATACTGGAAATGTGTGCGGATACGGTGTCCTTGGAGATACTGGAGCTATGTGTGGATACGGTGTGATTAGTCATACTGGAGTTGTGTGCGGATACGGTGTCCTTGGAGATACTGGAGCTGTGTGTGGAACCGGTGTGCTTAGAGATACTGGAGCTGTGTGCGGATACGGTGTCCTTGGAGATACAGGAGCTGTGTGCGGATATGGTGTGATTAGTGATACTGGAGCTGTGTGCGGATACGATGTAATTAGAGATACTGGAGCTGTGTGTGGATACGGTGTGATTAGAGATACAGGAGCTGTGTGTGGATACGGTGTGATTACAGATACTGGAGCTGTGTGTGGATACGGTGTGATTACAGATACTGAAGCTGTGTGCGGATACAGTGTGATTAGAGATACTGGAGCTGTGTGCGGATACGGTGTGATTAGAGATACTGGAGCTGTGTGCGGACACGGTGTGATTAGAGAAACTGGAGCTGTGTGTGGATACGGTGTGATTAGAGATACTGTGGAGCTGTGTGCGGATATGGTGTGAGTTAGAGATATAAAGTAGTTATTGGAAAGATTAGAAAGAGCCTTGACCATTTTAATGCTGATTTAACAATAACAACGGCCAGTTCTTGTATATCTCTGCAATAGGGTTTAGTGACTTACACCTTTGCATGATGAGTTTGTGATGAGGAGTGCTTATTTTGATGGGCTACAGCTGAAAACTGCTGTGCCGGACAGCTTGCAATTACACCAATAAATCAGGGCCCTATCAAGGCTGTATTCTCTGTATTGGCTGTTTCACAAATGAAATAATCCAAATTTACTTCTTATCTTCAGCAACTCTAATTCGGAAAACAAAAGATAAACATCTAAAGCAGGTTTAAATTTTAAAAAGCGCAGGTGCCTAAGACTTTTGCACAATGCTGCATGTATGCTTGAGCATTTGGTACGCGTGTCCACCTTGCTTTGAGTGTTTGTGGCATTCAAATGCGCTCACCTCTTGCTTGGCATGAGGGAAACCTTTCTGATTTTCCTCTGAAAAATGGGGGGGGGGGGAAAGGCTGTTTTTTCATTCGCTCCCTTCTTTTCATGTGGCTGCATTTGTGAACCTGCCTGTGTTTCAACCATCCTTACTCACGGACTCCTGTCTTTTCAATATTTTACGCTGAAATTATCCAGTTTTGGACCATCTTTCTTTCACCCTTCCCCTGTTTTTCCTCACACTTCCTCAATTTTTTAATTTTCTTACCCCAATCAGGTTTGGACACTTGATGCGTCGCTTTCCATCTTGTTTTTCAAAAAAATTTAAATTTGTCTGTGTAAAACCTGACTGGAAACACATGCAAAGTGCTTTGATTAAAATTATACACTTGACAGGCGATTTTGCTTGCATATCGAATAAGCAATAATGGAATAAGAGGATGGAAACTAGATGATGGGTGAACACAGCTCTAACTGTACGGAGTGGAGCCATTGTTGTTTTGATTGTTTTCATGGGGTGAAATTTTGAGAGTAATTTGAATTATGCAGTTGAAGGAAATGCGTGAAAAGTTCATCTGTTTCTTTAACGGAGTCATAAAAAATGACGACTTATGTCAACCATTTGAATTGAAACCTTGTTACTTTGGGTACCATAAACGGACTGTCAGACGATCTTTCCCCTCCGATGATGGTCTTTGAGTGCTGCTGGATCTGCTGGTTTTGGGTGTTTCACTGTTCTTTTCCCCATAAAACCAACGGGCCCACAAGTGGATTTGTCAAATGCAGCCGCTATATTCAAACCTGCTCAACCTCGAGCCCATTTTAGATTCCAGTGGAGATCCAAAGGAGATCCAAAATCCCAAATATGTTCTGCTCAACTTCCAGGGAATGGATGTGAAGTGATGCTAAAGATCTAGATATTTCCAAACAGATGTTCTGTGGCCATAAAAGCGCAGCATCCTGGGTTTCAATATTTCACTCTTATGTGACTGTGATGTAGCTTTAGTGAGGCGCTGCAGCCAGCAGATAAAGAATATGTATGTAGTTTTGTCCTAAAATAGGAAAAAAAAAATGCTTTTCTAACTTTTGCTTTATTAGACTTTTAGCCCATTAAGGACTAGGACACCTGCCATAGAAGCATTCTAAAACCTAAGGCATTGTTTGATAACAGTCCCACCTGAGGGTTTTCTGTAAAACCTGACAGGTTCGTAAAATTCACTTAATACTCAGTTATTCAGTCTCTGTTGCCCTTGGAGGGTTGAAAATCATTTTAGAGCTTTAATCATTGCCTTTTGTTCAAAATGATTGCTTATGCCCAAATGCTCATTAACACATTTTAAAAAGGCAAACAAACAAATTTGGGGGGGGGAAAAAACATTGACGGTGATTTGTTTGTGAGTGGCAGCAGTGTAATAACAAATAAATGTTGCTCCCCTCAGTCAGGTCGTCAGCCATTGTCACTGTCTTGGCTTTGCAAATCTGTAGTCCACATTGAGGGTGGGGGGAAAAAAAAATCAAAAATACAAACTCCATGATGCATTTCACCCTCCCCACTTTTATTGTAGCGGTTCACATTGCAATCCATCGATCATGTTTCTCAGAAATTATGACATCTAAAACGCACTCTTATTGCATCATGTCTGAAAGGGAGAAGCACGTAGGCAACACATGTGGTCTTAATGGGTTGAGGGGAAATTCATTGATAAAATGTACAAAGATGGAGCCCGGATTGGGCATCCACCGTACTGCAGGTTCAGGATAAACCAAGGATCCGCATCAAAAATAATGATCTAATAAAATCCGCACTCTGTAGGACTTGCTCCCCAAAAGTTTATTGTGGCGATATCATGATTGTTTCAATCACAACGATCTTGATCAGAATAAAATAACAATGGGCAATGCACACACATCTATTGGTTCTGGTCCAACTCCTAATTAAGATGGAATTTGAGGTCAGGTGAAAACGACTGACTACCGAAAACAGTCAATCAGCATCACAAGGAATACTCTGCTGTGGTCTCAAAGTTTGCAATTGAAAAGAGATGAAGTGTTCTGATGATAAAGATTATGAAGTCTAGTTATGTCTCTGATTAAGGAGTTAATCAATTAGAGCAGCTGATTTTGTGATTAAATCACTTCATCTGGATAACTTGGCCTGAATTTTGTGCTAATTTTACGGGGGACACCCAGAAATACCGGCAGATCTTGCAGCTCTCAGGACCAGGATTACAGTTTCCCCATTTCTGGGGGCTTGAAAAACTGGATGGTGTTGATTGCGCTTTCATTTCTTACTCACTCATGCTCCCTCTCGCAATGCCCCACACAGATGCAGACAGACAGGACGCCATCAATCTTTTCCTCCAGGTGTATCAGCCATCTGAGGCAAAGCCACACCTGTGGGAGCTGCCTACAGACTTTTACCTGCACCAGAGAAACAGTATGGAACTGCAGCAGCACAGACGCAGGTGACCCCACACTCCCTAAACTCCACCCTACACCCCACACTCAACCTGCACACCCACACTTCCCACACCCCACCTACAGGGTTCCCCATGAAGGCCGGCAGCCAGTGGTATACGTGCTGTTTTCCGTTGTGCTGTCAGGTCTTTTTGTCGACATCTCAACCAAAAAATAATAATTGGGCTCCATTTCAAAGGAATGCTTGAACCCATCGGTATAGGAAGATGGCTAAATAGGAAATTTATGCCATTAATGCTACTGGCAAGCTAGCTCGGAGGTAACGGTAGTGTAATGTTAGGTGAAGCACAGGGGCTAGTCACGCACCATCATGGACTGAAGACATAGCTTCAAAAGCAGATTGCTTATAGAGGGGCTTTCACATACATCATATGATTTTTTTTTTTTTCTTTTATGTCGTATGATTTTAGTGGGTCCACGACAGAGGGGACTGATGTACATTTGGGAGGGGAGGATTTGAAGGTTGCGTAGTAGTGGTCAAAACAATATGTGTGGTACTACCGATGTTGGAAAATATGTCATAAAAAAGCCATGACATGCCGAGCAACTGACATAGGATAGAATTGTAATCATTCAATTTACTCATGACAATCACAGAAAATGGTTGCACATTCGTAGGACTGTCGTGTTTTTAATGTTGGACAACCGTAGGTCTATCATTGGAAATTCCAAAGGTAATGAGAACCTCGAATGACCCCCAAATATCTAACAAAAAGCGTAGGTCTCATGTAACAACATCAAACAACCTTGTAGGGCACCTCATGACAGACCTGCGAAATGGGTCCTGACAGAGAATCGCCTACTATGCCAAAAAAATGTTCAAAATTCTACCACAAGGGTTACTGACAGCCTTGCCCATCGTAGAATACATGAATTTAGTAGGACATACTCACAAGTGTTTCACGAATTGCCCCACATTTCTGTCGTGGACCTATTGTATACCCGGCGTAGAACGTATGTGAAATCCCCTCAAGCACAAAGCCTCTGTTGGTAACAAATCCAGTGTTTGTTACAATGGCTTCAGATGAGCACAAGATACCGTTGAATTTAGAGAATAGGCAGGGTAGCCTCTAGTTGTCTGACGCTATGAATAAAACGAATCGCTTAATTTTTTTTTGCTAAATTCTGCAACAAAGCTAGCTAGATAGCTAGCGAGTTAACGCTACCGAGATCATTGCAGACTTCAGCCGGAGCATCAAGAACCTTTTGCAGCACATGAATTTAACAACATAGGCAAAAATAAGTTTACCGTTAGAATATGTAACCAGCTGGCTAACGTGGCATCGCTAAATAGTTAGCTAGCTATTAATTCTATAAGCTTCAAATAAAGGAATTGATGCAACAAACTAGGCTTCACCACTGCAAGTACACAAGTGGTACATTCATTCAAACATTGCGTTATAAGGTCAGAATAAAATTACTGGCTTGTAAACGATGGCCAACAGTGCTAATGGTGAATGCATTAACGTTAGCGAATTGACTTCTTTAACATGATCTTGTTTCCTCACGCTAGTGATTCTGTTTTTAAAGACTTTAGAGAAAAACCCCATACCTCATTTTTTTGGTCGTAGATATATTTATTAACTCAGAGACAGAGTTGCCTGGTGATGATAATGCGCGGTCAATGCTGCTGGCACGCAAAAGCTTCTTAACCACGTTCCTGTCATTTCTGTTCTGAAAATATATCATAAGGGGTCATAATATAATCATCTCTCAACCTAGGCCCATATATACGTTCAGTGCATTTCCTTGTCTTTCAGTGATTTTCAGTGATGGGTAAAGCTAAGGACAGAACAGTCCATTTTCATAAACTGCAGCCGACCTGCTAAGCTGCCTTGCTGCACTGAAGTGAGCTAACTCACTAAGCACTGACTCTTGGATTAGCAGTTAACTTCTTAAGGGCAAGATTAGCTCGCTGCATTGCGCACTAGACATTTTAGTGAGGCAACCTAGCAATTCTCTGGACCAGCTGACTATAGCCTGAGGTTCCCAAATAGTTCCCATAACCTGTGCCTTACTGACCGCCCAACAAACTCCAACAAGTGTCATACTTTGGTATTAGTCTATCGCTTGGTTGCCCAACTCAAAGTGCTTTTCTGTGTAGCTCGCTAATCTTCCAAAAGCTATTTTACATCCCAGGCAGAGCAATGCAGTAATGGCCCGCATTTTGTCCTCTGCAATGTGTCTTTGTGTTCTCCTTACCATACTCGGCCCTTCAACATCGCAGTCTTTCACCGTTTCCCCAGCATATTTCTTGTATCTGTGCCGACCAACCTCGTGACAGCACAGGTTATAGTACTGCAAGATGGCAGCACCTTTGCCTCGAAAGATAGAACTATTGCTTCTTTTCTCTTTTATATTTTAACATTTTTCATCATAGAAATCCATTTTATACATCACTTCAACTTGGTTTAATGCTTCATATCCTCCTTTCATGGGTTTAATGGTACGTTGAGCTTCCTGTGCTTTCCCCGGACTTCCGCTTCTGTATGATCTTGAGGGTCTGTTCCTCATTACAACATGGCTGTTTGCCACTGGACTCCTGACCGGTCAACGCGGGGCGGTTAATGGGGCTTGGCGTCCACTGTGCCACCTGACCCTGAGGACTCTGACTGTGTCAATGCGACGCAGTGTGGGGGAAGCATCGTGTCATTTCCTGGGCATCGTGCAGAGTGCTGATAACCTCAAGACCGACACGCGTTCCATTTTCCAGCCCTTTCTCTGTGACCCACATACCCGATCAGGCACCTCTGACCGTTATTTCACGGCTCCTCAGTACGCCTCGGGCTCCCCATTGCTACTCTTACGCTTTTCATTTGAAATGCCTCAGAATTATTGGTTTTTATTTGAAAAGTAGCAGGAGATCAGGGCTATAGTTACCCCAAATTTCACTCTCTCTTCTAGCTGTTAAATCATTGTGGAATTGCTTCTACAGTGGGGTCCCTCAATCACACAATCAAGTGAAGAATAACAGACTGATAGGAGATTGGAACGAGGGTAGAATTAGTGCAATTCAAAGGACACACAGTCCTCATTATGTTAGCATACAGTGAAACTGAACTGGTTGCTGTGTGATCAAATTTGTCTTTGGCCATTAATAAATGCATTATAGACATGTAGAGTGTTTTTCATATGATTTAAGTAGGACAAGATTGTTTTTACGAAACGTGGTTTGTCTTTATGTATTAAGATGTGAAACTATATAGCTACAAGAGTTTAATTTCAGTTTCTTTCTTCCTTTCCATTGTTTTGTCCCGTAGTTACACATTTTGGTGGTCAGAGGGGATTTTGTCGTATCTGCCGTTACCCTACGATGAAGGTATTGACATTTTGTTGCGTAAAAAGATGACTCCTGTTTGGATTGATTTTTTTTTTTTTAGATAAAAATGTTCATTGCATTGTTTATGTATTATGCATGTATGTACGTAGGTCATGCTTTCAGTATAAGACGCATTATGGTCCAGTATGTTGGTATAATGAAAATCTTTTTAGTAAGTCTTTGTTCGATTATTTTCCTTTTATTTTTTCCTTTTTATTTTTTTATTTTTTTTAAAGGCGATTATCTACGCTATATTTTCTATTATCTATTTGATATTTTGTATTTGAGGCAAATGCAGAGTCCAGCCTCTTATTTTAAGTATATTACATTTTTACTGTGCTGATAGTTGAGGTTCTGTAAGTACAGTCATCGGTGTGTGTGTGTGTGTGTGTGTCTTGCTGTGTTTGTGTGTTTCAGTCCCCTGCGAAGAGAATAAGAAGAAGGTGGCAGTGAAGAGGCTGAACCGATATGATGAAAGCACCGACACCTACACAGAGTTCTTCAAGCCTTACGAGCTCACCTCATTCGATGACACCTTCTGCATGGCCATGACTAACTCTGCACGGTACTGAGATCTCACTTAATCCCACACTTTGTTTTCCAAGTATTTCACATTATATTTTGCTATTGCAAATCAGAAAGCAAAACGCCACAACGTCTAAGACTGAGGAGCATTCGTAGCCATGACGATGGCATTGGAGCATTGCCTGAGCAGCAGACCTTGGTTATGGTATTCTAATTACATTGTATATGGATTTTTTTTGGCTGACTTTTTTTTTAAATTCAAAGGATTTGCTGTTGATATGTCTTAGTAGGGCTCAATCACTCCAAGGGCAATGTGTGGTTAATCGCGCTTTGTTCTTATTGTGGCTCGAACGACCAGCTTGCTGGTTTCCGCTCCAACACTTAAGCCAATTGGCTGCTGGATTCAGGCTGGTTTCAGGGGTTTGCGAAACCACAAAACCAGCACATCTCCTGGACTTTACTGGTAGGCCCATGTCTCCAAACAATAGAAGCTGCACATACAGAGTACATTTTCACAAAAATAGAGGTTGACTCGCAATACTTGAAAAAGCTCCATTGCTATTATTAAAATCATAGGTCTGGCACCCCGGTGGCTCATCAGTCTAAGCGCGCGCACCATAAAGGCTGTGTCCTTCCTGCAGCGACCTGGGTTCGATTCCAGCTCGGGTCATTTGCTGCATGTCTTCCCCCATTCTTCTCCCCAACCTTCCTGTCTCTCTACACTGTATCACTATAAAATAAAGGAAAAATTCCCCAAAAGAATGATATAAAAAAAAAAAAAAAAATCCTAGGCTATGCAGTTGGTCTACATTACAGTCTCATTCATGATGTGTTGCGCTTCGCGAGAGCCACTTTAATATCATTCGTCCGTCTACTGACCCGAGGCCTGGTCTGTTCAGCGTGTCGGCAGTCAACAATCCTCGTCTCTCTCGCACGTCCTATCCGTTTGACCAGACTCGTCGGATCAACGTGATCTTATGTGCTTCTTGATTTGTTTTTCTTTATTTGTGCTGTAGAAAGGTACCTTTTGTGTTCTGTCACAGGTTCATTAAGCACGTTGAAGGCCCAATAAAAATGGCTCTCGATGTAATATTGCCGTAATGTTCCAGAAGAAAATGGGATCGTGGGTGGAAGAGTGAAGATGGTCAGAACAATGGTCTCATTTTGCACTTGATTCAAGTAAAAATGAGGGGGTGGGAGCTCAGGGAAAGGGCAATGGTGTGTATATTCTTTTCATTCTTTGGTCAGCCTGCCTGAAAAACACAAATGTTTGACTTAAAATCTAGAAACATAGGTTTGAAATGACTGCTGGGCTCAGAATTTTGTTGCTTTTTTTACCTCCGATATATTTAACTGGTTATGCATTTTTGTTTTGCTGTTGTGGTGCTGTGTTTCCGCTAATGTTGTGCTGCTAATGTTTATGCTGAATCTGAGTGCTTTTGTTCTCTTGTTTTTGTTCTGAAAGGGAGTTCATGCCGAAGACTGTAGGTGTGGACCCCAGCCCCTTTACAGTCCGTAAGCCCGAGGAAACTGGGAAATCGGTGCTGGGGTAAGGCTCCCTCCTCCTTTACTGTGATGGGGATATGCTTTAAGCTTTTCACTTGAGTAACTTGCCGTCTTGGGTGGAAAAAAACAAATCCGCGTTTAGCCAGGTGATCTCAAACTCTCGTGGGCTTGTCCATCATCCATTATTCAGTCCTTCCTATTGCTTTCAGCATGAATATATGAGCCTGGTTAATAGGGTTCCCGGTGTCTGATGCCAGTGTCTGATAGTTGTGGTGGATTGTTTGTTTTTCACTTGAGGATTTCAGTATTCAGTCCGCCACACTGTACATCAGTTTTACATCGTAAAATATTGTTCCATAATGCATTCCCTAAGCACAACCTTACTTACCATAAAAATTGCATCTTTTATTATTCGTTAGACAGAAGCTTATGTTCACTGCTGACAATGTGTTAGAAAGGATTTTATCCTCTTTGTTATAACTAGTGAATTACCCGTGGCAAGAATAATTTCTTGTGACGACCTACGTCCACATACCAACTTTCATGAATACGGTGACCTTTGACGGAACGGACCTCTCGCGATCATTTCATGTGACGACCTACATCCATGTACCAACTTTCATTAAAATCTGTCCAGGGAGATGGGAGATGCGAAAAATTGACCTTTGACCCCAGTGACCTTCACCTTTCAAAAAACTAACCCCTCAAGGACAATTCCAGGGACAACCAACATAGACCCACCAAGTTTGGTGAAGATCCGTCAGAGGACCTCGGAGGAGTGGGGGAACAAACAGACAGACAGACAGACAGACAGACAGACAGACAGACAGACAGACAGACGTTCCTCAAATTATAGTATGATGTAACTTATAGGTAGAAATGTGCATAATTTACCAACTTTTTTTGCATGAAAATTTCCTGAAATCGTGACTGTTGAATCTTCCTAGACTTATACGCATGTACGTACAGAGAGGAAGTGTGATGTCAATTTCTTTATTGGCTGTATTTGTGCATTACTCATCTGTTTGTTTAATTGTTATATTCCCAGAGCATATCTTTTCTTATGGGCTCATAAAATCATCAGGAAAATTGCCACAATAAGGACATCATGCAACTTCACTGGAGTAGAAAGATATAGGGTTACTCTTACTCTGCTACCATTTTCTTGTCACAAAAAATGGAGACAGTGTAAGATACATAATCCATCACATAAAATGCACATGTATCCTCGGGCTGGTTATGGTATGTTTGGCGCTTTGAGGACAGAGTGGCAAAAGTGTTGGATATCTTGTCACGTGACCTCGCAAACAGGACGTGAGCTGCTGTGGTGTGCTATGGAGGCTACCATGTTACGATGATGGTGGAGGCTTCGCTGCGAACAGACTAAATTGCATGGGCGTCCGTCGCCAGTAATATCACAGCACAATGATGTCTTCGTTGACCTCTCACTCTCTGCTTGTTCGTTTGCTCTGACAGCAAGATCAGCCACTGTCTGTCCAGAGCGGTACTGATTACGTGCGCCCATCTGCCTCTCCCCGCTTGTCTGTGTTGCCGTCACCCTTAGCAACAAGAGCAACAAGGAGGAGGCGGTGCTCCAGCGAAAGACGGCGGCCAGCGCTCCGCCACCCCCCAGCGAAGAGGCCATCTCCAGCAGCTCGGAGGACGACTCTGAGGAGGACCGGGATGACGACGGCGCCGTGTCCCAGCGCTCAACGCCCATCAAGTTGGCCGAGCCAGGGGAGAGCGCCCGGGCTCCAGAGGTGAGAGGGAGTAGAGGGGTGAACCTGCTCCGTATACTTTTGGGACAGGTGTTTTTCTTAACTTTATACCCCAAAGGGCGCTTTAGCGGCCGCACAGACAATGTGCAATAACCCGAAATGCCAGAAAACCGGTCCGCGGATATCTGACTTTGATGACATGGCTTTCGTTTGTCACGTGACCTTGTCTCCAATCAGGTGGTTTCCCCTTCACGGTATGCTGTGTTTCACCATAGGAGAAGGTCCACAAGCCCCTATATATAATACAGGGTTCGAAGGGTTAAACTTGGAGAACAGTGTGACTCAATAATCCTGCTGCCTGAGTGAGGAGAAGGTTGTCGATTGTGGACCATAATATCTGGGGATGAGGACGACGATAGTTCTATGGGTTCATAGATTGAGGGGCCTGCATGAATTACTGTAAGAGTAAGAAAAGTAAGCCCAGTGCAAGATTTTTGTCCGGCAGCCTGGAGCCCGGCGACTGTTGTCCGTCGCTCCCTGCCCTGCCCTGCCGGCTCACATAGCTCCTGATCGCTGATGCCGGGCTAGCGGAAGCTGGAACTACCCCAAGATAGACACTGTTACAGGAGGTAAAGAGATGGCGACTTGAACCAATCAGCTTTTGCACCCTCTGCCAACTGCCTGGCTCTGTTTCTGCAGGCAGGCATTGGGGGTGGACGGTGAATGACAGCACTGAGTCATGACTACATGGTGCTCCACTCAGATTTATCCCTGCTTGCAGTCAATATTCAGAATTATAATTTTTATGCTTATTTTTAGAGAGATTAGCTGTTCCATTCAGTCATGTAGCATTTGCTGCATTTTGTGAGTTATTGTACATTCTCAGAGGAGAATCATGATGGGAATTTTGCACATTTTGTGAAGCAACCTCCTGAGTGGTTTTAAATCACACTCATCACATAATTGTAGCCCCCGGGCAAAGTCAGGTGGCTACTATTGATTCACGTGCGTCGTCTCCGCCACTGCCGCCACATCCGTGTCCGTAGACGCTTTCTTGTGGACGCTGTACAGGCTGTAATTTTTGACCGATTACTTTCATAATTGGTATGAACATGACATGTATTTTACATTCATTTACTTAATTTTTTTTTTTTTTTTTTGCGTGTTTTGTCTCTGGAAATTTCCTCGGTGACTGAAGTCTGCGGTTATCTTTCAGCAAGTGTCGGCAGAGTCTGAATTGTCCAAATAAATATATATTTATTTTTGCGATAAAACTGTGGTTGTCTGCCAACCGGTTTATCATCATTCCTGCCAGGTCCGTCTTGCATAATCCTGGCCCTGAGCCCAGCACCACCACTTCATCCAGCCTCCATATCAGGGGCAGGCCGAAGCGCTGGGTAAATGAAACCGCGTTCGGTCGCCAGGTGTGCAATCAATGCACCATGGAGGATAAGTGGATTTCAACATTTTTCTGCTCTGGCAAAGCTCTGGCTTATCCTTCTGGAAAGAGCACTCACACGTGCATGTTTTTAACCCTCTGCGTTCAGAAATTGCTGCTGTTACATGAAGTCCTATCACTGTCCTCAGTCAGGAAGGGTCACAAGATTAGTTTGTTATACTCTGTGATGCTATAAAGCAATTTTGAGGGACCTATTCATTGATAAATTAAATCTTATGTAATTATTTATAATGACTTGCATGACCATCATGCTAAGCACCAGCTGAAAATGATCACCAGGTACTAGCCAAATGCGGCGAAACTTTATTTTTTGTTAAGGGGTTCTTCTACTCTTCCAGCCACTACGACAAGGTATTCATCGTTTGGAGCTCCTGTTTGATTCAAAATATCCCATTGGCTGGTAAAGCCATGAAATCGGTTGGTGAAATTTGGGAGTCCATCCATCTATTCATCAATCTGTCTATCCATTTATCCATCCATATGGATGAATCAATGAATCCATCCATTCATTATCTAACCTGCTTATTCCTTGTTACGTTTGCTGGTGAGTCAGTCAAGTGCCCAATGGGTGAGAGAAATAAACCCTCCCTGGACAGTTTGCCAGTCCATCGCGGGGCATGCGCACGATTCATTTGCTTGCTCATGGACATTTTAGTCTGTAATTGGCTTAGCATGTGTGTTTTTGGACTGATAGAGGAACCTAAACCACCAGCAAGGAAAACCTGTGGATATACCAGTGGAATATGCAAACTGCACTCAGATAGGTCCCAGGCCAGATTCAACCCCATAACTTTCTTGCTGCAAAGCCAGCATGCGCCCCACTCCAGTCGGTGTCAGAAAAGGTCTCCTGCCAGCCCTGTCTGCTCATGGTTACAATCGCCCCTCTTGGGGAGCCGCTGGAGACAATTCCCTGGCCTAGAGCCGAGTTTTGTGGCTGCGTGTTTTGCAATTTTTCATCGTGGGGATACGCTTAAATTTTCTCACTATGCCACAGTCATTCTGGGCTTACAGACATCCAGAAAGTCACATGCGAACTTTCATTTGGTGAAATTCAACTTGACTGTCGGTAACCTTAGAAAAGGTCAAACTCAACGTAGTGAAATTACAATGACTTCTATCAACAAAATTGTAGCACGTGGAGCCAAGGTTTGTATTGGAGACATTTAGAAAATTGTATATGAAGTCCATTTGGTGACCTCGACTCGCCCTTTTGTGACCTTTTGAAGTTCACAGGTGGCATATTGAAGTTTCGGTGACTGCTTCAGAGTGCACAATTGTATGACAAACATAAAGGAGGTCATATAAATGTAGGTGAACTATGGCGCTGTTATTCTGGGCTTTCATCTCGTCATTTAACCTGCAGAATTTTAAGAGTACAAGCCTTGATTAAGTGGTCTGATCTTATCCATCTCTTCTTCTGTTGAAAAGTCCTCAGCGGGTTGCATGGAGCTCAACGAGTTGTGAAGCCGGGCAACAAACGTGCGGAAGACCGTTGTATGTCTTGTTGTGCGTCATTGGCAGATGACTCCGAATGTTGTATGTTACACGTGTGTGGACCACGCTGCAGTCACATCAGAATGCGCTCATCTCTCTGCTTCTGATTGTGTCTGTCCCACGGAAGAGATATAATTGTCCCTTCTCTATTGTTATTGTGCACATTAGTGATGATTGTGGCAAGTTATCCCTCCCATTTGCATTGTGGCTAATCTGTATATGTGAATGTGCATCTTTCTCTCGGCGTCAATTTGCTGAATGTCCAATAATGGGTCCATGTTTGAGTGTGTTTCTGCGATTTTATTTGTTTGCTCACGTGGACGTATCCTGTGGGTTTTGTGTGAGCCTGCGGCGGTCTGGTCCCCAAGGCAAGGCCAGTATTCTGGCTGCTGTAATGCAAAAATTTTTAATGGTGTGATCATTACCTGACTATATAGCTGCAGTTTTAAAATTTCATCTTGGGACATCTTCGACTGTACGGATATGGACGTGTCTGTGTTTGTTTGGAGTCACGTGTTGATTCAGGTGCATGTGTTTGTGTTTTAGAGCTCATAAAGGGTTGATGTTTGTCCACCACTGTATACGTATACGTGTGCATAAGCGCATGTGTCTTTGGTTGTTTGTTTGTTTGTCTTGGCCTGTGCTTGAATGTGTTAGCATGCATGCGCCTGCTTGTCATTCTGTTTGTGTGTGTGCATATGTTTGGGCA
The DNA here is from genome assembly GCA_029721435.1 of Gymnothorax reevesii. Classification (NCBI taxonomy): domain Eukaryota; kingdom Metazoa; phylum Chordata; class Actinopteri; order Anguilliformes; family Muraenidae; genus Gymnothorax; species Gymnothorax reevesii. Next base: position 46,968,501 of record CM056576.1, read on the forward strand.
CGTGTGCATAACACTGCATGCGAGTGTACTGTATATGTAACAATGAATTCTATTATATATGCTTGATGTGTTTGCGCGCATATATTCGTACTTGAATCAATGTTTTACTGAGTGTGTGTGTGGCTCTGTTTGTGACTGTCTCTCTCTGTGCGTGCGTGCACATTTGCGTCCCTGCCTGCCTGCGCATTTGTCTGATTGATTTTGTTTGGTTTCCCTTCTGCAAGACAAAATGTAGCATTAGAGCTGGAATGCAAATGGTCATTTAGAGCATATCGGTTTGCATAATGCATATTACTCGAAACTGAAAGTGGGGGATAAGATAAATTTGCTCTGAACACCTCTCCATTATGGTTATGTAACCACAGCAGTGACTTAACTGGGCTCACTTCAGTGCGGAAATAAGGTAAACACATACAGCGTCTAAAACTCTAGCCCTGGCCCCTCTCTTGAGCTATTCTGAATAATCCAGAGTGTAGCGTTTCTCATTTAAACTCTTGTTGGCTTAGCGGAAATCAGCTCTGTTGTTTAATGATGATAAAACTGCCTTGGGCTTAATTGCCTCGTAATTATTATTATTATTTTGTTTGAGATATTAATATAACTGTTAAGACGTGCGTGCTTGCATGCTTCTATGTTGTTGAACAACATCAGTGTTGTGTGATTCCACAAGCTTTGTAAAGCCGTAAATTTGCGCGCGTTTCTAACAATGCACTCGGTGAACCCCAAAAGAAGAGAAATGCTTTTAACCCCTTGCTCTGTTTGTTGCTTTCACCCTGAAGTTGTGCCCGGCAAGATGTAATAATGACACCTTTCAGGAAGTGCTCTCGCTCTCCTATATCTATTTGAATGGGCTCGATTATTGGGATATGTTGTTCTGAATGAGACCGTATGGCTAAATGGATGAAATGTAAAGATAATCACCTGCCTGAGTGGGCAAAACTCACAGATTTTTTTTTTTTGTTTTGTTTATGAGAGGACTTGGCCTTGTGTTTTTTTAGCTTTTCCTGGCATTGCCTGGTTGCGTGTACATTTGGTCCCATTCACCGTATTCACGTGTGCCTCTCATTCACTATAAGAACCGCAGCATCTGGCCTTTCTTTGTGAGGGGGAAAGCGTAGCGTTGCGTTAGCTATGTTCGCCATGCTATTAGTTGTTTTTTTGGAAAACAACTGCTTGATTGGCCAATTTCTGAAAAGGTGTTTGCAATATTTCCTTTAATACCCACTATTTGTAAGGTATGTTTGCATTCGTGGGTCTCGTGTCTCGGAAAACGTCGGTGTTCAAGGGAACGACACAAATGGGTGTTTACGTCATTTCCTTGAATATACACAATTTCAGAATTAAGTTAATTAATGATGACAGCAATGTATGACTATATTGTAGCTCTGTCTGTTTGAATATACATTATTACCCACTCTGCTGCAAAATTCTTGTAAGGCCAGCTGAGCTTTGGAGATGGCTCAAATTGCCACTACTTTTTTCGCCTCTTTTTTCTGGTGCTTGTCAAAGCTGGTAGTTAAAGGTCAAACAAGTGCACTTGCTGACTATAGGATGCTCCTCTGGTAAAGCTTGAACTGCTTCAACAGGAATTTTCACCAAGGTAGTCGGAATTGATGGATAATTTTTACAGCCTGTCCATGCACACTTGTGTCTCAATTGTATCTTCATAGGCTTTATGGCACCAGGATTATTTTATTTTTTTTTATATATTTTTTTTTTTAATGGGCTCCAAAGTGTGAACCACACTGTGCCAGACCATATTGTCAATTGCACCCGTCTCTTTTTCGTAAAATACCAGCAATTCAGTGCTTTCTTTTTGTCAAACTGCCCTGCCCTCTCTCCACCACTTTTTGAAGATAAAATGGGGATCTTAGGCAGTGTTTTCCTCTACCCTCTTTTCAGGACATGCAGCAGCAGCCAATGAGGGAGACGTATGGGCTGAATCTCTCCGAGTTTCCTGCGGAGGACGACATGATGATCTATCACAGGTGAGAACATTAGCAGCTGCTCAGCCGCACACGCGCTTACCGCCGTCTCGCTGGCTGACAGCGAGACGGAATATTATAGAGACAGTATTATCGCTCGGTCTAACAATCCGGAAAACACCAATCGCTCTCAAAGATGTCGCCATTAATTTATTCATGTGTTTTTTCAGGATGCCACTGCCGCTTTGAAATGCTCCACTGAGACACCATTTACTCAAACAATTCTAGTTTTAAAAAAGGCACATTCATCCGTTCCATCCTATTCAGCATGTTTAATGGCGGTATTGTTGTGTTTTTTTTCCGCGTTTCTAGGCCCATATTTTTCTTGTCCATTTTTGCCATTTTATTTAGGCCTAACAATTTTCAGACACTGTGTCTTGCCTATTGAAGTAGCTTTATGAAAAACAGACTGATTTCCCAGTCTCTGAGTTCTTTGAATGCTATCTGGCGACTCAAAGTGACATTTAACTCTGACCTGAATCTTTGCATTGTTCATTTGTGTTTATTTGGATTTCTCTCTCTGCTACTTTGGTAAAAATCTTGCTTTGACATTTTTTATTTATAGTCAGTTGACGCTTACCGATGTTTTTATCCCAAATGGGATGGCTTGTTTACTTTTTTGAAGATGAACATTCTGGATTTTACCTGGATATTCTGGTTAAGCACTTGCCTGTGGACAGATAGGCCACGTTACTCCTAATCAAACCGTCTTTATCTAGAGTTGGACGCCCAGGGCCCTGAGCTGTATTCTGAGCTGCCTGATAAAGAAACGTGCTTTCATTAGTGTTAAATAACCAGATTTTGAGGTGTAAAATGCCAAAAATAGGTTCTCTCCTCCTCATGGTTAAATGTAACTGAAGCTAATCAACTGAATGGGCACCTATTGCATGGAGGACTTCATTGCAAAAGCAACGTCTCCATCTGGCTCCCCAGTTCTCCGGTGTTGCCTGGCCCTTTCAATTATTAACTACAAACTACAGGTAACGTCCTTTACTGTGGCCTGTCATACGGTTTGCGATGGGCGTTTCATCTTTCCAGCTATGAACAATTCATATTAAGGATGATGGCACTAGCACTGGGGTTTTTGGTTTTTATCTAATGTCCAAAATCTGGATTCCAGTTTGAGATGTGTTTCCCCAACCTCATCTCCAAGGTCTGGTAATTAAAGGATGTTGGGACTCCTAGCACAAAATGGCACCTCGGCACTGCGTGGAGCATGTTCAGTTCTTGCCCTGGTGTCACCCAGCGGAAAGCGTGGATGTGCTCTTCACTGAACGCCACTTGTCCATTACGTCCTTCCTCTGCCCGCCGGCCCGGGGCTTTGAATTTAGGGTAAATTGGGGTCCTGGATCCATAAGCAGAATGCGCAGCTATGCGTGTCGCTAGCCTCTCAAAGGACTGCCTTGCGCTGTAAGGACACGGACAAAAATCCCGCTGGAAAATGGTCTTGAGACACGGCTCCTGCTGGCTTAACAATGAATTGGATTTTTGTCAAAGCAAGACTTTTTGAAGTCTCTCTTCCAAAAAAAAATAAAAAGTCAAAATCTCCCTTGCCATATTTTGTTGAAGTACTTGTGTATGATATCTCATTTTGAACTTTAGATTTCCATTCGCTCTGTCCTTGGCTTTCATCTGGGATGTTATGCAACTTTGGGATGTGGTGAGAAGTATTGTGTCATACATTTGAGATGACTCAGAGTCTCCAGTATTATATACTTGCATTTGTTACCGTGGTTGCCGTATGAATGGTTTTTGTGGTTGCTATGTTTTCAGGTTTGTCCACCTGGGCCAGAACCAGCACAAAGTGGAGAGGACTGGCCAGGTCACGGAAAGCAAGCACCTGGAGAACATCATCAACCTGTGAGTGCCCTTTTAGCCTTTTTTGTGTTGTATAGAGGTGGACGGTTTGAGGAGAGAAGTTTCTGTCTGAGCGCACATTATTCAGGCATCCTGGTCTACTTACTTCTATTGATCTTTAGGCTGGACGCACAGCTTTTCCAGAGCACTCTGAACTGTGACTATGCTGTGCCAAAAAAACACAAGGGACACAAAAAATTTAAATTACCTTTATACCTTCCTCACAAGTTCCCTGCTTTCACAAAGAAAATAAAAGCCTGGCAGATTGAGTTTGGATATCATCCTGAGTGGGTTGATGGATATTGAAGGTGTTTAATTAGTCTTGTATCCAATGCACGTAAAAACCCGGAGCGTGCACGTGGCAGGAGCACGCAGGACAATATCCGCAAGCGGAAACGCATCCTTGTGAGGGAGCATTTCTGCTCCATGTGCTTAAACGAGGTCCTGCCAGTGCAAGGCTGAGATCAGCACAAGCTCGAAGCTTCCAACTCGCTCACAACTGCTCAACACCCGGTCATTTGTCATGTTGACTTTTTTCAGTCTTCGCAGGGGGGATGCTGCTCCTATGATTGGTCAGCTTCAACACCCGTAGACATGGTTGTTCCACTGGAAAAGAAGTTGTCTCTCGAGAATGGTTGTACGCTCATGGATGCTGTTCTGCACACGTATAGCGTGCGTGGTTTTCATGTGGGCGGGTTTCGAAACTGAGTAAATATCATAGATGTTGGTCACATTTATTGATAACTGAAGACAAAGCAAGCACCTAATGTTGCTATGCATCCATGAATCTGGAACTGTGTTGATCTTCAAACTAGTGAGTTATGGCCCAGCTTTAGTGGTTAAAATTACATTTTGGATGTTTCAAGTCCTGCCAGTGGAACCAAAATTAGCTGTGACTTCACGGAAGCAGAGAGAGTACCAGAGGAAGGGAAAGAGTTCAGGCAATTCCCTGCCTGTCCCTCTACCAGTCTTTCAGATCTGCTGGAAATTGCCAATCAAATAGAAGCAAGGTCACGCTTTTATTTTCTGGTTTGCTCCACCGTGAGGTACCTCTGTAAAAATTACGGTCAATGTCTCATATTTACAAGGTGGGAGTTTGTCTGCTCAAATCGAACTTAATGCAAACTTTCAACGAGATAAACTGGCTGCCCTGCTATGAATTTAAATGCAGTCAGCCTAATGTATTTTATGTCTTTGGAATGGAATAGAGGGTGAAAATGAAAGCTGGAGAACATCATGTCTCCGAGGATATGTATCTGTGCCGTGGGCGTTCGCAGGTGCTGGGACGGTCATTTTCCCGTGAGTCGTCAGGGAGTCTCGCTGATGGCCCTCCCAGCGCGTGTCTGGCCTCATGCGCTATTGGCGGCGTTCACGTGTACGGCTTGGTTGTGCAGACCTCACGCCAAGTCTCGTTCCATGGTAACACCCCGCCTCCACAGCTGAAAATCCAATGGGATCATATATCGGCTCAATCAGGCAAAAATTGTCAGCGCAAGTTTTTTTTCGAGGTGATTGTTGCTCCCAGACTGAGGTAATGGAGCGCTGTCCTGTCCACCTCGTCATAAAGCCGGGTTTTCTAACACCAGCCATGTGTCATCTCAAACAGAATCGCACTCTCCCGGGACTGTGTAATGGGTGGAATTATGGAAGCTCTCCTGTAGGTTTGTTATGGAACATTACTGCATTTTTCTTGACTCTTTGACAAAGATTGCACATACGCTATTTGAACATTCTCCATTGAACATTCTGATGCTGGTGTAACAGTCATCATTAGTCACTGAAAGCCATGGAGCTCTGGAAGACTTTGTTTTTTGGAAAAAGGGGACAATTATTTAAAGAAAAACATATATATTCTTTAACCCCTTCAATATTGAATACAGGAATACAAATCAGAGTTACCCATTGGATATGTGCGTCGTTTTTAGCTCACTGGCCCTATGGGCCAATAAGCTATTTTCTTATATTGTCTATAAGCTATTCGTGGTGTGGCGTCCATTGTCCAAAACATTTTTTTTTTTTTTTGCCTGATGAATTTTCAAGTAAATTTGCACTAACATACTATTAGACCATATCTCCAGGCTTTTTTCTTGGATTTTTGATTGAATCATTTTTGTCTGTTTTATGGACCCTTGAAATTTTTGCTCCAATGTAAAAGATAGGACTGAGAAATTTAAAAAAATTATTTCTCAAAAACTGCGTGATAATTTTTTTTCTAAATTGAGTAATCAACTTACCTTGATACCATCAATGTACAGTGCGAGCGCCATTTTGATTGAATTGATGGAAGTGGGTCTGTTGGGTTCGCTGTTCTTTATGAATATGCAAGATGGCCTGAGGGGGCCAAATGGTTGCAGATAGAGATTTGGTTTGTATTATCAATATGTAGGAAGTCATATATATGACCTATACCTTGGATTTGTTAAAGTTGACCTCAGATGACTTTGAAAGGTCAAACTCGTGGTCAGGGAATATATTAACAATGGTAAAAGATATTACTTGAAATTTCAAAAAAAAATTCTCAAAAATTAACTTTTTAGCTCACCGGGACGAATGTCCGGGGACAGATAGTTTCGGTTTGTATTGGAGATGTATAGGAGGTCATACATGAACTTTCATTTGGTGGCCTTGCACTTGACCTTCAAAGGTCAAACTTCACATAGTGAAATTTCAATGACTTCTATCACAAAAGCTATTACAGATGGAGCTTAGGTTTATATTGTGGCCATATAAGAAATCATAGATGAAGTTTCATTGGTTGACCTTGAACTTGACCTTCAGTGACCTCGAATGGCCAAACTCAACAGTGAAATTTCAATGACTTGTATCAGCAAAATCTTTACAGATTGAGTGTAGGTTTGTATTGGAGAAGTATAGGAAGTCATGTATTAACTTTTATTTGGTGACCTTCATATTGACCTTCGAAGGTCTAACTTGACCTAGAGAAAATTAAATGACTTCTGTCACTGAAAAGGTCACAGATGGAGCCTAGGTTTGCGTTACTGACATAGGAAGTCACACATGAACTTTCATTTGGTGACATTCAGCTTGACTGTTGATGATATTTGAGGGTCAAACTTGACATAATACAATTATAATGACTTGTCTTGCCAAAAGTGTCACAAATGGAGTCTAGGATTGTATTCCAGACATATTGAAAGTCATATATGAACTTTCATTTGGTGACCTTCATATTGACCTTCAAAGGTCAAATGTGACCTAGTGAAAATTCAATGACTTGTATCACAAACGGTCACAGGTGGCCATAAGTTTGTGTTACTGACATCTAGGAAGTCACATATGAACTTTCATTTGGTGACATTCAACTTGTCTATCAGTGATCTTTGAGGGTCAAACTCCACAATGAAATTACAATGACTTGTATCACCAAAATGGTTGCAGATTGAGCCAAGGTTTGTAATGAGGCATTTAGAAAGTCATGTATGAAGTCCATTTGCTGACCACAGCTTTACATTCTGTGACCTTGGAAGTTCACAACTGACATACTGAATACATATTGACATATTTTAATGACTTGTATCACCAAAACTGCTTCAGAGCTTAGGATTGTATTACAAAAGGGCTTATAAATGTATGTGTACTTTTATTTGGTGACCTTGACATTGATTCAAATGTCAAACTTCACATGAAATTTTCATAACTTGTATCATCGCTGTACCGACTGCTTAGCGGTAAGCTACAGGACCCTTTGTCCTATTTTTGTGAGTATAATACGGAATTGGCTCAAATGTAAGGGTTTCTTTGTCCAGACAGAATAATTGGAAATATTGTGGGATGCATGTGTCCTGTTAGTACTGAAAGGGTTAAAGGTCCAGAAAAAAATATGCTTCATTTTCCTGTTGGAACGTTCTTGGGTGAGGCAACCGGGTTTATTTTTCAATGGGATACTGTTGGATGTCAAATGTGGACCTCTCTTTTCATGAAGATGTTCTGCATCAGTCATTCTTGACTCCCACCCCTCTAAGGCTCCTCGTATCCATGGAAATATTTCGGCGACCCCTGACCCCACAAAGGCCTGATCTTGTAGCGACTCCTCCCTACACTTAAAAACTTCAGTTAGCCAAGCAAATCCTATTGAACCTCTCAAATAAATAAATATATAAATACCATGTAAGCAATCCATAAGTATTGAAAATGCAAAAATCTTTTATATCCTTTTCCCTATGCATGTCAAATGCTTGTTAGTGACTGCTGTGAAAAGTAGCAAGGTATTATATCACCTACAGTCTGTTTATTGTGTCAGTGTTATGTAGCTACCTGAGTAACTCTTGCCTCGTCTGTCTTGCGTATTGATGTTTTGTGATCGAAGTGATTAATAATTTGAGTTTCATAACCTCAAGCAACCCCCCCGCCGTCCATCCACCCTTCCTCTTTTAGACCCCACACCCACCTGTCGGGAATCGTTGCCCTTCAGGCATCATGCTGCGTTACCTGCCATGGCTGCAATTTATTACGCATTCATTAGCGATCGATCGTGAAGTAGTCCCCTCGGATGGATCCCCCCCCCTCTCCCCCCCCCCCAATCTCCCAGTCCTGTCTCATCCTGATTCACCCTGGTGAGGCAGCACTATCTTTCAGCGCTCCTGTGTGCAGCTGGGCCTCGGGGACACGTGCGGGAGCCATGTGTGTTCCACCGCTGTCCAGCCCGTGTCACTGGGGAGTTACGATTGTGACGCGTCCCCCTGCATTACTCACCTGGCGTCTCCCTGCCGCTTGCCGAACCCGTCTCCGAGGCCTTGGCTAAATTTGTTCTGCGGCGTCGCTGCTCTTGGGGAAGTGAGTGAGCAGGCAGAGATCAACCCCCCCTCCCAGTGCACAGGCGGATTTCTGTGTGTTTGTGTCTGCAAGTGCACTTGAACAGGCCCCATGATGTTGAAATAAGGATGGCCTGTACGTGCGTGTGCATGTGTGTGTGTGTTTTTTTTTTTTTTTTTTTTTTTACCCCTCGGCCAAATTTTGTCCAGAAGGGTATTGTCATCACCTGCGTGTCTCTTTCGTCTGTCGTCTAACCATGACTTCGTCCGGGTCAGTACTCAGCAATTAATGATCGCAGCTTCACCAAATTTAGTATGGTAACTCACTGTGACCCATAGATGTGCAATGCCAGAGTTTTGGCTGGATTAGACCTTTGACCTTATCGCTGTGACCTTCACTGTGGAAATTTTGTCCGGCCCAGTACTCAGTACCTACTGATGGCAGCTTCGTCAATTTTGGTATGGTAACTCTCTGTGACCCATAGATGTGCACAGGCCAAGGGGTATTCAGTGACACGTTTTTTTGTGTGCGCTCACGCGCGCGCGTCTTTTTTTTTTTTTGTCTCTGTGTGCGTGCATGCGTGTGTATGTGTGCGCGTGCGCGCATGAGAGACATTGCACGTCTGTATGAGTGTTTGCGTGTGTATGTGTGCGCGTGCGCGCATGAGAGACATTGCACGTCTGTATGAGTGTTTGCGTGTGTATGTGTGCGCGTGCGCGCATGAGAGACATTGCACGTCTGTATGAGCGTTTGTGTCTGTCAGTGTGTATCTGAACGTATCAGTCTCTGTCCTTGCGCATTTTTGTGTGCATTACGCAGTGTTGATATGAACAATTATGGGGTTTGGGGGTATAGAAATAGGCCTTTGGTTCAACCCCAATTCCGAAATAGTTGGGATGATGTGTAAATTGTGAATAAAATCAAAATGCAATGACTTTCAGATCACATGAACCAATATGTAACTTTGTACAATAGACCATAGATGACATTTCAAATGTTGAAACTGAGACATTTTACATCTTTATCCCCAAAATGAGCTTATTTCAAATTTTCTGGCTACAACAGGTCTCACAAAAGTTGGAACACAGGCAAAAAAAGGCTGAAAAGGCAATTAATATATAAGAGAATTGGATCTGTCTGTGTGTTTTGTCTCTGCTTGTGCATTTGTGTGGGCAGATACAGTGATAGCCTGAGTGTTTGCATTTGCTTTTGTGTGTTAGGTTGCGTGTGTGTGCCTGTATTTGGCTGCATGTATGAGAGTATGTGGGTGTCTCGTCTCAAGATGCTGGTGTGGATAGGAGGAAAGCCTAAGTTCCTGTGTGTATGTCTGTGTCTGTTGGAGTCTCTCTGGTGGTGCATTTGCGCTTGCACTCTTATGTTGATAGACGGACAGCCGGACAGCCTCAGTTGGTGCTTGTGTGTGTGTGTGTGTGTGTGTGTGTGTGTGTGTGTGTGTGTGTGTGCGCGCGCGTGCGCATGTGCATCTTTGAGCTGTACTGCTGAAATGAGGGCAGCTCGGGTGAATGCAGACTGCATAACCGGTCCTCTTCCTGGCAGAACCATCTGTCAGAGCTGAGAGATCTGCTGCTCTGCTGGGGCGTCATTTTCTGCTTCCTGTCGAGCACGGAAGCCCAAAATATTTGCACAAAATTTTACCCACTCCTCTCTCGCCATTGCATTCAGTCCCCCGACCATCAACTTCTGTTTTGCTCGGCAGTGATGGTCCCTGCTCCTGGAGATCTATCGCCCTGTATGTTTCCTCCCTGAACCCAACAGAGCACTTCCTCATTGGAAGGGCTCGCAATCTTTTTTTGAGTTGCTGACTCGCACTGCCAGGTCTGTCTAAGTTTGGAATGAAAATGCGCAGGATTGTAATCCATGCAAGATTTTAGCAGACAGAAATTTGTTGAAATTCTGCTGAGCCCACCATAACGTACTGGCAGCCCTCATCTGGACATCTCACAATGGTCCTTTAAATTCGGCCAGTTGGGCTCTCCCCTTGGACCTCTCAGATCACTGAACAAGACCTCATCTTTAGATCTTGCCTGGCCCCTTGCTACCGCTGGCACGCTTTACAATATGGATTATCACGCGGGCTGTACTTGAAAAGCTTTTGTTTTTCCGGCAATTTCTCTGCCCTTCCTGACATTTCTGTGCGGCATTATTTATTTATTTATTATCAGGGGTTTTTTTTTTTTCTTTTTGCCTTGAAGTGCTGTATTAATATCAGCCTGCACAGATTCTGGCAACAGGTTGTCATAGCAACAGGCTTATTTCTTTTATGCGGTGCAGACGAACTGAATGCATATCAATTGCATTGACTAATGCTTTCCGCGCTCAGGATGGCAGAATGATATAATTGCGGCACCTCATTGTTTATTTAAATGTCAGAGCAGCTCAGGAGGCTAATCACCTTGTGGGTCGGTACCCTCGCTTGTGTGCTCTTACGCAATATCTCGGGGTTTCGCTTTTTTTTTTTAACTTTCTAATGTTGTCCTCTGTGCTTACTTGTGGGCCTCTTACTGGAGGGAGAATTACTTTTAATAATGCTCACTGTCAAAGTTGGTTTAACTGGATTGGGTTTTTCAACATTCAGAAGAAAGCACACCAATTCCTTTTTCACATGTAGAAAGCAGTGAAACATCACATTTGTTTTTCCTGACTGGTATCACTGGATACATTTACTTGCACACTCATTTTTCACTAATATTCCGAATATTACAAAATTGTGAATTTGATACGGGTCATGTTAACAGCATTTTTGCTGTTAAAAAAAATGTGTATATATATACACATATATATATTAGGGGTGGGACGATTCTGAATCGCGATTTTTTTAAGGCGTAGTACCACCACCTGTTGCCGTGGGGCGAGCATACGAGCTTTCCCTCTTCCTTTATTAAACCAGACGCAGCCTTGAACGAAGGTGCCAAACATCAAAGGGCGTGAGAAGTGCTTCCGAAAAAAAAAAAAAAAAACTTGCTGCATGGAGCAAGTAAAGGACTACAGAACTGTCTCCTTTTCACTAATTAGGCTACTTTAATCATGTTCCTGTTTACTTTCCTCAATTCGCAATCAAACATGGGATTCAGTTATTTACTTTGATGGATGACTAGAGCTCTTTATTAAGGCAGCATGTTTGATTGCCACATTATGAAATTTAAATGGACATAGAACAGCACAGCATGAACACGATTGCCATTGCCATACCATTTTGTGGTATGATTTTCATAATTTATTTCTCCCATTCACGTTTCATCCGCATTGCTGAATGTTTTCCACCTTGTGTATTTTTTGATGCTTGAAATCCAGGGCGATCTGAAAATAAATTTCTTTATTTTTATTATATCATTATAGATCTTCTAAAAAGACGAGGATTTTTTTAAAGTGTCATGAGACCACTTGCAGTCATGGGTTGTGTAGGCAGTCACACGTAATTTCTTGAAACACACACCTGAAGCGGCTCAAACGATTTAAAATGCCGTTGGGAAGAAGCCTGAGTTTAGATTTCACTAATTGCAGGCGCTCCGCCCTTCCCTAAATCTGCTCCGGTGTACTTGGCTTAAATTACAATCAAGCAATTTCAGTAGCCTATAAAGATTAAGATGTGATGGCGAAAAGCAGAAAAACCTAACTGGGCTTGTTAGGTGAAAGAATGCCAATAAATTGAATAATTAGAAAAAAAATCTTCCTCTTAATTACATCTCTCATTGTAGCATTTTAGGACATTATTCAAGATGAATTTAAAACAGATTTGTGAAGATCGCCCTGGATTCTAAAAAATACACAGGCTGGAAAAAATTCTGAAAAGCAGATGAAACATGAACGTGAGATCGCTATGAATTGTCACACTCGCACGAAATGGTGTGGCCATGGCAATTGTGTTTATGCAAATCTGTGCCATTTAAATTTCTAATTGCAGCAATCAAACATGTCTTAATAAACAGCTCTACTCATTCAACTTACAGAGTAAACGAATCCACATTTGATCACTAATCAGGCAAAGTAAACGGGAACAGGTTTACTTTTCTTCGAGTTGCCTAATTGGTTAATAGGAGATGATTCTGTTTTCATTTGCTTGGCTCCTTTCAGCACGTAGCCGAAAAATAATGATGTCAGTCAAGTTTTTTCCGGAAGCATTTCTCACACCCTTTGATGTTTGGCACCTTCGTTCAAGGCTGCGTCTGGTTTAATTAAGGAAGAGGGAAAGCTCGGATGTTCGCCCCACGGCAACAGGTGGTGGTACTACGCCTTAAAAAAATCGCGATTCAGAATCGTCCCACCCCTGATATATATTTATATATATATATATATATATATATAATCTTTTCATCAGAGTGTGCAGGGCTGCATATACACTGGAATATTATAGGAATTTTTATAAGTCGTGTAAACTGCTTAGTAGGACCATAATCTTTTTAGTATGAGGGCGAAAACTGGAATATTGTGTGCAAGTAAACAGTCATCGAGTCCTCCTGGCCACAGGGGGTCTGAATCAAAGTACTGACAGATTGGTAGCCCTCTGTTCCTTTGCTCGGCGTGAAACGTGCGGTTGCAACGATGGTAAGGTCGTCAAAGTGTCTGTACGTCACCTTAGATCTAAATTCCTCAGACTTTGAAGTGCAAAAGGACTGGAAACAATCTGGGGGCGCAAACTTGAGAATATTAATAGTGAATAGCAAATTTTGGAAGCAAATTAACAAAATGATATGAATCTAAGGCTGGGGGGGAAAGGGAAATTTACAAGGGCCTATTACATTGTTGAGGCAATTTGCAAGCTGCTTGATTTGAGATGCCTTCTCTAGACAAGCTTAAAATGGCTCCCATTAAAAGCAAACTGTCTCGCCAGAAACATCGTTAAGGGCACTTAATGGAGAGGTGCTGTCTTATTGCAAAAAACGGCGATAAATTGCATTACTTTCGATCAAAAAAACTTCTGACTTTTTCAAAAGAATTTTATTTGTTTTATATAAGATTCCAGTGTTTAAAATTATTTTTTCTCATTTTGAAAGTGGTCATTTTGTGGCATTTTTTTCTCAATGATCTTTAGACTTTCCTTTTGAGTTTCAGTGAGGGATTTAAGTGCAGCGACTTGGGTCTGGTTTGAGGGAAACTTCAGCTCTCTAAAGTAACACTGCAGTCCATTCGTATTTGCTGGCTGTATGAAAGACTGTAATTTGCACTCCAACGTGAATCATTACAGTCTGTGCATTAACTTTATATTTATTACTCTTTTTAAAGGCGAAACCAAAAGCAAAAATGGTCTCTCTCTCCCAGTATGATTTGACAGCACTGAACCTGTGTGTTACTCTGTCCAGTTTCTCGGGGCATCAGACAGTGTGGCAGTACGACACGGATATGAGCTGTTGCTCTCCGTGGCCCGAACATTGCAGACGACGGGCATTGCCGCCGAGGAAAACCGGTCATTGAGAGACGGGCATCGCCTCTCGCGTGCATATATTGCCGAATTGTCATTAAAACCTTGGGTGTTCAACAAAACGTGACTATTGTGGTGGTACGTAAAACACCAAAGCCTTCCTAAATATGGAGGTGGCATTATAAGATGCTGCAACGTAAAATTGCCTGCATCTCTTCAACCGTTTGAGCCAAGTGATTCCAGTTTTGTATACATTATCATTGACAAAGCTTTTGATAGTCTTCCTAATGAACAAAAGAGATCTTAAATACATTGGTGCTGTCAATCAATCAAGCTGTTTGAGAGACTTGGCTATGACCCATCAACAAGAAACTTGCTCCGCAAGGAATACCATGAATAATTATGAGTCATGAACTGAAAATTGTTACGAGAATTCATTCAACTCTACATGTGGAGCCAAATGTTCAGGGCTTTTGTTCAAAACCCTCCCCCAGACTCCCTTGTCCTCCCTGATCCTGGATCAGCCACAAAGGATTATTCTCTCAGCCTTGTGCTATATCTGGGCTTGTGTTGTGCTAGTTCTGTTTGGCCTCCTATAATGCCACAATGACTGTGCCTTTGTGAATTTCTCATCGGAGGAAGGTGCCACTGTATGTTTGCATGAGTGTATTCATGTGTACCTACTGTATGCTATATGAACTACTGACCGAGTCACTGACACCAGCCAACATTGTTCAGGCTTGATGAATTATGTTTCGGTACAGGAAAGTGCAGTTTTCAGTTGCCGCCACGTTATTCAATTTGTAGCCAAGGAGTCTGCGCAGTAAAGCTGCAGAGGTGGAGTATTGTATGAACTGGGTGAGCTGAAATTACATGACCTGCTTCTCATTCATCCACAAAACATTACTGTATGGCCTAAATAGCATTGTAGCTCAACTGATCTGCCCACTGGGAGACCATTAGATGGGATAAACTGCCTATGGAATGAACATTCTCTGCGAGAGAAAAAAAAACATAGTTTTTGTACGTCTACGCTGGCTATGGGCATTACAGTGATGTGGAAAAGTATTTGCCCCCTTGTTGATTTCTTCTGTTTTTGCTTATTTGTCATATGCAGATGTTACCGATTGTTCAACTAATTTTAATTTAAGACAATGTGAGGAAGAACAAATTGCAGTTTTTAAATGATGGTTTTTCCATTTAAGATAGAGTTGTTCAAATCCTATATCACCCATGTAAACAAATAATTGCTCCCCAAACCTAATAACCCCTTTAGGCAGAAGCCAAATTTGGCCATTTATGCATCACCCTATATAAGGCTTTATAATTCAAGATTTGAGCTTCACAAAGAGGAGGAAAATGACTTAAATAAAACAAAACACATAGGTTCCATTTTGTTGGTGTTGCGGCAGTGAATGAGGATTTGACTCGCGTGTTTCCAAAACAATCCCACCGATTCCAGAGATTTGAAAGGTCAAACAAAATTTATTTTAGAGAAAATACGCTTGTTCATTCAGCACTTATTTGCATACGAACATTATATCCAATCCATTCACTTTTTACTTTGAATTTTTCGAACATTGCGGTCAAAAAACTGTGCGCTCAAAACTGTCAAGCACACCCCATGATTGTTAGCACCCAAAAGCCACATAAGCACCTTCCTTGAGCACCAAGCCCCATATGAAATGACTGCCGTTGCGCTCAATTATACTTGTATGAAAAATGAGAAATGTGCGCTCTTAAATTTGGGAGGCTACACAAAAAACTCAACTATCTATTTATTTATGTAAAATCAATAATACAATTAATGGGTTTAAACTTCAATATTGCTGTAGCATATAATTGAAAACGAAATGCAGTTTTGGCTCTAACAAAACACTCATAGCATTTTTAATTCTGTTGTGTTTCAGTTTCTTTTCAGAATTGAGTAAGGGCCACAAACACCCAAAAAAAGTTACGAAAATTCAGCCATGAAATTATATTTTTTTTTTTAAAATGCAGAGAATTGAAAAATGGCCGGGAGTTAAAACAATATGTTTCTGGGATTATAAACTCCTTGACCACAAGTGTACTTCAGCTGACAGTGGTATTCCAAATGGTCTGCTGTTTATGAGCCAAATAAGACAGCTCTCCAAGTGGCTCCCCATGCTGTCAGGGCCCTCGACCTGCGCACTTTCAAATCATAAAATAGCCATATGTTTAAGACAAATCAACTTTTGACTCTTGAAGTTCAGTATGAATGAATGATTTTCAAGTGGAATTTAGCATGAGGTCATCAATATAGACGCGGATGGACACCAATGCTCACCATTAACCTTGTGTGTGTGTGTGTGTGTGTGTGTGTGTGTGTGTGTGTGTGTGTGTGTGTGTGTGTCTGCGCGCGCGCCTGCACGTGCGTGCGTTGTTTGGGGGTGGGGTGTGTTCATGTCAGCTTCTGCCTGCACCAGTGTCCCTCTCACAATCGTGGCCCTACATGCCTCCTCTTACTTATACAGTCCAGCCTGGGTTATGAATTAGGCCTTTGCGCTGAAGAGAATTCCTTCTACCTCATTAGGGTATATCGCCGTTTGCTCTGGGGAGCTCTGTTTGCCGTCTCAGCAGGGGGATGGCCTGACTGTTCTCAGTGGGGGGCTGAAAGTGGGTGAGGATCGAGGGATAATGCTGGTTATATTACAGGGTGGAGGGAGAGTGATAACTGGTTTGATCATTTCAGCTCCAAGATGGTGTTTGGTGTCGCGTAGGGACTCAAAATGCTACTCTATTCATTCTGTGTCTTCGGCAACAGGAAGACTGCTGCTGCTATAGTCCTGCTGTGTCCACGGCAACAGGGAAACTCACTGTTGCTGCTTCAGTCACGCTGTGTCCACCGTGAGAATGGGTAGTGCTGAAAATGGTTAGTTTGGCAGTCTGAGCTGGAATTAGGAAGTGGGGTGTATAGATTACTGCATGCACTGGTGCCTTCACTGTATGAGAGCACCCCTTCAGTGAAACCACAACCTAGTGCTGCTCCGGTGGGACTGTCATTATGTCTGAACGTCTTGTAATGTACTTAACCACATTTGTGCGCTTAATCTCGTGCATGTACTTATCACTGAACGTCACGTGTACTTAACCACATATTGCACATACAATTAGACGTGCGTATGCAAGTAACAACACACGTCCTTAACTATATATGTGCATTTCACCACACGCATGCTTTAAACCCCATAGAGTATGTGCACTTAACAACACTCTTGCACAGAACCAAGTATGTGCACATAACCACACACGTGCCCTTAACCACGTATGTGCACTTAACCACACACATCCACTAAACCACATACAGTATGTGCACTTACCCATTCACATGCTGTAAACCGTATACATACACTAAAACACCTGTGCTCTTAACCACACTCATGAACTAAACTGAATATACGCACTTAACCACACACGGACGAAACCACATGTCTATGTGCTCTTAACCACACACATGCACTAAACTACACATACGTGCTCTTAACCACACACATGCGCTAAACAAAGTGGTCGAAGTCAGTCTTGGGCCATTCCTATGTATACTGGCTTTTGTTCTATACACAATAGCAATTATAAGATGCAAACAAGTTGTAAATTAACAGTTAAGTGCATTTATGATTAGAGCAATTAATTACCAACGTAAGCATCATTTTGACAGATGCCATCACATGCCATTAAGAATAAACTCCAAGTCCATATTGCAATATATTTGAAGAGCTTCATTAAAAGAGGAAAATCATTTTACCAAAGTATGCAATCTTTAGTGTCCTGACTGGTAAAAACGTGAACAGATGGTTGTGGAAATTATACTCAGTAATGAAAGTTCATTAATACTGGATATCAATGGGATGGGATATTATTGTGAAATAACAGTAAATGCTTGCATTCAGCAACCTCATTTGCTGCTTAACATTTTCTCAGAGTCTATTTGATGAGTTAAAAAATGTTGTGACCTGAAATTGCTTGTAATATAGGAAAATAAACTCAGTATATTCTATGGTTTTTTTTAAATCTTTGTTGTACAAAAGGATATTTCTTTCAAAATGTGACAGCAATTATCTGATTTAAACACGAAATGTACCTAATTGGGACAAATTAACATCTTATTGAAATCCTATTATTACAATTGTGTTCGGTACAAAAACAATGCCTGGGCTGGCCCCAGGACAGAGTTTGGGAACCATTGACTTAACCACTAAACAGTGTGCATGCACTTAACCACATATGTGCACATAAGCTTAACCTCATGTGTACTGAATCATGCACATACCCAGTACTACACACATGCACTTGAGCAAACGCATGCACTTAACTACATATGTCCGTTTTACTGTACCCATGTACTTAACCACATACACTGCTCTCCATAATTATTGGCACCCCTGGTTAAGATGTGTTCTTTAGCTTCTAATAAATTCAGTTTTTTTTTCTAAATAATATAGGACCACAATGAAGAAAAGAGGAAAATCTGACCTTTAATTCAAGTGCATTTATTCAGTGGGAAAAAAATCCCACATTAAGAAATAATTCTTTTGCATCAAATCATGTGTGCCAGAATTATTAGCACCCCTGATGTTACTACTTTGTACAACCCCCTTTTGCCTACAAAACAGCACCAAATCTTCTCCTATAATGTTTCACAAGATGGGAGAATACAGAAAGAGGGATCTTCGACCATTCCTCTTTGCACAATCTCTCTAAATCATCCAGCGACCTGGGTCCTCACCTCTGCACTCTCCTCTTCAGCTCACTCCACAGGCTTTCAATGGGGTTGAGGTCTTGGGACTGAGATGGCCATGGGATGAACTTGATTCTGTGTCTGGTGAACCATTTCTGTGTAGATTTGGCCACATGTTATTATCTTGTTGAAAGACCCAGTGAAGACCAATCTTCAGCTTTCAAGCAGAGGCCACCAGATTTTGATTTAAAATGTCCTGGTATTTCCAAGCGTTCATGATGCCATGCACCCTAACAAGGCTCCCAGGGCCTCTGGAAGAGAAACAGGCCCACAGCATCACTGATCCTCTCCCATACGTCACAGTGGGCATAAGGTGCTTTTCTGCATAGTCATCTTTTGTGTTCAGCCAGACCCACTTAGAGTGTTTGTTGCCAAAAAGCGCTATCTTGGTCTCATCTGACCAAAGCACACAGTCCCAGTTGAAGTCCCAGTACCGCTTGGCGAACTCCAGACATTTGCGTTTATGATTGTGAGTGAGAAAAGGTTTATTCCGTGCATGCCTCCCAAACAGCTTGTTGGCATGTAGATAGCGCCTGATGGTTGTTTTGGAGACTTTGTGACCCCAAGATGCTACTATTTGTTGCAATTCTGTAACAGTGAGCTTTGGAGAACTTTTTATTTCTCTTACCATCCTCCTCACTGTGCGTGGGGGCAAAATAACCTTGCATCCACGTTCAGGCTTGTTTACCACTGTTCCAATTATTTTAAATTTCTTAATTTATTTTTGTTTATTTATCCTTTATTTAACCAGGTAAAGACTCGTTGAGATTAAAAATCTTTGTTCCAAGAGTGACCTGGCCAAGACGGCAGCATGAAGCAATTTCAACAGTAACAAAAACCAACATTACAGCCAGACAAGTACAATCACACAGTATATTTGAGCAAGAAAAATATGCAGTATAAAACATGAAATCACAAATAAATTATTATAATAGGCTTAAATTCAATAGAAAACTATTGGCTTTATAATAATTATAATTGCCCTTTATCCTCAGCCTTCGCATGGCTGAGGATAAACAGGATGGGAACAAAAAGTCATATACACAACAGACTCAGAATATAGGATATAGACTTAAGGTCCTTTGGGATGTATAAGGTCCAGTTTGATTTAGAAACCCAATTTGTGCTTTTTCGCGGAAATAAGAAATGAGGCATTTTTTTTTATCTCCACCTTCGTGTACCTCATTTGGATGTAAGGCTATCTATGAAAACAAAAAAGATGCAACAAATAGCATGCTGGTCGGCATGTGGCTGAAATATAAGCAAAACAATAAATAAATAAATAAAATTAGTCCAAGTCAGTAAGGGAATATTCCAGTCCAGGCTTTTCGTCCTCAAGAGTCACAAGATGACGTTACACGACGTCTCACATGACCAGGAAGACAAGCCGAAGGAAGCCAGAGAAAGTTGTGAGACATATCAAAAGACAACCAATCGAGTAAAACAACAGGAGTTATTTTCAAGCACCCGTAACAAATCTAGGACAAAAGCACTTCCCTTTATGCTGAGATATTCAGGCCCATCTCCGTTCGGTGGCACGTTATCGGCGCTTCAGCTCCGAAATGTGAGTCTGCAAGCAGTCTCCATTCTCCCAACCACAGACTGCAATCACTGTCAGAGTCCCAACGGAGTAATCCAGGTCCAGTAGAACGCCGAAATTGTAAGCGATTCTTCACGTATCATAAAAGCATACAGCGTAATGAATGGATTTTTATTTATATAATATATATGTTAATGATTCCTCTGACAGTAGATATGGGCAGGTGCAGGCGAGTGGCTATTTTCTTTAGCCATTGCCTGACTTGTGAAGGTCGACAAACATCTGCCTCACTTGAATGGTGTGTTCCTTTGTCTTTCCCATGTTGAAGAGTGGATAAGAGAAATGGCCCCTGTGTCACGTCATATTTATACCCCAGGGAAACAGGAAGTGAATTACTAATTAAATGTTCCTAGATACTCTGATCAACTTTGTAAACTACTGTAGAAATGACAGAAATACTTCAATTACATTTATTTCCTAGGAATTGTTAGGGGGTGTCAATAATTGTGGGACACGTGATTTTATGAACAATAATTATTTCTCAGTCAGGGATTTTATTTTTTTCCATTAAAATTCACTTGAGTTGAAGGTTATATTTTTCTACAATTTTCAGTCAGAGAGTATGCTTCTGCAATAAAAATTGAATTTATTTTAAGGCTTTTAACACATCTTAACCAGGGTGCCAATAATTATGGAGGGCGCCGTACGTGGCTGTAGCCACATGCAGCCAATTAACTCCATGCATACACTTAACCCCTTATGTGTCCATTACCGCACACATGCATGAAACCACACACTGTACTGTGAGAAAGTATTTGCTTCTCTCCTAATTTCTTTCATATTTGTTTATTAGTTCAACGTTAAAGATCATCCAACTAATTTTAGTGGGATACACTGACAATGTGAATCAACACAAAATGCAGTTTTTTAAATGATCAATTAGTTTATAGAAGGTGAAGAGTTATTCAAAACCTATATCACCCTATATTAACCTAATAACTCCTTGCACTGCACCCATGGTGGCTACAACTACAAATGTTTATGATACAGTTGAGGTCAGAACTCAGAAGTTTACAAACCCCTTGGCCAAAAACAATAAAAATAAGTTTTTCACTAATCCTGACATTTAATCTCAGTAAATATTCCCTGTCTCTTGTCAAACAGGATTACTACTTAATTTTAAGAACATAAAATGACAGATTAAAAGTTGAGAAAATTATTTATTTTTGTCTTTTGTTTCTTTCATCACATTCTTAGGGGGTCAGAGGTTTTCATACGGTTAGTATTTGGTGGTGTTGCCTTTAAATAATTTAACTTTGGTTGAATGCTTCTTGTAGCCTTAAATAACCTTTTTGCTGTAAGTTTCTGGAGTTTTGGCCCATTCCTGGTGTAACTGAGGCAGTTTTGTCAGCCTCCTTGCTCGCACAAGCATTTTCAGGTCTGCCCCCACATTTTCTGTTGGGCTGAGGTTGGGGCTTTGTGATGGCTACTCCAATCTCCAATACATTGTCTTTATTATCCTTGCACCATTTTGCCGCAACTTTGGAAGTTTTCTTGAAGTCATTATCCTTTAGGACAATCTGTTTGTGACCAAGCATCAACTTCCTGGCTGATGTCTTGAGATGTTGCTTCAATATACCTGAACAATGATCATGATGCCTTCTATTTTGTGAAGTGCACCAGTCCCTCCCTTCCAAAATCACCCCCACAACGTGATGCTGCCACCACTGTGCTTTACGATTGTGATTTTCTTTGGCTTGCAAGCCCTTCCCTTTTGCCTTTCAAATACCGCAGTGGTCATTATTGCTGAACAGCTCAATTTTTATTTCATCAGACCAGGGGACTTACCTCAAAAAGGCAAGATCTCTGTCCCCTCATGTTGTCGTAAATTCTATTCTATTCTGCCTTTTTATGGTGGTTTTGGAGCCGTGGCTTCTTCCTTTGCTCAGCGGCCTTCCAAGTATGTTGATATTTGACTCATTTTACTGAGGGAATAGGTAATTGAAGACCTGTGTGCAAGAAGTACCCAAGTCACTAAATAACACCAAAAAAAGTCCCCGCACACTGATCACCATTAGTAGAGCTTTATTAGGAGCGAACAACGCGTTTCGCACTTGCTTCGTCAGGTTCGCTCTTTGCCTTCCCCAAGACACCCACAGGTGAAATAATCCCGTGTCGCATGACCTTCTGGGGTTATTTTTTCATATAAACAATTTTCTTTTTTAAATAGTAATACAAAAATAGAATCCGGATAAATATAAGCAGTACAATGTTAACAATAAATAACACCACTAAAAATGAATTTATCATCACACTATAACGTCACACTACACATTGATAATCCATTGGCCTGTGACTTTGCACAGAATATATTTATTATCAACAGCAAAAGTGAATTCCAAGCAAAGCTGAAATGCTCAACCTAATATTACATTGGTCTCGCAAAATTACATTCAAGTCATTGTCCAAATTGACATCTATGTCTAGCAATAGCATAATCCATATTATCATTTCTGATTGCAGCTTTGTGTTCAGCATTTCTTGGTTTTAAATTCCTTTTTGTTTGACGTACGTACACCACGTGTGGAAATTAATAAACTGTTTAATGTTATACTTCTTACCAGAGTGAGGATGACTGAATGTTTTGTGTATAATGTATTTAAGCAATCTGCACAGTTACCGCACCTATAATTTCCATACACTTGCTTAGCAAGCCAATCCTCAATTTACAGGAAGGAGACTGACAGAAATACTATTCTACATTCGTCAAATTTCCACCCTGACCATGTAATCAAGAACATTCCCTATGGTCAGTTTGTAAGGCTAAAGAGAATTTGTCGTGATGAGAAAGATTATGAAGTTAAAGCCAAGGAAATGTCTCAATGGTTTAAACAGAGAGGATATGACCTGACACTAATTTATCAAGCAGTTGAAAAGGATAACAGAGAAAATAGCAGTGAGATACTGAACCCCACTTTTAAACAGCCTGAGGGTAGAGTCACCTTTGTGTCTGAGTACTGTACAGTCTCCAAGCAGGTCTAAAGAATCATAAACAAACATTGGAAACTCTTTGAATGTGACCCTAGTCTGAACCAATTACCAGAAAAACCTTGTAATTGTTTTAAAAGAGGCTAAAACATAAAAGAAGTAGTTGTCAGTTCCATGTATAAAGATCCCTCACTCACCAATTGGCTTGCAAAGCACGTTTCAAAACGTGTTGCAGATATACATTACTGCTCAAAAGTTTGGTATCACTAGGAAATTTTCTTGTTTTCCATGGAAACACATGAAATTAGTCTGAATAGGAAATATAGCAAATGAACAGAACATGCTGACATTGTCTGAGTGAGAAATAATGATTTTAATGGAAAATGATAAATATGTACTTCAAACTTTGCCTTCATCAAAAAACCACCTTCACTGTTCATACTGAAACTGCTGTTTGACGGGAACTATTTAGCGCAGCTGCTAGTTGACAACCTGTGAGGCGTCTTCAAAAGTACACACACTCTGATATTTGTCTTCTTGCACAGTTGTGCATCAGGCCCTCCCACTCCTTTTTTCTGTCCTTGTTATTGCCAGTCTGTGCTGCTCTCTGAAGGGAGTAGTTGACAGCATAGTAAGAGATTTAAAGTTTTCAATTTCTTGCATTGAATAGCCTACTTTTCTTAGCACAACAATAGACTGATGGGTCTCTGAAGGAAGTTCTTTCTTTCTGGCCATTTTGAGCCTGTAAACGAACAAACAACTGCTTATGCTGCAGGTACTAAACCAACCTCAAGAATGCCATGCTGCCTTTTGTGCTCCGTTTTTAGTTCAACGGTTTTCAACACATTTGCAGAAGGGTTTTCTAATAATCAATTGATAATCAATATTAAATGCTTAACTTGGATTAGCAGCCATACCAGGAGATTGATGCAGAGCACTGACAGTTGCTGATAATAGGCCTCTACGCAAAAATGTAGATCATTCTTTGAAAATCATCTGATTAGTTTTAATTGTTTGTGAAATGGAAAAAAATGTTAGTGAAAGGCATGAAAATGTATTTTTCTTTGAAAAACAAAGAAATTTGCAAGTGATCCCAAACTTTTGACCGGTAGCGTATGTATATTTTATGCATTGTTTTACATTGTTTTAACACTGTAGTATTATACTATAATATTCCGCAATTCCGTTACTATAACGGTAACGGAATTACGATCAAGATTAATTTACATGTCATTTTTACCTGCCATCTATTACTCTAATGCAGTAGCTATTTGCCTGTGCTTTTATCATTTCCACTGGCATGCTTACTGAGCTGTATAACACAAAGTTTGGAGTAGTCTATTTTGTAGAATGCTATTCGAAGGTGAGAGTGTTGGTAACAGAATTACTGCAGAAAAAATGCCTTTTATTGCCTTTACTTTGACAGGCATTTCTCTGAAATCTGGCAATTATAGGCAGTAGGTTTAAGCTTAATTTTGTGGCCTAGAATGTTAACCAGGCCATGGTAAGTTTATATTTACTGGTATGTTCACAGATATTTTGAAGGACAAAGCAATTGAAAATTGGTATCATAAATGATGTTTGTGTTGCTGACCTCCTGTTGAACCAAAATTTTGATCAACAAGTCTGGGCAAAAGGAAGGCAATACATGATATTGATGAAAATGACTCATTTCTGAACCAAAATGTGAACTTATAATGAATATTAGAGGTCACATGCAGTGTTCCAGCATCATTCAATGGGTAAATATTGTGAGTATTGAAGTCGGTAATGGAATTATGGCAACACAACCAATGTCAAAAGCACTGTGCAAATCTCAAATGTGTCATTGCTTGCAATATCTATATTCTTTCTAACTTTTCTCAGTCTTGAGTGGCAGTCTCTTCACACAAAAGAAAATGTATAAAATATCAATTACTCAACTCAAAGCTCAAAATGAACATGTTAACATTAAACACTATTAAATGTACCCTAAGTATTATCCATTATTGGCAGAAGACAGACACTTTTTATACAAATGTAATCCTGTCTGTTCTCTCCATCTGTGGCTCTTTGTTCTCAGAAGTCCAGTGCAGTGTGACGACGGGAGCCACACAGCTCAGTCGCTGTGTCGAAAATTGCCACTTTGGGTAATTTTTGTGCACCACGGCCACTTGAAAAAAGGGGAAGCCAAACTGGCCGTTTGGGTAGTCTGCCATGACGGCCACACAGGGGGGCAACCACAACAATTGCCGCCAGGCCGTGGTATAATTCATGCGCTGGTTATGGAAACTGAACTCACATAAATAAACGCTCAACTATAGATTTCCAAAACAATGAACCACTATGCTCCATAAAGTCCTCATGCCCCCTTCTGCTATCTTTTGTTTTTCACAGGCTTTCAGAATAATTTTGTAATTCCGTTACTGGTGTAATTCTGTTACCACAAATTTTCCAGGATTACAGCTAAGTATTAGAAAGGTTAATGTCTGAAATTCAGTATAGACAGAAGAAGAAAGAGAATTCTTAATAACAATAAAATAAATGCAGAAATAAGATGATGAAGAGAACTACACTGCAATTTCGGTAATGGAATTGCGTTGAAAAATGACAAATTTCACAATGAGCCAGTGGAATAGTGTGTTTCAATTCCCTGCAATGACTTAGTCTCAAATACTTTGGCTACCAATGTATGGAATTAAAGTAAATACCAGGAAATGGCTAAATATCTTTTAGGAGTTTGTCAGCTTTGGAAAAATAATCTTTGATCCTTATCCTGGAGCTAAAATAAATTACAAAATTTTAATTTTGAGAAGACAGTCAAAGATATAAAGATTAAAAAAAAAAAACTGCAAATTGCATTTATTCAGGTTATCTTTCTCTAATATTAGCTACAATTAATTTGATGATGTGAAACATTTGAGTGGCAAATATGCAAAAATACAAGAAATCGGAGAGGGGGCAAATACTTTTTCACGCCACTGCATGTTCGCTTAACGGCACACATGCTCTCGTGCATTAACTTCTGCACATGCACTTAACCACGTACATGCACTAAACCACACATGTACTTTACTGCATATGTCCACAAAAGCACATGCAAACTCTTAAACGCATATGTGCATTTAAACACACGCATGCAACTGGCCTCTATTGACCATTGAAGAGCACGAACGGGTGGAGTGCAATCTGTTCCCCTATCCTTCCTATTAGTTCCTGCTCGTCAATCGACTTATCGTGACTTTCAAGATGGAGGCGAATGGAAGCTAGCTCAAGGTACTGTTTGCATAAACAGACTTTTTTTAATGAACTACCTGTGCATTTTCAAAATTCTCAATGCCTCCTCGGGATTCTACCAATGAAGTGTGGAGCTACGTTGAGCCATGTTAATGATGAAAAAATTGCGATTTCTTTGCATGGCAACGCTACGCCCGATTCACTACCATTGCAAGCCTGTTGGGAGCTTCGCCTAAAAAGCCATTTATTTCGAAATGTTGTGTGCGTACAGAGGTGGGGTATTCGATAAAAGTTAGTACTCGTTATCATGTTTCAGTACACCCCAAGTCAATTTCACACTGGAATTCTCCTTTAACCACACACACATACTTAATTGCGCACATGAACATCTGTAGATGTCATCACTCACATGCAATTAATTGCTTATATGCACTCAACCGCACACTTGCACTTAACTGCTTATGCACACTTTACAGCACAGATGCACTTAACCACGTGCTCTGAACCACACACGATCTTAACTGCTCAACTGCACTTAACCACACATGCACTTTACGAGTGCAGATAACCATATACGTGCATTTAATCACATACGTGCACTTGACCACTCAAACGCCCATAGCCACATACGTGCACTTAACTGCACACATGCACTTACCACACGTGCTCTTAACTGTACAGATGCTTTTTGTACTTACCTTCACGTGTGCTCTTAACTACATGTGTGTGCTGATAACCACACATATTCACTTAACCACCTATCTGCCCTTAATCTCATATATGCACTGAACTGCACGTATGCAGTTGACCACATTAGTGCAGGTGATCACATTTGTGCACTCAATCGCATGTATGCATTGAACTGCATGCATCCACTTGACCACATGTGCTCATGTCTGCACACATGCATATGTGTGCTTTACCACACACGTTCACATATCTGTGCTCATACATGTAAAGATATTACAAACCAAATCTGCTAATGCCAAATGCGGTTCTAAAATCACAAAAAATGCCTCAAGAAGCTGTAGTGACACACACGGAGGGATCAGATAGAGGGTCAGGATCTTGCTTTGAAGTTTCAAGCTACAAATGACGAAAGATTTCTGATTATTCCGTCACTGATTGGATCAATTCTTGGGAACAAAGATGTAAAAAAGCGAAATCGTACTGGCGGTAGGGAAGCACTTTGTTCACCTAGTTATATGCATCCGTCTCGCGTCCACAATCCTGGTGTGGGATTTTGAAGAGTTTGCTGTATTCCTCCATACTTTTGTAAGTAGAAAAATCAATGCAGGCACGTCTTGGTTACAAAGTAGATAGTTTAATAGAGTAGAGGAACTAGTGGGTCTGTTCCCCAAGTACAGATGAACAAGAACCAATAACGGAGGGAAAATGTGATCACTTATTGCTGAAAGTTCAAAGGGTGCAAAGGAACAAATGGTAATTTGCCGAGAACGATAGGAGGAGGGGGTAGAGACAATCAAGGTGAGGGGAAAATGGGTTGTAGGCTGAAGGGTGATGAGGTTAACACACACTGGGAATGATCAAGAAATTATATACAAGAAGCATTGGGGCCAGACAAGGTTGTGTATTGGCCCTCCACAATGCGCAAAACTTCAGAGGGCCTATCTGCTATTGGCACCCATGTTTTCCAACACTTGGGTTTGACAATCGATAACATTTACCGCAGTCTGGGTAAGTCTGCTTCAAACAGGACAATGCTCATGTAAGCCTGCTGTATTTATGATCAATTTTCATGAAATTTGCAAGAAATGTTGCCCTATCTACATACTGTAGAAGTTTAACCCCTTTCTGCTGATGTAGACGCTCGCGTCTATAGATATGCAAATTTAAGCACTTAGTTACAGTACTCGACTACGAGATGGCACCCCCAGATCAGCTATTGAATATTCACAAGCAGGCAGAGCTGAAACGCGATTTAGAGTATGGAGAAGTTCCCTCCAATCCCTGTTTTTCAGGAGTTGCATGAATGAAACTCCTCAGCTACGCCTGATGTGCAAACTGGTCAATATCCTTGCCCACAGTATCGATCCAGTAGTTTTAAAAAATTATCACTTGCAACAGAACAAAACTTAGTACTATGTAGCAACCATTTTAGCTACAGTGAGCCAACAGTATTCCAATTAGTGGTTAAAAAAATATGTTTTGTGAAGCAAAAAATCTGACATGGTATTGATTCTCTCACATTCTACTGTCAATTAGTCATCACACACAAAATATGCGTAGTTCCCTCCTATGGATTAATGCGTATATTCTTCCAGTGACAAATTCAGCGCTTCCTTCTATCCACCCAAGTACTGGTGTCGATAGCCAGTCACTCAATTATATACTCAGATTCATCTGCGTAACTCTACAGTTATAGTTCACGCCCTCCTGAAGCTTCCCCGGTAACGATGTATTGATAGACTTGTTTCTTATCCAATTCCCGAGTGTTAAAACTTTCCTCAACAACTGAAATACATTGATCGGACAATAAGAATAGGATATAAAGCTAAGCGCAAAAGTAAGGTTGGTTGTGTTCTTCGAATGTTTGCCACGGTTGCGCAGCTGAAAATGATGCAATATCAAATAAACAAAGACACTCGAAACCGGCCTGAAGTGTTCAGTTTCATTTACGAGATACATGTTGCATGGACGCGGTCAATGGGAATTATTCCGAATGAAACAGTACTGGAGGGTTCCTTCTACCCGATACATCTGTCTCTGGAGGAGGGCATCAATGAAGAAAACAGGTTATACTTCTTCTCTGTTTGCATTTTGCTCATTACAGCTTTTTGCTGTAGAATTTATACCGCGTTTCAAGACATTGAATGCCAAGGTTTTTGTTTCTCCAAATGCATGCAGCCCTCGCACGTCGGTAGATCCCTCGGTACGTTCATTACACCATTCTGTTGAATATGGAGGTATATGTTGTTTGATTTTTCCTTAAAGTGAAATTTCTGTTCTGTTAAAATATGGTGTATTTCAGAATTCAGATATTACGGAGTTAGTGAGTTTTTACCCTTATAAGGTGTAAGGTTATGAGCTCGGATGTGAGAGCGATTAGCTTTTCATTGCAGCGTGAATGTTATAGCTGTTTAATCAGCACTTTATTCAATGCTTGGGGGACTTCGAAGAAAAATGGACAATATTGTTAACTTTATTATGGAGAAAAGGCATGTTTTGTGTTTGGAGAGGTCACTGGTGACCAATGATGTTCAACTGCACTGATATTGATAAATTCTTGTTAAACTCAACCAGAAAATCATTAGATCATGCTGAATTTCATGCCCCAAAAGTTAATTTGTGTTAAATATATGATTAATGTATAATTTGACAGTGAACCATTTTGATGGATCTCAGACTTTGGGGAGACACCTGGATAGCTGTCTAATTTGGCTCATAGCAAGCGGGTGATCTAGAATGTAATGTTCAAGATGAATTGTACTTGTGGTCAAGAAGTTTATGATCCCAGAAATGTATAGATTTAAGCCCCAGCAATTTTTCAATTGTCAGTATTATTTTTTTTTTTGCTATTGCAATAGTGAATTCTCATGAAGATTTTTTTATGTTTGCAGCCCCTTTTCTCCACCAAAATCATAAAAATAAACTGAAATACAATGGGAGTCTAAATGCTTCAAGTGTGTAGACTCAACTGAGCCAAAGTATTTCTGTCTGTGAAGCTGCAATCTTGAATTATAAAGCCTTAAATCAGGTAACAGCCAGATTTGGCTTCTGCGCAAAGGGGTTAAGAATATGCCATTCTGTATTAGTCGTTGGACCCTCTGTATCTGTGCACTCGCCTTCGCTCGTCTTGACATAATCATCGTTCTCAAATTGGCTTGGTCTACTCCTTAATATTTTTAGCGAAAATTTATCTCCACAACTTATCTGCATTACTTCCCATGTAAGTGTTACATTATGGCTAGAGGAGTCATCAGAGTCAGAAGTGGAGCTTGAATCTCTCTTTGTTTTAGTAGCCAAGTCTATGCCTGGTTGTCAGTCTGCCTTCGATGACATCATAGCTGGGAAAACACAATTTTCTGCAAGGTGTTTTCACCCTTCAAATTAAGCACCTTTATGATGGCTTAAAAATTCAATCTTTGTACCTAGCATGTAAGATACAAATATATTTCAGGGCTCATAATATCAAACAAGAAGAAAACCATTTGTGAATACCTTTAGTAACATAGGTGCACTTAATCATGCACATCTGCTTTCCTGCAAATCTACACTTACCAGTGCCCATGCATTGAACCCCACATGTGCTCTTCTCTATGTGTGCAATTAACCACAATAAATGCCTTGCTGTGTCTTCTTTGTGATTTACATAAACTAATGGCAGATGATTTAAATTAACAGGGAAAAAGAGGACAAACAGTGGGGGGGTGGTCAGGGAATAGGTGCATTTGCGGTGAATCTCGCCGCCCACGTATCGACTCCCACCACCCACTTGTCCTCCTCTTGGCTGCGACTGAACTCCGTCACCCTGAAAGCCGCTTTGGAACCGAACCGTTGGCTTATTGGTCGTGGGGAAGTCTGCAAATCGCCATTACTTTAGCAGGTCAGGCTTGGGACAGCCTGTGATATGAGGGTCTGAGCTTCAGTTTTTGTGCTTGCTCGCTGGTCTAAGCCTTCTCATCGGTTACTGGCCCCTTAGCTTCCACTTGAAGCTCAGTGGAGATGCAGTGTAGTTCATGCTTTGCTTTACTATTTGCACCTCGAAAAAACACTAGAATTTTCTGTGCTGATGATGGAAAAATGCATGGAGACCAAGCGAGCTGCAGCCCTTCCCCCACGCCTCAGTTATGGTCATGTAGATCTTTTCTTTCACTCTCTGCCGCAATCTTCAATAACCCATTCAGTGTTGTCTGATTTTGATGCTCCTGTGTTTCCTGCTGGGCGGCACGGTGGTGCACTGGGTGGCTCCGCAGCCTCGCAGTAAGAGGGTTGTGTGTTGGAGTCTGGCCTGGGGCCTCTCTGCATGTGGATTTTGCTTGTTCTCCTCGTGTTCATGTGGGTTTCCTCAGAGTGCTCCAGCTTCCTCTCACAGTCCATTTAACATGCATGTCAGGCAAAGTGGGAGACTCTAAATTGCCCATAAGTGTGAGTGAGAGAGTGAACTGTGTGTGAAATGTGGGTGCTCCCTGTAATGGGTTGGCGAGCTGTCCAGGGTGTGTCCTTGCCTTTCGCCCATAGCCAGCAGGGATAGGCCTCAGCTCCCCCACGACCCTAGTGAGGGAGAAGCGGTATAGATGACGGATGGAGGCGTTTCCTTCTCTCTTGCATCTCTTTACATTTCTCAATTTGCCAGAATCATGTGCAGGCGAGCCCTGTAAGTATTTAGTCAGTCAGACAACTTTAGTGGGCTGTAGCCAATTTATATACGGTCCGCTGACTATGGATGCATACAGTCACATTAAAGCTGACTGCCTACACCTTGATATGAGGGTAACTGCATTCATGTAGAACAAACTCCTCAGGAAGTACAGTCCTTTACGATTGTCTCGCTGTCCAAATATTTACACACCCCAATGTACGCTGCATTCTTTTGCTTCATAGCGATATGGAACCTGTGCTCAGGAAATGCGAGCAAATCATTAATATTGGCTACGGTATCTTCCCTTCCCGTGTGCTGTCTGTGAAGAAAACCCACAGGATCTCGCGTAGCTATCATGCTCTCCTTCTTTATTTTTAGAACCCTCTTTAAAATGGGATTGCGGAAGGCTAATTGCTTCATGCTTCCCTTGGCAAACACGCTACGACCAGTTTCAGCCTGCATGACGTTCCTTCTGCTCTCGGTGGGAAAATGACCACACTCTGTACCCTTTCCGTTCCCTATTTACTACCGAAGCCGGCTACCCTAGCGTCCGTCCCACCGTCTCAAGGCTGCTTTGTGTGGACTTGAAGACAGGATGCAGTGTGTGGCTGGTGTGGAGGTCCAGGCGTCAAACTTCACTTTGTTTGCTCAGGACACAGGCAAATCCCGGTTTGCAACCTTGTTTCTAGATGAGCAGAAGAATACAGACAAAATGCAGATTGACACACAGATAGTCGGACATGTAGACAGACACAAACACATGCGCGCGGAGAGATATACATACAGGTGAACATATGCACAGACAGACAGACCATGCATGTAGACAGGCAGACGCGCTCACTCAAACAGATGTACATGCTGACAGACATGCAGTTGAGCCCACTTCTGACAACCAATGGTGTTTTATCCAAAGTTGTACCGGAAGAGGGCAATTACAGTGGTCCAGTCTGGTAAATTTGAAGTGCTTTAGTGGTGCTGTGTCTGTACTCACTGCTGTGGTAATTGTATCGGCCTTACCTGCTCTCCAACTTGTGTTAATCAGGCGGATGTGCTGTGTGTCCTGTGCTGTAAACCTCTCTGGATAAGTGCGCACGCTACATGAGCATGATAAGATGTACTGACCGTAGCGTCAGCGGTTTGGAGCAATGTTAACCCCCAACAACCCCCTCCCCCATCCCTGCGGTGAGTACGGTCCTTGCAGGTCGAGGCAGGGGGAGAACATCCTGCGGAAACTTCCTGAAACTACTCTGCGTCTCCAGGATGATTTGAGCCGCGTGGCTACTTAAAACTGCGGCAGATGGCCCTGGTCATTGACTCATCGCTGGCACTGTTTTTTATCGTGCGCATAGCTAGAACTCCTGGGTGACCTGTTTACCGAAATGTTTGCAGATTGTGAAATCACTGTCCCCTTTGGCCACCATTTTGGCGCAGAGAAGAGCGAATCCAGCGGAATAAGCAGCTGTGCCTCAGTCCTATTCTTTAATCGGATGGCTCGAATGATCAGATCATGTGACCCCCCCTACAGGGCTTTTTTTAACCGTTAGGTTATCTGGCCTTTCTCGCTGCTTCACTCTTTTTTGATTTCAGTTTTCAATTTGTTTCATTGGCTGAGCTGGAAAATTGCTTTAGTGACACATGACATTTGTGCCATTCTGAATTTCCTTTTATTCAGTTTATTCTTGGAGAAAAACAGAGAAACAATGCAAGTTCTGAAGTTTCTGAAAAAAACAATCCAAATCAGTATTTAGAATTACTGAATGCCTGCAAAGCCAAATATAACCTGTCCAAAGCTCTTTAAATGGATATATTGTGCATTGATTGGAATTCTAAAATTATCATTTGTTTTATTGCAAAGCAGCTATTTTGACTCATGGGACTCACTTGTGCTTCATCTAAGATGTGCTTAAGTGGATAACAGTACATTGTAACTTTTCTGCCACTTAAAATGAAGGGCATTATTAAGTACTTATCTAGTTCCTCTCCAAAATAGATCTCCTGAGACTTACCGAAGACTTACTGTTTATTGAAACTATATAAAATTGTCCCTTTGGATTAGATGTTGACAATACTATGAGAAATAATGCAAGCTCATCCTCACAGCCTCTCTGTTACACACTGCCACCTATAAAATTGTACACTCTTGCACACTGTACTCTACTCCAAAGTATGTTATCATTGATTGCATTGCAGATAAATAAATCAGGTGCTTTGCTTTAGTCATATGCATCTTTGCCAGCCTTTATAGTTGCTTGTGAATAACATCTCCCTCCTGTCAATTCTCTAAGCAAAATGGAAAAAATACTAATTCCTTTCTACATCAATGTGACAAATTGAACAGTCAGTTCTGGCTCAACTAGTGAGTCTGTATTTCTTCTGTATTGTATTGCCTGCTCCCAATGATCCTTTGGCAGAAGACATGGTCTGTTTACGCGGGATTAGCACAGCCCGAAATTGAAAGTTGCTGAGTGAAGCGATGCATGAGTTCAAAGTGAATGCTGTTCTCTCGTTATTCCCTGAGCAGGCTTTCGTTTCTGCGACTTTCTCACCTGCTGAGAGGGATTAAACCAGAGGTCTCAAACCAATGCTTTAGGCCCGCATTCAATCAGCAAACTTCATAAGCAAGGTGCGAGGACTCCTTAGACAGTGTGACTTCAGTTTAGCACTTCAGTGCAGGAAAAAACCAAAAATCCAGAGACTGAGACCCTTTTGCATTTGAGTTTGAGACTTCTGGGTTCAGCAAAGGTGCCCAGAAACATTCATGTATCACGCATGATATACAACAAGTATGACCTGCTACTCCCTCAACAAAGTTAATTCAACAACCGCTCTTTCTCTTTGTCTTAGTCTGTTTTAAATTGCGTTAGCTTCATAGCATAATTGCCCAAGTCATATTTTTGTCAAATTGAGATGTCGGCGGCCTGATCTTTTGTTTTGGAGAAAAAATGTTTTTTTTTTTTTTTTTTTCCTTTTTTCTCAAAAAAAAAAAAAAATTAATCCATTCTCATAAATAATAAAAAATGGAGAAATAAAAAACTTTAAAAAATCAGATGGGCAATTATGCTATGAGGCTAACGATTGGATTTATTGCCTGGCTATGCAGCAATCAGTGTAGGATAAGATGCACGGGTGCACTAAAAATCACAATACACACAACAAACCAAAAAAGCTTTCTCTCTTTTCCCAAAGAAATTAACATCAATCTCCTGCTGTGCCTTTTCTGGTTGCCCTCCCAGGAGTCCGGTGTCCTACTTCCCTGAAGACAGCATCTATGAGGTGCAACTGCCCAAAGTGGACAAGACCAGCCGGGAGCTGTTCGAAAGCCACATCTTCACGGGACAGGGCCAAGTCCGCACCCTATGCCGAGAGGACATGCTAGTGTACCGGGAGTACATCAAAAACCAATATATGTAGACCCTTCCAAGAAGTGTGCTGCGAGTGCATCATTAACACTTGTATATTGTGCCCCCTCCACAAAGTGTGCCAGGAGCACATTGTGAATTGACACCTGCTGGAAACCCTACAGCAAGTGTGCCGTGAGTCCATCCGATATAAATCCGTGCAGGGAACCTTTGAACAAGTACATCCTAAACTAATTAATTTTGAAACCTTCAAGTGAGTGTGCTGTGAGTACATCCTAGAGAAATGCATGGAAGGACCCTATCAGCAAGTGCACTGCAAATATGTCATAAACACATGTAGGGAACCCTCCAGCAAGTGTACTTGGAGTGCATCATAAAAAAAATAGGTCTTGCTCTTTCATTTTTGTTCGTGGAAGGCAGAAAAGAGCAGTGATTTCATGAACTAACAGGGACAGAAGTCAGGTTGGGGGGGTGGCCAAGCTGCAGCCTTCCATTCATTCGGTTTCCTGATTTTAGGGTGTTAATATTCCTTCTATAATGTTTTACTTGAATTGTGTTCTCTCCTGCACTGTTCCTCCAAAAGAAGCGCATATGACTTAATCGCCTTGCCTGTTGCAAAAACCGACTCTGCTGTGCACAGTATGTGCTCCTTAGATGTCCGTATTTTTCTCTTAAACACATTATCAAGGCGCACTCTATAGCCAAAAGCCTATGGACACTTAACTATAATTTCATTGTCACAGAAAAGAGATGTTTA
Source organism: Gymnothorax reevesii (assembly GCA_029721435.1). Classification (NCBI taxonomy): domain Eukaryota; kingdom Metazoa; phylum Chordata; class Actinopteri; order Anguilliformes; family Muraenidae; genus Gymnothorax; species Gymnothorax reevesii. The sequence continues at coordinate 47,004,435 of CM056576.1, forward strand.
TAAATTCTAAATGATATTTTGACCGAATTTGGAGTGATTTGGCCAGTATGAGGTGATATGACAGCTCCTCAGGTGTATTTTGATACAATTCTTCTGCATTTGGAACTTGTAGCCCATTCTGCCCCTGCCCCTCCCTCCACAGCTGTTATTGGTTTCCTTTCAGCGCTCTGCAGTCGAGGGGATGAAGGGGCTGACAAAGTGCTAAAAAATCCTGATGGTGAAATGGATTTGACGGGCATTGCCCTTTATTGGCAGCTGAATGTCTGTCCTGTTGGGCCATTCTGACTGACTAATCCAAGTTTCAGTTAAAATGTAAGATATTTTGATTTCAAAAATGTTCATCATTGGCGATGTCAGTGAGGTTTTGGGGAGGCTATATGGAGGAACGAAGTGGATGTGCAATAATCCACCTTGTTTTAGCTCATTTTGTGGAACTGAAGTCCGTTCCATGTCGGCTTGTGGGGATGAATTTATAAATTCAGTTTGGTGATGCAGCTACTGAATGGGCTGGTTACACAAACATGGATTAATCTTAGTCCAGGATTAAATGTCCATGTCCCAGTGGTCCCTTGCAATAGTTATATCAAAAAAATGTGATGTGCTGTTACATTCTAATTGTATATTTCTGACCTCATACCTTAAAGGGAGTAAAGGTTTAGTCTCAAACTATTTTTAATTTTTGGACTGAATTTCGTTCATTTCCTCTGGTGACGAAATTGGAATGGAGCTGATCCGAATTGTTAGTGATTTGTGAGTCCCTTTCAACTTTTGTAACTTTTTTTTCCCTTTTAAAATAAAAAGAGGATGAATAATTAAGCTTGTTGCTCACTTCCTTTTTATTGATCACTACTTTTTATCCTTCCCTCATTTCCACATTAAAAAAAATGTCTTCCATCACTGTGCCTTTTCCAGAGGCTGCATCAAAACGCCTGGTTGACCTCTGGGCTGGTGATTAGCTGTATTATTAAATGTGATTTATTTTTGTCCTCCAGAGCTGATGTAATAGCGGATGAAAAAATACATGGACAGAATTTTTTTCTCTCCCTCTTGTCTTCATCCCCCCCCAAATACCCTGCTATATAAAGCAGTTAACGGAACTGTGGAGGTGGAGCCAGTTCTGGGTGGCAGGTGTCAGCCAATGTGAGGCCCTGGGCTCCGTGCATCTCCTCACACCCTGAGGCCCCCCTCCCCCCGTAGCTCCACATGCTCTGTGAAACCCCACCCCTCTGGTGTGTGACCACGTGCCTTGTTGTTGCCTTTACCACCCCCCCAACATTATAACAGATGTAGGGAACCCTGCTTCTGAAGAGCCGTAGCCCTGCATGTTTCAGATGTCTCTCCATTCACAAGCTGTTTGATTTGACAAGGCAATAATTTGAATTTGCTTTGATGATAGACATCTAAACCATGCAAGGATACAGAGCTATGGCTCAAATGCTTTACCATGTTTTTAACTATGATCTCTGCACTATTTGATTGGGGGGGGGGGGGATGCAGCTTATACATGGTATGCTTGTCTGTCTGTGCTCATTATTCTTGGGAATGAGGTTTTTTCCCCTTTAAAGAAATGATTTACATTTTTTAAAGATGTTGCCCTTTCAATTTTGGTGCATATCTGGTTGCCACGGATACGGAGACAGAACGGTCATGCGGAGGAGCGGTTTGCAATACAGCCTCCACGTGCAGAACTGAACGTGAGAGATCTGATGCAGCGGCAGCTTTCTGGGCTATAACGCGTTTCAGGGCCACACTGTGGTCACCCACGCCACGTCACCCCATCCCCAACTCCATACCGGGGAACTTAGGATATAACAAATGCTAGTTTTGGTGATGTGGATTTTTTTTTCTGCAAAAACTAAAAAATTATCTCAACATTTGATTTTTTTTTTTTTATGTTGTATTCATCGCTTGGTAACTAAGCCAAAAATGTTGCTCATTAGGGAAAGCAGTTTGAGTCACTTTAGGATTTGTCATCGAGCTTGGTAATGTTATCTTGTAAAACTACTCTACATCTCTTGCTGATGATCGGGGGCTAAGATTCGAGGCTGTGTATGCTTGTGCAGCCTTTCGCTGTGCCCCACGGTCTGATCTGTAGCGTTTTTTTGAAGCGTGTTAAAAAGGAAGTGGCGTTTGGCAGGTTTACTCAGCCACTTACTAAGCAAATTCATAAAACTCGAAGTAGGAGAAAAACAAACATTTCAATGTAGGCTATAGCAAATCATTTATATTGTCAGCCTTCGAATCCATGAGGGATCGACAGGCTCCAGGTTGATTTTCATCCGTCACCGAGTGAGTTAATTTAATAATTTTTTTTTATTTCTTTTTTGAAACACGGAAGAAGCAGTCATGGTTGCCAGGATACAGGCGGCACGGACTGACTTGAATATATCAGGGATGAAAAACGTGGATTTGAACTGTTTCATTATTGCTACAGTAGCCTACATGGCTCGTCTTCAGCAGTACATAATTTCCCCTGCGATTTTCCTGCATCTTGAATCTCGTATTTTTTTTTTTTTGAAGTGCTGCGCTCTTAATCACGCAAAGTGTTCTGAAAGACTGGTATTATCGATACACGGTGCTCTTTTTTAACGGAACTTTAATGTCTTATTGCAGTGTGTCGGCGCGCACTGTGTTTTGCTGGTTCCAGATAAAATCCACCTCCACCATTGATTGCTGTCTGAACAGGAGAATTATCTTGAAAGGTTGATGTTTCAGTCTTAATATCCTGTAATTTCTCAAACTTGGATAATATTTTGACATGAATAGTTAATTAATCCATCATCATAGAGTTTTTTTTTTTTTGTCTTGTAGATTCAACACAATCAACTCTTCCAACCTCTCGCCATCAGACCTAAATCTATGATTTTCTGTTCTTCTTTTCTGTGGTGTTAACAGCTGTTAATGCTGCAGATTAGCGAGACTCCCAGATGGAAAACCAGCCGTTCTTAACCTCCAGACCTCAGTGATTTATGGAACAGGGTCTCTTGGACTGCGTATTGTTCCTACTGGATTGTTATATGCGCTGTTTGCATTGAATTGCCAATTGAATGTACATCTTATTGTGGCTTTATCAGTGCTGGCTCAGAACTACAGAGACCTGCAATAACCTGCTCCTCAAATCACAGACCTTAAGGTTCTTCCTCGCAACCAAGAGATCTTCCACGCTCTCTTAATACTGGAACCTCAGGTGTGGGGCTAGTCTGATCAGTCAATACCACAAAGGGTTTACTCTATCTCTATCTTCTCTATCTTGGTAAGAAATCAAGGTAGGATCTGATTCAAATTCAAGCCCAGATTTGGGAAATCGTGCATCAGGGCTCTTGTTTAGCTGCAGCATTGGACCCTGGATCACAAGACAAAGAGAAATCCCCCGCTCTTTGGTGAGATGGTGCAGACGTCCCACAGATGTCCACTCCTGGCTATAATATACCAAGCCAGTGGTTTTTGAACTCTGTCCTGGGGGACCTCTGTGTATACTGGTTTTCATTCTGACGATAATTGCAATCGCAGAATTTTAACAAGTTGTTAATTTTTCTAAATTCTGCGCTTTTGATGTTCAGAGAAGTAATTTACCATCTTACTCCACAGGATGCCAAACATAGCTTATTATATAATATTATCAAACTAATGAGATTAATAGGCTAACTTTACGACTTAACAGGTTACCAGGTTAATTGTTGTATATGCAATCATTTTTTCTTATAATTTTTTCTTTCGTTTTTTCTTATAAATCAATACATAAAAGGTGGGCCTCATTATCATTTGTGTTGTTAATGAATTCATTATCATCCAGACCGTTAGGATTGGTGGCCAGGTGTGCATACCAGTTAAGAGCTTGCTGATAGCCCTCAGTCTTTAATTTCATTAGTTATTGATCATTTACCCCTCTCTATTGAAATTAACTGTTTTGATATTTATTCCTTTTTTTTTTTTTTTTTTTTAAATTTGGCATCTCCAATCCCACCCGAATTTGGAATGCCCAATTCATAGCTTTCAGTCACGTGACTCGCCGGGAGCCCTGGAGGGCAAAACAACGTTCAAAAATGACAGCGCGAAATGCAACCTCTGCGGACAAAAAACAAAATACTCATTTATTTCACCTGTCAGCGGCCAAGAAGGAGAGATATCGAAACAAGCTAGAAGTGTTGGGCACTTGTGACCCATATACAGCACCGGATTCGTTATTTGAGCAATTACACACCGCCAGGTCCTTGCCGAAATTGGAATTTGGGGATGTTTACATTTATTTGGTTGAGAACCCGTCACCTTACACCGCTGCCAGAATGAAGGCATATAAAAGCACCGACAGTTACCGTCATTTTATGTCTGGATGGGTGAATAATGCTGCTGTTTGGGAGGTGAAGGACAAGTCTTTCATTCTACGAGCAAAGGTGAGTACTAATTTAGCTAAAACATTAGCCATCCAATTCATTGTCATTTTCGAAACGATCACGAGTCAGTTTTAGGGACACTGTAGTCAGTCAGTGCGTCGCGATTATTTTGTCACGTTATGCCATAACAGTCAATATAAGATAAATTTGATCAAACATTATTTTCTGATGGCAGGTAAACCATTCCTACAGCTTAAATGACCCCCACTAATAGCTTGGGTTGCTGTGGAGAAGGAGGGATTGGTGCGTTTTGGTCACTGCACCTGTATGGCAGGTCTAGGAGAGGTGTGTTCACACGTAGGAGCCATTCTGTATGCCCTGCTTGCAGCTTGACAGCGCTGATCCAAAGTTTTCTCCACTCAGAGTTTTCTTTTTCAGATGGAATGCGAAAGAAACACAATCCCGGTTTTCTTCCCCGACGGTTCGAACATCCGACCGCACAACAGCTGTCCGGCATTGTGATGTAGTGCGCCTTTTCTTGAGTGTCCTATAGCGGTTCTAGGCTGTGGGTTGCGGGCAAGCGTAATGTTTTGCCCTCCAAGGGGGCGTTACTTGGGGAGCGTGACGTCACATGAAAGCTATGAATTGGGGAACTATGTACAAAGCTTGCTCGTATGCGACCCTTTGCTGCCAACTCAGGATAGTGAGACAGTTCACGGCTCTCCTCCGAAGCACGTCTGCCAGCAACTACAGTGAAAACTGATTCTTACTCACTCGCTGGTTGAATCTTCGCAAGTTCAAAACTAGGGCGGAGGATACCCGGACATGAACCAAGCCGGAGTCTTCCTGACGAGCGCCCGTCTGGCCAACTGGAGCAACGAATACCCAAATCCGGCAGTCCCTTCCCAATTTGAAAACCTGTATAGTCAATTATACAGCCAATTGTGCGCTACTCTGAAAAAGCTGCCGATCCCTGCCGGTGGGTACGTCGAGGCTCGAACCCGCGATGTGGCGATCGCCTCTGCACTGTAGCGCAGTGCCTTTACCGTGTGAGCCACCCGCCAGCTGATATTTTTTCCAATAAGTTCTACATACCCTCAGAAGATACATTTTTCATCACAGATATAGTCATTTCTGGCAGAATGTGATGTAAGAGATTAAGTAATCCCACTGTATAAGATCCTAGTTTAAAAGCTTTACAGCTGGTCAAAATTCTGGGATTACCATTGCTGTTGGAACACAAACCAGCAGACAGGAGTCCCCCAGGACAACGTTTTTGAACCACTGCACTAAGCTACAGTGAAAACTACTTACAAACAACAATGTAAAATCCAAGTCCAGAAAGCAGAAGTCCTCCTCTTTTGTTCTGACTAAATTCCTCTCCTAATCGGCACAATTCATCACCCAGGTGGTACAACTAATTACTGGCATCAGCTGCACTGTAAAAAAAAAAAAGAAGATAGGCTTGCTACATTTTTAAAATGTAACCAGCTGCAAAGCACTTTTAGTTGGCTCAACTTCCAAATTCTTTCAAAATTGAGATTCGAGGATATGCAAATTCAAAAGCGTTTTGTCGCTGGTAGCCTTATTTTTTAAACTTTGGTCAACTTTCTTTTTTTTTTTTTTTTTTTACACATGTGGCAGAGTTAATTGCTGAGAGGGAAAAAACCACGACTTGCTTTCACCTCAGATTTTCCACCTTTGCCGAACGGTGACATTCCTATTTCTCAGCATCTTGGTGGAATAATACTCCAGTCTTGTCTTGGTGGGCCACAGTATTTGCTGGGTTTTGCGGAGTTTCTGCATAAATTGCCAGTTACTATGGATTCCACAAACCTTTTCCTCAAAGCTTTACTTGACTGATGGTTGAATGAGAATGGGAAAGCTGTAGACACTGTGGCTCCCCAGGACTGACGTTTGACACCCCTAGTGTTTCCAGTACTTTGCATCATCAATTGTTGTGGCGGGTGACTTGGCAATGCGTTGCATTTGTAAAAATTAACCAGTCCTATTCACAAAGCAGAACACTCGTTTCTGGAATGATGTTAGTATTAGATCTAGAAGGAAGGGGGTAGGATTAGATAAAATTGACTGGCGAAGATAAACTATTTTTAAGCCTTGAAAAGGACTAGGTCCTATGTGGCTCTGAGCACTTTTTTATGGTTGGCTCTATGTACTCAAACTAATTTGAAATGTTGATTTCATTATCTTCTTTTTTTAATTCTCTCAAGTATCTTTGCCCTTCAAATCAAATACTGTATGTCTGTTGATTGTCTACTAATATTGAAAAGTTTGGGCTTGGAGACACTTCCCTTTTAGCAGGTTGGACATTCTTGGCTGTCATTTGTGCAACGCCATTTTAAATACTGCTGGAACTTACCACAACCATGGCACTGAGAGTGCTGTATAGTGAGATTGGAGAGTTTTACAAAAGCAAAGAACAAAATGCTGATTGGCGGCTTACTGGCCTACACACTGACAAGAAAAATGGTGAAAAAGAAACCTTAGAAATGACTTGATAAACTTCCTTCTAACTCTAAGTGTGGCATAATGGGTCAATCTGCTATGTTTCTGATTATTCACAGCTATGATTGAGTATTGATTGTGTAAAACATTAGTGCTGGAGGTCGGCAGGCTCTCCTAATCTCCTTACTACCGGTAATGCATGAGTGCAAGGTGTGTGGACTTTTTAGCCAATTGTTCACTTAAATGAATCACTCATGCAGAAAAGCCAAAAACCTGCTGACAGACCTTCGGGACTGGACTACTCTGTAAAAAAAATGAAAGCTGACCAAACTTTAAAAATCAAGGCAACCAGCTGCAAAAAACATTTTTGGGTTTGTTCAGCTTCAATTTCCAAGTTCTTTCAAAAATCCAATTGTACACCAGCTGGGAGTAGAGGTCAAGTAGAATCTAAAAAAAAAACTTAGCAGCTGAGCTGTTGGGAGAAGTTGGCCCTGAAGGCTTTCATAAGTCTGGGAATGGAGCACAAAAAGCCGTAGAGACCCCATGGCAATTAAGTTGCAATGGATGAATGGGTTAAGCAAGGGGCTTCTATGCAGATAAACAAGATTTAAATCCCATACGAAACTATATTAATTTTTTACTTTTAGAATTGGTTGAAATTATTTTTTATTTTATTAATAATTTTCAGTTCTCAGTCACAGTTTGGTATACAAATTGGGTTCTATGATCAGATAAGGCCAGATTAGATCAGGCCTTAAAATCAACGTCCTTGTCAATTAGCCATAGAGGTGGGTTTGGCATTAAGACAGAAATGCATTCTTTAAAGAACCCCATCCCCACTGCAAGGTATAGTGGTGGTTTTTTGATGCTGTGCATCTGTCTTTCTTCCGAAGGCCCTGGACAACATCTAGGTATTCATGGTATGTTGAATTTCAAAAATGTAACGGCAGATATTAAATTAAAACCTGACTGATTCTGCCAAAAAGTTTAAATTGGGCCACAGTTGGATCATCCAACAGGACAGTGCTCCAAAGCATGCACTGAAATGGACAAAAGTCTGGATTAAAGTTTTATCATGGCCATCACAATTTCCTGATCAAAGCTAACGGGGCTTTCAGACCATACGCACCATCGCGACATCACGCAGAGCAACACCACTGTCTTCAGTCAAGGACACAACACTGCTCAACATTTCCCAAAATGCAATTGCAAGGAATTTAGGGATTTCATCATCTACAGTCCATAATATCATCAAAAGATTAAGAGAATCTGGAGAAAACTCTACACGTAAGCGGCAAGGCTGAAAATCAACATTAAATGCTCGTGACCAGCGGTCCTTCAGGTGGCACTGCGTTAAAAACCAACATTATTCTGTAAAGGATATTACCATGTGAGCTCAGCAATACTTCGGAAAACCATTGTCAGTTAACAGTTCGTCGCTTTATCTACAAGTGCAGGTTAAAACTGTACCATGCAAATGAAAGTGAAAGCCATATATCAATGATACCCAGAAATGCCGTCTGCTTCTCTGAGCCCGAGCTCATCTGAGATGGACTGACCCAAAGAGGGAAAGTATGCTGTGGTTTGATGAGTCCACATTTCAAGTTGTTTTAGGAAATCATGGACGCTGTGTCCTTCAGGCAAAAGAGGAAAGGGACCATCCAGATTGTAATCAGCGCAAAGTTGCCCTGCATGCCCTGAAGAATCTCGTATAGGTTTTTATTTTTTATTTTTTTTTAATATGGAGTTCCTGTATATGAGGGTTACCAATGGTTTTAATCTTACGGTTAACCATCTGTAATTGCTTAGGTGAGGTCTCTTGATTGTTGATTGTCGATGCAGATGCAGTATGCCTTGCAGTATTCCTTCACCAGGAAAAGAATTATTCTGTCATACACCATCATTATCATTCACGGTCTTCCAGGCCTTCTGGGCTCCCTGAGCCGACTAGTGCGTTCTATCTTTTAACAAATGTAGTAATTGTTCATTTGGCTAAACCAACTGTTTTTGTCATTTCTCTGTAGGGTTTCTCTGGATTTTTTTTTTTTTTTGGGTCCAATAATGGCTTGCTTCGCTGGAAATGACAGTTCTTTGGACTTACTTTTGAGAGTAAACAGCAGCAGATTCTAAATACAGATGCCCCATTTGAAATTGGCTGAAGACGTGTTACCTGCTTACTATCAAGTGAAATGATTGAGTAATTAGATATACATCAAAGGTGCTGTAATTCTTGAACTGCTTACCTGATTTGGAAGTAAATACCCATATAAATTAAAGCTGAAAAATTTAACTGTGCTCATATTCATTGGTTAATTTCAACTCCAGTATGGCATGGTGACTGTCATAACAATAACTTTGTCTCGGTTGAAATATTTATGGAGCTGAATGCATGCCTTTCGGGCTATCTGTTTTTCTATGTGTAATCACGTGATCACAGGCCAATTTTCTCGGAGTATGACTATTGACGTCACTAGGGTTTATTAGACGTGTGTATGTTGTCGCCGCTGACAGTTAGTCTGTTCACTCTCTTCTCCCCTGGTAAATGCTGCCTGAAGCCCCGGTTTGCGCTGCCAATCCCATTCAAGGGAAATACAACTGCAGCGAGGGGTTCACTTGAGCGTTTGAAGACGCTTATTTGAAGCTTTCTCGTCAATTGATTTGAAATCTTCTGTTTCCATGCGCCAACTAAGGTAAGAGCTCACTTGCATCGTATTATTTAAAAATGCATTCAAGTAGGTAGGATATGTTTCCGCTGGATCTTGAGGTCCCCGGCTGCCTTACGCACTTACCCCGTTAGAAGCGAAGTCTGAGTTTTGCTTTTCATATTTCAGCACCATGGCTAGCGCTGTATAACTGAGAACGTAGTGTAAAATCCTTTACTACGAGTTCAGGGTTACGCTAGAAGCATAAAACGCATATCTTTAAGAATTCATTTTCTGAAATGATTACTCCTCTTATGTATATTTATATCCATTTTCGATAGTTTGGTAGTGCAATGCCCACTACAGTAAGCAGCATTCAGAAAAAGTATCAAACAGTTATGTTCAGTTTATTATTTACTCCTATTATTATTATTATTATTATTATTATTATTATTATTATGCTATCAGTTTGCTTAAAAGTATGAGTGATTGGAAATATGCATGTGTTCTTTTTTTCTGAAAAGAACAGTGGTGGAAACATGAACGAAAGCCTGGAGACAAATGAATCCTCGGCAGGAGTCCCCTGGATCGAAGCCATAGATGGCAACCGGAGCTTGGAGCTGTCCACCGAACCGCTGGACTTCCCAATCAACCCTTGGGACATAATGCTGTGCATGTCAGGGACTGTGATCGCGTGCGAGAACGCCATTGTCGTCGCCATTATATTCTACACGCCAACATTGCGAACACCAATGTTCGTACTGATCGGGAGCTTGGCCACCGCAGACCTCCTGGCAGGGATGGGATTAATATTAAACTTTGTGTTCCAGTACTTAATCTCATCGGAGACTATTAGCCTCATCACCGTAGGTTTCCTGGTTTCTTCATTTACTGCATCGATCAGCAGCCTACTGGCAATCACCGTCGACCGTTATTTTTCTCTTTACAATGCATTGACTTATTTCTCAGAAAAGACATTAATGTATGTACACGTCATGCTCGTTTTTACCTGGGGCGTCTCGCTCTGTTTAGGACTGCTGCCCGTTCTTGGATGGAACTGTTTGAGGGAACCGTCTACCTGTAGTATCGTCAAACCGTTGACCAAAAGCAACGTAATATTGCTGGCATTTTCATTTTTTGTCATATTTATGATCATGCTAACTCTCTATTTCAAGATCTGCAAGATTGTGTGTAGACATGCCCATCAGATTGCCCTCCAACAACATTTTTTCTCGACGTCCCACTACGTTGCTACGAAGAAAGGTGTCTCAACACTTGCCATCATATTGGGAACATTCGGCGCGAGCTGGTTGCCTTTTGCCATTTACTGCCTCGTGGGTGAACAGGACTACCCGTCCGTATACACCTATGCTACGCTGTTACCAGCGACCTACAATTCAATGATCAATCCTATAATTTATGCCTACAGGAACACAGAGATCCAGCGATCACTTTGTGTGCTGTTTTGTGGCTGCTTTCAAACTAATGTGTCGTATCGGTCTAGATCTCCAAGTGAAGTATAAGTGGTGTTATAACTCGTATGAGATTTAAAAAAAATTTTTGCACTGTGACAATCTGCTTTTGGTTGGTTTGTCTGCTATTTTCAACATAAACATTTGGTACATGATGTGCAATGCATCTGGCACTTTATTGAGTCTGGAGACAACTAATGATCCATTTAAATACTGTGAACAAGCTACTTTGTAAAATATGAGTAAAAAGAAGAAAAAGGCTGCATTGTGAATGTATGGATAAAAACAGCATAAATAAGCACTTTACACTGTTAAATATTACTTCAGAAAATTATGGACGGGAGTTGCACACAAAACTAGTGAGTATATGGAAATTCAACTGTTTATATACTTGTATCAAGTATTGATTCGTCTGAAGTCACATGGAAAACACTGAAAACAACCATTGTCCATAATTTAGTACAATTTCCAATTATTCACTTTTCTAGTGTATGTATTAAAATGCCAAAGCAGTCTTGCACAGGCCTGTATGTCACTACTTTGTACTTGTCAGTATTCTTTATCATTTTCTATTTTGCAAGATGGTCTATGATGTGCGTTTTATACAAGAGACGAACATGAATAAAAACAACACCTCACTCACGTTTGTATTTCCTTTGTTCGTGTGGGCTACGTTCGACTCGGCAAGGAATCATTCAGTCGGTAAAATCTCTTTTAGAAATTGAAAGAAATCTGAGATAATCCTCTTACAAAAGGCGATGAGTTTTTCCGGGATATCTGTCGATATATGCAAGAAAGTGAAAGAGTAGGCTGTGTGAAGTGAATAAGAAAGTTAATTGGATAAGTCGGATGCTGTGATTGACCGGGAAGTAGGCTGAAAAGAAATCAGTCTAATTATTGATCATGCATCTTGTTACAGACTTGCTACGTATACTTGCAAGTAATCGGACATCACACATTGATGAAAATAATGAGTAATAATATAAAAGTACGACGCTAAAGAAGGGTAAACAACATAATCACTGCTGGGTCTGTATAATCAGTACCCATAATGCTACCTGTAGGCCACTCGCACACTTCAATATAAGTCTGGAATCGCATGTGAAAATAAGATAGAAACTACTATAACGAAATGAGACTGAGCTGTTAATATAACATGTGAACGTTAGGTCGCTCTGTGAAGGGTAACTTCCCATTTGAAGATCGAATAATTTTATCTGCGATTTAGTGCAGTAGTGCCCCCCCCCTCCGCTTAATGGGCTATGTTGCCTGCACGAGCTGTTGATATATATATATATATATATATTCATATATTCGTGGTCACCGCGGCGGCAATATCACCAAGCAGAAAATATAGACTATATCGTATGGAGAGCCTTTGCTCAAACAGGCGTTTTTCACAAATGTTGCGCCGAGCATTTATTATAACGAGGATTACACAGACGAGCACCTGCTGGATTGCGAGGACTGCTTTCTATTCCTTATGTAGTTTTGACAAATTGATAGAAATAGCGACCCCTGCTGGATTCTACCAAAAGACTCGCCAATCCAGCACTTCACTTTTAAACGCCGCAAAACTTACCTTGCAGGGTTTTAGCTTTGCTGCGGTTCTGTGCTGCCAATCAAACAAGTATGTTCCTTAACTGAGTCCACCCTCAGTGTTTAAATTTCAAATTGGTCTTCCTTTTATATCATGAAAAAAATAATCACAATGCCTGCTTTTCTGCAATTCCAACTTTGGAAAATTTGGGACAGGAAAGAAAATGCACAGACAACAGAAATCAGTGATGTCTAAATTGACTTCGACTTATATTTCATTTGACAATATGACGGCAAGATATTGAAATTTTGACTGGTCAACATAATTTCCTTCGTAAATCTATATACAAAATATTCCTGCCATTCAAGCCTACAATACATTCGAAATAAATTGGGATGGTGGCAGTTTAGGACTAGACACGAGGCAAAAAAAGGAATAATACTGTGATTTGAAAGAACTGATGTCAGCAGTTGATGATAATCTTTATTGTGTCTACTGCATGTGCGCAAGTAGACATCACGCTCTGGAGTTATCACTCCGCAAGCCTGTAGGCTAAAAACTTCGTAGCCTGCAGTGAACTACCAATCTGCAGTAGGGGAGAGCTGGTACGAAAGTTACATTTTTCACATGGACGTCATTTTAAAAGATAACGTTACAGACCGAAAAAAAATTTGGAGCGATTAACTACTTTCTTGTGTGCTCTGTCAATATCAGGTGCTAAAACATCGCCATATTTATTGACTTCGGCATAGGTTGACGTCGAACGGAAGTTGCGGATTGCTTCTTTCGACCCATCTAGCCGAGATGAAAGTAATGCACGGGCAGGGCAAAAGTAACGAGATCAAATTTACTGGAATCTTTTTAAATTTCTGTCGTTAAAACAGAAGCAAAAACAGCCAGACATTCGTTTTAAACATTTTAATTGGCTTCAAATGTTCCAAAAGTGAACATGTTTAATGTGCAAGGTCTGTTTATAAAAATTATCCCAGATAGCAAGCACCTTTGCTCCTGATCTGCCCCAGCTCCTGCTGATCTGGCTCAGAGCCGGGGCAGATCCGGAGCGGAGAAGCTTGCTATCTGGGATGAAATTACTCATCACAGTTGTGACAGGTATAATGAGTGGCACCCTCAGTGCATGCCTCATGCGACCACAGCAGACAAAAGATGCACTGCACCCACACTTCTCCAGGCAAAGATGAGGCAAATGTCTCCCCACAAACAAGACATTTATCATCGTTGCCCTGAGAAACTGTGGTTGCAGTGTGTCTACTTAGCCTCGTTTTCTTTGGGAGTTTTGAAGAGGACTGTTTTCTCTGCCCCCTCTGCCGACTCTCCTCCTCCAAAGCAGCTTTTATTGGGGTGTCAGTCACTGTGGATGCCCTGTGACTTGCAAAAGTCCATAGCTGCCACAGAGAGGTGTGATGCATGATTGTCTAAGAGTAGCAGCGACTTTGATTCCGCGGTCACGCGGGTGTGTCTTGCAAAATGCTGTAAAAAGGCCAAAAAATCTGCCTCCTCCATCCACCCCGATCCATTGGCAGAACCAGTGCAGCCAGGGGGACCATCCCGGATGAAGTGGTCCAGGAACTTCTTCCTTGGGAAGATAAAGTAAGGGGGAACAAAGTTGCCCTGTGCGTTGGCAGCAAAGGCAACGGTCACCAATGTCCCTCTTTCCCCAGAGGTCACAGCGCCGACCTGGCGCTGCCCCTTGGTGGCAATGACTTTGTCTGGCACTTGAATTGCTGTGGTACCTGAAATAATGAGTGACATGAAGTACTGCTGGTGCAAATCACTATTGCTTTTAAATTTATCTAAATATAAATTTTTACCTGTTTCATCCATGTTCCAGATGTCATTTGCCTCAAAATTATAGCGGGTGAGGAGAGTCTTTAGTTTGTTAAAAAACACAGTCACGTTGGTCTTGTTGAAGCTGGTGAAATGGGACATGATAGTGGCTTGAGGTCGACGGATGGACAGGGTTTTGTTGCGCTTGAAGGAGGTGAGCCAGTCCTTCCCTGCCATCTGGTTTTTATTCCATGAACATGGAGTTTTGAGGCCAATATTTTCGGCCAGCTCATATGCAAACTTTCGCACCTAAAAAAAGCATAAAAAAGAGCTTAATTCCCAGATAGCAAGCACCTCCGCTCTGGACCTGCCCCAGCTCCAGCTGATCTGGTTCAGAGCCGGGGCAGATCTGGAGCGGAGGTGCTTGCTATATAGCGGTAGTTGTGTAGCTCCATCTGCGGTGTTACTCGCACCTCTTTAGGACTCAGGCCAAAATGTATATCGGCTGCTCTCTTCATATATGCCTGCAGTCTCTTCTCCTGTTCCTCTGTGAAGACTTTGTTGTGATCCCTGTACCCTGGGGCCCTGGTCTGCTGCCCTCCTGCCTCAGCCCTCCTCTTGCAGTCCCTGAACAGGGTGACATGACAAACGCCATGCACCGCTGCTGCCCTCCTTATACTCTCGCCTCTTCAGACATCAAAAAAGGCCCTTGCGGAAACCTCCGGGTCAACCGTTCCTCTCTGGGTAGTTCTGACCCTAACTCTTGGCATTTTCTGTCGGTAAAACATAACACACATTTTTATTGAGCTTTTAAACACAAAATGCGGCCACATTAGCAGAGAGGGATGAGCGTAACTGTTGCTACTTAAGTCCCGACGGTGACTCCTGACATTTGAATGAGGATTGCTTCTAAAATGGAAAAGTTCTGACATTTCAAACTTCACCATATGTTACAGAACTGAATCACCTAACATTTAATCATAAATATGACACATGGAACGATAAAGACAATCTTTGAATCGAAAAAGTTTAGCATTCGTCTGAATTTAATCACCGCTGTGGAAAATTCCTCTCGGTCTTGTGCCGCGAGGAAGACGGGACGCCTCAAGAATGTTTGCGGGCCTGGAGAGGGGCGCAAGCTGCACATGCTGACCTAGTATGACGCATCGAAGTGCGGATGGCTGAGAGTAAATCGCCATGTTACTTTCGTTCAGAGTTATTTTCGCACCGGAGCTCCCCTAACACAAGTACTCATCAAGTACCTATTTTTAGTGCGAAAGCAGCATCCTTGAAAGGTCTAGTCAGGACCAACAACAGACCAAGGATCGCCAAATTACCAACAAATGACTGAGGAAATCATTGAAAGGATTAAACACAAAGTTCCTCAGCAAAAGACAGGAGGGGATTTGGCTATTTCACCCCTACACTACAATAAATAAAAATCTGACTAAACTATGAAAGTTTAAAAAGGCAGCCAGCTGCAAAATTTTGGGAGTTTGCTCCATTTCAAGTCCCAGTAATTGCACAATTCATTTTAGAAATAAATTGGAACTTGTCGTTATGCAAACTCAAGAATATTGTGCAACTGGTTGCCAAACCTTTTAAAGTTTAGTCAGCATTTTATTTTTTACAGCGTATGGTGCATAACCTAGTAATAAAATTCAATGAATCTGAAGGAATTTCTTTTCATAAAAGGCACGGGTACAAGCCTAAGCTAAATACCATTGATCTCTGACCACCCAGAGGGTACTGCATCAAGATCCATCACTTACAGTATTTACTAGTGATATCAACGTAGACTCAAAATTTGTCATGAATGGAAGGCTAAACAAAGCCACCTGCGGAACCATAAGTGAGGAAACGCTGAGCTTTATTGAACAGGTCAACAGTGCGGTATGCAAGGCAAGCTAAAGTCGAGGGACAGGCAGAGGCCGAGCAGTGGAGGACAGAATCCAAAGGGGTTAGCAGATTGTGATCAGAAGTCCAGGGGGTCAGAGCCAAGAAATCGGGCTGAGTGGCAGTGGGGGCACAGAGACAAGGAACCTTTGGCCTGGGACAGGCAAAGACTTGCGGCAAGAGCAACCGCAAAACAGACCCTGGACTGTGGGAACATGAATGAACGCTGGAGGGAACAACTCTGGAAGGCACTGGATAGCAGTTCTTTATGGCAGGAATTCCCAAACTTGGTCCTGGGGCCTCCCTGTGTAAGCTAGTTTTCAGACCAACAATACTTGCCATCCCAGGATATCAATTAACTGTCCCGATTAAGTGCATTTTGTGTTTAAAGAAGATATTTGCTGCCTTCAGCAAAATTTAGTAGAATTATCTGTGAGTTAAGAAGGAAAAAAAAGACCTTTGACCTTTTTTTCTGTGTTGCATGCAATCTCACTACTTTTGGAAAGATCAAATTAGACACTGAGAAAATTCAGGAAAAAAAAAATCTGGTTCCTAAAGACAGGTGTTAAGAGTTCTTTTAAAATAATTTGCCTGCACTCAATAACAAAAACATAACACAAAACAGGTTTGACCCCGTCATCTGCTTGCCTGAAAAATTTAGTGGTTCATATGTCCACAGCTTCACCAATTAGGAACCTACTGATTGCTTACTTTGGGTAAATTTTTTTTCCTCATTTTATGCAGTTGTTACTCATATATCACAATGTAGACATCAAATTTATTCTTCATGGCATGTTTGCATATCCATCAAAATATATCTTATGATGATAAATTACTGCTCTAAAAGAACATGCACCTGATTAAGACAAATTTATCGCTTGTCAAAATCCTACAATTTGTCATTTTTTTCTGTTAGTACTGTAATTTTTGTTTTTGGATGGTTCAGTGATGTATTATTTGTTTACTTATTAATGAAATGCATTAAGAAAAAAATTTACTTGGGCTGAACAAAATGATGAATAGTAAAGGGGGGGGGGGGGGGGGATGAGCTAAGATTATTCTTAAACAGTTGAAAAATGAGAAATAAACAACAAATTCATTTTTAAATTGATCAAATTATTACAAAAATTAAAATATAAAATCAAAGTGTCCATATATTTTATTTACAAATGTTTATAATAACAGTATCCTCTGTGGGGCCCTTGTGAATGCTGGGCCCCTAGGATCGTACATAGTTACCCTCCCCCCCCCCTTACAGCGCCCCTGGAGCCACCCAACAATGAGAGTGGTCATGGTGGCGATAAAGAGCTGCCAATTGGATCTTCTCAGATTCAGAGGGTGAGTGCGCACATGCTCAAATACTCTGCTCGTCAAGCTGAGGTTTCAAGTGCCATGCGAATGCCAACATGAGTGCACTAAAAGAACCTGCATGCTACATCTGACAGGAGAGTGGTGCTTATTGCCACAAATGGGCAACTGTATCCTGCATAAAATGTGGAGTCCCACTTCATATTCACTGCTTCAAGGAATTTCATTGGAAGTTAGGGAAGGGGTTATGATTTTAGGTGAAGTCACACTATGGCTGAGCCAGCCTACCCAGTTATAAATGCCATGTATTTGTGAATTTTCTTCTTTAAAAGTTATTGGTAATGCAGTTGGTTATTGCTTTCATACAGGTCTTGCTGAGTTTTTTTGTGTTATGATGGTAGAAAATTCACTCAATAAATCATGTGATATTCGACATGCACTGATGAATAATATGCCATGAAATTTGTTATTCATTCTGGTGTTTCATGTATTTTGAGTTTGAAGTTCTTTCTGTTATAATACAACACAATGCACTCAGTACCCAATGTTATATACGCTATGTATTTGTGAAACATAATAATCCTTGGTAAACAAAAAATTCCTATGATTGCAATTGTGGCTGGATCAAAAACCAACATACACAGAGAGGCCACATGACAGAGTTTGGGAACCTCTGCTTTATGGTAATGATGTTGAGGCCACTGTAATTGATTCAGGGACAAAAGGGAGCCACCCTGCCAAAGAAGAGGCACACACCAATGAACGAGGATGAGGGGCGAATGATTCCTGATGCCAGGGCTTCCGTGTTATACTTATCCATTTCCTTAGTGTCAGGAGAAGAAAAGGAATACAGCCTTCTTCTAGATGATGTTCTTCCTGGAAGCCATTGAGCAGTAATACGGACAATGGGGCAGAGGAGGGGTGACTTGGGATTTGCTGAACATTAGGCATAGGTCATAGTACATGGATGGGACTCTACCAGTGGCGGCTCGTGAACTGGAAATGGGGCAACTCGTGAACTGGCAACTCAAAAACAATCCCTTAACATGAAAGATTGTACACGAACTGTTTTCAATCATTAATTTATATCACCATTGCAGAAACTCCGATAAGTCTCAGCATTATCAGGTGTGGCCAGTTTTCATTTATACCACATCCCGATCACGACTCCGGACTTCTCACGCTCTTCTTCACTCAGGAGTTGGAAGCAATGAATGTGTTTCATGATCTTTCAAATATAATAGGATCATTTGACACATCTTAATGCAATTCTATTGCTTCCAACCAAGGACTGTATAAAAGATCGACGACGCGTCTCCATTCACTCCCATTCAACAAAAATGGAGCCAAAATATCCTCGATATGGCCGCTGCCATGTTGCACATCTGGAGCCTGAGTCGGCGCAGTAGTGATCGGGGGGTAGAGCCGCGCTATCGAATCCCACCCACACACCATCCGACCAGCCCCCTGAACTTTTCACCTGGTCTGGCAGCTGCGCTATTAACGTAAGTGCCCGTAATGGCCAGCCCAGCTCTCACACGGAGACGGTGCAGGAAAGTGAAAGGACCCAGCGACTGCCGGCAGCATAAATATTCGCGGGCTCGTTCAAAAAGTTAATGGCCTCATTGGCAAAACATTCCCCACCTCACAGTCATCTGTTACGAAATTAGTTGAAGTACCTAAATGGCTATCTATGATAACTTAGAACTGAATCTTGTTTGACTAGCTAGGTATGCAGCTAATTACATTAAGTAATGTAAGCCAATGTTCTCCATCGTCACTTACCCAACGTTGCGAGTGGCGAGCATATTAACGCCGACTTTCGTTGTATTTTCTAATTGACGTTCCACCGGGAAAGTTCCATTTCGTATGCGCATGTACTAGCTGAGTAATGGGTCGAACTTTTAATTAACACGTTAGAACGCTAAATCGAGTTTTGAATTAAAATACACTGTCCTTCTAACCAAAGTTAGCTTGCTGTGTTTAAGTAGTCGCATATCTTACCGCTAGCTTATGTTGTATTTCTTAAAAATGTTTGCAGTTGAAGATAACCATCCTGACCAGGCTTGAAGGACCGGCAATTCATTCTCTGTGATAGTTAACTTAGCAATGCAACCCCCCTCCACGTTCTTTTTTGTGGACTCGATGTATTTGAATGCATAGTAATTGTTCAATTTTTGTTTTCCTAATTTTTAGACGACGAAATGGAGTCAGCATCCTCCACAGTGGCCTAGAGTATGTATAAATCTCATGGGAATATGTAAAAAAACCGACGCTTGCGGTTATTAACGCACAAGACTTTTCACGGGAGAATGCCTTAAAAACTGATTAATAACATTAAATCACATCCATTTCATGCATAAAAAGCACAATACCACCAGATAAAATATGGAGAAATAGAATAGAAATATTAAATGTGCTAAATTCCATGAAAAGCCAGCAGAAGTGTATCATTTAAAGGTGACATTTGCACTTAACAACCAACAGGGCCAAAAGTTTATATCATAGGGGACAACTACATCTGCCGTGGGGAAAACCGCGCATGGAGACCATTGAGACCAACCTTGGTTTGGATGCCCAAGTCCAGTGGTTTGGCTAGGGTGGCGTGGTTTGGGGAAACCTCCTCCCCTTTATCCACCAGTACCTGAGAGGAAGAGCTGTGCAGGAGGTCCTGCTGGTCCACTGTGGTGGGAATGACTTCGGAAAAATCAAGAGTGTGAAGCTTGTCGCAGGGATCAAGCAGGACTTGGAAGATGTTCATAGGCAGTTCCCTTGGATGAAGATTATCTTCTTTGCCATCACCCAGCGATGCCGGTGGAGGTCTTCCCATCCAAAGAGGATTGAAAAAGCCCGGCGATTTATCAACTGTGTGATGGCTACCTTTGTTTCGCATATTGGTGGAGAGATTTTGTATCATCATCAGATAAAGCAGAGATCCTGGCCAATTTTTGCATGACAGAGTTCATTTCACCCCAATGGGAAATGATATTTTTAAATTACATTGCCCTGCATCTGAAAGACCAAATCCAGAAGGGTGATGCTGGATTTGGATTTTCAACATCAGTTATGGGCACAAAAAAAGTCATAGTCTGTTTGCTATATGTGATGTTTGATGTACTTTTTATTCATTTATTTTATACTAGCCATCATACCTATTGTTTTCCCAGCTCTTCCTCTCAATCCACCTTCCTTTCTCCAAACCATTTGCTTTCCCCAGCCTTTCCACCTGATGGGGCCTCCTTCATGTTTCCCCACGGCGAATGTAGCCAGTAGGTTGTTGATGGACCACAGATAACTACATGCAGTGTGGTTTTTGTTTAAATACATTTTTTTTATTTAACACTCATTTGCATGCCTGATTTACTGCAGCAGAGGACATGTATGTGAAAGAATTTCAGAGTGAAGTCTTTGCTCAATGTAAATGTAAAGACCTTTATTGTACATAACAAGTTTAATTTACCATCATAACAGGATATGTGCATTCAATTACATAACATTTCCCATGTGCTCCCAGTCCAAGGACAGATGACTCGAGTCTTTGTTGGAATACTGAAGGCTCAGTAGTCAAGATGAACAGCTTCTGAATGCATTATTAAAAAAAAAAAGACAGTTGATGCCAATCTTTGAAGACGATGGCATATAAGGAAGGTGACACAGACGGAACAAGCACACATAAGAGAGGCCAGTTAGAAGTCCATTATTACTCAGTCAACATGGACTTAACTATTTCCTTGTAAATTATGGTCAAACAGAACCATTCCAGGTTTCTGTGACAATGCATGGTTGAGCAGTTTTGACAAGCATTTTATCAGGTTTTCATTTACAAATTACTTCAGAAGTATCTTCCAGCAATACAACAAAATAATTGCTTGTGGCATGCTCCAAGTCTTCACTGGGTAACGCTGACGTCTGAATTTGAGGGCGGCTTCTGTAATCACCTGATTAAAAAAAAAAACATTTAATTATTTGTGAAGCTTTTGTCTGAAACCTAAAGTGCAGTCTGCCCTACCATGACAGCAGTAAAGTAAAATTCCAACCCATACATCTGGCAATTTTTCTTATGGCAGGTTTTGCATACATAAAAAAATAGAATGGAGTGATATGCAGCTTTAAATACTTAGAAACTAAATTCTTCCTGCTACCAATTTACATTCCTTTTTATGTGGGGTAACATGGTACAGCAAGTCTGATACAGAAATACTCCACCAGTAAAAAAAACAGCTGCACACTCAAATATTTAAATGAAACGACGGTAGCTTGAATTACAGCAGAACTTCTTTGTGTTATTCTCTTGACAACTGTATGCAAGGTCAGAACATTTACTTTCAATCGGAATTGCATTAACTATGGCTGAGATCTCGTATTGACAAGCAGATAGTTGAATGAATTTGAATGAATACATGCACCTATTCGGACTTGAAACGTGTCTCAAACATAGTTTGTATATGAAGAGACATCACATTTCAAAATAACTCACTCTGTTTTTCGAGAAATTATAAAGCTGATCATGGAAAATATCATCTTGTCATTGTGGAACGCCCAAACTCAGCTCTGACTGTCGAAATTAAGATACTGAAAGCACTACTTTAACAAATGTGTTTCATTGGCTGAATTAACTGATCATAAATTGCCGTGTGCAAGGTCAGTTAACGTTAACTGAAGTCAGCTAGCTCGCTAGTTAACGTGACTCCATAGCAAACGCAGCAATAATTAATGTATAATTTAGTAGCGCAACATCCATTACGCGACAAACAATTTCTAAATGTTATTATTCCCAGTTTACACCACTCCCTCATTTAGTTTGTGCCCCTTCTCTTTCCAGGCCAAACTCGAAATGTCAGCTTTTCTCGATACTTCGTCCGATCAATCTTTTAAGAGTTATCCCGTTAACTAGCCAATTCCACTGAAGTAGATGCATTGATTCCATCCGTAATTTCATCCGAAACCTGCCGAATTCACATTGGAAGTATGAATGAATGGAATCCACTTTCGGTAAGTCTCATTTTTGTCATACTTTCGTTGGTAAAATAATCTGTACCATTGATCCAATTAGTTTTCCTTGCAGTTTTAGCCGCTGTCCGTAGGATTACAAAATAAGGTTGGACTAAAGTTGTATTGACGTTACCCACTGAAAAACGAGAAGTTGGCTTGCTGATGCTTACGAAAACACTCGAACCTAGGGCTCGTCTGTTGAAAGGTAGATTAGCTCGCTACAGCCTTTACCCTCTATTAGCCTGAGCGACATCAAGCAGAATTCCTACCGGGCCGAGACACTCGCAGTCTCTGTTCGTTCTAAAATTCCGAGATACCGACGGCAGAACTGGAAGCTAAAGGCTGAACCTACTGCGGCACTGGCTCAAAATTTCAAGTTCAAGTACATGTGATGGGGAGGACACTAGGACCCTGTTAATGGCCTAAGGTGTTCTACCGTAGGTTTATAGGTCAGTGCGTCAACAGGGACGCATGATTAAGAATACACCTGTGCGCTCCTTTTCCCTTTGTTTGGCCGGCGTCCCGGTTTGTTTCAGAACAAGAATGGTATGTCTTGTATTTAAAATAATTCTTGTATTAAATTGTTTTTGAGTGCCACATGCTGCCATTATCTGATCTAAAGGGGAAAAAGTGCTGCTGTTTGCCTTAAGAATTGTGATATTTGTGCTGTTAGAATGTGCGTGTATGGGTGGTCTTTCTGATCACCATATGAATGTCCGTAATTAACTGCACTTTTTGGTATGCATTTTGATAAACACTTGCAATAATTATTATTTGCTGCAGTTATGCGGTGCAGACCACGCGGCTTGTCTGATGTGAAGTGCATGAAATTCACCTGGTAAAAAGGTACGAACTACGCAATTTTCCCTTTTGGGCAGCTGTTATGATAACTTCAGCAACATAGTATACGTTTTTCTCCTCCGCTTTCAATTGTTTCTATTTACAGGACTGTGCAACTACGGCGTGAGGCCACTGTTTTTCCCACCTGCGTTTTATAATAGGCCATTGTTGTTTGCTGATTGAATTGGGTGTGTGCGAGTGTATGCTCTTGGAGCTCAAGGATAGTTTTTTTTAATTATTTTGTGCGAACGCTGCTTGCTGGGGTTGAGCGGTACTGAATCTTCTAGTCTCTTTAAATTCTGCGCTAATGCTGTTTGCTTGAATTCGAGGATTGCAGATAACTGTAGTCTTTCTAAATTCCTCTGTGGTAGTGTTAATGCTGTTTAACTTGAACTTAAGCAGCAGTGATCAATATCGTAGTTTCTTTAAATTCTCCTACGGAGCTAACATGGTCTATCCTATATCTATTAACTAGTGTTGGCTATCTCTTTAAATTGCTCGGGTGTCCGTGTTTAGAGGCGGTAGTTGCCTGGGGTAACTAATTCAGGTGCTGACTTTGAAACCTTGTAATATTGAGCGTGTGTTTCAATGGATATGAATGTGATCAGCTGACGTTAATTATTGGCATCTTGAATACGGTGGAGCAGGCCGGTTTACATCCGCTGTAAATACCCTTGGTGTACTATCTGGCCTGGGGACTTCTGTAGTGTGTGTAACTTCTGGGATTGTTTTTTTTTCTTTCTCGCTCTGCTCCCTTCTTGGACTGGGTGTCAGCCAAGCTGGTATAATATCTAGTTGGATAGGCTGTTCTCTGCCTTGTCTGGGGGGCCCCCATTCTGACGTGGTGAATAGGTTAATCTCTTTTCAAGCAACCTTTGCGTTGCCGTTGTAGTAGTACTGTGTTATCGGCGATCCAAGTTTGTTGGGGTATCGACCGATTGTGAGGTGTAACAGTACTTGATTGAATCACGTGTGCCGTGTTGCGTTTCGAGTGTCTTGAATTTGTTTGTGCCTTGTTTCTATTGTCAGTAGGGTCCTTATGGCCTTGGTAGGTGGTGTGGCTGCTAATCAGTAGATTGGCTGACACTATTCAAGGAGGGTTCAATTCATTTGAAATTTGATTTATTTTTGGGGGTTGTTTGTTTTATTTATTTTTTTCTTTTGGTTTACTTTGAGTGGACTGAATTTGGATGTGTCCCCATAGCAGTAATACACCCTGGGTATCCGCAAGGTTACAATTGTTAAAGGAATTTATTGTCCTAGACTGAGTCATTGGTGAGCCTATCAAACAAGTGCGTGGCAATTTTATTACGGCGGTGTTATTTAATTCCTACTATTGAATTTGTAATAGATTTTATCCTTTGCCATTATTGATTGTATACAATAAAATTGTGGAAATCTTTGTGCTTAACCTCTATGTTCATTCATTTGAACACCCTGCTCGCGGGGAGTTTGGGTATCATCATTAATTGGGTCTCCCACCCTTCTAATTGGGAGTGGCGTAATCGGGTGTGAAAGTTTTGGAGGCAAAGTGCCTCCTATTGGCTACATTTGGCGTAATCGGCAGGATAGAGGTTTTTGGCTGCTTAGTTTGGTGGCTCACTTGTGGTTTGGTTGTAGTATTGGTGTTTTGTTGTTTAAGTGGTGGGAAAAACAGTGGCTGAAGAACTGGAACCTCGCAGCCAGGAGTGACGGGGCTGAAACCCAGCTGGGTTTCTGGACAACGCCAGCAGTGATCCTGGGTGTTTGGTTTATTAAGTGGACATTTTAAATGGAGAATATGGAGGAGCAGGTTAAAGCCCTTACAGAGCTGGTACAGCAATTGCAAGCAGATAATTGTAGACTTCGAGAAGAGGTGATTCAACGGTCTGTCCCCTCTGGGCCAGGCGAGGTAGAGCCAGGCCCCTCTGTTGGTAATACTCCTCTTACTGTCCCTGCTGTTTCTGAGCGTTATGTTTATGTTCCCCGAGAGAGGAAGTGTCCTCGGTTCTCAGGTAAAATGTCGCAAGACACTTTAGCTATAGATGATTGGGTAGAGGAAGCCCGTCGATCTCTGGCCGTTCGACCCATGTCTCGATCTGAGCAAGCTTTATTTCTTTATGATTTGCTGGATGGTGAGGCAAAAGTAGAGGTGAAATTTCGGCCTGAAAGGGATCGTAATGATCCCGATCGAATTATTTCTATTCTCCAAGAGGTATATGGGCGTTCACAGTCCTACATTGGGTTACAAAAACAGTTCTTTCAGCGTCGACAACAGGAGGGTGAAACTTTGTGTGAATATTCTCATGCATTGATGGCGTTGATGGAAGCTGTCAAACGTAGGGATCCACATGGCATTATTAATCCTGATGCTGTACTCCGTGATCAGTTTATTGAACACGTTAGAGACAATATGTTGCGTAGGGAGCTGAAACGGTTGGTGCGACTGAATGCTGCCCTTACTTTTCTTGATATTCGCAGTGAAGCTTTTAGGTGGCTGGAAGAAGGGGAGCATCCAAGTGGCTATCGAGCACGTGCTTTTTCTTGTGGTACTCTGGGGCAGGGGGCAGGGGAGGGTGCTGTTAGCTCAGATGTAATTATTGTACAGTCTAGCAATGAGTTAATGGAGCTTAAAGAGTGTCTTCGTAAACAGCAAATTCAGTTAGACACTATTTTGAAACGTTTGGGAACTGCACCTTCCTCGGGGGCTCAGAGGCAGGCCATTAATGAACGATCAAAGTCATATCGCTTTCAGGCAGACGGTAAGCCTATTTGTGCACGATGTAATAAAGGGGGACATATTGCTCGATTCTGTAGGACAGAGTTGGGTAGTGTACATGTTGGGATGGGGGAGGGTGCTACTGGCCAGGGTCAGGCTACGGATGTAACTCCTTTGGGGCCACAGCTACCGGAAAACTAGCGCCCTCCAGTGTTGAGAGTCGGGCAACTGGAGGGGGCCTACCTGGCTGAAGCAGAGTTACTGCCTCTACATCTACATTACTGGGAAGGTGTCCTGTTGTTGAGGTCCTTGTTGGGGGTGTGGGTGTTTTCTGCCTATTAGACACTGGATCCATGGTGACTACCATAGCTGAAAGTTTTTTTGAACAGCACATTCAGCCTCGGATCCAGACTCAGCTTCAGTCATGTAATTGGCTCCAATTAAAAGCAGCTAATGGCTTGGAAATTCCTTACCGGGGTTACATAGAAATTGAAGTTGAAGTCCTCGGCAAAGTCCTCCCCAACATGGGCATTTTGGTAGTGAAGGACCCCCAAGACCCCTTAACTCAAGGCCAGAAAGTGGCTGTGCCTGGTCTGCTTGGCATGAACGTGATTAGTCGCTGTTATCAAGAACTGTTTGGCCAACATGGAATGGATTTGTTTCACACTCCAATTGTTCAGACTGCAGGTAAAGAGTGGAAACGCGCCCTATCCCAATGTCAACAACTGGAACGTACTGCTGAGACTGGGCAAGTGGGCCGTGTTATGGTGTGTCCAGGGCCAGCAGTTTGTGTACCAGCCGGTACCATGAAGTTTGTGCCAGCTTTTTGCCATCAGGGGCTTGGTTCTGCCCTTTCTTCAGGCCTGTTTGAGCCTCTGCCCTATGGAGAAGGCCGTCTACCAGCCCACCTTTTGATCTCCCCCTCTCTACTGTCTGTGAACCATGGAAAGGTGAGCGTACCAGTTGTTAATGTGGGGGAACAGGATATGTGGATCAGGTCTCGTACTGTTTTGGGGAAACTGTCTCTTGCGCAGGTACAGCCCGCAACGCATGCCATCAATTTTGTTGAGATGGAGGATGACCAGGAAAGAGTGGCTTTGATCCAGTCAGTGGAGGTCAGTGTGGGCTCATCCTTAGATTTTTTAGAACTGTCCTGGCCAAATCTTTCTGTCCAGGAAGCTGAAGAGGCTAAAGCACTTCTTGAAAAATACAAGGGGACCTTTAGCCATAGCGAGGGAGACTTAGGGTGTACCTCTCTAGTGCAACATGAAATTCCATTGCTGGATGATGTACCAATACGCCAGCGCTATCGTCGCTTACCTCCTTCTCAATATGAACAAGTCAAGGCTCACATACAGGAGTTGTTGGAGCGAGGGGTTGTTAGTGCGAGTTGCAGTCCCTACTCTTCTCCCATTGTGATAGTCCAAAAGAAAGATGGTACCATTCGCCTATGTGTCGATTATCGGCAGTTAAATGCAAAGACGCGTAAGGATGCATACCCGTTACCTCGTATCGAGGAGTCCTTGGATGCCTTGACTGGGGCTAAATGGTTTTCGACACTTGACCTGGCAAGCGGGTACAATCAAGTGCCAGTGGCAGCGGCAGATAAGCCGAAGACTGCTTTTTGCACTCCCTTTGGGCTTTTTGAATTTAATCGGATGCCTTTTGGGCTATGTAATGCCCCAAGCACGTTTCAACGCCTGATGGAGCGAATTTTTGGAGACCAGAGGTTTCATTCTCTTTTGTTATACCTGGACGATATTGTCATATATTCCGCTTCCTTTCAAGAGCATTTGGGGCGTCTGGAGATGGTACTAGCTCGCCTCCAGCAGCATGGCTTAAAATTAAAGTTACAAAAGTGTCACTTTTTCCAATCAGAAGTTAAATATTTGGGTCATGTGATATCTGCTGCTGGTGTGGCTACTGATCCTGAGAAGATCCGGGTGGTCACTGAGTGGAAAAGGCCAACTAATATTACAGAGCTCCGCTCCTTTTTGGGCTTTGCATCTTATTACCGGAGGTTTGTGGAAGGGTTTGCCAAGCATGCTGCTCCATTGCACAAATTGGTTGGGGAGCTGCAAGGCAGCTGCAAGAAATCAAGGCACAATAGCCGCCAAATTGTGGAAAGGAGATGGGATGACAGCTGTGAAGAAAGTTTTAGTACTCTGAAGAGAAAATTAGTCAGCGCCCCAGTTTTGGGTTATGCTGATTTCACAAAACCATTTGTTTTGGAGATTGATGCAAGCCATAAGGGGTTGGGAGCGGTCCTTTCACAGGATCAAGAGGGAGTCAGGAAGCCAATTGCTTTTGCCAGTAGGGGTTTGCGTCCCCCAGAGCGGAATATGTCCAATTACAGTTCCATGAAGTTAGAACTGCTGGGACTGAAGTGGGCTGTAACAGAAATTCCGCGAGTATTTGATGGGAGTAAAGTTTCTCGTGTACACTGATAACAATCCACTCAGTTATCTTCAAACTGCAAAGCTGGGGGCAGTTGAACAACGTTGGGCCTCTCAGTTGGCTCTTTTTGATTTTGAAATACAGTATCGGCCAGGTACCTCTAATAAGAATGCTGATGCACTGTCTCGGTTGCCTGCTTCACCTACCTCTGTCTTCGCAGTTATGTCCGGCATTACGGTCCCTTCTGAGGTATCCTCTCAAGTTCTTGGAGAAAAGGTGGAGTTCAGTCTGCCAGCTGTACCTATTTTAACTGTGGATGCAGCTCCAATTCGGAAAAGGGCAGATTTGCAGATATTACAGGAAAGGGATCCTGTGATTGGCATCTTTTTGAATTACTGGAAGAGGAGAGAATTGCCCACCAAGGGAGAGTGGTCAAAAGAGTCTGAGTTGATTCGGGAGTTGGTTCGGCAGTGGGGCCGAATTCGAGAGGAGCAAGGTGTTCTGTACCGAGCTGTTGAGTTGCCACCACAAGGGGAGAGAGTCCTGCAGTTGTTGCTACCCAAGGTGCTCCAGGCTGAGGTCCTTACAAGTCTTCACGACAATCATGGCCATCAGGGCGTGGAGAGAACTACTGCTCTTGTTCGCCAGAGATGTTATTGGCCGAAGATGCGGCAAGACATTGAAAGATGGTGTAAGCAATGTGAACGCTGTGTGGTGGCTAAAGCTACACAACCACAGGTTAGAACCTTCATGGGCAGCATTTTGGCTTCTAGACCCCTAGAAATTCTCGCTATTGATTTCACAGTACTTGAACGGGCCAGTGATGGCAGAGAAAATGTTCTCGTCGTCACTGATGTATTTTCGAAGTTCACTCAAGCCTTTCCCACTGTAGACCAGAAAGCTAGTACAGTGGTTCGAATTCTAACTGAAAGATGGTTCTATTCTTATGGTGTGCCCCGACGCATTCATTCTGATCAAGGGAGAAATTTTGAGGGGGAGTTATTGAAGCGACTGTGCCAGTTGTATGGGATTGAGAAAAGCAGGACTACTCCATACCATCCAGAGGGAAATGGCCAATGCGAACGATTCAATCGCACCTTGCACAATTTGTTACGAACCCTCCCTCCTGACAAGAAGAAAAAATGGCCTCAACTCCTCCCGCAGCTCCTGTTTGCGTATAACACCACGGCCCACCAATCGACTGGTCACTCCCCATATGAATTGATGTTTGGCCAAAAACCGCAATTACCTGTGGATTTCCTCCTTGGGCTGACAGAGGAAGAGGCACCAGGAGAAGGTACGGAAGATTGGGTTGCCAAACATCGGCATCACTTGGCATCGGTGTACGTGAGTGCCAGGAAAAACTTGGAAGCTGCAGCGGCCTATCGTAGACGTCATCAGCCGGTAATGGTCCCTCTTCTTCCGGCTGGTTCCCTGGTGCTACGGAAGAAACATGCTCCAGGTCGCTGTAAAATTCAAGATGTCTGGGATTCAAAAGTATATCAAGTCACTAAGTGTCTAGACCAAGTTGGCACAGTGTACAAGATCAAACCGCAGGATGGTCTAAGTGAAGAAAAGGTGATTCATAGGTCTGAATTAAAATTGTTGCCAAATTCAGCTGGGTTTACAACTCAAATTCAGTCCAATTCCCCTCTACCACCTGTGGGAGATATCAATCTGGATAATTCATGGGCAGATGAGGGCGACGATTCTACAGCGGGGGGCGTGTGGATTCCCCAAAACCATGCAGACCTGCATTCTAGAACAATGGATGATTCGTTCCCCTATGAGGTTCCCTCTGTGGTCTCAAGTCCAACATTAAGTACAAGTAAAGATCCTCCTGCCCCATCCGGCTGTAGTTTACCTGGCATCACTAATAACCCATCCGCTGTTGCGATGTCAGGAAGCTCTGGACTGGCTGAAAAAGAAATCCCTGATGACGTTCGACTGGAAGTAGGAGTGAGACGTTCGAGCAGGGCTACCGCAGGCCAACATTCTAATCTTTTCAAACTGCCACAGACAGCGACGAGGGCATTGGAAAGGCGATGCATGGATGAAGCATCCTCCTCTCAGAATTAATTTTGCATTTGTGGTGAGGCCTGCCAGTAGTACCCTCCTGGGTGGTACCTATGATGTCACCGGGACGGTGACCTTTGAAAATGGGGGTATATGTGATGGGGAGGACACTAGGACCCTGTTAATGGCCTAAGGTGTTCTACCGTAGGTTTATAGGTCAGTGCGTCAACAGGGACGCATGATTAAGAATACACCTGTGCGCTCCTTTTCCCTTTGTTTGGCCGGCGTCCCGGTTTGTTTCAGAACAAGAATGGTATGTCTTGTATTTAAAATAATTCTTGTATTAAATTGTTTTTGAGTGCCACATGCTGCCATTATCTGATCTAAAGGGGAAAAAGTGCTGCTGTTTGCCTTAAGAATTGTGATATTTGTGCTGTTAGAATGTGCGTGTATGGGTGGTCTTTTTGATCACCATATGAATGTCCGTAATTAACTGCACTTTTTGGTATGCATTTTGATAAACACTTGCAATAATTATTATTTGCTGCAGTTATGCGGTGCAGACCACGCGGCTTGTCTGATGTGAAGTGCATGAAATTCACCTGGTAAAAAGGTACGAACTACGCAATTTTCCCTTTTGGGCAGCTGTTATGATAACTTCAGCAACATAGTATACGTTTTTCTCCTCCGCTTTCAATTGTTTCTATTTACAGGACTGTGCAACTACGGCGTGAGGCCACTGTTTTTCCCACCTGCGTTTTATAATAGGCCATTGTTGTTTGCTGATTGAATTGGGTGTGTGCGAGTGTATGCTCTTGGAGCTCAAGGATAGTTTTTTTTAATTATTTTGTGCGAACGCTGCTTGCTGGGGTTGAGCGGTACTGAATCTTCTAGTCTCTTTAAATTCTGCGCTAATGCTGTTTGCTTGAATTCGAGGATTGCAGATAACTGTAGTCTTTCTAAATTCCTCTGTGGTAGTGTTAATGCTGTTTAACTTGAACTTAAGCAGCAGTGATCAATATCGTAGTTTCTTTAAATTCTCCTACGGAGCTAACATGGTCTATCCTATATCTATTAACTAGTGTTGGCTATCTCTTTAAATTGCTCGGGTGTCCGTGTTTAGAGGCGGTAGTTGCCTGGGGTAACTAATTCAGGTGCTGACTTTGAAACCTTGTAATATTGAGCGTGTGTTTCAATGGATATGAATGTGATCAGCTGACGTTAATTATTGGCATCTTGAATACGGTGGAGCAGGCCGGTTTACATCCGCTGTAAATACCCTTGGTGTACTATCTGGCCTGGGGACTTCTGTAGTGTGTGTAACTTCTGGGATTGTTTTTTTTTCTTTCTCGCTCTGCTCCCTTCTTGGACTGGGTGTCAGCCAAGCTGGTATAATATCTAGTTGGATAGGCTGTTCTCTGCCTTGTCTGGGGGGCCCCCATTCTGACGTGGTGAATAGGTTAATCTCTTTTCAAGCAACCTTTGCGTTGCCGTTGTAGTAGTACTGTGTTATCGGCGATCCAAGTTTGTTGGGGTATCGACCGATTGTGAGGTGTAACAGTACTTGATTGAATCACGTGTGCCGTGTTGCGTTTCGAGTGTCTTGAATTTGTTTGTGCCTTGTTTCTATTGTCAGTAGGGTCCTTATGGCCTTGGTAGGTGGTGTGGCTGCTAATCAGTAGATTGGCTGACACTATTCAAGGAGGGTTCAATTCATTTGAAATTTGATTTATTTTTGGGGGTTGTTTGTTTTATTTATTTTTTTCTTTTGGTTTACTTTGAGTGGACTGAATTTGGATGTGTCCCCATAGCAGTAATACACCCTGGGTATCCGCAAGGTTACAATTGTTAAAGGAATTTATTGTCCTAGACTGAGTCATTGGTGAGCCTATCAAACAAGTGCGTGGCAATTTTATTACGGCGGTGTTATTTAATTCCTACTATTGAATTTGTAATAGATTTTATCCTTTGCCATTATTGATTGTATACAATAAAATTGTGGAAATCTTTGTGCTTAACCTCTATGTTCATTCATTTGAACACCCTGCTCGCGGGGAGTTTGGGTATCATCATTAATTGGGTCTCCCACCCTTCTAATTGGGAGTGGCGTAATCGGGTGTGAAAGTTTTGGAGGCAAAGTGCCTCCTATTGGCTACATACAGAAGAACGACATTATATGACACAGAGCCGTTGACTTCATTCAAAAGCTTACCTTAATAGGTATTCTCTAAAATTAAAAATGTATATTTTGCCAGTTACGAATGGCTACCGATAACCATTTTCTCCATATTCATCGTAACTTAAACGTCTGCTACTCTGCTTGCTGTCTTAACGTAGCCAAGGTAGCTAGCCTACTTGGTAATAACATCACTGACTGTACAACTTCAACAAACAGAAAATAAAATTAACTTTCCAAAAAAACTGCAAAGATCCTTTCCATCAGTCCGGACGGTTAACTTGTTAGTGAAATTCACAGCAGAGCAACTCATTTCGTCGTTTTTGGTTGCAGTCAGCCCTGCTTGAAGCACAATCGCTGTTAGCTGTGAAGAATGTCAGATAACGTCAAGCCTCCTGTCGACGTTCCCGCTCCAGCTCTACGCGAAATTACTATTCACAAAACGAAGTACGCAGGGGGCAGGCGCTATCGGGACTTAGTCCACGCGCACTGCGGTTGTCAATCA
This sequence comes from Gymnothorax reevesii, assembly GCA_029721435.1. NCBI lineage: Eukaryota > Metazoa > Chordata > Actinopteri > Anguilliformes > Muraenidae > Gymnothorax > Gymnothorax reevesii. The sequence goes on from CM056576.1 coordinate 47,037,499, forward strand.
CTGTGTTTATTATGACTACACGCCCCTTTTGCATAATATCAAATAAAAGGTTTACAGAAAACTGATCAGAAAAATTGACGCTAGAATATATATTAGTATGGTAAGAACTTTCTAAAAATAAAGAAACCATCTTCAGAAATAAATTATTTTTCATGTACACAATTTTTCCTGTCTCGCATTTCTCCCCTTCACTAACATGGAGGGGGCGGGCCTATAATTTGTACTGCAGCCTGCCAGTAGTTGGCGATCGAGACGCTTTTGCTTCACTTTTCAGGAGACGTTCGGCCGTCCATCTTTTATACAGTCCTTGCTTCCAACCCCACCAGTGCAAAAGGACTTCAATTCTGCGCGAGAATCTCTTGCATACGCGTTGACTGAATAATTGTTGACTACAGCAGTGGAACTTAAATATGCCACTTAACTCTCTTGCATTCGGTGTGAATTTAACAGCTCCGTGTTATAAATGAAAACTTAATGTTAAGAGTTTTCGGAGTTTCTGTAATGGTAATTTAAATGAATGATTGAAAATGGGTCATGAGCAATCATTAATTTTAACGGATTGTTTGAGACTCCCCTGTTGCCAGTTCACAAGCCGCCACTGGACTCTACTCAGGTTGGGCGCCCCCTCAATGCTGGAAGGTAGAGGTGGAGCAAAGGCAGGACTCAAGGCAGGAAGGCCTGCACTCCAAGATGTTTTCCTTGCTTCAATCAAAGAGGGGGTTGTTTGTCCAGCCAGAGCCTTCCCAGGACTACAAGGGCATGAGGAGAATCCATAAGGTAAAATACCAACTGCTTACTGCTCCTGGTGGTTTCTTCAATCTCAATGAGGGGAATTTTATAAAGGCCCGCGAGTAGATGGGTCAGGATATCCTGGTGCCCCTTGTTGGTGGGCGAAAGGTAGGCTGAGGAAATTGCCGTCAGCCCTGTAGTCAGAGAGCCTTGACCGACAAGTGGTGGTTTTGATAGAGAAGTTGAATGAGGAACAATGTCTGGGAGGTGGAGAAAATAAGAAGCCTTAGTCAGCTCCTCCTCTGTCCTGGCAGGGCATGGCCATCGGATGGGGCAGGAAGCCAGTAGGTGTTCGGTGCTGCCTCAGTAGAAACACAGACCTCCCTCAATGCAATGTTGGTGCTGGAGGAGGAAAACCTGGTCAGCTTTGTCCTGTCGTCCTGCATGGGTTTCATGGAGTTATCAGAACGTCGAGATTACTCTGGTGAAGATGGAGTGTAGTCCATCGCCTCTCTGAGCGTTGTCAAACGCCTTCAGTTCCTCTGTAAAGTTCTGAAAGGGGCGAGCAGCTGGGCCTTCAGCCTCCCAGCAAGCAGCTACCCAATTGCCTGCCTTGCCATTCAGCCATTTAGCTTGCCAAGTGATGCTGTAGGCCACCTTAACTCTCTGAGGGGAAGGAGGAGGGCTGGAGTTCAGATACCGTCGAACAGGCTGTGGCAGGAGGTGGGATTTCCACCATACTGATCTCTGAGGAAGATGCTGGGCTTGAATTTTCTTTGTGAACAGGCTAGAGCTTGGAGGGCCAGGGTGCTGGGGGCTTGGGCAGCAGCAGCAAAATTCTGAATTTGTTCAACCATAGTGGTCATTTGGCCAGACAGATCTGCAAGGACTCCTGCAAACAGCAAAGCTCTGCCTTTTGCTGTTCAAGGGAAAATCCCTGGTAGCACAGCGTTGTATAATCTTTGACCCTGTCTGCTGGCTCCATTTCTGGACAGACTGTTTAGCCCTGACCGGACAGACAGACAGAGCCAACTGCAAACCAGTAGTAAGAATACACATCTTTTTCGAACAGGTCAATAGGATAAGGTCTATCACCAACAGACAGAGAACAATGCAGGGAAGGCAAGTTAGTGGGTGAGCAGCAGCAGACAATCCAAATGGGCAGGCAGAGTGTGGTCAGTAGGTGGTCCAGGGTCGGAGCCAAAAAGTCAAGTCAAGTGGGAACAGGGGCATGCAAGTGAGGAATTTACTACCACAATTATAGTTTTATGATGCCTTGCTTATAAACTCCGCACTATCAAATTGATGCACATATATGCACTTTTTTTAAAAAACGTGAGCAGGTTTAATGGGTTCACTTTCTTCTATTGATGTTTCAAATTCCCATTACATGAATTGGCACTTTCAGACTATCTTAAACATTTGTCATTTTCCTTTAGACAGGGCCCAGAAGCAGTCGTGGAGAAAATTTAATAACTTAATTCTTTCATATATAATAGGTTCTTTAAAAATTAATATACAAAGACTTGTGATGGTGATCATCAACTATCATGAATTTTTGATTCAATGCAGTTCCCTGACAGTTTGGTTATAAAGAACCATTTACAAGGTAAGATGGCCGACGTCTTCTAATTGTTGCTTGCATTTGAACCTTAAACCTTAGGCCAGTAGATTAGATTCCTAGTGGAATCCCGGAGGAGTCTTCGCTATCCTGTTCCAACCATTATCCATCCATCATCTCATCTGTCTGCTTCTTCCTCAACAGGTTTGGGGAAGGGGTCAAGAGCTATCCCAGCATACACTGGCAGGGGTAATCACACACTATTCACTCATGTACTCATACATTTTGGTAATTTCAACTCTCTAATTAGCCAAGCATGCATATTTTTGGAATATCGGCAGAACCGGCAATACCGAGGGGAAACCCATACAAACACGTTAGGAACATGCAAACACTACATAGATAGGCCCTATAGGCCAAATGCAAACTTGCAGCCCTCTTTCTGTGAGGCAACAGTGCTCTCCACTGCACCACTTTCCCAACTGCTTTCCAGATCCTCAGGATAACATGCATTTAGGCATTCAGGCAAGGCCTGGGGGGTATTCCACATAGCTGGATAACTGAGTAAGCCTGGCTTTTTCACAAAGTAAACACGGCTGTATTTATTTCAGTCCATGTTTCAGATTTGAATAGTTTCCAGGTTTTACTTTGTGAAAAAGCCAGGCTTACTCAGTTATCCAGCTCTGTGGAATGCCCCTCTGCTCTAAACAAAACTAAGCATGACTTCGTCAGCAGACAGAGATCTTACTGAGCTGATAATAATAAAATAATCATGGTATTTAGTGTTTTTAGTTTTTCTAAGGATTGGTTGTGTAACCCCTGCAATATGCAGTATGGTCTCCCTTGCAGTGAGGGTCGAATACAATGTGGTACTGATGGTGGTGGTTGTTGTTTATTGCACAATGTACACAATGTGTACAAAAAACGTTAATTTTCATTTCTTTTTTAATAAAAGTGATTCATGTAGGAACATTCCATGTCTGTCATTATCATTTTTATGTAGTGCACTAGTATTGAACTAGTCCCAGATGTAATGCTATCTTGCAATATAAAAATGTATGTAGCAAAATAGTAGTCCATTAAAATGTCTTTCAGTAAGTTCAAATGCTTGTTCTGTGCCTTTGAATCCCACGCACAGTCCAATGGGAGAAGGGTAGTTATCACGGATAGCTGTGATAGTGCAGGGTGGGAAAACTTTTCTTGCCGTCTTTGCCAAGTGTTTGTGACAGACACCACATTTTCACTGCGTGCAGTGAAACGCTTTTTGCTATTAGCACTTGACGCCTTAGCAAAGCAGTCTAGCTGCAACAGCCATAATATAAAAATAATAAAAAGTGGGTGGGGAGATGGGAGAGAATGACGGTGTGAAAGAGTGACAGTGAGTGAGGGAGTGGGAGTGAGTGAGTGTGTGAGGTAGGGGGGTCTTGAGTAATGAAAACATATCAAAAGCAAGTTATACACTTGAATAGACAAAAAGCTAGAGTAAGGGTAGCAGCTATTGATCTTGTGAATGGGAATTTGAGAGAGACAGCAGCGGCAGATGTAGATAGCAGATATGCCTGCTCCTGAATCGTAATGAAACAACAACAAAGTTATTGTTACAGTTGTGCTAACTGGGAACGTGACGTCACTTTTGTGAACACATGGCAGTTCCTGTGTAGTAAGGGTGTGAGAATGAACTTCAAAGATTCCTTTTTTTCCCCCCATGTTTCTTCTTAGGGTATGTTATGGACAAAGAATCCACAATTTTGAGTAAAACCGCTTATAAACATGTTTGAGTGAAGGAGCTGCCATGTGTTTACATAAAGTGTTATTTGATATTGGCGATGAATGAATATGGTTAACTATGTGACAAAATTGAAAGGCAATTAATTTTAAATGAATTCACGACCTATTGAAAGCTCTCGAAAAGGCCTTGTAGTTAATGGCAAGATCATGAGAATTGGCCGAGAAATAAGAAAGTTCAATCTATAATTTAATTTCATTTTCTTTGATTTGACTGAGAAACTGATGTCATTTCCACTAGTCCTTCATCAGAGGATTTACAATCAGCAATTTTCCGCCAGAATACCTCTGGCCTTATTAACAGCAACAGTGTTGCTTTTTCCGGTATTTTATATATTTACATTCTTCGTAACTGTCCATAATGACGACCCACTCCTCCTAGAAGATTTCTTTTTTTTTTTTTTTTTTTTTTTTTTTTAAAGATTCTATTAATCACCCAGCAACCACTTGGATTACATCCAACGAACATACATCAACCTACATGAATGCACTAACATAAATCTCAATTATAATTTCCCAAGTGTCCACCTGAGTATGCGCGTGCAGTCTTTCAAGTGCACAACCCTATATGGGTCTCCCACTAAGCCGCTGGTGGCGCCCCCTGGTGGCTGGGGGGAGACAACCCGCAGTGCCACTTGTGGGGTCGTTCCAATCCAGTTTTGCAGAGTGAAGGGTGAATTTTCATTTGCTCAAGCCCTCGATTATCCTCCCTCAAACAAAGCCAACAACGAACATCCCTCCAAGCTTTGATATTGCCCAGAATGCTTTGCTCATTCTCCCTCAGTCAAAATTTCACATCCGCCATTTTTTTTTCTGCTGGCAAAAGGGGGAATTGTTGCAGGGAAAGTACCATACAAATGTAAGAGCTGTGTACGTATAGTGTCTTAATTATGACAGTTATATGCAAATACCAAAGTTTGGGGTTGAGGGGCATCGGTTTCACATTATTTTTTTAAGCCTTTGACTTTACGTTCATTTTAGCTGTAGATAGTCCTCGTGGATGCTATAGGCTATTGCGGAGCTAAAAGCCGCTTTCACACTGGACTCGTCGCGCGACAGTTTACATTCAAAGTCAATGCTAATACGCGAATGCACGCGAAACACGTGTATTCGCATTTTTGCATTGACTTTGAATGCAATATGTCGTGCAAAAAATTATTTTTGCGTCTGGGGTGATCGCAGCTTTATTGTCCCAGGCAACAGTCACAAGTGCAGCGATCGAACGAGCACACCGTCTCCTACTTGCCATAAACATGCGATACACTTACGCATGAACTGTAAAAGGTAAAACGTACAGGCAACTAACTCAGTCGGCTCCATGGTAACACAAACTTCCCTTTGGCTTGTTGACTAACGTCGAAGTGCAGAAGAAACGCAGCGAGGGTTGTTCCAATCCGATTTTCCCTCAACCCTTCCCCGAAGTCCCCTCTATTGCCCTCCCTCACTCGGGAAGGGCTTACTCACCTGCTACGTCATTTGGAGAGCTCATTCGAGTGGAGGGAAGAAGTGAAGTAAGTATCTTATTTCGGATTGGGACGCAGCCAGTGTTGAAAGCACAAAACCGCCATTAAGGGGAGGAGAAACCTTTTGGAAAAAAAAATAGTAATTTTTTGATAGAAATCATTCATACTTGGTGTAATGACAGTATATGACCTGAAATACAAAAAATATGAATTTGACCTAATTTGTATAATTAGGTCATGTGATTCAGGATGGCCACCACCCCGATTTCACCACTATTTCTTTGCCGTATGTTATCAAGTATCAACACCCCGCCCCCTTACCAGAGGCGTCCCCCAAGGCTCAGTTCTTGGTCCACTCCTCTTTTCTCTTTATCTCCAGTCTCTCGATCCCCTAATTTCTGCTCATGGTTTATCATATCACTTTTATGCTGATGACACTCAACTTTTTCTCTCTTTTCCCCCTGATGTCCAGGTCTCCGCCCGCATCTCCACCTGCCTACAAGACATCCAGAGCTGTATGGACAACCATCACTTGAAGCACAACCCAACCAAGACGGAGATGATCTACATCCCTGCTCCATCCTCCCCTCTCCTGGATCTGACCATCACCCTGGGTGATACCACCATCTCCCCCTCGCAGAGTGTGAAGAACCTTGGGGTCCTGTTTGACGACAGGCTCTCCTCTGCTGTGAACATCGCAGCAGTGCCTCGGACCTGCAGGTTCTTCCTCCACTACATCCGTAGAATCCGGCCCTTCCTCACCAGCTACTCAATGCAGCTCCTAGTTCAAGCGCTGATCCTCTCCCGCCTGGACTACTGCAACTCCCTCCTCGCTGGCCTCCCAGCATCTGCCGTCAGACCCCTGCAGCTCATCCAGAACGCTGCAGCTCGTCTGGTCCACAACCTTCTGAGACACTCCCACGTCACCCCCTTGCTCACAAGGCTCCACTGGCTCCCTGTTGCCGCTCGCATCAAATTCAAGACTTTGGTGCTAGCCTACCAGGGAGTCAACAAAACAGCTCCAGCATACATCCAGAGACTGTTCAGACCTTTCACCCCTGCCCGAGCACTCTGCTCTGCTACTTCTGGTCGCCTGGCTCCTCCCCGTCTCCGATCCTCCCCTTCCCGGTCAAGGCTGTTGTCTGTCCTGGTACCTCGTTGGTGGAATGATCTACCTATCGAGGTCAGGACAGTAGAATCCTTAAGCATCTTCAAGCAGCGCCTAAAAACCCACCTCTTCAGGCTCCACCTTTCCCCTACTTCACTGCCCTGAATCCTGTCCCTAATTCCCTCGATTTGTTGCCCTTACATGATCTTGCTGTACTTAATTTTGTTTACTTTATTTCCTGATTTTGTTACCGCTTAATTTGGTTGCCCTTCACTTTGTTGCACCCCATTTTTTGTTGGTTAATTCAGTTCCTGCCCCTTTGTTACACTTGACCTGTTACCCCTTTTGTTGCACTTATTTTATTTTATTTTAGTGCCCTTTTTGCACTTGACTTTGCACTAAACCTTGTTGCCATTTTTGTTCACTTACCCTTGCCCTTTTGTTGTTGGTATAGATCTGTAACAATCTGTAACAATGGAAAGTGTTCTGTCACTTACTGTTAGGACTTGTACTCCTAGGAGCTCTGCACTTTTGTACTGATCCTGTGCACTTTTGCACGTCGCTCTGGATAATATGGAGGACCAAAACTGCCAAAATTAAAAATAAATCAATATGAAAATAAAAACAAAATTTAAAATATATGCATAAATAAAAGTGAAAATAAATACAAAAATAAAAATATATATACATAAATAGATTAAAGTGAAAATAAAAAAAAGTAAAAATAAATACAAAAATGAAAAAGATTTCAAAAATTAAAAATAAATGGAATAATAAATGTGGAAATAAATACAAAAATAAATGTATATCATTATATTACCTATCAATAAAAAGGTAAACGCGTTCTGCTCTCATTTATTTATTTTTTGCTGTCAGCATGTAATGCAGAAGGAAATGTTATTCAAATGAGGGGGCGGTCCTAAGTGTGCCTTGGGTTGAACTGTTCGCCTATAGGTTGTGCAGAGGTACACCTGCCAACAGCTACACACTTTTCTCTCACAAACATTGACGGGCTAATAATGGCGGAATCCACGCTGCCAATCATTTGGATGATTTGGAACGCGGTAATTATGAAATAAGTAAAAACATAACACATATAACATAAGTCCACTTCAGGTGTGTTGACTCTTTCTTTACTTTCTGCTTTTACAAGCTTCGACTTCGGACGAATCTCAGGAAGGGGGGAGATGGCGGGGCACTTTCTCCTACTACTTTACTCTCTCTCCTTACATACTCTTGCAGCCCCCTCCCACCTTCCAGACTTTTCTCAATTCTCTGGGACTTCCCCTCTCAGACATGCCCAGGACATGCCCAAACCTAGCTCCAGACTGGGCTTAACAAAAAAAAAAAGTCACATTTCACATTACACTCATCTCAGGACTGAAGTGAGATATTTGAATCAGGTTTTTTATTAGATTTAGTTATGTTTACACCTTCTTCTGACCTAGAATAAAGCATTTACACATAATACTAGAGATTTAGTGGGGTAAAAGAGGATTTTGGCATTTTTCACCCCCTCGATACGAAATATAAATCACCAGACCCAAAGTGCTAAACCAAAACTTTTACTTCAGTACACTTCCTGATATGTACACAGACTTCTGTCAAAATTTCATGCGAAAAGCTCCTCAAATAAGTGAGATATAGTGCCTTAAATGATGGCAATCAGGGCAAAAATCAGGTTTTGAGAAAATCCAGGTTAAAGTCAAAGTAAACCTACAAATCATTGCAACAGTCAACTTAGAACATTAAAATGCCCCTGAAGCATAAACTTCTCCCTCCTGCTCCCTCTGATTGTCCTGTTCTTGAGCAAATTGAAGTGATTTCCTTTTTCCTTTGGCTTTTTCAGAGTCTAGGTTGGCCTTCTCTGCCCCTTAACGCGTGAGGCATCCACCTGCTCTTAATTATGAATGATTAAACCTTTAAGACCAAAATTAGAATTTTGATAAAAATTGTAAAAAACCTTTTTTTGGGTTTCTCCTCCCCTTAACAAAGAAAGATTATGACCACCGTACCAATGATCTCTGATCGTGAGTTCAGGGTTTGTTGAGTCTACATAGCCTGTCTGTGTATCTCCCTATCTGCTACTGGCGGTGCCCCGGGGAATGTAACCCGCAGTGTAACTGATTCTGGACCAGGGGTAATGCCCTTACAGAACGTACAGTATGCGATCGGTCATTTTATGAATGGAAATAAGGACAAATGACGCATTGAACGCTTCTTTGTCGAGGACGCATTCGGTGTTGAAAGCAAAAAGGAGAATTAACAAAGAAAGATTACGACCACCGTTGAGGTACCAATTATCTCTGATTGTGAGTTCAGGGTTTGTTGAGCTGGCTCATTCAAGTAGGGCCTGTAGCCTGTGTATGTTGAACTTGCTTCGTAGCATATAAGCTGCCTCGCAGGAGATACGAGTGACAAATTCCCGGCCAGCCAGCCATCTTGTCGTTAGCCAACCAATCGTTGAAGCTCTTGCCCGTCGGTCGACCAAAGCAATTTTTCGCCAGAATTCCTGGTCGGATAGACCCATTTACAGCCGACGTCATCAAAAAGATTTGTGCGCATCTTGGCAACGGAAGTAGCCATCTCCCCAATTCATTCAGACGAGTTATGAATCTGCAAACATTGAATTAGATATTTTACCAGCACCAAAATGTCTGCTTGTTGCGTGTACGGCTGTCAGAATTGATATTTCATTGGTGGATTCAAGTTTTAAAGGATTCCGAGAGGATCACATCCGTAAAACGCCCACTGGCCGAAAGCGAAGCATCAAGTCAAACTCTGAACGCCGTCTTGATGCTTTTAAACGCCCACTGAAAGCGTCAGCCGCATCAACATTGACAGCTGTCAACACGACCGAGAAGCCATGGGTGTCACTCTCAAAATATTCATCAAGATAACATTTAATTTTGAAAACAACTACCGATAAAGCTTATTTTAAGTGATGAAAAAGTGCGCAAATGTGCACCTCATCACAAGTCACATGGAAAGCGATTATGACTCCGGACTTCCCGTGCTTCTCTCTACTCAGGGATTGGAAACAATGCATGTGTTTAATGATCGTTTAAATAGTTTTATTTCAGTTTACTGGCAGTGGTGATATTCAAAAACTGATCCTGGTGTGCCATCTAGTGATATAATTTTGTAACTGCGTGCATAAATTTGCAGCTCCACATCCACTGGCGGACACATCTGCACTAAGACACGCCGTTGTTCTTCTTGAACACGCCGAATCCAGATAATCCATAAATGAATTAAATTGATATTTTAATTTGAAAGGAGTAAGTAAGTTGCCAGTGTCATAGTAACGAAGTCAAAGTAGGGGTTACTTTGGTCACGGGGTTAGGTTTGTCACCCGTTTTTTTATTGCAAACGCACTGACGGGAAAACGAAAATGTACAAATTATGTGACATCCCAGGTACGTCATCTCTTGGAAAGAAGAAGGACTTGTAGTGCCATGTAAGTGTTTTCTGCCTAAATAACTAAATTTTGGCCCAAATTCCAAACTTTAAGTGTCTGAAAGAAATGCGTCTAGCTTCTTTGAAGACAAAGATTTCCACAGTGTTTTCACTGTTTCATAAACGCATGTAACTAGAGTTATTAACAACACATAAGATAAAGGCCTGCGGCGATCATGAGATGAGATTTGCGGCCTGATTTCCAAAATGGGAGCACGGGGCTCCCAGTTTGTCAGGGTGCTGAGGTTTCACCACTTGTAGGTCCTGCGTTTGGCCTATATTAAAATATTCCAAAGTCAAATATAGGAGCCGATTTATTGTTTTTCAGAGACCTATAGTGTCTTAATTAAAATATTTGCATTTACTTTATGTTTATGATAGAGAACCTATTAGGGCCTTTGTTTGGAGGACACAAGTATGGGTTTGTAAGGGTTCGCTCCTTGCAACCCCTCCCCTTTCTCACTCTTTCACCTCCACCTGAATGGGCCACAGGTGGGGCCCATTAAAGTGGAGGTGTTGGCAGAGTAGTTGGGGTTGGCAGGTGCCAGCCCTGGGACCTCTGCATTTCATTCCATTCCTTTTTCAGTGGGAATGTTTGCTGCTCCTCTTTGGTACCGTGGTCCTTACTCATCATCCAAAGGAGGAGAGGAGTGGGTCCAATGCTTCTCATGCAAAGGGTGGGCACATGAGGACAACAACCTCCGTAATATTCATTCACTAAATCCGCGCCCAGGGCAGCTCAGAATTCGGGGAGCCGAATAACTCGGAACACCGGCTACGCATTTATACCATTCGGCTCCCAGTCGAGCCGCCCAATTCTATTACCGAACCCACATGTGAGGGAATTCACTGAAACTCGTTGTCTAGGGAAAATGGAAAACGCTCCTTTACCCCACAGCAACGGTAATAGCGAGGACCAACTGGCTGGTCAGTAAACTGGCTGTTGTCCTGACTGAGGCTCTTGGGGGCCGCGACCTTACCTCCCCACAGGCTCCGCGGGTGGTAGCACTGGCCGAGGCTGGTTGAGAACCGCTTCCCCGACTGGTCGTCAGCGTACGGCCGGAGCAGCAGGCGAAGTCCGACGCCGGACGAACAGCTTCCAGTCGTCAGTTTAACGTTAGTTCAGTTCAGTTCAGTTTTTCTTCAAATTTCCCTGGCGTCTAGTTATAGGGCCGAATGGAGGTAACACACGCCATTTCGAGGGTCACTCTTTCCACGTGCCCCTTGCTCCCGCTGGCGTTTCAAAAAAAAAAAAAACGTCTCTCCCCTTCTTCTTCTTATTTTGGTTTTTTGGCGGTTGACACCTTAGCATAGGTGCATTACCGCCACCTGCTAGACTGGGGTATGGATACAAAAGCTAATACTACTACTGGGGAAAAAAAAAAAAAAAAAAATTAGCGATTTACCTAAATCCTGTGAAATAAGTCCTCTGTTCTTTCCAACTAACCAAATTTATTCAGAGGGTATCTGACTCCCACTCCCTCCAAACCCTTTCTCTAACATGTCCTTAATGTCTTCTCCTTTCACGTCAATTATCCCAAGAAACTCCTTGGCTGCGTGTACCACCATTTTAATTCTTTCCGTTTTTGACTCTCTCTCGCTCGCACAATTTATCACCATTGCCACAAATGCCAGTAACCTTCTTTTATCTATACTGATACAATCAATATCTCGACTTTGTTCTTGTGGCTCTGCGACTCCCTTTTCTTCCCTCACTTTTTTAACCGCCTCAGCATACGAAATTCTGTTATGTACACGTGTCCCTTCAATTTCCCTTCAGTTTTCCTCCGCTCGCACTGTTTAGCACCCGCTTCATGATTACCCTGGCAGTGAAGACATACAGCTCTTTCTTTCGGCAGTTCACAGTCTTCTTCATTACATCCGTCTTTGCTGCATCGTCTACAACGAAACACCCTTTTCCTACAAACCGCAGCCACATGCCCATAGTCTTGGCACCATAAGCACCTTAATGGATTTCGTTCATATACCCTCACTCTATAGCTGACATAATCCATCATTACCCTTTCTGGTAGCTCTTTTTCAAATTCTAAAAAAATTGACAAGCTATCCGTTTCTTCCCCGTCATGGTGGCTTTTTAATCTCTTAGCGCCGCAAACACCTTCAATATTCAAAAATGCTTCAGCTTTCACCGAATGAACAACTCCACTAATTACTCCCTTCACTGTAGGCTGATTCCGCATACTAAAACACGATGCTTCGGATAAATCAAATTCTACAATTTTCAATGCCTTATCCCTTTGTCGCTTAGATTTACATTCAATAATTATCAGTCCACTCCTACAAACCCTCACTGACTTTACATCCCCCACTTCTTTTTTAATAAATTGTCCTAAAAAATGCCCATCACTAAATACATTATTAGTTTTATAACTGGATCTAACTAATTTCATACCAACTAAATAAACCTCTTCCTCTCCTTTTTCTGATTCTTTTTTTGTTTTCTTTTTCCCTCCTTCCTCTACTTCCCACTCCATCTTTCAGGCCCTCCAAACCCTCTCAGCAACTCAATAGCTATCCAGCACGTCCGTCAACCAAAGATCTGATTCTAATTTCGTTCCGCAATTCAAACGTTCAACCTTTCCCCCCTACAAACACTCTTCTACAGTTGAAACGTCTCTCCCCTTCACTTCCACTGCGTCAGCAATAAAGTTCAAGCAGGTGAAAACATCACATGGTCACACCCCCCCACCCCCCTTCACCCCAATCAGTCGACAGCCAGGGAAATCACTAAATGAGTGTATTCTTAATTAAAAATACCGATACTAATAATAATAGTAGTGCTCCCAACCCACCAGCCTATGAGTCAGAGAGTGTTGTGGCACTCAGACTAATCCCCCGTACTTCCTACAAGGAATAGGTTGTCAATTACAATATGAATAGGGCAACTGAGAAAAATCATAACCTTGTAGTTGGAAAAATTACCAGCGCACACAGTAGGTCCCCAGGACTGACCTTGAGAACCACTGATTGAGGGTGATGTACAGTTGAAATCAAAATTATTCAACCCCCGCTGCAAAGTAGGTTTCCTGGCAAAATTTACAAACTTTCAACTGTTTGCAATGAACAAATCATACAAGAACATTTTAAATAGCTCAACACAACAAATATTACAAGTGTCTTCTCCAAATTCAGCACAAAATGCCACTTTTAATGACTACTGTAGGCTCAAAATTATTCAACCCTGTCATGACAAGCATCTTTAATACTAAATAGAGCACCCCCTGCCTCAATGACTCTCTGGAAATGTGATGCTTCTGGCAGCATTCCCAAAGAATTTTAGTCAAGTCCTCATGTACAAAACCCAAAACCAGTGAAGTTGGTACAGCGTACAGCGTATACAGCGTACCTTAACCCGTTTCTGCAGATGTAGACGCTCACGTCTATAGAACTGCAAATTTAAGCACACAGTTACTGTAGTCGATCACTAGATGGCACCCCCGGATCAGTTATTGAATGTCCACAAGCAAGCAGACCTCGAACGCGGTTTTGAATATGGGGAAGTTCACTCCACTCCCTGTTTTTCAAGAGTTGCATGAATTAAACTCCTCAGCTAAGCCTAATGTGCAAACTGGTCAATATCCTTGCCCATAGTATCGATCCAGCAGTTTAAAAAAAAAATTATCTCTTGCAACAGAAAAAATCGTTGCCCCCTGTAGCAACCACTTTAGCCACAGTGAGCCAACCGTATTCCAATTAGTGGTTCAGAAAAATCAGCTTTCTGAAGCAAAAAATTTGACATGGTATTGATTCTCTCACATTCTACTACAAAACCCAAAACCAGTGAAGTTGGCACGTTATATAAATCGTAGATAAAAACAGAATACAATGATTTGCTAATCCTTTTCACCCTATATTCAATTGAATACACTGCAAAGACAAGTTACTTAATGTTCGAACAGGTAAACTTTGTAAATTTTTGCAAATATTAGCTCATTTGGAATTTGATGCCTGCAACATGTTTCAAAAAAAGCTGGCACAAGTGACAAAAAAGACAGAGAGTTGAGGAATGCTCATCAAACACTTATTTGGAACATCCCACAGGTGAACAGGCTAATTGGGAATAGGTGGGTGCCATGATTGGGTATAAAAGCAGCTTCCCTGAAATGCTCAGTCATTCACAAACAAGGATGGGGCAAGGGTCACCACTTAATGCGTGAGCTGATTGTTGAACACTTTAAAAACAACATTCCTCAACAAGCTATTGCAAGAAATTTAGGGATTTCATCATGTACGGTCCGTAATATCGCCAAAAGGTTCAGAGAATATGAAAAAATCACTGCATGTAAGCGACAAGGCCGAAAACCAACATTGACTGCCCGTGACCTTCGATCCCTCAGGCGGTACTGCATCAAAAACCGACATCAGTGTGTAAAGGACATCACCACATGGGCTCACCACTGTCAGTAACTACAGTTCGTCGCTACATCTGCAAGTGCAAGTTAAAACTCTACAATGCAAACCAAAAGCCATTTATCAACCGCACCCAGAAACGCCGCCAGCTTCGCTGGGCCCAAGCTCATCTAAGATGGACTGATGCAAAGTGGAAAAGTGTTCTGTGGTCTGACGAGTCCACATTTCAAATTGTTTTTGGAAACTGTGGACGTCGTGTCCTCCGGACCAAAGAGGAAAAGAACCATCCGGACTGTTATAGGCGCAAAGTTCAAAAGCCAGCATCTGTGATGGTATGGGTGTGTATTAGTGCCCAAGGCATGGGCAACTTACACATATGTGAAGGCACCATTAATGCTGAAAGGTACATACAGGTTTTGGAGAAACATATGTTGCCATCCAAGCAACATCTTTTTCATGGACGCCCCTGCTTATTTCAGCAAGACAATGCCAAGCCACATTCTGCACGTGTAACAACACCATGGCTCTGTAGTAAAAGAGTGCGGGTATTAGACTGGCCTGCCTGTAGTCCAGACCTGTCTCCCATTGAAAATGTGTGGCGCATTATGAAGCATAAAATACGACAACGGAGACCCCGGACTGTTGAACAACTTAAGCTGTACATCAAGCAAGAATGGGAAAGAGTTCCACCTGAAAAGCTTCAAAAATTGGTGTCCTCAGATCCCAAACGTTTACTGAGCGTCGTTAAAAGGAAAGGCGATGTAACACAGTGGTAAAAAGGCCCCTGTGCCAACTTTTTTGCAATGTGTTGCTGCCTTTAAATTCTAAATTAATGATTATTTGCAAAAAAATATATAGCTTCTCAGTTTGAACATTAAACATCTTGTCTTTGCAGTATATTCAATTGAATATAAGTTAAAAAGGATTTGCAAATCATTGTAGTTTGTTTTTATCAACGATTTACATGACGTGCCAACTTCACTGGTTTTGGGTTTTGTACAACGACTTCCAGTTCAATAATATTCTAGGGTTCGCGTGCTGCAACTGCCTTCTTCAAATCCCAGCAGAGATTTTTTTATGAGGTTCAAGTGAGGCAAATGTGATGGGCACTCTACAATATTCCCAAACTTCTGAAACCAAGCCTTGGTGGATGTTGAGGTATGCTTAGGATCATTGCCCTGTTGGAAGGTCCAATGATGCCCAAGCGTCAGCTTCTGTACAGACTGCATGACATTTTCTCCTTGGATATCCTAGTACTTGACTGAATCCATCTTGCCCACCACAATTTGCAGGTTTCCAGTGCCAGTAGAAGCAAAGCAGCTGCAGAGCAACAAAAGCCCCACAATTCTTCAATGTAGGCAGGGAGCACTTTTCCGCATATGATTCTTTATTCCTCCTGCAGACATACCACTGTTTCATCAGCCCGAAAAGTTCCAGTTTTGTTTCATCATTCCACAGAACAATATCCTAAAACGTCGGCGGCTTATTTATATGGTTTTGAGCATATTAGAGCTTGTGCTTTTGGATAAGTTGTAGTGTGTGTCTTGGAGACCTTCAACGTTTAGAATGCGCCCTACTGTGCAACCTGAAACCTCAGTGCCTCCTGCTTCCAAGCCTTGCTGCGGGTCTTCTGTAGTCACCCGAGGGTTATTGACCACCCATCTCCTCAGTAATCTAGGGACAGCCACTGGTAGCTTCCTCTTTCTGCCACATCATGGTACTCTAGCCACTCTTCCTTTAACTCTGAACTTGTGAACTATACTTTCAACTTTATCTCTACGAGCATTCAGTGCCTGTGTTACCTTTCTGTATCCTTCTCCTTGCTTGTGCCAGGCAATGATTTCCTCTATGAGCTTTTTGGACAATTCTTTTGACAGCCATACTGTATTTCTGATATGCAATCAAATGTCACTGTCAACAAACTCCAACAGAGTGAAAGTTTTTGATGTGTTCTATCTCCAGCAAACCTGATGCAACTAATTAACCTGACTTGCAAATATGCTCTTATGGCGGATTCTATTCAGGGGTTGAATAATTTTGAGACTGCAGTAGTCATTAAAAATGGCATTTTGAGTTATATTTGGTGAAACCACTTGTAATATTAGTTGTGTTGAGCTATTTTAAATGTTCTTATTTAATCTGTTCATCACAAACAGCAGAAAGTTTGTAAATTTTGCCAGTAAACCCAATTTGCAATGGGGGTTTAATAATTACAACTGTAGCAGACAAGAAAACTCATAGAATCTCTGGGCCAAGGTTGCAGCATAGCTCTTTATGCTTCTTTACACTTTTCTAATGCGGATGTTTACTTTAATCAGCATATAATAATACACACATGAATGAAGGTCAATATTAATCCTCTGGGCCAATCAGTTTCCTCCTCTGGAGGTAAAACCTGTTTGTCGATGTTCATCTCCTGTCATGCTAAAAGACAGCAGGTTGTCTTAACAATGTTTTTTCATCTTCTATGTAAAACATGAGCAGGTTCCACACTGAAAGGGGCTGCATGCTGACAGGCCTAATGTGCATTTGCTATCAGCTCAGTTCACATTAATGAACAGTGAGATTGTTTGCCACTCTATGGTACAAGCTTGTCTATTTGCCCACAGACTCACAGTGGGTTTTTGTTTGCTTGTTTGTTTGTTTTTATACAGGAACTGTCAATTGGAAAGGAAACGATTTTCTGATATGCTGCTGCATATCAGAAAATATGCTGCACTATATGCTGCACTGAATTTCTGGCCGTAAGGGTCAAAGGTCATATAATAGGTTCCAAACTCCCCAGGGTACTCCAATTATGGACAATTACATGAGAATTTTTGAGGCCGTGTGTCGGTCAGGGCACTTTGATTCATCAAAACTCACAATAAAGCATCATTGCATGCACATCTCTGGCAAACAATTCAATGAAGTACCCTCTAAAAATCTCATTGGTGACATAGGGTGTTATGTTATTATGTGATATTGTATATGTGCACATATTTAGTTCCCCTTACCCCTCATGAGCGTATGGAGACAGGTTTAAATGTTCTGTGCTGTTTTTTGAAGATGTATTTCCTTTAAGCCCATTCTTTTCCAACTAGGTTTGTCTCATCAGACAGTAGCACAGCCAGGCAATATTCAATGGTGTTGGCAGGATGAGACTAGTAGTCATTTTTTGAGGCACATATGAACATAAACATGTATTTAACCACAAAATAATCTCATATAGAAGCACATAGCAATTGTTGTTTTGCAATCGTTGTTCCTTCCAAGATGGGGTATTCTAAGCATTCTGTGAAAGGCCCCGAATGTGTATATACTGAACTCATCTTTGATACATCAATCCCATTGACATTAGGCTAAGTGGGTCTCACGGTAAAATTTGAGGCCAGTTTCATTCCTTGATGTGCAGGACAACATATACCAATTTCAAAGCTTATCAGAAGGTGTAAAAATTACCACTGGTGGTTCTAAAATTAATCAAGAGTTGAAATAAAAGCCTGTGTTGGTGAATTGCTCACCATGGTAACTGCAGGTGATGGGAACTATAACTCAGCAACAAAAGTTTCTGTGACACCATTTATATGTATGTTATAAATGACACGCAAAGATCTCAATGCAATCAATATGTTTATTTAACAGGAGAAACACTGACTTTTCAGTGCCAACGTCACTCAAAACGAAAAATGTCATTTTCATGCGTCATGAAGCACTTGTCTGACGTCTAACCAATTGTGACCTTCACACTTCAATACCGGGTGTGACTTCCTCGTGCCATGATGCAAGCAACGCATCTCCGGCGCATGGACCGAATCAGATGTGGCAGAAATTGCTGTGGGATGTCATTCCAAATCTGACGTAGACGTTGTCGCAATTCCTGGAGTGTGGCTGGCGGGTTATCCAACCGCCGCAAACGTCGATCCATCTCGTCCCAAAGATGCTCGATTGGGGACATGTCTGGGGATCTGGCTGGCCATGGCAGGACATTGACATGTTGTTGCATCAGATACTGCTGTACAATCCTTGCAACGTGCGGTCTGGCGTTATCATGTTGCAGCGTTATTCCGGGACCATGTTGCATCAAAAACGGTACCACCAATGGCCGTAGCACTTCATCGCAATATCTTTGACCTGTCAGATTTCCATCAATAGCAAGCAAATCTGTTCTGTTTCTAGCCGTGATCCCTCCCCAAATCATGACACTACCACCTCCAAAACGATCAAATTCCTGAACACAGTTGTTGGCATAACGTTCTCCACGTCGACGGTACACACGTAAACGACCATCACATCGGTTAAGCATGAATCTTGATTCATCAGTGAAGAGTAAAAGATCCCACTGACGTTGGATCCACCGTCGATGTTGTTGTGCCCACTGTAGACGCAGTCGTCGGTGTTGTACTGTGAGTATTGGACGTCTTGCTGGCCGACGTGGGACAATGCCAAAATGACGGAGACGGCGACGGATTGTCTGTGCAGACAGTCGCCTCAAACCAGGTATCGTTCTTGCAGTTATGGTTGCAGGTTGGAATCGATTTCGGAGATGGGTTGTTCGAATCCAGTTGTCCTGTCTGGGAGTGGTTACTCGTGGACGCCCGCTGCGAGGACGGTCTCTGACATGTCTTGTCTGCTGATGACGCTGCCATAAGTTCCAAATGGTGTTTCGGTGGACATTCAGGCGATGAGCAACTTCCCTCTGCGAGGTTCCGGATTCAATCATCCCAATGGCCCTCCACCGATCATTTTCAGACAGTCTTGGCATTTAGAGGGTAGAGTTCCTGATCCGAAATGGCTGTGTTTTCGATAAGTGATGCTTCCGTCGTTCATCAGGCACAATGTGAACATTCCAAAAATTCTCCTCTTTTATTGCCATCCACAAGCATGATTTACGCACATTTTCACGTGTAAAGTCATTTTCTCGCATTTTCATGATTTCCATTTCAATGTTGTGTTTACGTGTACTGTTTCAGTCTGATATCACCATGTATGACAATTTCATAATTGCGTTATGAAAAATAATTAACAATATTGGTGTCACAGAAACTTTTGTTGCTGAGTATATTTAGCGTTTCCAGGATCCGCCATCTTGTAAAATCCTGGCCCATTGTTCCTTACAGAGTTGATGCACTCACTCTGACAAAAAGTTCAATAGATTTGAAAGGGAAAGACAACATTCACACAAAACCAGCTTTAAATAAAGGAGTTTCTCACATTGAGTCCAAATATTACACCTTTAAAGTTTAAATACCCAACTCTATATGAACAGTTGAAAAGTGACAAGGGATCAAAGATCATCCTTTTGGGGCAATATGTGGGATGGAGTGGGGGGGGGGGGGGTGCAGAGACATCAGCATTCAGCCTTTGGGAAGACTCAGTAAAATATAGAAGGCTCTTGCTGGAAAGTTGCAAAACATGCTAAATGAATGGAGTTTCATGGAGGATGGAGTGATGAAAAAGAGATGAAGGGCTGACAACCAGAGTGGTCTAACTTCAAAAAATGAAAATTAGCTCTTGGATTATATTGTGACAGATGTTGATAAAATTCATAAAACAAAATTGGTGTCATGAGGTGTATTATACCTGTGAACAATATTGTGAGTAATATATTTTCATTTCTGTTTTTATATTTTAAAAACTTTGACGTCTATTATCTCAAAAACAATGTTCTGTGGATAAGACCGCTCTGGTTCTAAGCCAGGGGTGTCAAACTGACCCGTAAACGGGCCAAGAGGCTGCAGGTTTTCACTCCAACAATGCAGAAGTGCACCTGATACAACTAATCAGTTGTGCAGGCCTGGATCAGTTGATTAAATCAGTGCTTTCAGGTGAGCTTCTGCTTGGTAGGATTGAATACCTGCACCGTTTACGGGTCAGTTTGACACCCCTGTTCTAAGCCCTTCAAATGAAAGAGGGGGATAAAGCAACATAAACATCAGCATCAATCCTTTGGGGCTGTCTGAAGTTATATAGAAAATTTGGAGGCTGTAGACCTCAAATTGTGGGAAAATGAGGGCTTTTGAAAATGAACGGAGGTTTATGGAGCTGAAAAAGAAGAGGTGAAAAAAGAGGGCTGGAAGTGGGGTTATTATGGTCCAAACAAACCAGGAGTCAAGTGTGGATTCAGATATACAATTCAACTAGTAGTTTATTGACAGTAATATGATACAAAAGGGGAACAGAACCCCAGTATAATGTTAGACAGTTCAGATGTTATTGGCCAAGCTGGGCTGCAGTTGCTGGAAAGAGGCTTCCGAGATGCTGCCAGGTGTTAAACAGACTTTGCATGCTCTGAACTGCTTCAGATGATAAAGAGGTTGTTTGAGGGGAATGCAGTCCCAATCCTGCACCTGAATCAGGGTTGGAAGCTTGTTCCTAACAAACTGGGCAAGGAGAACAAATTTGGACGGGTTAACAAAATTGCGGACCCAGTCTTGGACCCTAATTATGATTGGAAGCATGTTCTAGAAAACTTGAGCAGATGTAGCTTGTTCGCGTTAACAAAATGACAATAAAGACATCTTAGAGAAAAGGCTGTCGCTGAAGTACTACTTGCATTAGACTTGTCACATGGTCATTAGGAGAGAACTGTGTAACGAAATTGAGCCGACGGGAAAAGACGCACTAGACGCAAACCAATCACAACACCTATACACCTAATAGACTCGCAAGCTGCTGAATTACAACGAGACACACAAGGGATTCACCCGAGGGATGTAATGGAGAGATCAGAAAGAAATCTTGAAATTCACAAATTTGACCCGTCAGGAAGCTACACAGCAAGTTTGAGGTTTCTTGCTCTGAAATTCCATGAATGTGAGCAGTGGTCCATACGTCTATGGGGAAAAAGGAAGAAAATGGTCAAAAGAAAGAACAGAAGCGAGCAGTCCACTCAGAAAGCACAAGGATCCTGCCGTGCCATATCTTCGGAGCTGCCCTACAATTTCTGGGCTTGTAGGTTCCAAGCTGTAAGAGGTGTTTCTGCAATAATAATGATAATAATAATAGAAGATAGGGAAGGTGATCAGTAAGTTAGCTCTGTCACGGCAACTTAATTAGAATGCTATAGAGCATTTTAATGCTGGTGCTGCCATGACTACTAGTAACTGACTGCAATGGAATTCTAGGCCACTGACTATTATGTAAAAAATCAGAGTAAAGAATGCTTGAAGTGTTTCCTGTCATCAGTCATGATATTCCATTAATGAGACAAAATTTGGCAAAAACCAGGACTACTCACACCCTCTATTGTGCCTGCAAGTACAACTTAAAGACTGGGTTACACATACGAGGAGTTGACTTGCAAAACCTGCTAAGTCAAGTTTTGAAAAATAATCACTTATCTCCCTTAGCCTCTCCTTCAGGCACCTGCGCATGTCCCACTGATAGCTCCACTTTCAAAATCTACTAAATCATGTTATAAATTGGTACGGAAAAAGCTAAACTCTGTCAAAACCCGCCAAGTCAAGGAGGAAAACTGTCAAATTCTGCTAAGTCATCAGCCAATGTGGAAATGTGATTCCGTTTTCGTTCGCTAGAAGGAACCAATCACAGTCGAGCTTTTATAGCCTGTTCAGATTTTGCTTTCTCTAACTCAAGATGGAGGATGCAGACTCAAATTTTGTTTGGACCGCAGAGAATGCAAACAAATCTCCTTGTAAAGGTTCAAAAAGGATTTGAACCCATGGACTCATGTTTATGTTGTCATTGTCATAGCAGCTATTCAACCTCTGTGCTGTCTGTAGCATTGAGTTACATGTAGAATGGGTCCTGAGTCAAATACCCTCACCTTTTGAGCAACGGAGCTGGTTTAAACACTGTCAAAAGCTGCTAAATTTCCACTCCACATTCAAAACCTGCTAATTCAAAACTTGCAAAATTAAAGTCATTTCTTTAAAAAAATAATGAATTACCTAAGGTATTATGTCTGCACGGCTAATAGTTTCGGTATACTGAAAATTGGTATCTATGGAAGATAATTTCTATGCCTACCAAAAAAATAGGATTTTTCCAAAAAATTGACCCATGTGACTTAGAAGGCATTGCAAGTGGACTCCAATGATGCTTGGTTGGACAGAGACATGGCACTGCCTTTAGTTAAGGAGCAAGCACTGAATTCTGTGTTTGAGAGGAGTGTATTGCTGTTACGAGAAAAACCTCTGTGCATTAGGCTATAGAAAGTGGTCTGTCCTTGTTTATTTGTTTGCATGAAGGGTCTGCTGGGTCATTCAGTTAAGGTGCATCGCTGTGGTGCAAGGACAATGCCCCACGGACCAAATACAGTTTGCTCCATGGTTGCTCAATTGGGTGAGGCACAATAGCAGATCGTGTATAGATGAATGAACAATGGGATTATTGTTATTGCGTAATCTCTTTGGTTAGTGCTGTAAGTCTGCTTACTTTGCCAACTGTCTGCCCTATATAATATCTTGAAATATCCCAACCATTATTATTCATTTGAGGGCATAGAATGATGAAAAAGATGAAGTGATTTTGTTACGCAAGTAAAACTCTTTAACCACTTTCACAGAAACACACAGTACTAATCAGTTTTTCAGTAGATGCTCTGGATGGGATGCATTAAAAAAAAAAATTTGTGTGATTAGATATGCATCCATTACACGGCTGAAATAAGATGGGCATTTGAAAAAAGAGTCAGCCAATATTATAGAAATAGGACTGCCAAGAAAAGGCGAACTAAGGATTTTGCAAGCTTAACAATAGTGAGTAATGAATGCTGAAAACTCTTATGTAAAGATTTAGAATGGCATATTTTCAATTAATACAGGTAAGATTGAGCACAGATTATGAAAAACTTTCTCCTAGCCTTAGGCCACTTTCACACCGGACGCGAAACATATTTTTCGCATGACAATGCAAAGAAGCAAATACACGTATTGGGTCCAGTGTGAAAGCAGCTTTAAGCATGCATATATTCATATATGTAAAAGAATGAATGGACGTTAAAGTTACAACCCTCATTTGAATGCTCTCCATGTTTCCTCCCATTCTGCAACTTGTGTGTTTGCTGGACATTATGTCTCCTTTTATTGGTGTACATCTCGCATGTTATCCCATCCCTGGCTGTGTTTTGCGTCAATGTCACTTCCTGATGTACCTGTAACATGAATTTAGACCCCCTGCTTTGAGTTGCAAGTTGCTGGATTGTAGTTTGCTATTCCTGCTTGAAACCAGTTTGTACTTCCTAGTAGAAACTCTTGGTCTTTAGAAAGTGAAATCTGACTTTTAATGCTACTCATTTGCGGAAAATCTCGTCCTTGCACGGTTAATTGGAACAAGTTCCCATGCCCAATTCCGGGTCCAGGAATGGGACCGCGCTCTATTTAACCCAGTTTGAGCTTGCTCCTTTGTCCAGTTGGGTGGTATCAATACCCAAGCCTAATTCAGGGTCCAGGATTGGGGCCGTGTTCTTGTTCATAACGCTTTGATAAAATAAAGATAAAATTAATTTTTGTGCACATAATCTCCACCGATTATACAATTATACAAATTGCCCTTCTAAAATTATGTAAATTCAACTCAAATGAACCCATGGCTACTTTTGCATCCCCTTAAGCAGCACAAAATAGGGCTTGCCAGCTCCAGTATTCTAATCAGACATGGCTGTTACAGGAGCAGAACATTAATTTAGCATGTAAGAGGGTGTTGTGCTCCACAGCTGTTCCATTCATTGGATTACCATGACAACCACAATCAGGCCGCTTCAACCAAAAAAAAAAAAAAAGAATCACATTGCAGTGAGTTCCATCACTGCAATGTCATGGTTCCATCAATCTAAGTTAAAAAAAAATGAACTCCTAACTTCTGTTCAGATGTGATCAGTAGGAAATACAAGTCTCCATCCTGAGTGTTGTGTGGCCAGCAACATCCCAAAACTTTCCCGGGACCTTTATGTGGAGTGACTAGATCAAATTGGGGTCAAACCTGTGATCAGTATCTCATGTATAAACATGTATTTGCATGTTTAGCATGAAAAAATGAATCACTATTTGTACATGGGGAGGAGGGCAGCTTAATCGAGGTGTGTGATTTTGTTTATGTTGCTGAACTAATGAATAAGCCTTCATTTTATTTAATAACTCCAGCCATAAACATAATACAAAAGTAGTAAGGTTGCACTGTGATGCTTGGAATTAGGCCTGGTTCATAGTTGGTAATCCAGCTGATCTGAACAGTGTTCAATAAGGTCAGGGCTCTGTGCCCACAAAATCAATCAACCACACCAATAGGAAAAATCCATGTATTAACCTTTCTCTGCTTATGCGTGCATTTTCACACTGAAAAAGGCAACTGCTGGAAACTGATAACCATTTTAGTCTTGTTGTTTGGGAAAGCGTCGAGATTTTCTGTCAACGTGATTAACTCATTTCCTACGAGAAGCCGCTGCCAACGGCGCGGCGAATTCTACCATTCCCTATGGTAAGCCCATGCCGGCAGCGTGGCTGACCATTCACAGACCGATAAAAATACGAAATCAGTTGCCGATCCTGGTCATGGGCCACCTGTACTTCAATACTTTATTTTGTGTACTTTTCAGGAAAAGTATTCTGTACTAACACAACAATTTTATATAAAAGCATTCTGTAGGGAATGAGTTAAGTGGCCGTGCTTAAATCATTGAAGGCATTGCCAGAAAAAGGCATGGCCACATAGAGCATTTGGCCATATCATGTACCTGGGCAATATTTCTGCTGTGTTCGGGAGGCAGTGGTGGTATAAATTTCCGGGAACTGATTCTGAAGCATTGGAGAGTGCAGCGATGGCACTAACAGGTGGGACTTATTTGGGGGCTGACTCCAAAAAAGTAAAACTGCATCTTACTTTGTCAGGTGACACCCAAGCAGTGCATTGGGTGGCTCATTCATCTGGTAGGAAATGACAGAGGTAATGAAGGCAAATAAAGTTCTGGACACTGATTAACAGCTAGCTTCCCCAGGCCAAATATTTCCTGAATGTGCACCAAAGAAGTTACCGGAACAGATGGCAGTAGTAAACATGCCTGGTGAATTGGCAAAAAAACAAGGAAAGATTAAAATGGAGGGGTTGAAAAAAGAAATCTTTGTCTTCACATAAATGAAACTGCCTTTTGGTGTAAAAGTGTTTTTGTTCATGCTGGCACTGTTTAATTGAACCCATAATGCACTTCACATGCTGAATTAGAAGTGCACCATGCCGGTTTTCGACTGGCTTGTATGGTCCAGCTTAAGGGATGTGGAAGGCACTGTATTTTTCTTCTTTCTTAGTATTACATGGAGTAGCGTTATGTCTCACTACTCCTGAGAGGAAGCATTCAGAGACATCTGTTCCTGGATTCTAATAATCACACTTTGGAGAGGACCTGCCACTGATCTTATTAAATTGTGCTTTCATAAAAACCTGGGGTGAAATGAGCCGAAAATTTAAATCCTTCCCAGATGCAATGCGTTCTGTTTGCACACATGATTTCTTAAACCTAATGAGCAATATTGCAGCACTTCCTTACAAAAGGTTCGCTATTGTAGCAGACAACATAATGTCGTGAACAAAACCTACTCAACAGTGTATTCATTTTCACAGTTAACATGGCAACACAAATAATGGGAACATAAGATGGCTGAGCAGCTCATCCCCTGATCATATTATGTATTGGATTATAAGCCTCATACAATTATACATAACATGTTGTTCCCATGCACACAACAAACCAATGTTACGCAAAATGCTCACAGTTTCCAATGCTGCATAACAGCATGAAATTGTGATCAAAATCAAAACTATACACAGTTGCGTAGATTTCATGAAGACAAAACATCCGCTCGTGAAAACCTGCTGTTACAATGATCAAACATCAGAAAAACCATAAAAATCACATCACACTTTATGCACTTATAATACCAACAGCTGATGAAGGTTTTGAAAAGTATCTAAACCTCCAAACCACTTCTTTCGGCTGAAAATCAATGTATATGGATATTAACACTGAACAAAAATATAAACACCCCATGTCAAATTTTTGAATTTTTATTAATATTAGGGTTATGCAATATATGAAGCGAATCAAAATTAATTTTTGTTAATGACTAATCTTCAGATCACCGTCCATTACATCTTGATATTGGCATCTGCAAAGGAGTGACAATCCTTTGAACACGCTGGGGGTCAGGTTGAAGAAACTGAATGTTCAATATCTTGTGTGTCCAGCATTTGCGTCTCTCAGAGCAGCACATCTCCTTCGCATGGAGTTGATCAGGTTGTCTATCGTGGCCTGTGGAATGTTATTCTTTTCTTCCCGGAGGGCCACACGGAGCTGGTGCACATTACCCAGAACTGGAACACGGTCGCAGACAATTCGATCCAGAAAATCCCAAAGATACTCTATGGGCATGTCCGGCGAATATGCAGACCAGTCCAGAACAGGAATGTGCTCTGCTTCAAGGAACTGCATGCAGACCGCTGTGGTGGACATCCCTGCATCCAGCATGCCAATGACACGTTCCCGCATGACCTGAGACATCTGAGGCATGATGACGTTTGACAAAATTTGACATTTTGGGGTGGCTTTTTATTGTCCCCAGTATAAGGAGTGTCTGGGTACTGCTCATTCTATCTGATCACTGTCTGGAAATGCCACACCCAAGTACTGAGTGAAATCACTGCATCACTGAGCAAATGCTCACTGACAGAGAGATGGATTAAAAAATGGTACACAAATCAAGAGAAATATCCCCATTGTACAAATAAATGTCAGCATATGCTCACTTAAAGTTGTTAACCCCATGTGGCATCAATATTTGACATGGGGCATTAATATTTTTGTTCAGTGTAGTTCGTTGTTGTTCTCTGAAGGTCCAAGTCTTGACATGCCCCTGTGGTATTGAGAAGGCCCTGGCTAGAACGTGACAACCCCCGCATTGATTGAGTTGGAGGCGCCATATTTGAAAGGAGTTTGCCCTGTTCAAAGACCTGTCTGCACTATGCACTGAGCCCGGTTGTATCTATTCTTCGCAGCCATAAGGAGGAGCCACTTGACCAGCAAGGCATTCTCACCATACACAATGAGCTATGTCAGGCATTTCTGCAAGTCCAGAGCCATGTCACTTTCGGTGCAGGGCCCAAACAACTGTGCCATCAATCTCCTTCTGAAAATATTGCCACCTTGGGGCCGGCTGTATTCACTTTCTTTGCCTGAATCCAGAGCTATGGATGAGTTTATCCCGAGGTGTGGCTTTTAGAATCATCCAAACATTATCTTCACCTGCCAATTCTGGCTTCCTCTTTGAGTCAAATAAAATTGGTTCTCTCGGTCTATGCATTGACTACAGGGGCCTGAACACTACTGCTGTCAAGAATTGCTACCTGCTACTGTGAATGGATTCTGCTTTCACCGACTTCCAAGGATGCCACTACTTCAACAAACTGGGTCTGTGCAATGCTTACCTCCTGATCTGCATAAAGGAGGGGAATGAGTGGAAAACAACCTTCAACACCTCACCCGATGACTATGAGTAATTTATGATGCTATTTGGGCTAACACCCCCGCAGTGTCCCAGAATCTCATCAACGACATCCAATGCCTGCTGGAGAACCAGATATACTTCAAACCAGAAGTGTGAATTCCATCAGACATCAGTTCAGTTCTTTGGCTTTACTGTCTTCCTTGGTGAGATTAAGATTGATAAGCAAAGCTACAAGCAATTCTGGATTGGCTGGAACCGGCGAACAGCAAACAACTTCAGAGATTCCTTGGATTTGCCAACTTATACTATCAGCATCATCGAAAGCCTCATTACAGTTGCAGCTACTCTTACTGCCCTCACCACCTGCAAGGTTCCCATTCGCTGGATTCCTCAGATTGCAGTTTGCCTCTTCACTTTTCAGAGCCAGAGCTAAAGACAAAAATATCCTTACTTTTTTTTTTTTGCATATTTGTCACACACAAGTGTTTCAAATCATGTAACAAATTTTAATACAAGACAAAGATAACCCGGGTAAATACAAAATGCAGTTTTGAAATGAAGATTTCATTTATGGAGGGAAAAAGCTATCCAAACCAACCTGGCCCTATGTGAAAAAGTAATAGCCCCCGAACCCTAATAACTGGTTGTGCCACCCTCGATGACAACAACAGTAATCAAGCATTTGCAATAACTGGCAATGAGTCTTTCACATCGCTGTGGAGGAATTTTGCCCACTCTTCTTTGCAGAATTGTTTTAATTAAGCCACATTGGAGGGTTTTCCAGCACGAATGGCCTGTTTAAGGTCAAGCCACAGCATCTCAATTGGATTTAAGTCCGGACATTGCCCAGGCCACTTCAAAACCTTTATTTAGTTTTTTTTTAAGCCATTCAGAGGTGGACCTGCTGGTGTGTTTTTGATCATTGTCCTGCTGCATAACTCAAGTATGCTTGAGCTTGAGGTCATAAACTGATGGTCAGACATTCTCCTTCAGGACTTTCAGGTAGAGAGCAGAATTCATGGTTTCATCAATTACGGCAAGTCCTCCAGGTCCTGAGGCAGCAAAGCAGCCCCAGACGATCACACTACCACCACGTTTGACTGTTGGTATGATGTTGGTAAATTAATAAAAAACCAAGAACGTCCCGATGAAGAAGCAGACTCCGATGTACATAGCAAAAGCAGGAAAAAAGTTTATTACAGAGCCAGCCGTGGGAACAACAGCATGATGCAGAGTTCTAAATTCATTCATTCCATAAGAAACTTTACACATGTTAAAGTGCAGACATTTGCACATGATTTCTCTAATGTTATCAGAAGTTGTTGCTGATTGGTCCTTGGGTTTACACATTGATTGAAAGGAATACTGTACAATTGGGCCTCTCCTGAACCACTCAACTTAATTGGTTCAATTGATTCCCAACCCTCAGAAGTGAGCTCCATATATGGGCATACGGAACCTCCAACTAAAAGGTGCTAGAGCATATTGTGTCCTGTCGGAACTGAAGACAAACGGAGATCCCAGCTGGAAGTCGCAAATGGGCGATATGTCCTGTCAGACCCGACAGCTTCTCTTTATTTCCTAATACACATTCATCACCCATTGATCAAACCGTCTGGCTCACCTCATATCACTGACATCCAAAAATCCTGCTTCCCAACAATGATGTTCTTTTTGTGAAATGCTGTGTTGGTTTTAAGCCAGATGTAACGGGATGCACACCTTCCAGAATGTTCAACTTTTGTCTCATCAGTCCACAGAATATTTTCCCAAAAGTATTGGGGATCATCAAGATGTTTTTGGCAAATGTGAGACAAGCCCTTGTGTTCTTTTTGGTCAGCAGTGGTTTTCGCCTTGGAATTCTCCCATGGATGACATTTTTGCCCAGTCTCTTTCTTCTTGTTGAATCATGAACACTTACTTTAACTGAGGCCTGCTGTTCTAAAAATTTTGTTCTTGGTTCTTTTGTGACCTCCTGGATAAGTCTTCGAGTAATATTGGTTGGCCGGCCACCCCTGGGGAGGTTCACCACTGTTCCAAGTTTTCTTCATTTGTGGATAATGGCCCTCAACGTGGCTCGCTGGAGTCCCAAAGCCTTAGAAATGGCTTTGTATCCCTTTCCAGACTGATAGATGTCAATGATTTTATTTCTCTTCTGCTCTTGAATTTCTTAAGATCGCGGCATGATGCGATGCTTTTTGAGATCTTTTAGCCTACTTCACTTTGTCATACAGATTCTACTCTCAGGGAAAGGGTCAGCTGTTCTTTTTTTTTTTTTTTACCTCTGCTAAAGTGGTTATGTTTTTGCTTGCATTTGTCATTATTTCTGCCTGGTTGCAAGTTTGCTCAAAAAATCATGAATGGATTTGCGGGATTTTTTTTTTTGAAGGACAAGGCATGGCTCAAGGAACAATCTACTGGATTTTGGTGGTGATCCAGGTCACTGTCCAGATCCAGGAATTTTGTGAGGGATATTTCACCATTGTTTTGCTTGTTTTTGTCTGGCTGATAGCAACTTTACTCAACAAGTTTAGAACAGATTTTGATTAAAAAATATTTTGGACTGATCGGATATGTAAGGGATAATCAACTCATAGGTGTGCATCACACGGTTTTAAGGCACTATGTGGAGGCGAATAACCACCCAAAGCGAAGCGAAGGTCATTTGCCAGCAATATCAAATCAAAGCATTCAGAATTTTTTGGTGAAAGTTTTGCACTTAAAAGCAAGCTGATAATCAATAATTAGGCGCCGTGCCTTCTCATAGCCAATAGCTCATAGCTATAGGCCAAGCTAAACTGAACCAGCTAACTTAGTTCAGCTTAACTTCATGGAGAAAGCATGCACAAAAAAACTATCATCCTTTTACCAGCTAATGATTAGGTAACTGATTCCATCTGAAACGGAGATTATGCATAACACAACATTATGTGCGATTATGCTGACTGTAGCTAACTTGCTACCTGCAATTACAATGAACTTATGACGGTTTCTGTAGAGCCAGCGAGCTGAAATCAGTCTGTTGTCACAGCACATAGCTAGCGAACTGTCAGCAGTTGCTGATACATGAAGTGGGCATGTTAACTTCCTTTGTAACTGTACACAGTTACTATCTCTTAATGAATAAAGTGTGATTACTTCACCGCTTTAATATTTACGGTCATTATCTCCGGAGCACCTATCGTTAAACACCCCACAGGACATAACGCCGCAAAATTAAATTCCACTCGATGGTAGTATAGCTATGTTACACATGATTCTAATAAACAGAATCAAAGAAAAAAGAGGTTGCAAATCAGAAACCGCTGACAGACACGGCTGTCAAATTTTCAATGTGTCAACCAAGTTTTCATCTTGCAATTAAGTTGTTTAACCCTTTTTCAAAAAAAGCAAAACCACCTAAAACAAGTGTGAAAATGTTTTGGGAAAATGAGGAAGTGTTTTAAAATTTTGCCGTTTCCATCAACCTTTTCTCCTGATATTTTAAAACGCTTTGAACACATGTTGACAGAAACATTGCTAATGTCTCATTCCTCCCTGCTTGCACGTCTCTCACCCCATTCCTCTACTGTCTCTCGTTTGCTTGTTAATCCCTGTCTATTTATTGCCGTCTTTTCTTTGTTTTGCAGCTAGTTTGTCATTGTTCAATTTGTCCCAATTTTGTTCAAGTCCTTTATCTGTCTGCCTGGTCATTTTGATCTTGTTTGGAGTTCTCCGATTTGGCTTTCCCTGCACTGCCTGCTGTTGCCCATTTGTTCCTGACTTCCAGCCTGTTTGTCGACTGTACATTCGGCACTATTAGCTTGGCAAGGGTAGGCAGCGCAGTAATAAATGAAGTGATCCAATAATTGCGGCAGACATGTTTGAGAAAAAATATCTGTTTCATGATGATAATTTCTTTTTCTTTCAACCATGTCAATTAACAGTTAAATTTTTACCTCCGCCAACAAAGTTGGGGCGGAGGTTATGTTTTTGCCCTTGTTTGTTTGTTTGTTTGTCTGTCTGTCTGTTTGTGAACAACATAACTCAAAAAGGAATGCACGGATTTGGCTGAAATTTTGTGGGTGCACAAAAGCATGGACCCTATTGATTTTCACCGCGATCAGTGAAACAATATGGCTGCCACAGCAGCCAGCTTGAAATTGTACACGCTTTGCTCCTACTCATGAAGATTTGGATTGTGTGCCTTGGCGGAGGTTTGCACTGTATGAATGCCTCTAGTTGTTAATATTATGAATTGCATATCAAGAAGATAGACATAAAAGGCATTAAATTATAACAAAATATACCAAGGGTCTTAAAATTAATGGTAGGCACTGTACCTCACAATAAGCTCTACTCTCCCAGGCACTGAAGCTTGCAAACCTGGAGCCATATTCACAAAGCCTCTCAGGGAACATGCGCTGACCTAAGTTCAGCTTTTGCGGCTTCATAATTTAACCTTGTTCATGACGAGATAAAATGCTGAACGCATTGCAGATCTGCTCTTTTATCTTAAAAGGTTTATATGTGTATGGCCCTAATTCCTTTCTTTAAGTGAATGAAGGACTCAAATTCTGCTACTGTGCATTCATTTGTGGAAGGGCAATATGCTCTGAATTCTAGGAGATAATGTCATCGTACACAGCGCTGTATTGGTGCTCTCAGGTGACTCTGTGGTTCATTAACTTCAATCAGGGCTAATGAGACCAAAGATTTTAAGGGTAAGGCTTGTGAATATGTACTTAAGAGTTGTTATGAGAAAAAAAAATTACTTAAGGTGAGTTTTTCACAGGAAAATGTTTTGACACAAAGATGTCTTGATGATTAGCTATTCTAGTCTGTGTAATTGTTTGTGTAGTTTCCCGGTATTGGTCAGAAAATGTATCAGCAGAATTTTAACACGTGCCTGGTGTCAGTTGAGTCTTGCGATCACTCAGGGGTAGTGTATGCTCTAGCCTTAAATCACTTACCTGGGGCTGCAGTTGTCATGTTTGCTGATGAAGTATGATTACTGCCTGACTGATAACAAATTAATCATGTCTGTTTTTCAATGAAAAAAGAAAAAGAAAACAGGAAATGATTAATAACGCCATTTTCATCACACTCTGACATGGTAATTAATACTAATCGGCGCTAATGTTTGCTCCGAAGTTTGCCAATTAATCAAGACTACATAAACACAACAATCTTGCAATCTTAATTCATTTTTGAGCTCTCAAGTGAGACCAGTCTCTAACAGCTGCAACTGAGTCAGCAAACCTGACCGTTACTGTTTGCATTTGTTTTCCAAATCTGGTCATTGGCATGCTTAAAGCCACACTATGCTGGATTTCTTGCTTCCGTCATTAGTTTACAATGAAAAACACATCCGCTAAAGGCCCCAAGATGACAGCGCTCACCCACCAAGTCAACCACATATATATTAAGCCAAAACTCGTGTTGATTCAGCTTTGTTGCATTGTACTTCAAATGACAGGAATCATGTCTCTTAAACAAATAGTTATTGCTGCATTTACCTTAGTCAGGTAGTGTAAATATGCTTGACTGACACCATATATACAGACATGTTACATAATAATTAACTTCAGCTACATGTAAGTGAAGAGGGACCAGACCAAAGCCACTGCTCGCGGTGAACCTATGGTTTTTGTTTTGTTATGAGAAAAAAGGAAAGATGTCTGTATAATGAAATTGACTACCTAAAGTTTAATGATGCAGTCATTCGACCAAAAAAGCGATCATCATGCAAGCAGCCATGTGAAAGAATTGTGACCAACTAAAAACAGGCATGACAGCAATTAGCACGATTCAGGAGCTTCAATACGTCAAAAAAAAAAAAAAAAGGAAAATATATGTATCTGTGCATGTGAAGGTTAGCAGTGTTGATAAGTAGTCATTGACGCATAATGAAGGCATGAATACCAAAGCATTTACATGCTGCTGCAAAAATTTGGGATTAGCCTACAACTTTTAGGAATGAATAAAGAGTACATGATGAACTAAGATGAACTGAAGAACTGGGTACCAGTGAGTCCATCAGAGGTCATTTTAGGAAAGCCTTGGAGTACCTTTTTTAGCAATATTGCGACCAGTTTTTTTAAAGGACACCCTAATTGGACTTTGTTCTTTCTTGCGTGTTACTTGCCTACGAGTCTTCTGCTATTGCAATGGCTTCCCCTACTAGCCCCTCCTGTTCCCCCAGCTATCTGCCATTCCTCAATTATCCAATTATCCCCTGTTCTCTCTCTGATTATGTTCACACCCGGTTTTAATTCAGTTAACCTCTTAAGCCCTGAGCCTCTGGCTTGAAAATGACATGCCCAAAATGAAGTGAGCATATCTCTGCAACTACTTGGTCTATATGGATAATCTAGGCATTTTAATTTAGGAAACACCTTGGGGATTTTTGTCATGGCGTAAAAATCAGTGCATATGTCACTGAAATTATTTAGTTGCAGTCTGAACCTCTATTTATTAAAAAAATAAGACTAAGTGCAACCTAGTATATGGCTGGGCTGCCAAGTGCTGTATGACAATTTGCACCCAAGAAAAGGGTGGTAAGTGAGGCAAAGCTCATGCATTTATATGAAGTGCAAGTTTATGAAGTGCAAGTTTAGTAATGAGCCAGAGCTGATGAATTATTTACAAAGTGGGTGGGGCAAGGGCAAAAGTGTGGGAGTGTGCATGAGTGAGAGTTTGAGTGAGAATATGTGAGTGAGGGAGTGAGTGTGTTAGGGAGTGGGAGGTGGGAGGGAGGGGGTCTTGAGTAAAGAAAACGTATGAAAAGCATGTTATACATTTGAACAGTTTACTGGCGGTTTAAAAACCACTATAATTGACTATAATCAATAGTAGAATTACATTGTATCAAATTTTTGCTTCAGAAAACTGATTTTTCTTAACTACTAATTGGGATACCATTGGCTCACTGTAGCTGAAGTGGTTGCTACAGAGGACAACGATTATTTCTGTAGCAAGAGAGAATTTTTTTTTTTTTTAACTGCTGGATATGTTATGATTCTATCTGCCTTGCCATTTTTATGCTCTGCTTTTTATGATAGATCTTATTTGGTATGAATCATTGCTATGTCTGACCATTCATTGATATGTGTATTGTGTTTAGGTTTAGATTCGTTTATAGATTGTCCTAGTTTTTACTTTTCCATATTTTGCATTATGTCATAGTTTTACTTCGATCCATATTTTGATTTTTCCATGCATTGCACTTTGTCTCGACCTGTGTGGTCTCTTGCCTTGTCTCAGCTCACAGCCCCGGTATTGCATGCCACTCTTCGGGTGATTTAATGGTTTCTGGTTTCAATCTTCCTTCCAATCTCATTTGCATTCTTCACCTTACTTTTCTATTTTACTAACCATACTAACATTTTGTTGTTTTCGCTAAAGTTACTAACAGTAACTAACATTGTATATAATACTAACTTACTAACGAGCACTAAGGGATTGTATAGTTTCACTAATTGATTTACAAGCTCTCAGCACTCGCCCTGTTCTAGTCCCCACTCCTTACCTCTCCCTAATCTCTGTTGCTGCATTTCTGTGGAAACTCCACATCTGATCACGTTGTCCTTTCTCTCATTATCTATGCACGTTAGAATTCCCTGACTGGAGCCATATGTTTGTATATAGGTTTGTCCCGTGATCCCTGTCCGCGTTTTGGCTTCTGCCAAACTTCACGTGATCAGGTTCTCCCTCACGTGTTGCTCGCTTGTAATCAGTCTGACTGCTTGCACCTGTGTGCCTTACCATGTGATCTCCCTGGAAGTGTATATTAGGTGTCTCTTCACAGGTCTTCCCTGTCAGATCATCTCTCTTGTTTACCTCTGCTGCTCATTATTCCACCTCGTACTCGTTGCGTTTTTTTTCTGACTGGATCGTCCGACTTTTGATTTTTGGCTTGCCCTTCATTGATTACTGTTGCATCTGTCCGACTACAATTTTGTGGATTGCTGCCCTGTTAACGACTTGGATTGCCCTTTGGTTTTTGATTTTGACTTCTCTTACAAACCACTGCCTGCGTACTGAATCTGTTTTATCTGACTACGATTTTTGTGTTTGCTGCCCTTGTTATGACTCTATGTCTGCCCCACTGGATTTTGACTTTTGGATTGCGGACTCTGTACTGTTGCCTTCTGCCCTGCGGGGGTTACCCCCCTCGCTCAATAAAATCCTCTTTTTTGCAATCCTGCGTTCTCGCGTTTGGTTCTAGATTGATACCTCACAGGAAAGACATTATGGTCAAGTATATTGAGCAGTTTGCACGTTAGGCTTGGCTGAGGAGTTTTATTCAGGTAACTCCTGAAAAACAGGGATTGGAGTGAACTCGTAACTGCGTGCATATATTTGCAGCTCCACGTCCACTGGCGGACACATCTGCACAAAGATACCCTGCCGAGCACCGTTGTTCTTCTCAAACACGCCGAATCCAGATAATCCTTAAATGATGAATTACATTCATATTTTAATTTGTAACAAGTATTGAATAACGAGTGGCCAGTGTGAAAGTGACGGTGTGAAGTTATACTTTTTATCTTTTTAATGTAGTAAAGTAAAAGCCCCAGTTAAAAAAAAAAAAAACTACTTAAGTGTACATGTACTTCGTTACACCTCTGTATGATAATGTGTCCCAAGTACCTTCATTGTTCCCGTTTTCTCTCATTTAGGAAGATTAAGGAAATAGTTCTGGTACTGGCTGCGAAATTCAAAAGGTAGATAGGGGATTGTAACATCGCACCAATCTATCGTAATAGAATCTTAATGGTTGGTACGCGTTTTCAATTTTCCTGTTCAATCTTGCAACCGATACTGTCCTCGTTTACTGTCGTATCAGTTGCGAGATTGAAAAGGGAAATTGAAAAACACATTCCGACCATTGTAATGATTCTTTCACACTAGATAGAGGAATGGAACACATCTTACCTATCTCTCAGGTACCAAACTGTAAAACTCATTGAATTTCACTTCTCAGTCACTACAGGCATACATTTAATCTGAACACTCCCATTATTTATATATAACATATATTGTGTAACAAATCACAGAGCGGTTTTTATCTAGTCCTACAGCTATGTGGTTAACTTTAAAAACATTTTTTTTTCCTTTTTCTTCAGCTCCAGTAACGTCCGGTGGTCTAACCTCATTCGAAAATTCTATAAAATGTTAAGAAAGTGCCTGCGCTGTTGTGGTTGTCATGACATGAGGAGTGTTTGATATTCCAGCAGTATTTCATTCGCTTGGGCTCATAGACTGAGCGGGAGGCCATTCATTCTGAACCCTCCACTGTGGTCGACCGCAACTCGGAGTAAAAAAAAAAAAAAAACCTTCTGAAGCAGCGGCAATAATTTAGCAGCGGCGAGGAACCACAACTAAATGAATAAAGCGGAAACTGTGCTATTGTTGTTCTGTAAGATCGTGTATGCAACTGGGGTTTGAGTCCGGGTTGCTGACCTACCGGCACTTCAACTTAGCCACTACATCTGGCAATATCCCAGTTCTCTTAGCTATTATAAAGTAAACCCTGATTTAGTGCTTGTGATAGTTGCGAATAATGGTGCAAGGATTCTCACAATAACTTTGAAAGTGACTGTTTAATATTTAGTTTTTAATTATAGCGAAAAAACTAAAAACAAACCATTTAAGTGATTATACTGTCAAACTGTTTGAGTACATGCGCGTAATTGCGCATGGACTCTAAGATAGAAGCACCGGGAACGCAAGACTGTGGCCCGTATTCAGAAACGACACTCACCATATAGTGAGTACAATTGAAATGTAACTGGAGTTTGAGAGAGAGATTGAACTACCACTAACCGAGGGAGCGGTCCCACTCCTCGCCAGTTGCTATTCACAAACGCCACTCGAGCATAACTGACAGTAGTGGGCACCGGGTACCACAGGCGGTGTGTCGGCTGCTGCAAAGGGACGTTCAATCCTCACCCTTCAGTGCTGTATGACCTAAGCTTGACGCAGTTTACTTTTCTTGATTAGGAAGTTTCTCAGACTAGTTGGTAAAAGGACAATGCAGTTTATTTTTAATGGCATTGTTATACATTGCTTCACAAAATTGAGGCGTTTCTTTCGCACATAAATGACGCCGTAAATATCTGCAT
This sequence comes from Gymnothorax reevesii, assembly GCA_029721435.1. NCBI lineage: Eukaryota > Metazoa > Chordata > Actinopteri > Anguilliformes > Muraenidae > Gymnothorax > Gymnothorax reevesii. The sequence goes on from CM056576.1 coordinate 47,075,520, forward strand.
GCCTTCATAAATTCTGTGGTCGAGTGGCTCGCGAAAGGTGCAGGACAGCCGGCAAGGCTCACTAAGCAACAAGCTGTGAAACGTGCCGGACAATTCCTTCTACATTCAGCGGTTAAGGATGTAGAAAAGAAAGGATTCTCGTGACTTATAGCGTCATGAGCCTCGCAGACCAATCCACACGCGCCCCACGAGCCAGCTGAGCACAGAATTTTCCAACCCATGAGTGAAGAAAAGCGCAAGAAATTCGAATGTGCGAGAGTTGACAGGTATGTGTAATGAATTAAAACTGGCCGCACCTGAAAATGTTGAGAGTTTTCAAAGTTTCAGCAATGGTAATTTGATGAAATGAAAACAGTGCTCATTCTAAATAAACAAGTAGACCTGGTGAAACGTGAAAATCCTTCCGATTTTTGGAGTAAGAATGAAATAAAATTTTATTAAATGATTGGATATGACCTTTTTTCAATCATTATTTTTAAGAGATGGTTTTGAGCTTCCTCTATTGCCAGTTCACCAGTAGGTACTGGTGGGTACACAAATGCTAACCTCGAGTTCACCACAGTGCAGTTCTAAACACTGAAACCAGGTGGTCAGTTACTAAGTTACCGGCATCGTTATCATCATTAGAGTTATAATTCGCATAGTTGCGATTGTGTCGAGAATGTGGCTTTAAATGATCCAGAGTTTCTAATGTTTGCAACCACCTGAAAGCCAGACAAGGAAATACCGGCGCAAGTTAGTGCGGCTCAAGGGAGGTGTTCCCAGCACTCGACCTTCACTCAGAAAGAGATGCTGACCCGTATTCAGAAACGACACTCACACTAATTGAGTGTAAAACTTAGTTAGTGTCAGGTTATACTAAATGAGTCAGAGGTTGCCCCAACACTCATTTGCTTTCAGAGAGCTAACTCACACTGAAAATAGCGTCTCTTTCTGAGTGAAGGTTGAGTGCAGGGAACACCTCCCTTGAGCCACACTAACTTGCGCCAGTATTTCGTTGTCAGGGCTTTTAGGTGTTTACAAACATTGGAAACTCTGAATCATTTACAGCCACGAGCTCGACGCAGTCGCAACTATGCAAATTTTAACTATAATGATGATAACGATGCCATCATTTTTTTCGCACAAAAGATTACGTTCAAAGTCAATGTAAAGACGCGAGTACAGACATTTCGCGTGTATTTGCGTCTTTGCATTGACTTTGAATGGGCAAGAGTACCATTCACAACCTCCACTTTTTAGGGGTTTTTTTGGCCAGAATAATTTTAAAAGGGGGCACAAATATTTTTGGGGGGTTTTTTTGAGTGAGAAGGGGGTTTAGAATGATGGGGGAACAATTATAAAAGGAAGGGGTAGACGCGACGCTTTGTGTATGGTACTCTTACCTTTGAATGTAATCTTTCGAGCGAAAAATTTGTTTCACGTCCAGTAAGCAGCTTAATAGTGCTGCACCTGATTTTACTAATTAAGGTCTTTATTGAACCGCATGATTAAAAAGCTTTAAGAGTAGCGCCATTCCAAACACCCGAATTCGGCAGGAGGCTTCGTTCCAAAATAGATCTTTGAAACTTGCATCATAAGAAGAAAAAAAAAAAACAAATTAAGCTAGAAACATGCAACAGACATCTTTAAACAGCCGAGACGCTGTGAAACTAATACTGATATAGCATTATGAATCAAATTGCCGTGTTTTCATGGTCAAGGAATCTAAAAATGAAGATAAAATAAATGTAAGACTAATATCTATGGTGGAAGTCGCAATATGGAGGGAAATGTTGTGCTTGGCGGAGGTCTGCGCTCTCCGAGTGCTTTTCTAGTTTAAATTATATAACGTTATGATATATGCCACAACGCCACACATTTCATTGACTTGATAATTAATAAACGTGAACGGTGGTTTGCAGGCAAAGTTCAACATCGTGCCTTACCCATTTCATCGTCCACATTTGTCCTTTCAAACCACGAGCTCGTCTAAGCGAAAAAGTTGCCAATATCTGCACATTTGGCTGCGTCTGTTTCCAGAGCTTTTCTCTTTTTAATTCTGGCCTTATCCGCGCCACCCTTGCTCTTTCTATTTTCCATCTTTCAAAAACTACTGACTGAGTGCGCGAACGTGTTACGTCAGGGTGCGTCAGCGAAAAAAAAAAAAAAAAAAAAAGGCTGCCAGTGGAGGCAGAGACGGCTCAGGCACAGCGGTAGCAGCATTCATGATCAACCCAGTGCCATGACTGAACACCAGCCCCCCCCCAAAAAAAGTGAATACCGGCCCACCGGGAATTGTCCCGGTCCTTTCACTTTTTTTGTCTAATAAAAATACATTTGCCTCAGGGGAAGGGAGTAACCAAGGTGGTATCCTGCTCAAAACCACAGCAGGCGTATATTACATTTCCTGAAGTCCATACTGCTTAACCCAGTTGCCAATTTTCCACCCAAAACCTTGTCCAGCTTTCGTGTATTCCCAACAATTATACAATACAACTGTCGCAGGGTTGTCAACGCTCCCCTGTAATCCGTACCAATATGCTAATGACAGTTTTGTTCGTCTGAGATGCAGCGGCGCTTCCCCAACCTCTATCAGCAATGCACTTGTTGGTGTGGTTTTAACAGCTCCAATCGCCAACCTAATTGCTTTATATTGAATTCTGTCTAATTTTATTAAAGAAGATTGACATCCTGAACCATATAAAAAGCAACCATAATCAAAATAAGATCTAATTAAAGCTTTATAAACATCCACCAATGACTGTCTATCGGCTCCCCATTCTTGTCCCGTTATCATTCTCATCATTTTCAACACTTTTTTACTTTTGGTTTCAATATGTTCTATATGGCATTTCCAGGAAAGCTTTGTATCAAACCAGATACCAAGGTATTTGAACTTATTGACCATTTCAAGGGGTTGTCCATATAACAGTAGCTTCTGTGAACAATTTACTTTCCTTTTGGAGAAAATCATACATTTAGACTTACTTGCTGAAAATTTAAGGCCCCAATCAAACGACCATTCCTCCAAAGTTTGGATTGCTTGTTGCATGTTATCCATTATATGTTGAAAATTTCGTCCTCTTTTCCAAATAACCCCATCATCCGCATACAGCAACCTGCCTATGGTCCCATTAAGTTTAGCAAAGATGTCATTGATCATCAAGTTGAATAGTATTGGACTTACCACGCTACCTTGCGGAATTCCATTTTCCACGTTGAATTCCTTGGATAATGTTGATCCTATTTTTATCTTGAATGTTCTTTGAGATAAAAAATCCAAAATCCAATTGTACATATTTCCACCAATTCCAAGTCTATTTAATTTAATTAGTAATCCCTCTCTCCACATGGTATCGTATGCTTTCTCTATATCAAGAAAGACTACAACCATCATTTCCTTCATGACAATCGTTTTCTCAATTTCATTGCCCATTTTAACTAGAACATCATTCGTTGACCTTCCTTTTCGAAAACCTGTTTGGGCTCCATTTAATACATTTTTAGATTCTAGAAAGTATGTAAGTCTATTAACAATCATTTTTTCCATTAGTTTGCCGAAATGCGAGGTTAGTGCAATCGGTCGATAATTTCCTGGACAAGATGGATCTTTACCCGGCTTGGCAAAAGGAAGAATTATAGCCCTTTTCCATTCAGTTGGCAATTTTCCTTCATTCCATATTCTGTTAAATAAATATAAAATCATATTTAAAGTTTCTCTTGGCATGTTTTTAAACATGGCATAGCACAATTGATCTGCCCCTGGCGATGTGTTTTTTGTTTTTGTAAGAGCTGTATTAAATTCATACATATTAAATTCAACATCTAAAATTGAATCTTTAATTTCTTTTCTTTCCAGAATGTTCGCATTCATATTTAATATTTCTTCTCTTCTTTGTATAAACTTACCATCAAGATGATTTCCCTGGTGCACTTCAGCAAATACCTTTCCCAACAGATTTGCTTTCTCAATATCCGTAACTGCTTCTTCTTTTCCCTCAGTTAGCACCGGCATATGGATTATTGTGTTTTTACCACTCATTTTCCTAATCATATTCCAGATTTCACAAAGCTTGGTTTCCCTCCCTATGGTTGAGCAGTATTGTCTCCAGGTTTCTTTTTTAACTTCTTTGATGGTTTTCCGAGCAATAGCTCGTTTCTTTTGATAATCAATTAAGTTTTCCATCGTTAGAGATCGGCGTAGTACTTTAAATGCATCATTCCGCTCTTTAATTGCATTACTACATTTCTCATTCCACCATGGAACGATTTTTTTGTTTCCTCTTCTCTTGCTCACCGGTACGGCCCGGCTGGCAGCATTATAGATAAGAGAGTGTAATGATTCTGTAATTTGCTCAATTGAGTTGTCTGAATTAATAGGTAATGCATTGTTTGTCTCATTACAATATTCCTTATATCTTTCCCAGTTTGCTCTCTGAAAACACCACTTTTGGTGATAACATTTTTCTTGTGAATATATCCCCACTGCTATGCTACATAGAATGGGAAAATGGTCACTACCTATCGTGGTATTCAAGTTTATTTCCCATTCACATTTGTCGGCAATTCTTCTATCTACCAAAGTGAGGTCTAAACATGAAGTGGTGTTTTTTAAGACATTAATTCGTGTACCTTTGCCATCATTTAAGCATACCAACATTCTATCATTTATCATCTCTTCTACCACCTCTCCATTATGATCTGTCTGCATACTACCCCATAAGCTATTATGAGCATTAAAATCGCCGCACCATATTTCTTTAGTGCTATAACGTTTCTTATATATTGAATGAAAGAGGTTGTCCGATATTGCTTTACACGGGTTATAAAAATTAATTAAAGCAAAATTGCTTCCACATTTATCATTATATATTTCTATTATGACACATTCATGCATATCAGGTACTAAAACAGTTTTGTAAGCTATTCCCTCTTTTATAAATGTAGCACAACCTCCTCCATTGTTGCCCTTCCTATCGTATCGTACTACACTATATCCTCTTAAAACAAAATCTAATTGTGGTTTTAACCAAGTCTCCTGTACACATATAATGTCTGGTTTAACATGGAGTTCGCTAACATATTTTTTAAATTCCTGACCATTCGCAATTAAACTTCTCGCGTTCCATTGTAATATATGAAACAAAATAATACTAAGTAAAAATCTGAGACTGTCCATCGCCATAGCTTAAGTTCAACATTTCATGTATTTCGTCTACTTTGGATGAAATCCCCAAAAACTCATTTGCCACTTCAACTACAGATCCTATCACTTCTTTTTTATAGTTCATCGTAACATTCACTACTGCACACATGAAAGCAATAAAGTCAGTCTTACTAACTAGCATTGTTTCCATAGTTACCTTGTCTAGAGCTTCATTTTGACTAGATGGTATCACTATGGGCCTTACTGCACGTCTCTGATCCTTTGCAGACTTATCATGGGCCAAATTGGTTGTAGCCGGCCCTCGATCTTTCCCAGAAAGGGCCTTCTTCTTCTTCTTCTTCTTTTGGTTTTTTGGCGGTTGGCACCTTAGCATAATAGGTGCATTACCGCCACCTGCTAGACTGGGGTATGGATACAAAAGCTAATACTACTACTGGAAAAAAACAAAAATAAAAAAAAAATAAAAAAATAGCAATTTACCTAAATCCTGTGAAATAAGTTCTCTGTTCTTTCCAACTAACCAAATTTATTCAGAGGGTATCTGACTCCCACTCCCTCCAAACCCTTTCTCTAACATGTCCTTAATTTCTTCTCCTTTCACGTCAATTATCCCAAGAAACTCCTTGGCTGCGTGTACCACCATTTTAATTCTTTCCGTTTTTGACTCTCTCTCGCTCGCACAATTTATCACCATTGCCAAAAATGCCAGAAACCTTCTTTTATCTACACTGATACGAGCAATATCTCGACTTTGTTCTTGTGGCTTTGCGACTCCCTTTTCTTCCCTCACTTTTTTAACCGCCTCAGCATACGAAATTCTGTTATGTACACGTGTCCTTTCAATTTTCCCTTCAGTTTTCCTCCGCTCGCACTGTTTAGCACCCGCTTCATGATTACCCTGGCAATGAAGACCTACAGCTCTTTCTTTCGGCAGTTCACAATCTTCTTCATTACATCCGTCTTTCCCGCATCGTCTACAACGAAACACCCTTTTCCTACAAACCGCAGCCACATGCCCATAGTCTTGGCACCAAAAGCACCTTAATGGATTTCGTTCACATACCCTCACTCTATAGCTGACATAATCCATCATTACCCTTTCTGGTAGCTCTTTTTCAAATTCTAATAAAATTGACACGCTATCCGTTTCTTCCCCGTCACGGTGGCTTTTTAATCTCCTAGCGCCGCAAACACCTTCAATATTCAAAAATGCTTCAGCTTTCACCGAATGAACAACTCCACTAATTACTCCCTTCACTGTAGGCTGATTCTGCATACTAAAACACGATACTTCGGATAAATCAAATTCTACAATTTTCAATGCCTTATCCCTTTGTCGCTTAGATTTACATTCAATAATTATCAGTCCACTCCTACAAACCCTCACTGACTTTATATCTCCCACTTCTTTTTTAATAAATTGTCCTAAAAATGCCTATCACTAAATACATGATTTGTTTTATAACTGGATCTAACTAATTTCATGCCAACTAAATAAACCTCTTCCTCTCCTTTTTCTGATTCTTTTTTTCTTTTCTTTTTCCCTCCTTCCTCTACTTCCCACTCCATTTTTCAGGCCCTCCAAACCCTCTCAGTAACTCAATAGCTATCCCAATCGCACACCTAGCTAGGTCCCCCAGAAAGGGCCAGTGTGGGTGCAGGCTTTCATTGCAACCAAGCTATTACACACCTGATACTACTAATCAACCCCTAGACTCTTTGCTAATAAGCTCGATTAGTAGTATCAGGTGTGTAGCTGCTTGGTTGCAATGAAAGCCTGCACCCACACCGGCCCTTTCTGGGAAAGATTGGAGACCCCTGCTCTATTGCATTTAAAAGATAAAAAGTATACTTTCACTTCGTTACGTTGACACAGGCCACTTCGTCACTCGTTACAAATTAAAATATGAATGCAATTCATCAAAAGGAGGATTATCTGAATTGGCGCGTTCAAGAACAACGGTGCTCGGTATTTTCGTATCTGCACAGATGTTGATGTCAGCGGATATGAAGCGGCAAATTTATACACGCAGTTACAATATTCTGTCACTAGATGACACACCAGGATCAGTTATTGAACATTCACAACCAAGCCAAGCTGAAACACGGTTTTAATTTAAATGCTGGATTTCTACTTTTATTAAAGCATTTACATTGTGATATTGACACTTTTATTGACACAAGTTAATCCTCTGAGTATTTATTGCACTTCAGTTTAAATGCTATATTTTAACACGGGACAACTAGGCCTCTTCAATACTAATGATTTCTATTGCTGAATGTGTAAAATAGCAAGTGACTATTCAACTCTGACAACTGTAAAGTCTGTTGTATGCAGTCCTATGGATTGACTATGAGACGAGCTATAAGCTTTGTTTAGGTAGTGATAACAGCGCTATATCTTAGAGTTACATTCATGCCAGCGCAACTGGATTTTAAACTTGATTATGACAAAGTGATAGATATGTCCGCCCGCAGATACCCCCGAAGAATGCCCTTCATCAACCCATTCATGTGAGGTTTTACGAAATGAGCCAAGAGCGAGAACCAGATGAATGCAAAATGGAGGCTAGTTTTCTACTGCGGTCAAGCTATCACCAGTTCGCAAAACGACGGTCAAACTATCACCGCTAAAATTTTGATGCGCAATTACAGCGGATAGCGCGGTACTTTGGTCACGTGACACAAATGCTGTCAAAATTCGGCTTGCTGAGAGAAATACCGAGGCTTATTCAACGAAAGAATGCGTATATTTTCTTCATAAAAAAAAAATCGTCAACAACTTCCATAATGTAGTTTGAAAATGACTTTTCTTTTTCTTTTTTCAAAAAATAGTTCACATTTTGTGCAGATTGAAATGTGAGATTTTGGCGAGCTGCTGTGAATCCAGATGACAAATAATTGCTTGTAACTGTAATAATGTTTTACTTAAAGCAAATAGTTAGAGAAAAGTGACACTTGATTATGATAGAAGAGGGATCCTCCTATAAGCCCACCAAATATTGAGAGATTCTGTGGTGGATATTTTTAATAAATGGCCATCAAGGTTGATACTGTGCAATGTGGGATTGCAGAAAATTGGATGGGGGCGTCATTCTTAAGGGCCTCTATTTCCTGCAAATCAAATAGTTAGAAAAAAGTAACACTTGATTATGATAGAAAAGGAATCCTACTATAAGCCCACCAAATATGAAAAGATTCTGTGGTGGAAATTTTTAATAAATGGCCATCAAAGTTGATACTGTGCAATGTGGGATTGCAGAAAATTGGATGGGGACGTCATACTTGCGGACCTCTATTTCCTGCAAATCAAATAGTTAGAAAAAGGTAACACTTGATTATGATAGAAGAGAGATCCTCCTATAAGCCCACCAAATATGAAGAGATTCTGTGGTGGAAAGTTTTAATAAATGGCCTTCAAAGTTGATACTGTACAATGTGGGATTGGAGAAAATTGGATAGGGGCGTCATACTTGAGGACCTCTATTTCCTGCAAATAAAATAGTTAGAAAAAGGTAACACTTGATTATGATAGAAGAGAGATCCTCCTATAAGCCCACCAAATATGAAGAGATTCTGTGGTGGAAAGTTTTAATAAATGGCCTTCAAAGTTGATACTGTACAATGTGGGATTGGAGAAAATTGGATAGGGGCGTCATACTTGAGGACCTCTATTTCCTGCAAATAAAATAGTTAGAAAAAAGTTACACTTGATTATGATAGTAGAGAGATCCTACTATAAGCCCACCAAATATGAACAGATTCTGTGGTGGAAATTTTTAATAAATGGCCTGCAAAATTGATACTGTACAATGTGGGATTGCAGAAAATTGGATAGGGGCGTCATACTTGAGGACCTCTATTTCCTGCAAATCAAATAGTAAGAAAAAAGTAACACTTGATTATGATAGTAGAGAGATCCTACTATAAGCCCACCAAATATGAACAGATTCTGTGGTGGAAATTTTTAATGAATGGCCTTCAAAGTTGATACTGTACAATGTGGGATTGCAGAAAATTGGATAGGGGCGTCATACTTGAGGACCTCTATTTCCTGCAAATCAAATAGTTAGAAAAAATTTACACTTGATTATGATAGTAGAGGGATCCTACTATAAGCCCACCAAATATGAACAGATTCTGTGGTGGAAATTTCTAATAAATGGCCTGCAAAGTTGATACTGTGCAATGTGGGATTGCAGAAAATTGGATAGGGGAGTCATACTTGCGGACCTCCATTTCCTGCAAATCAAATAGTTAGAAAAAAGTAACACTTGATTATGATAGAATAGGGATCCTTCTATAAGCCCACCAAATATGAACAGATTCTGTAGTGGAAATTTTTAATAAATGGCCTTCAAAATTGATACTGTACAATGTGGGATTGCAGAAAATTGGATAGGGGCATCATACCTGCGGACCTCTATTTCCTGCAAATCAAATAGTTAGAAAAAAGTAACACTTGATTATGATAGCACAGGGATCCTACTATAAGCCCACCAAATATAAACAGATTCTGTGGTGGAAATTTTTAATAAATGGCCTTCAAAGTTGATACTGTGCAATGGGTGAATGCAGAAAATTGGATAGGGGCGTCATACTTGTGGACCTCTATTTCCTGCAAATCAAATAGTTAGAAAAAAGTAACACTTGATTATGACAGAGGAGAAATCCTACTATACGCCCACCAAATATAAACAGATTCTGTGGTGGAAATTTTTAATAAATGGCCTTCAAAGTTGATACTGTGCAATGGGTGAATGCAGAAAATTGGATAGGGGCGTCATACTTGTGGACCTCTATTTCCTGCAAATCAAATAGTTAGAAAAAAGTAACACTTGATTATGACAGAGGAGGAATCCTACTATAAGCCCACCAAATATAAACAGATTCTGTGGTGGAAATTTTTAATAAATGGCCTTCAAAATTGATACTGTGAAATGTGTGAATGCAGAAAATTGGATGGGGGTGTCATACTTGAGGACCTCTATTTCCTGCAAATCAAATAGTTAGAAAAAAGTTACACTTGATTATGATAGTAGAGGGATCCTACTATAAGCCCACCAAATATGAAAAGATTCTGTGGTGGAAATTTTTAATAAATGGCCTTCAAAATTGATACTGTGAAATGTGGGAATGCAGAAAATTGGATGGGGGCCTCATAATTGCGGACCTATATTTCCTGCAAATCAAATAGTTAGAAAAAAGTAACACTTGATTATGATAGTAGAGGGATCCTGTTATAAGCCCACCAAATATGAAAAGATTCTGTGGTGGAAATTTTTAATAAATGGCCTGCAAAGTTGATACTGTACAATGTGGGATTGCAGAAAATTGGATAGGGGCGTCATACTTGCGGACCTATATTTCCTGCAAATCAAATAGTTAGAAAAAAGTTACACTTGATTATGATAGTAGAGGGATCCTGCTATAAGCCCACCAAATATAAACAGATTCTGTGGTGGAAAGTTTTAATAAATGGCCTTCAAAGTTGATACTGTGAAATGTGGGAATGCAGAAAATTGGATGGGGGCGTCATACTTGCGGACCTATATTTCCGGCAAATCAAATAGCTAGAAAAAAGTAACACTTGATTATGATAGTAGAGGGATCCTGCTATAAGCCCACCAAATATGAAAAGATTCTGTGGTGGAAATTTTTAATAAATGGCCTGCAAAGTTGATACTGTGCAATGTGGGATTGCAGAAAATTGGATGGGGCATCATACTTGCGGACCTCTATTTCCTGCAAATCAAATAGTTAGAGAAAAGTAATATTTGCATGTCATAACATATGTATCTTACTATATGCCATAGCTTATCAAGAGATTCTGTTGTGGAATTTTTAAATGAATGCCCATTAAAATTGATACTGTGTAATATGCCAATGCAGACAATTGGATGGGGGGATCATGTTTGAGGGCTGATAATTCCGGCAAATCAAAGTATTTGTCAAAAGTTACCATTCAATAGCATAACTCATCGATCCTATTATAAAACTTTAAAACATGAAAAGATTCCATTGTGGAATTTTAAAATAAATGGGCGTCAAATTTGGGACTGTTTAATGTGTCAATGCAGGCAATTGAATGGGGGGTGCATACTTGAGGGCCTGTAGTTCCTGTGAATGAAGCAGTTTGTAAAAAGTACCTCTTGCTTACTACAGGTTGTAGTATCAACTCACTGAATATGAAAAGAATCGGTGCCAAACTTATTGAATAAATGGCTATCAAATCAGGAACTATTGTAATGTGTGAATGGAGATGACTGATTGGGGTACCATGTTTGAGAGCCTGTAATTCCTGTAAATCAAAACTTATGTGAAAAATAACAATTCCTGACCATGCTACATGCACTGTAATATAAATTGACTGAATATGAAGAGATTCTATGATGGGATTATGAAAAAAATGGGCATCAATGTCGGAACTGTTGCAGTGTGCGAAAAGAGATGATTGAATGTGGGGCCACGTTTCAGGGTCTGTAATTCCTGCAAATACAAAACTTTTAGAAAAATAACAGTTGCTTGCCGCACTAGATCCTTTGTATTATTATAAAAACCTGAATATAGAGATTCCAATGTAGAAATATTAAATAAATGGCCATTGAATTTTGTTACTCTTGCAATGTACGCATGTAGACAGTTGAAATGGGGGTGATTTTTGAGGGCCTGTAATTTCTGCAAGTCAAGAAGTTTGTGGAATATAACACCTCCTTTACAAGCTTCATGTATTCTTGTACAAGCACATTGAAAATGAAAAGATTCCATGGCGGAATTATGAAAGAAATGGCAATCAAATTAGCCACTTTGCAGTGTGAGAATGAAGACAATGGAATGGGTGACCATGAATTAAATTGAATGAATGACTGTTTTAGTACCAATAATTTGTCAAAAAGAACTTGCACAGAATATTACTTGTAATAGTTTACGTCAAGTGTCGGCCTAATGTACCGGAAATTTTTGAATCAATGTGCATCACCTGAAGTATTTTGTACTGCCTTGATTGAAAAAAAAAATGCGTTAGCTTGAACTTGCCTTACTCGATCCTGCGGCCCACCGACATTTGATGGTTTTTTTTACAAACACATTTGTAATTGTATGTTTTCATCAAACTATTCATTTGTCTTCTTAGGTGTATTTAACCTCTTAACCTTCCCCTTCACCAGAAATATCCATGTATGGCTTGCAAAATAAAATAACCTTGAGCATATTGTTTAATTTTCACTTATGCAAATTATTTCAAGTTATATAATCTTACAGACCGAATAAGTCAATGATAGAATTAGATATCTCCAACTTAAGTACCTGAACATAAGTGTTTTATTTATTTCAAAATTATTTTCTTGACCTAAACATAAACATGAAAGAAAAGAGATTGGACTAATTTGCTCGCCGAATAAATGGTTAGTTTTTGCGACCATTTGTTCATAATTTCACCAATGAAGAACCCAACACTTCTCCGTTTTGATGTTACTTTTTAAAAATTTTATTATGCTGTATTTTTATGAATTTTAGAGCATGCATGTGAAAATTTTATTGTTCATGGCATTCATGCACAACAGCATAATAAAATTTTTAAAAAGTAACATCAAAACGGAGAAGTGTTGGGTTCTTCATTGGTGAAATTATGAACAAATGGTCGCAAAAACTAACCATTTATTCGGCGAGCAAATTAGTCCAATCTCTTTTCTTTCATGTTTATGTTTAGGTCAAGAAAATAATTTTGAAATAAATAAAACACTTATGTTCAGGTACTTAAGTTGGAGATATCTAATTCTATCATTGACTTATTCGGTCTGTAAGATTATATAACTTGAAATAATTTGCATAAGTGAAAATTAAACAATATGCTCAAGGTTATTTTATTTTGCAAGCCATACATGGATATTTCTGGTGAAGGGGAAGGTTAAGAGGTTAAATACACCTAAGAAGACAAATGAATAGTTTGATGAAAACATACAATTACAAATGTGTTTGTAAAAAAAACCATCAAATGTCGGTGGCCCGCAGGATCGAGTAAGGCAAGTTCAAGCTAACGCATTTTTTTTTTCAATCAAGGCAGTACAAAATACTTCAGGTGATGCACATTGATTCAAAAATTTCCGGTACATTAGGCCGACACTTGACGTAAACTATTACAAGTAATATTCTGTGCAAGTTCTTTTTGACAAATTATTGGTACTAAAACAGTCATTCATTCAATTTAATTCATGGTCACCCATTCCATTGTCTTCATTCTCACACTGCAAAGTGGCTAATTTGATTGCCATTTCTTTCATAATTCCGCCATGGAATCTTTTCATTTTCAATGTGCTTGTACAAGAATACATGAAGCTTGTAAAGGAGGTGTTATATTCCACAAACTTCTTGACTTGCAGAAATTACAGGCCCTCAAAAATCACCCCCATTTCAACTGTCTACATGCGTACATTGCAAGAGTAACAAAATTCAATGGCCATTTATTTAATATTTCTACATTGGAATCTCTATATTCAGGTTTTTATAATAATACAAAGGATGTAGTGCGGCAAGCAACTGTTATTTTTCTAAAAGTTTTGTATTTGCAGGAATTACAGACCCTGAAACGTGGCCCCACATTCAATCATCTCTTTTCGCACACTGCAACAGTTCCGACATTGATGCCCATTTTTTTCATAATCCCATCATAGAATCTCTTCATATTCAGTCAATTTATATTACAGTGCATGTAGCATGGTCAGGAATTGTTATTTTTCACATAAGTTTTGATTTACAGGAATTACAGGCTCTCAAACATGGTACCCCAATCAGTCATCTCCATTCACACATTACAATAGTTCCTGATTTGATAGCCATTTATTCAATAAGTTTGGCACCGATTCTTTTCATATTCAGTGAGTTGATACTACAACCTGTAGTAAGCAAGAGGTACTTTTTACAAACTGCTTCATTCACAGGAACTACAGGCCCTCAAGTATGCACCCCCCATTCAATTGCCTGCATTGACACATTAAACAGTCCCAAATTTGACGCCCATTTATTTTAAAATTCCACAATGGAATCTTTTCATGTTTTAAAGTTTTATAATAGGATCGATGAGTTATGCTATTGAATGGTAACTTTTGACAAATACTTTGATTTGCCGGAATTATCAGCCCTCAAACATGATCCCCCCATCCAATTGTCTGCATTGGCATATTACACAGTATCAATTTTAATGGGCATTCATTTAAAAATTCCACAACAGAATCTCTTGATAAGCTATGGCATATAGTAAGATACATATGTTATGACATGCAAATATTACTTTTCTCTAACTATTTGATTTGCAGGAAATAGAGGTCCGCAAGTATGATGCCCCATCCAATTTTCTGCAATCCCACATTGCACAGTATCAACTTTGCAGGCCATTTATTAAAAATTTCCACCACAGAATCTTTTCATATTTGGTGGGCTTATAGCAGGATCCCTCTACTATCATAATCAAGTGTTACTTTTTTCTAACTATTTGATTTGCCGGAAATATAGGTCCGCAAGTATGACGCCCCCATCCAATTTTCTGCATTCCCACATTTCACAGTATCAACTTTGAAGGCCATTTATTAAAACTTTCCACCACAGAATCTGTTTATATTTGGTGGGCTTATAGCAGGATCCCTCTACTATCATAATCAAGTGTTACTTTTTTCTAACTATTTGAGTTGCAGGAAATAGAGGTCCACAAGTATGACGCCCCTATCCAATTTTCTGCAATCCCACATTGCACAGTATCAACTTTGCAGGCCATTTATTAGAAATTTCCACCACAGAATCTGTTCATATTTGGTGGGCTTATAGCAGGATCTCTCTTCTATCATAATCAAGTGTAAATTTTTTCTTACTATTTGATTTGCAGGAAATATAGGTCCGCAAGTATGACGTCCCCATCCAATTTTCTGCAATCCCACATTGCACAGTATCAACTTTGATGGCCATTTATTAAAAATATCCACCACAGAATCTCTCAATATTTGGTGGGCTTATAGGAGGATCCCTCTTCTATCATAATCAAGTGTCACTTTTCTCTAACTATTTGCTTTAAGTAAAACATTATTACAGTTACAAGCAATTATTTGTCATCTGGATTCACAGCAGCTCGCCAAAATCTCACATTTCAATCTGCACAAAATGTGAACTATTTATTGAAAAAAGAAAAAGAAAAGTCATTTTCAAACTACATTATGGAAGTTGTTGACGATTTTTTTTTTTTTATGAAGAAAATATACGCATTCTTTCGTTGAATAAGCCTCGGTATTTCTCTCAGCAAGCCGAATTTTGACAGCATTTGTGTCACGTGACCAAAGTACCGCGCTATCCGCTGTAATTGCGCATCAAAATTTTAGCGGTGATAGTTTGACCGTCGTTTTGCGAACTGGTGATAGCTTGACCGCAGTTTATTACTGAAGGGGGAAACCCCCCAACAGAGCTGGCAACAGTACAATGTCCACAATCCACAAACAGAATCCAAAGGGCAAAGTCCAAAACTGTAACCAGGGCACCAATAACACAACTCAAGGTCAGGCAAAAATGGTTCGGTACACAGGCGTGGGTTTGGTGGAGAGACAAACTCATAAGCCGTAAACAGTCCGAATCCAAATACGAGGGCAGCAAAGACAATAGACGTGGTCGGGCAAAAAGTAGGTCAAAACTCACGAAGGCAATCAGATCCAAAAGGGCAAACCAAAAAACAAGTGTCGGGCAATCCAGTCAGAAAGAAAATATCACAGTGAGCAAGGCGAGGAACGTAGCACAAGACAAAGGAGTAAAGACGATCTAACAAGGAACTAAAAGTGTAGACACCTTATATACATATCCGGGTTAAACACATGACTAGGGTAAACAGGTGTAGTCAATGACATGGGAGTGAGACATGAGGAAAACTAATTACATGAATTTGGCGAATGCCGAAACGCAGACAGGGATAACGAGACATTCCTATGAACGAACAAACGGCTCCGGTTAAGGAGTACTAAAGTGTACAGTCTAAAGAAAAGGGAAAGCAAGAGATATAAGAGGAAACCGCAGTGGAGATAATTAGTGATAGACAAGGAGGGCGGAGATACAGATTGGGCGAATGCTGAGAGATCGTTAGTCTATTAGTATGTGCAGCTATACAATCCCGAGTGCAAGTTAGTTAGTTAGTATAAATGTACAATGTTAATCGGGGTTAGTAATTATCGAAAACAATAAACTGTTAGTAGGGTTAGTAGATAGCATAAAGAGAGAGGAAGGAAGAAAATGAGAAATGAAGAAAGATTGAAATCCCAGAAACCAGGAAATCACCCGAATGAGTGGCACGTCAGACAAGGGACCGTGGGCAAAGACCTACACAAGACAAGACAGGGTAAACGAAGTGCAGGACTAGAAATCACAACAAGACTATGAAAGAATGGCAAGGCTATGAAACATGGCAAGACTGTGAAACATGGCAAGACTATAAAACATGGCAAAGATATAAATAATACAAAACATGAAACATAATAAAACATGAAATCAAACAACAAAACACAATACATAATCATGGGGATGGTCAGGGGCAGGCAGTGGTCACTAAAACACAAAAGGCATACATGGCAAGCCAGGCACAAAACTTAAACATGGAACAGACAAAGCATGGCAGAGATGCAGATTCACAACAATTCAGTGAGAATTAAACATTTCCAGAAGATAATTTTGTAGCTCTGCATGCCTACTGAATATGCCTAATGTGCAAGTAGGAAATTAACTTCAAACTGAATTCAATACCATTCTCCATGAAAGAAAACAACTTTAGTGTTGTGTTTTAAATGTTTAATCCATGATGTGTCCTGATGAATGCTTTGATCATTTTCACAGTTCGTCCGTTCTATCAGAATAGGACCTAAGTCTCTTTGTTTTGATTGTCTTTGCAGAGTCAAGTGCAAACTTATACCTTAGAGATGATTGTTCATGAAAAAAATGCTTTTTTTCAGCGAACTGGAAGACCTTGAATTTTGTTCCCAGATGCAAGGAAAATGCATATTAGGCACTCTAATTTTCAAATTTTTCTGAGGGCGGGTCCCCAGACTCCCTGCCAGGCTTCGCACCTTCGGTACTCGTATGGGGGCTGTGCCTCCCCTTTCCAAAATTCCTGGATCCGACCCTGTTGTAGTTGGTTGAAAAGCCAGCGAAGTAAGTTAAAGGTAAAAAAACTTACTATGTTAAAAAAACAGGGAGAGAGAAGAGTGAAGACTTCAGTATTAAATCGTTTTATACCTTCTGTATGATGGTTTCTAGTTGAAGAAAGCAGTCACTCAGAAAACCTGATGCTTGCACAATAAATTGTGTAGTTAGGTGAATTGTAAAACATGGAAAAGGAATAATGATGAAATATGAAGTTATTTTCAGCTCCTTTGTGTGTGTTTGAATTTTTTTGCTGATAAAAAATTAAGGAATATTCTCACAAAAAATAATCAAAAGGCATTGCAGAAGTGAATTTTATCATCAGATTTCTTGTAGTATACTTACACATGCATATGCAGTGGATGGCAATAATAGAGGTCAGAGAAGAGGAATCATCATTTGTTTAATGTGGGTGCTTTTATCAGGAGGATATTTCACATCAATTTAAGGAGTGCCTATGGTTTGCATGTTCTACATTTCATCATAAGTGTGCCACGCCACGTGGGATTTGCATTGGTCCGGTCTTGGTCTTGACTCGGTATCGGCCTGCCTTAGTCTTCGCCTTGACTCAGTCTCGTCCATTAAAAGTCTTCGTCTTGACTCGGTCTCGATACACACCGGTCTTGGTAATGTCTTGATCTCGGATTTGGTGGTCTTGACTACAACACTACTTTCTACCTTATCAAGCATTATTAATTTCTGATTAGTACATTGTCATAAAGCGACCCTCCACCCTTAGTTACAAGTTTGCCGCTGTATAATAGCGTAAATTCATTTTAGGCATCTAGGGGCACTTGAACACCTCAGGTGAGCCCCCCAAACCTTGGGTTCACCTTAAGGTCAGTTTGGGCGCTGGGTTCTTGGATTGTTCCAGAACACTGGAGTGTGCATGCTCATATAACAGGATCGCCTGTTGGTTGCCTGCCAATATGCTCATTCTAGGAGACTTGCTCATGCAGCCAGCCTTCAGGAGCTTCTTTGTCAGGTTTTGTTCACAGATTTATGAGTTTTCGCCTCTTCGCAGCTGCACACTCTTACAGCAGTTTAAAAGGCTATACGAACCTGGCTCAGTCATTTCTTTTGAACTGTGATTATGGTTCTACTTTGAATTTAGAATATTTTAGGATATTTTCCCACCATGGGCCCCATTTCCACCTTTCACCTGGGACTCAAACTCTGAGCAACAATGTCATACTCTAATAGGTAGGGATTGTTCAAATCTTTGTCTGGAGAACTCCAACTTTGTCACAGCTCAAGAGATCTTGTTTCTTTTGGAACATCTTAATGCAGTCATCCTGAGGGATGTGATGGCAGCTATTAAAGCTGGCCAAATAGGAAACCTCTAGCTCCCTCAAGACTGTTGTAGCTGAATTATACTCTTTCTAAAATTTTCTTTCAGGCTCTAGGGACACATTAGATTGTGCTAATGGCATGCTTATTGGTACTTGACATTTTTTTTTGTTGAAAAAATGGATCCAAACTGAAGGAGTCAAGCAAAATTCAGACTGGTTCTATTAATAGGCCACCATTATAATTTAATTCATAAATAACATACAGTGCTGTTAAAAAGTACTTGCCCCCATCCCAATTTCATCAATTTTTGCATATTTCTTATATGTAAATATTTCAGGCCATCACACAAATTAATATTAAGCAAAGATAACCTGAGTAACATAAAATGCTGTTTTTCATTAATCGTTTCATGTTTTGAGGGAACAAAATGACTGCTCCCCATAATCACTAAATCAGCCAATTGAACAAATGTGATTGATAATTAGGATCATGTTGAGATTTACGAAATGAACAAATAGCCAAAACCAGATGAATGCAAAAAGGAGGCTTTATTTCTGAAGGGGGAAACCCCCCAACAGAGCTGGCAACAGTACAATGTCCGCAATCCAAAAACAAATTCCAATGGGCGTAATCCAGAATCAAAACCAAGGCACCAATCACAAAATCCGTAGTCAGGCAAAAAGAGGTCGATAAATAAGAATGCGGTACAATACAGGGAATAGGCAAAGCTCGTAGTCAGGCGGTCCAGTCAGAAAGATAAATCACTATGAATCGAGGCGGAAAACAAACGTGGCACAGGAAACTAGGAAGAGCGATCTGACAAAGGAAGTGCATGAACAGACATCTTAAATACACATCCGGGGTGAACACATGACCAGGGAGAAACAGGTGCAATCAATGATACAATAATCAGGAGTGACACAGGAGGAATAATCTAATTACATGAATCTGGCTTAGCCAAAACGCAGACAGGGATCACAAGACAAACCTATGTACAAAACAACAGCTCCGGTCAAGGGGTACTAAAGCGTAAAGATTAGAGAAAGGAAAGCATAAAGTATTAGTGGAGATCCACAGAAAACTGCAGCAGAGATAATTAGGGAAAGGCAAGGAGGCGGAGACTAGAATTGGGTGACTGCTGAGAGATCGTTAGTCAATTAGTATGTGCAGCTATACAATCCCGAGTGCATGTAAGTAAGTTAGTAAAAATATACAATGTTAATATGGGTCAGTAATTAAGCGAAAACAACAAACTGTTAGTATGGGTTAGTAGATAGTAAAAGTGAGAGGAAGGAAGCACACAAGATAATGAAAGAAGGTTGAAACCCAGAAACCAATAAATCACCCGAATGAGTGGCATGCAAGACTAGGGACCGTGGGCAAAGACCTACATAAGACAAGACTGAGTAGACGAGGTGCAAAGCAAGGAATGGTAAAAATAAACAAGGCAAAGACTATGAATAATACAAGACATGAAAATAATAAACTAGGAAATCTAAAATTACCAAAACACAATACACAATACTAAGAATGGTCAGAAACGAGCAGTGGTCACTAAACACGAAAATCAATAAGCATGGCTAGGCCAGGTACAGAACTTACACAAGGCATGGGCAGAACACAGAATCCCAACAGATCAATTATACCAGGCACCTGCAGGCATGATCTGTTCCAGCCCTGTTGAATCACTTACATAGAACCTGTCTGGCAATATGAAGTAGGCTAAAAGCAGTGAATGATGCTGCAATCTGAAGAAACACAAGAACCGGTGAAAAACAAAGTTTTTGAAATATATCAGTTTTGAAAGGGTTACACTCCGAGCTCATGCTTCTGTGTCTTCCGGTCAGAAAAGGTAACCCTTCCAAAGAGCCTGTGGTTGTGGAGGTGGCGCCTGTTGGTGCTTTTTCAAATGTGGTGACCCAAAGAAGCCATCAAGGCCGGCAACCCTTAACAGGGATTCTAGGGGATTTTTGTTTTGCTTCTCTCACCATCCTCCTCAGTATGGGAGCAGATTGCAGTTGCCTCCTCAACCTTTGAGGTTTTCAACAGTTCTATATATTTGGAATTTTTTAATAATTGGCCTGACAGTGCTCAGTAGCGGATTCAATCGTTTGTGAATCTCCTTGTAATCATAACTAGATATATAAATGTTTACGACCATCTGTCTCCTTTGAACTGGCTATTGTTTTGTTTTCTTAATGGTGCTGGATGACAAAGGGATACTGTATGTTACCTCATTTTTATAACCTAATGGAACAGGAAGTGACGTAATGGCTCAATATCATTCCTGGACACTCAGATAAAACTTAAATAGAAGGAAATTGATACCTGGTTTAATTTTGGTAGATGTAATTTACAATAATCTGCAAGGGTGCCATTAATTGTGAAACCTTGATTTGGAGGAAATTGATTTATAATTAAAGCAGTGAATGATTTTGGTTGGTTCCATTGGAACATT
Organism: Gymnothorax reevesii; assembly: GCA_029721435.1. Lineage (NCBI taxonomy): Eukaryota > Metazoa > Chordata > Actinopteri > Anguilliformes > Muraenidae > Gymnothorax > Gymnothorax reevesii. Next base: position 47,096,579 of record CM056576.1, read on the forward strand.
AATATCATAGAGTGTTTCTCACATGTTGGTATTTAGAGCTTCTCTATAAATATAATTTAAAAAGTTTTTTCAAGTATTATTTGTTCATTGTCAGTCAGGGGTGCCAGTAAATTACAGCCCATTGTATGATAATTAAAAAAAATATAGCATAAATTAGGGATGGGGGCAAATACTTTTTTACAACAGTGCAAGACAATGGCATGATTTATCTAGATAACAAGAATAAGAAAAAAATGAAGTACTAAAATAGTTTTAAAAATATCTTGGAACCAGAACAGCATGCTCTCTCCAAAGATTCTATCAGTCCAGAAATGTAGTTTTATCCTGTCAGAAAAAAATTGACATGTAGCAATGCTTTTGAAGACAGCAAGAATTCCCTTGCTGTTGACTGGAAGTTGCTTTCAAAGATTAGCAAAACAGTTTCAGGGATAGGCTTAAAGAGCCTACAATTTAATTGGGTTTGATAAAATACTACAAGGTTTTCAGATTTAATGAGGAAGGAGATGGTCATAAAAAGAAACGCTTATATACTAGAATACTAATACTACTTAATATTAGAATATCATTGTTTGAGGTTTGATTATGTGTTAGAACAACCAAAAGCAGTGAAATGCTGCCCCCTAGCGCCTTGGCTGTTGAGCACAGTGAAGCTAATTTAATCTGAGGAGCTAGTTGGATCAAGACAGCAAGAAGGTCAGATCCAAGTGACTGAAACTAGTCTGATGAGTCTGAAAAGAGTGTGAATCATATGGCTGTAGGTTTTTCAGTCACCAGAGCTCAAGCCAGTGGAAAGCCCATGAGAAACTGGACTAATGTGTTCGACAGCAATCCATCACTACTTTCGAAACAATAAATGAGGGAATGCATTCTGGAAGAATGAAGTTCCATCACCTGGTAGACTTTTAGAGACTTGCACAATATTTGTAGAGGTACTCTGAAGCAGTTCTGGTGGCTTGTGATGGTTCCTACAAACTGTAGTTGGTTTTTACTTAAAGCTGCTGTAAGTGATTTTTTTTGTTTTCAAAAAGTGTTTAATAGGTCCACACTCCGACACAGATCATTTATTTAGAGTAACTGGTCAATAAGACTGGTCTCTCAGTCACTGTCTTCTGCAATAAAGCGGCATATAAAATTCTGGAGTCACCGACTGCCTCTATCCAATCAGGTGAGAGAACGCCATTAAGACATGTTTCTCTCTGCTTGTGAATGCGCAGAAGTGGATCAGCTTAGTAAGTGCACAATCTGCCAGAAAAATCATTAGAAGAAGATGAGGAAAAATCAGTGTTGTTGGCAATAGCAGAGCAGTTGAAGCTTCTGATCCCAGTGCTACGGGAGACGGCGTACAAAAATAATCGGCCAAAGCGCCAGGGAATGGTAGTGGAACAAATAGAAATATGGATGAAAAATGCAAGATGGCCAAGAGCAGTATTTATATTGGTGCCGCTTTCAAAGAGGAAAACTAAGGGAATTAAAGGGTTTAAAAAGCGATGCACAGCTAGCCTTGCTGCTACTGGACAGGTAAGCTGTATTTTACTCTTTTGCAGTTATGCAGTTTTATCAATCTCAGATAGTCCTGTTGGTGGTTTTTACCCAAGGCCAAAATATTGCAAAGACCTTGCGGCCATCTGTCTGTCTGTCCGTCTATAGACAATAACTCCTTTCCTATTAATGTCAGGGTCATGAAATTCACAGGGACTGTTCTTGGGACATATAGCTTGGAAAATTTTGAAGATGGGTAACCTTGACCTACTTTAAGGGGTCGAAAAGTCACATTCATTGTAAACAGTTTCCTTGATTACATCCACTATTTTTGTTGTAGCCGCGTAAAATTAACAGCGTGTATGTTCTGGATATGAATCAGCTTGCAGAACATTAAAGGTGGATAACCTTCACCTGGTTAATGGGGTCAAAAGGTGACATTGTTTCTGAACAGTGTTACTTTCATTACGCCTTTGCACTACCATGACATTTTTTGGTGTAGCCATTTCAAATTCATAAGATGTACTCACTGGATAATCAAGTTGGAGAACATGGGAGCTATATGGCCTTGAAGACCCTGCGACTGTCTGTCTGTCTGTCTGTCTGTCCGTTTGGGTAGACAATAACTCCTTTCCTATGAATGTCAGGGTTATGAAATTCATGGCCTTCACTTACTTTAAATGCCTTCTAATAACAATTTGATGTAGCAACATTATCAACCAAACTGTTCAGTCACCTACAACATAACATCGAATTTTGATGACTGCGCATCATGTCAGACTTCATATTCTGAATGCCAAACGATGTAAAGTCTAAGCTGTCCTGTTCCACACTTTCCATACAACCTGTCAGGTCGTAGATTGAATTGGACAATTACCTCTGTCTTCCTTTTGAGTCTTGAAACTTTTCTTAAGCCCGAAAATATTAAACACATTGGGCTCTAATTTCTTGGCGCAGCACAGGGTGGCGCAGCTTGGCGCAGCCCACGCAGAGGTAATTTTGTCCGGTGCAGCCCGCGCAGTGGTAATTTCATGCAGTGCAACACCGTGCGCAGCCACTTAGGCAATTTGGTAGACGGACGTTTGCCGAGATGGGTGTGGCGGCATAGTAGGGGGAGCTGTCACATATTTATCATGACACAGTGACAATTTTGTGGATAAAGCCTCCGCTGACAGTACGCAGAGCTCGCCCAGTCCAACCTGGTTTACTTTCTGTGCAGTGGTAATTTTGCTGACCGGCGCACAGTACACAGAATGTCAGGCACATTTCAATGCAATAAATGATTACTATTTAATCACTATTTAATGTAACTATCTGATTCAGGATATAAGGACATAATATATGTTTGCGTTCTATGCTTAGTAAAGCCACTTGCACGCTGGATGCGAAACAAATTTTTCGCACAACTGATGACATTCAAAGTCAATGCAAAGACGCGAATACATGCGTGTATTCGCATCTTTGCATCGACTTTGAATGTAATCTGTCTTGTGAAAAATTTGTTTTGCATCAAGCGTGCAAGCGGCTTCATACTACTATTATTGTCACTTAGGTTACATCATTTTTAGTGGGGGAAAGGAATACAGCCTGATTGCTATGATCTCATACTGAGTTAAGATCACATAATGAAAATAAATGTGTAACGTATCTTGCATTGTTGTCCATGCATGTTAATCCCAAAATTTTAAGTAGCAACAGGGTGTAATAATAGGAACATGCTATCCATCGTTTCTCTTCCCAATGATGCAGGCAGAAGAAATAAATGAGCAACCATTGTATTACATTCCAGCTTGATAAGTTTGAATGATCTGACGTAGTTTCGTTCTGAAATTCCATTCAAGTTTGCTAATGGTAATAATTCTTGAATGCCCTAGCTAGCCAGCTAACCCATATTCATAATGCTTAATATAGACGTAAACCTGCCTGAAGCAGCAAAGTAAAATGCAACATCAACGCATCATGCAGATATAGGACAGAGGCTTCTTTATTCCAATATTTAAAGGTGAGGAGAGGAGCGCATTTGATTGGTGAAGATTTGACTCAGCTGTGTTAAACCCAAACACGCCTTCTCTCCTCCCTCTTTGCCACTTGCGCCGGCAGGAGGGACAGAGGCAGGACAGAGGAGTACTTGCGCCAGGCTACGCCGGGCACGAAATTGCAAAATACGCCTGGATACACCCCGTTGGCGTGGCTCTCCCCCCATTCGCCGTGCCTGCGCCTGGTCAACGAATTTAGAGCCCGTTTTGTTACATGGGCATACATTAAAAAACCCTTTATATGTTCTAATTCCTTGTCTTATGCCCATACAGCTGAAGATACTTTAGTATTGCATTCTATGTTAATCCTGCTAATGTCAGTTTATAAATGAACCGTCATCGTTTGAGGCCGAGTACAGCTTGCTTCGCTGTGTAATGACATCATGTGTCGCTATAGGACACTAGCTTGTTTTAGCTACGACCTTCTAAAAGCCATTCATACTAAAGTTTCTGCATGGATGTAATGTGTCATTAGTCCATGTTTTCAGTGTGGCTTTCGCAAAAATATGTGAGGGATGTTACAAACGTTGACTGGTCAAATGTGTTCACACAAGATGATCCTGAAGATGTCATGACTGACAGAAGAACCAAACGCGAGTCAGGAAATCCAAAGCCGTAGTCGTTTATTCAGACAATAGGTCGGGAAGCCAGGGGTAGCACAGAGACGTAGTCAGGCAGGCAAGGTTCGTACACAAAAAATCAATAAATGCAGCAACCAAAACAAAAGGGCTAAGCAAAAGAGTAATCAGTCAGATACGGGCTATAGTTGTACACGGGAATCTAGACGAGAATACAAAGCACAGGCAAGGAGAAAAGGAATGAAGATCTGACAAAGCTCTGTAGTGAAAAGAGACATTTATATACTCAATGAAATGACTAAACTAGGCGGGGAATAGGATAGGTGGGAGTTGCTAAACAAATAAATATAATGAGCACATGAGGGAAAGACAAACCATGATCACGCATCACAATTGACAGACCAATCCTAAACATGAAAACGGACTCCGATTAGGGAGTTGCCTAAGTGAATAATAGAACGAGAGGCAGCTCGAGGTAAAACAGGTGCGGGAGATCGCAGTAATCAGCAGAGTCAGGGATAGGAAACGGGAGGGCGGAGTTTACAGACTAGAGCGAATGCAAAGAGCATTAGTAAAAATGAACAACATGATATTTACACACCACTACATGACAGGTGAATATTAATACACAGAATTACTCAGGATGAGTATATTAGTCTATGTTAGTACATTACGTAACATGAAGTATTAGTCTTAATTAATATGTTAATCTGAGAATAGCGGAAACGAGACGTGAAGGAAGATTTTCGGAAACCACGAAAACCCACGGAAATCACCGAATAGATGCAATAACGCGGACAGGGAAATGCATAGCTAAAATACATAGAAGACGTACATGACATGACTGGAGCAGACGAGGTGCTATGCATGGAAAGGAAAACATGGCAAGATAACTAATGATCTAAACATGAAAAATAATAAAACAAGGAAATCCAAACTACCAAAATACAATACATAATCCTAAGAATGGTCAGTCAGAGCAATGGTCACTAAACACAGAAATCCATAATCATGGCAAAGCCAGGCACAGAACTTAAACAAGACATGAACATCATGAAACAAGAAAAATACAGATTATGACAGAAGAAGCATTTCAAGCTTTTAACAAGATTTTAATGAATATTGTGGACCATCATGCACCACTAAAGAAAGTTACTGTTAGATCTGTCAATGCACCATGGCTAGACAATGAACTTAAAAAATCCATGATAGAAAAAGATCAGTCTAGATCAATTGCTATATCATCTGGTCTTAAAGGATCAGTGTGTAAGATTTAGATCTATCTAGTGGTCAGATTATAGATTGCAACCAACTGACCATTCCTTTTCTCAGAAAGCCTACGGTGGCCGCAAAACTTGCAAAAAACGTGAAAGGCGCTCTCTTGTGTCAGTGCTTTATTCAGGTACTTTTTTCCGTTCTGGGCTACTGTAGAAAAAATGGCGGCGCAACATAGCAGCCTTCACAGAGGTGGACCCGCTCCCATGTAGGTTTAAAGGGCTTATTCTTGGCGAAATGAAATTCAAAGATGATTGTTTTCACGTGATTATACACTACTAAAAAAGTTGTAATGAATGTTATATTCCATTCCTGCCAAAATTTCTATCTAAATTCTACACACTGCTCCTTTAAATCTCACTGGCAGGTTTATTGTAAATTTAAGAATTTTTTAAACTAAATGAAATAAAAAGAAAAAGAAACAATATTTTGAAAACATAATTCATAATAATCAACCGATGAAGAAGACAATATGTATGGTCCAATGTTGCAACTGAGGAGCTAAAAGGATGCTTCCTATGTACTGACTGGGACATCTTCCTCGAGGATGTAGACATTAATGTAGCCACTGAGTCCATTACCGCCTCTATTTTCTTTGTGTAGATTTGATAATTCCACAAAAAACTATAATAAGGTATCCGAATAGTAGACAATATTTCACAAGGGAAATTAAGGAGTGCATATACAGGAAAAAAGTGGCCTTCAGAACTGTAGATACGGTGGCTCTGAAGGCTGCACAGAGAGAACTGAATAAACAAATGAAAGACTCCACTAAGAAATATAAAGGGCGTGCAGAACAGGACTTGGCCAACTCAATCACTAAAAGGCTATGGGACTCCATTGGGGAAATGACAAACATGAGGTCTGAGAGAGAGGCTATTGTTGCTCTAAATGAGAGGGCAAAGGCGAACAAACTAAATAATTTCTTTATGCGTTTTGAATCTGACACTTCTCAGGGTTGCTGTGATGATGTAATTAATGATCTGAACTGTAATGATTATAGTGACAGGATGGTAATAGATCTGGAAAGTGTATGCAAAAGTGTTTAAAACCATTTAAACTAACAAGGCAACAGGGCCTGATGGGATGCATGCGTCCCTGTTAAAAACGTGTGTTGAGGAACCAGCCTCAGCCAGGCACAGGCTTTTTCAGCTATCATTAGATTCACACACAGTGCCAGAGCTCTGGAAGAAATCAGTTATAGTCCCAGTCCCAAAGAAAACTTATCCACTCAAGGATAATGACTACAGGCCTGTGGCCGTAACATCAAATGTAGTAAAATCATTGGAGTGGATTCTGACAGAGATACTTACAGGGATCGCGCTGCCCGCTCGCCAAATCGCCATTGGCGAACGTGGCTCCAATCTGGCGACTAAAAACCTGAAGGTGACGAAAGATTTAGCGAAGAGCATCATTTTACTCCAGCAGTACACAGAATCAATCTTCCTGTCTGTCATGCGTATCGCCTCTCAGCTTCCCTATTCCACTTCAAAAAGTCCGCTTCAGCCCAACCCCTCAGTGATATTCCTTTTTTTTTGTACTGCATATATATTTCTAGTTTGTGTCATATTTGTCACAAACCGTAAAATATTAATGCAGTTTTGCTCTAGTAGCATTTTTGTGTGATATTCAGTGATATTCCGATACGCACTCCGCCGGGCTGCCCGCTCTCAATCTCACAATAACTGCATGCTTTCCGCTCATCATAATTTATGCAAAAACTGCTTGCGCCGTGATGTGGTATACAGAACTACTTGGGGATTCCCGCTCGTCTAGTTGGGCCATTATGCTGGTTCTCTGCGCCACAACATAGGCGTAAAATGGGAGCAAACTGTCACAAGACTGGCGGGAACCTACTATCTGTACCCAATTATCGCTTCCACGCCCTGCACGCCAACGTTCTTTATCATTATTATTAAAACAACATTGCAGTCTCTTATGCATAAACTAGGATCGAACGACAGTGTCCCCCCTCATCCAACCAGACCCTCATGTTCGTTGCCTGTTCACGTCATGCACGTGCCGGTATTTGAATATACTCGCTCCGTGGCCAGACTTTTTTTCCCCCACCTTGACTAGAGTCATTGACAGGACCGGATTTTACCGATGTATTTTCTTTTGCGTTCACTAGTCTTAAAGGAAATCTGACCTTTTCTAAGTAGAGTGAGTTTAATGCAAATTCATGCAGCAAATTCCACCCAAATATATTTGCAAAGCAATAAATGAAGGTTTCCTTTAGCACCTCGACAAGTGCGCTCTGACTGACACGGGTCCGATGCTCGGGACTCTTGGGTGTTCGTGTCAGAGATCGGAAGGTTTCTCTGAAAACGTATTTATTCATATGTCTCTAATTATTCGAACAGCGACTTGTAATAATTTATAAATCGCCTCCATTAATACGGACACCTAAAAAAGTTGTAAGTACTGAATGCCATGTTCCCATCAACCAGTTCTTGTAAGGGAAAATTGTATTACTAAATTGTATTAAGTGCAATCTTTGTTAACAGAAGAAATAAAGATAGATTTTTGTCTCTTTACATCCTATATTTTTTCCTTTATTTCAACTTGCATTTGGCTAAGACAGGTAGAATTTGGCTTATTAAAATCCTGTTTGGTTAAAATTTTGGCTCAATGGCTTATGGACTCACAGCTATCCCTGTACTTAGAGAAGAGGTAGCACCTCAATTAGTCCAGTATCAATTTGCATATTCAAGAAATCGCAGTACGTGTGATGCAACATCTACAGTAGCACATTTTATTCTGAAACATCTGGAAAATACTGTAGCATATGCCAGTCTGCTTTTTATTGATTTTACCTCTGTTGTGAATCGCTGATTTGTATGTTTGTTTTTAGTATGTTTTCGTACTTTTAGTTGTTATTTATTTATTTATCATATTTATTCTTTTAGAGTATGTATGTTTCTGTAAGATTGAGCTGTCTTTAGTCTTCAATGTCTTCCTCTCGTTTCTGTCTCGTAGTGTCTTGTCTTTTTCATCACACTCTCTTCCCTGTATTTCGGTTAGGTATTTCCTCTTCCTTCTCTCTTGCTGTTCTCATTGGCTATCCACACCTGAGAGTAGTTCAGTGAGGCATGGGTGGTTAGTTAGATTAGAGTTAGAACTCCACCCTTTTCCTCTCTCTCCTATCACCGTCCTTGCTTTTCTAGCTCCACCTCTCTCTGCAGCTGTCCTGTGTTTAGCTGGGATTCCACTTAATTAGTTTGTGTGTTTAGAATGCCCACTTTTCCTCAGCTTCTCATTGACTCGTTTCTTCCCATAGCTCGTCTTGGTTAAGTCTCGTTTCTGCGCTTTCTTGGTTTCGATTGATGATTGCTCGTTTCTTGTGAATTCTCCCACAAGTCTCGTTATTGATTGTTTGTATTACGTTGTTTGATTGCTGGTTCATTGATTAGTACTTTGTTCTCCCTTGTTCCCATTTTGTACCCATCTGTTTAGATTCTCCTGTGTTTCTCCCCTATCCCATCCTATTCCCTTTTCCTTCCCCTTCCATTCCCTTAGATCTACCCCTTTTGTTACTGTCTTTGTGTGGATTGATTTCCTGGTTACCGAATATTTCTGCTTGTCCCCTGACTCTGATTCTGACTATTCTGCATTACCCTGTTTGCCTGGGTATTGATCTGTTTTGACCATGAGCTGTGTGAATCCTAATAAACGCCCTGTCGATGCTGAACTGCATATGGAGTCTAAGCCCGTTCCTTTCAAGCTCAGCCTTTAATTCGATACACACAAATATTTTGCTACATAAACTAGCTCATTTACGTGTGAATCCTTATATAATCCGATGGTATTTTTCTTTTCTGTCTAAGACCACAGAGGGTCAGATTTAACACAGTGCTCTCCGAGGAGACACTTAGCAGTGCAGGGGTACCCCAAGGAACAGTTATAGTGCCTCTTGTTGTTTACTTCATATACAAATGACTGTGTCAGCTCATTTCCCAGTCAATCTGTAATCAAGTTTTCAGATGACCCCGTGATACTCAATCTGCTCACAAGCAATTCTAACATTGTCAGCCATACATCTGGTGTGGACAGATTTGTTGAATGGTGCGATCTGAATCACTTAAAGTTTAATGTGAAAAAAACAGAGGGTCATTATAGATCCTGGTACCATAGGAGACCACACCGTGATAAGTGTTCACAACCATAACATCAAACAAGTTTCTTATATCTTGGAGTGCAAATTGATCAGGGTATGAGCTGGCACATATGTCACAGCCTGTTGTGCAAAAATATATCAGCATCTACACTTTCTCCAGAGACTGAGGCTCTTTGGAGTCAGTGTAAATATTATGTTAATTTTCTATAGAGCTAGCATAGAATCCAACTTGAGGTACGGTATTTCCAGTTGGCAACCTGACTGTTAAATATAAATCTCAAATAGCTAATCATGGGCATGTCCACGCCCCCGATTATCCCCTCCCCAAGCCATTTTTGAGCAAGTAATAATAAGACAAGCTCGGAATATACAAAACCCAAAACCAGTGAAGTTGGCACGTTATGTAAATCGTAGATAAAAACAGAATACAATGATTTGCAAATCCTTTTCAACGTATATTCAATTGAATGCACTGCAAAGACAAGATGTTTCATGTTCAAACTGAGAAACTTTATATTTTTTTTGCAAATAATCATCAACTTAGAATTTAAAGGCAGCAACACATTGCAAAAAAGTTGGCACAGGGGCCTTTTTACCACTGTGTTACATTGCCTTTCCTTTTAAGGACACTCAGTAAACGTTTGGGAACTGAGGAGACCAATTTTTGAAGCTTTTCAGGTGGAACTCTTTCCCATTCTTGCTTGATGTACAGCTTAAGTTGTTCAACAGTCCAGGATCTCCATTGTTGTATTTTACGCTTCATAATGTGCCACACATTTTCAATGGGAGACAGGTCTGGACTTCAGGCAGGCCAGTCTAGTAACCACACTCTTTTACTACGAAGCCATGCTGTTGTAACACGTGCAGAATGTGGCTTAGCATTGTCTTGCTGAAATAAGCAGGGGCGTCCATGAAAAAGACGTTGCTTGGATGGCAACATATGTTGCTCCAAAACCTGTATGTACCTTTCAGCATTAATGGTGCCTTCACATATGTGTAAGTTGCCCATGCCTTGGGCACTAATACACCCCCATACCATCACAGATGCTGGCTTTTGAACTTTGCGCCTATAACAATCCGAATGGTTCTTTTCCTCTTTGGTCCAGAGGACACAACGTCCACAGTTTCCAAAAACAATTTGAAATGTGGACTCGTCAGACCACAGAACACTTTTCCACTTTGCATCAGTCCATCTTAGATGAGCTTGGGCCCAGCGAAGCCGGCAGCGTTTCTGGGTGCTGTTGATAAATGGCTTTCGCTTTGCATTGTAGAGTTTTAACTTGCACTTGCAGATTTAGCGACGAACTGTAGTTACTGACAGTGGTTTTCTGAAGTGTTCCAGAACCCATGTAGTGATGTCCTTCACACACTGATGTTGGTTTTTGATGCAGTACCGCCTGAGGGATCGAAGGTCACGGCCATTCAATGTTGGTTTTCGGCCTTGTCGCCTACGTGCAGTGATTTCTCCAGATTCTCTGAACCTTTTGACGATATTACGGACCGTAGATGATGAAATCCCTAAATTTCTTGCAATAGCTCGTTGAGGAATGTTGTTTTTAAATTGTTCGACAATCAGCTCACGCATTTGTTCACTAAGTGGTGACCCTCGCCCCATCCTTGTTTGTGAATGATTGAGCATTTCAGGGAAGCTGCTTTTATACCTAATCATGGCACCCACCTGTTCCCAATTAGCCCGTTCACCTGTGGGATGTTCCAAATAAGTGTTTGATGAGCATTCCTCAACTTTCTCAGTCTTTTTTGCCACTTGTGCCAGCTATTTTGAAACATGTTGCAGGCATCAAATTCCAAATGAGCTAATATTTGCAAAACATTACAAAGTTTACTTGTTCGAACATTAAGTAACTTGTCTTTGCAGTGTATTCAATTGAATATAGGTTGAAAAGGATTTGCAAATCATTGCATTCTGTTTTTATTTACAATTTACACAACGTGCCAACTTCACTGGTTTTGGGTTTTGTAAATTGCTTTTTCGGCCCTTTTTTGCCTTTGTCCCAACTTTTTTGAGACCTGATGCAGCCAGAAAATTTGAAATAAGCTCATTTTGTGGATAAAGAGGTAAAATGTTTCAGTTTCAACATTTGAAATGCTATCCATGTCCCATTGTGAATAACATATTGGCTCATGTGATCTGAAAGTCATTGCATTTTGATTTTATTCTCAAATTACACTTGGTCCCAACTATTTCGTAATTGGGTTGGTATATTGGGACTCATGGTAGTATAACATGGGATGCCTGATCTTGCATGGAGTGATCAACCTTGGCCATGTTGACAGTATGTTTGACTTGGTTTCCTTCTACATTAGGTAAAGTAGCCGTTTGAATACTTTCCAACTTGTTGGCTACTTTTGGATTGGTAATTTCCGACGTATCAGTTCCAAGTATTCCACATTGTAGATTAGTTTAGTGGTTTTATTGTGAATATAACATCCAAAGCAGAGAATCCCAAAATGCTGAAGTTCACAGCCATACTACAAACAAAGAAAATCCAAGATGGTCGAAAAGCCATGTGCTCACCAACCCCACTCCCCCTGTCCCCAAGGTATCTGCCTTTATGGTTGCTACCTGCAGGTGAGATTTCAAAATGAAAGAGAATCCCAAAATAATAGCTCCAACATTAGGTCATGTTATGGTGTACAAGAGGTTAAAATCCCTTTTTGCTTCATTTTGGATGCTTACCTTTGGTTTTCATCGATGAACACCTGTATTCATGTAGTAATAACTGATTTTAGACAGTTTGGTCAACTCTATGTAATCCTGTTTGACCTAGTTTCCAGACTTAGACACTTTTGCTGAAAAAAGGTCTCAGAGTGGTTTTTTTTTCCAAAAGCATGATCATATAGAAGGAGGTTGATAATCAAACTTTTTTATTTCATGAAATGAACGGGGTCACCTGGGGGTCTGAAGTCCAGGGTCTGAAAGGGTCTTATTGCCCTGAAGTGCTTTTCAGACCCCCACTAGTCCCCCCCCCCCAATGGTACTACTTTTGTATCATCCTAAAACTTAGTTTGGTAGTGGGAAAGTTCCCAAATATGAGGGAAAAACATGTCCAGCAGTATCAGTAACTTACCGAGTCCTAAGGACCCCCAAAGAATTGAAAAATCACTTGCTGCCTTAAAAAAAATAAGGATTTTTGGGGCCTTCCTCTCAGCCCTCTGATTTCTCATGGTGATTCTGGGCGCAGAATTCTGATATATGGGCCAGAATACACCAGAACATGAAATTTCAGCTTCCTGTCTCTATGAGAAGTTACGGTCCTTCCAAAATGCTACCAAACGAAATCACCAATTCACATGTCCAAAAAGGGGCATTTCACTCAAAATTCAAGAAATTTTCACACGAAAACCATTAGCGATATTGACATGAAACTTGGGATTCTTTTGTTTGGTCCAATAAAGTATTTTTGGACAAAGTTTGAGTAAAATCTGAGAGGTGTCAGGAACATGAGTGGTTGAGCGCAAGTGGCACAGTGGTTAGCACTCCTGCCTCACAGCAAGAAGGTTATGGGTTCGAATCCGGCCTGGGGCCTTTCTGTGTGGAGTTTGCATGTTCTCCCCGTGTTTGCGTGGGTTTTCTCCGGGTATTCCGGTTTCCCCCACCCACAAAACATGCAATATATAGGAATACTGTATGGCTGTGTGTGAATGTTTGGTAGTGTTCGGAGGGCATAATGGTGGTGTCCGTAGGCGCATAATGGCAGCCACGCTTCTGTCAGTCTGCCCCAGGGCAGCTGTGGCTACAAAAACGTAGTTTACCACCATCAGAGCTTGAATGTGTGAGTGAATGAATAATGTATCCTTGTGAAGCGTCTTTGAGTGCCCAGAAAGCAGAAAAGCGCTATATAAAATTGATGCATTATTATTAAAAGTGAGATAGTCAGTCTGCAGAAGAATGACAGCAAGTTTTCCACTCTGCTTAGAACAAGCAAACCCCAGTCATCTAAAACTATAGCACAACAGGGCAGAGTCCCAAATTGTTTGGCAGAGTATAGTCACACCAAACATAGGTTTGGCTTCGTTTTTAACAGTTTGCAGCTCTGTTTGGTACATTTCTCAATTATTTTAAACTTTTATTTTCATAATTTTTGCAAGCATATTTGCCCTACGAAATTGTGCCTAAGACCTCTGCACAGCACTGTATATTCATGACATCTTACATTGAGGGACCTCTGCCAACAGAATTGCGGGTTGATGTCAACTTGTTCCCTCAAAAGCATATCAGTACATAGCTTACCGATGAGAACGTCTGGAGCATCTGATGCAACTTCAATCGCACAAAGTGCCAATTAATTCACGTGCAGTTGAGGGGAGGACCTGTGACACATCACTGAGCTGTGATGCCATTTAATGCTTAACAGGTAGTGACCCCACGCTTTGTTTAATTTGACATCACCAGGTACCCAGGAGAAAGCAAAGCCACTGGCTTCTGCAAAATGTTGGTTGAGAAATGATTTCTTAAAGTGCTGTTTGATGAGACTCAATTTTCTTTTAAAAATAACTTCTAAATCATGAACTAGAAGTCTGAGGGCACACTTAAAAACTGTCAGTCCTACAAACAGAAAAGCAAATTGATGAAATTGCAATTTCCCCGCTGAAAGCAAATTTTACATCCTACAAAAAGAAAAATGTTTATTTTTGAAACAATGGAAAATTTCATCATAAAAGCAAATTGAGCTCTACAATATAAATTGACAGCCTCATTATTTGTAAAAATAATTTCTAGTTTTAAAAACATAAAACCAGAACCATTTCCTAATTCCAAATGAATGATCTTTAAATTTCAGTCAAACCCTGGACCCATATTTACTGCCTGAAGTGCTTATCCAAATGAAGGAATTGCTCAATAAAAATGTATGATCTTTGTTTGTAATCTTAAACATTTGGTTAAATTTTCATCATGTTCATGAACTGTATGAAATAGATTTTTTTTTCCGCAAGGGTTGCCCACTATTAGATTTGTCTTGACGCATAGCTTCAGCCGCCCGTGCCATATGTTTATGAAAATTAAGGCAGTATTCCTGGAATCGATTACACTCAGTGCAGGACTCCAATTAAATTCAGCTCATCCTTCAGTGAAAGCAATACTTTAATCAGATTTATTAACTAAGGTTTCTTCATTGAATCCAATACTGTTCATTGGCAATATACTGTACACTTCAACCTCTGCACTGTGTTGTGTCATGAATATTTGGAATGCCCTGATCTCTATTCATAACACGATACATAACACTATAAACGTTATAAGCATACTGTAACACTGCACAATATATACAGCTGCGGTTGACATATCGAGTTGATAAGCAGCTTCGTAGGACTGCTTAGCGAAACTGCGGTTGTTAGGCTTAGTGAAGCCCAGCAATAACTGACAGCATTGTTCATTTGCACACTGTTACTCTGTGGGGGGAGAAATCATTTGTGACGTTTTAGAAAGTTCATACAGCAGGGAGTTCAAAAACCCATGCAGCGCTGCATTTAACACAGCGCGCAATGTGTGTCTACATGAATCACTGTTGGCATCAGCTAATCTATAAATCTATAAATTATTCTGTTTATTTTATTACAAAAATAAACGAATATCATTTTAAAAAATAAATTTACAGTGACGGATAATAATCGATGATGACGGATTTTTTATGCCCCTGTCAGTCACAATGACGGACAATCAAGAAGTGTAACACAACCTCCGGTTTGGATAGATTCTACCCTTAATAAATGAACTCATCATTTAAAAACTGCATTTTGTATTTACTTGGGTTGTCTTTGTCTAATATTAAAATTTGTTTGATGATCTTAAACATTTAAGTGTGACAAATATGCAAAAAAAGGGGGCAATACTTTTTTCACAGCACTGTGTGTGTGTGTATATATATATATACATATACATACACACACACCCACACACACAGCGAGGCCAAAATAATTGCCAGTTACTTTTGTAGATCTACATGCTTATCAAATTTATTGGACCACCACCCAATGTATTGTTTATGCCACAGCTGCTCTAAATTAAGTGTTGCTGATTAGCAAAATAATTTTTATGTTTCTGTAATGGTTAATCCACCAGTATGCACAAGCTCTCTAAATTAAATATTTTTAATGCTAAAATATAATTGTTGTCGTTATCCATGAATTTTCGAATTTACCATTTCACAAAAAAGCTGAAAAAATTTAAGCACATTTATTTTTTGATTAAGATGCCACATAAGTTTCTTGCATTCCTGAACATAAAAATTAATTTTAGCAGTTGAATGCAAGTATGCAAGCTGTTATCAAGGCCAAAGGAGGCCATACAAAATATACAGCGCCTTGAAAACTGTAGAAAAATGTAACTTTCAACTCTAGTGAATTTTAAGGGAAAAACTAAATCCCTGACTAAGAAATAATTATTTTTCATAAAATCACTGGTACCACAATTATTGACACCCCTAACAACTCCTAGGAAATGTATGTAATTGAAGTATTTCTGTCATTTCCACAGTAGTTTACAAAGTTGATCAGAGTATCTAGGAACATTTAATTAGTAAATCATCACTTCCTGTTTCCCTGGGGTATAAATATGACGTGACACAGAGGCCATTTCTCTTATCCACTCTTCAAGAAGGGAAAAACAAAGGAACACACCATTCAAGTAAGGCAGATGTGTGTCGACCTTCACGAGTCAAGAAAATAGCCACTCACCTGCATCGGCCCATACCTACTGTCAGAGGAATCATTAAGAAATTTAAAACAACTGGAACACTGCCACCACACACAGTGAGGAGGATGATAAGAGAAATACAAAGTTCTCCAAAGCTCATTGTTAAAGAATTGCAACAAATGGTACCATCTTAGGGTCACTAAGTCTCCAAAACAACCATCAGGCGCTATCTACATGCCAACAAGTTGTTTGGGAGGCATGCACGGAAAAAGCCTTTTCTCACTCACAATCATAAACGCAAACGTCTGGAGTTCGTTAAGCGGTACTGGGACTTCAACTGGGACCGTGTGCTTTGGTCAGATGAGACCAAGATAGAGCTTTTTGGCAACAAACACTCTAAGTGGGTCTGGCAGAACACAAAAGATGACTATGGAGAAAAGCATGTCATGCCCACTGTGAAGTATGGGGGAGGATCGTTGATGCTGTGGGCCTGTTTCTCTTCCAGAGGCCTTGGGAACCATGGCATCATGAACGCTTTGAAATACCAGGACATTTTAAATCAAAATCGGGTGGCCTCTGCCCGAAAGCTGAAGATCGTCGTCACTGGGTCTTTCAGCAAGATAAAGACCCTAAACGTCAGGCCAAATCTACACAGAAATGGTTCACCAGACACAGAATCAAACTCCTCCCATGGCCATCTTAGTCCCAAGACCTCAACCCCATTGAAAACCTGTGGAGTGAGCTGAAGAGGAGAGTGCAGAGGAGAGGACCCAGGTCACTGGATGATTTGGAGAGATTGTGCAAAGAGGAATGGTCGAAGATCCCTCTTTCTGTATTCTCCCATCTTGTGAAACATTATAGGAGAAGATTTGGTGCTGTTTTGTAGGCAAAAGGGGGTTGTACAAAGTATTAACATCAGGGGTGCTAATAATTGTGGCACACATGATTTGATGTAAAATAATTATTTCTAAATGTGGGATTTTTTTCCCACTGAATAAATGCACTTGAATTAAAGGTGGGATTTTCCTCTTTTTTTCATTGTGGTCCTGTATTATTTAGAAAAAAACAGAATTTATTAGAAGCTAAAGAATCCATCTTAACCAGGGGTGCCAATAATTATGGATGGTGCTGTAGTTGTCTATGTTTTTATATGCAAATAAGGACTATTTAGTGGTTTCAGTTTATTTGCCCGGGAAATAACAAAATTATTTTTAGTTTTGGACAGTGTTCTTAAATATTCATGTTTTCTCGTTTTTTTAAGACAGGTGGTCTAATAAATTTGGCAAGCACTGTATATAAAGCAAATCCTTAACAGCCCATGATTGCATCATTATTGCAGTAATTAATATGTTTCCTTTACGACAATTCCTTTAACCCTGACTTACAGTAAATAGTATGTAGCTTCTCATTTCTTAACAATGTCAGAAGACATATCCCATGGTTCTGGAAAAGCTGTTTTTCTAGAGGGGGAAATTGTTGGCCTGCATCAAGCAAAGAAAACAGCTAAGCAGGTTGCTAAAATCACTGGAGTAGAGTTAAGAATGGTCTGAGGCATAATGAAAATCTGGAAGAATAGTGATGAACCATCAACTTCTCAAAAGAAATGGGTCTGAATGATTCATGAATGATCGTGATAACAGATCACCAAAACATTTGGAGAAGTCTCATCATTAAAAAAAAACAAAAAACAAATCGACAGTGAAAGTCATGGCTATGTTTAATTAAGAAATAAAAGCATTTCTACATGTACAACCCTAATTCGGAAATAGTTGGGACAAAGTGCAAATTGTGAATAAAATCAAAATACAATGACTTTCAGATCACATGAGCCAATATATTATATACAATAGAGCATAGTTTCAGCATTTGAAATGTTATCTGAGACATTTTACATTTTTACCCACAAAATGAAAGTATTTCAAATTTTCTGGCTCCAACAGGTCTCAAAAAAAGTTGGGACACAGACAAAAAAGGGCTGAAAAACTTGATATATTGGAGAATCAGCTGAAAGAACATTTAGCAATGTTGACTGGCATCAGGTATGTAACATGATTGGCTATAAAAGGGTTGTCTTAGAGAGGCTGAGTCTCTCAGAAGTAAAGATGGCCAGAGGCCTGTGAAGGTTAGCGTAAAAAAAATTGTGGAATACTTTAAAAACAATGTTCCTCAACGTCAAATTGCAAAGGCTTTGAAGGTCTCATCATCGACAGTGCATAACACCGTCAAAAGATTCAGAGCAACTGGAAAAATCTCTGTGCAGAAGGGACAAGGCTGAAGACCTTTCCTGGATGCCCGTGCAGACGCCACTGCATCACTCACCAGCATGATTCTGTCATGGACATTAATAAATGGGCCCAGGAATACTTCAAGAAACCACTGTCTGTAAACACAGTCCACTGTGCCATCCACAGATACCACCTAAAACTCTATCAGGCAAATAGGAAGCCATTGTTGAGCATGATCCAGCAGCACCGCTGTGTTCTGTGGGCCAAGACTAATTTAAAATGGACTATACCTAAATGGCAAAGTGTCCTGTGGTCAGACGAGTCCAAATTTGACATTCTTATTGGAAATTATGGGCGTCCTGCGGGCTAAAGAGGAGAAAGACCACCCCTCCTGTTATCAGCGTTCAGTTCAAAAGCCAGCATCTCTGATGGTATGGGGATGCATTAGTGCATATGGTATGGGACACTTGCATGTTTTTAAAAGCACCATGAATGCTGAAAGGTAAACAAAGGTTTTAGAGCAACATATGCTCCCCTCCAGATGACATCTATTCCAGGGAAGGCCTTGAGTATTTCAGCAGGACAATGCAAAACCATATACTGCCGCTATTACAACAGCATGGCTTCGGAGAAGAGTCCGTGTGTTGAACTGGCCTGCCTGCAGTCCTGATCTTTCACCGATTGAGAACATTTTGCGCATAATTAAATGAAAAGTCTGTCAAAGGAGATCCAAAACTCTCCAGCAGCTGGAAGTCTGTATTTAACAAGAGTGGGATCAAATTCCAATGGCTAAACTCAAGAAACTTGTCTCCTCAATGCCCAGAAACCTCCACTCAGTGTTAAAAAAAGAGAGGATGATACACCATGGTAAACAGGCCCCTGCCCCAACTTTTTTGAGACCTGTAGCAGCCCTGAAATTTGTCAGTTTCAACATTTGCCATGTTATCACTATTCTACTGTGTATAAAATACTGGCTGGTGTGATTTGAAAGTCATTGCATTTTGATTTTATTCACAATTTACACTTTGTCCCAGTTATTTCGGAATTGGGGTTGTACGCTATGAAAAGAACCTGCACGATTGGGACTAAAGAGCAGTGTGGCCACAAGAAAGTCCTTTGATAGTGAGGATAATCAATAAAAAACAGCTTCAGTTTGCTAGGGAGCATGAAGCTTGGACTGCATGGTGATGGTAAAAAGTCATGTGGTTTGAGGAAACAATATTTATTCCATTCCAGAGCAACGAGTCCTCCAGGATAAGAAAGCAAGCCTCTGGAGTGATGCACCCGTCATGCATAGCACCCATTGTACAAGTCTACAGAGAAAACGTTATGATCTGGGGCTGCTTCAGTTGCTCAGGTCTCAGCTCAGCAATGTTACATAGCAATAAATTGTATTCAGATTACCTGAATGTGGTGAATGATCAGGTAATCCCACCACTGGATTTTTTAAAATCCTTGATGGCACAGGCATATTCCAGGATGACAATGCCAAGACTCTGCCAGCTCAGAAGACTGGTTTAGAGGCAAGAGAAATAATTTTCACCCATGAATTGGCCACCATAGAGTCCTCCTGTTAACCAGCTGAAAATCTTAGGGATGTGCCAAAGAAAGCGTCGGAGTGGTTTGACTGTTCCATCAATAGTACAAAACCATCAGCAAAAATTAATTTAACTCTGGTCGGAACAAATGTTGCAGCATTGCATACGACTGTGGAAACAATGCAACAACAAATGTGTGCTGTGATCTCAGCAAAAGACGGTCCAACAAAATATTAATGTGACTACTTTGGCTGAGCCCTGTATTTGGCATCCGTAAACCAACCCTTATCAGGAGTTTCAAATCAAAGAGCGATATAGGAGCATGGACGTATACAGCAGAGCCCTGCACGGGTAGAGAATTTGCTCCCCAACCCGACCTGTACCCGTGCTACCTCTACCCGACCAGTACCTGTACCCGAGTGTATTTATGCAGGGTCAACCCGACCCGTACCCAACCCGTAATGGTCATACCCTACCCGTACCCGTTTATATTTT
Source organism: Gymnothorax reevesii (assembly GCA_029721435.1). Taxonomy (NCBI): domain Eukaryota; kingdom Metazoa; phylum Chordata; class Actinopteri; order Anguilliformes; family Muraenidae; genus Gymnothorax; species Gymnothorax reevesii. The sequence goes on from CM056576.1 coordinate 47,116,977, forward strand.
CCCTTACCCGCGTTCTACCTGTATTGTTTATGAAGTTCAAATATTAGGTGTATGTTAACTGTTATATGTGACTATAAGTACAAAGACCGCTGTTGAATTTTAATATTTATTAAATATTATTAAGAGATAGTAATTACCCATGATCTTCCACTTCTCATATTGTTTAACTGTTTTGAAAATAAATGAAATGTTGACTGACTATTCATCAGTTGCAATTGAGATAATCACTGTTGCAATGGTATCCACCTGCAGCTACAGAAAAGAAGCCATCTCTGCACAATGAGGAGATCATCACCAAGGGCTGACAGGCTTGTTTGTTTTGTAATCCAAACATCTAATAATTGCATTTATGGTTACTTGAAATGATAGTTTGGGATTCTTTGTTATATAAATACAATATTAGAAATACTTTCTCCAATTCTATACATATTCTTACATATAAAAGCTAATTAGGTTCAACCTACATCTTCAAAAAGTACAAAAGTTGCATCTAGCCCCTTGTTTTCTATAAAAGTTTAGAAAACTGAATAAATAGATTTGAGTCACAATGTACTCCATAACCTCTATATTAAGACTACATAAGACTCCTCTGATATAAGACTAATTATTGAGCCCTTGTACTGATGACTGTGTTCATTGATATGATGCATGGGTTGAATTAACATGATAGGCTATGACAAGAACATGGGTAGAACACGGGTAAAGCATGAACAACTGTACCCGTGTTGTACTCGTGATAGGGGTATGAAGATTTTGACAGCCTGTAAACTTTTGCCTTAGTTTACCCATACCCAACCCGTACTTGTGGAACCTCTACCCGCACCGTACCCGTACCCGTGAAAGGTTTTGGTAAGTCAACCCGACCCTTACCCGAACCGTAAACGGGGACGGTTTACCCGTACCTGTACCTGGGACCGTGCAGTCCTCTGACATACACGACTCATTTTGTCGTTTTGGAAGAGCTGAGACTGTTCACGCTTCTCCTCTGGAACGGGCATCAGACAGGCGCCACTTCTTTCCACTTCTGGTCAAAAGAACTCGCAGGTGTTTACTGGGAAAGCAAACGACAAGCACCTGGATGGCCTGCAGGAGTTCCCTAAGCAACAAACTACTAACCAAAACTATGCTCTGCTCTTGCGAGGCTGCTGGCCACAGTCGGCACAGACACAACTGTTTCTTTATCAAGTGAGCCAACCCAGCAACCCATGTACACAATTTTAGGAAAATCACAAGAGAAACGAAGACCTTTTTTAAGCACAGCTTTTTAAACATAACGTAGCTTTTATTAATTCAAGCAAACTGTTACAGAAACAGTTACATAAGTTACACAGTATACCGTAATTTAACCCAGGTATTCTCACATAGAAACAGCTAAACTTTAATGCGCAGGCAAAGTAGTACAGCACAGTACATTCATCAACTTAACATGTATGATACAAACAATAAGGCATAGTAGAAGAAAAATCAATGACAACTTCACTTTGAGAACACGGGCCAGTTGAAATTGGACCATCCTTCTTCCACTGAATTAACTGCAATGACGCATCGTACCACAGGGTGGCGCCACACATTCTTCCACGGACTCGGCGTATAAACGACGTTCACAGCTGCCATTTGTTCCAGAGTTTCTTTTATTTTCTTTTTTCCCCACTTTCCCCCCGGAGCCAGAGTGCGTGCAACACAGTAACCACGAGTGGGTGCTACGTGTGCTGCTCATGTTCGTAATGAACTGCAGTGGCTTGCTGAACCCATACCCAATTACAAACTTAGAACAAAAAAAAAAAAACAAAAAACCAACTTGCTTCATGAAACATTTCCGTACACGTATTCCCCATGTGTCTTGAGCCGCACAAGTCAGCCTGTATCATAAAAAGCGGTCAGTATGACCTGTTCTCATCAGACTATGTTGACACATATGCGGACAACTTTATAAAGTTTACATCAGTCCTTGATGCCAACAGCTCTCCATTTTTCAACCAGCAGAACTCTCTTTCAGGATGATGATAAAAAGAATAAAATGCAAGTTCTGAAAAACCACCACGTTACATTCTTCTCTCATTTTGGTTTACACCAGAAATTAAGGGCGCTCTAAAATTGCCAGTTTTAAAAAATAAATAAATGAAAGGATTACTACGATACTTTTTTTACTTCCGTTTCCAACCAGCAGATGGCGATATTGTAAAAGAACTAAACTGAAAGACTATTTCTAAACGATGCTCAACTGCCTCAGCAGCAATATAAAAAGAAGGGTTTAGTTTTTTTCTCTCCATAGCTTTAATTAGGGGAGAAACAATTTTGGTAATTTTTTTCGACTGTAAAAGAGGACACTATTCATACAATAGAAAAAAATGAGAAAAAAGATGTAGTGTAGAAAATGAGTACAAAACATCTGCAAAACATTTGGAAAATGACTATGACCTGGAGCGCTCCCCCACGAGCCTCCAGAAACAGGGACCACAAATGAGTTTAGCACGCGGGGGAAGGGAAGGGGAGGGGGAGAAAGAAGGAAATGAGGAGGAAGTGGCCCCGGCGGGGGTCACTCCATCCAGTCCACCTCGTCGAACTCTGAGTCGTCCTCGGAGTCGCTGTACTCCACAGCGATGCGGCGCGACAGGATGGTGGCCACGTCGTTCCCCACCCGCTCGTGTTTGGCCTCCTGTTCCCTCTGTTCCTCCACCTTCCGCAGCTGGATCCCTGGGCAGAGGAGGACAGGCAAGGGAAGCGTGTGAAATGAACAGAACCGACACACTGATGCCTACTGTTAAAGAACTTCTCCCACATTAGGCCCGTTTCCACCGCAGGAACTACAGGGTAATTGTAAGGAGCTGTTGTTGCGTGTCTCTACTGCCAGAACCACCTCCGAAGGAGAGAGTTCCAGAGCTTCTACAGGGGCTAAAAAAGTCCCTGCCTCGGTGTAGGTACTCTGAACGGCCCCAAAAAACTACTGGGTGAGGCTTGGGGATTACTTGGCGCTGACTGGATTTACTCAGGGTGGGATATGACGTCAACAGAAAGCGACAAAATAGCCGGCATTTTTAAAAATCAGAAGACGCCGAGGGGTCACATTTTTAAAGTAGTCACTAGGGGTGTCAACAAAACAATTTTTTCTACACGTGTACAGGGGACTTCTAACTGTCCTGTACCAGGTTACATGTGGGGTATTTATGAGCTTTTTCTATCGCAGTTGCACTGTATAACCACAGAAAGCAAAATGAGTTGAAAATAAAATCCTTATGACAGATAAGAAAACGTACAAGTGAAAGATGAAAAAGGTTTAACCATATTTTTTAATCACTGCTTTAACTATTGTTTACTTTTGTACATATTTTTTAACACTTAAAGTGCAAACTGCATCCCTCTCTTGCAGCGGGAGCTGCGTCTGAATTTTAATATACGTCTCATAGTAAAAGTAATGTGGAATTGGCGAGAGAAAGCAACTCAAAAAGAAGCCAAAGTAAGCTGAAGTGAGAGGAAAAAACTTCACCTTTATATCCACAAAGTTAAAAAAGTAGAGGGGGACTCTCACAATTATTCACAAAAATTGGCGAAAAAAAAACGTTTTCTTCCTCCTCTTTAGACGCGAGGATGTGTGATCAGGTCGTGAAGAGCCGACAGAACACCAACCAAAAATATAATGTACAACAACACGCAACAATATGGGCTAAAATAACAAGACATTAACAGTTTTTGTTTTCAGCTGCATGACATTTGCACATGGAGAAGATGATGAGCGCAGCGCTCTTCTCAAGTCCTCTGCAGCCTATTCCTGAAGTGACTGGCTGTGGCTGCGAGGTTTATTTATTTTTTTATATCAAGGCAACATTGTGCCCCATGCATGCGCTAGTGGGAACATTTAAGTATATTAAGTTAATGTTATTATCTGAATCTTTCAGGCAACATCATCACCCCTAAAAATAGGCGACTATATGTATTGGTGAGAAATAAACGCGGAAGAGGAAGAGGAGGAAAAATGAAGTGTACACGGTTATTGATTTTTCTAAACGGTTTGTTATCCGTGTAACCGTTTACACGTGTAGATGTTGACACCCCTAGTTGTCACATAACTTTACAGGAACCTTCCTCCTACTTCGCCCTCTCGGTGGAGACATGGCAGTTGAGAAGGCTGAGTGAGAGGACATTCCTTTAGTAGTTCCTGCCCACGAAATACTACCAGGAACTTCTTCGGTGGAAAAAAGCCTATCATTTTCCCAGCAAGCGCTCGCTAGTGTTCAGGTGTGAGTGCTCCTACAATAGGAACAGTGTAAACCCCAAAACAAGACGTACTCCACTGAATCCTGTAAGGAAATTTGCCTCGGTGCACAGTCCAGGGGTCATATAGTAAAATTTCTACCCTGTGCTTATTCTAACCATGAGCACCAGTCTGGCTGAGGAATTGAAGACCCCAGTGCTAAAAGTACTAAAGTCACAAAATTTCCATTTTGAGAAAATTGACTTGGGTGTCTGTAAAAGCCCTTACTCTGTGTGAAAATGTGTCTTAAGTAATTTTAGTACTAGGCTCTTCTATTGTACTTTGAGTACAATCCAGTAGGTTGAAACCAAATGCTGGGGCTTTCAGAACCTGGATCTCACACGTCAGGTCATTTGCCGTATTGAGTTTAGGGGTCTTCTGAGGACAGCTCGAGGAGTCACGCACCTGTGTCCCCTCTGTGGATGATAGGTGGCACTGGCACCAAGGGTAACTAAGCTACTCACCATGCGCCGGTCTACTGGCAGAAAGCCATTTCAATTTATTCTGCGAAAACCAATACACTACCATACACAAAATTTATGGGACGAGCCCGAATGATCTGGACACGGCAGAGCAATAGTAAATTGGAAAACAAAGGTCAGATAAACAAAAGACATCATTAAATTTGTAATCTTATTCAATGACATTTGGGCACCAAAATGCACACAGACACAAAGTGCTTTAATGTGATCAACATATTGGCTCGGAGGTATGATTGGTCATGATCAGAGGGGCCGGCAAGTTGTAGCCCAGCAATAACCTAAAGTCCCTGAAGGTATTACTGCTATTCTGTGCTCCTGTTGTCTGATGGGAATGATGCCACTTGTATGCAATATCATAGTGCGGCAATGCTGGCCGAGGACACATTCACCAGCACCAAAATACTACACAAACCTTTTAAAATGGACAAACAGTTGACCTGAATGCTGGAGGAAAATCAGTGATTGTCTTCGCACTGCAGCCATTGCAACAATTTAACGTACTGCAATAACATACATTATCTTGCAGCAATCACAGACTTTTGGGCTGCAGCAATTACACACTTTAAGATGCGATAATTACAGACTAAACAGCAGCAATTACAGACTGCCTCAATGCAATGCAACTCCACCACCATCCTAAGGGTGGCAGTGTTCCCATCCTCTGCACACGCTCACATGATGTTTATCAAGGATGGCAGCAGAAAGTAACAAACAGCTCACAGGGCTTCAGGATTCGGCAGAGTGGGACAATATCAGATGATGTAACATGGTTTGAACTTTGAACTCTGGGGCCATACACTGGGCATTCCTATTGGCAGTGCCTGCAAAGGGAGGTCGGCCCAGCAGGATCTACCGTGAAGGTCGTCAGTGCAGGATGAGCCCACAAGTAGACTTCCCAAAAGACCAAATTGCTAGTGCTTGAATTGCAGGTGTGTTAGTTTATAGAACTTAAATAATTATTAGAGGCTGAAAGAGTAATTGTGCCACAAATTCTGAAACACAAATTGTGCCAAACACAAAAAGATAACAGGCAGCAAAACAAAGAACCAAGGTCTGAGGTCAAAGCCCTGAGACTTGTACGGATGTACCCTTGGTCAGATGGTTGCTGGTTAGTTCAGAGGCATAGCTCCAGAAATCGAGGCAGAATTCAGTCAACTCATGTCTTAAACAGGGTCAAGAAAAACAGTAAGTTCTGCAGTTCACAAATCTGGCATCTATGGCAGTATTTCTGATGAATAACTAAAGATACTGCCTCCTGATTGGGCCCCTGGTATGCACCAATGGAGACTCACCCTTGCGTATAGCCTCCAGCAGTACGCTCCTGGCATCGCTGATGACCGGCAGGTTGGAGGGGTGGCGCTTGGCGGCTTCATGCCCGGCGTGGGGGGACGACACGGCGCCCGAGGGGAAGGAAGGCACAGGGGGCGGGCGGGGGGGCGGCGGTGTGGGGCAGGGGGAGGCGGTCCGGGCACGGGGGAGGGGTAGCGGGGGTGGTGGAGGGGGTGGGGGCAGGATCAGCCCATCCGTCTGGGAGGGCGGCAGGCCCTTGTCCAGGACCTGCTGGAGACGAGCAGGGGAGGCGGGGAGAAGGGGCGGGGCGATGGGGGGTGGGGCAGGGTGAAGCACCCCGGGAGCGATCTGGAGGGGGGCGGGAGGTGGGGGTATGGCTGGGGGCTGGTTGGGGAGGGGAGGGATCGGGGGAGGGGGCGTGCCCCGCATACCTGACCCGGGCATGGAGCAGGGCAAGGGGGGCGGAGGCGGAGGCAGGGGGGGTGGAGGAGGGGGCGGGGCATTGGGGTTGAGGAACACCGGGGTCCTGGCTGGGGACTGGTCACGGCTGTCAGTGAATCCAGAGCTAGAACTGAGACAGTGTGAGAGAGGGAAAGAGGGAGAAAGATTGACACTTTTAAGTCATTAACACTAATAACTCATCACTCAACTCATTGCACAGATCGAAGAATAAAATCAACACAATTCCTACTGACACTACCAGGAATCATACAGCTGATTAAAAATTTAGCAAAAGAGAGATTTGGGGGGGGAGACAAAGACCAAAAAAGGAGAGAAAAGAAAAGTGAAGGAGGGGTTACAAAGATGACTCAGATCACAGCTGGGAGCGGCCAAATTGGCGAACAATGCATAGAAATCACTTCAAATGAAACTCTTTGAAACGTCTCCCCCTGCAGTGACGAGTGACAGAGCAGCCTGATTATGGCCTGGTGATGTATCGCCTGTAAGCGAAAACACATAACGTCCGCCAGCTCCTCTGAATACGCCTCCTCAACCGGGGGCATTCTGATTAGCGGCAGCAAATCACTCTCCACCTCAAGAGACGCGCTCTCACGACCGAACACCTCTCAGGACCTTTCAGTACACCTCTCAGCTCGATCTTTACACCTGCCCTTCTCCAGTCAGCCAGTGTTAAAGCTGCTTTCCTTCTGTTCACAGTCAGTCATTTTTTTCCGCAGTGGCTCGTTTGCGGCGTGATTAAACTTATTGTAAATTCGACGCGTGGCTGAGTTATGGATACTGTTTTTCCCAAAGCAGAATTCTCACCGCACTTTACCAATGAGCTGAAACAAGAACAGAGTTACGCAACAATAATAATAATAATAATACAGTACCTATACAGGGCATACAGAACCTCGTCGCGGGTGGAGTGAGTAAGTTCACGTTTGAGAACTGTAAGTAAGGTTTTGTGGCTGGGAAGACAATTGATGATCTCATTTGAAAAGGACTTAATTACCTCTTTCAATTACAGCTTAATCATGTAGTGGGGGAATTAAACTGATATCCATCTTACAGGGAGCGGGTACAGGCATATTAAAGTGGCCCTTGAAGGGCAAGGAACTGAGGACGGAATATAATAGAAAATTCATAACAACAATGGAGAGCTCTAATGCTCTGACAGTAAGACACCATCTCTGGAGTCCACTGGATAATAATGTATACACTGCAGAGCTCCAGGGTCTCGCCCAGGGGAAGAGTTCATGAAATGAAAATAAGCTGAGAAGATAAAAGGACATAAAAATAGATACAGTTTCGATTATCCTAGTTGAATGAAAGACCCCAGAGGGAATTATATGTGCCCAGGGTGAATTTCCTGCCTTTTCACCCAAAGCATGCTGGGATAGGCTCCAACACCCGCTGCAGCCCTGACCAGGAATAGGCCGGTTTGATACAGGATCATAGATCAAAGTGCCAACTAAACAGGACTCAAAACAGAAGACGGCACTGTCCAATTGCAAGTGTTGATCATTGAGCACCGGTGTTGTGCATGGAGACTGGACTCAGGTGCGAAGAGGGATTTGGTTATTTCTGTCTTCGCAGCACAGCTGGAAGGCATAGAAAACACAGTACAAAAGTACAAGGAAGCGAGGTTCCAAAATAGTATTATCAGTAATTGGGACTTTGACAACAGTACTATGTATTACTAATATAAAGAAATATGGAAACAAAGTTCCTGGATTACTAAGCACTGACCGAATAAAAAAAAAAAAGGAACAGCACTTAATTAGAGACTTACAAATATACGCGCAAATTGCAGGAGTCAAGTCTAAACAAGACTATAGTATAACAACAGGCTTGTGAGGCTTACACAATTTACGCGACGTTGCTCCAAATGAGTGCGAGAGTCTCTCTGAAATAGAGGACACTATTGCATGCACACAATAGGGAACACCTGAAGGCAATTAGGTGGAGTATGGAATGCAGCCCAGGGGTGCGTTCAAAGTCACACCGGTGCACATCATTTCGTTACGGTTTCCGGGTTGAACGACCCGTTTCCTACAACCGATGTGCAACATTGCGCAACGGCGTTTGAGGTATGTTTTCTCCTGTTTGGCACACGTGCCAGGGGTGTTGTCCAATCAGCTGCAACGTGTATATAAACCGCGCCGTCTTAAAAAGGCAGTGGCGCAATGAATCCAACGAAGGTAGTACATAAATGCATCTCTTGCAGCTCGGTATTCACCACGGTTGATGACATCAAACGTCATGTTTGTGGCAAGTAGAAGTTTAAAAAGTTTAAAAATCAAACACGAATTTGAACCGATTTCATCAGGCTCCGAGAATTCTCCCAAGAGAACGCACAGTATGGCCCTCTCGGCTGCCTTGGTTGCAACTCTTGCGTGACACAATGGGGTGTTCAGCGCACTACTGTTGCCGTTTAAATATACGTTTTGCTACGTGTTGCCAACTTTAAAACGCACCCCAGGTCTTAATAGGCTGGTGAATTGGAGGGCTGTAGGCGTGGCGTTACAACCAATCAGGTACTTAACATTCTCCAAAATCGAGTCCAGTGAGAAGGCAGCGTTGCTTCATTTTGTCACAATTCAAGGGACGAAACTTCTGCTGTTCTTTCCTCTTAAACTAGTCCCACCTCCAATTGAACCCCCATCTCTACCCCGCCTGACCACTGAATTGAGTACGTTAGCCTGAAAGTAGTTATTTATCGAAGGCGTTGGTACCTTTTTTTTTTTTGCTTGGATTTAGAGGAGACGAGCAGCAGCAGGAGAAGCCAAGAGTGAAGCACATGGATGAAGGCCTTTGCTAAACCTCCGAGCAGCACGTAATGAGCACAGTGTGCTTTTCTCCATTTGTTCAGCCAATTACTGCTGGCTAATTGCCTACAGAATCTCCTGCAGGGACCCAATCAGTGGTCTCTCAACCGTTTAGCTGGGTACAGGGGTTGGAAGAACTGAACCCCTTCAACTTGTGGCTGTGTGTGTGGGTTTGTATGCAGGTGTGTACATGTTCATCCTCAGTTCCAAAAGAATAGGGACAGCATGCAAATTAAAATGGGCCTCGCTGAAGCGGGCAATACCCCTCAGCCCCCAAGGTCACTGCTGCAAGGTGAAAGGTCAAACTGGAATGAAACCTCGAAAAAGCACACCTACCCCCCATGGGGAGTCCACATATGCAATATGAACTACCTAACCCAAGTGGTTACAGAGAAATAGCCTGGACAAAATTGGCATCCGCCTGCTCAGACGCCCGCCCGCCCACCCGCCGAAGGGACGACAATACCCCTCGTCCCCTTGTTGGGCTGAGGGGTAAAAACATAAACCAGCGATTAGTACATTTTATTTTGCGTACATTTAGTTGAGAAAAGCACCAAGAAAAAAATGTTTCCAGTTTAACTGAATCAACTCCTGATTTTTGTAACAATTTGCAAAAATTCAAAATTAGATGCCTGCAACACAATCTAAAACAACAGGGACCGAGGAATGAAAGATAAGACAAGTTGCAAAATCTTCAGGAAAAACACCTGTTTGGAGCATTCCCCAGGGAAACAGGGGAGCAGGTAACAAGTGATTCAATTATGATGCGGTATAAATAGTGCAGTCACAAAAGGCAGGGTCATTTTCCAGCTAGATGGTTCGAGGCTCACCATGCCAAAAACAGTTTCGGAACATTTCTCAACAGTGACTACACAGAATTCATTCAACACTCCAAAATATGGTGAGATCAGAAAAAGATTCAGCCTTGTTAAAAGCAAAGTAGAATACCAACAACAGATGTGCGTGACTTTTGACAGCACTGCATCAAGAAATAAGACCATTCTGTGATAGACATAACCACACGGGCTAGCGAATACTTTGCAAGACTTGTGTCAGCGAACGAACGTCGTCGTAGCATCATAGAATGCAGGTTAAAACTCTACTACACAAAGAAGAAGCCAAATATCACAGCCATCCTGAAGCACTGCCGACTTCTCTGGGCTAAAGCTCGTCTGAAATGAAAGATTGGGGGAAGTAGAAATGAGTGCTGTGGTCTGACAAACCCATCTATTAATCTGTTTTAGGAAATAATGGACATTGTGTTCTCAGGGCCATGGAAGAGAAGGACCGCCCTGACTGTTATCAGTAACATGTTCAAAAGCCAGCGTGTGTCTGGGGTGGGGCTGCATCAGTGCACTCGGCATGGGCACCTTGATGCAGAGGGGTATGTGCACATTTTAGAACAGCATATGTGCCCTGTAGTTTTTCAGGGACACCCCTGCTTCTTCCAGTAGGGTAATGCCAAGCCAAACTTTGCACATATTACAACTTGGCTCAGTTGTCGCAGAGTACGGGTACTGAATGTACCTCCCGTTCTGTCTCCCACTTGAAAACTGATAGACGGTTATGAAGTGCAAAATCCAATAATGGAGGCCCTGGACCTTAGGTGAGCAACTTAAGTCCTTATGAGGAAAGAATGGGAACAAATTCCACTTTTAAAACACAAACAATTGGCTTTCACAGTGACAAACAGATTGCTGAGTGTTATAAAAAAGATGTGATGTTACATAGTGGGGAACATGCACCCGCCAAACTTCATCGAAACGTGCTGCAAACATCAGATTTCAAAATGGCTATTAATTAAAAAACAATAAAGTAAAAAAAATACTTACTTGTTCTTACATTTTTCAATTGAAGACAGGATAAAAAGGATTTGACAAGGGTATATTGGTGAAAGCCTCAAAGCAAAAGCTCCCAAAAAGAAAGCTAAGCTACAGTATTGCCCCAGGCAGCACTGACGACAAGAGTAATACCAATAGAAAATTAGTGTTTTGTCCAAATACTACAGAATCCCAACCCACTGTTGTGGTAGGTACGCTGAAACAGCCCATGGTAACTCATCAATAACAAAACAGTTATTTTTCAGAAGGTCCAAAATAAATCAGGGTAGGTAACTAAGTAAATAAATAATAAACCTTTCTCTTTAACTTATTTAACTGTCACTAACTGAACCCAGTTTTATCTTATACATTTTCAGACTACCTATATTTACTCATTAAAAATGAAAAATACACTAAACCATTTTACATGTGTTCAGTAATAAATTTATCTACTTATAACTTAAATCTATTGATACTTTTGCCAGAGTATTCAGCAATTATTGGTCATGAGTGAAAGAATCTAATGGAAAAATTTCAAGGTGATATTGATCACATCAAGCAATATTACAGAACTCAGGCGTTCCAGGAAATTAAACTGTTAATTAATTTATTGTTATAAAAAAATACAAAGCCTGAAATCAATCGAATATTGATAAGACATAAAGGTATATAAAATTTTGAAAAGGATCTACAAAATAGTTTTTGCGTTATTGCGTTAACACAAAAAAAAAAATAAAAAATATCGGCAGATATGGACACGGATACGGCGGCAATGACGATTCCACAAAATTGACAAAATAATTGCTGATATAATAATGTAAGAATTACTGCTTGCTGTGTAATTTACATTACACACATTCTCCCAATTCTTCTGGAATTGAGATTGTGCTTCTAGTGACTAAAAAATGCCTTGTTGGGACTTTATGACTCCAGGAGTCAAGTTAAGTCTGAAAAAATAACTGCATGGGGGCATTTTTTTCAGTTTCCAGGAGGAAAGGCTTAATTCTTGTCCAATGGCAAGACTTAGGTCTAGGGTTTATGGTTAGAACAAGGCCTAATTTTCAAGTTGGGCATTACAATTATGCTCTAGGTAGAAGAGAGGTGTTGAATTAAGTGTAAAAATTGGGGGTCCGTAGGCTACAGTTAGGGCAGGGGTTCAAATTAAGATTAAGGTTGATTTTATGGTTTGAAGGTATCAGGTGAGATAAAAATATTTTGATCCCCATGAGTGTAGAACATTAATTTGTGTGCACACATTTGAGCGTGCATAAGCTTGTACGTAGTGTGCATAATATGCATGTGAAACTAAACTGGACCACTGAAGCTATCCCCAGGTAGCTTACCGATCCAGCATGGCTGGAATGAGAGGTGAAGGAGGGTAAGTCATACCTGATGATGGATGCTGCTTTGATGTCTCCCACAGAATGCATGGGCGGCGGTGGAGGCGGCTCATGGGGACGCACGTACATGCGGTCCCCGGACCTGTTCAGGAGCTCGTTCATCTGGCTGAAGGGCAGGGCGGCCAATGAGAAGGGCCCGTCCATGTGCTCTGCGAACACGGGCTGCCTGCAGGAGGGCAGAGAAAAAATACCACCCTTCAGCACCTCGTACATTCGGCCGTGCCCACCGGTCAATAACATCGGTCGCACAGGAAGGCATCCATCAGCCCGACTCGGGAATGCATTCATTTTTCCCTCTGCTGCAGAATGGGAGAGCGCTCGGGGGAAACGTATGGACTGTTTGCGCCATTTATATCAAGGCTGAGAGATGGAGACTGACTGGCTAATTTAAAGGGCTCCTGTATCGAGGGTCTGACTCTGGAGGCCATGGAATTATAGAGAGAATAATGGAAGTCGAACTTATTTACCAGGTCTGAGTCATAGATATAGACAGATATTAAGTCATAAATATATATAAACTGTCCCATTCCAGGCTCAGGATAATGGATTTCCCCACCAAACCCCAAAGAAAATTTGGTCTGGGAGGGCAGTGTCAGATATAGGCATTATATGATATACTGATAAGCTGATATTTGTCAGTTAATGGAGTGTTTGACATTTCTGGAGGATTCTCTTGCCTGGAGATGCGAGTATGATGGAGTTGTAAAGAAAGTCGATTCCCATTCAGCGCTGGTGAGTTTCAGGCTTGCATCTGAGGGGCTGTCAGTGCTGCTGTGCCCTGGAGGTAGGAGCTGGTAGTTCAGGGCTTGTGTGTATGACTACATCGGATTGCGAGCGTGATAGTGAGTGCGAGTGTATTCAGACGCACACCTGGGGTCGTGATACGCGGCGGAACCGTTGGCCTCCTTGTGCTTGTGTGGCTCTTCTCCGTCGTCCTCCGCCAGCTCGGCGCCCAGCGCCAGCTTCTGCCACTCCTTACGGCGGTCGTGTGGGGCCCGGGGCACCTTCTCCGGCTCGTGGGGGCGGTCAATGTTCTTCAGCTGAAATGCGAAAAATCAGGGGACCCCAGTTCGGTTATCAAGGCCTCGGACTCCCATTTTTACCCATTTAAACCTGTCGAGCGTCACTGTCCACAGCAGCAAGCTGGCTACTGAGCACGCTCAGAAAGGCAATCCGTCAGCTTGCCGCAGAGCGCAAGCACAAAATCCATGTTCAGGAAATGGCGTACATTTCTTTTTTGCGTATTCTGTACCAATCCCTGAATTTGCAATTTAGCTTACTTCCTTCCTCATCAATCACCCTAATAATGTAATTATCGGCCAGCCCCGTGGTCCACAGAGCAGTCAGTGAAGATGGCGCAGCGCTAATCATGGAAAAGAGAAGGGAAAAGCACTAGTGAAGAGAGAGCTCAGCTCCACTTCCACAGTTAACCGGGCTCCTAACTGCCTGTAAGCTGCAGGCTACAGGTGCTGAAGGTGCTCTGTGCATCTATTTCTCTCGCTACAGTGCTGAGAAACTAACATAATGAAAGGAAGGCAATTTGTGATTCAGAGAGGCTGCTGTTTATAGGCTTGGAGGTATGGGATCATAATAGATCAGTGGAAAGCAATAAGGCTTGCAAACTGAATACAATGCTTCAGAATTTAAGGTTTTAATCCAACACCGCTGTTACCAATGTCGATTTGAACAACACGCCCAGAGCACGAACCGTGAGCACTATTGCAAGATTAATACTGGACTAATTCAGCATTTTATCAAGTCTGGAAGCCTTATTCCTTCATAGCGTTGACTCTTTTTGACCACATACCTCGGGCCATTGTGCACACAGCTCTATCAATTTCTGTCGCATTTGGTTTTTTTTAAATCATTTTAATAAAGGGAGGGTGTCTGCTGCAGAAGGCGGAAGCTATAGACCGGAAAACAGTGGGGTGCAGGTGATCTGCGCCGTTTTACAAGGGACATAAACCAAGCTTTTCCGCAATTTCCTCCGGTCTCCTTTCACAACACCAAGCACCCATCACTCACTCAGCCCCCCCCCCTCCCCGGCTGCGAGCCTGGAAGCCCGACTCCTGGCTTTTCCTTTCAATCAGCGACCAGTTTGACCTTGGAGAGGCGTGTGGAATCTCTAGCCCATGAGTGACTTTAATGAAGCACTTCAGAGCTAACACAGTTAATGGCACATACTCAGACCCAGTAAGTGTTTATGTTTGAATTCCCCAGACTCATAGTGTACTGTCAAAAGGTTGCCAGATGTATGCTTTATTTCTACATTCTTAAAAAAATTAGTTAGGGACTCGGCTCTTCGGCAGTCGCCGCTGCTCATTGGGCAAGGCCGTCAGCCCAGAAGCCTGTCCCTGACAGCTTCACACAAACCTGTTGTCGCTTTTCCCGCAAATACAAAAACCACAAAAACAAGGCAATCAAATGTGTCCGAGTACATACAAATACACAGTAAAATCTCCAGTGCTAATTCAATACAGAGAGTCCAACTGGGACCATACATAGTCAGTTCGAATCAATTTAACACTGAACGCACATACGCATGTGTTTTATATGCATTTCTTGAAAATACATGTGGTGAATTTCGGCAAACACAGCACAGCAAACAGAGCTCTGACAGGTGAGAGAAGGCTCCACGTCGAAGGAAATGGGTAGACAAGAAGAGCAGAATTTGTCTGATCCGCACTGAAATAGTGTAAGGTGTCAGTAACAAGCCTCCTAGAAATAAACCCGTAGCACAGGCAGGAGGTGCAGCCAGGTGAACCCAGACAGACTCGGTGTAAATTTATTCACTTATGATGCTGTACTGCTCCCTTGATCCCCCATCCCCCGAGGTAGAAGACAAACACACAGCAACAGCTGTCTTTGACAATTTGTGAGGTGTTAAAAAATGCAGCAGTGTCGAGGAAAAGAAACCGCACTGATTCAAATACTTTTTTTTTTGTGTCACACATACCTGACCTGGAAGGTCTAAATACCTATAGACCTGATCATACCTGCTGGGATCCTGCAACTACAAAACAAATCACAATAAAGCACCAAAACAGTGTCATGCACATTTCAGCAAGAGCAGGATAAACTGCACACAGTAAGGCTTATTCTGCAGTGCGCCCGTTCGTAGGGGAGTAAAGTAGCTGACTAGGTTATCGACAGCATAACATTTCAGGGCTAACATTCTGAATATATGCAAGTATAGCATGAGAACACAATTCTATCACACAGTGCATCCTTTCGATTCTAGTTGCTCACAGGGTTTGGCTCATAGCTTTGCGCGTATGAAGCCCCAGCAACAAACTACAGATCCCCATAGCCGTAGAAATTCCACAGTGGATTTACTTTTTGTGGCACTTGCAGTTTCTAAGCTCTTGCTACAGTGTCCATGGTCCACAGTCAAACCAGCCATTTTGGCTGAATGTTAACTATGCTACACTCACAGAGTCCCTATGTAGAGAGGCAGAGATAAATTGCACTTCAGAACATCCTGTTTAGCGGCGACAACATAAGGAAAAAAAAAAAAAAAAACAGTGTGCAAAATGCATTGGTTGTGGGATTATGACATGGCTTGTATGCTGAGCGAGCAAACAGAAAAATGCAGTGGAGCATTCCAGAACACCGGTTGTTAAAAACACACCGCGACCCCTCGCACGTGTATTTGCTGATCGCTGATGGCCTCCATTATTCAGAGTAGGTAATGAATTAGAACAGTAATGCAGGCTGATTAAGGTTGATTAAGCATGCTCCATTACGTTGATTAAGTACTGGTGGATAAATAAACACACTAACAGCCATTAGAGAAAAATCAGGGCTAACATTTCTCCAGCAAATCCTGGCCCCAGACTGAAAATTACTATGCATGTGTAGCGGAGCACCGAACAACACTTGGGTGAAATGAGAAAAAAAAAAACAAAACAAAAACAACAGCAAAAAAAAAAAAAAACAGATGAGTCCGGCAATAAATATACCTGATTTGAAAGCACAGAGTGCTTTACCTTACACAGTGAAATGTAATGCATTTCAGCTAGAAGCAAATATGCAAATCGTCTGCGGGGGTATGCAGATTTGCAGTGAGGGTTTCAGAGCGCTGTGCATCTCTGTGCTGCGTTTCCGAGCTTTCGGTGTCCACACGGAGTCAGTGCAAATCTCGTCTCTCCCCGTTACTGCTTCTCGGCGTTAGCGCGCAACTCAAAGGGATTCCGCACTGCATCAAGAGTTCTCCCGCCCCCTAACCAGAGCGGCTGTGTGTATCTGGGTCGAGCTACCCAAAAAAAAAAAAACACACAAAAAATAAAAAGCCGTGAGAGCAAACAAAAAAACAGCTCCGACACCGGCATAATGGTATTTATCTTTGAATGCACCACTTCTGTCGGATATGTTGGAATTTGAGCAGTACCATTTTAACTCCTTTCCCCATAATGACTACATATGACGCTTAAGTGCAGGTCTGCTTTTAACTTTAATAGTACTATTGTGTTATTTCTAGTTTTGCTTCCACAGCAGCTTCAACTCTTCTCCCCATGATGAATACATATGACGCCTATATGTCCGTATATCTCTGGACCTTTGCCCTCGCCTTGCCTAGGGTTATCATTTGTAGTCATTATGGGGAAAGGGAGGTGGGAGTCTATGGGCAAAGGAGTTAAAGAGTGAAATAAAATGTTTTTTTTTTTTATTCAAATTGAGGTTTAGTTGTTGAACAGAGTGCCCAATGTAAGAAAGAGAAACCAAATTCCAGTAAACGGCTTCTCATATCAACATGCTGAATTATGGAGAAGTGACTGGTGCTCAGAAAGGTGGAAGTAAAATGCCTGATTGCAAACAGCACTGAGCAGTTATTAACGCCAATGAGACGTGAGAGACATTACGAATCTCAAGTCGGCAGCTTATTCTGAAAGGCTGGAGTAGCACAATGCGCTCAAGTTAAATAAATGATGTCACCTAATTACTGACAGCCAAAACTCAAGTTCTCCCCACGCATAAAGAAACATCCCCCTCAACTTCAGTACTGATAGCTCGGACAGATTTAGTAGTTTTGAGATGCGGCCGTATCACTCATGATAATGCACACCTTTATTAAATCAGTAACATCCTTCACTGGTGCTTGCATTTGGCATGCTCAATGCATTAAACATGGTGCAAACTGTCCAGTGTCACGTGTGAATGCACTGACAAGGTCACACAGAGGAGAAGGCCAGTTGAGAGCAGGACAGCAGGGAAAATCAGAAATGAGGAAGTGCTTGGAGGGAGAGGGAGAGAAAAGACGGGGTGAGAAAGAGAGGTATAAGAAATTAGGGCCACTTGTAAACACATAGAGGTCTTCTAGAAACACGTGTGAAGACAGACTACAGCTATTCCACGCTTCTCCGAAGAAATGTAATTATTCCAGGGGAAGACATGACAAGGCACAGAGCGAGACGTTTCTGTGATACTGGAGGGAGTTACTGAGCTGCGATTATAGCAGAAAAAAAAAATTGATAGCGGCACCGAAATTCTGCACAGTCCATGATATGGCCCGTAATTGGAACAAGACAGTGGGTTGGGAAAGAAAAGGTCAACTGTTCCACTCAACTCAATCCTGGGAGGAAAATTAATTTGAAATTTGCGAGCGTGAACGGCCAGAATGAACTTGCCGGCTCCGCTCGTTTCTGCGACTGAATCCTCTAAACGCGAAAAAAAGCAGTGACCTCATCTATCACTGCATACACGTGTGCAGAATCCCATAGGAGTCTCAACTAAGAAAGCAGTTCTCTCAGTGCAAACAATTTCAAGTTAGAAGCTTCTCAACTGGGGCTGGGGTTGCAAGGGGGGGTGGAGGGCAGTGGAGATTAGTTGTGAACCAATCAAATGGTTAATCAAACTGCTGGGCTGCAAGCTGGTAGGAAGGTGTTGGATGGGGGGAGGTGGAGGGGGTGTGGCCTAGTTTCAGTCTTACCTCCAGGATGATGTGGGCGGGCTCTGTGCGGACACAGTTAAAGCCCTCCGCCGACACATGAAAAGGAATTTCCAGCTGCTTGGAGTCAAAGACATCAAGAAAGCTTGTAAAAAAGGGAGCAGGAGTATCAGAGAGCCTTGATTTTGCATGTTAGTGAGTGTGTGTGTATGTGTATGTGTCTGCATGGGTGCATGGGCCCGTGTTTGAACACTGGTACATTACGTGATTCATGAGAAGAAAATGTTGGGCACATGGGATGAGTATTACCACGCCTGTGTGTAAGATTACAGTATATGTTGTTTCCGACTGCTGACACCACAGCCGATAAAAACGCTTATCACCATAGTGGGCACACAGGCAAGGTCTTCACCCGGATCTTTCCACCTAACGTTCCTCACGCCCACGAATAGCGTGCGGCAGCTCCCGAGACAAAAGAAATCAATATCACCTGTCAAAAGAGCGGGCAGATTTCACCTTGAATAAATTCTCATTTCCCCGCTGTGTGCTCATGCCATTTAATCTCCTAGACTGGAATGGCAATGGCATAAACCGCCACTTACAAAATCTCAATTATTTCCTCGGGTTTTCTGCCTGAGTTCATTCAGGCCAGGCAGGAACCTGCCGCAGTTTTGCAATGATACGACTGCACTGACAAACGGTTAAAAGTGAAAATTACTCACTCGGCAAAAAAAAAAAAAAAATCCCATCTTTCAGAGCTGCATCAGTTCTTCAGGCAGAGGAACTGAAAATAGGCAGTGTTTAACGTTTTATTTTGGAAATTTCAGATGTAATGGATGTATATGACCTTTTTACATATGGTGCTTTGTGTGTGCGTGGATACAAGCGCGCACGCGTGTGTGCGTGTGTGTGTGTGTGTGTGGGAGGTGGAAAATATGTAAACCCATAGCGTGTGATCTAAATATAAAACTGAACAGATTGTATGATTTGGTCATGTGTAACAACATGACTGGTCTGATTTTATCTGAGCTGGGCTTACATGAGAGCCGAACAGAGAACAAACACACAGTTTGCCTTTCTCTGCCTGGAGGTCTGGCCCTGCTGCTGAAGCTTTTCCTCACTCTCAGTACATCCCTCATCTAATTTACCCAGCCTGCTCTTTACTGCACAAACTGCTCATCTTGCCCTGATCCTTGTTGATTATTGGACAAATTGGAGCAATAATGTACTCAGCAACCCACTGTCACAACAGTTTCCAGGGCGCAATTTCACTGTCCCAGAGCGGTTTAGTCTCAGCCCCTGGAATGCTATTTCCAGGCCTTTACGATTTTATTTCTAATAATCTCCTTTGCGTATTAGAATAACAGACTTGTTGGCTGCCGTTTTTTTTTTTTTTTAAAGTGATGCTATCACTTCTCCCAATTTAGCTGGCACTAGCCACTCTGGTGTTTGCGTTTCACTTTTTGAGGGGTACACAGTCAGACCCGTAAGTATTTGGGCATAATCTTGGCTCCATGCGGCACCACAATTGATTTGAAATATATCAATCAATAGGAGTAAGCATTCAGCAAGAGTTTAATGATTTTGTCAAAAATATTGTATGTTGGAATTACAACCATTTTGATGAATAAACCCCCCCCCTCCCCCCACCAATGTTTGGAGCTGAAAACTAATGAGATAAACGTCCGTAATCATTAATTCAATTTTCATTTTTAATTCTTGGTTTCAACACAGTGAAAAACTGGCTGCAGTCTGGAACCCATGTGATCCCATGTGATGCCCTGCCAGGTCTTATTCATCCTGCTGCTTTTTGTCAATAGTCATATCAATAAAAACAAAAGAACCCACTTTATTGGCAGCCATACATGCCCACGCCGTAGTTTTACCTCAGCAGGGCTTCAAAGATGAGGTGGTATGCACTGGATCACAATCAATTCCTTCCCTCCTCCATAGGGCTCTGTTCTTGTCTCTTAGCAAATGGAATCGCATGCAGCAGCAGCAACCCACGTTTTACACAATTTTGTTTGATGTAAGCAGCGTATTTATCACCTTTGCCCAGTTTAGTAGTCTCCTGCTCTATGATAATAGCATCTGCGTCTCAAAGGGTTTGACAGCGCAAAAGGAGGTGTGTCAATGCATAAAGCTGGAGCTGTTCAATTTTTGTGTCACACACCTCATTTTCGTTTCGAGTCACCCACACCGCCGTTTACCACAAACACTATACTGTAGCTTTACAGGACTGAATTGCAGCCAGCAGAGCTGTTCACAAATAAACGCATATTGTTTACTTCCCACTTTAGTTTTCGTTAAGCGCGAGACAGAAAAGCCAACAAAATGGTGCGGTCTAATGGGAAGGGGAGGGTGTGGCGGTATTTTAACACAGGTGAATATTTTCTTTGTGTGGGCGAAATACAAATATTAACTTCATTCACGCACTTGTTTTGATACCACAAATGCGGTTTTGCATACAGTTTAAATTGTCCACATCTTTTCACACAAATCGCATTACTTGATGAATCGTCAACTAACCCCAAAACGCCTCTACACATTGCTACACTGGAAAGTGGTTCTCAGCGGACAAAAGGAAGCGGTATTAATGCAAGTTAGGTGCCTGATCTTCATTTTTGGAAACTGTGAATTCACTATGACATTAACACACTGGTTTTAAAGGGCATGACAACCAAACCCTGACCACACCCAGAGGTAATTAATGCCTTGTTATTCAACCCTTTGTACAACATTGCCACAGCCACAAAATTACCAGTATGGAGCTAGACACGCCCATTTATGATCTGTGATACTGCTTGATCTTGCGTTTGCCGACTCCGTTTAGGCCATCAAAGTAGGGCCCATAGTCTTCTAAGTCTTCTATTCCCTTACATAATTCTGGAACAAGTTGGTCTGTGTCTCATCTGTCTAATGGATGTTGTGTATTCCTTTTTACTCAAGTAAAGTCTGCTCTTGATATACATATATTTTTCGAAGTAAACAACCTCCTGAAGAGTGCTCTTGATCTAGCTTACTGATGTGCAGAGGTTTTTCTTCACATGGGGAAGAATTATTTGGTCGTCCACCACGGTTGTTATGAGCTAAGTGCAGTCTTTCTTTTAAAGTTGAAGTTGATTTGGCCGTACAATATGCTTGCTCTGTCTTGAAAAGGTTTTTTCAGCCTAATGATGGCTTTCTTTGCAGTAGCACCTCTTTGGAGTTCATGCGGACAAATCACAGCAACAGCTTTCAAATATACCTTAAAGCCACACTTGAAATCAAATGCAAACCTTCTATCTGCCCGATGATAATTCAGTAATCAGGGAATAACAAACACATGGCCATGGAACAGCTAAGCATCTAACTGTCCAGTTATTTTTGCTCCCTTAAAAAAATCAGGAGACCGCACGTAAGTGCTTTAAACCCAGATTAGTTCAGCCATTTTGGATGTAAATACCAACATATTAAAGTCGGCACTTTGAGCGCATATTCAGCATTTAATTTGAACTCCAATATGCCGTGATGGAGGGATAAAAACAATAACTTTACTGAAGTACAAATATTTATGGAGCTTACGGAACAGTTTTAGATGGCATATGACAGAGAGGAGGCTGCTGAACCGTAACTGTAACCACTTTAAAGCAGACATTCAGTGCCAGATGTTTTCTGACTGCATCACCCATTAGCCTGCACCACTTTTTCAACCCATCCCTGGCACCTGCAACTACTTTACATACAGATGGAAATGTGCACAGAAGAAGTACATGCCGTCTGATTCAATTGTCATTGGTGTGTTTGTTCGTTTATTTCCAATGGAACATTTTTTCTACACGAGCACATGACCGCCCGCGTATTTAGTTTCAGCTGTCCACACAATTGACAGGTTAGAGTCCCCACTGTCACCTTTCACTTTTATACCAAAGCTATTCATTCCTGGGCTGCCACAGCGAATTGAGCTGCTAGTTACCATGACGACTGAAAGACTTACTCGTCGCTGCACCTTGTCCAATTGCAAAACGGAATGTACGCTGAACTGAACCGCTGCCGAGGGACGGTGCTCGACTCGTAAAGGCTCCCACTGAGAAGGCGAAGACTATCAGCTTATTCAGTATTACAAAAATAAAAGCTTGGTATAGCGGAATAACTCACTCTCAGCAACAAGTATTCTTATGCTCTTCTGCCTCTTTGTCCCATCTTGACAATGCAGCGTGAGCCATCAGTTGTACATTTTTCATAATTATGCATTAACTGCCGCAAGCAATACGTAATTATGGACAGGGTTTCCGGCACTCAAAACTGGGGTTGTCAGACAGACACATATGCAGGATCGGTTCAAACTGAAGAGTAAACATACACACCTGCTGGATATCCTAAAATGCTCCACGTAGTAAAAAAAAGTTAGACAGGAATCAAAAATAAAAGCCCTGCCGTTAAATAAAATGCGCCACCGGTCTCATATAACCTGGGGCCGGGAAGCAAGTTTGACGTGCTAATTACAGCGGGAGAAACAAGTGCAGCGCATGTAATGAGCAGGGCTGAGAGATGGCGGTTGTTAACGGCGGGTGGTACAGAGGGATTTCTCCCCCCAAAAATCAATGAAGCTTCCTGCGAACACATAAACCGCCGCTTTGCCAGTAGGAGATCGTAAAGGAGAAATACTTTCGCAGTCAACATACAGAAATGTGACCAAATGGAATAGAGTACGGCTGAGTGGAGGCATCTGGCTCTATAATGACTGCACGAGTCAAAATGTTGGAGTGGTCCCATCGTGGAGTTGTGACTTCACTGAAATGTATACAATAAATATGAACTCCTAAATGCACAAACCTGTGCCAGTAGAGATTGCTGGCAACTGTCGAGGAAACGGAAATTATCTTTTCAGAAATCAACCCATTATTGAGGCACAACAGAATTCTAACGGCAAAACATTAAAACGATGCTACACCATAACAATATGCTATCTCCTGCAGGTCCAGCAGTTTGCATTTGTATCCAGTAAGGAAAAAATATTCTGTTCCCATAACTTCTATGTGAAATATCAACATGAGTGCCTGGTACAGTAAGAATGGATATTCTATCAATTTTTCAAAGTGATGTTCGTACAAGAAGCCCCTAACAGGACCCCAAGCCAAAAAAGGTGAATAATCTTCATAAAAGCTAAAATGCTTCCTAACTTTTCACCCAGAAAGCCCCTTTCCGGACATTATTTCAACAAAAGTATTTCAGGTCTACTAAAGCGATCAATATCATGGCATTCACACAGTACCCTGAATCCCAATATAAATCTCACTCCATGTTGCAGGGCATAAACTGCAGCGCCTGGGAAGGCTTACAGTGTGGAATAATATTAAGACCTACTCTACACTCTACCATGTACAAGGCAGGTTTGCAGTGCATATGCATCGCAAAGCAATCATGAATAAAGCATACTCTCAATTCACGACACTGCCTTTTAAGTTTTCACACTCCACCATGCAGAACGATAGCATGCTGCGCACAATCTAGCAGAGCCACACTCAAATAAATGACAGGTCAGAGTCATTTAAACAAGATGATAAATATATTTCCATGAAAATGAGTTGATGTATTTTCTCTATCCCACTGAAGGCCACATTGTCTTAGTCTGATGAACATAGTTGCGTATTTTTACAAGCGCTAAAGGACTGTGCTGTTCTGGTGAACTAAAGAATATCCGAAAGAAAAGACTCTCAGCAGTAAATGATGCTCTGCTAGCCAAGGTGCACTGCGGTATCCGAAGGGTAATAAAACAGGCGCATAATCCCCTCTCAGCTCTAATGCTGCTCTTCAACTAGTTTAACATGTACATTCTGCATAATTTTGTACGTTCTGTCAATGGTACCATGCACTCCAAAATATTTGAATGACTCAACCCCTAACTTCTGCCCCCACCCACTGCCTAACTCTCTACTTCTCTTTGCACTCAATGAGTCACCACAAAGAGATCAACATTTATTCCCGGAGTCAGGCAAATTAATTAATTCTATCAAGGAAATGCTTAATTTTCGCTGGGTGTCGCTTCATGAATGCTGATGAGGAAGGATTAAGCTGAATATCTATTCTCTAGCTGCTCAGAATTTGCAAGAATCTGGGGGAAAAGACATGATTTTCAAAATCAAAGAGAACAAATAAATGTTGTAACTTAAAAGGATTATAGTGCTCATTCAGGTGAGAGAACTGGCATGAAAATTATCCAAGTGTGTTCAGAATCCTGCATTTATTAACAGTTGTTAGGACAGTGGCATTACACTTCAGAACTAGAGTCGCAGCGTCCGCTGGTTCTTAGCACATACCTTGAGCGCATAATGAAAGTCACTTGAGAAGAGTAGACATAATATTTCTGAGGTCTAAACCAGCTGTTACACGACAGCCATTCAATATGCTTCGGTATGTCACCCTTTCCTGAATCCAACGACAAAGCCTCCAACTCTCTCTGACACACATTTCATTAGTCATTAAGGATCAAATATCAACCAATCAGTAAAGGGACGGGCTTTGTCAAGTAACATCTGACCCTTTTCTGAATTCAATAATCAAAACCCTGGCAGGGTGTCAATGGTCAACACGTGACCCCTTCCCGAGTCCAACAATTCACCCCCCCCCCCAAACTGTTCGCATGTTATGAAGTCTCAAATATCACCAAATCAGGGAAGGGTGTAGGGCTTCAACATTTAACATAGGATCCTTTCCAGAGTCCAACAACCCAAACGCCAACACGACATGACAAATGGTTCAAAAAATTTTGAAAGATCAAAGATTTTCCATTCAGGTAGCAGGCAGGACGGAGTGATGAAGACAGAAGAAGAACCCTCTTTGCATATGTGCGTATGAGTGGGAAGGGGGGCAGAGACAACAACATCCATTTGTAGGGAAAGTCTTCAGTGTTGAAAACTCTTTATTTGAATTAATTCCTTGAGATACGCCATTCCATTTTCAAGTTTAAAGGCTCTGGCTTGAAAGTTGCAAGACTCAAGAGATAAATAGATTTGAAAGAAAAATGGACAGATTGAAATAGAAAAGAAAGGGGGCAGGGCAAGAACAGAAAGAAGCCAACATCCATCCGTCAGGACAGTCTGAAGCTGTATTGAAAGATTGGAAACTCAAGCCATCAAATTGTAGGAGTACGAGGGCTTTTTAAAATGAATGAAAGTCTACGGAGCTGAAAAAGAATAGATGAAAAAGGAGGAATATAAGCCAGAGATCATCAAGAAAACCTGAAAAATGACAAATCTGACCCAATATGAAGCTGCGCAGCAAATTTGAGGTTTCACACTGTGAAAATGTATGAGTATGAGCAGTTTTAATAAATGGCCCGATATAGCCTTAAGGGCAACAAGAATGAAACGATCATGCGGTCACCAAAATCTGATCAGTTCATTCTTGAGTGCAAGTGGACATTTGTTCCAAATTTGAAAAAAATCCCTTCATGCATTCCAGAGATAGCGCTTTCACAAGATTGAGATGGACAGATGTGCAGACGGACACGAGTGGACGGACGACCCAAAAACATAATGCCAACGCCTCTGGCCAGATCTGTCGCCAGCTCAGAGCCATAAAACCCCGATAAATATCCACAATTTCAAGGCCATTCCCTGCCAGTCAATCTTTTCCCTCAGAAGAGTAGTTTCCTCCCTATGATAATGTGCTTTGTTCTTATTGGCTGAGCTAAACAAGAAAAAAATTGGCATTAGCACCATGAGGGGAAGAAGTGGGATGGCCTAACATGGCTATCGGAGAGAGCAGGGCTCTGAGAGAGCTGGTAGACTTCACAAAGAAACCTGCTTTGCAATGTAGAAAAGTGCAGTAATTTCTGACTGAGGGTTTAAAATGCTGAAATGGAAATGAAGATGTAATAGTTAAGCATCTAGTCTTCAAAGTCAACTTTCTCTGAGCTGTGGGGACAATGTAGACGACTGTAAAGGAAATTATGAAATGACTGAAAGAAATTATTTTCCATATTACGGGTCCTTAAAGGCTTTTGAGTGATCCTTCCTAAATGAGCATGAACAAGTAGATCAGAAGGATCTAATAGCTGCGACCTCGCCTAGCATCCGTCACGTGGCCTAGTGTCCATGACTGGTGGTTTCTTGTACAAGTGTGATCTTGAAATTGGCAAATGACCTTGAAAATCAATAGGGGACCCCTTCCTCTGTACCAAGAAGCTTGTTCTAGGATGTAATAGCCATCCATCAAGTTATAGTGGAGTTACGGTGCGAAAACTGTGAAATCGGGGCAAAATCGACACTTTTTTGACCGGTGTGACCTTGGGATTCGAAAGATTACCTTGAAAATCAATAGGGAACCCCTGCTCTATACCAAGAAGCTCGTACTAAGATTTCATAGCCATTCATTGAATTAAACTTGAGTTACGTTGCGAAAACCGTCAAATCGGGCAAAATTGACACTTTTTTTGCCTTTGTGACCTTGGGATTTGACAGATAACCTTGAAAAACAATAGGGAACACCTCCTCTATGTCTAGAAACTATTTCCAAAATTTCATAGCGATTCATGAATTCTAACTGGAATTACAGCGCGAAAACCCGCAAACAAGGTTGTGACCTCTGTGAACTTGACCTTTGACCTCGACCTTGTGCATGGACATCACTTTGGCGAAGGTCAATAACTCCTGAAAATTTCATGATGATACGACGAGAGGAATATGGTCAAAAAGGTGTCACAGGCGGACAGACAGACAGACGGACGGACAGACAGACAGAAGTGTTCATAGAGCTGCTTGGTCGCAGCTAAAAATCAGATGACATCTTTAAATGCAGGTGCATGTTCCCAGGTGAGCAATCTAAAGCTCCTGGTTGTGGAAAGCTCAGTGTTCGCACAGATTTTTGTGTTTGCTGCTCACCCTGGCTCAGTGCCCCAATTAACAACAATAACAGGTTGACTTACAGATTTCCTCAGGGCCAGGTACAAGTCCACAGCAGGGACACAGAATTCAGATGGCAATCGTGCTTACCGCTAAAATAAAATGGCTTTGAACTTATAAAAAATAACCCTGGGCGGCCTAAGTCCAAAAGAAATCCAGAAAGTGACCATCCCTGCCCACCACTGCTACGATTCAGGTAATGCAGGATTTAATTGGTTCAAGTGTTCATGGCTGGCGGGGTAATATGAAATATAGAAGACCGCGGCTTCTTCTGTGTCTTCAATTCCACCTGGCCTCAAGCCAAAGCAGGTCACCGCATCCTTCAGATCAAGGGAGGTACACTGTTAGCGGTACCGCTGGTGCAAAGGTGTGGTGTTCTTTCACACAAATAATGTCCCTCTGCTCCTCTCCCAATGACGGACGGGCATCGCTTTGAAATCCTTATGCTTACTTTGATTGGAAAAATAAGGAACACAGTGGGCCATTGATACAGCAAACAAACTTGCACAACTCACTGCAACTACTTGCCATTTCTGACTTGCGACTCTCAGGGTCCACGCTAACCGCGTCTGCAGTGGCCATGAATGCAGCGGTTTGTTTTCTTAGCTGGTTATTCTCTCCCTTCAGAACTTAAAAACATATATTCAAATACATTTCGCGGTCACTGTAATAACCAGGTAATATGTAATTTGCATACTCAGAACAACACTACACTGAATCTGGGCCGCAAAATCCAGACATTACTCTGCCTTCATATGACTGAATGATGGAAATGTGAAATAAAGCGTTTGGGGGAAAATGCGGCACTAAACTCAGTAAAATGGCATCGAGAAATACAGCAAGTGTTCTGCATACCCTTTTAATTTGAAGCTGGGCCCCTTTTTCAACAATTTTATTTATTAGCCCTGTGAACATGTTTCCAATGAAATTTAGAGCTAAAGCATCGAATGAAATTTGCAGTAGGCTATTCCGCTCGGCCACCTCACTCCTCAGCGCGGAAGCAGCCCCGGAACATCCAAACTGACACGAGACGGTCCTAATGTATATTAGAACTGATTTCCCCTTTATGTCTCTTCCCCGGAAAGGTTTAATTGAATCTAGTACGGTCTGGGACGAGCGAATCACGGCTTATTCACAGACGGCGCAGAATGCTTTCATTAGCCTGCCGCTGGCCCCCTCTCTCTCCCGTCACAGTCAATCACTCTCTGCACGACAGAGCAATTTGATTTGGGTTTTACCCTCTATTTAGAGATGAGATTTTGCAGACGTTTCAAGGCTATTACATTCCCAGTTTATGGTCTTTGCCGTTGTTGCTCAGCAGCTTCAGACGACGTCAAGATCCGCGCGCGCAGACAAAATAAAATGGTTTTTACCCCCCCCCGCTAACACTGTCCGAATGGACGCTGCCCATGATGAAAAAACCTCGAGGAAGGAAATTCACAGATAATTTTCTCCTTCCGCCCACCTCGATTAATCTCCAGGATTGAAGAAGCTTTAGACGTCACCTTACAACAAAGGCCAACTCACAGTACTGTTCCTGTGAAAACAGCGGGCTTTGTGCTGTTCGAAGGGCCGGTAAATTCACTGCACAATAGGAAGGATGGGCTCGTAATCTGGGGCCCAGGGGTGGGGCGTAGGGCCGCGGTCACTGCTCTGACTGAATTTGGCCCCCAAGGCTGAGGTAATAAATTTCAAGCGTCAATCCCACCTTCAAACGCACGGGCAAAAAAGCAACAGATAAATGCGGCAGATACCTGTCAGCCATACTCATCAGGTCATTGGACCTTCTTTTTATTAGAGCATCAACAATGGGCCATAGGTCAATAAACAGACTAGAACAAGGTAATGACTGGTTTAGCCTGACCCTGTGGGTCAGGTGAATGAGGAAAACGTGGAAATTGTGGGCAGCAAGACTTATTTCATCGATAACATGATTTATCTTCACTGGGATAAATAAGTACTCATAGATAGCAGAGTTCATGAATCTTAGCCTTCGAGGGAAGGCTGACAAAGTCAGAAAGTCAGGGCCAAAATTTTGCAGAGTTTGCTTCAGACTGGCTCTTTGAAAGCTAGCCTAGCCTCACAGAGACAAACCCAAGGCTTCAGTGCTGACTTGCGGGTATGGACTCGCAGCCTGCTCGGGAGGTTGAATATTCGACCTGAAATGTAATCATAATGGGGATTCAACAGATAAGTATAATAAAAAAAAATGACATCTGGGCTCACTTCAACAAGGAAATGTATGAAATCTTAGACTGCAATTAAAGCGGACAGTCGAGTGCCCGTAAAAGAAGGTTATAATGTAGGAATGAGAGGGGGTGTGACACGTTAGTTTTGCATATAAAAAGCAACTACTACAAAATATTGCTTTTACTTGTTTTTTTCTGAATTATTCACAACATCATTGTTGCCATAATTGCTTAATATGATTTATCTAAAGAGAACTTGGTCCTAGGTAAGAAAGAAAGACAGTCACTGTTATAAGCACTGCATCCCAAATAGATTATTCCAGGGATATAGATGGCATACGATTGCTCGATCAAAACAAATCACGGTCGAACAACAGCCCATCAACCAAACAATCAACCCAATGA
Organism: Gymnothorax reevesii; assembly: GCA_029721435.1. Classification (NCBI taxonomy): domain Eukaryota; kingdom Metazoa; phylum Chordata; class Actinopteri; order Anguilliformes; family Muraenidae; genus Gymnothorax; species Gymnothorax reevesii. The sequence continues at coordinate 47,146,856 of CM056576.1, forward strand.
CCAAATGGGGTCAGTCCTACAGTTCATGCTCATTTTAACACAGTATTGCAGTTGTACTTTAAGTCAGTCAGAAAGGGACATTGCCTAGTATTGGCACGTATGCCTGGGCTCAAATCATCTTCAATTCACCTTGGTTCTAAGGTGAAAACGAAGATCAAAGTCTTACAAACGATGATCCCCGGACAGACCAACCACAGGGGGCTCCGGGTGGGAACCAAAACGGCAGATACTTTGTGGAAAGTGTCCGCAATCTTGGTATTACAGATGACTGAAATTCTGCACAAACCTGAAGCCAAAATTTCTTAGTTACTAGAACACAAAAGGTGGTGATCATTATTAAATAATACAAATATATATGGACAAATAACATTTTATTTTATGTATACAGCCTGTCCAAAAAAAAAAAAAAAAAAAAAAATCACACACTCAAATATTAAGTTTTTAATTGGATTAAAAAGCCAATTCATTGTGTCATTGTTTTGGCAACTGTGTGGAATGTCAGAACATTTATTTTCAATCAGAGTTGAATTAATTTTTGGCTCAACGACTTGTTTTAAGGAAGGGATAGTTGAACCAGTCGTCTTCTCAAGCACGACCCAATAACTTTCAATGCAATTAAGGTCAGGACTTTACGGTGGCCAGTTTCCGTGTGAAAATGATTCCTCATTCTTGTTTTTTACATTTCTTAATTTCTTTGCTTCATGCAAGTTAATAATTTTCCCCTTCTGAAACATTGTAACATTGTATCTTTTCTGCCACCAATGGATACGTCTTTCAACATAATTTTTTAAGAAAATGAGAAGCTACGTGCTTCATCAGTTACAGTTATATTATATATTATCTATTATTGCCTGATGAAACACCTTACTCGCTACATTAATGATCCAATCATTGTATTTGTTTATTTATACCCAAAAGGCAGCCTTTTTTGGACAGGCAGTGTATATATATCCTTCATTTATTCGGATGAGACCCACTGAAATTTCAAAAAAAGTCATGTCACTGGGGCTGTAACTCACCAGGACATTCAACTTCTTTTGGATTTTCCCCCTTTTCCCCACCCTTAACACAGCCGAACTGTTTAGCCCACCACAGAGAGACCAGCTCCTATCGACTGAGGAGGTGCGCAACACAAGATCCCTCCAACTCACACGACGACCAGCTTTCACTTCTCTGACATTATGCAGTCAAACTGCCAAATACACGCTGCCTATGCCACCTAACGATCACATAGTCAGTGTACAATTTAGGTCATACAGCTGCATGCGCTCAGCCAACTAAAAGTGGTTGCTAAAAAGTGATGTAGTAACAAATTTTTAACTGGCTTAATCCCCGGCAAGGCTGCGCCAATTGTTACTTTGCCCAGAAGGACCTTAAACCATAGCCGGTAATGGCGTGGCTGGGATTCGAACTCCCAACCACAGGGCTTGCTGACGTGCGTCTTAGTTGTGAAAGTAGAGATAGTAGATAAGTGAACAGTGAAAATTGCAAATCTAGTATTCAAACATCACCCAACTGCAGTCGGATCCACATCCTCTGAATCAATTCTAATACAGACAAAAAATTTTCTCGAATCTCACTTGAGCTGCCCCATGTTGTTCCAAAGTGGGGAAATTACATGAACCACTGACATATTATTCTGCTTCCTGAATCCCTCCCACTGTCTGACATATATTGTGTATACCACTAACGTTTGAGCGTATACTCAATTTGCACAGCAGGAAAACTTGCACAGAAAACAAACTATGTCATTAACCTAATGATTTCATGTGCAAGTCTACACTAAAAACACATCCAGGCAAAAATGTCCAACCCAAAGCCAAAAATTAATGCTATTTGAGAGTTCACTGTCTGAAACACCGTAACAGATAGATTACATAAATTATATTGAAAGCTTGACTCGGAGGAGTATGTATGTTGATGAAAACTAACTCATGCAGTGGAGACAGCCATGCCAATGAAATCAGTGATATGACATGATGGCATCTCAATACACTGTGATCAGTGCTAACAGTTGAAATGCAAGCTCCGCCTACGACACCAGCCCCACTTCCTGTAGACGCCCCGCCTCCGTACCTTCTGCTTTCTTTTCTCTTTCCTCTTGTCCTCTGTGTCCTGGAGCATCTTCTCTCTCCAGAGGTCAAAGAAGTACGATGGGTTAGTGTAGAACTTCAGTCCTTCCTTCCCATCATCCCTGTAGGGACACACAGTCAAAAAAACATCACAAAAATGAAAAACAAAATCTGATTCCACTTTCCTCTCTTCAAGGCACCACAATCGGGATCACCTCAATCGGGAGAAAAAAATTCTGGCTGACGTGAGCAAAAAACGTCACACGGCCCCTACAGAAAACCCATTTTTTGCCCATCAACTGGAGTAGGAACTCTTTACTTCTGACTGTGGGCACGTGCCTCTGTGTAATTTTTTGGCACTTTATTTCCCTGTTTCTGTCTGAGAATGGAAAACAGGGGCTGCAGTGTGAAACCTCAGGAAAACAGTCGCTGACCGGTCACGGTAAGGGCAGCCATGTGTAAATGGGCAAAAACTGGGTTTTCTGTAGGGGCCGTGTGCACACGTGTTGCTCACATAGAGGGCGTCAAGCGGTACTTGCGCTCACCCTCTATCATCTCGGACCCCTCGTCTCATGATCAGTTTTGGTTGATGTCCGGAATCTGTAACGGACAGGCTGTAACCAGATGTGGCGCTCTTGAGCTGCCATCGTCACTCGTGGCTGCCCTAAGCGGGGTCGATCAGTGACAGTGCCTGTGTTCCATTCTCGGATAGACAGCCGACTGATTGTTGAACCATGACAGTGCAAATGACGCACTACGTCTCGGCCAGTGAGATCTGCCCATAACATGCCAAAGGGTCTTTTTCCCTCTCCTCTGTCACAAGCCATTCCATTCTCTTGATGCAGTAGCATTTTTTGTTTTTTTTTGTTGGCTTTACATAGGCTATTGACCACACCAAAAAGATCAAGTCAAGTGTCACTGTACACATCACAAACAGCTGAATGTTTGTTATGACTGAAGTGCTTGGTGCGTGCACGTGGCGCACGTCAGGATTACAATACCACGCACTTTTCATTATTTCCTCTCGTGCCTCACTGGAAAAGCAATAAAAATCAATCGATTCTTCAATTTGCCGCAAATACAGTACATACCTCACCCGTACGTTTTTATTGGAGCTAAGTATATATAATATATAATATAACTTTGTGCTACTCAAGAGTATACATTTTGTGTCAGTGCAATACAATTAAACATATACCACAATCCAAAACAACAAACAAGGTGTGATCACTCCAATGTGGTGTACAGTTCAATTAACTGGTACAGAGATCATACAATATTACATTGAAGTTCTCAATAACTACATCTTCCTCAGACTCATATCGAAATCTCAAAAAGTCTTTAATAGCACCACAGGAGTAACATCACCCTCAGTAGGCCTGAAGGAGTTTATAAGAGCAGCCTGTGGAAGACCAGAGAGCAGATTTCTGGGGGTGTTCAGAAACTCAGACAGGAAAGACAATGATCTGGAGACTTTAATCCTACAACAGTCTAATATTCTTCTTTATTATTATTCCTGTCAGACCTGCTTCATGCTACATGCTTCTTTGGTAGCTTGGTGTGTTCGGTTGAGGTTAAAATGTTCAACATGAGCTTTTTTGCTGAGTTTCTTCCTGTGAAGTGGATAAGCCACAAGACGATGTCGCTGTGAGGTAACATACTATATTTATGATGTGTAATGATCGCCCCTGGTACCGGGGGTGTTTGGGTTTAAGAGGTTAAATAATTAGCTAATTTTTCAGCTGGCAGTTGGAAGATTCAGGTTTCTGAAAAAATATACAAATTTTTTGTATGATGAACTCATCAAAGTTGATAATTCAGGTGAAATACAGGCTCCGTTTGTGAGCTGAGTTTGCTCTCAGATAAATGACGCTTCACAACTCTCTTTGTCAACATATTCAGAACAAAAACATGCCTCATTTCTCTCCAGAATCCATATAAATAGAGGTGGCAAGCTCAAGTTGACAGAACAGAGAACGAACAGCACTAAGGTATCGACAACAGCAGGAGGAAGCCTTTCTTGCTGTGCTACATCTTTCTCTCTCTCACTCACTTCTTTTCTTGCTTAGTGTACGGTCAAATACTGCATTCAGGAAATAGGCCCAGCTACCAGGCAAAATGGAAAGCAATTATCACTTCAGATCCCAGCCGTGACAAGTGAATCAATTAAATTCCCTCCCACTGCAAGGTTTTTTTTTTATAACCCAGGAGGAGATAGAATCACTCTGGAAGACTTCGAAGGAAGGAACCTGCTGAGATTAGCAAATGGGCTTTCGTACCGCCTCCCTGACTGGGTGCTGGGGTGGCATCAGACCTGTTAGCCTCTAGCCACAGGATCTGCCATTCTGAATTCCAGCACTTTCACAGTACATGGTCTCATTTTTTGCCAAGCCAATCAGTTGTAAATGCGTGGCAACCCAATTGAAAATTGACAATTTAAACAAAAAAAAACTGGCAAAGCCATTGCGCCCACTCGACCTATTGCAACATGGCCAAAATCGAACTTGGCCTAGCTTTTCATTCCATATACAGGCATATAAAATATGAAAAGGATCGAAAAAAAGTTAAGGACCCAGAGCGCTGACGAGGCAAAGAGTTCACGGACGCACGAATGAACGTACGACAGACCACCACGAAGGCATCGAACTACGGCATAAGCCCGATTGGGCTAAAGGCCAAGTGGACTAGAAATGCCCTCAGCAGAGAACTCACTCCTGAACTCACTGACTTTGGGATATCTATCACTCCCTGCTGGTGCACGGGAATTACAACAGTGGGGGTGACTGCAGCAGATTGGCCGTGGGATAAATTCTGCAGAGAAAAGCCGACGCCAGAACAGATAATAAACGTTAATCCCGCGCAACAGAGCAGGCGTGTGATTAACATTAACAGGCAGTCCTGCAAATTAAGGGAGGCAATTAGCGGAATTGCAGTAATGAATGGACAGCGTACTCGCCCTCTTATTAACAGATGGAAGACTGACAGCAGTGTTCCATCACACCAGCTGGATCAGGGAGGCGATGTGGGCAGAGTACACGCTCGGTATCCATCTAGATAAACAATCCAGAAAGTTTAGGTAACCGAACTTAAGTGCTGCTGACCAAGCAATGGCACAGGTAATTAAGTGTTTGGTGTAGAGTAGCTGAACAGTGTGGCAAGAGCCAAGCAGGGCAGACATCCTGTCTCTGATCTGTGTTATATCTGCTACCACATAAAAGTCATACGGACACTTCATAAGCAAATTCATAGCCCTATGCACCACTATAATATACAGAGGCAAACATGCAAACTCATACAGCACAACTTTCCAGGACGGTACTAAAAAATGCATTTCCAAACAGGTAAGCCAAGGGATGCGACTGAATTGAGGGGCAGGGTCAGTTCTGACCAACAAAAATCGCACAGCAGTATGTTGGGCACAGTACTGACCTGATTAGTATGCAGATATTGAGGGTTGGGCATAGTACTGACCTGTAGGGTGAGAGGCTGTTGAGGGGCAGGCATAATACTGACCTGTAAAGAGTGAGGATGTTGAGGGGTGTGAACAGTACTGACATCTTAGTTGTGAGGATGTTAGGGGGCGGGCACAGTACTGACCTGTAAGGTGCGAGGATGTTGAGGGGCAGGCACAGTACTAACCTATAAGGTGTGAGGATGTTGAGGGGTCGGAACAGTACTGATCTGTAAGGTGTGAGGATGTTGAAGGGCAGGCATAGTACTGACCCATAGGGTGCAAGGATGTTAAGGGGCAGGCACAGTACTGACCTGAAAGGTGTGATGATGTTGAGGGGTGGCTACAGTACTGACCTGTAAGGTGTGAGGATGTTGAAGGGCAGGCATAGAACTGACATGTAAGGTGTGAGGATGTTGAGGGGTGGGAACAGTACTGACCTGTAGGGTGTGAGGATGTTGAGGGGCGGGCATAGTACTGACCTGTAAGGCGTGAGGATGTTGAGGGGCGGGCATAGTACTGACCTGTAAGGTTTGAGGATGTTGAAGGGCGGGCATAGTACTGACCTGTAAGGTTTGAGGATGTTGAGGGGCGGGCATAGTACTGACCTGTAAGGTTTGAGGATGTTGAGGGGCGGGCATAGTACTGACCTGTAGGGTGTGAGGATGTTGAGGGGCGGGTACAGTACTGACCTGTAAGGTGTGAGAATGTTGAGGGGCGGGCACAGTACTGACCTGTAGGGTGTGAGGATGTTGAGGGGCGGGCATAGTACTGACCTGTAAAATGTGAGGTTGTCGAGGGGCAGGCACAGCACTGACCTGTAGGGTGTGAGGATGTTGATAGGTGGACACAGTACTGACCTGTAAGGTGTGAGGATGTTGAGGGGTAGGCACAGTACTGACCTGTTAGGTGTGAGGATGTTGAGGCGCAGGCACAGTACTGACCTGTAAGGTGTGAGGATGTTGAGGGACGGGCACAGTAATGACCTGTAAGGTGTGAGGATGTTGATAGGTGGACACAGTACTGACCTGTAAGGTGTGAGGATGTTGAGGGGCAGGCACAGTACTGACCTGTAAGGTGTGAGGATGTTGAGGGGCCGGCACAGTACTCACCCATAGGGTGCGAGGATGTTGAGGGGTGGGAACAGTACTGACCTGTAAGGTGTGAGGATGTTGAGGGGCGGCGGTTGTTCACACAGGTCGAAGGTCTCCTGCAGAGGGATGGGAAGCGTCTGGCGGTCAAACAGCTGCTGGTCCTGGATAGTAGAGCTGCGGAAGGCCTTCCTCATGGTGATGTCCTGCAGTGACACTGGCCCAGGCACACAAATACATGGCATTTAACTTCCTTTCCTTCTTATTATCACCACCAAAGTACACATATCAAACAAAAGCAAATTCTTCTCACTGTCACTCGAAACAACACAATGCACAATTTTCGCACACCTCAATGGCTAGTTTAGGACAGTACATTTTGTGTTTTTCTGGCTTCATAGCTCTGTATTCCATCACAGTGGATTTGTAATGATGAGTAAGTGGTTGGTATAGAAACTGCCAGCTTTAATTTGCGGGCATCTACATCCATGGGATATGAACCACACACTAAAGCAGTCGTTTTATATACTGCCACTATCCAGATAGGTACAGACTGCAATGCACTGCATTAATACTGGTTAGAAATCATTCAGAACTGAATGAAACCAAAGGACAAGGAGAGTGACAGGAACATTAAAAAAGGACATATAATTCCAAAAAGAAATTTAAAAAAAATCACAAGAACTTTTCAGCGGCTGTGCGAAAGACTTAGAGATCGCACATCACTCATCTTTGACACTGCTTGCCTAAGTGTTCCTGCGCATTGAATGAGATTTTTTTTTCTCCATTGAGTCAATCCTCCACGGCAGAGCCAGTACAAGTCCCTGAGCTCAGGCTGAGCGAGCGTCACATTCACCAGAGACAACAGCACAGCAGCTTTTTATTTCCTCTCTGTATGAGGCTATAATTTAGCATCACAATTAACTATTCATAATTGTAATCATAATTAGCATTGGGGGAAATGTCATATTTTTGCAAACCTTTTGTCTCCCACACATTCTAAATGTTTAATTATGGTAATCTGTGCTAATTGGTTGATTTTTACATGCAGAATAGTGATCATTTGCCAAGAAGGCTCATTGTCCGACATGCGGGGAATGATTTGCTAACGACACCCCAAACGCCTAGCCTGAAATCTAACAACGCTGAAAATGAATGCTGACATGCAGACTCTGAAAATATCCTTTTGAAAGATGACAGAGGGGAAAAATTTAAGACATAAATCTGTATTCACACATTAAAACCACCAACTGGTCAACTGAAGGAGCCAAAATGATTTATAAGAGCAAAAATCTCATCCTTTCACAGAAGGGTAAACTAGTCAAGCCTGGCACATTAGCATAGTGATTCATCAGAGTTTATGATGCATAATCGACAAGCCTGTCAGCTATTATACATGTCCATAGAATCAGTGCACCCAAGTCCACTACTGAAACTTTGTCCTTCTGCCACTCCCAAGCAGCAGGCTCCAGGCTTAAGACAGAGGGACACGAGAGACACACAGGAATAAATAAATCACGCAGGCGTTTACAACGGAAAAGCCAAGAGTAAAAGCCAAGCTAAAAGTACTTAAGTCACATTATCACGCACATTATGTGGTAAGGATGGGAAAATGTCTACTAAAGTTACCAAAGTCAATTTACTCAATTTTGTGACTTGAATACTTTTAGCACTGGGGTCTTCAATTAGCAGATTATATGGATCTATAATATATTCAGACCAATTTTTTTCCCCCTCAAAAAAGACATTTTGTGACTTGTATTTTTAACACAAGGGTCTTCAGTTTTCTTTTTCTTGAGACCATTATTGAATCTGAAACTTTGCAGCTATGTCTCCTCACTCATGTTCAAAAATACCAGACCGGCGCCCATTCAAAATGTGCCTGTTCGGAACGGGCCGATTTCCCGGTCTGCAGAATTGGCTGCTTGCCGCTTTCTCGAGAACTGCTCAGCCAAACAACTTCACGCTCAAAACAGCACTTCCTTGGGTCCTCAGCAATAAACTGGCCATGTAAGTTGACTGAATGAACAGTTGTCTAAAAATACGAGGGAGAGATACTGACAAACAGACAAGGAACCCTTCCATTTTTGTTATATGAACATGCAAAAGGCTTCATCAATTAACTGACATTTTGCCCAGGCTGATGGAACAACTTAATGACAGCTTAAAGACAACTTAACTCTAAGCTGAAGAATAAATATATTTCTTGAATATCTATCAGCAGCTACACCACCCTGTAAAGCCCATTTCCACCCATTCTTGCCTCCAGTGCCGACAACTGTCGACACTACCGGTGTCTGCATTTTGCATGTGCGAGGGTGTATTCGCACGTGTGTGCACGTGTGTGTGGGGTTGTGTCCTCTCCCACTTAGCCCTTGGAGAGATGGGAACTCAATTACACTCGCCAAATTAAAGGATATGATTGGAGCCCTTGAAATGTATGCAAGTGTGAGACACAGTGAGATACAAGAAATGAGTTTAACGAGGACAAAAACATTAACACAGGACTGAATTAGAGAGGAGCGAAACCGCAATTTTCAAGTAATTGAAAATGAAGCAAAACTTGTGATGTAATCTCACAGAAAAAGCTTGCGGTTATAACCCCTGTAAACATCACATTGTTTAGGCAGGGGGAGACACTACATACGATCACAGTACTGATGTTGTAAGTCCCAGTCAAAATTATGTCTTTAACAATTGTATTTATGACTGCCCTTATGACAAAAAAAATATCACAACAAAGCAGCTTGTTGGAGCTGTACTTAGTACCTTATCCAATTAACGTCTGAGGCAGTAATCCTGCCCTTATAGAATAAGCTGATAAACGTTAAACCCTATTAGAGACTTTAGTCAGGTATTGACTCTATCCCTAGCGTCTCCTGATTCAATATATCACCATAAGACTGACATGGCTTAGGCATACAGGAGAACGTAAATGTCAGAACTGTTCTGAGATCAGTCCAAAGCATACTCAAAGTGCACCAAAGCCTCAAGAAAAAAAGGGGGAAAAAATCTGAACAAAACGGCTCACAGCCGATCAATCTACAGAGGGTAGACAGTCTGCTCAAAGACTCTTCAGCTTCAATCCTTCTACCCGTGAAAAGTGTACAACTTGCTTTGCTCGGCAAGCTACATATTAAACACTTGAACACAATATTATAAGAGCTACAGAAAATACATGGTCTGCTGTCATAGAATGAAAAGCAAGTGATATGGTATTTGCCCAGTTTCAGATTTCTTTATTGTCAGATTTTTGCATATCTGTTACAACTGTTTCAGATCTTCAAACAAAGTCAAAGGTTATCCAACTCCAAGTGGCCTTATGTCAGAAGATAACTCACCCTTAGTTTCTCCACCAAGAAGGCTAGAAGGCCTCAACAAGCCCCACAAAGCACTTCACTCTAATGAAATTCCATGAGATAAGTAAGAATGTAAACAAAAGACACAGGCCCGGAGAGGGTAACATACCATTTTTAAGGCTCCAAGACAACAGAAAACCAGTGAGCGCCAATTTGACCAAATGTAGAAAGTCTACAACATTAGAAGGTTCTCCCAGGAGAGACTGGCATCCCAACTGCCACTTGCCAAATACACCTAGACGACCCCAATCCTTATGGGAAAATGTTCTGCAGATTGAGGAGTCAAAAAAGGGAACTTTTTGGAAGACCTGGGTCTAACAAAGCATTTTGCAACCCCATTTCCAAAAAAGCTGGAACACTGAGTAAAATGTGAATAAAACAGAACGCAATGATTTTCAAATCACTTAAACTTTACATTTATTTTGAAAATGTGAAGTGCAAAGACAATATATCATATCTTGAAAGTGAGATATATATATATATATATATATATATATATATATATATATATATATATATATATATATATATATATATATATATATATATATATATATATATTTTTTTTTTTTTTTTTTTTGGAAAACAAGTACACACTTTGAATTCTATGCCAGCAATTTGTTTAAAAAAAGTTGGCATAGGGGCATGCTTACCACTGTTTTGCATAAGGTCATTTTTAATCAACACTCTGTAAGCGTTTGGGAGCAGGGGAGCTCAACTGCTGTACTTTGGAAGGCTAAATTTTTTCTTATTCTTGTTTCCTGTAGGATTTCAGCTGCTCAGTACTTTGCAGCCTCCTCATCATTTTTCGTTTTATAATGCCCCAAGTACTGTCAGTGAACTGTTTTGAAATGTGTTGCTGGCATCAAATTCAAAATGAGCACTTATTTTCCAAAAAACAATAAAATATCTCATTTTCAACATCTGATATATTGCCTTTGCACCATTTTCAAATAAATATAAAATTGAAATGATTGGAAATCTTTGCATGGTTTTTATTTACATTTTAAACAGTGTCCCACCTTTTTTTGGAAAAGGGCTTGAACAATAAAAACACCACACCAACAGTCAGACAGGGGGGCAGTTGCGTGATACAGTGAAGATACTTCTCTAATTCATGTCCACGAATGAAACCATGTATTCTGCTCTCTGCCAGAAACAAGGTCAAGGAGAATGCCCGAGCATCTGTCCATCATCTGAAGCTCAAGTGCTACTGGGAATGAGCTTAAAGACAACAATCTGAAGCAGAAGGGCAAAGTCCACGTCTCAATGGCTCAAAAGGCACAAATTTAAGATCTGAGTGATCAAATCAAAGTTTACCCCTCAGAGACACTGAGGTAGGACCTTAAATGGGCGGTTCATAGACAAAAGCCCTTCGATATGAGTCAAAGCAATTCTGCAAAGAAGAATCCGACCAAATTCCTCCACAGCAATGCAAGACTGATCTCCAGGTATAAGAAGCATTTGATTGCAGCTGTTGCTTAAGATGGTAACAACCCCTTATTAGGTTTACCTGCATTTTCACTTGGGCATAGTGGTGCAGTGGCTAGAACTGCCATCTCACAGGAGGAATGCAAGGATTTGAATCTGGCCAGTGGCCTTTCTACGTTGAGTTTGCATGTTCTCCTCATGTTTGTGTGGGTCTCCATCAGGTACTCCAGTGTCATCCCACAGTCCAGTGACATGCATGACTCTTAACTGTCCATAGGTGTGAGGGAATGGTGTGTGAGCCCTGTCATAGAGCTGTCCAGGATGTCTAACTGCCTTTCATCCACAGTTAGCTGGGGTAGTCTTCAGCACCCTCGCGACTCGAGAGAGGAAGAAGCAGTATAGATAATAGGTGGATAGGAAACAGAGAAGTGGGGTGGCCGTTTTTCTTCATAAATAAAATTATAATTTAAAAAACTGCATTTTGTGTTTCCTCATTTCCCCTTTCATGTCAGACCCCTGTATGGGAAATGGTCGGTCCGTGTCATTATGCTGCTCCAGTGTAATGCAGTATTCCTGAGCTGCTGAACTGGGGGGAGGGGTTAACTGTGACAGTGCACCTGCAAAAAACTTCTCGGGCTGCCATGTACCTTCATGAACTTCACCCTCATGCCAATTTAATCCGAGACCCCTGACCTCCACAGAGCTCCTCAGACATCTGCAGCTTTTACCTAATTGAGAGAATCCCAGAAAACCGCATACTTCACTAACCCACCGCTTTTTTCAGTCTGCCAGTTTCTCCCAGCCTGCATTTAAAATGAATGCCCAGCTCCAGTTTTAAGCACGCACCGACAGACAGCACACACAGACACAAATATAAGCACAAAAATCTCCAACAAATGTGCAACATGCAAGCACGCATTTATACACACACACACACAAACTGTAAAATGCGAAAAGGCCTCCGAACAGCATTGATGCGAGTATAAAACTTATGTACTAGCCTCAGATTCAGCAAAGCAGCATACTGTACACTCTTCTTTCTTCTATAATAATAATAATAATAATAATAATAATTATTATTATTATTATTATTATTATTATTATTATTATTATTATTATGCTGCAAACATTCTGCCCTTAGCTCCTTCCACATCATTTAAGCAATTGATACCATTCAAACTATAAAATGTTCAGATTGTTCTGAAATAGAGTGCTTCTGAATAGATGTTTAATATTATTCAGTTTTTTCAATTAATTTTTAAAAGTCATTTTTTGGCCCTATATTCATTTTAGCTGATTCATCAGTTTTCTCAAAATTTTTTCCTTTATACTTGCTTGAGGAAACTCAACTTTTCAGTTCAGCTTATTTTCCGCATTTTGTCTGCTTTTAAACCTTTTCATATGTTATACTTTCTGTAATTGTTTTTTGATGGCACTCAATGAATAAAAAAGTTGAAAGGCATAACTTTTGGAACTCTTACTTCTCTTTCAATTACTTCCATTTTTATGCTGAGGCAAGCTAACTAATTCTTTTCAGAAAACTTTGTCTTTTCTAGTCATGGTGAACAACCAAGAGTCATGCAGACAAACACACCGAAATACTCAAGTAAGAATTCTAATAGCCAAGTATTATTGTTGCTGTTATAATGAGAATGATTGGCCTAACTCTGAACTGTGGAAACAGACACATAAAACCAGCAGAACATCACCTTCCAATTCACATTCTGATTCAAATAGGAGACGGCGCTCCAGAAATGAAATGCCAGTCAAAAATAATCCAGTCCATCAAAATGGCACCAACCACACCGACAACAGAGAATAATCTTTCCTTTTCTTGGCAATTGTGAGGACAGCAACACCATATTAATGGAGGAGAGCAAAGAACCCCGAGAATTTCAGGGCTTAAGCTGATCTCCACACTGTCAAAAGCAAGAGTGAGCGTGAACTGCAGCAGTGAGATGCAACTACCTATTTCAACAATAAGTCGATCTGGAAAGGAAAAAACAGAATCTGCAGTAAATCTCCAGTCATACTTAAACTTACCCTGGGGGTGCCCCCTGGTCTTAACCATGCCAAAATCGTTTTTACCTTTGGGCGACAAACTGCGGGCACTCGATACAGGCAGATAAATAGCCAGGGCAGGAACAGCAGCAGTTTGGCGGGATATGACAGTCAATTAATCATGACATGGTCTTTTTGTAGGCCAAGAGATGCTCTATCCCTGGAGAGAGGGGTTAGCATTTCTCTCTGCCGTGCCCAACACCTCTGACTGGTATCACAGAGGAACCTTCGATCTCCCTCCAGGCCACAATCAATGGTGAACCTCGACATCAGAATTTCACGCATAGCTCTTAAGATGAAAGTTGCAGTGAGGCAGTTCTTTCTTAGCTTTTTACGACTGGGGTTTCTTGCAAAATTTATGAACCTCGCTGTTGCAGGGCAGCCAATTTGAAGAACTAGGACAGGGCTTTCTAATCATTTCCAAAAATGGCCAGTGCGAGTAACGGTTTCTTTATTAGCACAGCACAAGGACACCTGATTCAACAAATTAAGAAATCATGGCCTTCAATCCAGACCTTGATAAGCAGATGCAGGTGTCTTAGTGCTTAATCAAAGTAAAAAATGTGCACTCGCTCACCCTACTGCATTATTGCATGGTATGAAAACTTCCTGCTCTTCATTGCTTTGGTATTAAATGCCTCTTCAAGATCTGCTCTTGTTCCAACACTAATGGATATTGTAGCACGCCTCATTTCATTTGTCAAAGAACGAGAGAAGAAAACTCCCACACGCTGTTCTTTTCCTTGCAATATACTTTTAGAAATACAACATTTTGATCCTTAGACCATCATCAGGTAAAAGAGGAACAAAGAACTTTCCAGACCGATATTGCCAGCACTGCTTCAGGTGAGGACATTCAGGAATCATGAGATTTGCGAAAGACTGCCACTAAAGAATACATAGCATGGCCGTGTACTCGTACACACCAGGAGCACTCATGTTGTGCAGAATATTTGAGGCCTCCAGCTGATGTTGAGCCCAGAGCTTTGGACACAAATAAGCGCAGGAAATGCCATTCGCTCTGGCTTTCATATTCTGCTCAACACTACTGATGGAAAGCCATTCATGCCTGAGGAGGACTGGAAGTACTTAGACATACTGAGAGAATATGCAAGTGGGGGTGGTGGGTGTCCTTCCTAATTTGTTTTTCAGGCCCATCTGTGATCGAGTAGCTGTTCTGACAGAAGGTGGCCCGCAGGGTTTTAACATTTTTACGGAGGGGAAGTGCAGACTCAGTACTGCAGTACTGCTTTTGAAACATTATTTTTAAAGGACCCGTCAGGAAGACGGCCACTGCGCCTCTCGCTCTTGAAAGCTCTAAAGAAAAAGAGGCCAACCGAATGTTCTTTGACGACACAGCAGTGACTTCTCTCTGGTGTCTTCGGCTAAATGGAAAATTAAAAACCAGTTCAAAAAGAATTGCAGCGCTGGGATATGGGCAATTAAATGGGGGGGTGGGGGTGGGGGTTAGGCAGGAGTGGAAGGAGCCGTTCAAAAAAAGGCTTCAGGGTCTTTCCCGGCAATGTCTGCAATCATTATTACAGTTAGACATCTCGGTGATATAATATAGCCATTAAATGGAGGCTATGGACCATTAGTTTAGCTGGGAAGAGTGATACCGCATCCTGACAGGCCCAAAATGGCACTCGGCGGGAATGGCGGGAGAAGAGCCATCAATCAGCCGAGCGGGAGTGACCTCCGGGGGGCTGAAGGGTATCCTAGCACGAAGCTTCTTTCCTCGGCGAACGAGGTGGCGGAGGACCAGTCTCCGTGAAAAGTGGGGATTTCCGGCTAGTGCTCCAATGCCACCAGTAGACAGGGGAACAGAGAGAGGAGACGGCGCCGGGGGCGGGTGTCACAGTCATCATAGTGTTCTCTGGACAACCGTCAGCACCGATCCCCACCTCACGCCCCACCCCCTCTACACCGAAGGCTCGGAGATTTATGTCGCTGCAAAGCCTACAGTCGCCCACCAACACTCCTCTTTGCCCTTTCCCCACATCAGGGATTTGAGAGTCACCGAGTTCATTAACTCTAATGGTCACAAGATGCAGTTACCAGGAATTGACACCCAGCCTGCGCATATATGGTTTGCTTGTGCATCTGGGCTCACTCTGCCGAGAGCCATTACTATAATACTCAAAGTCCTCACGGCTCTTACCATCTCTGTAAATGGGCCAGGGTACTGTATATCAAAGGAGTGCGTTGGATTTCTGAGGTTACCTGCTCTAGATTTTCCTGAGACTCCAATCTCAACGGATGGGGAATACAATACGGTCGGTCTTCAGTCAGCGCCTGCAGCTCTCACCCTGTACCCACCCCCATCTGTTTTACTTCACTGCTCACCCCCACCTACCCACCCAAAATGAAATGTGCTCCCAGAACTCTCCTTTCCTGGGCAACTGCAGTATATGTGACACAGAGGAGAAGGAAGAAAAAGAGGAACAAAAAGATAAATGATTTCTCTGAACACTGACAGAGTTTTAAAGTATACGCCAGCTTCAGCCTTATCGGAAACCCCCGGGACTCTCAGCGACCATTTTAGTGCAGCCCAGTGGCAAACAAAGAGCTGACTGCGTCTCATTACGAGCACAAGTCATGATGTAGGTGGGAATAGGAACAGTCAAGGCATATTACATTTACTGGCAAGAATGATAAGTGAGGTTTGTTATATTACATACTCGAGGAGGAGGAGCCGAGAGGTTGCCTGGTGTAATCGCCTAAAGGGGAGGCTTATGAGTCATGTGATGTGAGTCATGCGACTATAGAATATCGCAATGAGAGACTGGTTAAACACATGCAGAAGGGAGTGAATAAAATGCAAACAGCCGCTGCCAGACAGTGTCGAAAAAGGGCTCTCAAAGTTGTTCAGCAGTAGGTTCGCAGCTGGAGACATAGAGGGAACTTTCCGGAACCTTAAAAGTGAGTGTCTCTCTAGAACATTCAAGCATTCTGCTTTCAACGTAGGTGCTCCCCTGCACCTCTTGAAAGCTCTCTCCAACCCCCATGTGCAACCCATATAAGCCCCCTAATGCATCTTTTAAGCCAAGTCCTGACGAGACCCTGTGCAGTGTCGATTTTTGGCGAAACGCAATGGGACGTATTTACAACGCAAAACAAAGAAAACCCGCAGCTTAAATTACGTGACATGAGGTGGTAATGCGCTTATCATAATGACGTTGGGCTGAAACTGCAGTATTGTGTTAATCCTTCTCTGTTAGAAGCCTCCCAACCAGGTGCCATTACCCTCTCAAAAGACACGCACAATAGGATGGTTTTTTTTCTTGAAAATTAAAGAAAGTCTTTCAAAGTCGGTTTATTAAATCAATGACTGCACTGCTTTATCCCTTAATAGCAGTGAATTTCACTGCCTTATGAAGAACTGTTGCCATTAAAAACCCTGTAGTCGCTGCATGGTCTATTGCATAGTCTTAAAAAGGCTTATAAAATCTCAGTGGTACCCATTGTTAAACAAAAACACAACTTGAAATTGTTTCACAGTAAATGACAGGAGATGCTATGAGCAAATGTGTCTTTATTTTTGTTTTGTGCTCTTGTTCATAATTCCACCCACAAGGTGAGATGAGAGGAGATAAAAACAGAAAATAATCCTATTCCCTGCAACATAACTGAAAAACAAAGTAAAACATCAGAGTAATGTTTTCATTACGCATTAAAATCCGGTCACTGGCCCTGCTTTAATAAGAAGTTAATTTCACCAGGCTTTCATTCTGTTGCCTTTATTTATTAACTGCTGCCTTAAGTACAAAAGTATCGAATTGCCGTCGGGAAAGTCATCCTTATATCCACCCACTATTACGGTTCACACAGAGTAAACTGTATTTGCAAAGATAAAATATCCAAAATGACACTATGATTTTCTGACATATCTATGCGTCCTGGATCATAGCTTGTTAAAGAAGAACATCTCCCCTTTTTGTCAGTGGATGTAACATCCCATAACAGGTCAATAATTGTGATCTTTGTTCAACGTTTGTGAACAATTTTTCAGCTGATTGATGAGGAGAGTCATCGTAAATATCAAAATCCGTGTCTTGCTGTAATGCTCTGTTCCTACGCCAGTTTTTGTACACACTGGCACCTTAAGTTGTTTCTCGATAACCCCACCTCACAGGCACGGACCGTGACTGTCCGTGCAGAGAAATACATCGATCGCGGCAGGCCATAAATCACAGCTCTCATCCATTCAACCAAAACGCCTGAATCAATACACTAATAACAAATAAAGCAGGACCTCAATGCTCAGATTTTTCAAGCTCTGCACCAGGACTAACAGCACAATGGATGCCCCAAATCTTCCTACTGAAGCCTGCAGACCCCCGGGTTTTCAGCCTTTAACACTGGGCTGCAGGGATGTAGCACAGTATTTGAGTGTGTGCCTGTGCCCAGTGCGTCTGTTCATCAGAGTGTGCCCATATGAGAGTTTGTACAATGTGTGTATGAATGTGTCACATTGTGTGTTCGTGTGTGTGCATGTGAGTACCAGCATGCAAGTTGAGGAGTGCCTGCGTGTGTGTGTGTGTGTGTCTGTGTGTCTGTGAGCGGATAATCTCCAGTGACCAGTGGTTCTTCGGTTGACTGGTTGCGGGGGTAACGGCCGATATGCTGGGATTTCATCTCAGGTAACAGAACTGCTGCCTGACAGGAGCACAGCCAATATATAACTCGGAGATATCACTCAGTGTGACAGGGCAACCCATTAAATCCTGAGTCTACATCAGGAGAAACAGTCAAGGACAAGACAGAACTCTTTCGATAAGTGTCTACTTCGTGAGTCAGGTGACAGTTTCGAGAAGGCTTGTCTTCAAAGTAGAGCACATCACGAGTCGGGAGATGGTTGGTAGGAATATACCAGCTCTGCTTCTGAGATGCTGATGGCAGTCCTGGAGTGCTCGATTCTAACCACAGATAGCTGGTATCTGATATCCTTCCAGAGAAATTGTGGTGCACTATTCAGTTTCAGAGTCTGCAGGAAGCGACCGAACTTTACCTTGACTTTTCTCACTGACGAGATCCATGGTTTTGCGCAGGGGTCTCAAACTGTTCCTGGAGATTTGCCTTCTATGATTTTTACTCCAACCCTAATTCAGCACACCTGATTCAGCTTATTAGCAGCTCGTCAAATCTCCAACAGGAAATATAGATGTGCTTTACTTCGGTTTGAGAAAAAACCTTCAGGTTTTTGGTTCTCCAAGAACAGGGTTAGACACCCTTGGTTTAGCAAATCAAAACACATTTAAGAACAGCATTTCCACATCAGCAAGAGTCCCTCATCCAGAGGCTATGAACCGACTATTGTGATGTCATTATGAATGGCATCCATTTTTGCGTGCTTACTAACATTCACTTGTTCAGTGCAGCGCACCACGAAAACACAAGCACAAGGAAATCAAACAGAGCAAAGACTGACCAACGGGGGGCTGCCGGATAGCTCACTCGGTTAAGGCACTGCGCTGCAATGCAGAGGTGTCTATCACGTCGCGGGTTCGAGCCCCGGCGTACCCACCGGCAGGGGTCGGCAGCTTTTTCAGAATAGCGCACAATTGGCGATCGCGCTACAGGGTTTCAAATTGGGAAGGGACTGCCGGAGTAGGGTTAAGAATAACAGCTTTGTTCGTTGCTCCAGCGCCTCCTGTTGGCCAGACGGGCGCTCGTCAGGAAGACTCTGGGTTTGTTCACGTCCGGGTATCCTCCGCCCTCGTTCGGAACTTACGAGGATTCGACCAATGAGTGTATAAGAATCAGTGGCTGACGGACACGTGCTTCGGAGGAGAGCCGTGAGCTGTCTTCACTATCCTGAGTTGGCAGCAAGGGGTCGCATACGAGCAAGCTTTGTACATAGTTCACTAATTGGGCATTCCAGATTCGGGTGGGATTGGAGATGCCAAATTTATTAAAAAAAAAAAAAAAAAAAGACTGACCAACGCATGTGCATTCATGTGTCCATGCATGTACAGAATGCGCACGTGTGTGTGTGTGTGTGTTTACATGACTAAAATTCATGCATATTTGTGCATTCATTTGTGGGGGTATACATATGTAGGCATACATAATATGGGTCAGGTTTTCAATTAGCATCCATTTGGCCTTATTCAAAACTTTCCACCTTCTCAGTGGTACAGAATAAAAATGAATCCACCAATCTGGCCTGTCTTAGTCTCATTCAATGCAGGACAGTTAGGGCTTTCGGAAAGGTGTAAGTTTGTGTGAATCCCATGGGTATTCCCTGAGATATGGGCCTTCAAATTTGAAAAATGCTTCAAAAACCTGTTTTTTTAAATATATGGATGCGAGTAATTCCAAAGTGGCACTTTTAGTACACTCCAAACTTATTTCTCATGTGCCCTGGGGTGTTGGCTCCAAAATTCATTAGGTTGAACCGTTGGTTGAGTCTTGCTTCTGGTGTGCCATGGCTTGAATCAGAAATAAGTGTGCGTAGTAACGTCAGGCACTTTTATTTTAACCCACCATGTACTGTACAACTAATGCAGGCAGATTACAAGAAACGCCCGCGTTTGAACACCCTCGGCCTGACTTATGAAGTGTCCCAGAACAATTACACAATAACCAAAGTACAATTCCACAGAACATACATTTACAAATACAATAATGCCCAAAGTCCCACAAAAATTTTGGAAAATTCAATTTTTTTTCACTACTCTAGAGCCCCGCATATATATGATCGTTCCCCCGGGTATAAACTCTCTACCTCAAATGCTTCATCAAAATCAGTCCACGACAAAGTTTTATTCAAAAACGCCAAAAATGCCATTTTTCCCCAAAAAATAGTCCGATCTGAAAAATTCTTTCCTGGCCTGGATTCCCTACATCACCGCAAATGTTTTGGTATGGGTAACTAGTTTATTGATGCTGACTTTAGAGGTGCACACACGGACAGACAGACAGGCAGACAGACGACGAACTGATGACAATACCCTTCGGCCTGAAGTCGGGCCGAGGGTAAAAACTATTACCCTCACTTTGAACAGTGTCTAGGGCTAGTATATTAGGGTAAAGATTTTGGGTCTACAGTCATTCACCTACATGCTACACACCAAAACACAATTTTAAACTGGATAGTGTCTAACGTTTCATCAACGTTTGGCCTCCTCCTGTGTATTCTTGACAGTTTTTAAGTGTTTTTTACACCCTGGCTCATATTTATGATTATTTTCAACAATCCTGACCAGTTGTTGTATCGATACCTGCTTCCGTTAGGTCCCTGAGCATGTACTTCGCTCAATGTAACGTCAGACACTTTTATTCGCTCTATCAAGGCGCGAAACTTTGCGACGCCGTAGATTAACCGGCAGAAGTGGTCTTGATCCTTTGCGCATGCGCAGTTGTCAGAGGCACCTTGTTTATGTTTTGGACGAGTTATACAGCCCCAGTAGTCGATCACAGAGACATAGGCTATAAAAGTGTCTGACGTTACATCATATCTATTTTATTTAGATTTCTGCACATATAACTGTACATATCCCAATATGTCATTGCTGTTGTGTTTTTTGGGTAAAGATACACATTATAAAACATCCTGGGCTATATAGGCACCATATCCTATCCGCTGGGGCTGTATTTTGGTTAAAGTTATAAAAGTGTCTGACGTTACATAAATCAGTTTTTCTATTAGAAATACCACTTAGCCTTGGAGTAGCCTCTCCATATTTTAACATAACATGCCCCTACGGTACTTTTATCAAATGCAACAGCCATTTACTCAACTTTACTCATTATCTTGCCAAAAGCGGAGCTTTTGCAAGATATGTTGGTCGGAATGTTTGTTAATTGTTAGTTTGTTCTTTTGTCTATAATCATTTTTCTTGAACACTTTTCTCTGCTGTGCGCGTTGCCTGCTCCTTGAGATCTTTTGTGCAGTTGCCTTCCAATGACTCATCACCATTCCCATCATTCGGGGGACCCCTACAAGGTCAAGGTCAAAGGTCAAGGTCAATTTTTGGTAAATTTGAGGGGTTAACGAAACCCTTATTTTTGGAGTAGCTTTGATCGGATTGACTTCAAACTTGGTGTGAATGTAGTATATGGTCAGGCGCTCAGCTGATTAGTTTTTGGTGGCGATCGACCTTGACCTTCATGGTTCTCGCTGAAGGTCGAAAATTTTTGACCCCAAGGTCAAATTTTGAACTTGCAGGAACTATGTTGAGTACTACCTCATATGAAAGCCCTTGATGACCGCTTTCCAGATTCAGTCATTTTTTTGCGCTCTGATGTAATTTGGGGACGTTATGACGAAAAAACTGTTTTTTACCAGAAATTTTTCTTGAACAATTTTCTCTGCTCTGCGTGATGCCTGCTCCTTGAGATCTTTTGTACGGTTGCCTAACAATGACTCATCACGATTCCTATTATTCGGGGGACTCCATCAAGGTCAAGGTCAAAGGTCAAGGTAAATTTTTGGGCAATTTGAGGGTTTGACAAAACCGTTATTTTTTTAGAAGCTTTAATCAGATCGACCTCAAACTTGGTGTGAATGTAGTATATGGTCAGGCGCTCGGCTGATTAGTTTTTGGAGGTGATCGGCCTTGACCTTCATGGTTCTCGCTGAAAAAAACACAACCCTTTTGGCAAGATACCGTTCCACCTACGGTTGACATCCTTCATAGTTTTTTTTAAAAAGAAATTTTAGGTGGTATAATTTAACTTGTTTTGTACATGTATACTGAGTTTGGAGATGTTCTGGACATGTTTGGTGATGAAATGAGTGGTATTCCTATCCAAAGGGATAATAATGAATGTAAGATGCAGATCTAGTGTGCTACACCAAAGTTAATATAGTAATCCCCAAATTTTCATTTTGCCATATTTTCAAAACTTTTTAACTTAGGAACTTGCTTTTTGGTATGCAAGCTCATATCAATTGTCCCCGTTTGGAAACGAAATTTGGAGCTGATACGAGCATTTTAAGTTAAGATTTGTAACATTATATTAATAAAAGTGTCTGAAATTACACGAAAATGGATGGTTATTGCTGGGCTACCAAAACTGACTTGTTAGGGCACAGGGTGTGAATCAGGTTTTTCATGGAGCCAATATGTTGGTCTTCCACTGCAATAAAGTTTTTCAATCAATATTGACTTTCATGACTTGTCTGTCCCTAGGGGTAATTGTGCGGTAATTGGAAATTTCACCCATATTTGTCCATGAATGTGTGAGCATGCATATCCAGATGGCCCTAAGTTTGCATATTTGTGCATACAAATGTAAATTTGTCCACTAAAGTGGGAGTATGAGACTGAATGCCTGTGTGTGTGTGTGGGCTTGCACGCGAGCATGTATTTGAGCATGTGTGTGATCATGTCTGAGCGTGTGTGTGCACTCGCTTACGGGCAACTCCGCACGAGAGCATGAGCGTACGGTGCACTTACGCTCCTCCTCTTTGGGGTCCAGCTGGGTGACGCTGATCGACAGGCGGTCCACGCGCTCCTGCAGCGAGTTAACTCTGAAGGAGAAGGAGTGCGCCTCCGTGAACAGCTCGCCAAACAGGTCCTCTGCATATTTACCTGCACAGACACAGCACACACACACATTTACATTAGCTCATCAGTTATCTCAACATGGGGAAAGTCAATTAGCTCTTCCATACAACAAAAGAACCCAAAAAAGGGGCAAACAGTAAATACAGTGCTGTTGGCATTGGGGCAGTGACAAGCTGGAAAAAAACGCATTTAAACCGTGATAAAGCTGGCCAAGTTACCCATATAAATGCAGTCCATGTATCATGCCATGAGAGTGGATTAGATCGACCTCACTAACCTACAGTACAGGCCAAAAGTTTGGACACACATTCTCATTCAATGAGTTTCCTTTATTTTCATGACTATTTATTTGTAGATTCTCACTGAAGGCATCACAACTATGAATGAACACATGTGGAATTATGTATGTACCTAACAGTTGTCCAAGAGGGCTGTGTATCAACCTGACTTCTGCACAACACAACTGATGGCCCCAAACCCATTGATAAGGCAAGAAATTCCACTAATTAACCCTGACAAGGCATACCTGTGAAGTGAAAACCATGTCAGGTGACGACCTCTTGAAGCTCATCAAGAGAATGCCAAGAGTGTGCAAAGCAGTAACCAGAGCAAATGGTGGCTACATTGAAGAAACTAGAATATAAGATATATTTTCAGTTACAGGTATTTCAAACTTTGTTGTTAAGTACATAATTCCACGTGTTCATTCATAGTTTTGATGCCTCCAGTGAGAATCTACAATGTAAATAGTCACGAAAATAAAGGAAACACGTTGGATGAGAAGGTGTGTCCAAACTTTTGACCTGTACTGTACATTAAGCCATCTAACAAGTGGCCTCCATTGCAGATGTCTTATGTCAGGGGTGTCCAAACTAATCCACAAAGGGCCGTTGTGGTTGCTGGTTTTTATTATAGCCTAGCACTTACGCACCTGATTCTACTCATCAGGGTCTTGACTGAACCTCCTGATCAGTTAATCAGTGGAATCAGGTGTTGCAGCACTGGGCTGAAGCAAAAACCTGCAACCACATCGGCCCTTAATGGGGAAGATTGGACACCCCTGTCTTAGTGGTTCCTTTTCCTCCCACAACATGCGCAGTAAAGCCAGGTTTGGTGGTTTCCGTGACGCAATGGCATTGTGCAAAATAAGCTAATCAGAGAGCTTTTCATATGATAGTCCTTTTGAGCTTCCCCAGTCAAATATAAATACACCAAAATGGCAGAAACAAAGCACTCGTTGATAATGACAGTTGTATGTAAAATAAGAATCGGATCGAAGAAAGGGAAAATACGATTGTGAAACCAGTGATCTTATGAGATGACAAAAAAATTCAGTACTTTCATGAAATGACTAAACATTTTAAGTCTTTTCACAAAATGACTGGATTCAGAATCAGACAGTAACACATGGAAAAAGCCAACTTGAAGTTCCTGCAATTTTAAGTAGCGTTCTTTCCGTAAATACTCATATTCCTGAAGCCAACTGTCTGTGTGCCATACTGGATGTTACCGTTTATTAGAAAAGGTCTTAAGAATAAAAAGCAAACTGGATGAGACCATAAAGGAAACCAAGCAGCTTTACCATGATAGCGACCGGCCCCGTGTCAAACGTCTAACGAACAAAGCACCAACCAAAGTGTACTGCTCTGCAGCAAAAAAACTTGTTTGGGAAAACTTTAACACCAAAGAAAACTGGAGAAATTCCACCTTATGAACATTTTCAAAATGTTGGCGTTGGTTGAGCTCCATTGCAAACGTCCTATGTGGTTCGCTTCCCTCCCACAACAGTATGTGCATATATAATTAGCTCCAGAAATTTCAGAGCTTCTCTCTGATTGGTTGAACACAAACCCAGCTCAAGTGAGCTGACGTTGTTGTGTTAGGGAAGCAAACCACAAGATGTCTGCAACATAGGTTATCTAGCAAGGTGATGAGGATAGTGTGTGTCTTAAAACTAATTACAAAAAAATAACATTAGTCAAACTGTAATAACAGTGTAACTTCACAAATTAATTTGTGATACTGATAGAAATAAGGCAGGATTTTTATTATTTTTGCTTTTTGGCTCTTCTTTGCTTGTAAACAGTGGATATGAGGCTAGAGACCATCAGTTTCCTTTTACCGGCATTTATAGTGCCATTTAAAAGTATTCCCCTCCTTCTTGATTTTTTTCTATTTTTGCATGTTTGTAACACTCCTATGTTTCAGATCATTAACCTAACTTCCGCATAGACAAAAATAACCCAAGTAAACACAAAATGCAATTTTAAAATAATGATTTTGTTTATGAAGGGTAAAAACCTACCCAAACTTACTTGGCACAATGGGCAAAAGTAATTGCTCTCATCATTACTAAGTCAAACAATTTTCAAAAAAGTCTTACCAAAGTATTATTAGAGAATATTATCTTGCAACACGATGTGACAAGAGATTTGGACAAGAACCCCAAACATAAATTTCCACAGAAATGTTCAATATAGTAGAAAGATGAGCGAAATAAGAAAATAAATAAAGAAACAGGGACAATACAGGAAACCTTGCGAGCCAATCATGTTGAGTAACAATGTTGATTTATTTCGCAGCATTATCACATAGCATATCATATACCTAGTAAGACAGATCAGGGTAAAGCTAGGCAGCACAGATGCATGACAGGGACACACAGTACAGCATCTCAGCCACCATGCATAGCAAGTGAGCTAGCTGCATTGGCGATAATAAGGGGCACGAGAATGATACCAAGGCACGCGTGCTTACACGTGCTGTTATGATCGTTGCTGGAGCAACGTGAGCTAAGGGCATTACATGAAAATTTCCAGCCTCATGCAGGAATCTTCAGGATGATCATCGAATAAAAATCATTCTAAAATACATAACATCCAGACCAACAATCTTAAACCTTTAGTAAGGACAACACTGACTGGCTAAAATATTGTGTAAGACACTGGGGGATGCCCAGGTCAGCACATTCAGCCAGTGCTATGTAAACAGGGAATTTCTTGTGTGCAAGCCTTCATGGCCTCGCAAACCCAAAAAATAGTGGCAAAGCCACTATGCCTGCTTGGCCAAATGTGGCCAAAATGGAACGCCCCGTTTAGGCCAAAGTATCAGTCCGATTGGGCTCAAAATCAAACTTGCGAAATACAAAAAGGATCGGTGAAAAACTGAAGACGCTAGAGCGCATACAAGCCAAAAGTTTACGCACGGACGCACAACAAACCACCATTAAAGACCCCGAGCATAGCATAAGCCCCTTGGGCCTTTTGGCCAAGTGGGTTAAAAATTTGAGCATCTTAGCTCGTAGAATAAGGAAGCTAGAGCCGTTTGAAGTTTTGCAGATAAAGCGCCCTGGTGGCCAAACCAAGGATCACAGCATGCCCAAAATCGAACTTGGGCTAGAGCTTGGGCCCGTATACATGCATATAAATTATGAAAAGGATCCGTGGAAAACTGAAAGCTGTATCGCGCTGAAACGAAAAATGTGAACGTACGCACGCACATGCAACAGACCACCACTAATGACCCTACGCACAGCATAAGCCCGATTGGGCCTGTCGGCCAAGCGGGCTAAAAACGCATTTCAGGTGTTGATGGGAAATATTCATGAAGTGACAACAAAGCTACGAGAGCAATGAGAAATTCTTGGTAGCAGCACTTGCATGACGGAGATGATCTCGGGCTGCCTATTGTTATAAATTAACCTAGATAACCCATATAGGGAATCAAACACACGTGGAGAGATGTCAAAACAGCCAAAACTAAGCCACAGTGATGGCTGCTGAATATTAGACTGAGTACACGCAAGTTTGCCGGGTACATTCAACATAGAAAATTGATAATTTTCCCATTACACACCCGCGAAAACAGTGCCATTATACCATTTTGGGAGCTGCAGAAATTCAGAAGCATTGTAAGACACTGAAATTTTTTATTAGGTCTACCATTAATGTGGATAGGAAATTGCTTCATAACTGTCGCGATGAACAATATTGCAAGCTGAGAGGAAATAGATACGGATTGATACTTGCAGCTGAACAGATTGACATTTAGTTGGAAATTAGGAAACCTAAATGGGAATGGGTTTGGGGATATGATGCGCTTTAAGGTGATGCAAGAGCAGTGCCAGGATCCCTCCGATGACAACTCCGATGGAAGAGGGTAACTGCCTTGCTCCATTTGTCTTTGTTTTGTTCCTGCTCCCCTCTCACCCCGCCCCCCCCCACTCCGTACAATCACTGTTAGTCATTTCCTTGTTTGCTGCCACACCCTTGAATGCCCTGTCCCCGTGTGTCACACTTGTAATGATTTCCCTGATTAGGTCCCCGTGTAAAAGTAGCTCTCAGTTTCAGTTTCTTTGTTTTCTCAGTTTCTTATGAGCCTTGTATTTCTAGCATCTAATTCCTGGTTTTGATTCTTTTTCTTTAAGTCTGGATGGCCCTCAGAGCCTGATTGGAATTATTGCTTTTAATATGACTTATGATCTTGTCCACCCCCATGAACTGCATTCAGCAAGCCTAGTTGTTGGACCACTGCATGTTTATCAATACTGACTCAGCCTACTGTCTTGGTGCTGCAATTCTCTCATGTGTCAAAAGCCCAGATTGTTTGACTCTGAGCCTGCATTTAATAAACTGTGTGACACTGAACTTCCATTGGTGCTTTAGTTCTGAATCCCAGGTCTGTCAGTACTGACTCAGCAGGATGGAGTCAGGAGATGGTAGTTAGCTTTGCTCTGTTTTGGACTAAGAGGCTCTGTAGGGAAGACCCTAAACCCAGCTTGAGGCCATTTCCCAAACCCTCAGTTCCATTGCCTCTAGCACAGATACCCTCTCTGGGCAACTTCAGCAGCACCAGCCTCACTCTGATGCTGCTCACTCATAGGCTCTTCAGTAGGGCCACTTCTCCAACTTTGTTGGCCATGTTGGGGTATGACTAACGGCAGCATTCATCCATAAATAGTTCCGGTAGTTGCCCCAAGAGGGATGATTGAGACTGTGTGAGCCTGTGCCCTCTGCACCTGCAATTAAAGTTCCAGTTTTCCGCCGGCAGGCCTATTCCAACCCTTCCCTGTTCCTCAATGCACCTGCTCCCATATTACCTTGGGCTTTGTCTCTGGGCTTCCCACTTCTGAGTATAAAACCACCAATTCGATGGTGGTGGATAGGTTCTCCGAGATAACTGCAGATGAGAAGGTACCTAATCTATCAAATGGTACCTACCTCAATCAAATGCCCTGGGTCTTGGGAGGGGTCTGATGCCTAATTAATAAATTATGTACCTGCAAAATCAACGTATCCAATCCTAGCAAAGAATGAAAATATGCTGATAAGCTTCTGATAAATCCAAATTATTGAAATTATGCTGTATTCTTGGTATTAAGTAGACATTCTAACAAATCAATACCCATTTCGTCTTGTGATAAGACTATGCAAGGTCTGTCAAAGATTTGCTCCCTGTTCTGCTTCTCTTGAAGGAGAATGTCTGGCTACCAGTTTGTGACCTAAAGCTCATGCGCAGTTGGGTTACTGTTGTGATTCTGCTCTGTCCTGTCCATGCTTCCCTGGTTATCTTGACTGCTCTTTTGGTTTTGGTATTGTTGCAATGTCTGACTATTCTTTGTATTATGTATTGTGTATTGGTTACCTTAATTTGTCGTGTTTAGTCTTAGTTTACTTTTCCATGTTTTGCATTTTGCCATATCATATTCCGGTTCATGTTTTCCATTTTGCTTTGCACTTTGTCTCCCCCGTCTGGTCTCATGTCTGGTCATTGTAATCTGCCTCAGTCTTGTGTTTCCACTCTTCGGGTGATTTATTGGATTCTGGTTTCCAATCTACCTTCCGATCTCGTTTACTGGCTTCTCTCTTCATTTCCATCTACTAACAAAACTAACAGTTCATTATTTTCCTCTGAGATTACTAACAACTAACCCTGTACACTGCCCGGCCAAAAAAAAAGTCACCGTTTGGAAATTAATGAACAAATTCTAGAATTGGATCATTATTGCGGTTACTAATATGTTTCAGCTGGCAATAATCATTTTTCCCCTGACTGATTAAGCGCATCGCTACTAATTTCTTAAAAAATCATGTCGGAAGACACATCCCTTGCTGGTGGAAAAGATGTTACTGTATTTCAGAACAGGCAACTTATCGGCCTGTATTTAGCAAAGAAACTCATGAATGCAAAAACAAGTATGAGGAATCATTTTCACAAACATATTTGCCAACACAAAGTCCTGATCTTAGACCCAGTAGAAGTTATTGGGATGTGCTCAAGAAAGACCACCGAGTGGGTCAACCATTATGTCGAGAAGACAAGATCTCGGCCAAAAATTATGGCATGTATGATCGAAAATAAATGTTCTGGCATTGCATATAGTTGTCAAAACAATTACAAAATGAATATGCACTGTAATCAAAGCTACAGGGGTTCCAACTAAATATTTGAGTGTGCGACTTTTTTTTTGGCCGGGCAATGTATATAAGAATAACTTACTAATGAGCACCAAGGATTTGTATAGTTGCACTTACTAATTGACTAACGATCTCTAAGCATTTGCCCTGTTCTAGTCTCCGCCTCCTTGCCTATCCCTAATTATCTCTGCTGCAGTTTTCAGTGGATCTCCACTTATACTTTATGCTTTCCTTTCTTTAATCTTGACACTTTAGTACTCCTTGACCAGAGCTGTTGTTCTGTTCATAGGTTTGTCCTGTGATCCCCGTCTGCGTTTTGGCTACAGCCAAAATTAATGTAATTAGTTATTCCTCATGTGTCTCTCCCTGATCATTGTTACCAATGATTGCACCTGTTCTCCCTGGTCATGTGTTTACCCCGGATGTGTATATAAAATGCTCCCCCTTAATTAATAAAGCAAGTTCTACTGCATTTCCTGGTTCTTGCGACTGGTTCCTAATCGCACCATTACAGTTACAGCAGGAAAGTGACCCAAACCACACAATCAAGCCCACCTCTGAACGGCTCAGAAGAAACAAAATGAATGTTTTAAAGAGGTCAAGCCAAAGTCCTGACTTGAAGCCTGTTGAGATGCCGTGACATTATCTGAAACAGGCAAGCTGTGCTCTAAAACCCTCAAAAAAACAATTCAGCAAAGAGGACAGAGGCAAAATTCCTCCCTAGCAATGTAAAAGATTGATTGCCAGATATCGTAAATGTCTGATTGCAGTTTTTGCCCCAAAAGGATTGCCCAGCTAGTTATTAGGGTTAGGTAGGAAATTATTTTTTCACATGATATAGGTTTTGAATGACTCTTGACCTTCAGTAAATAAAGTCCCCATTCAAAGCTTGTATTTTGCCTTTCTTTCCTACTGTCTTTAGTTATATTACAGTTAGTTGAATAACATGAAACGGTTAAATTTGACAAATAGCAAAAATAGAAGAAACTGGGGGAAAATACTTTTTCACAGCACTGCACATCCATTTCATGTGAGCCAGGATGACATTATCAGCAGGTCTGAACAATGTCAGACATCCAAATACTAAACTGAGCTGTCCATGGATATGAATTAATCTGTGTTAAATTTGCTAAGATTAACTCAATGCACCTCCACAGAAGACTCAAGTACCTCCCCACATTAGTATGTATTTACAGGCCTCTAAATCCTGCATACAGCATTAAGCTACCTAATGGGCCATTAACTTCATTTATTGAATTAATGTAAAAGCCACTACTTCCATTTCTCTTAAGGTTGTCAGACTTGGATATGCACTCCTGGCTGATTTATAACCTAAATATTAAAAAAAAAAAAACTTTCTTTGTGATCATTTCTGTATTTTTTCCCCAAGGAGAAGTATAAGGCATTCACAAAATATTAAAATCAGCAACTAAAAAGAACCTACTTTTGATAGCGTTCTGCATACAATTAGGAAAAGTTCCAATATTATGTGGATTAAGTTTTAAACATCCCACAGCGCACATTTGAAGTAAACATGGGCATAAATAACCAGGGAAAACAGGATGTCTCATCATATGTGCGCAATTAAACTGTATGTGACAGAATGACTGGTGTTCAAAATATCTGCCTAACAGGAAGTCTCCCTCTTTCAGCCAACACATCTAAAACTCTCTCTGCAAAGGGGGTGGAGCAAAGAGAGGGATTTAAAACACTGAAGCATGGTGGCAGGATGTTCAGTGCATGTCGAAATGGGGGTGGCGCAGAGAGGCGGTGGGAGGTTTGTTCCAATACTAAAAGGGTGGAAGGTACTAAAGGGTGGGGGGGTATTCAGGGGGAGGTGAGAGGAGGCTGCCCGTTTGACCCATTATGACATTAGAGTGTGTGTGTGTGTGTGTGTGTGTGTGTGTGCGTGCATGGAGGTTACAGAACTCTTTGTCCCCGGATTTTAGCCTCCCTGGACTTTTCGCACCCAGAATCTCCATCCCTGAGGACTTTCTGTCCCTGTACTTTGCGTCTTCAAGGACTTTTTGTCCCCTGACTTTTTGTCCCCTAATGATAAAAAAATGTGCCACCATTGTAGACAGATGGAAGACCGACAGATCACCACGAAATTAGGGTTAGGGATAGGGTTATAACGCAGGCAGACGGCAAGGCATTATTGGGTATGAAGAGTCCATGGGGACGAAAAGTCCGGAGACGAAAAGTCTGGGGACAAACAGTCCTACAGTCGTGCGTGGACGAGGTCTGAATAGAGACGGAGAGGTGCACTGAGAAGGCATGTTTATTCGGGGCGGGAGCTCTTACTGAGGCTGCTGAGCTGCCGTATGACGTTGGCGAGGGATACGTTGGTCACGCACTCCAGCTCATTCTTTATCCCCCGAGGAAGAACCGTGTGACACAAGTGCCTGGGCTCGATGTTCCTCTTCACTAATGGCATTCTGGGTCACGGAGAGGGCGACGGCACCTGAAGAGGTAGAGAGAGACAGAACAGAGCGTGAGGAGTCGGAGAAAGATGCAGGTTTGAGAAACACATCGCTCTTTCAATGGGGACACAGCAGGCCTCTCCTGCAGACACAAACCCATCCCACTGCGGTTGTAGTCTGGTTTATCACAGACACACTGCGCTCTGTCTCAACCTAAACTTACAGCCCCCAGGCACTGAAATCACATAAACTGACTGCGACGCCGCAACTCACCTCTTCCGCCTTCTACATTTATCCCCTAGTAACGCACCCCGTGCCCCAGCATTTTCAAGCATTAATCTACATTTTGCCCATCGCCCACTTAATAACGACCATTTGGAGTTCACTTGCAGTCACTCTGCTGCAAAATGAAAGTGCGGCAAGCTACTGTAATAGGGACTTGCAATATCAGCACTTATAATATCGGGTCATGAGCAGTTCAAGTCTGCCATCTGTCAGCAAATGAAAACTACAGCATAAATTAGAGCAAAAAAAATGGATTATGCTGTTAACTTATAACAGCTAAAGAGATAAGGTGAGGGAACATCTAACAGACTCATATCACATAAATTGGCAAACTACGATTGTTCATTTAAGTTTTATCAAATTTCCTCTTTAATTTGAAGATTAGCGAGGGTGAAAAAAGTAAGACAGAAAAAGCACAATCTGGTTACTGTGACAGTTTGCCTTCATTGCGATTGCACCTATATACTGTATGCTAACAAACCAAGGATTGCGAAAATGATAAAGGGGCAGTTTCCAAGAGGTATAGAAAGCTTATTCCAGGTCTTGATAGAGTTCTCCATGGAGAATTTCAATTCCAAAGTAATTTTAGCCCAGGACCAGGCTTATTTTGCGTTTCTGAAAATAACCAATACTGTATGTTCAGTGTCTTTCAGTGGAGTAGGGTGGCGTTTCTGGAACCACAACAGGCACCACCACAGGCCAACCCTGATAAAGGCAACGTAACACCAGTGCACTTTGATGTAAAATAAAATGCAAAGGTTATCTGAGGAGCAAACAGCCCCCTTTTCTTACTCTGTACATCATTCCCAGAAAAATGGATGTTTACTCTTTACCAACTGGTTTCTAAGCGAGGAAAAAATTAAAAACAGAAAAATTTACCAATACTTAAGACCGGTGTGTTACTGTGGGATTTCAGCATTACAGTGGCTACCAGTTACTCACACACACACTTACATTCATATGCACAGAACACAGAACACACACAGGAACACAGACAAACACACACATAATCACAAATGCTAACAATATTAGTAATCTACCAGGAAGGTCACTGTAAACCACAGAAGTCATTAAGAATGGCTGTTGGGCCAGGAATAAACTCAACCCCCCTCATTATAAAATGGGCTCAGGTTTGATTGAGTGGCCCACAAATGCTCTCTGTCACATGAAACTAATTCCTAATCAAGGTGATATTACTGAATTATATGAGCAAGAAATATAACCATGATTAATTTCCCCCTCGCAAGATTTTTTTCCTTTCTTTTCTGAAGCTGAATTCAATTTATTTTTAAAGTAGGGGCATCATGTCAAGTTCCTCCGTGAGAACTTAAGTCCAATGTAGTAGCTAATGGGAAAATCTGACAGGCCTTTGATGGCATTATTACAGCTATTTGATAGGAATTATGACTGCATTTTTAAAATAAACTAGAATAAGCCCCATTCCCTCCTCTCCAAAGGCCAACATAACGTCACACAAGAACAAATACATGCCCCAGAGCGCTGTTTTTTATCGTTCTTTTAGTATCTTTCAATTTAGATGCAACCCAAACATATATACACGTGCAGACATGCACATAAAACACCTACCCAGCACAAATGACACACTCGTGTGCCTAATCAGGGACACACACACGTGACGATGCATAGACCTATCCAGCACAAACATCTAGATACTCATTTGCTTACCGCAAACTGACCTGTTCCTGGGCATCTACCATCCACTAGGTTTTAACTCAGACCCAAACAAAGCATTAATTCAACAGCTAGAAATCTGCACTGAGCGCCTTACTTGTCAGGTGCAACAAAACACTGAAAACCTGCAATATAGTGAAGCTCCAGGAACAAGTTTGGTGACCATTTGTGATACACTGCATTAAAGCTATGGATAGGCCACGCAGGGTACTGACTTCCCTTAAGCTCTAAAGAAACATTTCAGTGTTTCAGTACCTTTTCTGACCGGCGAATTCCTCACTAAACTGATGAACTTATGTGAACCTATGAAACATGACACTCATTTTAATATACATCTGATAGGTGGACTTATGGAAATTTGCGTGGTTACCTCGGCAACGAGCGAACACAGCATATGAAATAACAGGTGGTCACTGACAGGCAGAATGTCTGTGATTCAGCATCAAGCAGAAAAAGACAGCACATAGATAAGAGTGCCAATCTTGACTCAGCCAAGTGCAGATAGAGGGTGCACGATCAAACGAGTGTTCACTCTGGCTCGTGATGCTTGATGTTTCTCGAGGGAGCGGGAGCCGAGTGCAGGGAAAATGATCAAACACGCGCTCCATCTCCAACTCACCACTTCGCCCTACGAGGGCTCTCCAAGAAACAGACCCCATGAGCACGGGGGACACGTTCAAATACGCGCACACCATCTATGACTCACTATCATGCCGTATGATGGTTCTTCACATAACAGTCATTGTGAGTGCGCAGAAAATGCACAAACGAGCGCCCCAATCTCTGACTCCAGCCCACACCATATGAGGGTTCTCCAAGGAGAAGGCAGCATCAATGCTAATGGTTCTACCCAATCCCCAGCCTACTCAAAAACCCTACATTTCTCCAAGCTGGAGCAGTGTACTAGGTAACCTCTGGTCGATATGCCAAGACACTGAAATGTACCCTCCTCAGCAGGCTTTGGGACCCAGGATGAAAGGCGCTACAGCACATCTTCAAACAACTGTGCGTTTTAGAATAAGTATTTAATCCATTTCTACTTATGGGGAGCAGTTATAATATATTGCAAATGAGTGATAAATTCAAACTAATTATACAGCACCATACCTCCAGCATACAGACTACCAGAATCAAAGACTCTTTGGGTTTAGAACAAAGGCAGTAATCAATAACTCAATCAGACTTTTTTTTAAATTGAATATTCTGCTCAATAGCGTGATTAGTTGTGCTGACTCTTGGGAAGACTAGTTAATTAAGAATGTTATGAAGAAATTTCATGCCAAGTATGTGAGCCAACTATAAACAAAGGGCTACGGCGCAATCAATGTAAAAGCATATTGGAAATTAGGAATCTTTTTGTGTTGTGAGTTATAATGTAAATTCTGTTTTTATGGTTGATGGTAATCAATACAACACTGCAAGACTACAGAACCAAACTGTTTTTGATTTTTGAATATTAATAAGCTGCCTTTTCAGAGCTGAAAAATGTTTGAGCGCACTATCATTGCCCAGGTTCATAGCCTCACAGGGGAGTTTTTAGTAACAAAACGCCAGTTTCTTCAAAGGAAGCCAAAAAGATTGCAATTAGCCTGCAGCAGAGTTTAATTTAGATGTGTGCTACCTGACTGCCAAGGGCTGGACGAAAATAGACCTTATATTTAAAAATGAATTTGAGTTCACAAGCTGAGGTTCTCTCATCCACGATATGCTACTAAATTTTCACTCAGTTCAAGTACGAAGAATTCTGGCTCTCTGTCCCCCATTGCTTGTCTACACACTATGAAATGGAGCCAAAAGGAGATGGCCAATCGTCTTCGCATTCATGCATTTACAAAATGGGGACCATGCAGAGTTCTCGCTCCAATTTCAGCATATCATCTGCCAAAGCATGAAATGCAGTGGCAACAGTAGAGCTGAAAATTGAGGATGCACAAAATGTCCTTTGAAGCTAATGCTTGGTCTTCACTCATAGTCCAACACTCACTTAAGTCAACATTACTCAAACTGCAAAAACACTCAAGACTATTGGGTGAGGTCAGTTTTCCTCGCTAAGGTAACACAAGAAATAAAATGCTTAATTCTGACGCAAAACGGCACTTTAATCAACGTATTTCAGTAGTGGGTACTTGTGGCTAGTATTTGTTTTACTTTGTTAAAATTAAACAACAACAGAGCATGTTAGATAGCAAACATAGCACAATGTCCTAAAAGCAAACACAATCACAACCCTGGTGTGAATAACTTCCATGTCTCCTCTGATTCGGCAACTTGCATGTCTACGAGAAATAATGTCTCCTTTGATTGGTTTGCATCGTACATGATTTAACGCCTGGCTGTGTCTTGTTTCACGGTTACCCCACCTCTTGTGTGTGCAACATACTTATACCCCCTCTTTTGAGTTGCAAGCTGCTGGACTGTAATTTGCTACAAGCGCTGAGAGCTGATCAGCATTTACGAGTAAAACTCTTAGTCTTTTGAAAGTGAAACATGATCTTTAGTGAAAGAAACTTACAGAGGTTTCCTTTCTTACCTACTTAACAGGAACAGGCTCCCAAGTCTTTTTAACAGTCTCCAGGACTGGGACCGTGTTCCTCTTAATCCTTTCCAAGTATGTTTCTCATTCCAGCTTATTAGGACCAAGCTCTCAATCCCTCCACTGTCATCAGGATTGGAACCACATTCCTCCTACGCTACTGCATCCTGCCTTCGAGCAGTTCGGCTCCGGCGAAGTGTGAACTCCACCTGGCATTCATCCCGGAAAGCCACTAGCTGGAGATTGACAACACCTACACTACTTCACCCATAACATCTGAACTGAACTGTGCCATTTTCCTCTAGGCTCTGTCCCAATGTCTGCAGAATTACTATCAATAAAACCTAGTACTGTATTGTACTCTGCCTCTGCACTTGATTCCTGGTGTGGATTATAATAATCAAGGAAGTTAACATAGTAGTTTCTTTATTACGAAGTGAGTGAAACCTGTTTCTGCACTGAATATTCATTTAACCTCTGCAACACCACACACAGTAAAATGGCCTGAGAAAATTTGACTCTTACGGAATGGAATTTACTCTTAGAGTCTATTTGAGTCCAGTCCTGCCAAAGTGGGACCAAATAGTCTCTTTAGGAGTTGATGTCACTCTGAACATTTTGCTGTGCATAAAGAAGTAGCAAGTTTAACCTCTGATGGCTTATTTTAATCATTGGAAAATCAGTAAATCGAGGAAAATTTTTCAAAAGGGGTCAAGAAGACCAATCGCTAGTTTCAAGGGATGCCCTCTTCTTTTCAATTTTCTACTCACCAGCAGCCAAATGGGTTACATGGAAATTCATTTGTGACTTAAGGAAGCTTCTTCACCGACAATGAGTGTTAATGAACACAAGTCTCAATTCCACCACCTCCAGCCACAGCCTGATGCAGGCTAAGCTAAAAGTCCTGTACTGTGCGGAGCCTAGCTCACTGTCACTGACAAGAATAATAGAGATCACATGATTTCAACCACAAATCAGGTTTTCCTTTGTCAGCCAAATGCCAGCAGTGATCCAGAAGAGACTGGATTTTAGTGCTTGTTATCAGAACATCAGTTTCTTTCCATGAAGAGAAACAAGATGACTGGACGGGTCATATGAGGACAGAAGACGAGGGTGGCTGAGCAAAAATCCAGCCATCCTCCATCTTTGTGGTCCAGAAACCTGACTGCTATAGGAGACCATACACAATACTTCTCATTTGCAAGCATTTCCGGTAACGTTCATAAGAATTAATGGTAGCCACTAATAGAGAACAATATATTTATTGCGAGTGGCCACGGCATGTATTATGAATGATCATGCAACTAAAAAGTGCTTAGTCAATTAAGAATTGGAAAAAAATGAATTGAACTCAAACAAAAACTTATAGAACCAATCCAGGGAAAACTCACCTTTTCTGGCTAAAAGTCAATATTTAAAGTTTATTCATGATGATTTTTAAAACCGCCAGCAATTAAAAAAAAAAACAAAAAAAAAAACAACATTTTAAGAGCAAATGTGATGAACTGTGTTTCACAAATGGGAGGGGCAGAACTCACCCAGCATGCTATATCACAGATTGCTGACATTTTAGTGTACTGCACTGAATTTAAAATGCAAAAATAGTTTGCAACTATTTCAGTTTAAAAAAGAGCAGGGCCCAGAGCTGCTGTTCTTTTTTTCCTTTTTTGAGGGGGTGAAAAATGTGGACCAGATTCAACTTGGACATCTAACCACAATGGTCTCATTTTGCATGCATGGATGATGTTGTGATTCTGGCATCTGCTCTTGTTCTGTTTGTGCCTTGACCATGTTTAATTGCCTTGCCAGGTTTATTCTGACTGCCTTTTGCGTATTTTTGATATTTGCCATGTATGACTATTCTTTGGAATGTGTCTAGTGATTTGGTTACTTGGTTTGTTATTGTATTGTCTTAGTTTTTTACTTTTCCATATTTTGCATTTCGCCATAGTCTCACTCCGGTCCATGTTTTCCATTATGCTTTGCACTTAGTCTCCCCTGTCTGGTCTTTCGTGTTCTCATTGCTCATAGCCCCAGTCCTGCGTGTCACTTTTCTGGTGATTTATTGGATTCTGGATTTCAGTCTTCCTTCCAATCTCGCTTGCTTACTTCGCCTTACTTTTCTATCTTACTAACCATACCAACAGTTTGTTGTTTTCGCTAGGAGTTACTAACACTAACTAACATTGTATATGATACTAACCTACTAACAAGCACCAAGGGATTGTACAGTTTCACTTACTAATTGATTAACAAGTTCTCAGCACTCGCCTTGTTCTAGTCTCCTCCTCTTGTCTCTCCCGGATCTCCTTTGCTGCATTTCCATGGAGGCACCACATCTGACCACGCTGTTCTTCTCTAATTATCTATGCACATTAGAACTCCTTGACTGGAGGCGTATGTTTGTATATAGGTTTGTCCCATTATCCCTGTCCGCGTTTTGGCTTCTGCCAAATTTCATGTGATGATTAGGTCCTTCCTCATGCGCTGCTCCCTTGTAATCAGTCTGTTTGCACCTGTGCTCTTACATATGATCTCCCTGAAAGTGTATATTAGGTGTCTCTCCACAGTTAGTCTCTGTCAGATCGTTTCCTCAGTCTTCTTGTGCCACGCTTCTCTCGCCTTGATTACTCAGTGTTTATCTTTCTGACTGGACCGCTCGTCTTTTCAATTTTTGCCTTTGTGATTTTGGATTATTGTTGCATCTGTGTGTTTTAACCTTTTATTTTTCTGTCCAACCACGAGATCTATGTTTGCTGCCCTGGTTACGGTTTGGATTACGCCCATTGGATTCTGTTTTTGCTTCTTTGACATACCTGTACCTGTGAACCAGACCCATTTCTGCCCGACAACGATTACTGTGATTGCTGCCCTGGTTTTTGATTCTGTTTTTGCCCAACTGGATTTAGATTTTTGAAGTGTGGACTTTGTACTTTTGCCTTCTGCCCTCCGGGGGTCCTCCCCCTTCTACTGCATTTCTTGGTTCTCACGACTGGTTCCGGATCGCACCCTCACAGATGAGGTATGTTAGCTCTACATTACTCATACTGCCAGACAAATGGTCAATGATCTACACTGTAAACAATGAGCAAGGTGACGCCATATCCTTCTGCTTTGTCACTGAATTAGGCAACCCTGGTCATACCATAGATATAGAAACTATCTACAACTACCATTACATTTTCTATCATGTTCACCATTTTAATTTTTTTTTTTTTTTTTAAACAAATGCAATGTTTTTCACCCAGAGTTGATTTAGCTATGCTAAAACACACAGCCCAGGGCATATGCACAGAGAATTGTGGTCTGGGGATGGTAGCGACAGTGACTAACATGACCTCAGCTAAGTAATTCCTAGAGTTGGTATTACTGAGCCCGGTTACCATCACTGTCTGTGGGGCATGAATAAACACCATGCCTCTTAGCTGACTCTGTCTTCTTGCAACCAATCTACCTGAGAGAACTAGAGACTCCCACCTTCCGCAGTCGCTGCTGTTCCCCATGGTGTACCACAGTTACATTACACTTGCTAATCCCTGCACTACGACAAAACATTTTGTGGTGATGGAGAATGAATTCAAATAGTTTATCCTGGATAAAGCAGATTTATATTGTTCCTCAAAGATCCACTTTTAACAAATGCATATGCCACACTAAGAACATTCTCAATGCTGAGCACGGCCACCACAGAGGAAGGTCATGGGTTCAAATTCAGCTTGGATCCTCTCCGCGTGGTTTGTCTGTTCTCCCTGTGTTCGGGTAGGTTTCCTCGAGGTACTCCAACAGTCCAAAGACATGAACGTTAGGCTAATTGGAGTCTCTAAACTGCCAGTAGGTGTGTGTGTGTGTGTGTGTGTGTGTGCGTGCGCCAGAGAATGGTGTGTGCCCTCTACAATGGCCTGGTGAGCTGTCCAGGGTGTGTCCCTGCTCTTTGCCCACAGTCAGCTGGCACAGGCTCCAGCTAATCCATGACCCAATCCAAGTGAGGAAGAAGCAGAATAGATGATGGATCAATAAATAGGGGTGTGTCCAGGTTTCAATTAAAACAATGCAAACTTGAAAACAGAAAGTTTACGTGAGGAATGAGATCTGGATAGGTGGTTTAAGAGTGCAATTTAACCATGAAGGCAAGGACTAAAATCTTTCATTAAAATATTTTCCTCTTGATTGATAATAAACGAATAGTCAGCTCTAACATACAATGCCGTGAAAAACTATTTGCCCCCTTTCTGATTTAAACTATTTTTGCTTGTTTGTCATACTTAGATGTTTCAGACGTTCAAACTAATTTTGAAATAAGACAGACTACATAAGTGAACACAAAATGCAGTTTTCAGTCGAGTGCCGATGTCTTTCATCGACGGTACGGAGTTATTCAAAACATATACCACCCATGTGAAAAAATAATTGTCCCCCTAAAGTTAATAACTGGTTAGGTTAACCCAACCGCACTAGAGCTTTATGTCACAAACAGATGGCTGGACATTCTCTGTCAGGATTTTCTGGTAGATAGCAAAATTCAAGGTCCAATCATTTTTGAAAATTTGCACAGGTCAATTCGCAAAGCAGCTGCAGACCATCACACTACCACTACCATGATTGACTGCCTGTCTGACGTTCTTAATATGGAATACTGTGTTATCTATATGCCAGATGTACCGGATGAAATGGAACCAATGTCTTCTAAAATGTTCCACTTCTGACTCATAAGTCCACAGAATATAATCCCATAAATTCTAGGGGGTCATCATGTTCTTGGGAAAATGCGGCATGAGCCTTGGCATTATTTCTGGTCAGCGGTGGAATTCACCTTATGGCCATCCTATGGATGTCACAGTTTCCCTGCATCTTTCTTACTGTGTGATTCTAAACACTGGCCTTAAGCAAATGAGGCCTGCAGCTCTTTAAATATATGTTAGTCTGGGCTCTTTCGTGACCTCCAGAATGAGTCGTCAATGCACTCTTGGAGGAATTTTAGTAGGCTGGCCACTCCTGGGATATTCATTCCCATTCCAAGCTTTCTCCATCTGTAGATAAATGGCGCTCACTGTGATTCGCTGGAGTCCCAGAACCTTATGTCATATTCAAAGCCCAAGTGACAAGAAACTTCCAAAATGCTCGCAAGCTCCAGGTTGACTACTTGCTGTTGAGAAGCTAGCTGCTAGTGGGATTGTGGAGGAAGAAAGCACTCTTCACACCCTCCCCCCTCCTGTATCTGTACCAGTCTTCCCTCACTCTACCCCCTTCCGTTGTTATCAATTAAAATCACCCTCAAAAACCCCTGTGCGTCATAGTTTGGTTTTCCCCTCCATTCATTTCCCCCAGTAGAGTCAATATGAACTCTACGAACAGTCCATTTTGTTCTGGTATAAATTTGTAAGTGCCCAGAATAGGGGCCTTTTTTCTGGCACCAGGAGGGCGACAGACATCAGCAGTCTCTTTGTAACTGTTGTCAATCATTTCCATAGGACTTGTCTATCAAAGTAAACTAGATAAAAGAATATAGGCTTCATCATGTCGGTTCCATGACAGCCTTCCAAAAGTACTGTAACTCAGGCAGCAATTAGGTTCAGTCAGCACGCAAGTTCTGTTGTTGTACATAATGACAAGTGCCACGAAATTGTAAATAAAACTGCCATTACCCCATATAGTGGAATGGCATTTTTATTAGAGAGTCTTTGTTATTAATGCTGTTATTTCAATAATAAAATGAAGCAACAATACCAATCAAACCTTACCCTGTGTAATGTGAAAAGAAGCCACTAGATGGCAGTATTGACCTTTTTTTGTTAAGTCCAGTCTGGAGCTAGGTTTGGGCATGTCCTGGGCATGTCTGAGAGGGAAAGTCCCAGAGAAGAAAAAAAATGTCCAAATGTGGGAGGGCTTTGCAAAAGAGTATCTAAAGAGGAAAATTGAGAGAGTAAAGTAGTAGGAGAAATTGCAAGGAGAAGGATACATTTGACCAGACCTGTCACTCTTCTCAAGACCTGTGAAGCTTTTTGTGGATTTTAGCCGGTGTTGGAGCATTTTCCTCACCCAGAACATCACCGAGAAACCCAACCAAAGGGACTGTAAATATTTCTTTTTCCTGTATATACCAATCTTGGTCAGTAGAGTAGATAGTAGATTAGTTAAATGTGTTTAAGTTTTAAAATCGTGTCTGTCATCCCTTGCTGTCGTAAATGGAATAAAAAAATTGGGGCCATAACACCTGCAAAATGCAATCATCAATCGATTTGCCAATGAGCTGTGATCTCTCCTCCTAGACAGGAGTGTCTTTAGTTGAACACGTGTGCCGTCAACCTACTTCAAAGTGAATTCAAGCAATTTCTTTATCGCTTTCACATGGCAACTCTATGTTTCTCCACTGTTTTTTCAGGGACCAAACTTTGCACGGAATGAGAGTTCATGATTTCGGTTTTTAAGATCTGCTCTCCCATTGGTTTGTCACTGAGCTGCATTGATACTTATTTCCGTGAAGTTAACACAGCTCAGCGTCTTGGAGTCGCCAAGCTGCTCAGATCCTGTTGTCACGGTGCTCAGACAGCACCGCTGAGTGTTCCGGCAGCTTCTGCTGCTCAGTGAAACCAGCTTTAATTGGAATCGAATGATTTCTGACTGCTTTGAAGCCACTGGCTGCTTTTAGTGCGAAAGCAGAGTTAGAAATGGCTTTGCAACCCTTTCCAGATTGATGGACGTCAAAAACTTTGTTTCTCAACTTTAGTCTCTTCTTACATCTTACAACATTTTACATTCTTACAAATGTTCTTACAGTTCTGTAGATCACAACATAATCACATTGACAGACAGGTTGTATTCAAAGTGACATTCAGATTCATCAGGGCTGACACTAATCATGTCTGTGTGTGTGTCTAGTGAAATTGAACCTAATTATCAATTAAATTAGTTCAATTGGTTGATTAAGTACCTAAGGGGGCAATTACTTTTTCACTAAGAGTGAGGTAGGGTTGGATAGCTTTTTTCCTTGAAAAACTAAAATCATCATTTAAAAAAATGGCATTGTGTGTGTATGGGGCTTGTCTTTGCCTGATACGAAAATATGTTTGTTGATCTGAAACATTCAAATGACACATATTAGCAAAAACAGAAGAAATTGGGAAGGGGACAAATACTTTTTCACAGCACTGCATGGTGAATAGTGAGTCATGACAGCAAAATATTTATCAGCTAAAAAAGCTGTTTTGAGGAGGATGCACATCTGATGGCAAAACTGAGATTGTGTTCGCTGTGGTATTCTACTGTAATCTTGGACTTCTATCAATGCTATGCTATCACAACTAAATAGCATTAACGCGTCACCTATTCCACTCACTCCTATCGACCAGTCTCGTACCCTCCGGCATCCAAATCTCTCCTGAGCGATCCCCTCTCAACTCTCAGAGAGCTCATCCTAGGACGCTGCACCAACTCTGGTATTAGGATGTGAAGTGCAGTTTCCGCCCAAAGAGCGCACACACATTTCTCTCTTGACAGCACCAGAAAAAAAGGAGCTGAGCTCTTTTGGTCTGGACCTCAGCCTCTTTCTCCTTACATCTTAGGGAAGAGGGAACAAAGCAGAAGTCAGCAACACCCCCCCCCCCCAGCTCTCTTGGGTCCTCAGTTCAACAAATAATTACCGTTCTCCACTCCCACAACACTGCCAACTGCACTCTGCATCACAGTCGGTCGGCCTAGGGCCTCAAGAAGCAGAGGAGGGGCACGTGGGTAGAGAAAAGCATTAAAGAGAACAAACCGGGTACAGAGCAGACTGGCGGTGCGGCTGACCCCCCAGCCGTACGATATTGCAATCAAGGACATAATAAAACGTTAATGGAGCAACAACGTCTGGTACAAAGATGAGGACTTAGCACGGCCTGCAGGCTAGTGCTTCAGTATGCGTTTTCCAGTAAAGTCCTGCAGTCAGCACCATGCCACGCACACATCCCCACCAACAGCATGGCTTGGTTTCGCAGCAAAAAGTCGTAATCACGTGCGCCCTGAAACGCAAACTCGCTGCTTGTGCTGTTTTTTTCCTCTCAACCAGCCGCTACTTTGAAGAGCGACCAGATGGCGCAGTGGGAGACAAGCAACTCTAGCCTACTCCCACCGAGTCACGGCTTTCTGTACCATTGAGCCGTGTCAAGTGCCAATTGCC
Organism: Gymnothorax reevesii; assembly: GCA_029721435.1. Taxonomy (NCBI): domain Eukaryota; kingdom Metazoa; phylum Chordata; class Actinopteri; order Anguilliformes; family Muraenidae; genus Gymnothorax; species Gymnothorax reevesii. Next base: position 47,191,343 of record CM056576.1, read on the forward strand.
CTTTTTCGTTGGGGAAACTCAGGGAAATCTTTTTCGGCTTGATGAAAATTGCAGTTCGCCAATGGGCCATTCCCCAATTTGCTACAAAATGGTGGGTTGCTGAGCCACAGCTCTAGTGTCTAACTACATTACAGCAAATATCTACAACTATTGTTCAGTCAGAATCCAGCAAACAAACGGCATCCTTGAGTGAGAAAATAGAGACAGAGCTTAGTTATTGCAATGGCTTCCATTTTGATGTAACGAGCTGCATTTGAGTGGTGGGTTTCCAGGAGACCATTTCTGTGCTCCAACACAAGAAGGCGTGAAACTGGATGGAAGCAGCAACACTTCAAACAGTATAAGACCCCCATTCCCATCCCCCACAGGCCTCTGCTGCAGGCTCACCACCCCCCCATCACCATCTCACCCACCCAACCTTAGAAACATAAAACAGTGGTAATAACAGCTCAGAAAATCCCCAGGAAGTTAAAACAAATCCAAAAACAGTGGAAAACATGGAAGCACGGAAGTGTGTAATAGGTGATTTACTTACCTAAAGCCCCCCAACCCAACCGCCCTCTAAACATTTACCCCACCCCACAGAAGTTGGCACTGGGCCAGGTCACGTGGTAACAAAGTTACAAATTTTAGTCTCATAGTTCCAGAACTAAGTAAGATAGAGTTACAATTTAAATAGCTTTGTGTAGATCTTCCCCAGAAATTCAAACAACACAATTGTTTATTTTGTTCATTTGACTTATTTTGGGTGAAAACAGCACCAAACTGGTTGGGATCATTCCTGAATCAAGCAACTCCTGATGACTGGGACACCATCTTGCTCATCTAACGGTTAATGTTTGTGTCAGAACCAGTGTCTGTCCATAATGAGTTCCTCCCCTGTTCCAGCAGTCCTTTTTGGTTCCCTTTATTTGATTTGTCTCTTATCCTCCTTTGCTCCCAGCCATTATCATCTGTACGCCTCACTGCTCTTGTGAATGTCCCATCTATGTAAGTCAATTATGGTTTCAGTATGGCTGCTGGATTGTCATGCTTTATACCCTACAAAGCTTTCCAGTCAGTTTGTGTCTTCTGATACGGAGCGAAGATCTTATTACCTGTGTTTTTGGTACATTAATGATAAAGAAAGATGTAAATAGTCTTCGGACTCTTATTCAGAAGGCCGATCTCCTAACCCTTCATATCTGTCTCCAGGATATGGACTGAATTCTTGTTAATCCACGATTCTTTTCTGTTCCATGGAGTCAGTTAATTAAGTCCAGCCCCCAAGCCTTCATCAGTCTCCAGGATTGGGACTGTGTTTCCTGCTGAACCTTCCGGTTCTACTGTTAAGCGAACATGCTTCAGTGAGTGGGATTCACCACCCGGCTCCTGCCCCAGGACAGCCACCGGCCTGGGTGCGGACACACCACTGCTCTATCCAGTCATTACCAGCCTAGACGGACTGCCCCTCAACTGTTCTGGGCTACAGCCTTTCCCTCTTCTACTACCATATTCCTGTTAATAAAGACTCCCTTGGAGATTGCGCCCTAAATCTGTGTTTTGTTGGTTAATTACGTTTGCTGAATTGGCTCACAGACTCATTAATGGAAATCTGTCCGTTGCCACAGCTGAAAAATATTTGCGCTTCGCGGGTGCAGGTTATTTTTCTTGAGGTTCATGTATGACATATTTCATGTATATGTTGGGTGAATATGAACGAAGTTTGATGGAGCAGTATGCCCTGCAACTAGAACAAATTATTGATGGGTACAACAAATGTTTTGTTTTTTTTTTTTTTTAAAGAAGAGCCTGGAGTTCAAAAAAAAAAAAAAAAAAAAAAAAAAAAAGACAGCCTTGTGAATCCTCGGCTCTTATCAGACTGCACACCTGATCCAACAGTCCTCCCCAGGCGGCCCATCATGCTTTGCAGGTGCTGGCACATGCTGCCGGTGAAGGGGAGCTGTCAGCACGGAGCTGCCCGAGTGGAGCTTTGATGCCTCCGACAGCCCGGAGCACCGTCTGGCCCTTGTTCTCCCCCCTCATCTCCCCCCCCCCCCCCCCCCCCAACCTCAATTCCTCAACTGCCTGCTTTCCCTGTGGACCCACACTGGTCACATCCCTCAAATTCTCAGTCTAGCCCATTTAAAATATTCATTAACCTTTCAAAATGCCCATTTCCAAAATGCCCATTTCCGGCACCCGTGGTTATGCATGGCGCCCCTTCGTCAGCCTTAGAAACGCATCTACAGCAAAGTCTTTTCTGGTGCTCGTAAACCGTGAAGTGCAAGCGTGCCTGTGCAGCCAGCCAGAAGATGAAAATCTGCACCTGGGCTGTTTAGCATGCTGCCTTTGAGAAAAGCACACGTACAACCTTTAACTTAATCAGGTATGAGAAAACAAATATTTGATCTAAACGCACGTTAAAAAAAACATAAATGTAACACCCACTAACGGTAATTGATAATGATGAAGCTCCATAACAATATTTTTAAATATACAGCATTACACAGGCACAGAGATAGCAGGGCGATGATCCTGCATTTATTTGTGTCTTTATATCTGTCTCCATGTCCACTTGACTAAGTGTGAAGGGAAGCTGAAGTTAATACAATCATGATGAAATCTGATACATATGGAACGGACAAAACATTTCATTTTTTGCAGCTGTGACAAAATACTCAAGCTGGTATACAGTACACACCACGCCTGATGCTACTGTACCATTTGGGTTCTTCTTTAGCCAGCTGTGTGAGAATGATATGTGCTCTGGCAAAAGAAAAGATGATAACTTCTCATTGGCAGGCATACTCGAAGCTGGTTGGGCACTGGCTCATAAAACCTTCCCATGAGCATTCCACAGAGACCCATGTGAGGAGGGCAAATCATCTGGTTTTGCTCTTACTGGCAAGCTGAACATCCGAGCCAAGGTAAGGAGACGTGCTAATTCCAGTTCGGCTCCAGATGTTGCACAGCGCTCACACCATCCATTCCACATGATAATTGGGTGACAAAACCTATGCCTCCACTTGCCTTTTTAAAAATATCTGAAAAACCAAAGGTCAGCTTTTTCAGCAATGCTCCTGAATCTAATGTGATATCAAGGCTTCACAGTTCCATCAAAGTCATTTTCAGCAAAACCGCAGATGTTTAATTCCGGGAACGAGCTATTGCAATCTATCGCAACAAATGTGGAGCTAGAGAACACAGAGAGAGGTCACGGCATTGTTAAACAGAGCAATTTTTCCAACTTAAGAAATTTTCAATTGCAGCTTAGATGATTTATAACCTTCGAGGACTGCCTTTTCTTTGGTGCATCACAACAGGCTGAAAATCAGAGACAGGGCATTTCACACTGTACTGGCAGGACTGAGGGCTCAGGGTCTGCACAGTACTCAGCTGTTGTTGCTGCTCGGAACTCTGTCCGCAGCTGTTTCTAATTTTGCGACTCTCCAGGTTCCCACACTCTCACCATTTTTAGCTGGAATGGCTCACTTATCCAAACACTGCCCCCCCCCCCCAGTTAACAGAAATGGCTTCATGGCTTAGTTACCAGGGTTGGCCACTCAAAAAAGACCATTTGGGCCGTTAACCCTGAGAAAGCACTTTTAAGCTGCTTTGTCCAGTTCAGTCAACCACATTGATTTCTTCTTAGAGAGGAATACATGTTAATATTACTGGCAAAAAAAAAGTCACAACTGTTGTAATTCTTCTTAAGCCTCATGCGGTCCATTTCAACAATCATTAAGCCATTTTACAATAACCATAATACCCCTGTTACTCAAAAATATTCAAAATAAATGCGACCATCAGTGCATTTTTCTCCATGCATCACCACATAGATGAGAAATACCTCCACACACTGTAGACACTGCACTCTTTTCGCATTTCACAGCAGTCAATGGAGGTGACACAATCTCTCAGTGGAGTTAGGCAGAAAGTGCATGTACTGCATAAGCCTTCTTTCACATGTTTGTTTCAACAAGGTCAGTTGGTCAAGCAAGGGACATAGGCTAGTAGAGGACCTGGAAATGAAAAAAGGTTGTGATTAAGAGAAGCCTTAAATTAAAAACAAGATGACAACTACAGATGGTTCAGAAATCGTTTTCATAATCAATATAAGAAATGGCAGCTGCGAGTTGTGAATGTTGCACACTCAGTAAAACAATGGTTTTTGTGACTTGCAAAAAGATTATTTCACATAGTACAAAGGCTCTTCCCTAAGTCGCACAGCCAAGCCAAAATGAAACTCTAAGTTAAGTAAAATCCTCCAACGAGAAATCTACACCAATTTAAGACAACCCACTAAATGGGTTCTTATAGTGGAGATGATGATGTGAATCAGTATCACTGTGAACAACTATGAACAAGGGCACTACTGAAAAGTATTTACAAATAGAGTAGCTCTTGTTATGTCTGGCACACCTGCTGGAATAACTGAACTGAACTTTTGAACCAGGGCTGGGTGAACTTTTCTGGTGGCAATCCTACAGTCAGTCAAGACACAGGGAAGAGGGCTGATGGAGAGAAAATGACTCATCTCCAGAAAACAGATAGTTAATATACAGCCAGTGATTCAGTATATTTAGTCAGAGAATATTGATATGGCTGACATTTGCAGAGAGCCACCCAACAATGAATGTGGAGACAGGGCTGACATGGGGGCAACAATAGGATCTTCACATATTCAGAAGGGAAGTGGTGAGGGCATACCAGCTCAAGTACTCAGCTCATCCAAGATTTCGAGGCCCAAGAGCCATTTCATAGGAAGTAAAGGATGGGGTTAATTTCAGCTGAAGTGACTCCATAGCTGAGGCTGGCCATGCATTTGTGAATTTTCTTCAATGACAATAATTGGTCATGCAATTGGTTATTCCTTTCATACAGGTCTTGCATGTATTTTGAGTTTGAAGTTATTCCTGTAATGACTTTATACAATGAATTACCCCTTGTGATATATGCCATGCATTTGTGAATATTCATTCATAATTATAATCCATCATTAAACCAGTCATTTTTACAGGTCTTGTGCCTATTTTGAGATTTTCCTGTTATGATGATATACAATTCAATGTTTGTACAGAACTGAAGGTTGACATAGCTTTTATTCATATCTGATGATGCCCAATGCATTTTATAATTTTATTTGTTTTTCTTCACAATGAGATTTATTACAGTACAATAGTTGGATTCAATGTGCAATATTGAATTTCACTTTAATTGAAAACTTTCAATGGATTGAGCTCTCTCTTTCTCTCACTCCATCTCTCCGCACATGAGGGGGAAACAGAAAGGGAGAGAGAGAGAATTCTGCTAGTATGCAAGTCAGTAGTAATTGCTAAAAAGCAATTTATGCAGCTTAATGTGACCAAACAGATATTACTCCTGAAAATGTTTTGTATTCCATTAAAACGGTTTTCGATCAAGTTCTTTTTTTACTTATTCGGGCCTAGTAATATTTGAACAGCATTTACATTTAGTACAAAGACATGAGCCTCCTACATGTGTAGACTGAATATTTAAGCAATTGCTTTACTTTAGTTGGTTATTTTAGGACATTATGTACCATTTTTTGGGGACAAAAAAAAAAAAAAACTGCAGTCACTTGTGCTCAAAGACTAAATTTAGTACACAAAGAAAAACAAACTTTGCTGCCATGTGGTTCGTCAAATTTCAAACATTTCTTCAGATTTGTGCTTAGGCGAACTTGAAAAACATGCACTACAGGAAATTATGAATTTTGCAATGAGCACAAATGGATTAAGCCAAAAAGGAGGGGAATAATAGCTCTCCACATAGACAATTATAAACTTTAGCTTCAAATATCACAAATTTGAAAAGCCTTAAAATTTTAATCCCAAAGACGGAATAATTCTCAGATGAGAAAGGGAAGTGAATACAAATTTCAGGTTCTGGTATTGCCGTGCAGCCTTCATCCAGCAGCAGCTCTGGCCCAGATTCCAAACGCAAAACTCACACAAGTTCTTCTTTCAGCTTACAATTTGAATTCACACAACTCAGTGCCAATGTCTATCCAATCTGCTATGGAACATTCCTGGTATGCACTCTTGACCTAGGTTCCAGCAAAGTCTTTTTTTTTTTTTTATGTGCTGTCCTGCACTGCTTATTCTGCCAACTGCAAATCCAGAATAGCTAGGCTATTCCTTCGGTTGCTGTGACACAAAGTTATAAGTAAAGCCTGGTCCATCCTTTGGTCTGCATGGCGTCGCCTTGGCCACATACGACTCTCTTGCACTCTTGGTAATTGAGAGGTGGTAAGGGCTAGCAGTTCCTCACCAAAAAAATCCACCTTACAGCTTAAATCCACCTTACAATGAGTCGGGGATAGTATGGATCAGCGCTCGTTACGCCGCGCCTGCTGCTGTGTCCGTAGAGATTTCTTACTTTCATTTTTTGTTTGCTGTGTAAGTCCATCTTACCAAGCAGTTCCATCTAGTACGGACACTGAAAACACTTATTTCCATTACCTTTTTTTCTCAATAAGACAAAAATTTGCCAATGAGGTGAGATAATTTTGACTTATTCCTAGATTTGCCAATGGGACAAGAAAATTTCACTTGTCAAGCACATGGTGACTGAAAATAAGCTAATATTTTCTACTTGAGAGAGAAAAAAGCAACAGAGCTATGTCTTATATTAGGGCTAAATGACTTGTCAAGACCGACACTTTTTGCAGTCTATGATCGTGCAGGTCACACAATTCTTAATGGATTCATTACCTCCGCCCAACGATGTTGGAGGAGGTTATGTGATCATTACCGTTTGTCTGTTGGCTGGTTTGTTGGTTTGTTTGTAAGCAGGATTACGCAAAACGTTATGGATGGATTTTCAAGGAAGAGTTGATTCGATTTTGGGAGGTTAAGGTCAAAGGTCAAGGTAAAGGGCATGCAAGAGGTCAAAAACACATTAAAAAGACATTAAAACAAGAAAGCTGTTGCTGCGGCGAACCCCCCGTCGCATCTTTCTGAACTTTAAAGTCACATTCACCTGCATACTCCACTGATTCAGTAGAATTACAATTTAATACTTCATGCATGCCCCCTATCAGCCAGTTTGACAAATGTCCAAGGAGAAGGACTAGCTGCTGTAAAGATTTCAGCCACCTAACTTCATCACTCAGCTAACAATGGCCATAAATGTGATTTTTGCACTTATTAACCCCATGACCTAATTATTATGCAAATTAGGTCAAGGTCACCATGGTAACCCTTCCCCCACCCAAAAGTATTATGGTACCAAGTTTGGTTGGATTCGGCCCAGGAGCTTCCGAGATATAGTGCAAAATGTTTGGATGGACGGACGTACATACGTACGCAGATCTCCACTAGACCCCCCTTTCGGGGCCTGTCGGCCCACGAAGGGGGGTAAAAAATTTGTGGGAAGACGACAGGACTGCATAAACATGGGTCGCTAGCCAATACTGGCAAAAATAACACTGAGTACATTAGCGGAGGTGCTTGCGCACAGCTCTAGTTTCATATTTGGCATGGATCTTGTGTGTGGTATGGTCACAATGCCAATCGATTATGGGAGTGATCAGCGTTTTTGGATGTAGGGTGTCCGGGGATACACGTCGACTGGTGGGCGACCACCTATCAAGTTTACATTTGTATTCATGGAACCTACAAATAAGATGGTTAAAAAATATTTTCCACAAATGAATAAAGTACAAGTCAGACTTTACCGAAAAGCAGTGACACATTTTTTTTCTGTGGCATGTGGCTAGCAAAGCAACCTCAGCTGCTGATGGCAGCCTCTTCCTCAGCTCCACGAGATTACATCTTACCAAAAAAACACCAGCTGTGCACATGGAGGGTGGGAAATAAAAGCAATGAGGGTCTGGCCGTGCCAAAGCCCTTCCTCCCACGGGCTGGTACCTCAGTGGCGGTCTAGCAGATGTACCTGCTACACCAATGACCAACATTCAAAGAAAGCTAAGCAAACCACAAAATTAATCCTAAGGCTGAGACCCGGGAGAATGCTCACATGATTGTCATCCATTACTACTCTTTGCATCACCACACACCAGCAAAGCCACACTTTTTTGGGGCCGTCAAGACTCAACTTCACAGAAATTCAACACTTCCACACACGCCTACTGACATATCTTGAAATTTACATTCAGTTCAGCTAAACACTTTCTGAAGGGACCCGCAGCACATTACTACCTTCCCTCCAATTTAACACCCAACACGTACAATGACAGTTGACTAAATGTGTCACACACTCGCGAGTGCAGTCCAATTAGCATCAGAATGAAATAGGCAGCATTTCATAAGTGTAAAGAAGTGCAAATGAAGACTAGCAGTCTAGATAAAACTCAAATAGAAACCAATTTGCAGGAAAAATTAATATGGAGGGCTGAGTATAATGAAATCCTCCCTTTCAATCTGCCTTGAAATTTAGGCATAATAGACAGATTGGGGATTCCATAATGATGCTACGGTCACAAGCTTTGGGAGAGAATAGCTCACTGTCCAGGAAAGACAACAGTAAATGCATCCCAATGACAGAGACAGCCAGGGAGACTGTGGCCACTTCCGAGATGGGATGCATCATGAATCACAATGATTTATGGGCATTACACATGTACATTTCTGTAAAATTACGCTCTTAACGGCTCTGCATTCCAGAATATTGAAATTGAAAACTCAAACTATGAATAGGAGGTAAATACTAACCATCAGCTTTCTTTTATGTCTGTATCTTAAGATCTTTTGAATGACAGCCATTTTTAGACATAGTGGCGGTCCACATAATAAGAGACTGCATTGTAGCTACGAACATCCCAAAAATGTGGGGGGTTGGTTGGCTCGTAATTGGTGGTGAAGAGACAGATGAGCGGGACTGAACATGGTGCACAATGATATTGACCGTCATTGCAATGTGGAAGAATCGGACAGCAGTAATGGAGCTCTCCCCTTTCGGCACACTGTCACCCACACAATACACCAAGACAGCACTCACAGCACAATAGGGTTTTTTCCCCACCCTGTTTTGGCCTAGAGAAGGGAAAACTACAAAAGTATTCCCCCGCTGAGACAGCTCTGAAGATATACCCGACAGGGCCATTTCCCACATCAGAACTCTACACTGCGAAATGGCCGAGCCTTTCAAAAACAACACGTACTGTTTACATAAGCCTTTCAAGGACGGCAAAGTATCTTTCATCCCAAAAAAACTCAGGCCAAGCTTTAGCAGGAACACCTCCTTAAAAATCACGACAAGAGCTACATAACAGTGTGCCAACCGCCGCAAATCAATGCCATCATCATCACTCAGTAAAAGAGTGGATGCTTGCCGTTAATAGACTGACTAATAGAGAGGGTGCCAAGTGAATTCAGCGCACCAACCTCTTCCAATAATAAAGCAACCTGACTCGCATCATTTTACCTTTGTACTGAAGATGCCCTTATAAGGGAGACTCACCATGCCAGCAGCTCTGAACCAAGTGAATTCAGTGCCCAGCTTTATGCAGAATGGTTATTACTAAAGCCAGTGCAAGAGAGGAACAGGCTTAAGGCAACAAAAATGAGCTATTTAAGCACCATCTCTTATGAAGAAGCTCAGTCATAACTACAGCACAAACTGAGGTATTTTCCACCCAACCAGAAGAATTATTATTCCATTTTTAATTATCTGTTACGTAAAACTAATTACAGGAGAGAAGCTGGAAAGCATACCTCAAGGATTTTTATCACAGACACCATTTTAGTTGTTGAAGTTACACAAAGCAGGCATGCAGCTCATGAAATGCTTGAGAGAACATTGTAATAGAGTGGGAAGACAAGCCCACAGCCCAGAGAGCGAGCCTGGAGTCCTGGAGATGGAAATACCATGGGAGGAGGCGGAACGGTCTTATTATTTCTGCGAATGGGTGCGGGCAACTCGATTTGTCCACCCCCTGAAAGGTTTTTTTTAAACGAAAATGCAGGGAATATATATAGTTGTGCAATTCCAGGCTTTTGGGAGCAATATGACATTGCAAAATGATAGAATATCCATAAAAATAATGACCGAAACAGTACCTCAATCAGGCCCTCGCTTCGGTTGTTCACACGAGTAGAGGGTGACTGGAGTTATTCAGAACACACTTTGGCACATGATGCGCATAATACTGCCTTTTGGCCTCCGTTCCGGTTGTACCCTGCATTGAAAATGTGAAAGCCGTATTTGTCTATAACGAGGGCTCAATCCCAGCCTACTGAATGGCTTAACGTGGTGGTCTGTGTGGGCCACACAGAGGGGGTCTGTGGAAGGACACGGGCTCTCTGGCAAAGTTAAATGAAATTCACTCTCAGCTGAATGGCTGGGTGTCTAATAAACTCGGGCCCATGCGCCAATATCCTGCAGGGCATATTGAGCCCTCTGGTGTCGCCATCGCCCTCCGAACACGAGGCGGAAACTCGCAGGCCAGCCAGCATTGTGTGTCCCAAATTGCTTGCGTTCAGCGAGCACAAAGAGAAAGCAGGGGAGAGCCTCCTTTGCCGAACACAAGCACAGACAGTCCATTCGACACGCAGCTGCAACCATGCACAATCGCTCACTATTTATCCGCGGTTCCGACAAAAAAATCCATAGCATCGCTGTCATGTGAAGCGTCTTTGGGGGACAGTAATGGGACCAGATGGTGCAATTTTTCGGGATCTTAGACCACGAAACCAACAGATTTTAAAGGAGAATTTTCTTGGGTGCATTGCGTTTCAGCACGTCGCTCTCCTAAACATGCCACACTCCAATCTTCTGTTGGACAAAAGGGGCTCTAGTCAGATTCCTTGCAATCTGTGCTGTAGTCTAGCAGCTTCGACAAGGCCATTACAGCAACCGTCTTGCATCTGAAAGCCACGGTCACTCTCTTACTCAGCACACTGCTTTTTCACCCCCCTCCTCATCAACAAATGTCACAGCATTCGGCATTGTGGAGCTGTTACTCGCGACTACGATAAGGGATTCTATCAACTGAGTCCATACACCTCATTAAAAGAAACAATTTTATCCCTCAGTGTGAAAAAGGACCAAAAACCATAGATGGCATAACCTACATTACATATTTCACACTTCCATCTGCAAACTGTAGGCTGCAGGTAGAACACAAATGTATAGCTTTGGGAGAAAGCGCAGATGAGATTTACTTTTTTGACCAAAAACATGGAAATGAAGAGCTGAATACAGCTTGGACTGTCCAGGTTAAGGAAGCCCCAGGGGAGCTGTTCAATGGCTCCAGAAGCCAATTAATGGAAGCGGCCATGACTGACCGAGGCTTCTGGGCACATGAGAATGTACAACGGAGGCTTTTTTGGCACCAGAGATGTGTGCTGGGTACCAAAACTAGGAATAACTAGGAATAGGAATAATAACTGACATGCCACTCAGGAAAAAATAAAAAAGAATAATAAATAAATAAATCCACCAGTCCCTGGAGAGTAATTATTCAACAAAGGAATAAAATTAGTTCAAAGTAAAGTCATAGGTAGACTAGTTCTGGTACAATCAAGTGACAGTTATGAATGGATTTCAAGGTAGAATGTTTTTGGGACTAGATGCTAAATAGGCTTCAAAAAAAAAAAAAAAAACACTGGCAACCACTAGAGTTTACCTGCATCTAGACAAACGATTCTAATGGGCAAAATGTAGACCTTGGAAATGGCAAAATTTTACAGAAAATGCCATGACAAACGAAAAGAATCCAGGGAGCAACAGTTCCGCGGCTGGAAACACCTCAATAATGAGGTCTGGGGAGGAAAGCCACAAGACCGGACTTGTTTAAGCTACAGCATAGATGTCACCAAGGCTGAAACACAGCAAATACTAAACTAGTAAAAATAAAAATTAATAGTTATACAGCAGTGGTGTAAACAGGCTGGCAACAGTGAAGACAAAACACATCAAACCTTGAAGTGGATGCTCTGCAGCAGCAGAAGACCATGCCAGAGTTTATTCAGGAAGATAAGGTAAATGTGGGCACATTATCAACAAAACTGGATAAGTGAAAACAGTGCAGCCAACTGAAAAATGTTGCCTGGTCCGAGAAATCATATTTTTGTTCAGTCCAGCACATTGTGGGATCAGTATTTGGTGTACAAAACATTGATCTATGGATTCATAGGATCTTGTGTTTACGATGCTGGTGGTTTTGGTGTTGTGACAGCAAGAGGAACATTTTCTTAGCACACGCCAGGCCCACAATCACTGAATGAACACCATCCCAAAGCGATGGCAAACCTGAATATTAATACTGTGCATCTCCTTATGACGGACTCATCAAACACATTACGCACAATACGCAGGAGAAGGTGTCATGCCACTGAACACACACAATCTCATGCTGGTTCCACAGAGATCGTAGGGACTTAAGCTTGCTCCCTTGGCCTGCATAGACCCAAATCTTAATCCAATAGAGCGCTTATTGGATAAATCATGGACTAAAATAGCACGGCATGTCTTCAGCATGAGTAATAAAGAATTCATGCTATTTTCTTGGCAAAAAGGAGGTCCTATCCGATATTAAACAGGTGCATCCAATTATGTGATGCAAGAGTGTGCTGCATAATGCAGGGCTTCTGCCAAGCAGCGCGATTGCGGGATTCCCGCAAAAACTCCCCTAGCGCCCGCCAGAAAAAATAGTCAAAGCGGGCAGTTCCCGCACATGTTTTCAATGAATTGAGCTGCTTGCACACTGGACACGAAACAAATTTTTCGCACGACAGATTAGGTTCAAAGTCAATATAATCTGTTGTGCGAAAAATTTTTCGCGTACAGAGTGCAAGCGGCTTTAAAGTACCCATTCAAGTACTGCTTGACTCGCACGTTCATTCACGTCCTCAAAATCTGAACAGATTGGACATTCGGAGACTAACTAGCCAATCACTGGGTACGTTTTCTGCCTTGCCGCTAGACGCTGACCGCAGATGATCTCAAATCTTCCCTTTCGTTGCGCAGCACCACAATCAGGGCTGTGGCTATACATCTTCATGGCCAACGTCGTCCCTAATTTCAAACATGGTAGTCACTAGCCTGCCCAGCGCTGTACATACTTTCGCTTTGAGGACAAGGTTTGCGCCGTCTGCACCTGTCGTCTATTCATTAAAATGTTTATTCACCGGACACGCTTCAAATCAAGTGAATAATTTTTATAATGGGGGAGATGGCTTGTACATTAATGATTTTTTTAATGCTGTCAATGCCAGTCTTTAATTTATGGGTGTAGGATAACGGTTTCCAAAGTGTCGCCTTCCGTTCTTCTCAATTTCATTCTTCATATAGAGGTTCCATGCGGATATACGTAGCGAACGAGAATCGCCCTGCATAGCGAAAGCACAGCTATTTTTGTATATTTGCAGGTTTTTTTGTTGATTAGAGAATCTAGTCAAACCCAATCCTGTTCTAAAGCATACCGTTCTGTCACATAATATCCATTATCTGATTATAGTCCCCCGATTATAGTCAGGGGAAACGATTAGTTGTTAGCTGGCTACTGAGTTCTTACATGAACGTTGGCCAAACATACTCCACAGATTTCTGTGTTTTAAGTCCAAAAATAATACAAATGCACATGTGTATCGGAGGTCACAGCCAAATAGCCGAAGAAATGGAAAACTGGTTCACGGCAAAATATCCACTGCACTGCCCAACCCTTAAAGTGCTTGTCACGGCTATAGTCACACAAGCTGCAAAGTACATGGAGCAAAATTTCCAATATCAGCTTTCAAAAGGTCAACAATTTTTTTCAATTTTTAGTTGGCAAATTAATTGGCAATGACCTTCAGAAGGGTTCACAGGTACCTGAGAGTCCTTCTGAAGGTCATTTGTCAACTAAAAAAATGAATGATGAACTTTTGGAGGGATAGGGTGAGTAAACATTTGGCAGTTTAAGGGTGAACTGGTGGGTTTGTTTTGAGAAATTGGATAATTTTCCCCCACATAGCCCTTTCTGAAGATTTAAAGGATATTTATCAGGGAAAATTATCCTGGACTCAGACGCCCACATTACAGTTTCCCATTTCCCTCCTTCCAGCTACTTTCCAAACAACTATCTAGAGACAGCAGGTTGCTTGCATGATGATGAACTCATTGTAGTAGCTGGGCTGGCATTCAGCAAAAAAAAAACTGCGTAGTGAAAACGCTATGCAGTCTCTATAAGTCTGTAGCATTATGTAGCATTTTTCAGAACTGTGTAGCAAAAATAAAACTTAAACGTATGGTATATGCACTTTAAACCTTTTTATTTTCATCTCTGAGAACACTTAACTAACAGTTAACACTAATTAACATTGACTAATTAAGACCAAGGCAGTTGAGTTACAGTAGCATTGCAGTGTTAAAACAACTTGGACTTACCAAGTGGGACCCACTTACAGCTAATATGCAATAACTCGGTAATTGAAAAGGAACTACTAAGTTTTAGTTGGTTCTACCTAAGCGACTCACCTCGCTCAGGCTGTGAATGAGAGAATATCCAGGACTGAGTTATATCATACATAATACTTTCACTGTGAAAGAAATTAATACTGGTAATTATGAACAAAGATGAACATTTGACTATTAAAATAAAAATTGCCATTATCTAGAATAAAGAGCACTGAAGGAATTCAAGGAACAAATATATATCTCCAAAATATGAAAACAGCATTGCTTTGGCATAATTATGCGACTCTTTTTTTGTATATCAGAGATAGAAATTTTTTTTTTTTTTCAGGAGACATCCGGACCAGTAATGACCCAGGTTTACTAGTCCTCCCCATCTTTTACTTGACATCCTTTTTTCCTTTTAATTTACGGCACCAAAAAGATATTTTTTATTTGTTTTTTTTTTGCAACTGCAACTCATACCTATGCCAATTTAACTCCTATTATGTTCCAAAACTAAATAATAACTAGTCATGCCAATAACCGTAAGACACAGATGACACAAGCCCTTCAGTAAAACAGAGAGACGGCCCAGAGCCGGGCAAGATCCGGAGCAGAGGTGCTTGCTATCTGGGTAACTTTAATTAATAAAAAAAAATAATTAATAGCAAACGATAAAAGCTTTTAATTTCAAAGCTATTCAGTACCTTTCACAAAAAGAAATCCCACACCAAGTATTGACATGATCTAAAATGCAGGTTTGTCGATTTGTTGGATAAGAATCGATGTTGTCAGTGCTCACATGCTTGCCCACTGCCTAATATTTACAAAACGGTCCACTAAACAGCAATACAAAAATGCAAAGATGTGCCAAAATCTTTTCGTAATGACGGGTTAAAGTCCAAACATCACTTAAGAATTGAGACTATTCTCTAACTTACTCTGAATCACTCATTATCCCCCGCCACGCGATAAGTGCAAAGCGGGGGATATAGTATTTGGCTCCGTCCCTCCATCTGTGCGCATGCCCGTCCGTATGGACACATAAAATAGAGGCGGCGGGGGATATTGCCATGTTAGTGGCAGAAACTTGTTCTTTTTAGATTCTTAAATTGTCAGCAATGTTCAGGTCATTCAGTCCAACTTCTGTTGATCCTCTAATTCCAACGCGGGACGGTCCGGATCTCAACCATCACACAAGAATTTGCGGTTTTTTAAAATGCAATTAGCACATCTGGAAACCGTTGTTGTCATCATTTTTATATTCAATACCTCTTCCTGTGTGAAAGCAGCTTAAAGCTTTGTGGAAGACCCCACTATCAGCTTAAGGTGGCTAACAAAGGTGAGCAAGGATGTCTACATTTGTTCCAAGCTAAGTCAAAATTGTGTTTTAAGGCAACATCTTGTCACTTCACTATGCTGGTCGGAATGTTTGTTTATTGTTTGTTTTTTTGTCTGTAATCATTTTTCTTGAACACTTTTCTCTGCTGTGCTCGTTGCCTGCTCCTTGTCATCTCTTGTGTAGTTGCCTACCAATGACTCATCACGATTCCCATCATTCGAGGGACTCCATCAAGGTCAAGGTCAAAGGTCAAGGTCACTTTTTGGTCAATTGGAGGGGGTGATGAAACCCTTATTTTTGAGTAGCTTTGATCGGATCGACTTCTAACTTGATGTGAATGTAGTGTATGGTCAGGCGCTTAGCTGGTTAGTTTTTGGTGGCGATCGGCCTGACCTTCATGGTTCTCGCTGAAAAAAACACGACCCTTTTGGCAAGGTACCGTTCAACCTACGGTTGAAATCCTTCATCTTTTACATCGCTAAGTTAGCTAAGGTTAGTTTAAGTTAGTAAACTCTATGGCTAACTTCAGTGCTGATGGACGTTGGTTGGCCTGAGGTTATATTAATAATATTAGTATAGCCTAATCCTGGTCTCCAACTGTGCAGTTTAAACACAGCTCTGAACTATTCTGAAATGACTTACAAATAACGGTAAACAACAGCCTAATGCTGTCCGCATTGATTCCAAGGTCCACTGGTAGACTGGTCCACACAAAAAGAGAAAATGGTTAGAGAAAAATGCTGAAGTTCTGCAGGTCTTATTTACATAGACACCACAATGGAAATTAAGAAACAAGGAATTCCATCTTTAATTTAAGGGTATCGTGAAAAATATTTCCGAACAGTTAATGAATTACAACCATTTTACGCATATCCCCTCAATTTTAGGGGCAAAAAGTAATTGGACGATCATAAACTGGAAAAATGTAATCGATGACCCGCAGCAGGCCATGTCCCGAAACTACAGTATTTTCCCAATTGGTAAAATTCAGGGTTTGACCCAGTGGTGGCAAAACAAGAAAGTGCAGGGTCTACTCAATTGCCAGGGGGACCACTCCAGGCGTCAGACAGGTTCACAGTAAATTTTACCCAATTTCCAAACAGAACGGTTTGACTTACAGTATTTTTGATGAAGTTAAGTTGGGCCTACAGATGGTGCTACAGGCTCCTCCTCAATGCACCAGGAATGTAGGCAGCTGATTTTACAGCAGAGCTATTTTCAAAAATGAAATTCTGGCCTGATGGTGGTGCTAGAAGTGAGGTCATAGGGTCATCAAAATCACCTTTATACACAAGGAACAATCACCAAGCGTTTTACAATTTCCATCAAAACAGTCTTGAGTTATTGCATTTGGAGATGTTATATTTGGCCAAGTAATCCTGCCAAAAGAAGCAGAATAGAGCCACCACAATCAAGGACATACTCCTCTGTGCACTAGGTATGTTGAAGGCAGGATTTGGAATGAAGCCATTAAGATTTTTAGATTACTGCGCAAGTTCGGCCAAGTCGTGGTGCTACAGCAAAGGTCCAAGGATGATAAACACCAATAACAGCCTTTTTCATGCGCCAGAGACAATCACAATAAGCTTGACATGATTCTCATAACCGCTTAGGTAACTGCATTTGGAAATGTAAAATTTGACCTGGTGGAGGTGCAAAAGGAGAACAATATGGTTTGTGTTCTTATTTTCATGCCTGATGCATGGCAGTTTCATGCCCTTCCCAAAAAACTATATAGTTATCACGCAACCACGAAGGACCAGCGGCGGAGGTGGTGACGCTACGTCCAAGGTAAATTTGAAATATTTCCAAAAAACAGAGTTTTCGACATCGAATTAAATGTTAATTTGTCTGGGGCCCATAGATATTACCAGACACTGTGTTTCTTGCCCCGCATGGCCTTCATTGTGGCCGTCTTCAGCTCCTTCAGTTCAGTTCTTTCAGAGCAATTTATGCTTAATTAGATTCAGATCAGGACAGGTCAGGTAGTATGCTTCTGGTCATAGTCCATCCGCATCTGTGAGGTGCCGTGCAATTATTTTCAAAGCATGTGAATGAATCGGACAGGATAAAATGGTTTTATACAATTTAAAATTTACCCCGCTGCCTTTTTAGTCATATAGCCAAAAAATATAAGTTAATCATGTCAATTGGTCACTATGTGTTCCCACGCCATAACACTATCCCGCCACCATGCTTCACAGATGAGGTGGGAGGCTTCAGATCATGTTCAGTTTCCTTGCTGCTCCAAACTCTTCTCTTTTAATCATTTTGGTGCAACTTCATCTTTGCATCATCTGAACAAAGGATTTTGTTCTGGAACTGTGAAGACTTTGCAGATGTATTATTTCAAACTATACTGATCAAAACTTCCAATGCAACACTTGAAATTTCGAATTATTTTTGGTATGCCTTATTTTCTAACAAATTTTGGGCTTTACATCCAAACTGCACCTTAAAAGCTCAACAAGTTTTGTTTAGTTTTTCGTTGGGACAGTCCGCTCCACCTGAATGCACACAGCTGAGATGTTAGCCACACTTCTCAGACTGAGCAGAACTCACTGACCAATCCTTATGAATTGTGGCCAATAAAAAGGCAGAGGAACAGGGAACGTAAATATTCCTTGGCATTCTTCTGGTGGAACCTTTGATCATGGGACGTCTTTAGCAAAATCAGTGAGAAAGGGCAAATCGGCATGTTTTCTGGTGGAATGTCACAGAGACATGTTGCAGTGGATCTGGGTGTCCATGTGTCGACCATTTCGCGTCTCCGTAGGCAGTTCCATGACACAGGAAGCACAAATGACCGTTCACGTGCTCCCAGGTCACATGTAACCACCCCTCAACAGGACAGCCATACTCGTCCCCAGCACCTCCGTAATCGCTTCTCACCAGCCACAGTAACTGCTGCTCAGACTAGAGGTCGTCGCTAGAATAGGATCAGCGTCCAAACTGTACGCAATCGCTTGCCTGAAGCTGGACTGAACAACCAATGTCCACATCGTGGTCTGGTGCTGACTCCTGCTCATTTTCTTGCACGTCTGCAGTGGGCAAGGAACATTTGGGCTGGGATGCACTTAGGCGGAGCAGGGTTTTGTTTTCAGACGAGTCCCGGTTCAAACTGAGCATGGGTGACGGCCGAGTTAGCGTTTGGCGAAGGCGAGGGAAACATTGTGCCGACGCCCATGTCTTGGAGCGTGACCGCTGGGGTGGACCAAGTGTCATAGTGTGGGCTAAAATAAGTGCCAGACACAAGACAGAGCTGGTTTTCATCGATGGAAACCTGAATGCGGCCCAATACCCTGACAACATTTTAGCCCCTGTGGCTGTTCCTCTTGTGACTCGGTACCGCTTACGCTGCAACAGGACAACGGAAGACCACGTCTCCAGGGCCTGTCAGGATTACCTCAGGCAGCACACTGTTCAGTGTCTTGATTGGCCTGCATTTTCCCCAAATCTGAACCCAATCGAGCACCTTTGGAACATTCTGGGTCGTCGGTTGAGAAGGCGTGATCCAGAATCCTCAACCCTCCAACAGTTACGCCAGACTCTCACTGAGGAATGGGACGGTATCACACAGGCGGAAACACGGAACCTGACTGACTGCATGCACAGGAGAATTCAGTCTGCGTGTGATGCTAGAGGTGGGCACACCAGATCTTGACTTCCGGCGATCTGGAATACCCATTCAAAGTTACTCAGCAAATTGGAACTTGGACTGTGTTATTCCTCACTAATTGTTCTAAAACATGGAATTAAACTGAAACTTGCAGGCATATTTGAGAATGTAACTCCTTTCCTCGTTGGAAGTTTTGGTCAGTGTATAAAGCTGTATTTGCATTTTTGAGGCTTACAATGGCCGTGCATCCTCTGTATTTACTCTGTTGATGTCACCCCTTAATGTTGATTTTGATACAAATATGCCTACTTCAAGGAGGGTTTTCTTGATCAAGTAAACTGTTTTGAAGAGGTTTGTCTTCACCTGGAAGGAAATTATTTTCTCATCCACAACATAGGTTATCATTGATCCTCGCACCCCTTTGATGTTATTTTAAGATTTTAACAAAATAGTTAAATTGGCCAGCCCTGTTCTTTGCCATATCTCTTATGGGTTTATTCTGATTTTTCACTCTAATTACGGCTTTCTTCACTGGCAGTGTCAGCTCTTTGAGAGTTCAAAACAACAGAATCCAAATACATATGCCTCACTTAAAAAAAATCTTACATCTGATTAATTCTAAAGTAAATGGTGAGGGAATAGCACACACCTGGTCAATGAGCAGCTGAACACCCAATGGGGACCCGCCCGATATCCAAAAATAGCCTGTAAATAAGGTGAATGTCATTCTCCAAACCTGGAAGTTGGGCAAGCAAACAACAGGAGGCAATGTGCCGAGTTAGAAAAAGTAGGTTTTTAGGCCATTTTATCAACTTTTATTTTAGATCTAACTTGTGTTGACAATGTGGACCTGGGGTGCGTTTCCCAAAAGCATAGTTTTTTAACTACGCTAGCTACTTAAGTAGTTCGTCCACTAATTGTCAATGGCTCCAACTATGTAAGTTTGCACCTGTTCTTCCAAGAAACGCATTCCTGGCTCGGCAGAGCAGACCGAGCAATAGCAACAATGGCCCTGAAAAAATTCACTTCACCATCGACAGCTAACGGGGAAACACAGATAAGAGACAGTCCAGATAACACAAACCGTGACAATAACAACCTTTTTTTCATTTGCACTTAGCCAACTAGAGAAATGCAAAAGCAACGTGTTCAATGCTCGAATCAAGGCAGGATAACGGGGGAGACTTCGTATTCATACTTTAATTTGTGACCCCTGGGACAGGTTTGCAACGGCAAGCTAGCTTGGTAACCGTTCGTTAACCTACTTGATAATACACAAGTTGTATGAATCTATGCTAGAACCTGAAGTTATTCCACCTATGCTGTAAGGATTTTCTTTTGCAGCGGCTGCAATTCATTTGTCTAGTATTGTGGTATTGTTCTGGTAAATATGTTGAGGTTCAAGAATAATGCTCAGTAAGGGAATAAAACTTGTGAAGACTACTAATGTTTTGTACACCTATCACTGCAGGTGGGTCTACACACGTATGAGAAAGCAGCTAGTTAACCAGGTTACCTGGGCGGAAGTCGCAGCCCGAGACGGGGGAGAAAGGGAGGAGTGTCACTAAATTTACCGCTAGTCATTAGGCTTGGGAAGATTTTCCATATTATCGAATATTGCGATATTTGTCATCAAATGCAATATTTTTTTACAATATCGAACATCGAGCAGCTGTTATGGCATCCTCGGACTTTTATTTTACTTTGATACTCCTCCTTTCCGCGTGAAAATGATGAAAATAACTGCTGAATTATTTGAGTTAGCCTGCATGCAGCTGCAGCATTTCAGTACAAAGACATGGCGAATTTAGTCGCAAAAAGAATACGAGCTCGCAATTATGGCAACATTTCAGCTTTCAACCAGTGGAAAATGAAAGTTTGTGCTGGTGTATGAATGGTTAAAAGAAGCCCTTTGTCACCCCCTGCAGCTGGCTCGCGGTAAATATACAGAGGTTTTAGCAGCAGTAATTCAATGAGTGTAATTTCAAATGACAGTAAAATTGACCAATCATACTTCCCCTACGAATGGGCTTTATCATCGTGAACTATGAATAGTTCCGCACACTGTCCCCTGGGTAAGTCACAAGCATGGGAAAGAAAAAAAAATACAGCGGTAAATAACCTATCTAGCCTGTGTTCTTGTTTCATGATAGAAGACATGAGTTAGCGCTTAGCGCTGCGGGTGATCAGGATATCGTTTCGAGTTCACTAAACACGCCGTTTTTCAGATTAACATTCAATGAGAAGTTGGAGTTAATCAACGAGGGATGACCTACACCAGACTTTAATTTGGCGCAAAAAACCAAGGCTTTTGAGAGGCATTTCAACACCAGCAATTACGCACGATACCCATGTCAGGATGAGCGAATATGGAAAATCTGTATTGCTTGGATTGTCTGCCGTGGGTTCTGAGCCATAGATGGATTTTCTGAGTGGGCGAAAAGGCTAGCCAAATGATCATCACACGGCAAGATATTTCAATAGGCTGCTGTGCCAAGTGATTTTACATTGGCTGCCCCGCCACTGTTCCGTGTATGTTAAATTTTATAAGGAAAAACATGAATTATTCGGAATTACTGAGATGATGGGAGTGATCAACCAGAAATCACATTTTTAACCTTGCATCAATATGCCCTAATATTTTTAACAGCCTATATTTATTAAGAACAGGGGTCTACAAATAAAGTGTTGTAGTTCCTTCGAAGTGAACCTGATTTGAATTTAATATTCATCAATGAATTTCAACTACAATATGTTGTGGATGACAAAAATAGACAGCTCGGCGATTCTGAGGTATTTTAATTTCCCCTCCGTGATGAGACTCTAAACCGTCCCCCAATCAAAATTATGTTGATGTATTAAAAGTTTTTTTTTTTTTTTTACCATTTATGGGTATAATAGTGCACTACTATATTTGGGAGGAAAAAGCTCAAATTTTTCCAGCTATTTCCATTTGGGGGATCATTTTAGTGTCACGGTGAGGACATTTGGTTGAAAATACAGGGTTCTTGCAGGAATTACCAAGTTAAATTTTAGACCTTTTTTAGACTTTTTTAGACCATTATGAGAAAAATTTTAGACCAACATCGAGAACCATCCCGTACCCCCCCAACAAAATGACGAACACATTTGATTCTCAAAACAATGTCATTTTGTATTGTAAATGTAAAAGTTCATTAGCAGCAGAACACAAGATTGACTGACATATACAATATGATGAACAGTACTGACCAACCGGATCAATCTATAACACCATATGTCTCAACTCCTCCCCTTTTGTGTTTATCTCAGCTTCAAGGGCTTTCACTTCAGCAACTTTGTCTTTGTGTGCTCTTCTGAGAGCATTCGACTTGGAAAGCAGTTGAGCCATCTTTGAACCTGCTTTGCTCTCCGCCTCTACAGCGAGGGCATCTGCCTCACTGGCAAGACAGGCGGACACACTTTCCAGCCTAGTCTTCTTCTTCTTCAGGTCCTCCAGAGCCTGCTCAGCCAGCTTTCTTTTCTGGCCCTGGGTCTCCTTTTCTTTTCTGACACGCTCCTGTTCCAGAAACAGACGGTATTTTGATCGGGCTGCACCCACAGATGCCATCAGTTCCTTGGTAATGGGGACCTGAGTGACGCCTCCATGCATTGCAACAAAGTCACATATTAGCCTTTAGGAAACAATCGTGTCCTCTTGAAGGTTTTCAGTCAGGATCTCCTTGTTAACTGAAAATCCCCTTTCGACTGAGGCCTGACCATGTGAAAGCAGGAGCAATTTCTGACAAAATCCCCAAGCAGCAGGATAGGCATGGCTTAAGTGCTCGCACAAGAAGGTGTCTACGCGTCTCTCAAATGGCTTGAAGGCAACAAAAGCTTCACTTCTGGCCTCAACAGATAGGAACGCCTCAAACTCCTGCACAATGACATCCCCTATAACAAAGTACAAGAACATAAGTCAGTGGAAAAAAAGCAGTCATGACTGAAACTGATGTTTTCTTGGCATGTTTGTATTGGGCTAAGCTCTCTAGATGACTGCATTACAAAAAAAAAAAAAAACCCTGTATAAAATTATGAAACTTATTTAATATGGTCAGCCACTGCACACAGACCAGGTATAGGCCCATCAAAAGGGCTAAGTGAATCATCTGTGCTCAACTAATACTCTGTAGGTCATTGAAAAACTGTCAAATAGCAGATACAGTATATGTATGAATCTAAAAAATAAACTAAAATGATCACAACCCCTTCTGAAACTATTCCTACCGGCAGATACACCTCCTGTCATTTGCCTGTTCTTCAAGAATGTCTGGACTAGAGCCTTCATCTCAGTTTTACATCTGTCTGGGTCCCGGAACATGAGAGATGGGTCCAGACACTCCATCTGCCTAACTGTTGCATACTTCAAGGGACTCTTCTCCTGTGCTTTTCTTATGATGTCTGAGAGGCCCTGCATACAATCCTTCCTAAATTGAAGGACAGCTAGCTCTGAACTCTTACTGTCCTGGACAATCAAAAAAATACATGTCATTAATATCAAAATAAAGTTTAAGTACCACATGGCAAGACACTGAAGCATTTATCAATTATGTGATGTTATTCAGTGAGATTCAATTTATAACAGCGTACATACTGATCACAAACAATCAGCATCCAAACACATACCTTGATTGCTGCCTCAGCACCTAGGCCAACGTCAACCCTTTGGGCGGGGAGGAGCAATGTCTTGTCTGACACATCAAATTTTGTCAGTTGAAGAGCAGATATGTCTTCAAGTGCCTCCCTCTTAACAAACCGCCTCAGTAGACTCTGTCAGTAAGCAAAACTACCATTAGTACAGAGGATTTCAGAGAGCAATTAACCTCAACTTAGCAATAAATGCACAAATTATAGCCATAAACAGCTAATAGTTACCTTGATCAAATGAGCCAAGTCCTTTGCAAGGAAAGGCATCACAGGTTCTTCGGTTTGATACTTCTTCATGAAGGGGTGGAAGGTCCTGGCCACAGACATGAAGAACTGCATTTTCGCTGGCGTCAAAGGATCCTTGATGGCAGCCTCAATGGTCTCAAATGAAGCCGTTCTGGGGTTTGGTAGATCTTTGTTGTGCACAGCACCTACATACATCAAAAGAGAAGGCCATACCTCTACTGCCCGCTCAACCACCGGGAGATTTTCGAGCCATCTGTGGCCACAAAATGGCTTTGGGAACAGGGCAGATTTGGTGACCCTTTCGTAGTCTTCACGCCGTGCAGGAACTTGGTGGAACACTTGGTGCATGGCCTTCAAAAGCTTGTCCAGATTCCAAATGCAAAATCCAGCCTTAAAGGCGTTATGGAGTGTGTGGAGCCCACAGCTGCCTACGGACACCAGTGCTTGTCCTGGGCCGTCTTGGGTTTGTTGGTAGGCCTGTAACAATAATCAATATCAATTAATCAATTAATCATCAATAACATGTTAACAATAACTATCATAACGCTTCTAGACACAATAATTATTATGTTTAGAAGTCCATTTTCCTCTTTGTCCTATATGATCTTTTATCATCACTACGATCATTTATCAATATAAATTCTTGGTTGACTAAATGTTCAGTAAAATCTTTTCAGACTTACTTGTTGGAGAAGTTCCAAAAACTTCCAATTCACATTGGGTCCATCCATAGAAACAGAGAGCAGCCCGCTCTGGTGCAATGGCTGCAATGCCTCCTTAATGGAATATAAGAAATGAAAGGATAACATTAATGAAGTAATGCAGTCAATAAAACACATGCAGAAATGGCCACATATCTGTAAAAATTCTACTTCTGAGAAATTGTGAGGCAGGAAAATAGATGCCACACAGCACCTTTAATTCATTTTCTCCTCTAAATCAGAATTCAGACACTAGATATAATGCGGTCACTACTCCCTGGTGTTTTAACTGGCCATTGCTTTAACATTAAATACACTTGTTTTTGTAAGAGTGATTAAATTATTAAAATGGCAAAAGCCGAGCATGCTGCATGCCATTACAGAAATTTAGACATCTACATATTGTAGCCTCAACATCATCAATTCATGTCTTTACACATTCTCCAATTCACTGATTAAATTATAAGCACGCAAGGTCAGTCCCTCCAGTTTTTTTTTCCCCCTTTAGCGATCGTGAGGTTTACAAACGGTATGGCGCATATTTTCTTTACTATGTCGCATAATTATAACAAAATATACCACAAACACCACCCAATCCGTATTAAAAACGTGCGACATCTCTCAAATACTCGTCTTTGACTCATCTGATTGTCTTTGATTCCAGCTGCATGGAGGCAAAGCATAACTTTTCTCCTTGACAACCGTTGCTATAGGTAAACAGAATTAACTAAGGCAGCGGTAGCTGATAACTTGGCCTAATAATGTGGATAGGGCGTGTTATGTGAAATATTATGTGCAATTATGTGTTCAGATTTCATTAAAGCTATGCTCTACCAGCACATTACAAGCTTAAAAAGTCGCTGGATTTTAAAGTGCCACTTCGCTATGTTTCAGCATGCCTCAGTGACAGCGCAACCGAACGCAATATTAATCAACATTTCACGTTCATGATTTTCACGTTTCACAAGACCTTGAAAGTCTATTTGTCAGGTGCAGCTTTTCAAAATACCATAGTTATTAGCCTGTAGACTAGAGGAAGAACGCGACACTGCTCTGATGAAGGCGTAGTGCCGAAATATCAGCAAACAAAAAATAGACTGGTGGAAACTATAGTTAAAGAAGCAACGAGCTCTACAAACTGATAACTATGGGACTGATGATCAAAACATACTTACTTGTATATGTCTAAGAAGGTCCTGCGCTGTCCCATGTCCCATGAACCGAGAGTCCATGTAACGCGATTGCACTGCTCTGTCGCTCCAGAAACGTATGTGGATGTCCATCTGTTTGTTCTTCGTGGATGTGTTGAAGCTTTCGTCGAACATGAGGACATACTGTCCGCTAATGGATTTTAACAACTGTTTCTTGATGTAATCGGCGATGCCAAAACGCGTTACATATGCGATTTTGTTCGGGCCGCAGGTAAAGGCTTTCGCGATACTGGAGTCCGGGAACATGGCCTGAAAAAGGCTGTTAATGTTCGCGCTACTGTTATAAGAAAGATGCGCGCTAACTGTGTGCAGAATCCAAAGTACCTCTGCTGTTGATGTTGTAGTGGACCCAAAAGTTGCCTGACTAGTTGTTGAACTAGTAGGTTGTTGAACTGCTGCAGACGGCTGAGGGGGAGACAAAAATCTTGACATAGGCACACTTTCCGCGCTTTTCAAAGCAAGCTGGTGCTTCGCGGCTGTCTGGTGTGACTGGAGGGCCTTCACGCCCAAAGTCCCCAACTGTAGATTTTTTTTGCATAGTTTACAACGAGCCGAGTGCCTGTCGCCGACTACCTCTTCCAACCAGCCGGAGAATTCTGAATTTTCGAGCCACTTCTTGTTAAACTGACATTTACCCATTTCATTAACACACGTCGTCCTCACTAACCATTCTATCTGATGCTGCATTCACCTGCTATGGGAATTATGGTAAATACCAAAAGCCACACCCTCCATGTGGTATTTTCCACTGGGCAACTCGGAGAAAATTTTGATACAAGAGTTGCCGAGATGAAATAACCTTTTACCTTCTCTCGGAATGGACGGAGCATACGTAAAAAAAATTAAGACTTCAGAAAATGAAATTTTAGACCTGAGATGAAAATATGGGTGTTTTTAAGACTTTTTAAGGCCTAAAATTTAAGTTTCTGAATTTTAGACTTTTTAAGACTTTTTTAGACCCCGCGGGAACCCTGAAAATACCTTGGAATTGTCCTGGTATAACTTTGTCAATGAACAAACAATTTTGGAGCTGACCATATCGTAAATAAGATTACCGCTGCTGCCTGCAATAGCTAACCCTTGTTACGACCCTGGGAAAAAGTAGGGTTGCTCAGTCACGGTACTAGCAGCGCTCGCCTTTGGGTTGGGCCAATGTAATTATCCGAAGTGCTCCATCCCGTTACTTCACCGCGACTCCCCTCTGATTAGCTTTTTAACGAAGTGCCTAACATCTGTGATATTTGCTGCAGCTAGCTAGCAATGTTTAGTTGCATAGAAATACTGACTCATGTCATCACAGTGGCTAACCGTAGTTAACTAGTTGTTGTAGTCAACATTTCGTCCACGACCATAACCCATCATTCAAGCGATCAGTGACTTAATAAAATCCATTTAGAATACATTTTTTAAAACCGATCCAAACCATTTCAATTTTTATCCAGCATTTGCGAGCACATAGCACACAAAATTGTTACTTTTGATAATAGCAGTCTATTCATTAAATTTCTCATCTTAATGAGCATGGGAATGTGGCTGCAAGTAACTGGGACTGAACCTGGGATCAAAGCTGCACTGAACTGGATTGAACGATACTTGCTGAAACTGGCTTGTCCAGGGCGGTCAGAATTAATGTCACGGTGGGCCCAGCCCCCTATTGCCCTCCCTTGGCGCCGGATGATAGTAGCCTCTCAGCTGGTCTCCCGCATCCTAGTAAGTTGCCACGTTTGTGCAGATTTCAGTAGAAGTTACCCCATTTCAAAAGCAAAACATACCTTCTCAATATCTAGAAAAGTGCTAATATTTATTTTAAAAAATTCCAAGTCCTTTTGAGTCACCCGTCTCAAGTCTCAATCTCTAGTAAATGAAAAAAAACAAGTAAACGTTAAGTGTGGTCTTCTGGAAAGTTAGTCAAACAAGTCTCAAGTTCTCAGTCAAGGCATGTGACTCGAGTCCCCCATCCCTGCTATATACACTACATATTCACACCTACACTCATGCACACATATGTTCAGCTATCTGACTGGGTATTAATGAGCAGAGAGTATGAAGCATCCCACTCAGGTAAAGGTTCCTAGACAGCAGATCTTAGTCTCTGTGTCTGCCTAAAAGCTCCCTCTTGCTGTGCTTGCAGATCTTAGTCTCTGTGTCTGCCTAAAAGCTCCCTCTTGCTGTGCTTGTTGTGGCAACTTCATGGACCCCATATTGAGCCATACTCTCTGTTCAGCACACCTCCCTCAACAGGCAGCTTAAGTGGTAATAGCCCAGCCTTAACCGCAAGGCTTCCAATAAAAGAAACTGACTGAACAGCACACACGCGGTCTCAGGCTCTTAAACAGTGCAAAGAAGTAACATAGCCAGCATTTTTGAGCTTGCATGCACAGCACAGACAAAAAAGCACATTCCTTTCGGCACACTTCAATTGACAACATAATTCAAGAAAAAAAACATACTCTTTTTGGCAAGTGTTGAAACTGAAAATGGCAAATGCTAGAATACAAAGAGGTAAGGTAAGGATAAGAAATCCTCAGTTCCAAATAGCTGGATGCAAATTAGTGGCAAATCACTGCAGCAAAATAGTCATCCTGCTGAGGAGAGATGCATAATTAAACTGCCCTTTTTAACAAACATTGCCTATTAATTTGAGCAGCAGGTATGAGAGGAGCCCTCCTAAGAAAAGTGAGGTCAAATGAATTGAAATGCTAATGCAACCCTGCTCCTTCGGACTACTTGGTGCAAAATGCAAATTCACAGCTCACCTGCTAAATGTCAAGCAGGCAAACGGATGCATTTAATAAGCAAGACGCTTTTAGCTCCCCATTCATCAAGTCACTAATGCATTACCATCCATTCAACTCAAACATCCCCATTTCTCACAATAGCCAAGTGTGGTGATGAGGAAGAGCTCGCCAACCAAAGAATTTTGCATCAGAGTTCCATTCCTCAAATGCAAGTTTTGAGTGCATCATCAGGAAATGAAACTCATAGCCAAACATGATTTAAAAAGCTTTTTTTCTTTGACAAGGGTCGTTTTGTGAAATACCTGCATTTTCCCAAGCGAAAAAGCTGATAGTGCAATGTTGGAAGATCATTTTGACTCGCACAAAGACTAAAAACCTTTCATACTGCGCCCAGAATTTAGGCCGCTTCTGAAACGGCCTACCTGGGTCCAGCTTAAAATGGTTTTATACTGCACTTCGCGACCACCCAGGGTGCACGCAAGACCGATTTAGTTACTGCGGAAACCTTCCCCAGCCAGCTCCTTGTCAGAACGTTTCTCCTAGTTTACCTGTGCTGCAATTGTTCATGCCTTGTACTCTCTGTGATTCACTTCTGACTGGACCGTCCCTCATTACGATTTTGGCTTTGTCTTGGATTTGTTTGCATCTGTGTATCGAACCTTTTTTGCCCGACCGGGTTATGTGTTAGCTGCCCTGATTACGACTTGGATTACGTCTCTGGGATTCTGATTTTTGGATTGTGGACTTTGTACCGTTGGCTCCTGCTCTTCGGGGGTTTGCCCCCTTTCCAAATAAAACAAGCTTTTTGGATTACTTTGTTCTCGCGTCTGATTCCTGACCGTAACCTCACACTTTCAGTGCAAAATTCAACCGTTCTACGAGCTTTACATGAAAATATACTAAACGGCACACATCTTTTCTCCATTAATAGAACCTCACCCGACAATGAAGATCAACTACACTTTGATACTTGCAGTGCTTGCAGCCCACCTTGGACATTCCGTTTTACGGGCCACTGAAACTAAAACTGAAACCTCCTTAACACTCAGCGACGTTTCATACTGCCACTGAACCTCTTCTGAAGCAGCCATGAACCACCTCCAAGATCACTGTAAATTTAGAATGCCCTAAAATTTTAGGCTGATCTCACGATCCTTTTATACTGGAATTTAGAGCACTTCGTTATTGTGTTCAAATGAAGGGACATTCACTCTTGTCAACGCGTTATGGGATTACAGTTCTGCAAATGTTAAATTTTATTTTCCATGTGACACTGACCTGATGCATGGGAATAGCAGCCGGTCTTGACGGAGTTAGCTAATTTTTTGCAAAGCAATGCACCTGTTAATGTATGTCTTTCTCCAATTCCGCTCATTCAGATGATACTGGACCGAGTCCAACAGTGAGGTCACAAGCTACAGCTAGTAGAACCCAACTAGCTAGGAAGGCCATGGTTTCCAGTGCTTCTCAAACTCCTCAGTGGCCAGCCATGGTGATTCCCAAAGAGAGCAGACCCTCTCTCCAAGTTGGAGGTATACAAAAGGCATCCTAATTCTGTGTGGCCATTAGAAGCCAGGACCCACTCTCAGCATTCAGTGACCAGTCAGAGATCCACATTGTGTTAAGTTCAAGAGGTCCCTCAGCTAGGCCAGTCTGCGCTAATCAGTGGGAATTTTCTCCTAGTGCCGCAGAACAAATGGGAACATACCAGAGAGCTGCTCGGTGACCATCATTCTGCGATTCCTGCTGTTGTTCTTGGCTGGCAGCAGATGTGTACCGACCCTGTGAGGACTGTATATGCTGCCACCATTCCTGTAGGGCATGTGACACTGGACAACCAGACAGTGGGGTTGCACTAGCTATCTGGTTAGTCAGTTTTTGAAGGATGCACAGAGACTTCAACCATCAAGAGTCACTGAAGTGCCATCACTGGACTTGAAATCGGTATTAAGGTCCTTGTGTCTGCTACCATTTGAACCATTAGAGCAGTCTGAACAAAGGTGGTTGTCTGCCAACACAGCATTTCTGCTAACTGAAAAGCAGTGGGTGAACTCCATGCCCTATCGGTGAGCCAGATGTGCAACCATGGCACGAAGACGGTTCAAGGGTTACTCTCTTACGAAACCCATCCTTGCCAAAGACGCTGCCACCCTCACGTGTAAACAAAGCAATCGAGCTGGCGGCATTCCCCCAACAGTCTTGTGTGAAGGGCAAGAGGGGCCATCAGAACTGCCGTGCCTGGTTATGTGGAAGCCACTGCCAATTCGCGCAAGTCTGATGAGCTGTTTGTATGCAATGGGGCTTGCAAGATCAAAACAGAGACTTTCGAATTGGATTGTGGATGTGGTTCTGCATGCCTATAGGTCGCAATGCCTGCCTGCACCTAGTATTGTCAGGCATCTACGTCCTGGGCGGTCTCTTAAAGGGTGTCTCTGCAAGATATCTGAGCGGTTGCGACCTGGGAGTCATCATGCACCTTCGCTCACCATTACTGTGCCAATGTGGTCGCTCCTTATGTTGTGCCAACAGCTGTACTGTCATCAGCTTTCGTTCCTTAGCATAGTAAGCATTCCTCGTGACCTTGCTGGTATTAGTTATCTTATGCAAAAGAACTGTCATCTGGCCGTTAGGAAAAATAAATGGAACGAGAGTCAGGAATGTAATTGTGGTTCTATAAATTCTGCTTTACTGTCAGAGCTGTCTGTCACTCGGAATCTGAGCAAGAAGATTCTGTAGGATCATTACACAATGATGCAACAGTTTTTTGCTGGTGCATGTGGCCCACATCATCGCATGTCAGTAGGTGACTTTGTTGGTAAAACTACCTGACCTGTGGATATGCGAGAAGCTGAGATATCCTGAGCTAAAGCACCGCCATCTGGCAGTCATCCTGGATTCAGAGAAGTGAGATTACATTCATAATTATTGTTTTCGGGGTTTTGAACCGCTCTTAGTCTGACCTGTCACCTAGGACCTGTTTGCCCTGGGAGACCCTACCAGGGGCAAATAAGCCCCAGACAACATAGCTCCTAGGATCATCAGTCTGGGCTCTGGAACCCAACTCCTTGAGAGAGGCTGGACTCTCTTCTACTCTGGAGTTGCCCGCGGTGAGAGGCGGCGGGCTGGTGTGGGTTTGCTTATAGCCCCCCAGCTTAGCCGTCAGGTGTTGGAGTTTTCCCCAGTGAACGAGAGGGTCGCTGCCCTGCGCCTTCGGGTCGGGGACAGGTGCCTCACTGTCATTTCGGCTTATGGGCCGAATGGCAGTGCAGAGTACCCGACCTTCTTGGAGTCCGTAGGAAGGGTACTGGAAAGTGCTCCGACTGGGGACTCCATCGTTCTACTGGGGGACTTCAACGCCCACGTGGGTAGCGACAGTGTTACCTGGAGGGGCGTGATTGGGAGGAACGGCCTCCCCGATCTGAACCCGAGTGGTGCTCTGTTATTGGACTTCTGTGCTAGTCACGGTTTGTCCATAACTAACACCATGTTCAAGCATAAGGGTGTCCATCAGTGCACGTGGCATGAGGACACCCGAGGTCGGAGGTCAATGATCGACTTTGTGGTCGTGTCATCTGACCTCCGGCCGTATGTCTTGGACACTCGGGTGAAGAGAGGGGCTGAGCTGTCCACTGATTACCACCTGGTGGTGAGTTGGATCCGCTGGCGGAGGAGGAAGCTGGACAGACTTGGCAGGCCTAAACGTGTTGTGAGGGTTTGTTGGGAACGTCTAGCGGAACCCTCTGTCAGAGCGGTTTTCAACTCTCACCTCCGGGAGAGCTTTGACCAGATCCCAAGGGAGGCTGGAGACATAGAGTCTGAATGGACCATGTTCTCCACCTCCATTGTTGACGCGGCTGTTCGGAGCTGTGGCCGTAAGGTTTCCGGTGCCGGTCTAGGCGGCAATCCCCGAACCCGGTGGTGGACACCGGAAGTAAGGGATGCCGTCAAGCTGAAGAAGGAGTCTTACCGAGCTTGGCTAGCTTGCGGGACGCCTGAGGCAGCTGACCGGTACCGGCAGGCTAAGCGTGCTGCGGCCCGGGCGGTGGCGGAAGCAAAAACTTGGGTATGGGAAAAGTTCGGGGAGGCCATGGAGGAGGACTATCGGTCGGCCCCGAAGAAATTCTGGCAAACCGTTCGGCGCCTCAGGAGGGGAAAGCAGTACCCTGCCAACACTGTTTACAGTGGAGGTGGGGAACTGTTGACTTCGACTGGGGATATTGTCGGCCGGAGGAAGGAATACTTCGAGGACCTCCTCAATCCCGCTATTACGCCTTCCGTAGAGGAAGCAGAGGCTGGGGACTCAGAGGCTGACTCATCCATCACTCGGGCAGAAGTCAGAGGTAGTTCGGCAGCTCCTCGGTGGCAAGGCACCGGGGGTGGATGAGATCCGCCCTGAGTACCTCAAGTCTCTGGATGTAGTAGGGCTGTCTTGGTTGACACGCCTCTGCAGCATCGCGTGGCAGTCGGGGACAGTGCCTCTGGATTGGCAGACCGGGTGGTGGTTCCTCTATTTAAAAAGGGGGACCGGAGGATGTGCTCCAACTATAGGGGGATCACACTTCTCAGCCTCCCGGGTAAAGTCTATTCCAGGGTGCTGGAGTAGAGAATCCAGCCGATAGTCGAACCTCGGATTCAGGAGGAACAATGCGGTTTTCGTCCTGGTCGTGGAACACTGGACCAGCTCTATACCCTCCGCAGGGTGCTTGAGGGTGCATGGGAGTTTGCCCAACCTGTTCACATGTGTTTTGTGGACTTAGAGAAGGCATTCGACCGTGTCCCTCGTGGCATTCTGTGGGAGGTGCTTCGGGAGTATGGAGTCCGGGGCCCTCTACTAAGGGCCGTGCGGTCTCTGTATGACCGGAGCAGGAGCTTGGTTCGCATTGCCAGCAGTAAGTCAGACCTGTTCCCGGTGCATGTTGGACTCCGGCAGGGCTGCCCTTTGTCACCGGTCCTGTTCATTATTTTTATGGACAGAATTTCTAGGCGCAGCCAGGGGGCGGAGGGAGTCCGGTTTGGGGACCACAGGATCTCATCTCTGCTTTTTGCGGATGATGTTGTCCTGTTGGCTCCTTCGAATCAGGACCTTCAGCATGCACTGGGGCGGTTTGCAGCCGAGTGTGAAGCGGCTGGGATGAGAATCCGCACCTCCAAGTCCGAGGCCATGGTTCTCGACCGGAAAAAGGTGATATGTTCCCTCTGGGTTGGAGGAGAGTTCTTGCCTCAAGTGGAGGAGTTCAAGTATCTTGGGGTCTTGTTCACGAGTGAGGGAAGGATGGAGCGTGAGATTGACAGACGGATCGGTGCAGCGGCAGCAGTAATGCGGTCGTTGTACCGATCTGTTGTGGTGAAGAAGGAGCTGAGCCGAAAGGCAAAGCTCTCGATTTACCAGTCAATCTACGTTCCTACCCTCACCTATGGCCATGAACTCTGGGTCATGACCGAAAGAACGAGATCTCGGGTACAAGCGGCTGAAATGGGTTTCCTCTGCAGGGTGGCGGGCCGCTCCCTTAGAGATAGGGTGAGGAGCTCTGTCACCCGGGAGGAGCTCAGAGTAGAGCCGCTGCTCCTCCACGTCGAGAGGGGCCAGCTGAGGTGGCTCGGGCATCTTTATCGGATGCCCCCTGGACGCCTTCCTGGGAAGGTGTTCCGGGCATGCCCCACCGGGAGGAGGCCTCGGGGAAGACCCAGGACACGCTGGAGGGACTATGTCTCTCGGCTGGCCTGGGACCGCCTCGGGATACCCCCGGAAGAACTGGAGGAAGTGTCCGGGGAGAGGGAAGTCTGGGCATCCCTACTTAGACTGCTGCCCCCGCGACCCGGCCCCGGATAAGCGGTTGAAAATGGATGGATGGATGGATTATTGTTTTCAAGCCAACTTCTGAGTTGAACTCAATTAGCTATATCATTTACCCCATTTGACATTGTAGCTAGATCGCTTTAGAAGTACATTAACGCCAACTGAAGACAGTTTTCGTATGCCTGTATGAAACATTATACCATGCTCTAATCTACAAGTGAACGAGAGCGGACACGGCTATTCAGGTTATTTAGCTGAGCTATCTGGTAGAAAACATCTGCATGCACACTGGTCTGCCAGGACCAGAATTGTACACCCCGGTCTTACTGCATGAGCTAGGTTGCAATGCCTGGCCGTGACCAGTTGATGTTAAACGAGATGTAGGAGCATAATGCGGCAATCACACAGCATCAAACTGAGGCTGACACCTTACAGGTGCATATCTCATGAAACGCGGCCCTCTTATCCATTGAGTCTCTGGGCCGACTGGACATCATGTCAGCTTGCAGTCAGCGAGAGGAGGCTCAATGACCGAGAGGGAGCTGGGTCAGATGGCGTTGTCACTGGCTGAGCTACTGTAACCACACCCACAGGCGGAAACACAGGGACACAGAGGCTCCATCGCCCAGCACACAGAGGCAGTATTATGAAGCTATTCTCTGAGGAGAAGGGGAAGAACAAAGGCAGGTTTGTGCATTTTATTGAATTAGCCAAGAGATAAATCATTCTGTGTCTGCAGGCGCCCTTTGCGAGATTCTCAGGGCCGCGACATACGAGAAACCCAATTTTCCATACTGGAAAATGTGTCATGCTAAAAAGATGGATCAAAGACGCCAAATTTACCACTGAAGTATTTTTTGTTTAAATATGCAATTGTTATTATTATCCCCTGCCACAAAGAGGGACTGGGGATACCGTCCCTCCGCTGGTCTGTCCCTCTATCCAGGCTACAATGGGGGCAAGATTTCTCAAACTATTACATCTAGATGAGTGAAATTTTGTATGCTTAAACTACTTATGATCTACGGTGAGTTTGAAAATGGATGTTGAAGCATATTTTTCTGCCGAGTTATAGCCTTGGTCATGGTGGGGAATAGTGATCAAACCATCATCTTGTTTTTCTTAATACAAATGCAACAAAACCCCAAATTTGATGGTGGAAACATTGTATCTTATCCCAGCTGGAAGAAGGGGACAACAGATACAGTTGGCAACAACGGGAACGCCCACTAATGTCACATCTGGTTAGAGCCAAGGGGGAAAACAATCCTTCCCCCCGTCTGCTATACTGTAAAAACGCGGAATTTAAACTTGTCTAGCTAACGCTAAGAAGTTGTCATGACGCACTTTGAGTCGCTATTGCCTGCTGACAAGAATCAATATATTAAAAAATTAAACATACTGGGGTTGGATTGTTGTCCATACGTTTTAAAAGACTGGCTGAATGATCTGACTCAGTTTGTCCTCCTTTGTGATTCCATTTTATTATTTGGTAAAATGTAAAACTTTAATTGGTGATTTTTTTGTTTATTTGCGGTGCACAAGGGCGCACAGCAACTCTTCGGCATTATGGCTAATGGCAGAGACTGGATTTTTTCCCCCCTCGGCTCTACTTTAGTGGGTGTTCCCTTTGTTGCCGACTGCATCTATGGGAAGTGCAGGCACTCACCTGATGGGGAGGGGGAGATCTACCCAACATTCATTGTCAGTGATTCATCAGGCATGAAACCTGGAAAACTACAGCATAGTCAAGTCAAGAACACTCTGACATTCAAGCCAACTTATTTCCAATAAGCCCAAAAATATATGCCATCAACCCACATCAGCTACATTTTTAGCAAATGTGTCCCTGTAAGAAAGGTGTGACTGTTATGAAAACTAGAATTGGATCTCACGGCTTAGCGGAGTAGCTCCTAATTTTGCCAGGTTAAAAGTTGGAAACATTATACAGTGGCCATCAAGGACAAAAATGGATACTGGATGTGAAATTGGTCTAGAGAACAAACATCCCCCAAAGAAAAAGATACAAGAGGAAAAAAGAGGCCAATCAATCAAGGTGGACGGGAAAGCATTCCCTGTTGAAAGTACGGGATACAGTCCAGGTGTACAATGAAGCTGAACAGCCAATAAAAGGCTGGATCGATCACTTGCCTGACTAATTTCGCTAATTTACTGAATGACTGCAGAGCATTTGAAAAGACACAGGCACAGAAACGGCACAAGCTTGGAAACACTGCCCTTCTGCCCCCACACTCCCCCACTGAGGCCTCCAACAAGTATACTGAAATCCCAGGAAAAGCTCTGAATTTCCATTCTCAAAATTACAGGCAAAAGCCTCACGCAATCGCCTTCCCCATGCACTGCTCTCAAAACAACTGCAAAGCAGAACTTTTTTTTTTTTTTACAGCTAGAATTATGGTATAACTCAAAACAGCCCATACAGCAACACACAACAAGACAGAGTGTCCCCTGCTAGATGTTTCCATGTCAAGCCAAGCAGTGTAAAAATGATCAAATAGAAATAACACATTGCAAACTGAATCCTGTAACCCCACCGCCATAGAGAAGCAGAAACCTTAGATGCAGGTGTCCAAGTGATACCTCAGTTATAATTGTACTGATATTACATAACTGTACATTGAATATTCATAAGGAGGTGGTGCCCTAAAACTATTCAAACGATGGGAGTTCTTAAGTCTGAAATAGTGGAAGAGACATTGTATGAATCATATCTCCCCATGAAACCTGGTCCTGGTACGAAAATTTTGTCTAACTTCACAGCGACATAAAGGCATACATACCCAAATAAACATGAATACAGTGGTGAAATGTTGCTCAGGGAATGGAAAATACACGATTGATTCCCGAGTTTTCAGTCGACTATCAAAATGTCTGATTTCATGTTCACATAAATATGTTATCATTGCTAACATGTGCGGAGGTTTTGTTCAAAATTAAGCATCATTTTTTCCCCCTCATTTGTGCGCCCTCCAAAAAAAAAAAAAAGTATTTTCTCCCTTCCTGATTTCTTATTTTTTTAGCATGTGTCACACTTAAATGTTTCAGATCAAACAAATTTTAATATTAGACAAAGATAACCTGAGTAAATACAAAACGCAGTTTTTAAATGATGATTTAATTTAAGGGGAAAAAAGAGGAGAGGGGTGTGAGTGTGTGGGCAGGATGCTTTTTTCAACTTTTTCTCAACGTCTCAATCTTTCTCAACTGATTCTCAGACCGTATACTACAGCTGTAATAAACAGCTCTACTCATTCAGCAAAGTAAATAAGCGAATCCCCTGTTTGATTGCTAATCGAGCAAAGTAAAACGGGACAAGGTTAGAGTAACCTAATAGTTTAGTAGGAGACGATTCTGTAGGATTCAGTTGTCCTTTACTTGGCTCTGTGCAGCAAGTCGCCGAAAAATGCTAATGTCAGTCAAGTTTTTTTCCGGAAGCATTTCTTATGCCCTTTGATGTTGGGGACTTTCGTTCAAGACTGCGTCTTGCGTCTTTAATGAAGGAAAAGGGAAAGCTCGGATGTTCGCCCCATGGCGGTCCTATGCTTCAAAAAACAACCATTCAGAATCGATTCAGTATCATTACACCCCTAAGCAGAACCATGTCGCAAGATTCTCTCTCTTAATACACCTTGTCCAGTTAAATTTTTCTTGCAGTCCTGGAAAGAGTAATCGGTGTCAAATCCAATAAGACATGTAATTTGCTTTCAAATGGTGTATTGTTTTCATTTTAATCTCATTCTTGAGGAGTCCCAAAGGTAACACTTATTGAGACCTTGTTGTATGCGTCTTTTGCAACATATTGGAAAAAGCAGATAATATAATTCAGAAGAGAAATATAATCATTCCTTTAGCCAAAATACACTCATCTCTTCGCAGTTTCAATACTAACCCAATAAATTTGCTGTTAAATTTCAAATGTTAATTGCGTAAGGATGGAGACATGCAGCAGGAGAAATGGTAAACTCTGGATAAGAAGTGTACGACTGATGCAAATGGTAACTAGTACTGCTAGTCAGATTTAAACCGTTTGTGTTGCACTGTATTGTCCATATTTGCATTTTTGCTTCGTTTGTAGCTTTTACTTGAATGACCGATTTTCACTGGTACCCAACACAACCAGTCTCTCACCGATTTTAGGACTGTAATGGTTCCAACTCATGTCTACAATGAACATTAATTTGCTTGTCAACTGATCGGAAACGGTGACAATAGTAAAGCATCATGACATTACAATGGAATTAATGATAATACCTTGGAGTGCAGCATAATGTATAACAGAGAAAGATTTCGTGGGGCTGCATTCGTAACAGAGTCTGTGAGGATGAGTTTGCATTATTCTTCATTTTGGAGTCTATACGTATTACTTCATAAGGGAGGGATTTATAAAACTTCTCTGGGCAAATAACTTTCAGCTAGTTTTCCTTTTAGTTTGGAGACTGATTGGATTGGTACTTTACAACCCCCTCTCATTCTAACGGTGAAAAATATGACCAAATAATCACTTCCATTTAATGCAAAAGTTTGTACCATGTATCAATACAGTTGCTTGGTTGTAAAACGTTGTATTATTAATCATTCACAGCGAAGCAAAAATCTTTCGATTTTCAGCTGCTTGGAAAGGTACGAGGGCAGCATACATTTGGCTTCACAGATAATCATTAGTTCTGAAATGTAGCACCCACAGATGTAGCACACTTCTGGTAAAAGAGTTTAGATCCAGGAAGTATACTGTTTTACCTCCCAGCCATCTTTTATTTAGTATTAAATTGCAAAACAACTTCAATGCATTTTCATTTTGCTTCTTGAGCACTTTTTTTGTACCAAAATTCTGAACACAAATAAGTTTTAACTCCAAATCAGACGAGCACTTTCTTCATTGACATCTTTTCTCCAGTCTTTGTGACTCTTAAATCCAGAGTTAAAAAGTCTTAAATACAATGCACACACAGGCAAAGACTAGTTCGATGAGCATCTGCATAAAGGGGTTAATGAGAAGCTGCCGTAAGTATGGTAATAAAGGGTAGGCCACAATTCAAAAACAGCAAAAAAACAACTGAGATAAAAGCCATAATTTGGTCGAATTAAAATTAAAATTAAAAGCCATAATTTCAATATCTCAGCCCTCTATATCTTCCTACAAGAATTAAATTATCACATTAACACGAAAATATGTTTCAGAAAAAAAAATACCTTGGCAGAAAAAATTCCATTTCTTCAATGAAAATCCTGTGCCCCTCCCCCACTGACACTCAGTTTCCTGGTGATAGACATTTTGATGAATACTGTAAAAGGCCACGTTTAAAAAATAAATAATAAAAAAAAAGATCAAGCACAAATCAAAAAAGCAAAACAACATTGCAGCAACGGATCCATGATAGAACTGGACCCTCATGAGGGGAAAAAGGTTGCAGTGGTTCTATCATTTGATGCAGCAGGGATCCTTTCCTCAAAAATACTTCAACCAGACAATTCATTCTGACTGCCAGCAGGTTTGCACTTCGTAATTGAAATGCAATTTTCATTCCTGAACATGAGGTTGCCGGATAGTTTTATAACCATGTTATAAATATATTATAAGGCCACTTTCTCACTGCAATTAAAAAAGCTAAATTACTAAATATGGAAAAAAGGAGGTTAGTTTCATTAGCCTCAAAAATGCACAGATAATTAGAATAACGGCAGGAATCAAAGGCTTAAATGGTAACATATGCTTGAGAGTCTAAATGTATGCTTGGGAGGAATCTTGGGAGAATGAAACGAGTCGAATCGAGTAAAATGAGCCGATGGGCAAACCTGAAAACATTCCAGACAAATTATTTTTGAATCTCTGTTTGGCGTCCCGAAAGTGGCATCAACAAAGGCTACTGGTTTAAATGGAAATTTATACCTGGCTTGGTGCTAAATAGGCCCTGTGATATACACATCCCAAAAAATGTTTATAGAGTCTGCCATCTGCATTCAAAGCAGCCATTTAAGGTTTCAGATATCCTTGCTGAATACTAAAGCATCAAACAGCTGCAGCCAACGCAGAACCAGTCTTTTTATAGCATTACAATCCTTACCTTGGGTTGACACTCAGTGCAAATTCAAACATGCCAGATAGAGACAAGACCGTTTATGAACCGACTGCTATTACATTACATCATTAGACTGGGTCACCTTAGCCCACATCTTGCATGAGACTCATTTTACAGCTCAGTACATGTTGAATCTAAACATTTAAAATAAATAAAATAACATTTCATTGCTTACAGTGTCTATTTGCAGACCAAATAATGAAATACTCCACAAAACGGGTGAGAAGCTTATAAATCTCCTCTTGTAACATTGTTGAATATACAGTATGCCTACTGTTGTACTAAACTGAGTTTTATATGGAGAATGTCCATCAATTTTGCAATTACTCTGGACTTAAGCGCAATTTGTGGACTCAAATTAACGTCCTTGTTTAGGTTACTCATTAATAGCAATAAACAAGGATAAAATGCAGGTCAACATAAATTGTGTGTAACAAAACGCATTATGCATTCATTTTTTTGAGAGAGAACGCCTAAATAATGAGATGCAAGCACATCCAGCACATTTTTTTCAAATGACCAAACCACGGTGAAAATACATGTCTGTGGTTTGACCAGACATCCTCACATTACAAGTATCTAAGCTGACAGTAGCTGTTCTAATACAAAAAAAAGCTACACAGCACAGCATTGTGCATCGATGTATTTATGCAAAATCAAAGATGCCATCATAGTTTCACAGAGATATTTATGCCTACGCAACCCATTTACTGCACCAAACACCCTCCAGCATTAAAATTACTCTAATCTGATAAAACAGTACACTGCATTTTGATGAGACATCATTGCAGCTGAAGTATGAATAATATGTTCCAGTCCCTGCCATGATCTGATGCAAAATGATTTTGAGGTCACCTTTGACAGCTTTTATTCCTTTCAGCAAATGTCACAACCGTTTTAGTGCATTTAAATCTCTCCCTAGCAAATCCAAGAACACAAAATAATAACAAGACCTCCAACCATTCTAAAGTATGTACAAAAGTAGATATCTTTCAACTCATTCTGATAATGTATCCATTCGTACCTCTCTTCCTCACTAGGGTTGTGGGGGAGCTGAAGCCCATCCCCGCTTACTGTGGGTGAAAGGCAAGGACACCCCCAGGACAGCGCGCCAATCCACTGCAGGGGGCACACACCATTCACACTCCATTCGCTCACACGCTCATACCTACAGGCAATTTTAGAGTCTCCAATGTAGCCAGACAAGCATGTATTTGGACTGTCGGGTGAGGTGGACCCACACAAACACGAGGAGAACATGCTAACCACATGCAGAGAGGCTCCATGCCTTCATTACACAACCTTCTTGCCGCGAGGCAGTAGTGCTTCCCACTGGGTGACTGTGCAACCCCCTACCCCGGACAATGTAGAAAATTACCTCTCAGAAAAACACTATGGTCTGTGAGCAAATGGCTCGTTGTCATTCTTATCATGATTTTAATAAATAACTGGACAGAGGCCATGAAGACTTAGAGGCCAAGGATCAAATTCAGCCAATATCTATGGACAATGTTTGAAGACAGAGGCAAATATTAGCGGAATGTGCAAACAGGCTCTTGATATTTGCACATGGAGGTCAAGATTTACAAAGTTTCTACCGGGTGAACAAGACTTTTACAGACAGATATGTACGTGTATTCAGACTGATAAAATTATTGAAAATCTGACATATTAGGTAATTCATACATAGCTACAGCATAAGGGGTATGATCGTTTAGTGATGATTTCATAAAAGTAATTTAGAGTTTGGAAGTATGATGAGCTGCATAGCTATGCTTGAATGAACATCTGGTTCAGAACATATTTTCCAATTGCCTGCGATCTAAGCTGGAGTTCAGATATTGGTCATTTTTATTTGGACTCA
Source organism: Gymnothorax reevesii (assembly GCA_029721435.1). Classification (NCBI taxonomy): domain Eukaryota; kingdom Metazoa; phylum Chordata; class Actinopteri; order Anguilliformes; family Muraenidae; genus Gymnothorax; species Gymnothorax reevesii. Next base: position 47,233,970 of record CM056576.1, read on the forward strand.
TCTCTCTCTTAAATGCCATTGGTACTTCCCGACAAAATTCTCAGCACTCCTTGTCTGGTCAAAGCACTTTGTCATATTTTGCTCTGGATAAGAGCGTCTGCCAAATGACAATAATGTAATGGATGCACTTAATTCCAATTCTGCGTGTTATTCACATACGAAAAGCTAACATCACCACCGGAACAGTTCTGAGGCGTCCCCAGCTAGCATGAGCTGCTAGAGAACAGAAAATAAATTCAGAGAAACTGCTCAAATAGTTTATTAAAGAAGAGCCAATCGCTTAGTCAAAGGAATTTTTCTTGTTATATTACACAGAATTATTTTCAAAAATATAAATCATACAAAAAGCAATCTTCATGATCAAACACCCAAATACGAGAATATAAAAGGACTTTTGAAAGCTCCATTCATTGCTCATACACTGCCAAGTTGTTTTGAAAGAAAACACTGCTGAGGCCAATCTACACTAGCGCTAAAAGTTTGAAATCAGCAATTTTCGCATAAATTAAATGGAAAATACATTGTGTTAGAAGACATAAACCCAAAATCTAAATTTTTCCTAAAGGAAATTGCTAAAATATTGAGTGCAAAAAATATGGTGTGTTTAGTTTAATAACCTAATTTAAACCCAATAGGGCAGTTGTAGGACCACCTGAATTGAGATGTTTTTGAAGTGAGACCATCAGCAAAAACATATCTTCTTATTTTGTTACTTAGCGGAATGTATTACACCATAAACTTCATGTTGCGGATTATTGACCAGCCTTGTATAACAGTAAAAAAAAAAAAAACAGTTTTTACTGAACGCCGTTTCAGTTCACTCAGCATTGCATTTTGCAGGTTGCGATTTGAGCCATTATGTGAATTTGCTTTATCCAATTTAATTATTCAGTAATTTCTTCGATTAGTCATTTAGTTATTAATAATATATACTATGACTGTTCGACTCAAAGTGAACTTATAGTGGTTTATTCACTATAACTTTACTGGCTTCAATGAATGAGGAAAATCAAGGTATACCTTGCAGTAGTTTTTTGGTTTGGTCTGTAACATAGTGGTTCTCCGCAATCTCGAATTAAAAACCCAACAAAATCACTTGTAAACAATTAACAGCAGAAATGAAAACAAAATAACTATTATTCAGCCCAATTCGTTATTTAATGTCATTTCCATTTCGTCTCCATTTGCGAGACATTGGAGTCCATGAGAATTTTCAACTTCATGATTGTTACAGCTAACAACAAGTCGACATGGTCTACAACATCCCCCGCCAATCGTGCGCTTCTCATTTTCGAACTCAATCAAGGCCTTTATGGTCTGAAGCTACACACCAAATTTGGTTGCTGTATCTGTAGTAGTTTCTGAGTAAAGCTGTCCCCTTTATCTCGGGCGGACGGACGGACGGACGCACACACGGACGGACGGACGGACGGACGGAGGTCAAACCTATATCCCCCTCCCACTTCGTGTTGGCGGGGGATAATAAAACGATACTGGGACTTAAATTCTCATTAGCAGAAAGAAGATGAACCAGGTTTATTCAATAAAACAGCCGACAAAGTTTTATGGTGGGGTCGAATACAGGCATCAGTCTATTGAGAAGCTGAAGGATGACTGCACAAGTGCAACCGCAGAATCACAAAGGGTAGCAAAAAAAGGGGGCTCCAAAGAGTTTTCATTTTGAACGATTGGGGAAAAAAGGCCAACTATTGGTTAACCAAGATTTGTTTTAGTGGGGGACAGCCCGAGTAACTTAATAATTAAATCACGGCAAAAACAGCAGTGGAGATGTGAATGGAGCTAATCTGGTTTGCGTTTCCCGAAATCACTGATCCATGGAACCATTGACTTTGAATGGACGGACTACGTTAGTTGCCAACGTTAGCAACTATGCTTCTGGGAAACGAACCAGGGCTCCATTTATTAGCAGGAATGACCGATTGATCGCACCAAGTTTCACCGTCAACCAACCGTCAACTAAAATACAGCAATGAAAATTTTTAGATTTAGATCTAAAAATTTTTTAGATAGATAAGAGGAAGCTTACTTCCATTATCCACTCCTTCCCGTCCTTTCAGACAGTTTTAACAGGTTTTATGCCCTTGGTTTCGACGGCCCATGTTCTATGAGTGGAAAGCTGGGCGAAACGTCCAACCTGCTTCGCCATCTTTGGTGGATTTTTTTTCTTTTAAATAAGTGGTTGGTGCAACGCACAGTTCCATTGGTTGAAGTCTTGTGTGTCCACACAGTTCCTCATGGGCCTTCACGCGATATGCGAACGAGTTTGGAAATGCTGTCTAGATGGCGCTGCAGTTTGGATAGCCAGGCGCACAGAAATTGAACATTTTTTGATGGATAGGCGCGCATTTATTTGCGCACATAAAGTGCAGTTTTAGGTGCGCAAAGGCGCTTACGCGCAATTGCACGGCTTTCACGAAAAGGCCTAGGGACACTGTAGGGGGGCCTGAAAACTTCAAATATTATTGGATAAAACATTTTAAAACACATTCTGGTGTTTGTCTCAAAATTTGCTAGCCCCCCCCCAAAAAAATAAAATTCTGTGCCTCTTGTAATGGATTGGCGTAGCAGATTTTTTTTTTTTTTTTTCAAGAATTTTTTTGTCGTCCTGTGGACAATCCTCCCCCTAATCCTTTCCAATATGGATGTTGGATGTTGAATCACCCATAACAGAATAATAAATACCATGTCAGATCAATTTCTCCTTCTGGCGTGTCTTTCTGAAACATAATTTCATGACAATGGAATTTATATTAGGTTTTGCACACTGTGGTTGTAATGGCTGGTAATATACGGAGGCCAAGCACAACGACAGAGAAAAAGAGAGTAGCACGAACATGGTACAAACACAGAGAATAATACAGACCAAACGCAACAACTCGCGCTTCCAAAGGATGTTTAATAGTCCGAACCACTAAAGCAACGCGAGATAGAAAAAGGGAGAAAAAACTACAATAATTAGAAGATAGAAAGCCATGCAAAATAGGCATGCAATGCACGGAATACCCCCTCAGCCCGATGTCCAGTTTTTGGAGACGCCCGCCCGCCCGCCCGCCGCCCGCCCAACTGCACGAAGGATAGCAATACCTCGTCAGCCTTTAGGGCTGAGGGGTAAAAACCTGACAACAGATATCTTCGGCTATAGTGCGAAGCTAAACACAGACACTCTATCGGAGGAGGCATGCCGGACTTCCAGCTAATATAGATTGTAGGAAAGTGCCGCCGCAGCTCAATCAACCAGCTGGGTAAAGAATTCGATGTCCCAGGAATTAGAAATTGTCCCGGGAAGAGAGCCACAAAGAAGAGTCCAAACAACACGCACACCACACAAACCATGACAGTGGTAGTCTACTCAGTGTGCGAATTGTTTAAAAAAAAAAAAAAAACCTGGGGGAGGGGGGTGGACATTTTTCTGGAATTTTAGAAAGCATATGATAGTGTAATTTATATTGTCAAACTAGAAAGCAATTGACCGATCCTAAGCCCCGCCTCCCATTGTTACAGTTGCTAGGTCGGACAACTAACCAGGAAACTTCAGCCTTACCTTAGGCCTAATTTATTGTCATCCAAAACCCTCAATGCGCAGACACGCAGATGTATCAATGGAGATGCAGACCTTTCAGACTTCTCCATTGCTTAATGGGTGTTGCAAAGTAATTCACCGCTAGGACAATAGGAGGCGTCGCATTTTTTTTTTTGGAGACCCGCCTATTATTTCATGATGTCTGAGCGGCAGTCTGGGAATGATGTAGTTAGCTGACCAATCACAGGCTTGCGCTATCCGTGGGCTCTCCGACGTGTTTAGAAAATTTGGGAGGTGTTCGTCATGTGTCTAAGAGCATGTCGGATAGGGTTGGCGACGTTAAAGTGCGAGCAGAAAAGTTAACGTGACCGAGGCTTTAAATGACCCTTTGACAAGATACATGGTTGGAAGTTTTATCGTAATAAGAAACGTTGATGAATGTCTGTGTACATTATCAAATTACTCTCTGTTTTCCTCATTTCAGTTTAACCTGGTTGAGCATTTTTGCCGTCAACTGAATAGTTATATCGAAAAATGGCCTGCAGGCCTGAAGGTCTTGTGTCCCCCGTTGCACAAGTGACCAGAAACATGTGGCAAAAACTGTTTTGATGGCTGAAAATAATGTGGTGCACTGTACGACTAATAATGTGAAGTACAATGACACTTTAGCTCATTGGTCATTGGTTGAACAGAGAGATGGATGAGGGATGGATCATTGTGATATGAGCTAAATATAACCATGGGTCATGAGAGAGATTACAATTTTCATGACTTGTGAATGATGGACGCATCGCCAAGGCATAGTTTTATGCCCATGGCTGAGATCTACCTAACAAACCAATAAGAATGTCATATGAATTTGGTGAGCCTCCATGAAAGCTGTCAAAAGTTATTGCGAGTACTGTGTTCTTCACATGTTTTTGCTCAGTGACCTTGAAAACTAGGTCAAGGCCACTCATCATTGAACTTGAGCAAGGCTTTCACGAGAGGCATATGTGGTTTGGTGATCCTCCATCAAAGCTGTCAAAAGTTAATGCGAGTACACTGTTCCCGGACGGACGCACGGACGGACGGACGAACAGCATTTCTATGTCCCCCGTCCTGCCGGGGCGACGGGGGACAAGCATATGGTTAATGCCAGCGTTATTAAAAAGGAGCGCTAGTGAACTGTCACTACTTCTTTACTCAGCTTCATCTTTGTCACTGTCCCATTGTAACACTGCTCTCAAAAATGATCTCCACACAGCACTGATCGAGGGAACGGAGAAAGCTAGAGATCAGGAGAAAAAAGTTAACAGCCAAGCCTTTCTCCCCATCTAGTCGTTTTGAACTCTGTATAAACAGACAAAGCAACTTGTCCACTGTTTTAAATATTATGCAGGTAAGAAGTATTGTCGCTGAATGTCAGTTACGAGTAGCTAGCTTGCTAGCCACCTTGTTAATTTTATTAACTGCTCAGTTAATGCAGTCCCCGCAACAGAAAGGACACAAAGGTAGCTGGATAGTGACCGTTATCAATCGCTAGTGTTTGAGTGGCCTATTCAAGTCAACGGGACGGCTAATTAGCTAGCTAGCATGATAGGTTTTATTACAGCCCTTCAAATAAATATTGTTGCAAAAGACATGAGGATACAACGGCGTAGGTTTGTTTGATAAAAGTGCCTTCTGTAATTCTTGTGTCGTAAATTGTAATTATCTTGCGAGATTTATCACCAATGAAAAAGACGCTAATTTCACAACTGTTTCAGATCTTTTTTAATTAGTTTAGGAATTCATTAAAAAGCTTATTATGGTTTTAGAAATGGAATGAAAAACATGCCTTTAACACGGTCAGCATATTGAGTGTCGGTTACATGTTACATGGTTTTACCATCATCAGAAACCCAAAATGCCTGGTTTAAATTTTTTTGAGACGGCTGCCTGAGGTGAAAGTTGTCCAAGGTTTGGTCTGACCCCTGCTTGCCCGATTGTGACGAAAGTGGGTGGGGCTTGGGATCGGTCAATTATCTTGAGGATTATATTCAGTATAACGCATCATATTCATCGGTAAATCAATAATCATAATAATCAGTACCCATAGCAGCAGTAACACACGAGAACTTGATTTCTGCTTTGGTTAATATCTGTTAAGTTGATTCCATCAATATCTGTTCACTAGAATCATTGTTTCCAGTAATAAATATAACTAATCATTTGGGCCATTTATGTATTGATTTGTATCCTATTTTTAAATGTATTTTTCATTATGTTTTATGGGGACAATACCTCCATAAGCTACCAATACTTTCCGGAAAATCCTATAGAGAACAAGCCAACCATTAGGGGAAGGGAAAGAGATAAGAGATAACCAGTTTAATGTGATTGGAAGGAGGTTCTAATAAATAGGACAGTTTGGAATAGTATTCTTTGCATGCAGAGAATACTTCAGCTCTTTGTATCATCATGAGCTGGAATAAAGTCTGAATTTTTTGAAGCTTTTGCCTCTCTCTCGAATTATTTTAAGATAAGGGGACCTCGAAAATACAAAAACATGTCTGAGTAGAAATTACAACAATAGTAATTGTGATTACTTTTCAACAATGATGATCAATTCAACAATCATTTTGTCAAATAGTTGATTCAGGTTTCTGAAATAACAAAACAGATTTAACTTATTGAAGATCATCTAACGCTACCAAACAAATTATTTAAATTGCAGCATCTGCCTGTACCCTCTGTAGCACCTGTGTTCTTAGTCAGTAGGCAAATGCAACGTGATGCCTGCTGCTTATCTCCTAGCTCTCATTTGTGTGAATTTCAGTATATTTTACGATGCAATGCATGATGAAATGCAGCTTTATTGATCCATTTTTATAAGTTGCTAGCTTGCTAGAATAAAAGCTTTCTAGCTCGTATATGCATACGTTTTAGAGAAAAAAGGTTGTCAGTGATGATAGCAAACCACAGAAGATGAGTTGCAACATGTCAAATGAAGACCAAGGTGTGGTCATTGAGATGTCTTCAAGTTCGATGTATCATAGCATGAATTCTGTGATTCACTTGTGGAACGGACTGTTACATCTCTCAGATATCACCAGTTTTGAGACCTACACCGTACCATCTACTGTTGCTGATTGAAAATTGAATTAAATAAATGCATTTCCTATCAGAAGCAGAAATAAAACATTGTCCCATCACGCCAATAGGCAACGGGGATATCTTAATTTTATTTAAATTACATTGCACATCCGGTGCGGGTAGAACACACAAAAAAAGTCAAAATCCAAATGCTGCACAGGTAGAATGGGGAGGGGGGGGGGGGATTGGCACTTGTCAATTTTAGTTTTGAACAGTGGTCTTAAAACTGTAGGGTCTGCTCGTCTTGGGCAAGGTCAACAGAAAAACTGTTTTTTGATTACACCCCATTTACCAAGCACTTTCATTGAACATATTCGCAAGAACTTATTAAATGAAAAGAAATTCTAAGCTCATCGATCTTAATCCAGCCATTGCTGAGTTAATACATCAATCTGCAAGCATTGAAATGTAGCCAAAATAATAAGGTTGATAGCTAATGGGTGATCACTGATGTAATGCTACAACTTCAAACACTGTGCAGCCAGCTATTTCTTCCAGATATCAACACAGATATAGTTATAGTCTGATGTTAGTAACAGCAATAAAATGCCGTCCTCACCCCACCACCATGGAATCCCATTTTGAAATCCAATCAAGGTGATGACAAGCAAAATGCACAAACAAAATATCATTTATCCAGATACACTAGTTTCTGAAATTACTTCTCTATTTATCCAGACATAGGCAGACAGGTGGACAGGTCAGCTCCATTGCAATAGCACCTTCGCTCGACTGTGTGGTGGGGGTTTATAATGAAATGGCTGATGAGCAACAATACTGCCTAGATGCGCAACAAAAATTAGCACAAGCTAAATTCAATGCTTTAGCCCCCTCAAAAGTGCATCATTGTAAATAATCAAAATATTTTAGAAAGAACTTCTTCTAAGCTCTCAGCTTACCACTATTTTTCAGGAATGGGTTTCTTGTTGTCCATGTTTAATTCACTAGCAAACGAGCTACTGAATACAAGAGGGGAGGAAGCATGCCACCAAACCGAGATACTCTAATTTCACACAGCATCTCACCATTTGTTGTAGAGATTTTATCAATAGCATAGGGCATTTTAATTCATTATTTTTTTTATTTGTAAAGGATCCCCAGTAGCTGATGCCATAGCAGTCAGCTCGTCTTCCTGGGGTCCTGATAAAACATAAACAAGCATATACAAAACCATACACAAAATTACAATTAAAAAAAAAAAAAAAAACTGTACAAATATACATCGTAAATTCAAAAGGGTAAAAACCAGAACTCAGGATGGTAACCTAAACAACAATACAGAAGAAGAGAGAGAGGGAGAGACAGACATTTTTTTAATTAATATTATTTGTTGAAGTTTAAGATGAATAAAACAACAAAGAAATAAAAAACAAAAGAACAAAAAATCTAAAATATCTGATCCATAAAAAAGAAACAACTATTGGCAAACATCACAGATTCAAATAAGATTTAAGTTTCTTCTTACAAACTGATTTGCAAACTAGTTGTAGCAATATATTGCAGTACTTGGTTGCAACGGCTCAGCAAACTCCAGTTAGATTTAATAAACAGGAATTCTCCTCAAAGGCTATAATATTGCACAGTGAGCTCACAAAGTCTTTCCTTGCACAGGAGTGCAGTATAAGTACACCCCAAACAATCTGCACGCACAGGGTTCTGAATTATGCACGATCGCCGTGCTTGTAGCTTTATTTTCACTTGCGATTTTTGGCATTTATGCCACCATAGCTCACCACGAAGTTTCTGTAAAAGCTGCATGTGTAGTAAATTTGGGCGCTCATCTGCCACCTGCTGTCAGCATGCCAATTTGGAAACATGCATGAACATGGTGTATTCTTTGAAGTCCTTTAGAACCGAGAGCTGTTAGTTTCCGACTGTGCCTTTACCTGTGAGTCAGGTGATGAGACACTGACCATTTACTGGGAGCAACTGACCTGAATATTACCCAATAGCAAAAAAAAAAAAAAACACAACTTGAATTTGTAGGCCAGATGAGAGCATTCCGGCACTGGCGTAGAATTGGTGTAGGCCGACTTCAAAAAAAAAAAAAAGCATAATACTAGGAAATAATTAAACTGAGGACGGAGCCTACATAGAAGGATAAATAGCTAATCACAGTGTAATGAAAGATAAATGCTCTGTCTGCTTTTATCAAATTGGGTGTAATAATTAGATTATTGCATTAAAACTAATGCGTAATAACAAGGAACAGAACTTTCAGCTTCCACACAATGGGCAGTACTATGCACGGAAATTGTAATGGTTTGATACATTCACTCGGGACAGGCCACGTTCTTGCACTCCGTTGCAGAGCCAAAGTGGGTGTGCGCGACCTCCGCGACAGCGGCGTCTTTCCCAAAACCGTAGTTTCATAGTTTGTCCGTTCACAGTCAATGGGTCCAACTACGCAAGTTAGTATCTGTGATTTCGGGAAACGCACCCCAGACCAAGTTGAGACGATGAGCCCCGCACTGTTAATCCATCACATTGCAGTACGAAAAACCACCGTCTCGTCCTTTATTGTCAAGGAAAACCAATTCATCTTCAATAAAATTCAGACAGTGCAGTGTCTTTCACCAGCCAGGCTATGAATGGAATAGCGGATTTTTTTTTTTTTGCTCAGGAACCACGGATTTGCCACCAATATGACAAATCGCAAACAAATTAGCTAGCAACAGAATCAATGACATTAGCTACCAATTCTGGTCAGTATTTCACATGCCGTCAGTTTCCCGTGAACTGGGAAACGACCAAGCAAAAATACATCTAAAGTCTTCCATGTTGCCTAATTGCTCAGCTGCAGCACTTCAGCAGATGATTTTCTGTAGTTACAGCAAATGTATTCATTGAAGACTCCCAGAAGAAACGGGTAGATCGCTCTCCTTTACGCCTTTTGTGAATTTAGTCCCACGTAAAAAAAACCTGGTTACCGCTAGCACCTGGCTAACTTTGAGGATTTCACAATTAGGGTGCTGATAATTACTCGCGCTGATGCAGCCATAAATAACGAGGATGAGGTTTCTAGCTGATTAATCAATCCTGCGTTATAGTTTTCCATGAAATCAGACGATGCTTTGTTTGCCACCACTGAAATAGGGACAACGCACAAGGTTTCAGATTTCACAAGCGCTGCTCTCAAAGCGGTTTCATCTCCTCCCGCATTTAACTGCAGCCATGCTCCTTATTTCAATGGCTAAACGGGACCAAGTTAACCTTCATACAGTCGGATATTACAACGTGTTAGACTGAAAAATCCAAACATGTAAAGCAATTAACTGGTGTAGCAACTACTTCACGGCAATTTTCGCTGTAATTCATCACGCTCCAGGATTATTTAATCGCCTGTCTTGCAAGCTATCTGGTGGTCCAACTAACATACATGACTTAGACATAATATTACCAGAATAATATAACTACAGTGTAGTAACGTGGCTAAAGATGCCAAAAATGAAAAAACGGCTTGCCTGTATCAAGCAAACTTAATGTCCAGAGGTCAAAAGTGCGGTATTCAGCTACAATTTCGTGTTAACGTTAACTAGCTACCTAAGATGCTGTACCTAACGTTACTTAGCTGGTAGCAACTCGCTAACGTTTGTTAGCAATACAGATGTGGCATCGCGATCCCTTCCCCCAGCGAGCTGGTCCGCTAGCAATTAGCCAGCTGGATGACTGAGACAGGATCCGTTTCATCGACACAGCAAGAGTTGGCTTGCGGGTCACTTAGAAGCAAAACGGTCCAGCCATTCACCAAAATAAAAATTATGAGTAACTTGGTAGCAAGCACGTTCTCTCAATCATCATTTCTCCGTCTCATAAAAAACGGTCATAAGCCCTTAAAACTACGAAGAAAACAGTAAATGTCCCAATAATGAATTCACACCTGCCATTTGTAGAATAGGTACGCAAGCCAATGGGCGAGCAGCATTACATTACAGTGCCGACTGCTGCAATGACTGACCCGCATAGAACAATTAGTTAGCTAGCTACCTAGCTTCATAGATAAGCAAACATAATCGGATGGTAACGGAGGACACCCCATAGCAAGCCATAGAACCACATTAAAGCGAGCTGGTAAACTCCGCGCACATATTAACATGCGTCAAGCTAATTAGGCAACAGCTGGGGGAAAAAAGAAGTAATTAGAAATGTAGGATGTAGCAAGCTACACTTCCACTAATTGTATATTTAGCCAATTAGTACACATGTAAAATTCCATACCTGAGAATTTCTGGTTCTCTCCCTATTTTCTTGCCATCGCTTGCAATGTGTATAGCCCCAGAATCGCCGCTGCTCCCTTAGTTCAAATATCCACTCCCTGCCTATACTGTAGTCTTGTCATTGCTGGCATATAATGAACCACGTCTGGGATAACAACGAAGGATCACCACACAATTCCCCTCCGAAAAAGGGAGACAGTTCCTCTACTGTCGCTAAAAGTGTATAAACGTGGCTAATCCTGTTCTTTTAAGGTCGTGTTTTAATTGAATAATCCTTTAAAAATTATACAGAAGCCTATATTGAGCTATTTGTGCCTTTGAAGTTCACATGCCCGAAACAATTTAACTGACAAATTAACCCATCATCCTTCAGGATGGTACATACCGCTTTCCATTGTTGGAGAGCGACCCGAGCAACCATTGGGAAAAAAACATCAAACGGGCGCGTACAATATGTGACCTCGTTTGATTGGACAGCTGTACAATAAATACTCCCACTTACACAGCATGCCCAATCCGATGTAAGGGGAGGAGGGTAACGGTTCCTGAAAATTATCCCACAGAAATACGATTCTGGCTGCATCAGCTATCTCTCGACAGTGGTATAAGCATCGGCGTGGGACAGCGTGCGTTTTTCCCCTTCTAATTCTATGGCAGTGCTGTCCGTGCTGTCTGAAGTGTTTGCAGCATGGTTAATGCAGTGTGTATATGCATTGCTATCCGGTGATGAGGCGTTTGTTTCCATGCAATTTTAGACGGCATGAAAATTAGGTCGAAGTCAAACCAAAATTCGCCTGAACTGCGCCCCTTAAGGGCTTAAGTGTAGTTTTTAGGGTGCGCGTTATCAAATGCAGACATTATGTTTGAGGATTCAAACATCATGCTTACAGCATTAAGAATAGGTATATAACCATTGTCAGTTATAAGACCTTCCGAACCTATCGTCATTCTCAACACTATACTTGCGTCTAGGAGCTGTAAGCATTAAAGGCAAAAAAAGAAAGAAAGAAATCATTATGTCATAGATATGTAATTGAGACGCAATAATTATTAATTATATTGATGCGAATTTACACCAGGCCCGGCGCAAGAACTGGGAGTCGGGGTGGCACAGACACGTCCCTTTATGACAAGAATTAGTCCTGGCAAATTCTCAATCATTTTCCTTTATTTATGCGTTTTCCAATTATCGTAGCTGGCATCTGATATTTCATTATAATGCAGACCAGTTCATTCAACGCAAAGCATTGGCCTATTATTAAGTAAATTATTTTTTGTACTGAATTTAGCCCATGATTTCATCGCTGTTAGATCGCATATGGAGAGAAACCGTGTCCTCGGTTGCCAATTTCGATAATTGGAAAACGCGTCTATAAAGGACAGTGATTGAGAACTTGCCAGGACTAATTCTTGTCATAAAGGGACGTGCTCCCCACCTCCCCATTTCCCTGTTCTAGCGCCAGGCCTGATTTACACGTGCATTTACATTTCTGGTCCTGATGTAGTTACATGAAATGATTATAGTTCTTATTCTAAAACGTAAAGTGTCTTTACATAGGCATTTAATGTATGGGTAACTGTCCCTGAACCATTCCAGTTTTTTTTAAGCATATTCCCGCTGGTGACTCTGCTGAATTTTGTATATGGACTGGGTCAAGGGATAACGGATGCACTGAGCCACTGCTTAGCTGCCCATAACCTAAGAAATAATCACAGCAAAATTATAAACCATGGATCAATAGATAAGTATTAGTCCTCTTCAAAACATTTTAAAATGAACACTTGCAAAAAATATGTGACCCATATGATTAATTAACACTCCTTGCTAATGGATGCACTCAACATTATTACACCCTTGACCAACCCGACATTTTAAGGCATGCTCCATTCTTTGCTTCAAGTAGCCCCCAAGTGATGGTGGTTTTGGGCTAGCATTTACGTTCCTTCAACTTGCGACCTAGGCTTCAAGACTGTGGTCACCCCAAACAATGTACTCTTGTCTAGTAGTGCGATATACCTGGGCTGACCCTTCTCATCTTGAAGATAAGCTGAAGTGAATTCATGGTTTTAGCCAGTGAAAATATTTTTACTTGTATGATTCGGCCAATGAAATGAATTATTCCAGATCGAGGACTAACTTAACATTTTTGATGGAAACCGGTAAAACAAAAGGAATAGCTGTTTGATAATGCTGCTTAATTTAATTTAAAATTAAAATTTTAAAAGCAGACGTAAAACGGCACCAACTTGGTCATATATTCTGGGTGCAAAAACAAAACTGATACAGCTCATTTCATATTTTTTGCTGCTGAGGCGATCACCGAACTTTCCGCGCATCCCATGGCGCATGATATTAGCCTTGTCCTGTAAGGTTGTCAAAAAAAAATATATCACTGTCTGTTTATATTGGCACGAATAATTTTAATGAAAGTAGTTTCATTTCAAAAAATACAATATTCTCTCCATGTCACGCGTTTTTATGGACAGTGGGTATATTTTGCATATTTATTTACCTGTATTTATCTAATTGGTTACTTTGAGGACACTTCCTGTCAGATATGCAACAGCCAAGATGTCGGCTAGCGTGGCGTCTCTAGTATCATACGGAGCGGATTCAGACTCGGATAATGATGCCGAATCGGATATTAAACCAGAAAAGACCAATCCAGACGCAATCGCTCATCTCCTTCCAATACATTCTGACAAAAAGACCTCACTAGCTGTGCTAAATTCAGCTCCAGAGGTCGCAGTAAAGGTAAAGGGTTTAGCTAGTGTTGTAATTTGTTTGCTAAGGTTACCTAGCCTCATAAGCTGTGGCTTTAGACTAACCTACCCTGCCAATGAGGATAACTGACATTAACTATGTAAGTTAGCTAGGTAGCTTGCTTACGCAAATTGTTCTGCGATTATATGAGCAATGTTACTTCCCAACCAAGTCGCAATCCATAACAATGGCGTTAGCTGGTGAGCTAATGGGATGGCAATCGCGCAGTTTGCTGGCATTTTGCAGCGATAGCCGCTCACCACTCACTGGCGTGGACTTAGCTGGTAGCTAATATTGACCTGAAGCATGTTACTCTGTGGATATTTGGCTATCTGGGTTTAAATATGCAGTTTTGGGACCAGATAGCTAGCTGCAAGAGAAGTATGTTGAGTTATTATACGATTATTTTGTTCCTCTTCTTTCAGGAAGATGTTCTGACCGGAACCCATCTCGACCCCTCGCTAAAGGAGGTCACCTATAATCCAACTTACGACACTATGTTTGCCCCCGAGGTCAGTGTATAGATTGATTTACAGATCACAAGCATCAGAATTGGTGCTCTTTCATCAGTCGCAAGTCGGAAATGTTTACCCGTCTGACAGTGTGTCGATTGTGTTTTGCGTTAGTTCGGCCCAGTCAACCCATTCAAGACCCAGCAGATGGCAGCTCCGAGGAACATGCTCTCAGGGTATGCCGAGCCAGCTCATGTCAACGATTTTATGTTTGAGCAGCAACGGAGGACGTTTTCCACTTATGGTAAGCTCCCCTCGTCCATGTTCAGTGTGGTCAGAGGAGAGCATCTTGTTCCTCACCACAGAGTGGAAATTCAGTGCTGAGGAACATCCTGCTGTGCGTTTGGATTCCCCATTTATAGACTCAGCAAGTAAATTTTGCTCATTAGTTCTGCCTTTTGGCTGATGAAATGTGCTATTAGCAAAAATACTGGGGGAAACCTTACTGAGTCTGGATTTTCATTAGTGGAGTCTGTTCTCTACTGATGGACACCAGTGGGTTGGGCAAGTTTTTTGACTGCCAGAATCCGCGGGTTGTCCAGTCACCTTAAAATCCTGGCATTGCTGGCAATCGGGAAAAAATTAATCTCAACATCTAAAACTGTGTAAAATTACCTCTCGCAGCCTTAATGGCATGAGCTCTATTTATTGTAATCTAAGGACATATTGATTTGATAACAGTTAGTTTTTATCTGCCCTAAAAATTGCATTTGAAATTTTTGCTACACATGATTAATGAATTTCTGCAATATTTCAAACCTTCTCAGCAATTATATCTATAGGCTTATTGACATTGCATGTTATTACATGCATACTGATTTTCTAGAAAGTATCTGATGGGGTTCTTTGTCTCAAGTACTTTTGTCAAAAATTCTTTAAACTGGATAAACTCCTTGAGATGTGACATCTCGTTTACAAGGGGGTCAGCTCAACCCATTGCATCCATATTTTACAATGACATCCGTAGAAAGTGTGAAGTTAAGGATGCTGAAGCATGCAGATACCTAGTTAAAGAGCCAGTTTGCCGGTCCAGCTTCACATGTTGCCTAACTTTGGTCTCTTGTGTTCAAAAAACAGTTCAACTGAACCACCTGTGCATGATTTAAAAATGGCTGAATTGTATATAAGCCTCATAAATATCAAGCATCATAGTAGCTTCATTTTTGTGATTCAAGCACCATTTAAATTGGCTATATGAAACCAGTTGAAAATCTCCTCAGCTTTATTGGCTTTCGATATGCTGCTTAGTGGTCGCTAACATCGTGGTTCTCATTCCCAGGTTATGCACTCGATCCCTCAGTGGACACCAGCCAAGTCTCCTCCAACAGCTACATAGGAGCAGTGGATGAAGCTGAGAAGAACAAAGGTATGCCATTTAACTCTATAGCAGGAATAATCAAACTTATCTAGCTATGTTTTTTTGTCCCCTGGGAAATCTACTGAGCAATTAGTGCTGTGCATCGGTCAGGTTGTCCTCGCCAGAATGTGGGTGAAAGGTGAAGGGAGAGTGGAAAATCTGATGTCTTTCAGGTGTTGTACGTTGATGATCCTTGGTGTACGGGATTTATATCAGACATCTTTGATTATTTACATCACTTTCTTAGTGCTCATGGAAGCAGTATTTTCAGTGTTACCTCCAGTAAGAAAGGAGGAGCAATGATGTAGGCTTACCCTTTTTCTGTCTTCGTGCATGGATAGGCCCCTTAGCCTGGTATTTATTGATCCACCGATCTAATGCAGTGATGGTCGCCATAGCATTGTATTCATGGATATACTGTTCATGTTCCTGGACCAGTACCACTGTCTGTTATGGAATTTGCTCTGCTACGACTGGTGATTATGCCCGTTGATGCACAGTTATTTAGAACTGGCTCGGTTTGGAAGGTTACAGAACCTGAAGGATGGTGCCTGATCCTCATTGTCTATGAAGGGCGTTGACAGGCTGTTATTTTGGGCATTAAGTGTCGTCTCCTGACTAGCGCCCGTTTGGGTGTTTAGTAGAAATTTTGGTATGACGTGGAAAAACTAGAGACTGATGAAATCTTTCAAGGAGGGCACATGCTTGTCTGTGTTGTACTAAATGAATGGCAACACCTGCAGCATTGTGCAATGATGACTTAAATTTGTCATTCCAAACCGGGATAGAAAGGGAGGAAAAGACAATTCAAGATGTAATAAAAATTAGTTGCTGGTTGGGTTTTTTTTTGTGTGTGTGTGTGCATCTCATTTATGCAGTCAATGCTTAAATTAGCCCTGAAATAGTGAAATTGGTTTAGTGGCACACTTGACTTGCCACATGATGCAGTTTCAGTGCTTTTGATGATACTGCTGTAATGATGGTGAGGTTTGGGGTTTCTGGTGCACATCAAATAAATATGGTCTAAAACACGAACCTGTGCATTTTTAGTTCTCCTGATCCAACTGTCCGGTGGGCTTATGTTGTGCCCTGGTTGTCAGTCGTTCTTCATCGTTGCCCGTAAACATCTGTTGGGCCAGAGATGCTGAAACTTCGCAAATATTTTCCATTGATGACACCGGAGATTAATTACAACCCCAAGTCTGAAATAGTTGGGATGAAGTGTAAATTGTGATTAAAATCAAACTGCAATGACTTTCAGATCACATGAGCCAATATGTTATTTACAAGAGAACATGGATAACATTTCAAATGTCGAAACTGAGACATTTTACATTTTTATCGACAAAATGAGCTTATTTAAAATTTTCTGGCTGCAACAGGTCTCAAAAAAGCTTAGACACGAGCAAAAAAGGGCTGAAAAAGCAATTAATGCATAAGAGAATCAGCTGAAAGATCATTTAGCTAGTAATTAAGTTAACTGGCATCAGGTGTGTAACATGATTGGCTATTGAAGGGATGTCTTGGAGAGGCTGAGTCTCTCAGAAATAAAGATGGCCAGAGGCTCTCCAACCTGTGAAGGCTTACATAAAAAATTGTGTGTGTGTGTATGTGTGTGTATATATATATATATATATATATATATATATATATATATATATATATATGTATGTGTATGTATATATATATATATATATATATATATATATATAATATGTGTGTGTGTGTGTGTATATTGTAATATACTTTAAAAACAATGTTCCTCAACGTCAAATTGCAAAGCCTTTGAAGGTCTCATCATAGACAGTGCATAACATCAAAAGATTCAGAGAAACTGGAAAAATTTGTCAGGGACAAGGCCGAAGACCTTTATTGGGCCCATGATCTTTGGGCCCTGAGATGCCACTGCATCACTCACCGGGATAATTATGTTATTAACATTACTAAATGGACCCAGGAATACTTCATGAAACCACTGTCTGTAAACAGTCCACCGTGCCATCCAAAGTTGCCTCCTAAAACTCCATCATCCAAAAAGGAAGCCATTGTTGAGCATGATCCAGAAGCGCCGTCATGTTCTGTGGGCCAATGCTCATTTAAAATGGACTGTAGCAAAGTGTCCTGTGGTCAAACGAGTCCAAATTTGACATTCTTGTTGGAAATCATAGGTGGTGTGTCCTCCAGGCTAAAGAGGAGAAAGCCCACCCCTCCTGTTATCAGTGTTCAGTTCAAAAGCCAGCATCTCAGATGGTATGTGGATGTATTAGTGCATATGGTGTGGGACACTTGCATGTTTTAAAAAGCACCATGAATGCTGAAAAGTGTATAAAGGTTTCAGAGCAACATATGCTCCCCTCCAGATGGTTTCTGTTCCAGGGAATGCCTTGTGTATTTCAGCAGGACAGTGCAAAACCATATACTGCAGCTATTACAACAGCATGGCTTTGTATTAGAAGAGTCCGTGTGCTGAACTGGCCTGCCTGCAGCCCTGATCTTTCACCAATTGCAAACATTTTGCGCGTAATTAAACGAAAAGTCCGTCAAGGGAGACCCAAAGCAGCAGCTGGAAGCCAGTATTAAACAATAGTGAGATCAAATTTCAGTCGCCGAACTCAAGAAACTTGTCTCCTCAATGCCTAGACGCCTTCACTCTGTATTTAAAAGAAGAGGGGATGCTACTACACCATGGCAAACAGGCCCCTGTCCCAAGTTTTTTTAGATATGTAGCAGCCAACAAATTTGAAATGAGCTCATTAAGTGGATAAAATTGTAAAATTTCTCAATTTCAGCATTTGCTATGTTATATCTGTTCTACTGAGAATAAAATACTGGCTGGTGTGATTTGAAAGTCATTGAGTGTTGATTTTATTCACAATTTACTAGGGATGCACGACATTGGATTTTTGGCCAATATCCGATATGCCAATATTTTACAAATCACTTGGCCGATAACTGATGGGTCATTCCATGCCAAGTGAGTCAATGGCTCCCAGGTGACCGACTCGGATTTTATCGAAAAAAAATCTTAAAAATTGCTTGTCATGTGTAATGAACACCTGCAAAATTTTAGGGCCTAATTCCTATCTGTTTTGGTTTTACAGGGGTTCAAAGTGTGAGACCCGCAAATGGTAACTTGCAATTTCTGTGGTTTTTGGAGGTCAATATCTCCTAGAAGGGAAGTCCCAGGAAGCTGAAAACTTGTAGTCTGTCTGTGTAATTCTGGACTAGAGATTCAGAATTTTGCTTTGAATGAGTCCTATCTTTTACCACTTGGGTGTTGTGGAGGTCACGAAATGGTTATTTTTTAAAGAGCTGTCATGATGGCTTCTGGTATCGAGCAAGCCCCCAGACCTCCACAGACAAGCCATAACTGGAATTTGCCATTCATTCAAATGTCTGGCACTAGTAGTATGCCTACAAGTAATTGCAGACCTCTGAGTGTTTATATGAGTGAAAGGTGGGGGTCTGAAAAGTGTTCCGGGGACCAAAACCCCCAAAATGGCCCCTGTTGAGGGGGGGGAAAAGTCATGTGGGACTATAGCCAGGGTTGACAAACTTTTTCCCCCTTGTATGTGCACATGTTATCCTCATTCTCTCCAAGTTTCATCTTTGGCATCAGTCTCTTTCTATTTTTTCAGACTCTCACAAATATGCAATTTTTGGAAATTGCAGGTAAATGCAATGTACACGAAATGTACACAAAGTAATAGGAACCCTTGTTTTTTAAAGAACAAGTGCACCGCCTATCGGCGAATGTCATATTGCTGCGCAATACTAGTCCCCTACCGGTGTATGCATATTATATTTCCTTAAAAGTAGGTCAAAGTGACCTGAATAGGGTACATGACACACCCTCTCCCCAAGATGCATCCACACATCAACTTTGATGTTCCTAGGTCATACGGTATTGAGGTTATGGAGCGGCACGAATACGGACAGACGGACTGACGGAGTGCAATCCTATAGTCCGCTCCGTTTCCGGTTGGAGACTAATAAACATGAGAACGGTTTGTGTACAACAATGTCTTAGTCTTTAAACAATACATTCAACTGCAAACTTTTTAAACCCTTTTACTATGTCCAGGTTGAGTTTACCGACTGTACATACGGGTGAGTCTGATGCTCAGAATAACACTGCACTGAAATCTAGGAAGGAGGGTTTGAATTTTTTTAAGATCATTCTTGGCAAATTTCTACTGACGAGCGCCCCAACCCATAACATCAGGAACTTGTACAGGACAGATAAGATGCACATATGGCACCCAACATTTTTCTTTTCGACTGTCAGGTGGCCAGGACAAAGTCAGGTTTGACCGCCTCATGAACCTTGCATACACATCCTTGTTTTCCTCTGAGCATTCAACAATATTGCCAGTGGACCATTTGCCATTGTACATACATGCTATATACATTCCTGGCTTATAAACAGCTACATCCATTTCACTTTCAGACCTTTCTGAGACTCCAACAAAAACTGTGCTAAATTGCTCATCTTCAGAGACCTGTCTCATCTCAAGTTCAACCTCAGACACTGGCACAAAACTACGATGGGAACGAGTGCCTGTCACTGTTTTATCATTGGCATAATGATCATCCAAACCAAATGACTGAATTATCAATAACATCATTAGCTCTCACAAAAAATAAGTTTTTGCCTTTAACATGTTTCTTAGTCCAGTCTAACAGTTGTTTGGCATGATATGATTATCTACAGTGGCCTGGAGGCTGGCCCTAGCAGCAAGACGTTTCATAGTGCCACCTATGCCATCACAAGGGCTTCTCCCATGACTGGGAGCAAAAAAGTGCCATTCAGCCTGAAGTCCATGGTCACCCTTGTGATGGCAAAGGTTGGCAAAGTTTTTATAATTCTTGTACTGCGAGGCCGCACCATCACTGAAATAAATTACATTTGATACATTTGGGAGATTCTCCTTAATGTACCCAAGGACTCTGACCAGAAAAGCATGTAGAGTGGATGTTTTATGCTTTAGACTGTCTGATATGAGTCTTTGATGTAGACTGTAAAGGATGCAGTGCGCATTGGGAATTATCCCAGTGATGGCCCTGCACTGCGTCTTGAACTAGAAAGCTGTAATTTTCTGCGAAATCAAGCAGAACAATTGCAGCATCACTAGAGAGCGACTTTCACCTCTCTCAGGTACGATGATTGAGCTTTGGTCACATAGTGGTGTTGCCAAATTCCATCCCAGAAACTCACACTGTTGTAATGAATTCCAACCGAGGTAGCTCCAAATTGACGAGAGCTGTGTGATCCGTGTGAACCCATTGCTTATATTTTACAATGTCATCTGGATCCTAATCATTATCAGAAAATATTGACCGTAAGTTAGTCTCCAGGGCCTCCGTACCTGGACATTCAGTACACAAGTTCATCATACACTTCGGACTCTTTGCGTTACACACAATCTTTGCCAGTAGGTCCTTGTAGTTACTGTGTTTGGGACTTGCGACCGAAAGTAGTTTTACATTTTGGTTGTGTTGGCAGACACGCACTGAGTGCATGCCCCCGCTATTAATTGAAACTTCGGGCGGAGGTCGCAAAATTTTGAGAACCCTACGTGTTCACCGTTTTTTTTTTTTTTTCCCCAAGAATTCCAGGTGCAGTTCCTTCAAATTGATAAGAATCAGACGCTTCTGTTCCTGTACCCTTTTCCCCTCTGAATCCTTCACAGAAACATAATCTTTCTTCCCTGGACACATTCTTGAGTATTCATCAGATAAATGGAAGTCAAAATTCTTCTCACAGGTGTCCAATGGAAGTGGCCCACCCTTTTTTAATTTTAGGCCTAGATAGAATGCCATTGCTCTTTTTGAGACCTCTTGCTTGTTGCACCATCCTCTTTTATGCACCAAATTCATCCATGGTTTTCTTTACTGACTAACTGTCTGGCACTTAGGTCAATATCTTAACCTTCTCCTGATGAGTAGAAATGAGGCATTTTTCTTTCAACAGTTCAACAAGTCTATCCAAGTCCTCACACTTTTCATAATTTTTGCTTGTACTTTCTGTCTCAATCTCTGATTTGGGAATATTCGAGACCTTAGCAAACTTGACCTTAGCAGCATCATGCACCGGTTTCACCTATCTCTTACCATAACTGATTTTGTCACATTCACTATCAGACCTGAGAGGTGAGCAACCAAGTTTTTCCACACTAGTCTCCAGGACATCGTATTCAATGTTTTCTGGAAGGAACTCCGCATGGCTTGACTCTTGGGCAGTGACTGTCATGTCCTTGGCTGCTTTCTCATCACAGTGCTTGCACAACTTCTGGCCTGGCTTCACATGCAAAAATTGTGCCTTGTCCTCATCTACAGTTCGGAGGGAAGCTGGAAAAAAAATAACATTCATTTAACATCTTCATCAACACCTAAAGGAGGGAAATTCTGCAATGAGTGAATGTTGTTGATGAGTTTCATTTCAAAGCAGAACCGGGTTAAAAATTGTTCTGAAACATCATATCATACTATAATTTGAGGAACGTTTGTCTGTCTGTCTGTTTGTTCCCCTCCTCCTCCGAGGTCCTCTGACGGATCTTCTCCAAACTTGGTGGGTCTATGTAGGTTGTCCCTGGAATTGTCCTTGAGGGGTTAGTTTTTTGAAAGGTCAAGGTCACTGGGGTCAAAGGTCAATTTTTCACATGAAATTTTTCATGAAAGGTGGTACGTGGACGTAGGTCGTCACAAGAAATGACCGCGAGAGATCCGTTCCGTCAAAGGTCAAGGTCACGAGGGTCAAAGGTCACCGTATTCATGAAAGTTGGTATGTGGACGTAGGTCGTCACAAGAAATTATTCTCGCCACGAATAATTCACTAGTTTGATTCAAATTGTGGAGATGAATGACTTATTGTATATCATCATGAAGAGTGAGGTTGCTGCACCTACCCTTGATTGGTTTCTTGTGGCGCTGGAATGGATCACAGAATTTCCTTTGTAGACTTTCATAGTGCTGAAGATAATACTGTTCATGATGAAAGCTTATACTGCTATCAGCTGAAATCGGCACGTCGCATCTCAACTTCAAAATATGCCTATCATCATCTGTCAGGTCAGACACTGTTAGTCGTTCAGTTTTTTGACAATATGTAGTCTTCTGACACTCAAAAGTCCCCTTCAAACGCTATTCCAGTACTACAAGGAGCCAATTGAGTATTGGAAGCCATTCTGGACACGAATGCTGACTCTGTGGTGCTGAGCTTTGAGATGAGCCAAGTGACCGCGTACCAGATCACTGAGACAAGGGGTGGTATGTAGGGTCTTTTATGCAGGTAAGTTGATGACTCATCCAAGAAAGTTCTAGATTCTTCTATCAGGGTGATAGGCCTATAGATTTTCCAAAACCTCATTGGAGTCTGAAATGTAGGCCTAAACCTTAAAAGAGACAAAGTATGAATGAGAGATTACATTGTAAGGGACGAACCACTCTCATGTTTATTCTTAAAAAAAGGGGGGTTCCCTATACTTTGTGCGCATTGTATATACCTGCAATTTCCAAAAATTTCAGATTTGTAAGAGTCTGAAAAGAAATAAATACTGATGCCAAAGATGAAACTTGGAGAGAATGAAGATAACGTGTCCGTATAAGGGGAAAAAGTTTGGTAACCCTGGCTATAGTCCCACATGACTTTTTACCCCCCTCAACAGGGGCCATTTTGGGGGTTTTGGTCCTCGGAACACTTTTCAGACCCCCACCATTCACTCATATAAACACTCAGAGGTCTGCAATTACTTGTCTGGCACTAGTAGTATGCCTACATTTGAATGAATGGCAAATTCCTGTTACGGCTTGTCTGCTGAAGTGTGGGGGCTTGCCCGATACCAGAAGCCCTCATGACAGCGCCTTAAAAATGACCATTTTGTGAAGTCCACAACACCCAAGTGGTTAAAGATGGGACTCTTTTGATGCCAAATTCTGAATATCTAGTCCAGAATTGCCCAGCCTACAAGTTTTCAGCATCCTGGGACTTTCCTTCTAGGAGATATTGACCTCCAAAAACTACAGAAATTGCAAATTACCATTTGCGGGTTTGTGTGTCCCACACTTTGAACCCATGTAAAACCAGAGCCGGTAGGAACTGGGCCCTTAAATTTTGTAAGTGTTATTTATGCATGATGGGCAATTTTTAAGAATTTTTCCAGCAAAATCCGAGTCGGTCACCTGGGAAATTTTCGGAAAATTGACCCACTTGGCATGGAATGACCCTGATAGCAATATTTTTTCCCCCCCTCACCTAATTGTAGAGATCATCTAGGTTCTTCAGTGGAATTAACATACAGAATTAATCTGCATACTCTTTATCATGTTGGCCCACTGGCAAATGCAGACCTAGGACAAAGCTGAAAATGATTTAACACCAGTAATCATTCCTTGTGCAAAATAAGAAAAATACTTCAACTTGTGTTATGTAAAACATGTCATTTATTCATGACAATTGTTTTTAAACAAAACAATTAAGATACTTGCATCCTATCCTACTTAAAACTGACTTTGATTATGCTTTCCCTGAGACAATCATGACAATACCAGGGCAAATTTGGCAATTTTTCATAACCTCTACTCACAAGGAACATGTGAAAAATGCATTATACAATTAAATTTTATTTATTAAATCCGCCTGCTGCAGAGGACAACGATTATTTCTGTAGCAAGAAATAATTTTATTTATTTATTATTCAATTGCTGGATAGATACTATGCGCAAGCAGGGCTTCCGCCAAAATATTTTTTCAGAGGGGGATTTCCCCCTTTCCAACTTTTTTTGGGGGGCTATTTTCAATTTGTCAGGGGATTTCAGTATGTTACGGTTAGCTGTCAAAACCATAAGAGCCTGTAACAATTATTCATTTATGATATTGAGATGAACTGAAACTAGACATAAGTTCTCACAAAAATAAAAGATTTATTCAAAAAAAGTCATTACTGCACTCAGACTGAGTGACCGTGTAAAATTTGAAGAATAAAAAATACACGTTACAACTGCCATTGACTATAATCAGATCATGGATATTATGCGAGAGAACGGTATGCTTTAGAACAGGACTGGGGTTGACTAGATTCTCTGGTCAACAAACAAACCTGCAAAGACACAAAAAATAGCAGTGCTTTTGCTAAGCAGCGAGATTCTTGGTGGCTACGTATATCCACATGGAACCTCTGTGAAAACAAAATTGACAAGAACGGAAGGCGACATTTGGAAACCGTTATCGTACACCCATAAATTAAAGACTGGCATTGACGGCATGATCATAATTATAAAAATTATTCACTTGATTTGAAGCGAGTCCGGTGAATAAACATTTTAATGAATAGACGCCAGGTGCAGACGGCGCAAACCTTGTCCCCAAGGCGAAAATATGTACAGCGCTGGGCAGGCTAGTGATTACCATGTCTGAAATTAGGGACGACGTTGGCCATGAAGATGTATAGCCACTGCCCTCATTGGGGTGCTGCGCAACGAAAGGGAAGATTCAAGATCATCTGCGGTCAGCGGCCAGCGGCAAGGCAGAAAACATACCCAGTGATTGGCTAGTTACTCTATGAATGTCCACTCTGTTCAGATTTTTGTGGGCGTGAATGAACGTGCGAGTCAAGCAGTACTGTTTTAGCTTTGGTAGCTCCAGAGATTCTTCAGGAGAGAGATTAATACAGCCTTTGCATGAATTATGATGTACGAAAGTATTTATATATACTTATATAGTTATATATACTATACTTATGGTATATACTTATACTATATACCACACTTCGTGTTAACTCGATAACTTCAGTAATATTTCAATTACAAATTCCAAATTTTGCACATAAGTAAGTATCATAAAGAGGAAGAACCGATTCGATTTTGGACAATTTACGATGTCTAGATTGGCCATCAGGAGCCAAAAACTGATTTCACTGTTAACGCGATAACTGCTATAATATTTCAATTACAAATTTCAAGTTTTGCACATAAGTAAGTATCATAAAGAGGAAGAACTGATTCGATTTTGGACAATTTACGATCTCTAGATTGGCCACCAGGGGCCAAAAACTGATTTGTATGTTAACGCGATAACTGCAGTAACATTTCAAATAGAAATTCCAAGTTTTGCATATAAGTAAGTATCATAAAGAGGAAGAACCGATTCGATTTTGGACAATTTACAATTTCTAGATTGACTACCAGGAGCCAAAAACTGATTTACATGTCAACACGATAACTGCAGTAATATTTCAATTACAAATTCCAAGTTTTGCATATATGCAAGTATCATTAAGAGGAAGAACTGATTCAATTTTGGACAATTCACAATATCTAGATTGGCCACCAGGGACCAAAAAATGGAAAAATCACTGTTTTTATCATATCTCTGGAAACATTTGTCCGATTGACCTCAAATCAAGTGCAAATGAAAGGTCATGACCTGAGGATGTGTCCCACAATGGCATTATACCAGTTTGGTTCAAAATTTTGACACCAGGTGGAGCTTTGTCACATAAAATTCACCATTTTTGCTATATCTTTGGAACTATTTCTCCAATTGACATGAAACTATGTGCAACTGCAAGGTCATGACCTCACAAAGTGTCACATGATGACATCATACCTGTATGGTTCAATATTTTGCCACCAGGTGGCGCCTTGTGATGGAAAATGACCATTTTGGCCATATCTTCAGAACTATTTGACCGATTGACCTGAAATTAAGTTCAAATGAAAGTCTATTCAAGGTCTATTCAAGGATTGGGGAATTGGAGGATTGGGGGCATTCGGAGATATACCCCACGCCGTCGCCTCCTTCGGCATAAGCCTAGTTTTGTGTGTGAGATGATGCCTTTAGACATTCATTCAAACTGTGGTAACATGGTGACACAAGCTAGTCAACATGCACGTTAAGCTCAGCAAGTAGCTAGTAAAATTATTCTGCCCTGTCGCTAATGCTAACGTAAGTGTGATGAAGAGACACTTAAGACCGGTGTCCACAGGCAGCGCTCACAGTGCTGGAAGCGCCCATGATCACATTTACTGCTCTTTAGCACTGATCTTTGCTAAAAGTTACAAAAAACAATGTTGTTGAATTTCCGCTATGTATCATTGTAAACCTCGAGATTTGCTATTTCAATGAAAAGAAATTGCGAATAATCGTTGCAACAAAGCTAATGAATGTTCATTTCCCAAAAGCGAAATTGAACCGAACGCAGCCAATGGTTCGAACTATGTAGCCAAGTTGCTAATGTAGCTTGCAACCATGCTTTGAGAGATGTAGCTACCCAGATTAAAATAAACGGGAACCAAAGCAATTACCGAGTACTTGGCTAGCTGCAGCTGTTTAGCTCTACTACTGTCGTAAACATTAATACTGACTAAAGTGTCTGCAAACCTATTGTTCCAAAATGGGGTTCAGTAAGCAAACTGAAACTGTAGCTGGCTAATTGATTAGAAACACGACTGTGGCAGTAGGAAAAGTTTGTCCGATTGCTGTTGATATTGTAAGTTCCTCAAAATTTTCAATTTCGATTTGTTGGTCAGACGCACCGAGCCCGGCGGTGTTCCAAAAGTTGAACTATTTCCAACCGATACCGCTGTGAGAAAAAGCTGTGTGACGGTGGCATTTTGTGCGCCGAGGATGTTGAGCGCTGTCAGTGCTGAACTTCATAGTATTTGCATTAAAAATTGATGCTGCCAGCGCAAAAAAACCTTACCTGTGGACACAGGCCCTATTCATCACAAAGCCAGGTTGAATCCATTTGTATCTCTTCACGCTATCATACGCTTTGAGTGAGACCGGAGGAGGAAGGGGAAAGTTAATCAGGTAATCGTATTTGTCTGTATACTGCAGGCCCAGAACACTGCCCAATCCGACT
The DNA here is from genome assembly GCA_029721435.1 of Gymnothorax reevesii. Taxonomy (NCBI): domain Eukaryota; kingdom Metazoa; phylum Chordata; class Actinopteri; order Anguilliformes; family Muraenidae; genus Gymnothorax; species Gymnothorax reevesii. The sequence goes on from CM056576.1 coordinate 47,261,342, forward strand.
GACTCAGTACTTGTGAAAAGCACACCTGAGGCATTATAAGGGTCAGTAAAGTTTAACCTTTTAAGTTTTGAATTGTACAGCTCAGTGGTTCTCAAGTTTGGTCCTGGTGCCCCCCCTGTGTATGTTGGTTTTTGTTCCAACTACAATTGCAATCTTTAGATTTTAACAAGCTGATGATTTGTTTTAATTAGGTGCATTTATGCAGATATCCACATTGAGATATATTGTAAATATTGGCAGAGGGAAACAATTTAACCAAACATTTAATCAACATAAATAATCAAAAGGCTCCTCATTGGTGAAACTCTTGACGCATGGTGGCAAAAACCGACAATTTACTTAGCAAACAATGGAGTCACACCTGTTGTGTTTCCTGTTGATTTTATTTGGTTCAGGCAGGTTATTTGGGAAAAACTCAAAACACCTGTAGTCAGAAACCTAATTTGGAGCTTATTGATTTTCTCAGAGTCTAATTTGATCTGTGTAAAAATGTTTTCACCTGAAAATCCTAGCAATATTGAAAATTAAGCACAATATGTTCAAGGGTTTTTATTTTTCATAGCAGAATGGATATGTCCAACCAAATGTGACTTAAGATGGTAAATAACTGCTCAAAACATGGAATGCTGCTAATTTAGACAAAGTAACAGCTTTTTAAAATCTTAGAATTGCAATTGTAGTTGGAACAAAAACCAGCATACACAGGGGGGCGCCAAGACCGAACTTGAGAACCACTGGTATAGCTCAATTTCTTTGCATGTTAAGTGGGCAGTCAACTTCGATGACTCGAAATCGGCCCTAGCACCATTCATTTTCGCTCTGGCTTTTCCTGCCAAAATGTTGGCATAAACGAAAGAAGTCACGTGACGTGACATCCATAGCTCTATTGGCTGACTTCTTCAGTTCCACGGTACAGATTTGAATCAGTGGTATATTGTCTCATGACCCTCTCCAAGTGTTGTTAGATTTTGGCTTATTTTTGACCGCATTGGCCTCTGGTGGGCTGAGACATTTTCAACACCACCTCGAGTTCTACTGAGCATATCTGGATCAAGCATGCTGTGTCTATTTATCTCTTGGCCATAATTAAGTGTTGCTGTTTTTTGGCTGGATTTTTGGCCAACTTTGCTTCTGATAGGCTGGCACATTTTCAACAACTTCTGAAGTTCTACATTGCAGATTTGGATCACACGTTTTAACTACTTGTCTCATAGCCCTGACGCAGTGTGTTTTTTTTTTTTTGGCTTGATTACAAAATTCAATTATTTGGCACCGCATGTCCGACTTAGTCTGTAGTTCCAATGGTCAGATTAGGATCATACTCGGTGCAATTGTCTGTCTCATGGCTCTTACTTAGCCTTGCTATTGTCTTATCAATCCGTGATCTGGTATGGCTCCCTATCCTCTAATTTGCTGACACATTTTCGACTTCTTGCCACTTAGGACATTTGGATAAACTTGGCAAAAATGTTCATCTCTAAGCCCCGACCAAGTGTTGTTGTGTCGCCTGCGAAGCATAGCGGCACATAGGGATCACTTTGTCCAGCGTCTGTCTGTCTGTCTGTCCGTCTGTCTGTCTGTCTGTCCGGTAGTCACACTTTCAGTTGGTAGTCACACGGGAAGCAGGCGACACGTGTTCACCTGAACACTCTAGTAATATATTGGGTCACTTTTGAATCGAGTACGGATGTCGTGATACCTGATTAGCTCACATTTTCAATTGCCTCAAGTTGCAGTGGGTACTTTTGGATCAGACTTGCAATAAATGTTCAAAGTCTTAGTCCACTTGAACTTAAAATCTTGATATTTTTTGACTCCTTGGATCAAAAATCAATTCCATATGGTACTCTTAAGTCTGACTCATCCACATTTACTTATTGTGACTTCAAATTCATACTGGGTGCATCTCAAAGGGTAGTCTGCAGCCTAGGCTGCATATTTAGGGGTCGTCACTTACTTCCACCCGGCAAACTAATATTTAGGGTTGGGGATAAGGATAAATATAGGGTTAGGTTTGGGGCTAGGTTTACAGTTGGGGGTTAGGGTGAGGGAAACCACTGACGACTTGCTTAAACCAAAGCTGTTTAATGGAGATGAAATAACTTCGTGTCAGTTTGGTGGATGGAATTAAATGACGAGCCCTAAAAATGTAGCCTTCGAAGGCTGCAGCCTACGCTTTGAGATGCACCCACTGCATTTCCTGTTACAACTGATTGTTTGCGGTTCAACATCACGTCAGTACTTGCTGTAGATGATGACATAATTAGTTGGCACACTGTTCAGTCGACTGATGTTTACTCAGTAGTTCTGCATAACTGGAAAGAATTATGATGTCGAACCAGATGAGTAGTACAAGCCCCTTGGGCCTTCTATTTCATTTTTTTTGACATGTATTGTAGGCCTACTTTTTAAAATGGTTATGACTGCCCCCCTACAGGCATTTTGCTGCACTCTGTTTAAAATAGCTTTGACTGGCCCCCATCAGGCCTCAGACTTCCTTTTCTTTAGCAAGCATGGACGGGTTGTATAAGCATCACATTTACATAAGTACTGTCTTGTACACTCGAGAACAGCGAAGTATGTCTTTTCCGCTGAAGTAGCACGTCAGTACGCAATTTGGGGACTGCGGTGTGCACAAGCTGTGTCAATGAGTCAGTCAGTCGGTCAGTCAGTCTGGAAGGGACAAAGGCTTTCATTGGCTGTACCCCCAGTAACCAGAAATAATTGCAGTTGTCAACTGAAGAATCCTGCAGCCCATTTACCAATTGTTTCTGACTGCACAATCTTATGTTCTGGCACAGGATTGATAGCGAGTTAAACTGGGAAAGTTGAAGGCCTTCATGTCATATGTTAACATTTTATGTTAGAGGGCTATAAATCCCTTTTCTGTTCGGAAATATGATGACATATTTCTGTGGGTGGAGTGTAGGTGGAGGCGGAATAATTCCCTGAATTTGTCAGATTAACGCTGGCTGGAAAGTCTTGGTGGCTTGTTTTGAAGCAACAGTGGAAGAATATACAAGCTTATCTGAATATTTACGGTCACTCACTCTCTCGGACACCACGCAATTCTTAAAAAATGCAACATGAACCATTTGGACCTTATGCATGTTCTACAAAGCAGGATTTAGGGTAACGATAATTTCAGGTTCATCTCTGGGTTTTCTGAGTTACGACAGTTTTTTTTTTTTTTTTAATTGGGGTACGTTGCTGTTGCAGCATGCTGCACACCTAACCTGCTGTAGAGAAGTGTTTGTTAGACATAACAGATCGACACATATAGCACTGCCTGAAACCAATAAATTATATTTGGAAATGGCTTCATTATTCCTGGAAGACCCCAAGAACCTTGGTGCCAAACTTGAGAGTATGTCTTGAGGTCAACAGTTTTAGGAGACTGACAAACCCTTTGTCTTTCCCTGATAAGTATTTACATGTGAAGTGTATACTTTCAGCAAAAAGCATAGCTGAATCTCCATCACCTTCTTGAGCCGTTATGTTTCCAGTGTGACACGTGTAAGGCTTGTGCTTACAGTCTGTTCGCATTGGCTTGGGTTTTTTTTTTTTATTGCTACCGCTGCAAGTAAATTGTTTTGTTTTTTTCCACCCCTGTTGGCTGCAAGCAAACCATGTCATTTCATTGTTCTGTAGGCCTTTGTATACCAGTATAATCCTTAAACCGGGACTGATTGAAATACAAAAGCCTCATACTCATTGTCCTTTTCAGATGTACCAGTAGAATTATCTGTTCATATTTGTTCTTTATTTGCTCTCAAGACTGTTTAACACTGCCAGTGTTGCAGCTGATAGAATGAGGCTTACATTTTCTCACACACCTCAAGAATATATATTAATCACATGTTAATTTAATACACCATTGTAATTATGGTCAGATCTACTTGTGCCTTAAAGATGTGGCAGTGACACTGATAATCCTCTTTAATTATTCATTCACACAGTTGGCAATTTGAGAGCTCTCCTTTCTGCCTTTTGCAACTGGTTATTCAATATTTTCAAATTGTTTTTACTTCCTGAATGGTATAGTTTGCTTATCTGGGTTGAGTTGATGACCACCTTGGTTTAACCGCTTGGCGCGATTGCGGTTGCTAGTTTTTTTTAAGCCAGATAACGAAAAGATAACCTAGTTATGTTGAGCATGCTTCGTAGTACAGGCCCCTGATATTAAGTATGCGCTACAAACGTGGGCATTTTTGTTAAAGCTGCTGTAACTGATTTGGTAATTTTAGCTGCCCCTCGCCCAAGTCAGCAATCCCCGCCCCCCATGTCCAAGCTACACACAAACGTGCATCGGTTTCAACAGAGGCAGAAATGGAAAGCAGTGCCCATGGCAGCGACTCCGTTACAATATAAGTACAATATAAACAAACACACTCCGTGATTGTCAAGTGAAAGCTATAGTGAAAACATGGACCAACGGCACATTACGTCCATACGGAAACTTTGGTATGAATATCGTGAGGAGATCGTTGTTACAGAAAAAATCACAATTGTCTCTACAAAAACTCTTTTCTGCCAGCCGCTTTAAAGCATGCTTTATTTTTTCTCATATAAATACATGCCACTGCCCAGTTATACAATAGCCTCTTTATCACAACAAATGGCAGTAGCTACCAACTTCTGCTGCAACACAGCGAATCAAGCTGCAGTCGGCCACAAACGACGACAGTACATTTATAAACTAACATTAGCAGGATTTAAAACCACCAACAGGACTATCCGAGAATGATGAAACTGCGTAACTGTTAAAGAGTAACTGTAAAGAGTTAAACAAAGCTTGCCTGTTCAGTAGCCGCAAGGCTAGTTGCGCATTGCTACCTCCACCAACGAAGTTGGGGCGGAGGTTATGTTTTTGCCCGTTTGTTTGTCGGTTTGTTTGTTTGTGAACAACATAACTCAAAAATTATTGCACGTGTTCATCTGAAATTTTGTGGGTGGATTGCTATTGCATTTAGGATGAGCCCTATTGATTTTCACCGCAAATCACTGAAACACTATGGCCACCACGGCCACTATCTTGAAATCCTATCACAGGCAATAACTTAAGCTGCACTGATGTACACTACCAGTCAAAAGTTTTAGAATGCCCCAATTTTTCCAGTTTATTGAAAATTATGCAGTTCCAGTCCAACAAATAGCTTGAAATGGTACAGAGGTGAACTGCCCGAAGTTTTAAACAAAACATAAGGTTCCCCAGGTTTTTTGTACACTGTCAAGTAGATGATAGGATGGTTCCTCAGTGTGTGACATCAACTTTCAAACATGGAGGAGGAAGCGTGATGGTCTGGGACTGTTGGATCCAGGGCGGTGGCTTAGAGTGAAAGACACCCTGAACCAAAACGGCTACCACAGCATTCTGCAGCGCCATGCAGTACCCTCTTGTATGCGCCTAGTTGGTCAGGGGTTCATCTTACAGCAAGATAATGAACCAAAACTTAAGTCCAAGCTCTGTTGGAACTACCGTAGGAAAAAAGAACAAGACGGTAAGCTTGAAAACATGGAGCGGCGACTACAGTCTCCAGACTTAAATCCCATCGAGGTGATTTGGGATGAACTGGACAGAAGAGTGAAAGCAAAGCAACCTATAAGTGCCACACATTTATGGGAACTTCTGCAACAGAGTTGGAACTTTCTGAAGAATTTTTGATTTCCATTGTAGAAAGAATGCCACCAGTGTGTTCAGCTGTTATATCTGCCAAAGGTGGCTCCTTTGAGTCAAAAGTTTAGAATATTTTGGTTCATAAATTGATTCCATGATTTCTTTTTTAACTTGAATTGTTTATTTGTTCTAATATGTCTATGCTTTAGTTCATTCTTCTTCCAGCTTCTGAGGTGAGCAGTCGCACTCTATCTCAGCTCCTGCCTGCGTCTTCTTTCTTTGTCCTGTTTTGTCGTGTTACCCCCTCTTTCCTTTGTATCAAGGCTGCCTCCTGCATTTAATCCCCCCCCCCCCCCCCCAATTCCCCTGAAAAAATTCCTACGCGTTTCCTGCGTGTCGTGTTTTAAACCTGATGTGTATATTATGTCTGATGTCATCAATGTGTTTCTTTTCTGTAACCTTTAATTTCCGAAGAAGAAAGTGGAGTTGGCAGCGCGACGCACGTTGCAGCAGCCCGGAGCACTTTCTCTCCAAACGTTATTTCGTTGTTATTCTGTAACAATGACAATGAATTATCTGAATCTGAGAGTACAATGAGACATTAAACATCAGAATTTTCAATAAAAAACTTCAAAAATTTCTATAACTGTTCTATAACTTTTGACCGGCTCTTGGTAATCTCCCATTTTTTCTTCCTTGTCTATCTGTTCCTCTACCCGTTCTTTTGTACGCTGTCTGTCATAGCGATGAGATCAGAAGCGTAATCTGTTGCGCTGCGTAGGCTTGTCGCAATCGGCTCTCTCTACAGCAAAGTAGCTATCTGCTACCATTGCTGCGGGAGGAGAATTTCTATCTTTGCTTGCCACACACATCTTTGACTGTCACAGACACGTCCCCCGTGCTCACCCTCCAGTCGTCACATTCATTTTATCACTCTTTTTGAAGTGCTCTTTTCAACTGCTGTCAATCATGCACATACAGATACTGTAGACCATCGCACCCCTGAGGTCACAAAATCCGATGGGTCACAGATTTAGGTGAAACTCCGCACACTCGTATGCAGAGAGAACCGCCTCTTCTGGGCGTTCTCTCACCTAATTGGATAGAGGCAGTAGGTGATTTAAAAATTTTATATACTGCTTTACTGCGAAGGACGGTGACAGTGAGATCTATGTTATGGACCAGATACTTTTTTTCACAGCCGCTTTAATGGCCTCAATCTAAGCTTTTCATCTTATTGGTTATAACCATTGTTTTCTTAAGTTTTTTACATGCAGCAACAGCAGGAATGAGAGCGAATTTCAAGTTTGAATTGTAAACTTTGTCACGTCCTTGATTCTGGCTAGCGGTGCAAAATTCCAGATGTTTTCGGAGGAGGAAGCATTCCATGGAAATTTTTAGAAATGAGTGAGAATTTTTGGGAATTCATTGGAAATATTGGGAAACAAAACCGAAGTACACTAATCAAAATAAATGGATTTTGATGAAATTCAGATATAACCTTTGAACCTGAACATAAGACAGTTTGCCCTAACACCATTGAACACAAATACGTGATACCAATCTGGAGTCCCTGTCCACTAGAGCGGAGGTTGAAGATGGGTGTGTCTGGAGGAGAGTCTCAGGTTTGCCAAAATTGGCACCAGTCTCTGCACTTGCGCATTTAACATTTTTATTGCCAAAGAGAGACCAGTTGTGCTCAGCGGTGGCTGATCTTGGGGAGATTTGTAACATTATTGCCGCAAAATGTGGCAGCCTCAGAGGGGCGCACACCATTCCACAAAGTTAGGTTGGCGCTGTGACGTGCTTATATGTGACCACTTCGAAGGCCTGGACGTCTGCAGTATTGGCACAGGACTTCTGAATGCTGTTTTTTTTTTTTTTTTCCCCGAAATGCAGATTAATTTATTCATCTGTGCGTTTGGTCTGTCTGTCTCTGCCTTTGTCTCCCAGTCTATTTGTAATATTTTGCATAGTTACAACATTAAAAACTAAAATGTGTGTGATTGAAATCTTATTGGCTAGCTAGATTATTTTGGCTCGTGTTGGCCTGTTTGTTGGATTGCTTGAGGACAGCAGTCTATTTTTCTGAACATCATATTGTATATCCATTCATTAAAAATCTTTCATTTGAAAAGATTAGAAAATTTTGACCTTGTCTTGGGATTTGGCCTCCACTGGTGTAGATGTCTGAATACCCTCATGTAGGCAGTGGAAAGAAACTGGAAGTTGCTTCAGAACTGATTTCCCTAAAATTACCACAGGATAGCGGTGCTTCAAATATTCCTGAAATTCCTATGTTAAAGTTTCAATGAAAACTTTCTAGAAATTCACTGAAAATTTTATGCCCCTTTCCAACCCCAATACTGGCTTGCAACATCACAACAAGATAACATTTTTGGGAATTTATGTTGCCTACTTGGATGTACTCTATGATGATATTTTGATTGCCCTATAAACTGTAAAGGTTTGCCCCCAGTTTTGCCATTATTTTCCTCCAGTGAACATTGTGCTGTAATCATGGTGGGACACTCATGAGATCTATTGCTACTTGGATTTAATGATATGATACAATCTTGTGTTCGGAATCTGGGCCAGAAGTTAGTAGCTTAGCAATGTTCTTTTCAGATAAATTGCAGTATTTTTTGTTGCCTTAGGCCTTACTGTGTTCGAGGCCAGCGCAAAGAAAGCAGAGAAGAGGAAAAAGCTGAAAGGAGGCGATGCCTCTGAAATCGACAGCTTCCTGGGACCCTGGGCCAAATATGTTGACGAAAAGGAGGTTGCGAAACCATCAGAAGTACGTACCTGCTTTTCCGTATTTCTGAGAAGGGATTGGTGCTTCTAAGAGTCTATTAAAGAGATTTTATGTATATTCATACAGTTTGCATTCTCTTTATAGTAATTAATTTACACATATTGCCTGAAAAGTATTTTCACTTGGTTGGACAGGTTTCAAGGTGAATTTCACTTAAGGTCTTGGACAGACTTTTGGTGTTTGAAATGTTTATAAATTGAATAGACTGGCTCTTCTTGATGAGGGATATTAGTGGATGCTGTTAGAACGGTTCTCATAGACCAGAGGTGTCAAACTGACCCGTAAACGGGCCAAGAGGCTGCAGGTTTTCACTCCAACAATGCAGAAGCGTACCTGATACAACTAATCAGTTGTGCAGGCCTAGATCAGTTGATTAAATCAGTGCTTTTAGGTGAGCTTCTGCTTGGTAGGATTGAAGACCTGCAGCCTCTTAGCCCGTTTACGGGTCAGTTTGACACCCCTGTCATAGACTATGTACCGTAATCTGGTGCCTCTTATGTTCCATTCATCTCAGAGATTCGTGACCGTCCACCTGAAGCAGTATGGTCATGCAGATTTCTTCTGATGCTGTTATGCTAGTTGAACGAGGGGTACCTGGCCCATATGCAATAGAGTGTGGAAAGTATGCAGGCTTCCGTTCCTGTTCCGTTCCACTCACTTCACCTTCTGATTTCAACAACACAGCCGCTTCCAGAGCAAAGGGAACTAACCGTTGAAAGCTGCGGCTGGAATTGAGATCTGAATAGTCACAGCTCTACAAGAGCACGTGAATCCCTGCATTAGATGATCCAAACTGTCTGGCTTTTTCCCCCAAAGATGACAAATCTAGTTTTTTTTAGAAGAGCCAATGAGTCAGCCCGTCTCAGCCTGGTGTCATAATTTCTTATTCTGCCAGAAAAACTGATAAATTATTGTTTTTTATAAAGAAAGGGAAAGCCCCAATACTGAACATTTTTTATTATTTATGGGGAACATTAGTGTTATTGCGCAATCATTGCTCAATCCTCAATATTTTTTTGTGAGTGCTAAATTGAAATCATTTGTCCAGAGAATTAAGATAAAGCCCATATGAAAGGTGGTTGAGTACTATCGGTCTGCATACGTTATTTTTAAGATTTTCTGTACTCATTCTTTTGAACCCCTTTGCCAAATACACTGCTGCGATATTGACTTGGCTGACTTTGCTACGTGAAAAATGTATTGAGTTTGTTGTTGCTTCCAAACCACCTCTATTGCTGGCTATAAAAACTCATTGTTGCCACTGTTAGCCGGGAAGTTTGAGGATTGAAAACAAATGTTTTGAAGCTGAAGTGTTGTATTTTCCTCTACTGGAGGAGGAAAATTTTTGTTTGTGGTTGAAACTCAGCAGGGGACATAGGAATGGCCAGCTAATTGAGTAGATATCTTAAAAGCGCAGGTAATGGACTTTCTAATTCTGTTTACAAGGGAGGCAGTGTTCAGATTCACAATTTGAAGTCCAGTATCCCTGCAGTGCCCTTAAAAAGTGCCATGTGGCATATTAATTCACTTGCAGGTTTGCACTGAACTAGACTTATGGTTCCGTGCTTTGCTATCCCTTGTGAATGTGACTTGACAATTAAATGAGAAATTTTTTTTCCATACTTGATCTTCCATGAATTTCCTGGTGCCTCGTAATCATTTATTGAATTTATTTTGAAGTACAAGGTTATAGGTGATCTACAGGTATAGCTGGGATTATTTTGAGTCTGTGGGTTTAAACTTTGCTCAGAAATATTCCCATGGATTTGTCCGTAGCAACTGAAGCTTTCAGATTGCCAGGTTTTCAAACGAACACAGAAGGGGTAGCACATGAGCTGGGGCGCAGAAACAGTCCTGCTGACATTTGCAACCAAGGAGGAAGTTATTAGTTCTTGTGTTACGTATCTCTCTGCATAGGTTTCTATAGGGGGAGGTGCATAATGACTTTGGCTCAAACACCTCTCTCCCACTCGCTACACAGCGCTGGGTTGCCAGAAAATGTGTGTTTAATCTGGAGCTGGTATTCTGTTCTCTGCCTTTCCAGGAAGAACAGAAGGAGCTGGATGAGATCACTGCCAAACGACAGAAGAAGGGAAAGAACGAGGATGAAGCCCCAGCGGAGGAGAAGACCATCCTCCATGGTAGCTCTGGCTTCCTGCTTGGACAGTTGCATTGCTCACTTTAATGTAGCCCAATGCCGACATAAATCGCCCTGCTCTGTCTCTGTACACCAGACCCCAGCCTTGGCACTTTTACTGGGATGATGACGTGAAATCTGATACAAAGCCGCCCCCCGCTTCTAGCCTTTATATCTCCAGTGACCTAAGCAGAGCAGGACACGCCTCCGCTTGTTTTCATAGGGCTACTGTAGAAAAGGGAAGTGGTGCCCAATGATCGCAGTTAATATTATGAACATGGTTCTTGTATCTTCATAGCCCTCGTACATTGGGCTCTGTATGTTGCGGGCCCAGAGCGTTGTTGATTTGTGTGCTGACTTGATGTTGGCGACTACAAAGGCTGTTCTCCCAGTGCTCCTCTGATTGGTCTATTCGCAGAACGAATCTTGAAAAGTTGTTGGCCAGAGGGCACACTGGGTAATTGAGTTTAGTGTTTGTTGGTGTTGGATGGATTTAAATACATGGGTCAGGGTGCACCATGCCCAGTTTTTACTCACAAAATATGCTAGATGTGTACTAGCTACTACACTGTTCTGTTGGGAACTCTCTTGCACTGCAGCTTCATTTTTTTCCTTTTTATTTTGTGTTCATTTGTTTGTTCATTTTTCCCCCCACCTCCAAATCTGTGTTTTATCCAGGAACTGTTCACAGAAGCCAAATTAGAAGCCTCTTTTTTTCAGTTTGAATCGCCTCCTTGTCTCTCTTCTCTCTCTAGTGAAAGACATGTACGACTACCAGGGCCGATCATATCTCCACGTCCCGCAGGACGTGGGGCTCAACCTTCGCTCTGCAGACTCGCCAGACAAGTGTTACCTGCCCAAAAAACAAATGCATGTCTGGTCCGGCCACACCAAGGTAAGACGCACCACATCTCTGCCCTTGGGCTAATCGCTGTTTCTCCTAACTGAGTCTAATGTGTTCAGTGTGGGGCTGCAGGTGATTTGTTCTGTAACAACGGCTAGTCCTGATTATTTAACAGACCTCTGAGTGCTGCTGATTCAATTGTAGAGAAGCTCAGGAAGTTGTGTTGCAGTTGAATCGCGCCAATTCAATTTCTGAACTCTGGTAGTCCTGCTGCAGTGGAGTTGCCCCAATCGTATTGCATTAAACTTGGTAATTGTTCTGCAGTAGAGTTCTGCTAATCCAATTGTAGCAGAGCTCTAGTCGTTCTACTGCAGTGGAGTTGGGCTAATTCTCTGGCAGCAGTGCTTGGGCTATTCCTCTGTGGAAGAGCTGTCCTTTTTCTATTGCTGCAGAACTCGGATAATCCCAATTTAGTGGAGTTGTGCTAATTCTTTTGCTGCAGAACCTGGATAGTTCCATCACAGTAGAGTTGTGCTAATTCTGTTGCTGCAGAAGCGTGGTATTTCCACTGCAGCAGTGCCAGTTCTGCTGCACTCCATAGCAAAGCTCAGATTGAATAGCAGGAAAGTTGTGCCTCAGGTTAGATGAATCGGAGAGAAAAAAAACCTGGAACTTTACGACTCTCGCCGCTATACAAGCCGGTGTTTCATACATTATTTATCCTTCAGTATCCTGTTGCCTGTAGTTACCAGGTGTTATCGCTCTCTGGCACCCCCTGTTGGTCGGCTGCTGTAGTGTCATTATTTATCAGCATTCTCGGGCAGCCTGACTTGTGGACTGCTTTGCGGTGGCTGGAGGCCCCTGCCTTCATGTCTCATGGAGGAGGGTACGTATTTTTCTGCAGTCTCGCGGTTCTGTGCGAGTTTTGTGCGCTGAGGGATGGATATGGCAGACATTCACTTTTAATCTAATGTGCTTGTCTTGTTTCTTGTTAATTTTTGCCATACAGTTAAGACAAATTGTCGATCATGGCGCTGTTGATATTACAAAGGGAGGTATTTGTGCCTGCCTTCTTGAGGTTTTTCACTGCTCCTTCCCTGTCCCTGTAATGTATTATCTGTTCACCGGAGCAGACACCATCTACAGCCCTGCAGTCCAGAATCCAACCTCTTGAACCCTGATTTTCACTTCACTTTCCCCTTAATGCTTTTTCTAACTCTGGACCAATTTATTTTTTTCATATACATGTCTCATATATATTATGTATGTGCTAGTTTCAGCGCTTCACTGAAGCTACATCATGCTTGTATTGAGTGAAATATTCAAACCCAAGGTGCCATATTTTTACTGATGCAGCTTTACATGGAATAGACAATAGCTTGATCTTGTGCGCCAGTCCCTGTGACTAGCCTGTTTAAAACATGCCTATTGGGAACAGGCTGATTTCTTGCTCTGCGGTCTTGCTGCTTGCAGCTTTCTGGAGAACCGCTCAGCCAAAAAACTTCCCACTGGACTCTGTGCTTTCTTGGGTCCTCAGCAACACATCTTTTCAAGTTGAAGGACAGACATGCATACATAAATACAGACAGGGAGACTCTTTCTTTTTAGTTAGAATCAGCAGGAAATACTGGGGATCTTCGAAAACCTTGGCGTCCCTACCAGAATTTAAAATGGGCTGAAAGTTTTACAGGTTTGTATAAAGCAGCTGGATTCAACAAACCCCCATGTGGGACTGGCAGAGCTGAGGAGGTTTAGAAAAAAAATGATCCTGGATTGAAGTTTAACCCCTTTGTGCAGAATACAAATAATGCCAATTTTTCCTGTTATGCATGAGCCTATTTAGGCTTCATAACTCAGTATTTGTGTCACAGAGACTCTGGAAATTTATTCCAGTGAAGCAAGACACTTGGATATTCAGTGACGGAATAATTTAGGAATTCAATTTGGGAATTTACGGACACCGGCGTCTATCTGTGCAAAGGGGTTAAGAAATATTTACGTTAATGGGGTGCAAAAATTTGCAGTCCATTTCCTCATCTCTTTTCCTGTAGCACTGTCGGCAGGCAGCCTTTCAATTAATCAATTTAAAATCGTCAGTAACGCACTACGACAGGCCCCAGAGACCCAGCGATGCAGCTGTCACCGAACCGTGTACGGCCATGTTCAGTGCGCCTGCACGATTAGCATTCAGCTAGGGTAGCCTGCTTGGGCTGCTATTGCCATGGGGCATGTTATAAGCCTAGAGAAATACTGCATTGCATTTTGCATAATTCAGTTTTCAGCTGCTCCGTGGTGTGATTTTTATTCATTTATTTTTTTATTTTTGCTTCCCCACTTCTCAGACCCAAATCAAAAATGCCGATAATTGCACTGGATATATACAGTTCGTGGGAGGGGGAGTTCGTTTAGTGGCTTTTTGAAAAGCATATGAATGCACACCTGAAACATAAAACCTCCCTCGAGTGAGATGATGGGTCTGCCCTTTTCCCAATTAATTCTTCTCTCAGAAAACTGGCCTCCGAAAATGAGAAATGCTCATGTGTTGCGGGGACTCGAAATGTCCTATATCTCTTATGGCTGGGGTGGATTTAGAACGTCGCTGTATGGGAGCGCCCTCCAGCCGATAACAGCTTGTTAAGCTGCGCGTCGTGTCGTCTTGTAAGCCGTTAGTCATGATTTCATTTGGTATGCCGTCCTTGGTTTGTCAGCTCAGTCACACACCCCCCGGTTCGCCTCCATGCTCCCAGTGTTGTGTCATCTCTTCCTGGGATGCATCCTATCTGTGAAAGACATGAGCTCCAGGCCAGCTGAACATGCAATGCTGTCTGGAAGTATTTGGACAGTCAGTGGGCTTGAAAATGATTGTCCTTCTTGAGAAGTTCACCCCCACCCCCACCCCCCCCCCCCACCCCCCCCAAGGCTGTAAATGCCCTGGAATTAGGCTGGCCTTGTACACTCAAACCTTGCAGCTATTGTTACAATTTGCTGGAATACTGAGCTGGAACCAAAAAATAAAAATGATGCAGCTGTCCATACATGCAGACCACTGTGTTTGCTGTAATGGACGCACAGGCATTGCCACTGTGTTTGCTGTTATGGACGAACAGGCATTGCCGCTGTGTATGTTGTAATGGACGCACAGGCGGTGCCGCTGTGTATGTTGTAATGGACGCACAGGCAGTGCCACTGTGTATGTTGTAATGGACGCACAGGCATTGCCACTGTGTATGTTGTAATGGACGCACAGGCGGTGCCACTGTGTATGTTGTAATGGACGCACAGGCAGTGCCACTGTGTATGTTGTAATGGACGCACAGGCATTGCCACTGTGTATGTTGTAATGGACGCACAGGCAGTGCCACTGTGTATGCTGCAATGGACGCACAGGCAGTGCCACTGTGTATGTTGTAATGGACGCACGGGCGGTGCCACTGTGTATGTTGTAATGGACGCCCAGGCAGTGCCACTGTGTATGTTGTAATGGACGCACAGGCATTGCCACTGTGTATGTTGTAATGGACGCACAGGCAGTGCCACTGTGTATGCTGCAATGGACGCACAGGCAGTGCCACTGTGTATGTTGTAATGGACGCACAGGCAGTGCCACTGTGTATGCTGCAATGGACGCACAGGCAGGGCCTCTGTGTTTGCTGTAATGGAAGCACAGGCAGTGGAGGGCGGTTGCATAACTCTTTTGACACTAATGCGGGTGTGCCGTCTCTCCTCCAGGGTGTCAGTGCCATTCGTCTGTTTCCTGTTTCTGGACACCTGCTGCTATCCTGCTCCATGGACTGCAAAATCAAGGTAAACGGTGTCCCCCGTGGAAGGTGTTCCATTTCCCTTACCTCCATTATGTTCTCCTGGCCTGTTTTTCAAATTAACAGCTTCTGGACGTTCGCCCATTGAGCATCTTTTTTTCAGCTACATTCAGGGCGCTGACTGGCAGCTCTTTTATATGTTCCGTCTTGCGCATAAAAGAGGAAATTTTACCTTTGAGATATCCATTTTTGTTTGTTTTTTTAGGGAGAGGAGTTTCACGATACGGGTGTTTGTTCTATGCAAGTGACTGCTTTGGGCTAACCCACCTGGCTTTGCAATTAATGAAAGATTTGTCCAAATGCGTCCAATTATCTCACTTCATCATTTTATAAACCACATGACAGAAAATGTTTCTTTGATTATAAAGTGGATGGGAAAAGAAAAATAACATAACAAATACAAATGCTTCTGATCATTTTCCTGGCTTGGTTTGGGTCCATTTATCCCCTTAAAGGTCCCCTATTATGCCACCAGGTGCACAGCTAATTTGCCATTATGAGCCAGTTCATAATCTCCCCTTCCTGACATCACATGGGGGAGTGACCACCCAGAATAATAAAATCTGATCGACTGTTTGGCTGAAGGTGATCAGTTCTTCTCGCCTCCGGTTGGTTACTTCCCCATGTGATGTCAAGAGGGGAAAGATTTTGAAATGGCTTCGGTTTAACTAATAGCTAATTGGCTTTGCTCCTGGGGACATCATAGGGGGACCTTTTAAAAGTGGAACAGTCGCTACAAGTCGATGCTGGGTTATTTTGTGTGGTCACCTTTATATCCTATGATCAGGCATTCCTAGCAGGGGTGTCAACGTTTACAATTTTTTCTACACGTGTACACGGGACTACTAACCGACGTGTACCCGGTTACACGTACGGAGATTTATGAGCTTTTTCTATCGCAGTTACGTTGTATAACCACAGAAAGTAAAATGAGTTGAAAATAAAATCCTCTATCATTTTGACAGATAAGACGTACAACTGAAAGCTGAAAGAGGTTTAACCTTCTTTTTCAATCATTGTTTTAAATCACTTTTGTACATTTTTTTTTTTTTTTTTTAACTTAAAGTGCAAACTGCATCCTGCTCTCGCAACGGGAGCTGCGTCTGAATTTTAGTATGCGTCTCATAGTGAAAGTAATCTGGAATTGGCGAGAGAAAGCAACTCAAAAAGCTGAAGTGAGAGGAAAAAACTTCACCTTTATATCCACAAAGTTAAAAAAGTAGAGGGGGACTCTCACAATTATTCACAAAAATTGGCGAAAAAAATGTGTTTTCTTCCTCCTCTTTAGACGAGAGGATGCGTGATCAGGTCATGAAAAGCCGACAGAACACCAACCAACAATATAAAGTACAACAACACGCAACAATATAGGCTAAAATAACAAGCCATTAACAGTTTTTGTTTTCAGCTGCACGACATTTGCACATGGAGAAGATTATGAGCGCCGCGCTCTTCTCAAGTCCTCTGCAGCCTATTCCTGATGTGACACGACACTGGCTGTGGCTGCGGGTTTTTTTCTTTAATATATATATATCAAGGCAACATTGCGCCCCATGCATCTGTATGCGGATAACTGCACTGGTGGGAACATTTAAGTGTTTAGTTATTATCTGAAGCTTTCAGGCAACATTATCACCCCTAAAAATGGGCAACTATATGTATTGATGAGAAATGAACGAGGAGGAGGAAAAAATTACGTGTACACGGTTATTGATTTTTCTAAACTGTTATGATTTGTTATCCGTGTAACCGTTTACACATGTAGATGTTGACACCCCTAATTCCTAGCTTGATGGGAGTGGTCTCTTCCAAGCCAACAGTGGCTGAGACCCCCCAGGGATCAAGGGGTTACTGAATGGTTTTTAGCTGCGACCAAGCAGCTCTATGAACGCTTCTGTCCGTCCGTCCGTCCGTGACGCCTTTTTTACCATGTTTCTGTCGTCGTATCATCATGAAATTTTCAGGAGTTATTGACCTTCACCAAAGTGATGTCCATGCTCAAGGTCGAGGTCAAAGGTCAGGTTCACAGAGGTCACGACCTTGTTTGCAGGTTTTCGCGCTGTAACTCCAGTTGGAATTCATGGACCGCTATGAAATTTTGGAAATGGCTTCTAGGCATTCAGCAGGTGTTCCCTATTGTTTTTCAAGGTCATCTGTAAAATCCCAAGGTCACAAAGGCAAAAAAAGTGTCAATTTTGCCCGATTTGACTGTTTTCGCACTGTAACCCATGTTTAATTCAATGAATGGCTATGAAATCTTACAACAAGCTTCTTGGTATAGAGGAGGGGTTCGCTATTGATTTTCAAGGTCGTCTATTGAATCCCAAGGTCACACTGGTCAAAAAAGTGTCGATTTTGCCCCAATTTCACAGTTTTCGCACGGTAACTCCACTTTAACTTGATGGATGGCTATTACATCTTAGAACAAGCTTCTTGGTACAGAGGAAGGGTCCCCTATTATTTTCAAGGTCATTTGCCAATTTCGACATCACACTTGTACAAGAAACCACCAGTCATGGACACTGTGCCTCGTGACGGATGCTAGCCGAGGTCGCAGCGATTAGAACCCTACTGATCTACTTGTTTAGAGTATGAAAATGATCCTGTGCATACATTGCTGCCTTCAGTCGCCAGATCTCAGACCAACTGAACTCGTATGGAAAATTTTGGAGCAGTGTGGTAGACGGCGCTCTCAGTCACCATCATCAAAACACTGAATGAGGGAAAATCTTAGAAGAAAGGTTCTCCACTCCCACAGTAAACTTTTACACTTGTAGACTCCATTCCAAGGCCTGTTGAAGATGATCTGGCAGCTTGTGGAGGCCCAGTGCTTTACAGAGACAATTCACTCCCAGGTTATGTAAAAGTATTTAAAAGCCTTAAATTCTGTGATCTTTAAAGAAGCCTTAAAGCATTTTTCAATTTTGCAGATTATTGTGGGACAATCAGGAAAGTACTATGTCTGCAGCCAATGTTTTGAACTTAACTTTTTGCAATACCGCTATCCAATAACTTCAGAGGAAATGGTTTCCATGACAACACCTTTTGGTTTCAGGACTATTACCTCAGAATTTTTATGTTGGCAAACCATGTCAACTGCAGCAACTTGACAAAAATTACAGTAAAACATAATTGTCCCAGTAAGTCCTGGGAACTTTGCCGCAATGGGCCTATCAGGCAACAAAGCACATACTCTTTGTCATATTGGCTGACTACAGCCAGGCTACACAATCACATTTAGACCTTAGAGGTGATGATTGCGGTTCCAACCCTGTAAATAAAAAATAGCCCGCAAACTCAAAAACGACAATAAGACGGTTCAAACATGAAATTGGTGAAAATGAGAATGCACAATATAATGAAGACTACAATTGGCAAAAATACTTGAATAGCATTGCCATAAAAATATTTTCTCAGATGTCTGCTGGTGCCACAGCACCATGCATAAATAAATTTAAAAAAAAACTAGATCCAGCTCAATACCTATTTCACTGCACAGCCAGACCTCTAGTATTGCGATCACAATCCACGGCAGCTCATAAGAAACGCAATGCTTTACCTTGGGCTGTGGCTCTCCAGCACTTGACAATCAAAATGTGGCCTTGCACTGAGGATTTTGTCAATAAAAGTCCTTAAAATGTCCCAAAGAAAATCAGTTGCATTTTTGAGCGGTCTCACATCTTTGAATGCAAAGCGAATCGTTTAGCGGAAAAAGTAGCTAACCTTATGACTTAAATTGAATTTACGTCAGATATGATTTGTAAATTATTTTAAAATTCATCATTGCAAATTATTCCCCAAGTCTTCCCCCATAGAGAAACGGATTCGGTAGACGACAACAAAATTGCACAGAATATTATATATGCATTTTTAGAATGATAAATTTATGTTTGGACGAAACATTTTCGCTATCAGATTGCCAGGGGGAGCTGCAGCGATCTCAACACGCCTACTGCCAGCTGCATTGTCTGTACATGACTCTGTTTCATTCTTGGAAATGAAAATGTCTGAAACGCCTTCAGGGAATTTATTCAACTTTAGCTCAAACGTCCATCTGGTTTTCAGGATGATTGGAGTTGAATTTTTTCGTCGAAAGTCAAGGTCACTTTGACCTCTCAAAGCACGTTTTTGGTTGTTACTCAAGAATTCACTGGATAATTTTAGCCAAAATTCACACAAGCCACTCGCAGGATAAAACGATGAAGTGACATTTTATTCCCTTAGTAGTCAAAGGACTACTTTACCGTGACATCATGATGTTCAGTAAAAATGCTTTTCTGGCCAATATTCATTGATTTGGACCTCAACGTGCTTGTATGGATCCACTCTCATCTCCTTGGATGACAGCCATTGTTTTGTTGATATTGAGCTTCAGGTGATTTTTGTTGTAATTTGTAATGAAGAGTTCCATCACTTCTCTTCACTCCTCTGTAAAAATAGTCAGAAATTGAAGACTGCTTGTAACAACCTCAATTTTGCTAAAAATACACTTAATACCTTTTATTAAACTCCTTATAAGTATTAAACTACGTATATTTTGAGTCTGGGTGTACATGTAAGCCAACTGCAATTTGACTGGTTGGCGGAGATATTCAACAACCGGGTTATTTTAGTTCCTATTCGGTGTGCGTTCACCTCCACTATTTCTTTATGGAGAGGTGTTAATGCTCCGACCCCCTGACATCATCACTTATGTTTTTATGGCAAACCTGTTTCAAGGTGCCGTGGGTGCACTCCATAAATAATGCTCTTTAGAGGCCATCATTGGGTATTTTGGGATGGTCCAGCAGCTGAGCACATGGCCTGAACCTGCCTCTGATTTAGTGCTAAACTATGCAGGTATCCATTTGGGGACAAGAGCCAAAATGGCTGCCTGTGTAGAAGGTGGCAGCGATTTCATCAGCCTGATGAACGCTTCAGCACTTCCTGCCAGATTAACCAGCTTGTGTGTTTTCTTTCTCCTTAGCTATGGGAGGTGTATAAGGAGCGGCGCTGTATACGGACATTCATTGGTAAGTTTGTCTGAAAACTATTTTAATTCTGAAGCTCAGTCTTGTAAATCCTGAAGATAAATGTGAGACTGTTGGGTCCTGATCCACCAAGGCGTTTGATATGTGCAAAACCAATAACATGGTCAGTGATTTGTTTTCCACAGGTCATTAGTTGTAATTGGTTTCACACGTGCTAAAGTTCTTCAACGATCTGCTTCATAGTGTTAATGGCAGAGAGGAGTGGGGAAAAGGGAAGTGTTTGAGTGGTTTTTAGCACTTAGAGCTTCAGATGGCATGAACTCTTTTAAATCTAAGATCCTTGGTGCATTTCACATGAAAATAATGTGGCTTAAGGAGATTAAATTTGGAGCAGAAGAGAACATTTCTGGTCTCTTGCAGTAACTCATCCTGGCCTGCCATTTGGTCTAATTTAAATTGGCCCCGTCTAGTCCCATCTTACTGCAGGTTATTTCAGCCCTAGATTGAGAGAACTGACTTAACATATTAGCACATTAATTGAAGATTTTGATTAACAACTTCAATTATGGGCTAAAAAAAAAATATGCACCCCTTCCTGGATAAAATCGTTCACCCCAACTTGAGTTATTCATAGTTACGATACTGTGACAAATTCTCCTTAATGCTACCTTTCTTCCCTCGTTGCT
The DNA here is from genome assembly GCA_029721435.1 of Gymnothorax reevesii. NCBI lineage: Eukaryota > Metazoa > Chordata > Actinopteri > Anguilliformes > Muraenidae > Gymnothorax > Gymnothorax reevesii. The sequence goes on from CM056576.1 coordinate 47,282,229, forward strand.
CGTTGTGAACTTTCGCCCTGGTCCTTCATGAAGCTGTGTTCTTAAGTTTGTCTCAGCTCTGGGGCTCCTCGCGCAGGAACATGTGACTCGCGTCTCCCGGGGCGACTGCAGCTGTCGCTGTGGATTCCATCAGCGGGCCCTATTTTTCAGTGTGCTGATGTGCCCTCCCTCCTCGCCTCGTCCCTCACAAATACTCGGCTGGGTTTAAGGGCAAAGAGTGTCCATGAGAACAGAGCACGGCAAGGGTCTCGAATCAGCCGACTGTTAGCCTGTGACGGGTAGATGTTTTTGGAATGTGTTGAGCCTGCGTTCTTGAACTTCATTGCATTCAGTTGCCAGTAGTGATCATTACATCAGCATAGGAAAGTTCTGTGAAGAAGATTCTAGTCTCATGTTTGTAACTGTATACTGCGGAGCGAGGGAGTTGAGTGTGGAGAGCGCGGTGTAGGCTTGTAACCGTAGTATTGTCACTGTTCAGGACAGAGCCCTCTGAACGCCATCAGATGGAGGAAAAGCCCTGAGTTTTCACTTTTAGTAGCCCACTATACCTCTGATGAGGTTTAAAAGTCACATTAAATTAGGTTGTTTGGGTGTGGGTTGGGGCAGGGGGCGGATTTTAATCTCCAAGAATCGGATTTGTCTGTTCCAGCTGAACATGCCGAGGATATACAGGCAGCATAGCTCAGGGACTCAACATCATGGTTTCAAGTAATTTCATGCGTTTCTCATTTCTCTACTTGAATGATTTCTAGTCCTCTTGTTTCACAGTATTTCAATAAATGCTTTTCACTGTGATTCTGCCTCGGTACTTTTAAAGGCTTATGTTCCTGTGGCTATTGTTGTTATTTTTATTAAATGTCGCTGTGGCTCATACATGTTTGAGCTGACACAATTAGGTTTTCACATTGGTAAGGCATTGGTTAACAAATGAGAGTAATGTAGTCCTTGGAACAGCCAGCTCAGGGAGATGTAGTGCGCAAGCATAGCACGGGGCCAACAGGGCACAGTCTACCCCAGAGGAAGCCGGGCTGGTCTTTAAACGGGAGCGCAAGGCAAATGTAGGTTTTTTTTTTCCATCATATCCGAATGCAGAGTCCATCTCATTTGGTTGTTTTGGTGTAGGAGATTGCTATCCTCCGTACTGCAAAGCCTTGCATATATGCATGTTAGTCTTGTGTAAACACAGCTCGTGTAAATACTGTAGACATCTGAACTATTAATAACAAGCTTACAGGTGCATTATATAAGCTATGCGGCACATGAATAAAATATGACTACATGCATGTATGCGTATGTCCGCCGATGCAATATACATATGGACACAGGCATGCATTTATGCATGTCTACATGCTGGTGCAGATTTAAACCCGAAGACATTCATCGGTATTCCCCGCCACAGTCAAGGTCATGACTAGTAACATATTCGCAAAATTCATTCTCGGTGAACTAGTTTCTTCAAAAGCTTGTTCCGACTTACCTGGGCGGATGGATATTTGGGTGGAGAGACTGAGAGGGGCTGCATTGCCATATGCTTTGCTCCACTTTGCGGCAGGGGAATCAACAAACAAATATAAACCCATTTTCAGAGCAACTATATCATACTTGGTGCAGAACATGTCCCGTTCCCACCCTGTGAAGCATGCGCAGTGCGGCTCTCTGACTAAACATGCCCCCAGGTAGCCCCTATAATGCATATTTCTGCTGCTGTGGGGTTTGGTTTTATTATTGGAGAGGGTATCGGGAAAGAACATCCTTTTCTTTCTGAGAACGAGTGAGAGCCTGTGGCGGTGGGCTCCTGGCGATCGCTCTTCACATCAGCGAGTAGATAATAAAGGCGTATTTTTAAAGCCCTGCAGTGCTTAGCGCCCACCACCCCCCCCCGCCTGGGATCTTTACTCGGGAGTGTAGGGCTCTACTCGAGAGGCAACAGCATCCTGCTCCTTCCTCGCTCTCTCCACTCCGCTCGACATGCAGATGACCTAAACTGATGGATTCATTACCTTAATTTGGCTGAAGTGCGCAACTGCCTTAAATGGAAAACACAAATCCATGTGTCCCACCCCCTTTTTAAAATAAGAATTAATCCATAGGGATGGGGATGAATCGGCATTTGTAAATGGCCTGTAGGTGAGAGGATTACAGTCGGAACGCTGGAGAGTGGGTCATAGCTACTTTGTTGCCTCAGTGTGCGTCTTGCGCTGATTTAAAAAAAAAAAAAGATGGCTCCTAAGGAGCAGTGCATGTGGCTGTATTTACCCTGAAGGACGGCCTGTAACTCAGTCCTGCATCACCGCCGGCCGTCTGACACTGTAATAAAGGCAGGACGGCCCATGACGCGTGGCGTTCTCCCCTGTTCCCTGCCTGCAGGCAAATTTATCAAAATGCATCACGCTGACTGACAAGGGGAGGTCGGAGAGCGAGATCCTGCTCTGGAATTGGGGACTGCCCTGCCTCACGCTTGCGTTACGGAGAGGTCATCGCGCACTTGTTTGTGGTGTTGTTGTGCGATTAGATTGTTTTCTGCTCTGCTTTCTAATGCTGATCTTGTGGTAATCAGTACTTGCTACTGAAAGCAGTGGAGTACCAGAACATTGGCGTCGAATGTTAAAATGCGTAGTACCAAAAAACATCTCCTTTGTTTGTGACCTTTGATGCATATTGTACGTGTTGGCTTTACCTATGAGGACTGTAGCTGCGGTGTAGTCACAGTGACCCCACAGGAGCCCGGTCCCCGTCCACACATGTAGGCGAGATGGTGTCAGCGACACCTCGCCTGCTTTTCTGCCCATTCATGTCTGAGGATGAATCACTGTGTGAAGCCGTCATGTAATCAAGTTCTCCCCTCTCACATCCTCCTCTCTGTCTTTGCACCTTATTTTTTCTTTTTTCCTTCTCTCTCTGCTTCTCTCTCTTTCTCCTGTCCTTCCCCTCTCTGACTCTTCTCCCACACTTCTTCTCTCTCTTGTTTCCCCCTTGTCCTCCACTCTCTCTCGATCTCTCCGTCTCTTTCCTTCGTCTCTCTCTCTCCCTCCTTCCCCCCTCTCCCTCCCTCCCTCTATTCTCTCTACCCCTCTCTAACCCACTCTTTGTATTCCCTCTCTCCCAGGACACAGTAAGGCCGTGCGGGATATCTGCTTTAATAACACCGGAGCGCAGTTCCTCAGCGCCGCCTATGACCGTTACCTGAAGCTATGGGACTCAGAGACTGGTAAGTAACTCAGCCCCCCGGAGAGTTCTGTGCCAGGCAGTCCAGAGCATTTTCAGGACGCCCTACTCAGGGAGCGAGACCATTTCCATGTTAAACTAGGTCTCGAACACTTCTGAGCTCACTGAGTCACAGTGGACCATCTCTGCTCCGTCACTAGAGGGCGACAAGTGAACCAAGCAGGTCTGTGCCCGGTTGGTCCCTCGCACAACTGAACAGGGCAGGGTAAAATGACAGCACTGAATGACTGTCTCAGGAAGTCTTGCTAGGAGTGATGGGATATTCAGATTTACAAAGTATAGGACTTCCTTCGTGCTTTGTTTCAAACTCCTGGATTTGTGGTTGGTGCATTTCTTAAGCCGAAAAGTAACATTGCATTCATGAAATCCCCTGGCTTAATTTTGGCTTGAAAGAAACCTCATGGCTGGAATTTTGACTTTTGCACTTGTGGATTAGCCACTTGTGCTTGCCAGAAGTGAAGGTATTTTTTGTTTATTGTGGTCGGGTGATTTAGCGGCTGATTGCCTGGTGATGTTGGCTGCCCGTGGCACTCTGCGAGGGAGAGCTTGTCAGCATCAGGCTGGCTGTTTTCACAGAGCCGTTTTCTTTTGTTGTTTGATGCGTGTTACCTGGTCGTAGTGCTCAGGCCTTTGACGGTAGCGATGAGGTGGTCGCCGATTTGAACTCCGGCAGGCAGTGAGAGCAGCACTAAAGAGTGCGACTGAAAGCTGACATGGACCAATGTTGCGTCTTTAAAGGGCCACGGCGCGCGGCAAACGGCTCTGAACACGCCTAGTAATTGGAGCGATGTTCTAATCCCTCAGTGCGGTTCCGTTGTGTTGACCCGTATGCCTCTGTCTCTAAAGAGGATAATCCCTTGTCTGGAAGCCGGTCTGTAATTGGATCCTCTGCGTCCCTCACCTGTGGCCATTGTGGCAGACGAGGCCTCACTGAAGGGGATGTGTGAAGGTCATGTGGGGGAGCAGGAGGAAGGAGGGGGGCGTGTGGTTTGTTGTCACAACCATTACTGTATTACAGTTTGGACAGAGGTCTGTTGTATCTTTCTGTCTCTCTCCCTCCCCCCGCTATCCCTCACCTCGTCTCTCTCTCCTTTTCTCCCTGTCTTTCACTCTACCCTTGGACTTTCTGTCCCCCGTTCTCGCTCCCTCCCTTCCCCATCCCTCCATCTCTCTATATCCCCCCCTCTGTCTCTCTGTCTCTCTCTCTAACACTGTTGTGTGACCGAAGACCCTGCACTGCCCTTGTCTGGTCTGAGAGGAGAGGCTCACTCTGTCCTTTGAGGTTAAAACCACAGTGGTGTGGGGTTCATCCCTCAGTGGCCCGGTTGTGGAGGAGAGAGGGTGGTGTGAAACTTCAAGAGAAACCCCGCCCCCCACCCCACCCCACCCCACCCCGCTGCAGCACAGAAAGCGGAGAGTGCACAGCTGGGGAAGGACACGCTCCGTTCATGAATTTCATTACACGGAGGAGAGCGCGGGGGTTGAGGGGAGGGTGTGTTCAGAAGGCCTTGAGGGTTATTGGAATTTGTTCTCCTCTCCACACACCTGGGCTGCGTCTCCACCCGTCCGTCTCTCCCCTGCTTGCTGCTGCCACCCTTTCCCGCCTCCTCTCACCTCCTCCGAACAGGACGTGCTCTCCGGACACCTGCCCAGCTCTTTGACTCACTCCTCTCTCTATTTCCCTCAAACTCTCCCTCGCTCATTCTACTACTTTCTTTCCCTCATTTTCCATCTATCTTCCATCCATTTTCTCTCCTCCTCTTGTTCAAATTTAAATTCAAATTGCTTTATTGGGATTACAAAAATGGCGTTTTGCATTGCCAGTTGGCACACGAATAACATTGAACAACATTCAAAGAACTCCTACATAAAGTTTAGGTTCCTACTTAAAAGTTTATTCTCTCCCCCTCTTTGTCCGTTCTCCTCCTTTCTTTCCTCTCCATCCATCTTTCTTCCATCCTTTTCCCCTCCCTCTCTCTCCCTCTCACCCATTGCATCTTTTTTTACTTCACCTCCTCGTTTATTTTTCCTCTGTTTAGTCTACCCCGCCTTGCTGAGTGTCCAGAGGTGGTTTTACTCGTTCTCGTGACTGCTGAGTGCAGTACTGTATTAACGTTGCTAATTGCATGCACGTCATCAGACATATCGCTCGCTGAAGTTCTGCTTAACGTCTGCAGATGTTCTTGGCCGATGGCTGCGATTAAAAATGCGCCCTCATGCGTAGCGCCGTCTCAGTGTTAATTTAACTCAGCAAATGTTTAACAAAGGGGATGCGCTGCGCTCGTGTACACTGAGTACAAATCAGCTCCGTCTTGGTGAATTTAACACTACAGTGTTACTGTGCTTTCTCACTGAAGTTTATATGAAAGCAAGACGATTTGTCCAATACAACATGGACAGTTTTCAATTACATTGTGTATAATGATTAAACATTTTTTTTAAATTAATGTTGCGATTTCTCTGAATGCCAGAAATCCTGACTGATTATGCTTGCGATATCGATTGACCCAGTTTGAGGAACTGAAGTCCTCTACGCGAGTTTGCTGTTCTCTATGTCTGAAACACAGATGGGTTCAGTTTCTCAGACCACCTGACTTAAAGTGAGGTGGGATTTAAACTGACGGATTAACCGAATTTCAGTGGTGATTAACTGGAGCAAACATTTGCAGTATGGCAGTTATTCAAGTACTACTGTGCTGAGAATTAATGTAGATATGATTCCCACAGCTAAAATATAACATGAAAACATACCAGGTGTGTCATTTTAAGATGGTTTAACGATGTTCAAAGATGTTTGCCAAGTGATTTGGCATTTGTTTGCCTTGCTACTTAATGAGCTCTAATGCCGCTCCAGCCAATATTTGGCTAAAAAGCGTTTGCTCTTTCCCCCTGCCCCGCACTCCACTACCTCTCTGTTTTCAAGATGGAGGTAAATTTTCCCAATTAGCGGTTCCCCTGCTGGAATAGATGCTGAGTTTGGTCCTGTTCCCCCTCTTAGAGGTTGTAAAGAGTGGAAATGAGCGCCACATTTCATCTCTTCTGATTTACTGGGGGGGGGGGGGGGGGAGTCCAGATTTTGGCTTCATATTGAGCTGCTGTTGTACCCCCCCGCCTTTGTCAGCTTCACGGTGAGAATGCCAGAACATTCCGCCCCAGCGTTTCAAGTGGGCCGACACAAGAAAGAGAATATTTGCAGCCTACTGCGTTTTCCTTTCCTAACGAGGCTCGTACTCTGTCCAGCTCGTCCTTCAGACTGAATTTGCGCGAGTGCTGTACAGGAAAGTGCCCAGAGTACAGCGGGTCAGCGCTTTTAAGTTGGGACTGAGCTCTGTGACGCTCCCGTAGTCTCTTGAACGCAGTGTTACTCCTACCTCCTGCTGGCTGCTTTGAATTGTGCTGAAAAGCATCTCCATGCTGAGCTTTAACCTGGGGCTTGTACTTCTCCCTCCTCTCTCTCTCTCTCTCTCTCTCTCAGGGAAGTGCATCAGCAGGTTCACCAACAGGAAAGTGCCATACTGCGTCAAGTTCAACCCGGATGAGGACAAGCAGAACCTGTTTGTGGCGGGGATGTCCGATAAAAAGATCGTCCAGGTGAGACGCCCTTTGCCCAGACGGTGTCTTCAGGGCAACAGTGATGGAGGTGTAGCTGGTGTGTGTGTGTCTCTCTCTCTCTCTCTCTCTCGTGTTTGTCACACCATCTCTCTCTTTCTCTCCTTGCCCTTCTCCTCCTACTACGTTTCTACCTCCCTTACCGACATCTGTTTCTCTTCGTCACTCCTGCCCACTCCTCCTCCTACTCTTTCCTCTTCTCTAACCCCCCCCCCCCCCCCCGACCGCCAACGACAGCAGGGAGCTGCCAGCTCCAGTCCAGTCCCCTGCGGTGGGTCAGTGACAGATCGGGCACCGGTGGATTTCACACGCCGCGAGCCCCGAGTGTAAACAGTGCTTTTAAAAGGCTGCTGCGAAGCCCCTCTGCCCGCGGCTGCACACTGGAAAGCGGCGCATTAATCAGAGAGCACCCACCCCACCCCACAGCCCCGTCACACTCCTCCATCTGGAAAGGCAATCAAAGCGCACCGTCTCAGCGCAAAACAAACGCTGCCAAAAACTGTGACGAAAAAAAGCCGCGGCATTAGCATCACTTTGGAGTCTTTTAAATCTCTGCACAGGATGGCCAAAGAGAGTTTTCTCACCCTCAGAAGATTTCTGCAATCCCTTTCATAACCAGTGCACCTGAGCGATGGATGAGGTGTTGGTGGGCCAGGAGGTTGCGATCTTCCCTGTGGTAGAATAATCCCTCGTGTGTGGAACTCGTCTGACGAAGGCCACGTCGGCTGAAAGGCTGTGCAAGGAATAAAGTCCTCTGGGAGCAACTTAAACAGTGTGCAGACTCTTTTTTTTTTTTTTTTTTGTGAACAATTTTTTATTTGGTATCTCTGTGCATTCAGATTTCACCAAGGCATTCTGCATGCAACATTGTAGTACAACTGGATACCTATTTCTCCCCATCCCCCCCAACCCCAACCACCCCCCCCAGGTGATGCCCTCTTACAAGTCGCTACCCACAATGTTTCTATATCCGTTATATTGCTACTAAAGAACCCCCATGTAATAAAGCAGTGACTGAATTAACTGCCTCGTTCCAAGCCTTCACTGTTTTACCCTGGGCCCCATGGATTCTGGCCACTGAAAGCTCCATGTAAATAATGTCAAGGTAACTCAGGACCCAGTGTCGCCAAGATAGAGAATGAGGAGGTTCCCACCTCTGAACCAATAATTTTTTAGCTGCCGTTATGCCAGCTAACCATATTCGTTTCTGTTGCTGAGAGAGAACGAAGTCAGAGTTGTCATTCAATAATAACATCCTACAAGAGAGAGGAACATTCCTCTTCAACACAATAGACAATGTTTGAGAAACACATTTCCAAAACATCAAAACTCCTGGGCATTCCCAAAACATATGTAAAAAGGTGCCCATATTGCCCCCCTGGCAGAAAGTACATAAAGGACTAGAAGACACCTTCATACGGTAGCGCCTAAGAGGAGTCAAATATGTCCTGTGAAAAAAATTTAAGTGAACCATCCTGTGATTCGGGTTTCTAGAAGCTGAATTAATATTGTGCCAGATGCTATTCCAAGAAATATCCACCTCCTTCATATTCAGGTCTCTACTCCAAATCTGCATCATTGCTAAGGGTTTATATGAAGACTGTAAGATAAAAGTATAAATTAATGATGCCAATCCTTTCGATTTATGTTTAATAACAAACAAATTGTGCATTGGGTGGCAGGATAAGCTTTCTCCCCAGGGGACACCATAGGCACGCATAGCAGAGCGGAGTCTTAAATATAGAAAAAACGAAGAACCTGGAAGATTATATTGTAATTGTAGGTCCTGGAACGATCTGAGGCCATTTTCATTAAAAACATCAGATAAGGTATGAACGCCCTTACTACTCCATTGTGAGGAGACAAATGGGCGATTATTAGTCAGAAGCCTATGATTATGAAAGATAGGAGAAAAAGTATGCCAGGTTTTTCTAGATTTTGTACACCTTTCTACAGCTCGCCATACTTTAATTAATTGAGTTATTATAGGGCCAAAATGCAAATTGCAATATCTAAGAGGAATCCCTGCATAAATGAGATCACAGAGCCTATAGGGTGATACTATATTGCTTTCTAGCGTCCGCCAAGATACAGGAGTATTAGAATTTAACCAAGTATGCAAAGGACGTAGAACAAAAGCATAAAAATAAAATTGGAAGTTTGGAACAGCCGCTCCTCCGGCGGACTTCTCTCGTTGCAATGTGGATAATTTCATACGCGGCCGCCTACCTTGCCATATATACTTAGACACCATAGAATGTAGTTTATCCCAATATTTCATCGGCGGAGCCAGTGGGATCATAGAACTGTAGAAGTTCACACGCGGGAGCACATTCATTTTAATTATGGAGATCCGAGCTTGTAGCGATGACAGTGTGCAGACTCTTATTCTTTTCTACATTAAAGATCCCATGACACTCTTCGATAAGAGTAGGGGGTTCCCCAGTGTTATGGCTAAAGTCCCAACCTGGCTCTTTCGACCTGCCACCTAATTGACTGTGCAAATTGCCCTCTCCCCCTCGACCCCCAGGGCTCCCTTGAAGAAGAGATTTCAATCTCAACGAGACTCCCCTGGTTAAATAACGGTAAGATAAAATAAGATTTGTGTTAGGAATTAATATTGAAATGGCCCCTGGGTTTGTGTGACACAGCAACCTCTAGTAGGTAATGGGTTTTCCTTGTAGGCTGGTGGGGGTCATTTGCATTTGAAAAATTGAAAAAACTGCTTAACCCCCCATTGAACATCAGGGGGAGTCTTGTTTTCGAAGAGAACTGTCTCAGAGATACTTTACAAAATAAAAGAGGGGCTAGAAAGAGCGAGCCCCAGGCCTAAACCAATCAAATAGTAAGGTGAAAACAAACTTCCCAATGAGGGGTGCATAATCCGTAAATGGAGCACAGCCGTGGGAGTTGCAGTGGAAAGCCCATATGACCTCTTTCACATCAGTGTTGGCCAGAGATTTTCTTGAAGCTTCTAGTCCTTCGGTAGTAAGGCGGTGTACAGGAACGGGCCGAGGGTGACGAGCTTGTGTTTCTCATGGCTATTTTGTGCATCAGTCCTTCGTTTTCACCTCCTTTGTCTCCGCAGTGGGACGTCCGGTCCGGGGAGGTGGTCCAGGAGTACGACAGACATCTGGGGGCAGTCAACACGATCACCTTCGTGGATGAAAACCGGCGCTTTGTCAGCACGTCCGACGACAAGAGTCTGCGAGTTTGGGAATGGTAAGCAATGCCCCTGCCTCCAGGTTTATTGTTCCAAACCCCACTACCCTCTTAATGCCGTCATTTCTTCCCAAAAGGTACAACATTTACTAGAGCTGTATCATAGTCAAGGAGGGTTTAATTTTCTTATGAATGAGCTTCGTGCGTATAAAACCCTGCCATCAATAAAAAGCAGACAGCCTTGTTTTTCATTCCTGGTTGAAAGCAAGTCTGTGCCACCTCTCTCACGATGAAAAAGGATCCATTTAGCCGCTCGCTTAGCTGCTTACATCTCTGGGGGAAAGAGTCCTCAGGCTAACCTGCCCTCAGATGCTTCGCTCCCCTTTGCACAGAAAGAGTCACTAGGTGTTCTCTGGGTTTCATTGTAACCGTTAGGTCTTTTTGCCCCCAAGGAGACATGGAAAAGAGGCAGTTATGTTGCTTTGTTCTACTGACATAAATGCAGACATTAATGCACTTCGCGGCTTCATTTATTCCCAGACGGCCTGGCCCGCTCGCTAAAAGCTCGTTCTAGCACAATCGTTTGCAGTTTCGTAAAACGCGCTTTTGGATACGTTCCGTGACGGCAGATGCTTTTGTTGACGAGGAGCTTTATCTCGACGGATTTGCTAACCTTCCAGTAATTCCGAACACGGCATAGCGCAGCGCAGTCCCACCCCCGGGGAATTCTCCTCTCAGTACCTCATGAGTAACATGCAATTGCCTATTTTACACTCCTCTTCTTGCTGCGCGCTTCTAAAGTGCACTTGAATGAAGTGGCAACCTCGTATCTGAATGGTTTGATTTTAATGCGTAATGGGCGTGTGATTTAGATCAAGAAATGCAGGGAGTCGAGCTGCAGCCTGTGTTATAAAGATGGGTTTGAGATGATGTTGCTGCAGAAAGCTTGAGAAATGAAGTAATGGTAACAAACATTTTTTAAAAATCTGGACTTCCATGTAATGTACTTACAAATTCCAGACAGATAAGTTGCATTGATGCATTATGAGGTGATATGGCCAGCGAATCAGGTGTGGCCATGGCAATCAAACCAGGCCTGACCTACAGGACCTGCTCCAGATCTATGGCAAGGTCCTTCCATCCATGAAAACACGGCACGGGCTGAATAATCTCACCTGATTGTGGTCATCCGCACTCCTCTTCCTTACACGTTGAAAGCCCAGCACTGCGCTCACTGCAAGCCGAGCCCCCAAACGGAGCGGCGGCCATTTTACATATCACTGCACCAGAAAGATTTGAATGTTTCAGTAGATCAGATTCCAGGAATTCTGCTATCCGATGGGCTTTGGATGGGAGAGCAAGAGATGTTCAGAGACCAGTCTGCCCAGGGAGATGTTCGATTTTTTTCTCCCTTCTTCAGCCTTTTTTCCTCAAAGGCTCTACGTCCCCCCCCCCCAAGTTCTATATTTGAGATGCAGCTGACTTTGAAATCCTCGTTCTTTGAACAAATATTTGGGTTGGGATGAACCTGTGTCTCTCCTGCCCTGTTCAACTGCAGCTAATCCCTCAGCTTGCTCGCAGGAACGTTGCCCTGAAGGTAAACAACAGCTCAGTTTCCACGAAAAGGAGCCCAAATATTTAAAAATGTGGCGATTAAAGGTCTTTATGGGTGGTTTATTGGTGCTGGTAGATCCTCCAGTCATTTTCTTTTCTCTCTAAACAGATTCATCTCCATCTCTTTTTGGAAACCATTCCAGCAGCCCCCCCCCCCCCCCCCCCACAATTCTTCACCAATGGACGAACACGTTCTTGTGGAATCGAACCAAAAAAGCCATAGAGTTGAATGATTGCTTTTTGTGGACTGAAGGGACGATATCGCCGCTGAGCTGTAAATCTGCTCAAGTGATCTGGAATTTTTTGTTGAAGTTGGCTCTGTAAACAAGTGTAAGGAAGTCCAAACGGGGTGGCTATTTTGGGAAATGCACCTAATGATTTCCAGACCCCTCCCCCCTAACTCCGACCTAACTGAGGAAGCATGTTGATAGAAGTCCATGGATGCCTTACTCCTTCAATGTTCAAATGTAAGGAATTACAGTAAAAAGTTTCTGTGAATAGTGTACTCAAGTGAAGTAGCATTAGATAAGAAAAAATTCTACTGAATGGCAGAAGTATTTGCACTTTCTTCCCACTGCTGCATGTTTCATGGGATTTGTCCTTCTGTTGCTGTGGTCTGAAAGCTCTGCTTTGTTAACCGTTTCTGTGGCAGTTCAGTGTTTGGGGCAGAGGAATGGGGTGGTTGGGCATTGTGGTTTCTGGGAGGTGGGGAGGAGGGGTTATGCTGGCCATAGAAGGGGGTGGAGGAGGAGGGGCACAGTACGGGGGGGGGGGGGGTGCAATGGTTGTTTCTGGAGAGGGTGGGGGTGTGGTTAGAGGGTAGCCTGAGCCACACAGGTGGGCAGTATTCTCTGGCGGGGGAGGGGCTATACGTTTTTGTGCCTCACTGAGCCCACTGCAGATGGGACCCAGGCCTTCAACTGGCTCAGATGGGAGGATTATCAGGATCAAGCGCGGGAGCAGTCATGAATCACAGCTGCATTAAAATGCCGAGTCGGGTGTCAGTGGGAACGGAGGAAAAGGGGAGAGGAAAGCGAGACCGAGAGGGTGGGAAGGGAGGAGGGAATTGAAAAATGGAGTGCATTGTCCCAGCTCCTACCGTTCAGCGTGCTGTCCTTTTGGGGGCAGCGCTTGGAGAGTGAGAGAGAGATGGGCTTTGCGAGCGTTCGCGGCAGAGCTTATCATCCCGAATCGCCCTGATTAAACGTGGCAAAAACCCAAAGAGAAGCCGTAAATAAACAGGAGGATGCAGTTTTCTGTGAAGTGAGAACTTGACAGAGAGAGAAAGAGAGAGAGGAGCTTAGTGTTTATTAGCAGCCGGGGCTGGAGGGAAGATTGATCTGAGCCGTACGCAAGGCTCTTCAGAGGTGTTATCAGGAGCCACTTACAGCTCATCACAAAGCCATCGATAATCAGCTGGAAGAGACCGTACCTGAGCTGTACAGCTCGAGGCGCTGGCTTTCTTCTTTTGTGCGGTTTAGATGTCGGGCCCCTGATTGGTGCTAAGCTCTGCGGTAATGTTGGATAGGGTTGGCTTTGCAGGGATGTCATCGATGCTGTGGGGTCAAGTCTAAAAGTCATTCACTTTTGCCATAAACATTGATGAGCCAAAGCACTATGACCAAATATTTTGATTTTTAAAAAAAGTTAAATGTCCAGAGTGCTTTGAAGTTCAAACAAGTGTCATGAAAGTGCTCTTTGGTGGAGAACACCGAAGTTCAGAAAAGAAGAAAGGACTAAGGCATGCTTTTGGCAAAAAGTTAAAAAGCCTTTATTCATATTTCAATTTTATTTGTACAGCGCTCTTCACAAAGAGACCGTTACAAAGACGCTTTACAGGGAGAAAATAAACCAATCAATAAATAAAAGGGATAATTCCCAGCCTAATCCCCACTACAGCAAATGAGGAAAAAAGCTGTCCAGTACAGAGAGAAATCCTCAAACAGTAGCTAACAATGGCTAGCTAACAATAAAATAAAGTAATGATAAAGTTCAATTGAACTCCATTAAAACATCCAAGCTTTTTTTTACGCCTGTCTTAAGACGGGACGTATTATGTCATCACCCCCGTCCGTCTGTCTGTCCGTCCGTCCGTCTGTCTGTTGTCTGTTAGCAATTTCTTGATCGGGGCATAACTCCTGAGCCGCTTGAGCTTCTTTTGTGATACTTCACATACATCTGCGCCATCACTAGGCGCTGTGTCGCGCACCATGATTTCGTTCACCCGGTCAAGGTCAAGGTTACTGGCAAAGGTCAAAGGTCACATGGGGCCCAGATGGGGCTTGTCCGGAGCATAACTTCTGAAACGCTTCAGATACATCCATGATATTTCAGACACACGTGTACCATCACTGAGCGGAGTGTCGCGTACCATGTTTACGGCCCTCCCTCCAAGGTCAAGGTCACGGACAAAGGTCAAAGGTCACATGGGGCTGTTGTCTGTTGGATATTGGTATCATGTTGTCTGTCCACTTCCTGATCCATGTTCATGACGGGCGTATTATGCACCGTTGGCGGTGCTCTTCTTGTTCATTAATGAATTTTTAAAATATGTACATTATGACCACCTTTATGACTACGGAAGCAGTCTGAATGAAGTTCAGAATTTGAGTGCACATGTTGGGCTGTTGTTCATTGACTGACTGGCATCTGGTGGGCAAATCTGTGTTTTCATATCACTATCTAGTTCGTAAGAGATTGTATCATCGTTGTGAACTCGGTTCAGTGACTAAAACAAACCCAACATTAGAAAAGTTCTGCTCGAATGCTCTTTTTATTCTGTTTTCTTTTTCTTTTCTTTTTTTTTGCTCTTTTTCTCTGATTGTTGCCTGCGGCCAATCATGTTCTTCCTGCTCCGGGTGTTAGAAGTAAACTGTTGAGATGCAGCATGATCCACTAAGGCTGTTCTGCGCAGGCGAGACATGGCTGCAGCGGGAATGATGGGAAGAGCAAGCTGAATGTGGATTGGTCCGTTTTTGAGGGGATGGGGGTCAGTGAGTTCACTCCCGGCCCTTTACTGCTTAGATGGGACTGTGTTCCGTCAGCCCATGTGTTGCATTTACTCAGGTGGACTTACTGCCCTCAAAGGTAATGCCTCGTCCGAAGTGTGATTCCAGACCACACACCTTTGCCCTCCCTCTCACACAAACACACACACAGTCTGTCTCGCACTCACTTCCGCGCAATACCACGCTCTCTCGTGAAAAAGCCTTTGTCTCTCAGACGCATTCCCTCTTCTGTCTTCTAGACGCATACACACTCTCACGCACATCACACACGCTCACACGCTGTCTTGTAGATTTCATCCAGCAGCTTCTGCAGCAGTAGCCCTGCATCAGGGAGTATATTAGCATGCATAGCTGTGCTCTGTACTTACTGAACCTTCTTTCACCATAGCCAGTGCTGCTCTCTCCCCCCATAGAGGTCCCATAAAGGATGGTGTTCATTATCGGTCCTCTGTGCGTCGACTCCAGGCTCTGCTCAAAGCACATTCCTTACACCGAGAGGCTGGCTGTTGCGCTGCATGCTAAATCAGCCTGGCTCAGATGTCTGTTCCTCTCTCGCGGTCGACCAGGAGAGATCATTTTTGATTTGTGGCCTGCATTTGTTGAGAGAGTTCACAGCTTTCCTGTCCATTAGGAGGCGAGCGGGCCCTCCCTCCACCTTTTATGGGGGCAGCTCCGTGTTTTGGCTTCACTTCATGTAATGTTGCACGGACACGTTCTCCGACCAAGACGCGCCGGAGCCGAAGCTCCAACAGGCTGTTGCTGATTTTTTTCCCTGACACCTGCTTAGTTTTCATTGCGGCCATAGAAGTTTGTTCTGCTGTTTTGTTTGAGCTGGGTGAGCGCCTCGCTCTGGTTTTGTGTCTGGACTCTGCCGGTGCAGAATATCACTGGCAGCCAGTGTATTCCGCGCTGCCATTTTTGACAGTCGTGCAGTATGTCGGTGGAACTGCACACCTGGCAACGCAGATAGCAGCCATGTTGGGCGATGAGCCACAATGCGTGCTGTTTACCGGGGATGAAGGGGAATTGGTGAACCCACGTCACTGGGTCTCACTGCTCACCAGCAGTAAAATGCCCGCGCTTTGTTTGTCTGCTCGATCTACACGTGATGCGTTAACCTCCTGTTCAGTCAGCATACTGCAGGGCTTTAAAGATGCTGTGGTTTGACATGAGGCATGAGGTTTGACTTCTTGTCTATGCTCTGTGGCTACCAGCAGACAGTTAGCAGCACAGCTGGTGAATGTGATTAGATTGCTCCAAGTCTTGAGGAACAAGCCCCCGTTCCCAGCCTCCTTACCACCAGATTCTTTGTCTGGACTTCAGCCGGGGAGGATTTTTGTGTGTCTCGCTGATGCCTTGGAGCAGAGTATGCTTCAGTTTAATATCCTGTGTTTGCCCTCTCATCTGAACCAAATGTCTTCATTTGCATCATGCTGAAAAAAAAAAAAAACCAGGGAATCCACAAACCAATTTAGTGCTCGCTAGGCTAGGTCGTCAATGGGAATCATCGCAAATTCTTGGCGGGAGGGTTGTTGCTTGTGCTGAAAGATTCTCCCACAAAGCCACCGGAGCGGGTGGGCCTGGAGTACACTCCCTGTTCCCTGTGACATGGCTGCCTCTTCAGAACTTGTGATTGAGTTTGAACAAATGATGGTAAGAAGTAGAACGTTTCAGCCAGTGATCGATGAGACGGATGGTGTTTATCGCACTGTGTGAAGTGGGAGTTAGGGCTGGGCTGGGAATATTGTTAACAGTATGAGGTAAAACGTGCCACACTCTCTGAAAACGGCTTGGCTAACACAACAAGCCTACTTGCGAAGCTGCTGTTTACACACTTTCTTCATGGAACGTTTGAGTGTTTTTTAGCCCCATACCTGAAATTTTCCCAGGCATCTCCGAAGCCCGTTTCTATGGTCACCACTGATGTACTGTCCAGTCTTTTATTCCCTGTGAAATCCCCTTTTATCCCCTTAAATTGCTGTGGAATTTCCGTATTCTTTTATCTCCAACTCCAAACAAGTCAGGACTTTATGACAAATGGAAAAAAAAACAAACAAAAATCAGCGACTTACTTTGACTTGTAGTTCATTGCAGACCGTAGGAAGAGATAAATTAATCTCTTTCTATTAATTTAATTTATTATTAAATTAATTTTATTTGTAAATAAGCATCCATTTCTGCTGTTCAGGCCTGCAATGGATTCCTGAAAAGAAGGAAAAGGGGCAGTTTAGGTCTCATAATGGGGTAGAGAATTAGAATAAATGATGAAATTTGATACTGCTGATGTCCAGTGATTGTAATCATGTTTTGGTACAAAAGGAGCATCCAAAAAAGACCTAGTCCTTCAGGACCATAGATGGGCCAAGGACTTGCCTACCACTGCATGAGAAAATCATTAAATGTATTGAAAACGATGTTCATCAAAGAAAGATGGAGAAGGATTTGGATATTTCACCTGCTATGGTGCATTACATAATTAAAAGATTCTTGGAATCTGGGAGAATTTCTGTATTTTGAAGGGCAAGGGTGCAAGCTGAATATCTGTGATCTCTGATCCCTCAGATGGCACTGCATCAAAAACCATCATTTATCATTATCCTACCACTCAAGATCGCTTTTGCAAACCTTTGTTTGTTGGTATATTAAAGCCAGTTAATACTGTACTTGTGCCGAAAGGAAGCCTTTTCTTAAGTGTGCAGAAGTCTCATCGACATGACTGAGCATAGAGGCAGCTGCAGTGGGCCATCAGTCTGTGGAAACCTGTTTTGTGGTCAGAGAAATCAATATTTCTGGAAGGAATGGATGCCTTGTGCTGTTTGAAGAGAGAAGAAAAGCACCATCCAGACTAGGCCTGCAAGATGTTTGCTGAATTTCATTCCTTGATATTTGTGCAAAATATCATATACTATTTGACTTTGGGTTTACACACATTTGAATTTTTATATATAGCAACAGTTAAAATTAAGCATTCTTCAAAAACTGCATAATACTCTGCCTGGCAAAGAAAAATCACCACCTGGATTTAACTATGCAAATGGGCAAGAGCCTTCAATCTCCACTTGCAAGAAAATATTTAACCCTTACTGATGCCATTAGTAGCTTCTCATTTCTCAATCAACCATGTTGGAAGACGTATCCTTTGGTCGTGGAAAACATTACTCAAACGATTGGCCTAAATGAAGCAAAAAAAAAAAAAGATGAAGGAGATTGCTGAAACTACTAAAATGGGTTACCAACTGTACAACGCATCATTAAAACCTGGAAGGGTAGTGGGGAACCATTATCTTCAAGGAAGAAATGTGGTCGGAAAAAAATTCTCGAGTGATTGTGATAGGAGATCACTTAAACCTTTGATGAAATCAAATCGTAAGAAGTCAAAAGTAGAATACACGGCTATATGTAATTGTGAAAGTAAGTACATTTCCACATTCAAAATGCTAAGAGAACTCAAGCAACTGGGACTAAACAGCTGTGTACCTGCATAAAACCACTTTTCACTGAGGCTGATTGGGGGGGGGGGGGGGGGGGTCCTTCAGTTTGCTGGAAGCATAAAGATTGGACTCCGGAGCAATGAAAAAGGGTCATGTGGTCTGATGAGTGTAGATTTACCCTGTACCTGGTGATTGGTCCATCAGGGTAAGAAGAGAGGCAGATGAAGTGATGCACCCATCATGCTTAGTGCCAATCACACAACCCTGTGGGAGCAATGTTATGATCTGGGGTTGCTGCAGCTGATCAAGTCTGCGTTCAGCAACAATACAGTCTCTTCTAAAAGTATTCACCCCCTTGGCATTTTTCTTGTTTTGTACATTACAACCTGGAATTTAATGTTTTGTTTATGTTTTTTTCGTCTAAGTTGGTGAATTGAAAAGAGAGAGAGAAAAAAAAAATATATAGATATATATATATATAAAATAAGAAACTGTATTCACCCCCTTTGCTATGAATCCCCTAAGACGTTCTAGTGTAACCAATTACCTTCAGAAGTCACATAATTAGTGAAAGATAGTCCACCTGTGTGCAGTCTAAGTGTCACATGATCTGTCAGTATATATACACCTTTTCTGAAAGGCCCCAGAGGATGCAACAGCGCTAAGCGAGAAGCACCCCTAACCAATCAACACCATGAAGACCAAGGAGCTCTCCAAACAAGTCAGGGTCAAAGTTGTTGAGAAGTACAAGTCAGGGTTGGGTTATAAAAAAATATCCAAATCTTTAATGATCCCCTGGAGCACCTTCAAATCCAAATCCATCATCATCAAATGGAGAGAACATGGTACCACAGCAGACCAGCCAAGAGGGGGTCGCCCATTAAAACACACAGACCGGGCAAGGAGGGCATTGATCAGAGAGGCCGCACAGAGACCAAAGGTCACCCTGAAGGACCTGCAGCGTTCCACAGCAGAGGCTGGAGTATCTGTCCATAGGACCACAATAAGCCGTACACTCCACAGAGATGGGCTTTATGGAAGAGTGGCCAGAAAAAAGCCATTATTTAAAGATAAAAATGAGAAATAACGTTTTGAGTTTGGGAGACTCCCCAAATGTATGGAGGAAGGTGCTTTGGTCAGATGAGACAAAAATTTAACTTTTTGGCCAACAAGGAAAACGCTATTTCTGGTGCAAGCCCAACACATCTTTCCATCCCAAGAATACCATCCCCACAGTGAAACATGGTGGTGGCAGCATCATGCTGTGCGGATGTTTTTCAGCAGCAGGGACTGGGAAACCGGTCAAAATCGAGGGAAAGATGGATGGTGCGAAATACAAGGATATTTTTCGCAAAACCCGTTTCAGTCTGCCCGTAATTTGACATTGGGAAGGAGGTTCACTTTGCCGCAGGACAATGACCCTAAACATACTGCAAAAGCAACACTCGAGCGATTTAAGGGGAAACATATTAAATGTGTTGGAATGGTCTAGTCAAAGCCCAGACCTCAATCCAATTGAGAACCTGTGGTCAGACTGCTGTTGATTGCTGCTCACTGGCGGAACCCATCCAGCTTGAAGGAGCTGGAGCAGTGTTGCCTGGAGGAATGGGCAAATATCCCAGCGGCTAGATGTGGCAAGCTCACAGAGACTCATCCAAAGAGACTTGCAGCTATAATAGCCACAAAAGGTGGCTCTACAAAGTACTGGCTTTAGGGGCGTGAATTGTTATGCACATTGAAGTTTTCTGTCATTTTATGCTATTCGTCGTTTGCCTCACAATTAAGAAAAAAAAAATTCTATATCTTCAAAGTTGTAGGCATGTTGTGCCCAGAAAATGAGGTCTGTTGACTACCTGAACAAACTGAATGATCAGGTTTTTCCATCAATGGATTTGTCCTCCGCTCCTTCCTAATGCCTCTGCATATTCCGTGTTGACAATACCTGGATTCATCCGGCCCAAATTTTGAATGAGTGACTCAGGGAGCATGAGATGACATTTTCACACACGGATTTGCCACCTTCCAGTCCAGATCTTAACCCCATTGGGATGTTCTGGAGAAGACTTGATGCAGCAGTCTGACTTCTCCATCAGTAATGCAAGATCTTGGCAAAAATTTATTCAGTTCTGGCCAGAGATAAATGTTTTGACATCCGCTTATCACAATGATGCTACTGTAAGCTAAAAGTGGTCCAACAAAATGTTAGTGTGTGACTTATTTTTTTTTTTTGGCCTTGCTGTGTAGAATGAAATGTAGATAAAAAACGCAGTTATTTCACAATGTTTAATTGATTAGAGCAGACCAATCACTGGCTTTGGCTGCATTAAAATGGATTTAAAAAAAAAAAAATCTCACATTTAGCAGCTGCCTCTGCTCCTGCACAGTGCTTCAACAGTGCTTTATGCGTAACAACAGAGAAAATTTAACAGTCCAGACTAGACACCAAAAAGCTCAAAGAAGATATAAATCCAAGCAAGTCTACCGTTCAACTCCTTTGGTCGGGAACAAAACCTTTTGCCTGTTTCTAGTTGCGTATAATGGCGCGTATATAGTGTTATCTTGCGCGATTGCACATAATTCTGTAATACCCACGTGGTCTTGCCAGTTTCGCTTGTCTAGCCGTCCGGCCCTGCTGTGCTGTAAAAATGCAGCTGGTGGGGGTTTTACGGAGGACAAAGCATGGGGCAAACATGCAGTGGAGTGGAGACGGGCCGAACACTCATCTGGTGTAATCACAGGGTTTGTGTTGCAAAATTAATTGCAACATTACAAATTGGCAATTATTTTCTGTCCCAGCTTTTTTGAAATGAGTTGCGAGAGTCAGAATTGGAATTGGTGTTTATTTTAAAAAAACAGTAAAATTTATGTTGCGAAATCCCAAATAATGTGCTGTTGCATTGTTTTCAACATAGTACAAGTCTGAGATCATTTACAAGCGGCTGCTTTCAGTTTTCATTTTAATTTAACATACTGTCCCACCTTTTCTGATTTGGGGTTGAACAACCTGTTCTTAGTCTGCTGCTTGGTTTGATGCAACTTTTGAATTCATTTTGATTTTTTTGCTGCCAGTCTTTCTTCTCAGTTCTGTTGCAAATCAGCGTGTGTCTGACCCCAAATTTCGCCTTTGGGAATTGCGAGGAAGTAGCTTGTATACTGGTGATAATCTTCCAGTGAGATTAGTGGAAAGAAAGTCCTAGTTGCAAAATTCAGGAAATGCTCATCGGCTTTTATATTATAACTACCCACACAGACACTTTAATAAATATAAGTACAAGACTAACTTTTCCCCCTGTCTGAGTTTACTTGAACAGATAAAGATCCCAGTGGTGATGTGCTACCCACCTATTGTGATCCAAGATAAGTTGTACCTTTTTTAGAGCTCCCAGATATTAAACTAATTACAAACCAGCAGCAAACACAAACTCGTTACACTTCAACCACAGCCTTGTATAAACATGACACATGAAGACTGTATAGCTGTCAAAACATTAGTTTTGCTTGCAGTTTGCTTGTAGCTAAGCTCGGTTCCTAGCATAATTCCTTTTGTGGAATGTTGGCATATTGAATGGTACGATGTCGCGGGGTGTGAAATGAATCTTTGTGCTGAATATTCATGTGCATCTCACACCTTACTTGGGTGTCAGGGAGCAGTATGTGTGAAATATCAGCTCTTTCTGTAAAATTTTTTTGTCTGTTGGTTCTACACTGACCTTATTTCTACAGATATGTAACTTTCTTTTCCCAATTGATTTTCTCATAAGTTTAATTTACATTTCATTAAGCAAAACTGGCTGGGATTTCTAGTTCTCATTTTCAACAAAAAAGTTCCTCCTCTGGGTTTTCATTTTTATCTTTCAGTCAGGTGGCTGTCTAAAGCCAGTCCTTAATGTAAGCTGAGCCTTTGTGAATGAGGTATATTCCTTTTCTATCTGTAAAACGGCAAACTGCATTCTCTTAGTTTAATGTTTCTATTTGCTTGTCTTCAGTCTTGCTCTTTAAATTACTGCTGGGAGTGTCAAAGCTCATTAGATTACTGTATTTGGGTGCTGGTACTACAGTTAACTGTCTGGTCCTGTACTACAAATAATTAAATTGGTCCTCATTTGTCTACATTTTTTCATAAGGTCTCCCTTTTATGCTGGGCTGTGCAGATGCCCTCTTGGATGGGCTGAGACACCCCTGATGTTTTGTTCTACCAGTAGGCTTGTCATGTGCTGCAATTGTACCATTCTTTTGCCTGTTTACTACTCAAGATTGGCACTGCAGTGTCGAAGGCAGGGGTGTCAAACTGACCCGTAAACGGGCCAAGAGGCTGCATTTTTTCACTCCAACAATGCAGAAGCGCACATGATGCAACTAATCAGTTGTGCAGGCCTAGATCAGTTGATTAAATCAGTGCTTTCAGGTGAGCTTCTGCTTGGTAGGATTGAAGATCTGCAGCCTCTTGGCCCGTTTACGGGTCAGTTTGACACCCCTGGTCTTAGGGATAATTTCTGAAGTGTGGATAAAATGTTTGCCTGGTCACATGTTTAAGGCTTAGCTTATTAAATGCACCTCTGCTCTAACCATACATTGTCTATCTTTCAGGGACATTCCTGTGGACTTCAAGTACATCGCCGAACCTAGTATGCATTCCATGCCAGCTGTGACTCTGTCACCAAACGGTGAGTTTGGTGCAAACGCACACGCATGCATGTGCTCACAAAGACACAGCTCACTTATTGTACAGTTGTATGCAAAAGTTTGGGCACCCCAGATCAAAATTTCTGTTACTGTGAGAAGCTAAGCGGGTAGAAGATGACTGCACTCCAGAAGTCAAAGAGGACCCATTTCCTTTATATTTTAAGCAAGATTACTTTTTGATTTTCATCCTTTTACAGTTTCAAAATAACACAAAAGGAAAAGGGTCCGAAGCAAAAGTTTGGGCACCATGTAACACTCCCTTTGGCAAGTATCACAACTTGTAAACACTTTTTTGGTCCAGCTAAGAGTTTTTGAATTCTGGTTTTGGGGATTTAGCCCATTATTCTTTGCCGAAGGCCTCTAGTTCTGTGAGATTCTTTGGCTGCCTTGCATGCACTGCTGTTTTGAGGTCCATCCACAGATTTTCATTGATATTGAGGTAGAAGACCTTGAGGGCTATAAAACCTTCAACTCGCACCTCTTGAGGTAGTCAGTTTTGGATTTTGGTATGGGTTTAGGGTCATTATCCTGTTTTGGAAGCCGTCCTCTTTTTATCTTCAACTTTTTCACAGATGGTGTAATGTTGGCTTCCAGAATTTTCTGGGATTTAATTTATTCCATTTTTCCTTCTACGAGTGACATGTTCTCCATGCTTCTGGCGGCAACCCAAGCCCAAAGCAAGATCTATCCAACCAAGTGCTTTACAGTAGCAGAGGTGTTCTTTTCATGAAATTCCACATCCTTTTTCTCCAAACATACCTCTGCTCATTGCACCCAATGAGTATTATTTTAACTATCAGTTTACAGGACTTGTTTCCTAAATTCATTAGCCTTCTTCAGATATTCCTCAGCAACCTTCTGATGCTGAATTTCATGATGAGGATGCAGGAAAGGTTTCCTTATCATGACTCTTCCATGAAGATCATCTTTGAGCAAGTGTCACTGGACCGTAGGGCAGTGCACCATGATTCCATGCTGTGCTTAATCTTGCTGAAGGTCTTTTGTTGTCAAACGGGTGTTTTGATATACCTTTCTAGTAATCCGATGAGCGGTTTTCTCGGGAAGTTTTCTTGGTCCTCCAGACCTCAACTTGACCTCCACTGTTTCTGTTGCCTGCCATTTCTTAATTATATTATGAACTGCGGAAATTGCTACTTAAAATGTGATGCCATCATCTTACAACCTTCACCTGCTTTGTGGGCATCAATTATTTTCATTTTCAAAGAGTTAGACAGCTGCTTAGGGGACCCTATGGCTTTTGATTGTTGGGCCAAGGATAGCGGAGTCTGGATATTTATGAACTTTGAAATTTGCATCACCTGGCCTTTCCTAACAATGATTGTGAACAAGCCATAGCCCTTACCAGCTTCATACGGTCTGAGACCACAGTCAAAGTTACCCAAGAGCTAAAATCTTTTGGGGTGCCCAAACTTTTGCACGGTGCTCATTTTCTTTATTTCACACAAGAATTGTACAAAACAAGACAATTATGGTAATACTGCTTAAAATGTCCAAACTTTTGCATACAACTGAATCTCCCCGACGACAATAGTCAGGAGATACAATGGTTTAATTTCGGGGCCGCCGCGCCCGCTAAGATTTTCTGTTCCGGGCTCTGGAAGCAACAATTATTACAGAAATTTTTTCTAATTTTGTACAGGCAAAGATATTTATTTGACAATGCTCAAGACCGATTTTCGGCAATTTTGGACGTCCAGTATGGCTGCCGGTGGCCATTTTGTCCGAAATTTGTGGATCAGGGAGATGCTCAACTCAGTCCCTGTGGCGACACAGTTATGTAGTTACTACATAACCTCCCTAGAAAGCAGAGAAGGTCCACACTAGTCTGGAGGCCTGTAGTGGCTTATTTTTGGGTTCTGTTAGACTAAGAAAATCTAGGGCATCTGTGCATAAATTTAGCCTCAAGACTTATTAACAAAAATAAACACCCATTCTTGCATAAACACTCATACAGGTGCATGTATGCACATATTTGTGTTGCCTGTCTTTCTGCCCAAACCTGAGAGAACTCGAATGAAGTGCTGATTTTTTGTTGTACCCAAGGAGTGAAATAACATCTTAAAATTTTTGATGTATGATTGCAACGAATATTAACATTTCCCCATAAAATGTTTCAAGGAAATTAAAGTAATGCTTCTTAAGAAAATATACCGTCAAATTATTAAGATCATTAATGTTAAGTGGGTTTTTCAGCTCAGATGTTATGTTTTTCTAAGACATGTAGCACTCAATTATTTGTGCAAGACAAAATAACTTTAATATGATGGAACTATTTTAATACCACATAGAATAAAAATTTGGTTGCAAGAGAGTGAAAACTAGATATTAATTTTTTGAAAATTTAAGAAAAATTTAAATTATTTTAAAAAAATTTAAGCTTTGTTTCAGTAAAAAAAATATTTTTGCACATAGAATGACACTTACGAAAACATGAAAACACAAGACAAGCTAGGTCACTTTGGCATTGGTCCCTGCCTCAGGTTTCTCTGAGCTAAAATATCAGCCAAAATATGTTTTTGAGCTGGACCTTTCAATGTTGATTCCCCTCTTCCTTGGACATAGGGCTATTGGTTATACAAGTTGATACCTTTGGCATTGCAAACAACAGAGTGAGCACAAACAGACAGACACATGATGATCAGCATGTTTGATAGATAAAACATGAATTGGCAATGCTAATAAGCAATTGGTGAGAATGTGACTAAGCAAACTATGAATCATTAATTATCATTAATCATTAATGTTTTGAGAAAATCCATGGCAGTAACTGGGGAAAGTTTTGAATTCTGGATGAGTTGGCATGGAATGGCCCTATAATTAAACAACACACAAAATCTGGTCCTGTGAAAATGGCTCCTGATGGAAGAAGGCATGCTTTGCTGGAGTAATGTAATTTTAACCCCTTTGTTATGACATACCAAGAATACAGCGTTTACATTTCAATTATTTGGATTTATCACAACTTATGTAAGTGTTATTTGCAGAAATAGGGTGAATTTCATCCTATCTTTGTGAGGACTTATCTAGTACATCTAAATAGATGTAGATGGATATAAAACATTCTCTCGGTCTGGGGTACCATATAAGCCCTGGCAGAGGGGGGGTTGGCCTCTGATGTTTAGGGGGTCAGGATTTAACCATAACCTGCCTGATCCTGTATCTAGACAGCTTTACTGTAATTTTGTTCAGAAGGATGTAAATCTATGAAAATATGTTTCACAACGAAATCATGGGCTGATATTTCATTTTAAGCCCTTCTTCCAAAAATACGCTGCTATATTCAAACGTACAGATTTATTACCAGTTATCAGTTTTTGGCAAACGTCATAACAGAAATGTAACACAATGGTATTATCTACATTGCTGTGAGTGATGTTACTCTGATTCTGAAGAATTAGCCTTATTCTATCAAATACGGGCACATTTGCAACCTAAATTAATGATGAGATTGCATATGAACATATAACCATTAACCAAGTGTCCACAAACAACATGTTTGCCTTACTGTTAAAACATGGCATATTTTCATTGCTTCTAGGATTGTATACATTAGTTTTGCAGGTACACATGTGCATTTATTAATTAGGCATCAGATCCCTCCCAAGACCCAGGGCATTTGATCAAGGAGATTGTGGGATTTTAACGAGAGTTCGCTGTATTCCTCCGTACTTTTGTAAGTAGAAAAATCAATGCAGGCACGTCTTAGTTGCAAAATGGGTAGTTTAATAGAGTAGAGGCACTAGTGGGTCTGTTCCCCAAGTACAGATGAACAAGAACCAACAACTGAGAGAAAATGGGATTTACTTATAGCTGAAAGTTCAAAGGATGCAAAATAACAAATGGTAATTTGCCTAGAGTGATAAGAGGTGGGGGGAGAGACAAACAAGGTGAGGGGAAATTGGGGTGTGGGCTGAGGGGTGATGAGGTGAACACACAGGGCTGAAGGGTGATGAGGTGAACACACAGGGCTGAGGGGTGATGAGGTTAACACACAAAAGAAATGATCAAGAAATTCTATACAAGAAGCATTGGGGCCAGACAAGGTTGTGTATTGGCCCTCCACAATGTGCAAGACTTCAGAGGACCTATCTGCTATTGGCACCCATGTTTTCCAACAGAGAATAGGTACCTTCTCATCTGCAGTTGTCTGGGAGAACCTATCCACCACCATCAAATTGGTGGTTTTATACTCAGAAGTGGGAAGCCCAGAGACAAAGTCCCAGGTAATATGGGAGCAGGTGCATTGAGGAACAGGTAAGGGTTGGAATAGGCCTGCCGGCGGAAAACTGGAACTTTAATTGCAGGTGCAGAGGGCACAGGCTCACACAAAGTCTCAATCATCCCTCTTGGGGCAACTACCGGAACTATTTCTGGATGAATGCTGCCGTTAGTCAAACCCCAACATGGCCAACAAAGTTGGAGAAGTGGCCCTACTGAAGAGCCTATGAGTGAGCAGCATCAGAGTGAGGCTGGTGCTGCTGAAGTAGCCCAGAGAGGGTATCTGTGCTAGAGGCAATGGAATTGAGGGTTTTGGAAATGGCCTCAAGCTGGGTTTCGGGTCTTCCCCACAGAGCCTCTTAGTCCAAAACGGAGCAGTGCTGACTACCATCTCCTGACTCCATCCTGCTGAGTCAGTACTGACAGACCTGGGATTCAGAACTAAAGCACCAGTGGAAGTTCAGTGTCACACAGTTTATTAAATGCAGGCTCAGAGTCAAACAGTCTGGGCTTTTGACACATGAGAGAATTGCAGCACCAAGACAGTTGGCAGAGTCAGTATTGATAAACATGCAGTAGTCCAACAACTAGGCTTGCTGAATGGGGGTGGGTAAGATCATAAGTCATATAAAAAGCAATAATTCCAAACCAAGACAAATCAGACACTGGGGGGCTATCCAGAATTGAAAGAGTGTAAAACAAAAAGAATCAAAACCAGGAATCAGACATTGGAAATACAAGGTTCATAAGTAACTGAAAGAACAAAGAGACAAACTCCCCTAGGAAACTGAAACTGAGGGCTACTTTAACACAGGGAACTAATCAGGGAAATCACTGCAGGTGAGACACAGGGGGACGGGGCATTCAAGGGTGTGGCAGCAATCAAGGAAATGACTAACAGTGATTGTACCGAGTGGGGTGGGGGGGAGGTGAGAGGGGAGCAGGAACCTAACGAAGACAAATGGAGCAAGGCAGTTACCCTCTTCCACTCCGGAGTTGTCATCGGAGGGATCCTGGCATTGCTCTTGCGTCACCTTCAAGCGCATCATATCCCCAAACCCCTTCCCATTTACGTTTCCGAATTATCAACTAAGCGTTAAATTGTTCGGTTGCAAGGATCAATCTGTATCAATTTCCCTTCAGCCTACATTATTGTTCATGGCAACAATTATTAAGCAATTTCCTATCCACATTTATGGTAGATCAAATATAAAATGCCAATAGCGGTTTCCATTACAGTTTTGCACGGAATGAAAGCAATATTTCAAAAAAATTCGACAAAGCACAACTGCAAGCATTTTGTTGCCAGTGTTTCCATTTGAGTATGTTTAGCGAATAAACCTCATAATTCTCGTAAACTCTCGTCATGCAATACTCTTTTTTTTCGACTGAGGATGGATGTTCTTGGACTGGGTCAGAACCTGTTACGTGTAGGGAATGTGACTTCTGTCATCTCCTACTCGAAATTGAGTGGCTATCGTTCTTTACCAGCTAGCCTCCTGTTCAGAGTACAGGGTGACAGGTGAGACATTTGGCGTAAGTGAAATTACGGTGCACAGATGTGTGTATGGGGTCTGCCAAGCCTTATGCAAAAAGCTGATGAGGCGAACTATCTGTTTGCCAGATGTGAATGAGGCACTTGAGATTGCACAGCGCAATGATGAGTCTATAAAATACCTCAGGTTTATGGTGCAATCGACAGCTCTCACATACATGTTCAGCTATCACTTCCTGAGACTTGTAAATGCGGAAAAAAAGTGTTTCCATTCCACTTTTGCAAAATATTTCAATATCGACTTGTCTGAAAGACCACCTCATGAGAGCATAAAAACTTCTGGCAATATTTTAGGTGTTTATTGAAATTCACTAGTTTCCATGACCAGTTTTTTTTTTTTTATTTCACTCTTTAGATTTTGCGCATTTCTAAGGGTAATGGAAACTCACGTAATGTCTGACAAAGATTGTGAATTGCTACAGCTCAAAAAGCTATTTTTTTTCCTTGTTGTATGACTATTCATTTTATCACTTTGTCTGATGGGATCTTTCAAACTCCAAAAAGGGAGTCAATTTTTATCAACTGGAATGTGGGAGTTGTGGCTTCATGGCATGTTCTGGATATAAATAAGAAGGTGCTGCCATCTGAGTCGTAAAGTTAATTACTAAGTCTATGGGGTGCAAATTGGAACAAAACTAAATTAATTCTTGGACAAGAAAGGTTGGCTACTTGCATCATTCCTGTTAGAACTATCCTGTCATTTCAAGGAAATGTTGATTTCTTAGTAGAAATATGAATTACAGCCAACATTATTCCTGGTTTTTATATAACAATAGTGGCCATTTTTATTCAGGGTCAAAAGGCACAAAATTATTCTGAATGTCCAAATGGAACCCTTACTCCTTCAATGTGAGAAAAGACTAATATATTGGCCACAAGAAAAGTAGACTGGGTGGCATATATCGCAAAGGTGTCTGAATAACAGAGTGATAGTTTTATAATTATCAGGAAGACAATTTGAGTTAATTTGAGATTTTAAGTCGCGCAGAAGGGGTTAAAATGACATAGAAATCCCTTTTCACAAGTTAAAAATTTTCATGGAGACAATATCCTTCTGAGCAAACTGGCACCAACGCTGACTCTTGTTATAAGACAGGTTATGGCAGAAGTTGACCCCCTGACTGGCAGAGGCGAACTTTCTCTCCATGGTGGCTGAGGTGGTACCTCAGACCCCCAGAATGTGCTGTCGACATCCATGCCTTTTCAGTAGTGCAGTATTAGTCCTAGCAAAGGTGGGCTCGGTGATTTCGGTCTAATTTCTGCAGAGAAATTTGGCAAAACTGGTAATAAATGAAAATTATTGAAATTCCCCTGTATTCTTGGTATGCCACAAAGAAGGGATTAAAATGACATGTTACCCCATTATTTCTGGAGTATAACATCCATTTTCATAAAATTGACATCCAAACTAACAAAATGATACCCATTTTATCTTGTTATAAAATTATGCAAGGTGTCTCTATTTTTAAGGCCCTTTCGCAGACTGTTTTGCTCCAGTATTTTGGCAACTGATGAAAAAACTGGCCCTATTTTTCCTCTGAATGTTGTGAACATTTATCATCCGGTTTATTTTTCCGAGATCAAACCCTCTCTTCCCCATGGTTGTGCTCTTTTTTTGTGTGTGTGGATGTCTTTTGTCTCTTGAGTCCATAATTTATTAACCCTTGGTTAAAAAGAGCACTTGTATATCATGAATGATATGAATATATTATATAATTGTGTATTTTGACATAGAAATTATATATTATATATGCTTCATATATAATTTTTGTAAGCGAGAAAGAGGGAGCCTTCTCTTTGCGTTTCAACAATTGTCTGCTCACTGAAGCAAATTGGCGGAGGTGTTCCGATTTTAAGCCTATTCCTGGTAATGGCCGCATTTCTGCAGAACATTTAAGCTCCATTTCCACGATATGTTATTTTCACCACTGGCTCTGACTCATGAAATCTGCTGCCAAGGCTGATGGAAGCGAGCCCATGGCAGAAAAGCACAGATGAGACATGTTCCACATGTCCTTTTGGATGGAAACCACCTTTATTTTATATCAGGAGAATGCAGCTTGTTTTGTTACTGTGATTGCCAACCCTGTTCCAACTGTAGGTTTTCATTTTAAACCGAATTCTCCTCCTGATTCTGTTGAATAGCAGCAAAATTGTATCTATCGCTGCTGAATGAGAGAACCTACTGGATTATTGTTCGCCCAGAACAGAGCTGGGCTGCCATGCTTAAACTGTTGAGTCAGGTGTCCTTGTCGGGGACGAGATTCAAACCTACAGTAAAGGGGGTTTGTAAGCCCAGCTTAGTGATGCTTTCTTGTGTTTTGTTCTTCCCCTGCTGCACAATTTTCCTCATAGGGAAGTGGCTGGCCTGTCAGTCTATGGATAATCAAATCCTCATCTTTGGAGCTCAGAACCGCTTCCGTCTCAACAAGAAGAAGATCTTCAAGGGCCATATGGTGGCTGGCTACGCTTGTCAGGTTGATTTCTCTCCAGATATGAGGTAAGAGGCTTAAACTCCTCCAGAGCGATGTCTTCTCAAGTCGCTTGTTTATTTACACCCAATAAAGTGAGCCTGTGAGGCGCAGGCAATACTTGTTTTATGTACTTTGTTTCGTTCATCAGGGTTGATGATTATTAACTGAGGGTTTGTTTGAAAAACGATCTCCAGTAGGGTCGTCTGAAGGTTCAACACACTGTAGCAACATGATGATCGATATTAAGCTGTTGGGGCCTTGAGCAAGGGGTACAGAAATTCAACAATTTTTCTCTAACTGATTACTTGTCCCATGACTGACAAGATTACCTGACTCTCTTGGTTTTGTACAATGTGAAATTTCAGCAGCAGTGCACAGTCTACTATGTGCTATGTGAAATTTCAACAGTGGTGGACAATCTTTTATGTACAATGCGAAGTTTCAACAGTGACACACAATCTATCGTGCGCAATGCAAAGTGTCAATAGCAGAGCTCATTATTCTAATACGTGCCCTCTGAAATTTCAACAGTAGCACACATCATTCTGTTGTGTACAGTGTGAAGGTTTAGCAGTGGTGCTCATCATTACCTGCAGCGACATGCTAAATGCATACAGTGAAAATACGGATGGGGATGACACCTTTTGTCTGTTGATGGACAGCAGGCAGTACCTGGAACCTCACTTTCCACACACTTGTTTCATGACTTACAGCTCTGTGCATAAGACTTCTGTACCCGAGTGGGAAGAGACTCCAGCCGTCTTCATTATGTCCTCAGCTGCAACACTGTCTCGTCAACAACAGCTTTCCTGTTAACCTCGGGCTTTTGAATACTGATCGAAATGAGATTGTTTTTTCGGGATGCAGTCTGCCTGTCTAAGAGGGCCTGAAGTCCGCTTGAACCGCTGCCCTCGTGTATTATGTGATACCAATTGAAATGCATTTGTTTATGAGCCTGAGATTACTCTGCAATAGTGGAGCCAATCTGCAAAGTGTTCTTGACAGCAATCCAAGCTGAAGCGCTAAATATAGACCCGTCTGGAAAGTGTGAGGATTGTCTGTCTCCCGCAGGTCAGCCAGAGAGGCAAATTATTTCATATGGGGTTATTGCTATTTTTGAGCTTTTGTGGAAAAGAACTTAAAAAAAATAATGATAAATAAAAGTAAAAAATGTTAAAATTCCGCTTTCTGTATTTATATTTGCCTGTAGGAAGTGAGAGGTTCTCAATTTCACTAGGCCTAAGTTTTGTTTTTTGTTTTTTATTTCCTGTCATTACTTTTGGCAATAATTTTGTGTAGCACCTTTATAGTGTCTGCAGAAGCTTTGAATATTATGTTTGCGTTTAATGGCTCCGCCAGTGTCCCCACAGAAACGCATGACCTGTTGTCACTTGCCTGCCAGCGTTGAAAGTGTTTGATATGCACGATGGTGGAATACATTCCTGCTCACTGCCACAGCTAGTTAAAAAAATCATCCTCAGCACTCAGCCTGAAGTGATGCGTTTCGTCTCTCCCTAAGCGCGCTGTAAATAAATCTCAGTTCTCTCGGGAGAATCGTTTTGTTCTGTCCTTTATCTTGTTCTGCATTCACCTCCATTTGCTTTTGCGTGTTGTTCTTTAATTATAAGTGACATTTGCCCGTAGCAAACCATGCACAGATGAAGCTAAGCTAAGAGCATCCCATTGAAGAGTAGAACATGCATAAATCTCCAGCGGATCATCTCAAGGGCCGGGGCTAAGTGCAAGGGAAAGATGTGAGGCCCAATGCTCTGACTTAGCAGATGGGTCTGAGAACATGATGCAGGAAGAATGCTAGTGGGGCTAGTAAATGTGTAATTAAATACACAGGGTTGGGTGAGCACAGCACCAGCGTGGACAGGTTTTGTCGCCGTGCAAAGGACAGAAGGCCATGACGTGGCTGTCCTGTTTGTCCATGTCTTATTTTTATTTTACCATGTCTTGCATCCACCACCACTCCTGCTGGTGTCAGCTGTACATTTTTATTCATTTCATTTTTATTATATTTTCCTCCGCTGTGGGCCGATGATTTTGTAGAATTCGAGTCGAGACAGAATGTGAATACTTGCCTGTGTGTGCGCTCATACACTACCAGTCAAACGTTTTTGCACACCCAAATATTTTCTGTAATTGTTACAATGTTTTATATTTTGTTCTTGTGTTATTGTCTCATATTGGTTGTATAAGGGAAAGGTGGGAAAACTGCAGCCCAATGTGTAAACCTAGTATATAATAAAACATATTCAGAATAACCAGGATCAGTCATTTTGTCAATACTTAAGCGGATCAGTGACAATGATCTAATGCAGTGTTTCCCAAACCTCTCCTGGAGGCCCACCTGTCCTGCGTGTTAGATCTCTCCCTGCTCCAGCACAGGGGATTCAAATGATCTACTCATCATCAAGCAGCTTCATGGGGTTGATGGTGAGCTGATCATTTCAATCACCTGTGCTGGATTCCTTGTGGATTTTTCTTGTAAATGTATTATTTGTAATAAACAAGTATTGGGTTCCAGTGATTTCTTTGTTAACATACATGTGAGATAAAGACTTGACGAGATTTCAGGGTGTGCAGTTGACTAGTAGTGTTTGTACTCGTGAATAAGCCATCGCCTGTTTTCCCTCTCGCCCTGCAGCTATGTGGTGTCGGGGGACGCAGACGGGAAGCTGAACATCTGGGACTGGAAGACCACCAAGCTGTACCACCGCATCAAGGCCCACGACAAGGTGTGCATCAGCGCCCTCTGGCACCCTCACGAGACCTCCAAGGTCATCACATGCGGCTGGGACGGCCAGATCAAACTGTGGGACTAAACAGCCCTCCTCCCACTGCCTCCTCTCCAGCTGTCTCCTCCTCAAATCCTCCTGCTCCAAAAC
Organism: Gymnothorax reevesii; assembly: GCA_029721435.1. Classification (NCBI taxonomy): domain Eukaryota; kingdom Metazoa; phylum Chordata; class Actinopteri; order Anguilliformes; family Muraenidae; genus Gymnothorax; species Gymnothorax reevesii. The sequence continues at coordinate 47,316,123 of CM056576.1, forward strand.
CCACGGAAAGGTCTGCTGCAGGGCTGGCATCCAGTCTTAATTTTTCTTCTTCTGTGGTGTTATTTTTACTGCCCTTCTCCTGAGAGATTCGCTTCAGCTGTGTGTGGACTTCGCTGAAGCAGAGCAACGAGATAAGAATAAAAATAAAAGAACGCGACGCGGAAAGCTTTCACGTCTTTTTATTTAAGGCTAAGGGAAAGTTGGGAGGAAATGGTCCTTTTTGTTTTAATTGCGGGGGCACAGCCCTGACCGCCTACACCATTCATGTATTATTTTTAAACTCCTGTTTCTCTTTGTGAAAATAAAATTTTGTATGTTTAAATTCAGCGTCTTTGTGCAGAACATCCAGTTTTTTTTAATCCGTTCAGGTCTGAGTCAGACATTCATATTTTGATATCTTGGGATTTTTTAAATTGTATTTTCCAGTATTTTTATCATCAGTTTTAATAGAGCTGCAACACGCACTGTGATATAGTGCTTTCCCACTTCCCACTGGTAGCACACTTAATTCAGCTGTAAATAGAGACAGCCCTGTGAAATATGGAATGTACTGCTGTATATTTTTTTAAAAGACAGGAAGATTGGCGGCAGGCGTATTGCACAAAATATGGGCAAATATTGTTGTATAATGTATAACATGTGTTCCTGAACATCACATACTGCCAGTACACTGTGTTCCTCCGGCAGTTGAAAGCTTGACCTCTGGGATCCTTTTCCACGAAGACAGTGAATTACATAAGAATTACATAAGACCTGCATTAAGTCTAAATAAAAACCACAAACCCTGTATGTGGGCGCCAACATGCGGATTACCGTGCTCCCATCTGCCCCAAGTATTGTGGGTCATTACAGATTTCTTAATGAGAGAAATGGAAAAATGGGGTACAGAGTAACTTTTGGGGTGTTTTGCACCCCTAAGTGGTGTGTATGAAGCAGAGGTCGCATTAACCGAATATTTTCCGTCAATGACGGATTTTTTTTTAACAATGACGGAATAATTTAAAGGCCGTCCGTCATTTTGACAGAATGTAATTCACACCACAGTCCAATTGGTGGTGGGTGTCATATTGTCTCGAACATTGTCTTTGATCTGTATGACAGAGTTGCCAAGTCTCACGCATTCGGCGTAGGTCTCACGCATTTTTTAGGCTTATTCACCGTAATTATTCAATGATCGCTTATTAATGAGATTCTCGCGGAATTAGAATCCTTGTGCATTGAAGTGTCAGTTTTACTTGCGTGAAGGTGGACCTCATTCACCACAAGCAACATGAAAAGTGATTATGACTCGTGACTCTTTACTCTGGGATTGGAAGCAATGCATGCGTTTCATGATCCTTTAAATTGTTTAAATGAAATGTGACCATTTGAAATGTCTTTATACAATCCCATTGCTTTCAATCCTTCAGTAAAGACAAGAGCGAGAATTCCCGAGTCATAGTCAATTTCCGTGTCACTAGTGGGGAAATCCACTGTAATGCATGTGAAACTGATTAACTTAATGTGCAATGATTTGAATTCCACGAGTGAATTTCTTCAGTTCGCGTTGATTGAATAATTGCTGACTAAGGCACAGGTACGTGAATGCCACTAGGAAGCGAGAGATTCGAGCCAAATTCGTCAGACTTGGCATCTCTGGTATGATCCTGTATTCCTTATATTTTCGCAATATGATCATTTGCTCTTCATTTGAAAAATATGCTGCTTTGCTGCCGGTAGACGATTGGTTGTATTCTACAAACCCAGCCTCTGTTATGAGAGCACGCAGATATTTGGGTGGGGAAAGCCGCGGTTTACATATCGAGTTTATAAGCAACTTCGTAGGACTGCTTTAGCGAGACTGCGGTTGTTGGGCTTCGTGAAGCCCAGCAATAACTGAAAGCATTGTTCATTTGTACACTGTTACTGTGTGGGGGGAGAAATCAATAAAATTGCAATGATAATAATCGATTATGCAGAATTTTTATGCCCCTGTTCGTCACAATGACGGACAATCAAAAAGTGCAACGCGACCTCTGATATAAAGCCTATCGGAGCGGGGGTGTCTGTGGGCTGTTATCCTTTTTTACCCTGATCAATTCAAGAATGTTTGGGCAGCTCTCTCAAATTCCTGTGCTGAGGTTGCAGGCTTGTATCATCATTACCCAGACATATGCTGAACAGACATACACACGTCGCATATGCATGCTAAGCACCATAATTAATTGGAAAGGGTTGCATTTGTTATTTTGGTTCTTTGCTCTGGCACTTTGACACTGAAAGGATACAAAGAGGATGAGGTGTAAACTGTCGGCTTTGTGAGGGTGTTTTAAGCCTATAGAATGAAGCAGTCAGAAATGGCGGCACCTTTTGTACATGGTCTCCCTCCATTTTCGGCTGCATCAAAAATCTTGGGACGGTTCAACATAATGTGGGATACATTCGTTGTTTTTTTTATATGTATATTTGATTGCAAATCCTTTGAAGTCTGACACACAGGCATCACCAGATGCTAGCGATCTGTCCAGTACATGTCTGCACTGCCGCCCTCATCAGTTTATGCTTGTTTCAGGGAGTTATTGCTTTCAGTCTCTTCTGCAGCACATAAAATGGATGTTCATTTTGATCCACATTCTGTGATTGACAGCATCACCGAAAAAAATGAAATCAACCAATTAATAATGATTCTCGCACTTACATATTCCTGTGCAATTGTAGCCCACAAAAAAATGTAATTTTTTTCCCCCTAGATTGTTTGCCGCCACTAAATGCTTTTTTGCAGGGGTTTGTTTTGTTATGGAACATTGGGTCTCTGAAATTATGTGGCAGTCAGTCTTGTGAAATGAGATATACAGCATTCAGTATTAAAAAAACATACAGCATAGAACAGTGAGGTAAAACAGTGTATTCTGGTGAGAGCTGTGGGGTTCTTACTCGCTAACTGTTGGTGTATCTGATTGGTTTTTCATTATTTGCCACTAAATGGTAGTCCGGTGAGTTGGCCATCGCACTGCTGGCTCCATAGTATCCCCAGCTCTCTGGAGTAAGAGGGGTCTTCACATAGTTGGTCAATCAAGTCAGTTCTGTTAATGGACATCTTCATTTCAGCTTCTCTCCATTTTCATGATATGCGTCAATGAAACTGACTACATATTTGTGACCTGTGACTTCCAATGGAGGAAAAGCAATCCATTTATTACATTTACTGACTCCTACCCACACTGCGTTTAAAGACACTGCTCTGAAACCGCTGTGTGGGAGTGGGGTTGAGATGAGAAGACTGATTAGCATCAGTAGGTTTTCTCTCTTGCCGTATTTCCTCAGTTGTATTTTTCATGCGGACTGGTTAGTCTTGTGGGAAAGAAGACGGAAGGTTCCCGTGTCGCCTCCTGAATCGCCTCCGTTCAAATAATAGTCTGCCCAAGGAGAGTGTCTTCTACCATTATACATAATGGCTCATTTTGACTACATATTGTCACTTACAGAAAGATTCCCGAGACGCCTGATGTATTTTGCCTCTGTTACCATTTTGCACCCTGTTAACTATCATCCAGAGTGACAGTTAGAATATTGAATGGTCTCCAGGAATGTCTTGATACAAATGTTGAGCCTGCATGAGAAGGCCATAATATATTTTAATGTAAATGATTACTGTTAAAAACAAAAAATACCACATTTTTATCTCCAATAGTTGTAGATACACTCTGCCCTCTGCTTGTATTGGCTCCATTGGTAAATATGAACAAAAAATGGCTATGAATTAATGCCTTTATTCTTAATCCTCAGGACAATTATTTCAAAATATTGACAAAAATAAAATAATGTATGAAAGAAGAAGAAAAAGATCATCTTGAATTTGTTGTTAGTCAGCGGTCTATTCTATTCTATTCTATGGGACAGCTAATTAGCTAGCTAGCATGAAACTTTTTTTTCTTACAGCCCTTCAAATGAATATTGCTACAAAAGGCATGAGGATACAACTGCGTCTGTTTGTATGATAAAAGTGCCTTCTGTAATATTTGTGTGTCGTAAATTGTAATTATCTTGTGAGATTTATCACTAATGAAAAAGACGCTAATTTCACAATTGTTTCAGATCTTTTTCTTTTTAATTAGTTTAGGAATACATTAAAAAGCTTATTATGGTTTTGGGAAATGGAATAAAAAAACACGCCTTTAACACGGTTGGCATATTGAGTGTCTGTTAAATGTTACATCAATTTACCATAGTCAGAAACCCAAAATTTTGAGCTATTTACTAAGAATGCTGATATTGATGGAGGGAATTGTAGGTGATGATATGTGTACTGTACACACACACATTAAGGGTATAGTTGGTAATCCTGTTCAGAAACACTTCTTGCTTTACTGGGTGAAATGGTCCATCTATCTTGAGAGTAGTCCATACATTATGTATTCAGAAAAGGGAACGAAAAGAATCAGACCTCTGCGTCGGCTGCAGGACTGTAAAAACTCTGACAAATCCCTGCCATTCGGCCCGAATGGAAAGAATCAATCAGATGCCTTCTGCTGCCCATGCCACCCTCTGTCCCTCCTTTCTCCCCGCCTGCAGCTCATCACGTCTCACCGCTGCCGGAAATATTCAGCCAGTAGTTGTCAGTAATACATCTTTGGTATTGAAATCACCATAAAACTCCAAAAAAAGAAGGAGGAAAGTTTTTCTTAACTGAGAACTTTGCCGATTGGAGAGGGCCATTGTTTACACGCGTGATCAGTTGACTGCTCTGTGTAAGCCTGTGCTGTTGCCCGGAGACAGACCTCTGATCCCGCAGGAGTTATGGAGGAGACGCCGGGGTTGCAGATCTAGAGTCAATCATAAGGAGAAAAATACAGAAACCAGCGGTCCCGGCGATTATAATGGGAAACGTGAGGTCTTCGGGGAACAAGACGGATGAGCGTGCGGCGCTGGTGAGGACCCAGAGGGATTGCTGTGAGCGTAGCATTTTTTTACTTCAGTGAAACATGGCTAAACTCGCTCAAGAAGGGAGGTGGGTTTGCACTTTATGTGAGTGAGAGGTGGTGTAATCCCGGGCATGTGAATGCGAAGGAGCGCTTCTGTACCCCGGACATTGAACTGCTTGCTGTGGGAATGCGCCCGTATTATTTACCAAGGGAGTTTACGTTCACAATTATCATTACTGTTAACGTTCCTCCAGCGGTGGCCTATGACTCGAAATGCGTGTATTTGCGTCTTTGCATTGACTGACTGTAATTTGTTGTGCTAAAAATTTGTTGCGCGTCCAGTGTGAAAGCGGCTAAAGCTGGTCGTCTGTACTGGTGATGTGGATGGAACTGGCAAACCATTCTGCCATTAAGTCTTGTAGATTAGTTAATCAATCCACAAATTGCTAATCAAGCGAAGTAATAGAGTTATCGTTTGTTTAATGGGGAGGATTCCGCCCACCCTACCTGATCTACGGCGGCACGTCACTGCATACAATACAAAACGTCTGAGGTTAGTATTGCTCAACATGACATGCTAGCTCGAAAGCTACCATAATAATATAGTTTACTAACAGGTGAATGAGACATGAGGTAGTTCGGTTGATGTCCAAAATGTGTGGAAATTAGTGATGTTATGTCTGAAACTGAAGCCCCGAGGTCTGTATTGATCAAAGGGGGCGTGTCCAAATGAAGCCTCTTTCGTGGCCTGTATCTTTTTTCAGAATATCACTTGACCAAAGAAATGAGGCCCCGGTTCTCTGAAATCACGTGATTGCCTCGTTGTGTGATTCGATTCACTGAAAAAGCCGCGAGAGATTCAAGACGTGTTCTGCGTTATCTGGTGAGGTACATGCAGAACACTGGAGGTAATGGAGCCAACAAAAAGAAGGACATGATCCTTTTGGAAACATTTTGATATGATATCTCCCAGTAGGGTAAAACATAATATACATCTGCTGAAATCAATCACGTGGAGGATGAGTGGTGTGTGTCTACATGGATACAAACAGAGAGAGAGAGAGATGCGTGTGCAGATGTAGCCCACATGTGAAGATCACAGTAGCACAGCTGTACATCAAATGACCAGCACATGTCAGTACTCCCAAATAAGCTGTTAAACGGGGCTTCATGATCAGCCTTTTTATGAAGCAATTGGCTGGAAAGATTCGATACATTCACAGGGCCTCATCACACCATCACTAGTAGAAATGGCTGAGTCGGCTCCCCTCTGCCCTGCTGAGTCCTACCGTAAGATGCACGTTCTAGTTTGTGGGGGCGTGGCTTTGGACGGAGCACTGGCGGAAGGGGGTGGAGCTTAGAGGAGGTCCCACTTTCAAATCTTGCCAGCTCTTCAACATTACCAACTATAGCTTTAAGTTAGCTTATTTCCATAGCTGTTCGTGTTCCCTGAAAAAATGTATACCAAGATCGATACAAAATTGCTACTGTGCTGAAAGCCAAATGGCATTATCGTTTTCTACTGATGATCTCTGAGCTGTCCATTTTGACTACATTACCCCAAATGCTTGAGGCCCAGTTTGCACTCATCCAATTAATGTTACTTTTCTTCTCTGCTCATGCATGCATGAGAGAAATGTATGCCAGGATTGGTATAAAAATTTATTTTTGTGCATGGAGTAAAAAAAACATAATTGCTTCTTATTGATTACCTCTGAGCAGCCTGTTTAGGCTATGTCGGTTTCAATGCTGGAGGTACAGAACGCACTTTAGTGGCAAATTAATTTGACTTCTTCACTGCTCATGCAGTCCTTGAGGGGGAAAAAGCATGTCTCAGGATTAATTTTGAAATTTTGCGCCTGAAAAAAGATAATGTTAGTTCCCCATTTATTAATTTGACGGATTGCTCTTACTACATTTCTCAGCACACTCCAGGCACATCACCCATGCCGTCTTTACTGGGGCTTCCATTTGGTGTTTACCCAGCCTAAAGTGTAGGTGCTGCTGATGTTGAAGAGATTCTTGCGCAGGAAGAGGCGGGGCTTTGTGACATCACAGTGGCTGTAGAAGAGCAGGAAGTGGTGCTGCTGTAGTTCCCTCAGAAGGCTGTACCAGTAGCGCACCACAGCACTGTCTTGCCCGCTCACTTCAAACCCAGGCCAGTGCAAGTGCACCTCCAGCAGCAGTTGGCCGATCTCCTCCAGTACGTCCTCCAGAATGAGGTTCTCCAGGATTTTCCACTCAGCACTCTCCATGTCAGCTTTGAGCACGTCGATCTAAGCGAGATTGGAGAGAGAGGTGAGGCTTTGCATGTTTGTTGCACTGCTTGGTGTCTCTAAACATAGCCTCCCAGAGTGGCTGCAGGTTCATGTGGGCCTGTGCCTGGTAAATGTGAAAAAAACTTATTTCATGCATGATTTATTTTGATAAGTTACAATAAACCATTTTATCCCACACAAAATCTTGTATAAACATTCGTATTCCAGTCACACTCTTTAAACATGTCAATCTGAGCCTTGGAGGAGAGGACCTCTGCGTGGGAGTTGTAGTGCTTGGTGTTAGTGAGCACCGAGTCCTGTGGATGCTACAGTTTGACATGTTGGGCTCTTGTTTTCTGGTTTAGCTTGAGACTAGCAAACAAGAACACAATGCTACATTGCAGTTTTTTAATTATCATTATTTCACTTCCACCCTTGTGGAAACGTACATACCCTAGTTATATTTTTTGTGGATTCTCCAAGTACTTATCCAAGCTCTTGAGAAATAATGCTTATATCTGTTACAGCAGATCGCTTGCATTAGGTTAATGTCAATGAACTGGGCAGAGCCAGTTCTAGGCCTAGAGACAGACCAAATTATATTGAGCTTGACAGGTACCAAAGAGCACAGCTTAATGCAAATCCTTTGCGACACCAGTCTTCACTTCAATTCCCCCTCTATTCATACCAGAAACCAAGCCAGGCATCTTGCACCACAAGATAGCTCCCATGGACAAGGACCTAAATATTGAAAAGTTGAATAGTTCATAATGGAGCTGTTCTAACTGAGCTAGGTTTTTCATTTTATACTTATAATTCTGTCCGAACAATAGGGCATAAAGGCATACATTTTGTACTTCCACTCTAACCTAGGAACATACCAGCACGTTGAGTTACGAAACTTAAAACAACAAGATATGAACAACAAAATTCAATAAGATGATAATATAATGTCTGAAGAGTGACTTGAAACACAGAAGCTAAACAGTACAGTTTATTACTGTTAACTGTGAATACCAGTAGTATGAAATCATGCTCATCAAAAACATGATAATGGCTTCCCCTATGTTATTTTCTTATGATTTTTTTTTGTGAGATGTGATACTTCAGCACAATAATAATAAAAAACATTGCTCAATGTCACACTTTAGAATGTCCTCCTGATAGGTCAGCGTTTCTTGTGGGATATTATGGGATAATTTAAAATGAAAAGCAGGTGCTTTCTAATTTTCTGCCAGCTTGCCTTCAACCGATGTCCTAAATTCCCCCTCTGCCTCAAAGTGAGCATCAAGTTGCCGCCTTGGAAAAAAACAGGGCACTTGGTAATTCTGTAATCGCTACCATATGGCACCAGTGTCATCTACTGAGGAGAGAGTGATGAAGCTCTCCACCCTGATAGCAAATCCATAAGAAAAAAGGGAAAAAACACTTAATTTGAGCAGGAAGAAAAAGGACAAATTTCCCTCCCCAGAGCAGGAGGATGAGCAATGGGGCGAGGGCATCGTACATTCACAGAGAGCGTTGGCGAAGTAGGCCATCTGGTTTGGGGTAAATGGTATGGTCTCAATTATCTTCTGCCTAGAGGGCTATGTCAGGAAATCCAGAATGTAGCTGAAGTTTCATCCTAATATTTGAGAAGTAAAATTGGTTTGTATTTCTAGTAAGGCTTGGGAATTAAACTGCATTCTGGGACATGACATTGACTGAACTTGTGCACATCACAATGGTAGACTCCACATTGAAATTCTGTGCCATGCTATCCTAGACACCAACTGTGTAATGGAAACAGGTGTTGTTTGAAGATAACCACCTTAAGGATGAAAGGTTAGACCTTTATACATGTCTGCATGATGACACACGAATGAGCGTATACTCTTGCAGATTGACATGGAGCATATTCAAAATTGCACACATACAGACAACCGCAGATAGAAATTTGTGTACCTGCTCACATACACACATTTACACACTCGAGCACTTCGTGCATTCTCAGTTCACACATGCATACACTGATATCAACGGTTTGCGCTGAAGTATGCATGCACACAACTGCAGGCGCACTCAGGCCTGCTCACCCATATGCACGCACGCATGTATGAGATTGTGATTAAGACTACTCATGCTTGGAGCCCATATTAAACTGTTTAAATTTCTGCACCAGTCAAGTGAGGATTCATGATATTTACTCATTGTTCTAAAAACACTCATTCAGAATAACCCGTCACCATTTGTGCTCGCACCTCAACCAGCCCAGCTCCACTCGCATCCAGTTTATTCACCAATCCCCTCACTATGAAAAGTCTCTTTCTGCCAATTCTATTTGTCCTTGAATGGGCCATTGTGTAGTGATTGCAACCTTGTCATTTATGTTATATTTTAACTAGTAATGGAAGTAAACCCACAGGCTGTATTTTTAACGGAACTAATTGACATTGACTGGCCATGGTGTTGCAGCAGGCTGATATCTAGCTGCACCAAAGGCCTGTGAGGTTGCTACTGCTGTATGGACAAGTCATTATTTTGTTCAAGGTATCTGCCAGAAAATCATATTCTTCACATCGCTGTCCAATTCTTAAGAGGTACAATTTCCTGAGTTTTGAAAATCTTAAAATTTTTAAAAACTGCTGTATTATTTATAAAACCCTGAAACAGACTGGCTCCTCCCCCGTGGGAGGAGTTTCTTAGACGCAGAGACAACACGCTCAGTAACAGATCTGCCTCCAGAGGGGACTGTGAAGTGCAGTTCAGACTTAGCCATATAGGTCAAAACTCTCTAGCCATTAAGGGCAGTGGATATTGGAATAATCTCCCAACCCCGATCAGAGACAGTTCCACTTTCAATACATTCAAAAATCAGCTTAAAGAATGGTTACTGACCCACCAAATCTGCACCCATGAATGATAAATGACACTTTAATACAGCACTACTGTAGCACTTATTTCTTATTGTATCTTTTTTTAAATTTTATTGTAATTTATTGAACAGTTGCTGCTAAAATTGTCTTCTCTCATATTTATGGTATTATATATTCACCCAAAATAAAGACTTCACACTTGTTTGGAGGTCAATAAGTTGATCATAAATTCTGTACACAATAAAGATGGTGTATCATAAAAATAATTTCCATAATGTAACCAGTTCCACTGGAAATGCTAGGGAAATGTCCAAGAGTAAAAATGGTAAGTTACAACTTGAATAAGAGCAGTGCGCAGGCAATCACGTATGGTTTGGGCAGTCACACGACCTCTAAACAATTCATTCCTAGTGGACGTTGCAGTGACAAATCGATTCTGCAAATGACGTTAGACAATTTGTCGGTCTTCTGCTTTTGACGTCACACGTGGGCTACCAGAACGAGGTCTGTCAGCTGTGGTGCCAGTTTGTTGAGGACGTGTCCGAAGATCATGGATAGTCCCTCGACTGCATCCCATAATCCTTGCAGCGTCAGTGACGGACATTTCCGTATTCAGCATGCCAATGGCATGTTCACGCTGAATGTTTGACAGCAATGGCATTGAAAATCAACAAATAATTACCAGTAAAAACATGTTTTTCCGAGATGTTACTCTGACGTGCTAACGTGAGCTCAGTTGCACATCACTCATATGGTCACGTGACAAGGAACACAAGAAAACATGGTTTTAGCTTAAAGTACGCTCGCACATGCTACGTACCTCTGCACCTCGGAGTTGATGTGTGTCATGATGCCTTTGACAACGCGTTTACTCTTAGTGATAATAAAAACTCTTTTATTAAAAGTTCCAAGAAAATATTTACAAATTTATGAGTGTGAAGTTTCTTTTTTGACTCGATATATTTGTTATGTATGGTATGTCTGTCTATTTCCTTTAATGTGAGGACTACGGATTGAAATTACCTCTGAGCTAAATCCGGCACACTTGCATGACGTTATGTACCAATTGTTCATCAATGTGCATTGTCCTCGTCAAATAAACAATAAATGAAATGAAATGTTGCAAATCTGAGTGTCTGTAGCTTTAGGGGTTGGTCTCTTGGTCTTTTTTAGCCGTCTTGTCATTCTCTCTGTCCATCTTCTCTTCCCATGTCTCCCCTCCCATTAGCATTTCTCTGTGTGCACAGTGAATGAGCAGAACAGAGCTCTTTAATTTTATAAAAACCTAAGGGTGATATGAAGGCAAATGACTACAAATGAACAAATTCTCCGTGCATTTACCCACTTCTGCAATTAGATTATACATCTCATTATAGTATATTACACAAATTACCCTGTTTTGTTATGTGTTATGTATTGTTCCTTTACTCATTAGGGGACCAGTACATGCTGTGGCATCTGTAATTGTCATCTTCACTAGTTTAGTGCAGGCGAAATAAGAAATATTACACAATTTATTTTACACCTTTGTGTGTGCAAGAAAAGATAACTTGGTGACCTTGGAAAATGAGCCGTTGAAAACCATTAAAAGGACTCCCAAAATGAGGCTTGAATGACAATTGAATAATGATCATATTTTAAATATAGAACTTTCTATTTTGTAGTTTGTATTGCATTCAAAACATGATAGTGTTTATTTTTTTAAAGAAAGTCATTGCTTAGTAAATAAATGCTGCCCTAAGCAGAATGTACCGCAATTATGTTGGGTTTCAGATTAACATTTTACAGTGTGAGCACACCCAAGACAATCTACTCTTTGTGTAACCTTTGTTTGGGAGGCATTTACTGAGATGCCATCATTCGAGTCCTCCAGAATACGCAGAACAGACCTCTCCTCTCCATGGCCTCTCACTACACTTCTGTGCCCCAACTACATTACATCAATGCTTGTACTAAGTATCTGAGCCTTAGAGCAGAAACAAAGCCAACCAAGCTCCTCCAGGAGTGCCGTCTTTAGTATAATGTTAATCTAGTAGTTACAAGGAACTTCATCGAAAACACACTGTCGATTACTGGTATGCCATTAGCCATTTGTTACGATCAGTGATGCCTTTAACTGCAATTAATTGTTTTTGGTTCAGTTACTAGAGCATGTTTGGGAACTTAGTAGGACATGAAGGCCATCCTGTTAGTGAGAGCGCAACCACAAACCCCAATTCCAATGATGTTGGGACATTGTGTGAAATGTGAATAAAAACAGAATACAATGATTTGCTAATCCTTTTTGACCTTTCTTCAATTGAGCACACTGCAAAGACAAGATATTTAATGCTCAAACTGATTTGGAAATATTCACTCATTTTGAATTTTTTGCCTGCAATGCATTCCAAAAAAAGCTTGGGACAGAGGCATGTTTACCACTCTGTCGCATCACATTTCCATTTAGCAACACATTTAGCGTTCGGGAAAGCTTTGTTGGTGGAATTCTTTCCCAATTTTGCTTGATGTACGACTTCAGTTGATTGACAGTCTGGGGTCTCCGTTGCTGTATTTTGTGCTTCATAATACGCCACATATTTTCAATGGGAGACAGGTCTGGACTGCTCTCAGGCCCGTTATTATCTGTATTCTTTTACTACGAAGCCAAACTGTTGCAACACATGCAGAGTGTGGCTTGGTATGGTCTTGCTGAAATAAGCAGGATGTCCCTGAAAAAGACGTTACTTAGATGGCAGCATATGTTGCTTCAAAACTTGTATATACCTTTCAGCATTAATGGTGCCTTCACTCATGTAAAAGTTACCCATGCCATGGGCACTAACACATCCCCATACCATCACCGATGCTGGCTTTTGAACTTTCGCTGATAACAATCTGGATGGTCCTTTTCCTCTTTCGCCCAGAGGTCACGATGGCCATGATTTCCAAAAACAATTTGAAATGTGGACTTGTCAGACCACAGCACACTTTTACACTTTGCGCCAGTCCATCTCTGATGAGCTTGGGCGGAGAGAAGCTGTTGGTGTTTCTGGGTGTTGTTGATATATTGTTTGGCTTTGCATGGTAGAACGTTAACTTGCACTTCTAGATGTAGCAACGAACTATGTTAACTGACAATTGTCTTCCAAAGTGTTCCTGAGCCCACCTGGTAATATCCTTTACAGAATTATGTTGACTTTTAATGCAGTGCCGCCTGAGGGAGTGCAACGGTCATGGGAATTCAATGTTGGTTTTCGGCCTTGCCGCTTACGTGTAGAGTTTCTCAGAATTTTCTGAATCTTTTGATGATATAATGGACTGTTGATGGTGAAATCCCTAAATTCCTTGCAATGGCACATTGTGAAATGTTCTTAAACTGTTGGACTATTTGCTCACAAAGTGGTGAACCTTGCCCCATCCTTGCTTGTGAATGACGGAGCCTTTTGGGGATGCTCCTTTTATACTGAATCATGACACTCACCTGTTTACAATTAATCTGTTCACCTGTGGAATGTTCCAAACAAGTGCTTTTTGAGCATTCCTCAACTTTCCCAGTCTCTTGTTGCTCCTGTTCCAGCTTTTTTGGAACTTATTTCAAGCTTCAAATTCAAAATGAGTGAATATTTCCCAAAAAACAGTTAAGTTTATCAGTTTGAACATTAAATATCTTGTCTTTGTAGTGTACTTAATTGAATATAAAGTGAAAAGGAATTGCAATCATTGTATTCTATTTTTACTCATGTTTTACACAACGTCCAAACTTCATTGGAGCTGGGGTTTGTATTTTAATTGCAAACAAAAGGGTAAAAGGCACTGTCCTGGCATGTATCTGTTGTGTGAATAGTACGTCCTGATCGAATGGGACACACATTATGATCAACATTGAGAGCAAACACAGCCTGTATGTATTTTACACTGTTAAATGATAAAAATGCGCAGAAGAATGCCAATCCTGTGTTACCTCGGCGAAAAGTTCAGATGGTTTTTCAGACTTAATGAATAATGCATGAATTTATAGATAAGTACAACACTCAGGCAAGCCAGCAATCATCAAAAGGAAGAGTCCCGCTTGCTCTCCCTGAGCCGTCCAGCCAATTTATGACTCACTGTTTATCAAAAAAAAAAAAATCCATTTATTATTTTTCAAGCTGCCTTTGTATCCCTGTAAAATAAGTGCATTCATGTCTTCAACAACACACATTTTGCTTCAAGTGTACCAAGATTTACTTCCCCCTAATTTTTCTTCTAAATGACAAGTGAAACTTGGCTTGTCAAAAATGTTCTCACGCTGAAAAGAGCAAAATCATTAAAACTTTTAGTCAAAGAATCTTCATGCTAGCAGTACAAATGCTCTTTAACTGTTTATTCCATATTCATAGGCGTTCCTAAACACTAATATCAGTGTCACAAAATTGTTCACTAATTAACGCACATATCACTATTTAGGGCACAAGCTATGTTTAAGCGCTGTCCATCACATTCCCAAGATTGTTCAATACAAAATTACCCATTGTGTATCATAAATGTTCTCAACTTCTGATGTATGCAAACCAGACGTTAAATGTAAATCAAGAGATGGCAGATGGCAAAAGAGCCAGCACCATTCGATTGAACTTTGTTTTCAAATGTAGCTACAATGTTTTTGTGTTGACGAAAAAAGTTAAATTACTGCAGCAATACAAGTGATAGCCTCGTCTCCTAGCCCGTCTACGACAACTTTTTCTGGTGCATATTTCAGTGAATAAGTAGTCCTGTCCAAATTCAGTCCATTATTCCACTCATGAATTCTAGTGCTGTATGTACCATTGCTTATGTGGGAAATAGTGAACGATTCATCGACGGTATTGTTTTGGACACAGCTAGTGTGACTTTTGCATGATGCAATTCACGGTGATATAACGCGCCATTTACCTACTCTGAATAACTGACATAAGTATACTGTTCATGGCGCACTTTAGAGGGTGTGTGAGCAGTATGGATGAGTCAAAACCGGTGTTATTGGAAAATGTACATAAATTATGAAGGGTTGGGTAACAGGGTAATGCATGCAGGGAAACATGGGCTTGAGGAATGAAGGGAGGGGATCAAGGTTCACACAGCATTTTGCTCTGAAACAGCACCACTCGGGCACGATCAGCAGTCTTCCATCCACAAAGCAACACATGTTATTATGTGAAACATAGCGAATTAGCACCAGTGTTTTCTACTAATTAAAATATATTAGAAAAAGTGCAGTACTTCCATTTAATTTTTTTTCTACTTGCAAAGAAGAGCAAAGAAGCAAATTATCTGCACTGCCCAGCAGATTGCAAAAGCAGTCCCTGCTGCAGGCTGGGATTATACAGTTGTCTCATGAGACTTGTGTAGTTTATATACAATTAAGCTCTCATCATCTCAAACAGAGACACATCAAAGTGTTCTTAGGCATTCCTTATTTTGTCAGATGCATTACTCACACAAAAAAACATGCACATGCGGAGTTGAAGTTGGAAGTCTGCGTGCAGCTTAGCTAAGTACAGTACAGGCCAAAAGTTTGGACACACCCTCTCATTCAATGCATTTCCTTTATTTTCATGACCATTTACATTGTAGATTCTCGCTGAAGGCATCAAAACTGTCCGTCCCTGTCCGGCTGCATCTGTGTTGATCCACTGGCTCAACTCAACGCTCCAGCCTCGAGTCTGGCTGTCTGAGGCTAGGCTAGTTCAAAGTTAACCATTCTGCAGCAAATCCAATATAGAACTATTTTGTAAAACTTGATAACTGAGTTCAACATGCTGTATATTGTGATGGGTACTGGCAGTGGACGCCAAGAGCAGCGGCCAGAAATAAAAGGCAACACTCACAGTGTGCTGAGAGACTAAAAACAGATGAAAATAACAAGGCTCGCGCTACCAACGGACCTGCCGCCGTCCGTGGTAGAAAACAGGCGAGCTCGAGGAAAACAAAAGAAAAGGGAAATAAACCAAAGATTCCCTTGCTCACTAACACTATTCCTAATAAGCAACTAAGTCCCTGACAATATCTCTCTCGAGAACCTTACTGGCTAAAGCACCAAAGACGAACTGACACTCTAGCAACGGGAGCGAGGCAAAATAGGAGCTTAAATAGAGTCAGGGCCACGGCCCCAATCAATGCCAGCTGGCCCAGGAGTCCGATAGGGAGCAAAACGATATCGCCCCGGACGAGGGCCACAATCAGCTCTCAATGCTCCCAAACCATGACAGTATACTGTGTGTGTTTATGGCGTGCGTTGATGTGGGTTACTGTATGAGCTAGTGATTGTTCATTTGATATATTCATGGTCGTTTTGACGCTGTCAGTCTTCCTTGGGAGCTAAGTATTCTTGGTTGTCCTTGAGTGTGTCTTTATCTCAGTGAAGGCATTCAAATTTGGTTACATTATTTTTACTGCCCACGAATTTCACATTTTCCCCGATTCTGGTGACTCACACACAGCCCGGGTAAGCCAGGTTTTGCCTGGTGCCTGTATCATGTGTGCATGTTTTTTATCATGTGTGTAAGAGGGCATATGTGTATGCATGTATGCAAATGCTCGCACACATCACAGTGTTTGCAGCGAGGTGCTGAGTCGAACCTGAAACAGTCATGTGATCTGCCATGTGATTCAGGCACTCTCCCTCTTATAAAAGACAGGGTTGTTTTCAATATTCACTTAATGATATTGAGTGACCATCTTCGCCCCATTTTAAATCAGTTCCCAAAAAATGCAGGCTTTCAAGTGCACGAAACCATCCTCAGAGCACAAGTGTCATCATGGCTGTATCACTTACAGAGGCTCTCATAAGTTAAAAACAATGAGTTCTGTATGCACTTGGAAAGTGCAATAATTTTGAAAGGCTTTATATATAGCATTGCTCACTTACTGCATGGGCATTAATGAAAATACACTCACATGAATGCTGACGGTCTGCATTTTGAATATATCTAACAGATACGGCACTGTGGCTTCATGTTAAGGTGAGGGGTAGCAAATGAGAGTCTGGGATGGTTTGTCCCTGGGATCTGAGAATTGATTAAATCGCCCCGCATGCGAGTTTTATTGTCCGTCCCATACAGTAAAAATGTAAATGATTTTAGTCGTCCTTGACGCAGAATCAAGAAAAATATGGAAGCTTGTCAATGCATGATGCATTTTTAAAGACCTCATTCAGAATAGGGCATGAATAAGCATTTTTTGTGATGTGATTGATGATGATGCGTTTGATAAGGTCTTTGTATACCGGGAGAGAGGGTGAATCACCCCCCCGCCCTCCATTAGGGACCCTCTCAGTAACCAGTATTTATGATGCATCAACCCTCAACTTGTCCCAATTCAGATCAGCCTTTGTGGACAGTATAGTTCATACAGCCTTCATGGCTCCATCATGTGGAGATGTTGAGGCTTGTAATGGCTGTTTTTTTTTGGGGGGGGGGGACTGAGAAGAAATGGGAGAGAATAAATAAATAGCTTTTAAATAAATAAGAAAGATAATAATTGCATCCAGAACCTTGAAAGTGAGATACTAATTCAATTCTGCAGTAATTTTGTCATTTTTGTGCATTATATACTACAATTTTAAATGGGAATTCTATTTTGATGTTGGCCATTACAGGTTGTACTTAGAAAATTTATGGGGAATACAAGGACATTCAGCCATTCAGTTGAAATGGTGCATTAGAAATGAATAATTTCACATTTTGTGAGATGGATTGTCAAAAACAAGCACTTTGCTCGGCCAGATAACTTGTGAAGGAAACAATGAGCTAGGTCTCCATGCTAAGCCAGAGAAATGTACAATTGGCTTAGTCTGCCAATGGAAAGGGTCAGTAGCTGTTATGCAGTTTGACATGTTGTGGACAGAACTGATTCTGAGGGAAATTAATGCTGTTCCTTATGCATGCTGAGCTTTCAGATTTATATTCATTATTTTACATTAAGTGAGTCACAGTTTGTTTCCAGCAGGCTGGCATAGTAACTGAAGACTGGTATTCTTTCCCCAACACATGCGCCCACATACACTCAAACACCACACCACACACAAATGCAAGCAATCCATCAGCTTTTATTTCTTTTAGTCACATAATTTTTTTTTTTTTTGTTAGAGAAGCATAGCCCTCATATTTGAAGACTGCAATAGAAATGCAATTCAATACCCTTCATCCATCATAATGTAAATGCTTTGCTTGTGACAGATTTGTGTACCTTGCAATTCTGTAATCAGATGTCCTTGTAAAAAAAAAAAAAAAGATGAAAATTGCCAACAGTGTCTGAAAAATGCTCACAGATTGCCTTCAGAAAGCTCCTTTGAATTCAGACAGGGAGGGGCAGCATTGATGGCCACAGAGACTGGGAAAAAAACTCAAAGGAGACAGTTTTACTCTCAGGCTGCCACAAACCAATCCTGCCTTATTGTATTGATCAAAGGTGTAACTACACCCATCAGCCACAAGATTAAAACCACCTGCCATGTGGTGAAGTCCCCCTTGTGCTGCCAAAACGACTCCATCAAGCTGACAATACGTGGATTCCCAAACTTGAGGTTTCCCAGCAGAACATTTCCCAGAGTATCACAGCCCCTCCACCAGCTTGTCTTCTTCCCACAGTGCATCCTGATGTCATCACTTACATACAGTGAGCTCCAAAACTGCTGGTACCCCTGACTTACAATGCACAAACAATACTTTAAAAAATTCTAGAAAATATATTTACTCTAAATAACAATGTGGAATAAATACTGCACAACATTAATGTTCCAATGGAGCCAACAAAAATCTTTTCCTGATTTAATTAAAAATCAATTTCCTCCAAATCAAGGTTTCACAATTAAGGGCACCCTTAAAGCTTATTGTGAATAACATCTACCAAAAGTAAACCAGGTATTAAACTCCACTTATTTAAGTTTTATGTAAGTGTTAAGAAACTATATTGAGCCAGTACATCACTAAATCATATGAGGTAACACACATGCCGTATCCCTTTGTCATCCAACACCATGAAGAAAACAAAACAACTGTCAGTTAAAAAATAGCAGATGGTCATAGACCTTCATAAATCTGATAATGGCTACAAGAAGACTCAGAAATTACTAAATATGCCACTGAGCACTGTCAGGGCAATTATTAAAAAATTATCTAAAGATATAGAACCGTTGAAAACCTCAAGGGTAGAGGATGCAACTGCATTTTGCTCCGCGGGATACAGAGGAAGATGATGAGAGAAGCAACAACATCCCCAAGAATCGCTGTGAAGGAATTGTAAGCCTTGGTGGCATCTTTTGGCTACCATGTTTTGAAAAGCACCATTAGGCACCACCTGCACAGCCACAGGCTCTTTGCAGGAGTCGCCAGATGGAAGCCTTTTCTGACCAGAGGACACAGAAGCAAGCGCTTGGAGTTTGCCAAATGTCATTTAAATTATAACTAGAACAAGGTGCTTTGGTCAAATGAGATCTTGACGATTTCACCCACCCACTGAGGATCCTGGTCGTGAGACTATCCTCCCATCTAAGGTTTTTGTTTGTGCTATCAACCTCCCCATCGAGGACGTCATCCGGAAAGCCCAGGGTGACAAAGCTTGTCACAGTATTTGTCCCAGTAACTGTCTCTATATTCCAGCATCCTACTGGTCACCAGTCATCCAGTGAGGATGCTCCTCTAAACTGTCATGACACCCAAGGATCAACCGGACCCTCACCTTCATCCAACGTAGATTTTGGTGGCCGGACATGAGAAAGGCCTATCGCGGAATTCACTGCTGCCTGCTCGGTCTGTGCCCTGAATAAGGTATCACGCCAACCCCCATCGGTCTCCTTCAGTCACTTCCCATCCCACAACACCCCTGGTCTCACATCTCCCCAGATTTCATCACAGGTCTTCCTCCTTCCAACAATCACACCACCATAGTCTCTGCAGCAGATCGGTTCTCTAAATCAGCCAATTATGTTCCCTTATCCAAACTCTTCTCATCCAAGACATCATCAGTCTGCAACGCATTCCCTCACACATTGTCTCTGACAGGGGTCCCCAATTCACCGCCAACTTCTGGAAAGCCTTTTGCAAATTCCTAGGCACCACTGTTAGTCTCACCTCTGGCTTTCACCCCCAAGCTAATGGCCAGACGGAGCAGGGAAATCAATGCATTGAAACAGTCCTCAGATGTTTATCCTCCAACAATCCCACCTCCCGGAGCTCCCCGTTACCCTGGGCCAAATATGCCCTCAACTCCCATACTCCATCTGCTACTGGGTTATTCGCTTTTGAATGTTCCCTTAGCTATGAGCCACCCCTCCATCCCAACCAGAAGGCAGAGGTGGGGGTCCCGTCTGCCTAGGCTTTCATTCATTGCTGTGCCTGGACATGGAGGACCACCAGATGCAACCTGCCCAGTGCCAGTCAACGCATGAAGCAGAATGCGGACAAACTGCATTCCCAGGTTCTAGCCCATCGTGTGGGGCAGCGGGTTTGGCTGGCAACCAGAGACATTCCGACTCTCACAAACTCGCTCTATGCTACATCAGCCCTTACACCATCACATGCATCATCAGTCCTACAGCTCTACCAAACTTCCCCGGTCCATGCACCACATCCATTCTACCTTTCATGCGTCCCGCCTGAAACCTGTTCGAGAGGTGTTTCTTCGGGGGCAGTTCTGTTATGATCTGGTTTTCTGTTTGGTTCACATTTTCTGTCAATTTTATTTCTCTGTTAGGTTCATTTACTATTTAGTTTTTTTCATGACCATTGCCAGTTCTTTGCACCATTATCTTCCCCTGTTATGTATTGCGTCATCTGTTTACTTATGCCTGTGCACTCCCCTGTCTGCGAGCTGTCATATTTCGGGTGATTACGGAAATTTTTCAGGGTTTCACAAACTAGCCATTATCAACAAGCCTTCCTGCGTACATGCACTACCCAGAAGCTGATTGGTTGGTATGCAAATGAGGAACATCATTTTAGTTTGCGCCCCTAATAAGTGACGTCCTCGCTGAAGACCCGCCTTGATGAGACGCTGACAGATTGCATTTTAATTTTCATTGTGTCCCAAAAAAGAGCATGGTGACATGGATTGGAAAATGCAATGGACTGGGAGGCCCTGTTTCCCTTAGTGCGGTTGAATATTGTCCCATGTATTGCAGGAAAAGTCTTTGAAAACGAAATGTCAAATGCCGTTACCATTATTATTTCCAAGTGATTAGAAAACTGCATTTTCATTTTCATTTTGACCCTAAAAGGGCGTGATGACATGCATACACTACCGCTCAAAAGTTTGGGACCACTTGCAAATTTCTTGGTTTTCCTAAGAAAAATACATTTTCATGCATTTCACTAACATTTTTATCCATTTCACAAACGATTAAAATGAATCAGATGATTTTCAAAGAATGATCTACATTTTTGCATAGAGGCCTATTATCAGCAACTGTCAGTCGTCTGCATCAATCTCCTGGTATTCCAAATGCTAATCCAAGTTAAGCATTTTATAAGGCTAAATGATTATTAGAAAACCCTTCTGCAAATATGTTGCACAGCTGAAAACCATTGAACTAATAAGGGAGCGCAAAAAGGAGCATGGCATTCTTGAGGTTGGTTTAGTACCTGAAGCATCAGCAATTGTTTGCTTGTTTACAGGCTCAAAATGGCCAGAAAGAACGAACTTCCTTTAGAGACCCATCAGTCTATTGTTGTGCTTAGAAAAGAAGGCTATTCAATGCAAGAAATTGAAAACTTCAAATCTCTTTCCATGCTGTGAACTACTCCCTTCAGAGAGCAGCACAAACTGGCACTAACAAGGACAGAAAAAAGGAGTGGGAGGCCCCGATGCACAACTGTGCAAGAAGGCAAATATCTGAGAGTGTGTAGTTTAAGACAAAGATGCCTCACAGGTTGTCAACTAGCAGCTGCGCTAAATAGTTCCCGTCAAACACCAGTTTCAGTATCAACAGTGTAGGTGTTTTTTTTTTTTTGATGAAGGTAAAGTTTACATATTCATCATTTTCCATGAAAACTCAAACAATGTCAGCATGTTCTGTTCATTTGCTATATTTCCTATTCAGACTTATTTCATGAGTGTTTCCATGGAACACAAGAAAATTTCCGTGATGCCAAACTTTTGAGCAGTAGTGTATGTAAATGCAATAGACTGAGAGTGCTGTTTGGCTTATTGCATTTGAATTTTGTCCACTGTATTGCAGGGCATGACTTTGAAAATTAAATGTTAAACAGCTTTTTCATTATCATTTGAATATAGTCATATATTTCCCATATGTGAATATGAAATTGAAAGTGATAATTGGATTCATGCATTTTCAATTTAATATTGTCTCAAACAACTCATTCATGAGTGGAAAATTATAATGCAAAAGTGGAATTACATTTTCATTTTAATATTGTCCCCTATGGGC
The DNA here is from genome assembly GCA_029721435.1 of Gymnothorax reevesii. Taxonomy (NCBI): domain Eukaryota; kingdom Metazoa; phylum Chordata; class Actinopteri; order Anguilliformes; family Muraenidae; genus Gymnothorax; species Gymnothorax reevesii. The sequence continues at coordinate 47,338,519 of CM056576.1, forward strand.
TGCCATATCCCCTCTTAGTAAATGTCTAACTCTTACTGCACACCTGTTACCCCACCTAGATTGTGACATACCTTGTGTATATATAGTCCCGCTCTGCAGTCTGTTCCTTGTCAGAATTTTGATCTTTCTCATTCAGAGCCGAGCACCCAGTATGCCTGTTGGTTATTAGTGATTCCGTGACACCCTTCTGTTTGACTTCAATTCTTGCCTGCCCCTTTGGATTTTTCAGCCCATCTAATTTCCTGGTTTTGATCTCTGCTTTATATTTGACTATTGAATTTTTTGCCTACTATCTGTATTTGTCGTCCTGTGAACTCCCAGTTCTGACCTTGCTTGCATAAAGACAACTGTTCTGCTTTTTTCCCTGGCTTGCATCTGGTCCTTTTTTTTCTGAGCGTCACAAAAATATTATTATTTTATGGTCCCTCTGTGCAGTATTTGGCTCCTGGACAGTTGGAAATTTTGAGTATCTCAGATGTAACATACTTGTGGTCAAGGAGTTTATGATCCAAGAAATATATTATTTTACCTCCGAGCCACTTTTAAATTCTCAGTATTTTTTAACAACTTCAATGGTGAATTTTCATGAAGGTTTTTTTGTGTTTGCAGCCCTTATTCTGTTCTAAAAATATGAAAATAAACTGAAATAAAGCTGGAGGTCTAAATGCTATAAGTGTCTTGTTTCATTTAAATCATTCTTTGTGATGCACAAATCTGGAATTATAAAGCTTTAAATAGGGGAACACATACATTTCTTGATAAGGCTTCTGCACAAAGAGGTTAATATACGCGCTTTTAATATTTTAACGTATGCACGAGTTATTTTCTATCGGTTTTTTCCTTTTTCCCTCTGGCAGTTCTTTCTTGCAGATGAATCAGTGAAAGGATTAGAGAGTAAACTCAAAAAGATAAGGCCAGCATTGATTAAACAGTAGCAGTTCAGCCCTAGCATGCATCTCACTGCTCTCTTACTGTGAGAATTTTCGACAGATTTGAGTTTTTTTTTTTTTTTAATGTTGCATAATTTCTTTATGTAATATTTATCAGCTGTCCGTTTGCAGGCAGAGAAATGTGATAAATTCTCTTTAATCAGTAGTTTAGTATGCATGTTGTGCACAGTGTCTAGTGCATGGTCCTGTTGCATCAGATTTTTATTCTGTTTAGAATAGGGGTCAAAAGGTTTTATTGAAGATTTAACTATGTCTGGTTCCAGTCTTCAGAGCACCAAGGAAACCTCTTAAACCCAGAGTAATCAGTGGGAACTTTCAATCTTTTAAAACAGGCTGGAAATAAGGTGCCCTCTCAGCAATATAGTACTGCTCTCTGCACTTGTTGCTGGTTCTTGGGTGCTATTTGCCATAATGGCTTTTGTAATTTGCTGCAGACCAAAGATCTGCCAAGAGAATGAACGTAAATGTATAATGATGAGAAAAAGTTGTGTTTCAGAGGTGTTTGGATTGTGCCTGCTCAAATTACTTAGAGATAGCAGTGTCCCAGGTGCTTTGTCTGACAGAGAATGGGGACATGCATTAATTCTTTGGCTTTCCAAGGTGTTTTGTGTTTGAAAGCAATTGTTAAAGCAAGTGTTTTGTTCTTACAAGCCATTAATGGAAAAACTTTATTTGACTTAAACCACCGTGCTAGTGACTAATTAGTGGAAAAATTCATTCACTCACTCACATTTTGCAGGTTGAAGATTCTTAACAAAGGGGATACATTAACTTTGTTTCCTTCAACAGCTCTGTCCAAAACTCCCGATTGCTGTATCCTCAGAATATGTATTGTCAACTAAACATACTGCCAAGTGCCTGCTCTATATTGCCACAACCCACTATATATATATATCCCCCACTATATATATATCCCTTGAGCTTCTCTGAGTATACTAAGGAACAAGTTTTTCAGGAAGGAACCCTTTTAAGGATGTCCCACAGAGTAGAAGTGGCAGCACCATTTTTGGGTCTGGCCACAGTCTGTTAGATCATAAAGGAATAGGACATGTCCACCCTACCTTGAAAATATTGTCTGAAGGATTTGTTAAGACATTATGATCACAACCCTGTTTCCAGAAAAGTTAGGATGTTGTGTAAAATGTAAATAAAAACAGACTGCAATTATTGGCAAATCATTTAAACTCAAATAAATTCAAAATAGAACAAATACAACATATCAACTGTTGAAAGTACAAGATTGTATTGTTTTTGAAAAATATCTGCTCATTTTGAATTTGATGCCAGTGACAGGTTTTAGCGATTCGTGGTTCAAGCATCAGTGTTGCTACAGTCAGCTGCTAGGCCCATAACATTAACCCTGCATTGATCCGGGGGAGATTGGTCTCTGCCTAATCAAGTCATCTTTCCTTGAGAGGGTTTTTTGTGAGTTGCCAGCCACTGCCAGCCTTGTTTTAAATATTCATTGATCATTCAATACCCCCAGAACATTCAGTTTTATGAATATGTCAACAGAAATAACATATAGTTTTAGACATAAGAAACTATTTCATTCTAGCTTAATTTATTCAGCTTTACAAACACTTGAATGTTGGTCATTTTCATTTAAAATAATCCACATTTCAGGCAAAAAACAGAGAAAATGGATGTTATTTAACACGGACCTGTTGTTTTGTTTTCAAGTTGTCCCTTGTATAAAGGAATACGGTTCATGAAAAACTTAGTGAGAATGGAACTTGTGCAGGAAGGAAAGGTAATTTCCGTCTCTACATGTTTGCGAGGCGCACCACATCACACTTTTCTCTTGCTTGTTTGACCCAATTTTGTAAGAGGATCCATAATAGCACCTGCCCCTGTATAACAGTGAAAACGTTGATTGTCAGAAAATGTTGTCATTGGCGAGGAAACTGTTGTGTTGGATAAAAAAAAGTTATCAGCTAAGTAATTCTAATTGCCATTACTAATTCTTACCTTCCTGTGTCCAAAGTCATTCAAGATGGTGGCCAGCTTCTTGGTGTTACTGTGCTGTCTATGGGCAGGGATGGCAGGGTTGGGGTCTCGCCAGTCCACTGAGAGGCGGTGGAGCCACATCTTTGAATCCTGCAGGTGGGCCTGCCTGATGCTGGGGTCGAAGCAATGCACGTCACATCCAGCCTGAACCAGGTTCAGCTCCAGCTGTTTGTCCACCATCCCCAGCCTGGAGATGAGAAATTCAGCAGTGGTATGAGAAAAGGTCTCTGCCTCAGAGTTTGTAGAATCAGTTCCATGCTAGAGTTTATAATGATATTCCTCCCTGCTGCCATTACATGAACGGCTATGCTCCCTTTGAGCATGCTCCAAACTTATTTTCCTGATTTTTATATTAGTATCATAGCACTACCAGGCTTGCGATGCACTCACTTGCTCACTCCCTGACTTAGTCACCCACTCATGTACAGTTATCTCTATAAGTACTTGGACAGTTAAACAATTTTCATCATTCTGGCTCTGGGCAAAACTACGATGGATTGAAATGAACCAGTAATGATGAAGTGTGCTTGAAGTGTAAACCTTCAGTTTTCATTTAACAATTTCATTTAATTAAAATATTGTATGAACAGTGTTGGAATTACAACCGCTTTCGGACGTCATACAGAGAGCTCTTTGGACTTCCTATTGAGAGTTAACGGCAATAGATTTCGAATGCAAATGCCACACCTCAAATCAACTCAAGAACTTTTATCTGCTCACTTGTAAATAAAATTATGAATATTACCTGGCTGTGGAACAAGCCAACTATCCCATCACTTTTGATCCCTTAAAAAGAGATGGACCCCCTAAAAAAAATACCACATATCGAGGGTTTGGAGCGCAGGGGTTAATTGTCCATTTTAGAGGTTTTGAGAAAAATTGATTATTAGGTTTCCAAGTGTTCCATTAAATCAGGTATTTTATATATATATATATATATATTTTTTTTTTTTAACCAGTCACTCTTTTGCTGCATGGTTCAGAAGTATATTGAACACCTAAGTATTCACAGGAGTGTAACTGCAACATCATGGTCAGAATTGCCAAAAATGGACATCTCAACTCAGTGCTTCAAAAATTCTAGCACATGATGTGACATAACACAGTGGTGATTGGTTGAAGGTTAGTTTGTTTGCAATGGAAGACAGACTATTCTGTAATGAAATTCATGTTTATTCATCAAAATGTCAAAGTTTAATTCATTTAAGCAGATTTTGTTGGACATATCACAAAGTGAATTCTGATTAAAAATGAATGCAGATGGACAGTTATTATAGTTATTGTGCTCCAAGGATTAGCTCATAGAAAGCTGTGACAGGGGGTAAAAATCTCAACACCACAAATTTTTGACATATAACCATTGTGCTCCAAACCCTCAATATAAAAAGTGCTGTTATTCCTAATGTTCACCCCATGTTGATGTAAATACCCTCAAATTACAGCTTCAACTCATTTATGCTGTAGCAGTAATAACATTGTCAATGTTTAAATATTTATAAACGTGTGTTTGTGTGTGTGTGTTGTAACTGAGTAAGTATGCAAGTTAATCAGTCAGTCAGTCATGTCTTTTCCTTTAGAGAAAGCTATAATCAATCAGGTCGCTGAAACTTTTAATATCAGATGTGTATTCTGGCTGCACGTTGCCTTCAAAATAACCACACTATCATGTCAGTCCTTCACTTGAGTGGTGGATGTGGTGGATTGCCATGCATTAGCGGTCCCTCACATAAATGACGATATACAGTATTTATTTCTTTCTTTTTCTTTCATCTCTGTCAGGAAAACCATCCCAACAAAGTGCTGGTAAAAACCTTCAAGGGGTTCTTGCTTGTGGTAGAAGTCTCTTTGTACTGTTGAGCAATGCATTTCAGGTTGTGTAGGGTAAATGCCTTGGGTATATGGGTAAAATAAAGAAGTAGAAAATGCAGATGTGGCTCTGCAGAAACATATGACAATGCATTGTTTGCTCGGTGCAGCCTGCCTACCATTGGACCTCTTTTGCTCCTCAAAGACTGGAATTTGATCTGAGCGTTGGACCTCTGCTGCATTCAAGGTACTGGGGGAGTTCTCAAAACTGCTTTATATGCATATCGATGCGATCACGGGCAATTAAATTTATTTAGGGCTTACAGCCCTGACTGTGAGCGATGTTTAGAGGGCTGGAGGTAAAGTTCACTAGTGAGGATTTTTCCCTGAGCTCCATCGGGAGAATAGCCTTTATTTTACTGTGAGCCCAATTTAAGGGAGTGTGTCGCAGTAAAAGAAGCGGATAATGAGAGACAAGGAAGCAGTATGCTGTGATCAGCTGTGGGCCTTTATCCTGTTTCTCTAATTGCCATTTCATTACTGCTGCCAAGGGAAGGCCTAAACAAACACAGTAAAATCCGTGATGGGGGCCCTTTTAGTGATTTATACCTGGGGATTGAAAGAGAAGAGTGGCTAGCCATATAAACATTGATAGCAATTGTAATAGAAGTGATCCTCATAAGAATTTCAGCATCTTAAATCTTTTAACTTGATTGTAATTCTTGACTTATCCAATGGTCCTCTTCGATGAAACCCGACATCGGGCACAAACTTAAAGGAGAACTCTGGTGTGAAATTGACTTGGGGTGTATTGAAACATGACAACAAGTATTAACTTTTGTCGAATACCCCACCTCCGTACGCACCCAACATTTCGAAATACATGGCTTTTTAGGCAAAGCTCCAAACAGGCTTACAATGGTAGTGATTGGGGCATAGCTTTGCCATGCAAAAAAAACGCTATTTTTTCATCATCAACAAGGCTCAAAGTAGCTCCACACTTCATTGGTAGAATTCTGATGGCCCTGACATTTAAAACGAGGCACTTAAAACTTTGAAAATGCACAGGTAGTTTATTAAAAAAAGATTGTTTATGCAGACAGTACCTTGAGGTAGTTTCCAGTCGTCTCCATCTTGAAAGTCACGATAAGTCAATTGACGAGCACGAACGAGTAGATTGAAATCTGTTCCCCTATCCAACCTATTTGTTCATGCTTGTCACTGGACTTATCGTGACTTTCAAGTAGGAGGCGACTGGAAACTACCTTAAGGTACAAGGTTTCAATACACCCCAAGTCAATTTCACACCGGAGTTCTCCTTTAACTTAACACCATGCCTTTTACACTGTTTGAGTCAGATTGTGAAACCAGTCATTTTGTGAAAGGACTAAACATTTTTACTGTATGTTATCGGTCACACTTTAGATGAAGTGTTGCTCATCAAGGCTTAATACAGCATGCATAATGCCTTCATAAATCACACATAATGCTTTCCTAAATCATACATAAGCAAATGTCATGCTTTGTAAGAGGTGAAATAACACATCCTACTTCAGAATGTGATGCCAGCTGTGATATAACTGACAATGTCAATTAGCTAGCGGCTAAATGTGATAAAGGGTGACACTGTCAGCTAAGTGACATTGTCATTGTCACATCTGGCATCACATGCTGAATAAGGATGTGTTATTTCATCCTTTACAAAGCATGAAATTTGCTTATGTATGATTTATGAAGACATTATGTGTCATTTATGAAGGCATTATACATGTTGTATAAAGCCTTTATGAGCAACACTTCAAATAAAGTGTGACCATGTCATCTAATTGCTACCTTTCAAAAATTCTCAAACCAGCCTATCGGGAGCCAACAAAAATGCCATGGTCAGCTCCATAGAGATCTAATTTTTTCCCCAATTTGATCCTTGACATGAACATTCACTGAACCTCCTCAACTGCATTTGCAAGATCCCATGCATTGCATTGCTGCCATGTGTTTGGCTAATTGAATAACTGCATTAATTAGCAGGTGTTTAGATGTTCCAAATAGAAATCTGGCGAGTGTATATGGATCTATAAATATATACCTGTAAATTATAGCTGTCAGTCTGCTTTTGTTTCATTTCAGCAGCCATACCACTATTCGATCTGCTCATGTGAAGGTAAGCAGGTGTGGGCTTGGTTAGTGCTTGGATGGGAGACCACCTGGGAGAACCAAGTTGCTGCTGGAAGAGGTGTTGCTGGGCCAGTAGGTTGCGATCTTCCCTCTGGCGGAATAATCCCAAATGCCCCAGAGCAGTGACGGGGACACTGTATTGAAGGAGACGCCGCCTTTCGGATGAGACGTTAAACCGAGGTCCTGACTCACAGTGGTCATTAAAGATCCTATGACACTCTTCAATAGGAGAAGGGGGTTCCCCAGTGTTAAGCCTAAAGTCCCCAATGTGGCTCTGTCGACCTGCCACCTAATCATCAGCTGATACAATCGGCTGTGCAAATTGCCCTCTCCCTCCCCACCCCAACCCCCAGGGCTCCCTTGCAAAAGAGATTTAAATCTCAACAAAACTTCCCTAGTTAAAGCTGCAGTTGGTAACTTTGAGGAGAGAGGGCTTACAATAAAAATTTGCAACTTTTAGATCCCTCCCCCTCCTCTCTCCACTGCACTCCTGCCCTACGACCCTCCCCCAGAAGGCTGCCGTGCACGCGAAGGCATGCAAGCTGTTATGCATGCGACCAAGTTGCCAAGGCTAGATAATACTGTTGTGAACAGTCAACACTGCTGGCCGACAAACGGGCAGAAATAAATCATGTCGACATGAAAAGTAATCTACAGCAGTATGTATTCAGTAAAAACCCAGCACACGCTTATTTCAGAAGTGACCCATTTTTTTGAGTACAGAAACTGTCCTGAATCCTGCTGAATGGCAGTAAACCATGTATGACTGCATTTAGCTGTGAGAGCACAGAAACTTTTCACATATTTATGAGGACAACAACACAACCGATACGACTACCAGGTCGCTTCATAAAGATATTTTCTGCTACTTTCTAATAAAATGATGCCAGTAACATTTGCCCTAGCATCGGAAACAAGTAACGTTAGCTCCACTGCAACATCACAGTAACATCACATGTACTACGGAGTACTGTAACAATTACTCTCTATATGTGACGCTGACTATTCGAACAGCGACTGAGCTTGTAAGCGACGTTCATTCCCTTATTTGCTGAGCGAAAATGAATTGATGCCAGTTAGGGCTGGGGAAGTACCAGCTGTGCATGTGAGGGACGCCAACTCGCTTATTTGCAGAGCATTGAGGAGCAAAAATGAACCAACATATAAGGCAGGGGTTTACCTGTCAAGCAGAAAAGTCACCAACCCTGCGTCTGTTTTTAATCCTTCCAGATCAAGGAGTTCCCTCTGAAAAGCCACCCCAATGTTCACTCTGGTTTATCCTGGGCTTTGTCTAATTCCTCCTTTTGTCCTTTTTTTCTTCTGGCTTCCTCTTCTTACTTGTCTTAGCCGTGTGTGCTGTTGTCGGCAACGCAGGCATCGGTATTTTTATCCTCGCTGATGGCTGTTGTTGCACCATTAGTTTCTTTAAGTTCCTGAACCCTCTCTCGGAGATTTGAGCTTGACTGAGCACTGGCATGAACTGAGGAGGAAGGGGGAGGGGGCTGTCTGCAGCGCGTGCATGTGCACTGTTTGACGGCTGTCAGACACCATCTTGGCTCTGATTGGTTCTTTTTGGTTGGTCCGAACGATTCTTTTAAATTGCAGTGGAAGCATTAGGTGGGTTTAAAGGAGTTAATAACAGAGTACTAGTTTTATGTAATACTGTCTGTACACAATGACAGTTTTAGCAAAATTGACAAAAAGTTACTTTTATAAGACTTACCAACTGCAGCTTTAAATAAGGGTTAAATAAAAGTAAAATAAAATTTTAAATCCAATACGGAGTAGTGCAGCGCCAACAAAAAATGAATCACTGTCAACATACGTGTGCAGTCTATTGGTGCAGATGAAAATAGGTACAACAGTTATTTATGAGTGTATGATGCTGGATGCCCAATTATATTCAGTTGCTGAATATACACTGATATAAACTTGCACCTTTTTTGCAAGTTAATTTAACTGGCACATTTTTTCCAGTTATTTTAACTGTAATTTTACAAGTTTACAACTGAGTTCCTTGTAGGTTAAGAGTAAACTACTGTTAAATGCGCACGGGACTCCACTTACAGTCAAAATAACCAGGGGCCTCATTTATCAACCTGTGTGTAGAAAATGTTCTAAATTCTTTCGTAGGAATGAAGCGTACAATGTGTGTAAGTACAAAAAAATCTGTATTTATCAAACATGCGGACACCGGTCGTACGCACACTAAGTAATATACTGACCAAAACTTCCAATGCAACACATACAATTTTGAAATATCTGGTGTACATAAAATGGGATATTGGTTTTGAGCCATGATACATCAACTACAACTTAAAAGCTCAGAAAATTGTTTTGATTTTGTCGTGTGGGCAGCTTGTTCCACTTGATTGCACATTGTTTAGTATTTTGCCTATCCCGTGAGGTTGAGTAGAACTCATTGACCAATCCTTCGAGAATTTGGTCAATAAATAGCCATAGCAATGGGAAACTTAAATATTCCTTTGGATTAAATGAATCGGGGGGAAAAGGAGCGCGTCTAGGGTAGAAAAATCAAAATCACAATACCAGGTGCTCTAAGGCGAGGGGCAAAGAATGTAACAAAAATATGAAAAAAGAGTCTAAGGCACTCTGGTAGTGAAAAAAGTAAAAAGCCTTTATTAAATGGGTAATGCATCGGCAAAATTAAAAAGCGCACCTACGCGTTACGGCCATACAAGGCCTTCATCAGGGTGACTAAACCTTGGTCACCCTGATGAAGGCCTTGTATGGCCGTAACGCGTAGGTGCGCTTTTTAATTTTGCCGATGCATTAGCCATTTAATAAAGGCTTTTTACTTTTTTCACTACCAGAGTGCCTTAGACTCTTTTTTCGTATTTTTGTTACATTCCTTTGCATTATCCTGGATCAACGTGTGACCATGCCGCGCCTAGGTCAAAATCAGCGAGAGCAAGCCGTTGGTATGCTCACTGGTGGAATGTCACAAAGACGGGTTGGAAGGAACCTGAACGTCCACGTGTCGACCATATCACATCTCTGGAGCCGGTATTATGAAACAGGAAGCACCGGTGATCGACCACGCGTGCCCCCAGACCACATGTCACCAACCCTCAGCAGGATCGCCATTTTCGCCTCCAGCACCTGCGCAATAACTTCCTGCCAGCTACAGTCACTGCTGCTCAAACCAGATGTCGTCACCAGAACTGGATTAGCGACCAAACCGTACGCAACCGCCTGCATGTAGCCGACTTGCACAATCGACGTCCCCGCCGTGGTTTGGTGTTGACTCCTGCACGTCGCTACGTCCATCTGCGATGGTCAAGGGCACATTTGGGCTGGAAAGCTCTCAGGTGGAACAGGGTGCTCTTCTCCGATGAATCGAGGTTCAAGTTGAGTGTGTCTGACGGAAGACTGCCTGTATGGCGTAGGCAACGGGAACGTTATACTGACGCTACCATCCTGCAGCGTGACCGCTGGGGTGGATCCAGTGTGATGGTTTGGGCTGGAATAAGCAGTAGACACAAGACAGACCTCATTTTCATCGATGGAAACCTCAGTGCGGCCCGTTATCGTGACGACATCCTTACCCCTGTCGCAGTTCCTCTCGTCCATCCCTATCGCCTAACGCTGCAACAGGATAAGGCGAGACCACATGTCGCCAGAGTCTGTCAGGACTACCTGAGGCAGAATAATGTTCAGTGTCTTGATTGGCCTGCATATTCCCCAGATTTAAACCCAATAGAACATCTATGGGATATTCTGGATCGCCGGCTGAGAGGGCATGATCCAGAACCAGCCACAGTCCAACAGTTGCGTCAAGCACTCCAGGAGGAATGGGACCGCATCACACAGGCTGAAATTCGGCATTTGATTGACTCCATGCATCGCAGAATCCAGGCTGTGTATGACGCCAGAGGAGGCCATACAAGATACTGACTTTAGTGATCCAGAATTGTGCCTTCAACTGATGCAATGAATTGGAAACCAGGAAAAATCTGTGCTTCATTCCTGACTCTAAAACTGTGTTTTTGATTTGAATCTTAATATTTGTTATGTATTGTTTAAGTTATCGTAAGAAAATGACATGTGTTACAATAAACCCGAGTGTTGCGTTGGAAGTTTTGGTCAGTGTATGTGATGATAAATCTCACCTGTTCTAAACTACCATGCTCGTGCATGGTTAGGCTCATTTGCATTCAGAAATGCCTCCAATTGACCATATATGGTAGCAGCAATCCCTTTAAGAATGCGTGAATGGATTTTTTTCCCTAACCGAAATCATGGCAAAGAGGGTGAAGAAGAGGAATATCTTCGACACAGAGATTGAGGTGCTTGTTGGACAAATTGAAACTAAATACTATTTGGAACACTCAATGCAGGTGTGATCAACAAAAGAAAAAATGCTGTGTAGGAGAAGGTAATGACTGCTGTTAATTCTGTTGGGTCAGCGGAAACCGCAGTCTCAGTCATTCGCCACGGCTTCAGTGGATCTCCCCGATCACCTATAGAGATGTTACAGTAAGCCATACGAAGCCCAGAAAATAATTTCAAAATTTTGTAACACTCACCAATAAGCCAGCTGTCCTCAACAGCTCCTGTTTGGAGCCACACACCCACAGAGCTGTTCTGCAGAACGAATGAGTCCTGCGTTCCTCCAGGCCACCGGACAACAAAGTTTAACAGCGACACATTTGTATCGCAGATTATTTGCGCATTAATTGAATGAAATCCTTTCCTGTTCACGTAACTGAATTAATTATGTGATGGTGCTTTTATTGCAATGTGGGTACAATCTATGGCTCTTATTGTGCTTGGGAATCCCGCGATGGCGTGAAATCCACACTTAATTTCGGCTTGTTGGTGATGTCTGAATGGGAACTGGATGTAAGTTGGGGCTAGGGAAATTATTTAATCTAACGCTGCCGGCATGATTCTGCTTAGTGTCGACTGTGAAATGTCACGTATGTCTCAAATTTCTCACTGAAATGTTCCGGTGGCCAAAAATCCCAGGTTGGACAGGAGTTGGATGTGCACTGGGATGGCTTTGGTGCGTTTTGTCTCTTGCTCCAACCTGGGTTGTAAATCACGGCATAAATCCATCAGTATGTATCTGGGGAAGTGGTACCTGCTGAGAAGCCACTCTGTGCTCTCACTGAACAGATCGGCACGCTCTTGTAAAACGCGCTCCTTGCGGACGGTTCTCCAAACCCTCCAATAGTGCAAAATAAGCCATGGTACTTGCATTTCAAGTTTTATTTTCAGGTTGTCCTGTCACAGCTGTCTTTTATGACTTGTGTTATAAATGATTCAAATTGTCGGCTAAATTAGGCCAACTAATTGAGAATTTTCATTAATAGGAGGAAAGTGTGTGAAGTTTGACATTGCTGAACACTGTGACCCTCTTAGTGCGTTCTATTTGTAGTTTCACTGTTCTACCACTAGGTTTTGTGTGTACGCATGGTAAGAGTTGAGCTTAAATTTACACGTTCCTACGCACAAGTACAAGTTGTTCAATTCCATGCTTTGCGTGGGAATGTTCTTACCCACTCATTACGCACACATCTGTGCGAATGAACGGGTGATAAATGAGGCCCCTGGATACAATGAGTTAATTAAACTGTTAAATTCAGTTAGTTTATAACATTGTAGTGACTGGGCTTCCAGAACATTGAAATATGACCTTTTCACTCCTGAAGGTGTGGGGAGTGCGGACCTAATCAATTTTGCCTTGAGAGAGATTACAACTGCTTGTTCTCTGATTAAATTTTTGGCCTTCTCTTTAGGTGCAGAACACAGCACAACCAGACTTGATGCTCCTCCAACCAAACAGTGCTAAAGGGAACCATACGTTACAGGATACGTCTGTCAATGACATGTATAATTGAGTAAATGCGGCTTTCAGATATAAACATCTTGGGAATACCTATATGCCTGCTATGCTCTGTTGACTCAGCAGGACAAAAGACTTTGTTAGGTATTGGAGTATGAGGTGCAATGACTGAAACGAGGCCTTAATAAAGACATATGGAAAAATATATGGGAAAAATGGATTTATCCAATTTGAGTATTCACCCTGGCATTTCAAATCAATCAAAGGGGAGGTGTTTCACAGTTTTCCACTTGCTCACCTGTACCATTTCACAAGCAATACAATATGCTGAAAGGTGTGCTTGGATATAAAACTTGCTAAGTTCCTCAAGTGGCTGGCCAATAATAAAACATTTTCCCACCCTACCCATCCCACCAGGGAGATATAAACGGTAGATAAATTTCATGGAACAGCATGTTTTTTGATTCACCCCTCACATGGTTGCTTCTTGTCGCATGTCCCGAGGGTTGGTGGAGGCTGGGGGCGGGGGAGGCTGGCTGTTCCTTCACAGACGAGCAGATTAGGCCTAGACTTGCTGCCCCCTCCCTCCCACCATCTCCGTACTTATCTATTTTTGAATGTGTTCCATTTTTGGAAGAGCTAAAATGAAAGAATCCTTCATTAACATTCCATTCACTTCACATGGGACAGAGCTCATTCAAAATGCATCTATGCGCTCAGGCTAAGGAAAGCTAAGTTGCCAACAATTGATTATTTCAATAAACTGGTTTAAGATGAGCATGGCCTGCACATTGGACTTGGAAAGGATCCAGAGGGAACTCCAAAAAGTCGTCTCTTGTCTTTGACCAATGGGGAGTTCTGGTTCCAATTTGCCAGACGACTATAATGTATAGACAGAGCAGAAATGGAGATATACTGTAAATTCCAGTGACTCATGGGTGTTGAAGCGATAGACATTCATCAGTTATTGTTCAAATCTCTTGGTTACCTGATCTCTAGGTGCTCAGAATTTGTATTTCCAGTCCTTGGCTCAGCTCAGTTATCTAGTATTGATGCTTCAGTGAGCCTATCTGCATTCTATGGTGTGGGAATTTATTCCTCCAGTCCTGGGGATATTGCTCATATTAATCATGTGGATGTGCTTATGTTTTCCCCTCAGGGTACAGAGCCCTGGCCAAGAACTGGAAGACTTAATGTGATACAATAATGTAATAATTTGCGGTGGTGAAATATCATTGGCTAGAGGGCTAGAAGCGGCACAGCAGCGACCTTACCTGTGATAATAAGCAGTCAGAGGGGCACCTAATAGAAATGAAGCCTGTTGCACATTCAGATGATGAATATGATTATTAATGAAAATGATTTTTCCCTTCCTGGTTTGGACTTTTCTCTTGCAGTGAGCCAGAAGCAGTCAGCAGGGGGACATTAATTTTTTGCCCTGACTCTAATATGCTTGCTTTAATCTTTGGTACTCAGCTCAATTGTTTTGATATTTGTTAAATGTTTGCCAAACTAAAGATGAATGTGAGAACACATCAAGTAAAAACTGACATTCCACTATACTCTGTCATTTTGAAATAAAGGCTGTTATAGTTGTGCACTCTATACTTGATCTGCGATGCTAGCCCTCTTCTTACATAATTCCATTGAAACTAATGAATAAATTGCTCTAATTTTTTTAACATCAAATGGTTTATACGTCGGTACATATAACAAAATCTAGCAACAAGTCAAAAAAATTCCGAGTGTCATGAAATGTGGAATTTACTCAGTGCTTTCCCATGTGTGCCCATGTGTGTGAGCGAGTTTGACGTGAAATGTGCGTGAGTGTGTGTGTGTGTGTGTGTGTGTGTGATTTTGCAGGAATTGAAGGGACCAGGAGAGTCAGGTGAACTGAGCTTCTGACCGCCTTACTTGGCCGTGTCCTTCACGGCTGTGAGCTATGACTTTAAACTCTGTCACCCTCCTCCATTTATCCTCAGTGCACCTGTGCCATCTGTCGACAGCCAGGTCAGTCGTCACTCTCCCAATCCGCAATACTCTTTATGAGGTGTAGGCTCCTTTCAGTTAAGCGGTTTCAGTCCTGGCGTATTAAAAACATTTAAATTTAAAACTCAACTGTTATTAATGTCTTAAGCTGAACGACCACCCACATCCACAAAAATCCTTCAAGCCACAACAATCCCCAGCCTGCAATTCTCAAGAACCCAGGTTCAGACCCCACGCAGACCATAAACATTTAGACAATGAAACAATTTTTGCATTTTGGCTTTGTGCTCCAGCAATGATCATTTGAAAATGATATAAATGGAGCTGAAATGGGGACCGTTGGCTATAATTTGCTGGAATTGCATTCATATCATGTAAACCAAGAAGCAATCGCAAGAATTTTTTATCAATGTCACATAGTCTCAAAATGTTGAGCCCTTGCTATGAGTATTAATTGTAAAGCTTGCAGGATTCGTCTCAAACTTAAAGACTCCATACTCACCCCAGGGAGTAAACGCGGCAATGCTTACTCCTGATGCGATGTACCAAGCTGAATTTCTCGTCTAGGCACACCCGCCAGGGTTGGCCCATTCCATAGAGGCCTGTAGGCAGCTGTTCCCCCTGGGGTCTTCCACAGGACACCTGAGGAGCAACAGAAGACCTGAATAAGCGCTAAAAATTCCCCCGTGTCCTCATTAAGCAATTACACTCCCCTTGAGTGCCATTAAAGAGCATCCATCGATATAATTTCATCATTCTGAGCGAGGGCTCCCTCACCTGTTCTTACATGGGATCAATGTAGCTGAAAATGGGCATGATTTACCACCTATAAAGACCATTTCCCAAAGCTCAGAGATCTGCAGAGCAGGAGTCATACTGAGATAAAATTTAGAATTTGTAATAGGTTCCAGTTACAAAAAATATGATCCATAATGTTCCAGTTTCTTTACCCAGCACTGCACAACATGCCAGACAAGTTGTCAAGATATTTTTGCTTGCATATCTTAGATATTTTCTTTGACCTTCCATTGACTTCTTTTTATTGCACTCACTTAAAGGCAGATGCAGGCACAGTTGACTTTCAATATTGTACATTATGAATTCATGGTATTCTTCCAGTTTCCACAAAAGGGCAAAGCCCTTGGAGTGGAATCGGGGTGGCACTGGTGCTGGTGGAGGGAGAAGGCTGGGAGATGGAATGTAAGGGGCAAAGGGTCGATTCGGGAAGAAGAAGGGGGGTTGGGTAGGGGGAGCTCACAGAAGAGCATTCATCATCGGTCTGCAGCTGCAATTATGGCCCCGCCTGCCTAGTTTGTTCAGTCAACAATGAGTCTGAAGAACAAGCGAGACCAGCCAGAAAATTATTCCAGGCATGGCCTAGGCATTCACTGAGGGGTCGATAACTTTCGTTTGATGGGACTGGGATCAGAACTGTCCCCTCTGGACTTTCAACAATATCAGCATGCTGCTCTTTGCCTCCACAAAGCAAGGAATTGAGGGAGAGTTAAAGTAATGGAAAACACCCTATCCAATAAAGGGTGCCAAGATGCTCATATCTCTGGCTTGAAAGACTTGGTAACTTTACTGATATTATGCCTTGGAGGCCTCCATCTCAGTATTTCTGAACAGAGATTTACTCTTCAAGTAAATCTTCTAATAACCCGCAAATTAGAAGTTCTGAGAAAAGGGATCAGAGTTTTTTCTTTTTAGTTCACTTGGTCCAACAGACGAAAGGGAGCTAATGGGATCACGCGGCAGCATTGGCGTCGTCGTCTGGTTAATTTTGATCATCCTCTGCCACACCACTGTAGGGATCAATGTGAAATGTGGTGGGAAGGTATACATTGATGTATAATTTTGTTCAAGGCATCAAAACTTGACATCAAATATGGCTGCCAGTCGGCCATATTTAAAATCTAACTATATCTTGCTGGAGAGTGTTTGAAAGCACCCAGAATACTGAAACTTTGTGTACACATACTTTTGAGTTGGGCAATCTACACTGAAGTGAACATTTTCAATCAATCGATCAAAAACATTTTGACATTTTGTATATCGTTATTTGACCCTTCCGTGACCTTGACAAGGAAAGAAACTTTAAAATATGGTGAATAAGGTACCGACTATGATTAAAAGGCGTAAACTTTGGATTTGGATGACATACATGCAAATAATTACATATTGGCAATTTGAACATATATGCATATGTGATATTTTAGTGACCTTGAACCTCAAATTGTACTGTATCATGCCAGAGAGTGTATGAAAGCAGGTAGAATGTTAAAACTTACTTTATTGTTGCTTTTGACCTTGGCAATCACTACTGCATTGACAATTTTGACGTTAATCATTATTTGACCTTACAATGACCTTGACAAGTAAAACACCATTGAAATAGAGCTAGTAAGATTCACACGAAAGCTGTCTTCATTTCCCCAATGTTGGACCTTAGTATAAAAAATATGACCACTTGTGAGCTTACATAATACTAAAGTATGAAATAAACAAAATGAGCAACAGCGCCCATGGCAATGTATTTGTAAATTCAGATGTTTGCCACATGGTTGATATTGCTGGTTAAAGGAACTTGTGACTGCGAGTAAGTATTTATGATTTAACCGTAGTTAGAAGATGCTACACGCACTTTTTTAGCATTTTTAACCAAATGCTAGACAGCAGCCTCTGGTTCTCACCCACTCAAATATGTTTTTGTGAATTTTCGAAACATAGAGTTTATCCCCTTAAGACACTGTACCTCATTTTTGATCCTAGTCAAGACCATTTGAAAATATGATCAATACAACATGTAATGTCACCCAAGATACTTGAATGTAGTAGAAAAATAGTTGGGTCTCTGAAGTTTATTTCAACAGATACAGGGACAGATGGGTGAACAAAACCAGACTCTAAAACAGGGGTGGGCAATTCCAGTCCTGGAGGGCTGGTGTGTATGCCAGAAATTGGTGTGAAAACCAGAGACAGATACAGTTCTTGTTGCTCACCCCCACTCTAAAACAAGTCACTGCCCTTACTGTATTACTGCTGGCCTTATCAGTATTAAGGGCACGCACAGCCATTAATACTGTACAACAACAGTCAGCAAGCATGCTGGTACCAGCGGTTATCTCCTGCTAGGATTGCACTCTATCTCGATTGCCCTTCCCGTGCTACCCGTAACCTTGGCACTCGGAGAAGATTGTTTCCGCTCTGTACAATGTGTCACAGGGACAACCTTCGCCGTGTCTTGATCTCTTGCATTTTTCTTTATTTTTCACCTGACCATTCTGGCCTCCCCCTTATACAATGGTGAGTTTTATTTTTTATTCTTTGTGCCTGAAACACCATTTGCCTCCCACAGAGAAAAATAATTGAACCTTTGGCCCCTCCTTTAAAAAGAAAACTTTGTTTTGGTGGTGAGGAGGGGGTTTACTTTTTCACATTTCTATATTTCAGTTATTAGTCACCACGCTTGTAGTTGTTTTTTGATTGACGGAAAAAACCCCAGCGCCGCCACCACCCCAAATGGGCGTGATTAATCAGTTCCCGCTGGGAGTGCTTCTGATTAACACAAATTTTGCACTGCTTTTAGTGAAATTGGCCATTTATAGTGATTCAAATATTCATAGAGGCTAAAGGCAATATGCTTGAATAGACCCTCAATTAGTTCCTAGTCAGCACTTGAGTATAGATTTGGTTTAGTAGTGCTATGGTATGCAAGATTGCTTTGCATCTTCCCTTATCACCTAGTTGTCCCAATTATTTGAGGCAAACTACTGTAGCATTTGACAGCTTCCATAAGCTTATCATACAAATGATTATTGTGTGGTGAAATTGCATGATTGCTTTAGCAGGTATGGAGATTAATTAACAGCAAGCTTGAAATTCATAAAGGAGCTATTTCCATAAAATGGTAATGCAGTTTTTCAAGGGCAGCTTAAAAGCTGAACAAGATGCTTTGACTTGAACATTTCACCCAGGCTCATTATATCTAGAAACCTCATCCAAGAGAAAAAAATGTAGTTAATGATAACAAACACATCATTAAGCATGAACCTAATTTAGATCATTATATACAAACATTTTTTGTTTCAGCTCAGACCAACTGGGCTGCATTATTTACCAGAGTATTTACCACAAAAATTTAACCAGAAATGCTCAGATATGTTCTCAATAAACTACAGCAGCTAATATATGCAGTACTGTTAGTTGATGCACCGCGAGACCTGGAAAATGCTTTTTGTCTCATGTTCACATTGATATTTTGTCTCTAATTCTGAAATATCACATTAATTTGAAGAGCAATATGCAATTTCCTCATCAGGCACTAACACATTTTATGTGTCAACTGAGAATTTTTCATGAACCCCTTTTTTGCACATTTTCAAATGTTTTTTTCAGCTTGGCTTTGTTCCATCAGACTATAAACACTAATTTTTCAAGCTTAATGTCAAGCAATTTAAAAAGCTCCGTCCATCATGATATCCATATAGCAGATTATTTCTCAACAAGCCAACTGAGCATTAAACTGTCATGCTCAGTGGGGCAGTTAACAAGTCGCCAATTGAGTCTCGGCTTGAATTTTTCTTGAGTGCAGGGAGCATTTGATTTTTTGTATCCTTGAGCTGTGATTAGTTTTTCCTTATAATTATGACTAGTCAGGCTGCAATTAGAGGATTCCATATGTCATGTCAGATTTATAAAACTGCTTTTTGTGGCATTACCAGATTCTGAGCCATTACTCTTTCAAGTCAGATCAGTCACCCAACCCCCTGCTCAGTGGCAGGAGCAACATTAGTTTCCAAGTAGAAGATTCAGGAGATCCCAATGTTTTGGAAGGGAAACTACATGTCCTTCTTTCTTTTTTTAACCTCTGTGTCCTAACAGCTCCAACTCAATTGCTGAGAGTGGAGAGGAGAGACAAGGTACCTTTGCTTGATGTGTCTTTGTATGATGAATGATAACTCACGTGAGGTGTCTGTATATAGTTGAGAAATCGAATGGCTTCATCCTCCAAGGCCTGGCTAGGAGCTGCCCAGGGCTGTAGGTCAATATGCCAGCGTGGAACCTATAATAATGCAGAACTTAGAATTTTGGAATGCCGTCAGCTGACAAAATAAAATTCCCAGTGTTTTGGGACAAATAAAGCCAAGCTTAAAAGGTATATATTGCCTTACTGTCTTATTACATTATCAAAATTTATGGTGAATTCTGTTATCTCAGTCTGAGGTGTATTGAAAAAGTAGTAAACCAAAGCTGTGAATACTTTTGACAACAATAGTTTATAGCATCATGTCCTGGTGACAAAAGATGTTAGACAGACACCAGGAGAGTGATGGAATGAGGACCCAGATGCAGGAACATGAATTATTTATTAACCCCTTTCTGCAGAGGTCAAATATGGCTAGTTATGCGTTACCCGTTTTAAGGCTTCATAATTAAAAATCTGAGCTTCACAGAGAAGGGAGAAATGGCTGAAATAAATGGCTCAAGATACTTGAGGCAATTAGAATTCTGTCATATTTCAGTTTCTTTTTATAATTTTAGTTCCGAGTAAATACTGAGAACTGAAAAATGTAAAAACAAGCATGAATATATAATATTATTGATATATAATAAATATTGAAGCTGGCTGCACACTCGTAGCTCCGATGGAAAAAAAAAAGAATTATAATTATTATAAGTTAAGATATTAATAGAACCAACATTTCGGCAGGACAACTTCCTTCATCAGGGTTGAAGGAAGTTGTCCTGCCGAAACATTGGTTAATTAATGGGGTTTATTAAGGGGTAAGTACACAGCTCTGCTTTACTCCATTTGACATTTCAAAAGTTGTCGATACTTCACCAACATAGAGCATTGTCCCGGTCATGTCGGTGTGGAAGGAGCGGATCAAGTTCACAAACTTCCTGGGGCAGCTAAGCTTCATGAGCATGTTACACAGGCTTCACAGATGATGTTGTCAAACGCCTTTGTCAGGTTGATGAAGTCAGCATACAGGTCCAGACTTTGCTCTTTGCATTTCTCTTGCAGTTGGTGAACAGGAAAGATCATGTCCACTTTGCTTTGACCGGGTATGAAGCCACACTGAACACTGAGAATAGGTTAAGAGATGTTAGGGATCAAACGGTTCAGGAGAATTAATGCCGGAGTCAACAGGAGGAAAATACTGTGGTAGTTTTCACATTCAGTTTTGCTGCCCTTGTTCTTATACAAGAAGACAATGGTGGCATCCTTGAGAGACCTCTTCCAGCCAGATTGAGGTGAGGATAGTAGGGAAGTTCTCTGCTGCGACTGGTCCTATAGGTTTATAGAGCCCTGCTGGGATTCCACCCGTCCCAGGGGCTTTGCCAGAGCTCAGCTGGTTGATTGCCTTCTCAAGTTCCTGCTGCCTGGTTGTCTGGTTGGTTGTCTAGGCTGTCAATTGTTAGCCTTTAGGGTATCTGGTTCAGGGGGTTTGGACATGCAGTGGATGGCTGGTTTAGTCAGGTGTTCATTCCATCTCTCATTTGTGGTGCTCTAGACTTTCAGCAAAGTGCTGCCTGTGGTGAGGTAGGGGGAGGCAGTATACTTCTTTAAGGGCACGGAAGAACATTTTGGAGTTATGTGTGTTGGCACATAACTGGACGTCCTCAGCTTTTCTGAACCACCATTCGTCCTGAATGCGGCATAGAGCTGTTCGGGCTTTGCTCTGCAATTGCTTGAAGCGTCCCTCTTTCAGTGACGAGTTGAGGTCATTCTGTCAGGCAGTAGCTGCTCTCCTCTTTGCATCTAGATGATGATTGATTGCCTCATCTCTGTCATCACACCAGTCCTGGTGAGCTCTCACCTTTAGGCCTAGGGTCAGGGTGACAGATCCCTTCACTGTGTCTTTGAAGTGGGCCCACTGTTAGTTGGCTGTGCTGTTCATGGGTCAACTCACATTGATCCTGGCGTTGAGGTCTGACACAAACTACTTGCAGATATCTGGCTTCTTCAGCTTCAAGGTGTTGCAAGCGGGCCTGACATTTTTGGGTTTCCTCCAGCAATTTGGGGCAATCTGGAGTCACAGATGAGATTTGACCAGCCGGTGGTCAGTCCAGCATTTGGCTCCTCTCGAGGGCCTGGTAGATTTGAAGTCACTCATGTCCCGTCTTCGGCAGATGACATGGTCAATGGCATGTCATTGCTTTGACCTCAGGGGCATTCAAGTCTGTGACATGCCGTCGGAGGTCAGGTAGGGCAGGCAGAATCCTTACCGTTAAAGAAACAATAACTCTATTATTTTGCTTGATTAGCAATCTGAGGATTGATGAACGAATTTACAAGACTAAATGGCAGAATGGCATGCCAGTTCCCTCCAAGACATTACTGCTCAGTACATTGAACTTTAATTGCTTACGAGAGCAAGTTTGTTCATATTTGCTTAGAGGAAGCTAACGCAATGTCATTAACATTAAATCATTAAATCTTTCTAATGCAGTGTTCAATGTGTGGTCAATATGTTTACCATAATATTTCCCCCCTTAAACATTTTTTAATGCCATTTTTAAAAAATAGGGAGTTTATTTTCAGTCTTCTTTCATAATCCGATAAACAAAAGATCAAAACAATATACGGAATTATGGAGAGAGTTGAGATTTTTTTCCTAATTAATTATTAAGATTTACTTCCTTGCAGTCTCAAATCAAAGCATAAAGTTAAATTAATCTTTTTCTCACTATCACTTCTTAATCATTACAGGCTAAATTGACCAGAAAAAAAGGTCAAATTGATTGATTGACAATCAGGCATAGTACGTGGAAACAGGTTGACAAAATCTAGCAATAAAAAAGTAGAAGTCACTGCCTACCTCACCGCACGTCCCTAATCCAAGTGGTTTTGTACTCAGCAGTTTGTCTAAAGAGGGTGTTAGTGATCGTTAAGTTCTTTTCAGCACAAAGACTCAGGAGGAGGAGACCACTGGAATTCACTTTCCCGGTGCCATGGGAACCCAGGATGCCACGTGCTGTTGTCCGCCCCCACATAGGCAATGAAATCACCCAGATGAGCTTGTCTGCTTGGGGGGTGGCTTTGAGCAGGTGGTCGAGATCCTCATAAAAGGCGTCCTTCACTACATGGGGTGGGCTGGACAGGGTGGGGGTGTAGGCAATGATGAGTGTGACACGTCGAGAAGCGTTCAGGGGGAAGTGGAGTTTCATGAGCCATTCGTTGATAGTGGTTGGAAGATCAGGCAGCTGAAGGAGAAGATTGGACCTGATGACGAGTCATACTCTATGGATTCTGTCCTCGTCTCTGGATTTGCCTTTCCAGAAAAAGGTGTAGCCACTTCCAGGCTTGGTGACGGCACCCTCATCAGGTAGTCTTGTCTCGCTGAGTGTAGCAATGTCAATCCTATCCTGGGCTAACTCTTGCAATGAGGGTGGTTCTTCTCTCCGATCGTGGGGAAGTCTCCCTGTCCATAAGGGTGCTTATGTTCCATATTCCAAACACCATCCATTTCTGCTTATTCTGAGTTCTACGGCATGGAGAACTCAGAAACTGGATTGCTGGCAAATTCGGTGTGGGACAAGCCATATTTGAGATGCCTTTTCTAGTTTCTTCCCTGGATTAGGGAGGGCAGAGCTATCCTAAATAGGATATAATTTTTGGGGGTGGTTTGGATCTTCAATTTGGAATCCTGCAGACGTAGCTTTTACAGTGTGCTACTCCATTCACATAGAATTTGTGAGAATGCTAGTTGGCAAGTTTACCTTTGTTAATATTTGGGGGGGTGCAAAGGCTGAGGGGTTTAATTGTCACTTTGATCATTTATTTTCCTGCTGCACAGCAAGATAAATTATTTTAAAAAATATTCCCGAGCATTTTAATCTTGTATTTAGACGTAGAACACTTATTCCTATTACCTTTTTCCTCAGGAGAAAAGAAAAAAAATTGTGTGATGTGACTCATTTCTAAATGTGTTCATGGCAGTTAATTTTCTTACCCCATGGGAAAATCCTGAAATGAGTCAGAAATCCAGAAATGAGGTAATAGTGATGAATGTTTAAATGCCTAAAGTGTAAATACAGGATTACAATGCTCGGTGAGATTTTTTTTTTTTTGCACCGTGCTCAGTGCAACTACAGTGAAATACTGCACTAAAGTCCCGCTTTAGTGCTTTTCTGTTCTGATTCAGTCATACCTGTGCTTTATGTTGTTGATACATACAGAGCACATTTGTTTACACTATACCCTATGTCAGATTATCTGTATCTAAAATAGAAAAATTGTCTGCAGCAAGCCAGTTCAGATCTCTTGCCTGCTAGTGAAAAAGATATTGTTTTTTTCTAGATGTCAGGTCATACTAAAATATATGTATTTCTCCCAGCAAATAAAACTATTTGTCGACTTACTTCAGAGATGTGCACTATAAATAGGCTTTCTTCTTCGTCATGACTGAAAGATCACCTCTACCTCATTCCCAATCACATAATTGAGTGGTCCTGATAATTGGCATGCAATTATCCATTTATGCCCAGCTCATAATTAATTACATGTGTCCGTCTTTAGTTCAATTGAACTGAATTTTATATGTAACTCAGCATTTCACAAAGACATCGTCACAATGATGTGTTATAGAGGGAACAGAGAGGCGAAAATTGGCTAAAAATTAGGCCTGAGCCGCCAAAGTAAGAAAGAAACAATGAAGACTCCAGTGGGTAAAAATGAAGAGGATGGAAGGCGTTAGAAGTCAAGCCCATTGTTGGGGGGTCGACTTGGCAAAACAAACTGAACTGTTATGCATAGTACATAGACCAAATAAAGTCTTTTACTCTTTATCTGACCCTTGTTCTTCTTAAAGAGTTTTTAAAGACTCATTTTTTTTTTAAGAGTTAGTTTTTCAGAACTTCAGTCGTCTATTACTAGGTAGCATCCTTGCATCCTCATTTGATTCTTCAGCCAAGAATTTGGTGTTGACATGTTTATGCTTTTAGGGGGTTAACAGAGCCAGACACAAGGCTCACTCCTCATGTTGGCTCCTCCTGATTGTAGTGGGAAAATTTGGCAGTAGGTCTTACGGCACAATTAATCATAAATTCGTATTTCTTTGCAGCCCCCACTTTAAGTGTCTCGCAGCAGATATCTCTGTCTCAGCATCCTCCTGCGCCACACTGCCTGAAAGCATCACCTTTATGTCCAGTCACGTCCTCATATTCGGCCACTCCTGCTGAGAGGTAACAGGCTTGAGGGGGTAGTGGGGATAGATGTTTGCTCATGGCCACTCTGTGCTCTCGAGTGCTTTCGAAGAAAAGCAGAGGAGATCACCCACCTGTTTGCTTTGGCAAAAAGCAACCCTGCTGTCTTCAATATGTAGTCTGGCTATCTGCTGTCATTATGTTATATTTCAGGTTTTTCAGAAGCTCTTACCCAGGGCAACAACTGTGCTCTCACATTGCATCCATTTACACAGCTTGATCCTGAAGCAATTCAGGTTAGACATATTATTTAAGGGTACAACAGTAATCTTGTGTCGAGGAAAAACACCAACAGCAACCGTGAAAAGCGCAAATTTATCCATTACATGTCAGGTCATTGCTCATGCTGACATTGCCCAAATGAGAATGCTCTGCTCTTGGCCGTTCATATTAAAGAAACCGTGGTTCACATGTGGTCAACTCAACAGCAAGCATAGCAGTCGCGGATTTTGACCAAGGTCAAAATAATGTCAGTTGCCACTGAAGAGTGTTTAGGTGTTTAACTGGTCTGTCATACCCTTGTTTTGGCCTCCCTGGGTTCTGGTTTGAATTTTAGTGTTGACACTTCCTCTCTACACTTTTTAAGTGGCAATCAATTCCCTTTCAAATTCTTTTTTTACTTTTATCCTGACTCCACAAGCACAGAAAATGATCGGCAGATGATGAAATAACAAGGCTGATGAGACGCAAAAGGAAAGCTTCAGTCTACTTACAGTGCGGGGGTACTGAGGGCTATTGTAAACAGAACACAGAACATTTCATGTTTGAAGTGCTTACTCTGAAGCCATGATGAAGTCATTTAGAACATTATGTTACTAAAAAAATCAAATAGCCAAGAATAACATGCAGCTGACCCCAAAGATATGGAGTATATTGTGCCCAAGATGATGTGTTTTCACAGCTTTTTTGAATGTATAAAAGAGGATAATTCACAAGGCAAACCTCTGGAGATGACATACATTCGACAAAAGTCATTTCAGTTGTGCTTCCTTCCCATTGTTCACTGAATATTAAAAAGTCATGAAATTATCAGGAGTACATTGCTCACAAAGTAACTTAAAGGGGCTATTTGGGGCTGCCGGGTTAGCTAACTCGGTTAAGGTGCCACGATGGCGATGCAGTAGTTACTTCTACGGCGCAGATTCGATCCCCGGTCGTTCCAATCAGCAGTAGTCGGCAGCTTTTTCAGAACAGTGCACGACTGGCTAAAGCGCTGTGGGAATGCAAATTGGGAAGGGACTGCTGGGAAGGGAAATTTACAATGATTGCCATGTTCGTTGCTCATGTGCCACCTGTTGGCCAGCCGGACGCTCGTCATGTTCGGGTATCCTTCGCCCTCGTTCTGAACATGCAATAGTTTCGACCAATGAGTGTAAAAATGCAGGGGCTGACAGGCGCGTGCTTCGGAGGAAAGCCGCAAACTGTCTCTCTCTCCTGAGCTGGCAATAGGTGGTTGTATATGCGCAAGTCTTGTACATTTTCGTATTGGGCATTCCAAATTCGGGTGGGATTGGAGAAAAAAAAAAAAGAAATAGGGGCTATTTCTACTGGAGCGGTGTTTGCATTATTCAAATGCATCCAAGGTTATCATCCAGTCGCAAGAATTAGAGTCCTGACAGGATGCTATATAGGGAGGGAATAAGTATGAATCATGAGTTTAGGAAAACAGCAAAAGTATTGATGAGGTTTGAACTGCATCTAGTTCTGAGACACTACAAATTTACACTATATCTTGTTTGGGAGTTTTCATTTTTCCTATTTAATATTAATTGTCAGCCTCTCAGCATTTTGAAACAACAAGAGCTGTGGGCATATTCATGCTTGAGGTAAAATAAAGATCATTGTCACTGCTAGGAAGTAGAGAGGCAGCTTCCATGGGGGTGGGAGGGAAAGGCAGCTACACTGACTTGTGAGTTTCTTCGTAATTGTTAAAAGAAGAAAAAAAAATCTAAAATTAAAAGCCAATAGAAATGTAAAAGGTGTCCACTTTCAGCCGGGCATGTTTTATGTTGCTCTCAGCCAGCCGTAAAAATCTGCGAGACGTGCTGGGTCTCAAACAGGCGCCGACGAGTTATCAACATGTCAGATTGCGTAGAGAATACATCCACGGCTCTGCATGAGCAAGCTGACCTGTCAGAACAGCCGGCAAATACGGATACTGCAGCATAATCACCCACCAATCCACTTCCTCTTCCCCTCCACCCATGCACGCCAGCGTCTACTCCTGAAAATATAGTAGGCTATAACTGACATGATTAGGTAGTGCTATGGTAAAAAAAAAAAAAAATGTATTAATAAAAAAAAAACAACAATGAAATTGCTTTCTGGTTGCACTCTTACCACAAGACAGACTAGACGTGATCCAGGAAGCTTTCCATTAAATATGACTTGCGAGTGAGATGCATGTTAAAAGGTGCACTGCAATGCCATGCAATCTTGTGAAGATTCCAAAAGAATAAATAAAAACCTTTGTCAATTTGGCAGAAAGGCCTAGGCCAAAAATGAGAATAGTAAGACAGTAGTCATCTAGCTATAGCCTCTCCCAAAACTAAAGGGAGGCATTATGCTAAATAATTAGCCAAGTCATGTAAACAATTCTGCCCTACAAAGCCTAAGTGCAGTAACAACGTATTGGGTAAAATGTGAGTTACACAGTTTTGGAAATGAAAGTATAATGTGGTCAGGATTTATTTGGACAGAAATTATACCATGGTCAGTCAGTTAATCATAATCTATCATAAAAGTGCTGACTATTTCTTTGTTGGGACAGCAAACAAACTCTGAAGCCATTTTTTTACTGTTGAAATAATTGTGTAGTTACTACACTTTGTAGTTACTACACTTTGCCTTTGTAGGGCAGAATTGTGGAGTGGTTCAGAACAAGCAGGAATGTTATTAGTATTTCAACATTTATATGTCGACCTCTTTGATGTGATTTAATGCAATTCTATCAAAAAAAGAAGTCCTCCAAACTTTCCCTGGAAATTGAGATTTTATTTCGACTGATAAACCCAAAGACTTATTTCTTGTTCCAGGAAAAGTCTGGAAACCCATTCTTCAAGCAAAGCTGAGTTCTTAAAGGGTCTATATCACCATTTACATGCTTGCTATGCTTCACAATGAGCAAAGTCATTGTTGCCCTTTTCCATAAACAAGTCCCTCTCCCAGCATGGTAAGCTACTAAAAACAGTGCTTAAGAGTTCACACAGCTGTTTCTAATTTATGTCATGTTTTTTTTCCCCAATTAAATGTCCTTTTGCTCTATATTTGTCTTTCTCAGCAGCTACCTGTGCAAGCAGCTCTTTAATCAGCAGTAATTACGAGATGCTACAGTTTACCTTTCGGCGCACGCCTCATCACTCTCACCTTTATCGGCAACTGCACAGTCAACATCCAGAATAATGAGCATTATTATTTCAGTGTTATTTCACCACCCTTTCTTACAGCTCCCTTGTTACTTCAGACAGGAAATAGCTCATGGAGAGATTGGCCCGAGCCCACAGCTATGTTCTGCAACTTAATAGCTCTCGCTTCATTATCAAATCCAGTAGTGCTCACGTTCATATTTATACGCTGTCACAAGACTCCTGAATGTGAGAGACAACTGTGGTCCCAGCTTACATATAATGTTTTCAAACTGTTGCTGGAGTGTTTTTCCTTTACATACGCCATTGAAAATAAATTTCAGTTATGTTCTGAGAACATTTTTGTCAGCATTGTCTAGTACCTTGAACAAAATCAATATTTATTCAACAACTCAAACAGCAACTTATGAATGAAATTCAGACAATTGGCTCAGGCAGGCCGTAAGAATCAGTTATGTCAACATTCGCCAATGATAATAATAATAATTATAATAATTTGATTATCAGTTACAGCTGCCTAGAACTAGGAGATTCACGAAAATTTCTCCAGCAAATTAATATACTCGGGATATCAAAAGGGTGCCAAAGTTTGCAGTGCATAAGAGCAATGCAATAATAATTATCATCATCATCGTCATCATTATCATGCTGCAATGCACAGTCAGTGTTTAAATGATTGACATGTGTGACAGTTGAAGGGTCCTGTCACTGGAAGGGTCTCCTAATAAGTACATGCCCTGGCTACCTTGCCAAAGAGCCTGGCTCTTTGGTGATGTGGTCAGCGCGCATGACTCTTACCCGGGAGTCTGGAGGTTAAAGTCCCCGCCCGGGCCCTCTTTCGGCCTGGTACACATGGAAATAATGAGAGTGCTAATGTTGAACCTGAAAGGACTGGCCACTGTATACTTGAGTTCATGAAATATACACTGTAGAATAATATGAGCAAAATCATGAGTACTGATTCAACAGCCCTCGCTATTGAAACAGACAAAAAAATCTATGTTTATAAATGACTCAAATACTCACATTATGTCTCCTCCCTTCACAGAGTAGCTGGATACACTTGTTTCCACCTGAACATTTTTTTAATGTCATAACTATGTTGTACATTGATGACACTAGATCAACTGAAACTTAGCTATATTCAGAATGGCGGTGAGCAAAATAAGATTCACAATGCAGCTGCCTTCAATCTTATACTTGCAGGTGAACTCAAGGTCTCAAGTTTATTTTTATTTTCCAAATCCGGGTGAAAAGGGCAGCATCGAAAAACCAGCAGGCAGGAGTGCAGTGCCTAATCTCAGCAGGTCATGTTGTCAGGCAACAGAAAGAGTTCAAAACCAGTCTAGCAGAAATTCAGTATAATCAACACAATATAAAAAATAGGTCAAAAACAAGCAATGGTTTCTAGTGGTTTCTGGCTGAGAGGGAGAGACGAGGAAACAAGACAATAATTCAATTATGGAAGATGGCAGACATGGCACAAGGAACAAAAAGGTGAACTGGAGCATGAGGACATAAGAAACAAAAATGAATGCAAATTTAAGCAGGAGTAAACTGAGGGAATCTGAAATAAAACATTACCAAAAAAAAAAAAAAAAACACAGATTCCTTACAAATACCTCCGATAGTATTTTCTTGGAATCCTAAACAGGCTTCTTCTTGTCCAAATAAATCATATTACTTTGTTACCCTTTAGTCAGGGCCGAGGGGCAAAAAAGCATTTACCCCATACTCATTTCGTGTATCTTTGTTTATTTGTCATATTGTTCAAAACCTATACTACCCTGGTAAAAAAAAAATTGTCCTTTTTACTCATATAAATGGCTGTGCTGATAGGCCAGCCACTCCTGGAAAGGTTCATCACTATTCCAAGTCTTCTCCATTTGTGGATAAAGGCTTTCACTATGGTTCAAAGGCATCCCACAACCTTATAAATGCCCCCAGGATTTTTACTCTTCATTGTCCTTTATGTCTATCCTGCTCTTATATATTTTTTTAGATTACAGCATAATGAGCTGCTTTTTGTCCATTTCACATTGCCAAATGACGTTTAAATTCAACATGGCTGGTGCCAATCATGCCAGGCTGAGTCCGGAGAACTTGAACCCAACTGTTGATTGATTTTTTTTCATTGGTTGATTAAGTAAACAAGGGAGAAATGATCTTTTCATATGGGGCCATGTAAAAGTTTCACAGATTTTTTGCTTCAGTGAATGAAATCAGCATTTACAATTGTGTTTTGTGATAACTACGGTCATCTCGGTTTAATATTAAAATTCGTTAGGTGATCTGAAGCATTTAAGTATGACAAAAATACAAATATGCATGCATACATATGTATGTTACAGTCAGGTTGTGAAACCAGTAATTTTAATTACTTGGCTAAAAATTTTTATGATTGTAATGAAAATGATGGTAACATCTGTAAGGAATAGGGCACAGCAAATATTTTTTCAAAGCACTGTATATTTGAAATCACTTTAAAATTAAGACTGTAGTTTTGAAATCAGATAGGAATCGCGTGATGTCAATTAAAAAATTCAATCTGTGGTTAACAGAAGATGCCTAATGCAAGTAATTATTTCGATACGCAAACATCAGAAAAATTGATATAACCTTTTGGTGTAACATTCAAAAAAGGATCCACAAAGTTAATCTAAAAAATCTCAGCTGTTAAATACAAGTGCTGAAATACAAGTGCAGCATGTTCTTGGTTGTAATACAGTACGTAGTGTCACATACCACTCCTTAGCCTTCCCAAAAGAGAGTCATTGTTATTGTGCATCATGATGCTGACTAAAAATATATTCAGCTCATTCCCACTCATTAGGCAAGATATCTTAGATAAAAACCAATAATATCTGATGTATAGAAATAATGCCATCAGGTAATTACTGTGGTTGCAGCACCCAATCAATTGTCATGATGCCTGGTCGACCTCTCTGCATTTAAGCATTCTGGTAGACCTGCTTAAAATGGGAAAGCCATACATAAAACAAAATTATGGATAGGGGATCACAGGTGCAATAACTGTGTTTTCAATAACTGAAGAAAATCCATCTCACAAGCCCCCAGTGTTTATTCTGCTGTACCATAAGAAGTTTGCTCATTGTCTGTATTTTAAGAAGAACAATATTAAGGACACAATTCTATATCCAACTAATAGGAATATGAAAAATGAGTATTATTGTTTTTTTTTTTTTTTAGAATGCAGACAAAACCATAGCCTTGATTTTCCAGTTCACCAATTATGCACAACTCATGCATGCCATTCATTCTATTATTTAAGAATGCAGTTGTCTACTGCGTAAAAAATAATACTGGGGACACCAGCATCTGTGTCTGCCCTGAGATTCCCTTTCAAGAAATTTGTTCAAGCCCTTGTTTCACTCCCGCGGCAAAACCCATGTCTGCGTGAGACCGACATCGTGGGATGTTGACTGTGGTGAAGCGTGGCGGTTTCCTCTGCCCAGTAAATTAACTGACATTTTGCAGGTTCGTTGTGTGCGGTTCATTGAACCCGTCATACCTGCCCCACTGCGCAGCTGTTCCTGATACAATATTTATCTCTCAGTCCTGTCTTCATCACGCCCATGTGAATTCTTTGGCAGAATTTTCCTGCTACAACAAACCAAAAGGTAATGGTGAATATCATTAATCATATGCTTGTTCTTGGCATGCCTTACAACAAACTATGGTTTTTCAAAAGGTAATACTGCAGTTTTTTTTAGAGGTGCAATGGACCCACTTTTGCAGCTTTTCGGATACAAATTACAATGCAATTTAAACTGGACAATTGGAATACTTAAATTCAAATGAAGTTTGACCTCACTTAAAATGCAATCCACTGCAATGCAACTAATGCAATACCTCTGCAGTACAACTGCAGTGTTAAGAGTTTCATTGTTTCAAAATGGAGTTCTACAGCCGTTAAAATGCAGCACTACTGCAATAAATTTGCAATGCAATAAAATTAAGGTATTTACTATATGATAGCGGAGTTGGTCAAAAATGTTGTTTAGTTCAGTGGTTCCCAACCCAGTCCTCAAGGACCCCCCCGCCCTGCCTGACAGGGGGTCCTTGAGGACTGGGTTGGGAAGCACTGGTTTAGTTGATCAATTTAGTTGAGATCTAATTAAAGGACAGCCTCCGCTGCAGATGTCCTATGTGGTTCGCTTCCCACACAAAACAATCTTGGCACACTCGAGCCAGGTTTTGCATTCAACCAATCAGAGAGAAGCTCTGAAATTTCTGAGGCTATAAGCACGCACATTTGACTTCTGCAGTGGAGGCTAACCAACACCGACATGTTGAAAATTTTCAAAAGGTGGAATTTATCTGGGTTTCTTCTTTGTTGAAGTTTTCCTGAACACAAGGTATATTGTGTATTCATCCTAAAGGAGACCACTTCCATTACGAATGCCTCATCACGGAAAGTTGGTCGCTTCAAATGACTTTTTATAGATTTGCCTTCGAGCCTATTAGACAATTGGTGCAGGGTGATATCAAAAAAATA
This sequence comes from Gymnothorax reevesii, assembly GCA_029721435.1. Taxonomy (NCBI): domain Eukaryota; kingdom Metazoa; phylum Chordata; class Actinopteri; order Anguilliformes; family Muraenidae; genus Gymnothorax; species Gymnothorax reevesii. The sequence continues at coordinate 47,371,360 of CM056576.1, forward strand.
TATGAAGGCACCACATATGCAGCCCAAACTGCTGTATGAATTCCAGTGCTTTGTAGAACAACAACAGTATGAATGCAGAATTACTGTACAACTGTCATATACAATGTTGAATAACTGTGGGAGATAGTAACATACACCAATGAGCCATAACACGCACACACGCTCTTCTGCTACGAAGCCATACTGTTGTAATAGCTGCAGTATGTGGTTTTGCATTGTACTGCTGAAATACACAAGGCCATCCCTGGAGCAGATGTCATCTGGAGGGGACCATATGTTGCTCTAAAACCTTCATATACCTTTTAGCATTCATGATGCTTTTTAAAACATGCAAGTGTCCCACACCATATGCACTAATGCATCCCTATAGCATCAGAGATGCTGGCTTTTGAACTGAACACTGATAACAGGAGGAGCGGTCTTTGTCCTCTTTAGCCCGGAGGTCACCACGTCCATGATTTCTAACAAGAATGTGAAATTTCGACTCCTCTGACCACAGGACACTTTACACACCTGATGCCAGTTAACTTAATTACTTGCTAAATGTTCTATCAGCTGATTACCTCCGCCAAGGAGGTTATGTTTTTTCCTGGGTTTGTTTGTTTGTTTGTTTGTTGGTTCGCTGGTTTGTTTGTTTGTCTGTTGGTTTCCAAAATAGCTCAAAATGTTATGGACAGATTTTGATGAAATTTTCAGGGATTGTACAGATTGGTATAAGGAAGAAATGATTAGATTTTTGAAGTGATCCGGATCTCCGTCTGGATCCAGGAATTTTTTAAAGGTTTCTTTAACTTTGGGAGGTAGGCCCATTTTCGACATCTATGCCTATAACTCCACTGTTGTGTTCTGGGGTCCTGGCCTTTGGCCAGGACAGCATTTATGGTTTTAACAGTTTCATGTATCAGGATTCCATAGTCCACAGTCATAGTTCATGTCACAGTTTTAACAGTTTCTTGTATTAGGATTACTCATTTCATTATTCATGTTTATTGTTCATGTTTTTACTTTTCCATGTTTTTGTTTTTGCCAGGTCTGCCAAGCCACTCCACCGCTTGTCTGCGTTCCGCCCCGTGCCTTCGTTGTTGCACATTTCAGAGCTCTGGTTGGCTTTGGTATTTCCCCCTTCCTTTTGTGCTGTGCTGGCTTCGGGCCTTTCTAAGCTTAATTGGCAATTAACTGTTTTTAAGTTACTAACATTTACTAACATTCACTGGGTTGGTGTAATTCTTAGATAGGCACATTACTAATATTACTCATTTAGACAGGGTGTTTATTGTCATGATTCCTGCTTTGCTATTTCAAGTCTGCTGTGCTTTTCTGTTCTTAACATTCATGCTTGCTTCCAAACTGCATACTTAATTGGTACTTAAGCTGAGCACGCTCATTCTCTTAATGAGAAAGTCTTTTCAACCAATCTTTGTCCATGTCCAATGATCTTGCCATGCCTCTTGTTTCTCCTTCTCCAGGTGTTGCCCCTCATGTCTTGATTTCTTACCCTTTCACTGGATGCGGTGGAAGTTGGCTGGCAGACAGTGTCTCAAGTTTCATGTATAGTTCCCTTGCATTTCCAAGTCTTGTTCAAGTCCCGTTCAAGTCCCATGCTCATGATTATAGTCCTTGTCTTGCATATAGCATTCTGTTTCTTGTCATTGATATCTTTAGTCTTTATTTCTGTTTATGGTAATCTTGCCTGGAGTTTCCAGTGCCTTTTGTTTTTGTTGTTTTATGCTCTTTAGTTTTTAGCTCTGTGAAGCTCTCCTTAGTTTGTCTTTTGCAACCCTTTGGGCCAAGTTTTTTGTTGGCCCTTGTGCCTGTTTGCTTTTGTTTAAATGAATGCCCTTTCTCCCTTCCACCTCGCATCTAGTGTCTCTCTGATCTCGCATCATCCACCAAAAATGGTCAGGGCACTTGGAAAAAAAATACAAGGCAAGTTTTGAACATCTTCTACAATATATCAAAGACTGATCCTGAAAATGGAATAATTCCGGGTACTATGATATTATGATCCAGAATACGAAAGTAGGGGACCCTCAGAACTTTCATTATAGGAAGAGAACAAATGAAGCTACAAACATGAGACAAACACCATTATATAGCCAAGATATTGCAGAATTAGGAAGGTGTCTCCAGATTTACTGTATCTTCAGAAGCCAGGAAACTAGATCCAGAAGAAAATCTAATTTTCCGTAATTGTGGTTTTCGTGAATAACTACTGAACTAATATTGATATCATAATGAATTCAGTTGCTAGTGGTATGTTTTCTTGGTCAGGGAATCTGAAAAAATAGATGAAATAAATGTAGGACTAATATTTGAGTAAATCACAACATGAGGGGAAATTTGCATCGTAAGAAAAAAAAAAAAAAAGATGAAGCTAGAAACATGCAACAGACATCTTTAAACAGCCAAAACGCTGTGGAACTAATATTGATATAGCATTATGAATCAAATTGCCATGTTGTCATGGTCAAGGAATCTAAAGATGAAGATAAAATAAATGTAAGACTAATATCTATGGTGGAAGTTACAATATGGAGGGAAATGTTGTGCTTGGCGGAGGACTGCGCTCTCCGAGTGCTTTTCTAGTTCTCTTATACATTAACTGCTTTTTCAGCCTTTTTTTTGCCTCTGTCCCAACTTTTTTGAGACCCGTTACAGCCAGAAAATGTTAAATAAGCTCATTTTGTGGATAAAAATGTAAAATTTCTCAGTTTCAACATTTGAAATGTTATCTATGTTCTATTGTAAATAACATATTGGCTCAAGTAATCTGAAAGTCATGGCATTTTGATTTTATTCACAATTTACACTTTGTCCCAACTATTTCGGAATTGGGGTTACAGTATTCAACATGTTGGATGTTGGAGTAATAGGAACTGAACGACTTTGACATGAGCCAAATTGTTACGGGTTGATGTGTGGGTTAGAGCAAATAGGCAAGACTTCCAGGGTGCTCCCTGTCAGCAGATCTGAGTACCTACTGACAGTGGTACACGGAGAGGCAAATCATGAACTGGCAACAGGGCTTTGAAGCCCCAAGACTGATCATTGCACGAGGGCTATGAAGGCTATCCCATCTGGTCCAACTTGACTGATATTTCAATATTATTTACATAACGAATGTGGCAAAACACACTGGGCATCATACCCTGCTGTGTATTGATTTTTTTTAACTGGCAAACCAAACTGCCCTCTCAAACCCAGTTCCACCTTTAAAAGTGCCCCCAATGGGCGACTGATTAACAGAACTGGGCCTTGGAGCAGTTTAAGGTCGCCTGGTCAAGTAAATCCTATTTTCTTTTACATTATGTGCTTCATCTGTGCATCTGGGAGGAGACGGTATTAGGATGTACCGTGGGAAGAAGACAAGCTGGTAGAGAAAGCCTAATACTCTCTGAAATGTTCTCCTGGGAAACCCTGAGTTTGGGAATTCAAGTGACGTCAGTTTGAGGGAGCTGTTTTGGTAGCACAAGGGGAACCCTCACTATGTTCAGCAGGTGATTTCAATCTTGTGGCTGATTGGTGTAGTACAGCTGTAACATACATGCAGTCCAGTCAAGCTACCTGAAGACAAACTGCCATAAACTGAATTTGAAAGTCAACTGTTGTATGTCAACAAACTGTTGCTGCAGCAGACTGAACAGCATGTGTACAGCACTGAACTGTTAAACTCCAGTTACCCTTCATTGTACTGCAGTTATGGTGCCGTTCTTTTTCGAAAAAGCAAAGATGGAAGAAAGTGATCTACCAGTCAAATCATTAGGCCTGTGTATTTCACAAAATACATAAAAAACTGTCTTGTAAAACTCGTTTTGGGAAAGGTCCCGAATGATTTGAAGAGATCTTGATTACAGGCCCACTGTACCAGCTCAAATCACGTTTGACCAGCTTGTTTCAGCTTAAGACCAGTTCTAACCGAGCACATATCACTGATTACCAGCTACATTTGTTGACTCTGCTGGTCCCATGGTTTTTCAAGGAATAAAGATGTAAATTATGTAATCATATATTCTTAACTCTTTTTCAGACTCTCCCTCCCCTTTCCTCATAATGATTACAAATGACAACCCTGGCCATATCAATGAAGACGGCATTTGACGCCTTGGGGATTCATCTGTTTTTAATCAATGATGAGGCCAGGGAAAAGGTCCCTTAATATGTATATGGGTGTCATATGTAGTCATTATGGGGAAAAGCATTAAACCATCTGAAATATCTCAGAATTCAAGCTGGCGTTTGTTTGAATTTTATCAGGCTTTTTGTGTTAGTGTGGCGCTATATACAGAATCAGCGTGATGCTTTACATTAAGGACAAAACAATGCTGGCTTATTTCCATCCTAGAGGCAAACCTTGACCCTCTCGCACCATGCAGTGGGAACATGGCTTCTTGTTTGGGCAAAGTAATGAGCGAGCTACAGGGAGTGGTGCACCAGTGACAGCAGAGCTGGCCTAACCTATCCAGTATCCCTGAAAATGAAAACGTACGCTATGGAAAATGTAGACAAGGAAGTAGACAATGAGTCTACATCACCTAACTTACCCACAGGACACTATGACTAAGCAATTCAACTGAACAGAATGTGATATCTACAATCTGATTTTGATACAAAAATTGAAACACCTAGATTGGTGTCTAACATCTCACTTTACAGCACTTACATCCAGTGTTCCACTTGCCACAAAGCAGTCATTGCAATGCCTCTTTTAGACTGATGGACAGAACGTTGGCACATCTTACATGGTTATGGGTCATGGCATGCATGTCATGTGGTCTGATTTAAAAGAAACATTTTCACATAATCTGCTCTCTCAGAATTCTTATGACAATGTGAAGTATGATATCCTCAACTTAAATGACAAGTGAGCAATATCTGCTCAGTGGTTGTCCAAGTATTCCATATTCCTTTAAGTCGCTCCCATGCTTGTGGTCAGCCTTGTCTTCACGTGCTGTCACTTGCCTCATCCTCGAATTAGTTTCTCGCTTTTTCATCACACCTCGGCCCCCAGTAGAGCTGCCCCTCCCGTCCAGACGAGGTGATAATTATCCCCATGAGTAGAAGCCTGTACTGACTGCAGGTGTTGTTATCTTCAGAAGTGCTGGAAGATGCTGGGCTGTCATTAAATCTTTTTGCATAGGCTCAGACTATCCAGTTTGGCAGTGGCCATCAGAAACTAATGTTTGAATACTCTACTTGGTTGAAAAGGTCTGGTGCTGCAAAAATTCTTTGCAAACTCCCTTTCTGAAAATAAGCACTGCTTCGTGTCATTTACTTTGAATATTTTTGAAACAGGATTTTTATTTTCTTGAAGTCTGTTCTTTCAAATTTGCCCCTTTGCTCCAGGAAAATGTTTATAAATGGAAACTATTTATGCTGTTATGAGGGATTCTTCAACTGAAAACAGTGTGTGCACAATGTCTTTATATAGATCAGAGGAGGCGATTTGAGGGCCATGCTGAAGCTAATGGAAGGAGTCGTTGTGTCTGCAACCCTTGAGTCACTGACACTCATTCACTTGAACTTTGTGGGAAGCATAAGTATTGGGAGCAACTGGCAAGGGAGCTGTTTTATAAAGCTTTTTGAAGCGGGATTCTTCAGATGGCCGCCAGAGGTCTGTTTTTAGACCTTGTGCAGGTTTGCTTAGTGCTGAAGATGAACTTACGCTGTACCCAGAGCTCATCAGACCATCAGGTCTGAGCTAAAGTCATAGAGGAGCTGTTATTGCATTGGGTTCCAGTGCTGCTCTCCTGGTTTGCGGGTTTTAGATCCGCTCGTTAGTTAATGAAGCACAATGGGATACATTAGGTACAGCCTCAAATGCAGCCCTCAAATTCAAAATAATGTTCTTGCCCGTGGTTAAGGATGATTTCACTTAAAGCTAACCAGTAACATGGTAATGCTATCTTTGGATGAGTTAGAGGCTGAGGTTCAAATCCAGCCCAAAATCCAAGTTTCTGGTCTCATAAGGGAATCTGTGATGAACTGAATATCTGGGTGGTTGCAGAATTTCACAGGTAAATTGACTGTTAAGGGAAGTGGGAATGGTTCAGGGGACCAAACTTTAGTCCACCATAACATATTACAGTGAAAGCTCGCAAGGATTTTTATACTACTCCATCTGCTGTTGTCCTCTAGCCTTTGTTCATGGACACGTTACAAAACCTGGAGTCATCTGGATGTATTTGCATATGAATAAAGTCACAGTTTCCTAAATAACAGAGCTTCAGTTGGGTCAGAAGCCGTACAATTTGTTCCTCTTAAAAAAAAAAAACACACTATTCTGGTCCCCTCTGATTTAACAAAACATGTGGGCTTACTCCTGGATTGCCTTCCCTAAGCTGTGGGATCCAATAATCGTCATCACTCCTTGCTTCCATTATAGTCCTGGCCGCTGTGCCCTTTACTCAGTGTGTCACTGTCACCGTAAACTGCTGCATTCTGCTGCCAGATTTCCGCTTCATCTGCTCTTGTTTTTTTTTTTCTCCTTTTTTTTTTTTTGTTGCTAATTTACATAACGTACGCCTAGGGTTGGTGTTCACTCGCTATCCTCTCACTGACCTCCCAGGTTTCCCTCATTACAGTGCAGGTCCAGGGACACCACAGGCAACGCCCCCAATTACTAGGATTTTCCATGACGCTTCACAGCAGACTAGAGGCATGTCTTGGATATGAGCCAGTCATTCCTGATAGGTTTTAATGCTCCTGTCCATTGGCCCAGGCAGAGGAGACCAGGTTTGAAATTTAACCTTTTAAAGGTTGTATCAGCGATTCTGAGCCAAAACAAAATTTGTCACATACAGGAGATTTTTCCCCACAAACTGTTAGCAGCTCCTCTCATGAGTGGGCGATGAAAAACTCTGGTATCTGTAGGCCACCTACAGCCAGGGAGACAACGAGAAAGATACACAAACTCGTGGGGACCTACCTGTGTCCCCAAACATCAACAAAAGTGTTCCAATGAATCGGAGGGCAGGGGTGGGTCTTCTGCGCCAATTCCGTGCTCATGCATGACAAGTGGGTGGGACTGAGCTATGAAAGGAACAGGTCGTGGCACAACCGAGGCAGCAGAGTGAAGCATGGTGGAAGCTAAACCGAAAAAGAAATGCTCGAACAAGTGCATGTCGAGGCAAAATGAATGCGATCGCAGCTATACAAAGTCCCAAATAAACATAGGGAAACATACCAACGTTGGAGAGACTTCTGGGAGTCGAATGGTTTTCATTCTGACACCCTGGTCACCTTGTCTCTACTTGAGGTGAGAAGAGCTGATGCTAACTCGGTTGGATGTGAATTGTGAATAGTCATCTCAAGAGAAATTGAGAGAAGCTTGTGTATTGTTTTAGTTAGGCTATCTTGTATTGATCATGCAGGTCAGAATGAATCAAACAGTAGAGAGAACGATATTTCGTCTTTGGAGCGAGTAAGGGAGCGTCTTTTGGAGCAACCTTTGCTAACTCTCGGTTGGCAAGCTAGTGGGTTTGCTAATTCTGTCTGATTAAACCAGAGTTTGTGTTCGTGTAATATAATTTTTTTTCTGGTTAATACTCAGAGTTGAGAACAAGCAAAGGGAACTCGCACACCTGTATGCCGATGCAATGCTGTTTTATTGCATAGAGGGGGAAAAAAAAAAAAAAAAAAGAAGAAAAGTGCTACCCAAGTGAGGAGTGCAAACGTTTCGGTCCCAGTCAGACCATCATCATGATGATGGTCTGACTGGGACCGAAACGTTTGCACTCCTCACTTGGGTAGCACTTTTCTTCTTTTTTTTTTTTTTTTCCCCCTCTATGCAATAAAACAGCATTGCATCGGCATACAGGTGTGCGAGTTCCCTTTGCTTGTTCTCAATTTATTTATTGGAACCTACGCACCCACCAGGCATCTAGTTTCAAGGCGCGGTACCTCCATTGGAAAGTACTAATACTCAGAGTTGAAATTCGTTGATGAATGTATAACCGCATAAGTTTAGCCAAAATTGGTGATCTATGTGACGTTGTTAATACTGATTTTGCAATGCCAAGCTAAAATACTTGTAAGACACCTTGTTGTAGCTAGTACTAATGGTGTAAATTTATCGTCTGGCAATGGTCATCATTGTTGCTACAGCGCATTTATCACGAGCTGTACACGACCATTTACCCAGCTGAGTGAGCCATTCTTAAGCTGCTTTCACACCAGACGCAAAACAAATTTTTCGCGCGACAGATTACTTTCAAAGTCAATGCAAAGATGCGAAGTTTCACTTTCAGAAAAGCGCGTTCATGTTCCAAGCTTCTGAAGGGGAGGGGCGAGCAGCTCTGTTGTGTTTCAAGTGTCAACAATAGTGACGTCATATCGCTGATACAGCCTTTAAGGGGATCACGAATACGTGATGAGAAAGGTCTTAGATCGACATTTTAATGCTGATGCAACAACCATTGCTGGTGATAAAAATGAATTGAGCTCTAGCTCACTGACTCAGAATTCTAACTTGTTTCTGCATATTTTAAACTGACATTATTTGGAGTGTAAGTGCATCAGATATCAATGGCGGATGGGAGGCAGCAAACTTGTTATTTTCACTCTCGGGGAAGGGCTCTTCAAGGAAAAAAACAGAGGTCTGCCATTGTGCATTCAGATTCTCATTTCTGAGTGAAACAAGCTGTGCTGCATACCCTGAGAGTTTTGCACATATATAAGCACATGCTCATGCAAGCTCACTTGAAAAACCCACGTGTCTTCACAATACTCCTAAAAACATTACTCATGCCAAAGAAAAAGTCGTAACATCTTCAGAAAATGGATAGCAGGATGGGGAACAAATGGTTCCTGGCAATGAACAGGCTTTCTTGAATAAAAACTGTGAAGAATTTTTCAGCCCAAACTGCGCAGTGAATCTCGGCTCTGCATTCTGCCAGGCAATAGAGCAGCCGATAACAAAACAAGATTCATGTACGCTGACGACTCGTTTGTAGGAAAAACCTTTCATGTGATTAGTGAAAATGATGCCCTGATGCATGCTACTGTGAAGATTTGAAGGCTGTTTCTTTGGGTAAATGTCACACGGAACACTGGAGATTGAAGTTCTGACACCGTTTCCATCATGTTGAAGTGATTTTAGCAGATCTTTCTGATAATGCTGTTGTCATGGTATGCTTAGAGGCTGCTCCACTCAGCAGGTGTTTACCCCAAGACTTAGGTTTGCAGGGGCTGGAGCGGAGTGAATGCGCTTTAGCCGCAAGTATTGTACTTTAACAATAAAAATTGACCTTAGAATGGAGGCATTGAGCAATTTGATAGTTTAGTATCATAATGTATTGTTTTAGTTTCAATTTCTTGGCCAACTCTCTAGTAATTGTCTTCTGTCATTCATTTCCAAATGAGATCAGACTATCTCAGCCTTTCATTGAGCTTTTTTCCCCATTTAGTTTGTGAAAAGTCCAGTTCTGCGGCATAATATAGGACCCAGAATCAACAGTACAGATTTTTTAATTACCATTGCTTTTTTACCTATTTCAGTGCCTCCTTTTGTGCTGCAGTCCTGTTTCGAATACCCAGTCATCCCAACTCTGCAGCATCCTTTGTCAGGCAAATTCTTGCTATCTCTGGAAAAGTTGCAGTTGTTTTTCAGCCAAAAGGTACAGCCATATTTCAGTTTGCTGTCCACTAGCCGCACAGACAGCCGGGTTGTGGAGATAAGCCGGAAGCTTAAGATGATAAGACGCCCTGAGGGACTTGTCAACTGGTTCAAGCAGGGAATCGCTATTCTGCAAAAAGGTTTCTGAACAAAACTGTCATGTCTCTCTTTCCACACCTGCACAAAAAAGGAATGAAAATCAGAACCCAAGAAATGTATAAACTTTTCTCACTGGGGTGGTAGCCAATGGGTTCATAAAATAGTGCCCCTGGTCAGCCGTCTACAGTTAATTTACCTCTTCTGCTTGTAAAAGGTGCTTAACATACTCCAAGGGTACATTTGAGGAATGCATTATTGGAAAAAAAACATACCTCCTGAAGGTACTGGTGACTCCACATCTTGTAATATAGCTTAGGAGTCATGGAAAGGGTTGGGTTTTGGTCCTATTTTTTGGTCTTACTGATATATAAGAGAGGATCTACGTGTGATAGCCCAATGGGAAGGGACTGTCTTATTTACCAGAGCTCCTCAGAGGCTGAGGCCATCACATCCTGAATGTTGCAATACTTGTTTCACCACAGTCGAGCCTTCTGTATCGATTTCAGTCTCATTTTGTTGTTTGCTATTCAATTACTGTCTCATTCATTGAGCCTCTCCTTGTGTTTCTTCCCCGTACTTTACACACTTGCTCCCACTTTGTCGTCTTTGTGTATTTAAGTTCCTGTTTTCTGTCTCCCCTTTGCTAAGCTGTTGCATTCTGTCTTCTACATTTAAACTCAAGCTGCAACGCATCTATTAAGGATTCTAATCCCAGAGCCTGCGGACATGCCGAGTGGCGCTTCTTCCAGTTCCATCATCATCCAAGATTGTGAGTGCACATCTGCCCTGCATGCATTGATCCCTTTTGGCTGTTACCCCAGCTACTGACCTCAGACCTGTCCTTCCTGCGACACCGAGCCTGACCGTCAGTTCAGTACACATCCGCTTGATTTCAGACCGTCTGCAGTTTGTCCTCTTCATTTGTGATTATATAACTCAGATGTTCTTTTTATTAAAAATGTCCTTGCGGTTTTGTCTATGATCTACACGTGGCTCCTGTGCTCATTTGTGACAGAAGCTGGGATTTAGACCGCAAGCCATGCCCGAAAGCTAAACACAGGACTTAGTTGTCCAGTTCAGAACACATCAACACACTACCAGTTCACCAGTATGGAGAAAATCATAATTGAAAAAAGTATTATTTATTGCTGCACCTCAGACAAGATAAAGGCTCTGATTCAATTTAGGTTTGATATTTCCGAAAGAGGGTCCAATATTCAGTGACTTTGGGCACTGATTATCAATATTAGACACCACCATTTCGCTAATCCTTTTAGAACTGAGTTTTACTCCCCGTTCTCGGAGACAGCATCAATATAAATACGATATAGAAAACGTAGTCCAAGTTGGAAATATTCCAGCTTTCATAAGGCATAAAATGTACATTTTTTAAATTCTGCAAAACATTGATTTACATACTGCCAATAAATTCATCTCCATGAGAACATAATTTAAGGGGTTAAACCTGATTATTAAACTCACTTTAACTGTGCTGTGCACGGATACACAAACACTGAAATCTTACCAGACTTATCGTTCAGGGCAAATGTTAGTTGACCTCTGATCAACGCATTCCCATGTGTAAGGCTAAGTCAAACACCAAGACACTCTCTGACTTGTGGAAACTGGAGAGAAAGCCACCCCTGTCAGGTACGGACAGTGGGCAGATTAATCTGCTTTTCACAGCCGTTTCCTGATTGTCAGCTGCGGAGACTGACAGGACTGGCACAGATTGATCTTTCCCAACCCTCCTCCCCCCTCCCACAGACCTCTTCTGTGAGCTATGCGCAAGCAGCAAACAGCAGAAATGGGGGGATTGAAAAATAGGGCATGTCAGCAGCAGTGCACTCCTTGTGCTTCCGAGGAGCCAGAGATGTGCCACTGCAGATGACAGCGCATCAAAATAATATGGCAGCTACTGAAGATGCAAAAGTTAGAGCTCGGTGTTTGATGTCTAAACGGATGAGCCATAGCACTTCATAAATTTGATGAGTTCTAGGAGAAAAATTAACTATGTAGCCCTTTTTAATTATAATTACATTGCTAGCAATCACACTTTGCGCACTTCTAATACAGAGGGACTCATTTAAGTGGCCAGCATCAGTGTTAGTCTCTGGAATTCATAAGTGCTGAGTTTGACATTCCACGGGTCAGGAAGTAAAAGTCTTTCCATATTTTACTTCAACCCAAGAGATCAGCCAGCTGCTTTCGCAAATTAGTTCTACTTCACAGCCAAAGGGGCTGTTCTAAATAGCAATTAGTTCCAGAAAGAAAGTAAAGCAATATGAATTGTGAAGATAACTGATCTGCTGACCCTGTTCTCAACCATGGTGTACAATGTCCCTTCAGAAAGTGTCAAATTGGTCCTTGTGGTGTACAATATGTCATATTATTAATGACCACAAACACTGTTAATGTAATGATTCTGCTCTGACATGCCATGTTTCTTTACGTTCTGTCTGATTGGGATTTGGATCTTTGCTATGTCTGACCATGTGTTGAATTATGTATTGTGATTTGGTTGCTTAGATTTGTTCATATATTGTCTAGTTTTGTTTTTCCATGTTTTGTATTTTGCCATATTCCATTCCTGCAGTCACATTCTGGTCCATTTTTTGCCTCCACCCATGCATTGCACATTGTCTCCCCTTATCTGGTCTCATGTCATGTGATTGCTCACAGCTCCAGTATTGCGTGCCACACTTCCGGGTGATTTAATGGTTTCTGGGATTTCAAACATTCCTTCCAATCTCGTTTAATTCTTTCATCTTGCTTTTTCTAGATTACTAACCAATACTAACAGTTTGTTGTTTTTGTTAAATTAATAACCAGAACTAAATTTGTACATAGTACTAACTTACTAACAAGCACTAGGGATTGTATAGCTGTACTCTACTAATACTACTCTACTCTAGTCTCCGCCTCTTGCCTTCACTCAATTTACTTTGCTGTGCTTCTAGCAGATTCTCTGCACCTGTCTAATCACTCTTCTGCCACTAACTCTGTGCATGTAGAAATCCCTAACCGGATCTGTTTGTTTTGTCTATAGGCGGTCTCATGATCCCTGTCCATGTTTTGGCTTTTGCCTATTTTATGTGATTAGGAACTTCCTCATGTCCATTCCTTTGTAATTAATTTGATCCAATTAACCTGTTCCCTGCATAGCATTTGACTTTGCTCTTGTCTACTTAAACAGTCTTTTTACTCATAGCTCTTGTCAGAACATTGATCAATACATCTTTGTGCAGAGGGCCTCGCATGCCATAGAATATTGTTTCGCTTCTACTGGATTGTCCAACCTTGATTTTTGCCATTGCCCTTTTGTAGTGTTTTTTGTCTTTCTGGATTTACGACCCATTTCTGTATTTCTGTGTTTGGATGCCCTGTGTATGACCATTGGCTTTGCTCGTCGACTACGACTTTTTGCTCGTTTTTGTACCTCTGCTCATCTGTCTTACTGGTTCTGACCCCTGCCTGTCTAGTCTACTGTTTTTGGATTTCGTATTGTTGTTTGGCAGTTCCTGTGTTTCTTTGGATTTGACTCGGACTCCAATAAAAACATACGTTTGTTGGATTTCCCACTTGCGTGTGGTTCCTGAATGCACCGTCATAGTTAAAGGAGCTATTAGGCTGCTGATGGCACGCCGAAATGTCTCCTGCTTACACACAAACATCCACAGATACAACAGAAAGACTCAAGTGACCAGCCAATGCTGGGCTTGAATTTAAATTTAGCAAAGGAACAACTCGTCGGGTGGTTATTTGCCTCCGCGTCGTGCATTAAAACCGTGGAATGCACACCTTCTCGTTAATTATCCCTCACATGTATAATGTATTTTCGTTTATAGTCAAAATTCAACTCTCCAAATTTAATAGGAAATTATGAAGTTCAGAAATTTTAAAAAATATCATCAATTACATTTAACTCATTCCCTACGGCAAGCCACTGCCAACGGCATGACGAATTCTATTATTCACTATGGTAAGCCGGTGCCAGCAGCGTGTATGAATATTCGCAGTCCGATGAAAACATGAAATCAGTTGATGATCGCGGTCATGGGCCACCTGTACTTCAATACTTTATATTGTGTAATTTTCGGGAAAAGTATTCCATACAAACGCGACAATTTTATATAAAAGTATTCCGTAGGGAATGAGATAATCACATGGGGAGACTGCAGCTGTGTTGCCAGGTTGGTTCCTGCCATAATGTCTTGACAGTGAGCCCCTCCTCTGCATTTCACTGACAAAACCTCTCATTGGGGTAACAAATAATTGTATTAATACATTCCATGTTGTCATGCGTTTATTACTTGTCACAAACTCATTTTACTTATTCTGTCCTCAGTCACAGGTGAGTAATTAATTGGAAATCGAAAGTGTTTTGCCACAAAGGCAGCCTTATTTCAGACTTTTCGACACTGACACATTGCAAGTGAGTTCAGATTTCACAATAAAATTGAAATGCATTTGATAATACAACTCATTTATTTGCCAGAAAAAAACTTGCTCAATTAAATCATCACCCAGATTTGATTAAAAGATGGAAAAAATAATTTTACAAAGTTACAGAGCAAGAGACTAGACTTACTCATTTGTACCCACAGGTGATAGTGCATGCACTTCATACTTCAGAATAAGATTTCACAGGCAGCAAGTTAACAATACTAATTATACATTCTGTTTTCCTGCCACTAACCTGTTTTACTCACTTTGTCCCACTACATACAGTCTGAGGGAGTATAATGAGCTGACAGATTTGGTTTTCACCCCAACTTTACCAGCAAGCTGCCATAGACATAAACTTATCTGAAATGTTTTGTGGCGACTTTGTGTATCCAAACTATTATTTTAGATTTTTGGGACGTTCGCGAGCATGCTAGCTAGCTTAAGAGCAATCGTTGTTAAAGCTTGCAAGTGAAGTTAGGGCAAAAACCAAATCACATCGCTTAAATATGATGACGGTTTACAAAGATTTTCCTTAATTAACATGTACTAGCTGGCTAGCCAGATGGCTAAATAATCGAAAGAATAGCGCAATGCTGGATCGCATATACAACAGTATAATGCGGCTAATGCCGAATACCTATGAGATGCCTCTGGTTAAACTGGGAGCTTACGGTGTACAGTCAAAGAGTGGCTGTTAATCAAGGTAGGAGGTTGCATGGGTTTGATCGCGTTAAAAATGACTAATCATAGGGCTAGTGACCTGCATTTCAGTCAATCACAGTTGCCAAAATTTCCTCTGCAAATTCGCGCCCTGGAGAGCTCAGCACTGCTGGCTCAGGAGCCAGAAAGGATCACATCAGCAACTTTGGCTATGTCAGGGCGACCTGGTGACAAAGCCAGGGGTTAGGCTGAGCCTGTCATTTATGACTGAATAAAATTAGCACAACCTTTCGCTAATTTGCTTGCACAAAATAATCAGCACCAAAATTGGCAAATTCAGGTTATCACAGACAGGTACAGAGCCATTATTTATCTATAATATGAGGTAAACCTGATGAAGCATGAAGATAAAAAACATGGCTATATTGCGCCTTGCCGTCATACTGAGATGCGTACAAACTTAGGCCTACCAATCCACAACATCATTTCAACCAGCACTTTAGGTGAAGAATTACTCCAATACAAACTTTTACGAACTATTCTTCATTTGCTAGAAGTCTTGCAAACGCAATTTGCCATTTTTGAATGCATCTTTCACTTCAAAACGCAGGGAAATCGCAAATAATCCTAATCGATCACCTACCTGTCAAATGGCCTCACCATGTGCCTCACAATCAACAGAGCAATAGCCTAATGGCTTAATGGCAGACTCAGCAATTTCCGACGGGCGTTAGTTCGTGAACCCGCCAATATCGTTTGTGGCTGACTCCAGTTGAGGGGACTGAAGAAGGAACAACTCGCAAATGAAAAGTAGAGAAATAACACTGACTTCGTAAATAATACCCAGGGTTTATTAGGGGTCTAGTGTAAATTGGCACTTATAATAATCACACTTTTGATATTCACAAAAATATACAGTAAATGTGTGAATCATACAGCGTACAAATGAGTTAAAAAATCATATATTATATGATAATATAATGATAACCCTCACAAACTTGACATACTGTCTTGATTATATTTCAAATTTGCACGATCCTTTGTAAGCATTGCATTTCTTTTTTTTTTAAAGTAAACTTTAGTTTTTATATTACATACTCATTTGGTGATCACAGCAGAGTTATACCTATGTTGCTATTATTTGACAGAAGGAATAGGATAGGATAACATGGAAATCAAAACAGCTTGAGGATGGCGAAGGTGAGTCAGAGGAGCTGTATCACATAAAGAGGTGATTTTTCAGCCTGATGTTTTATTCCACTTTAAGTAAGACTAAGTCATTCCGGTGATAATTGAATAGTGTGTTGCTACTACCAATGGTACTGGCTGTGAAAAGGGGAATAGAAATATTCCAATGCTAAACTGGGCCTCACTCATGGAAGGCAATGCAGATGAGATCCCCTTAAACATGATGTGAGTACAACCGGACGAAGTTGGATAGGTCATCAGGTCAGTGAATTAATCGATGCAACTTTGACTATCATCCACAAGGGATCAATCCACACAATCACCCGTAACCACAACAGATCAATATTTTTATCTTGCTGTCCGGCAAATGGCTTCTGTCCCCAGAGGTGATTACTGCACAATATTAATCAGCCATAACCACATTTGTTTTTCAGCACACTGGGAGCCTTGGAAATTCAGTACATTACTGAATGTACTTGAATGTAATTGAGGAAGTACACTGCAATATTTTGAATATGTGCAGCCTTCCGATAATGTACTGTATTTGATTATTAATCTCACTGCAGTGTATTTATATAATTGTATTTCGCAACAATAATGTTAGTATGTTTCAAATTGCGGTATATTCACCATAAATATATAACATGTTGTTAGTCCAATTATTGTTTTTCAAATATATCCTTTGTTTTCATTTCCATGATTTGACCCTTTGATTAATTTCTCAGGATTTAAAATAGCAGCAATTCCTTTAAATTGCACTGAGATCCCAGCAGTAACAGTGCAAATTAATTGCTTTGGCAAATTTGTATGGTTATTTTCACTGCTTCGCACACAGAGAGAGGCACTGATGGTTTTCTTCATTAATCAGAGAATGTGACGTTGGACACATGTTGGAGTTCATTCACTCCCTCACTGGAGCGTTGTATCTGTTCCGCTGTCCTACACAAGGTCAGAGGCCGTGTTCCTCTGAGCATTCGCAGGACCTCTGAAGACAGCAGTTTAGTGGCTTGTGTGTGACTGCCATTTTTGTTGAGCTAACACCAACCCAAGCCTCCTCACTAATACGGTCTGTTGCGCACCGTTTCTGGTGATTGAGGCAAGCTGTCACCCTCAAAAAGACCAAAACGCCAAAGGCATATGGTCGAAGATAGTCATTTAAGAAAATGAAGAGGAATGGACTGTCTTCAGTGAGCATGTTATTAAAATGATTGTAAGCCCAAAAAGAAAGAATTGAATCTCAGTCAGTTTATGGCAAGCGTGCACGAGGATGTGCTCGAATTTTGAACCAATGAGAGTGCACTGAATCTACTCTTGGCTCGGACATCATGACAAACCATTCAACAGAGAGTTCACCTTGGCAATTTAACCAAAAATAGTTAATATCTTTGCCCCATACTGCATCGAGAGAGTCACAGCCCATTTCAATTTCGAATGCTTTGGGGGCCTGTAGTAGCTATAGTACTGGCCCCCATACTGATCGCTTTTAAAGCCATTAGTCTCAAAATGACATATATCAAGCAACACTTGGTTACTTATCAATGTATATTTATGTCTAACTTGATTATTTATTGATGTAAATCACTTCTGTGTTACAACCCCCCCCCCCCAATCAGCTGTCTGTTGCTTCAAGATATTGGCCTGACACAGTTTTAGCGGACAGCCTGTGCATGAGCGTGCTCTGTACCATAATTTCTCCCTGGGCTGGCACTGACCTTCTTGCGCGGGGGGGAAGGTGGGCAGCAGCCTGTGGGCTGATCTCCCCCAGGTGGGACCTCCTTTACCACTTCAGCATCTTTTTTTGGGGTCCTGACATAGGTCACCTGCCTCTTCAGGGCTGTGTTCCCGCCCTTTGACCCCAGCGCGCCACCCTCTCCGCCCCCAGGCACCAGGGGGCGGCCAGGATTCTGTAACGCCAGGGGTACCTGATCGCCCCGTCCAATAGTGGGATGTCCCGGATGAAGAACGAGGAAGGGCGGGGACCATCTCCTGGGTTTCAGGTACAGATGAAAACAGATGCAGAGGACAGTGAGCAGGATACACACACGTAAAGCCAGGCACCCTTTCTCCCTGTCCCGTCCCATCCTGCCCTCCTTTACTCCCACGCCCCCTCCATTCCTCCCAGTCTGCAGTCCTCTTCAAGTTCTCCTCCTCGATGTTGTTTCCTGCGTTTCGTGCCGTTCCCCCAGAGAGATGCAGCCTCGGATATCGAAGGCTCGGGCCACCTGCTTCCAGCACGGCATTTCAGCGCATTGAGCATGTCGCTCGCCAAAGCTCCGCTCTCATTCAGCAGTTTGGAAACTCCCCCTTCCGTCCTCCCCCTGTCCCTTTCTCGTTCCCCCCTCCCAACTCTACTCCAGCCCACCTCGCTTCCCCAACAAATCCCTCTCCCCAACTCTCAGCAGCAACCCCCCCCCACCCTGCTGCAACAAAGCACCAGTGTATGTCCCCGCCCCTCTCTCCCAGGACCGCTGTGGGTCCAGTGTAACTTAACACCATCCAGGGAGGGTTCAACTGTCCTGCCTGTCAGTATCATAATATCTTCAGTGCAGACGATTGATTGGCCAACAGAGAATAATAAGAGGAGGGGGTGTAACGAGGCACAAATAAGAAAAAATGGCACAGGAATTATTTTGCCTACAACGTGGCATGGGTGGGAGTGGAGCTCGTTTCTCTCTAAATCTTAACGTTTCTGCTCAGAGACTTGTTTGAAAACTCGAAAGAAAACACTTCTTAAACTTCTTGTGTTCTTTATGAAGCCCTCTGCCTGTCAAAGGGCCCGTGAAATAGATGGATTTCCATTTTGAGAGTGGAGAGAATAAGTGATTCTTTTTTCTTTTTTATAAACCAGTTTCAGATATTAAATGAGATAGTGGTCACAGGGACAAAGGCACTCTCCCCACAGTTAGACGCTTGATTTTTTTTTTGTTGTTGTTGTAAAAACAGTTAATTTTAAGGATTGTTTCATCCATGTAACTCACAATTTAAATTTTGTTACTGACAGTGATATTCAGTAAATGTTGCTAAATAGCCTCTAGCAGGCAGATATTCAGGTATGGGGCTATGTTGGATATGCTGTCACATGAGAATAATATTCAAATGATATCAATGTGAATCACAGTCGAAAGACAACCAATCCTTTTCCTTTCCTTGTGTTCAGTATTATCCACCATAGTGAGAACTGATCTGATTTAAGTTCATCTGACGAATATACTTATGCCATTATTTTGTGTAAAATTGCATTGGATTAAGGAATCAACACAAGCTAATCTGTGGTTTCTGTAGGAAGAACTGTTTTTTTTTTTTTCTTACGCCAAAATCAACTACAAAGCACAACACTGCCCACTGCTGCATGTCATGAGGCACAACAGGAAAGACAAAGAGGTCTCTGTTGTTAAGGTTGTTATCTATTCGACGCAGTAGGACTGCTGTGCATGTTAACGAGGTGCTTTTTTTATGACCCTTGTGTCTCCAGCGTGTAAATTAGAGTCTCATAAAGGGAGGAAAATATCAGTCAAATAGCGCTCAGTGGCAGTCCAGGCAATAAGTCTTTTGGCTGTTATGTCGTCCTTGCCCTGGTTTGCTCTGGTTTGTTTTTGGCACGTGCTGACACATAGTCCGTGCACATTGGCCTTTGTTCTCCCTGACCAACACTTGGCTTCAGCAGACGGCGCACTTTTTCAACATTCGCCTGCTCCCTTGACAGGAGGCTGAACGCTTGGCCCCTTTTCTGACACCGCAATCTGTTCATCAAAGGAATGCAATAAGTCCTTTTTTTATGACTTGAAGGGCTTTCATTGTTTCAGTCGCAGCCAGTCCTAGTAGTACAAGCAGTACTTACAATACTATACCTACTACTATTAATGAAATGGTGTTTAATAATAATATTTAAAAATAATAATACAGCAACGTAATAATAATAATATATTATTATTATTATTATTATTATTACAATCACTATACAATTGGTCGACATTTATCCCCGGACCCCCGAAAGCAATCACTTCCAAAATCGATAGGCTTTCTACTCGTACCACACACAAGGCCTACGCCAAATATGAAACAAATCAGTTGGAATTTGTGGTTTGCAGAGTGTTCACAAGCAAATCTTTATGGACGCGGCAGTGGCAGCCATGGCGGTGGCAAATGGAATGGATGTAACGGAGGCAGTGCAACGATCACTGATCCATTGCATCCCCGACTCGTTGTACATGTTCCATAATCAAAGATGCAATGTGAAATGTGAAAAGAGTAGCCAGGGAGTGTGAGTGATGATTTAGTTTGCATGCCACATACAGCAGGGTGAAGTGATGATTGCACACCACCACTTTTGTCTAAAAGGGGTCCAAACATACTACTTCTCGATAACTTTTTGGTGAAAAATACTATTATGAACAAAGAGAGAAATTATGTTCACAGGTATATTGAGGTAAAAATGTGGGTAATAAAAACACTGAAAACATCCATTTTTTATAGCTAACAATTGAAAGGTGTTGCAATTTTTTTTTGACGTTTGCATAGCCTGAATGCAAGTTTGAAGGCTCATTCCACGATTACAGATGCTAAAAAAATGGTTTAAACTAAACTGATGGACTTTAACCCTGGAGAACCCAAGACATCTTTTTTCCTCAAGAAAAATATTAACTTAGCATAAAAATTGACATCAGCTAATGTAGGGTAGGGGCTAATTAGGTGAGGTCAAATTTGACCCCGAGGGTTCTCCAGGGTTAAAAACTGTCGGACGAGACAGAAATAGTATATTTGGTGTAGGAGAACTTTAATTAGATGATTACATAATTGATCTGCAGTTGTCTTTGAGTAAGGAGACAGAACAGTGTGTGAGGTCATGACCTTGTTTGTGACTGTGGAGCAGGATTTGAGGAATTAGAGATGTAACCGCGTCCGGCTTCACTGACCACAATTGCAATGCTGCCAAATGCCTTAAAACAACCCTTGAGGTCATTAGGGCCAGAACCCGAAAGTATTTGTTCAAATACACTACGTGCGCCATGCCTCGCCTTTCCAGACCCCAATATGATCAAGCCATTGGGCTGTGGATGGCTGGAACATCCCAAAATTGCATCGTTCAGCATTTTGGGGTAAGCCATCCCACTATCCCTAACCTTGTGGTTCGTTACCAGGAGACCGGAAGCACCGATGATCGACCCCGACCTGGTCAGCCTAGGGTCACGACCCCAGCCCAGAACAATCAGATCCACCTCTTCCACCTGAGGGATTGGTTTGGAACCTGCACCAGGACGGCTCAGGATACCCTAGTAATCCACAGACTAAGGATCAGCAGAAGAACAGTGAGTTGCTGACTTGCAGAGCGAGGGATCAGAGCCCACAGGGCATGTGTTGCACGGAGCAGGGCTACCAGGCTTTGCTGGGCTGAAGAATATGGTCAGAGACGAGTTCCCAACTGATTCTGGAGGAATGTTGTCTTCAAAGATGAGTCCAGATTTTGTCTGTACCAACGAAATGGAAGAGAGAGGGTCTACAGACGATCTGGCGAGAGAAACGTGGCCCCCTGCATTGCTGAGACAGATCACTTTGGAGGAGGCTCAGTGATGGTCAGGGGTGCTATTCGGTGTGGTTTGAGGTCCGACCTGGTCATAATCAATGGAAATCTCAATGCAGCCCACTACTGTGACCTTGTCATCAGACCGCACATCGTGCCTTACATCACAGACCACCCTGAGGTAAGTTTATGCAAGACAACTCACGACCTCACTCAGCACATCCAGCAGCTCATGGTCCAGAATGTTGTGCAAGTCATGGAATGGCCACCTGTCAGCCTTGACATGAAGTGCATCGAGCATGTGTGGGACCTGTCGGATCCGCAGGTTCTGCAACACACTCCAGCGTCCAGGACGAAGGCAGAGCTTCAAGAAGCCCTTCTCCAGGCAGGCCATTCCCCCGCAACAGCTCAGCAGAATGGTGCTGTCCATGCCAAGTGATGGCTTTGTTGCAGGCACGTGGCAGTCACACTCGGTGCTGAGATTGGAGTTGATCTTTGTTGTTGATTTTGTTGTTAAACTTGTTATTGCTGATTCTTTCGTCATTTTTTTTTCTTTGTTGATGTTCTCTGACATTTTGTTGAAGTTGTTGTTATGGGTAAAGTCAATAAATGGTTACAAATTTGAATCCGCTTGGCTACAATTCTGGTCATAAGTTTTTAAAGTCCATCAGTGTAGTTTTAGGCAACATTATTCCACAAAATTACCTCTGACAGTCAGTTTTTCCAGTATACGATATGCCAGGAACTCTGAGCAGTGTCACCATTTTAAGCATTATGGCGCAACAGAAGGCCCTGTCTGAGATTGTTTGTAGTCACAATGTGGCCTTACATGATGCTGAGGATGGTAAATTCTGTCATAGCACAGCAAGAAACACCACCAAGCATTTCAAAGAGAGTGGTTTGCGAAAAACTAGTGGCGTTAGAGGTCCAAAACAGAAGTAGCGTGCTTCTGATAATGATTATGTGTATGACAAGTAAAAAAAAAAAAAACAATTGGCGGTTGACAGCACGAGAACTTCATGATTATATTAATTGTGCCAGAAGTGAAGAGATGGAGGTATGAAGATCTACCATTTCCAGATGCCTGGGTGAGAATGGTCTGATCGGTAGCGTTGCTGCCAATAGCTGGCAACATCAAAAAAGACTTGAGTTTGCAAAGAAATTCAAGGACTGGACATTAGCAGACTGGGAACAAGTCCTTTGGACCAATGAATCAAAATTAAAGAAAAATTGTATATAGAGGGAGTCTGGCCAGCTCAAATCATGGGCGCCATGTTTGCTACCAACGGCAGATGATTCAACGGCTTAACCTTATGAGCCGTACACTAGGGTCGCATCAAAATCGCTAGTTTGAAAATACTAAGGAGACTCAACATAATAGGACACTTTGATTGTACAAAAGTAGTATTATCAGGGTCCCCACACATGAACTCGAACATTGTTCGTATTCAAAGAGTTTGCTTAAAAGACGTTTTTATTAGCACAGGACCGACCTCGCGTTGTCTTCCGGGTGATTGCCTTAGGCGAGTCCAGTGTTAAAAGCGGCATTTAAGTAAACTCCTTGTACACAAACAATGTTCACAATGGTTGAGTTCATGTGTAGAGAGCCTGTTGATACTACGAGCAAAGTTTCATGTTGTGTCGAGTCTTGGTGGTTTAAAAGTAGCAATTTTGATGTGATCATAGCAGTGCCGGAGCGCTCCCATTCGAAAGCCAATTGACGGAAGGTGGCATGTATTGGCGTCTTCGCATTGACTTTGAATGTAATCTGTTGTGCGAAAAATTCGTTTCGCGTCCAGTGTGAAAGCAGCTTTTGGTGGCTGATAGTCTGGCAATTTCGGTAATACAGTCGTCACCTTAGCCAATGTTGTACTTGATTAGAAAAAACCGCACTGCGTTTCGTCATGCTATTAATATGTAGCTAAACTGGATACCAAGTGTAATGGAGTTAGCGCAATGCTACAATGCCTGCGAATGTAACTAACGTTTCCATCAAGGTGACGGAAATTACATTTGTCCTCTAGAAAATTATGCTTCTCTGTTATGTGATAAACAGAACCTTATACTCTTACTGTACAAGAAATTAAAAGAAATTTATGAAACGAGTTGAGTAAATTTTACGTTTGTTGCAAGCTTTAACTTTCATATGACACGTCCACTCTAGGAGGATCTCAATGTATTGTATCTCAATGGCAATGTATTCTCTATTGAATGCGTTTAGTTACATGGACTTCAGTATCCCGGGTATGATCTTATATACAAAAAAAAAAAAAAAAAATATATATATTATCATGTGCTCAGAATTTACATCCTAAGAAAGTGAATCTGCTTGTCTTCAAGGCATAATCTGATTCCATCCTCACCACTCCATCTCTGTTTAGGATTGTTTTTATCTATTTCAGTCAGGACACTTACGTCAGATTTAACCATTTATTGCAGAATGACCTACATTTGAGTTTGGCGGTGACTCTGCTCGAGTGATGCTCTGGAACAATCTGAGCCAGCATGACACAGACAACCCTGATATCACAACCAGAGCTGTATAGAGAGAGTCTGGCCTCTCTTGACTTGAACAGACTGCTGACTGAAAGCGAACGCTAGACTGATAATGGTCACCAGCAAGCTTCACCAGCTTCACTACTTCACTTGAACATACTCTATCGGCAAACTAGTGTTCTATATATATATATATATATATATATATATATATATATATATATAGAATATATATATATATATATATATATAGAATATATATATATATTCTCTAATATATCTCTCTCTTCAAGTCAAGAGAGGCCAGACTCTCTCTATACAGCTCTGGTTGTGATATCAGGGTTGTCTGTGTCATGCTGGCTCAGATTGTTCCAGAGCATCACTCGAGCAGAGTCACCGCCAAACTCAAATGTAGGTCATTCTGCAATAAATGGTTAAATCTGACGTAAGTGTCCTGACTGAAATAGATAAAAACAATCCTAAACAGAGATGGAGTGGTGAGGATGGAATCAGATTATGCCTTGAAGACAAGCAGATTCACTTTCTTAGGATGTAAATTCTGAGCACATGCAGTAATCGTGGCACAGCTCCTTTGAGCAGCAGCTGCTCTGGTGAAAGGCTGCTCTGTAATCAGTGCCCTTTGAGGTTCTGTAGATCTGTGTTTATTTGTATTCACTTCAATGTTTTATTTGGCTTGACCTTTAAGAGAATTTCTGTGCTTTACGGAGTGCTAGACTGTTTTCAATGTTTGATTGCCAAGGGGTCACTAGAACAAATGTCTAATTACAAAATCACATTCGCCTTCATTTCCCGTTGACTATTGCTGGGTAAGTGAGAGCTGGAATTCCCTTGAATTCAATTATAATTGATTAGTTCAGCACCAAGCAATATGCTGACTCCCAACACAAATGTATGACAACAACAGACAGTTTTTAAAGTCTAATTGAAACATTTTAAGTCATGTGAAAATATGCTGCACATCATATGATTCATTTTAGAAATTGCTAGACAAGGCTTAGAATTGCAATTGGCAAAAACGCAATGAAAATTGATAACAGTATGTCTTAAAGCAACACTAAGTAACTTTTCAACCTTCATAAAATATTTTAATAACTTTTGTGATGATACGTCGACTTACAGCTAGTTGAGTGACACCTCTGTCATGACCTGAGGGGGTCTGCATCGCTTTCACTGGCACTAAGCAACTTTGAGGAGGGTGGCAGGAACCCTGCCACACAAAGAAAACTATAAATGTGCTGACTGATTTATGGCATACGTCACTTTCCTCTTTCCCCATTCTTTACAAAGACGGAAGTCGATGCGAACGCCTACGCGCAATTACTGCTATCATGGCAGAAGCTGCAAAACAACCAAAGAAGCGAAAAGTTTTGTCTGAGGAGACAAAAAAAAAGAAAAAGGGAGGCTACCTGGATGAAAGGACAGTCAAGGATCAACATTGGCCCGGCTTTCACTCGCTGGCGTGAGCTCAAAGACGAGGAGGGATTTCCGACCGATGCTGCCTTGGCTCTGTTCCTGCTGGACTAGTAAGTAGCTTTCGATGCTCAAATCAAAATGATAATGCTAATGTTAGCTATCGGAAATTTGTGTCGTAGTCAATAAATAGCCACCAGCTTGATAGTTCGCAGTTCCACACTGACACGACCAGCTTTGCAACAAACTCAAAAGTGCTGTATAAAAAAAAAAACTAATGCGATGACTACAAACCGCAAATATAAAGTTTGAGTAAAATATGTAGGTTCCTACAGTGGAATGATCAGTCATACTAAATCACTGTGGTATTATCAAGTCAGTTTGTACGTGACAGTAGTTTCTGATGATTGTTATGTAATAGTTTCAGAGAAAAACAGGATTCTTCTCGTGTTTTTGTTGACTAGACTACAGTGATTGCAAAAGAAGTCAAACCGCGTTGCTTGCTCTAAATAATCAGTAAAGCAAAACCCGTGTGCAATGTGCATTGTCTTATGAGTTTTCATAGTCCTGCTTATCAATAGCACCTTGCGCTGAGTGTAGCTGGTCCTCATGGGAAATGTGGTCCTCTTTCAGGCAAAACACTACTGCTTTGGTCCACCGGCCAAAAATCAACCAAAACTGAAAGTTCTTAAGTACTGCTTTGAAGAGGTACTCCGTGCATATGGAAAATGTTACGAAGAGGAGAGATAGTCTTGAGATGAGAGAGAGTGATAGAGATATAGAATGTATGGTTTCATTGTAACCTTAGTTCTGTGAGTGAAGAGACTCTCTCTCTACTCCATTACTTACTGTATTCTATATGTATTGGGAATGAGCCCTCTACTCGTCAGAGTCCATGGATACTGCTTTCAGACACACCACCATGCCTGGCTGCACTCGATGGGTTACCGATAAAGCACTCGTGCTGGCATTGAATTATGAATAATCGAAACAATCTGCGAGCAACCTGAGAGCTGGAGTCTGCTCACTCAGAAAACGAAGATGACAATGTAACAAATGTGACCTGCTGCAGTCACGGTGACTCCAGTGCTTGGAGTTCGCTTATCCTTCTGGGAGAAGATATAGCTAGCAGACATGTAGCTTTAAGGGAAAGCCAAAACAACTCAACATCCTCAAGAGGTTCAAAGGGGGGATGCTGAAGCATGTTAGGGAATACATCCAAGTTTCACAGTGGGACTGAAGGTCTCAGTTTGCAAACTGAGACCTTCAGTCCCGCTATGGGACTTGGGAACCAGGAAATCAAAGAGCAGTCATCCTCATTCAGAGCTGTATTTGCTAATATGAACCGCCTTGATTGCAACCACCATACCACACAGAGTAGCGGCAGATTTCTGTGCCTCCAACTTGGATTGTAAACAAAGCATGATGTCCTGGACTGTGGAGCATTAGGGATCCACCTGATGAGCTGCACACCAGGTAGTAAAAACCCCACAATTGTACGAGTAGGCAGCCCAAGTGGATGTTGCCCAAGCATCTTGCTTAGTCTTTACAATAGGCTCTAGTAAGACTAACATCATGAGTTTGTTCCTCTCAGAGTCCAGACCACCTGAGCCCTTCTGGGAAGGCATGGAAGAGTCCTGATCACCTGAGACATTAAATCCTTTTAGAGTAGGAGCTGTCATGGTGATCTGTCCGGGAGTAGTGGAATCAGTGAAAACTATGGCATACAGGAGACCCTGGGGCCATGGATGTGCCTAAGTATCTCACCCTAGAGGTGGATTTTAGTCCCTCAGGTGAAAAAAATTGTGGACAGTGAGCTCTCCAGAAGCAAACAAGTCAACCTCCACCTTGCAGAAGCAACCCCAGATATCCTTGACCACCTGAGGATTAAGTCGTCTCCTGTGCTTTGACCCCCTCATAACTTAATGTTTGAGGCTGTGTTCAAAGGCCTTAGTACAAGTGTGGCTCTGAGAAAGCAGATAAGGGGATTACTCTACTGCCAGAGGTTGGTTGCCAACTTGCACAAGATGGGGAAGCCTTGGCACCCTTGCCTGTTGACTTACAGCAATGATTCTCAAATTCGGTCCTGGCGCCGCCCTGTGTATGCTGGTTTTTGCTCCAGCCTCAACTGCAATTCTAGGATTTTAAAAAAGCTTTTACTTTGTCTTAATTAGCAGCATTCCGTGTTTAGAGTAGTTATTTACCATCTTAAGTCACATTTGGATGGAAATATCCATTCTGCTATGAAGAATAAAAACTCTTGAACATGTTGTGCTTAATTTTCAATATTGCAAGGATTTTCAGGTGAAAACATTTTTAAACAAATAAAATTAGACTGAGAAAATCAATAAGCTCCAAATTAGGTTTCTGAACACAAATGTTTTGAGTTTTTCCCAAATAACCTGCCTGAACCAAATAAAATCAAAGAAAAAACAACAGGTGTGACTCCATTGTTTGCCAAGTACATTGTCGGATTTTGCCACCACGTGTCAAGAGTTTGACGAATGAGGAACCTTTTGATTATTTATGTTGATTAAATGTTTGGTTAAATTGTTTCCCACTGCCAATATTTACAATTTATGACAATGTGTATATTTGCCTAAATGCACCTAGTTAAAACAAATCAACAGCTTGTTAAAATCCTAGAATTGCAGTTGTGGCTGGAACAAAAACCAGAATACACAGGGGGGCGCCAGGACCGAATTTGAGAACCACTGACTAACAGTAAGCTGCTTTCTTGAAGCTGCCAATCCTGACCATAACATGGTGATCTCACAGTCCTGGCAAAAACTATCATATGACAACTGATCTAACACCAGGATATTTATGCACTGGGTCACCCAATGACTGGTCCAGCTTTTGATGACCCAACAACCTTTATGTACAGAGCCCTGAGCTGCCTGGGAGAAAGCAACACCTTAGTTTGGTGGGATCTCTATGACCACAGGTTCAAACTCAGCAGGCACCTTTGCACAGGCCACAATTACTGAAGGGAAAGAGGAACTGCTTGTACTCTGGCAGAGACTAGACCCATGAGATGAAGTTAGAGCCTCCAATTTACCTGACAGTGTAGCTGGAAGTGGCTGAGGCAGGCTTTGAGGGTCTGCTGCCTCTCTTGGGTCGGAGAAGTCATTACCCTCTTTGAGTCTGTTACCATGTTCAGAACTGTAATAACCTAGGAAGTCTGGAGTCTGCTCTTTTTGTGGTTCAGGCTTAGACTCCTGCCTTGCATGTACTCAAAGAGCAGAGACACATGATGGTGGCATTATGTCTCCAAGGTCATACAGACTAGTTAGCCATCAAGATTATTGAGGATCCTGAGCCCCAGCTGCCTCATGGGTGCAAGGACTGCATCCATGCAATGAGTTAATCACTGAGGATCCAAACACATACTGAAGGGCTGGATTCAAAACTAGAATAATCTGCCCTCAAAGCCAAACTTCAGGAAATGTCAGTGCTCTTGCCAGATGAGTATCTGTAAGTACACAACCAGGAAGTTGATAATGGCAAACCAATCCCCAGTTGTGATCATCTGCCTCACTCTGGGAATTGTCAAAAGTCTGCACCTTAAGGGCCAAAGACGCCTGCAATCTCCCTGAGGTCCAGAATGGGAGAAAGCACCCTGCCCTTCTTGGGGACTAAGAAATAGCAGGTAAAACTTAGCCTGGTGATTCCCACTCTCCACTTCTCTTTTGCTCTTTTGGATTCCTTCTCTGAAAGGGTGGACAGTTCCACCTGCAGTACTTGTGTTTGCTTAAAGTCATTTGCCGTAGTAAAAGTGGGCAACCTTGCCATGGAGAGTCTGTGGGAATGCTGCAAGATATAGACATGAATCATTGTGAACACAACCCACAGGTCTAGTTCAAAGACTTACCATGATGCCCTATGACAGACTGAATGGGGAGGCTGGCTGGGCAGATACTGGGAATTCTAAGGAGGGGGGGACCACTTTGAGGACCTCTGAACCTTAGTCTCTCCCTTGCTGGCGAGTGTTACGCTGCAGAAAAGGCTCCAGCTAGGGGGTCCCCGAGCTGGGACCCCTGGTGTTTGTGTTATCTGAGGTACAGATCCTCTTGCCCTAATTGAGCCCCTGATATGCCCTGTAAAGCCCATTGAAACCCCTTGTGCACAGCGCCTGCTTTTTCAAGCTCGCAACGACAACTCAGCTACATGTGGCCTGCCTACAGTCTGGTAGTCTGCCTGGTAGTTTAAGTGAGCAATCCAAATCTCAGGTTGTGTCTAACAACCCAAAAGGATGGTAAAGTGGTTACTGCTGCCTCAGCCTGCTCCTTCATAATAGAGGTAAGGCGTAAGGAATCAGCTTGAAGCTCACCCACAATAATGGTATCCACAGAACATTCCGGGATCTGACGGGATTGGCTATGAAGGTAGAGGGACATGATGGACCCAGTATTAGCCGATGTTGTTGTTCGTCCGTCGTAGTCGACTAAAGACATTATGTGGACGCTTTAGTGCAGTGTTAGTGCTTGTGTTTTATATGAATGATCAGTCCAATGCGGGCATGGAAAGTTCTGTCACAAATTGGACATAGATAATCCCTTTGGGCGGGTGGCAGGTAGGTCGCCTTGGACTTGAGCAGCTTCCGCTGAGCCTCCGCAACCCTGTTCGGAGTCAGCACCTTCACAGATTTGGCTTCGCCATCCTGGCCGGTCTAGTGCCAGGGTCTCCCAGGTTTCGGAGTCGATACAGAACCCTTTCAGTGACGCTTTAAGGCAGTCCTTATAACGCTTCCCATGAGTGCCCTGTGAGCATTTCCCCTCTGCAAATTCACCATTGAAAAGTCTTTTAGAAAAGATGGGAACGTGACAAGGTAACCAGCCCACCTGCCTGGGATTTCTTGGTGTCCCAAACACAACAACCTTATCATGGCCATCCTCCAAAGGTACAGAAATGCCACAACTCATTCAAGAATGTCCATGGCAGCTTTCTATACTTGTGGGACTGGGAACCTGCTGTAACCTGGTCATACTCTTTTCCCGTTTACCCCCAGCTACGACTGAAGACTAGCTTTGTACTAATACAATTGAATTGGTATATTCAATAAGGGCCCAACTCCATGCATATTCAACATGGAGTTGGACCCTTATTGAATTCACCAGTTGAATTTTTTGTGGTGATTAACCATCCAAAGATACCTTTAATTAGAATGCCTGTAATTATCAAGGATCCCACTGAGGTACAGGTTGGGCTTTTTATTTTGTTGAGCAGGGGTTCTTGTTCACTATCCTGTGAATTAAATTATTATTTTTGTACCTTAAGACTATTAACACATTACCTCGTGTCATTTGATAATATCACAGATGTTTCACCACTTCAGACGGTCAAAAAAAAAAAAAAAAAAACCCAGTGTGTTTAAAGATGAATAAAGCATGCCCAAACTTTTGACTGTTAGTGAATGGTAAATCACTTGTTGTGATTAAATGTAGAGATAAACAAATCTGAAGCACTGTGATAAACCCAGCACCACACTAAAATACTGAATAGACATTGCTCCTTGCAAGAATGCCAGGAGCAATCAACTCTTAACATTCACATTTTTACAAGACTCTTGCAAAGCTTGATTCCCTCCTGTCCTAAAGGAGAATTCCGGGGTGAAATTGATTTGGAGTGTATTGAAACATGATAATGAGTACTAACTATTGTCGAATACCCCACCTCCGTACGCACGCAACTTTTCGAAATAAATGTATTTTTAGGCAAAGCTCCCAACAGGCTTACAATGGTTGTGAATTGGGCATCGCATTGCCATGCAAAGAAATCGCTATTTTTTTCATCATTATCAGGGCTCAAAGTAGCTCCACACTTCATCGATAGAATTCCGAGGGCCCTGACATTTAAAACGAGGCACTGAGAACTTTGAAAATGCACCGGTAGTTTATTACAAAATACTGTTTATGCAAACAGTGCCCCAGTGCAGTGTCCAGTCGCCTCCATCTTGAAAGTCACGATAAGTCGATTGACGAGCACAAACGAATAGGAAGGATAGGGGAACAGATTTCAATCTATCTGTTTGTGCTCGTCAATCGACTGAGTTTCAAGATGGAGGCGACTGGAAACTACATCAAGGTATTGTTTGCATAAATAGTCTTTTACTCGTGTATTTTCTAAGTTCTTAGTGCCTCCTTTTAAATGTCAGGGCCCTCGGAATTCTACCGATGAAGTGTGGAGGTACTTTAAGCCTTGTTAATGATAAAAAAAATAGCGATTTCTTTGCTTGGCAACGCGATGCCCGATTCACAACCATTGTAAGCCTGTTGAGAGCTTCGGCTAAAAATCCATTTATTTTCGAAAAGTTGCGGCGTACGGAGGTGGCACGCTTCTCCGGTGTGCAGAGAGCCTGGCTTTTACAGTGCCCCACAGATTTTTCCACATGTGGGGTTAGAATCCTTTGTTTGTTAAAGCGTTGCCTTGAAATTTCAAGCGGGTAATTTCTGAATAAGATCATATAAACTGTCATTGATTGTCATTTTTGTGTGACTAGCATGTTCTCTTTTTCTTCTTCCCTGTCTTCCACGGAAAAAACAGGCTGGTGTAGGAGAGGCACATTTTCAATGCTCTGATTACGCTGGTTGAGAAGCGCTAAATTCTTTATTATTTCTTTATGGCGGCAATTTGTTTGCATAGCTTTAATGCCATGGAGGCTAGAGTAAGAAATAAAATAGAGAAGTCTGCATTACTTCTTGTAGTTGGCACAGACATACAAAGGCCTAATATTACAGCTGCGTATTGTGGGCCTTCTTCCTCAGGAAAATAAATAAATATAATATAAAATAAAGAATATATAGAAATTGATAAATATAATTCAAAATATAAATAAAATAAAACATTTTTAATTCTGCATGTAAGCATAGTGGACATACAAGTTTTCGTTTCTTATCAGTTTGGAGATACAAGGTTTTATCAGCAGGCCCACGATGTTCAAATTTAAAGTCTGGTTTGCTTTTTCTATGGACCACAACTGCATTTTCATGTTTAATCAGAAAATCCTTGTTCCATGTTTTCCTGATAGTCATAATCAATGAGCTTTGTACAGAGTCTGCCTCTCTTTTGCATTAGTCACACCTCTTTCATAAGGCCGCCTACATTCTGAAGTTAAGCGCTGTGGGCGTGATCGTAGCGAGTAGAGGAGAATATGCGTAACTCAAAAGCGCTTAACGCGAATTGCGTTAAAAAGGACTTACACACTAATGGGAGAATAGACCCCATAGTGTGTTTACTCAAATAGACCATTTGAAGATGACTTACAACTGTACCCCACCGTACCCATGATTTGAATGCTCTCGACCTTGTGTCTAGGACCTCATCACAGGTGCACTTTAAGGACTGTGTAACAGTGCAGTGGGCTAAAGTTCAAGGAAAGCCCAGAGCCGTAAAGCCGTCAGTTTAAATATAGACACACATTGCGACTATAGGGAATGAACAGATGAAACAGAACACCAAGGCAAGAGGAATCCCTCCTCATCACTTTGATATACAACTGAAGTGGCCTCAGCCCCAGCTGAATTAATTGATCTCAAATCTCACCTCTCAGTATCCTGATGCAGGCCTGCTCTTGTAAGCTAGTATATACCAAAATCTATACGAGACTGCTCAGACTAAGGAAGGCCATTTCATGAAACAATGAAAAGTTACAAATAAAGACACTTCTTTTTCTTTTGGGAGGCCCTTTGCATCTTTGACAGATTGACAGATTTTGAAGCATGGTGGAGATAGCATCATGCTTGAGGGGTGCTTTTCTTCTGCTGAGACAGGGCCTCTTGTAAAGAAAAAATGGGAAAATGAATGACCTTAAATATCGAAACATTCTGGCGTAAAACTTGTCTTCAGTCAGAAAACTGAAGGTGAGAAGGAATTTCACCTTCTAACAGGACAATCACCCAATGCACACATCCAAATCGGCCTCGTATTGTATAGCATAACAGATACAAGCATAGATCAATTGATTAGGCCTGTGAGGACAAAACTAAATGAGAACACAAAAGGGCTTTCTGAGTTGGACTGTAATCACTAGACAGTCTGCAGTGAGGTGAGAGCAAATAGGAATATGTAGAGTAATTCAAAGTGTAGATGAAGGGACTGGTCCCTGGTCAGTAACCGGGATGGTAAGCCAAATGAACCAGGGCATGCTGGACAGGTGCACACCTTCAAACTGTAGAGAAGGAACTGGAATAAAACCACTTCCCAGGACCAAAGACTCTGGGAATAATTCCCAGAGAGCATAGAAAAAGATTCTTTATTCTAAATACCTGTAGAAAAAGGTCTACAGAAAATTCAAACTAATGAAAAGTCAGTGTTTAATGTCTCATCCGAAAGACGGCATCTCCTTTAGTACAGTGTCTCCATCACTGCAGATAGGGATTGGGAATTAATCACCGGGGGAAGATCGCAACCTACTGGCCCGCCAACACCTCTTCCAGCAGCAGCTTAGTTTTCCCAGGAGGCCTCCCATCCAAATTCAATCCCATTTCCAGAAAAGTTGGGATGCTATGTGAAATGTAAATAAAAACAGAATGCAGTGATTTGCAAATCATTTAAACCCTATATTTAATTGAAATTAGTTCAAACACAACATATCAAATGTTGAAACTGAGAAATTTCATTGTATTTTGGAAAATATTTGCTCATTTTGAATTTTATGACAGCAACATGTTTCAAGAAAGTTGGGACAGGAGCAATATTTACCACTGTTTTGCATCACCTTTTCTTTTCACAAACTTCAACGTACAATACTTTGAAAGCCTTTATGAACTGAGGTGAACAACTGCTACAGTTTTGAAAGAAAAATGTTTTCCTATTCTTGCTTGATAGAGGATGCAGAATGTGGTGTTTGGCATTGTTTTGCGGAAATGTTTCCCCCATCAAAGATGTCTGGATGGCAATATATGGTACTCCAAAACCTGTATATACGCTCAACAAAAATATAAACGCAACACTTTTGTTTTTGCTCCCATTTGTCATGAGATGGACTCAAAGATCTAAAATTCATTCCAGATACACAATATTACCATTTCTCTCAAACATTGTGCACAAATCTGTCTAAATGTGTGATAGTGAGCACTTTTGCTTTGCTGAGACAATCCATCCCACCTCACAGGTGTGCCACATCAAGATGCTCATCAGACACCATGATTAGTGCACAGGTGTACCTTATACTGCTCACAATAAAAGGCCACTCTGAAATGTGCAAGAGTATATGAAAACAAATTCCTTGGAGTTACACTTGACCACAAACTTCGCTGGAAAGCTCACGTAAGATAGATTAGTTCCAAACTGGCAAGAACTGTTGGAGTTTTGGGACGGGCCAAGTACACTCTGAATGAGAATGCATTATTTATCCTGCACTGTTCATTGGTGCCGCCATATTTAATGTATTGTGTTGAGGTGAGGAGGAACACCTATAAAAACACCCTACAGACTGTATACACATTACAAAAAAAAACCGCAATAAGGATCCTACATAAAGCGGGTTACAATGACCACACTAATCAGCTGTTTTTAAAGTCAAATACATTAAAATTTATGGATCTGGTAAAACTTAAGACTGTACAAACAGCTTATAAAGCAAATAATAAATTACTACCTGGTAACTTAAATAAATTGTTCTAGATCAGAGAGGGAGGGTATGAATTAAGGGGGGAGCATAACGTAAAACAACCCAGTGTTCGTACTTCCCTCAAAAGTATGTGCATTTCTGTCTGTGGGGTGAGCCTGTTGAATGGTCTAGAAAAACATATGAAAATGAGTAAAAATGTCAAACAAATAAAAAAAAGTGATACAAAAGCAATTCTTAAAAGGTATAGAATCACAGGAGAAGAGCCAATTCTTCCTTAAAGGGATAGTTCACTTTTTTTAAGTGGGGTTGTATGAGCTACAAATTGCCACTACTTACATTAGATGCAGTAGAAAGCTCTCTGATCCCCTCCGCATTTCCGCGGCCTAAAAGAGGTCCTACCTGAAAATAATACACCATTTCATTTATTCGCCATATTAAAAAAATTACTGAACTTTAGCTGCTCAGAAAAAAAACGCAGTTGCTGTTGAACTAACCAGCTGACGTATTCCTCAGCAAGGCGCATCATAGTTCACTGCGCGCTGTAGCGATCAGCTGTTTGGGTCACAATAAAGCTGCTTGCACAAACGCGTGTATTCACGTCTTCGCATTGACTTTGAATGTATGAGTGTTATTAAACCTATTCATAAATCTTCAAAAAATGATCCCAGGTTACCACTCAGCTATAGGGGTATTAGTCTCATTAGCTATTTATATAAATTGTACTCTTCACTTTTGAATTGTAGACTCATAGGGCACCTTGAGAGGACTGGTTTGCTTGTAGATGAACTAAATGAATTTAGAAAAGATAGAGCATGTAGTGACCATGTATATGTAGTTACTTCGATCACACAAGCAAGAATCAAGGAGAATTAGTCCACTTTTGTTTGCTTTATTGATTTTAAGAAGGTGTTTGATTGGGTCAATTGGGAACTTCTTCAATATGGCTGTTAACTTCTGGTGTTAACAGAAAGTTTTATTATGTCATTAAGTCTCTCTATCAAGCACCAGTCGCCTGTGTTTAGTACACAACTGGATGGTTTCCCCAACAATTTGGTGTGAAACAAGGAGATTTTTTTATCTCCAACACTGTTTTCCATTTATATAAATGATTTAGCTTTTCAAATTAGAGCATCAGAATAGACAATCCGATTGTGGGCATATTATTATATACGGATGATGTGGTCTTGCTTGCAGAACAGGAAAGTGATCTTCTGTCATGGTTTGGAGCTTTGAGAGCTGTTTGTTGCTCTCGTCCGGGACGATATCGTTTTGCTCCCTATCAGATTCCTGGGCCAGCTGCAATTTTAGTGTGGTTGCTGCCCCCATTATTGCGCTCACTAAGAATACCTCCTCAGCGTTTTTTTGGTCTCCTGCAGCTAATGCTGCCTTTCAGGAATGAAAGAAACGTTTTAGCTCTGAGCCTATTTTGATTTTGCCGGACCCCACCCTCCCATTTGTTGTGGAGGTAGATGTCTCGGAGGTGGGCGTGGGTGCTATTCTGTCCCAGCGCCCTCGTTGGGATAATAAGCTTCACCCATGCACGTACTTCTTTGTCCGCCGTGGAACGCAATTATAGAATTGGGGACCGGGAGTTCGCGGTTAAGCTGGCTCTCGAAGAGTGGCGCCACTGGTTGGAGGGAGCTGAGCACCCTTTTGTGGTATGGACCAACCATAAAAACCTCCAATACATTCAGCAAACCAAGCGGCGTAATTCCCGGCAGGCGCGATGGTCATTATTTTATGACCGCTTTGATTTCACGCTCACCTATCGCCCGGGCTGGAAAAATATTAAACCTGACGCCCTGTCACGAATGTATGATCGCACTGATCGTAATCCTACCCCAGAGCCTGTTATTCCTACTTCACAGATCGCGGCACCCATTCAGTGGGAGGTTGAGGTGGTGGTTCAGGAGGCGTTGAAATCCGATCCCGGTCCAGGGGGGAACCTCCTAGCTGTTTAATTGTCCCGCATAGAGTTAGGCCACAGGTCCTCCAGTGGGGACACTCTTCCCTCTTGGCGGGGCACCCGGGGGCCCATGGGACCAAGCAGTCTCTGGCCCAACTTTGTTGGTGGCCTGAGATGATGAGGGACATTCAGGAATTTGTTGCTGCCTGTGGCGTCTGTTCCAGGAATAAGACTTCCCATGTCCCTCCTGCTGGTTTGCTGCGACCTTTACCCGTTCCCAGGCGCCCTTATTGCATATCGCGTTAGATTTTGTTATGGGGCTACCTGTATCTGATGGCTACACGGTCATTTTGTTCATGGATGACCGTCTTTCTAAAGCGACTCATTTTCTCGCGCTACCCAAGCTGCCTTCAGCACGGGAGACAGCACATCTTGTGGTTAACAATGTGTTCCGGTTGCATGGGCTTCCGCAAGATGACCGAGGCCCTCAGTTTACAGCCAGATATTGGCAGGCGTTTTGTAAGCAGTTTGGGGCCACAGTGAGTCTCTCTTCGGGGTTTCACTCGGAGACCAACGGGCAGACCGAACGGACTAATCAGTCTCTTGAAAACACTCTCCGATGTTTGGCGGCGGATAATCCCTCATCGTGGAGTCGATTTTTAGCTTGGGCCGAGTATTCTCATAACTCTTTGTGTAATTCCTCCACGGGGCTTTCCCCGTTTGAGGCCCAAGTGGGTTACCAGCTCCCACTATTTCCTGAGACTGAGAAGGATTCCGAGATTCCCTCGGTCAACCAGTTCATTAGATGCTGTCGGTCGGTTTGAACTAAGGTCCGTTCTTCGCTGTTGCGCTCGGGTCGCAAACAAAAATCCTTCGCTGATAGAAGGCGTCATTTGGCCCCGTCTTATCGGGTTAGGCAAAGAGTTTGGCTGTCCACCCGAGACCTCCCTTTGAAGGTAGAATCCCGAAAACTGGCGCCCCAGAATATCGGCCCGTTCAAGATTGTGCGGAAGATCAATCCGGTTACGGTGCTGTTGAAGCTCCCGAGATCTGTACGCATACATCCGTCATTCCACGTCTCGTGGATTATGCCGGTAAGCACTAGCATTCTGGCACCCGCCGACACGCCCCCGCCGCCGCGGCTAATGGTTGAGGGGGGGCCGATTTATACCGTGTGCCGCATTCTGGCCGAGAGGCGTGTAGGTCGTGGAGTCCAGTTCCTTGTAGATTGGGAGGGATATGGGCCCGAGGAGCAGTGCTGGGTCCCTTCGCGGGATATTCTGGATCCCGCGCTCATTTCGGAGTTTCGTGCACGGGGTTCTTTGGGGACTTCTGGAGCTGTCCCATAGAGGGGAGGTCCTGTCACGGTTTGGGAGCTTTGAGGGCTGTTCGTGGCTCTCGTCCGGGACGATATCGTTTTGCTCCCTATCAGATTCCTGGGCCAGCTGGAATTGATTGGGGGCGTGGCCCTGACTCTATTTAAGCTCCTATTTCGCCTCGCTCCCGTTGGTAGAGTGTCAGTTCTACTTTGGCACTTTAGCCGGTAAGGTTCTCTAGAGAGATTTTGCCAAGCACTTTGTTGCTTATCAGGAATTGTGTTAGTGAGTAAGGGAGTCTTTGGTTTATTTCCCTTTTCTTTTGTTTTTCCTCTTGCTCGCCTGTTTCTTCTACCACGGACGACGGCAGGTCCGTTGGGAGCGCGAGCCATGTTATTTTTATCTGCTTTTAGTCTCTCAGCACACTGTGAGTGTTGCCTTTTATTTGTGGCCGCAGCTCTTGGCGTCCACTGCCAGAATCATCACATCTTCAGATTATGTTGAACATTGTTGCTGATTGGTGCTTGAAATGGAAGTTTATGGTTAATCAAGGGAAAACTCAAATAGTGCATTTTAGACAAAAATTAGTGGAGAGAAGCTCAGTTGTTTTTACTCTTGGTTCAGTCATGGTGCCATATAGTGATCAATACGAATATCTTGGCTTGACATTGCATGAGCATATGTCATTTAAAGAAGCAGTCAATGTCGTAGCTCAATCAGTTGGTAGAGCACTGGGATCCGTACTCAACAAAGTTAAGCACTCTGATGGTTTTGGATTTCATACTTACACAGAGCTTTAAAATTCATGTGTGTGTCCTGTGTCAGACTATGCTTCTGGCGTTTGGGGGTTCCTTGAATACAAAAACTGTAACATCATGCATCGCAGAGCTATTCGATCCTTTCTTGGAGTTCATAAATTCACTTCAGTTTTGGCTATTTGTGGAGATATGGGATGGGTGCCTCCAAACATCAGACAGATGTGAGATGATTCGGCTTTGGTATAGATTTGTGAAGATATTTGATGTCTTAATTAGTGCATCTCTCACAGTCATCCTTGGGTTAAAGAGTTGAAATCTATATTTTATTTGAATGATATGTCATTTATCTTTCAGAAAAGGTTAACCTGGGGCACCTTGGTGGCTCATAGGTCTAAGCGCGCGTACCATAAAAGCTGTGTCCTTCCCGCAGCGACTTGGGTTCCATTCCGGCTGAGGTCATTTGCTGCATGCCTTCCCCCAGTCTTCTCCCCAACCTTCCTGCCTCTCTACATTGTATAGCTGTCAAATAAAGGAAAAATTCCCCAAAAAAATAATCTTTTAAAAAAAGAAAAGGTTAACCTGTGATATCCAGGAGATTAAGAGTAAAATGTTCTTGTTGTAGAAAGAAAAATGGTCAGTTGATATATGGTACAAACCAAAGTTACGAACTTACTGTCTCATAAAAAAAGGCTACAACACAGAATATTATGTAAGGGATAATTAACGAGAAGGTGTGCATTCCACGGTTTTAATGCACGACGCGGAGGGTGGTTGCCTCCGCGAAGTGCATCAAAACCGTGGAATGCTCACCTTCGAGTTGATTATCCCGCTTATACCACGGTCATTTGCCAGCAATATCAAATCGCAGCATTCAGAAATTTTGGTGAAAGTTTTGCACTAAAAAAAAAAACAAGCTTGTAATCATTTAAGAGGCGCCGCGCCTTCTCATACCCAATAGCCTACTATAGGCTAAGTTAAATTGAACCAGCTATCCTAGTTCATCTTACGTTCATGGAGAAAGATTTTTTTTGATCACGCTTACATCCGTTTACCAGCTGATTTGATAGCGGATTCCAGCCGAAATTGAGATTATGCATAACGCAACATTATGCGCGATTATGCAGACTGTAGCTAACTTGCTACCCACAATTACAATTAATTTAGGACGGTTTCTGCAGTCGGGCGGAGGCCACTATATTTTGACATAAAATGTCCTGGTATTTCAAAGCGTTCATGATGCCATGCACCCTAACAAGGTTCCCAGGGCCTCTGGAAGAGAAACAGGCCCTCACCATCACCAATCCTGCCCCATACTTCACAGTGGGCATGAGGTGCTTTTGTGCATACTTATCTTTTGTGTTCCGCCGGACCCACTTTGAGTGTTTTTTTCCAAAAAGCTCTATCCTGGTCTCATCTGACCAAAGCGCACGATCCCAGTTGAAGTCCCAGTACCGCTTGGCAAACTCCAGACGTTTGCGTTTATGATTGTGAGTGAGAAAAGGTTTTTTCCGTGCATGCCTCCCAAACAGCTTGTTGGCATGTAGATAGCGCCTTTGTGACCCCAAGATGCTACCATTTGTTGCTATTCTTTAACAGTGAGCTTTGGACAAATTTTTATTTCTCTTACCATCCTCCTCACTCTGGGTGGTGGCAAAATAACCTTGCGTCCTAGTCCAGGCTTGTTTACCACTGTTCCAGTTGTTATAAACTTCTTAATGATTCCTCTGACAGTAGATATGGGCAGATACAGGCGAGTGGCTATTTTCTTCTAGCCATTGCCTGACTTGTGAAGGTCGACACACATCTGCCTTACTTGAATTGTGTGTTCCTCTGTCTTTCCCATGTTGAAGAGTGGATAAGAGAAATGACCTCTGTGTAACGTCATATTTATACCCCAGGGAAACAGGAAGTGATGAATTACTAGTTAAATGTTCCTAGATACTCTGATCAACTTTGTAAACTACTGTGATAGTGACAGAAATACTTCAATTACATACATTTCCTAGGAATTGTTAGGGGTGCCAATAATTGTGGAACAGGTGATTTTATGAAAAATAATTATTTCTTTGTCAGGGATTTTTCCCCTTAAAATTCACTTGAGTTGAAGGTTACATTTTTCTTCTATTTTCAGTGTGAGAGTATGCTTCTGCAATAAAAATTGAATGTATTTTAAGGTTTTAACACATCTTAACCAGGGGTGGCAATAATTATGGAGGGCGCTGTGTGTATATATATATATATATATATATATATATATATATATATATATATATATATATATACCTGTACACATATATACATATACACACATGCACAATATGTACACACACACAAACACATGCACACACACAACCTCATGTCTCTTCTTCCCTGTATCTGGCAAAAATCATTTGTTTATATTTGTTTTTAAACTGATGCATGGTTGGACATTGCTTCAGATCCACACTCAGTCTGTTCCATAGCCGTACTCCATTATTTATTACGCAAAATTTTTTCATTGTTGTTAGACATGTCTGGGTCTTAAGATTTAATGGCTCCCTTAGATCATACGTTCCTCCTCTTTCATGAAACAGTTTCTGTACAGGGTGGGGAAGCAAAATTTGCAAAATAAATCACCATCCATAGATTGTGTATTATTCTCAACTGGCATGTTTATTGAAAAAAAAAAGAGATTATAAAGAGACAATAAAGATAATAGGTATTCAATATGTCCACCACTATTAGCAAAGACAGGTGCACACAATTCAGGGGAGTGGTTGTGGGATTGTTGGTACTTTAAATGTCAGTGCAAGTTTTGATTCCCTACCCTGTAAGTGACTTGGTAATAAATTGTTCCTGGCTTTGTACAAAAATTGTGCTGTTTTAATTCTACAATGTCATATAATTTTATTATTTTAGACTTGATGAATAATGGATTGGTGTGTTCAAGATAACCGGCATTATGAATGATTCTGATGGCTCTTTTTTGCAGTATGAATAATGGCTCTAATGAACTTTTATATGTGTTGCCCCATACCTCTGTGCAGTAATTTAAGTAAGGAAAGACCAGTGAACCAAACAAAGTGTGGAGTGATTTGGTATCTAAGAAATGCCTTGCTTTGGCCATTACAGAAATGCTTCTAGATATTTTAGTGCAGATGTATTCAATGTGCGATTTCCAGCTAATTTTGTCATTTATCATCACCCCCAGAAATTAGATTTTGTGTACTCTTTCTATATCAACCCCTTCTATCTGTAACTGTACTTGATTATTTACTTTTCTGTAACCAAATATCAGAATTTTTGTCTTGCTCATATTTAATGATAGCTTATTTTTGTCAAACCAAGATTTTATTTTGATGAATTCTGAAGTGACAATGTCCAAAAGTTGCTGTAAATTCTCACCTGAACCAAATATGTTTGTGTCAT
This sequence comes from Gymnothorax reevesii, assembly GCA_029721435.1. Classification (NCBI taxonomy): domain Eukaryota; kingdom Metazoa; phylum Chordata; class Actinopteri; order Anguilliformes; family Muraenidae; genus Gymnothorax; species Gymnothorax reevesii. Next base: position 47,413,776 of record CM056576.1, read on the forward strand.
CAGCAAATAATAGTATTTTGGATATATTACACATGTCACTGATGTACATAATGAATAATTTAGGGCCCATCACCGATCCCTGTGGGACACCACACACAATGCCCAAGCATCTTGACTGGTATTCTCCCATTTTCACAAATTGCCTCCTGTTTTTTAGATAGCTTCTCACCCTTTCTAGTGCCAGTCCCCTGATCCCATATTGCTCTAATTTATTGATTAATATTTCATGATTTATTGTGTCAAATAGTTTTTTAGATCAATCAACACCCCGACAGCATTTTTTTTTTTATCTATGGCATTAGTGGTTTCTTCAATCAGTTCAATTAAGGCTTGTGATGTTGACCGTTTACTTCTGAATCGGTAGTCATTATCACTGAGTAAGCTATGCTTCTCTATGAAACTGTGTAACCTTCTACTGAAAAGTTTTTCCAGAATTTTTGATAACTGTGGGAGAAGAGATACAGGCCTGTAATTTGTGAAATGGTGTTTGTCTCCAGTTTTTTACAGAGGAACAACTTTGACTATTTTCATATTATTGGGGAATTGACCGGTTTGTAATGATAAATTAAATATGTGCGTTAATGGTTTGGAAATCCCATGGATTACTCTTTTAACTACCTTTTGTACTTTCATATCTATTTCATTGTAATCAGTGGATGTCTTGTTTTTCCACCCATTCACAATATCTCCTTTTCCTCTACTGGAGGATTTCTGAGGATTTCATTGTCGTTGGATTTCTGTTTATTAAATTATCATTGTATGTCCCCGGATCTTGAATTTCCTCTGCTAGGTTTGGTCCAACATTTACAAAAAACTCATTAAATTTATTAAGTACATCATCCATGCTATTTATAATTTTATCATTTCCTATGAAATACTGTAGATAATTAATCTGTCAATATGTTTGCATTTCCTTTCCCTCATGAATGAATACGTCCATCTCTCTGTGCACTGTATTTTTAAAGTCTCTTCATTATTTATCTTGATATGTATTAATGCCTTCGTGTATTTTTACTGGTACCCTTATGTGGTAGGTGTTGTAGGAATTTTGATTTTATATTCCTGGTGTTACCTTCAAAAAGAACTCAGACAGAGACGAAGGAGTTAATATCCAAGCCAAAGTCAGTTTACTTCATCTGCAGAGAAGGATGCTTGCAAGTCAAGGCAGCAACATCAAGGATAAGGACAGTTTCTGATTCTGTGGCTTTTATACGAAAAAACATTGTGACGTTCTTCTCCCCTGCGCTGATTTACACATCTGCTGGAATGCTTTCGCAGACACGCATAGCACACGTCAAGCCACCATGAGGTATGCGTAGTAGACTGGTGGTTTTCTTATCATCTCCTAGGCTTATCTCATTCAGGCTCCCCCTTGTGCTCCATCTCCTGGGAAAACACAGACTAGAAGAGACATCCTGCCCTTGTTATGGTCCCCCAGGATAGCTTGGTTCTAGATAGCTACATGCCATGACGCACTGGTCAGATTTATGGAAACTCACAGTTATGCAGGCCCAGGCTAATTAGGAACATGCAGGAACAACCACTGAGTCCTGAGAGAAACTAAGCAAGAGCAAAATTAAGGCAAACAAGGATAAACGATTAATAAAATCAAATGGATCAATAATGATTAAATAAATCAATCAAAAGATGATTCCACAGTAGGTCAATCATCTTGTCTGCATATGTAATTCCCTGTAAGAAGTATGATGAAACTTATGCATGGCATGATGATTTAATTTGCAATTATAAAGGCAGACTTGCCATTCAAATTTCATCCAACTGTTCAAAACGAGACCTGTTTGGAGATGTCACAGGTATTTTGAGCTCCAGTAATTCCATTGCCAACTCCTACCAAATTACCAAACAATCCCAGTATTAAACATGGTTGGCAAACAAGGTGGCCACTGGTTTCCAACACCTCACCAATAGTAACGAAAATATCATTAAGGCGGTACGGTCAGAGGCGCAGGTGCTTCTCACCATCAGCCATTCACTCTGCAATCAGACCCATACCATCGAGCGTGAAATAGCCTGCAGAACCTGCGCACAGGACTTATTTATTGTAGCCAGACAATGATTTTTAGATCTCCATCTCCACAAAGTCCCTAGACATATTCTAACTCACCTCATTGAGATGTCATATCTGCACAGGTGGAGTCAGTCTGCAAAAATGAAAAATATCCATGACTGAGTTATTGACCACTTTAAAACATGTATACCAGTACAAAATTTATGTGATGCATTGGCTTCTTTGTTTCCTTCCCTTTAATGAATTCTGGACCACTCCCAAAGTGGAGGAGAGTGTTGGGTGGAACTGCGGATAGGGAGTAATGGCGAATGTGATTTAGGGCTTAGTTTGTGATTGTGCGAACGTTGGGCGTCTCCAAGTGGCGAGACTCAGGGTGGGGCTCACGTCTCTTGTCGGAGTCCGTGTGGCTCCTCAGCCCCCCGGGGTCCCTGTTGGTGGCTGTTTCTTGCTTCCCTCTCAGAGAGGGGAAGGGTGGGAGGGACGTAGGAATGAGTCAAGCGGGGATTGTGGAAATGTAGGAGGTATGTATATGCGTAAGGACAAATGGGAAGGCGCATTCGGAGTGGCCCTGTTCATTAACCTACGTTATCGGGAACTCCCTTTAATTCACCCAGACTAAGTTTATCGAAATCCAACTACCATACGCTCTATTGGCATCGTCGTGAAAAATCAAATTCTCATATTAGACCATTGAACAGGTGACATTACCATAAGGGAACTGAGACCATATTTACCGCCCATACTTGTTGTCATGAAACATCCAGTCATCATATGTACTTGGAAAACTTTACAACTGTTCTCTATGGAAACCGAGTACCACATTGACCAGGCACAGGTGAACCTGGCCAAACAGACAGCAACCATCCTGGCCAGCTCATGCACCCGTTCTGCTCAGGACGCATACACCTGGTGGGACTGGGTGTTCCGAGTATGCGTCATCAGCAGGACCTTCACTTTCAGCTTCACTGTAGTTCAGTGCTGGTACTTTCTGCACCTCATCAGCTCCCTGCAGGCTGAAACGCGGGCCACACTCATCCTAAGCCCTCTAAAAGTATGCTCAAAGCCCTGGGGACCGGGGACATCAGTAAGGAGCTGCCCAGGGCATTTCCTGTGACCCCTTGGGACAGCGATGGAGTGTCCCGCCGGGTCAGAGGGGGGACTTTGTAGGTGGCAGAAAACCTGCATGCTGGATTTGCGCAAATTCTAATATACATTCGATTATTCCCACTATCTTAATAGCACCAGCACCCGACAGAGGAATTCCTAGTTCATGGGAGACTAATGGTAAGGGTTTTCATGACCCTAATTTTAGCAAAGGCGCCCAATATTATCAGGCCAGGTCCAGAGCAGTCGCAGACCTCGGCGTTAATGGTCAGCGCCTGGTTTTCTCTGTTTACGAAACGTTAGTCTGTGCTGGATGATGCCACAGTGCTATCAACTGGACTTTTATGACATTGCATCAGCGAAATAATTAATATTACCCCTTATATACGAATTTCCAAGGACTTATTACTCACTGGTTTGAAGTAACAATTTCACCCATAATGTTATATATGTAATGTCTATTTCTGTTTTATGACAAAAGCTCATTGATAACATTAATACAAATTCTGTACTGTACCAGGCGTTTCATGACAAACCATAGTGCTAGCATATTGTGTTTGGTGTCATTCTACTCCGTTAAGTCTCCGAAATCATATGAGGCATATTTCGAAGGGATTAGAATTGTATCAAACCCTCATTTAATAACCATGAAAGAGAGCATATTTCTGGAAATTTCCCTCTGGCAATGTTCCTGCCCAATTTCCGCTGGGGAGGGGTCGCATTCCTAATCCAACCCAAATAACAAAAATAATCCAAGCCATTATAGAGTTTGGGAATAAAAGATAGGCAAACAAACCACTCGGGAAATATTGCAAACAACTTATGTTATGTTATATGTTATGTCATGTTAGCTTCCCGCACATACGTCTGTATATGCCGTGTGTAGCCCAAAGATGTTGGGAGGATTGCAAACAACTTCCTGCATGTGTTTCTGTGCTCTGTGTGTAGCTGAAACAGTTTAGGAAGTTTGTATTCATCCTTCCCGCTTCATACGCTTTGTGTAAATGTGTAGCTGTGCCAGGGATTGAATTATTTCTTTAAATGTAATGTAACAATGTAATTTGGTTATTCCTGATTTAACCCTGTCCCTGCCAGGAAAAATAAATTGTTAATTTTATCCCTTTGTGTGTTTCTAACTCTAACTCACTTATAATCCTTCTAGCTCAGAGTCATGTCACTCAGGGGGTATAATGTTGGGCTATGAGGTCTGCCTGATCACCAGGCCTCCTTTCTACGTACACAGTGGTTTTCCATACTGCGACGTGTTATTTTGATCGACCTTGGGAGCATGTCATTATACTTAAGGAGTCCCTGAACACCTTCTGCGTTATACTCAAAGCAGTCCCTGAACGCCTTTTGCGGCATACTCAAACAGTCCTTGAACGTACATGTTCCAGTCCCCGTGAGTCCCTAGTCATATTTTATAAGTCAAACCACCGAGTTTAATAGAACCGTCAGCCTCTGAGTTCTCCACCAAATTGGGCTGTACAGATGTTTTTCCACAACAGAACTCTTAATTCATAAATTGGAGTCAGATCGCGTTAATGAAACGCATGGTTTAATTGTAACCACCAGTGATTAAAACTAAATTTTATATTTTAAGTTTCATTTGGAGTTAAATAAACTGTAACTGCTATGCTATGCGCCCTGTTCTTATGAAAAGGGAAAGTTAATAAATTAACATTTTTCATCCCGATTCACACCAACCAAGGAAGAAGGCACTGGGCCTTCCCCTCCAGCTATTTCCATCATTGTTATAGCTGTGAGGTGTTTACAAGTAACATTTTCACACTCTACTGGGAAATGTTGAAATGTATCAAGTTGTGCATTTATTGCGTTTAGCAAAAAGAAATAGAAAAAGAAATAGGATTTTAAGCCTATATATAAAACTGTGCATTTTGTGATGTATGGTCCCATTAGATCACTTGACAGTGTATAAGAGATGAGCATTCAGCACTCCATGGGAAGCTAGAGCCAGGAAACTAGAGGTGATTCACAAACGAGCAACCGTTAGGCTGGTAATGAAGGCTCCCTCTGACTATCGATTTTCTTTCACAAAACTGAGAAGATCGTGTATTGTGCTCACCTTTTTGGCTCTGGGTCACCATGAGAACATCACTTATGACTGTCCATTTGATTTTCTTGCTCAGATTTAAGGGACTGTATGGAGAACTACAATAAAAATGGGTTGGAGAAGAGGCAAGACACGGCTTTGAGTGGAATTGAGTTGCGAGGCTCTGTGGGGAAGACAACAAGTCTGCTCTACACTGGAGGACTTCTAAAGTGGCGGGCTGTGCACCTGCCACCAGTGTAATAGGAGTGGATAATGAATGATAATAATGCATCAATTTTATATAGCGCTTTTCTGCTTACTCAAAGACGCTTTACAAGGATACATTATTCATTCACTCACACATTCACGCTCTGATGGTAGTAAACTACGTTTTTTGTAGCCACAGCTGCCCTGGGGCAGACTGACGGAAGCGTGGCTGCCAGTATGCGCCTACGGCCCCTGCGACCACCACCAAACATTCACACACAGCCTATATATTGCATGTTTTGTGGGTGGGGGAAACCGGAGTACCCGGAGAAAACGCACGTGAACACGGGGAGAACATGCAAACTCCACACAGAAAGGCCCCAGGCCGGATTCGAACCCACAACCTTCTTGCTGTGAGGCAGGAGTGCTAACCATTTATAGCTCCCATTTTAAACTTAATTCAAAATCCCGATCACTTTCAAGAAGTGTTATTTTCCCCCACACATCCTTTTCTGAATTTGGTGAACTGTGTCCTTTTAGGAATGTATTTTCAGCTAGTGCCTTCACAATTTGCAAAATGCAATAGCAAAAAAAAAAAAAAAGTCATACTCACTAACAAAATGTTCAAGAGTAAATGGTAAAATGTAAAAACAGAGAAAATATTCTCTGAGTAAAATGAGAAAATGGGTACCTCTTTTTCAACAAAAGGCCCTGCTCACACACTCAAACAGAACCTTTGTGCCTCTAATTGAGCTAACTTACACGTCTTTGGACAGTGTGAGGAAACTGAATACCCAGAGGAAACCCGCACTGACACAAGGAGAATAAACAGGCGTGTGCAAATCCCCCACCAGAATACCTTTGCTGAGATCCAAACCCAGAACGTCCATGCTGTGAGGTGCCAATTCTACGCACTGTATCCTCATATCAAACCTGAGTCAAAACCATCTTTGGTACTTTTAGCACTAGGCTCTTTAATTCCTTTATTAAATGGAGCTTTAGCATTAGTTCAGTCAGGCGCATAGTCAGACTGATCACAAGTCTATTTCTCTCCAATCACTCTTGACTTCAGCATCTCCCACCCACTCAGTGAGCTTTAATAAGCAAGGCAGCATTAAATCCTTTTTTTGACTCCGTGCCCTCTACACCGCTCCTACTCTGATCTACTAAAAAAAAAGTCTGCTTTTCATCTATAAGCAGTGTGATAATTTATTTTGTTTTCAAGAGGATGAATGCTCCCAAAATAAACCTTTGTCACCATTATGGGGCAGAGAGAAGCTTATTCCACTTCCTCTCCTAATTGAAGTCAATCTAATCTACCTACTACAAGGGTTGTGGTTTTTTCCCTGTCTCAGGGGCAATTATAAGATTTACGAAGAAAATATCTAGGGTTTTTCTTTCCTGTACATATCACTATTCGGCAGGGGTTAATTTAGCTGAGGATGATGTAGATTGATTTCATGGTTGTGCACTCTTTTCAGTTTATTAAATACTGAAGTTTTCCTCCCTGAAAGAATAGAATAGAATAGCCTTTATTGTCGTTGTACCAAAGATACGAGATTGGTTTGGAGAGAAAGTGCTCCGCGCCGCTGCAACGTGCGTTGCGCCGCCAACTCCACTTTCTTCTTCGAAAAATTAAAGGTTACAGTTAACACAGAAGATGACATCAGACATAATAATACACATCAGGTTATAACACGACACGCAGAAAACGCGTTGGAATTTTTTCAGGGGAATGGGAGGGGGAGAGTGGTGGGGGAAGAAGGGATTAAATGCTGGAGGGCAGCCTTGGCAGAGTCCAGAGTCCTTATCAGGCAGAGTGTTCTGTCCTTGTCCGAGGGATAAGAAATATGTAGACATTCCATGTGAGACTGAGGCAGACAGAGGGGAGACGCGAATTGAATTTTATTTCAATTTCGGGTTGGAACAAGCAATTTTGATAGATCCGCTATTCATTTTGTAAATTTTTTACTTCATGCTTCAGGGCCACCAGTTCTCCCAGTTGTTCTCCCATCCTCTTGTTCAGTCTCTTGCCCAAATTCACAGTCAAATGCACAAACTCCCAACACTGACTCAAAACAGCGTCCATCTTTCTGTGCATTTCTGCAGATGATCCCAGAGTGTTTTTGAGCAACTCACCATTTTCCGATATTCCACTGAAGCGCTTCGTAATTATTTCGGTGCAGGGCAGCGCATGGGCCATTTTTCTCGCTCCCCGCTCGCGTACTTTGCGGTAGACCAGAGCAACTCCCATCCAATTAGGAGAAATCTCGTCACCATAAATCCAAAAAGATAAACATCCTCCACGTCTTCAAGGGATAGTGCCGCCAGACAAAGAACTTGTCATCTCGAGTACGCGTCCCGAACGTAGCCAGCAGCAAAAGTTCCATCCGGGCAGCGCGGTTCACCAGGTGCTCCGCTTCTTGGTGAAAATATTTTGTCAATTGCATTCAGGGACCATCTAATTAATTCCATTTTTACTTGAAGAGCCTCAGAAGCAGACGGATGGTCCAAAAAAAAAAAAAAGGAAAGAGGGGGTAACAGGACAAAACTGGTCAAAGAAAAAGACGCAGACAGGAGCAGAGATAGAGTGCGACTGCTCTCTTCAGAAGCCGGAAGAAGAAGAAGAGCTAGTCCTCCTCCCTAAAGTCTGTTTAAATTGTTCCATTTAATCACCCGCAAACTGCAGACTTTGACTGGGAACCATAATTTAATTGGGCTGACCTCAAGTCTGACTTGCACTGCTAGGATCTACTTCTAATCATGGTTAATTTGCTCCTTTGTATAACCTCCATGAATTAGATTAAATCCCGTATGGACTCATTTGGCAGGCTGTATTTACACAATGCAGTTCATTCTGGGTTTTAAGGGAGTTCTTGATAGCATAGGTTAATGATTAGGGCCACTCCCAATGCACCTTCCTATTCGTCCTTACGCCTATATATACCTCCTACATTCCCACAATCGCAGTGGTAATTTCGTCGGGCCCAGTGCTAATTTCGTGAGGTGCAACACCGTGCGCAGCCTTTGGTAGACAAACGTGCGCCGACATGGGTGTGGCGGCGTAGTAGGGGGAGGTGTCACATATTCATCAAGAGGCAGTGACAATTTCATAGAAAAAGTCTTCGCTGCAGTTGCACAGAAAGCTCGCCAGCTCCAACCTGGTTTACTTACTGTGCAGTAGTAATTTGGCTGACCGGCTCACAGTGCGCACACGTCACCGAAACCTCACAGGCAGGTTTCCAGAATGTCAGGCACATTTAAATACAGTAAATAATTACAGCAAACACTGTTTAATGTAACTCTCGGAATCAGCTCATAAATTATAGTATCTATATCGATTGTCCTGATGTCAGATCAAAGGCGGTCGGCACACGTAATGGAAAGTCGACCTGGCTTCATCAAAGCAGCTGAATCAGTGAAGTAAATTAACAACTTCACATCTTTCTCAGCCAACCACAAACTGCCTCGGCGTCGGGCAGTGCGTGTAATACTTACATTCTATGCTCAGTAAAGCCGCTGGCACACTGGACACGAAACTAATTTTTCGCATGAATGATTACAGACAAAGTCAATGCAAAGATGCGTTAGTCGGACAGGGTTTTAATATAGCTCCGTGCCCGAAAGTCATAAAAGTTCAAATTTTTCGAGTGTTCCAGGAATTATAAGACGTGCAAACTTGGCCATGTTTGTGTTCGACCTTCACAAAATGCAAATTGACAGCTATCGACTTTTCTTTGTCTTTTTATTTGTCTGTTTTCTTCCGTTTAAGATAGACAACAGTCGGTCTTTCTTTTGAAAATTAGTCAGATTGATCGAACAGGTTCACGCTTTATTTCCACAGCAGAGATAAAATAGTGCTTGTAGTCAGTGAGCAAATCAATTCCATGACCATTGACAGTGTGAATAAATTATCGCATGCATGATGAACACTGTCTGACGCGAAATGCAAAATACTCCAAGTCCGGCAGCCAGCAAAAAGTAAAAGTATTGATATGAGAACAGATTTATAACGAAATAAAGAATAACAAGTGTCTGCCACTAACATGGCAATATACCCCGCCACCTCAATTTTATGGGCTCTAATTTCTTGGCGCAGCACAGGTGGCGTAGCGTGGCGCAGCCCACGCAGTGGTAATTTCGTCCGGCGCAGCCCACGCAGTGGTAATTTCGTCCGGCGCAGCCCGCGCAGTGGTAATTTCGTGAGGTGCAACACCGTGCGCAGCCTTTGGTCGACAAACGTGCGCTGAGATGGGTGTGGCGGCGTAGTAGGGGGAAGTGTCACATATTCATCAAGCCGCAGTGACAATTTCGTAGAAAAAGTCTCTGCTGGAGTTGCGCAGAAAACTCGCCAGCTCCAACCTGGTTTAATTTCTGTGCAGCGGTAATTTGGCTGGCTGGCGCTTAATCGACACAGCTGAATTTGTGACGCAAGCTAACGACTTCACATCTTTCTCAGCCAGCCACAAACTGGATATATATATATATATATATATATATATATATATATATACATACATGTATATATAGCAATATAGCATGCTTGCGTTGTATGCTCAGTAAAGCAGCTTGCACACTGGACACGAAATTTTTCGCATGACTGATTACAGACAATGCAAATTCAATGCAAAGACGCGATAGTCGGACAGGGTTTTAATATAGCTCCGTGTCCGAAAGTCATAAAAGTTCTAAATTTTCCGAGTATTCCAGAAATGATTAGACGTGCAAACTTGGCAATGTATGTGTTCGACCTTCACAAAATGCAAATTGATAGCTATCGACTTTGCTTGGTCTTTTTAGCCCATTCGTTTGTTTTCTTCCGTTGAAGATAGACAAGTCTTTTTTCGGTCTTTCTTTTGAAAATTTGTCAGATGGATCGAACAGGTTCACGCTTTATTTCCACACCAGAGATATAATAGTACTTGTAGTTAGTGAGCAAATCAATTCCATGACCATTTACAGTCTGAATAAATTATCACATGCACGATCAAGACTGTCCAACGCGAAATGCAAAATACTCCATGGCCAGCAAAAAGTAAAAGTATTGATATGAGAACACATTTATAATGAAATAAAGAATAAAATATATCACCAACAAACGGAACATCCAAAAAAGATGACCCGCAAATAAATAAATCGCAGTGTTCATTGGATGTTCTGTTGTTAAAATGTTTCTTTTTATTCTTTATCTCGTAATCAATCTGTTCTAATCTTTCTCTTTTTTTTTTTTTGTCAGACACGGAGGCATTGTACATTGTCCCGTGCCAATGTCGACTCACTTTATTGAGCAGAGCTTAAACAGAAACATTGATTGAAAGTCTCGGTACTCATCTTGAAGAACTGAGCCCTCTTAACCAAACATTTACATTTAATATCTAAAATAGTCAGTAGATTTGAAGAAATTAAAAACAATTATTGACTGTCGGACATAGAGATATATTAAAACCCTGTCAGACTTTCGGACACGAGACACTGCGTTCAACGCAATCTGTCGTGCGAAAAATTTGTTTCGCGTCCAGTGTGAAAGCAGCTCAGTAGGCCTGCTCTACTATTATTGTCACTTCGGTCGTTTATAGTGGAGGAAAGGAATACAGCCTGATTGCTATGATGTCGTACTGAGTTAAGATCACAAATTGTAAATAAATGTGTAATGTATCTTGCATTGTTGTCCATGCATGTTAATCTCAACATTTTAAGCAGCAACAGGGTGTAATAATAGGAACACGCTATCCATCGTTTCTCTTCCCAATGAGCAACCGACATATTCCATTCAAACTTCATAAGTTTGAATGATCTGATGTAGTTTTGTTTTGAAATTCCATTCAAGTTCGCTAATGGTAATAATTCGCGAATGCCCTAGCTAGCCAGCTAACTCATATTCGTAATGCTTAATATGGACGTAAGCGGTGCAGAAAACATGCCTGAAGCAGCAAAGTAAAATGCAACATGAACGCATAATGCAGATATAGGACAGAGGCTTCTATATTCCAAAACATTAAAGGTGAGGAGAGGAGATCATTTAACTGGTGAAGATTTGACTCAGCTGTGTTATACCCAAACACGCCTTCTTTGCTAACTTGCGCTAGAAGGAGGGACAGAGGCGGGACGGGCGGGCACGAAATTGCGACATACGCCTTGGCACACCCCGTTGGTGCGGCGCACCCCCCATTCGCCGCGCCTGCGTCTACGAATTTGGAGCCCTTTGGCTTTAAAGGCTATGCCTCAATAATTACTGCCTCTGTATAGCATAATCAAATGCTTTGGTAGCAGATGTGTGCGAGACATGTTACAGCTGAAGAACTAAGGGACAGTGCGCATCCTATTTGTGAATGTAACAACACGTATCTGCTCGACCATTCTATGCTTACGATAAGCTCGGCAACAATCTACTGTCCTTGCAAATAAATGCTATGATCTGTATTTGCCATCATTAAGCCACCTTCCAGGAGGCTGGTGTTTGCTTGTGGTAAGTAAGTAAGTAAGTAAGTAAATAAATAAATGTTGCCCAGAGGCTTTAAGTGTGAATGATTGCTCTCCAATATAATTTAGATGCAAAGATGAAGCTGGTGTTATTATGCCTTTTCTATATTATAGAAAAGGCAGAAAAAGATGCATGCAGAACAAACAGGAAAAGTTCAAAAATATGTATAAGAAGGCGCTGAGCTAAAACAACCACTGCAGTGCTTAATAAATGTAGTTTTAGAAATAGACAAGTAAACAGTACAACAGTTCCAGGGGCTGCTCCCACGGGGAAATTCTCTTTGACAAGAATTTCAACTCCAAATGGTGATGTCTGGTGACTTTTCTCAACCATTAAATTGAACATATTTGCAGTTAAAAGATAGATTAAACAGGAGCCAAACATTGTGTGTCTCATTATTGAAAGTGCATCTTCAGTAGATTTATATAAGTGCACTTTTCAGTCATGAAATAACTATTTTTAATTACAACATTATCAGCCCCATAGAATTTTGGCAAAATAGGTTATGTAGAAAATCATCTCTATTTTGAGAAATACTTTTTCATGAAAAGAATGATTATCATCATTAATGCTCAAATACTCAATTAACTGTGCAATGGAATATCTACTGGACACAACAAAGGCTCTCTAGGCTGCAGACAGAAGCTTGAAGAATAAAAATAAACTAATGGAAAAGTAGCAAGATTGGGAATTTTAAATCCATCACATACTGTGATGCATTGTATATTTTTTAAATGTGGTTTTTTTGAAGGCGGGTGCTCTCGTCAACTTAGTGGTCAATCCTAGCCACCTAACACTGCATTGTGTCAGGAATCAACTGGTTTTCCTGTTAATCAGTGACCTTTTTTCGTAAACACTGAAGGTTTCTCATGGCAACAGCTGATGTTCCTGCAATGGAGAGGATGCGTAGCTGACCGTGTAAAACCCTAAATGATCATAACTATTGTATGACTCATAATTAACAAGACTATCCATCTGATTCCTACAGTTAATTGTTGGTGGAAACAGTAATTTCAATGACAAATTATGATTTGATTCTGTATTCCTGGAGGTCAGAGGTTATGTTTGCTTCAGTTTTTGGGGAAAAAATAAACTGTAGAACCCCACAAAACAATACCAAATACGGACATTGCAGGGGACAAAGGTTTTTACATGTTCTTTCCATGTTTTTTTTTATATGCAGTGCATAATTTGCATGTGTGATGGGCGGTGACAGGACGCCAGGTGCTTCAGTGAGAGAATGAACTGAGAGCTGCCCAGATAAGAGACAAACACAAAAGAGGGACACACCTCCAGTAACAGCTCACGCTCCCAAGGACGAATAACAGTCCGCAACACAGAAGCAGTGTGAGAGAGAACAAACAAAAAGAGAGAAAATTTCTAAGAAATGCAATTCCTAAGAATAAATGGAATATAACCAATCACTTGGAAATCTGACCAGAGATTTTCTTCGGCTGAAGTGCTAGAAACAATCAGACACTCTAGAGATGGGCGTGGCGAACCCCCGGTCATATATATAGAGTCTGGAAAACTCCGCCCCCCAGCTAAATCAGCCAGCTGGGCCAGGAATTCGATGGAAAATAAATCCGATATCATCCTGGACGATAGTTAGTTGGACCTTTCTTTGTTCTAATGCACGCCTAAACCATGACAGGATGAATGGATGAGTCGCTTCTGCTGACAATCCTCTTCAGATAATTTGCTTGTATCCAAAAATCGTGGCTTAACTAACACATTCCGATGATTGCAATGGCTATGGGGGCACATTGCCTAGTTGACAAGCATTGCTAATACTTCCTAATATCAGCCTCACCAGTGTTCTGGTGTTTTGCCAGACGATAATCTTTTTGCATCCAGCATTCAGATGAGCAGGTCATGCATGGCTGCATGAATTCAAAAGAAATGTGACATGCTTGTCATGTCAGATGGTTTTGTACCTCACATTGCTTATTTCCTTTGTATCAAGTCACTCTAATGGGGTCTTGCCAGACATTCCACTGTTTGCATTCAGAATGCTTGTCCATGTCCTTGCACCCAGAGTAGAGAATCATGCATACTTGCATAAATTCTGAGGAAATGCAACATGCTTGTGGCCCCACAGATTCATTCCTCATGTAGTATATTTCCCTTTTATCAAGTCACCCTAATACTGTCTTGTCAGATGTTCCCCTGTCTGCATTCAACATTTCTGCTTATCTCCTTGCATTCAAATGAAAAGGTCATGCATGCTTGTGTGAATTCAAAGAAAATGTTATGTACTTTTAGCCAAACACAGTTTCATATTTCACACAGTATATTCACTTTTATCAAGTGACTTTACCTATATTTTACTCAAGTTTGTGCTGTTTCTACTCAGCACACCAGCTGATCTCTCTGCATTCAGACAGAAAGGTCATGCATGCTTGTGTGAATTCAAAAATGAGTCATGTTCATTGACACACACAGTTTCATATCTCATTGTATATTTCCTTTGTATCAACCCTCTTTTAGAGGGCATCTTGCTGGATGCTCCTCTGCCTGGACCCAGCGGAGAAGGTCACACATGCTTGCATGTCAAAGGAAATATGGCATGCTTATCTTAACTGTCAAAACTTGCATTTTCCCCATATCAAACTGATGTTAATATCAGATAAAGATAACCCAGTGAACAATAAATGCAGTTTTTAAATGATGATTTCATTTATTAAAGGAGAAACGCTACCCAACCCAGTGTAGCCCTGTGTGAAAAAGTGATTGCCTTCAGTCACTGAATCAACCGATGATAAAAATTAACCCAGGCATGATTACTAAACACCACTAAAATCGAACCAATCTGGCCATGTGAATTAACCAAAAAGCAGCACATGATGCTGCAATCTAAAGAAATTCAAAAACTAATGAAAAACATACGCGTTGACATTGATCAGCCTGGTAAGGGTTACAAAGCTTTTTCTAAGGCTCTGAGACTTCAGCAAACCATGCTGAGAGCAATTATCTGTGAAGTGAGAAAACTTGGAACTGTGGTGAACGTTCCCAGCAGTAGTCGGTCTGCTAAAATTCTTCCAAGAGATCAAAAAGGAATGCAGACTAACATCTAAAAAACTGCGGGCATTTGTTGCCTCAGTTAAGGTCAGCGTTCACAGTTTCACAGTAAACAAGATTGGGGGAAAATGGCAGCCATGGGAGAAAACCACAGCGAACCAAAAACCACAGCGGACCAAAAACACTCATCTCACATTGCCCTAAGAACATCTTTTTGACCTCCACAACTTTTGGAATAAGACCATGTGGACTGATGAGTCAAAAGTGGAACTTTTTGGAAGACATGGGTCTCATTACATCCAGCATAAAGCAAACACAGCATTGCACAATAAGAGCATCGTACCAAGAGTCAAACACCGTGGTGGTAGTGTGATGGTCTACGGCTGCTCACTGCTCTCTACCAGAAAATCCTGATGGGGGTTGGCACGCTATGAGTTCATGACCTAAAGCTCAAGCGCTGTTCAGTTGCGCAGCAGAATAATGATCAAAGTACACAAACAAGTTCACCTCTATAATAAATAATAAATGTATTTATATAGCACCTTTCAGCAATATAAATATAAAAGAAGTAGCACAAGGTGGGAAAATGGAATTAAACATCTAAATAGGAATAATGAGAAATTTAAAAACAGACGAACAAAATAACACCAGAAGAAAAAAAACACAATAGGACAATAAAATAATCACTAAATCCAAGCCTAATGTGAGTCTGCAAAAGGAATTTAAAAGAAGATATGGACCCAGCATTCCTAATATTAACTGGGAGGCCATTTCAGAGTGAGTGTGCAACAATATGCATAAAAGTGAAAACAGGGTTATGCTGCAGGCTGTGCTGTGCTGTGTGACTGAGTCGATCACCTCACGCAAGGATATATAGCACCTGTTGTGTAGCTGCAGGGACATGTACACGCGCATTTTGTTTATTGCATTTTATTTATTTAGTTTTCTCTTTTAACCCAGTTCTCACGGGTTGGTCTGTCTTTGGAACAATCCCAGTTTTTAACCATGACCTCGTGCCTCCTATCTACTTCTTGAGGGAGCTACAGCAATTATGCGTTTAAGGGTTAGAGACTCACAGCATGCCATTTGAAAATCCTGTAATTCTGGAATTACCGCCAGGGGGACATTGGGCTTTAGGGAGTTAACTTAGACTCTGGAATAGCCAGTAATGCTTGCTTTGAGGACCTAAGTAATCAATTAGGCTTATAAGGAATTAAAAGCTCACTTACTTACTTATTTTGATGCCAAACCATGAAGTACCTTTGTTCAGATTCAGATTTAAATTCAGATGAATTTATTGTAATTGTTACAGAATAACAACGAAATTACGTTTGGAGAGAAAGTGCTCCGGGCTGCTACAACGTGCGTCGCGATGCCAACTCCACTTTCTTCTACGAAAATTAAAGGTTACAAAAAAGAAACATATTGATGACATCAGACATAATATACATGTCAGGTTTATAACACGACACATAGGAAACGCGTAGGAATTTTTTCAGGGGAATGGGGAGGAGAGAGGTGGGGGAAGAAGGGATTAAATGCAGGAGGGCAGCCTTGACAGAGTCCAGAGTCCTTATCAGGGGCAGAATGTTCTGTCAATTAAAATGTTTGAAAAAATACTAGGATGTGAACCAAACAAAATAAAATTAGTTGGATGATCTGAAATGTTGAAATATGACGAATAAGAGGAAATAGAGGAAACTTGGAAGGGGGCAAATACGTTTTCCAGGCACTGTGCAAAGACATGTGGACAGCACTGCTGCTGCACAGCAAGCCCCTA
Organism: Gymnothorax reevesii; assembly: GCA_029721435.1. Taxonomy (NCBI): domain Eukaryota; kingdom Metazoa; phylum Chordata; class Actinopteri; order Anguilliformes; family Muraenidae; genus Gymnothorax; species Gymnothorax reevesii. The sequence continues at coordinate 47,430,451 of CM056576.1, forward strand.
GCTTGAGGGCTTTATGTGTGTGAAGTTTGCATGATCTCTCCATGTTCCATTGGTATGACTGTCTGAGTGAATGGTGTGTAAATGGTGTGTACATCCTGTGATGGATTGGCAGACTGTTCAAGGTGTGTTCCTGCTTTCCGTCTGTTGTCAGTTGGGATAGATTCTAGTTCGCTCAAGACTGCTCATGACCCTATTGAGGAAGACGCAGTATGGATCGATGTTCTCTGTAATGCATCCGATTGAATTTTGGATCAATCAGTTTTTTTTCAGGCCTTTGCAAATTTGAGACTTGTTGGTCTACTACGTTTTAGGATCAGATTAGTTTGTACTCCGAGATCTCCCAAAAATAAAAGGTTCTAAGATGTAAGGAGTGTTCAGTGGAAAGCAGCTGTTTCAAGATGAACTGAGTTGTTGCTGTATACTATCTGAAATAGTGGGTTGGTTCAGCAGGTGTCAGACCACGCCTCCAACGGTCCGCATCTCCGGAATTCTGAGTAATGGGCCTGCTGCCACAATTTCCTCTATTCAACTGCACCTTTTTGTAATTATCCAATTATCTTTCGTAACGTATAAAAGCTCTGACTTTGCACTATGACGGTGCAAAGTCTCGTAAAGCTCATGTGTTGTTTAGACTTTCGCCATATCATTTATGTTTTGTATGTAAACGCATTTTTATTGCTGACTTTGTTTAATCAGCACATTGTTTTCATAACTGCTCTGGCTCTATTTGCTCTTGTACTCTCCTCTTTACCTTTGTGCTTTGCTTAAAAGGGAAAATAAAGACAAGCACTTATTTGCATTTGGATCCTGCCCTGGTTTTTTTTTTTACATATATTTCTCAGTGCACAAGCTGATGTGGACAGAAAAACTATTACAGCTGGTGAAAACAGGATATGAGGCAGCTTTACTTTACTCCAACTTTACTTGATCTTTACTCCAAAAGCACAGTAGAAACAAGTAACAAACGGTGACTGCCAGCATATTTGAAAAATGCATGGTTAGCTCAATATCTAGCCTCCGTTTCCTAAGAAATTAGCCTTTTAAATACCGTACACACCATATAAACACTATATTAGAGAAATTTATATTGATGGGATATATTTGTTATGGAATATCATGATTTAAGTATAGTTTGGATTGATGATTGGCTGCAATGTTTCTTTAATGTATAAATGTTGCACTATATTTTGTATATACAGAATATAATAACTTTTTGCTAACTGACATGATTCAAATATTCAAGAATTCTTTTTGCTGATTTTAATTATGAGATGGACAGATTTGTCCACAGAGTGATGTTATGTGCACAGAATCACCATAATTTTAATTATTATTGTGATATAGAGGTAGGCTGACTGCAGTTTTCAGAACTATGCAAAGGCCACATAGATGAGGGTCATAGCAATTTTTGACTTTCAACCTAATTCAAATAAATATACTGGTAAATGATTCACAAGTATCTCGTATGTTATGCTCAGCCGCCTAGTACTTCCACTGGAAACTACAGTCCTTCATACCAGGAATGCAGCGAAAACAAACTGATCAGTACATTAAGTTAATACTGTACCTATACATATGCCCATCTACCAAATTTTAGCCTTCACTCATTCACTTAAAAGAGACAAAGGTGCATTTTCTGTTCTCCTTACAAGCAACAAAATGTTGAGCTATCGTTTTTCCTGCAGATACTGCTGCCGTTAAAAAAAAAACCTGAGAGACCTGAAACCAACAGCAGAATCGGTGAGAAAAACTCATTATTTACATTAGGATGAAATCTGCGATGACATGAAAACTGAACCGTTAACCATACGTGCGCTAACATCATACCCAGCTTGCTATCTAACTTTATTTATTTATTTTTTATTTATTAAGCTTTGACAGAAGTCAGGAATGATCGCACAGGTGGCAAGGCACCTATTGTGAGGCAATCATCCCACAGCATGTACAGACAATTGAACAATGAGAAGAAAAAAAAAAAAACATATATTTTATATATATATATATATATATATATATATATATATACATACACACAGATACACACATACACACATAGTAATAATAAAATAAGACAGTTTATCAGCAAGTGTAAGTAACATCAGAAGGACAGACGACAACGTGAACCATGACATTTGCCAACCCATGTACATGAATCATCAGAAGAAAAATAGATGTTGAACTTTTCTTTAAAAAAATGAAATAGCTTCGACTTAAAAGCAGCTGTAGTATCAGAAATATGATGGAAGTGACTGGCATTCCACAAATAAAATAATCTGTTAAAATATGAATGGCGAAAAGTTTCAGTCCTAAATTTTGGAATTTTCATTAAAAATGTATCCTCATTTTGAAATGAAACAAAATGGTTGTAGTTAATGTCATATTCCCCCTTCAAGCATTTGCACAAGAATACACAATCAAATATGTCACGTCTGTAGCCCAGCGGTAAAAGATCAAGCTTCATTAGTCGGGCTTTATAATTGCTATCAACACAATCATTATAACCAAGAATGTACTTAGTGGCTCTCCGTTGCACACCTTCAATATGAAGGAGAGATTTTTTTGATGATACGGCCCAAGATTGGGTGGAGTATTCTAAAAGTGGTCTTATAAGCAAAACATACAGTTTTCGTTTTGTTTGAACTGAACATGTATGACCACAAGTTCTTTGAATTAATCCAAGCATGCGATTTGCTTGACTAACCAAGACATTAGCATGTGCATCCCATGATAAATTTGATGACACCACAATCCCAAGATTACGCATGCTGTCGACTTTTTCAATTAGATTACCATTCATTGTGTAATGGTGAAGAATGGGAATTCGCTTCCTTGTAACGCTCAATAGTTTACATTTACCAGCGTTAAATCTCATGTCCCATTTACGACTCCAATCCGAGATGTTTTCTAGGTCGCACTGCAGGTGTGAACAGTCTTTCGTGTTTCTGATCTCTCTTATGCATTTAGAATCATCTGCAAACAAGGCAACCCTAGTCTCAGGACTTACACAGTCTGGCATGTCATTAATATACAGCAGAAACATCAAAGGGCCCAAAATTGATCCTTGTGGAACCCCTGATTTAACGGGAGACCAGGATGATAGGGCACCATCGACAGCAACTCTTTGTTTACAATTGGATAAGTACGACGTAAACCACTTTAAAAGATTTCCATGTAATCCGTATGTCTGGAGTTTATATAAAAGTAAGTTATGGGGGACAGAGTCGAAAGCAAAAGTCTAGATATAAAATATCCATTTGTCCGGACTGATCTAAGCATTTGCCAACATCGTGAAATACCTGGATTAACTGAGTTGTTGTCGACCTACCCTTAACAAAACCATGTTGCAGGTGATGTAGAACAGGCACTACATGAGGGTAGACAAAATTAAGTATGCACCTTTCCAGCACCTTGCTACAAATGCACATTAACGATACCGGTCGATAATTACTCACATTTTCTTTGTCAGATTTTTTATGGACTGGAATAACATTTGCTCTTAGCCAATCAAGTGGTAATTCTCCAGTTTGAAGAGATTTGTTAAAAAGACTACAAAGTGATGGAGCCAATTCACGAGCACATTCTTTTAAAATCCGAGCTGGTAACCCGTCAGGCCCATATGCTTTATTTGTATCAAGGTTAATCAAAACTGATTCAACTTCATGGGCAGTAATCCTTAAATCACCCAAATGAACATGTTTGAAGACTGTTATATCCGGGTATGCTCGTTCTAGAGGCTGAGGGGTAAATAGGGATTGAAAATACTTGTTGAACAGACTAGCCTTTGTGCTAGGATTGGTGGCAGTTTTATCTCCATAAGCAACAAGACTGGGGACACTTTTTGTCTTTGTTTTACTCTTGAAGAATCCCTAGAAACGCTTTGGTGTCGTGGCAAGAGAATCACTGAGAACGTCCAAATACTGATTGTACTTGAAAGTACATGCATTTTTTAATTTATTCCTTAGTTTGCGAAATTTTGCCCACAACGCTGGAGTATTGCGTTTTTTAGCAAGTTTCCGTGTGGATTGTACCTTGTTGCTCAGGTGGCGCACTTCACTGTCAACCCAGGCAGGAGAATTTATATCCTTAATTACAGCAATGGGAATAAATTTGCAGACAGATGAATGCACAAGATCAAGCCAACTTTGCCAATTAACATTAATATCAAGATGAAGAAGAGCAGAATGAAATGACACTTTGTCCATGTGAGATCGTAGCCTGATAAAGTCAGCTCTTTTAAAATTGTACACGTTTCTCGCACATGTGCAGAGTCTGTTGACACGGGTTTGAAAATTGAACTGGATCACAGCATGATAACTGTCAAACTGACCAAATGTTACATTGGGCTCGGAGCAACGTTCAGGGATATTGGAAAAAACTGAATCTAGTTTCGTTTTAAAGTAGTTTTTATAGCAACATAGTTTGGCTCTAAGCGTTTGGCTGTTTCAGACAGCCATTTCATTCATGGATAATGACAACATAACACTGAAACAGCAAATTGGTCTTGTGACATGAACAAACATGCGACTTTTAAAAAGTTTGCTGCTAACTCAAATAGTGTGAAATTCGCAGGCAATGTAACACTAGAAGCTACAAGCTAGCTGAGGTGGTTCGGCTGTCTCTCACAGCGCCAGTTCAGGTTAATATTGTCAAAGAATCACAAACGTGAGAGGCTCAGTTTACGTGCTGCTGCTTTACTGCACAAACGGAAAAGACAGGGAGCACAGAATACACAACCGGGCCGCGGGTGAATCAATCAGCCAATCACATTCATGGCGCTACCCTCTTTTCTTCAAAACAAACCCCATCAAAACAGAGGCATAAGGCACACAGAGAACCCAAACAGTGTAGAAAACATTACACCAAACTAAAATATTACACAACACTAAAAATAAAATAAAGCGAACAAATGCCCACTACAGCACATAATCAGTCAGTCTTTGAGGTAGCCTCTGCTGTCGGCCAGAGCGTCTTGGTGGACTCTCTGGCAGAGGAGTGGAGTCATGCATGTCCACAGGGGGCGCCGAGTCATCCGCATCGGCACAAGGCAGGTAGGGGACAGGAGGAGGTTCTGAGATGGCCGGGGGTATATCAGGGCCCTGCAGCAGAGGGTCATCAGGTTCATCATCAGGCTCTTCATCCAATGCAGCATACTCAGCCATAGCCTCATGGACACCAGAGGAACCCTCCACCTTGTAGCAGTGACTCGACTTGACTCTGTAGGAGGTACGGCGTAGTTGGGAGCCAGTGAATTTCTGAATGTTACACCATGCACCGTCCACACCGACAACCAGGTATCTGTCACGAGCCTTAGACTTGTTACTGTCCCCATAGAGATACACAAGGTCACCAGTGCACACAGAGATGGGCGCAGACACACGACCAGAGGGCGTCTTGGACCTCATACTATGTGGGTGGTTGGAGACCCGCTGTGAGTGCTGTGACATAATGAGGACCAGGTCATCAACAGGCAACCCTACATGTGAAAACTGGTCCCTCTGTAACATCATCTCGCGGGCAGACAGCCCACGAGACCTCACACGACTATTCAAGCGAGCAGTGGCAAGAGAAAGCAGCAAGGGGGAGACAGCTCGGCAGTTAGGCTCAATGCGCAAAATCTCACCCTGAAGCTCCTGCACAGCCCTCTCAGCGACTGGATGCTTATTCACATTCTTGGCATTCCCCACTTCAATGGTCAACCTGTGTTTAACCAGGGTCTCATCGCCAGCTAATGCGGCGAAGCCAGGTGCAGGGTCAGTTCTGATCATCGCAGGTGGACCATCGAGAGGGCACAGTCCCACACACAGGCGGAGCAGGGCCTCTCTGAGAGTCTCGAGGCGCTCATCTTCGATGAGGGAGGACATGGTAAATGATGTGACACATTCACGGACAACAAGAGCAAACTGGCGCTCACGCCTGAAAACATCAGCCGCAAATGAAGAGCCCACAACTTCTGGAGGATGGCTAGTGGTCTGATCTCGCATAAACACTGGAGCCTTCTTCAATGCTGCACACTGATGGCAGCCATTTGTAATGCGCTGAACAGCAGAATCCATGTCCAACGCATAGAAATAGCGCTGTACCACTGACTTTAACTTGGTGTGGGTGGGGTGGTCGAGAGTGACATGAAGGGCAATGAGCAGACCATCAAGGACAGATCTAGGCACCACAATACAGTCCATTGAGGCGGCAAGAGGGGTGTGCCGGCGAACAACCAACAGACCGTCTTTGGACAAGGTGGTGACATGCAAGTAACGCTTCACATCACGGATATTAGTTAGACTTTTGGACGGCCGTGTGCCCTGGCGAAGATGGGCCCAAGTCCTCCTGAGGTCAGAGTACTCAGACTGTATAGCTAGCCATGCTGACCTACTGGTAAAAGGCAGCTTCTGAGACCCACTCATGATGTCCTCAGCGGTAACCTGGCGCACAACAGTATCAGCAGCAGTATTGACGAAGGAGCATACCTGGCATGTAGGGCTGGCACATTCAGGTGTGTTGCGACTTGCAAAGTCAGATGGCAAGATGGCCGCTCCTGCTACTTGGCGTATAAGCACCCGGAAACAGCTGGCCGTGGACAGGAACGTGGTGACTCGTGGGCTCGCAGAAAATTCTCCTCTGCACAGTTTTTCGAAGGCCTGAACGCAGGGCTTGCTGTCTGTCAGTACGCATGTTTTCTGAGAGGACTGGACTATATAAGGTGCAAAGTGCTTCACAGCAGCTGCTATGGACAATGCGTCAATCTCGCAAGGCAGCCAGGAAGTCTGATTCTTACGCAGCTTCGCTCTAAAGTATCCTGCAACTTTCACTGTATCCTTACTAGTGACATAGGCTCTCGGACTGCGCCGTCTGTGACAATCCACAGCTGATCATCAGGCTGGACAGGTGCAATCCACAGTGACGCAGAGCAGACAGGACTTTCCTCCATACCGCTAGCAGGTCCTCCAGAGTGTCTGCCCCACAGTACAAGGCGTCGGCCACTTTGGCAACATGACCTTGTTCAAGAAGCCCCGCAAGGACCCTGCATGTCAATTCCTCCAGCGCCGTTTCAGACCCTGGCATACCCATAGTACTCCGTACATAGACGCGTACGCCTTTAAATGGGGTGACGACGCCACAATACTTCCATGAGTCTCTGGATAGTGGAATCTGATAAAAGGCTTTTGTGAGGTCCGTCGCGATTATATACTTCCACTGGGCTATCAAGCGAAGGGTAGAGTTGACATCGAGCATCAAGGAGGGCTGCGGTTTGCTGTAGCGGCTAACGTCAGCAAATGCTGTGATGAGGCAAAAGCCGCCGCCGGGTTTCTTGACAAGAAACGATGGATTGACATATTCCACATTAATGTCGACATCCTCAGGCTTTCTGAAGATACCCATCTTCTCCAACGCATCTAACTGAGCTAGGAGCTCCTGAAGCTGGCCCCTGGAGTACTGTGGGACTCTGCCTTTGCGCTGTGGGGGCTGAACCGGGCCCATATTCACCCTACCCTGGAAAGGACCCACAGCACCATTATACCCTTTAAAGTGCGGGTCAAACACCTCGTCAAACTCCCTGTGTAGTGCACAGAATTTGTCTCTGACCTCTACGGGCATGATGTTGTCTGGATCAAGGAGCATAAGGCCAGAATGCAAAGTGGGCGTCTTGGGCGATGCGGGCTTGGGGGTGTGAGGTGATGGGACAGCAGAATCGCTGGGTGAGGGCACATATGTGGGACACACGGGGCATATATGGTCATTATTGTGGACCGATTGTGGCTGGCCAGTGAAGTTGGGGATGCGGATCTTTCCAGAGACACACCGAACCATGGCCGGAGCAGGCCGCTGGGGTGTGCCAACCACTTCGTGTGGGGTGTCACCATGAGGCTCAATGGCCAGTTCTCTGTCCAAGTCACATAAGTCGGGAGGCAGGTCAAACTCAATGAACTCCTCAGGCCACACAGTAGCCCTAGCCTGGGCACGTATGACATGGGCACGCCGCACAGCGTGTCTGTCAGCAGCCACAGGGTCAGCGCCATAGCTGTAGACATCCTCACCAAAGCACACCCGGTGTCTGGCAGGTCTGACTGAGATGTCATTTTTCATCAAAAAGAAATCCCTGCCAGAATGTCAGGGTCAAGATTCTCTACGACAAGTCCTTCAAAGTATAGCGTATGATTATCTCTCTGGAAGTATGTCCGTGTTTCTCCCAGGACTTTCAAGGGGGAGGAGCCATCCGCCTGGTGAGCAGACTGAGTGCTGCTTGTGATGGTGATCCCAAGTCTGGTCGCGCATGAGGCCCTCACCATGTTACCTATTGCACCACTATCAATGGTGAGTCTCCCAGGCAGGTGGTCATGAAAGGCATCAAGGTAAGGGGACTGTTTTATAAGTACACGCTGCACGACTGTGGGAGGCATCGCCGCATCATCCTCAGCACCATCTGACACATCGTCATCCAGGCCACCAAGCACCTGGCGGGTCTTTGCCATGTATGATTTAACATGTGGGGGTAGGAAGGGGCACTTGCTAAGGAAGTGATTGTCAGGCCTCCTGGCCTCTTCATAGAGGGGACACGACTTCTTCGGCCGGACAGGGAGGGCCCTACTTTTTGGGAGCTCAGAAACAGCAGCCCGTATAGCCCTGGCATCCTCAGAGGCCTGCACCTCATCTAGCAGTGAATCAAGGGCTTGTGATATTTCTGGCTTAATGGATGCTAACGTGCGAGACCGTAATTCGGTGCCATATCGCTGTTTCACTAGTTTGGGCAAGTCAACATGTATAAGGCGAAGCCATGTGAGCACTACAAAGTTTTCAAGAGAGGGAGACATCTCCTCATCTTCTGTTACAGCAACCCCCATGTGGCTAATGCCAGAGTCTTTACGTAGCAAATTGTTCTCCATAAACGCCATCAAACGCTGATATAAATCCACAGGTCTTTCATTAGGCTCTAGTCTGATAGCAGCAAAGTCAATGAAATGAGCCCCTGTACACTGAAAGCCATAATGCTGGCGAATTGTTTGCCATATCTGGTCAATGGAGGTGGAATTTTTCACTATAGAGTGACGAGAAATAACGGGGCAGTAATTAGCTATTTGTCCGAGCATTAGTTCCAACATGCTTACTTTTCGCTCCTTTGGGCGGCGCTGCGCGGCAGGAACGTTTCCGGGTCATCAGTGAAGCCCCTGAATGGAGAAGTCTTAGACTTTCTTCCCCACTCCACACCGTTGACCAGGAAGGGAGCGAATTTGTTGTCCAAAGACAGAGTATACAGAAGATTCTGCCGCCAGTTCTCAAAAGACTTCACTGTCTCAATTTTGGTTAAACACCACTGTTTCGGAGCTCTGTGTGACGCCGCCATGCTGATCCAACCACTCGCAACTTAGCAGTAGAAGTAATCCACAGTGTGACTCTCGACAGAACACCAAGACAAACGCGGAATTTATTCCATCTTCAGGTTGAAACGTAGGTTCGGTAAGCGCTGCCACCACGCTAGTTTAGGTTAATGTTGTCAAAGAATCACAAACGAGAGAGGCTCAGTTTACGTGCTGCTGCTTTACAGCACAAACGGAAAAGACAGGTAGCACAGAATACATAACCGAGCCACGGGTGAATCAATCAGCCAATCACATTCATGGCGCAGAGATGAACAGGGCGCCTATTTCATGATGGCTATTAGGTAGATATGAAAATCTGTAGGGAGTAGCGCTACAACATCATTTCCATTCAAAAAACTAACCAAATATTAATCTTGCGGTTATAATTCGCTGATACCCGGGATTTTCTTCACGACAGAGCAAATGGCCACCAATATATCAAGTCTGTAACCATTGTTGATTTCAGAGATTACAATTTCAAACTCGGCGCAGTGACTACATCATGGCTCTCGGCCACGCCTCCTGTTCGTTGGTTAGTCCGGCATATTTTCTGTGGATGGTAAACTCTTATATAACTCCTAAACCATTTGTCCGATCAACTTGCAGGCTTCATGTTCGTCAGGGTTGCTATGTAAATCTATAAGAACAAATTGATGACTGAAGCAACATGGCCAACATCAGCCAATCAATTTTTAGTTGCCCTTATACTCACTTCAGTCATCTTCAAACTTATATTCTTGTTAAAGGACCAGTGTGTAAGATTGCTCACTCGGTTAAGGCACTGCATTGCAGTGCAGAAGTGACTATCACGTTGCGGGTTCGAGCCCCGGTCGTGCCAACCGGCAGTGGTCGGCAGCTTTTTCAGAGTAGCGCACAATTGGCCATTGCGCTACAGGGGGAAGAGACTGCTGGGAAAAGGGAAATAAATAATCAGCTTTGTTCGTTGCTCAAGCGCCTCCTGTTGGCCAGACGGGCGCTCGTCAGGAAGATTCTAAGTCTGTTCATGTCCTGGTATCCTCCGCCCTTGTTCTGAACTTGCAAAGATTCAACCAATGAGTGTATAAGAAGCAGGCACATGCTTCGGAGGTGAGCTGTGAACTGTCCTCACTCTCCTGAGTTCGCAGCGGTCTCATAAGAGCAAGCTTTGTACAAAGTTCATGTACAATCCGGGCATTCCAGATTCGGGTGGGATTGGATATGCCAAATTAAAAAAAAAAAAAAGGTGCATTTTCATCAGTGAATTATTTCCTGAAAATAAGAATCATAGTGTTTTCTTTCATCCAGAATGAACCCTTTATATCAACAGAGTGTAAGGCTGCGTTCCAATCCAAAATAAGATACTCCCTTCACTTCTTCCCTCCACTCAAGTGAGCCCTCCGAATGACGTAGCAGGGGAGTAATGCTGCGTTCCATTTACCTCGGAAGTCGGAGGTCGGAGCTGGGAATGACATCACAGCCGGGTTATCAGCGTTCCAGTTACGAAGTTGGAAAAAAGTTTCCAACCGCCATAAACTGGGAAGAAGAGTAATAAAACAAGATGGTCATGTCTACGAAAGCTATTCTCGCGTTTGTCTTGTCCAAGTATAAGCAACTTCTGGACAAATATGCGGTCCTTCTGTAACCTTCACAATATATACAGTACAGCTGATTTATTGGCACAATCACGAGTCAGAAATAATAAACGGAATATTACAGGAGTTTCTAATTACTGTTTATACCTGGGGCAGCCATCTTTAGATGTTAACTCGGGGTAGTGAAAATTCTCCGACTTTCCGAGTCGGAAATCCGACCTCGGGGGGTGTTCCAGTTGAAACTTCCGACTGAACTCGAAAATTCCGACTTCCGAGTACAAATCGAACGCAGCATAAGCCCTTCCCGATCGAGGGAGGGCAATAGAGGGGACTTAAGGGAGAGGGTTGTGGGAAATCGGATTGGAACGACCATCCCTGCATTTCTTCCGCACTTTGACATTTGTCAACAAGCCAACGGGAAGTTTGTGTTACCACGGAGTTAGTTGCCTCTACGTTTTACCTTTTTACAGTTCACGTCGAAGCGTATTGCATGTTTATGGCAAGTAGAAGACAGCGTGCTCGTTTGATTGCTGTGGCACTTGTGACTGTTTTATGGGAAAAAAAAGCTGCTTTCATCCCGGACGCGAAACGATTTTTTCGCACGACATATTGCAGTCAAAGTCAATGCAAAAACGCGAATACACGTGTTTCGGTGCATTCTCGTCTTTGCTTTGACTTTGAAAGTACTGTAATCTGTTGCGCGAAAATTCATTTCGCGTCCAGTGTGAAAGCGGCTTTTACATCCGCAACAGTCCTCGCGGATGCTGTCGGCTAGCTACAGCAAAAATGAAGGTGAAGTCAAATCCTTAAAAAAACTTCGCTATTGCATATAACTGTCATAAATTAAACACTACTCGAGCACAATTCTTACATTTGTATGGTAATTTCCCTGCAACAATTCCCCCTTTTGCCAGCAGAAAAAAAACTGGCGGACGTGAAATTTTGACTGAGGGAGAATGAGCAAAGCATTCTGGGCAAGATCAAAGCTTGGAGGGATGTTCGTTGTTGGCTTTGTTTAAAGCTGGAGTTGGTAAATTTTAGAAAAGTAACTTTTTGTCATTTTTGCTAAAACTGCCACAGTGTACAGACAGTATTACATAAAACTAGTACTCTGTAATAAAAAAAGGCTTCTTTAAGCCCACCTAATGCTCCTACTGCTATTTAAAAGAATCGTTTGGACCCAGCCTGGTGCCCGTGCCTCGTTGCGCTTGCGCTCAAAGTGAGGCCCTGGTAGCAAATTTTTTTTTTACAGGCGAGTTGGTACATTATGTAAATTGATCAGCCAATCACAGCACGACACTCTTCCACGTCACTTGCGTGCGCACACGTGGTGTTTGTTTACCTTCCTTTCTGTGTGCAAACCCAGTTTTAAAGGGCGCGTTCACTCAGGTATTAAGGCTGGATCCAAATTTACGCACTTCTCCGTACTAGTAGACTTGCGGACTTTGTGGGCTCGTTCACGGGAAGTCTGGGAGTGCTGAGGGCTCTCCAAATCCACAAATGATCTAGTCCACATGGGGCCTCAAGCGGACTTTCTGCGGACTTCCAGAGAGTCCGCTTGGGGTGCAGACTTCAGCAGATTTCGCTAGTGTAATTACTGGTAATACATTAAAATACGGATGTGACATTCTAATTTTTCCAAATTGCTGGCAGAAGAAAAGCATATTCACGCACACAAAAAACCACATAAACTAATTAGAAATGAGTAATATTAAAACGTTACTTGAATAACGTAGGCCAGATATAAAATTCAACATCATACAGAAAAACAGGCTCCAGAAGTAATCAATTTGCATTTGCACGGAAACGAGTGGAACAGACTCGAAGCCTGTCTATCCGCTCATTTTATTATGCTGCAGACTCCCGCTCTTGCAGACTTTACATGATGATGGTGAAGACGTCACATTACATACGCCTGAAGTCCGTAAGGGCTCAGTCTGCAAGTCCAGAGGGTGGAGATATGGATTCAGCCTAATTCTGCACGTGTGTCAACAAACCGAAGTTTCGGCGATTAAACTCAGTGTCCCAAAAGCAATCCTCAGCAGCTCTGAATCTGTGAATTAACTCGCTGATTCACATAGATGCCAAGGCTCTCGCATTAGGCATGAGTCTCTGGCCTCTTAGTGGCATTCACCTTCCTGTGCTGTAATGCTTGATAGATACCCTTAGAAAAAAAGTATATTACTCAGCAACAAAAGTTTCTGTGACACCATTTATGTGTATGTTATAAATGACACGCAAAGATCTCAATGCAATCAATATGTTTATTTAACAGGAGAAACACTGACTTTTCAGTGCCAACGTCACTCAAAACGAAAAATGTCATTTTCATGCGTCATGAAGCACTTGTCTGACGTCTAACCAATTGTGACCTTCACACTTCAATACCGGGTGTGACTTCCTCGTGCCATGATGCAAGCAACGCATCTCCGGCGCATGGACCGAATCAGATGTGCCAGAAATTGCTGTGGGATGTCATTCCAAATCTGACGTAGACGTTGTCGCAATTCCTGGAGTGTAGCTGGCGGGTTATCCAACCGCCGCAAACGTCGATCCATCTCGTCCCAAAGATGCTCCATAGGGGACATGTCTGGGGATCTGGCTGGCCATGGCAGGACATTGACATGTTGTTGCATCAGATACTGCTGTACAATCCTTGCAACGTGTGGTCTGGCGTTATCATGTTGCAGCGTTATTCCGGGACCATGTTGCATCAAAAACGGTACCACCAATGGCCGTAGCACTTCATCGCGATATCTTTGACCTGTCAGATTTCGATCAATAACAAGCAAATCTGTTCTGTTCTAGCCGTGATCCCTCCCCAAATCATGACACAACCACCTCCAAAACGATCAAATTCCTGAACACAGTTGTTGGCATAACGTTCTCCACGTCGACGGTATACACGTAAACGACCATCACATCGGTTAAGCATGAATCTTGATTCATCAGTGAAGAGTACAAGATCCCACTGACGTTGGATCCACCGTCGATGTTGTTGTGCCCACTGTAGACGCAGTCGTCGGTGTTGTACTGTGAGTATTGGACGTCTTGCTGGCCGACGTGGGACAATGCCAAAATGACGGAGACGGCGACGGATTGTCTGTGCAGACAGTCGCCTCAAACCAGGTATCGTTCTTGCAGTTATGGTTGCAGGTTGGAATCGATTTCGGAGATGGGTTGTTCGAATCCAGTTGTCCTGTCTGGGAGTGGTTACTCGTGGACGGCCGCAGCGAGGACGGTCTCTGACATGTCTTGTCTGCTGATGACGCTGCCATAAGTTCCAAATGGTGTTTCGGTGGACATTCAGGCGATGAGCAACTTCCCTCTGCGAGGTTCGGGATTCAATCATCCCAATGGCCCTCCACCGATCATTTTCAGACAGTCTTGGCATTTAGAGGGTAGAGTTCCTGATCCGAAATGGATGTGTTTTCGATAAGTGATGCTTCCGTCGTTCATCAGGCACAATGTGAACATTCCAAAAATTCTCCTCTTTTATTGCCATCCACAAGCATGATTTACGCACATTTTCACGTGCAAAGTCATTTTCTCGCATTTTCATGATTTCCATTTCAATGTTGTGTTTATGTGTACTGTTTCAGTCTGATATCACCATGTATGACAATTTCATAATTGCGTTATGAAAAATAATTAACAATATTGGTGTCACAGAAACTTTTGTTGCTGAGTATATTTCAAGTTTAAGCAACATAAACTTAAAGTACCCATCTAGTTTACATTTAAGTTTTATATTGTACTGCAAGTACACTATAAGTGTACCTATACTACAAGTATGGTGAGCTAACTAGTTGTATACCTCTAGCATACTTTTTCAATTTTCAAGTATACTGCAAGTAAACTTACAGATATATAACTAATGAACTAGCAGTAGGTATAATTCTAGTAAACTTTTCAGTTCATGAAAGTATATCGTAAAGTATAGTATACTGCTAGTAAACTTAAAGTAGGGTCATTCCATGCCAACTCACCTAGGGGTCCCCAGGTCACCACCTCAGATTTTGCTGGAAAAATTCTTAAATGTAGATCTATATGGCTCTACCCACCATGCAAAAGATTAGCTTTCGCTTCCTTATGGTTTAAAAAATATAGGCCTTTGAAAATTGGCCCTAAAAATGCCACATGTGAAAAATGCATCTTTTTCCAAATTCAGGGAGTTACAATTTTATAATGGACTCTTCTAGAAAGCTAATATTGCAAACATTTACTAATTGGCATCCAGTTTTTTCAATTATGGCATCAGATAGCCTCTGAGATGCATATTTCTCACTCTGTAGGAGGCTAAAAATGGCTTTTAGACCAAAATGGGCTAAAATAAAGTGAAACAATAGGAGCCCTTCTGAAAATATGGAACAACTGATGTCAGTGAAGTTTTTTTCCGGAAGCATTTCACATGCCCTTTGATGTTTGGCACTTTTGGTCAACCCACGTCGGGTTTAATAAAGGAAAAAGGAAAGCTCGGATGTTCACCCCATGGCAGCAGGTAGTGGTATTACACCTTAAAAAAGAATCGATTCAGAATCGTCCCAGCCCTAATTTACAGTACATGCACGTTTTTTTAATTATTTACTTTTCGTATACAGGAGCTTATAAATCCTAAACTTAACTGTTTAGCAAAGGGATACTGCAGATATTTGTAAACTGGCATACCAAATTTAAGAATCTGTTATCATGGTTATCAGAATGTTTCTAGAAAGCACATGCTCTTAGTTTTAGGAAGCCAAATAAGGGAATTTGGCCCACTTGGTACATAACAATGTGGGAGCAAGGGTGCACATGAGGCTAAATTATGCTTCTTATGTGGCATTAATGGTGATGAGGTGGTTATTTATTCATAAATACATGCTAATACTTACTTTTGTAAGTGACTGCATATTATAAATTAGGACAAATTTGATTAGTTGAGTAGCAGCTTTTTTATTTACATATATACAGAGACAATGAATATTAGTAATTTTTATACTTTAGAAAACTCTTTAATGCCCTTTCATCTTTTATGACATTCATTATCAAGCGCTCAGCATCACAGAATTTTACATCTTAGAAAACAAGTCTAGAACATGCTTAAAGTCATGCTGTGACACTTGGTACTGACGTCCACCAGATTTTATATCCGGGGCCTCAACCACACAAAGAATGTCGAGTAATGGCACCCAACATTGATCTTTCCTGTTTTCTGGAGGCCATAAGAATGTGTTACCCCTTCCTTGCCTCATGAAGTTCACAAACACATCATTTTTATCATAATTTCTTGTGACAATGTTCCCAATGTACCATTTTTTGTCATAAACACAAGCAATATATTTCCCAGCCTGGTATACATCCAGTTCAGTTGCGGTTGGGACTAATAACTGGGATGGATGAGCTTGTGTGGTTTCGGGTCCTGTGCGTACATTGTTGACGATACAGCATCAGAAGAAACCCTTCTCATCTCCAGTCATGACATGTTTTTTAAATTAAAACCCAAGCATATGTTTTGGATTATCATTATAAGAATTTATTTATGAATAGAAAATGTACTTAAGATTATCTTTCTCATAAATTAATAATTATATGTTGTTACATAACCTCAGTTAATGCTCCCTGCATATTCACCATTTTTGGTCAAATTGGCATTTTCAACTTCCTACAGATGGAAAAATATTCTTTTTTCAGGCATTCTTATAACAGATTCTTAAATTTGGTATGCCAGTATACAAATATCTGCAGTATCCCTTTGCTAGAGGCTTAACTTTAAGATTTATAAGCTCCTGAATGCGGAAAAAGTGAATAATTATAAAAAACTTGCATGTAAATAAAAATTGATTTTAATATGAAGCCATGGGCATTAGATAAAATAATTTGGTGAGTGAATAAACCTTATATGAGGAAATCATCAGAAAAATATGAAGATCCTAAACCCCTAGCCACATGGTCAAACCAGGGGACAAAATTGGCCCATTTTCGAGCCCTCCGAGGCAAGGGCTTATGTTAAAACTTATATAATTCATCGCCTAACAGTGTTATCCTGGCAGAAATGTACAAATGAATTGATAATGACCCTATAATCACGTGTTATGAGGAAAAAATTCTAAGTTCTTCCATATTTTCAGAAGGGCTCCTATGGTTTCACCTTATTTTAGCTCATTTTGGCCAAAAAGCCATTTTTAGCTTCCTATAGTGAGAAATATGTATCCCAGAGGCTATCTGATGCTATAATTGAAAAATTTGGATGCCAGTAAGTAAATATTTGAATATTAGCTTTCTAAAAGAGTCCATTATAAAATTGGGGGAAAAAAAAGCCCCTGAAGTTGGAAGAAAATGCGTTTTTCATATGTGGCATTTTTAGGGCCAAATTTCAAAGGCCTATATTTTTTAAACTATGAGGAATTGAAAGCTAATCTTTTGCAGGTGGGTAGAGTTATATGAATATACATTTAATAAATTTTCCAGCAAAATCTGAGGAGGTGACCTGAGGAGTTTTTTGAAATTTAGGTGAGTTGGCACGGAATGACCCAGTTGAACTTTTAGTTCACAAGTTATATAGTTCTAGCACAATTTCTAGTTTATAAAAGTATACTTTAAAGTATACTGAAAGTAAATTCAGATGTACTACAACTTTACTTGTTATACACTTCAAGCCAACTTTTTAGTTCATGAAAGAACACTTTGAAGCATACTGCAAGTAAACTTATAGGTAAACCACTAGTCCACTAGTTCTATACTTCAAGCCCTCTATAGTTTATATTTAGTTTTAAACTTTCAGGGAGCTGAAAGTTATTCTTCAAAGTCTTCTTTAAGCTAACTTAACATCATACTCACAGCTTATGATTATTGCACTCTAAAATATATTACTGTTGCTATTCAGATATTATTTAACGTAAGTAGACGAGAGGTTACCACATGTACTCTAGTAGACAATGCTTAAGTACATTCTGCTTTAATTTATAGATGAAGGTACTTATAAGAATTTACAAGGAAAATTCTGCTTTAATTTATAGATGAAGGTAGTTATAGGAATTTACAATGAAACACATACTCAAAACAAAACAAAAAAAACCTCTTTCTCTCATATGGAACCAGAAATATGCATAATATATTAATTAGCAATGCCTTCTGCCTGACCAGTAGGCTGAAGGACTCAAGCAAAGGCTGATGAAATATTCCAAATGAGTACACCGATGAGCTGTTTTTTGGTTAATGGAGTTCTGTAACACAGTCAAAAATATGAAGATTACGGACTGGCGTTTGACAGTTGTAGGGAGCAATTTTGATGATAGCGCCACTGAAATTTATTCAAGAAAATTTTGAGATTAATTTCTCATGCTGCTATACATGGTAATCCATGTTACTGATGACACACTGGGTTGCCAGGGCTCGCGCAGCATGCATTCGTGATATCAATATTCTAAAGCCCCTTCTCAATAATAAAATCCCGCAAAACATATTGTCACCTCCTTTTAAAATCGTGCTGGCAAATAAAAAGCCAGGAAAAAAGCTGAGACTGGATGCAGAGTTCTTTCTACGCAAGAGTTAACTACTCCTTTCCGTATATTTCCCCATTTAAAACTACCTAGGTGCGTACTGCAACGCGCTGTATTGGAATTTTGGCATATGTGTAGCTACTCAGGTATGGTGCGATATTACTCGTGAGAAAGCTGACCAGCGGGGGGAGGGGACAATCGCTGTGGCAGAGTACCGAACAATCCATACCTTGTGCTAAAGCCTAGTATGCCTAATATACTTAGGGCTACATACGAAATGTAGTATTTGAAAAGCCTAGGATTGTGCCTGTTGTACGTACTGAGCCTATGCTGTTGGATCTGTTGGCCCAAGCCTGTGTTTTGTCATAGACTCGATAGTGCATGACAGTGCAAATGAGAGCATCATCGCGGCAGTGTGAGCATTCTTTTAATATGCAATGCATGATCGAATTTGAATTTTAATTCGCATGACCTTGGCGAAAAATTTGTCATTGGTGGTGCGTGCCACTTCACTTGAGCATTCATTCATCCATCAGTTATGCAGAGTTTGGAAACTGAACTGTCGCTTTGTTAACGCCTGCGAAGAACACAATGAACATGAGGAACGGACCTTCAATTGAGGATGTTCTTCCAAAAGCAAAGTACTGTTCATGTCAAGCGCCATTGACATAATCTCTGACGTAGAGGAGTGTCGTGCAAAGAAGGTAAACAAGCACCATGTGTGCGCCGTCAAGTGACGTGGAGTATCGTGCTGTGATTGGCTGATCAATGTACATAATGTACCAACTCGCCTGTAAAAAAAATTTCGCGCCCTGGTAACAATGGGCGTTTTCGACTGGTACTTTTCGTACACAACGCAGCTTCCGTTAACTACGTTTTACATTCGACTGGTCATGGTGACGTCATATGGCAGGAAAATATACTCAACGAAGTTAACGAAAGAAATCCTCCGTTAAATCACTTTCGTTGAACACAATTTGCGATCGACTGGTATTTTGCTGCTATAGTTTCGTAAGAAACTGTAAGAAGCAGATTTCAGACCATTATCCACCAAATCTACACTTGTTTTTCAGGAGACTATACTTGTAATGTTTGGCTTTGGTAAAGGCTAAATAGAAAATAACGGTCTGAAGTCAGACTAATTACTCTGTGGGAAGTTTCGTATTGACAGCTATAATGAGCGGTGATTCGTGTACTATTTGTCTCATATGATAATGTATGGCTTGCAGGAGAACAAGAAGTAACCTTGTCAACCTTGTCAACTGTCATTAGCGTGCAGGCAATGATAAGCTCGAGATCATCATCGTCATCACTACTGCTGTCCTCAATACCATCATCTAGTAGCACAACTACCGGTAATTCAGCAGAAGACGCCATGCCTCTCCCCGTTGTTTACGAGTATCATTCGACTGGGCTTGTAACGAAGGAATATTTTTGCTCTTTGCGCAGGTGGGCGGAGCCTAATTGTACTCAACAAAAAAGTACCAGTCAAAAACGCCCAATGACTCAATGGTGCCTCACAGAGATATGAGAAAACTACAGTGGCCAATCCCGTCGTTTCCGTGGCAGCACCCCGCCGCCATCTTGTGTATGTATATCGGGGCAGATGTTCAATGGAAAATACAGTATAACTGGCCTAAACCGTGCTCGAAAATAACGAAAACTCGCTCATACGAGACAACAGCTGAAGTTCCGATTTCTCTGTAATGTCTTCCGATTAAATAAACATTGAATACACCGGATTTAAAAAAATATATTTTTCTAAATTTTGTTGTTCGATTATAATTCCTTATTTGTGTCCATTTTAAGTACGAAAAAGATAAAAAGAACACGGAAAACAAGTCTCTAAGTTGTCGACACCCATGTTTAGCCTACTGTTTACATATAACTCATTGGACACTTATACATACACAAGATGGTGTAGCTATTCTGCCGTTTCCGCTTTGTGCCAGTCCACATGTCGTCCACTCTAGTTTTCTTATATCTCTGTGGGCTGCTTCCGGGGAAGGAAATCAAAGATGGCGGACCAGGTAGGTTTATCATTGAAATGTCTTCGTTTTGACATTTCTAGGAGGTGTCATGAAACGTCATTGTGGCCATAAATACTTGTACATTTCGATATACCATGTTGATTACCGATCTCTATAAATTTTTAGAACAAAGGGATAATTTTGTTTTTGGGACGCGTATTTGACGACCGTGGCGTAGCCAGCGGGGGTGCTGAGACGCGTTCCTTTTTGACTGCAATTAGTAGTTCTCAATCATTTTCATTTATTGACGCGTTTTCCAATTATCGTAATTGGCAACCGAAGACACGGTTTCTCTCCATATGCGATCTAACAGCAATTAAATCATGGGCTAAATTCAGTCCAGTTGCGGAACACGAACACAAAACTTCCGTTTAAAACGATTATTAGTCCTGACCTGTTTTCAGTCATTTTCATAATTAACAGAAGAGCACTCCACAGTTAATAGGTCCAGCTTGTTCTCCCAATTAGGAACAGGTCAGGACTAATATATAGTCCTGGGTGGGTATACAGTTTAGCACCGTCTGTCTGTGGGTGTTTGTGTGTGTGTGTGTTAGTGTGCGCGCGTGCGCATGCGTGTATCCGCGCGACAGCTCGCCCACTACTGAAGCTAGGGTGACCAAACTTTGTGGGGTAGATGATGCTAGGGTACCCTGTCCAAATTTGCATTTTGAGGTTGAAAGGTCAAAGGTCAAGGTCAACAAGAGGCGTGGGTTAGCATCTCTACAGAGTGCGCATCATCTAGTTATAATTAGGTCTATGCACCTGCACTCGGCGACGGAATTTCAGACTAGTAAGTGGTTTTGTCTGTTTACATTTCCCAATCGGACAGCAGTCTGTTCTTTTTTACAAAGAATTGAGCGACCGTGCTGTAAAAACAGGTGTATGTGCTTGTCGTCGAAATTACCTTCACTCGCTGAAGAGTTCTGAAATGCCATCACTGAGTGACGGTGCATAGATAGACCTAATTACAATCAAATTATTTTCCGGTACTGAATGTAGCCTATTATTTTGTCGATTTTAGATCGCATGGGGGAGAGAAGCCGTGTCTTCAACTGCCACTTGATTATTCTTGAATTGGAAAACGTGTCAATGAAGGATGTGATGTGGAAAAAAAAATGCCACTAGATGGCAGTATTGACCTTTTTTTTGTTAAGCCCGGTCTGGAGCTAGGTTTTTGGGCATGTCCTGGGCATGCCTCTGAGGAGAAAGTCCCAGAGAATTGAAAAAAAGTCTGGAGGGTGGGAGGGGGCTGGAAAAGATTATATAAGGAGAATAATTGAGAGAGTAAAGTAGTAGGAGAAATTGCAAGGAGAAATAGTGGAAGGATACATACACTCTTTACAAGACCTGTGAAGCTCGTTTTGTGGATTTTTGCCTGTGTTGGAGTATTTTCCTGTCCCAGGACATCACAACAAAGCAACCCCATCTCAAGGGACTGTAAATATCTCATTTTCTTTATTATTTCAATCTTGGTCAGCCTTTGTTTTATTAAATCTGTTAAAGTTTAAAAATTTTGTCTGTCCTCCCTTGCTGCCCTTTATGTCATAACAAATTGGGGCCATAACAAGGAAAACCATCTTGAATTATCCAGGACTAATTATTTTCAATAAAAGGAGGGATATTAGCCCCGGAATTTTCAGGTCTAACAACGTTTGTTGGCCAGCAGTGTTGACTGTTCGCAACAGTACCGTCTAGCCTTGGCAACCTGGCTGCTTTCATAATGTGAACGTGCAAATTCTCCCCGTTGTTGTCTGCATAACAGCTCGCGTGCCTTTGCGTGCATGGCAGCCTTCTGGGGGAGGGTCTTAGCAGTGCAGTGGAGAGGGAGGGGTAGGGATCTGAAAGTAGCTTTTTTCAAATTTTTGTGCGAAGTCCTCTCTCTCCTCAAAGTTACCAACTGCAGCTTTTAGTGAGGATAATCGAGGGCTTAAAGCTGATGGCGGCACCAAACTTGTGATCACACATCTACAGGCCATGAAACTTCTTCACACTGAATTTGGTTTAAATCCATTTGCATGTGGCGCTATAGCAAACAAATGCTCATACCTCTTAAACCAATTATGTGAGCAACTTTAAATTAAGCATGCTTCATAATGTTACAGGTTGCCATAAAAATATGGAAGAGCTAAGTCACAGTTCAAACAATCGCTGGCATCAGCTAATTAAATTTCATTAGCCCATATTCTCAATTTAACTGTCACCAATCATGAAACTTTATATTATTGTTAAGGATGTGTAAAAGGGCAGTCTTAATGCAAATTACTTTGACTGGCCAAACGGTGGCACTATAGAGAGTTACAAAAATTGGATTCCAATTGGCCATTATATGGATCTGCAGTAAAAAAACAATGTAAAATTGCATATTTGTTTTTAACCATTTGACTCAATGGTTCTGATTTAGCATATTGCGTCTCTGGATGATGATCAAATGGTCTTTCCAATGAGAATATAAATCTTTAAATATTTGTCAGTCAGGTAACAGCTGCTTTTTCAAAGAAATGGCAGCGACTAATCAATGTGAAATTTTCAGGGCAAAGTATACCATGCACAGTCATGTGCCTTGAACTGGAAATTGTTTGATAAACATCAAATTTATGTCCTCACTGCTTCAGAACTGATGACTACCTCATGTTGCTTGGACTCTGTAGTTACCGCTTGTAGAAATTTTTTTTTTTTTTCTTACACAAATTACAAAAGGCTTTTCATTGTCCCAATATTAGACACAAACATAAAAACAGTACCACTTGTGAGCCTAAGCTAGACAGTCTGGTCGGCCGCAACTGGGGAGGTGTTGCCCCTGAGAGGCCGCTTCTACACTTTTATGCATTTTATTCGGCCAATACTGTTGCCATTGCAACCGAAATTTATAGGAGTCAAAACTTTGGTATAACACATGTCCTTACCAATTATGAAAGTAATCGATCAAAAATTGCAGCCTGTATGCATTTTAACATCATATTGGATCATATTTCCCATAAAACATTGATATTATTAGTCTTTGTGTTGATATAACATCAATTAGCCTACAGCAAGGCAAATATTGTGTTTATCTAACATACAAACTCAGTGGTTACTTGCATGTGTGATTGTAGCAGATGTTATCAGATCAGCAAGTCCCCCTAAGTCCCTAAACCAGGTTTAGTAAAAGATACCATCCTCTACAACTTGTAAAAAGTTAGTAAAATGCAGTGATGGTCTTTTTGGAATTTTTCAAGAAGATGAGGCTGTAATGCTTCCAAAACACTCCAAGTGTTGTAAAAGTAGAAAATGTTTTTTCGTGAAACACCAACATACTCATCATTCGAGTCACCATTAAGTAGAATTTTTGTAGGCTATATATGAGTGAAGTTACTGTTCTGTAGGCAGGGGTTGGGTGGGTAATGTACAAAAACAAACAATCCAATTTACATTAAATATCCTATTTATCCTAAAAATGTCCTGAAATAAATTTAATACAGTGATGCTGTCCTATATTGTATAAACAAATGTATTTTTACAGAAATATTATTATTATTATTATTATTATTATTAAATGTGAAAAAGAAATGTGACTTTGGGGCCATTTAGAATTTTTCAATGAGGCCATTGCATTATTTGGATTGATTAATACATAGTCTTTTTAAAATAATGTTACATATCTTACTGGCAGACTCTAAAGGGCATAGCATAGCTCACTAGTTCAGAAAAGCAGTACCCGGTGGTTGCAAGTTTCATGACAGGTGACTTTGAATGTCAGGACAGGATTGTCCTTCAGCAGGCTCATTTTGTAAGCTCAAACAAATTTTTACCGAACACATACTTGCGATAGCCTTTTAATTTAATGTCAGTCTAACCACTTCCCTGTCCCCCTCCAAATAAAAACTGGCCAAACAGCTGGTCAATTTTTTTTTTTTGCAATTGAAAGCCTGAGTTTTCAATGTCTGCTTCCTTCATTCTCTAAGCCTTTCCACCTCTCCATTGCTTTCTAACATTTTTATCGATTCTCGTAATTATTGAAACACATTTTTAGACTGTGTTAACGCAACAGGGGACACACATTTGGTGGCCAACAGGGGCAAACGCGCTGCAACGATGCAAAACATCTCCAATAGGAGAAATGCGCAGCAAAAACAAAAGCGATGCAAACTCAGAAAACACGCAAACCACAAAAGCAAATGCAATAGAAAAACGCTGCATATCCGCATCAATATAACGGAAGTGCTCACAGTTGCTATGGGGAGCGACAGTTGGAGCTGCTTTTACTTTTGACCTGAGCAAGCTAAGTCGGCAAAATGGCTTTCTACCTTGCTAGCCTGCTACCAAACTAACATTAGTTCGCTTGCATAGCAAGCAAGTTTGCCAGCCTAGCTAGCCAAAAGTTTGGTGCGCGGAAGTCAACAGAAAATAAATTAATAAAAAATATCCTCATTTCGCTATCTCACTAGGCTAGAGTTGAACCGAAAGCATTTATGTTATACCAAATATAACTGTTAGTTTGCCTGCTTAGCTAGCTTTTTTACTAGGCTAGCTAGCCAACAGTTTGGTGCATAGATGTCAGAAGAAAATACATGAATAAAGATTATTTATTCACTTAGCTCAAGTTGAACTGCAAGCATTTATGTTATATCAAATATGAATGCTTACTAGCTGGCTCATTAATGCTAGTTCGCTTTCTCAGCTAGCAAATTTGCCCGTGTAGCTAGCCAACACTTTGGTGAACGGAAGTCAATAGAAAATAAATGAATAAAAATGATCCATTATTTCGCTCTTGCGCTTAGCTTGAGTTGAACCACGACCATTTGTGTTAAACCGAATATGACTGTCAGCTAGCTAGGCTAGCGAATTAGCTAGCTAAGTAAGCAAACTGACATTAGTTAACTAGAAAGCCTTTTTGCTGACTTAGCCAAAGGGTCATTCCACGCCAAACTGAACAAAGCTCCCCCCCAACCCCTTCCAATTTCCAAGAAACTTATTTTGGGAATAGCACTTAGGACCAATAGTGATATACCAACATTTCAGGAACAACGGTGTAATAGCTTTCAAGATATGCATGATTGAAATTTGCTGACCATGCCCATTTTGCCATTCTGCTTGCTCCAGGTCCAATGTTTAGAGGCCAGTATCTGCTTGCGCATCAGTGAGAATCTCAAGATTTTTTTCTACGTCATCTATGCCTTAGGAGGATAGGAGAGGAAAAGATGTACTTTATTAATCCCCAAAGGGTAAGTTCGTTTGCTACCAGGCCAAACATTCACCAAGACAGTAACAATGTGACATGGCACAAGACAATATACTGTATACAAAAATAAATAATCTGCACCAGGCATTACACTGAGAGAGCGCAATAATCATACCAGTTTGTTAAAAAAAAAAAAACAAATAAATAATAAAATACGACTAATAACAAAAATTATTAAAGAAGTCTAGGAAAGTGTAAAATTGCGAAATACACATTTGCAAACTGCAATATACAGTACAGAGCAGGCACCAATCTATGCCACTCGGCAGCACTAGTAAAATACGGATCGATTGTTCAAGTAAGAACAACAACCCCAAAAACAATAGTACTACCAATCAAATAAATAAAAAGCAGCCTCAATCAATAGTTCTTATTAAAGTATCTGACTGCTGAATGGACAAATGACCTAAACCTCTCTGTCATACATCTTGGTGCAAGTAGACTTCCACTTCTTCCTCTCACAGAAATCATACTGTGCAAGAGATTATCATCCCTAGACCAGACATTTCTGAGTTTCTTAATGGATCTCTGCTCCAGAATTTCATCCAAAGAGCTACGGCTAGTACCAATAATGCAACTTGCTTTCCTACAGGTTTGTTAATTCTTTTCCTGTCTTCAACTGTCTGATTGCCACCCCAGCACAGAACAGCATAGAACAACACACTTGACAGAATACCATGGTAAAAGACAGTAAGGGTAGGCCTGCTGACATCAAAAGGTCTCAGTTTTCTTCGGAAAAGCAGTCTAGACTGAGCCTTCTTTAAAACAGCATGACAGTTCTCCTTCCAGTCCAGTTTAGAGTCAGCAAGTACACCCAAGTATTTGTAAGAGTGAACCATCTCGACCGGCTGACCCTTAATCAGTATAAGGGCCGCCACAGCCTTTTTCCTCCTAAAATCAACGAGGAGCTCTTTTGTCTTCTCAACATTAAGAATGAGATGGGCTTCATCACACCAACTCACAAATCTGTCTACCTCATACTGGTAGGCTGCAATGTCATTGTTAGAAATACAGCCAACTAGAGCTGTGTCATCTGAAAACTTTTGCAAATGACAGGAGGCGCTACTGTGTCTGCAGTCAGATGTGTATAACGTGAATAAAAATGGTAATAACCCAGTTCCCTGTGGAGCCCCAATGTTTGTGAAAATAGTCACAGACTTGGTGTTGTTAAGCCTCACATATTGAGGTCTACCAATCAGGTAATCTGTTATCCAAGTAACCGTTGATAGATTGAGGTTAAAACCGCTTGCTGGCTAAAATGTAAGGCCGAACAGTATTAAAAGTGCTAGAAAAATTAAAAAACATTACTCTCTCAGATGCCGCTGAGTGCCCCAAGTGACTGAGCACCCTATGCAGCAGGTATGTAAGATTTGTACTAATACCCTCCCAGTAAGAGGAGGGTATTCCAGAGGATCCTGGAAAGCATTAACCTGTGTCTTTAAATGCCCCAGCATGCTTGCTCGCTTTTAGGCTTCACTATCAGAAGCACTGAGGAATATTCCCATTTTAAAAATAGTTGAAAATGGGAGATAAATTTGCACTTAATTTTTTTAAGGACTTTGCAATGTGCTCTTCTCATCTGAAAGATGCGGTATTCCAAAACAGTTGCTGCTGTTATATTGTATGGACATGTGGCAAATACCAATATGCATTTTAACCATGCAATCTTCATTGACATA
Organism: Gymnothorax reevesii; assembly: GCA_029721435.1. Classification (NCBI taxonomy): domain Eukaryota; kingdom Metazoa; phylum Chordata; class Actinopteri; order Anguilliformes; family Muraenidae; genus Gymnothorax; species Gymnothorax reevesii. Next base: position 47,457,783 of record CM056576.1, read on the forward strand.
AGAACATTTGAACAAAGTCCTATCGACTAGCTCAGCGTCCTTCCATGGGAAATCCAGGGAACATTGATGTATGGTTTCATGACATTAACAAACACGTCAAATACATTAAATCGACTTTCTTCTTTTGGATATTGGCGTAAAAGCGTAAGTTGTGCTATGCCAGAGCTAGACTACAGTAAATCAGTTTGAACAGCACTGGATCCAGGGTTGGGAGGTGATCTTACCTTTCGTGAAAGAAAAAAGAGAAGAAATTGCGCATGAATAATTAATTTGTCCACTTCAATCTTCATTCATTCTTTTATTGTTTTCCCCAGTCTCAGCTATTTGGATTGGAACATTTCCGGTGGGAGAGGTGCTAACGTTTTCTGTACACATACATGGAACTTTTTCATTATAGTGCCATGGTTCTTACCAATAAACCCTCACAACATTTGACTGAACATCATCAGAGAGCCATTCATTTATTATACTGATGTATATTTAATGATTTACTGCAGTCTAGATCTGGAATAGAACAAAGTATGCTTTTACGCCCATATCCAAAAGAAGAGAGTTGATTTAATGTATTTGATGTGTTTGTTAATTTCATCAAACCATAATTTCAGCAAACCATAATCCGTAATCTAGGGGCTGCAACAGCAATGGCTCGGTCTCCCTGGAGCTCAAGCATAGATCACCAGACAGCCAGCAGCCTCTAGTCAGCAGATTTAGCTTGAATAAGGTCAAAGCACAAATAGGAGAAGCAAAAATTTCCAAGAAAAATAAGAGAAATCTGATCTGGTCAATTTTATCAGCCAGCAGGATGATTCGCTTACGTTTCGCTCTCAGTGAGATATGAAGTTGCGTGCACGACGGAGCAAAATAGCGCTGAACTTCTTATAGATGCAGATATGTGCCCGGTGGAATCAAGGGGTTAGGTGGCTAATTTATGAGTGAAAATAATCTCTCATGCTTCAGGAACTCTTTCAAAATTTGTGCCTGATGAATCTCAGCTATGTCATGTCATCCTGGAATATGCCTGTGCCATCAAGGATTAAAATGCTTATTGAAGTGTTATTGGTCATTGAGTACAACTTGTTGTCTGGTGAATTAGTTTTATTGCTGCATAACAGTGCTGAGTCTCAACCTGACTAATTCTAGCAACCCTAGATCATGACACTGCCTCTAGAGGCTTGTACAGTGGGCACTCTGCATGATGGGTGCATTGCTTTGTGGGTGTCCTTTCTTACCCTGGTGTGCCTATCCCTCTGGAATAGGTTAACTCTGGACTCTTCAGACCACATGACCTTTTTCCATTGCTGCTCATTCCAATCTTTATGCTCCCTTGGAAATTGAACTCGGTTTTTTTTTTTTTTTGAGCAGGGCCGAGCCACGGCCCGGCCCCTATAAACTTGAATGCCATTGAGTGAGTGAGTCAGTGAGTGATCAAGTTCAATGATTGGCTGGCCGGCGGGGAAGAAATTCAGCGATTGGTCGGCCAGCGGGGAATAACGCCAATGATTGGTTGGCCGGCGATTGGCTGGCAGGCTGTCCAGCGATTGGTCGGCCGGCGGGTAAGAACTTCAACGATTGGTTGGCCAATGATTGACTGGCTGGCTGGTCGTGAAATTGAACGCGCCACACGCATTCATGCGTGTGATTATCCCGTCCTACGTTAAACATCCTTCAGTCCAACATAGAAACTTGCACAATGTTAGAAAAAAATTGAAAAATACTGTTACTTTATAAAACAAGTGCTTCCCATCCTTAAATGTGATTGGCTGAGCCGCGTTCCATGCTAGTATAAAATCAGTGTAACCCACTGTATTCTGAGGCAGACTGCAGCACAAAATATCCTTGCGCGTCTGGCCTAGCAACCAACTACTCTGCGCTCAACTGACTCGTTAGGTTATGTTTGTTTCAAGACTTTTAGCTCGCTATTTCAGTGTTAGCGAAGTTTAGCCTTTTAATCCGCTAACCAGTTGGCAATCTACCTAGCTAGCTATAGCATATTACAGTTCGATATCACTTTAGCTTGCTAGCGACATTGCTAACTAGCTCACTATTTCAGTATTAGCGATAAATTGTTGAATTTTTTTCTTGTGTGTTTATTTTATGGGCTATGTGTAGGGTATCCAAATCCATTGTTGTGAATGCTAGTTGTTGTAGTTGACAAGCTGGCTAGCAAACTAATGCACAATTCACCATATTTTCCTGGATACCAGCAAGTGTGGAGAACAAAAGTCAATCTTGTTCCCTACTCTCGCTGCTGGTTGTAATGATACGGCCGATTGGCGCGAGTTGAGACCAAGGAAACCCTAAAACCGGAACCGAAACAAACATAAAATAATTTAACGGGGGCTTTGGGAGGCCGAAGGAGACATTCAAAATAGCCTGCTCTCATGTCTACATTAACCTGCCCAAATAGCCTGATGTAACATGATAATGGAGCTCGATGAAAAAGCAATATTAGCAGATGAAAAAGCAATATTAGCGTCTGTGTTGCTTGCCAACCATTCTGTCTGCTCCATCTTGCTTGGTGGAAGAACCCAAGTTAATATAATGTGAGTCTCAAAAATAACATTTCAAATGGTTTGTCACCAATTTATAGATAACTTTCCACATCCTTGAAGAGCTTTTGGTGCCAAGAATAACCCTCTTGCTTTATACATCTATAATGATTTGATAATTACGTGAACACCCCTGCTTCTAGCTTAGAACCGCGCAGATCACGAGAACCAAGATACTTGGATTTATAATATCATTTGCTGTTTACTAAGAAACCTTGTGCATTGTTTGTAAGGATTGACTGAATTTAGTTCTGACCTATGTCTGATGACACTGAAGAGACTTATGATGATAATGTTGGCAGTCGTTCAGGAACTAGATCATAGTGGTTAGGCTATCAAATACCATCAGGACTGAATTTAGTCCACCCTTACACCTTGCACCAAGTGTTTAGAATGTAAGCCAATGGCTGGTATTCACAAATAATGAATATGTTTATTCCTGGAATAAAATAAATCATGACAAATGTAATACACCATACACCGATATGGAATGAAGCCGCTGAGTCCTTGTCTAAGTTGTATCAAATAGACTTCCTGGACTATTTCAAGACTTAGTTTCGATACAAATAGATTTGTTTTTGGAATAACTGTATTCCTCCTTTGTGAATACCAGCCAATGTGATCATCTGTCAAAGTACCTTTAATGGTAAAATTCGTATGTATAACGCTGTAAATAAAAGAAAAAGTTAAAAACACTAGAACTTCTGAGGCTGAAGCTGTGGTTATATACTCTTCCAAAAAAGAAACTATACACTGTTTTTAGCATCAATTTATTATGCATGAAATGTTTTGATAAATGTGGAAAACATTGAAAAGAAAGTGTAATCAATAATTCAATATTTGTATAGTTTCTTTTTTGGAAGAGTACATTTCAATATGTTTTCCACATTTGTCAAAACATTTCATGTATAATAAATTGATGCTAAAAACAATGTATAGTTTCTTTTTTTGGAAGAGTATAATATTGTAGGTTTGCGTTTTATTAGGGAATTTTAGATTTTGACAATGGTAAGTTCTGCTTATTAGTGTGCAAAGGTAAAATTGACAATGGTATACATGTAGGAGACATCAGTTGGACTACACGCAATGGTATCAATTTAACCATCCTATAATCCTCCGTAGTCAAAATCCAAAACTCCCGATTTTGATCCTGGTGAAATATGTAAAAGGGATGCCCTCTAGGACCCTGGGAAATCAGGGAGGGTTATATAAGGCCAATGGCAGGTAGTGCTCTCTCTCCCTCTCTCTCTTTTTTCAATTAACCTCCTGAGAACAAAGAAGTGTTGCGGGTGCCACCAAACAATTGTTTGTGAGCCCAGAATACAGCAGTGAGGGAAGACTGGTCGCTGTATAGGCATGTTGTAACCATGTTTTCAAGGAGCTGTTTGTGAAGTTGCCAACTTTTAGGGGGATTATGATTTATTGAGCGTCATGACATCAAACACACTGCTGGTTTGGGTGTAATTTAAATGTGTTAAAGGATTGTCTTTGAGTACAGTACTGACTGTCACTGTTTTTTTCCCATGAAAGAACTTCCATAAATTAATGGGCTTTTAATTCTATTTTATGTTCTTTTATAGTACGTATTTAAATTGGGCATTGTGCAATATTGTCAGCAGGCATTGTGCAATCCTTGAGCTGTGGCTTAACTATTATGAAGTTACAGGCGCGCTATAAATTTAGAGACCCTCTTTTGCATGTTTGAGTCCATAATTGGTAGTGGTGATGATCACTCTTCATTCTTTGTGCAATTGTATATGATTTGTGACTTAGAGTGTGCAGTGGTAGTTTGCTTTGCAGATTTAAATATTCCTTATTTTGTGTTGGGTCCTAAAGTATTGGGTTGCCTGTGATTCATGGTTGGGAGTTAGTGCTGCTTGTATCAAGTGACTGCATCAGTGCCTTGTTGGGTGCAAAATTGTTATATGTCGCTACAGTGTAGCATTAGGTGTGCCCAATGGGTTTTCTGCGTTTTTAATGTTTTTACTACGGCATTTGGAGCCGTCACCCTCTTGTCCCGTTCATTCCGGACACTTGCCTGTATACACAGGGAGCTATATCAGTAATTAATAGTCACATTGAATTTGCCACTGGTCCAATCACTACAAATATAAAGGAACAATTAAGACCATTTTAAAATGTCAGTGTTTGTTTATACAACCCCAATTCTGAAATAGTTGGGACAAAGTGTAAATTGTGAATAAAATCAAAATGCAATGACTTTCAAATCACATCAACCAGTTTTTTATTAACAATAGAACAAAGATAACATAGCAAATGTTGAAACTGAGAAATTTAGACAGTTTGTATATAATGTTTATCGTACAAACATTGAAACATTGGAAAATACAATGTTGCATCAAGTGAACATTATTTTACAAAAATCATCAAGTAGACATTATTTTCATTGACCTTGACAATAATTCAAAACCTGATGCCACTTGCAAGTCAATATACATACCACAGAGTGAATTCCAACAGTTTACAAATTAATGATATTGACTTGGCTTGTTTTTTTTAAATAATTACTTGCTACTTCCGCCAAGGAGGTTATGTTATTGCCTGGGTTTGTTTGTTTGTCTGTTGGTTTCCAAAATAACTGAAAAACTTATAGACAGATTTTGATGAGATATACGCCGAAATTCAAGATTTCAAGTCTTTCCAATGGGCCGGAGTTCCAATCGCCGTGCTTTTGGGTTTTTCTGCCCCCTGGCGGAGGTCTGCGCTCTCTGAGTGCTTTTCTAAGGAAATTCCTGGGAAATTCTCCACGTTCTGGCATGGGAAATGTCGGTAGTGTGATAAGACATACATTCCCCACATTTTAAGACCAAATTCAGGTAGTGTGCAGGAGGGGGTCACAGGATTGGTTTTCTGGTAACATATTGATGCCATGCCCGGACTGGTTTCCAAATTACCTTAAACCCTTGCCCGTTCATGAGTTGGTTCGCTTGAACGGAAGCGTTTGTGGTGGCCTCTTTCATTGTATCTATAGCAATGACTGTAACCGACACCAATGAAAACAATGCATTTAAGAAAATAAGTGTAAAAGATGGCGCCAAGATGGATTCGACACCCTGCCATCGAGGTAGCTACTTCCTCACTACATTGTTGCACCCACTACACCGATGAATTATGAACAGCACTGGAATCCAGTCTAGCATCAGGCTGCAACAATCAGACAAATGCACAGTTAAATTAAGACACTTTTGCACTTATGTTCACAATATGCAATTTTTGACACCAATGAATGTTTCTTTACAAAAAAAATTCATATTTTCTTCTAATGGACAGCAAAAGGTGGATTAAATATTAATCTAGTGGATGCAAATGCTGCCCTTGCTATCATCCATGTCGTTTAAAAAGTTCCTTTCGATTTTGTTGCATTACGAGCACAAATCAGCCATTATTGAGCTAATCTTTCACGATAGATTGATTCGGTTTGTTTCAGTCCTCCATGCCTGTTTTAATCTGGTACCGGTTGCGAGATTCCAGAGAGATAGTGGAATGTAACAGATATCGTACTAATCTAGCATAAAAGAATCATAACAATGGTCGGAATGTGTTTTTAATTTCCCTATTCACTCTTGCAACTGATACGATGGTTAACGAGCGTGGAGGACCGTATCGGTTGCGAGATTGAATAGGGATTAAAAACACTGAGGTATCGTTCTGGATCCAAATGCGAGACCAAAAAGATTAAGCAAAAATGAGTTTTATTGAAGCTGGGGGTGAACCCCCACAGGGCAGAGGGCAACGGTACAGAGTCCAATCCAAAACCAGAATCCCAGGGACGTAATCCAAACTGTACACAGGGCATCGAACACAAAACTCAAGAGTTTGGCAAAACAGGTTCGGTACACAGGCACAGGAATGTCAGGTGAATCCAAAGCCAAAATCCAGTAGACGTAATCCGATTCGTTAACAGGGCAGCAAAGACAAAACTCAGGGTCAGGCAAAACAAGTACGATACACAGGCACAGAAGTATCAAAGAAAAAGCCAAAATCGGGGATGTTGCAGTCAGAAGAATAACACTAAGAATACAAGGCATCAACAATCGCAGCACTGGGAAAACATTCTGACAAGATCTGTAGGTGAAATGACTGCTTAAATACACGTAGGGGAAGTCACATGCTATGATAGTGAACAGGTGAGCTGGATCAGACTAATTAACAAGGGAATGCAATGAACATTCCCTTGGATTTGGCCTGTTCATGAAGAACAACGGTGACAGGGTGTCTTTGTCTCCGCAAGCGGACATGGAGCTGCAAATTTATGCACACAGTTACAATATTCTATCACTAGATGGCAGACCAGGATCAGTTATTGAATATTCACAAACAAGCCCAGCTCGAGGTTTAGAATATGGACAAGTTTATTCCAATCCCTGTTTTCTAGGAGTTACCTGAATAGAACTGCTCAGCTAAGCCTAATGTGCAAACTGCTCTATATACTTGCTCATAGTATCTATCCAGCAGTTCAAACAAAATTATCTCTTGCTACAGAAATAATCGTTTCCGTCTGCAGCAACCATTTCAGCTACAGTGAGCCAATGGTATTCCAATTAGTAGTAAAGAAAAATCAGTTTTCTGAAGCAAAAATTTGACATGGTATTAATACTATGTAATTCTATTATTAATTATAGTCAATTATAGTAGTTTTAAAACTACCAGTAAACTATTCAAATGTATAACATGCTTTTCATATGTTTTCCTTACTCAAGACCCCCTCCCCCCACCTCCCACTCTCTCACACAGTGACTGTCACTCACTCTGCCACACTCTTGCACTCTCCCCACACACTTTGTAAATAATTTATCAGCTCCAGCTCATTACCAAACTTGCACTTCATATAATTTTGTGAGCTTTGCCTCACTTACCACCCTTTTCTTGGGGCTCAAATTCTCATACAGCACTAGGCGGCCCAACCACATACTAGGTTGCACCTAGTCTTGTTTTTTCTCTATTAGCTTCACAAACAAGTGGCTTTTTTGTGGCCACACAGCTGTATAGTCCCAATCCTTAAAGTTCTATTTGCATTTTGTGAGTGGAAATGTTCTCACGTATGATGAGACCTCACCAATGATTTTAGTGATCTCAGATCAGGATCAGTCATGATTCTTTTCCAGCCCATTTCCTCCACGAATGTGACAGGTCACCACTATCCTTCCAAGTTTTAATAAATTGTTGGACAGATCATTACCCACATCAAGTGATTTCAGTAATCTCCTTAGCTGTATATTTTGCTTGATGCTGGCCACTAATTAGCCCACTTGAAACACTGTGATATCTTTTCAATGACCACGAGATGCATCTTTCAACATGGTTGTTTAAGAAATAAAAAAGTCACAGGCTCAATCAGTGAGTATTAAAATAATTTTTGCCAACTGAAACATACTTATCACTACAATAATGATTCAATGAGAGGCTCTTGAGGATTTGCCATTTTAAATTCAGTCCGCAATTTTTTTTTTTTTTTTTTTTTGGAGGGGCGGTGTTGTCAGTTAAAGGAGCCATGTTTGTTTACCGCAAGCTCACAACTTTGAACGAAGTAAATTCACTCAACTGCAAGTCAAAATCCAGAATGTATTTTTCTTCTTCTATGATTATTGGCATTGGTAACCAGTGTACATTATTCATATCCCTTGGCTAGAGCTAAAAATAGCATTTTGAATCTTCAAATTTCTAAAGAAAGCTCCTTAATATAAAAAGCTTAATGCCGGGGTAACTAGAATACGTATATAAATACAATGCAAAACGATGATGGATTGTAAGCATGAAAGCAGATCACTTTCTTGGGATGTATGTTCTGCGCAGTAATCCTGACACAGGTCCTTTAACGTATTCCAGTTTTGAAACCCCAACAATTAGTGTCCTCAGGTCCAAATAGACTAATGAGTGTTATTAAAAGAGGAGGTGATGTTACACTGTGGTGAACATGCACCTGTCCCAACTTCATGGGAATGTGTGGCAGACATAATGCAATTTCAAATACTAGCTTTTATTTTTCTAAAGAATAAATAAACTGGATGACTTTAGACATAGGATATAAGTAAAAAAATATATATTCAACTAAACTCAATAAATAACTAACAATGGAACAAAAGCTAATTAAGTTGTCCACTCTACTCGTGAGTTTCATTATCTTCAAATGGCACTTCTGTGCTCCACCCAGGAATGGCCTAAAACAACAGTTATGCCTACTATACACTAGAAAAAAGATGAATGTCTGAGTCATGAAATCACAGAATTTTTACTTATTGACTATATGATTTTGAAAAGACTAGGGAACTATTGGTTGTTGACAATGTTCACATCTTTGAACTTCCCCATGTGCCCAAGCCGAGGCTTCTGAAAATAGGCCTACAAAATATTTTTGATTTTTATCTGAATGTCAAGAAATGAAAGAGACTGGGTCGGACTGAGTTGATGACCACCTTTCATCAAACTATTGAGATGACTGAAGCCTGTCACAGCTTGAACAAAACTCAGTATTTTATTCTGCCATTGTAAATTTGTCTGTGACAGTTAAATAGCTTCAAATATAATTTGGATTAATTCCCCTTTTAATTAGACTAAGCCTGTCTGTCTCAACCAAGTTTTGGTTTTTGTCGCCGCACCAAATGGCCTGTTATTAAGAAAACCAATCAGACACAAGACAAGCAGAACAGCAGGGCTGTATCAGTGCCAATATTAGTGGACTGCAGTTTTTACCCCATGTTGTCCCTTTGGCCTTGTTATAAATTATGATGGATGCTGACTGAATGTCAGGGCAGTTAATTATTTAAACATGCAGCCAAAATACAGGGATGATGATATACAGAAAATTTGTACAACTATTTGGATAATTATAATGTTTATGTTATTTTATCAGTCAATCATTGCATTTTGGAGTTAAAATTAGATAAATATGAGGTCAAAGTACAGAATTTCGGCTCTGTATTTACATCCAATTTGGGTCAACAGTGCGAGAAAGTCTGTGACTGAGTGAAGAGTTTCCCATGCTCTTTCAGCGTGAATAGCCATGAACATTGTGATAGGTTATTTCATATTGGTACAACACCCGCACGTTGAAAAGGCCATCCATGCAAATGCAAGTGTGAATCCGGTTCTAAATGTTATGTTTGAAATGTTTATGTTTTGAAACAGCTTCAGGACATAAAAATCATTAAAAAAAAATCTATACCAAGTAAATAACCAACTTCGAGTGCATAAATATGGTTTGTCATGTGATTGTTTGCTGAGAGTGCTAAAATCATGTTTTTAAAGACAAAAGTGACAAAATGGCTATTAGAGGCCATCTTGTTGCATAGAAGTTGCTGACAGGCGAAAATATTGCAAATAAAGACAAACTGTATATACAGTTTATAACTAGCAGGCAGCAAGATCGACAGTGATACCAAATCACAGCACTCGTTAGGTGGATGAACTATCTCCACCCAGGTTGGCATCATCAGAAATCAATATGGATGACAGCAGTGGCTCAACTCCGCATCAATTCAAGCCGATTTCTCCAACCCCTGTGATGGAGGCAAATGCCAGTCTTATCAATGCCGTGCAGTGTTTGGAGAAGAAGGTGAGACAGCTGGAGCCACTCACACGGTCTCCTCAGCCCTGTGAGGAAGGCATTGAGGTCAACCAAAACACACGTGATAACAGTCTATTGCCGAAGTTAAAAATAAATATTATCAGTACAAGCTTGAGGTTGAAATGGCTAATTAGAAATGGGAAAATAGTGTGTTCACCACAATTCAAAATGCTTACGTTAATCAAGCTAAATACAGTAGGCTACATGAGGAACTAAAAACTCAAATCAATTTTTAAAAAAATATATCTTCACAAACTAATGCTTTGGATGAACGGTAGAAAAACTTCAATCAATAATAACTTTAATGAACTTAGAAAGTGTACAATATAATTGGAACTAATAACTCCCACCAGATAATAAATGATTCAATTCTTGCTTTATGCTCTGGGTGATGTGTGCAAAGACTGGATGACATGTAGATGGACAATTGCTCATGTACATGTAAGCATGTCCATGTGAACACACTCCGCTCATTTCAGCTAGTGGGTGCATGTTGAGCTTGGTTTTGAATTTAAATTTGATTCTAGCCCATTTGTGAAAAATGCTGAAAACATAACCCACATTGTTCAATTTCATAAGTGAACAGTGAAAATTCAGTTTGACCAATATTTAATTGAAACTAGGATAAGTAAATAATTTTAAATGATTTGCCTTATTGACTTAATATATCTTCATAAATAAATGCTAATTCCAATTTTATGTGCCATTACCATGCCTTTTGCACCATTCATTAAGTTTTTAGGCCCTGAAGTCAAGCGAGGAGAATTTCCCCCCAATATTCCATTATGCATGTCTTCAGCTGCACAAATGTATGAGGCATTTGTTGCATTGGTGGCCTAACCTGTTATGTTCCAGATCAGGAATCAAGGGCAGAGGCAGAGTACTATTCAATAGGTAGTTTTACTGACGGCTATATGGTAAATTAGGGGATGGAACACCAGAGGAAGCAATGGGGATGGAGCCCCAGATAAGGATAGCACAGTTCAGAACAGATGTTTTAGGTGAAGCTGAGCTGCCAATCGCCGGCTTGTGGCCTCTCGGGTGGCAACTACGAGGAGTGCACACCTCGCCAGTGCTGAACTGTCCTAAAGGAGGATGGAGTAGCTTGACAGGAACTTGGTTCCAATCATGATGACTGTAGAAGGATTGAGAGCTTGTTCCTAACAAACTGGACAGAGGAACTGACTTGGACAGGGTTAACAAGAGCGCAGTCCCAATTCTGGACTCTGATTAGGCTTGGGAGCTTGTTCTTATTAAACTTGACAAACTGACTTGAGCTGGTTGAACTTATATCCAATCCTGTGCCCCAGGTAGGCCTGGATGCTTGTTCGAGTTAACTGAGCAAAGAGAAAAGATTCCGGGAATTGCTGCCATTAACGTTTACATTACACTTAAAAAAGATGAAGAAATTTTACTATATTGACTGGTTCTAAGCACAAATGGCAAATTTTAATCCAGAAACTTACAACACAAACCAGGGGGTATAAATACACATCACTGGAACATTTGGAAGTTACCATGAAACAAGATTACAGCCGGGGAGGGGGTTGGACACGAGACATAAACCAATCAAAGGAGCCATATTTCTAATAGACACACAAGTTGCTGAACTGGACGAAAAAATGAAAGGCATTCACATGAGGGTTGTGACACTTCGCAAAGGGCCCCTCCTGGAATTAATGGAATAATTCATCCACCTTCTAAAAATATATAGCAGTGATTAACGATGACACACAGGACACTGCCTCAACTACCACTAGTGGGTATGTGGTTGACGTGAGGAATCGCTGAACTTGACCTGTAAAAGTAGCTGGCAAAGATGGTTAGCCTACATGTGAGAGGAAAAATGAGACTCTCCAAATCCTAGGGGAACTGATTAATGGAAAGCATTTGACAAAAATAGAAAACGTCTATTCCCCCAAAATTGACCTGTATCTGGCCCTGCACCTGTAAAAGGCCCGGCAATGACTGCACGAGCACCACCATAACGATCATAGACACTTGAACAATGCAGCACGCAAAGCAAATGCACCCTCAGAAGAGTGCCAATTAATGATGTTAATACCCACTCTACGCTTACTAAAATGTGGAATTTATAATTACAGTAGCCTAATGTCATTGAGATCATAGCAATCGGATCATTATTTTTATCAGTCAATCGCCAAAACATCTTCAACTATGACAATTATTTTCAATGAAGCCACCTCACCTAGCAATGCTGCATGCTGACACTTGTGAAGGTTGTTTATTAATGCCGGGGGGTACGGAGTTGTCAGACAGTCGGAGAAGCAAAAAGATGAGAGGCATGCAATAATATTAAGTTGCCGGGAAAATAGATGAATCAAGGTAGCATAGTGATGCGTTAAGGTCTCTAATGATCTATTCACCTGTTTTGTCAATAATTTTTCAGTGTTGTAACATTTACTATAGGGGATTACAATGAAATGCTCACAGCCATAGCAAGCCAAATGCCAATAACATGAGTGCTATGTTAACATTGCATGATTCCAAGTTATACTAGCTAAATGGAAATACAGCCTACTGGCAAGGAGCTACTCATTTCCTTGGGAAAAACAACCAAACTGCTAGTAGAGTATAGTAACCTGCTCTCATGATAAGCACATTGTCATGGTCCAGACCAGAAATCAATTGCAGTGTCAGAAGCACAGTCCAGCTTGTAGTTTATTGACAGCAATATGAAGAGACTGGGGGTGGAACTCCCAAGATAGGATAGTGGGGACAAAGCCCCAACGAGGATAGGCATTTAGGCACAGTTGTAATAGGCTAAGCTTGAGCTGTTTTCACTGGCCAAGCTTCCAGGATGCTGCCAGGTATTACACAGGCTCTGCCAACACTGAACTGTTTCAGAGGATGGAGAGGTTGCTTGAGGGGAACACAGCCCCAGTCCTGGCTCCAGTTCAGGATTTGTTCCCTAACAAACTGGACAAGTAGAGCAAACTGGATGGGTAAGCAAGAAAGCAGTCCCAGTCTTGGACCCTGGTTAAGATGGGAGGCCTGACCTTGATAATTTGAGTTGAAGAACAGGGACAGACTTGAAATGTGTGAACAAACTTGATCCCAATCCCGGACCATGATTATGATTGGAAGCTTGTTCGAATTGACCGAATGATTTGAATGACTTCTTCAGGAAAAGGCTTGCACTAAAGTAGTTGGATTAGGCAAAGACAAAAGAGTTTTACAATTAAATACTGATCAGAAATGCTTGCATGAAAGCAAGTTTCCAATCATGTGACTTACACAAGAACTAAAGGCTTAATAAACACTTGTCATGCCATTGTTAAGCGCGCAACTGCATAACGAGATTCAGCCAAGAGGAAGAGACACACAAAACATAAATGAATCATAGCACTCATGTATTAATTTGAAGGTAAAAAAAATTGTCGTATTTGGCATCATCCGAAAGGGCATGGAAAACTCTATCAACATTTTCCACTTGGTGATGATGATTAAATATAGTAATCGTGGATGTCAAATGGGCTATTAGCAACCCCCAATATTGTCCTTGAATAGCGCTTTGAATCAGGTCAAGAGCTGCGACATCACTCGTCGGAGCAATTGTGACATGGGCTATCATATGTGAATTTTACATTGCCCTTTTTTCGACTGGTAGATACCAAGAAGTAAAAAATATTTTTTGCCCACCTGTGCAGTGACAGATTGTTAATGTTAGCAAGTCTGCAAGTCGAACGGGTCTTTAAAGTCCAGACAGTGATGCTTTTACAATGGAAATATCTCCCAAGAAAGAGGAAGTAGAGAAAACATGTTTTTGTGCCGTAACAGACAAGAAACAAGAGAAGGGGACGGTTTGTGTATTTTTCCTGGTTTGCCACAGTTTGCGGCCATACTTTATCACACACATTATCGCCCAATACAATGAATTTGGAATGTCTTTTGAAGCAGCACAGTCGCCTAACCCGAGTACAAGTACTTGAGTATATTTTTTTCCCCATACTGCCCATGACACCATCCAATAGCAACTTGCCATTCACGTGCTTCTGCTAATTCACAAATTTCACGCAGGTTTCTCGCTGGTGAGTAATCACACTTCTGTGCTGCCGATACCAATCGAATAATTCAGAGACATTAACGGAAAACAATGACTTTGTGAAAGCACCTGTCAAATGTGGCCATTGTAATCAAGACATTGAAATCCACCAAAAATGTCAAATTTTTTCAACTCCTGCTTGACTTGTCAATTTGACTTGTCAAGCATAGAGTTACTTAAAATAAGTTACTATTTGCTGGACAAGTGAAATTGACTAGTCAACCTAGTCAAAATAAATGACAATTATTTTGTCTTACTAAGAAAAACTGTGATAGAAATAAGTTATTTCAGTCTTAAAATAAGTAAATTAATCTTACCTAGTGTTTTTACCTTTCTTTTTTTTTTTTTTTGCAGTGTATTTTTCGTAGTCATTGATGTGCAGAAGAAAATGCCATATAATTTCATAGTGCAATGTATAACACGGCTTTCAAAAATAAACTAGACTCTCGTAAGTTCTACTAATTAGTCTGAGCAACGGTTGCTAATTGGGTGAGGTAAGCTGCGAGAGGTGTAGGTCATTAAGCAGTGAAAGGTGAGTTTATTGCTGGCCTTGTGTTTCTGCCAATGGACCGCCACTGACACTGAGAATTTCGCTTAGTGTGCTGTCCTTTTTTTTGCTCTTCTCCCCACTTTTATTTGGTTTTTTTTCCTGTTTCGTTCATTATGGGTATTCGATGCTTCATTGTAAAGCAATGTTCAAGTTGCGACTGAAGTACGAATTGGGTCCTCGATAAATAAATATTTACGTATATGCAATGCATATTGAGCACACAATTGCAAAGTTCAACACTGTCATGATGAACACAGCAATTCCAGAATTATTGTCAGTGTGCCATTTCTAATTCTCACTCGCAAATTACAGTTTCAATCAAAATTATTCAACTCCCATTGCAAATTGGGTTTAATAGCAAAATTGACAAATTTTCAGTGGTTTGTGATAAAAAGACCAAACAAGAACATTTTAAATAGCTCAAAACAACTAATATTACAAGTGGTTTCTCCAAATTTAACAAAAAAAGCCATTTTTAACCACTACTACAGTCTCAAAATTATTCAACCCCGAATAGAATCTGTCATAAGACCATATTTGCTAATCAGGCGTTGTCTCAAGCACCCCCAACAACAGGTGACTTTGAGTCAGATATGCACGGCTCTGGCCCAGAACAGCTGGTACTGGCCCAGAGCTGGCGTGGCTCTACCTAATGCAGCTAATCAAGAGCTTAATTAGTTGGATCAGGTTTGCTTGAGATAGAACACATCAAATACTTGCACTCGCTAGGGGTTTGTTGACAGTGACATTTGATTGCATATTAGAAATATGGCTGTCAAAAGAATTGTCCAAAAACCTAATAGAGGAGATAATTGCCTGCCGCAAACAAGGAAAATGATACAAAAAGATGGCACAGGCACTGAATGTTCATAGAGATACAGTTATAAACATAGTTTGCAAGTTCAGAGTAAAAGGAAGAGTGGCTGCAGTATCAGGATGTGGCAGAAAGAGGAAGCTATCAATGGCTGTCACCAGATTCCTGAGGAGACAGGTGGTCAAAAACCCTTGAGTGACAGCAGGAGACCTGCAGCAAGACTTGCACTCCGTTTACACGGGCCAGCTATTTTCATAAACGAACATTTCACCGTCTCCGTTTTCGAAAATAATATCATGCACACATATCAGTTTTCAGAAAATTTATCGTTTACACGTACCCGTGTATATGCCGTCAAGAGCATATTAAACCTGTAGGTGGCAGTGTAACGACTAGCTCAAGCTCACATTAGCCAATCAGAATCCCGAAAATATCAACAACAGAAACAAATCACAATCATCCATGATTACCACCTGACGTCGACTGCTTAAAACTCAGTTTTTCTCAGTTTACACGCAAACTTGCAACCAAAGTTTTCCAAAATCTCCACTCTGGCCGGAGTTTTTAGAAAGAATCGTTTTCAGAGGCGAATTCTCCGTTTGCGTGTAAACGAAGGGCACAAACGCAGGGAAATGTCTCCGTTTGTCAAAATAACCGTGTTCGTGTAAACGGGGCCTTGGAGGCAGGAGGCACTGAGGTTTCAGTTTGCACAGTAGGGCGCATAGTTAACGTTGAAGGTCTCCAAGACACACACCATGACTGATCCAAAAGCACAAGCTTCAATATGCTCAAAACCATATAAATAAGCCACATAAGATTGGAGATATTGTTCCGTGGAGTGATGCAACAAAACTGGAATATTTTGGACTTATGAATCAGCGGTATGTCTGCAGGAGGAATAAAGAAGCTTATGCTAAAAAGTACACCCTGTCTAAAGTGAAGAATTGTGGGGGCTTTTTGATGCTCTGCAGCTGCCTTGCTTCCTTTGGCACTGGAAATCTGCAAAGTGTGGAGGGCAAGATGGATTCAGTCACCAGGATATCCAAGGAGAAAAAGTCATGCTGTCTGTAGGGAAGCTGATGCTTCGGCATCATTGGACCTTCCAAAAGGACAATAGCTATGTTAACATGCGCAAAATTTCTCCAATCCGATCCTAACCTCGGTTGATCGGAAATTCCAAATCCAAATTCACATGGACTCAATAAATGAAATGATCCAATTATGACTTGCGTCTACATCACCATGCGTTTAATTTGAATAAATCATGTGGGCATGCACGGAGTTGTCTAATTTTCTGGAAATATTATAAGTAGTAGAAGACAAAGAAGCTGTACTTCCGCCTCTGTTTTAAACAAACGTCACATTGTCTGCACGTCCTCATTCGCTCTTTTTCGCACATATGCGTAATGAAGACAATTTTACCCCAACCACTAAGACAGGATCAGAATGGGTGTGTACATGGACGTTGTTCGGAATGATGATCGGCATAAACCACCTCTCTCAGTCGGGATGAAATTTCCTTCCGGATGGACCGAATTGGATCAGAATCTTCCGATTGACGTGGTTACATGAAGCATTTTAATCTTATTGGGCCTTTATTCCGATTATGTGCGTCCATGTAAACATAGCTAATGATCCTAAGCATACCTTAACATACACCAAGGCTTGGGACAGAGGAAGTCAGGGAAGATTCTAGCGTGACCATCACAGTCCCCTTGCTTGGACCCCATAAAAAATCTCTGTAGGATTTGAAGAAGGCAGTTGCTGCATGCAAAACCTAGAATATTAGAGAACTAAAGGGTATTGTCCATGAGGACTGGGCTAAGATTCCTTGGTAATGCTGCCTGCTGTTGTCTGCATCACATCTCCAGCAGCTCATAGCTGCAAAAGGTGCTCTACTGCTTGTCATGAAAGGGTTGAATAGTTTTGAGCCTGCAGTAGTCAATAAAAGTGACATTTTGTGTTGAATTTGGAGAAGCCACTTGAAATATTTGTAGCGTTGAGCCATTTAAATTGTTCTTTTTTTTTTCTTTTTTTTTTAATTTGGCATCTCCAATCCCACCCGAATCTGGAATGCCCAATTGGTGAACTATGTATAAAGTTTGCTCGTATGCGACCCCTTGCTGCCAACTCAGGATACTGAAGACGGTTCACGACTCTCATCCGAAGTACGTGCCCGTCAGCCACTGATTCTTATAGACTCATTGGTTGAATCCTCGTAAGTTCAGAACGAGGGCGGAGGATACCCGCACATGAACAAACTCAGAGTAAATTGTTCTTGTTTGATTTGTTCATTGCAAATGGCTGAAAGTTTGTAAATTTTGCCAGTAAACCTAATTTGCAATGGGGGTTGAAAACATTTTGATTGCAACTGTAGATTTAGCTATTCTAATGACCACTTGGCACGATGATGGTGGCTTCCAAATAAAGACTGTTAAGTACACAAAACTATGATCATTTCAAGTCTTGAAACTCAACTTCTGATGTTCGCATATGTCATGTCTGATTTCAATCTCAACGTGACCTCCCTGGTTAAATAAAGTTTAAATAAAAATAAATAAATAAATAAAAGATGCCCTGCCAATACTGCTCCCCACTTTAAAACAGAAAAAGGCACCCATAGTCATGTTTTTGCTTGAATAGCTGATTTAATGCGAGGGCTTGTTTAAGCTGTTTTTGTGTCAGCTGATTCATGATGCATAATATTAGTGCTATTCAATATAGGCCTCTCCTCATTCTAAAGCAAAAGTGTGATTGCTTTAAGGGAATTGTTTGGATTTTCTTCTATGTGGAGCTAGCCATATGCTGGAACTGCATATAATGCATTGAAGTAGTCTGAATATATCCCCTTATTGATGCAAACCAACATAAATCTTTGCTTTTTTCCTCTTCTGTTTTCAGGGCCCCAACATTAGCTTTCGAAACAGGCCACCTTCCATGCTTAAGGGCTCCACAGCTGTTTTGCCATATAATTTGATTCATAATGCAACAGACATTGCGAATCAGAGGCCGATCAGTTGTGCGAGCAGGCCAGTCTAGCTCCTGCGGACATGGACTTGTAATGTGAGCTGAATAAGGCATTGATTTACTGGAAAATGCAGGGATGTCCCTGAGACTGATCACATCTACATGCCAGCATATCCTTGGTGTGTATGAAGATCTCGTAGACAGATTTTGCCAACTTAATCAGGAGACAGAGAGAATTTCCATATTTTTAAATCATTTGGGGCACATTTTATTTTTTGTGAATTATAAAGAAAGATTGTCATTTTCTGGCAAACTGATTTTTTTTTTCTAACAACAAATACCATAAAATCACACACAAGGTTTTCCTCCATAAAATTTGCCCACATCCAGGTCTGAGTCTGATTTTATATGTCACATTACATTTTCTCCCTTCTGCATAAATGGTGCCTGAGCAACTGTGCAAGTTACCAATGCCATGTGCAGTGACAGGCCTCATATTATGACAGATGGTGGCTTTTGGACCTGACGGTAATTCCTGCTTGAGCTGTCCTTGTCGTCTATGGTCCAGAGAACATAGCAGCTGTGTTTGTCCCGCTCAAAATGTTGAGTCGTTGGACAGCAAAACATCCTTTTACTGTGCTACTGTCTATATCAGAGGAAACCAAGCCCAGAGAAGTCAGCGCCGTTTTTTGACGGTGTTTACTTATGGCTTAGCATTACATTGTGATATGCATTACAGTTGCATTACAGTCTTTATGACAGTGACATCTGAGGAATCAAAGGCTATGCATATTCAGTAGTACTTTCCTGCCTTGTCCTTCAACTGCAGTGATTCAACTGGATATCTTCCATTTTTTAATTACATTACGTACTGCAAAGGGTGAAATGCTCTTAATCCTATCAATTTATCTGGGGAACATTACCAAACATCTCAGAGTTATGGACCGTAGGCTTATGCATCTCCTGATAAATTTTTGAGCCTCAACTAGGGCCACTCTTAGCAGATGTGGTGCCCAGGGCAAACTGATAATTGGACATTCTCCTTCAGGATTTTCTGGTAGAGAGCAGAATTCATGGTTCCATCAATTATGGCAAGTTGTCCAGGTCCTGAAGCAGCAAAGCAGCTCCAGACCATCATACTACCACCACCATGTTGGTATGATGTTCTTTTATGAAATGCTTAGTTTTACGCCAAATGTTACGGGATGCATACCATCCAAAAAGTTTAACTTTTGTCTCGTCAGTCCATTTGTGGCAAATGTGAGATGAGCCTTTGAGTTCTTTTTGGTCCGTGGTGGTTTTCACCTTGGAACTCTCACATGGATGCCACTTTTGCCCAGTGTCTTTCTTATTATTGAATTATGAACACTGACTTTATGAGGCAAGTAAGGCCTGCAGTTCTTTAGCTGTTGGTCTGGGTTCTTTTGTGACATCCTGGATGCATCGTCGATGCACTCTTGGAGTCATTTTTGTAGGCCGACCACTCCTGAGAAGGTTCACCACTGTTATGTTTTCTTCATTTGTAAACAATGGCTCTCACTGTGGTTCGCTGCAATCCCAAAGCCTTGGGGCGGGGGGGGGGGGATTACTTTTTCACAGAGGGCCAGGTAGGTTTGGGTAGCTTTTTCTCTGAATAAATGTAATCATCATTTAAAAAACTGCATTTTGTATTTACTCAGGTTATCTTTGTCTAATATTAAAATTTGTTTGATCAGAAATATTTAAGTGTGAAAAATATTTAAAAAATAAGAAATCGGGAAGG
The DNA here is from genome assembly GCA_029721435.1 of Gymnothorax reevesii. NCBI lineage: Eukaryota > Metazoa > Chordata > Actinopteri > Anguilliformes > Muraenidae > Gymnothorax > Gymnothorax reevesii. The sequence goes on from CM056576.1 coordinate 47,478,076, forward strand.
GGCAAATACTTTTTCACAGCACTGTAGATGTAGCCAAAGCAGTTTCATTATTATTTGACTCAAACACAAGATATTGGGATGGATGACAGCAGGCCAGCTACATTGCTTGTGCACCTTTTCAAAGGGTTGGTGACTAATCCAGGCTACATAACGTTAGATAACATTCCCGTTTAGTGCAAATGTTACATCACAAATTACTCTGCCTGCCCAGCTCACTAGCTTGTCTTGATTAAATCAAAACAAACAGTACTATTACACTCAAATTTCTTGATATTGGCACAAAAGAAAAAAAAAACAAACTGTCACAACCCTCTTGTGAATACCTTGTGTGTCTCTTCACAGTTCAGCTGGTTATGTGTCCATTAAGTGTACGTGGGCTGTGATTGGTCAACATCCTGTGCGCCTCGTCCTCATGCGGTTGTGCACTTAATGACCGCATAACAAGTATTTCAGCTCCTAGTTCGTGTGCAAGTTGCTGGATTGTAAACTCAATTTCATGCAAGTTATCTTTGCCAATGTTTAGTAGTAAAACTTTTTTGTCTTTCTCTTACGCAAGTAGTGCTTTAGTGACAGCAATGGCGTAGCCAGAACTTAAAAATACGAACGCACAGAACATCCCTTTGCAATGATTATCAATCCTGACTTGTTCTCAGTCATTTTTTTTTCTAATTAAAGATGCATGCACGCAGAAAACACTGCATATTATCAGGTGTTGGTAATTCTTGTTGTGATTCTGCCTTGTTGTCATGTTTATGTTCAGGTTCTGTGTTCATGATTTTGTCTTTCATTTTTTCTCTTTGGTTATTGTAATGCTCAGGTTTTTAGTTCATCCTTTGCTCAGCTCCATTGCACTTGGTTCAGTCAGTCTTCCCTGTCTGCGTGCCCACTGACTTCGGGTGATTGAAATGAATTCTGGTGTTTAAAATATTCCTTCGAATCTTGTTTTCTTCCTTCGCCCTTCTGTTCTGATTACTAACAAGACTAACATTTGTATTTTGTGTCTTAGTCTACTAACACAACTAATCCAGGTATGTAAGATTACTAACTTACTAATGAGCACTCTAATATAAATGTAAAGTTGCACCGCTACTAATTTTGACCAATTCCCTCTTCGCAATCGCCCTGTTCTATACTTCGCCCCTCAGCCTGTCTCTGTCCTCTCCTCAGCTTCAGCGAGAATCTTTTGCACATCCTTAATCACTCTCCTGCACTCGTTATGTGTGCATGTATAACTCCTGGACCGGAGCTGTTTAAATGTCATAGGCTGTTTACGTGATTCCCGTTCGTATTTTGTCTTTCGCCAGTTTTCATGGTAAGGGCTTCCCTCATGTGATTCTCCTGATGTACTTAGCCCTTTTCCCAACACCTGTTTTCTGTATAGCATTTGACCTTCTCTGTGTGTATATTAGCAATCTTTTCACTCACAGCTCTTGTCAGAACGTTGATCAATACTTCTTTGTGCAGAGCGCCTCGTATGCCATTGAATATTGTTTCGCTTCTACTGGATTGTCTGACCTTGATTCTTGCCATTGCCCTTTTTGTATTGTTTTTGTCTTTCTGGATTTCGTCCTATTTTTGTATGACCACGATTTTTGTGTTTGGATGCCCTGTGCATCGACTACGAGTTTTTGCGCATCGTTTTTCTACCTCTGCTCATCTGTCTTACTGGTTCTGACCCCCGCCTGTCTAGTCGACACTGTTTTTGGATTTCGTATTGTGGCTAGGCAATTCCTGTGTTTTTTGGCTTTGACTCGGACTCCAAAAAAGGCATACGTTTTTTGGATCTCTGTCTCTCGCGAATGGATCCTGAACGATACCTCATAATTCTCCTCATTGGAGAAGATGTAAGTTAAATTGTCTGATGTGCCAAAAAAGGTAGCATGGAAGTTCCAGAGCAGTTTACCTTTCGTAAAGCAAATTCCTACTTATGATTAAACTATTTTTCGGAACAAAATTTAGCTTATTATTTCGTCGCCCATAGATCGCAGCAAGAAAGAAGCTGTGTCTTTAATTGCCAATGGATTACTCTTATAATTGGAAAACATGTTAATAAAGGACAATGATTTAGTTCAAATCAGGACTAAAAATTGTTGTAATGGGATGTTCCTTGCACATTTTACTTTCTGGCTAGTATGACACTGAGAGGCGGCCTTTTCCATTGACGTCATTCTAATAACATAACATCACATGAATGGCGAGAACAGGCCTTTCAGCCCAACTAAGCTTGCCAGTTTCTTTATACTATTGTGAATATTTCCCTTCAGATACTGGATGACTCAATGGTATCTAGCTTTAAGTCAAGCCTGCTCTTGAAAACCCCAAGGTCTCTGCCTCAACAATATGGTCAGGCAAGCTATTCCACATTGAAATTACTCTTTGGGTGAAGAAATATTTCCAAATATCAGTGCTAAATTTACCTTTGTTCAACTTCCATTTGTGACCACAAGTTCTACTCACAACACTTGGTCGAAGGAATCCGACATAATTCACTTTGTTAATCCCTTTAACATATATACTCAGCAACAAAAGTTTCTGTGACACCAATATTGTTAATTATTTTTCATAACGCAATTATGAAATTGTCATACATGGTGATATCAGACTGAAACAGTACACGTAAACACAACATTGAAATGGAAATCATGAAAATGCGAGAAAATGACTTTGCACGTGAAAATGTGCGTAAATCATGCTTGTGGATGGCAATAAAAGAGGAGAATTTTTGGAATGTTCACATTGTGCCTGATGAACAACGGAAGCATCACTTAACGAAAACACAGCCATTTCGGATCAGGAACTCTACCCTCTAAATGCCAAGACTGTCTGAAAATGATCGGTGGAGGGCCATTGGGATGATTGAATCCGGAACCTCGCAGAGGGAAGTTGCTCATCGCCTGAATGTCCACCGAAACACCATTTGGAACTTATGGCAGCGTCATCAGCAGACAAGACATGTCAGAGACCGTCCTCGCAGCGGCCGTCCACGAGTAACCACTCCCAGACAGGACAACTGGATTCGAACAACCCATCTCCGAAATCAATTCCAACCTGCAACCATAACTGCAAGAACGATACCTGGTTTGAGGCGACTGTCTGCACAGACAATCCGTCGCCGTCTCCGTCATTTTGGCATTGTTCCACGTCGGCCAGCAAGACGTCCAATACTCACAGTACAACACCGACGACTGCGTCTACAGTGGGCACAACAACATCGACGGTGGATCCAACGTCAGTGGGATCTTGTACTCTTCACTGATGAATCAAGATTCATGCTTAACCGATGTGATGGTCGTTTACGTGTATACCGTCGACGTGGAGAACGTTATGCCAACAACTGTGTTCAGGAATTTGATCGTTTTGGAGGTGGTAGTGTCATGATTTGGGGAGGGATCACGGCTAGAAACAGAACAGATTTGCTTGTTATTGATGGAAATCTGACAGGTCAAAGATATCGCGATGAAGTGCTACGGCCATTGGTGGTACCGTTTTTGATGCAACATGGTTCCGGAATAACGCTGCAACATGATAACGCCAGACCACACGTTGCAAGGATTGTACAGCAGTATCTGATGCAACAACATGTCAATGTCCTGCCATGGCCAGCCAGATCCCCAGACATGTCCCCAATCGAGCATCTTTGGGACGAGATGGATCGACGTTTGCGGCGGTTGGATAACCCGCCAGCTACACTCCAGGAATTGCGACAACGTCTACGTCAGATTTGGAATGACATCCCACAGCAATTTCTGGCACATCTGATTCGGTCCATGCGCCGGAGATGCGTTGCTTGCATCATGGCACGAGGAAGTCACACCCGATATTGAAGTGTGAAGGTCACAATTGGTTAGACGTCAGACAAGTGCTTCATGACGCATGAAAATGACATTTTTCGTTTTGAGTGACGTTGGCACTGAAAAGTCAGTGTTTCTCCTGTTAAATAAACATATTGATTGCATTGAGATCTTTGCGTGTCATTTATAACATACACATAAATGGTGTCACAGAAACTTTTGTTGCTGAGTATATTTAAAGACCTCAATCAAATCACCCCTGAGTCTCCTTTTCCAAAGACTAATGAGATTAAGGATCTTCAGTCTCTTCTCGTAGCTTTCATCTTTTATATCTGGAATAAGCTTAGTGGCTCTTCTCTTTCTCCAGAGCCTCTATATCTTTCTTAAAGTATTGTCCCCAGTACTGTACACAATACTCCAGATGTGGTCTAACCAACGTGTTGTACAAAAGAAGCATCACCTCCTTAGACTTGTACCCAATACTTTTGGCAATGGATCCCGGCATCCGATTAGCTTTTTTATCTGCTACGGCACAATGGCTAGAACCTGTGAGGGTTTGGTCAACAATCACTCCCAAATCTTTCTCTTGTGCAGCACATTCCAGTTTTAAACCTCCCATGAAGTAATCCCGTCTAATGTTTTTATTACCTACATGTACAACTTTACATTTTGCTACATTAAATTTCATTTGCCACATTTCTGCCCAATGCTGGATTCTATCCAAATCGTCCTGAATCACTTTAGTGGACCCTAAACTATTTGCCAAACCCCCCAATTTATTTTGTAGTATCATCTGCAAATTTAACCAATCTGCTCTCAATATTCCTATCAAGGTCATTAATGTAGATGAGGAACAACAGGGGTCCCAACACCAATCCCTGGGGCACGCCACTCCCCACCATACCTAGCTCAGATGAGATACCACTGACCACCACTCTTTGTGTTCTGTCCTGTAACCAGTTTTGAATCTACTTCAAAATACTTCCTGTAACTCCAATGGAGCTCCTTTTAAAAATTAGTCTCTTATGCGGTACTGTATCGAATGCTTTCTGAAAATCCAAGTAGTTGATGTCATAAGCCCTGCTCTGGTCAAAAGTCCTGGTGGCCTCTTCCAAAAACTTCAGGTTTGTTAGGCATGACCTTCCCTTCTGAAAACCATGTTGGCTATCCCTCAAGATACTGTTACGTTCAAGAAATAAGTCCAGCTCATCTTTTATGATAGATTCCAATATTTTGCACGCAATGTAAGTTAAACTCACTGGCCTGTAGTTTCCTGGCTCGGTACGGTCCCCTTTCTTATATATTGGTCTTACAAAAACCCAAAACCAGTGAAGTTGGCACGTTGAGTAAATCGTAAATAAAAACAGAATACAATGATTTGCAAATCCTTTTCAACCTATATTCAATTGAATACACTGCAAAGACAAGTTACTTAATGTTCGAACAGGTAAACTTTGTAATTTTTTGCAAATATTAGCTCATTTGGAACATCCCACAGGTGAACGGGCTAATTGGGAACAGGTGGGTGCTATGATTGGATATTAAAACAGCTTCCCTGAAATGCTCAGTCATTCACAAACAAGGATGGGGCGAGGGTCGCAACTTAGTGAACAAATGCGTGAGCTGATTGTCGAACAGTTAAGAAACAACATTCCTCAACGAGCTATTGCAAGAAATTTAGGGATTTCATCATCTATGGTCCGTAATATCGCCAAAAGGTTCAGAGAATCTGGAGAAATCACTGCACATAAGCGACAAGGCCGAAAACCAACATTGAATGCCCATGACCTTCAATCCCTCAGGCGGTACTGCATCAAAAACCGACAACAGTGTGTAAAGGACATCACCACATGGGCTCAGGAACACTTCAGAAAACCACTGTCGGTAACTACAGTTCGTCGCTACATCTGCAAGTGCAAGTTAAAACTCTACAATGCAAAGCGAAAGCCATTTATCAACCGCACCCAGAAACACCGCCGGCCTCGCTGGGCCCAAGCTCATCTAAGATGGACTGATGCAAAGTGGAAAAGTGTTCTGTGGTCTGACAAGGCGACATTTCAAATTGTTTTTGGAAACTGTGGAAGTTGTGTCCTCCAGACCAAAGAGGAATAGAACCATCCAGGCTGTTATAGGCGCAAAGTTCAAAAGCCAGCATCTGTGATGGTATGGGTGTGTATTAGTGCCCAAGGCATGGGCAACTTACACATATGTGAAGGCACCATTAATGCTGAAAGGTACATACAGGTTTTGGAGCAACATATGTTGCCATACAAGCAATGTCTTTGTCATGGACGCCCTTGCTTATTTCAGCAAGACAATGCCAAGCCACATTCTGCACGTGTTACAACAGCATGGCTCCGTAGTAAAAGAGTGCGGGGACTAGACTGGCCTGCCTGTAGTCCAGACCTGTCTCCCATTGAAAATGTGTGGCGTATTATGAAGCGTAAAATACGACAACAGAGACCCCGGACTGTTGAACAACTTAAGCTGTACATCAAGCAAGAATGGGAAAGAGTTCCATCTGAAAAGCTTCAAAAATTGGTCTCAGTTCCCAAACGTTTACTGAGTGTCGTTAAAAGGAAAGGCGATGTAACACAGTGGTAAAAAGGCCTCTGTGCCAACTTTTTTGCAATGTGTTGCTGCCTTTAAATTCGAAGTTAATGATTATTTGCAAAAAAAAAAAAAGTTTCTCAGTTTGAACATTAAACGTCTTGTCTTTGCAGTGTATTCAATTGAATATAAGTTAAAAAGGATTTGCAAATCATTGTATTCTGTTTTTATCTACGATTTACATAACGTGCCAACTTCACTGGTTTTGGGTTTTGTATATTGCCCTGTTTCCAATCATTTGGTATTTCTCCAGTTTCTAAAGACCATCTGAAGATATCGGATAGCGGCTTAAAGATGATCTCACCAACTTCCCTGAGCACTCTAGGATATAAGCTATCAGGACCCGCCGCCTTATCTGCCTTTAGTTTATGCAACTTGTCTAATATTTCGTTATCCCGAACCTCAATTTCCGCTAAATAATCTTGAGCATTTGACATGCCCTCTGGCCAAATAAAGGCCCCCTCTGAGGTAAAATTCTCAACAAAGTAACTGTTTAAGGCATCTGCAATATGCTTGTTATCATATAACAGCGATTTGTTTTTATTCTTTATGCACTTAACCTGCTCTTTAACTTTCCTTTTTCTGCTACAGTACTGAAAGAAGCGCTTAGGGTTAGTTTTTGCCCCCTCTGCAATTTGTCTTTCATACAGTCTTCTAGCATTCCTCAGCTCTTTTTTGACCACAGCCCGCATTTTACAGTATTCAGCCTTAGTGTTCTCATTGTTATCCTTTATGTACATCTTATAAAGATTCCTCTTTTCTCTCAAAAACCTACGAATACTTTTGGTCATCCACTTAGGATTCTGCTTTTTCAGCTTACCTTTGGACACCTTTGGAATGAATCTGCATTATGATTCAAGTAAAACCCCCTTAAATCTTTCCCACATCTCATTTACGGACTCACAGTCCAGGAGTATCTCCCATTTTATTTCACCTAGATATGAGCGCATCCTGTCAAAGTTTGCTCGCCTAAAATTGAAAAAATTTTTTTTTGAATACACCTTTTTAACTTCCCATGAAACATCAAAATTAACAGCAGAGTGATCACTTGTCCCAAGTGGCTCCAGTACCTCAACATTGCTCATTCTATCAGGGTCATTATAGAGCACTAAGTCTAAAATTACCTTCTCTCTGGTAGGTTTATTAACATACTGCACCAAGAAATTATCATTTATAACATCTAGAAATTCTTCCTCCCCCCTACCCTGTCCTTTCACCATTTACCAATTGATACCAGGATAATTTAAGTCTCCCATAATAATTGTCCTACCACCGCTACAAGCTTGCGTAATCCTCCTAAAAAGCATTTCGTTGATTGCACTGTCCAAAGCTGGTGGTCGATAGCATACTCCTATGTTTAATCCTGTCTCGTGTTTGCCAATGAGCCTGACCCAGATATCTTCACAGGACAAGGAATGTTCAATTTCGGGAATTTCCTGTACATTAATGTTTTCGTTCACATAGAGTGCTACGCCCCCTCCTTGCCTATTACATCTATCCTTCCTAAAGAGCTTATAACCTTGTATGTTATATTCATCTCCATCCTCTTCACATAGCCATGTCTCTGTAATCCCAACTATGTCATAGCCCTCACTAATCATTACAGCCTCAAGTTCTGGAAATGCATTTTTTATGCTTCTTGCATTTAAATAAAAACATTTCAGGTTATTACTAATGCTCTTCCCCCTTGATTCCCCATGTGGCCGCTGCCTCAAGCCCCCCACTACGCTTTGTTGCTTTAAAAGTAAATCATTGATAGTGCACGTAACGCTGTCAGCTTCCATCGGGGCAGTCTGCATTTCCCTATGTGTAGTACTCACTAACCTCCCAGCCCCCCTAGTCACTAGTTTAAATAATCCTGTGCTACCCTCAACATACGCTGGTCCAGTGCAAAGGTACCCCTCCGGTTCAGGTGCAGCCCATCAGGCTTGAACAGGTCACCCCTGTCTCAGCAAAAGTTCCAGTATATTCCAGTCCCCATAAACCTGTAGCCCTCTTTCCTACACCAGGTTCGTAGCCACTTGTTAAACCTCCAGTTAAAATTCTGCTTTCCTCTGCTTGCACGTGGTACCGGTAGAATCCCGGAGAACACTACCGTTGAGGATCTGCTCCGAAGCTTCTCAGCTAATTCTACAAATTTGCCTTGCAGAACCTCAAACCTACCCTTACCTATATCATTTGTCCCAACATGGACCATGACAACTGGATCCCTCCCCACTCCGGCCAGGAGCTTGTCCGCACGCTCCAGGAGGTCTCCTACCTGGGCACCAGGCAGGCAACACACTGTACGAGACTCCTTGTCACGCGAACAGACTAAGCTATCTATTCCTCTAAGTATTGACTCCCCCACTATCAATAACTCTCTTTTCTGAGGGGTAGAGGCCAACAGGGTGCCCTGCTGCTCATCAGTCCCCTCACTCTCAGGGTCAGGGTAAGTCGAGGGCTGGAATCGGTTGGACACCTCAACCACAGGAGAAGCTGTCGCTGTACGGTGTGCACGCCCTTTCCTGCGCTGTCGACCTACAGTCACACAACTTTCTCTCCCTGCCTGCTCTGGGATCCCAGAACCACCCTGCTTCAGTGTACACAACATTTCTCTAAATGACATACTATTTAGTTCCTCTAGGATCTACTATCTACATACTAGGATCACAATCTACTGATTGTGAACTATGTTGCGCCGCCAACTGGCCCTGAAGATCAAAGATCTTGCTCTCCAAATGCTCAGTTAGCTGGCACCGGTGGCAGACAAACCCACCCTGGAAATCTCTTTCCAAAAGTGCGATCATCCTGCAACCGTCACATAGTTTTGGCCACATTTTGAACCCCCTACCTAATGGCCTTGCTCAACCTAGATAAAAAAAAAAATTTCTAATGCCGAGACGAAATTTGAGGAACCACAATTTATTAATTTATTTATTAACCTAGGAAGCCCTAAGCAGCAGTCACAATAGAAACCCTGGGGAAACTATGTAAATGGATTATAAGCCTCTTTTAACAGGGGGAAAAAGGGGAAAAATACGGGGGGAAGATTCTCCCTGTCTCTACTACGACAAAGGTTATACCTCGGGAGCAAATCGTCTAATCTCTACTATTGTTTGAGTCTTAACACACAAATTATTTTCAGAAAACCCCGTCAACACAAACTTTTATTCTCAGCTTCAATCCCACACAACTTCCTCTCTTCTCTCAACTCGAGCAGAATGATAACCTACGAACAGCGCCACAGCACAGAATCAGTTGATTCAAACAAGCTTCCAATCCTAATCAGGGTCCAGGATTGGAACTGAGTGTAAGTAAACTCTATTCTAGTCTGCTCTTGTTCTTCAACTCAAGTTATCAAGACCAAGCCTCCAATCTTAATCAGGGTCCTAGACTGGGACTTCGTACTTGCTGACCCATCCAGTTTTTGTACTTGTCCAGTTTTTTAAATAACAAACTTCCAATTCTGAACTGGAGCCAGGACTGGGGCTGTGTTCCCCTCAAGCAACCTCTCCATCGTCTGAAACAGTGCTGGTGGAGCCTGTGTAAAACCAGGCAGTATGCCGGAAGCTTGGCCAGTGAAAACAGCTCAAGCTTAGCCTATTACAGCTTAGCCTATTGTTATGACTTGGAAAAATCACAACAAAGAAAACTGGCCAGTACAACTAAAACAAATTTATTCTTTTCAAAAAAAAAGTTGTACAAAAATTATCCACTATTTAAATTCTCTAATAACACTGCCACTATTTAACTGTTGCCAAAACAAAACTCTGGTCTGCTCTCTTCTGCTGTCTGCTCTCTTTGTTGTCTGTCTCTCTTTGTTGTCTGTCTCTCTTTGTTGTCTGTCTCTGCTGTGCTTAAAATCAAAGCCTTTTTATAGTCTAGCAACCTTCCAGAAAGATCCACAGGATTCTAGGGAAATCCCGCCCCCTCCAAGCAGGAAAGTGCCAGAAGCTTCTAGAAATTACTAGACTTTTCTTAATGATTTTACAAGTACGCCACCAGATGGTGCCAATGAACAAAATAAATATAGCTGACCAGCAGGGCAGCAAAACAGCATGTAACAAATCTTCATTTACAAATGGAATATAAAGCTGTACAAAAAATTATCATACATAACACCTCCCCTCTTTAAGAAAAGAAAGGTTTGCTAAAAGCTTTCTATTGTTAAAATTAACACAGAATTATAATCAGAACAATATTGAACTTTACACAAACGTATTATTGATCATGATAACAATCATATACATAACAAACAGTGTAAGTCTCACAATCAAATAGAAAAGTAAAATTACATTTTTCACAATCACGAAAAGAAATAAAATTACATGCGTGAAAGTGTATCTGGGATTACATTATCTTTTCCCCTGATGTGAGAAATGTCCAAATCATACTCTTGCAAAAGTAAACTCCATCTCAGTAATCTTTGATTCTTGTTTTTGATCTTGTGCAAGAATGTGAGGGGATTGTGATCACTGAAGACCTTGATGGAAGTAGCTGAACAAGTCAAATAGACTTCAAAATGTTGTAAAGCCAAAACAAGTGCCAAACATTCTTTTTCAATTGTTGAGTAGTTTTTCTGATGTTTATCAAACTTTTTGGAAAAGTAACAAACAGGATGATCTACTCCATCAGTGTCTTCTTGCAGTAAAACTGCACCTGCACCAATGTCACTGGCATCAACTGCCAACTTGAACTCCTTTTTGAAATTGGGAGATAAGAGAACTGGTGCATTTTTGAGAATCGCTTTCAGCTGGTCAAATGAATTTTGACATTTTTCATCCCAAACAAATTTTGCATTTTTCTTCAGTAAATTTGTCAAAGGTTCAGAGATGATAGAGAAATTTTTACAGAATTTTCTGTAGTAGCCAGCCATCCCTAGAAATCTCATGAGCTGTCTTTTAGTTGTTGGCTCAGGAAATTCAGTGATAACTTTGACTTTTGCATCATCTTGTAGGATGACATCGTGGTAAACCAAATCAGTCCTTGATGGAATGTCAGGGAAAATGTGACTATATTCAAATATGAGCTGCTTTAGCTGCTGTTGTTGAAAAGGGTCCAGGTGGGACAACCTGCTGTCAATATTTTGAAGAAGGTCTGAATTTTCAAGTTTGACTGGACCAGGTTCATTTTCTAAGGGGCAGTCACAATCTTCGGAATTTTCCAGTTCAACTGTATTTACCACATTGACTGGCTTTTGCTGAGTGTCTCTATCAATGTATTCTTTGAGCATATTGATGTGACACATTTGTTTTTGTTTCCTCCTTCCAGGAGTTGAAATTATGTAATTTAGATCACTGACCTTTTTGAGGACAGTGAAAGGGCCAAAATATCGGGCTCTTAGAGGGTTTCCAGGAACTGGCAAAAGTGCAAGAACTTTGTCACCAGTTTTAAAACTTCTATCTTTTGAATGAAGGTCATATCTGGCTTTCATTTTGCCCTGAGCTTCTTTGAGATTAGACTTAGCAAAGTCACAGGCTTTAGAGAGACGATTACGGAAGTCAGAGACATACCGAAGCAAGTTCATTGGGACATCATCTTCAGCGAGCAACTTTTCCTTCAGTAGCTTCAGAGGTCCACGGACTGTATGCCCAAAAATGAGCTCAAAAGGACTGAACCCAAGAGACTCCTGAACAGCTTCACGGGCAGCAAACAGAAGAAGATGGACACCTTCATCCCAATCTTTCTCTGTGTCAAGGCAGTAGGTCCTTATCATGTTCTTCAGGGTTTGATGGAACCTCTCCAAAGCACCTTGACTCTCAGGATGGTAAGCTGATGACCTATATTGTTTAATACCAAGGTCATTCATAACTTGTTGAAATATGCCAGACATGAAATTTGATCCTTGATCAGACTGAATAGACTTAGGAAGACCAACTAAGCAGAAAAACTTGGTTAGAGCCTTGATGATAGTCTTCGCCTTGATATTACGAAGTGGAATTGCCTCAGGAAACCGGGTAGAAGCACACATGATAGTCAGTAAGTACTCACAACCAGACCTAGTCTTCGGCAATGGTCCAACACAGTCAATGATGATCCGACTGAAAGGTTCTTCAAAAGCGGGAATGGGCTTAAGTCGAGCCTTTGGAATATTTTGGTTCGGCTTCCCTACCATTTGACAAGTATGACAGGATTTGCAGTACTCCTGCACATCAGACCTCATAGAAGGCCAGAAGAAATGGTTTCTGACACGTTGAAGGGTCTTCTTGATACCCAAATGACCTGACATAGGATTGTCATGGGCCAGACTAAGAGTTTCTTGACGATAAGACTTTGGAAGAACAATTTGATGGGTGATCATCCACTCTTCATCTGCAGGAACATCGGGTGGACGCCACTTTCTCATAAGCACACCATTTTTGTAGTAAAAACAGACAGGAACTTGAGTAGCCTCTTGTTCACTTGCAGCCTGTGGTAGAAGATGCGCTAGATCACGAGCTTGTTGTTGCTCATGAATAAGTTGTTTACGAGACAAAATGTCATTAGAATGACCTGACAAGGACAAGTCTGAAGATTTCCCAGACATCTCAGGACTGGAAGGTTCCTGATGAAAAGACTGCCCAATGAAGGTGTCAGCCAGGTTAAAGTCCAGATCAGCATCATCTTGAATAGCCTTTTTGGCCATAGAACGAGTAACTGCACATGAAGGATAGAGGTCTGGAATTTCCTCCTCTATAGAGTCAGATTCTTGATCAATCAAGGGAGTGTCAGTAACAATAGGGTAGGGCACAACCTTATCCCCAGCAAGATCATTACCAAGAAGCAAATGAATGCCTTTGAAAGGAAGAGAAGACCTAACACCAACAGTAACAGGCCCAGAGACCAAGTCTGATTTGAGATGAACATTATGGAGAGGTACACTTGTAAAACCACATTCTACTCCTTGAATAAGGACATTAGCCTGAGTAGACGATTTGTCCGAGAAAGGCAGAATATCTGCAAGAATAAGAGATTGGGAAGACCCAGTATCCCTTAGAATTCGAACAGGAGCAGATGAGGAAAAATCATGTGAAAGTGAGACAGAACCATCAGTGATGAATGGCTCAAAACCCTCCATAACCGGATCAGACACAGAAGGTGGAAGATCAGGTGAACTGACCATTGATACAAGAGATTCTCTCTTTGTCAAAGCAGTTGGCTTGGTTTCTTCTCGTTGTTGTTTTTTCTTGAGAGCATAACACTCAGAAATAAGGTGACCTTGCTTTTTGCAGTAATGGCAAGACACAGAGGGTAAAGAATCAGAGGATTGCTTCTCACCGGAAGGTTTCCTCTCAGAAGTGGCCTTAGAATCATTAGAAGTGTTATTAGAAGAAGTCTTGGACTGAAACTTGCTTTGAAATTTTGAAAAAGTGGATTTCTGGACAAAAGAAGACTTGTGAGTCAATGCATAAGTATCAGCTAGGGTAGAAACATCTTGCAAAGTATTGGCTTGTTTTTCCTCAAGGAAAATCTTAATATCAGGCTGGACACACCTTTTGAATTCCTCAACCAGAATAAGTTGCCTCATTCTATCAAAATCTTTTTCAACATTCATGGAATTACACCACTGATCAAACAACTGTTCCTTTAACCTGCCAAATTCAACATGAGTTTGACTGGCTTCCTTGCAAGAATTCCTAAATTTTTGCCTGTAAGCCTCAGGGACTAATTCATAACCCTTCAGAATGGCAGATTTGACAAAATCATAATCAGCACACTGTTGGACAGATAACTGGTTATAGATTTTTCTAGCTTTACCAGTAAGAACACTTTGTAACATCATTGTCCAATGCTCTTTTGGCCATTTCAAATTTTCAGCAATTTTTTCAAAATGGGTAAAGTATTGGTCAACATCATTTTCTAAGAAAGGAGGAACAAGTCTAATATGTTTAACCACATCAAAATGATCAGAAAGTCCAGAAGATTTTGGAACAGTACCTGCTTCTATTTTCTTCATTTCCAATTCGAACTGCATCCTTTTTTCTTCTATTTCGAGTTGTTTCTCCAACCTTCTTTCCTCCATTTCTTTCTCCAATCTTCTTTCCTCCATTTCTCTTTCCTTCTCCCTCTCCAGCCTTCTCTCCTCCAGTTCTCTTTCCTTCTCCAACCTTCTCTCCTCCAGTTCTTTCAGGCGTAGCTGAAATTCAAGCCTTTGCAGCTCCGTTGCAGGCACTTCCACAGCTTTAATTAATTCTGCTGCTTCTTCCCCAAAGATATCTTCATCGATGAAATGTTGCACCAAAATGTTGAATATTTCTTGTTTCTTCATTGATGACTTCACATCAGATAATCCAAGGGTTGAGGCTATTTGTAGCAAGTCCTTCTTCTTTGCCAACAAAATTAATTCCTGGGTTGGAGTTTTCAAAAAACTTTCCACATCAAAAGTCATGATTGCTGGTTTTTAAACTAGTCAAAAGATTTAAAATAATACTCTTCGGTGAATCCAATCTCGGTGGAACCTCCAATTTGTTATGACTTGGAAAAATCACAACAAAGAAAACTGGCCAGTACAACTAAAACAAATTTATTCTTTTCAAAAAAAAAGTTGTACAAAAATTATCCACTATTTAAATTCTCTAATAACACTGCCACTATTTAACTGTTGCCAAAACAAAACTCTGGTCTGCTCTCTTCTGCTGTCTGCTCTCTTTGTTGTCTGTCTCTCTTTGTTGTCTGTCTCTGCTGTGCTTAAAATCACAGCCTTTTTATAGTCTAGCAACCTTCCAGAAAGATCCACAGGATTCTAGGGAAATCCCGCCCCCTCCAAGCAGGAAAGTGCCAGAAGCTTCTAGAAATTACTAGACTTTTCTTAATGATTTTACAAGTACGCCACCAGATGGTGCCAATGAACAAAATAAATATAGCTGACCAGCAGGGCAGCAAAACAGCATGTAACAAATCTTCATTTACAAATGGAATATAAAGCTGTACAAAAAATTATCATACATAACACTATTACAACTTCTTTGTCCTGAACTTGAATGTCTGGTCATATGGTTTTGTTCATTGCTTATGTATACTACTTGGTCAAAAAATACTGTGGTTTCTTGTCAATTAAAACACTTCTGAAGAAAGTAGAAAGATGGTAATGTAGTCGACTCTCAACTGGAAGCCATGAGAGATTTCTGTGTATTTCTATAACATCTGTGGACTTTGAACAATGTAAAGTTAATCTGGCAGCCTTATTTTGAGCTATTTGCTGTTTTTGCACATCATTCTTTGTAGCAGATGAGCAAATTGCTGGGCAGTACTCAAGATGTGACAAGACTAGTGCTTGAATGACTTCTATCAGGATGTTTGATGTTATATACTTGAAACATTTCCTAGATACAGCAATACTTCACCCCATTTTGGTTCCTATATTATCAACGTGTTTGGTCCACTTAAGCTTAGGGTCCAGTAAAATGCCCAGCAGCTTAGCCTCTTTTACTTCTTCCCAGCAAGTGATAAACTCAGTTGAGGATCACTATTTGGCATATATCTGGACCCAAACATCATACATTTTGTTTTATCAACATTCAGCACTAGTTTGTTCTTGTCAATCCGGTCTGCTGCTGTTTTAAGTTCAGCGCTAAGTATGTTATTTAACTAGCAAGGTGTACTGAACATTGTGGAATCATCTGCATACATAAGCATTCTGGCTTTATTTAATACCAATGGGAGGTCATTTGTAAATATAGAAAATAACTAGATGATGCGTGCTCTATAGAGATGCCAACCCACGCCTCTTGTGGCCGAGCTGTCGTGCAGAAAGACACACACACACAGACAGACGGTGCTAAACTGTATACCCACGCCCGACGAGGGCGGGCGTGGGTAATAACAGGCTTAGGGAACTTCCTTGAGGAACCCCACACTGCATCATCTGTTTGCTATCTTAAAAGCTACCATTGAAGAATATTCTCTGCCTTCTCCCTGATAGGTAACTCTTCATCCAGGACAGAGCAGCTGAACCAAAGCCATAACATGTAAGTTTAACAATCAACAATTCATGATCAATGACATCAAAAGCAGCGCTGAAATCTAACATTACCTCCCCAAACAGCTGTCTGTCATCCATATTTCCAAGCCAATCATTTGTCATTTGTACAAGTGCTGTGCTTGTGGAATGCCCTTCTTAATATGCATGTTGGTGGGTTGTAATCAAATGATTACTTGAAAGATAGTCTTGGATTTGAATACATGCACACAAATTTTTTTCTATTAGTTTACTAAGCACGGGAAGAAGACTTATAGGACGACTGTCAGGAACAGTTAGGGAGGATCTTTTGTCCTTATGCAGTGGAATGATCTTGGCTTCTTACCAAATATCCAGGCACACACCATACTCTAGGCACTTATTGTAAATATGACATAATGGATTAGTGATATATTTGGCTGTAGTTCTGAGTAGTTTACAATCTAAATTGTCCATTCCAGGAGGTTTGTCGTCGGACAGATGTGACAGCAATTTTTCAATTTGTTTGTCCTCAACCCTGTGAAATTCAAACATGCACTGCTTTTCCCTCAGGATATAATCATTAATGATGTTATGTGACACTGACATTCACTGTACACATGGAATTCCTCAATTTATGCACTTTATGCGAAATAATTGATAAAATATTTTGCAATTTCATTAGGCTTTGTTATAAATGTACCTCCTGTTTCTATGAAGAAGGCCTGCATGCTTGAATTCTTCCACATTACACTGTATTATTCGGGGTTCTCCATAACTTCTTTCCATCATTCTAGGCATTATTGATTTTATACTTATAATATTTTCTCTTTCTATTTTTATTCAATTTTGTCAGAGCATTTCTTAATTTACAGTAATGTTGTCTATCAGAGAGAGAACCTGTTCTGTCTGCAGTTTTTTTTTAGCTTCATTACGCTGTGCAATTAAGCTTCTCATTTCATCATTCAACCAGGGTGCACCCTTTGACCGAGCAGTCCATTTTCTCATTGGAGCATGTTTATCGGCAATCTCCATAAATAACTTCATAAATATTCTCACTACTTTTTCCGGATTATCTTCACTGCATACATTTACCCATTGCACACACTTGACCTCTTCCACAAATAGTGCCTGACTGAACACTTAGTAAGACCTTCTATAATTTATTCTAGAACCAGCTTTCAGTATTTTGGACTTTCATACTACTGCAACCAAGTTATGATCACTGCTACCCAATGTAAATGATATGGCTTTGGAACAATGTTCCAGCCTATTAGTAGAAATATGATCAATACAGGTTTTTGAAGTAACACCAAACTTGTTTATAGATGTTCTTCTTGGTGATGTCACTACCTGAGTCAGATTACACATTTTAGCAACAGGCAATATTCTGTTCCACTTGGGGCAGTTACATAATCTATGTTCAAATTTCCCATAAAGTACAACCCCAATTCCGAAATAATTGGGACAAAGTGTGAATCGTGAATAAAATCAAAATGCAATGACTTTCAAATCACATCAGCCAGTATTTTATTAAGAATAGAACAGAGATAACAGCAAATGTTGAAACAGAGAAATTTAACAATTTTATCCACTAAAATGAGCTCAATTCAAATTTGATGGCTGCTACAGGTCTCAAAAAAGTTGGGACAGGGGCCTTTTTATCATGGTGTAGCATCCCCTCTTCTTTTTCACAGGCATCTGGGCATTGAGGAGCCAAGTTTCTTGAGTTTAGCCATTGGAATTTGATCCTACTCTTTTTTAATACAGGCTTCCAGCTGCTGGAGAGTTTTAGGTTTCCTTTGACGGACTTTTCGTTTTATTATGCCCCAAATGTTCTCAATCGGTGAAAGATCAGTACTACTGGCAAGCCAGTTCAGCACACGGACTCTTCTACTACGAAGCCATGCTCTTGTAATAGCTGCAGTATGTGGTTTTGCTTTGTCCTGCTGAAATACACAAGGCCTTCCCTGGAATAGATGTCATCTGGAGGGGAGCATATGTTGCTCTTAAACCTTTATATACCTTTCAGCATTCATGGTGCTTTTTAAAACATGCAAGTGTCCCACACCATATGCACTAATGCATCCCCATACCATCAGAGATGCTGGCTTTTGAACTTAAGGATGATAACAGGAGGGGTGGTCTTATTCCTCTATAGCCCGAAGGACATGACGGCCATGATTTCCAATAAGAATGTCAAATTTGGACTCGTCTGACCACAGGACTCTTTTCCACTTTGCTACTGTCCATTTTAACGTAGCCTTGGCCCACAGAACACGGCAGCGCTTCTGGATCATGCTCAGCAATGGCTTCCTATTTGCTTGATAGAGTTTTAGGTGGCATCTGTGGATGGCACAGCGGACTGTGTTTCCAGACAGTGGTTTCTTGAAGTATTCTTGGGCCCATTTAGTAATGTCAATGACAGAATCATGCCGGTTAGTGATGCAGTGTCGTGTGAGGGCCCGAAGATCACGGGCATCCAGTAAAGGTCTTCGGCCTTGTCCCATTCCCAGAGATTTTTCCAGTTTCTCTGAATTTTTTCAGCTGTCACCCAGCTGGACTAACAGACCCCAAAATCTGTCAGCCGGAATGAGTTTTTGTCAGCCCTAATTTTTTCAAATGCAAAACCAGAAAAAAAAGAAGACACCTTTTTATGAACAAAACATGCATTTCTTAGAATATAGCAACTACTAGGTCTTGTGTATCATATACATAAGATAGGATTTTTAACCCTCGTATTATCCTTAAACATTACTAACACATTTTACCCTTCAATCTGACCCCAGGGATATTTACCTCCAGAAAATGATTTACATAAAATTGTTGACCAAGTTTTTGTGTCAGGCACTTTGTTTATTTGTTGAGTTCATAAATAACCCCTTGATAATAAAACTTATTTGTGAGTTGACCTGTCCTCTAGCGCCCCAATCAGGCCAAACCTTTAAATTAGAATTTATTTATCTTGAAAATTTTTCATACAACATTATTGACCACAAGAGGATGAAGCCTATTGGTTTTGGTGATGATATGACCTTTTCTTTAGCGCCACCATCAGATCAAACTTTCAGTTTTAGAGTTTATGTATCTTGAAAATCTTCCATCAAAATCTTTTCTAATTTGGGGTGCACATTCATGACTCTCACAGAGTGAACTATATTTATAGACGTTGGTGACCTCCCGCCCTTTCCTCTCATAACCATGTTTATTTACTATTTTAATCTATATTTTTTATAATATTAGCAGTGCTAAGTCTACCCCGCTGTTGAAGTGTGGAAAGGAACCATATTATCTTCCGATTTTTGGAAGGGATCGTGTCTGCTGGTGGTTGAGAGACAACAGGAGGGTCAACATGCCCCAAAATCAGGGTCCTCCTCAACAGACACATTCTCCTCTATGTCGCTTTCACTGTCAAAGGACAGTATGGACAGTAAAACTTTTCCCAGAGGACATTTTCAAGTGAGAGAGCATGCAAATTGCAGCATACACAGAGCACAATGAGGAATGATTTGGATAGAGGGCTGCCATGCAAGCCTTTAAATGTTTGCTCCTCCCTTATTTTGCATGAACTACCAATGTCCTTGCGGGCATACCCGTCCTCCACAGCGCGGGAAATATCGGTTCTAC
Source organism: Gymnothorax reevesii (assembly GCA_029721435.1). Taxonomy (NCBI): domain Eukaryota; kingdom Metazoa; phylum Chordata; class Actinopteri; order Anguilliformes; family Muraenidae; genus Gymnothorax; species Gymnothorax reevesii. The sequence continues at coordinate 47,498,002 of CM056576.1, forward strand.
TTCGGCAGGTCTGAGTACAGTAGGTCACACACACACACACACACACACACACACATACACCTTCATGCCCATTGTGCGGGGAAGTTCTCATGAGAAAATTGTTTGCCCCTCCCCCATGTCACGTTAGCACCAAAAATGGAAAATTATGGTCCCTTTACTCACTTCAACAACAAGGTAGACGTGCTGCTAAGAGTGTCCCACCAGACACACAGTCAGCCATGTTGAAGACATAGTCATTATTTGAGCACTTTATATAACCATCATTTGAAAATAATGTACTTGAGTTGATAATTTTAGAGGGGAGGCATGTGTAATTGGAAAGACTTGGATGTGATCAACTCGCAAGCCTACATTGGCTTCCTCATTTTGGTAGGGATTCACAAGTCAATTTGTTTCCCACATGCCCACACCACCAGAAGTAGCAAAGTTCTCGAGGGAATAGTTGTTTTCCCCACTATCCTGTCATGAATCAACTCAATCACCTGCACTTGCAGGTGTGGGGATGTTAGGTCACACGCGCTGACAGACAAGTTTTACACAGCTAAAACAGCTTGGGGTCAAGTTGATCCCAGAGGAACACCAATGCGTGCAATATGTGTTCAGCACATTTAAAAAATATCATCATGATAATTTTCTGCTTAATCAGTTGTCCCCATCAAATTAGGAAAAGTCATGAAATATGAAGCAAAAAAAAGTCAACTATTCTTTTTTGAATGAGGTCAAATTGACCCCGAGGATAATAGGAGGGTTTTAGTGCTGAGGCAGGTAGCAGGCTGTCTTCTGAACCGACAACAAGACAACCAGATTGCAAACCCTCGTGCTTTTGACATCTGTTTGTGACTTTGATTTTTGGCCTAGCAGTCTGACTTTAGAGGAAGGTCGAGCCACGGGAAGGACTTTTCTGCTGTGAAAGTTTCATGTAAATCATGCCAATGATTTTTAAGATATGGAGGGTTTGGAGCACAGTGGTTATATGTCGAAAATTTGTGGTTTTGAGATTTTTACCCCCTGTCACAGCTTTCTATCAGCTAATCCTTGGAGCACAATAACTATCATAACTGTCCATCTGCATTCATTTTTAATCAGAATTCACAGTTTTACTTTGTGATATGTCCAACAAAATCTGCTTAAATGAATTAAACATTGACATTTTAATGAATAAACATGAATTTTATTACAGAATAGTGTGTCTTCCATTGCAAACAAACTAACCTTCAACCAATCACCACTGGGTTATGTCACATCATGTGCTAGAATTGTTGGAGCACTGGGGTGACATGTCCATTTTTGGCAATTTTGTCCATGATGTTGCAGTTACACTCCTGTGAAAACTAAGGTGCTGATAATACTTCTGAACTATGCAGCAAAAGAGTGATTGGTTAAAAAAAAAAGATATAAAATACATGATTTAATAGAACACTTGGAAACCTAAAAATCTATTTTTCTCAAAACCTCTAAAATTGACACATAACCATTGTGCTCAAAACCTTCAATATGCGTCCGGACAGACTGACGGAACCGATTACAATACCCTCGCTTCCCCTTTGGGGGAGCCTTTTTCTCTTCTCCTTTTCATAAATCTGAGATCCTTCACTGTCTTTATTTTCTGCCAGTTCTTCTTTGCCCAGCCACGACATTAACCCACCCACTCGCTTCGCCGTGCTAAACTCAACTTTATACAATTGTAGAATGTGCTAGGTTAAGACTTAAGTAAGGAGTCATGAATTAGCTGTGTTGCTCGGTCTGTAACACATTGAGGAGACTGTTCAGCTTGTTTTCACGCGAACTAATGTTTGCCAAAGATACTTAGCCATTCATGTAAAGTGGTACTTGTCGCAAAACTTATTATCTAGCAAGGTAAGCAGGACAAAGTATGTGAGACCTTGCAGTAGATAAATCAGCATAGTCTCACCTGGCTAAACCATCAAGTGAGCAATGGCAAGGCATAATTTTTAACCTTTAATCTAGGTATCTTTAGTCATCGTCTGTCGGCAAAATGTTTTTATTTGGTGCACTTTAATAGCAGCAAGCAAGCTAAATGCTTGCGATTCAACTCTAGCTAAGTTAATTTGCAAAATAATGGCTATGCACTTTTTTCCTATTGACCTTCATGCATCAAATAGAACTTTTGGCTTGCTAGGCTAGTGAACTTTCTAGCTGAGCAAACGACGTTAGCTAGAACTATTGACCGCTACCCATTGCTTCCTATGTCTGCCATGTTAAAGCCTTAATGGCATGCAAAGTCTTTGTGCCGCTTTGTGCATGCTCATTAGGTTTCAATGCTGAGCGAACCCTTCGTTGTGGTTTAAATACAAAATACGCCGCTTGGCTTTACTCGAAGTAGCGTCATTGGCCATAATGACAGACACAGAGTGAGCTGGACTCTCGAAGTCGGAGTTTGTGGTTGTTCCAATTCAGTGGAGCCGGTTTCACAGCTTAACAATGCTGTCGGCCCACCGAACAGACTCACCCAGAAAATTGTCGGCCCAAAATGCAAATCGTTGGACCGGCGTTAAGGTCGAACCCTGCATTTATTCACGCCTTTTTTTTCTTTTGCTGGAGTATGATTTTGAACATAGATAACAACTCCTTCCCCATACATGTCCCTATTCCTTCAGAACAGATTGAAACTAGGTATTGCAACCTTGGAGTCTGCAAAAGATGAGTTCAGGTGTGACTCTGATATAGCTAGGATGTGAATATTATTGGATTCAGTCAGATTGCCTAGCCCATAAACCTTGTACCTTAGACTGCACACATTTAAATGAGCTAGTAACAATCCCTTCTTTGGCAAATTAAAAGCATGTGACAGTTGTGTCATGATTTCACGGTTGGAAACATCACATCAAGCATACATTTAAGAAGATCAGGTGTCTTTGGGTGGCTCTGGTGAGCTGTTACGGGGGCACATTACCAGTTTATCGCGCCTCAGGTCAATTTTACCTCTCTCCCGCGCCTGCCTCAGCTTGGAGAGTAGTTCTTTTCTTTTCATCTGAACTGCATCAGTGTAATCTTCATTCATATAGATTCTGGTCCCTCTCAAATGTTTAGCTCTGTCCTAAACTGCTGATCTGTCTTTCAATCTTAAGAACTTCACTACTATGGGTCTGGAACTGTCGCCATTAGCCCCTAGCCTCCCAGTGCGATGCGCTCGCTCGATTTTAATTAGTCATTCTGCAGCTTTAATTTGTCCACTTGCTCACCTCTTGCCTTCTCCTCCGAATCCACCCAGGTCTCCCCAGGCTCCATGGTGATGCCATGGAAAACAAGGTTGTTCCTTCTCGGTTGTCCTTCCAAGTACACCATTTTGTCTCTAACAACTAACAAGCTATCACAGATCTACATGATGTCAGCTTGCATGGCATTACAAAGTCCAGACTGTGTTTTATTTTGGGTTTTGATGTCATCAACCCCCTTTTGCGTGAATTGGATGTTGGTTTTAATATCCTGCACATCCCTAGTAATTACATCTAGCCTGGTATTGGTGAAATCAATGATCATTTTTACAAAACCTTAAAGTTGTCTTGTTGCTGCTGTAGGAGCGCTATAAACATATCTCTCTGCTGTTGCAGCAACTCTTTTACCTGATCGAGCGAGACAGGTCTTCCTCTGATTTCTCCTCTTTTGGATCTGCCTGGTTTTTTCTTAGTCCCATCTTATCTGATGGGAAGCTGGCTGCTGCTGGAGCCTAGGCCTGGCCTGGTTTGAATCTGGCTGCTGCAAAGCCTGGGCCTGGCCTGGTGGGAAAATGGATGCTGCTGAAGTCTGGGCCTTGCCTGATGGAAGGCTGGCTGTTGCAGAGCCTGGGTCTGGCCTGGTGGGAAGCTGGCTGTTGGAGAGCCTGGGCCTGGCCAGGTGGAAAGCTGGCTGCTGCTGGAGCCTGGGCATGACCTGGACTTTGCCTAGCAGCAGGCTAACAGGTTGTTGAAGGCCTTGTTGAAGCTCAAACTAATTTTTGAGTTGTAAAGTCCATTCTTAGCTAAAAAAATTATTTGTATTTCTTAAGTAACCCTTTAGGACCACTGGTGAAAGATTGATCCAGAAAATACTAAGGATTGCCTAGATTTTCTGCAGATTGCCTCTCAGAGAATTCACCACTGTGTGTGAGAGTCAGCCATCTTGAAACGAGTAATAACAAGTGTGAGCTGGGTGCAGTGCTTGTGGCAATCTCTCAGTAAGTGTCTCTTCAGTCAATAGTTATGATCAGACAGGTGTACTACAAAGCAAGTTCAGCATTAGCTAGATTTACATTGCTTACAGGCTTACTTTTACAAACCCTTAACTCGCTATCAGTGATGGCATAAGTTATCATGGCGGGTTAAAAGAGAACCACCTTCAGGATACTTATAACACCGGCTTTAGGTTCAACATACCGCACATACTTACTAATCTTGCTTCGAAATATACCCGTCAGGGCTGGCCTCATCCCACCTCTGCTCTTGAAGGACTAGCTTTCTGATATACTATGACAGAATTAGTGCAACTGTTTATAAATCAGCTGGTTCAAATCACGTCATTATACCAACCATCCATTCTTTCAGCCTTCCATTTTCTTCCACTCCTCCAGGACAGCGACGCAGGGGAGTGAGCAGAGAGGTCTAAGCACCCCTCTCCCCAGCCACTTCCTCCAACTTTACCTTGGGGACCCCAAGCTGTTCCCAGGCCAGCTGGGAGATATAATCCCTCCAACATGTCCTTGGTCTGTCTTAGGGCCTCCTCCCAGTTGGAAATGCCTGGAAAACCTCTCAAGGGAGATGTCCAGGAGGCATCTGGACTTGATGCCCGAACCACTTCAACTGACTACTCTCAACGCGGAGGAGCAGCGGTTCTACTCTGAGCCTCTCCCAGATGTCTGAGCTCCTCACCCTATCCCTAAGGGTCAGCCCAGCCACCCCACAGAGGTCAAAATCAGCGAGAGCGAGCCGTTGGTATGCTCACTGGTGGAATTTCGCAAAGACGGGTGGCAAGGAACCTGGGTGTCCACGTGTTGACTATATCACATCTCCGGAGCCGGTATAATGAAACAGGAAGCACCGGTGATCGACCACGTGGCCCCAGACCACGTGTCACCACCCCTCAGCAGGATCGCCATAATCGCCTCCAGCACCTGCGCAATCACTTCCTGCCTGCTACAGTCACTGCTGCTCAGACCAGAGGTTGTCACCAGATCTGGATTAGCGACCAAACCGTATGCAACCGCCTGTGTGAAGCCGACTTGCATAACCGACGTATCCGCCGTGGTTTGGTGTTGACTCCTGCACGTCGCCGTGTCCGTCTGTGATGGTCAAGGGCACATTTGGGCTGGAATGCTCTCAGGTGGAACAGGGTGCTCTTCTCCGATGAATCGAGGTTCAAGTTGAGTGTGTCTGACGAAAGACTGCGTGTATGGCGTAGGCGACGGGAACGTTATACTGACGCTACCATCCTGCAGCGTGACCGCTGGGGTGGATCCAGTGTGATGGTTTGGGCTGCAATAAGCTGTAGACACAAGACAGACCTCATTTTCATCGATGAAAACTTCATTGCGGCCCGTTACCGTGATGGCATCCTTACCCCTGTCGCAGTTCCACTCATCCATCGCTATCACCTAATGCTGTAACAGGATAATGCGAGACCACATGTTGCCAGAGTCTGTCAGGACTACCTGTGGCAGAATAATGTTCAGTGTCTTGATTGGCCTGCATAATCCCCAGATTTAAACCCTATAGAACATCTATGGGATATTCTGGATCGCCGGGTGAGAAGGCGTGATGCAGAACCAGCCACAGTCCAACAGTTGCGTCAAGCACTCCAGGAGGAATGGGACCGCATCACACAGGCTAAAATTTGGCATTTGATTGATTCCATGCATCGGAGAATCCAGGCTGTGTGTGACGCCAGAGGAGGCCATACTAGATACTGACTTCGGTGATCTGGAATTGAGCCTTCAACTGATGCAATGAATTGGAAACCAGGAAAAATCTGTTCTTCATTCCTGACTCTAAAACTGTGTTGATTTGAATCTTAATATTTGTTATGTATTGTTAAATTTATCGTAAGAAAATGACATGTGTTGCAATAAACCTGAGTGTTGCGTTGGAAGTATTAGTCAGTATACTTGAACTCCTCCACTTTGGGTAACAACTCGCCCCTCGCCTGAAGGGGACAATCCCCCTTTTTCCGGGAGAGAACCATGGCCTCAGATTTGGAGGTTCTGATCCTCATTCCCTCTGCCTCACACTCAGCTTCGAACTGCTTCAGTGCGCGATGGAGGTCACAGCATGATGAAACCAACTGGACCACATCATCCGCAAACAGCAGAGATTTAATACTGAGGCTACTAAACTGGACAACCTCCAAAACTCAGCTGCGCCTTTATATCCTGTCCATGAAAATCATGATCAGAATAGGAAACAAGGCACAACCTTGGCGGAGTCCAACACCAGCTGAAACGAGTCCAACTTAATGCTGAGAATGCGGACACAACTCCAGCTTTGGTTGTGCAGGTATCGACTGGCTCAAATTAACTGTCCTGGAGCCCCGTACTCCCACAGCACCCCCCACAGGATACCTTATGGGACTCAATCATAACCCTTCTCCAAGTCCCCAAAACACATGTAAACTGGATTGGCAAACTCCCATGACCCTCCCAGTATCTGTGCCAGGGTAAGAAGTTGATCCACTGTTCCACGGCCGGAACGGAAACTGCATTGCTCCCCCTGAATCCAAGGTTTAACAGTCAGGCAGGATCTCCTTTTCAGCATCCTGGCATAGATATATCCTAGGAGGCTGAGCAGTGTGATCCTCCTATAATTAGAGCAGTCCCGTTTTTCAAAAATGGGAACCACCACCCCATTATGCCATTCCAGGGGTACTGTACCAGACCTCCACGCAATGTTGAACAGACTTGTCGACCACGGCAGCCTACCAACATCCAGGGCCTTCAGCATCTCAGGGCGAATCTCGTCCTTTTTGACCACTTCAGTGACCTCCTTCAGGGAAATGGGCTATGACTCGTCTGAGTCCTCTGTGCCTGCTTCCTCAATGGATCGCGTGTATGCCAGATTCAGGAGTCCCTCAAAGTGCTCCTTCCACCGCCAGACAATATCCTCAGTTGAGGCCAGCAGTTCCACACCCCTACTCAAAACAGCCTGGGCAAAGCCCAGCTTCCCCTTCCAGAGTCAACTGATAGTTGGCCAGAACGTCTTTGAGGCCACCCAAAGTCCTTCTCCAAAGCCTCTCTGAACTCCTCCCAAACCCAAGTGTTTGCATCAGCAACTACCACGGCTGCAGTCCTTCTAGCCCGTTGGTACCGGTCTGCCGAGTCAGGGGTCCCTTTGGCTAACTAAGCCCAAAAGGCCACCTTCTTCAGCTTGAGGGCCTCCCTCACTGCTGGAATCCACCAACAGGTCCTTTGTTTGCCGCCATGACTGGCATCGACAACCTTCAAGCCACAGCTTACAGCAGTCGCTTCCACGGTGGAGACTTTGAACTGGGTCCACTCGGACTCCATGTCCTCAGCCTCCCATGTGATACAGGAGAAGTTCTTCCAGAGGTGTGAGTGTAAGAAGAGGTCAGAGGAACACCAGTTGCAGGATCCAGAAGTGTTTATTGAACACAACACACTAAGGGAAAATTGGCAGACACGCCAGAAACAAAACACCGTGCACAAGCACTGAACAAATGGGAGAACTGAAGTACACATTCCAAGAGAGGATAAACTAAGAAAACAAAAACTGAACCTAACTAAACTGATGGACACACTGGGAGACTTAATCACGGGGCAGACAAGACGAAGGCGCAGCAAAAAACAAGACGAGAGAATCATACGCAGGAGAAACTCGGAAGGCACGAGGAGCTGAGATTTCACCAGGTAGAACAGAGTCAGTACGAGGATCCGTCTGACATCCGATCTCCCAACTCTGCTACATATAGTCATGAGAGGAGGCGGGGACTCGAAATGCAATCTTGAACTGAAACAGAAACACATGGGATTAATGAACAATTACACCAAAACCGGGTTAACAATAATGACTCGAGACAAGACGCTGAGACCATCAATCAAACTAGACAGTTTAGATTAAGGTAATCTGAACGTGACAAGTTAAAAGCTCCACAAGAAAAGCGAAGGAAAGCACAGATTTTTTAAATGCAGTTAATCAGAGACAGCTCAGGCCGAATGCTCAAAAGCTAGGAAACTCAAGCACTCGCTAATGAGTAAATAAGGTTAATACCACGTGACAAAATATTTACAATCACCCTTAAATAAGTGCTGGTTAGTACGGGTTAGTAATATCCTATCAGTGAACGCATTCACTCAGAGTTTTGCGAGACCCAGAATTAAACACAGCTGGAAGTAATGAATGAAATACCAGAGCCGAAACCGAAAGAGGAAACGTGATTGGACGACGAGACGCTGGCATGCTGAAGGCAGTCATGCGACATCACTGGAATGCAGATTGGGAGTGGATTGTCAGACGACTGAACTGAAAGCGGGAAATATAAGGCGAAAGTAAGACACAAGCACAAATAAGCTCAGGACAACACACAAAAGGGAAGAATCATAACAGTGAGTTAAAAATCGCCTGGACAGGGTCCTCTACCAAATGTTCCCAGTCGACCCTCACAACACGTTTAGGCTTCCCAGGTCTGTTCAGCAGTCTTCCCAGCCCTCTGATCCAACTCACCACCAGGTGGTGATCAGTTGACAGCTCTGCCCCTCTCTTCACCCGAGTGTCCAAAAAATATGGCTGCAGATCTGATTACACGATTACAAAATCAATCAACGACCTTTAGCTAAGGGTGTCCTGGTACTAAGTACACTTATGGACACCCTTATGTTACCGTAATGACAACAGCCGAGTAGCAGGCTGGAAACCATTTTGGCATGTCTCCCAGCACCATTCCACTTTTTCATTAACGCCCTTAAGCCTAACATTCCCCTAGCGGTAATGCCAGTGCTACAGAATTTCCAATGCCGTGCTGCTAGCCTCTGACCCTTAAACGCATGATTGCCTTCAAGCTGTTACTGTTTTAGATCACTTGATTAATAATCACACAATTTATTTACTCAATAATCAAGACCAATATGTAAGCCTAATTATTAAGAAATTCAGTAATGACAGATTTCCGATGGGCTACACTGACTACGTACTTAATAGTTATATTGTAGAGATGGAAAAAAATTTGTAATTAGTTTTTTCCAAATTCCATCTCACTTATTAGCAATTTTTTCAGCAGTGCAAGATTGCACTGAATCAAAATGTTTTCAGCATTCAAAAGAGAAGGCTACATGCACTTAAAATCATTTAAAATGCATGTCATGCGTAGAACTTCCATATTAGCGAAATCTTTGAGGTCTTTTTAGTGTAGCTTTTGGGAAAATAATACGAGATTGCATGAACGACAATTTTCTAATTAGTAATTAGAATCAAAATCTTAACCTTATCTAAATACCATCTTCAGCAGCATTTAGCATATAACATTCTACTTCAAGATGGAATTTTGAGAAACTTCAGTTAATTTCAGGCCATGCAATCTCATACTGTAGCCTTCCTCTTTGCCGTAAAGCTACATATGTGTTAATCATTAATGGTAACCCAGCATATTGATAGCCTATTTTCTGAGTAAATTAATTTAATCAATTGTCCAATTCTTAATCAGAAACAGGCTAAGAGTTAGCTTGCATTGTGGCAATATCTTTTAGGGGTTTGTGGACAAAAGAGGACTATGGTACAGGATGAATAAATCCAATGTTATAATTTGATTTAGTGTTGGGACAATATTCCATGTATTTTAACTCGCATAACGGGACTGAAGGGGTGTTTTCTGCTTGTCAACCGATCAAGCGCAATGAGTATTATTGGAGGATTAACCCTTAAATGCCCAACTATAGAAAAAGTTGAAAGAAATATAAATGTATTCTGTTAATATGTCCTGGGGAGGGGCTAATAACAACCCAATAGAAATTTTTAATTTTTGGTGACCTTTAACCTCATTTTAGTTTTGTGACATATATGTCAGGCTAAGTGTTTAGGATATAAAGAGAACTTTTGTTCATCATTATTTTGGTAGTTGACATATAGCTGAAGTATTAGGCATAGCTTATTTTTCATTAGCTTACCTGTTTCTCTACTTTATCCAGTGATGAATCGGAGCTGCTCTGTCTTGTGGATTCCACCATGGGGTTGGCCATATTGGAAAGGTTAGCTGGTGCAGCCAGTGTAGCGTCAGTTCCACTTTTATGCATCAGATAGCAGCACTGATGGTCTAAATACGTCACTATGGGCATTAGGTTGCAAAATTTATGTGGGGTCAGTGGTTTTGACAGCCCCCAAAATTGTGTGACAAATTTGTCACAGGGCATTTAAGGGTTAATCTGTTCGGCAGTGAATTAGTTCGTCTTTCACATTCTCCGAAGAATGTGTTCAGTGTTAAAGGACCAGTGTGTAAGATTTAGACAGACTATCTGGCTGAATAACTGGCAGGAATGGAATATAATATTCATAAGTACATTTACATCGGTGAATTATTCCCTGAAAATAAGAATCATAGTGTTTTCTTTTATCCAGGATAAACCGTTTATATCAACAGGGAGAGTGGGTCCTCTTCCAGGGAGTTCACCATTTTGCACCTCAATGTTTCTACAGTTGCCCAGAATGGAAAAAAATGTAATTAGAAAAGCACTCAGAGAGCGCAGTCCTCCGCCAGGTGGCAGCAAAACCCTAAAGCACGGCGATTGGAACTCCGGCCCATTGCACGACAATTGAAATAGAATTTCCGAGTTGTCTATAGCTATATTTCCATTCACTTGTCAATAAAACTATCTGAAGTTCGCCAAAAATATTCATGTGAAATAAGCAGGTGAAAATGCATTTCCATCTAACATCACTAAAGCGAGTAAAAAGTTGTGTGTAATGATGTCACATGCTGTTATGTGGTCAAATTGGTGTATTGAATGGATTTCTGAAAATTTAAGCTGTTTCCCCTCATTTTTGCACTGAAACGCAGAATCTTCAAGTGAACAAAATTAGTGTGTTAAACGACTAATTTAGCTAGTAATCCAAAATGAATTGCGTCTACCATTCAAATGATGATAATTTGCACAAGTTGTATGCGCTTATGTGCCAGCTATTAGCAATATAGCAAACCCTTATCAGAAGGCAACGACGGCATCAAAACACCATCACGATGCAGTTGCAGATTTATTCGGCAAATAACGTTTCCATCAGCACTTATCGCATAAGCCTTTTACCGATCTACAGAAAATCCGATCAGATCAACCGTATAAACTTTGTGTCGAGATTCTTAAAATCAAGTCGAATGTCACCGTTTCCATAAGGCATTTTTAATTCGATATGACTTCATTCGCATAAGAATGTGTGGATGGAAACATGGCTTGTGGTGAGCAAGCATTCTATCAGATGTGCTGTTCTCATTGGCTATGTGCAGAAAATGGGGCTAAGTAACCCTGGCTCTCTTTACTATTTTAAGGTGGCTTCTGTCATTTATCAGTCTACATCAGATGCTGAGCTGGTGACAGGAATATAATCCCGAAAATGTGATTTTAACTATTACCGCTGTCCCCAAGATTTGGCTTAATTAACCGTGAATAATGTTCGCATGGTTTGTCTCAATTAGCTGCTACTGTTTGTTCATTGGCCCTGTTAATGAGACATTAGCTGCCCCACTGATAAAGAGGGTTTCCGACGCTTCTACCTAGCATCATTTCCAGCCCTTTGCTCTGGTGACTGTCATGAACTGGCTTTAAGCGACAAACATCCAGTGTTGCAAGACCCAAATTTCCTCGTTAGATTAATATCTGGAGCTAGCTTTCATTTTTTTTCATCGAGCAGTAGCAAACTTGAGGAGCTAGCAAGATTTCCTGTTTAGGTTTTATATTGAATTTACTTGTACATCTTCTGATGCAACTGGCTTGCTAGTACTGCGATATTGTTATGTGCTCAGCTAACCATAGCTCCAGATGTGATGGTCTTGAGAGTGCAACTCACGCCGAGTGGGAAGGGAAATGAAGTATCGACGATATTAAAATATGCGTGGTTAGATTTATGAAACAGCATTTCAAAGTTATGGATTATTTACACATTAAAGGAGCAAAATGTAAGAATTTTATGTTGATTAATCATGAAATGGCCCTGATATATCACCAGTCTATAAGGAATGATGTTAATTTCAAATACTTATATCACTGACAACAGTAGTCCAGCCAGAATGCTCTCACTACAAAAACGAAGTTGCAGCCCACATCTTATGTTTATGTTTTCATTTTGTGTTTTGGCTTGTTGCGCCGCCCTCCACCCATCTCCCAATCACGAAGTCAGTAGCGTTTCGGCATCCAGGTTGCCGGTGACCACTAAGCTGCAGCTAACAGCGTTTCGGTGCGCAAATGTCTGACCTTTCTAAACCTCGAAGGCCTCGTTATGATTAGGAAATACGTCGTGACAAAGTCAGAAACAAAACAAGGATCTGTATAGGACATGCCTCTGAAAGATGGAGATGGCTGAAAGCAGATAAGAATTTGAAGACCGACGCCGAAGTTGCTAATTTTCTCCTGGGCAGGAAAGATTCAGCAGAGTTTGGCTAACTTAATTCTATTTAATGTAGGCACGGACATTTCAAATATTCTCTGCAGTCGAATAACGTTATGTATGTTCGTTCATAGTACGTTAGTGCGCATGCAGGTGGGTCATCGAATTGACTAGGTAACAAATTGTTTGAGAAATAAAAACTGCGACTTTTCGTTACTAACATTAGCAATGCATTATTAGTTCGTTTCTCGGCCATTATGCTGAGACGCTGTGGATACCGTTCCAACATTAGCACAGCCATTATGGCAATATGAAATTTAATTGAGACAGTATATCATTGGTCAAATGAGTCCTCATTCATTCTTTAAGCATATTACAGTATGGACCTTAGTGGGCTATCCACACGGAAGAGTGACGAGCAAGTCGACCAATATGACCATTGCTAAAGTTTGTTATTAGTCTCAATCTTTTCTGAACTGAACACGACCCTATGAGAGCAAATCATTGGGGATATTGAAACATAGCCATGGTAGCTCCGTGTAGTAGATGTTCATGCTGGATCCGGGTGTTCTGACAAATTCTGCTACCCATCAAAATATGCTACTTCGCGGTTCTGCGCTTGCGCAAACCTCAAATCTCGGGCCATTTCCTAGCTCTTAAGTATCTTCAAAAATCATAAAATAAGATTTATTTTCAGGGTGCATTTCGACCTGTAGGCGTACATATATTTGCATGTACACGCTGGGGTTTCCTGAAAATGCAGAAATTAGATGATAATGGCGTATATGGGCATATATCTTCAAACGGACTTATCCAACTCGTTACAAAATATGCGTTTGTTATAAAAAGCTAACAAATAACAAAGTTACTACTGTAAACTGATTCATATTGCAATATCAAGGCGAAAACAAAGACTTTACGATCGCTTTGCATGAAGGTAGCATTTTTTGACAAGGTAGCAAAATTTGTCAGAACACCGGCAACCTTGCTGACAACCTCTCGTCTGGGGGAGAGGAAGAGGGGATACTGCGCTCTGCACTATTTTGAATGAGACTGCATTACCAGTTTTGGCCACAGACTTACATATAGCTCCTGTAGTTATCAGATATTTTCACGTATTTTATCTGTCGCTTAAAGCCAGTTCATTACTCATCAGTGAGAATGGCTGGAAATGTGTTGCTAGTTAGAAATCTTCTCGTTTCTCCTTGGAGCGGCAAATGCATCAATAAGTGTGCCAATGAACAAACATCAGTAACAGGTAATCAAGACAAATCATGCGCGCATCATTTGTGGCTAATTAAGCCAAATACTGGGAATATGGCTATAACTAAAATCACATTTTTGGGATGATATACCTGTCATCTGCTCATTATCAGTAGCAGAAGCAAACTGGAAATAGTTAAGTTAAGCTTACCAACGTATTTTATGTACACAGCGCCATCTTGTGCAACTAGCTAATTGGAAAGACTTGAAATCTTGAACTTTGCCGTATATCTCACCTGTACTTTGGCCTAAATATGCCAAAATTCACCTGTTCCTTGACTTTATACCCACCTTCTCTGAAAATTTCATCAAAATTGGTGCATTACTTTTTGAGTTATCTTGCTAACTAACAAACAAACAGACAAATGCTGCCAAAAACATAACCTCCTGGCGGAGGTTATTAAATAAAGCTCTGACACAAGAGTGCGCCTTTCTCGTTTTTGCAAGTTTTGCGGCCACCGTAGGTCCTCTCAGAAAAGGAAAGATCAGTTGGTTGCAATCTATAATCTCACCACTTGATGGCTCTAGATCTCACGTACTGGTCCTTTAAGAAACCCTAGCCTTCACATTAGCTTAACTGTGATGGTCAACTTAAAATATCACTTGAAATTTAAAGAAAGGCTAGAAGACTAGATTGAATGAACCTGCGCATATTGGTGTAGTGACTCTAGCCAAACTTGTTGTGAGTGAAAGTTGGCTGTCATGTCCCTACAGGGCAATAATGTTCTTGGTATGACTGAAATATAACACTGGTTTATGTGTAACACCAATAACTTGCTGCAAGTGACAGCTGGCAACAGTTTGGTATCAGTTTAGGTCACTTAAAGGTATTTTAAGTGCAGTCACTCTTGGTTACCTGGAAACTGTATGAAGCTTAAAAAACATTACTATACATTTCTGACCTTCCTGGGATATGTGGACAGTACAGGGCATTAAGTTGTCAGACATGACTTAACATAGCACTAGTTTATGAGTAACTTTAGTAATATATATATTTCCAGAGGGCAAGGGTATTATGCCATTGCAGGACAGTCTGAATGCTTAGTGTTGATGCTTAAGAAATCAAATAATGTAGCATATTTAATGCTATTTTACGGATCCCATATATTCCTGTACCTTCCTTTCTTTTTTTAGCAGGTAAATAGTCAGTCAACAAACATTCATTTCCTGATTGTAGTGCAATGCAAAATACACGGGCAGGATTGCATTTGGATAGTTGTAAGGGCATTTAATTCATCCAGATCATGTGTACTTTGTTGCACCAGTTAAGAATTTGAAGATGATCTTGTGAGTATTGATAGTATAACAACCTTCAGGTGAAACACGACTAAATCTGAATCCTGTCACGATGGGTTGTAAGACTTTTAAACTTATATATATACACTCAACAAAAATATAGACGCAACACTTTTGTTTTTGCTCCCATTTGTCATGAGATGGACTCAAAGATCTAAAATTCATTCCAGATACACAATATTACCATTTGTCTCAAACATTGTTCACAAATCTGTCTAAATGTTTGATAGTGAGCACTTTTGCTTTGCTGAGACAATCCATCCCACCTCACAGGTGTGCCACATCAAGATGTTCACCAGACACCATGATGAGTGCACAGGTGTACCTTATACTGCCCACAATAAAAGGCCACCCTGAAATGTGCAGTTTTGTCTCACAGCAAAATGCCACAGATGGCGTAAGCATTGAGGGAGCGTGCAATTGGCAGCAAAGCAAAAGTGCTCACTATCACACATTTAGACAGATTTGTGAACAATGTTTGAGAGAAATGGTAATATTGTGTATCTGGAATGAATTTTAGATCTTTGAGTCCATCTCATGACAAATGGGAGCAAAAACAAAAGTGTTGCGTCTATATTTTTGTTGAGTGTAATATATATATATATATATATACCTCCTCATTTAACCTTGTCCTCATATTGTCCTCATTTAACCTTGAAGATGGCCAAGTGACCCTCAACCTGCCACTTTAGGCTACCTAGTGTTTTTGTGAATGTCATTTAAAATATGATATGAAATAACCACACTTAATAGTGTCCTGCTCTCATTCACCCAACCATATACTGTTCCTGATGCATTCTTAGTTTTCATCGTGCTATCATGAGATAGAGAACAAGATGAACAAGATGTCTAAAGATAATGCAAGAACAGAAAGAAGAGGGACCATGTGTTTTGTATTCATGACCAACTACGTATTAAGAGAGAATTTCATCAGCTGGAGCAATTACAGGCAGAAAAACAACTAGAAGAACAGCCAGAGTGATGCTTTTTTCTTTCCGTCATTGGAAAAATAGTGCAGAAAATACTACAACCCCAATTCCAAAATAGTTGGGATGAAGTGTAAATTGTGAATAAAATCAAAATGCACTGACTTTCTGATCACATGAGCCAATATGTTATTTACAATAGAAATGTATATTTATATGTTATGATTCTGATCTGCCTTGCTTTGTTTTGATGCTCTGTCTGTTTTGGTTTTGGATTTCTGCTATGTCTGACTATTCTTTGATATGTGTATTGTGATTTGGTGACCTAGATTTGTTATTGTATTGTCTTGGTTTAGTCTTTCCATGTTTTACATTTTACCATAGTTTCATTCCGTCCATGTTTTGCTTTCTACCATGCATTGCACTTTGTCTCCCCCTGTCTGGTCTCTTGTCTTGTCATTGCTCACAGGCCCGGTATTGCGTGCCACTCTTCGGGTGATTTAATGGTCTCTGGATTTCAACCATTCCTTCCAATCTCGCTTATTTCCTTCACCTTACTTTTCTATTTTACCAACCAATACTAACAGTTTATTGTTTTCGCTAGAGTTACTGACACAAACTAACATTTTATATAATACTAACTTACTAACAAGCACTCGGGATTATATAGCTGCACTTACTAATTGATTAACAAGCTCTCAGCACCCGCCCTATTCTAGTCTCTGCCTCTTGTCTCTCCCTAATCTTCTCTGCTGCGTTTCTGTGGATTTTCCACAGCTGCTCGCGCTGTCCTTTCTCTCATTATCTATGCACGTTAGAACTCTTTGACCGGAGCCGTATGTTTGTCTATAGGATTGTCTTGTGATCCCTGTCCGCGTTTTGGCTTTTGTCTATTTCATTTGATTAGGTTCTCCCTCTTGTCCCCTCCTTTGTAATTAGTCTCATTTCCTGCGCCTGTGTTTTATGTATCATGTAATCTCCCAGGAGTGTATATTTGGTGTCTCTTCACAGAATTTCCTTGTCAGAATGTTTCTCGTGTTTACCTGTGCTGCTATTGTATCCGCCTTGTACTCATTGAGTTACTCTTCTGACTGGACAGTCCGACTTTCGATTTTGGCTCTGCATTTTTGGATTACTGTCGCATCTGTGTTTACGAACCCTTTTTTGCCCGACTACGATTTTTGTGATTGCTGCCCTGGTAATGGTTTGGATTACACCCACTAGTTTTTGATTATTACTTCTCTGACAAACCTGTGCCTGTGTACCAAACCTGTTTTTGCCTGACTACGAGTACTGTGTTTGCTGCCCTGGTTTTCAACTTTGAGTCCGCCCTCTTGGATTGTGACTTTTGGATTGTGGACTCTGTACTTTTGCCTTCTGCCCTGCGGGGGTTACCCCCCTCGCTCAATAAAATCACCTTACCTACAATACTGTGTTCTTGCGACTGGTTCCTGAACGGTGCCTCACAGTATATCCACAAAATGAGCTCATTTCAAATTTTCTGGCTGCAACAGGTCTCAAAAAAGTTGGGACACAGGCAAAAAAAGGGCTGGAAAAGCAATTAATATATAGGAGAATCAGCTCAAAGAACGTTTACAAAATAACTAAGTTAACTGGCATCAGGTGTGTTACATAATTAGCCATAAAAAGGATGTCTTAGAGAGGCTGAGTCTCAGAAGTAAAGGTGGCCAGAGGCTCTCCAACCTGTGAAGGCTTGCGTAAAAAAATTTGGAATACTTTAAAAACAATGTTCTTCAACCTCAAATTGCAAAGGCTTTGAATGTCTCATCATCGACAGTGCATAACATGAAAAGATTCAGAAAAACTTGAAAAATCTCTGTGCGTAAGGGAAAAGGCCGAAGACCTTTACTGGATGCCCGTGATCTTCGGGCCCTCAGACGTCACGTATCACTCACTGGAAAGGTTGTTTTCTAAAAACAAACCAGTTCAACAGATGTAACCACTTTTACTCAATTTTCATGGCTCAAATGTGTGTAATGGTAATGTTGGGTTTTGGCTATTTATAAGCTGTGTTAAAGTCTCATTTACCATGTTTTATGGATTTGAGGTTTTTTTAAATTATTTTTTGCCAGTCATCACCATTCATATCTATACAATGGATTTATGAATAAATGTAATACCAAAATGTATTTTAAACTTTTGACTCAGAGTAGCCACCTTTGGCAGATATAATGGCTAAACATACAAGTGCTGGTCAACGAATTAGAATAATTTGAAATAGCGCAATCATTAAATTTTCTTGATGCATTTTTTGTGCAGAAAGCAAATCAGGTGTTCACCGCGCCTGTCCTACTTGTTAGAGTATTCACAGAACTCGCTACCTGTAAAAAATTTGCTCAGCCGAGCTTTCCAAAAGGCACATTTAGGCCATTTAACTGAGACAATGTTGTTTCATTGAATTAGAATAAGTCATAAGTCATTTCATTGAATTAGAATAAGGGCTCGAATTTTTGTTTTCTGTGAAGAGTGTTCACTGTGCAGTATAAAGTCAGGGTTGAGTAGAATTTCTAAGTTTTAAAATCAATCATGGGTAAGCAGCGCGACCTCTCAACGGGAATAGTGACTCAAATTCAAGCCCTTCGCTAACAAGGCTTGACCCAAACTAAAATTGCTGAGCAGCTCGGCATCAGCCAGTCTTCCGTCTGCAAAGCTCTAAAGAAAGACTGCAGCAAGTGCACCAACTGTTCCGGCGTCCGAAAAACTTCTGCTCGTGACAACAAGCAGCTGAGAAAGATCGCAGTCTGCAACCGGTTCAAGTCCATTTCTGAGCTCAGCGACTTGTGGAACGCGCAGACCGGCGCTAACGTCTCAAGATCAACCACTTACCGTTGTCTGCGCGAACTCGGCTTCAAATGTTCCAGCAGGAAAAACCGATGCCGAACAAGATACAAATGGAGAAACGACTGAAGTGGGCCAAAGAACACGGCGAATGGACTGCTGAAGACTGGCAGAAAGTGGTCTTCAGTGACGAATCACGCTTTTGCATCTCCTTCGGTGACTAAGGTCCTCGTGTCTAGCGTTGTGGTGGCGAAACCTACAATCACGAGTGCGTAAAAAGATGCGTCAAGTCTCCCCAGAGCGTTATGGTCTGGGGATGCATGTCCACTCGGGGTGTAGGGAAACTCTGCTTCCTCAAGAAGACCGTCAATGCAGCTGTATACCAAGATGTTCTGGAAACATTCCTGATTCCGACTGTTGAGGGACAGTTTGGCAAAGAAGACTTCATATTTCAACAGGATCGGCGCCAAAGTCGACCAAAGATTAGTTCGCCGAAAAACAGCTTGAAGTTTTGGCATGGCCGGCCAACTCGCCTGACCTCAATGTTATTGAAAACCTTTGGGCCATCGTCAAGCGGAAAATTCGCTACAGAAAGCCGACTACGCTGGACCAACTGAAGCAGAACATCGCCACAGCCTGGGAAGCTGTGAGTGCGGAAACTTGTGACAAGCTGGTCAAATCGATGCCGCGGAGACTTCAGGCAGTCATACAAGCCAAGGGGGCAGCCACAAAATACTGAGAAAGTGATGATTCTAATTATAATAAAAATTATTCTAATTCAGTGAAACTGTTTCTCAATTATTCTAATTCAATAAAACAACATTGTCACAGTTAAATGGCCTAAATGGGCCTTTTGGAAAGCTCAGCTGAGCAAATTTTTTACAGGTAGCGAATTCTGTGAATACTCTAACAAGTAGGACAGGCGCAGTGAACACCTGATTTGCTTTCTGCACAAAAAATGCATCAAGAAAACGATTGCGCTATTTCAAATTATTCTATTTCGTTGACCAGCACTTGAATTCTTCAGAAATTCTCCATCTCAATGGGGTTTATGTCTGTTTTCAAGCATACCATCTTGTTCTTTTCTCCTAGGGTAGTTCTGACAGAGCTTGAACTTATGTTTTGGGTTATTGTCCCCCGCCGCGCGGAACGCGCGAAGTGGCGACACATAGTATTCACGACCGTCCGTCCGTCCGTCCCGAATCCTTGTCAGCGAGATATCTCAAGAACGAATTGACGGATTCTCTTCAAATTTTATGTCAACATGTATTAGTGTGATGCCCCAGCGCCAGTCGATTTCGGTGACCTTCGCGCCATTCTCAAGGTCACACGGAGAGATTGTGGATTTTCACACTCATAGCCTTGTCAGCGAGATATCTTAAGAACAAATTGACGGATTTTCTTCAAATTTCATGTTAACATGTATTGCGGTGATACCCTAGCGCCAGTCGATTATGGTGACCTTCGAGCCATTCTCAAGGTCACACCAAGAGATTGCTCATTTTGAAACGATTTCACATTTTGTGGCAGGGGACAAAGACATGTTAGTGGCAAATACTTATTATCTTGCTGTAGGATGTACCCCTGACTAACTAGGGGCATACCAGAGGGTACTGCATGGTGCTGCAGAATGCTGTAGTAGCAGTTTTGGTTCAGGGCTCCTTTCACTTTATAAGTCACTGACCCTGGATCCAGCAAAACGGCCCCAGACGCTTCCTCCTCCATGTTTGACAGTTGATGTCACAAACTGAGGAACCATCCTTTCACCTACTCGAGGGCATACAAAAAACCTGGGTAACCTTACCTTTTGTTTAAAACTGACCTGTTCTCAGTCATTTTCATGATTTACAAAAGGTTTACTCTGAGAGCACTCCACACTTAACAGATGCTGCTTGTTCTCCCCGATTAGGTAAGATGACAATCATTCATCTGGAATTGTATTTGCTGTATTTAAACCAGTGTTATTCAAAATTGCAAACCTGCGCAAATAGCTTGAGCCGCATGCTTTTTATAGCCTATTTAACCACCGAGTGCCACTTTTTTATTTTATCAACCCAAGCAATACCCAGAGTGAAAGGCAATATTTTATTGGAACACAAACCAGTTCAATCAACACGAAGCATTGGCCTATTAGTACATAAATCCTTTTTCTCTACTGAATTTAGCCCATGATATCATCGCTGTTAGATCACATATGGAGAGAAACCATGTCTTCCCTGCAAAAAAATGTTCTACAGGACTTCTATGGAATTCTGTAGAACATCAATGGAACTCTATAGAATATTTTACTAGAACAGCATGCTCAATAGCAGTGTTCCCCAACCCTCTCCCGGAGGCCCACCTGTCCTACTTGTTTTAGATCTCTCCCTGCTCCACCACAGGTGATTCAAATTATCAGGCTGTCATCAATTAGCTTTAGGGGGTGATTAACGAGCTGATCATTTGAATCACCTGTGCTGAAGCAGGGAGAGATCTGAAGTATGCAGGACAGGTGGGCCTCCAGGAGAGGTTTGGGAAACACTGTTCTATAGGATTTTCTGTGTGTTCTATAGGAATTCGCTAGAAATCCATAGAGCACCTCTATGGAATAGAAAGTCCTTATTGCTGTTCTAAAAGACCTTCCTGTAGAATACCATAGGTTAGAAACCTGTTCTATAGGACTTTGATGGTCTTTAGGTCCTTCTAATGGAACAAAAGCTGAAAGAGAAAGACATCTTAAATAAGGGTTAAATAAAAATACATTTTCTGAATCCTTGCAATGCCCTGCCGAAGGGTCAATTTATCTTGTGTGCAACTGGGTTCTAGAAGTGAGAAACCAGACTAATGGTACGAAAATGTGCAATATGCAGTGATATCCACGATACTGAAGTAGCAAGGAAATTGTGTCCCTTTTAACTTTAAGGTGTGCTTAAGCACATGGGGTACCAGGCACATGCCTACTCATTGATTCTCTGATCAGACGATTGATTAACTGACTGACCACACAACTTAGCTGTATTTCAGTTGTGGTATATGAAAACCCCTTTCCATTTCCCCGGCAGCCATTAAAAAATATAAATGTGAGGCATTACAACTTTATGCTATAATGGAAAACTCGTGTTCCTCTTTTGCTTACGAAGACAGAATTACGTGGAAAGTTTGACATTTTTAACTTTTCCCTTAATTTTAAAATGAGGTTTGAGATCTGCTGAGTCTTATTCCTGCCATTTTTATACAACTAGAATGGCTCCGTTGGTTAGAACACTGCATTGCGGAGCAAAAGTGTCTGGGATTGAGCCCCGGTCAAAGTTGCACACAAGTGGTCATTGGATGCAAGGGAAAGGATTGCTGGAAATTGTAAAATAAAACGGTTGCTTTGTTTGTCATTGCTTTCCTAATTCGGGTGGGATTGAAGATGCCAAACTGAAAAAAGTCCTCCTGAGATTTTCGATGGAACGGTTTTCTATTGAACTTTTTTCTATAGGACTTGAGGTACTAAAGTTCTATATAATTCTACTGAACTGTCCAATAGGATTCAATCCTCTTGGTCAGCACAGAGAACGCGGTCTGGGGAGCGTACTGCGAAGCGAGTATAACATCTGTCCTAGCGTGAGCTTGGGTCTAAAATCCAAGACTCGCATTCATACCATAAATATTCAATGGCCAGGTTAAAAAGTGCCTCCTTCATGACATTAAGAACTGTGACTTTAGGCTTTACGTATCTCGCATAACCGATTAATCTCACTTCTTAATGCACCCTCTCCTGGGCTTTAGAGAGGACGCTGAACAAATTTGGGCGACACTGCCAAAGAAACAAATCAATTGACTGTAGTAAAACGAATATATTTGAAATAAAATATATTTTTACAAACGCACGATGAAATGCAAACATCGAGTTATTACTCGAAGGGGACAGGAACAATAACGCAGATCAAAGGTATAGCCATAATTATCCTATAAGTGACAGTAACATGTAATATGACTAAACAATTATAAATAGCAGGGCGGAAACTGGCACAGCCCTTTTTAGCTCACGCTCCAGTGACACGGAAGACCAGGCACGGAACACAGAGACGGTAAAGGGCATCATTAATACACGAACACATTGTGTTTGGAATGAACTCGACCTCACTTGAACCGATTTTGAATTCATAATCAAAATTTTAAATTGGGTTAAGTCATGTTATATACGTGACTTGGCGAATTATACGCTATTTTTTTCATGTTACTGGGGGCATTACACAGAATTATACTCAGTAAATCAAAAGGCGGTTTAAGTTGTTCTGATTAGCTACGATACTTTGTTGCTTCGGATGCCCTGAGTCTTTCGTTGATTCTCTGAAGTTAAAAAAAAAGAAAAAACAGCAGAAAGCAATGATGCTTATTAGGTCTACAGTGGGGGCAACTTTTCTCATGACCGAAACCGTTTATTTTCGAGCAGACAAACACTGACAGCAACATTGTGAGTAGGTTAAATTGACAGCAATAATGGAGCTGATACTGAGCGCTTCCTGACGACGGCGGGGAAGTTTTTTTTTCCGGCTCATCGGTGACTGTTGAAAATGTCAAACCGTGAGGGGAGGGTGGACTGTGTCTCTCTCATCTGGTTCTGATCACTAACGTGATCAAACTATTGTCAGTCGCTTCGCCCTCTTTCCACGGACAGGACCGATCCGCAAGTCCTCAGCACACAAATCATGAAACACGTGGAGCGTATTTTCGATGAACTTGGACATTTTAAAAGGTACCTATCGCGAAAATGCTATGAAAAACCAGGCAATACAGAGCATGCAATATTCTTCATTACGTATTGAAGTGCATTTTATAATAAAAAAATATTTGTGACCCTTGGTTTTTACCTCAATGGTTAAATACTGTAATGATCAGGCTCTCTTTTGTTGTCTTTGCTGAAATTTGTAGTATGTACTGCTGCTTTTTTGAACAGTAGGCAAAGTCTTTGATAAATATGAGCCGTATTTAGATATTTCTGCTCCGCTGCATTAGCAAACATGTTTGAAAACTGACAACAGGAAGGATTTTGCGCACAAATTTATTTTAGTGTACGCTGAAAGCACGAATTTGGGCATGTTCATCGAGTTATTCAATTATAAATGTTAACTTACTGGTAAACACGTATATGAGACTCTTTGCTGTGCTTATTTTAAGCTGGGGACATGCGACAAGTTTCAAATTTGAATTATACGGAAATGGCAAGGCGTAAAGGCTGCGGAGTTGAATCTGGTCTGCGTCTGTGTTGAGTTGGCATGTTCTCACTGTCTTTGTGAGGGTTTCTTCTCACAGTCCAAGGGCATTAATATAGGGTTAATTGGGGGCTCCGATTCACTTGAAGGTGAGATATAGTGCGTGTGGGTGCGCCCTGCGAGTGGCAAACTGTTCAGGTCATATTCGTGCCTCTAGCCCAGTGGTTCCCAACCCGGTCCTCAAGGACCCCCTGTCCAGCGGGTTATTGTTGCAGTTTTACTTTTGCACACCTTATCCATTTTAAGCCCAATGCACCTTCATGCACACCCTGTTCAGGTATATCTTTTTCAACCAATCTGCACGAAGCCCTTAAATGGATCAGGTGTGAAAGGGTTGAATGAGCAAAAACCTGCAGGGCAGGAGGTCCTTGAGGACTTGGTTGGGAAATTGGAACTACTGCTGTAGCCCATTTGATGTGAGGATTGGAATAAGCAAGTTAGGCAATGAATTGTCTGCACCTTTGTGTCGAGTTTGCATGTTCTCATTGTCTTTGTGTCAGTTCCTTCCCACTGTCTAAAGACATTAATGTTGGGTTAAATAGTGACTCAAATTTCTTAATGGGTGTGCGTGTCAAGTGTCCTGTGTGTTTGCCCTGAAATTGGGAAATTTTTCAGGGTTTATTCCTTCCTCTAGCCCATTGGATGGTGGGATAGGAATAGGCAACGTATAGTAATGAATAAATGAATGGATATTTACAGTAGCCCACTACTGTTTGGTACATCTTGCTATGACTTTCCCACAAATTTGTCAGCTTAATTTAGGATATTTTTAATAATTCACCTGTTTAGCCAACTTATTTTTGTCTGTGGAACTACCATTGCTTATGATCCAACGTCATGATTTTTGGCGGCAATTTGTCAGTTTTTTTTGTGGCTGTTTTGCTTCATTACTGTATAAACACTTAATCTGATTAAATAGTTTTATGAAGCCTAATAACACATTTAAGGAAAACTCTCGGGTTTAATCTTTTTCAGATTTATATTAAACCTTGTCTAAAACTGATTATATGGAAAGTTAATTCAGGACTCAATTTGTTTTACAAACCATAAGGCCTCAAACACAGAGGAATAAGTGGTCATTTTGACCCAAGCCCTGAACAGCATCTTTTTGTTTTTCAACATCGTTTCATATTATATAACAAACAGGAGACAGTTTTCTTTAGTCTGCCTCAGCTCAATGTGTCGCCGTTTGATAGTCTGAGTTTTCTTAATCTTGTTAGATGGGTTTATTTCCCCTGTGTGCAACTCACAGTACTGCCCGCTGTGTCATCTCTCATTCCCCCCCAACCCCACCCTCCCGGGATTATAAATGATAACATATCACTTTAGCAAAAACTTCATTGACTGAGAGCGTGGGGGGGGGGGGTTGACTGCTCAGCATTATGTCACGCTGTTAATATTTAGCCAAACTGAATATCAAGAGTAATGTTGGTTACATTTGTTTGGCTAAGTGCCACTCACATATAAGTTAATGTTACTTTCCTATGTAAGCTCTTCTTTTTCATCATCATCAGCATTATGTAACAGTAGTTTGTGAGCTAGTGAGCTAACGTTAGCTATCTTCTCGGTTGACTGAATTTACAAACGGCTACTAGCTCAAATGCAAATGTTTGTGATTCAGTGACTGAGTTAGCAGAGCAGAAGAGTTGGGTCAATCATGCTAGCATATAATGGGTGCTAAAGGAATTACCTTTGTTTTCTATCAAATTGCAGAATTCAGTTATACACTGAAACACAGTGAAAACACCACGCCTAATTTTTGAAATTGTAGCTGATTTTTTTGAAGCCATCAAAATCACCACAGAATAAATATTGTGCTATGAAGTTTAAAAGCTGGAATTTGTGCAAATTCGGGTCCAAATCCAGTTTGTGTGTCTGTCAGGGGATCACTTCTCCAAAATGCATCTTTGTCATGTCATTAGCAGCAGGTTTAATTCATCGCTTGAATGAAGAGCAAGTGCAAAGCAAGACATTGGACGCATAAAAGGCACAGTGGTTCATCTCCATCAGCATAAGTGTCAGAATGCCACGGTTTACAGAACAGCGGAGGAAGCGAGCTTTGGGGATGCTGCTTGGGGGAACATCTCAAAGAGAGGTTGCCCGCTGGTTCAGGGTCAGTACATCCACCATCAACAAACCGGAGCATCACGACCAACAGACAGGAAGTGTTCACGACCGCCCCCGACTACCACAACTTCCGGTTACGATGGCACAACAGGACCGACACATCTGGTGTATCCATCTGAGCACAGAGAGGACTCACTCACTATTGACAGTTTTGGGAGGGTCTGTGCATTCACAGTGGCATATCAAAACATTTGTTGAGATAATGACATGAAACTCTACAGTGAATCTATTAGGACTAAAATTGAATCGAAAAACATTGGATGCTTCTTCTTTTTGGTTGTTAAATATGGGTGTGGCGTTTTCACAGTGTGTCAGTAGATGATAAACAGGATCTTGTACTCTTGATCGTGTCATAAAAAAGTTGTAAAATTCGCTGAGTAAAGTTGGGATTGTTGCAAGCTCAACAAATGCAGAATTTACTGAACACGTTTCATGACTTTCATATGACATGGCCGCTCACGTAAGATTTTCTATTGGGTTTTAACCGTTCATCTTCACAGTTTTTAATGTTTGCTGTTGTTTTTTGTTTTTTTATTAGAACATACACTTCTGTACCTCACGACAAGGACCTTTTTTGTCCTTTGCTATTGTTTTTGGTCTCTCATTGTGGCATCTTATGTTTAGTTATTGCTGCAGGGTAGGTTTGAAGATGTGACCAAACATCGCACATGCTAGCAATTAAGCAATCAGTTTGTCCCTGGCATTTTTTGTCTTCTGGCAATATATTGGTCTTGATTATCAGGCCTTCGTAAACAAATTTCAATTGTTAATCAGGCAAACGGAAATGGGAACTGGATGACCGTAATCAAGACCTCAAATTTAAGGGTATTGCAAACCTTTTTTGCTGGACCATATTTTAAATAACCTTGTAGTAGCCTAACGATATGCGGAAATTGATCCAATAAACAATTAAATTGATTTCACAAACATCATCATTCTTCAGTCACCCAAACAGAAAAGAACATATTTCTTCGTAACGTAAATACCTACACCATGCGACATTTGACAATTTTTTTTCTGGATTTTACGGGCAAAAATGCCTTCCAGAAACACTGACGTGCATTAAAAAATCCCAGTATAAACTGTGGCGCCAAAACAATATTGCATGGTTATATCTCTATATTTTTTCTATCATGATAGCCTAACTAACACCGCAGACTGCCTTCAGTATTGTCACCATTGGCAGCTGCACAGAAAAATTGCTACAAGGTTGAAAAATTCTGAAAGGCCATTTTTCCTGAGTTGAGGAGTGTGCAAAAGCAAATTATTCACTAGCAATTTTTTTTTTAAAATCTGAATCTTTTGCATTTTAAATTCATTGCGTGACAGGTGCAATGACAGTGTGACAAAAACCAGTATTTTGAATTCGTGTTTTTTTTTTAACAAAGAAGTATAAGAGAAATTTAGCTTGCCTAAACCATCAAATCTAGAAACTTGTTTTCCAATTATAGGATAAAAAGGTTTTTTTTTTATTTTTCTTGATCATGAATAAACAAGAGGTTAAAAATAACTACTTTTAATTAAAGCATTCTAAAATTAAAGTTTGCAATTACATTGGACACAGCGGCAAAACTCTGGCTCAAGGCGTGCAATTTATCATGGTAAACTGGAGTTAAAAGTTGAATGAAAATAATCAGAAGTGGTCATTGTGTTTCATTGTGTCATTTTAAGAGGCAAAAAAAAGTTAAATTGAGAATTTTTTGCTACACTGTAAATCTTTCTGGGATGGCCTGTCACTTTCATTTTGGTGACTTTTATCTATAAAAATGTTTTTGGGTTAATAATCCCATATGGCACATGATGTTTTGTTTGATTGCCTGATGGAAAAGGAGGCTTCTCTGTCAACAGATTTCAGGCATGCTTGTATTTTGCTGCCGTGTTCCAGTCCATTGCCTGCGGGATCCACTACCTGGCCTCCGTATTTCTGGTGGAGACGCCCAAGTTCACCTGCGAGCCTCCGGGGAACATCACCAGTGTGCTCTATGGAAACCACAGTGGCTTGGTCCTGGAGGACATCTGGCCTTACTCCGATCTCGATAAAGGTCCAATCGTGGTGCAGACTGCAAGTGGTGAACAGTGGGAGTTGAACCAGTGCAGAAGGTCCCTGAGGATAAACAGCACAGTATTTGAGTACCAGTTCAGTGGCAATAAGACCGTATACCCCTGCGCGGGGAATTATGTCTTTGACAAAAGCGGTGTGCAGCAGAGCATCGTGACTGAATGGGGGCTGGTGTGCGAGAAGGAATGGCTGGCGAAGCTCTGTCAGCCTATCTTTATGGTAGGAGTGCTCATTGGAGCCGTCCTCTTTGGGGACATTGCGGACAGGTAAATGTGACATCTTCTTCTAAGTCAGGGGAAGTCTTCCTGCAGGTCCAATTTGAAATCAGCTACAAGCAGTCTCAAGTCAGAGGGTACACAGTTTTGGCCCTCCTTAAATGGGGGTCAGGAGTTTACTGTGGAGGGCTCCTATTTTCTGGGCATTGGCCTGTTTGACATTATTTGAAGTGAACTAACTTCCCCAACACTGTATACCCCATAAATATCACTGTAGCAGGCATTTTAAAGCCAGTCGGATATTTGTAGATATCCACAGTATTCTTTATTTGATATGATGCTAATTGAAAAGGCATACCAAAAATGAAATAATGTTTAAAAATGGCAACTATGGTGTTCATGTTTTCAGACTTAAGTAAATATTTGCATGATTCTTGTACTCTGTTCTCTTCTGTGCAGAGTTGGGAGGCGACCAATTTTGATGGTGTGCAGTGTGTGCCAGTTTGTGTTTGGAGTCAGCGTTGCCTTCTCAGGAAACTATTATGTCTTCATGGTCCTGCGGTTTATTCTAGCTATGGTGAGAAAGGAAAATCAGACAAGAATATGTTCAATCAGAGTTTTCTTCGGAGGAACAAAATATGTGAAATTCATGCTATGATAATTTCAAAATAGTATCCTTGTAGAGTGATGAAACCGCTATAAATTTATAATTCCTTTATAGATTGAGAGCATAAATGTTCTCATGTTATTCTCTGATGAACAGTTCTGAATTGAATACTCTAATTCTGATTTAGCCATCTTTTCTGGAAATTGAAAGCAATTTTGTTCCAGGCCACTGACTAACCTTCAACGAAGAAATAATAAAGAAAGCTTACCCTCAAACTGTCCCATCTGGTTGCCATTTTGAAGCTCTTCAAGCTTCTGGTGTTACACTACCCCCTACCCCCAGTCCACTTCTCATGTCCCTCTCTGCCATCCACAGCTTTTCTATTAACCAGGATCTTTGAAATAGTTCCCTTTCTACGAATCACAATAATGCTGTGCTTTGGCATCAAAGTGTTCATTGCACATGCCATGTACACTCCTCCTTCAGCTTAGAAAATCACAATTTTTCTGTCATCCATTTGTTTTTTGTAGGGAGTCTATTCACTAAAATGTGAGGCTTTGTGATGCTGTGCCAATAAAGTTCCCCTCGAGTCCCTAAATGAACTTAAAGGCTGAAGCCTCTATTATCAAGAGCTAGATATAGCATGTGGTTTTCATTTTGATGTCAGTGGAAAATACTATGCAGTATAAGGGGCCAAAAGATCTGCACTTTGAGTTTTTTTGTTTCGAGAAATTACGTTTTCCTGTGTCCGTGTGTGGGCATGGTGGGGTTAGTAATGTGGATGTTTTCCATGCATTCTCTTGAATGACGCTTTCAGCTAGAAGTGCCAAAAATTTTTTGCACAAACCCTAGTCAGTAGCATGGTTAAAGGGTAACTGCGGCTGAAAAATGAAAATGATTTTTTATCCAAAACTGCGTTAGGTTGAGACCAAAATAATATAATATTTAGAGCTGTTAGACCATCAGTGTCAGAGAAAATAAATTCTAAACTCAAATCGACCATTAGGGGTGATGCCATATTGCATTGCTGTCTCGGCAATGTTGGTCCATGATGTCGCAGTGTCAACTCAAAAGACCATCACTCTCTTTTCACTAGCATTTCATGCAGTTCGCCAAAGTTTTGCCTTCTCTGTTCAGCAATATTCCTAAATTACAACTACAGTACCAGAAAATCATGTCAGACATTATTTCGTGTTGAGGAAAATTTTTGGTCTCAAACTGATGTAGTTTCAGAATAAATGTATTCATTTCTTGGCCTCAATTTCCCTTTAATTATTGTTGGCCAGATCCAGAAAGTAAAAGTCTTCAGCCAGAAATTATAGCAAGTACTTCACCTACACCCCTATGTTTTGCATCAATACAGCCTCCCCACTCTCAAAGCTCTTATTTGTTTTCTTTTGGGCTAGGTAAGCAGTGGATTTCTGGTGGTTGTTTTCGTCTACGTAACTGAGTTCACCGGCATCAGGGTGCGTACCTGGACCTCCTTGCACGTGCACGCCTTCTTTGCTGTGGGCGTCATGGTGGTGGCCCTTGTTGGCTACCTTGTCCGGGTTTGGTGGATCTACCAAATTGCTCTTAGCCTCTCCACCGCCCCCTTCCTCCTTGTATGCTGGAAGTTTCCTGAAACTCCCTTCTACCTCCTGACCAAGGGTCGATACCAGGAGGCCCAGGACCTGCTTGATTCCATTGCCCGCTTCAATGGCCTTCCCAAGACTCTGAAGGTGGCAGACCTCATGGAAACAGAGGCAGAAGCACTGCTGCCCAAGAACCCTGTGGTGTCCGAGGAACAATCTGAAAGGAAGTACAGCATATTGGACCTTTTCTGCACCTGGAAGATGGCGTGCAGGACACTAATCTCGTGGTCCATTTGGTTTATTGGGAGCTTGGGATACTACGTCTTCTCACTGGGGTCCGTCAACCTCGCCGGAAATCAGTACCTCAACTTATTCCTGGCTGGTAATTATAATGTTAATGCTGACAATTATATGGATTTGTCCCATAGTCAAAACGGTGATTGCTTCTAGGTATTGATGTGTCAGTGAGTGCTGATAAAAATTAAAGGGGACCTATTATGCTGTTTTTTTTTTTTTTTTTTACAAGTAATAAGCAGAGTTGGAATGCAGTTGCACAACACTGCCGCGAAGCCTCGGATAAGTTCATGCATATTACAGCTTGCTCAGTTCATAGAGTTGGGGCAAAAATCAAATCATATTGCTTTAATGTGATGATCATTTACAAATATTTTCCTTAGTTAACGTTAGCTAGCATACTAGCTGCCGAGATGGCTACATCCAAAGCGCAACATAGCCTACTGCGCAATGGCACAGAAAACATAGCAGCCTTGCCATCATGACACTTCCAGTAAGCCTCCTTGCGTACAAGAGCTACCCAGAAGCTGATTGGCTGGTATGCAAATGAGGAACATGGTTTTCGTTCGCGCCCCTTATGAGTGACTTCATAGCAGAAGACCCGGCTTGATGAGACGCTAACAGCTTTTTATTATCATTTGAATATAGTCATAGATTTCCCATATGCGTATGTGAAAATGAAAGTGATCATTGGATTAATGCATTTTCAATTTAATATTGTCTCAAATAACTCATTCATAAGTGGTAAATTATAATGCAATAGTGGGATTACATTTTCATATGAATATTCTCCACTATGGGCTTCCATATACATGCATTGCTTCCAACTCCTGAGTAAAGAAAAGCTTTACTATTGCCAGTTCATGAGCTGTCACTGGTGTTATGACTGTATATATAAGAGACTATATGTCTGTTACAAGTTTGTCCTCTCCGATAAAAAAAATATAACAAATGTTGATGTGAATTCAAGTACAAACGCAAACCTCAAAATATAATGACACCTTGGCATTATGGGCATGGTCTTCTTGGTACGCAATACAGTCAGCTCCAAAATTACTGGCACCCCTACATGGCTGGCAATGAGCAAACAGCACAAAAAATGTACTTACAATTATTGAGAAATGGAATCTACCAATTTGTGTGAAATACAACATTGTATTTCATTTTATCAATGTTTTGATGGAAACAACAAAAATCATAGCAATCATTTAATACAAAATTAATTTCAACAACGTCAAGGTTTGATAATTATTGGTACCCTTAATTTAGTTCTACGTGCAACCTCCTCTAGCAAGGAAGGAGTCTTTTCCTGCTATATTTGACAAGGTCAAGTACACATTTTGGGAAATGTTGGACCATTCCTCTGAGCAGATCCTTACAAGATATTTGACATTCTTGGGTTTGCGTTTATTAACTGCCGTCTTCAACTCAGGCCATGGGCTTTCAATTGGATTGAGGTCTGGCTACTGAGATGGCCATTGCAGCACGTTGATTTTGTTGTCATGGGACCATTTTTATGTGGATCTTGTGGTATTCTTTGGGTCATTGTCTTGTTAGTAAGTTCACCTACGGCCAAGTCCTGGCCTTCTGGTGGGCGCAACCAGATTGTCAGCCAAAATATCTCAATACTTGGTTGATTCATTATGCCATTAATCTTAAACAGACCTCTTGAATTTAAACAGCCCCAAAACATGACTGACCCACCATATCATATTTCACTGTGGGTATGAGGTGATTCTCCTCCTCATCTGTTTCAATGCCAAGCATGCTGATGCTGTATCTGACCGAAACGTTCAATTTTGGTCTCATCTGATCAAAGCACCTTGTTCCAGTCATAATTGAAATTACATTTGGCAAACTCCTAGCGCTTGCTTCTGTGTCTTTTGGTCAGAAATGGCTTTCTACACTAGCAACCCTTCCAAAGAGCCTTTGGTTGTGGAGGTGGTGCTTGAAGGCTTTTTTCAAAACCTGGTGACCCTAAGATGCCACCAAGGCCTGCAGTTCCTTCACAGTGATTTTCTTTTTCTTTCTTTCTTTTTTTTTTTTGTATAAATTTGCCATCTTCAATCTCACCCGAAACTAGAATGGCCAGTTGAGGAACTACGTACAAGGCTTGCTCGTATGCGACACCTTGTTGCCAATTCAGGAGAGAAGGACAGTTCACGGCCCTCCTCCGAAGCACGTGCTCATCAACATTGCTTCTTTACACTCATTGGTTGAATCCTCACAAGTTCAGAACAAGGGCGGAGGATACCTGAACATGAACAAGCCTAGAATCTTCCTGATGAACGCCTGGCTGGCCAACAGGAGGCACTTGAGCAACGAACAAGCAACCATTTTGTATTTCCCTTCCCAATTTGCATCCCTGTAGCGCTATGGCCAATTGTGCGATACTTCAGAAAAAGCTTCCGACCACTGCCGGTTAGTACAACCAGGGCTCAAACCCACTCCGTGATAGTCACTTCTGCTCCGCAATGCGGTGCTTTAACTGAGTGAGCTATCTGGCAGCTCTCCTTCACAGTGATTCTGGTGGATTAGGTTGCTTCTCTCACCATCCTCCTCAGTATCCTGGGGGACAAAATACCATTGGGTCCTCTACCCTTGAGGTTTTCAACAGTTCAATATCTTTGGAATTTTTAAGTTATTGCCCTGACAGTGCTCAGTGGCATATTCTGTTGTTTGTATAACCTCTCGTAGCCATTACCAGATTTATGAAGGTCTATGACTATTTGCCTCTTTTGAGCTGACAGTTGTTTTGTTTTCTTCATGATGTTGGATGACAAAAGGATATTGCATGTGTGTTACCTCATTTTTATGCCTTGGTGGGACAGGAAGAGATGTAATGGTTGACATAGGCACCGATCCCGTGGGTGCTCCGGGGCTCAAGCACTCACTGATGAGGTTGAGCACCCACTGGCCAGTCGGGATGGCCGTTCAAAAAAGAAAAAAGAGAGAATGAATAAAACTCATGGTAAAACTGCATCTTTAAAATTAACTGCATTTATTTGAATCGTATTATCATTACAGCTCTGTGCCTGTACACGTTACAGCATAGTCTCTCTCGAGACTCTCACGCTTAGGTCTTGCGAGGGAAGACTCCAAAGTTTTGAACGACTCCTGAGTTCTTGAGTTTTCCAACAGGGCTGCCCTGAACATGCCCCATCTTAAATAAAGAATCACTGATTTATGGTGGTTGACTGGGGCAAACGCACTGGAACAAGCCCAAAACATCTCCAAATGCGAAAACGCAATGGAACCGCCAAAAACACTTCCAATTGGAGAAACGCGCTGTAAAAACGCTGTGAAATGCTGTGTATCCACGTCAGCACAATTGAAGTGCTCTGAACTTTTTGATGGAAGCATATAGTTAACAAAACTAAAATGAAACTGCAATGACAGAAATGCATTTTCATTTTCAAGATACAAGCACATTATTTGTATCATAATGAAAATGCAAATGTAATCCTCCACTTTGCATTTTCATTTTCAAGTCCATGCGTGCAATTTTTATAACAATTGGGAAATGAAAATACATTCCTCATTTATATTTGCATTTCCGAGAAGTGCCCTGCAATATCACTAACAAAATGTAAAAGAAAACGCTAATCGTACAAAGCAAATACATTCTCGGAAATTCTTTTTCGTTTTCGAGAAGCACGCACATTATTTGTATCATCACGAAAATGCTAAAGTAATCCTCCTCTCTGTTTGCACTTTCAAGTCCATGTAGGCACTGTTTTCATTTGCAAGACGTGTCCGCAATATCTCTAACAAAACTAAATCGAAAACGCTAATCTCATAAAGCCAATACATTCTCGGAAATGCTTTATCTTTTTCAAGAAGCAGACTATCTGTCACAGACCTGTCAACTCTCACGCATCTGGCGTGAGACTCACGCATTTGACCCCAGTGTCACGCACTCACGCAACACCTTTGTAAACTCACGCATTCGAGAAAATGATGAAAAAAAATTTTTTTTTACATTGTTTTCATCATTTTGGTGTAAACGGAATTGTCCGGATACTAAGACTTCCGCTTTCATCCTAAATTGTAAACAGTTCTCTGGTTAGTCAATTACAACCAATCAGCGTTTGCGATTTACGCTTCAACAATGTTTTGATGATGGTCATTCTTGGCGCGTAAGATGAGCGGATCGGAAGATGAGGGGCTTACTAAGACCAAAATTACTAAATATCGCGGAGCTGCAAAGCGTCAGACTTTATTCATCACGGAATGGATATCAATATATCTGTGCATTGTCGAAGATAAATCAAGCACTATTCATTTCCGTAGCATATTTAATTTAAGTGAGTGTGGTAAACATCAAGGCTGGAGAGATGTCCAACGACACATCAAGGGTGATTCACACAAGGCACTCGCTAAAATCAAGTCATCATCGGCGTCTGTGACATACTTCATTCAAAACAGCATTTGTGACAAGGTAAGTTCAAAATGTTTGGGATGTTAATCCCGATTACACGAATTCCTTAGTTCATCGAGTGTGCACGTCACGTGAATGTGCATGTAAGATATTTGTTCGGACCATGTCGATTTTTATAATTAATAGTTATGATTTTTATTACCCAGCGATATCAGTTATTTAATAAATTCAAAGTCAGTAAAACAACAGATTTCATGTAAGGGATAATTAACGAGAAGGTGTGCATTCCACGGTTTTAATGCACGACGTGGAGGCAAATAACCACTCCATGCGAAGTGGAGGGTGGTTGCCTCCGCTAAGTGTCTTAAAACCGTGGAATGCTCACCTTCGAGTTGATTATCCCGCTCATACCATGGTCATTTGCCTGCAACATCAAATCGCTGCATTCAGAAATTTTCGGTGAAAGTTTTGCACAAAAAAAAAAAAAACATGATGCGCGACTATGCAGACTGTAGCTAGCTTGCTACCCTCAATTACAATGAACTTCAGGGCAGTCAGGGAGCTGAAATCACTCTGCTGGCTCAGCACGTAGCTAGCGAACTGTCAGCAGTGGCTGATACATGAAGTGGACACGTTAGCTTCATTTGTAATCGTACACAATTACAATTGTTTAATGAATAAACCCTGATAACTTCGCTGCTGTAATATTTCCAGTCATTATCGCTTGAGTACGAGTCAGCGAGGTGAAATCAGTCTGCTGGCATAGCACGTCGCTAGCGAACTGTCAGCAGTCGCTGATACACGAAGTGGACAAGTCAGCTTGTTTTGTAGCCGTAGCAGTATCATTATCGCTTGAGTACCTATTGTTTACCGCCCCGCAGGACGCAACTGATATGATGCTCTAGAGACTTTATTTTAATATTGACTCTTCATGCTTTAAAAGATGTACAATGTTGTGTTTAGAAACACTATGGCATTTACCCTTAATGCTTACATTCCATGGTTTCTATGTGAGTTTGAATGGGTAGAATTGGCGACAAACACTTGATATTTTAGGGTATGTTGGTAATGTGTGAAGTAACATCCAGAGGATAACATATTCTCCAAGCATTCTCCAACTGTGTTTACATACCCATGTATCCAAGTAATTTCCAATGCAATATAACACCAATGATATTAACAAAAAGGGTATCCTTTAACTGACTTAACTGGTGTTTTTGGAGGATGATACTATAGAGACTCATTTTGATATTTTATATTCACTGTTCATGTTTTAAAAGGTGTACAATGTTGTGTAAGCTAACCTATGGCTTTTACCCTTAATGTTTACTCTCCAGAGTTTTCATGTGATTTTGAATGGGAAGAATTGCCGTAAATACATGTTATTTGAGGGCATGTTGGTAATATGACTTGCAAATACCACCAAGTAGTTTGCTTTGAAACTGACTTCAGCATGTGTCATTTCATTAAATTACATGCAGGATGTGAAAATTATTTGCCTTCATGTGCTGAAAGTGATGAATAATTCTGTTGTTTTTTGATGATGGGTTTTTAGCTTAAGAAGTAGTCTCAAATGCCATTAAAAATGGCCCTTCAAATGCTGAAATTCAATTTTTTCTTGGGGGGCTTTGCCCCCCTGCACCTCCCCCACCAGGGCTTCGCCCGGGACCCACCGGGGGCCGCACCCCCTGGACCCCTGCTTCTCACTCATTGAAGTCTCTAGGGGTTGACAGCTATGCTGTCACATAATTAAATCGCTAACGCAGTTCGCCCCTTTTCTTTTTCATTTTCGAGATAGACTTCCCTGCCTGGCTTTGCATTTTCGTTTTCGAAGTCCCACGCGCTTTTCCTAACAAAATGAAAAAGAAAATACCCTCCTGAGTTGGGTGCAAGCGGCAACCTGCGAGGATGAGAAGTGAAGCTAATACCGAAGTCCCAAAAGCTGCAGTTCCCCGAATGGCCACTTGAGGCTGGTGGCAGAAACGAGTCAATCACCATTGACCCCCATATTAAAAAGCCCAATTTTACAGCAAAAATAAACATGTTTACAGCCTGGTACAAAATACGGTTTTGGTCTCTATTACTAATTTTCCCATCCGCGAAAACTATTGGGGGAGTGAATTTTTTTGTAGATACTCTATTTAAAGGTTTAAATTTCTGCATAATTAAGGGCGTGGCCACGTTGAGTGACAGAACCTTGAATTACAATCTCTGGACGGGAGCCGGCTCATCCGGTTATGTTGTGGCTAGGCTAAAGCACAGGCCTAGGTGGCATAGGGCTGTAGAGTAGGAACGCCAAGCCCTACCGCGGTCCTAGCCTGGCTGTCTGAGGGAGGGGGTTACTACAGCTCAGCTAGCCTAGCCGCTGACCCTTGGCCTTTTCTAATCGTCCGTGAGCCGTTATCTTACTTAGGCTCATACGAGTCACGGATCTTGATCCATCGGCCGCGTTTCTGACCGGAGAAATTTTTTAATCGAATTTTAGGGTGATAATGTCTTGCTGTGTGGTTAAGAGTCTGTGGTCTATTTTGTAAGATGATGAAATGCTAATATTATTTCATATAAAATTCGCTAGTTCGTTCTCTAGCCAACTAGCCAGAGAATTCATTTAGTGCTCCCCCTCCGTACGCCTGCCACAGTTATTACACAGGCATGCAGCGAAGTAATGGCGGAACAGAGAAGTGCTTGAATTTAGCGTCAACATATTTTTGAATTAAAGCTGTCAGCCAGTCGTTGGAAAACCGTCACGGTTTCCCGAACAGGTTGTCGACGTAACTGGCTGGTCAGCTACCTTAGAACCATGATATCACGGTACCAATTGACGGGCTCCTTAGCTGATTCACCGGAGTAATAGGAAGGTTTGAGCAGAGAATGCCGTGGTTATACACTCAGAAACGTTAGATTAACACAGCTTTTCAGTGTGATTACGGAACTGTATCATTGTAAATAGAAAGACTAGTTAGCTATAATTTAACATATCCCACGTTATCTAGCAAGGTTGCTAGATGTCGCTATAAGAGTGTCTACATGAAGTCCATCATCCACAAACTAGCTAACCACATTAACGCAACAATTGAGCCAGACGGCAACGAAAAAGTGCTACTAACCAGCCTCGTTCGGCTATATTCAGTGTCAATAGGAGTAAAGGCGCGCCCCCCCGAAATGAACATTAATTTCACGACGCGATTAAAAAAAAAAGTTGCGCGTTGCAGTGGTATCGTACGCTAATATAAGATAAGCTGGGCAGTGTATGAAACATCCACGGAGCCTTCGAGCCAGACGCCCAGCTCTGTTAGTATTGATGAGCCCACATATGCTGGCTACAGCGACCGATTAATTCAGCATTCAGCGAAGTCAAAATATAGGGTGATAATACTTGTGATCTGAATGTGCGAGAATGTGGCAGGAAAGTGAAGATTCTTCAGGTTTGTCAGTAAAGTTACGTCGTGCAGTGTTATCGTTTGGATGGGACCGGGGTAAGCTGCGTACAAGAGCTAAGACGAGCACCCGCTCGCACTGGGGGGATTCTGATGCTCAGTGAGCCAACCGCCCCGACTTCCCAGCGGTGTACAGCGTTTGTCGCGCTATTGCCTCACGGATACGAACAACGTTTGTCCTGAAACCGCTTCATGAATATAAACAGCGTTCCACCCGCCATCGCAAGCGTCTTGGCAGGATCTATTGCTTTACTGGGACACATATGACCTCGCATCTCAGCCTTAGCGAACCAGGAAGCATCGGGATGGTTGAGGTTTCAGGTGAATATAGAAGCCGAAGCGAACATGGTAGCTGGGAGCTTGGAGGGCGTGTTTCAGAAAACGAGCTCCATTCGGCCTGCCCACTGGGCTTGCGTCGGCTCCAGCAACGGCTCGCCTTTTTGCCCATTTTTGGATTATCCGGGAGGTAGGCGGAGTCAAGTAAGTGCCAAGATGAAACCTATGGGTTTCGTCACGGAGGCTACGTCCATGTTTTATACAGTCATTGGGTGCATCTCAAAGCGTAGGCTGCATCCTACAAAGGCTGGATTTTTAGAGATCGTCACTTAATTCCATCTGCCTAACTGACATGACATAATTTCATCTCTGTTAAACAGCTTTGGTTTTTGTGAGTCGTCATTGATTTCCCTAACTTCATCCTTGACTCTAACCCTAAACCTTGCCCCAAACCTAACCCTAATATTAAATTTAACCAAATCCCTTACCCTAAATATTAGTTTGGTGGATGGAAGTAAGTGACGACCCCAAAAAATGCAGCCTTCGGGTGCATCTCAAAGCATAGGCTGCATCCTTTGTAGGCTGCATTTTTAGGGGTCGTCACCTAATTCTATCCTGCAAACTGACTTGATGTCATTTCTTTTCCGTTGAGCAGCTTTGGTTTAAGCGAATAGTAACTGATTTCCCTGACCCTAACCTTAGCCTCAAACCTAACCCAAAAATGTATTTTAATCCGTAGGCC
This sequence comes from Gymnothorax reevesii, assembly GCA_029721435.1. NCBI lineage: Eukaryota > Metazoa > Chordata > Actinopteri > Anguilliformes > Muraenidae > Gymnothorax > Gymnothorax reevesii. The sequence goes on from CM056576.1 coordinate 47,537,765, forward strand.
TAAATGTTATTTTGGTGGATGGATATAAGTGATGACCCCTGAAAATGCAGCCTACAAAGGATGCAGTCTAGGCTTTGAGATGCGCCCAATGGTTGGGTGTGCCCTGTCGGTGAGAAGGCGGGACTTCCTCCACAATTTGATACGGATTGAAGCGATCTCGTTGGTTATCAATCAGGGCGAAACTGCTGCTGCATGCACCGTTTAGGTCAGAGGTGGGCAGCGAGGGCCGTATCTATCCCTGGTTTTCACACCAACGTCTGGTCTTTAATTAGTTGATTGTCTCAATTAGCCAAACCATTTATGAAATCTGACGTTTCATCCGCATTTCTTTAAATTATCATGAAACTACAGAGACTAGTCTTGTCTCCCTTCAATAAACATTTTCCTTTGATCGAATCATTGCGAAAATCAATATTTGTGCATGCAATCAATTAACTCAATTAGTCAGGGTAATTGATAGGAATAAAAACCTGCATACACACCGGCCCTCCAGGACCGTGATTGCCCACCCCTGGTTTAGGTCAATGCACAAATTGCAACTTTAATGATTGGAGCCACTGACTGTGCATGGACGCTCCCTGGAAATTGCGGAGGTAGATTGAGAGTATCGCTGAAGTTTTCCCTCGAAAGACACCGCTCTCGCACTCAATTACCCCTGTGTGCGCTTGGATTAGCGCTGTTTCCACTGAAATTGTGTGCATTACACTCAGATCTGTTGGTCTTCGGACGGGTCATCTGCGCATCATCCGTTTTGTAGTTCAGTTGGTTACAATCAAAGTTCATACGCTCCTGCTCTTTAGAGCTTCATGTACTTCCATTGCTTTCATTATGAATTTGGAGTGAAAGGACAGTTAGAAACAGTAATAGCTTAGAGAGGGTTAGCCTCCTTTGCAGACGTTTTATGGTGTTCGGTTAATTTCCTTCACCCCACAACGTCTGCGCACTCGGAAGCAAGGTTTAGTGTTCCGTGACGTAATGTGATTGTGCTTGATGAGCCAATCAGAATGCTTGTTATATGTTATGATCTCTGTCATTACTATGGCTTTTCCCTGCAGCTTGTCAAAAATTGTGAAATGGCGGGTAAAGAAACTCCTAAAAAACTTGTAGAAAACGACATTTATTTTGTGTGTAAAACAAAAATCCTCTCAAAAAAAAAGACAAGATACGTGTGCATGGAAAAGGCAAGCTTGATATTGCTGCAGTAATAAGCTCTGCCATCTTTGTTAACACAGCGGTATACACAAACGAGTTATTCGTCTGCCGAATGGGCTGCTACGTAGACATCTTTCCTCTGGATAACTAAGTTATTCATTGCTTGTTCTTGTAAGCTATTCATACTTTCAATATTGAAGGTTTTGCAGATTTTATCCAAAGCTCGAGAGAAAACATGTTCGCCATTTTGGCTTTATCTGTTTCTGCATATATAATTAGCTCCTGGATTTTAGGAGCTAGTTTCTGATTGGTGGAACACAAAACCTCGCTCGAGTGCGCAGACGTTGTGGGGTGAAGGAAATTAACCGAACACCATAAGACGTCTGCAATGGAGGCTATGTTTTTACGTGGTAACACTATGCTTGCAGCAAGATGCGTGTCTCTCCCGCAGCTAAGTGCACCCCTGCGATTCATGACCCGATGTGTTTGTTACCCGGCAACCCTTATATGTAGCAGCAACTAAGGTAGAAGAGAAGTATGGGCACTGATGTATGTAATTTAAGTGTACTACGAGTACGAAATAAAGATATAGTATTGATATATAAGCGGTCCTTTTATTCTAAAATCGCGAAGAAAGCCACAGAAGTAGCTACTTATGCAGCCCCGGCGGGCAGGACCGTAGTCATTTGAACCTGCAAAAGATAGACTCAATCTGCACGCTAAGCACACTGAGTAGAAGCAGGTATTATCAAAGCTTACGCGGGGGCAAAGTGAGTGCGAGAGCAGGATCATTGCAATTTTAGTCTGACGATGTTACCGTTTATGAAAAACACATCGATTGGCTGAAACATAACACTGTGTCGACGTCTGGCTATGGCATGCGACAATATATTTTTACAAGTGACTTGACTGTATAATAAGATAGATCATCGACCTATGGATTTCGCAAGCGAACAGGATGAATCTGACCCTCTCTTAGCTCCAACTGTTCCTAACTGTCCTTTCACTCCAAATTCATGAAGAAAGTAATGGAAGAACATGAAGCTGAAGCCCAAGAGAGCAGGAGCATATGAACTTTGATTGTAACCGACTGAACTACAAAACGGATGATGCGCAGATGACCCGTCCGAAGACCAACAGATCTGTGTGTAATGCACACAATTTCAGTGGAGACAGCGCTAATCCAAGCGCACACAGGGGTAATTGAGTGCGAGAGCAGTGTCTTTCGGGGGAAAACTTCAGCTATACTCTCAATCTAACTCCGCAAATTTCCAGGGAGCGTCCATGCACAGTCAGTGGCTCCAATTATTTAAGTTGCAATTTGTGCATTGACCTAAACCATGCGTGCCGCAGCAGTTACACCCTGATTGATCACCAACGAGATCGCTTCCAATCCGTACCAAATTGTGGAGGAAGTCCCGCCTTCTCACCGACAAGCCACACCCAACTCGCGAGGGTATTTTCTTTTTGTGTCACCTGCGAAGCATAGCGGCACATAGGGATCACTTTGTCCTGCGTCTGTCTGTCCGTCCGTCCATCTGTCTGTCTGTCCGGTAGTCACACTTTCAGTTGGTAGTCACACTTTCACATAAGGTTCGCAGGCGACACGTGTTCACCTGAACACTCTAGTTCATTTTGTTCGGAAAAGCGTGTGGGACCTCGAAAACGAAAATGCAAAGCCAGGCAGGGCAGTCTGTCTCGAAAATGAAAAAGAAAAGTGGCGAACTGCGTTAGCAATTTAATTATGTGACAGATAGTCTGCTTCTTGAAAAAGAAAAAGCATTTCCGAGAATGTGTTTGCTTTATGAGATTAGCATTTTCGATTCAGTTTTGTTTGAGATATTGCGGGCACGTCTTGCAAATGAAAACAGTGCCTACATGGACTTGAAAATTCAAACGCAAAGTGGAGGATTACTTTAGCATTTTTGTGATGATACAAATAATGCGCGTGCTTCTCGAAAACGAAAAAGCATTTCCGAGAATGTATTTGCTTTATACGATAAGTGTTTTTGTTTTGTTAGTGATATTGCAGGGCACTTCTCGAAAACGCAAATGTAAATGAGGAATGTATTTTCATTTTCCAATTGTTATAAAAAATGCACCAATGGACTTGATAATGAAAATGCAAAGTGGAGGATTACATTTGCATTTTCATTATGATACAAATAACGCTCTTGTATCTTGAAAATGAAAATGCATTTCTGACATTGCTTTTTCATTTTAATTTTGTGAACTATATGCTTCCATACTTTTTAGGTAGTAAATGAGCAAGCATAAGATTGTTTGCTTATCTAGGTAGCTAGTTCGCAAGCCAACCTAGCTAACAGTCATATTTGGTGCTTTTAATGCAAGAGAACATGAGTGAATAGCCATTATTTCGCTGACTAACGTTGCTAGAATTGAACCACGAGCATTTAGCTTGCTAGCTGGTACTAATAGGCATCAAAAATAAAATTTGCCAGCTAACGTTGACTAAAGAAACCAGCAAACTAGCTCACACGCTAGGCTAGCAAGCTAGCTAATTTCGGTACATATAAACCAATATTATTTATTGGTTTATATGTATGTTTATTTATTCGATTATTTCTCGGATTCGCAAGTGGTCATGAATTAGCCACGTAGCTAAGTCAGTTAACATTAGTAAGGCTGGTTAGCTCATTCGCTAGCTATGGAGTTTTTGCGTTAACTAACATTGGCCAACGTTTGGATGAAATCGCAAACTAATTAAGTGCACAGTTAGCGAACAAAAAAAGTTGTTTTTAACGTGGCTGTGTGGGCCTATGCATTGATTATCAATCAAATGCATTTGATTGCATGTGCTGTGATGTAGGGTGACGTTGTTCAATAGCCTACCACGCAGTAATATGTTTACGCGTTAATATTTTGGCCTTTAACCATTACAGTTACGCAGTGTTTTGGTGGGTGTACTGTAGCACTGTTCAAATGAAGTGATGTCGGATTTGTTTCGGATGGAGGATTTGATATATGATTTATGCTCATGTGAGTCTTTTTACTAACGCAATCTTGGTTTGCTCTCTCGCAATCAAGATTTGAAAGTGGCACCTCCTCTAAGCTCCATCCCCTCCCGTCAGTGCTCTGTCCAAAGCCACACCCCCACAAACATAAAAGCGCATCTGACAGTAGGACTCAGCAGGGTATAGGAGAGCCGACTCAGCCATTTCCGCACATTTTGGACATCAACCAATCTACCTCATGTCTCATTCACCTGTTATAAAAATGATATTATTATAGTAGCTTTTAAGGTAGTATGTCATGTTTAGCATTACTAAGCTGAGATGTTTTGTATTGTATGCTGCCGGTGGTCAATTAGGGTAGGCGAAATCCTCCCCATTAAACAAACGATTTCTCTATTTCTTTGCTTGATTAGCAATCTGAGGATTGATGAACTAATTTACAAGACTAAACGGCAGAATGGTGTGCTGGTTCCATCCACATCACCAGCACCAACAACCGGCTCTAGCCACTTTCACAATGGATGCAGGACAAATTTTTTGCACGACAAATTACATTGAAGTCAATGCAAAGACGCGAATACGCGCAATTCGACTCATTTGCCACCGCTGCATCAGCTGACGGAGAAACGTAAACAGCAATCACAATGGTGAATGTTAACTGCTTTGGTAAACTAGGCTTATGCCGTTGGAGGCGACTGCTTGGGGTACAGTGGGGGAAATATGTATTTGACCCCTCGCTGATTTTGCAGGTTTGCCCACTTACAAAGAATGCAACGATCTATAATTTTAATCTTATATACATTCTAACAGGGAGAGACAGAATCACAAAGAAAATTCCAGAAAATCACATCATATGAATTTATAAAAATTGATTACCATCTGATGAGGAAAAATAAGTATTTGACCCCCTACCAAACAGCAAGTATTCTGGGTCCCACAAGCCAGTTAGTCTTTCTTTAAGACACACCCCCAATCCCAACTAATTATTTACATCAAATACACCTGCCTCACCTCATTACCTGTATAAAAGCCACCTGTCCACTCCCAAACAACCAGATTCCAACATCTCCACCGTGGCTAAGACCAAAGAGCTGTCTAAGGACATCAGGGACAAGATTGTTGACCTACCCAAGGCTGGGATGGGCTACATGAGAATCGGAAAGCAACTTTGAGAGAAAAGATCAACTGCCGGTACAGTTATCAGGAAATGGAAGAAGTACCACACTGCCGCCAACGTCCCTCGGTCTGGGGCCTCCATGCAAGGTCTCGCCTCGTGAGATGTCCCTGATCATGAGAACGGTGAGGAATCACTAGAGGGGAACTGGTTAATGAACTGAAGGCAGCTGGGACCACAGTTACAAAAGAAACAGTTGGTAACACACTACGCGGTCATGGATTGAAATCCTGCAGCGCACGCAAGGTCCCCCTGCTCAAGAAGGCACATGTACAGGCCCGCCTGAAGTTCGCCATTGACCACCTGGATGACTCAGAAGAGGCCTGGAAGAAGGTGATGTGGTCAGATGAGACCAAAATAGAACTTTTTGGGCTTTACTCAACTCGCCGTGTTTGGAGGGCAAAGAACACAGAGTACAACCCAAAGAACACCATCCCCACCGTCAAGCACAGTGGTGCTTTTCAGCCAAGGGGACGGCACAATTCCATTGCATTGAGGGGAGGAGGACTGGGCCATATACCATGGAATTCTGGACCAGCAGCTCCTTCCCTCAGTGAGAGAGCTGAACATGGGTCGAGGATGGGTGTTTCAGCACGACAACTACCCTAAGCACACCGCCAAAGCAACAAAAGAGTGGCTGAAGAAGAATTACCTCAAGGGTCTGGAGTGGCTTAACCAGTCTCCAGACCTGAATCCAATTGAAAATCTTTGGAAGGAGCTTAAAATTCGGGTGCAAGGCGTCAGCCTCGGGACCTGAATGATTTGGAGGCTGTCTGCAGGGAGGAGTGGGCCAACATCCCTGCCAAAATGTGCACAAACCTTGTCAACAACTATAGAAATTTTTTGACATCTGTGCTGGCCAATAAGGCTTTTGTACAAAATATGAACCAGGGGGTCAAATACTTATTTTTGACCAAATATATGCAAATAAATTCCTAAAATGCATACAATGTCTTATTCCACTTTTTTGGTGATATTCTGTCTCTCACTGTTAAAATACGCCTATCATTAAAATTATAGACCGTTGCACTCTTTGCTAGTGGGCAAACCTGCAAAATCAGCAAGGGGTCAAATACTTATTTACCCCACTGTATATCCCCGAACGCCCCCTATCCTCCAATTCCCCAATCCTTGAATAGACCTCGCGCCGCTTTACGTGTTTATCGCGATAACTTCAGTAATATTTCAGTTAGAAATTTCATGTTTTGCATATAAGTAAGTATCATAAAGAGGAAGAACTGGTTCGATTTTGAACAATTTACAATTTCTAGATTGGCCACCAGGGGCCAAAAACTGAAAAATCACAGTTTTTATCATATCTCTGGAAATATTTATCCGTTTGACCTCAAATCAAGTGCAAATGAAAGGTCATGACCTGAGGATGACCACGATCACATTATATATGTTTGGTTCAAAATTTTGACACAAGGTGGAGGTTTGTCACATAAAATTCACCATTTTTGCCATATCTTTGGAACCATTTGTCCAATTGACATGACACTATGTGCAACTGCAAGGTCATGACCTCACAACGTGTCACATGATGACATCATACCTGTATGGTTCAAAATTTTGCCACGAGGTGGAGCTTTGTGATGGAGAATTACCATTTTGGCCATATCTTTAGAGCCATTTGTCCTATTGATCTGAAATTAAGTTCAAAAGAAAGGTCATGACCTGAGGGGCTTTATATTGTATTGGGTCTATTCGAGGATATGGGAATTGGAGGATTGGAGGCGTTCGGGGATATACCCCAAGCCGTTGCCTCCGATGGCATAAGCCTAGTTTTTTTAATGGTGGCAAGTTATTTTAGGTTTTGAGCATCCACCAGCATACACAAAAATCAGCGCCTATGATGGTTGAATATAGTTTAAGAGATTAAACTAAAGTGGAATTTAATACCTGATTTAATTTTGGAAGATATTTACAATAATCTCAAAGGGTGCCATTAATTGTGAAACCTTGATTTGGAGGTCATTGATTTTTAATTAAATCGGTAAATGATTTTGGTTGCTTCGTTTGGAACATTTATATCATTCAGTATTTCTCACATGTTGGTATTTAGAGCTACTCCATAAATATATTTATTACATTTTTTGAAGTGTTGTTTGTGCATTGCCAGTCAGGGGTGCCTGAAATTTTGGAGCCCACTGTATATCATTATTTGCTTGCATATTAGGGTAGGCATATGAATGTTTACTGCTTTCAGAAATGTCCTTTCCAGAAATTAAGTCATTCATTCAAGGTAACTACAACCCCAATTCCGGAATAGTTGGGACTAAGTGTAAATTGTAAATAAATTCAAAATGCAATGACTTTCAAATCACATGAGCCAATATGTTATTTACAGTAGAACACAGACAATATTTCTAATGTTGAAACTGAGACATTTTACATTTTTATCCACAAAATGAGCTTATTTAAAAATTTCTGGCCATAACAGGCCTCAAAAAATTGGGACACAGGCAAAAAAGGCTTGAAAAGCAATTAATATATAAGAGAATCAACTGAAAGAATATTTAGCAAGTAATTAACCCTATAATGCCCAGACACAGACATCATTACAGGAAAAATATGACCCAGTAATATTTTTGAAGTATTGAAGGGTAGTATTCAGATTCACTGTTCAATAACAGCAAAATATACATTTCTGATTCGGACTAATTCCAGCAGTATCATATCAGATACAGCCAAAAATCAACACCCAATCCAGACCTCAACTCTCGAAATTTCTAATTATTTATATGCTCTCTACTATCTATAGCTATCCCTTAACATGTATAAGAATTAGTTTTTGTGTAATATTTACCTTGGAATGCTGAACTTCAGTGCCAAAGTCCAAGCAAATTCATGAATTCACATGGGAGCTACTACCTTGAAGTGAGTGACTAGAGGAGAGACTCCTGTAATCTCACTTCTTCCTTCTAGGTGGCAGCACTGTGTATCAGATATGATACAGTGAGCAGTCGTGGTTATGTTGCATCTTACCAGGTGGACATAGTTCTCCAAATTTGGTGTGTCATATATGATATAGGGGGCATTATAGGGTTAAGTAACCCGCATCAGGTGTGTAACATGATTGGCTATAAAAGGGATGTCTTCGAGAGGCTGAGTCTCTCAGAAGTAAAGATGGCCAGAGGCTCTCCAACCTGTGAAGGCTTGCGTAAAAAAAATTGTGGAATACTTTAAAAACAATTTTCCTCAATGTCAAATTGCAAAGGCTTTGAAGATCTCATCACAGACTGTGCATAACATTATTAAAAGTTTCAGGGAAAGTGGAAAAAAAGTCTGTGCGTAAGGGACAAGGCCGAAGACCATTAGTGGATGCCTGTGATCTTCGGGCCCTCAGATGCCACTGCATCACTCAACTGCATTATTCTGTCATTGACATTACTAAATGGGCCCAGGAATACTTCAAGAAACCACTGTCTGTAAACACAGTTGGCCGTGCCATCCACAGATGCCATCTAAAACTCTATCATGCAAAAAGGAAGCCATTGTTGAGCATGATCCAGAAGCGCCGCCGTATTCTGTGGGCCAACGCTCATTTAAAATGGACTGTAGCAAAGTGGCAAAGTGTTCTGTGGTTAGACGAGTCTAAATTTGACATTCATCTTGGAAATCATGGGCGTTGTGCCCTCTGGGCTAAAGAGAAAGACCACCCCTCCTGTTATCAGTGTTCAGTTCACAAGGCAGCATCTCTGATGGTGTGGGGATGCATTAGTGCATATGCTGTGGGACACTTGCATGTTTTAAAAAGCAGCATGAATGCTGAAAGATATATACTCAGCAACAAAAGTTTCTGTGACACCAATATTGTTAATTATTTTTCATAACGCAATTATGAAATTGTCATACATGGTGATATCAGACTGAAACAGTACACGTAAACACAACATTGAAATGGAAATCATGAAAATGCGAGAAAATGACTTTGCACGTGAAAATGTGCGTAAATCATGCTTGTGGATGGCAATAAAAGAGGAGAATTTTTGGAATGTTCACATTGTGCCTGATGAACGACGGAAGCATCACTTATCGAAAACACAGCCATTTCGGATCAGGAACTCTACCCTCTAAATGCCAAGACTGTCTGAAAATGATCGGTGGAGGGCCATTGGGATGATTGAATCCGGAACCTCGCAGAGGGAAGTTGCTCATCGCCTGAATGTCCACCGAAACACCATTTGGAACTTATGGCAGCGTCATCAGCAGACAAGACATGTCAGAGACCGTCCTCGCGGCGGCCGTCCACGAGTAACCACTCCCAGACAGGACAACTGGATTCGAACAACCCATCTCCGAAATCGATTCCAACCTGCAACCATAACTGCAAGAACGATACCTGGTTTGAGGCGACTGTCTGCACAGACAATCCGTCGCCGTCTTCGTCATTTTGGCATTGTCCCACGTCGGCCAGCAAGACGTCCAATACTCACAGTACAACACCGACGACTGCGTCTACAGTGGGCACAACAACATCGACGGTGGATCCAACGTCAGTGGGATCTTGTACTCTTCACTGATGAATCAAGATTCATGCTTAACCGATGTGATGGTCGTTTACGTGTATACCGTCGACGTGGAGAACGTTATGCCAACAACTGTGTTCAGGAATTTGATCGTTTTGGAGGTGGTAGTGTCATGATTTGGGGAGGGATCACGGCTAGAAACAGAACAGATTTGCATGTTATTGATGGAAATCTGACAGGTCAAAGATATCGCGATGAAGTGCTACGGCCATTGGTGGTACCGTTTTTGATGCAACATGGTCCCGGAATAACGCTGCAACATGATAACGCCAGACCACTCGTTGCTAGGATTGTACAGCAGTATCTGATGCAACAACATGTCAATGTCCTGCCATGGCCAGCCAGATCCCCAGACATGTCCCCAATCGAGCATCTTTGGGACGAGATGGATCGACGTTTGCGGCGGTTGGATAACCCGCCAGCTACACTCCAGGAATTGCGACAACGTCTACGTCAGATTTGGAATGACATCCCACAGCAATTTCTGGCACATCTGATTCGGTCCATGCGTCGGAGATGCGTTGCTTGCATCATGGCACGAGGAAGTCACACCCGGTATTGAAGTGTGAAGGTCACAATTGGTTAGACGTCAGACAAGTGCTTCATGACGCATGAAAATGACATTTTTCGTTTTGAGTGACGTTGGCACTGAAAAGTCAGTGTTTCTCCTGTTAAATAAACATATTGATTGCATTGAGATCTTTGCGTGTCATTTGTAACATACACATAAATGGTGTCACAGAAACTTTTGTTGCTGAGTATATAAAGGTTTTAGAGTAACATATGCTCCCCTCCAGATGACATCTATTTCAGGGAAAGCCTCAGCAAGACTATGCAAAACCACATACTGCAGCTATTACAACAGCATGACTTCGTAGTAGAAGAGTCCGTGTGCTGAACTGGCCTGCCCGCAATCCTGATCTTTCACTGATTGAGAACATTTTGTGCGAAAGGCGTTCTCTCGCTGGCTGGATTGTCCGTTCGGGCTGCTGTTCCAACATGGTGGTGCAAGATGGAGACGTCTTTAAAACAAGGCCCTTGCTATTATATGTACTGTATATATAAACGCATAATTATAAGACTGTGAAAACCAAACGAATTTTACTTCATAGCAGTTATACACTTGTATAAACATATTACTGGGTAGTATATTCTGATTTTGCCAATTAACCGTACCAAATATTACACACTGGCCCGATAAATGAAAAGTCAGTCAAAGGAAACCCAAAACTCTCCAACAGCTAGAAGCCTGTATTAAACAAGAGTGGGGTCAAATTCCAATGGCTCAACTCAAGAAACTTCTCTCCTCAATGCCCAGATGCCTCCACTCTGTGTTAAAAAGAAGAGGGGATGCTACACCATGGTAAACAGACCCCTTTCCCAACTTTTTTAAGACCCGTAGCAGCCTTCAAATTTGAGATGAGCTCATTTTGTGGATGAAATTGTACAATTTCTCAGTTTCAACATTTGCAATGTTATCTCTGTTCTATTGTGAATAAAATACTGCCTGGTGAGATTTGAAAGTCTTTGCGTTTTGATTATATTCACAATTTACACTTTGTCCCAACTATTTTGGAATAGGGGTTGTATATACCAGTGGGCATTAACTCAAAATCTATGAGATGGGTAGGTCTAATATTCTGGAATTATTCACGTATTTGCTAAAATATGGATGCACCAATGATGCCAAGATTTTAATTTTTGTGTCTGTGAAACAACCTGTGGTATCCTGATTGTGAAGCAGCTCAGGTAGTCAGTGCCCCTAGATTTTTGCCCACCAAGTGATTACAGACAAAGAAATGTTAATGCTCTCTGGGGCTGATGTTGTGGGCGTATCCCTGTTGCCAGGTGCCGTGGAGCTCCCTTCATACCTGGTTGCCTGTTTTGCCATGGAGAGGGTGGGTCGGAAGAAGACGTGCTGCCCTTCTCTTCTTCTCAGCGGAATAGTCTGCTTGCTCATAATTGTCATCCCAAAGGTACGCAACCACCAAACTTCTGAAAAGTGCGCTGACCTCATTCCACGCAGATTTTTTGAATATGTGCGAGCATATAGGTAAGAATATGGGGAATGTGGTCTAAAACTTTTTTTCAGAAACCTCTCAGTTAAAAAGCTCATACATAAACGCTGCAGTATTCAGAAAAATGCTAATCGTGTGTTGAGCATCATATTTCAGTATTTCTCATCATATTAATCAGTAAATCAATGACCATAATTAATAACCATAATCCCTAACCATATTATGTAAGCAGCAGTAACACACGTAACACACACACACACACACACATACGTACAAGCAGTTCACGCACACAAAAGCCATTCACACTCACATAAGCAGTTGGTTTCTGTAGCTTTGATTGACATCTGTTCAGTTGATTCAGGCAATATCTATTCAGTCATCAGTATTATTCACCATCATTCATCAGTAATCATATAGTTATGCATGCTTGCTTACAGTAGAACAGGAATATGTGTTATATGAATTAGAAATATGTATAACCAATTTTACCCTGGGTTGTTATGTTTTGCTTGCAGTGTTTTTGGCAAGTAGGCAGTATCTTGGTTTGCCTGTCTCTGGGAAGACCTATGATCCATTTAAAAGTCCTCTTAATGAAGTAGCCTTGAAGTAGTTATTTTGCAAAGGATGCCAACCAATGAGAAAAGAGAGAAACAAGCAAGATGCAGTCATTACGTTATGAAGCATTCTAGCATGAGAGGGCAGAAAAACCCATGTTTGAAAGAAATTTCCAGTGATGAAGGTAGAATGTCAGTTCTTCTTACACAACAAGAACTTGGCTTTTTATTGGTTGACTGAATGACTAAATACAGCCAAATTTTCTGATAATTTTCTGCCTCTCTCTCCAATTGTTTGAGGATGGGGGAACCTCATGTATGAAAATATTTCTGGATGGAAACCACGGCACATGGAAGCCCAATTTCTCCCTCCTCCCTCTCCTTAGCTGGGTTACAATTGTGTGGTCTGCCACAGAGCACTTGAGATGGTAACTGGTTTGGTATGCACCCTGTCTAAATTGACCAATATGAACTCAAACCCCTCTTCGTGGGAGGTGAAATCACATTATGGATCATTCCAAGACCCATTAACTCGGTCAGTTGTGGCTGCCTTAAATATTCTTATAAATTGTAAGTAATCGTAGAGGTTTTAAGTTTCGTCAGGAATAGGTTTCTAGCTGAAGCTGAATTCCATCTGCTCATTTGATGTCTGCCATTTGACAGTGTTAATATAACATAACATGAGTGGCGAGAACAGGCTGTTCAGACCAACTAAACACACCAGTTTCTGTTAACTAATGTGAATATATCACTTCAGATACTCAATGAGTCAATGGTATCTAGTTTTAAGTCAAGTCACCTGATTGGCAGTATTGCTGTGTAACAACCTTTTGTGATCTTGAGCAATTCACACAGAAAACAAATGAGCAATGATAATTTTCCAGCACGCATGCAACAACTTGTTGGGCTGAGATGTTTTTTTTTTTTTGTTCACATTGCTGGACTTTTTTCAAGTGAATGTTGCTTTACTTTAGTAATATCTCTTAGGCTTTGCTGCCGTTGCCTTAGTTTGTTTGATAGTTTTTATTTGCAAAAATGACATTTGAAACCATAGACTGATTAAGAGACGTCGGGCCCCTGGGCACGGACATGTGAAAGCCCCCCCCGTGCAGGGAAGGTTGCGTTCAAGTAACGGAAAACAAGTTAAAAATCACCAAAACGTCTTCCAAATCTGATGTGAATATCACCAAATTTACTGCCACACAAGAAAACGTTGAACTATTCACACATTAAAATTCAGGCATTTATCTGCTGTTCACAATATTTATTTTAATTTTATTCTCCAGTTTTATACATCACTTACACTTTCACACATAACATTGACAAATGAAATGTCACTTACAGTATTGATCGATTTTGCCACTTTCACATCGACATTTCAAGTTGCTTCGCATAATGTCCGCTGGTGCTCCATTTTGAATTTGTTATCTCCCGCCGCGCGTTTAGCGTGAAGCGGGGGATATAGTATTCAGCTCCGTCCGTACGTCCGTCCGTACATAGGTACGTCCGTCCCTCCGTCCCTAACATTGTCTGCTCGATATCTCAAGAAAGAGTCAATCTATTTCAATTCTTTTTTGTACCAACCTTCCTACTGGGAATGCGCAGACACCAGTCGGTTTTGGTGATCTAACGGCGGGGGAAATAGTCACTTTAGTGACAAACTCTTGTTTACATTTTGCGCTTGTTAAAGAATTTCACATTTTAACAGATGGCCTTAGCGTCACCCCACTTACTCCAGTTCACACTTTAACCCATTAAGACCTGTTGTGACATCTGCGTCACACTTGCTTTAAAAACGGAAGGGACATGAATATCATATTTTTGTATATATATATACTTGTATTTTGTATATATATTTTGTATATATAAATTTTTAAGAAATGTGAATGAAGTGAATCATGAGGTGCCCTAGGTCTTAATGGGTTAATAGCATCCTCTATCAAATGCAAATTTCTTCCAAGGGAGACTAATGAAAACACTTTGACTTGACTTTCACTCTATCAACCAGTTTCTTCATTCATTAATCTAATGGGAATATGGGCTCCAATAAAGTAGGCCAATGCAAAAAATATTTTTTGGTTGCCGGCCGTAGGCCAGTAACCTATTGTCGTCACTTTGTGTCTGGCGGCGTCGTTGGCATCGGCGTTGTCCATTTAAAGCCGTATCTCAGATACGGTCTGATGAATATTTTTTAAATTTGGGGATGTGATCAAATTGGTCATCAAATTAATGCCCAAGCAAAAATTTTTTTGATTAAATTGTTCGTTTAGACTTGGCAGCCATTTTTATGTCGCAAATGGCCATTTTTGGGACTTAGGTGCAATTTTCTCAAAAACTGTCTGATCATTTTTTTTCTTTATCCCAGCAATGGAATCAGTATTATAACCTGCTTCAATGGTGTAAACTGCGTTTTGATTGAATCGCTCCTTCATAGCGCCACCTAGGCAACGTATCTGGACTTCATCATTTTTCGGGGTGTTTTGTGCTATAACTCTCTTAATATGGCATTTAGAGCTTAGGTGTGAATGAAGCACCTACAGGGAATCAGCTAAGCTGAACATTGTTAGTCAGTCACAATTGACCTTGGGCCTCCAGGTCAAGGTCAAATGGAAAAAATGTGATATAACTCTCTTAATGTAGCATTTAGAGCTTAGGTATGTAGGAGGCACCTAAAGGGAATCATGTATGTCAAACATTCCTGGTTGCTCGAATTTCACCTTGAGCCTCAAGTTGAAGGTCAGATGGCAAAATTGTGTTTTAACAGCTTAATGTGGCACCTACGGGGAATCATGTAGGCCAAACATTCTCTGAAAGTTGAATATGACATTGGGCGTCAAGATCAAATGGCAAAAATTGCTATAACTTGCTGAATATGGCAAGTAGAACTCAGGTATGTTTGGGGCATCTATAGGAAACCATGTATGCTGAACATTCTTAGGCAGTCAGTCAAATTTGATGTTGGGCCTCAAGGTCAAGGTTATATGACAAAAATGGCCCATATTTGTTTAATATTGTTTGTAGAGTTCAGGTATGTATTGGGCACTAAAAGTAAATCATGTATGCTGGTTGTTTTTGACCTATTGGATTTGACCTTGGGCAACAAGGTCCAGGTAATGACAAAACGGCCTAAAAGTCCTTTAATGTTGGCTTTAGATCTTCAGTATGTATTGGATACTAATGACAAATCATGCATGCTGATCAAACACACCATATTGGATTTGACTTTGGTCTTCAAGGTCAAGGTCATTTGACAAAATCAATCTATTAATTTCCTCGTTTAATAATGTCTTTAGAAATTAGTATGTACAAAAGTATTAGGCACTAACCTATATATAATTTAAATTTTTAGGGGCATTGTAACCGCATGGTCGACATTTTTTCACTGGTCAAAACCCATTTTTGGATGTTTGTTCCTATTAGCATCATGGAATAGAAAGAATAATAGTAATTAGATCCACTCGGTGGCAGTGTTGTGAAAAAAAAATCATTGTCTGAAAGCAGAGCGAGAACCAGAAGTGAATTGAGAAGATAGCGCACTTCACAAATTGACAGCAGATGACAGTGAAAGTTCAGGTTAGAAAAAAATCTAATCAGATTTCATGATTTAGACTTCTTAAAGATTATATTTTTGCTAAATGGCAGAAATGTTGCTGTCTGTCACTCATGAAAAAGTGTGACTGCTTAGCCATTTGCCCGATAATGGTAACTAAAACCCCTTTCTCACTGAGCTGCGTTGGCCCGCGGAAGTGTGCGGATGAAACAGTTCTCTTCTTTTGCGGAGAAGAATTGATTTGAAGAAGCGTGAATTGATTCGCAGTGGTATGGGACCATTCGCCATCACTGCTGAAATTCGCGGAAAAATTTAACAGGTTTAATTTTTTTCGCGGATGTCCGAGCTGGAGCTTTATAACGCCAATATCGTGTAGACAATGTGTTGCTTTCGCAAGAATTTGTGTTGCCTTGCTGTTGAATCTGCGGACTGATGCTAGTTACTTTTCTCCTGTTGGAGCTGCAACTGCTGGCAACCTTCAGGGCCCTTGGCACTCTAGTTTATATTCTTGTAAGAAATCTCACTTGTTCCAATTAAGGCCTAACACTTATACATACTTAACCCTCATACCCTGCCTTTTTCCCTTAAAAGGATTTGACCCAAGAAAACACATTTTTTCATTGGAGGACAATGACACACACATATTCAGGGTTCTAGCCAGAAATTTTATTGAACGTACCGGAGCCATACTTCTCGTCATGTCACGAACCTGGTTACGTGAGTTTGTTGACTACCGTGGTTGGAAAAAAGCTGCAACATGACAATTGTTTTTGTAAGTAAAGTAAAGTTGACCTCCACTTTTTGTCATAACGCTGCAACTGACTGGCATTATTGACTGCACAAACCGTTTCGTGAAGGGTTCAGGAATATGTTTCCTACGTATTCCTGATCAAGAACAGAACAAATGTACTTGGATTGATGCAGTTCGATGCAAGAACTGGATGCCGTCGACCTACTGTCTGTCGGGTCAGTCGCAAGTTATTTTCCATCATTTCTACCATGACATTTTGTTAAGTTTTTGCATTTTATGATTGGGTCATGGAAAGGGATTGATATTTTTTGTGTTGGGTAATTCAATAGGTTCCTTACTTTTTGAATACTTGGCGAGTATTTAAGTGACAGTTCGGATATCAGTTTTGGAAAGCATTCCATTTTCAACCTTCATAAGTATCAACAAAGATCAGTACTTTTTCAGCTTGAATTTCGGGTACCCAGAGAAATATTCGAGTATGTAAAAACGTCCATCGTACATCCAGTCAAGAAAATTTAGAGTTAAATGTCTACTGCAGCTGTAAGGGCGGCAGCCTTGGTACCGAAGACACGCCAGGTGGCTAGAGAATGCGCAGTATATGCATTTGTGATATTAAATATTAATCATAAATTCTAAACCACCTTATCGCTAATAAAACCTCCCAAAATATATTGGCACCCCTTTTTAAAATCGTTCTAGTAAATGTACGACTGTGAACTGTTACTTTCACTAATCAATGATGATCAACAAATGTTGAATTTTTGTTCGATGCAGGAAAATCAAGTGATGATCCAGCTGACCCAGACCGAAATAGGGGTTGCTCCTCCAACCTTTCAGCTCCTTAGGATCCGAAAGCCTACACAGACCTTCATTGTACTTAAGCTTAAAGAAATGTCTTGCCTTAGGGGTACTGTCAAGGTTTTGTATACATGGCTGAATATGACGTCAATGTTTGTAAACAAGAAGTATCGCACATATATATCAATCCTAATTCTGAAATGGTTGGGACGAAGTGTAAATTGTGAATAAAATCAAAATGCAATGACCTTCAGATCATATGAGCCAATATGTTATTTACAATAGAACATAGATAACATTTCAAACATTGAAACTGAGGCATCTTCATTTTTATCCACGAAATTGGCTCATTTCAAATTTTCTGGCTGCAACAGGTCACAAAAAAGTTGGAACACAGGCAAAAAAAGGGCTGAAAAAGCAATTAATATGCAAGAGAATGGGCTGAAAGAACATTAAGCAAGTAATTCAGTTAAATGGAATCAGGTGTGTAAAATGATTGGCTATAAAAGGTATGTCTTAGAGAGGCTGAGTTTCTCAGAAGTGAAGATGGCCAGAGGCTTTCCAACCTGTGAAGGCTTGCGTAAAAAAATTGTGGAATACTTTAAAAACAATGTTCCTCAATGTCAAATTGCAAAGGCTTTGAAGGTCTCATCATCAACAGTGCATAGCATCGTCAAAAGATTCAGAGAAGCGGGAAAAATCTCTGTGCGTTAGGGAGAAGGCCGAAGACCTTTACTGGATGCCCGTGATCTTCCGGCCCTCAGACGCCACTGCATCATTCACCTGCATGATTCTGTCATTGTCCCAGGAATACTTCAAGGAAACACTGTCTGTAAACACAGTCCGCTGTGCCATCCACAGATGCCACCTAAAACTATCATGCAAAAAGGAAGCCATTGTTGAGCATGATCCAGAAGCGCCGCCATGATCTGTGGGCCAAGGCTCATTTAAAATGGACTGTAGCAAAGTGGCAAAGTGTCCAGTGGTCAGACAAGTCCAAATTTGACATTATTGTTGGAAATCATGGGCGTCGTGTCCTCCAGGCTAAAGAGGAGAAAAATCACCCCTCCTGTTATCAGCATTCAGTTCAGAAGCCAGCATCTCTGATGGTATGGGGATGCATTACTGCATATGGTGAGGGACACTTGCATGTTTTTAAAAGCACCATGAATTCTGAAAAGTATATAAAGGTTTCAGAGCAACATATGCTCCCCTCCAGACAACATATATTCCAGGGAAGGCCTTGTGTATTTCAGCAGGACAATGCAAAACCACATACTGCAGCTATTACAACAGCATGGCTTCATAGTAGAAGAGTCCATGTGCTGAACTGGCCTGCCTGCAGTTCTGATCTTTCACCGATTGAAAACATTTGGCACATAATGAAACAAAAAGTCCATCAAAGGAGACCCAAAACTCTCCAGCTGCGGGAAGCTTGAATTAAACAAGAGGGATCAAATTCCAATGGCTAAACTCAAGAAACTTGTCTCCTCAATGCCCAGACACCTCCACTCTGTGTTAAAAAGAAGAGGGGATGCTACACCATGGTAAACAGGCCCCTGTCCCAACTTTTTTGAGACCTGTAGCAGCCATCAAATTTATCATGAGCTCATTTTGTGGATAAAATTGTAAAATTTTTCAGTTTCAACAATTGCTCTGTTATCTCTGTTTTATTGTGAATAAAATGCTGGCTGATGTGATTTGAAAGTCTTTGCGTTTTGATTTATTCAGAATTTACACTTTGTCTCAACTATTTCAGAACTGGGGTGGTATATATACATATACATGGATCAGTGGCGGCTGGTGAACTAGCGATAGGGGAGGCTCAAAACAATCCCTTAAAATGAATGATTGGTCACGACCTGTTTTCAATTATCCATTTAAGTTATCGTTACAGAAACTCCGATAACTCTCAACATCATCAGATATGGCCAGTTTTCATTTATACCCCGCACCGATTATGACTCCGGACTTCTCTCGCTTTTCTTTATTCAAGGATTGGAAGCGATGCATGTGTTTCATGATCGTTTGCTTTTTCTGTTGCTTCCATCCCCTCCAGCGCACAAGGTCTTCAATTCTGCGCGAGAATCTCTTACATACGCGTTGATTGAATAATTGATAACTACTGCAGAGGAATGTAAATATGCCACTTAAACTCACACCGAATGTGTGAGAGTTGACAGGTATGCGTTATGAATGAAAACTGGTCACACCTGATAATGTTGAGAGTTTTCTGAGTTTCTGTAAAGGTAATTTAAATGAATGATTGAAAACAGGTTGTGACCAATCATATATACTGTACTGTACACTTTGGCCCATATATACTGTACTGTACACTTTTGCGAAAATTAAACACCGCTAAGTTCTTTAAACAAGTTCCTCTTCACCAAAGGATGAAAATTGTAATATCAAGAATATCGCCCAATTCTTGGAAGTATGGCTCAGACATACCTTTTCTGGCATACAAAATCAGTGTGAAAAGAATTTGATCTTTTGATTTGCGTTTATTAGCATTTAAAGAAAGGGGATGTTTTCAACACATTTAATTCTGTTTGAAGTAAGGGCCTACTCTCCTGTCACGATGGAAAGCAGGCTGGTGTTTGCCAAATAACTGTCCCCTTAACTCAGAACTTTAATTGGAAGAAACTGTCCGTAAGATAACTAAGATGAAACCTAAGTTCTAAGATGTGATACTGCTTGCGTTCAGCATGTGAAATTAAGCACAGTTCATGACAAAGCCTTTTGAATGTAAAATGCACTAGGAATGCTTGCTAAATCCTTTATTGAAATGGTCGGAGTTCATTGCTCGCCAACTTTCAGGAAATTTAATTTTGAATTTGGAGGAGCTAAACCTCTGCCCTGGTGTATTATATAACAAGCCAGACATATCAATGCGGGGGCTGATGATTCTATGTGGTGTTTTGTAAATTTATGCAGTTTAAGGAATGGACATGGAGGGAGCTCTCTCCAGAGGTTGATAAATGTGTATCAATAAATTTTTATACATTATGTCACCATATTCCTAACCCAATAGCCACAGACATACACAGTAAAGCATCCCGTGTGTCAAACTAATTTGACCTTTGACTTGTGATTCTGAAACTTAAGCCGTGGGAAACCAGTGAAGACTGGAAATGGGGCAAACCTAAATGCGGAAGAGGAACACAGCTGAAGGTCACATTTCCTGGAATCCATGTTCAATGGATACCAGGAAATGGTGACAGCTGGAACAGTTGAGAAGCCAGGGAGTAATGTCCTTTGCAAAAGATGAACTAGGATGGGCTTTTGAATAGGGCCGTGCTTCCCACCAGCAACTTCAGACATTCCCATGGAAGTGTTCCAAAGATGCAGGTTCAGCTTTCTCCTGGACTCATTTGAATTTTGTGAGGACAATTCTCTAGCAAAATTGAATTTAGTCTCTGATGTGGCTTCATATCAGTCTGTGAATGTACCCCAATAAATATTATTGTTGCGCAATTGAAGTCTGGGCTGTGGCACAATTACACAGAGGTTTATTCCTTCCACTGTTCACTCAATACGGATTTAAATGCCCCCAAGGAAAGCACATTAATTTGAGCTCTGTAGGAATGACAGCCCTTTAAGATTTTGCAATTGACCAAATGCCTGAAGACAGGGGCTGCATTTGGGCCAACGAAGGCATAAGCATGAGATTTGTAAATCTGGCCAGCTGGGTTGTGCGGAGGGTCAGTGATAAACGCGGGTATCAAGGAGTCATATTTCGTCATCCTGCCCCAGATCAGAGACATACCTTAGTCCTGGTTTGCCCAAACCACAACACTCTGTTGTCTACATGATTGACTTAGGGCTTAGGATGTGAATCAAGAATCATCCACAAGCAGTTACACAAATGAAATTTCACAATTCAGTTCTTCGTAGTTCACACAGTGTCATCTCATTGATCTATTAAAAATTGTACGCCTATTTCGAATCTGTTGACTTTATTGAACTCCAAAAAAATATAGACTCGGGCCATTGTATGTCTTATAATGGATCAAGATGGGCTCAATTTGCCAGAACATGTATTTGCAATTATAATCCATTGCTTTGAGAATAACGGATTTCATAACTTGGGCTGTGAAATACTGGCTTCATCCAGGACAGTAGCAAAGCGGAAGCATGTTTTGCGGTCCAATGAGTAAACTTATCAGGGATTTTCGGAAAAAGTGGCCCTGTTCTCTGGTTGAAATCCAACAAGGACAACCTAATCTGTTATTAGAGTCAGATCCAAGAGCCAGCATCTGTCATGGTATGCGGGTTTGTCTGTGCACTTGCTGTGGTTAATTGTGTGTTTTTAAGTGCACCATTAATGCAGAAATGCATGTATAAATTTTGTAGCAACATAAGTGCCCAAATCTTTAGAGTGTGATTAAAGCACATGGTGATTTTTCACAGTAGGGGCCAGTGGACTGTGCCAACTTTTTTGACTGTTGTCGAGATCACTTTGTATATTTTCAAATAGTAATTAAAGTTACGCTTGGGCATTTAATAATATGGTTATACAGCAGGGGGTGAATGGACTCGATCCTTTTTTATTATTTTTTTTGCATTTTCCATGATTTATCTGTAGATCTGGGAAAACACTGTGCAAATGTTACATTTGTGTTTTAGAGAACTGAGCAACTGCCAACCTTCGGCCCCTTTTATGCAGAACCTAATATTTAAACAAAAGGATTCAAATTGTATGGAAAACATAGCCGAGAAGTGGAATGCTGATTGGCCTTGTAAATCTTCCTGATCCACACCCTATGACATTATAGAACTAGCTATGAATATGTCCCAGTTACCTAGAAAGGTCTAGAAGTGGGTGAAGTCCTGTTTCAAGTGCTCTGCTGGTGAGAAGTATTATTTGTGTTGGCAAGTAGGATTGCTTTTGTAGATGCGCAGCTAAGATGCCAGTAAAAATGCTTCACCTCATTAGCATTCATTTCTCCTTTATAAAGAATAATAGTTTAAATAAAGCTGCAAAGTCTGATTATTCGTCAAATGAACTTGAGACTTTTTCGTCTTTTTATCGCTGGAACATGTAGAATCCACGAGAGGTGCTCTTTAAACCCATTCATTTTTGCATTTGCTGGTGAACCCCTCTGTTCAGTCTCTCGATTTAATGCCAGTTTTAATTAGTATTCATAGCACTTTTTGAGTATTTTTTATTTAGGCCTGACTGTGCCTTTTAACCTTCCCATTGTCTACAATTGATTCTCATCTTGTATACGACCATTTTTCTCTGAGGCTAGGTGTTCAATAATATTGAAAACACACCCTTTTCAGTCAATTGTATGTACAGTGAAAAAAAAACTAAATTAATAGTCATATGATCCCAGCTTTTTTTGCTTGGAGTTGATGGCTCTCAAAAATATTGAAATAAAATTTGAATCTGCAAGGATGGACTCCTTTCACTCACAGATAGGCTTGTATACCCGTTAATTATTTCTGTGCCAAGTCTGCTTTGTATTTTCCAATATTTGGTTTTAATAAAATTTAAATCAATTCTGAAAAGATGCATCAAGCGGTTTCAGTTTTGATACGGGTGTACAGAGCAAAGACGTGCCTTTAAAGTGTCATGATTGGTCAATCTTTTTCCTCTTACATTTTTCATATTAATTATTACTAATTATTTTTTCAGTCATTGTAATGAGAAACTAAGTTAGGAGTGCCTATAGGGCCCATTGGTGGACACCTATTCGAAATACTGGTTTTCATCACAATAGGTGACTAAAAACATTTATCCATTCTAAGAAAATCTCTTGTTTTGTTTCTTCTTTAATTGCTGATTTAACGTTTCAAAACAGACTATTAAACTCATGGTTGACTTCAGGACAAGAATAACTTGAATAGGGATCCAATGGCAATGATGAGACACATGAAGCACTTTAATGCTAGTTCTGCTTCAGAGGAAAGTGGTCGTGCCCACGGAGAGGTCAACATCACATACGGAACTAAGAACAACGGTCAGTTTATATAATCTGAGACCGTGACAAGATAACGCCCAGCCAGGCAGTCACCCCCACCTAAGCCGTCCCAATGAGATGGCTTTCTATGCACAGAATTCATCAGTAAGCCTAGCCTAAATGCTTCCCAAATGAGATGTCCAGACCCCTCACCTCGACTTTGTCATACAATGATGACTGTCCTCAGATGCCCTATTGATTTAATGGGTTTTCCTCAGGATACCCATTACGCAGCCATCAACATTTTGGCTGACTAATGAATGGCCTTCACGAAAGCCTACCCCTGAGTATTAAAAAAAGAACAGTATTGCAGAAACACTAGAAGAACCTTGAAATCTTGCTGTTCCCCCCTTTGATCATACAATCACCGCAGACATCTATGATCACCATCACAATTTGGAGGGGACAATCACAAATGCAAAAAGACAAAATATATAGAAAAAACCAAGACGTAAATATAAAATGAGTCAGAGAAAGTGAGACTCCTAATTGGACAGAAATTGATTCGTGTGCATTAAACACCCTGCCATCAAAAGTTGTAAACATCCTGAAATGTTCACTACGAAATCACAGGCTGGAGCGAAAAAACCCCTTTAATTAACTGTCTGGCAGCCTGATAGGGCTCTGAGGTCGGCGAACCAGCGTCTGTTGGAAGTGCCCAGGTCATGTTATAAACACTGGGGTGACAGAGCCTTTTCTGTAGCTGCCCCCAGGCTCTGGAATAAACTCCCTACAGAAATGCGCCTGATCTCTGACCTGAGCCTTTTAAAATCTAATTTGAAAACATATTTATTTAGGATGGCTTTTAATACCCAGTGATATGATGACACTTTAGCTTATTTTCTACTTGATTTTATTTGATTTTTTCATTGCATTTTTTTTTTTTTTAATTGCTTTTATTTATTATTCTATTGTAAAGCACTTTGGTTCAACGAACGGTTGTTGTAAGGTGCTGTATAAATAAAGTACAATTACAATTACAATTACAATTAGCTAGCTTTGGAGGAAAATTCTCCACCTATCCTCTGATTTCTTTGGCGCGATAATGCCTTCTGCAATCTGTGACTTGGCAGTGGCGAAATATGTTCACCAGTGTAGTAGGAATCCAGTCCTTTATAATGAAGATCCCACAGTCATGGTGTGATGGCCCTGCCCTGCAGGCCCTCCCAAACAGGGAGTGCAGTTGCATTCTGTGTTTTTATTCTGTCTGTTTTGGAGCCCTATGAGTTGCCGCTGTTCCCCTCTTTGGTTTTTAACTTTAATTAAATATTTATTTATCATTTTACTCAGCCTGTGCATTTGGGTCCCTTCCTTTGGTTTGGGTACATGGTCCCAGTGCTCGCCGGCTTATTGTAAGACAATAAGCCGGCGGGACCAAACCATGACACACGGTGTCTCAGCAGACGTCTTTGCTCCCCTGGGTTTGGTCTGATGGCCCACAGCTGTGGGCCTGTGGCTTCATGTCTTGAACTGCTGAGGCAGAGATCGCTCAGCTTCCTGAAATACACAGAAAAAGAACAGGAGTTCTTGGCTGAAATATTTTGAAGCTCATCAGACTATGTTATTGCATGGAATCAGTACATCACTATAACACTGACTGAGCTATTTAAAACTGCTGTATACAGAGGTTACTGGAAAGCTATGCATCGAATCCCTCAGTAAAACTCATCTTTTCTGAGGAACTTGATTGCTTTTTCCGTTTCAAATTCAAACTCTCCATTTTTTCTGCTTTTTAAAAAAGCCCTCTGTCTAATGCAGACTGGCGTCTCAGGAAGAAAGGGGGAGGTTTAACATTTGTCCACTGTGTGGCCTTCTTTTCGGCATGCGTCATGAAACCTTTTGCGTCCAGCTTTGCTGTCTTTGGCCAAGTGGCCTGAATTCCCACAGTTATGACAGCTATTTTCTTTAGGCATTTTCCTTTTGCACCATAAAGAGGATGCAAGCAGTGAATATATTGCTACCGGTTAATCTTAGTCCAATGCCAGCAATTTTTGGGCGTTGTGAGTCTTCAGACCGTTTGTCTTTATCTTCCGGTTTGATTGGCTTATGGTTGTAAAGATACCTATCACTATTCCTTCGCTGCATCACAGCTGTTCCACAGCTGCTGGAGAAATCTAGCCGTCACCTGAGGAATCTCAGTTGTTACTCACGCTTGTCATGTTTTTGGAGCTTTGAGAGCTCCTTTTGTTACTCTCGTCCGGGACGATATCGTTTTGCTTGCCATCGGATTCCTGGGCCAGCTGGCATTAATTGGGGGCGTTACCCGGTCTCTATTTAAGCTCCTGTTCTACCTCGTTCGTGTTGCTAGAGTGTCATTGTGTCTTTGGCCCTTCAGCCGGTAAGGTCTTTTGAGAGCGAGTATTGTCAGGTTCTTAGCTGCATAACAGGATAAGTGTTAGTAAGTAAGGGAATCTTTGGTTTATTTCCCTTTTTACCCCTCAGCCCTAAAGGCTGACAGGGTATTGCTATCCTTCGTATGGTTGGGCGGGCGGGCAGGCGGGCGTCTCCAAAAACTTCGACATCGGGCGGAGGGGTATTCCGTGCATTGCACGCCTATTTTCTTTCGTTTTCTTTCGAGCTCGCCTGTTTTGTTACCACGGACGGCGTCAGGTCCGTTGGTAACGCGAGTCTCGTGCTTTCTATCTGTTCAAGTCTCTCAGCATGTTTCTGGGTTTCCTTTTATTTCTGGCCACTGCTCTTGGCGTCCAACTACCAACGTCCATCACAACGCTGTCATTATTGTCATGAAGGTTGGCACTCGGCATTGTTTTGAACAACTGCTTTCAATCATAACCCTCTGACTTTTTCATGTGGTAGTGACACCAAGCTGTAACCAGAATTACAGACTGCGGGGGCCAACAAAAGAGAGGGGAGGAAGGCCGTGTTTGGACTGTGGCCGTTCCACTCTCGGGGGATGACAACAATTCATTGTTTCAATCTCAAACCCTTGTTTCAATGCCTTTACTTCTTTTGTTTTTTTGCCTTCACGCCTTTCAACTTCTCAGCAAAAGCCCTCCCTTTCTCTCTCTCAATATTCAGCCCGCGCTCAGCTTCAAACTTGGCGTTTAACTCTCTCTTCCTCTTCATATGACTCATTATTAACAAGGGCAGGAACTTTTTTTCCTTCTCTGGTTGTTGCATTGTTCCTCATGCTCTCTTTATGGCATGCAAAGACCAAATATGATTTTCCTGAACCTTGAAACCATATTTCACTTCCATCTTGAACTCATAATCCTCCAGTTTCTAAAATGAATGCATAAAACCCTTGGTGGTTCTCAAAACCGTATCAGCATCAACTTTGGCTGTAGCTTTGCTGCCTCTCTTTGTGGGAGGAATTTGTTCCCACCTCTAATATTTTCAAACATGTTTTTTGCCAAGAGCCATGAGCTGGATTTCATGCTGACATTGACCCCTTTCTGATCCTAAATGTATCTAAGCTTTTAACTCTCTCAGCTTTCCCCACTCTGCTTGTTAATTAGTGAGCTCATTGTCTAATTTGTTCCCCTGCTCCCTTTCACTCCTCATTGCTCTCCCTCGTCTGCTTTGAGTTTGAGCTAATGACCAGTGACTTGATTTGACTTGGACATGATGACTTGGTCACAACTCTGGCAACAACACGTTCAGATTTAGAAGGGTTAACATGTTCACTTCAGGATAGAGCGTTTCCTTGTGAATCACGACAATCGAGCTCAACTGCTGCCCGGGACCTCAAAAGCACCAACTACCGAAGTTGTAAACAAAAAAAGACCAAAAAAATGTCAAGGAGAAGACAATCCTATCTTGGAAAAAAAAAACTGGGTGGGGGTAGAAAAGCGAGCCGTTTTTTCTAATCACATGCGGCTTTTTTTTTTTCATTATTCATTATTAATGACTATGCCAAGTGTTCAGCTTTTACGATGTAATTGCAACCTGCAGGTGCATCATGTATGTATAGTTGGCATGGTGGATGAGAATGCATACGGTAAATAGCCTATAAAAATGAACGAAAAATGGATACAGTTTACATTATTACCAGGAAGTATTGTGCAATTATATGTCAGACTGTGGTGATAATTGAATGTGATAATGGTGATAAAATTTGATATTTACTGATCAGTTGTGTTGAATTTTATTAAATTAAAGACTGAAACTCAATGAGTACAGGAATGGAAAAGCAGATATTTGTTGCTTTAAATTTCATTGTTTTAATGAAGTTCATTGTTTGTAATGAGTTTTCAGCCAAATGTAGTAGGCAATAAGCTATAAATTCAAGCAACACTACTCAATTTTAAACAGTTTGCGTAAATGCGAAGAAAAACAAAAGAAAAAAGTGGCCACAGTGAGTCCTAAAATAGCCCCCGTAAGAATGTTCATGAGGTCTGATTTATTTTCTCCTGATCCCGAAAACAACCCTCATGAAAAATAATATATTTTTATCCTGGTGTTTAGTGAGCTTATCTCCTGTGAATCGTAAAATTTTGCTTCCAAAAGCTATGAAATCAGGGTCACCTGAACAATTCTAACTTCAAGCTTTGGATCTGATGAACTCCGCGGCGACTCAAGGCCCAATGGGAGGGTGTCATTTGAAATAACTTTGTTTTGTCTGGCCGCAAACTTGAATGACCAAATGACAAGCGCATTAAGAGGGCTGATTAACTTTCAGAAGTTCTCACTTTTCGTACACTGATATTAACAATTACTGCTGTCCTAGCAAAGGTTATTATCAGGTTGGTATTTCACTTGACAAGTTTCCACTCAGTCACAAACAGCCATAAATTAAATAGCTCAGTGATTCTTCAGTTCTTTGTTTCGAGCATGGCAAGATAAAATGGACCGCACCAGGTAATGTGTAGGGAAAATCTCAGAATGGAAAAGGTTCACTTAAATTATTTCCCCAGTTGCCGGAGTGGTCGTCTCTCTTGTTTCATCGAATCTTGGTGGAACCATACACTGAGGAAAATCTCTTTTGTTTCTTTCTTCTTTAACCGCTGATTCAACGTTTCGAAACTGACCGTTAAGGCAACATCCACGCTAATACGTTTTCATTTAAAATCAGTGTTTTGCAGCTAAACAGATCTTTATCCACTCTGAAACGCAGTCCTGGAGTTTTCAAACTAAAACGGGGTCAGCACTGTTTTTAAAAGTCTCTGTTTAGAGGTACAAAAATGCTGGAGTTGTGTGGACACTAGGCGAAATTAGTGCGAACGTTCCCAAATTCTCGGTTGACTTCAGGATGTGAATGACTTGAATACGGTTCCAATGGTAATGATGGGACAGGTGAAACACTTTATTGCGAGTTCTGTTGCACTGGAAAACGGTCACACCCAGGGAGAGGTCAACATCACACACAGAACAAAGAAACAGGAAGTTTATTTTGTAGTTTAATTTCTATCTTCATTCAAGAGTGTGGTATTTCAACTAGAGAGCAGAAATATCAATTTCATGGATAGATTTTGCAAAGTTTTCCCCCCAAATTCTGCTCTTTCACTTGAACGGCCCCTGCTTGCGCTTGGATTTATGCTGCTTCTTGTCAGAATGTGTGCTTTGCTTACACTCAGATCTGTCACTGCTCGGACTGATTTCCTGTGCGCAGTTCATCCACAAAATCACAAATAGCGGACCAGAGGCCAATGTGTTATACGGCTGCTCTTATATGTAGCTATTATAAATATATGAATTGTCTTTTCATTTCAAAGTCCTGAAGAAAGCAATTGAAGTACATATATGGCCCAGGATAGCAGGAGCGTATACAGCTGCTTAATAAACGAGTAAAGTGCAAAATGAAAATGCCCGCATCAAAGCAGGGACAGTTTCATTGGCAAAAGGAAACCTGGCATTCTATTGGTTGGCGATTTTTCACAGAAATGTTTCACCAAAAAAAATCCAAGCACAAGCAGAAATGTTCCCAACGCATAGGGACAGAGGAGAAAAGGCTCACTTTCCCACACATGAAATCTGTCCGAGCAGCAGCAGACCACGTGCAGGAAATCTGGCCAAGCAGTGACAGATCTGAGTGTAAGCAAACAGTTTGAGTAGAAGCAGCACAAATCCAAGCTCAAGCAGGGGCTATTTGAGTGCGAGAGCAGAATTTTGGAGGCAAACATTACAAAATCTACACATGAAATTGATACATTTGCTCTCAAGTTGAAATAGTAGACTCTTGAATAAAGAAAGGAATGAAACTCCACCGTTGATTACGTGAGATTGTGACAAAATATCACTTACGCAGTCCACCCCCACCTAAGCTGTCACAAGGAGATGTCTTTCTATTCGCAGTATTCGTAGGTAAGCCTAGGTAAACGCCACCCTAACAGAATGTGCGGACCCCTCACCCTAACTTGGCAATATATAATGGTGACTGTCCTCAGTTGCCCTATGGATTTACATGTATTTCCTCGGGAAAGCCAGTACATAGCCAGCAACATGTTGGCTAAAACCAATGAATGATGGCCTCCATGAAAGTTTTATGGAATCATACAAGAAATATTGAAGAAACAGTAGAAAGCCTGAAATCTTACACTGGGCTTGCGCCTAATTGGTGTTTTGTCAGGTCTGAGCCTGTCCCCTCATCTAATGGGCAGCTGATGGAAATGCAACCTGGGCTCCTTGCCAATCCATTGCATTGTGCACACATTCACGCTCTATTCTCTCAATCCTATGATGTGTCCGCAATTGGTGTAAATGGTATTTTTTTTTAATGGAATAGAAAATATTTTAATTAGTTCTAATGGAGTGAAAAATGAATGGCACGCTGAAGTGATGGCAGAGGTTATTGTTTATTTGCCGTACCCTGTAGGGTTTTTTAAAGAATCTGCTTTCATCACTGTATGATGACTTGCTGGTATCTCTCTTTTTAGGACATGAAGGTGCTGGCTGTAGTCCTTAGCATGACTGGGAAGTTTGCTGTTGCCATCGCCTTTGGTCTGATCTACCTGTACTCCTGTGAGCTCTACCCAACTGTCATAAGGTAAGTCATTTCTGTAGTTTTTAAAGCAAATGATTTTGCTCACTCACCCCTTTAATGTAATTTTTTGAGAAAAAACTGTTGAGTAATAATGTGATATTTTGTGTGTTACGCACACTGCCAGGCCAGAAAAAAAAAATCGGACCCGCGTTTATATTGTTTTGATGTTGGGAGAGTCAAACCATTCCATAAGTTCTTCTCAAGCTCATCCCAAAGACTATAAATTGGTTAAGGGCAAGACTCTCAGGTGGCCGATTCATATGTGAAGATGATTCCTCATGCTGTCTGAACAACTATCTCGCAATTTGAGCCTGATGAATCTTGGTGTTGTCATCCTGGTATATGCCTGTGCAGTTAGGCGTTAACAATCCATTGATGAGAAAACCTGGCCATTCAGTACATTCAGGAGGTCTGGTGACTTCATTTTGTTGCAGCATAACATTGCTTAGCTTAGATCTGTCCAACTGAAGCAACTCGAGATCATAGACTGCCTTGAGAGGCTTGTATGGTGGGCACTATGCATGATGGGTGCACTTCATGGGCTTCATTTCTTACCCTGACACGCCCATAGGGCAATGCCAGCTGAAGTGTAACATGACCACTGAAAATTCAAATATGAAATGGCAATGCAATTTATGTATGGCTGTATTGTTAGTATATTCAGGTGTATGGTTCAGAAGAAATTTAAGGTCTGAGGCAAACCAAATTTTTTTGGTACACTTATTATATGAAAGTTTGACATCATTCACGTACTGAAGTTGTGAAAGGACTACTCGGTTGGTTGAATTATGACTAAGGTTTCTGGAGGGGAGAGGGAACTAAGTGGGTGGAGGATGGACGTGCAGATTCGGGCCTTAGAAATTGGAAATCATGAAAGCCTCTTGAATAGAAATGGCTAACATGGCAAAAAAATTGTGAATGATCAGTAAAATGCAGCATGGTGAGCCTAAATATACTTAAACCCTACTTGTAACGTGAGTAACGTAACGAGAATAACAGGACTTTTTTTGTTTTAAGATCCCGTCGCAGAAAATGACTGTTGCATTAAAGAAGGAGACTGCACTTCGGCGAAGTATATTTCAGCGGAAAGGAGAATTCTTGAAGCGTCTAAAACGCCTATTTTAATTTGATAATAATCCAGGGCGACACATTTTTAAATCAGCGAGTCTTCAAATTGGCTTCAATATCAGGGGGCAGACATTTTTTTTCCTGGGGAATCTTCTGATTTTGAATTTGATCTTTGGAAACCTCACCTTCAAATGCTTAGTAACCTTATCTTCTGCCAGTTTACATCTCCCGATTAGCTCAGTTGCTCAGACTAATTAGTAAAAACTGACCACCGTCTAATTAATTTTTGAAGGCATTGTTATGCATTGCACCACAAAATTATGAGTTGTGTTCTGCGCATTAATGACGATGTAAAATATCAGTATGTCTTTATGCAACAATTTCTGCACTTGTGCAGCAGCACAGATTTGCGTGATACATGAAAAATAATCAATAATCATTGATCTCCTATGTTTTCCTGTGGCAAAACCAAGCAAGTGATCGGTATTTAATCAGCTGTGAAGTAAAAATCAAGCAAATTGATCTTCCTTGGTTCTTCCACATAAAATATTCAGTTTTTTTAATGATAAAACCTGGTCAGTGAATTAGCCAGTTATGAAGCAGCAGACCTATATTAACTGATCTGTGAGGTAAGTCCCCATGCAGAGCATTAGATGTGCAGGACATTCATGGTCAGAATTCGCAATTCATGTGGTAATAACAACTGAAAAATGGCTTGAAGAGGGGAGCAGATGATGGGGTTGACACTGAAAAACTGTCAAATGCCACTGCAGCTGCATAATTGCTAGGTTTTTGTCCATCATTTTAAGATTTGACATTTTATATTTTCAGATGGAAAAATTTCTTAAGTCATATTGCCAGGGATTCTAATTAAAAAAAAAAAAATTCCTCCATAAATATCTTTTATTATGTAATGAACAAATAACTTCCATGTCAGTTACATTGTCGGACAAGAGCTTAACCCAGGGGGATACAGTTTTCTGTCTTTTTCTCGG
This sequence comes from Gymnothorax reevesii, assembly GCA_029721435.1. Lineage (NCBI taxonomy): Eukaryota > Metazoa > Chordata > Actinopteri > Anguilliformes > Muraenidae > Gymnothorax > Gymnothorax reevesii. The sequence goes on from CM056576.1 coordinate 47,570,244, forward strand.
GATCAGCTTTTTGTTATTACTAGGTTTTTCCATAACACACGAGAAGTGTGCATTTCGCATACAGCCTTAGATTCCCCGAGTAAAAATGTCCGCCCCCTGATATTGACGCCGATTTGAAGACTCACCGGTTTTGAAATGCGTTGCACTGGGTCATTACCAAATTAAAAATTATATAACAATGGCCCGTATTCAGAAACGACACTCACACTCACCCTCCATCCACCATATAGTGAGTACGATTGAAATGTAACTGGAGTATAAGAGAGAGATCGAACTACCACTAACCGAGGGAGCGGTCCCACTCCTCGCCAGTTGATATTCCCCAACGCCAGTTGAGCATAACTGACAGTAGTGGGCACCGGGTACCACAGGCGGTGTGTCGGCTGCTGCAAAGGGACGTTCAATCCTCACCCTTCAGTGCTGAATGACCTAAACCTGACGCAGTTTACTTTTCTTGATTAGAAAGTTTCTCAGCCTAATTGGTAAAATGACAATTAAATTATTTTTAATAGCGTTGTTATACATGGCTTCACAAAATTGAGGCATTTCTTTTGCACATTAAATGACAACGTAAAAATCAGCATGTCTTCATAAATTCTGTGGTCGAGTGGCTCGCGAAAGGCGCAGGACAGCCCGCGAGGCTCACTAAGCAACAAGCTGTGAAACGTGCCAGACATTTCCTTCTACATTCAGCAATTAAGAATGTCGAAAAGAATGGATTCTCGCGACTTACAGCTACATGAGCCTCACAGACCAATCCACACGCGCCCCACGAGCCAGCTGAGTGCAGAATTTTCCAACCCATGAGAAAAAAAAAAAGCGCGAGAAATCCGAATGCGTGAGAGCTGACAGATATGCATCATTAATGCAAACTGGCCACACATGGTAATGTTGCGTTTTCGGAGTTTCTGCAATGGTAATTTAAATGAATTGAAAACAGGGCACTGATTATCAGAGGTCATTCTAACTTAACAAGTAGAACTGGCGACACAAGATGATCCTTTGGATTTTTGGAGTTCAAGTAAATAAGATTTTATTAAATGATTTAAAACAGGTCATGTCCAATCATTATTTTTAAGGGATGGTTTTTAGCTTCCCCTATTGCCAGTTCACCAGTAGCTGCTGGTGGGTACACAAATGCTAACCTTGAGTTCACCACAGTGCAGATCGTAAAAATTGAAACCAGGGGCCTGTCTCACGAAGCTGGATTTCGGCTTAGCGAGGTAACTTCTGGATTAACCCTGGGTTTCCGTATCACGAAGGTGGTTTGCTTTTTATCGGGGTACGTACGCTGAACACCTAACCTGCTCCGGAGCAGGGTAAGTTCAGGATAAGAGCTCAGCATGTATAAAAGCCTACATACTGACCAATCAATTATCTTGGAAAATGGCCTGCCCATTTGATGAGAACCCAGTGGGTCTAGTGCAGTGTTCCCCTACCCTCTCCTGGAGGCCCACCTGTCCTGCATGCTTTAGATTTCTCCCTGCTTCAGTACAGGTGATTGAAATTATCAGCTTGTTAATCACCCCCTAAAGCTGATTGATGACAGCCTGATCATTTGAATCACCTGTGCTGGAGCAGGGAGGGATTTAAAACAAGCAGGACGGGTGGTCCTCCAGGAGAGGGTTGGGGAACACTGATCTAGTGCACAACTTGTGCGAAGAGCGCTCGGGCATGAAAGAGTGTTTCGCGATCACTGTAATCCTTTAGATTTGCCTGAACAATGTCTTTGCGAGAGGTACAGGTTTTCCGCAGAGGGTCTACAGTATATCTGTCAGCTGCTGGAGCCGTTCATTAGTAATTCCACATTTCCATTGTGATCATCCTACAACAGAGACAGTGTGAAGTAAAGCCATGTATATGTACATATACAAATGCTTCACGTATAAGATATAGTGAGCGTACTGACCACTTTGCGGTATGTTTTTATACTTTTTTTTTTTTTTTGCACCCATGTTCTTTTTGCTCCACTGGGGTTGCATCTGAAATGATAAGGCCAAAATCAAATGCCATAATGACAAATTTCATAAACACATAAATGTATGAAACACACAAATGTTACTAGGCCTATAGTCAGATCTACTCATGCTGTCATGGTGGGGAAGTAATAGTATAATCCCACTAATTTACACATTGACACAGTCGGCGATTTTTTTTGCCAGCATTCCTTGCGGCTTTTGGCAGCTGCAACTGTGTTGCTTTTTGCTTGGATGATGGATTTATATTCCTCGTATTTATTTAACATTATTGTCTGCTCCTCCGTCATGAAGTGTGCTGCTCGGGAGGATTTTTCCATGTTGTTGATTGGTCGTATGCAGCAAACACCGCCCTTTTTATGTGAGTGCTCACAGATCAAGATTGGAAACTCCTGGGTTCACTTAAAGAGCTGATAACCGGCTTTGTGAGCCCGATAATCAAACCGCGGCTGTCTGGTTAAGTGCAGCTGGGTAACTGAGGGGAAACCCCGAGCATGTCAATCCAGCTCCGTGAGATAGGCCCCAGGTGGTCAGTTAGTAAGTGTGGCGGGAAAAATATCCTAAAAGGTTCTAAATTCAGAGTATTACTATAATCACATTTCAACAGAGAGAACTCAGCCAGGTTCTTGTGGCCCCTCAAAACTGCTACAAGACTGTGGAGCAGAGAAGAAGCACGAACACATAAATCTGCCAAACAGCAAGATAACTGGGCAGCAAGCCGGCCGACCAAGGCTGGCTAGATGAGCTAATCTTCCGGAATGACCATATCTACCTGAGCATGCGCACCTAAGTGTTCTGGAACCATCCATGACCCAGATAAGTTACTGAACTTTCGCTGAACCCAAGGTTTGGGAGGCTCATATGTGGTCTTCGAGCGTCCCTGGAGGCTTAAAATTAATTTACACAATGATGTAATGGTAAACTTGTTACTAAGGGTGGAGGGTTGCTGTATGACAATGAACCAATCAGAATTAATAATGTTGGATAAGGTGGGATGAGCCACATTTAATCCCAACTAGCGGGACGTGCCAAAACAGTAATATATACGAGGGTTCGGACAGTCAGTGGTCAGTCTGTGTCGGGTGATTGAAGAAGAATGAATGCTATGTGGTTGAAGCAGACCAGCGTGGGTTTTATACTTCACTTTGAGCGACTTGCAATAAACCCGATCGCATCAGACTCTGGAGAACGTATCCATTCCTTGAAGGTAGATTTACAAGGGTTAGGAGAACAGTTGGTCCACAAGTGTTTTCACCCACATAAGTTACCGGCATTGTTATCATCATTAGAGTTAAAATTTGCATAGTTGCTATTGCGTCGAGCACATGGCTGTAAATGATCCAGAGTTTCTAATGTTTGTAAACACCTGAAAGCCCTGACGACGAAATACCGGTGCAAGTTAGTGCGGCTCAAGGGAGGTGTTCCCTGCACTCCACCTTCACTCAGAGAGAGACACCATTTTCAGTGTGAGTGAGGTCTCTGAAAGCAAATGTGTGTTCGGGCAACCTCTGACTCATTTAGTATAACCTGACACAAACTAAGTTTTAGTACTCACTCACACTCAATTAGTGTGAGTGTTGTTTCTGAATACGGGCTTATGCGCTTTAGACACTTCAAGAATTCTACCTTCAGCTGAAATATACTTTGCCAAGGTGTAGTCTCCTCCTTTAAGTTGAAATCCTTTTGTGTTAGAATTTCCACTTATTAGGGTTCAAACATACAGTTACCATCAAAATTATTCAACCTCCATTGCAAACTGGGTTTAATAGCAAAATGTACAAACTTTCAGCTGTTTGTGATAAAACAGATGAAACAAAAACATTTTAAATAGCCCAGCACAACTAATATTACGAGTGGTTTCTCCAAATTTAACTCAAAATGCCATATTTAATGACTGCTGCAGTCTCAAAATTATTCAACCCCCCGAATAGAATCCCTCAGAAGAGCATATTTGCAAATCAGGTGTTGTCTCAAGCATACATAATGCAGCTATTCAAGAGCTTAATTAGTTGCATCAGGTTTGCTTATGATAAAATACATATAATATACTCAGCGCCATTAAAAACGCACAGAAAAGGTATATATTGTATTTGCAGCAAAAATCAGTTGATTTTTATTATTTTTCCAGTGAGGCACGAGAGGAAATCAAGAAAAGCGCGTGGTATTGTAATCCTTACGCGCACCATGTCCATGCGCCAAGCACTTCAGTAATAACAAACAATGAGCTGTTCATGATGTGTGCAGTGACACTTGACTTGTTCTTTTTGGTGTGGTCAATAGCTTACATAAAGCCAACAAAAAAAAAACGTTAAATGCTACTGCATCAAGAAAATGGAACATCTTGTTACACAGGAGAGAGAAAAAGAGCCTTTTGCACTTTATGGGCAAATCTCAGCCGTTGAGAGGTGGTGCATCATTTGCACTGTCACCGATCAACAGTCGGCTGTATATCCGAGAATAGAACACAGGCACTGCCACTGACCGGCCCCGCTTAGGGCAGCCACGAGTGACGACGGCATTGCAAGAACGCCACATCTGGTTAAAGCCTGAACGTGACAGACTCCGGACAGCAACCAAAACTGATCATGAGATGAGGGGTCCGAGACGATTGAGGTTGAACGCAAGTACCATTTGACACCGCCTATGTGAGCAAACGTGTGCACACGGCCCCTACAGAAAACCCATTTTTTGCCCATCAACAGGAGTAGGAACTCTTCACTTCTGACTGTGGGCACTTACCTGTGTGTAATTTTTTGGCACTTTATATCCCTGTTTCATTTCGAGAATAGAAAACAGGGACTGTCGCTGAACGACCATGGTAAGGGCAGCCATGCGTAAATGGGCAAAAACTGGGTTTTCTGTAGAGCCTGTCTGGACGCATGTGTTGCTCACATAGACGCGTCAAACGGTACTTGCGCTCACCCTCAATCATCTCGGACCCCTCATCTCATGATCAGTTTTGGTTGCTGTCCAGAATCTGTCACGTACAGGATGTAACCAGATGTGGCACTCTTGTGCTGCCATTGTCACTCGTGGCTGCCCTAAGCGGGGTCGGTCAGTGACAGTGCCTGTGTTCAATTCTTGAATAGACAGCCGACTGATTGTTGAACGGTGACAGTGCAAATGACACACCGCCTCTCGGTGGCTGAGATGTGCCCGTAACATGCCAATGGCTCTTTTCTCTCTCCTGTGTCACAAGCCGTTCCATTTTATGATGCAGTAGCATTTTTCTTTTTTTGGCTTTATGTAGGCTATTGACCACACCAAAAAGAACAAGTCAAGTGTCACTGTACACATCACAAACAGCTCAATGTTTGTTATTACACTCTTATGAAGTGCTAGGCGCGTGCACGTGGCGCGCGTCAGGATTACAATACCACGCGTTTTTTCTTTTTTTCCCTCTCATGCCTCACTGGAAAAGCAATAAAAATCGACCGACTCTTCAATTTTCCACAAATACAGTACATACCTCACGTGTGCACTTGAGGCTACGGGTGTTGGTCTCAGTCTACTTTGGGGTTCTAGGGTTTAGCTTTGTTCTATCTTTGGGCTGCAGGCCCTGTTCTCAATCTGTTTGGACTGCAGGTGTTGCTGTTCTCTACCTTTAGGCTGCAGGTTTTGGTCCCAGTCTATGTTTGAGCTGTAGGATTTGCTTACATGTGGCTTCATGTGTTTGTCTGAATCAAGGTAGAGACTGTAGGATTTAGCCTTGGTTTACACTTGGCTACGAGTTGGTCTCTGTCTACTTTGGGACTCTATGGTTTAGCTTTGGTCTACCTTTGGGCTGCAGGCCCTTTTATTAATCTGTTTGGGCTGCTGGTGTTACTGTTTTTCTACCTTTGGGTTGCAGGTGATGGTCTTGGTCTGCCATGTATGCTTTTTCCCCCCAGGTCTCTGGCTGTTGGAACTGGAAGCATGATATGTCGTGTTGGAAGTGTGGTGGCACCATTCTGTGTTTACCTCGCTGATGTCTGGATCCACCTACCGCAGGTAAGGCTTTTTATCTGTCTAACATATGGGTCTACCTGAAACAAAGCTGGTACACAAAATTGTTCTTTTATTCTGTTGCATTGCTGGGCTTGGACTGCTCTGCTCACTCGGTTTCTCACTGTGGGTGTGTAAGAAATTGCTCTCCAGTTTTTCCTGTTTGTTGGCTGGAATCCATTTGCACTTTTAGTAAAGGCATTACATTCATATAAGATGTTTACGAAGGCTTTCGTTTATGACATTACAGCACACCTTCCTCAGGTTACAGTTCACGCAGATGCCTTGGTGGTGTTTTGAACCATCCTGATTCTCCTCTTTCATTTCCTGATTGAATCAACGGAAGTGGGTCTAGTGGGGGTGCTGTACTTTAACATTGGGTGTTATGGAGAATGGGCAAAATGACCTCTGGAAGATAGATGGTGGCAGATAGAGATTAAGGTTGTATTATTGACATATAGGTCATAGGCTATATTAAAGTTGACCTCAGATGACCTTGAAAAGTCAGACTTGAGGTCAAGCAAAATGTTACAATTTTTAAAAGCTTCTTGGCTCAAAAATATTGACGATAGGGAACATGGTAATTGAATGCTTATAGCAAGTCATATATAAAACTTCATTTGCTGGCTTTCATAATGACCGTCAAAGGTCAAATGTGACCGAGTGAAAATTCAATGACCCAATATTTTTGGCATGGGGCTAAAACAGTTTATGCTGCAGGTTTTGAGGGAAATGGTTATTGTGAAGTTCTTGGGGACGTTTTCAAGTGGGTTGCTGACCGAATAAAGAGGAGGATTTCATGCGCTTATCTGTACAAATTTGCTACCGGCAGAGGATCCTGAAAAGCATCTAGTATGCCGCGAAGAATAAGAATAGGAGTGGCAGTGAAAAGCATTCTTTGAGACAAGAGAGAAGATCAAGGGCTGGGCTTAGTTCAAGTGTAGATTATCAAAATGAGGTGTGGTGTGCATAGACCTGTCTGCAATGTAATTTCCTGCATTGCTCTGTATATATATTTTTTTGCCCCTGAGTGACTTTATGAACGCACAGAAGAATGCATTGTTCAGTGTGCATGCATAAAATCGCACTTACTCTTACTGTGCGCACGGCAAAAAAAAGTCAGTCTTCAAAAAAACAACAGTATTATGCCTCAGTTAAAGTTCACTTAACATTAAATGAAATGCAGTCCACCTGGCTTACTTCAATGGCAATATTTTTGTCTCACGAAGCAAAACGATTAAAGCTGTAAAAACTGAAGTCGTAGTATAAGTCCCGAATGCGGAGATTGACCTATTTTATGATTTTTGCAGTGTGTTTCCCCAGAAAAAAATTATATTTTTTATTATAAGCTGCAGTGTTTAAACTTACGGGTATTATTACAAAAGTATGGATGCTAAGCATGTTGCAGCAGCCCTTGTCAGACAGGAAGTGGTTTTAACAAAGCGTAGCCTGTTCTCCCAACTGCTGGCATGTTTTGCGAGGATATTTTCTTCTGTTTTAACTTAAGATTTAGTCAGTGTCAGTCAGTTGGCCGACTATTGCCTCATTACAAGCCTTCAAAAGTCATGCGGAATGGAGGCGTTTTGATGATGGTATTTGAGTATTTGTTTCAGAAGCTGCAATTCAAAATCAACTGTAACAAATTCATTAACTCTGATGGTCTCTCTCCTCTTGCCCCCTTGCCACTCTCTTTTTCTCTCTCTCTCCATTCTTCCTGCCTTCCTTCATGCATTCACCGCCTCTTTCTCTCGCTCCATTTTACTCCCTACTTCTCTCAACTGCTGTCCCTCTGTCTCTCCATGTATCCCTCCTATGCTCCTCCTCTTCCTCCCTCTCTCACTCCGTGTTCCTTCAGCTAATTGTGGGTATTCTGGCACTCGTTATTGGGCTGCTGACTCTGTGGCTTCCGGAAACACTGGGAAGGCCGCTGATGAACACCATAGAGGAGGCCGCAGCCCTTGACTCCGCAGCCAAACCGGAAAAGAGCCCTCCTCAGGAGAAAATGGAACTGCAGCCGGGGGGCGGTGATGAAGACCAGCAGAAGGCCTGAAGAACAGGGCTCGAGGGGTGGCCCGCTGAAACTGTGTTCAGGAGTTGTAAATCACAGGAATAGGCCATGGCAAGTGACCGGTTTCACTTGTGCACTTAATGTGAGAGAGTGGAATCTCTAAATCAGAGGTTTTTTTTTTCTTTTGATGTGTACCAGAGGTGCACAATTTTCGATTTAAATATGAGGGGTTTACAGGGATATTGTCTCTGCAGGATGGGGAGCAGGGTTTTTTGAAGCGCAGGTAAAGGATCAGCTGGTATGGAGACATCTGTTTGTAAAACTGCAAATATACCCCCATTTCCCCTCTATGATTGTGTAGAACCAAGGGCATGGGTGAAAGCTTTTTTTTTTTTTTCATGTGAACTGAATTCACCTGTCCTCACCTCAGGAAACCGTACAGGACACAACAGGAACTCCTGCTTTTTTTTTTTTTTTTCAGAACTGAGAGTCAGTATTGTGGGGGTGGGGGTGAGGAGACTGTTGTCGCCACAGAAACAACTCAAGAATAACAGTAGATGAATGCCAGCCTATCAGGTGCAGTGCACTTATTTAGAAAGAGGGACGGGGACCCTGCAGCCGATTTACAGCAGTCATAATGACTTACACACAGCAGTCGTGGCCTATGCAACAGCTTGATTCCTGTTGGCTGTTGCCACACCACAGCCAGGCATGTCGCGCTGTGGTTCCATTATAATTAAAAACCTATTCAGTTTTCTTCACATAACCATTGAAGGAGGTGGTTTAACCTGCTATGATTATGACTTGTACGAAGTGCCTTAATTACAGAAATCCAGCGCTATGCAAGGGAAAGTCAAATCCTGCTTGGACTGGAATTTAACCAGGGGATATCCGGGTCAGCAGTTCAAAATGTACTGCATTCTTTCTCCACCATGTCCGAAGATGAGATGCGTTCTCGGGGATAAAACAATTAGTGAAATTTGTGCACTTGTACATTCAATTGCATATTTAATCCTCTAGAGCGGGCATTGTTGGATAACTTTTTGACAGCAATTAAGCTAACTTCAATTACTTCTAACTACTTGGTTCATTAGGTCTGTGGTTTGGGGGATGAACTTCATTTTTATGACCACTAAAAAATTTGGAATTGCGCATATCAAACACTAAATGTAAGAAACTGTGCAAACATTTCAAATCCTTGTGCAGCCGTAACAAAGTGTGCACATATTCAAATAATGCACAAGTTGGAAATCTTGCTGTCCACAAGGAGATAAATTGAGAATTATTCCTTTATAAGATGATTAGCCCAAATGCAAAGTAGCAATTAAATATCTTAAAGGATTCTTTCGCAGAGATCACTTTTTAATAGGTAACTGCTATTTATCATTTAAAGACTTTTTTCCCCCTGAATATTTTAAATACTTCATTAAACAAGATATAAGATATGATTAATGAAATGATATTCTGATATTTAAAAAATGCTTTACTATTATAGAAGTACTTTAATTGAGGAAAAGACAAGGAACCTTGAGGTGAAACCTGATGCCAGATGAAGCAAAGAAAAATCATGATTATTTAACCCTCCTATTATTAACTTACATTTTTTGGTTTGAGGTCAGTTTGATGCCCACAACAACCTGCAGAAAGGTTTTGCAACTGAAAGTGTTACCCAAGTTTCTCTCTCAACTCCCTTTAGCCTGTTTGCTAACCATCTTAATAGCCCAGTAAATAAAACATGACTCCCTTATACATGCAGAATGAATGAGAAGTGAATAAGCAAGGTCCTCAGGTGTTTCCCATCACAACAAACACAAGGTTGAAATGATGATATTTTTATAACAGTAGAGCTCTGGGTCAAATTCCCCAACAGCACCAATGCATACAGTATGTGTAAAAAAACTTCACATCATTGTTTTCCCCATGAGCTCAGGAAAACATTTAGCTGGGAGAAAAAAAACTATTTTACCATGTTTTTAAAGACCATAGACATTGAATGGGGCCCATTTGACCCCAGAGATTAGAGGGCTAAAAAAAGATGTAAAAATAACCTGAAAACCCAAAAAACATTTAAACATCCTCCTACTTTGTGGCAATTTAATGAAATCTGTGGTTGGTCAAACAAGATGTAATTGGAAAAAAAAAAACATTTTCAGTCAGTTTTGTTCAAATATTAAAACATTTGACCAGAGCCGTGCCCGATTGAAAATGTATTTTCTCAGACTTTTGTGAAAAATAATGAATTTCTGAGAATTATTACGTTTTGGCTTGTTTACAAAATGAAATAAAAGACTAAGCTAATTATCATGAGTAATTTACATTTTTGTTGGTTTTTTGTGATGACGTTTGAATGTTGTCTTGATCATTTTAAAGAAATGAGGGGTTATTTTTTTTAAAGCTCCCGCCGCTCGCAGTGTGGGGGGTATAGTATCGGGTTTCGTCAGTGCGTGCGTACATGCGTACGTGATCGCATTTCACTTTATCATCAACGATTTCAGTTACAGGCTCCAAATTTTTACTGGACATGCATCTGATAAAGCTCTACCAACAACATGCCTAAAGCTGACCTTGGCCTATTTTTTCAAGGTCACTGGCCTAAAAATATCACCAAAAACTTCGACATTTTGCTGTATCTCATCAACTATTTCAGTTGCAGGCTCCTAATTTTTACTGGACATGCATCTCATAAAGCCCTACAAATGACGTGCCTGAAGGTGACCTTGACCTATTTTTTCAAGGTCACTGGCCTAAAAATATCACGAAAAACTTCGACATTTTGCTGTATCTCATCAACTCTTTCAGTTACAGGCTCCTAATTTATACTGGATATGCATCTCATAAAGGCCTACAAATGACATGCTTAAATGTGACCTTGACCAATTTTTCAAGGTCACTGGCCTAAAAATATCACCAAAAACTTAGACATTTTGCTTTATCTCATTAACTATTTCAGTTACAGGCTCCTAATTTTTACTGGACTTGCATCTCATAAAACCCTACAAATAACATGCCTAAAGGTGACCTTGGTCTGTTTTTTCAAAGTCACTGGCCTAAAAATATCACCAAAAACTTCAATATTTTGCTATATCTCATCAACTATTTCAGTTACAGGCTCCTAATTTTTAATGTACATGCATCTCATTAAGGCCTACAAATGACTTGCCTAAAGGTGACCTTGGCCTATTTTTCCAAGGTCACTGGCCTAAAAATATCACCAAAAACTTTGACATTTTGCTTTATATCATCAACTATTTCAGTTACAGGCTCCTAATTTTTATTGGACATGCATTTCATAATCGTCCTACAAATGATGTGCCTGAAGGTGACCTTGGCCTATTTTTTCAATGTCACTGGCCTAAAAATATCACCAAAAACTTCGAAGATTTGCTTTATCTTATCAACATTTTCAGTTACAGGCTCCTAATTAGCTCCTGCCGCCCGAGTGGCACGGGAGCTATCGTATCGGGCTCCATCCATGCGTGTGTCCGTCCATGCGCGCGTTTGTCAACAAAAACTTTGACATTTTGTTTATCATAATGGCGGGAGCTTCTGGGGCCGCCAGTGCCCTATATTTGATCTTTGGTTCAAAGTTGTACTTTGCACAAACAACCTTCAACAAGTACAAAATTATTTTCACTTTGATTCAAATTTAAATGCCACTAAATAATAAAGAAACTTCAGGTCGCCATGGTTCATCCTTTGAAAAGGTTTTACCAGCGAGAGGCTGATTAACACTTCAGCAGTCACATGATGGTGACATCGACTGGCTCTGGCTTATTTTTGTGCTAAATTCCCACTCGTTCTGAGCTGCTTTGTCAGTTTACAATGGTTAATGCACAATTTAATGTCCCCCTCCCTTTCTGTGTTGCTTGTGTTTATGTCCTGGTTTTTCTTTTCATTGTAATTTTTTTTCTACAAAGAATGCATGAGTGAAACGTGAGTTATCTTTTGTATTCATTATCTTGAGTGGACATTACATTAGCACAGGTATAACCAGTACTAGCTATAATGGGGATACATCTCCTTTTATAGTTCTAGTGTCTGGGTTGTTTGCTGCAGATTTGATCATTGCATATTGCTGGCGTGTTTAGTGAACAAATTTATGTTTTTCGCTTCTGTGGTTAGCCTAGCTGGCTCCATTGTTGGATTATGACGCATGTGCAATTGGTTACTTACCACTCCAGTTGTGTTTATTTGGTTTGTTGTATTGGTGGATGCGATTGTGTTCGGCTTTTGAGTGTCAGAACCTCAAAGGAAAGCAGCGGTCAAGTTCAAGTTAGCGAGAGCTTTTTTTTCTTTTTTTTTTTACCTCTTGCCTTAAAAGAGCAATAGGACATTTTATGTCACTTATAAGGAAACTGCCAGATTCCAAGAGTGTTTTGGTGTGGATGTTGAGGTATTTATAATTCTGTCATGGTTTTGGAGGCTGGTGGTGGCTTTGAGAGCTTTCTAGGTTGCTCTTGTCGGGGACGATATTGGTTTGCCCGCAATCGGATTCTTGGGCCAGTTGGCATTAATTGGGGGCGGTGCCCGGATTCTATTTAAACCCAAGTTCCGCCTCAACTGCCCTTCCTAGAGTGTCAGTGTTTTGTTTGCACTATAGCCGGTAAGATCTCTAGTGAGAACGTTGTTGAGGTATTAGCTGCAAAAGAGGAAAGTGCTAGATGGCAAGGAATCTTTCTGTTTTTCCTCTTTCTGAGCACCGTCTGGTGCTAAATCTTTTTATCTCGTTTTCTGAGATTTTTTCCCTTTCTATTCGTTCTGTCGTACTCACTTTGCTTCCTTATTGTTATACGGACTGGATCTAGGTCCTTTGGAAGCGCGAGTTTCTCTGATTTCTGTCTGTGTTTGTCTCTTATTTTGCTGTTACTCCTTTCGTTTCGGCCGCAGCATTTGGCGTCTGGAAAACCCGACCATCACAAATTCAGATCAGCTTTGTCTAAAATTATCAAAAAAAATACTTTGTAACACAGAAGGAGCAGTTCTTTGGTTTGCAGATCATTTCTGACAAAGGTTGTCTATCACTTTAGATACCAGGCTTCCATATCAGGCCTACCAAAGAAAACGTAGCCTCAGCACACAAAAACTTTGAAATGCCTACATTAATCGCGGAAATAGCAACAGAAAAATAATACCCCGCTACCGAAACTGCAAAAAGCGCAACATAAACTGTTGAGTCGTAGCATAAGACTATGAAACTGCAACATCTTTCGCATCCGTCTTTGCCATTTACTGCGCTTGCGCGTACCGGCCCAGGCTGCTTTCAGAGATAGCGGAATCAGGCGTGTCTCCTTCGGTTGGTAAGTAAAACTTCCAAATATGACGTTATTGTGAATGCAGATGTTTAACAATGAATTGCAAGACGTAGCTGTTACATCCACATTCTCGTAAATTCGCTTATTTTAGCATGTCACCCTGCCGAAAATGAACGATGCACTGTCGATTTCGCTATAGTCTTAGAGTTGCCAACTTGACGACTTTCTCGCTTAATCTGGCGACTTTCCAAATCGTGATTGTTTGTCCACTCAAGACGTATGTATACGTTTTGAGAAAGTCGTCAAGTTGGCAACTCTAAGACTATAGCGAAATCGACAGTGCATCGTTCATTTTCGGCAGGGTGACATGCTAAAATAAGCGAATTTACGAGAATGTGGATGTAACAGCTACGTCTTGCAATTCATTGTTAAACATCTGCATTCACAATAACGTCATATTTGGAAGTTTTACTTACCAACCGAAGGAGACACGCCTGATTCCGCTATCTCTGAAAGCAGCCTGGGCCGGTACGCGCAAGCGCAGTAAATGGCAAAGACGGATGCGATAGAAGATGTTGCAGTTTCATAGTCTTATGCTACGAGTCAACAGTTTATGTTGCGGTTTTTGCAGTTTCGGTAGCGGGGTATTATTTTTCAGTTGCTATTTCCGCGATTAATGTAGGCATTTCAAAGTTTTTGTGTGCTGAGGCTGCGTTTTCTTTGGTAGGCCTGCATATTGTGTATGAGATGAATACTCCATCATCTGTGAACATTTTGTCTTTTTCCATTCATTTATCCTGTAAAATAGGATGTGCTTTGTGAGGTGCTTGTTTTTCAGTTTTCACAGGCCAGAGGGGTGTAGAAGGTTGTGGAGGTCACATGTTTACACAGCAGTCATGCTGTGCATTGTAAATCTCTCACACATGCCTCACAGAGGACAGGAAATATGTCTTTCAGGCTGACTCAAATATAGCCAGTATGGCCTTGCAGAAAATTAGTTCGAGTTGTGTGGCTGAATTGGCATATCCATTGGGCTAACTTTCCTCAGATGTGTTTTTTTCCAGTTACAAAGAAAATGGAAACCATAATGGCCAGTGTGTGTGCTGATGTTATTTGGAGTTAGAATTTTCCCAAAGACTTCAAAGCCTCCTTGTATCAATGTGGCTGTTTGTTTCTGAAAAGCAAACTATTTGTGTCCAATGCATTTAGCCAGTCAATGTCTGATATGTGTACTAATGTTTACTTGTGTTTTTTGGTTTTTCTCAAAGACCATAGGCCCTAGTTTTCTTTTTGTATGCAATTGGCAGAGGGACAGTTGCTCCCTCTTCCACAATTCGTCCATGGGAGTATCAATACCTGATCTTATCCGAGTCACTACCCAATCACAGTTGAGCACGCCGCTGTCCCTGTCCAGTCTCAGTCAACTGTGTGCACCTTGCGCATGCACCATTTCGCCACAGCCAATTTAAGCAATTTTCGGGGACTACAGTTCATGTCCGTCAGAAGACAAAGGTCATTAAAGATGAGCAAATTCAACATGATGGACGACTCTTTTCATCACGTATGCAACCTACTGCCAGGTGACACAGCAGGGTACTTTCAGCCAGAGCCTCCTTCCTTTGATGTGATGTGAAACATGATGGCATTGTTTGCTACATAAGCTGACTAGCCAACTTGGTTCCATTAACAATAAATAAAATGGCCATGGCAAATGGCCATGAGTACATATCAAACTTAATGCTATTCTAATGGGAGATGACCACATGTGTCTTTCCAGTTGTAGATAAACATTTATCTCTGGTAGCGACAAAGTTAATGGCCAAAATTTAAAGGAGGGGGTTGCCAGTGCCATAAATCATTTACTCTTGTGAGTATGTGTGATTCAAGTATGGTTGACTTCTCCGATTGTGACTCATGGTGAAGCCCCGCAACACACACAACTTTCATTCATACCCCATTAATTTTCTTAGGCAAGCAAGTGTTTTGGAGCACTATACATGCTGGGATACCTTCCGATGTGAATCGGACTATGGTTTGGAAAGGCGGGAGGAGACAGAAGGTTGAAGAATTTGATCTTTGAAAAGCGACTCCGTCTGAGTTCTTCTCCGGGTTTTTTGATGGAAACTCCCATTCGGCCATCGGAAAATGGTAGTCATGTAGAATAAAGCGCCGTTGCCCTCTTTTCCCTCCACACATGCAGTTCTCTGACCGTGTAAGTATGGAAAGTTGCAAAGTCATCTTGCGTAAACCTATGTCAGGTCACGTGGGAAAACGTTTTCATAAGGGCCCAACAAATGCATTTTGCTGAGTATTTTGATGCGAAGACATAATATGTAGACCAGAATTTCAATGTTCGGATTTGAATACAGTGCCTGACAAATGTCTTGTCACTTATCCAAGTTGTAGGAACAACAAATGATAACCTGACTTGTAGATGATCAATTGGAATCAAAAAATGGCTTTTATGAAAGGCAAAGCCCTCTAGATTATGCGAAACATACCAAAATAGAGTTTTGTGTCATTCATTGAGTTTTATTTTTTAATTCGTACAGAAAGGTCAGATTTTTCTTGGACTAAAGTCTTGTCGTATTGAAAAAAAATGTGGAAATTATACATGCACTTTATTTTGAATACACAAATATGCCACCATAATATTAGAACTAGGGCTGTCGCGATAGTTAATCGCGATTAATTTAAGCGCAATAAAAATAACTGCCACTATGAGGCAGACAGACGTCATTGCTTATTACCTTTTCTATGACTCTCACCTAATGTGGTCATTTGAAATGCTTCCGGGAAGAAAACTGTGATTTGAAGTCCACTAATTACCAGCGAGGTTGGACAGCCTCCATCGCCTTGGCATAATTAGCTCACCTTAAATCAATTCCTGTGTACTTTGCCTGACTTGCAATCAAGCCATTTATTCAGCCAACTGACACATCAAAACCAAAATGTGGCCTATAATAATTTATGAAGAGAGAATGAGAACCAGACAGACCTAAACAGGCTGCTGCGTTATATTAAAAAAATTTCAAATTCGTTAACAATTTACATGTCACGTTCTATACGCTTTAACAAAATGTTTTCCACCTTCACTGTTGGTTATTTAGATGCTCAAAAGTAAATAAAGTGCTATGAGTTACATTATTTTAAATTACTCTCGTTCAATTCTCTAATAAAAAATGCCTCAAATATGCGGCAAAGATTCGCTTGAACGTTAATTGCCAAATCTTCGGTGCATTTGACTATTGCCTGCAATGCAAACGTATTATCTCTCACATTCATGTTCGGTATGCTTAACAAAATGTTTTCCACTTCACGTAGCCTATATTTTTAAGCTCTTAAAACCAGGGCCATCTTTGAATAACTTAATTTTTTTTAGAAATATCTTTAATAATGCAGACAAAATTCCTTGATGAAAGGTGGAATTCAGAGGTCTGCTATTTAGTCAGATTATTGACATTTTTTAAATCTAACACGGCAACCTGGTTAGGTCCGTCTGCTTCTCATTATCACTTCTTAATCATTATATGCCACATTTTGATTAGTCAGTTGGCTGAATAAATGGCTTGATTGCATGTTAGGCAAAGTACGTGGGAAATGATTTAAGGTGAGCTAATTATGCCAAGGCAATGGAGGATGTCCAACCTCGCTGGTAATTAGTGGACTTCAAATCACAGTTTTCTTTCTGGAAGCATTTCAAACGAACGCATTAGGTATGTGTCATAGAAAAGGTAATAAGCAATCACGTCTGTCTGCCTCATAGTGGCAGTTACTTTTATTGCGATTAATTATTGCGACAGCCCTAATTAGAACATAAATTCATGGTGCCTTGGGAAAAATAATTAATATGGCGTGGACTCCCATGAGCTTGGAGGACTGTATCCATACGTCTTGGCAATGACTGAAATAACTTGATGATGAAATCATCTGGAATGGCAAAGAAAGCAGTCTTGCGGGACTCCCAGAGTTCATCTAGATTCTATGGTTTCATCTTTGAAGCCTCGTACTTCACTTTCTTCGCTTTCAGGAACTGTGATGTGGAGACAGAAGTATGAGAAGGAGCAGCAGTATGAGTCGGGCAGCAAGAACTTCTTTATATTTCAGGCTGTTGATGTTTCCATCCACTCTGCAGATCTTTCTCACCCCCCATACTGGCTGTAACAGCAAACCATGATTTTTCTCCACCAAACATGATTGTTTTCTGGGAGAATCTTGGGTCCATGAGGGTTCCAACAGGTCTTGTATGGCGATTTGGATGTGGTTCAATGGATGATTCGTCAGAAAAATAAACTTTCAGCGACTTTTCCAGTATCATTCCTTTCTGTGAGCTGTGGGCCTTGGCAAATGCAATGCAGGTTTTTTGTTTAATGCAGTCTTCTGTGTACTAATTCAGCTATGAAAACCACTTTGAGAGAGAACTTGACAAACTCTGCTTGTAGATACTGGGATTTTTGGTGACATTTCCTCATGTAGCTTTGCTGTAGTTGAAGACGGGCTAGCCTTGTACAGTTGAAGCAACAAACGGTCCTTTCAAACAGTTGTCATACCGGAGTCTATCTGACCTGCACTTGCCACGAACACCACCAGTTTCTTCAAATATTTTTCTTATCCCCTCCACTTGACATTTGGATACATTAAAAATATCTGCCACCTCAGCAGCAGACTCAGTCTTCAGGCTCTTGATGATCAGCACTTTGATCTGTGGTTGAATCTTTGGCATGTTGTCAGAGGTCTAGTCGCACCTCATATGAAAGTCTGGTGTGGTGGGGTTATTTCTATACACATCTGGGAATGTGTTAATGACAGTATTTGTCATAGGTTAAACTCTAATCTGTGATTTGTTGCATCATCTGAAGAGACGACAAGACTTTTGTCCCAGCAAAAACACATGTTATGGGCTTTGCCAGGCTGTGAACATCAGAACCCTTTTTGACGGTTTCATTTTGCACCAAATTATTAATGTGAAAGCCCTTGACATTAAAATGGATCACTTATTATAACAATTGATTGGTTAGAAATAAAGTTATATGCTATTTTTACAAAACCCAAAACCAGTGAAGTTGGCACGTTATGTAAATCGTAGATAAAAACAATACAATGATTTGGAAATCCTTTTCAACTTATTTAATTGAATACACTGCAAAGACAAGATGTTTAATGTACAAACTGAGAAACTTTTTTTTTTTTTGCAAATAATCATTAACTTAGAATTTAAAGGCAGCAACACATTGCAAAAAAGTTGGCACAGGGGCCTTTTTACCACTGTGTTACATCGCCTTTCCTTTTAATGACACTCTGTAAACATTTGGGAACTGAGGAGACCAATTTTTGAAGCTTTTCAGGTGGAACTTTTTCCCATTCTTGCTTGATGTACAGCTTAAGTTGTTCAACAGTCCGGGGTCTCCGTTGTCGTATTTTACGCTTCATAATGAGCCACACATTTTAAATCGGAGACAGGTCTTGACTACAGGCAGGCCAGTCTAGTACCCGAACTCTTTTACTGCGGAGCCATGCTGTTGTAACACGTGCAGAATGTGGCTTGGCATTGTCTTGCTGAAATAAGCAGGGGCGTCCATGAAAAAGACGTTGCTTGGATGGCGACATATGTTGCTCCAAACCCTGAATGTACCTTTCAGCATTAATGGTCCCTTCACATATGTGTAAGTTGCCAATGCCTTGGGCACTAATACACCCCCATACCATCACAGATGCTGGCTTTTGAACTTTGCGCCTATAAAAGTCCGGATGGTTGTTTTCCTCTTTGACCTGGAGGACACAATGTCCACAGTTTCCAAAAACAATTTGAAATGTGGACTCGTCAGACCACAGAACACTTTTCCACTTTGCATCAGTCCATCTTAGATGAGCTTGGGCCCAGCGAAGCCGGCGGCGTTTCTGGGGGCTGTTGATAAATGGCTTTCGCTTTGCATTGTAGAGTTTTAACTTGCACTAGCAGATGTAGCGACGAACTGTAGTTACTGACAATGGTTTTCTGAAGTGTTCCTGAGGCCATGTGGTGATGTCCTTTACACACTGATGTCGGTTTTTAATGCAGTACCGCCTGAGGGATCGAAGGTCATGGGAATTCAATGTTGGATTTCGGCCTTGTCGCTCACGTGCAGTGATTTCTCCAGATTCTCTGAACCTTTTGACAATATTACGGACCGTAGATGATGAAATCCCTAAATTTCTTGCAATAGCTCATTGAGGAATGTTGTTTCTAAACTGTTCGACAATCAGCTCACGCATTTGTTCACTAAGTGGTGACCCTCGCCCCATCCTTGTTTGTGAATGACTGAGCATTTCAGGGAAGCTGCTTTTATACCCAATCATGACACCTACCTGTTCTCAATTAGCCTGTTCACCTGTGGGATGTCCAAATAAGTGTTTGATGCGCATTCCTCAACTCTCTCAGGCTTTTTTGCCACTTGTGCCAGCTTTTTTGAAACATGTTGCAGGCATCAAATTCCAAATGAGCAAATATTTGCAAAAAATTACAAATTTTACCTGTTCGAACATTAAGTAACTTGTCTTTGCAGTGTATTCAATTGAATATAGGTTGAAAAGGATTTGCGAATCATTGTATTCTGTTTTTATTTAAGATTTACACAACGTGCCAACTTCACTGGTTTTGGGTTTTGCAGTTACAATGTCTTTATGCGACAAGATTTTTGTCAGGCACTGTACAGATGGGACACTACTGGGAAGTCTGAGTGTTTTGAAAATTAAAAAAAATAAAAAAAGGTTCTGCCCACTAAACAATTGAGTACGCCCTCCCTCAGAGGGACCAAGTCACATTTGCCCAAAAAATTTAGTGCAAGCACGAGAACTTATTGATGGAGCGTGATTTACTGGACCTTGAAAGCACCAAAGTGAGCAATGCATTCATCTACTTAAAAATATAATTTTTGAAACTTTCTCTCTCCCACATTTCCCACACATGGGAAAAACTTCACATGTCCTCGCCCCATTCATTTTTTGCTACGCATGCTGGGATACCATGCGATGCATACAGGACTACAGTGCAGGAAAGTAGGAAGGACAATGGTTGAAAACTCTGAACTTTATGAAAATTTATATGGTATGAGGTACTTGCATAAGGGGGGTGATAGGGACAATCTGGATAACTATCGTCCAATCTCTAAACTTCCATGCCTGGCCAAAGTACTAGATACCTGAGTGAACTCCAAATTAAAATGTTTCCTGTCAAGTCACTCTATTCTTAATAGTTGTTCTTAATAGTTGAAAGTACTTGCACAGTGGAACCAACATTTGCCCACAATCTTAAACCAAGCAGGAAAATGTGCCTACATGGACTTGAAAATGCAAATGCAAAGTAGAGGATTACTTCTGAATTTTTGTGATGATACAATAATGCGCGTGCTTCTCGAAAACGGAAAAGCATTTCCGAGAATGTATTTGCTTTATACAATTAGCGTTTTCGTTTTGTTAGTGATATTGCAGGGCACTTCTTGAAAATGTAATTGAGGAATGTATTTTAATTTTCCAATTGTTATAAAAATTGCACACATGGACTTGAAAATGAAAATGTAAAGTGAAGGATTACATTTGCATTTTCATTATGATACAAATAATGCACTTGTATCTTGAAAATTAAAATGCATTTCTGACATTGCATTTTCATTTTCATTTTGTTAACTATATGCTTCCATACAACACCAGCCTTCATTCGAAATGCAGAAATGCACACAAGTATGCAACGGCTGAGTGCACTGTGGCAGACTTCCAGATTTCTCTTGTGTGGAGGGGATTCGGGGTCAGATTGGGTGTTGACAGGGAGTGGTTTTAATATGTAGAGGGGCAGCAATAGCGGCAAGTAAGTGTGATTGAGAGAATTGCAATCCGTCTTATGCAGTGTGGTAATATTCAGTGCCAACACTGACACCCTATCCCAGCAAACACTACTCATTCCTTCCAGTTGTAAGGCAAATTAGAAGCTGGTGGGTTTTGCATGTCCTAAAGCATGTTTAATTAATATGTAAAAAATGTGAAATGTAGCACATTCCGTACCATACAAGTAAAACCCGTTGACTACTCATCGCAGTTCCACCCAGCAAATGCTTCACGTTCCCTCCATGTGTACGTCATGTGAGAAACTGGTGGTTTTTGCACATAAAATTACTAATATGACCAAAAATATGGAATTTTAATTTATAATTAAAACAAGTAGATATGGTCAACAACATCTCCCGCCAAAATGTCTTCTTTAAAGATACTATGAACAGAGGCTCCCAAAAATGCCACAAGGGCAATAACTATGGGAAAAATAAATGCGTGCTACTTATTTTCGAACTCCATCAGGGTCTTTATAGTCTTAAGCAACACACCAAATTTGGTTATCCTATCTCAAATAGTTTCTGAGAAAAGCTGACCCCTTTAAAGCTGACCCCTTTAGAGATACCGTGGGCAGAGTGCAAAAATACGGATGAAGGGCAATAACTGTGGGAAAAATAATTGCGCGCATCTCGTTTTCAAACTCCATCAAGGCCTTTAAGTGACAAACCAAATTTTATTGTCCTATCTCTAATAGTTTCTGAGAAAAGCTGTCCCCTCTATCTCAGACGGACGGACGGAGCTCAAACCTATATCCCCCTCACACTTCCTGGCGGGGGATAATAACCAATATTTGTATTTATGCAAAATGCAATTAAATCATTGGTTCAATTACTAATCTGAAGAATTTTTGGAGTTCCAAATTGGCTATTTTTTCTCCAATTTCTTTGTTATGCTGCAACATAAGAGATGAATTTATTGAATAAACAAATATAGAATCTACTGGGACTAATCTAACGAGAGGACTGCGCTCAAACTGTGGGAAGGTGACAGTGGTTACGCGTGTGTGAGTGCGCCCACGTCTGTGCACATCGGATGCTCGTGCATATTTGTGGGGACGCGTTTTTTTGCCCCAAGACAAAGAGAGAAACGGCAGACAACGTGCCTGCCTGGATAACTCAGTTTGGATTCAGTAGCCATCTTGGGCTCATAAGCAATTTGTATTGCTAATTTGGCTGTCCATCCTCTACCACCTATACTACAGCAAGCATGTTAGTGGCGGCGTTAAGAGACAGAAAGATTGTACATGTTGTTGTACTCAATCCGTGAATGCTAACTAGCTCATTAAAATAGAAAAATTGACAGAACAGTAACTGAACTATTACAGCAGTTGAGGGCAAACCGAAATGCCATACAATCTCAGTGGAAACAAAGCTAAACTGTGCTATTGCCTAGAAAGTTTAGTCAGTCTTACTGATAGTTGAAAAAGCCTTGATTGCCTCTCGTGCTCTGTTGTACAATGCAGTCCCGGTGTGGATGCCCTGTGGGGATACTTGGCGGTGATGTGTTGATCTGAGTTCCTGTGTCCATGTGGAGCAGCGTTGTCCGCCTTTCCACCGTATTGTTCACAAAAGTATTTCATTTGAGAAATTTTGCATTTGGAAATATTATTTCACAGAGTGTTTCCATGAATAAAAAGCAGTAATGCTGGGTATCATTTTGTTCAATGAGGCTGGCTGTCCTGAATTTTAGCACAGATGTAAAGAGCTGTGGATGGTTTGGCCACATGGATCTACACAGTGTGCATGAGTCTCAGACACAAGCGCTGTCCTTACGCTTGGTGTTCCTTGGCTAGAGGATCAAAAAGAATGGGGTAAAGAGAGAGAACGAGCGAGTGGGTGCCCGCTTTCATAATAACCTAATTGGAGGCAGGGAATTTTCACACCTTTGCCATATGAAGACAATGCATTGGTTACACGGATGATGTCATCATATGCTGTACATTCGTAAGGAGATAGTCAGTGTTGTTGATGAACTGTTGGTACCAACAGCAACATTCTAGCTCTGCAATCTTATTGCAAATATGCCAACACCCCAGCTCCACTTCTATTTCATTTGCTGCACTTCATTGAAACTGCTTGTTATACTCGTTAAAACAGGTTGCCTTGTCCTTTTGCACAACTGCAATGTCATAACATCGATGTCATTGTTTCACAGTTATGTTTTATCCCCTGGGAGGGAGGGTTATACTGCACTCCCTGGATTTGGCTCTATGCAAGCTTGCAAAGCCCTGCTGGGGGCTCTCAGAACAGAGCCATGCTGCCAAATCATTAAGTTATTTTATCGCGGTGATCATTCATTGTATACACATTTCGATGAATGTGATTCTGGCAGAAATTATGAGGTAAACCTGGATTGTAGTGATCTCTAAGGATGGAAAATAACTAATGACAAGCAAATTAGGAGCCTGTTAACCTCAGACTTTTGTGTTACCTCTTATTATGTAATTGTTTACGATGCGATTACCACATTATCAAACTTGGGAAGTATGTATCGTCTGTGTGGCATTGCTGTGCTATTTTTGGGATAATGTCAAGTTTTAATGATCCCACTTAACCTCAAAAACATCAACCCTAGAAAAATTGACGGCTTCTTAAAATTCCTTGATTGCAGTTATGGTTGGCACAAAAACGGCGGAATCATGTTTGGAAACCTCTGATCTGAATGATGTAATATTATAAATGAAAACCAAGAAATTCACATTGGATAAGTGCAACAAGTCATTCACATTGGATCGATGAGTGCAACTCATGACAACTCAGCTTTGGGGCTTCAATACTCAAAAAATCAGTTCACAATAACTTGTATGGACAAAACTCCATGGCCATGTATGGCCATGCCCCATCTGTGCATGAAACAAAATATTCCCACGATCAAGGCTTTGATCATAGCCATTGCTTGAAATTTGGTGGTAAACCGACAGGCTTTGTTCTGCCACAGCACAAGATTATATTATTTCACAGTTAAAATGTTCAATAATAATTCAAATGAGGACTGTTGCAGGTGTTGATGTGACATTGAACATCTCACTGTAGTCCAAAGGCAGCAACAGCGAGACAGCAAACCTGTTAAGAAATACCCGCCAGCTGTCGGCAGCAGTCAGGCAAAGTTTTAGAAAATGGTCACCACCTCAGCAACAGGACCATTTAAATACTCTGCATTCCCAGAACAGCTGACACTTAACTCAATCACCTCAACTGTTAGTTTGTAGACAGTTGTAGTGCTCTACTGGAAGAAAAACTGGCAAACGTACAGCTGTGTCAACAGCGAGCTGATAGCTGACCACTTGCTGCAGTTTTTTTTTTTTTGTTTTTTTCTTCCATATTGACCTGCTGCTGAGTATCCATTGTGTAGCAGTGAAAAGGGTCTGGACATGGTCCCAGCGCCCGGCGGCTTTGTCACTTGCCGGCGGGCCGAAATCCATGACAGAATACTGCCACCAGTATGGGACCCAGCCAGGCTGAGAGAGGGGAGCAGCGGCAGCCCTGTTTTTTAATGTCTTATGGGCTCAAGAGGAGGGTGCCCCAGTGTGCTCCGGAAGAGGGTGCTCCTGTGTCCGCTCCAGTTGCCTGGAGGTGTTTGCCCGCTCCAGTTACCCGGAGGTGTGTCTGCCCCAGTTGCCCGGAGGTGTGTTTGCCCCAGTTGTTCGGAAGTGTGTCCTGTGCGGGGCGTGTGGTCCGGTGCGGGGCGAGGGCGCCTGTTTCTCCTGGCATGCCAGGAGGCGTGCCTTAGGGGGAGGGACCTCCTGCTGGCGCCGCGCTTTCAGGGTCCGGCAGTGTGTTCCGGAGCTGGGCGCCTAGCAGTGTGTTCCGGAGGTGGGCGCCTAGCATTGTGTTCCAGAGGTGGGCGCCTAGCAGTGTGTTCCGGAGGTGGGCGCCTAGCAGTGTGTTCCGGAGCTGGGCGCCTAGCAGTGTGTTCCGGAGGTGGGCGCCTAGCAGTGTGTTCCGGAGGAGGGGGGCTCTTTGCTCGCCAGGTGGCGTGCCTTGGGGGGAGGGTCCTGTCATGGTGTTTGCCTGCAGGCCCTTCCCCCTGCTGCATTCTTTGCTTCCACCTCAGCAAGCCACACCTATTGCTCGTTTAGGTGGAGGTGAAGCTTTTGTATTTAAGAGTGGGCTGTACCTGTGTTTGTGCGGCAGTATTTTGTTAGTCTCCATGGTATTTCGTGCTGCTGCTTCCCTCTGGGACAATTTTAATCTTTATATTCTTAATTGAAGATTTATTGTGTTTTTACTCAGCCTGTGCGTTTGGGTCCCTCTAACTTCTATGGGAACATGGTCCCAGTGCCCGCAGGCTTTGTCTCTTGCGGGCGGGCCGAAATCCATGACACTTCATGTCTGACAGCCAGTCTGGCTATCAGTGCCTCGGACTGATCGAGGCTCAATATGTAGGTGAGATGAACTGTAAATGGTCTGTGCTCTCGTGACCAGGTAGCACGAGCATGCCAGAACATTCACTCACCGTGTAATTAATTATGAGCAACAGAATTAGATCATGCAGATACATGTCAGGAGCTTTTTTAACCACATGAAAAATAAGTGTGTGAGAAAATGTAATCGCAGTTTTTTTCGAAAGCGGCTTGCTGCCAGAGCAGCTGTTTTTGAAGATTTCTGAAACCGAAGATCTTGAGTTATTTTCAAGTGCAGCAATCTACCAGCTTCACACACAACTGTTTGAAAAACAAAAAGTCCAGTGAGCGGAAATGCTTTGTTGCCGAGAGTCAGACTGAATAAGAGCCCCTGATCAGAACCAGACAACAACTCTTCACAACTATGGCAAGTATTAGAAAATATGAGCAAGAAAAGAGTGCACAAGCAATCAAACATTAAGCCCACAACTGCAGAAGGCTGCATCAGCTTCCATTCCTGTCAGCCAAGAACGGGAATCTGCAGTTGCTGTGGGCGCACACTTAACAAGCATGGACAGATGAAGTTTGTGAAGAAAGATTGCTTTGTGCTGACTCATGATTTCTGCTGCAATGCACAGACATGTGGTCAGAATTTGGCATCTATAGAATGGATTCACAGGCCCAACCTGCCTTGAGTCGACACTCTACATATTTGGAATGCAAAACAAAAAGGATTTGCGGCTAATAAGTCTGCCAACATTATGCAAGTAAGTCATTTAAAATTGGACTGGAGTTTCAAAGGAATGTTTCCTACATCTTGTGGAATCCATGCTGCAAAGAACTGAGGCTGTTTAGAGACCAGATGTAGGCCCTAGACAGTGTAAGTATGGTGTTCCTAATAAAGTGCTTGCAGAGTGTAGTTTGCTCATTTGACATCGCAAATTCTGATGTTTTGTAAAATCCAAGTTTATAAAAGGCAGTGATTTGTAGATGATCTTTGACTTGTATTAAACTGAAAATGGTACGAGACAAATTATCTTTGTTTTGCCTTTTCAACTTAATTTCCTCTTGGAAATGCACACTAATTTAAAAATATTGGCAAAGGAGCAATATGGGACTCAGAAAGGGTTGGAATGCTAAACACAGGTGTCATAAGTCTGCACGGAGTGGTGTGTGGCTGCAGAACACTGGTGTACAAGTGTTATAAGTCTGTATGGAGTGGTGTACGGCTGCAAAACACTGGTGTACAGGTGTTATAAGTTTGCATGGAGTGGCGTACAGCTGCAGAACACTGGTGTACAGATGTTATAAGTCTGCATTGAGTGGTGTACGGCTGCAGAACACTGGTGTACAGATGTTATAAGTCTGCACGGAGTGGTGTACGGCTGCAGAACACTGGTGTCCAGATGTTATAAGTCTGCACGGAGTGGTGTACGGCTGCAGAACACTGGTGTACAGGTGTTATAAGTCTGTATGGAGTGGTGTACGGCTGCAGAACACTGGTGTACAGGTGTTATAAGTTTGCATGGAGTGGCGTACAGCTGCAGAACACTGGTGTACAGATGTTATAAGTCTGCATGGAGTGGTATACGGCTGCAGAACACTGGTGTACAGGTGTCATAAGAGTTCATGGAGTGGTGTACAGCTGCAGAGTCTGCGGTGGCCGGGTCCTCAGTGCGCAGGTAGGCGGC
Organism: Gymnothorax reevesii; assembly: GCA_029721435.1. Taxonomy (NCBI): domain Eukaryota; kingdom Metazoa; phylum Chordata; class Actinopteri; order Anguilliformes; family Muraenidae; genus Gymnothorax; species Gymnothorax reevesii. Next base: position 47,597,357 of record CM056576.1, read on the forward strand.
TGTAGTGAAAAATTTTCAGATGCAGTGGGATTGCGGAGTTATTTTGCGGATATGGTGCAGCTGTGGAGTTCAGCCAGCGTGGCTGCTGAGAGTTTTGCAAGGTTTTTCATGAAAATCTGCTTTTATTATTACTTAGTTCTCGTCATCTAATGATTCACAGACATCAATAGGATGCACAAGAAAATATAAAGTACTAGCTGCAACCTGCTTTGTTGCCCATTATTTTATCGCTTTTAGATCGCATGAGGGAGAGAAGCCGTGTCTTGAATTGCCACTTGATTATTCTCGAATTGTAAAACGTGTTAATCAAGGGGAACCATCTAGAATCAGCCAGGACTAATTTTTGTGAATAATCGCCGCGGAATTTTTAGGAGTAACGCCAGCCCTGTGAGTGTTCAACTGTCAAATTTGAATTTGGGAGCTGTGAAGTTTGAGTAATCAGAATGCTGCATTCGTGGACGAACATGGTGGCCTCTCAAAAGCCTGGCTTTCGTGCAGGCCGTCTTATCACTCCCTCGGCCCCTTTCAGGTGTAACGCCAGCCCTGCGAGTGTTCAGCTGTCAAATTTGAATTTGGGAGCTGTCAAGTTCGACTCATCAGAATGCTGCATTCGTGGACAAACGCCTGTCAAAAGCCTGACTTTCGTGCAGGCTATCTTATCACTCCCTCGGCCCCATCGCAAACAGTAGCCTGCTCGCAGGTTACCTCAACGCATGTTCGCAAAGACACTGCGGCTCCTAGTGGTGCAAACGGATATTGCTACGCGCATCAGGTTATATAAGTTTACCCACTACCCGGAGTGAAATTGCCTTTTTTTTTGCGTGCATGACCGTTTTTCAAAAATTGGGCGACGTCAACCTTCCTGGTGTGGTGTCCAAGTGGATATTCACACCAAATTTGGTGATAATCAGTTGAGAAATGTTGGAGAAAAACGTGTACATACACACTCACAGACACACACACACACAGACAGACAGACATCAACCTCAAATACATTAGATACACAAATATGCTTGGGAGTGTAGTGCTGGTCTTTGTTCAAACCACAGTTGCAAGTAAAAAAAATTAACAAGCTGCTAATATAGCAAGCTGCTCATTTTCCTTGAGTGCATGCTTTTGATACTCCAATGGGTTTCTTAGCTTACCGATCGACATTATGCCGGAAAAATGCGATACCACAAGGAGTATATGAAGAGTTGGAATGCAAAACCCACTAAGTCCAACCTCTTTTGTTTTAAATTGAGTTTTTGCATTCCAACTCTTCATATGTAAACCCAAAGTTCATATTGCGCTTCTTGCAAAGTGCCAAAAACAAAAAAATCACATAAAAAGCGATAATTTTAATCTTTGTGGTAAAATTTTATTGTCTACAATGTCAACCTTTGACAGATTTTTCATGTAATTAATTTGTGCTAATTCTTTCCAGTCATGTAACCACTGCTTTTGGAGAACAGAATGTCCCTCAATTTGGTATCAATTCTTGACACTGGGAGCGGCAGGACCCAAAAGCACAGACAGAGTGAAAATTTACTGTCATGGTTTATGAGGTTTGCGTGTTGTTTAGACCTTTCTTTGCGGCTGTCGTCCGGGGACGATATCGAATTCCTGGGCCATCAAATTCTTTACCCAGCTGGTTGATTGAGCTGGGGCGGCTCTTCCCCAGAAGCTTCACACGATAGCCAAAGATACCTTTAGTCAGGTTTGGTATGACTTTCTATCTTATTGGAGTTTCTTCTCCCTTTTTCTATCTCGCTTTGCTTCCGTAATTCGGACTATTACAAAGTACATCTTTTAGAAGTCTGAGTGGTTGCATTTGGTCTATTATTATCTGTGTTTGTACTACTCTCTTTCTCTCTGTTGTAGCACTTGGCCTCCGTATACTACCGGCCATTACATTTACTGGTTTTTGGTGACTTTGAGGCAGGGGCAAACGGAATGCAGTGCAGAGGTAGGATCGAGAGCTTGTGGATCTTGAGTGGAGCTCCTCCAGTAATTTGAGGGAGAAGGCGCTGATAGCAGGCTTCAAACCCGGGTCACCCACACTGCGGGCGGGACAGTTACCACTGGGCCATTGGAGCAGGTTAGCTTAATGCTCGGCAGACTGGGTCGTATCCACACAGGCAGGCAGTGGAGTGGCAAGATGGGTGGCTTGGACAGGGGCTTGGAAGAAGGCAGACGAAAACCAGGAAGCACACAGGCTGAACTCAGAGGCAGAGGCAGAAGGCAATCAGGTTTACCAGGGCAAGAATGAGAGGACGACATCTGAGGCAGGCAGAGTCCATTCCAGGAAGTCCAACCTAAAATAAACACTGGAGAGTAGTGCATGCTGCAACGGCAACTTGGTAAAGAGTAAATGAAACAGAGCTGCTTATATGCTGGCTGGGTAACGAGACTCAGCTGAGAGCAATGGGGGCTTTGTATTGGATGCCGCAACCGTAGTGTAAGTCATGTGATCCCCGAAGTAACCCAGGAAGATAGCTTTGATTGAATGGGGATGTATCAATTAAATATTAATTATTTATTTAAAATAATTCCTTGCTCTGAAAGGTCACGTGTATAACCGAATATTGAACCCCGGTTGCTCAGGACCAAATGCTCTGCCTTATCCACAGCGCTAGCTCAACAGACTTTATATTCACTGGTTGATTTAGCACTTTTATAGCTGCGCTGTTTTTGAACCTGAGCATTGTTTGGCACAAGGATTCTCAGCCTTAAAACGGCTTTGAAAACAACAGTTGAATATTTAGCAGTTAACTGTAGAGAAAATACTAAAAACAAGCCATTTAAGTGATTATACTGCTGAGTTCTTTGAGTGCATAGCATAATGGCGCGAGGACCCCAGACTGGCTAAAACATAAGTAAGCACAGCTTTACCCACATACAGCTTTTATATCAAATGTAAAAAAAAATTTGCTCATCTCTCTAGACTGTAAAGTGTATGCCTGCTGTTCTTTGAGTGCGGTTTCAATTTAAAATGACATGGCTTATATCGTTGGATTCTGTGGACTGTCCTCTTTTGTTTGACGTATCGTTTGTATGCTTAGCATTGATTCAGTGGAAAAGCTACCAATAGAGCACTGATGTTATTTTATCCTATGTTTTGCTGGATGCTTATTTACTTGCTTGGTGCTTGAATTGTGTTCGGTTTGGGTAAAAACGGTCATAATGAGCTTTTTGCAGAGTTTCTTCGCTTTAAGAGGATATGCTGCATGACAAGGTTACTGTTAGGAAACAGGCTATATTTATTCTGAAAATTCATTGTCCCGGTACAGCAGGTGTTTGGGCTTCAGGTTAATGTTTGTACATATCTTTTCTACAAATTTCTTGAAATTTTCAGTTTACAACCAGTTTTCATTGCAACAAAGCCATTTACTTACTTGTGAACCTCTGGTGCGTGAAGCAGCTATTCGCGAAGTGCTCTGAGAAATGAACTGCATGTTTTGTTGATTTCTAAAGCTTTCCACAGTCAATTCTTAATTTAACAAACCATTCTTTCAAAAGGGCTTCATTATTTTGTGGAAATTGATGGAAACTTATTTTGCTATATTTTCCGGACAACTGAATGGCATCATCATTGGTGCAACCAACAGCAGCACAAGATTTTCCCATTTTCATTATGCGGCGATCAATCTTTCTGTGCGTTTTGCTTTGGGGATCACGTGACCACATACGCGGATTGCAACAACCTCATTGCAGTGGAAGGGGTGTGGCCAGGCATACGGAGTGGTAGCAGCAGCAGAGCAGACTGTAACAAATTCTACTGAGTTGAAGTAAGAGACAAGTGTATTCCATTGCAGAATGATTTATTATCAATAAAATCCAATTTTTAGATATAGTTTAAAGTCAGGATGCTTCATATTGCTTCACCTGCACACTATTCTGCCCAACCTTGGCAAAAGGAAGCAAGTATCATACATTTCTATCTAACTTGCTTCCTTTTGCCATTGTTTGGCAGCATTGGTGAACAGGTTTGAAATGCAGAAATCTTCTTAACCTTTCCCCTGATGAATACTCTTAGTAAACCAATTAAAAAAAACCCTAAAAGGACCAGAATGTGAGATCTAGAGCCATTAAGTGGTGACATTATAGATTGCAACCAAATGATCATTCCTTTTCTCAGAGAACCCACGGTGGCCGCAAAACTTGCAAATGTGCGAAAGGCACGCTCTTGTGTCAGTGCTTTATTTAATTTCTTTTTTCCCGTTCTGGGCTACTGTAGAAACATGGCGGTACTAAATGGTGAGTTCCGTGGAAGAGGACCCGCTCTCTCTGTTGATATAAAGGGTTCGTTCTGGATAAAAGAAAACACAATGATTCTTATTTTCAGGAAATAATTCACAGATGAAAATGTACTTTTGAATATTATATTCAATTCCTGCCAGTTATTCAGCCAGATTGTCCATCTAAATCTTACACACTGGTCCTTTAAGGTACAGTGCAGTGAAAAAAGTATTTGCCTCCTTCCTGATTTATTTTTTTCATATTTTCCACACTAAAATATTTCAGATGATCAAACAAATTTTAATATTAGACAAAGATAACCCAAGTAAATACAAAATACAGTTTTTAAATTATGATTTCATTTTTTCAGGTGAAAGGCTATCCTGACCTACCTGGCCCTATGTGATAAAGTAATTGCCGCCCTTAACCTAATAACTGGTTGTGCCACCCTCAGCAACAACAGCTGCAGTCAAACGTGTACGTTAACTGGCAATGAGTCTTTCATATCGCTGTGGAGGAATTTTGGCCCACTCTTCTTTGCAGAATTGTTTTAATTCAGCCACATTTGGAGGGTTTTCGAGCATGAACAGCCTGTTTAAGGTCATGTCACAGCATCTCAATCGGATCTAAGTCTGGACTTTGACAAGGGCACTCTAAAACCTTAATTTTTTTTTTTTTTAAAGCCATTTAGAGGTGGATTTGCTGGTGTGTTTCAGATCATTGTCCTGGTGCATAACCCAAGGGTGCTTGAGCTTGAGACCATGAACTGGGCCTTGTTTCCCAAAAGCATCTGAAGGCAGCGATGATCATAGAATCCCTCTTACATTTTTTTTTTTTACATTTGTGGAGTGTTTCTGAAAACCGTCATAACTTAAGACTCTCTCAGAAATCTTTGTAATTCGATGAGTGCTGAAGACCAATCATAGAAAGCTATGTCCGTCTTAAGACCTGCAGGAGTCATTGCGAAATACTTACATTTTTTTCTGTGCGTGTGTTTTTCAGTATTATCGTATCTAATCATGACTGCCAATACTGTTTGTGAATGAAAGTAGTGGTTCATGGAACTTGAATGACGATTTTTTTATATACATTCACCAAAAACAAACAAAAATTATAGATATTATACCAATAATAATTACATTAACACATAAAGACAAGAAGAAATTAGTTGTTAAAACAAAAAAGATATAGCCAATGTACATATTTTACCAAATTACAATATTGTACTAGTTAAACCGTGAAAAAGAAAATGAAGAAAACCAAAGTAAGTGTGTCACTGCAGTAGTTGATGCAACTAGAGAGCTGACCAAGAGAGGGAATAAAAAGGGTCATATTCTAAGAGGCTTTTCGCCCCACAGCAGGGTGAATGGGGACCCACCCGAATGACATTATGAAAAAAAGTGAATTATCATTGCGTGATGTTGATACATCAGGCATCTGCCATAGAGAACCACAGAAAAGGAGACGCACTAAACTGCTTGTTATTCATTTTCTCACAGAAATGTGTGCTCAACGGTAGTTTAAATATAGAATTACTCCTCCCGAGGCATATATCAATGAATAGGCAAATGATAAGCGGTAAATTTAGTCACTCTCCTCCCTTTCTACCCCGTCCTGGGCTACAACTTAGGCCCAGGTAACCTGGTTAACCTGCTGCCTTCTGATACTCATGTAGACCCACCAGCAGCGACAGGTGTACAAAACTCCTTTCGTAGTCTTCACAAGCTTTATTCCCTTACTCAGCATTATTCTTGAACATCAACACATTTTACACACACTGCGAGGTTTGAAATAAGCAGTATCGCATCACATTTGTGATCTAAAAATGCTTACTTTCGAACCAAAATGAACAAAACCAGACAAATGAATCGCAGTTGCTGCAAAAGAAAATCCTTACAGCATTGGTGGAATAACTTCAAATTCTAGCATAGAATCATACAACTAGTGTTTATCAAGTAGGTTAACGAATTGTTACCTAGTTAGCTTGCCGTTACAAACCTGTCACAGTGGTCACAAATTAAAGTATGAATACAAAGTCTACCCCGTTATCCTGCCGTGATTCGAGCATTGAACACGTTGCTTTTGCATTTCTATAGCTGGTTAAAGAAAAAAGGGTTGTTATTGTTGTGGTTTGTGTTATCTGGACTGCCCTTTATCTATGTTTCCCCGTTAGCTCTCCTGTGATCTGGAAAAATCTATAGTGATTTTATCAGTATAAGGATTCTCGCAACTGGACAAAAACCTTTGGATTCTGGACTTTTTCTAACAGGAAGAAATTATGGAAACCTGATTTTGACAGTTCAAATAATACTAATAGCTATTGTATTAAGACTTTCACCACTTTTAATTACCGCAAATGAGGGTCAAACTCAGTTTCTCCCAAAAGTGACAAATATTCTAGGTTTTTCCAGATCACAGGGGAGCTGTCAATGGTGAAATGAAGACTTGACGTAAGTTCTGATAGGCCATGGAGTCAAGCCTGCTAACAGAGGAGCAGCTTCTACCTGAGTGCACATGACTGTCTTCTGACCTAGCTGCCTGATTGCTTGAGCTCGACTTGGGAAACTGCTCCTCAGTGTGCTCGCTCAACAACCCTCCTCCACCCCAGCTCCACCAATTTACTGTATTCATTCACCTGGCTCTCTTGGTCTAATTTCCAGTCTACAGCAATGTCTCTTCCGTGAGGTCATTGCTGCTGTGGCTCTGTTCCCGGGAGGGGGATTACTAGCAGCTCCCTGCCTTCAGTCCCTCATTCGGACGGACAGGAATCTCTCAAAACAGAGCCATGTCGCCAAACTCAATGTATGATTGTATGCCTGTATGTTGCAATAAATATTCTTTTTGACGAAGTGGTCCTATCAGAAATGAATTTTTTTTCAGTTCAGAGCGATTGTTGCTATTGCTCGATCTGCTCTGCAATTTATTGCACTTACTTCCAGGACATGAACTCCTGCTTTGACTTGAATGTAGCGTTTGAATTTTGTGGTATTTTCATATTCATATCTGTGTATCCACGATGGTATTAGACTGTGAAGCTGCGCAAAGCTCGTCGCATTTCGTCATTCATGCATTGACTTGGTGAAGCTGGTCTTATTACTGGGAGTGAGGATGTTGTAGAACTCGCGCAGCTCGACCAACGACGGAGGAGCCAGGAGCGAAGGTTTACGCATGTGGATTCCGCCTGTTACGAGGCAATGGAACCTGTCAATTAAATCTTTCATGCCTGTGTCCCGCCTTGGACCCAGCCTGAGACTTACCTGAGGTATTCTCAGTAGTTCATTCGAAAACGGGGCTATGCCGAAATCACGGAACCATCTAACCTAATGTCGTGCTGCGAATAATCCAAGGTGCATGTTGGAACACACGCAGCGACTGAAAACGTCAGATATATCAGTGATTCAAGCAAACTAAGCCTAACGATTACAATGTTACACTCGCATAAAATCTGACTCTATAATGCATTCAGAATACCAATTTTAGTTATATCCTCGTTAAATATCTGACTCCAAATTAGAATTAGAATTTATAGTTTAGGGACTGCATGCATAAATCTCAGGGCAGCTACGCCACCAGACTCGACCGTGAAAACCACTGTTACTCAGCCAACATCCCTGGGTAATAAACGCAGCTGCTGGATCTTAGCTCGGTGACAGTCCCAGAGGATGGAAGAAATTACCATGATAATTGCATCTAGGCATAAACAAAGCAGCACTGAGCAGAAACATATCACAAACCCAGGTTTATGTGCACCAAAGGGCCACATAAGGGGATTGACCAGGCACCAGCTTATAAGCCCATGGGTGCCCTTAAGGCCAGATCCCCAGGACCGGTGCTACATAAACTCTTAAGGGGTAGACCGTAATCTGCAATCCAACTTAAAACCCATCACTACGTACAACATCAGCTAGCTAATTTGACGGTTTTTTGACATGTTGACCATCAGTCATTCAAATGAACAATAACTGAACTTCAAAAGCATGATTCAACATTATCAGCTGTGGCCAGGTATCCTCATGAAGGTGAGACGAAAAATAAAGCGAGTTAGTCTATTTCAACATTAAGTTGCATTTCAAACGATGTCATTAAATTGCAGATTCTTGCTGTGAATCTCCATTCTCTTTGCTGAAATTCACACAATCTGGAAGCGCAAAAGTGAGAGAGTTGTCCATCTTTTTCAAATAAAATATTTTTTCCTGAATTGTACTATTTATACTAGCTGCAGCAATGCCTAAAGATGGAAACTGTGAATTTAACTGCCCATGGAATATTCATATTATTGGAAAATTTGATCAAGGAGAATGACTGGAAACAAAACAAGACAAGCTAATTATAAGGATTTTTTCTTTAGCTCTTAAATTTCAGCCGAGCAGCCGCTGCAGGCACTTCACCTTTACTTTGTATACTATGCTTCCACTGCGCAATATGTTTTATTTATTCTTACTATTTGATGTGCATTTTTTTTTACTTTGACTGCATAACAGAACTTACATAGGCCTAGCCTTTATTTAAATCGGTGTCTGTGGCCTAAGATCAAGTAATCAAACATTTCAGCACAATTAAAGTTGACAGTGCAAAGTGAAGTTATGACGTATTTAATTTCCGGGTGCGCACTCCTGAGTATGAGCTGCTTTGGGAAATACACGTTTATGACAAGGAATTTTTGTATGAATGCTTGTAGCAAACCCTTGTTGAGCTCTGCAATCGATCATTATTGGGAAACATGGCGCTAATGGTCAGACACTCTCCTTCAGGATTTTCTGGTAGAGAGCAGAATTCATGGCTCCATTAATTACATCAAGACGTCCAGGTCCTGAGGCAGCAAAGCAGCCCCAGGCCATCACACTTCCACAATCATGTTTGACTGTTGGTATGATGTTCTTTTTAAGAAATGCTGTGTTAGTTTACTCCAGATGTAACGGGATGCACAACTTCCAAAAAGTTCAACTTTTGTCTCTTCAATCCACAGAATATTTTCCCAAAAGTCTTGGGGATTATTAAGATGTTTTTTGGCAAATGTGAGACAAGCCTTTTTTCTTCTTTTTGGTCAGTGGTTTTCACGTTGGAACTCTCCCATGGATGCAGTTTTAGCCCAGTCTCTTTCTTTTTGTTGATTCATGAACACTGACTTTAACTGAGGCAAGTGAGGCCTGCAGTTATTTTGATCTTGTCCTGGGTTCTTTTGTTACCTCCTGGATGAGTGAACAATGCATTCTTGGAGTAATTTTGGTAGGCCGGCCACTCATGGGAAGGTTCACCACTGTTCCAAGTTTTCTCCATTTGTGGATAAAACTCTCACTATGGTTCACCGGAATCCCAAAGCCTTAGAAATGGCTTTGTAACCCTTTCCAGACTGATAGATGTCAATGACTTTGTTTCTCATCTGTTCAGAAATTTCTTAAGATCACGACATGATATGTTGATTTTTGAGATCTTTTAGCTGACTTCACTTTGTCAAACAGGTTCTATTTAAGTGATTTCTTGATTCAACAGGTGGCTTGTGAAATTAAACTAAAGAAATGTGGTTAATCACAGTTCATTCAAGATTTAACAAAGGGGGGCAATTACTTTTTCACATAGTGCCAGGTAGGTTTGGACAGCTTTTTTCCCTTAACAAATGAAATCATAGTTTAAAAACTACATTTGGCATTGACTCGGATTATCTTTGTCTAATATTAAAATTTGTTTGATGATCTGAAACAGTTAAGTGTGACAAATATGCAAAAAAAAAAAAAAACAAGGAAATATTATCACCAATATACCCTGCCACGGTAAGAATGGTCACGGGAGATTCCATATTCCCATTGAAACACCCATACACCAAGTTCAGAGTCAAGGGCCATAACTCCATAAATAAATATCTCAGAATCAATTGCCGAACTCATTCAATAGGGTCATTCGTACTGGCCATACAGAAAATTTCACCCATGAAGGTGCAATAGTTTCCAAGAAAAACCTGTCCCCATTGAACCCAGACAGATGGAATGATGAACGGACAGATGGACGGACGAGCTCCATTCCAATATCCCCCGATCTACTTCGTGGCAGGGAATAATAATCAACTTCAAAAGGTGAAACAGTGGAAAGTTAGTCAATGTACTGAGGAGAGAGAATGTTGGGTGTGCAAATGTGTTCTATATATCCCCTCAAATCCAGGAAAAAAAAAAACACGTAAAAGGTGAAGAACATGATTTGCAGTGAGACAATTGATGTGAATTTTGCAACAAAATCCATTTCACAGAAAATACATTTAGGTTCATAATTAAAAAATTAAACAAACGCAGTATGCTAAATCCAAAAGTCAATAGAACCGCCCATACACCCATGCAGAGAAAACTTGTCTCAAGGGCATAATTACATGAAAATAAACTTCTCTGAATCAGTTTTCAAAGTCGTTGGTCATTACACTACTGGCCACACACGCAAAATTTCATCCATGTAGGTGCAATCAGTGCCGAGAAAACTTATCCCCATTGCAACATCCATACACCAAATTCAGAGTAAAGGGCCATAACTCCGTAAAAATAAATTTCTCGGAATCAACTGTTGAACTCATTCAATAGGGTCATTAGTACTGGCCACACAAAATTTCACCCACACAAGTGCAATAGTTGCCAAGAAAACTTGTCCCCATTGAACACGGACGGACGGACGGGCGGGCGCTATTCCAATATCCCCGATCCACTTCGTGGCGGGGGATAAAAAAAAGAAATTAGGATGGGGCAAATACTTTTTCACAGCACTGTATAATTAGTTTTATATCGCCATTAGTATATTGCCATAAAGACTGTTCTGGAAGCAAAAGAGCCCAAAATGTCCAAATTGGCCCATAATATTTTCTTTCCCTTGCACTTTCAGAGGAGTGACACTCCACTACTTGATCATGATTATGTTGACCTGCTCCTGCCACTGGAGTAACTGCTTAAGGAAGCCAACAAGACCATCAATGATCAAGCAGAATTAATTGCTCAACTTCAAGAAAAGCAGATCTGCCTTTCAAAATTTCAGGGTAATGATGAAAACATCATCAAAGGCTTCCCTAATTACAACACATTAAAACCAACATTTCAGGCTCTACAGCCTACTGCAGAATTTGTGGTAGGGTGGAGTCAGGCGCAGTGACTAAAAAAAGCTGATGAAATTTTTAGGCAAGGGTTTCACATACCAAAACTAGCAATCACTGCCCATTTTTTCCTTTTTCTATGTAATCTTAGGCAAAATTTTCCTGAACAGGACCTCGCGGTGCACTTCAATGTGTTACAGTCAACCTTAAGCAAAGTTTGTTTGACCTTGACAAATTACCTTTACTTCATTTTAGGCTGACTTTCAATTTGGCCTTCAAGAGAAGCAGCAAATGAGCTTGTGCCTCTTTGTTTCCAAAGCACTTTCCCATGTATTGGAGTCATATTAGACCGTTTAGAAATACATGAGCAGACACCCAGCTGAAAAGTCTACAGCTCTGAAACATACTCACACTACAAGGGTAATATGATCTCTAAGGCCCTAATTAGCATTTATCCTTCAGGTGAAGTAACATTAGTCAGTGGCCTGTATACTAGTTTGATATCTGACAAAGAGATCACAAGATAATCCTGTCTTTACTTGAGGAAGGCAATAAGGTCATGGCACATAGCTGATAAAGGCTTCCTCATCAAGGATGTTCTTTCTGACATAACTATCTCTCTTGGGAGGTGAGTCTGACACACGCTGTTGTAGGAATTTTGATTTTATGTTCCTGGTGTTACCTTCAAAAAGAACTCAGAGACAAAGGAGTTAACATCCAAGCCAAAGTCAGTTTATTTCATCTGCAGAGAAGGATCAACAAGTACCGTCATACAAGGATAAGGATAGTGTCTGATTCTGTGGTTTATGTAGGGATACATTGCGACATTTTTCTCCCCACGTGCTGATTTACACATCATGATGTAATCTGGAAGCTCTTGCAGTCGCACGCAACCCACGTCAAGCCACCCCTGAGTTATGCCTATACATCTCGTAGAATAGACAGGTGATTTCTCCCTAACCTCTCCGGCTTATCTCGTTCACATTCCAAGCTTTCCCTTTGCACTCCTTCTTCTGTAAACACATCAACTAAGGGAGAAAAAGAACATTGTGCCCCTGCTATGTGCCCAACAGGTCCTCATGGCTCCAGATCCTTTAATTATGGGAACCCCACAGCAACTGCAGAAGAGCAGTACAACAGCCTCAGCTGCTACAAGACTTAATACAGACGTAATTCCTGCTTCCCATCCTCCAGGCAGGACCCAGTCCCACCAGAAATCTGCTGATGCTGGTGCAAGGTCTCGCTGTTGTGCATCTGATATATCCTTCAAACGCTGCAAGGCTTGATCAGTCACCCCTCCTGCCTCATCATTAGCTGGTTTGTAGGTACAGCGGGCATTATAATCTAGCAGACCCCTCCCTGCCGCTGTTAACAAATACAATGAGCAGTAGTAGCATCCTGCAATTCCAATTTGGGCATATATTTTTTACCACTTAGATCCTTCGAACCTCCCATTTAGGGCGTAGTCCTAGGCTTGATCCCTCTCCACAGAGATCTCCGCCCAGGCTCCCCCGGGTTGAGAACTCTGCCTTCTGCTTCCCGGTGTTTTCTTTTCAAAGCCTACCGATCACAGAAGCACCACTCGCCGACTGACGCATTCGCTTTGACTGTTTTCACCAGCCTCGCCTGTTCACAGAGGTCATCTCCAACACCCGCTCTGCTAGGTGTGGGTTTTCACGTGTTTTCACGTACTACGTGTTGCCCACAACCTTACATGCAACAAACACGCCAACTACACTGTACCGCGGTAATATGTCAATTCATACTTCACCAGACACCACTTCACCAGACACGGGGGTCTTCAGTCCTCTCCCCAGCACTATTTGCCACATTTCTGTAATCGCCTTCAAATGGGCGAATATGCAAATTGCAATGCTTAGTAGATTGCTGGGGGTCCGGTTCCTAGAACCTCCATCTGATCCCCCACAACCTCACTTCATTTCCCTTGAACACACGCATTGCCTCCCACCCTGTGGGAACCACCCTGAGCCCCAGTGCAGACATAACGTTCCCCCCCAGGAGATTTACTGGGCACTGTGTGGACATTATTACAGAGCAGTGGGTAGCAATTCCCTCAGGATCCTCAAATTTGAGTTCCTCTGTTGCTACACTAAATCAAGTTTCCCCTGGCACCCCTAGGTTACCCCCACAAACCCTGTGCCATTTCCTTTGACACATCGACGATATTAAGTGGAGGTAAACTGGGGTCTATTCAAACTAATCCTCTACGTGCAGTAGACACTGCCTTGGCACATTTAACTACACTGTTCACATTAACTGTAGGCACTACATATGTTTAAAATGAACAGGCACAAGGAGAGATAAGCCATTTCATTAAACCCCTTTTTTTTAAAGAATAAGTCCAGAGTCTCTACTGACTTGGAGCGTAAATAAGTTCTTCACCGGGTTTGAGACGGGCAAGCTCTATATGCCACGCCCCGCTTTGTAGCTGGACTCCCTCCAAGTCTATCCTGACTCAATCAGATGTACCTACACACCCGCTGGAGGAAGAGGTACCACCTTACAATGTGACTGATGTATCCACGTCTCTCTCTCCTGGAGTTTTACTGCAATCGGTGTGGTCAGGAGCACTTGATATGGACCCTTCCACGCCAGGTCACTCCACTTCCACTTTTTACTGACACTATGTACCAGGATCCAATCTCTAGGCTTTATCTCACCGGGTAGCAGCTCCGCTACTGATCTGGGAGGAAGCACATTTCGAATCTCACTTTTGTTAGTCAACATTCTATTCATATACTCTGCCAGAGTTGCTTCTTCTACTTGTGTTCTCTGCAATAAATGTGGTAGTTCCAAAGGTTTCCCATGTACCACTTCATTAAGTGACAACCCCAATACCCGCTGTGGTGTTATTCTCATGCCAGTTAATGCCAAAGGCAGACACGCAACCCAGTTCCATTTAGTCTCAGCCATTGCTTTGCGCAATTTTGCTTTTAAGGTCCCATTAGTCCTTTCTGCCAATCCCGCTGATTGTAGATGATAAGCGCTATGTTTTTTCAGTTCTATTCTCAATTTTCTTCCCAAATGAGCCAGTATTTCATTTCTAAATTCTGGCCCATTATCACTATATAGCGCTTTTGGAATCCCCCACCAAGGAACAATTTCCCTACGCAGGATTTTTGCTACTGTGATTGCATCTTTAGCTTCGACCCCATTTAGAAAAAGGTCATATCAATACTAACGCATACCTCTTGCCCTCACACAGTGTTAAATATATGAAACGTGTGGAATGGCCCAGGGAGTGTAGGGATTGCCCCCTTCTGAACTACTTCCCCTCCCTGTGTGTCCTGTGTGTTATAACTTTGTCATGTTGGATATTTCTTAAAAAAATTTTTTAGTAAAAAAGTGATAGTACTTTGATCTATTAACCCCTTGATCCCTCCTCTTGGTACCATGCACAGCAATATGGAAGAGGGATTTCGGTAACATAGGCTTACCATTGGGTCCTACCCACCCGGCTTCAGTGTATTGTGTTCCATATGATGTCCATTGACGTTTTTCTTGTGGGGGAGCAGCATCATGCCCTGCTCGCCGCAGGTCACATGAAATTGAGTCCTCAGATTGGTGTAAAAGCCCCACAAGAGTGTGTTTAGCTGTTGTCCTTGCTTCTCTGTCTGCAAAGGCGTCAACCAAATTGATTGGGTCAACATATTTGGTGTGCAGAGGGCCACAATCAACACAGATTCATGAGTACGAACAGCATATCCAACGCATGGGTTGCCTTTATCGACTCTTGACGCCCACCTCAGTCTAGGGTTCCGCTAAAAGAATGGAGGAAATGCACAGTCAGGGCTTATTAACCCCAACCATTCTTACATTTTCCCACATCATCAGCAGAACTGGCTGGAGTCACTTTAGACTATGTTGCAATTTGAAAAAAAAAATTTTATTATTATTTTTTTTAATTCACAAAAATTGCTACATATTTAATATTAGTTTTCTCTTGGGCTCGTAGCACATAAAGATAGATAATAAATCAAAATAAATGTAGAAATTGCAAGCAAAGTAATCACGTTACTAGTGGACTTTTTCATTTATTTGGTGGTCCACCTTTTAGTCTTGTGTTAATATTTCAAATTGTATTTCCTCAAGTCTATTTTAGAAGGTAAACTTTTAAGCTGAAAACCCACAGATGTATCCCCAGCTGGCCAGCTCATCACTTATCTTCAGCAGTGCTCTCTGTGGAAAAGTTCCAAGAGGAGTTTGAGACAAACAATAATGAACAATTTTGTTTTAATTCAACTCGTTAGGATCCTTTGCTGTAAAAGTTAAATAAACGGATTAAGATTATCAGCCACTCAGTTAATTTGCCATGAAGACACTCGTTCACAGTTCCTGTTCAAAATGGTGAAAAGACCCTTGATTTCAAGTTCTCTTTGGCTAGGTCACAAACTGCACGCAGTCTTTCTTTGAACTTGCTAACGTAGTCTAACAGACTGATATGCAGCTCTTTCTCTTGCCATTGTTCTCTCAACAATAGCAAAGGTCCTCTCACTTCATGGCCAAACGCTAGCGCAAACAGACTGAATCCAGTGGACTCCTGCACTGCTTCTCTAGCTGCAAACAACAGCAAATGAACACCTTCATCCCAGTCTCTCTCATGGTCATAACAATAAGTGCTCATCATTGTCTTGAGAGTGGAATGAAAACGCTCTAAGGCACCATGACTCTCTAGATGATAGGCACTGGAAAGAATCTGCATCAAACCTAGTTCATACACAACCTGCTGAAACAATCCGGAAGTGAAATTGTTGCCTTAGTCTGACTGAATTTCCCCTGGGAAGGCCAAACAACGTAAAGAACTTTATCAAAGCCTTCGAGATTGCAGTTGCCTTGAAGTTGCGTAGAGGTATGGCTTCAGGGAATCTGGTAGATGCACAAATTATTGTCAACAAGTACTGATTTCCAGATCTAGTCTTGGGTAATGGACCAACACAGTTAATGATGACCTTGGAGAAGGGCTCCCCAAATGCTGGGATAGGCTGCAATGGAGCTACAGGTGGGTCTAACTGGTGTTTTCCAACTACCTGGCAAGTGTGACAGGTTTTGCAAAAGTTGGAAGCATCTTTCCAATGTCCAGGCCAGAAGAAGTGTTTCGTGATCTTGTCAACAGTCTTGTTAACACCAAGATGACCTCCGAAAGGCAAACCATGAGCCATTGTTAAGATTTCATTCCTGTCGACCTTCGGAACAACAATTTGCTTGACCACTGCCCAATCTGCATCGGCAGGGATATCAGGAGGGCGCCACTTCCGCATCAACACTCCATCCTTGAGATAATACCCAACTGGAACTGCGTCTATTTCTTCATCAGGAAGGGCTCTCTTCTTTAGTGCACAAATTTCAGGATCATTGGTTTGTTCCTGAATCAACAGCTTTCTGGACAAAAATAAGTCTCTAGACACCAGACCCCTCTGGCTGGTTGATCAGAGAACTGATAAAAGTGTCTTATAAGTCCTCAAACGGAGAAACCATAGTAGGCTGAACAGAGTCATGAGGCAAACCACCTGAGTCATGACTATTCAATGTGTTGGGCGGCGCCACATCATCTTCTTCTTGAGCCTTCTTAGCCGTAGCACAGGTCACTGCACAGGAAGGATACAGAGACGGGTCTTCATCACCATCTTCTGTGCTCAGCTGTGAAGTAAGATGAACAGGGGGAACTACATTGCCCCCAGCCAGGTTATTGCCTAGCAACAGAGAAACACCCTTGATAGGTAGACTTGACATAAGTCCCACCTGTCCTGTAACTAAATCTGACTTCAAGAATACTGAGCGCAGGGGTACAGATACAGTCCTCCGTTAAATACCTTGTACGAGTATGAAATCCCCTGAAGCGGCCTCATCACGTAACTCCAAGGAGTCCATCAACAAAAGTGACTGAGAAGCTCCGGTATCCCTTAGGACAGGGTTCCCCAATTAGTTTTCCTTGGGGGCGAAATTATGTCAAGGATGCCAAGTCAAGGGCCAGATTCTCCGGGGTCCTCCCCCCCTCTCCATTGGACCAGCAACCATTGTTTGTCATGTGCATATAATGTTGCTTCTAATATTACCAGTGATATTACTTGAATTGTAGTCATAGCAATCTGATTATTTGTAGCCTGTGCTGTGGGTTACACAAGATTAAAAAAAAAGAAAAAAAACACAGTCTTAAATTTTAACCTCTATGATACAGTCGTTATGTTGCGCTCCTCATTGACTGACTTTCGCTATACTAACGCCTGTACGAGAAAGCTCTAAAAGTGCTTCGCGCGGCCTCGTTATGAGTTGGAGGCTTCTTCTTCTTATTTTTGGTTTTATGGTGTTTACAGACCTGTTAGTGTATTACCGCCAACTACTGGATTCATTCAACATATATTTCCCTATTCCTCTTATATCGAATTCCCACCAAAGCCTCGCCAAAGCTAACGGTGTACTGTGTCTAACAATGCGTTTGCACTCTGCATGTGCTCAGTGTGATTACACTTTCGATTCGTCTAATCTAAGAGCCGAATGTAGACGCAATGCGTTGGCTTTTGAAGAAGGAAATGACATCAACACCAAAGCTGCCTGCTGATTGGTCCAGCCAAAAAATTTCAGGCGAAGTGCCGCGAGGTAGCTTTCCTTTAACACCCTGATGGGAGCGATCGTCAAAGCCACCTAGCGGACACAGGGTGTTAATCATTAACGTTATCTTAAATTGTTGATGTTGGACTTTGCTTTAATTACTTCCAAGTTCCAAGTCCAATTTCAGAACCAGTGACCAAATAGCAACAATAGCAACATAGTGCTAAACAAAAGGTTATCCTGATGCAAAGACAATGGTCACATTTTCAACACAGGGCTAAAATAGCTTTGTATACCATTATTAACAATACTTCCTGTTAAGCAGTGAACTCATCTGCAAAATATCCAAAAACCTTTACACAGAGACAGCTGTTAGCAGCATTTCTACAACCATGTCCACCTCAAGGAGCAAGTGATGCTGTGTGCCAACAGTCAGGGTGGACGACATCAGAACCAGCAAACCCATTCACGCTCACACATACACACCCTCTCTCCCCCTCTCTCTCTCACACTCACTCTCACTGAGGGAAACAAAAAAGAAAGACAGACATATTTTCAGTTTGTCTTTCAAAATATGATACAACAATAACACGTTTTGCGCCTGTAAATATGTGTATACAAACTATCAGGCTGTAAACACCACATAGTATTATTTGCTTTTCTTGCAGAAAACAATATAATTTGCTTTTAATTTTGTATTATTTTGTTTCATTTTTTAAGTTAAACTAATATTATTTTTTTGTTGATAGCATTGCCTTATCCGCCGTTAGTTTGCTTCATTCATTTACTCTTTTTAATTCAGCCATGCAGCATAGTGCCTTAAATGAAATAGTTATTGTTTTTGTAATTGTTATTGCACCACAGTAAACTACAAATGCACCAAAATAAAACATGTTCACTCACCAATCAATGAGAGAAGTGACAGTGGGAGGAGACAATCTTTTGGATTTCAGGCTTGCACTCTGTTGTGGCAATCCTGAGGCTCTGTCCCAGATGAGTACTGGAAAGTCTGTTTCTGTCCTGGCTCTTGATAGCATTCATTGAGGAAAATGAAGACTCACATATGTATGTGGAGGGGAACATGGTGAGCAGGAGCAGTGCAATGGCTCTGGCGTTTTGAGGTTGACGTTGGGGAACTACGCTGATCCAAAAGTCACTCACAACGACATCCTTGAGTTGTGCTTTAAGCAAATCAGATGTTGCCATCTCCAAAACCTCCATCTGAAGAGCTGCCTCATCTAGAGAAGGCAACAGTTTTTTGGCTTCCGCAGTCCACTCGCCATCAGCCGAAACAGAGAATGGCTGCCTCAGGAAGAGGAGGATGTCACAAGAGAGTTTAGGAGAGCTTTCAAATCGTTCCTTGAAGTTTTCTGCCAGGCTCAACACAAAATCCCTCATTGCTGGATCTTCCTGCATTTTGTTCTTCTCACAATGATCCCGTAGATGTGGAAAGTGCAACTTTCTTCCCTGAATGTCTTTCTCCAGCAGGGTCAGCTTTGACTGAAAAGCATAAACCGCCTCATACATGTCAGCAACAGTGTGGTGCTTGCCTTGTAGTTGCAGGTTAAGGTGATTTAGATTAGACATGATGTCGCACAAAAAAATCACATCTGCCATCACTTTGTTGTCACTTAAAAAGCTGTGAAAATCTTGCGCCTTTTTGCTCTGCAGGTTGGACAAAAACGACGCAAGCTAATAACGCAGGTCACACACCCTCTCCAACACACAGCCTTTGCTCAGCCAGCGAACATCGTTATGCAGCAAAAGATCCTTGTGCTCTGCTGACACATCCTCAAGCAATGCTCCAAAAAGGCGATTTTGCAGACTAGAGCTCTCATGAACAAAGTTAACTAGTCTTGTCACCGTGTCCATCACCTCTCTCATTTCTCAACTCAGTTTGGCGCACAGCACTGCTTTCTGAATAATGCAGTGAAATGACTTAAGTGCGGGGTTAACGGCCAAAAGCCTACTCACCAATCCCTTGCGATGTCCCACCATCAATGGAGCACCATCCGTGACTACCGACACAATTTTGCGCACATCCAAGTCATACTTCTCAAAGAACTGCGTCAGCTCGTTAAAAATTACTTCCCCGGTTGTGCGCCCAGGCAGAGGGAGTAAACAAAGCAGCTCTTCCCGAAATGCCTTCCCATCGAAAAATCTCACAAACACAGCCAGTTGTTCCATATCGGGTCGGTCACAAGAGGAGTCAATGGCGAGTGATATGGAATCGGCATTCTTCAAATCTGCGAGCAGACCAGAGAAATATTTCTCCGCCAAAACTTCTATTCTTCTCGTTGCAGTGTTAGCCGACAGCGGCACCTGTGTTAATAGCGCCACAACAGTTTTCTTGTTTTTCTCATCATGACTTAAAACTGCACCAGCCATCTCAATTGCGCACTTTTTAATTAAATCAGCATCAGCGAATGGCTTCTTAGCTTTAGCAAGTGTCCAAGAAACCTGCAGTGATGCGGCTGTTGCGTTTTCTTGTGCCAATATTGATTTTGTCATGGTAGAAACGGACTGCTGGTATGACTGTAGCATGCTTGCTATTTTGTGCTGACGCTGATCTGATTTGGTGGGGTAGCTAGCATTGAAGCTGGCGGAATGCACGGTGTTGAAGTGCCTCCTGAGGTTTTCTACCTTGGGGACAGTTACAGTCTGCATACATATTAAGCATGTCGGCTTGGCGTTGGCCCGGTCCGGTAAAATAAAACAAAACTGCTCAGTCCAGTCTGACTTGAACTGGCGATTCTCCTGGTCCACCTTTCGCTTCTTGGCAAAGGCCATGCTTCCACAGTGCATGTTACCAAGGGCGTTACTGTGCCTCAAACTTTGGGGAGGACAAGATTTTTAGGGTCTTTTTTTTTTTACTCACAAGCAGACAACATTCAATGTCTGTTAAGATAAAGGCTGAAATGCTCCAAAAACACGGATCTTCAGAATATTTCCAATCAAGGTTTTGGTTACAATGTTACTTAACATTTTGTCTAGAGAAGGAGCTCTGTCTAGGTGAGGAGTGTCCAATCTGATCCACAAAGGGCCGATGTGTGTGTAGGTTTTCATTTTAGCCCAGCGCTACATCACCTGAATCATCTAATTAACTAATCATGGGGTTCAATAAAAACCTTGATTACTAAAATCAGATGCAGCACTTTTAAGTGCTTTTTCCATCGGACGCAAAGCGAATTTTTCGCACTACAGATTACATTCAAAGTCAATGCAAAGAATACACATGTATTTCCCTCTTTGAATTGACTTTGAATGTCATCGGTCATGAGAAAAATTTGTTTCACATCCGGTGGAAACCAGGGGGTTATTGCACAAAGCTGGCTAACTGAGTAAGCCTGGCTTTTGCACAAAGTAAAACCCAGAAAGCTATATTTATTTCAGTCCATGTTCCAGATTTGAATAGTTTCCAGGTTTTACTTTGTGCAAAAGCCAGGCTTACTCAGTTAGCCAGCTTTGTGCAATACCCCCAGCTAAGTAGTGCTACACCTGATTTTAGTAATCAAGGGCTCAACACTAACTTTTTTTTAAATTACTCATTCGGGAAAGTAAAATCAGATTTATACTTACCAAAAGAAAAATTTACATTAAATAAATAAATAAATATATATATATTTTTAATTTCTGAATGACTGGGAAGCTTTACATCCTTTCTATAGCAGCAGGACAACCAAGTAAGTTCTGGTCTCTTCAGCATTCTAGCATTCAAAAATGTTTTCTTTTACTGTTCTGTGAAACTATGATTTGTATTCCAGATCATAATATTTTTCAAAGTGATTTTACTGTTGTGTGTCAATAAATACAAACATGTATATTTTTACACACTAAAATGAATTATAAATTTTCACACTCTTTTCTACTCAAATCCTCATTTGTTACTTCTCAGTCACCAATAAACACAAGGAAATGTGCCAGTAGGTAAATAACCCTTGAAAAATGATATTGCAAATAAAATTTAACTTTAGTTTGTACCCTTTTGAATTCGAATTAAGAAACTCACCTATTTAGCCTACCATTTAAATGTTTTAGCCTCACAAATGTCACTTGGGTTCTCTTAAAATTCACCCAACAGGGTAATTGGAAAATACAAACAGGCTCAACTTTTCAGGCAAATTACCGGAAACATCAGAACCTCATTGGTTTAGCTCAAATTTCACCAATGAAATGAATATAAGTAAAATTACTTCAATCAGTATCAGTGAAATGAGAGCGTTGGCTCTAAACCAATGTTAACCTTGGAAATGTTCAGATAATAACCAAGGACTTGGCTTTGCATTGAGGATCAAACGTTAGTGCACATAAATCCTTTCGTTTCGATGCAGTGACTCTACCTCACGAATCCATGTAACAGGAGAAGCCAATCGGAAGCGTTGAGTGGAGAAACCCGTGCAGCAGGTGGAACAGTCATCCGAGTTGCATCCGCAGTTCAGCGAGTTCGTCCTCATTAGGCATTAGCGACGGTGGCGAATTAACGCAGTTCTTTATTGGTGAAAGCTACGGCTAGCATTTTAGCGGAGTCTCTCACAATACTATCTTAAACGTCCACGTCTTCAAAGCTCACACGTTTTCAGACTTTATGAAAACAACGAACGCAGTATATTTACCCGGCAACTCTTCACTTCAAGATCGCCTTTAAACGAATGTTTCGGCTGTTCAGTTCTTTCACGCCACACTCTGGCAAAGCGTCTTCAACATTCCTCACGTTTTTTCTAAATGCACAATCACCAACAAAACGAAAGACTTCTTCTTGGATAAAGGTGCAATCTCGGCTGGCTCAGTTTAGGTGGTTTTTCTTTTGAATTTCCCACCGAGTCGAGCACCGCCTCCGCCCAGTTAAGAGTCTCCCCGAAACCATCCGGTGGCCGAACCGGGTCACATTATCAGTTGTCGGAGTGGTCACTCCGTCCTCGCTGAAAACACTTCAGCTGTCAAAAAGAAAGCTAACTAAACCCAGATAAATCAAACAAAAGTATCCTGTCACCTGGAAATGTTCGGAAACGTTCATTTTATAATTTCTGTATGTACAATTTTCGTCCCGGGAAGTTTTAGGAACATGGTTTACTGGATGTTTCAGGCCGGACAATCATGGTAGTCCGCTATTTTTCAGCACTTACCGATTTGATCTTAAAGGGATATTTCAACATTTTGGCAAATTGGCCTATTGACACAATCCCTACAGTTATTCGGGTAGGTGCATTACCTTTAATTATCCCTGCCTTTTGTTTTGACATTCGGGGGGAGAGATGCGAGCTGCTCAGCGAAGATAACGAGAGTGAACGTTACTGTCCCGCAACTCATCAAATACACAACAGCTCCAAAACGCTCTCGTGGATAAGTTGTGACCATAGAGTTACATATTAATATTAAGTTGATGTTTGATTTGTTTCATTTTTGGGGGGGACGAACACCACCCTTTTGAATGTTGAGGGGGACATG
Organism: Gymnothorax reevesii; assembly: GCA_029721435.1. Lineage (NCBI taxonomy): Eukaryota > Metazoa > Chordata > Actinopteri > Anguilliformes > Muraenidae > Gymnothorax > Gymnothorax reevesii. Next base: position 47,620,650 of record CM056576.1, read on the forward strand.
TCCCCCCCCCATCCCCCCCACTAATAACGCCTATGCATACAGGCACGTTGTTATGAGACCTCACAAACCTGACTATGAAGCCTGGTCTTATACAGCACACTACTACCAGACAGTGGAAATGACAAACAGATGCAGGCAATGGTTACAGAATGAAGAATGCAGTCAAGGTCTTAATAGACTGGTGAGCTGGAAGGCTGAATGCGTGGTCTTACATTTATGCACGGAGTAAGATATGTCTTAGTCAGCTATTTGTGAAAAGAAATTAATTCCATGGCAATCTTGTATATATTGATTAGTCATAACTTTATCACCAATGACGTGAGGTGAATAACATTGATTACCTTAGTGGATGGGATATACTATTAGGCGGCACGTGAATATTTTGTCTTTGAAGTCGATGTGTTCGAAGCAAGAAAAGTGGGCAAGTGTCAGGATGTGAGTGACTTTTGACAAAGACCAAATTAGGATAGCTGGATGACTGGGTCAGAGAATCTCCAAGACTACACTCCTGTAGGGCATTCCCAGTCTGCAGTGATCACTACCTACCACATTTAGTCCAAGGAAGGAAAATCGGTGAACCGGCGACAGGATCAAGAATAGCCAAGACTTACTGATGTGCGTGGTCAGCGAAGGCTGGCACGTGTGGTCCGATCCAACAGAAGAGCTACTGTGGCTCAAATTGCTGTAAAAGTTTATGTTGGACAGGATAGAAAGGTGTCAGAACACACAGTGTAATGCAGTTTGTGTATGGGGCTGCGTAACTGTAGATATAACCCTTGCCGCTGTGATACAGATTTATTTTAATGATACCTTGCGGATGTGGACACCAAATGGTGGTTGTTAAAGGGATGAGGATCATTTCTTTTGACCACACAAACCTCTGATGGGTGTTGAGCATGTGACGCTACCAGGCTTGGGTGATAAAGCAGTACCCACAAAAAAAACGCTTTGTTTGCAAACAAGAGCCTCGCCACTCGGGGAAAAAAAAAACTGCATGACTGGATAATGCAGCCTTTTGAAACAGCTGAACATCTTTTACTTTGCATGATATCATCAAAAAATTCTTAGTTTGTGGAGAAATCTCAGCAAAGGATAAAAAAAACAATACTGAAGGCCCCTGATCTTCAGTCCTTCAGATTACACCGCATTGAGAGACCTGCATGTTTTTGTGAAGGAATCACCAGATGGATTGGGGTTCATTTAGGAAACCTTAATCAATAAACAACATTTGTCATTGAATCCCCAAATGCGAATAAAAAATGTATTCAATGAGGGAACCATTTTTCAAAGGGACCAGAAATGCTGCAGTCTTTTCAGGACTTGAGCTCATTAAATGGACGGATGCACTCTGGAAACACTTATGCTGTTGTCAGATCAAGCCAGCTTACAAATTAGTTAATGGTAATTAGGGATGTTGCATTTACCTGGCTAAAGAAGAAAAGAACCCTGCAAGGTTCGAAGTCGGTGTCTGTCATGGTATGAGGGTGTGTTTGTGGCCTCAGCATGGGAAACATGAACAACAGTGTTGCTGCCATTGATGCTAAAAGATATATAGGCATTTTGAGTCAACATATGCTGTTTCACCTGACTTTTTCCCTGGGACACCCATTCTTATCTCGACAAGACAACGGCTTGCCACATAATGGTATGGCATCTTAGGCTATATTAATTAATTAATTAACATTCTTTCAAATGTCGGTTTTGGCCATAGTACGATTGGCTGGTTTCAGAGTTATTTATCCAACCGCTCTCAATGTGTTAAGCTTGGTAATACTGTTTCCGACCCTGTGATGATAGATAAGGGTGTTCCTGACGTATGCTGACGACACCATTTTGTACTCTAGTGCACCCTCTCTCGAGGCTGCTGTGTCACATCTTCAGTCTGATTTTATCTCTCTACAGCATGCGCTCATTGATTCTAAACTCCTGTTGAATGGTGGCAAAACTAAAGCTATGCTGTTCGCACCACATAGGTCTGTAGTTTCTTCCCCTTCTCTTATTACCCTAGATGGAACTCCGATTGAGTTTGTAGATAAATACAAATATCTAGGATTATGGCTGGACAAGAATTTAACTTTTAATTACCATATTGACATGTTGACAAAGAAACTCAAGTTTACTCTGGGTTTCCTATAAAGATTAAAATCTTGCTTTTCCTCGTTTTCTTGTAAACGGCTAGTAAATAATATATTTTTGTCTCAACTTGATTACGGCGATACAGTTTACCGATTTGCGGGTCCCACTTTCCTGGCTAAACTCGATCCACTCTATCATTCTGCACTGAGATACATTTCTAAGTCGCCCTATAGGACGCATCACTGTACTCTGTACACTTTAGTTGGCTGGCCTTCACTAGCTATGCGCAGGCTGCACCACTGGTATGTTTTAATATACAAGGCTATTTTAGGCAAACTACCTCAGTATATTTGCTCTAAATTTGTTTTAATTCAGAACTCATACAACCTTAGATCCAACGCCTGTTTGCGATTCAAGGTGCCTCCTGTGCGATCTGACGCTGGTAAGAGCAGTCTGTTTTACTTTGGCCCTTGGTCATGGAATGACCTTCAAACTCATTTTAAAATTGCTGCTCCCATCTCTATCCCAAGTTTCAGTCAAAAGATTTCTGAAGCTTTTCCCATCAGCTGCTCTTGTCGTACTGTTTATATATATTTCTTCCACTGTTTTTATATTGAGCCATTTTTAGAACTTATGATTTTTTTTTTTTGGATGTTTTGTCTTTTCCTGTCTGATGGTAGTCTCTATTCTGTCCCTTGTTCTTGTTTAATACTGTACTGTTTTTTTTCTTTTTTTTCAATATTGTCTTGAACTGTGTTGTGATATACTTTTTTGTGACTTTCAGCATATTGCCAGATCACCATTGAAAAAGAGACTTTGGTCTCAACTGGTTTTATCTGGTTAAATAAAAGATTTGATTGATTGATTGATTGATTGATTGATTGATTGATTGATTGATTGATTGAGGCTGCTATACTGGCCTACTTACAATCCAGATCTGACTTATTTACAAACAAAAAAGATTAGGTACAGAAGGGAAAACAATAAATATCTGTTTTCAATTTATTTCAGGTCAAGGATAATTTACAAATCAATGCTTTGTTTTTTTTAACCTACATTTCCTGTATCATTCCTATTTCTTTGGAAATGGGTTTACATAATGTAGGGCCACTGGGATACTACTCTCTGCTCCCTTTGCATTCTGACATGCTGTGGCCTGTTGTGAAATCTGAACAGCATGTGTACATAAATGTGTGTGCCAGTGAGTGACCAATATAGGCTGCCTTACTGCCCCTTCCCCCTTTAAGTTTATTATTAACCCTCTGGATCCAGATTCACTTGGTGTTTTTTGATACTTGAAAGATCGCTTGTTGTTCTCCATTACAGGCACTCTTCCCGGCTGGAAGAGGGTGCAGGATCAGGAATAGAACATGCTCTGCAAGCAGGGGCCAGATGGAGCAGACAGCTGTATCTGAGCAACCGCCAGTTTGACAGGAACAACAGTGGAGCCAGTGATTAAAGCCAGAGCCATTAGCAAATGCTGTCTCAAAACAAGTCCAGGAAAATATGAGGCTTCAGTTTTTTAAAAACAAATATCTTAGTGTAGTGAAGGACAACACACAACTTTCACTTTGAAAACAGTCTGTATCAAAAAACACCCCTCGGTAACCAGTAATCGGTTTGAAAAACAAAAGATTTTAACTTCAACTTAAACATTTTGCAAGAAAAACAAAAATAATGACAAAAAAGTGTTTTGGATATGAACACATCCTTTTTGAGAATGAAAATCAACAAAGGGATCAAAAAGCGAGACCTGGGAGAAAGATGCCAGACAGAAGAACCTTGAGTGGGCTATTTGGAGAGATGAAATGAAGGGGGTAAATCAGAGTAATCCGTGCTACAGCCAATCAGAGACACATGGTCCCTGGCTCACCTAATCCACAGTGTAATAGAGGGCACAATGATTATTCATGTAGAAAAGTATTCGTTCTTGAAACTTTGTGATTCTTCTCTGATTTAAAAAAAAAATCAAGACCTGTCAAGTATGGTTAAGCTCATGGAATCCAAAATAGCAAAGAACATTAAGATTATCTAACGTTATATGAAATGGTTTTGGGAGATAAAGCAGACACGCCAATGAATGCTTTTTCCGTTATCTTGATAGATGCATTTAACCATGAACAAAAAGAGTACCAGCTTCCTAGAATCAAGTTAAACAGTGGATCATTGTGCTACTACTAATTTTAAAGGCTTACAGTGATTATTTCATGATTGATATGCCGCATTTAATTACTTCTCAAAAAATGTTCAAACAACAGAAAGACCTTCAGATTTGTGTGCCAAACTGAAGAACTACTGCGATATTCATACATTTTCATCTCAACTGCTCCATGGGATTTACCCATGTGGCATCTAATTCAACCCATGTCTTAAAGCTACACATCTCCAAACTTCACTTGTTCCTGCACGGTCACATTGAGAGCTGTAACCCAGTAAAATAAATGTTCTGGCTACTTAAAAGCATGAATTTACTTGTCAGCTAAAATTAGCTAACTATATGAATTTACAAGACTTTTTTTTTTTTAATCAGACTGTGCTGCCCAGAGCAACTTGTATTGCATTATATAAGGAATATACAAATTGTTTGTGCATTGCTTTGGGCTCTATTTTGCCTCATAGTGGAAGCAGGAAAAATGGGCACATGTCAGGATGAGAGGGATTAGACAAGGGCCAAATTGTGATGGCAAGATGACTGGGTAAGGGAATCTCCAAAAAGGAAAAACTTGTGTGGTGTTCCCTGTATGCTATGGTCTATACCCACAAAAAGTGGTTAAAAAAAGACATCTGATGAACCAGCGACATAAGGGTCCCTTGGGCTCTTTGATGCACCTGGGAAACAAAAGATGGGCCGTTTGGTCTGATCCTACAGAGGAACGACAGAATTGCAAGTTGTCAAGGAAGATAATACTGTCCATGATAGAAATGTTTAGGAGCACGCAGTGCATCACTGCTTGCTGCTTATGGGCCTGCGCAACGACAGACCAGTCACAGTGCCTATGCCTACCCCTGTCCAACACCAGAAGTGCCGTCAATGGGCACATGGAATCTCAGAACTGGATCATGAAGAAATGGAAGAAAGTGGCCTGGTCTGATGAATGACGTCATCTTTTACATAGTGTTAAAGGCTAGGTACATGCGCCTCATTTACCCAAAAAAGAAATGTCTCGAGGATGCTCAATGGAAAGACGGCAAGCAGTGTGGTGACCTGGGCAATGTTCTACTGGGAAACCTTGGGCCCTGGCATTCACGCGGATGTTTATTTATTTTATTTAACCTGGTTGGTCCCATTGAGATTAAAATCTCATTTAGAAGAGAGACCTGGTCAAGACAAGCAGCAATACATACTGTATAGTACATCCACAAACATATGTCAAGACAAAACAATTCAACAATACAATATAGAATACTTTTGACTGCAGCAGTCACCACACAATTGAAGCACCTATTACTAAAACCCCATAAGTCACACTTGACTTGACTTGACTTGTGGGGTTTTAGTAATCAGTGCTTCAATTATAATGACCATTCATAGGTTTTGATAGACTCTGCTTCCATAAGCTTTTTAACAGCTTTAAATTCACTGAGTGTCACTAAATCTCTAAGCTTAGTCTCCCTCTGCTATTCTCCCCAAGCTATTCCAGGTTGAGGGCGCATAGAACCTAAAGGCCTTTTTGCCCAACTCAGTTCTAGTCTTCGGAACATTCATAAGCACAATGTCCTTAGAACGCTATCCATATGAGCCACTTTTCTGGGACATGTATGACGATAAATAACATGGGATTCCGCCAAAAATAGCCATTAGATTGTTTTTATCGAAATGGCTAAGTCGACATGTGGAAAGAGGTAAGAGAAGTTCCTTTGACAAATACCACCTACTAAGACATTGTACAGACTAAGCACAGACTGTCACGGCAACGCTATTCGCTGACAGCTGTGGCCACTTTCATTAGGATAATGCGCCCCACCACTCCGCAAAAATTATCCAGGAATGGTATAAGGAACATGAAAAAGACTTCAAGGTGTTGAGTTGGCCTCAAAATTCCCCGTGGTTCCTCAATCCAATCGAGCACTTGTGCTAAAAAGAAGTCAAATCCATGGAGAAACCCACGACTCAACTTACGAGACATAAAGGATTTGCTGGCAATGTCTCGATCCCAGATACCAGAGGACATCTTCAGAGGTCTCGTGGACTCCATGTATCGACAGGTGAGCGCAGTTTTGACGAGACGAGGGGGACTGGTCACGTTCCAAGTTTTCCCCCGCAATCTAGCTGTCCATATCAGTTTCTTTCATTTTCCTTAATTTTGTTTTCATTATTTAATTATTTTCTCGTGCTCCACCCCTCCCCTTGTTCCCTGTACCCTTGCACATAGTCATCTTGCACTTTTAAGTCCCTGGTCTATGTATTCTCTTTGCAGGATTTTACCCTTTCATTTTTGGCATTAATTATGAAGATAAGCCTGTAACCATATTACAGGGGATCTTTCCTCAGTGTTTTGCAGTCCTGGCAAGTGGCTTCTCCCAGCCTCTCCAACACCCCATTTCAAAGGTTTGCACCTGCTCAGCATGCCCTGGTTCAATCGGCTTGCCATTCTGGTTATAGACCTCAGACCAGTCCCTTTGATAACAGCCAGACACCCAAGTGATCGTGTTTAGCCCTGACTGACTTCGGACAATGTGCCTTTGAGTTATTCTTCTTCTGCCAATAAAGAAAGCCAATTCAGCTTATCTGCGATCAGCGTCTGGTTATTGTTTTGAAATTTGTGACTGGGACCTACATAACATTAGGCAGGTAGTTTTAATGCTGTGGTGTACATATGCAATGAGAATAATCATCAACTGCCAAGCCAGTTAATGATTCGTATTTTTCCTGACGTGTTTTTTGAAACAAAAGAAAGATATCAGAATTTAAACGTAGGTTAAAACAGACGTTTCCTGCCAATCTCACAAAACCAGTTGTTCAAAATGGCCTCTACAGGGAGACACGCTGATGTAAGTGGGGAAATTCATTGTTTGTGGAACATATTTTGGCAGTTGACTGAGAAAATACCACCCTTATGCCTCTCCATGTTCTTCTGCTCAGTCAAAAAAAAAAAAAAAAAGAAAAACGGGTGACAATTTTAATGGCGGGGAAACATGCTTTAGTTCTTAGGTTCAGTTCCTAGGTAGGATACTGCACCTTTGCATACTCAAGCAAGGTGCTACGCTAAAATTTATCATTTTGACAAGGACCCATTTGCCCCAGTGTGCACTTGCTTTGAACTTATGTTACCTAAAATTTAATTTAAATGAACAATCAGGAATAACCCCTGACTATAATGTCATGCCTCTCCCAGGGTGCGTGGGGGCGGGGGGATTTACAGAAATTAGTCTCAAATCTTTATGAATAACTTGGATACACATACACAGATGACCACTTTTAACATGTCTTTTTGTATTGGACACCTTGTTGAAAAGCACATGCATTTCTTTATGAAGGGATCAAAAGTATTGCAATCAAAGATTTATGCATAAAGCATGATGACAGCATGCGAGTGTCAGCATGCATGTGACTGGCAGACGTACTGCATTTTCTTATTTCATTTTACAGCAAGTTGTGCTGGTTTTGCGGTCTCTCAGAAGGGCTGGTCCACAGTAAAACTATCTTAGGTTCCCATAATTTGGCTTGAGGCCAAACAATATATGAAGCAGCACTGAATTCCTTCACTTGAACAGCCCTCATGCCAAAAAGGGTGGATCTGCCATTATTACCTCCGCCAAAGAAGTTATGTTTTAGGCAGCGTTTGTCTGTTTGTTTATTTGTTAGTTAGCAAGATAACTAATAAAAAGTAATGTACTGATTTTGATAAAATTTTCAGAGAAGGTGGGTATTAAGTCAAGGAATAAGTGATTAACGTTTGGCATATCTAGGCCAAAGTACAGCTGAGATATACCCCAAAGTTCAAGATTTCAAGTCTTTCCAATGGGCCGAAGTTGCAATTGCTGAGCTTTTGGGTTTTGCTGCCCCCTGGCGGAGATCTGGGCTCTCTGAGTGCTTTTCTAGTCCCTTAATGCAACGGAGAGGAGGAGGACTGATGAATTGCAACAGCTTTTCCCACAGTTAATGCACAGGGAATATCATCCTACTGTGATGTTCTCCATGGTTCTATCCTGGGTTTATCTCAGGCTAAATCACAAAAGCATTGCATGAAGATAGATCAATGGTACACTCAGAGTGTAACCACAGAGAAACCATACCTGGATATTTTATTTTTATTTAGCTCATAGGTTTTACCAAGTCATGCCTTATATGGTCAACAATATGCCATCCTGGGTTCTGGCATAATCAATATGCTTTCTTACTACTGTTATGGCCCCAATTTGTTATTACATTACAACACAACAGCAACAGCAACAGCAAGGGATGACAGACACAGTTTTAACAACTAAAACACATTTAATTTTTAACAAAGACAATAATGACTAAACAACTACCAACTAAGACCAAGATTGATTATAACAAAAACAAAAAGAAATATTTACAGTCCCTCTTTGTGGGGCAGCTTGGTGATGTCCTGGGTGAGAAAATGCTCAAACACAGGCAAAGAAATCCACAAAAGAAACGTCACAGGTCTTGAACAGAATGGCAGGTCTGGTCATCTTCTTGCAATTTCTCCTACCCCTTTACTGTCTCAATTCTTTTCCTTATATACTCTTTTGCAGACCCCACCCACATTTAGACCTCTTTTTTTTTTATTTTCTGAGACTTGCCCCAGACATGTCCAGGACATGTCTAAACATGACTCCAGTCTGAGCTTAACAAAAAAAAAGGTAAATACTGCCATCTAGTGGCCTATATTCACATTACACCTCCATTCCAAAAGGGAAAAATTTTGACTCATAAAGGCAAAATTTTTCTTTTCAATACAAAATGGTTAAGTGAACACTTGTCTATATATACATATCATACAATATTCAAACACATGATAAATATATATATACATATTCAAACACGGGATAAGCAATCAGCAATTACATTGTCTGTACCCTTCACATGCTTAATTTCCAAGTCAAACTCCTGTAAAATCAAACTCCAATTCAACAATCTCCGATTCTTGTTTTTCATCTTACTCAAAAACATTAACGGATTGTGGTCAGTGTACACAATCATTGGCTTTTGCCCTGTACAAACATAAACATCAAAGTGTTGTAAAGATAGAACCAGAGCCAACAGTTCCTTCTCTATTGTGGAATAGTTCCTTTGGTGGCGATTGAACTTCCTGGAGAAGTATGCCACGGGATGCTCAATGTCATCAGAGTCACTTCTCTGTAGGAGCACAGATCCACAAGCTTGGTCGCTAGCATCGACCGCGATGGAGAACGGTTTGTTGAAGTCAGGAGATTTGAGCACGGGGAAGTGACACAGCAGAGACTTCAGGCGATCGAAGGCTCTCTGGCATGCATCATCCCAGGTGAACTTTACGCCTTTCTTCAGTTGGTTAGTTAGACTGAGAGCAATCTCAGCAAAGTTCTTGCAGAACTTGCGGTAGTACCCGATCATTCCAAGGAAGCGGCGCAAAGCTTTTTTGTTGTCAGGAACTGGAAAGTCCATGATGCTTGGACTTTAGCATTTATGGGTGCCACCTTACCCTAGCCTATGACGTAGCCAAGATAGGTGACAGTAGCACAACCAAAGTCACTCTTGCTCAGGTTAACAGTCAGGTTAGCCTGGGTCAGGCGCTGGAACAACGTCTCTACATCTTTTAGATGTTCTTCCCAGGAGTCACTCCATGTGATCAGGTCATCGATGTACGCACCCGTGTGTGGCAATCCGGCGCTTGTAGACTGTATCATCCTTTGGAACGTGGCTGCGGCATTTTTCATGCCAAAGGGTAGGACTTCATACTGGTACAATCCAGATGGTGTGGCAAAAGCAGAGATGCTCTTGGCCCTCTCAGTTAAAGGCACACACCAATAACCCTTCAATAAATCAATCTTGGTCAGAAACTTTGCTTGCCCTACACTATCAATACAATCATCAATCCTAGGTATTGGAAACACATCAGTTCTAGTTACAGCATTGACTTTGCGATAATCTGTACAGAATCTAGTACTTCCATCAGGTTTTGGAACTAGCACACAGGGTGAACTCCAATCGGAGTTGGAGGGTCTGATAATATCATGTTCTAACATGTACTCAACCTCTTTCTCAGCAATCTTTCTCTTTTCAGGATTCATCCGGTACGGATGCTGTTTTATTGGTTTGGCATCACCAACATCTACATCATGAGAGGCTATAGTAACTCTCTTTGGAACATCAGGAAACAAATCCTCATTTTTCTTGATCAACCTTTCAAACTGATCTCTCTGTGAGGGTTCTAAGTGCTGGAGTTTTACATCAAGATTTTGCAACACTTCAGTGTTTGACAATTTACATGAAAGAACTTCAGCTTTAATTCTTGGTTCATCATCTTGAAACTCCCCCTCATCTTCACACATTTCGACCATTGGAGAATCTGAAGTGACAGCTGCAACCCTAGCATTTCTGTCATGATAAGGCTTTAGCATGTTAATATGACACAATTGTTTTGGTTTTCTCCTATCTGGAGTCTTCACAATGTAATTGAGATCATTGAGTTTTGTCAGAATTTCATAAGGACCATGAAATCTAGCCTGCAATGGATTGGACTGCAAGGGAAACAACACAAGGACCTTTTCTCCTGGTTTAAACTCACAGCTTCTAGCCTTATGATCATACCAAGTTTTCATTTTTCCCTGACTTGATTTCAAGTTTTCTTTGGCAAGGTCACAAGCTGCACGCAATCTTTCCTTGAACTTGCTAACATAGTCTAACAGACTGATATGCGGCTCTTTCTCTTGCCATTGTTCACTCAATAATAGCAAAGGTCCTCTCACTTCATGACCAAACACTAGCTCAAATGGACTGAATCCAGTAGACTCCTGCACTGCTTCTCTAGCTGCAAACAACAGCAAATGAACCCCTTCATCCCAGTCTTTCTCATGGTCATAACAATAAGTCCTCATCATTGTCTTGAGAGTGGAATGAAACCGCTCTAAGGCACCCTGACTTTCTGGATGATAGGCACTAGAAAGAATCTGCTTTGCACCTAGTTCATACACAACCTGCTGAAACAATCCTGAAGTGAAATTGCTACCTTGGTCTGACTGAATTTCCCTGGGAAGGCCAAACAACGTGAAGAACTTTATCAAAGCCTTTGAGATTGCAGTTGCCTTGATGTTACGTAGAGGTATGGCTTCGGGGAATCTGGTAGATGCACACATGATTGTCAACAAGTACTGATTTCCAGATCTAGTCTTGGGTAATGGACCAACGCAATCAACAATGACCCTAGAGAATGGCTCCCCAAATGCTGGGATAGGCTGCAATGGAGCTACAGGTGGGTCTAACTGGTGTTTTCCAACTACCTGACAAGTGTGACAGGTTTTGCAAAAGTTGGAAACGTCTTTCCGAAGCCCAGGCCAAAAGAAGTGTTTCATGATCTTATCAACAGTCTTGTTAACACCAAGATGACCTCCTAAAGGTAAACTATGAGCCATTGTTAAGATCTCATTCCTATAGACCTTCGGAACAACAATTTGCCTGACCACTGCCCAATCTGCATTGGCAGGGATATCAGGAGGGCGCCACTTCCGCATCAACACACCATCCTTGAGATAATACCCAACTGGAACTGCATCTATTTCTTTTTCAGGAAGGGCTCTCCTCCTTAGTACACCAATTTCAGGATCATTAGTTTGCTCCTCAATCAACCGCTTTCTGGACAGAGACAAGTCTCCAGACACATCAGAATCACCAGACCCATCCGGCTGGCTGAATAGAGAACTGATAAAAGTATCTGATAAGTCCTCAAACGGAGAAACCATAGTAGGCCAATCAGAGTCATGAGGCGAACCACCTGAGTCCTGACTATTCAATGTACTGGACGGCACCACAACATCATCTTCTTTAGCCTTCTTGGCCATAGCACGAGTCACTGCGCAAGAAGGATACAGAGATGGGTCCTCATCCCCATCTTCAGTGCTCGGCTGTGAAGTAAGATGTACAGGGGGAACTACTTTGCCCCCAGCCAGGTCATTGCCTAGCAACAGAGAAACACCCTTTATAGGTAGACTTGACATAAGTCCCACCTTTACCTGTCCTGTAACTAAATCTGACTTCAAGAATATAGAGCGCAGGGGTACAGATACAGTCCTCCCTTCAATACCTTGTACAAGTATGAAATCCCCTGAAGCGGTCTCATCACGTAACTCCAAGGAGTCCATCAACAAAAGTGACTGAGAAGCTCCGGTATCCCTTAGGATATATATGGGGACAGGAGTAGTATGCTCATTCAGAGCCACAAATCCCTCTGACACAAATGGAAGAAATTCCTCCCTCACAAAGTCAGCTGTATCAGGCTTTTTAGCCCCACAAGAAGCAGGCAATTTAGCAGATCGGTTATCTACTACAGGGGTTTCTAACCTTGTTTTCACAAAGACATTTGGTTTGGTATCCTTTACTTTTTCTTTCTTAGCTTTAAGGAACCAACAGTTAGTTGTGACATGACCAGATTTCTTGCAATAACTGCAAACTAGACCACTTTTGTCACTGTCAGCTTTCACACTTTGATCAGACCTGTTACTGGATTTCTGAGCACCATCACCAGATTTATCTTTGTCTTTGGGTGAGGAATCTTGGGTATCACCGTAACCCTTTTTCTGAAATTGGGACCATCTATTGTTACTGCTAGACTGAAATTTGGACTTATGTGTGAGAACATATTCATCTGCAAATTTGGCAGCTGATTGCAAATTCAGTGCTTGCTTCTCATTAAGGTAAGTCTTAACATCATCCTTAACACAGTTCTTGAATTCTTCAACTAACACCATCTCTTTTAGTGAGTTGAGATCATCCTTGACCTCCAGAGAAGTACACCAGCGCTCAAAGCAAACCTTCTTCTCATTAGCAAATTCCACATTAGTCTGATTTTCAGATTTCTTCAGACCTCTGAATTTCTGTCGGTAAGCCTCTGGAACCAACTCATAAGCTCTTAAAATAACCTTTTTGACAACCTCATAATCAGAGGAATCATCTGCAGACAAAGCCGAATAGGCTTGTTGAGCTTTACCCTTGAGGACAGTTTGCAACATCAGAGGCCAGTGTTCCTTTGGCCACTGGCAACTCTTTGCTACCTTTTCAAAACACTGGAAACAGTTGTCAACATCCTTTTCCGAAAATGGAGGCACCAATTTTACCTCCTGGCTAGCCCGAAATTTATTTTCAGTTTGAATTTTAATTTTTAGTTGCTCCATTTGGAGTCTTTCTTCTCTATCGAATTACTCTAATTCAAAATCTCTCTGTCTTGCTAATTTTTCTAACTCAAACTGCCTTTGTTTTTCTTTTTCTTCCCTCTCAAATTCTCTTTGCTTTTCTTTTTCCTCCCTTTCTTTTTCTCTTTCCTCCCTTTCAATCTCTAGCATTTTTAATTTAAGTTCCATTTCTATATTTGGATTTTCCACTGGAAACTGTTCCAGATCTCCGGGTGCAAACACATTTTCATCAATGTAATATTCAACTATCTCTCGAGCCAGTCTTGCTTTTCGCATGGCTGGTTTCACCTCTGTCAGCTCTAAATGTCTGCAAATTTCTAGCAGTTCTGTCTTTTTAAAAGACTTCAAAACCCCTACGGTTGGTGATGCCAAGAAATCATCCATTGCTGTTGTCAATATGTATGTATTCAATTAAAAAAAATCAATTTTACAATTTGAAATGTTAGATTTTCAATAAATTACTCACAAAATGGTCTATCCCGGACGAGCCCCCAATTTGTTATTACATTACAACACAACAGCAACAGCAAGGGATGACAGACACAGTTTTAACAACTAAAACACATTTAATTTTTAACAAAGACAATAATGACTAAACAACTACCAACTAAGACCAAGATTGATTATAACAAAAACAAAAAGAAATATTTACAGTCCCTCTTTGTGGGGCGGCTTGGTGATGTCCTGGGTGAGAAAATGCTCAAACACAGGCAAAGAAATCCACAAAAGAAACGTCACAGGTCTTGAACAGAATGGCAGGTCTGGTCATCTTCTTGCAATTTCTCCTTCCCCTTTACTGTCTCAATTCTTTTCCTTATATACTCTTTTGCAGACCCCACCCACATTTAGACCTCTTTTTTTTTTAATTTTCTGAGACTTGCCCCAGACATGTCCAGGACATGTCTAAACATGACTCCAGTCTGAGCTTAACAAAAAAAAGGTAAATACTGCCATCTAGTGGCCTATAATCACATTACACTACATTGAAGGTAGAGTTTTAAAGTCAAATCCCTCCCTAAGGCAACCACCCTCCTCACTCAATTCAGAACCGTTGGAGGCAAAACTGTTCTTATCCAATCACGGCACAGTGTGAAGGGTAAGACGCAAAACCATCGTCATCGCGGCGTCCTCAAAGCAAAGCGCGAGTTCTGTGATGACAAACTTAGTCGAGAGTGCCATCTGCTGGTTATCAAGTACACTTCCACCATTTGGCTCAATTAATCCAAGATATGAGAATTTCAAACAATCTTTCTTTCTGAACACATTTCCCATCAGAATTCATTTGAAATAAATAATGCTCTTTGGTATGGACATTATACATAAAACATTGTAAAAGATGTAGCCAGGTAGAGTGCAGTGTGTATAAGTATTTCAAGTGGGGGGACCCAAGAAACTGGTGTGACAGGGTTAATTTTGTAAGAAGCTATTTCTTTCAAAAGCTGTCCAAGACAACATACTGTTCCATGCCTGAAAAAAAAACAAAAAACAAAAGGCACCTCAATGAAGCAGGTATTTAGGCAGTTCAATTGTTTATTTAGGTAAAACTCTGATAAATGCTAATAAGTACTCAATAGCGGTTAGATGCCAAATACTTTAGCAAAGAAAAAAAATATCTAAAAACACCTTTTTTTCCTGAGAAAAAAAACATCTGGAATGCAAAGTATACATATAATAAATTAAACTGTCAACAATATAATCCCAAACACAGTAATTTTTTAAAGACAAAAAGCTGCATATTAAACTGCCAGGTAGTATGACAAGTGAAGGTATACCAGATAATAACAATATTATGTTATGTGCTAACTTCTATTAAGACAAATTTTTTGGCATGAGAAAATGCTTTCAAAGCTGAACAGACAGGGGCACAGTTTTGCCTTCAGAAGTTTGCAATACGTTAGAGATTAGGAGCCTCACGTAGATTCATATAAAAATGTAACAGTAAATCCTTGGTTGACAGTTTGTTAGATTTGGTTTGGGAAACAAAACTCTTTCGTTATGCTTTGTCAAGCACAGACTTTGCTGCTCTGTTGCACGAAAGACAGTTTCTGCTGATGAGCAATACCACAACACAAGGACATCTGTGTTGCATTTGAGAATGCACAAGAGCAACTAAAACAACAACTGCAACTGCAAAGGAATCAAATCCTTACATCAAACAATAATGTTTCAAAAGTTCTGAAAAACAGCAACACACCTCACGATTTAATGAGTTAGAACCGCTGACTCTTTTCTGGAATGGAAGAACATTCGCCTTTGAATTCTCTGAATTCATATTTTGGAGAACTTGCTCCTGATTATTCTGAATTTGGATTTAAAAGAATATTGATCAAACCCTCCAAACCTTTTTTTAAACACTGTCCCGTATTTTGTGATGTATGCTGGTTTTCACCACCGAAGGATCAGAAAACCCTTTACTTGAACTACATGGCATAAAGCTGACATTACAAAGTTAAAAATATTGTAAATGACACCAGATGTGGGCAGCTTTAAAATGACATTTTATGTGTCACCAGAGTGACATGATGTCCACCACTGAATCACTTTGAAATTCATACATCACGGCAGTGACTTAAAGCTGCAATATGCTGCCTTGCCTGATGATGGCGCATCAGAATTATTCCATGAAGTGTAATGAATGTTTCATGGATGTAAGTTCAAGTAAATCCATTACTGAAATGCGTAGTACGTCCCTGTGATACCACTCACCAATTAAACCTTTGCCATCTCTCCTCTGCAGATAACGGATTATAGCAGTAGAGTGTGAGAACAGAATGGGTGAACGGTAGAAACGGTGAGGCACTGAGAGCCAGTAAAGACCAGTACATGGAAACGTTACCAGTAAATACACCACTATACAAGTACAGAAGTATATTACGGATATTTGTGGGTGATTGTAAGAGAACAGAGAAAAATTTTGATACTGTGACAATTCTGATCCCAGTACCCTGCAAAACAATTTTTAGTGATGAAGATTCATAAAAATAAACAAAATTTTAAAAAAAAACATAAAAATATCAGATTTAAGAGATTTCCCATCTCTGTTTTCACAAAATATTATGCATTTATTGAGCTCTTTTTAATCTGTTAAAATCACAATGATTTGATTTGGAGTGAACAACAGGATAATGCAACAGAAGTAAGGTTAAGGTTAGGTTTAGAGTCAGCTGCACAGGGTGGTCTATCTTAAAATCTGCAAACTTGTCGCACAAAATGCACAGTCACTGGACTGAAATCAGTTTAACCCATAAAGGTGTGTGATCATGAATATGTCATTAAAATGTTCAGAGCAGAGCATTCCAAAGCGGATGTACTTTGTAAAAATTGCCACGGGAACTCGGAAAGTAACTGCATCCGAGAACACTGATTTTTTGAATTTTGAAGTGCATTCCCTGTTAGCCAGCCACTAGTCCAATGCCACATCAAGAGTACTGCACAGGGTCGCTATGCAGAATACTGACAGATCTGTTCGTTTTGGTGCGTAACCACCGATGGCTTGTATTTGAATGTCTGCGACATAACCCGAATGGCATTAACATGGCAACTTTTCAAGTGCTCTCCTGATTGTTGGGGACAGCGACACTTCACCACCATTGACAGAAGTTTACCCACAACAGAGGGAGCTTCTGGGAGCATCCCCAACCAAAAACCAGAAGGGTTGTGGCCTCCTGAATTTCGAGGAAAATAAAATTTCTTTCAGAATACTTTTGATCTCTTGGCACACATGTAAGCAAGCACTTACTTACGTCCTGCTGGTTAGGACTGACCACCCATAAAAAAACGGATATCATCATCATATTCACACCCCCAAGCTACCGGGAATGCTAAAATGGGAGCGGAATGCCCCTCCCACTTCCCCATTTAGCCCTGCCCACACGCTCTGGCCACACCCCTTTCACCATATAGACTCTCAGGGCTGCACCAACCAGCTGTTTGTGTCCTCCATGTCATCGTCCAGTCCCTGCTCGTCGTCCTCCTCCAGGGGCTCCTGCATTTTCAGAGCGAAGTTCAGCAGGAAGTTGGGCGGGTGGGTTGGGCGGGGAGACGGACTTGAGGCCGATCTTCTTCTTCATGAGGTGAAACTGGTCCCTGATGAAGTTGTAGAAATCGTACTCGTACCGCGTGCGCTGGTACAGCACCTGCAGGGCTTCCAGGGTGGGCGTCTGCTTACGTACTGTGCCCGTCATGTTCCCCATCTTCCGGTAATCTGCAGAGATAATGGTGAAATCTTATGCAATGGTATCCATCCATCCATGATCTAACCCACTCATTCCTGGTCAAGATAGCTGGGAATGTACATTTTTGCATTTTGGGAGTGGAGGATTGAGCTACTGGATTAAGTTTTTTCTCTCAGCGCACACACACACACACTCATTCCCAGCCCCCTCCCCTCACTCATACACACTCACATCAATATCCTCCCACAGTGAGGGGCACCTGGTCACACTTGGTAATTGCTGCTGTTATGGCCCCAATTTGTTATTACATTTATAACACAACAGCAACAGCAAGGGATGACAAACACAGTTTTAACAACTAAAACACATTTAATTTTTAACAAAGACAAAGACTAATAACAACCTACAACTAAAGACCAAGATTGATAAATAAGAAAAAACAGAAATAATTACAGTCCCTTTTTGGTGGGGTGGCTTGGTGCTGTCCTGGATGAAGAAAATGCTCAAACACAGGCAAAGAAATCCACAAAAGAAACGTCACAGGTCTTGAACAGAATGGCAGGTCTGGTCATCTTCTTGCAATTTCTCCTACTACTTTACTGTCTCAATTCTTTTCCTTATATACTCTTTTGCAGACCCCACCCACATTTAGACCTCTTTTTTTTAACTTTCTGAGACTTGCCCCAGACATGTCCAGGACATGTCTAAACATGACTCCAGTCTGAGCTTAACAAAAAAAGGTAAATACTGCCATCTAGTGGCCTATATTCACATTACACCTCCATTCCAAAAGGGAAAAATTTTGACTCATAAAGGCAAAATTTTTCTTTTCAATACAAAATGGTTAAGTGAACACTTGTCTATATATACATATCATACAATATTCAAACACATGATATACACATTCAAACACGGGATAAGCAATCAGCAATTACATTGTCTGTACCCTTCACATGCTTAATTTCCAAGTCAAACTCCTGTAAAATCAAACTCCAATTCAACAATCTCCAATTCTTGTTTTTCATCTTACTCAAAAACATTAACGGATTGTGGTCAGTGTACACAATCATTGGCTTTTGTCCTGTACAAACATAAACCTCAAAGTGTTGTAAAGAAAGGACCAGAGCCAACAGTTCCTTCTCTATTGTGGAATAGTTCCTTTGGTGGCGATTGAACTTCCTGGAGAAGTATGCCACGGGATGCTGAATGTCATCAGAGTCACTTCTCTGTAGAAGCACAGATCCACAAGCTTGGTCGCTAGCATCGACCGCGATGGAACACGGTTTGTTGAAGTCAGGAGATTTGAGCACGGGGAAGTGACACAGCAGAGACTTCAGGCGATCGAAGGCTCTCTGGCATGCATCATCCCAGGTGAACTTTACGCCTTTCTTCAGTTGGTTAGTTAGACTGAGAGCAATCTCAGCAAAGTTCTTGCAGAACTTGCGGTAGTACCCGATCATTCCAAGGAAGCGGCGCAAAGCTTTTTTGTTGTCAGGAACTGGAAAGTCCATGATGGCTTGGACTTTAGCATTTATGGGTGCCACCTTACCCTGGCCTATGACGTAGCCAAGATAGGTGACAGTAGCACAACCAAAGTCACTCTTGTTCAGGTTAACAGTCAGGTTAGCCTGGGTCAGGCGCTGGAACAACGTCTCTACATCTTTTAGATGTTCTTCCCAGGAGTCACTCCATGTGATCAGGTCATCGATGTATGCACCCGTGTGTGGCAATCCGGCGATTGTAGACTGTATCATCCTTTGGAACGTGGCTGGGGCATTTTTCATGCCAAAGGGTAGGACTTCATACTGGTACAATCCAGATGGTGTGGCAAAAGCAGAGATGCTCTTGGCCCTCTCAGTTAAAGGCACACACCAATAACCCTTCAATAAATCAATCTTGGTCAGAAACTTTGCTTGCCCTACACTATCAATACAATCATCAATCCTAGGTATTGGAAACACATCAGTTCTAGTTACAGCATTGACTTTGCGATAATCTGTACAGAAGCTAGTACTTCCATCAGGTTTTGGAACTAGCACACAGGGTGAACTCCAATCGGAGTTGGAGGGTCTGATAATATCATGTTTTAACATGTACTCAACCTCTTTCTCAGCAATCTTTCTCTTTTCAGGATTCATCCGGTATGGATGCTGTTTTATTGGTTTGGCATCACCAACATCTACATCATGAGAGGCTATAGTAACTCTCTTTGGAACATCAGGAAACAAATCCTCATATTTCTTGATCAACCTTTCAAACTGATCTCTCTGTGAGGGTTCTAAGTGCTGGAGTTTTACATCAAGATTTTGCAACACTTCAGTGTTTGACAATTTACATGAAAGAACTTCAGCTTTAATTCTTGGTTCATCATCTTGAAACTCCCCCTCATCTTCACACGTTTCGACCATTGGAGAATCTGAAGTGACAGCTGCAACCCTAGCATTTCTGTCATGATAAGGCTTTAGCATGTTAATATGACACAATTGTTTTGGTTTTCTCCTATCTGGAGTCTTCACAATGTAATTGAGATCATTGAGTTTTGTCAGAATTTCATAAGGACCATGAAATCTAGCCTGCAATGGATTGGACTGCAAGGGAAACAACACAAGGACCTTGTCTCCTGGTTTAAACTCACGGCTTCTAGCCTTATGATCATACCAAGTTTTCATTTTTCCCTGACTTGATTTCAAGTTCTCTTTGGCAAGGTCACAAGCTGCACGCAATCTTTCCTTGAACTTGCCAACATAGTCTAACAGACTGATATGCGGCTCTTTCTCTTGCCATTGTTCACTCAATAATAGCAAAGGTCCTCTCACTTCATGACCAAACACCAGCTCAAATGGACTGAATCCAGTAGACTCCTGCACTGCTTCTCTAGCTGCAAAAAACAGCAAATGAACCACTTCATCCCAGTCTTTCTCATGGTCATAACAATAAGTCCTCATCATTGTCTTGAGAGTGGAATGAAACCGCTCTAAGGCACCCTGACTTTCTGGATGATAGGCACTAGAAAGAATCTGTTTTTCACCTAGTTCATACACAACCTGCTGAAACAATCCTGAAGTGAAATTGCTACCTTGGTCTGACTGAATTTCCCTGGGAAGACCAAACAACGTGAAGAACTTTATCAAAGCCTTCGAGATTGCAGTTGCCTTGATGTTACGTAGAGGTATGGCTTCGGGGAATCTGGTAGATGCACACATGATTGTCAACAAGTACTGATTTCCAGATCTAGTCTTGGGTAATGGACCAACGCAATCAACAATGACCCTAGAGAATGGCTCCCCAAATGCTGGGATAGGCTGCAATGGAGCTACAGGTGGGTCTAACTGGTGTTTTCCAACTACCTGACAAGTGTGACAGGTTTTGCAAAAGTTGGAAACGTCTTTCCGAAGCCCAGGCCAAAAGAAGTGTTTCATGATCTTATCAACAGTCTTGTTAACACCAAGATGACCTCCTAAAGGTAAACTATGAGCCATTGTTAAGATCTCATTCCTATAGACCTTCGGAACAACAATTTGCCTGACCACTGCCCAATCTGCATTGGCAGGGATATCAGGAGGGCGCCACTTCCGCATCAACACACCATCCTTGAGATAATACCCAACTGGAACTGCATCTATTTCTTTTTCAGGAAGGGCTCTCCTCTTTAGTACACCAATTTCAGGATCATTAGTTTGCTCCTCAATCAACCGCTTTCTGGACAGAGACAAGTCTCCAGACACATCAGAATCACCAGACCCATCCGGCTGGCTGAATAGAGAACTGATAAAAGTATCTGATAAGTCCTCAAACGGAGAAACCATAGTAGGCCAATCAGAGTCATGAGGCGAACCACCTGAGTCCTGACTATTCAATGTACTGGACGGCACCACAACATCATCTTCTTTAGCCTTCTTGGCCATAGCACGAGTCACTGCGCAAGAAGGATACAGAGATGGGTCCTCATCCCCATTTTCAGTGCTCGGCTGTGAAGTAAGATGTACAGGGGGAACTACCTTGCCCCCAGCCAGGTCATTGCCTAGCAACAGAGAAACACCCTTTATAGGTAGACTTGACATAAGTCCCACCTTTACCTGTCCTGTAACTAAATCTGACTTAAAGAATATAGAGCGCAGGGGTACAGATACAGTCCTCCCTTCAATACCTTGTACAAGTATGAAATCCCCTGAAGCGGTCTCATCACGTAACTCCAAGGAGTCCATCAACAAAAGTGACTGAGAAGCTCCGGTATCCCTTAGGATATATATGGGGACAGGAGTAGTATGCTCATTCAGAGCCACAAATCCCTCTGACACAAATGGAAGAAATTCCTCCCTCACAAAGTCAGCTGTATTAGGCTTTTTAGCCCCACAAGAAGCAGGCAATTTAGCAGATTGGTTATCTACTACAGGGGTTTCTAACCTTGTTTTCACAAAGGCATTTGGTTTGGTACCCTTTTCTTTTTCTTTCTTAGCTTTAAGGAACCAACAGTTAGTTGTAACATGACCAGATTTCTTGCAATAACTGCAAACTAGACCACTTTTGTCACTGTCAGCTTTCACACTTTGATCAGACCTGTTACTGGATTTCTGAGCACCATCACCAGATTTGTCTTTGTCTTTGGGTGAGGAATCTTGGGTATCACCGTAACCCTTTTTCTGAAATTGGGACCATTTATTGTTACTGCTAGACTGAAATTTGGACTTATGAGTGAGAACATATTCATCTGCAAATTTGGCAGCTGATTTCAAGTTCAGTGCTTGCTTCTCATTAAGGTAGGTCTTAACATCATCCTTAACACAGTTCTTGAATTCTTCAACTAACACCATCTCTTTTAGTGAGTTGAAATCATCCTTGACCTCCATAGAAGTACACCAGCGCTCAAAGCAAACCTGCTTCTCATTAGCAAATTCCACATAAGTCTGATTTTCAGATTTCTTCAGACCTCTGAATTTCTGTCGGTAAGCCTCTGGAACCAACTCATAAGCTCTCAAAATAACCTTTTTGACAACCTCATAATCAGAGGAATCATCTGCAGACAAAGCCGAATAGGCTTGTTGAGCTTTACCCTTGAGGACAGTTTGCAACATCAGAGGCCAGTGTTCCTTTGGCCACTGGCAACTCTTTGCTACCTTTTCAAAACACTGGAAATAGTTGTCAACATCCTTTTCTGAAAATGGAGGCACCAGTTTTACCTCCTGACTGGCACAAAATTTATTTTTAGTTTCAATTTTAATTTTTAGTTGCTCCATTTGGAGTCTTTCTTCTCTATCGAATTTCTCTAATTCAAAATCTCTCTGTCTCTGTCTCTCTCTTTCTGCTCTTTCCTCTTTCTCTCTCTCAAATTCTCTTTGTTTTTCTTCTCTTGCTAATTTTTCTAACTCAAACTGCCTTTGTTTTTCTTTTTCTTCCCTCTCAAATTCTCTTTGTTTTTCTTTTTCCTCCCTTTCTTTTTCTCTTTCCTCCCTTTCAATCTCTTGCATTTTTAATTTAAGTTCCATTTCTATATTTGGATTTTCCACTGGAAACTGTTCCAGATCTCCTGGTGCAAACACATTTTCATCAATGTAATATTCAACTATCTCTCTAGCCAGTCTTGCTTTTCGCATGGCTGGTTTTACCTCTGTCAGCTCCAACTGCCCGCAAATTTCTAGCAGTTCTGTCTTTTTAAAAGACTTCAAAACCCCTACGGTTGGTGATGCCAAGAAATCATCCATTGCTGTTGTCAATATATATCTAGGAAAATTCACAAAAACAATTTCACAATTTGGAATGTTAGATTTTCAATAAATTACTCACACAATGGTCTATCCCGGACGAGCCCCCAATTTGTTATGGCCCCAATTTGTTATTACATTTATAACACAACAGCAACAGCAAGGGATGACAAACACAGTTTTAACAACTAAAACACATTTAATTTTTAACAAAGACAAAGACTAATAACAACCTACAACTAAAGACCAAGATTGATAAATAAGAAAAAACAGAAATAATTACAGTCCCTTTTTGGTGGGGTGGCTTGGTGCTGTCCTAGATGAAGAAAATGCTCAAACACAGGCAAAGAAATCCACAAAAGAAACGTCACAGGTCTTGAACAGAATGGCAGGTCTGGTCATCTTCTTGCAATTTCTCCTACTACTTTACTGTCTCAATTCTTTTCCTTATATACTCTTTTGCAGACCCCACCCACATTTAGACCTCTTTTTTTTAACTTTCTGAGACTTGCCCCAGACATGTCCAGGACATGTCTAAACATGACTCCAGTCTGAGCTTAACAAAAAAAGGTAAATACTGCCATCTAGTGGCCTATATTCACATTACACTGCATTGTGCTCAGAAGGAAGGTACATGATCAAAGGTAATATCAACATCCTGTAAGTTTGGCTGGATGTCTATGGGAAGGTGTTACACCCACCATTTGCTCTACAACTGATCTTGTACATAAACCCCGAGATGTGAACAGTGTGTTAGGATTCTCTGCAAATGCTATGTCGGACGCTAGAATCCTCCCTTGCTGTGCGTAGAATATGAAATGATGATCCCTCTTAAAACTGCTTTCCCTGTTTCCCAGAGTACTGATGGAGATGACTTTGGGGAATCATTTATATTTAAGAAGGATGCCCACTCTTGTTTTATAATTCTCAACGACTCAACGCTCCCTTCCAGCTACCGTCCCATCTCCCTTTTGAATGTAGACCTTAAAATCATCACCAAAGCACTCTCCCACAGAATAGAAAAAATCGTCCCATCAATAATTCATCCTGATCAGACTGGATTTATCAAAGGAAGACACTCATCCAACAACTCACGTAGACTCTTCAATCTAATGGACTATTCATCACAACGCCAAACACAATCCATTATAATCACACTTGACGCAGAAAAAGCATTCGATAGAGTTAATTGTTCAATTTTCATCTCTACTTAAATGAAATTTGGCTTTGGGGACTCATTTATCAATTGAATTAAAATACTATATACTGCACCTACAGCCACTGTCATCACAAATGGAATAACGTCACAACCTTTCACTCTACACCGGGGCACTAGACAAGGGTGCCCACTCAGTCCATCTCTCTTCACGATATTCATTGAACCCCTAGCTGCTGCCATTCGCCAAAATGCCAACATTCGAGGAATTCAAACGCCTAACGAACATCACAAAATTAGCCTTTATGCTGATGATATTTTGCTCTTCCTACAGAACCCTCACCAATCTCTACATGCAACAATTAAACTGATAGAAGCCTATTCGAATATCTCCAATTACTCCATCAACTGGCATAAATCTTCAATTCTTCCACTACAAAAAAATAGCTGGGATGTGGCGACCCACCCACCACCGATCCCTCTATGTACAACACACATCACCTATTCAGGTATCAATATTTCCCCCAGGCTGTCAGAATTGTTCAGTCTGAATTATGCCCCATTACTCAAAAAAAATAACAGAGAATCTCAATCGATGGATGAATTTACCACTCTCCATAACAGGTAGAATAGCAACAGTAAAAATGGCCATCCTACCTAAAATAAACTACCTTCTGTCTATGATTCCATTTCAACCAACCCTCTCCTGGTTCAAATCTCTCAATTCAATCACTACCAAATTTTACTGGAAAAATAAAACTCCAAGAATCAAACTGGCAACATTACAGAAACCCAAATACCTAGGAGGGCTGGCAGCTCCAAACTTCATACATTACTCAATTGCTAACCAACTTCAATATATATATATACAAATGGATTCATCCTCAGCAATCAGATAACTCTTGGTTAGATATAGAACAGACTTTTTGTAAAGGCATACTCATCTCCGATTTGCCATTTCTCAGTCAATCCATAAAATCCCATTCCTGTTTCAAGACATTAACAATATCAGCAGCGCTGACAGCCTGGTGGAAATTTCACAAAATTACTAATTCCACTCTGGGACCATTGAAATTCACACCCCTCTGGAATAACCCCAACTTTATAAGCAATAAAAAGCCACTTTAGCTTAGTTCATGGGTAGACCAGGGTCTCACACACCTACAACATATAATCCAAAATAACACCTTCACTCCATTTCAAAACTTGGTCCAGGACTTTGGCATCAGGAGTAATCAGTATTTGGAATACTTAAGACTCAAATCCTCAATTACAGCTAAATATAACATCACAGCTATTGATCTCGAACTCCCCCCATCAATTAAAGATTTATTAAATATCAAAACTCCTCGGAAACTTCTGTCAAAGATATATAAAATCATATCACATGCTGACAAATCAATTTCACTCCCAATAATAAAATGGGAAGAAGACCCTTCAATGTTTCCTGATGCCGATTTTTGGCCCCAGATTTGCCGAAATATCTACGCGATGTCAAAAAATACAAATCAACAGTTAGCACAATACAAGGTTCTGCACAGAACACACATCACTGGGCATAGGATGTTTAGAATGGGATTCACCTCAGACACCTGCACTAATTGTAGTCAGAATACACCAGATACATATATTCACGCTATATGGGATTGCACACCAATACAACAATTTTGAGTGGGTGTCACACATTCACGGTCTGTTGTTCTGGGCTGCCACATCCCCTTATCCCCATTACTATGTCTATTAGGCGACACATCAGTTACAAATTTACCAGCTTCACGTAATAAAATTCTCCTCTCAGCACTCACTATCGCCAAGAGAACAATCCTGAAGAACTGGAAACAAAACAGAATATAACCCTTGCCGAGTGGAGAAATGCAATCATCGAACACATTTCACTGGAAAACGCCTTGCCTTCTAACCAACAGTCTGCAATAAATTTTCCCGCCAGCTGGTCACCATTTAACATTTTTTTTACAAATCTGATGCCAATTCCCCCTATAAATTCTCAATAATAAATTTACCATATTTCAAATTTCTTCAACTATCCTGCTTGACCCTACACACACACACACACACACACACACACTTACATAAGAAAGTTTATTATCATTATTATTAGATTTTGACCACTCCTCCTTTGTGGTTGTTGGCGTGCTTGCTCTGTGTTGGTGCGCGGGGCTGTTGCTGCCCAGCTGTTCCGTTGGGGGTGGCGGCTCAGCTCGTTTGTGTGGAGCGGGCAGGCTAACCACAGCTAGTGGCCTGTTTATGTGTCTTTGTGTGTCTCGTCTGTTACGTGTCCGTCATTGTGTAAGTGTTTAATGTCCTGTTCCTTTTCTTTTTTCTCCTCTCACCAGCAGTTTTTAACTGCAGCCCCCCCAACACACACGCACACACACACACACACACACAAATGCACACACACACATGCACACACGATAGTCCAGCCTCTATCACCCCTCAGTCACTGATGGCTAACAGTAATTTGTTTCTTTGTTTGCTGTTGTAAATTCACATTAAAAATTAAGTTGTCCTCCGAAGAGGGGGGGTGGTGGCGGGTGGAAAAAAAAAAAAAAAGAATCCTCCCTTGCGCATTGTAATAAAAGCCTTTTCAATTGGAAAGTGGTCATTGTTGTGTCACTTCATCAGTCCCAACTTGATTCCATGACAGAAAACAGTCTCAACAGGAGGAAACCAGGGCACCACACAGGATGGTGCCATCCTCCTTGAGAAACCAACTCTCAACACCACTGTCTTCAAGGACTTCAGCACCAAATATGTTACAATAAACAAAATTACTTCCTGAACCCATAAAGACTCAGTCTTGTAGCCTAACAGGTACGCCACCTCAGCAAAGACCACTTTCTTCTCCTGTAGACTCCTTTATATGCAAACTTTGTGCTGGATACGGCATTGTTGATGACCATCTCCAGCCATGTACCATCACAACCTTGGGGATCTACAAAACCCAAAACCAGGGAAGTTGGCACGTTGTGTAAATCGTAAATAAAAACAGAATACAATGATTTGCCTATACTTTTCAACCTATATTCAATTGAATATACTGCAAAGACAAGTTACTTAATGTTGGAACAGGTAAACTTCGTAAGTTTTTGCAAATATTAGCTCATTTGGAATTTGAAGCCTACAACATGTTTTAAAAAAGCTGGCACAAGTGGCAAAAAAGACTGAGAGAGAGTTGAGGAATGCTCATCATCAAACACTTATTTGGAACATCCCACAGGTGAGTGGGCTAATTGGGAACAGGTGGGTGCCATGATTGGGTATAAAAGCAGCTTCCCTGAAATGCTCAGTCATTCACAAACAAGGATGGGGTGAGGGTCACCACTTAGTGAACAAATGCGTGAGCTGATTGTCTAACAGTTTAAAAACAACATTCCTCAACGAGCTATTGCAATACATTTAGGGATTTCATCATCTACGGTCCGTAATATCGTCAAAAGGTTCAGAGAATCTGGAGAAATCACTGAACGCAAGCGACAAGGCTGAAAACCAACATTGAATGCACGTGACCTTCGATCCCTCAGGCAGTACTGCATCAAAAACCGACATCAGTGTGTAAAGGACATCACCACATGGGCTCAGGAACACTTCAGAAAACCACTGTCAGTAACTACAGTTTGTCGCTACATCTGCAAGTGCAAGTTAAAACTCTACAATGCAAAGCGAAAGCCATTTATCAACAGCACCCAGAAATGCCGCCGGCTTCGCTGGGCCCAAGCTCATCTAAGATGGACTGATGCAAAGTGGAAAAGTGTTCTGTGGTCTGACGAGTCCACATTTCAAATTGTTTTTGGGAACTGTGGACGTCGTGTCCTCCGGACTAAAGAGGAGAAGAACCATCCGGACTGTTATAGGCGCAAAGTTCAAAAGCCAGCATCTGTGATGGTATGGGGGTGTATCAGTGCCCAAGGCATGGGCAACTTACACCTATGTGAAGGCACCATTAATGCTGAAAGGTACATACAGGTTTTCGAGCAACATATGTTGCCATCCAAGCAACGTCTTTTTCATGGACGCCCCTGCTTATTTCAGCAAGACAATGCCAAGCCACATTCTGCATGTGTTACAACAGCATGGCTCCGTAGTAAAAGAGTGCGGATACTAGACTGGCCTGCCTGTAGTCCAGACCTGTCTCCCATTGAAAATGTGTAGCGCATTATGAAGCGTAAAATACAACAATGGAGACCCAGACTGTTGAACAACTTAAGCTGTATATCAAGCAAGAATGGGAAAGAGTTCCACCTGAAAAGCTTCAAAAATTGGTCTCCTCAGTTCCCAAACGTTTACTGAGTGTCGTTTAAAGGAAAGGCGATGTAACACAGCGGTAAAAAGGCCCCTGTGTCAACTTTTTTGCAATGTGTTGCTGCCTTTAAATTCTAAGTTAATGATTTTTATATTTTTTTTGCAAATAAAGTTTCTCAGTTTGAACATTAAACATCTTGTCTTTGCAGTGTATTCAATTGAATATAAGTTGAAAAGGATTTGCAAATCATTGTATTCTGTTTTTATCTACGATTTACATAAAGTGCCAACTTCACTGGTTTTGGGTTTTGTACATCGCAGCTGGAAATTCGGTTGGTACCAGCAGTCCTCTCACACGGTCTTGCTGCTCACTTTAGTAAATTTAACCACTGGGGAACCTTGAAAGCAGTGGGTAGGTAACATTTTCCATTTCTAATACTGCTTCATTCTCTTTTTTACTAAACACCTGAGCTAAACGCACTGTATGTGTGCTCGCATCTGATATTGAATAACAGGGTTAGTATATTTTGTAATATTTACAAAAATATATTTTGTATATTTTTGACAAACAAAATGGTAATATGACAGTTAACCTCTTCAACTGAGCCATATGTGGGTTTGACAAATGCAGTTGCCTTATTCAAACTTGGGAAACTTCAGGCATTTTTCTAATTCTAGTGGAGATCCCGTTTCCAAAGGTCAAAATATGTCCTGCTGAATTACAACAAAATGACACACACCATGTACATTTTTTACTATTTGATGTAATGCTGCAGTTATAAAAACATTTTGTCTGTGGTTAGAATGCATCTGTTGTGATCCTGCATTTTTCTGTCTTTGCCATGCCATGCTCCATGTTTTTGCCCCTGCTTCAAGTTCAAGTTCTGTGCCTGGCCTAGTGCCATGATGGATTGATTCTTGTGTTTAGTGACCACTGCCTTTGTCTGACCATTCTTAGATTATGTATTTTGTATTTGGTTATTAGGATCTCGTTTTATTATTTTCATGTTTTAGTTTATCTCGTCTCCATGCCATGTTTTGTTTTCATAGCCATGTTTATTTTCCTGGCCATGTTTACATTTCCATGCATTGCACTTTGTCTCCCCTGTCTTGTCTGGTGTGTATCTTTGCTCACGGTCCCTTGTCTTGCGTGCCACTCATTTGGGTGATCTATTGGTTTCTGGGTTTCAATCTTCTTTCATTATCTCGTGTTCTTCCTTCCCCTTACTTTTACTACCTTATTAACACATACTAACAGTTTGTTGTTTTTGCTAATTACTAACCAACACTAACCCTGTATATTTTGACTAACTTACAAACGAGCACTTGGGATTGTATAGCTGCACTTACTAATTGACTAACGATCTCTCAGCAGTCGCCCTATTCTAGTCTCTGCCTCCTTGCCTTTCCCTAATTATCTCTGCTGCGATTTTCTGTGGGTCTCCACAAATACTTTGTGCTTTCCTTTCTATAATCTATACACTTTAGTACTCCTTGACCGGAGCTGTTCTGTTCATAGGTTTGTCTTGTGATCCCTGTCTGCGTTTTGGCTACGGCCAAATTCATGTGATTAGTTTATTCCTAATGTGTCACTCCTTGATTATTGGTCCACCGATTGCACCTGTGTTCCCTGATCATGTGTTCTCCCGGATGTGTATATAAGATGTCTGTTTGATGCACTTTCTTGTCAGATCGTTCTTCCTTGTTTCCTGTGCCACGCTTATTTTCGCCTTGATTTATAGTGATTTATCTTTCTGGCTGGACCGCTCTAGACACCGAGCTTTGCCGATTCTCTGTACTTTGGCCGCATTCTTGTTTTTTG
Source organism: Gymnothorax reevesii (assembly GCA_029721435.1). Classification (NCBI taxonomy): domain Eukaryota; kingdom Metazoa; phylum Chordata; class Actinopteri; order Anguilliformes; family Muraenidae; genus Gymnothorax; species Gymnothorax reevesii. The sequence continues at coordinate 47,651,172 of CM056576.1, forward strand.
ACCTCTTTTTGTCTGACTACGATTTTGTGATTGGTGCCCTGTGTATGACTCTTGATTTCGCCCATTGGATTCTGATTTTGGATTGCAGACATTGTACAGATGCCAGCTCTGTTGGGGGGTTTCCCCCTTCAGAAATAAAGCCTCCTTTTTGTATTGTACTGGTTTTTGCTACTGGTTCATTTCGTAAATCCCAACAGCATCATTCAAAATACGTTTGATGAATGTTCAGAGGACCACTGCAAGCAATAGATACAGATTTTGTATGTGACATTATCCTACACTATGGGGGGAAAAAAATGCTTTTTGAAACTTTGAACATATTTAAAGGGAAACTCAAACAACAATCACCTATAAGGGGTAAAAGAACTAAGGCCTCAATTTATAGCCCTATCCAAACTGATAGTGTAGATGTAAGGGACTACACTTTTCACAGGTTCTTACATTTCTTTAGATTGCGGCATCATGTGCAGCTTTTAGCCTTCTTCATTGCCAGTCAGGTTCTATTAAAGTGATGTACGGATTCAACAGGGAGAACAATCAAACCCTGTGTGTCGAGTGAAATTGAATGCAATTATCAATTAAATATGTTTAATTTGTTGATTTAGTAACGAAGGGGGCAATTACATCATCGCACTGGGTCAAGTATTGTTCGCCTTTTTTCCCAGTCATCTTTGTCAAAATTTATTATTAGTTGGATGATCTGAAACATTGAAGGGAAAAAAATATGCAAAAATAGAAGAAATCGAAATGGGGGCAAATAGTGTTTCACAGCATTGCAGATAGATCAGGCCTCTGAGCTTATAACTGGTTTCAGAAAGGATTCATTACAAGGGGTTTACATATAGGAAAGTAGCACTGTTTCATCCCAGAATCCCACATTGCTAGGATGCTCCGTCAATGTTATAGCACAGTCACTACATGGCATTAACAATGAGAGAATGATTTATGTTCACTGGGTACAACTGCCAGGGAGCTGGGCGGATTACACAAGAGAGTAAAGGCACAGTCCCCAGATGAATGTGCCCTGAGGAAATGGTACTGGATGGAATTCCATGTAAAGCTTCAGGAATAAAGTAAATATTCATAACCAAGCTGTGCACAGAGGTCAGTCATAGATACTGGCTTGTCACAAATGTTAATAGGTTTGAATCCAATATGGGGCCCTGCTACTGGATCTGATGTGCCTCAGTTAAAGAATGCAATGGCACATAAAACAAAGCCAAAAAATTTGCAAGTTGGATTGACAGCTCCTATTTAACAAATACCGTACAGGCCAAAAGTTTGGACACACCTTCTCACTCAATGTGTTTCCTTTATTTGACTATTTACTTTTGTACATTGTAGATTCTCACTGAAGGCATCAAAACTATGAATGAACACATGTGGAATTATGTACTTGACAACAAAGTGTGAAATACCTGTAACTTAAAACATGTCTTATATTCTAGTTTCTTCAAAGTAGCCACCATTTGCTCTGATTACTGCTTTGCACACTCTCGGCATTCTTGATGAGCTTCAAGAGGTCGTCACCCGAAATGGTTTTCACTTCACATGTGTGCCTTGTCAGGGTTAATTAGTGGAATTTCTTGCCTTATCAATGGGGTTGGGGCCATCAGTTGTGTTGTGCTGAAGTCAGGTTGATTTGGACAAGTATTGGACAACTGTTAGATACATACATGATTCCACATGTGTTCATTCATAGTTTTGATGCCTTCAGTGAGAATTTACAATGTAAATAGTCATGAAAATATAGGAAACGCATTAAATGAGAAGGTGTGTCCAAACTTTTGGCCTGTACTGTACATCAAAAAACTTGTCTTTCTATCAAAACACGCACACGCACACACACACACACACACTCACAAAATAGGTAGAAATTTGCTCAGTCTCTCTGGACAAGCACATGGCCAAACTGTGAACACATGGTGCTTGACATGTAAGCCAGCTGCTGTTAGTCGCAGCCTTGCTCCTCTGAATGGGCCATGAGAGAAAAGCACCAAGTGCCAGCAAAGCACATCCCAGTTCTCTGATCCTGCCTCGGATCATTGTGCAGACTGTGGAAAATGCGACACCCCCCAGTTCAACCTAAGTTCACAGCTCCCTCTAGTGTGCACAGAATGTACAGCCAAAAGGAGTTCCACGTGTCTGTGAGGGGGCCGCTCTTTTGTCCCAATCAAATGACTAGCAAGATAAACACTTATTGAATTAAGCCTCTTGAGTTCATCTGCCACGTGCCACCAGTCCCAAACTGCTCCTCTGAAGCGTCGACAGCATGTGATGCTGTTCATACCATCGCAAGGGGACCTGCTCCCATCGACTCAGGAGGAAGATGCCATGGCAGGTGATTCCTCCTAATCATGTGACGACAGGCCCTGGCTTCTTTACTCTATGCAGTCATAATGCTAATGCCGTTGGAGGATCATGTAGTCAGAGTACAATTTAGTTTGTACAGCTCATAGACTGTATAAAAAGATGGACCCAGCACTCCGATTTAATGGCCAGCAGATGGCGACGTCAGTGGTTGCAGAAAGATGTTCAATGCTATAGAAGTCTATGAGAAAATGATCCTACTTTCCCACCTGATTTTTCATTTAGATACTTTTTTCACATTATCTTATGTAGCTATAGCAAGTTTCAAGTCTCCTTCGATATATCATGATGTTCATTTTTGTAAATTATGGTCCCAATTAGACTAGAATAAAGGATAAAGCCAGAATATGCTTTAGGGGTGTGGCTTTCCTCTGGTCCTCATCCGATACGGTCAGATCCACCTCTCACGTCCCTCCCATGATCTTGATTCTCGCTCTCTTCCAATAGAAATAACTTCTGGTTTCAAAATGACAACATGGCGCAATTCAAATTGCCAAAATCGAGGCTTCCTTTATGGTATGCTGAACCAATGGGTGACGTCACGGTTGCTTCGTCCATCTTTTTATACAGTCTATGGTACAGCTTTGTGCGGCTGGCTGACTAGAAGTGGTTACTAACAGAATGGCAAAGTAACAAATTTGAACAATTTTACCCGGATTAACCCCTATTGTCCCTGGTGAGGCTGCAACAATTGTTGCCTCAACTATGTGGATCTCTGGCCATAGCTGTAAAATGATGTAGCTGGGATTTGAACAGCCGACCCCAGGGCCCACAAACATACGTCTTAGCTGTGAGGCCCTGGAGGTCTATGTAATTATAATTTTAAATAATTTCTACAGAAGTAGATCTGGTCTTTTGGACAAGATGTCCCTTGACCTCAATCTTGACCTCCATTTGCCACTGGATGTGCTCCCACAGGTCTGACCACCAAGTGGGGGCGTGTCTGTTGCGCAGTTAACAAACTCAGCACTTTCGGGGTGAGATTATATAGCTATGGTTTGTTGGCACAACTTTGAGCGGCACAGCAAAATATAAGTAGGACCAAACTAATAAAATACTTATTGGAAAAAATTTATCAGACCATTTCGAGGGAAAAAAAAACCATGTAACAAACCCCTGATGAAGAAGAGATTCTTTGAAGTGAACAAATAGTATATTCTGCTATATGTTAGTACAATGCAAATGTTTGGGGAGGTACATTTTAAACACCTCTGCTTTGTCGCAATGGCAAAGCAGAATCTTGGTCAGTCAATTGCAAAATGTATTGTACAGGGTAGTAGCTGCATGTTAAGCTCTATATTTAAAGTCATGATAATATTGCTGTAAATATTCTTTGTTGTGATTGGCAATCAAAGGTTCATATAGTAGCTGTGTTAAATGTAAAGGGAAAACAATTAGGGTTTGGGGTTGAATGGCTGAGGAAGAGGGGTAAAAATTTATTTTAACCACTCATTCCTCTCTTTGTCTTCTCTTTCAAAGTGCATACAAAGGGAATTTTCCTTTGCACTGAAGAAAGCAGCATCTTCTCAACATGAAGACATCAAACTCTTCCTGCCTCTGCGCTAGCTACAGGGCTCCAAGAAAGTAGTTGCTCCCTTCCTGATGTCCTCTATTTTTGCTTATTTGTCACACATACAGTTAAACATAGCAGATCAAACTAACTTTACTAAAACACAAAGGAAAAAAGCTATCCAACCTAACCTGGCCAGATCTGAAAACGTAATTGCCTCCTTAGTTACTAAATCAACCAATTAGCCAAATTTAATCTCTTTTAATCTCCTCACCCCTCAGAATCACCTGACCTTCGTCAATAATGGACCGGTTTCAAAACACTAGTAGCTAGGGCCTGCTTTACTGTGACCTGTTAGCATATCAATGTACATTTCTTTCACCCAATCACTTTTGATCCATTTACCTGTACCAACACTGGTACATTAATTGGTGCTGTAATAGACCAGAAAAGGAGACAAAATTATTTTTGAGCAGCCAACATTGATGTTTGGTACACTAGTTAGTAATAGAGCAATTATGATCGCAGTGTCAGTGCAAATGGTGGCAAGTTTCACACCACAGCAGCAGTACGAAAGGTTATGAATTCCTCACCACCAGAGTAGGAATAAAGATTCTGAGTTTCTCACTGCAGCACTGGTATTGAAGGTTGTGACTTTCTCACCACTATAGTGGGATGAAAGGTTACACATTCCTCAACAGCACAGTGGGACAGAAGATCACAAGCTCCTCACCACCGCAGTGGGCCAGAGGGTTTTAAACTTCTCACCGCCGCAGTGGGCCAGAGGGTTTTAAACTTCTCACCACCGCAGTGGGCCAGAGGATTTTAAACTTCTCACCGCTGCAGTGGGCCGGAGGGTTTTAAACTTCTCACCGCCGCAGTGGGCCGGAGGGTTTTAAACTTCTCACCGCCGCAGTGGGCCAGAGGATTTTAAACTTCTCACCGCCGCAGTGGGCCAGAGGATTTTAAACTTCTCACCACCGCAGTGGGCCAGAGGATTTTAAACTTCTCACCGCCGCAGTGGGCCGGAGGGTTTTAAACTCCTCACAACCACAGTGGGCCAGAGGGTTTAAAACTTCTCACAACTGCAGTGGGCCAGAGGGTTTTAAACTCCTCACAACCACAGTGGGCCAGAGGGTTTAAAACTTCTCACTGCTGCAGTGGGCCAGAGGGTTTTAAACTTCTCACAACCGCAGAGGGCCAGAGGGTTTTAAACTTGTCACAACCGCAGTGGGCCAGAGGGTTTTAAACTTCTCACAACCGCAGTGGGCCAGAGGATTTTAAACTTCTCACAACCGCAGTGTTACACTACCAGTCAAAAGTTTTTGCACACTCAAATATTCTCAGTAATTCTGTTATTTTTTTTCTATTTTGTTCTTGTGTAATTGTCTTAATTTGGCCATATAACAGAAAGGTAGGAAAACTGGAGCCCAATGTATAAACCAAGTATATAACAAGACAAATTAAGAAAACAGGCTCATTAACACTAAAACGTAATGTAGTTAATCACCCAGTATTCTGCCCTGGAAGAAACCACAGCACCTGAGGGAAACCTACATGGGTGTGGGGAGAAGATGAATTTCCTGTTGGGATACACTTGTTGCAGCGTTTAAAGGGAATGCAACTAAGTCTTACCTGCACTGGGGGTGCTGTCCGCAGAAATAAGGAATGATGTAGAAGAGGCGAGGGTTGGAGCATTCTGGGTAATTCTCAAGGGTGCACACATTGATGTCCTGTGAAAGTACAGGGGAAAGTTTTAGATGGTCCCTGATATGCGACCACAAGGATGGGGTTCCAACTAAAATGAGTAAAATACATGCCTGGGAGGGAAACACAATCCTCTCCATCCATAACAAGCCAGGCTGACTCCAGACACTTTGCTGCCCAGAGAACAAGAACAACTGAATGTTTCCTTTGCTTAGCCACATAAAGAAAAAAAAAATAGAAATGAAGGAGTGCAGAAACCTGCTTGGAGTTCACTTTCTGTTTGATGATTTTTCCCCCACATTAGTACTTTCTTAAAAACAGAATGTGCTTTTTGTTTCAGATATTCTGTAAACAAGCCAGCGATTACAAAAAGCTACAGTGGAAGACAAATGCTTTTTGTTTATTTTACAAACACATGCATTATATTTTAATCAGAGACTATAATGGAGAACCATCCAATTCTTGGAACTGCAAAATCCAACAGATATATTTACCCACACTCCTCCACTGCACAAAGGCTGTTCATCTAGTGCGCTGACAACTGATCAAAAGACTTTCACCGAACCATCTTCGCATGGAATTAGATGCAACGTTGTGGTCTTTAACCAAAGTTTGCCCACAAAACTTCCCAGAACTTGATGGAATTCATCATGCAGCTGATCTTGAGAGGAATTCATCATACAACTGATATTAACAAATGCCCCAAGACCACAGGCGGAAACACAAGTCCAAAATATCAATGCACCACCTCCGTTTTTTGAATGTACACATGAGAGACACCTCACTAATTGGTTAGTTACTCAATCACTGCCATTCTAGAACTATGATGCTCGATTAAGTGCCTCCCTCACCACCTTCCTCACCGCCCAAGGTTTTTTAAGGTCCTTTTCCTGGCGAGTTTACCATCATTTCACTAACCTAACAATTCCATAAGGGTGTTAAAAAAAGTGGTGCCCTCAACAGTTTCCACGTAATCATTAACTCACTTGTGAACATGAATTCCCATCTGTTTTTTCTGAATTGATGGTGATTTTGTGTTCCATAGAAACAGGATTCACCATGCATTTGGCCTTGTTGTTATGCCAAAGTTAAATGGTATGAACACATAATATAGTACCTTCAGCCTGAAATTAATTTAAACACATTACATCAACCATTACTATATGAGGGTCAAGTCAATATTATCTCTGGAGCTCATTTAAAAAGCTGAAATAAATGTGTAAGGCGGAACAAAATCACAAATAACACAATAGGCAAAATACACTGGTCCAAAACAAAGTTCAAATAAGATGCAGAAAAGAAAATAAGTAATAGAGAATTAACAGGAGGCACCATTACATACTGAAGCATAATACAGTGGATCACATATTACTTGTGCTCTAAACGTAGTGAAAAAGTCTTGTCCTTAAATCAGATTTAAAGGTTGGTACAGCAGTACTTTTTTCTTTTAGCAAGAAGGTTCTTGAATATTTTCTGGCATTTGGCAAGTGTTCTCCCTGTGTGGGCTAGTATACGTTTCCTCCCGCAGCCCAAAATGCATGCTGGGTTAACTGGAGACTCTAAATTGCCCATAGGTGTGAGTATATGAGTTAATGTTTTGCATGCACTTTATGTTGTAGAAATGGGAAACATATATGGCCCACATTTAAAAAATGAAATGTTGAAACATGAGAAAAATGTTTAAACTTAGTATATAACTCAATAACCATGTTGTTTTGTTTTATATGCAGTCATTTTCAAGGTTGCCAATAATGGTGACTGAGTCACTGCTGAACCCTTCATCATGAACCCGCAAGCTCACACCCATCATGAAGAATTATTTTATTGGCTTGAACACTGATGACCCTTTCTCAAACATTCAAATTGCTTCATAAACCTGAAATCACTGTCCGGTGTAAATTGCACTCTCAAGCCACTGGAGGGCAGAAGAACAGAAGAAGGGAAACACAGTGCTTATCTTTTTGTTATCGTTCAAGAAAAGATGCTGAAATTCAAAACCAATTCCCGTGAATAAATAAACATCTCTTTAAATTCTGCAATGTTGGCGTGAGTTGGGAAGATACCCATCTGTGTGTTGTTGAAAAATAAATACGGATGCACCGAGGCTCAATGTTCTTCAAAATCCAGCAGCTTTGATGGAATTGATCTAGTTTTTTTTCCCCCATTTCCCCCGTTTGACGCCATGCTTAACAAAACATCGACGAAGAGCCCCGATGATCCCCAATTAAAAGTCAGCAGCATGCAGACTTAACTATCTAGCAGGATACTTTTAATATGTTGGGCTAGATTTCTTTTTCTCTGTTCTAAAGATTAACTTAAACCCAAGCAGCTAAAAAGGAGATCATATATTCAACTATCAATTCAAGTATAAACAACAAATTGACAACAGCGACAGCAATCCAAAGGTACCATTAAGCAACAATCAAAAATAAATAAATTAAATTTAAAAAATGATAGCGCAAAACTTACCCCCAGCCCTACCTGACTGTCTATGGGCCATGAAGGCCAGAGTAGCTTTAATTATGAATCTGTTAGAGAAGAGATCTGAAAAACTCCATGTTACTTATAGTTATTCACTTGAATTCTGATAAAAATGGCCCTAAGACCTCTGCTATAAGACACCGACGTGCAATAATCTACAGTCTACAGTTTATATTTTAATCAAATACACACCACTTCTATTAAACGTGGATGGTAGTCTGATTGTTTTGTAGTTGTGTTTTGTGTCATGTTACTGTCGTGCTGTCCTTTTTTTTTTTTTTTAAGTCTGAATATGCGACCTGTAGTGTGCTGCCTTCTTAGCCAGGTCACAATTGCAAAAGAGGTTTTATCTCAATTGTCTATTTGGTTAAATAAGGGTTATAATACACCTCGGCTATGTTGTTCACAAATATTCTTTGGCACCTGTAAAATATGTGTCGGCTGTATGCTGAAAACGAAAGATTGATTAAAATTAAATGGTAGGGTTTTTGGATTATATTTATGCCAGGCAATATAGGCTAACCAGACACCTGCACCCACACAACACTACTGAAATCCCAACAGCAATGCAATCATCTTCATTCCTCGACAAGAAGACGATGATATTATTATTTTCAAACTGAGTACTTCAGCAGGACTAACAGCCACTCAACAGAACAGGCTTCAGACGACACAAATATTAGCGCACATACAATACAGCACCCACTGCAATGACACAGGCAACCAGTCATGACATGCACTACATCTTGGTCTTATATAAGGAAATAAAAGCCAAATCCAGACAGCCGAGATGTAGCTTACTAAGTTGAGACTAGCTCGTTTATTCTACAGTACAGGGTGGCCTTGAATACGCAGAGAATCATTACGTAAACTAAACAGATTTTCAACTTGGGGCATCAACAACAAATATTAACATAACTTATTGGCATACAAGACTGCACTTTTAGAGATCACATTGAATAACTGATGACTTGTTCATAAACCACTTTTGAATGCTTCTTATTTAAAGGACAACCTAATAATGGGACTATTATTAACTTCTTTATTAATGTTTAATCAATAAAATTTTCTGAGACTTCGATAATAAAATTACAAAAAATAAATAAAATGCAAAACCATAAGAACATAAACTCATTTTTCTCGTTTTAGATTTCGCATCATATTAATGCAACACAACATCGCACACCAACAATTATTGAAAGCTGAACCATGAGGTTCATGGCCCAAAGGCGGTGTCTAATTGGGCTTTAGGACAGCTGGAGGTGAGAAGTTAGCCTCAAGGCCAACCGAACATATCAACTCCACCCAAGGCTTAAAGAAGACAATGGCCCTCATTTATCAAACTTGCGTACACCAAAAAAATGGGTGTACGCCAAATCTCCCGCAAGAATTGGCATTTATCAATCTGAAAGTGAGCAAACGGTCTGCAAAAATCTCACGCCAGCTCTGACCAGGTGTACGCAAATCTGAAAAAAACAGCGAACAACATGCAGGAAGGAGTGCAGCTGTCAAACTGAGTAATAAACCATTTGCAGCGATGCGGACGTCATGCCGTTGTTGTTCTTATTAGTAAAATAAATAAATAGACTAAATAAATGAATGAATAAATAAATGAATAAAAGCATGAATAAAATATAAGTGTAATTACTTTCTCTACAAAGATGTCATAATTTGTTTATTTAATAAATGTATTGAATAAATAAATAAATAAATTGCACCTGTGTTGAGGAAATTAGTTACTCTTATTTGGAAACAACCAGCTTGTCAGGCCAGACGGCTGACAATTACAATCAATTTGATTAAGCGCAATGCGCAGCTTGGCAGATATGCAGTGTATGTCAGATGCTCATCCAGTCAGATATATACTGAACAACAAAAGAAACGAAAGTTAGCTTAATTAAAGGCAGACTGGAAAGTAAGTTTGCGCCTAATTATTTTAGAAAATCAAATTTATTACTAGCACGTGTACATTTACACTCGATTCATCAAACGTTTCTTTATTTTGTGGTCCCTTCGATTGAGTAACCATAAGAGTATACATTAACTAGCTAGCTTGCATTTCTTTTGTTGCTCAGTATATAGATGCCTACGGACACTTCGGCCGTGATCACGTTTTGACAATAGCAGATCTTCCATTGTTAGAGGAATAAGCTTCTGTCCGAAGAGAGAGGAACTTTCGCCACAGAGATCTCATCCGGGACAGTGACGAGTGGCTGCTCGTTTTGTGTGGCACCCAATAAAATGTCATGGAGTAACACTGATAAAAGAACAATGAAGAGTGATCTCTGCAGACTGTATTTTAGGCCTACCAATTACCCTCATGGTTCTCCTATTGAGGCGGGGGGGACTCATCCGTTTCCCCACCGGCTTGTATTCCCACGATGGAGGGGGAGCCCATCAGTGCTGTGACAGGTGGAGGTTCGAGTCTGACTGGCCTCCACCGGACCGTGTGCTACTGCAACCCCTTATTTGGAGGCGATCTTAAAATCGGACCACTTTTTTAACCGATATGTAAAGCATTTGGATTGTCAATTATGTAGGCAATATAACATGAAATATCATGGATCTATAAATTTAATTTATTAAGGCCGATGTTATTCGCACTCCTACGTGTGGTCAATGCTAATTTTTTTTTTCTTGACCACACTTGTAAGTGGGCAAGTTGATGACCATTCCAGTGCCGCTTAGAAAGTACCGCTTAAAATAAGTTTGGCCAAGAAAAAAATGTAGCTTCGGACACACTGAAAGTGTGGGCAATGGAGAAATGTGCGTCTTGGCCACAATAATAAGTGCGTCTAACAAGAATTTTGGTCATTTAAGTGTGTCCAAGCATAAAAATTAAGTGTGAATAGTCACTTCGATTTTTTAATGAATTAAATGAAACATCAGCTGCACTTCGATTTTCCACCCCAAGGGTGTTCACTACTGCAGTAGCAATAATTTTCCAAACTGCACCCTACTGGGCTTCCTTTACGCCACTCTAAAGACTTCAAAATAAAATAATTTTGTTTTGCTCCATCTATCGTCGGCCTGCTGATAAAACCTTGTATCTTCAAAATGATAAACTTCACAGGAGAGCAAAAAAAAAAAAAGTTTCATTTTGCATGAAAGAATGCAGTTGAGCTGTGTTTGGGTAGGATGACTATTTTTCCTCCAAGGATGTATCCAATCAATGAAATTTTGTATTTTGCAGTGTTTATGCCATTATCGTGGACATGGTCTCTCGTCTTGTTATTGTTCACAGCCCCAGTCCTGCGTGTCACTCTTCGGGTGATTTATTGGATTCTGGATTTAAGTCTTCCTTCCGATCTCGTTTACTTACTTCACCTTACTTTTCTATCTTACTAACCATACTAACAGTTTGTTATTTTTGCAAGAAGTTACTAACACCAACTAACATTGTATATAATACTAACTTACTAACAAGCACCAAGGGATTGTATAGTTTCACTTACTAATTGATTAACAAGCTCTTAGCACTCGCCCTGTTCTAGTCTCCGCCTCTTTTCTTTCCCTGATCTCCTGTGCTGCATTTCTGTGGAAAACTCCACATCTGATCACGCTGTCCTTTCTCTAATTATCTATGTACGTTAGAACTCCTTAACTGGAGCTATATGTCTTTTTATAGGTTGGTCCCGTGATCCCTGTCCGTGTCTTGGCGTCCGCCAAATTTCATGTGATTAGGTTCTCCCTCATGTGCTGCTCCCTTGTAATCAGTCTGACTACTTGCACCTGTGTGTCTTACCATGTCATCTCCCCAGAAGTGTATATTAGATGTCTCTTCACAGTCATTCTCGGTCAGATCTTTTCTCGTGTTTACCTGTGCTGCAATTTCTCTTGCCTCGTACTCATTGTGTCTCAGATTCTGACTGGATTGCCCGACTACTGATTTGTTTGGCTTGCCCTTATTGGATTACCGTTGCATCTGTGTTCAAACCTTTTTTGGCCAACGACGATTTTTGGGGATTGCTGCCCTGTTCACGATTCGGATTGCCCTTTAGTCTATGAGTTTGCTTCTCCTTGCTTGCTATCTAAAAAGCTACCATTGAAGAATATTCTCTGCCTTCTCCCTGATAGGTAACTCTTCATCCAGGACAGAGCAGCAGAACCAAAGCCATAACATGTAAGTTTACCAATCAACAACTCATGATCAATGACATCAAAAGCAGCGCTGAAATCTAACATTACCACCCCAACCAGTTGTGTCTGTCATCCATATTTTTTAGCCAATCATTTGTCATTTGTACAAGTGCTGTGCTTGTGGAATGCCCTTCTTAATATGCATGTTGGTGGGCTGTAATCAAATAATTACTTGAAAGATAGTCTTGGATTTGAACACATACACACAATTTTTTTTCTATTAGTTTACTCAGCACTGGAAGAAGACTTATAGGACGACTGTTTGGACCAGTTAGGGAGGATCTTTTGTCCTTATGCAGTGGAATGATCTTGGCTTCTTACCAAATATCTAGGCACACACCATACTCTAGGCACTTATTGTAAATATGACATAATGGCTTAGAGATATATTTGGCTGTAGTTCTGAGTAGTTTACAATCTAAATTGTCCGTACCAGGAGAGAGAGATCATGTCCTTCGCTTGTTGCCATAAATGGTTGATGACTTTTTAATGAGTTGAAGAGTTCACATGAGTTCATATGAATAATTTAAAAAAGAGATTATTATAGTTCATTTTGTATTTCTCACCCTTCTCCCTAATCCCCCCCCCCTCCTCTCCTCTTCTCTCTCCCTCTCTCTCTCTCTGAGGGGTGGCTGTGTGTGAGTGAGATTCAGCACCATCCCCAAGCCTTCCCCCTTGTCATTTTCAAAAAGAATTATTCAGTCATGTTTATTTGCAGCCTTTCATAGTTCTGAACAATTTCGCTCCCTCCATTCAAGAACTTGACATTGTGAACGTGTTTAATCTATGATTTTCTCACACCTTTTAAAAATCAACTATGCGAAGGCCCAAGAAAAACCCCAATACATAGCAATGACCGGCAGGAACAATCTCACAAAACGCAGACACCCATATCGTTCAGCCCCAACCCTGGGTAAGTTTTATCGATCTAGTGTTTTTTGACAGAAGTCGTTCGCCCATCAATCATTCCGTGGCTTACCTCCTCCCCGCAAGCCCCGCCCTCCCATGGGGTTCGCTCACTTTCAACGCATTTGTCAGTCAGAGACACAGATGGGAGAGACACAGGCCAGGGAAGAAGACGTACGGAATTAACACACTACACGGAAACCATACTTCTTTCGCACTTCTTTCGTCAACTACATTACTACTTTTTGGTAACTTTTCTTTTCCACGCGCATCGCTCCGAAAAACTGGTAAATAATTTTCTTCCTCTCTTTTTCCTTTACACACTTATCCACTGCACCGCTTTATTTTACCTGTTTTAACAATTCTTGCGCTAATTTTTTTCTGCTTATAAAAAACACTCTTTTCACTCCAAAACTCTCCAAATTCAAACTCTTTCATTTCTTTCATTACCCTACACAACCAACAAAACTCTTGGAATAAAGTTTTACCACTTTTATCACTTTCACTTCCCCCCTAACCACACAAATAATACGCGTTTTAAAAACCACGAAACAATGACACAAGAAAATAAATGCTTTAAAAGGTTTATCCCCACAAAAAAAAACTTAAAACACGCTAAAACACACTAAAATGTATAAAACTCTCTCCCCGCACCAGAACGTGCAAGGGGGAAGGGGGTGTGAGGGAAGGGGGGCTTGGGGATGGTGCTGAAATGCTTGAATTCCTCCCCATTATACTGTATTATTCAGGGTTTTCCATAACTTCTTTTCATCATTTTAGGCATTATTGATTTTAAACTTATAATATTCCCCCTTTCTATTTTTATTCAATTTTGTCAGAGAATTTCTTAATTTACAGCAATGTCGTCTATCAGAGAGAGAACCTGTTCTGTCTGCAGTTTTTTTTAAGCTTCATTACGGTGCGCAATTAAGCTTCTCATTTCATCATCCCACCAGGGTGCACGCTTTGACCGAGCAGTCCATTTTCTCATTGGAGCATATTTATCAGCAATCTCCATAAATAACCTCATAAATATACTCACTACTTTTTCCGGATAATCTTCACTGCATATATTTACCCATTGCACACTCTTGACCTCTTCCACAAATAGTGCCTGATTTAACACTTTGTAAGGCCTTCTACTATTCTAGAACCAGCTTTCAGTATTTTGGACTTTCATTCAATTGCAACCAAGTTTTGATCACTGCAACCCAATGTAAATGATATGGCTTTGGAACAATGCTCCAGCCTATTAGTAGAAATATGATCAATACAAGTTTTTATAGTAACACCAAACTTGTTTAAAGATGTTCTGCTTGGTGATGTCACTGCCTGAGTCAGATTACACATTTTAGCAACAGACAATATTCTGTTCCACTTGGGGCAGTTACGCATCTCTGTTCAAATCTCCCATAAAGTACAACCCCAATTCCGAAATAATTGGGACAAAGCGTGAATTGTGAATAAAATCAAAATGCAATGACTTTCAAATCACATCAGCCAGTATTTTATTAACAATAGAACAGAGATAAAATAGCAAATGTTGAAACTGAGAAATTTAACAATTTTATTAACTAAAATGAGCTCAGTTCAGATTTGATGGCTGCTACCGGTCTCAAAAAAGTTGGGACAGGGGGCCTGTTTATCATGGTGTAGCATCCCCTCTTCTATTTCACACTGAGTGGAGGCATCTGGGAATTGAGGAGACAAGTTTCTTGAGTTCAGCCATTGGAATTTGATCCCACTCTTTTTTATTTAATAAAGGCTTCCAGCTGCTGGAGAGTTTTAGGTCTCCTTTGACGGACTTTTCGTTTTATTATGCGCCAAAAGTTCTCAATCGGTGAAAGATCAGGACTACTGGCAGGCCAGTTCAGCACACGGACTCTTCTACTACGAAGCCATGCTGTTGTAATAGCTGCAATATGTGGTTTTGCATTGTCCTACTGAAATACACAAGGCCTTCCCTGGAATAGATGTTGTCTGGAGGGGAGCATATGTTGCTCTTAAACCTTTATATACCTTTCAGCATTCGTGGCACTAATGCATCCCCACATCATCTGAGATGCTGGCTTTTGAACTGAATGCTGATAACAGGAGGGGTTGTCTTTCTCCTCTATAGCCCAGAGGACACGATGCCCATGATTTCCAACAAGAAAGTCAAATTTGGACTCGTCTAACCACAGGACACTTTGCCACTTTGATCCAGTCCATTTTAAATGAGCCTTGGCCCACAGAACACAGCGGCGATTCTGGATCATGCTTCACAATGGCTCCCTTTTTGCATGATAGAGTTTTAGGTGGCATCTGTAGATGGCTTGGCAGACTGAGTTTACAGACAGTGGTTTCTTGAAGTATTCCTGAGCCCATTTAGTAATGTCAATGACAGAATCATGCTGGTGAATGATGCAGTGGCATCTGAGGGCCCGAAGATTACGGGCATCCAGTTAAGGTCTTCGACCTTGGCCCATACACAGAGATTTTTCCAGTTTCTCTGAATCTTTTGATGATGTTATGCACTATTGATGATGAGACCTTCAAAACCTTTGCAATTTGACGTTGAGGAACATTGTTTTTAAAGAATTCCACAATTTTTTTACGTCAGACTTCACAGATTGGAGAGCCTCTGGCCATCTTCTGAGTGACTCGGCCTCTCTGAGACATCCCGTCTATTGCCAATCATGTTACACATCTGATGCCAGTTAACTTAATTACTTGCTAAATGTTCTTTCAGCTGATTCTTTTATATATTAATCGCTTTTCACAGCCCTTTTTTGCCTGCATCCCAACTTTTTTGAGGCCTGTTGCTGCCAGAAAATTTGAAATAGGCTCATTTTGTAAAAATAAAAATGTCTCAGTTTCAATATTTGAAATGTTATCTATGTTCTATTGTAAATAACATATTGGCTCATGTGATCTGAAAGTCATTTCATTTTGATTTTGTGATATGTCCAACAAAATCTGCTTAAATGAATTAAACATTGACATTTTGATGAATAAACATTAATTTTATTACAGAATAGTCTGTCTTCCATTGCAAACAAACTTACCTTCAACCAATCACCACTGGGTTATGTCACATCATGTGCTAGAATTGTTGGAGCACTGGGGTGACATGTCCATTTTTGGCAATTTTGACCATGATGTTGCAGTTACACTCCTGTGAAAACTTAGGTGCTCAATATACTTCTGAACTATGCAGAAAAAGAGTGACTGGTAAAAAAAAAAAAGATATAAAATACCTGATTTAATAGAACACTTGGAAACCTAAAAAATCTATTTTTTCTCAAAACCTCTAAAATTGACACAGAACCATTGTGCTCAAAACCTTCGATATGCGTCCGGACAGACAGACAGACCCGAGTACAATTCTCTTCTCCTTTTCATGAATCTGAGATCCTTCACCATCTTTATTTTTTGCCGGTTCTTCTTTGCCCAACCACAACATTAACCCTCCCGCTCGCTTCGCCATGCTAAGCTCAACTTTATACAATTATAGAATGTTCTTGGTTAAAGCCGCATGCTCACCTTCGATAGGATAACGATCACCTAAATCACACAATAACTTTAAAATACTTTACCTTATAGATTAATCTCTCCGCAATGCTGTGATGCCTTTGAAAAAAATTAACTACATCGGAAAATGTCTGTACTTGACCGCCAAAATGTGTACTTCTTTTTGCCCGCCAGCCATGAAAACACACACATTTCCGTGACGTAGTACACATGATAGCGATTACAGCGAATCGCTATTATAGCGAATAGCGATTTTTAAGCAAATATGACACACATACATCAAGTCAACAACCATCCTATTACAGTAGAGTCATCCAAACATCGCAATCATTTATTTATGTCATATATGTTAGGCTATTTACCTCGTGCGAATCCAAAAGACGACGACTTGGCTTCCTTGTTCGTTGCGCGACACGCTGATTTTTCCTTCCGGGTCTATTTTTATCAATTTGCCGACAAGGGAAACCTCCTCAATAGTTTTATCTATATCGCTAGACCTGAGGGTTCTAAAATCGTGCGATTGTTCGTATTCGTTATATCTAGCCACTATGAGCATAGGAAAGTTCCCTAAAAAAATCCTCAAAATTAAGTCTTAATTAGTGAATCCGTTAGTATGTGACTTTAAGACTAAAGTAAGGAGTCATGAATTAGCAGTGTTGCTAGGTCTGTTACACATTGCGGAGACTGTTCAGCTTGTTTGCTGGCTGCAGAGTTTTCACGCGAACCAATGTTTTCCAAAGATACTTGGCTATTCATGTAAAGTGGTACTTGTCCCAAAACTTATTATCAAGCAAGGTAAGCAGGACGAAGTATGTTAGACCTCGCAGTGGATAAATTAGCATAGTCTCACCTGGCTAAACTATCAAGTTAGTAATGGCAAGCCATAATTTTTAACCTTTTATCTAGGTTTCTTTAGTCATCGTTCGTCGGCAAAATGTTTTTATTTGGTGCATTTTAATGGCAGCTAGCAAGCTAACTTAAATGCTTGCGATTCAACTCTAGCTAAGTTCAAGTGCAAAGTAATGCACTTATTTTCCTATTGACCTTCATGAGTAAAATAGAATTTTTGGCTAGCTAGGCTAGCAAACTTTCTAGCTGAGCAAGCGAACTCAGGTTAGCTAGAACTATTGACCGCTACCCACCCATTGCTTCCTATGCCTGCCATGTTAAAGCCTTAAACATGCAAAGCCTTTGTGCGTGCTCATTAGGTTTCAATCCTGAGCAAACCCTTCTTTGTGGTTTAAATACAAAATACGCCGCTTTGCTTTACTCGAGGTGGCGTCATTGGCCTAAATATGTTGTGGATTTTCTTTGACATATTGAGATTCCCCCATCCTCAAGCAATTGGAGAGAGACAGATTCTTGGAAAAGGAAAAATTAGGCTTTATTGTGTCATGTTGAACTGCCCCCGAGACGAACCGCAGAACTAATAGTTACCCTGGATGTAAATCCAGTTCTATGAATACGTACGTAGCCCTCTAACGGGCTTCGCTATTGGTTACCCCTACGAGGCTCCGCCTCGGTGCCTGAGAGAGAACATTGAACTTACTGCTCCGTAGGAGGGGGTAGCATACTCACCTCCCTTCTCTTTGAAACTCAGCATCCCACACTCGGGGCCACCTGGGCAGGTTGTTAGAGGGCTACGCACGTATTCATAGAACTGGAGTTACATCTAGGGTAACTATTAATTCTATTTCATACATGCTCCGCCCTCTAACGGGCTTTGCTATTGGTTACACCTAAGGTGAAGCCCGTTAGGGATGGATGTACCCCAGGTGGACCCTGGCCACTCAGATCCTCTCACTACCAAGCAAACCCTGTCCACACCCTGGGGCGCACACCGCCAAACTGCGTACTCCGCCCCAGGTGGTGGCAAAGTAACACCCAAACCATTCCCGGCACTGGGAGGGACCCTACCTTGTCCAGCCCCTCCCGGGGAAAAAGGCAGGGCTTGACCATTGTTATTCCAATGACAGGACCCGCACCTGTGGGCAGGCACCGCCAGAGTGCCTCGCGTCAGGTTGCGGACCACCGATATCAGCCGTTACTTGAGAAAAAGGGGACTTCCCCTGATAGCGTTCCTCCATGTCGGCCTCACACCCTCCAGGCAGGCACACTTGAGTGCCACACCCAGACCATGGTACCAACATAACCACAGCTACTGCTGGAAGGGACTCTCCTCCCAATGGGGCCTCCCACCCCAATGCTTGGGAGAGGCCCATGTCACTTTTCCCATGGCACGCTTAACAGCTGCGGGCGGGGCACCCCCGAGATGCCACGCCCCAGGTCGGCCATAATCACAGCTACTGCTGGAAGGGGCTGTCCCTCCAATGGGGCCTCCCACCCCAATGCTTGGGAGAGGCTCATGTCACTTTTCCCATGGCACGCTTAACAGCTGCGGGCGGGGCACCCCTGAGATGCCACGCCCCAGGGGGCCCTACCGGTAGAGTTCCCAAGACTGCGTGTGCTACTGAGTCAGCCGTCATATCCCTGAGATATGATCGCGCAAAAGTAGATGTTGATGACCAAGAGCCTGCCCTGCAAATCTCCTCTACCGACACACCCCTAAGTAGTGCCGTAGAGGAAGCAATCCGCGGGTGGAGTGTGCGGTCAGTCCTGCCAGGGCCACCAGACCTGCTGCTGAGTAGGCCCTGCAGATCGCATCACAAATCCAGTGGGCGAGGCGCTGTGTTGACAGAGGAGCCCCCTGCGCCTGCCCGCCATAACACACAAACAGCTGAAGATTTAAAAGCAGTGGTTATAACCTTCGGCCGGAATGATGGGTTTGGACGCAGCTCCACTGACCCTAGATCCTGTTCTAGGGTCAGACAAGACGGGTGCACAGAGAGGGCACCCAGTTCACTTACCCTCCTGGCCGAAGCCCAGGCCAAAAGGAGCGCCGCCTTAATAGACAACAAGTGCAGGCTTGTTTGGTCCAGAGTCTCGAAGGGTGGTCCAGCCAGGACTCCTAACACCGTGTCCAGGTCCCATTACGGAGTTTCGCGGTGCACAGGCCTTATTCTGCAAACTCCTCTTAAAACCAGCTTTATTAAGGGGTGATTCCTGGCCATGAAGCGGTCTAACCCATCGTGTCCCACCGTTACCGCCGCAGCCACTACCCCTAGGGTGGAAGCTGCACTGCCCCCCTCGAAGAGTGCCTGCAGGAAAACTAGCACCCCCTGAAGGGGGCATGAACGTGGGTCTAGGCCTCTCACCTGACACCAGTTTGCAACATCTGTCAACGGGCCGCATAAGCCTTGGATGTAGATGGGGCCCGTGCACATTGAATTGTGGATACCACCGCCTCGGCAGGCCCAATTCACCTTCCATCTCCAGGCCCTGAGGGGGTGGGCAAGAGTGGCATCTGACGCCCGCCTCATGGTTGAGGGAAGGTCCGGAATCCGCCACGGGTCTGCCACCGCCAGCTTGATAAGATACGGGAACCACCTGGCGTTCGGCCTCTTAGGTGCTACCAGTCAAGGATAGCCACTGCTCCCATACCCTGCGGAGCACTGGCATAGTAGCTGCCAGGATGGGCATTCATAAAGCAGGCCGGCGGGTCACACTGGATGAGCCCATGCATCCGCCCCAGGGGAGGGTCGTTGGTGGGTCTCAATGAGAACCAAAAGAGGGCACAAAGCGTTCTCCTAGCTTGCAACAAACCGCTACTGGTTGACCAAACAGTTCCCACATCTGCTCAGTCGTTGTCAGTGGAAGGCTCCAATCCTCCTCGAGCAGGGCTCCCCTGGATAGCCCTTCTGCCCGGGTGTTGAGGACGCCCGGAACATGCCGGGTTGTCAGAGTGCATAGATGGCGGTCCGCCCAGATTAGAATGGAATCGGCCCACCTGTGCAGGCTACCGATCTGACGCCCCGCTGTCTGTTGAGAACGGCCAACACAATAGTAGTGGCCTATCACAGCAGGACGTGCCTCCCTTCTAACTGAGGGGCAAAATGGTGCAACATTTTCTGAGCTGCCATGAGTTCAGATGGTTGACATGGCGCTGGGGCCTCTGCCATGTACCTGCGACAGAAGCAGAGCCGCAAGTCCCGCCCGATCCTGTTTGGGAGGCATCCGTGAATATCTGGATGTAGTGTGCCATGCACCCCATCCAAACCCCCTCGTGGAGCCGAATGGGTGAGGCCCAGAATGTCAGTGCCTGTCGCACTTGCATTGGTATGTGGAGCATACGCTGTTGGTTCCGCCTTAGTTCCAGAGGAAGGCGTATGAACCAGCGCTGCAGGTCTCGCATGTGCCGCAGCCCCAGGCGGACCACTGAATGGGCAGCAGCCATCATTCCCAGCAACGACATGACCCTTATTGCTGGCACTGATACTGCCTCTGGAATGTCCTGGGTCTGGGATAGAATCGCCTCTATTCTATCCACAGACTGACATGCAGTCATAGACCGCGAGTCCAATTGCAGCCGCTGTTTGACTGGGCTGCAAGGCGCTCCTGTCGTAGTTGATGGTAAAACCCAGCTGAGTAATATGCCGCATTACCAGCGCCGTGTGGCTGGCTACCATCTGCTCAGAGTGGGCTAGGATCAGCCAATTGCCCAGATGGGTCCAGATCCGTATCCCTTCCCGCTGGAGAGGCGCTAACACTACCTCCACGCACTTGGAGAAGGTCCGATGCTTTTTGCGTGCTGGCCGTCTGCTGAATTCGCAATCGTTTTTTTTTTTTTTTCACTGGTACCGAACCAGGAAAAAGAGCTTCATTTTGAGTTGAGCCAACACAGACTGACGGAAAGGTTTGGTTTAACCCCGGAGTTTGATCGTGTGCTACCTCACAGGTAGGACCACGCCACCCCTGCCGGCGATAGCTAGCTAGTGCTTCCTAAACAAGCCATTAGTCGGCAAGTCCCCGATTCGAGGATCAGAGTTTTAGTGAATGCGAAGAGAAAACACGAGCCTCGCGCTCCATGTCTCTCTCGCTAACCCCTGCCAGGGAAACTCAAATGGCAGGTGGTAAAAATTGGAAACTTGATCTTCCTCTGCAAAGCATAGGAATTTCTGATGGCGCAGCAGAATTGGGGCATGAAACTAGGCATCCTTCAGGTCTATTGACGTCATCCAATCGCCAGGTCTGACACACTCCAGCAGAGACTTCACCGTCAGCATCCGGAACGGTCTGTGCGTAATGTGAGTGTTCAGTTCCCATAGATCCAAAAATAGGTTTGAGGTCTCCTGACTTTTTGGGGATCAGAAAATAAGGGGAATAAAACGCCGCTCCAGCTTCTGACAGAGGGACCGGCTCCACCGCCCCCTTCTGTAGGAGCGAGTTCACTTCCTCCTTCAGGGCCTCCTTCAAAGTGGCATTGGGGGCCTTGTCCGCACAATTCCCTTGAATGGGGATGGACAACACTGGAACTGCAAAGCGTACCCCTTCTGCAATGCTCTGTCTGGCCAGCCTGGGAGGGGGGCGCAATCGCACCCAAACTTGGTAATACTTCGTAAGGGATGAAGCTGTTTGTTCTATGGCTCCCGCTAACCTGGGCCCTCCCGCAACGCCCCTCCCCCTGAGGGAGAGTTCGACCTGGGGCCCTGCCCGAAAGGACTTGGAGGATAACAGCAGTAATACTTCTGCTGCGTTCCCGTGCACACTGCCCGGTGATTCACTCACCATAGGTAGCGATGGCACGGCTACTTCCGCGTTTGGGAGTCCAGTCTTTAGTTTTAGAAACGCTGACGTCCGAACAGGCCTCAACCTGTGGCACTAAACGAGTGAAGATCCTCTTCACAGGTTTGCACCCCTCAGTATTCTCCGCCACGTCAAGCACCTTGGAGCCAAAATGGCAGGTCACTCCACTTCCATGCAAACCGGAAGAAGAAGCCCGTTGACCTACACCAAACACTCTGATGGAGCCAGCTCAGCTAGTAGCGTTGGATTCGTGCTGGCCGTCTGCCTCAATTTGCAATCGTTTTCTCACTGGTACCGAACCAGGAAAAAGAGCTTCACTTTGATTTGAGCCAACACAGACTGATGGAAGGGTTTTAAGTTTTAGTTTAACTGCGGAGTTTGAGCGTGTGCTACCTCCACGGGTAGGACCACGCCAGCCCTGCCGGCGATTAGCTAGCCAGTGCTTCCTAACCAAGCTATTAGCCGGCGGGTCCCCGATTCGAGGATCAGAGTTTAGTGGATGCGAAGAGGAAACACGAGCCTCGCGCACCATGTCTCTCTCGCTAAACCCCTTTGTACCAGATTACCTTGTGTGCCAACACCTGAAACAGCCAGCGTATCAGTGTGTGCGCAATACAACCCAAAGACCACATACTGGTAATTTTTTTTAATTTTTTTTTTTATTAAGAAAAAAAGACTTTCCAGGCGCAGCACGACCAGACGCCGCACCCTAGGTGCAGTTCCGGCGGCTGCAGTGGCTGAAGCAAAGGGCGTCGAGGCTCAGGATAGGTTAATTCGACGTCAGGGATGACTGGTCGTCCAAAGACCGGCGACGGTGGCGACTTGGCGGTGATTGGAATACAGTGGGCCTGCGGAGTTGCTGTTGCGGGCGTAAGTGCGAGCCCAGCTGCTCCGCCGGGGAAGGCCATATTGATAGCAAGCGCAACCACCTGAGCTGCGCTAGCATAACATCGGTCAAGGACCGCCGCCACCCTGTCCCTCTCGGAAGCGGTTGGGAGCAGACACCATCTCACCGCGTCTTAAACGGCCGGGACTCCGACATCTGAATCCGGTGCATACGCCATAGCTGGGGACCTGGTCATCGGATTTCTCCAGTCCCGCTACGTAGCCAAAGCGCCATCCTGGGGCATATCCACCTTGGAGCGTGGCTTCGACTGAGCCAGCAGACCGATAGAGAAGTCATCCGCCTGACCACTGGAAGGCTGCGGTGGTAAGGGCATCTCCATCCTCTCCACCGTGAACTGGAGTAACCCAGGGAGGTCGTCCAGTGGATAGCGATGCTCCCGAGGGGGCGGCTCATAGTCCATGAAGAGGGTCGTCGGGTCCTCCTCATACACACGCCTATCATCCTTCTATCGTACGCGTCCCAGGGTTTAGAGCGGACTGTTGCTACCAGCTCACGGACCGGCCCCGAGCCGGCCCAGTGGGCGCGTGCAGCCCGCACAACTGCTGCCGATGCTCACGCTCCTCCGGGGGAGCACTGCACAGGCAGCACAGGAACCTGCCTCCACATGGTGCCGCAAGCCCAGACAGATGAAGCAGTCGTCATGCTGATCCTCGGACACCATCGGGGAGGCACACTGTTGGCACAGCTTATCCATTTCACACACAAATCATTATGAGTTCTTAACTCTCTCAAGGCTGAGTGAAAAAGGGAGACAAGCATTGGCAACGCCGGGGCTTTATGGGAGGTGAGTATGCTACCCCCTCCTACGGAGCAGGTGAGTTCAATTTTCTTTCTCAGGCACTGAGGCGGAGCCTTGTAGGGGTAACCAATAGCGAAGCCCGTTAGAGGGCGGAGCACGTATGAAATAGAACTGCCCGATGAACTGCAAGACGTACTCCCCTGTAGAACTGCCGTTTTCCAGGGTTACAATATGAAGATAAATAGTTACGTTTTGAAATTTCTGGGATTCATTGGAATTCAACCCCCGCAAATTTAGTTTGAAACCGACAACGTTAGTTGGAGGCTTTGAACGTTTAAATTTGCGGGCGTTGAATTCCAATGAATCCCAGGAAATTTCACAAACCTAACTATTTATCGATATTGTAAACCATAAATTTCACAAACTTAACTATTTATCGATATTGTAAACCATAAGCGAGAAAGAAACGTTTTTTGCACGGACTCTTTCGTATGGCGACGTGATCCGTCACAATTAGGTCATCAAGTCACGCGCTAGAATTCCGCAACCTGTCAAGTTGAACTGATGGGCCGAATGAGCGAAATTAGGTCCATTTTCATGCTAACAGAGGTGTACAATCCAGGTTCAGAAAGTAAAAGTCCATCCCAGGATATTGTTCCAGCCACATAAGACCTGGCAGCTGACACTATTCTTCAGCTGGGTGGTAAAACTAACAAGTCAAATCTGCTGACAGGAGGTTACGGTTGGAATGAAAACATGGTAGGATTTTTACTTTCTGACCCCTGGATTATACACCTCTGCATGTTAATGTATTCATGAGCAGGTGAAAAGGTCCTGTCATTTCAGGGATGTCGAACACTATTCGACAAGGGTAATTAACCAATCAGATTGCGGAAAACACCTACTATTGGTTTACAATGGGTTATATACCTCAAATATGGTCCTTCCCCATTGCATTCTCGCACTTACAATTGGACAGGCAGCCTGAGATTCTGTTATTTCATCCTTCAGGAATGCATAGCAAAGACACATGCGCATTACAGTGGACAGCCACACCCAGATGAAAAAGAAAAAGATACCAGTGGATGAATTTGATGCATATCAAATTATTACAAGTAATTCAATTGAGTATGTTTTCAGTAGCAAATAATGATTTTGCTGAACAAATATTGATCAAAGCTACAGAAATCAAATACATCCTCTGATCATGGTTTTTTTTAAATCCACTAAACAAAAGAAGCTACAGAAGCGTGCTGCTTATGTGTGTGTCAGCTGCTCATGCAAGTGTGAACTGAATTGCTTGTATATGTGTGTTTCTTTGTGTGTGTTTGCACTGCAGTATTTGAACTACTTGTATGTCTGTATGCATGTGTGTTATGTGTGCGTGTCTTTCTGCTGCCTACATAATATGGTTATTGATTATTAGTATGAGCAATGAATGAATAATGATAAAATATATATATAATCAATATTAGTAAATATAATCAATAATGCTGAATTAATATCTTCAACAATGACAGACACAGAGTCAGCTGGACTCGGAGTCGGAGTTTGTGGTTGTTCCAATTTAGTGGAGGCGATTTCGCGGCTAAAAAATGCTGCCAGCCCACCGGACCGACTCACCCAGAAAATTGTCGGCCCAAAATGAAAATCGTCGGCCATCGACGTTAAGGTCCAACACTGCATTAAGTCACACCTTTTTTTTGGTGAAATATGATTTTGACCATAGATAACAACTCCTCCCCATACATGACCTTCTGAACAGATTGAAACTAGGTATTGCAACCTTTGAGTTTACAAAAGATAAGTTCAGGTGTGACTCTGATATAGCTAGGATGTGAATACTATTGGATACAATCAGATTGCATAGTTCATAAACCTTGTACCTTAGACTGCAAACATTTAAATGAGATAGTAACAATCCCTTCTTTGGCAAATTAAAAGCATGTGACAGTTGTATCAAGATTTCACGGTTGGAAACATCACATCAAGCATACATTTAAGACGATCAGGTGTCTTTGGGTGGCTCTGGTGTGCTGTTACGGGGGCACATTATCAGTTTATCGTGCCTCAGGTCAATTTCACCTCTCTCCCGTGCCTGCCTCAACTTGGGGAGTAGTTCTTTTCTTTTTCTGCATCAGTGTAATCTTCATTCATATAGATTCTGGTCCCTCTCAAATGTTTAGCTCTGTCCAAAACTGCTGATCTGTCTTTGAATCTTAAGAACTTCACTACTATGGGTCTGGATCTATTGCCATTAGCCCCTAGCCTCCCAGTGCGATGCGCTCACCTCTTGCCTTCTCCTCCGAATCCACTCAGGTCTCCCCAGGCTCCTTGGTGATGCCATCGGAAACAAGGTTGTTCTTTCTCGATTGTCCTTCTAAGTACACCATTTTGTCCGTAACAACTAACAAGCTATCACAGATCTACATGATGTCAGCTTGCATGGCGTTACAATGTCCAGACTGTGTTGTATTAAGTTTTTGATGTCATTAACCCCCTTTTGCGTGAATTGGATTTTGGTTTTAATATCCTGCACATCCCTAGTAATTACATCTAGCCTGGTATTGGTGAAATCAATGATCATTTTTACAAAACCTTTAAAGTTGTCTTGTTGCTGCTGTAGGAGAGCTATGAACATATCTTTCTGCTGTTGCAGCAACTCTTTTGCCTGAGCGAGTGAGACAGGTCTTCCTCTGATTTCTCCTCTTTTGGATCTGCCTGGTTTTTTCTTAGTCCCATCTTATCTGATGGGAAGCTGGCTGCTGCTGGAGCCTAGGCCTGGCCTGGTTTGAATCTGGCTGCTGCAAAGCCTGGGCCTGGCCTGGTGGGAAGCTGGCTGCTGCTGAAGCCTGGGCCTGGACTGGTGAGAAGCTGGCTGCTGCTGGAGCCCGGGCCTGACCTGGACCTTGCCTAGCAGCAGGCTACCAGGTTGTTGAAGGCCTTGCTGGTGTTGAAGCTCAAACTAATTTTTTAGTTGTAAAGTCCATTCTTCGCTAAAAAAATTAATTTGTATTTCTTAAGTAACCCTTTAGAATCCTGCGTTGCAGGGGTAATAGAGTGAGCAGGGAGGCCCAAGCGCCACTCTCCCCAGCCACTTCCTCCAAGTTTACCTTGGGGACCCCGAGCCGCTCCCAGGCCAGCTGGGAGATATAATCCCTCCAACGTGTCCTGGGTCTGCCTTGGGGCCTCCTCCCAGTTGGACATGCCTAGAAAACCTCTCAAGGGAGGTGTCCAGGAGGCATCTAATGCCCAAACCACCTCAATTGACTACTCTCAACGCAGAGGAGCAGCGGTTCTACTCTGAGCCTCTCCCAGATGTCTGAGCTCCTCACACTATCCCTAAGGGTCAGCCCAGCCACCCCACAGAGAAAGCTCATTTTGGTCGGTTGTATTTGTGATCTTATTCTTTCGGTCACCTCACTAGGTGAGGGTTTAAATATAGATCGACCAGTAACTCGAGTGCTTTGCTTTTACTTTAAGCTCCTTCTTCACCACAATGGGCCAGAACAACACCTGCTTTACTGCAGATGCTGCAGCAATCCATCTGTCAATCTCATGCACCATTCTACCCTCACTCATGAACAACACGGCAAGATACTTGAACTCCTCCACTTCGGGTAACAACTCACCCCTCACCTGAAGGGGACAATCCCCCTTTTTCTGGGAGAGAACCGTGACCTCAGATTTGGAGGTGCTGATCCTCATTCCCACCACTTCACACTCAGCTGCGAACTGCTTCAGTGTGCAATGGAGGTCACAGCATGATGAAACCAACAGGACCACATCATCTGCACACAGCAGAGATGTAATACTGAGGCTACCAAACTGGACACCCACCAAATCTCAGCTGTGCCTTGATATCCTGTCCATGAAAATCATGATCAGAATAGGAGACAAGGCACAACCTTGGCAGAGTCCAACACCAACTGAAACAAGTCCAACTTATTGCTGAGAATGCGGATACAACTCCAGCTTTGGTTCTGCAGGTATCGACTGGCTTGAATTAACTGTCCTGGAGCCCCGAACTTCCACAGCATCCCCCCACAGGATACCTCGTGGGACACGAACATAAGCCTTCTCCAAGTCCCCAAAACACATGTAGACTGGATTGGCCAACTCCCATGACCCTTCCACACCCTCTAGTCCCCTTTTTCAAAAATGGGAACCACCACCCCATTATGCCAATCCAGGGGTACTGTACCAGACTGTTACGACCCGGTCTAGGGCAGGCAGCAACAGGTAAAGACAGTAAGGGAAGGACGGGCGGGGAGAACTGCAAAAGGCAAAAATAGCACGCTGCTCAGTTACTCTGGTCCCTATTTGCCTAACCAGAGCTAAACTATTCCTGCGGCTAATCTTCGAAGGTTCGCCTGGCTCGGGGCGGTTTTTAAACACAGAGCTCCCGAACTCTCAGTCCGCAAATAAAGACTAAGGGAACAAATAGTGTACCCCCTATGGAAACAAGTTTCCGCTCGGAATCAGCTTCAAAAATAATAAAGGAAAAATAACAAAGCAATATAACAAAGAAGTGCCTCGATGGAAGAACTGGGAGATCCAGCTGGCAGCACGCTGACTAACCAGAGTAGACCTAACAGCGTACAGAAAAGGGCAAGACGAGAGGGGTAGTCAGATACAGAAACCGAGGTCAAACACCGGGACTTCACCAAGCAACCAAACCAAAACGCAAGGGCTAGAATTCTAGTCAAATGGGACAGGCTAAGGGTCAACCACCACAATTCAAACAAACCAATTAAAGGGCACGGCAAGAATCGTAAATCCAAAGGCAATCCGAGTCAAAGAAGGCAGAAAAAGAATACTCACAAGTCGTTAACGCTAGTAATAGATCAGAAAAGCTAGTCTCCGCGGTTTGACACTAGACCACTCCTTTTCAAGGGGTAAACCGGAAACGGAAGTATCAGACCTTAGGCCAGGGGTGTCAAACTGACCCATAAACAGGCCAAGAGGCTGCAGGTCTTCAATCCTACTAAGCAGAAGCTCACCTGAAAGCACTGATTTAATCAACTGATCTAGGCCTGCACAACTGATTAGTTGTATCAGGTGCTGTTCTGCATTGTTGGAGTGAAAACCTGCAGCCTCTTAGCCCGTTAACAGGTCAGTTTGACACCCCTGCCTTAGGCGAAAAAAAAAAAAAAAACAGATTTCAAGCACAAATTCACAAATGAACGACAGGGGTCGTAACACAGACCTCCGCTTCCAGAGTCATCTGATGGTTAGCCAGAACCTCCTTGAGGTCACCCAAAGTCCTTCTCCATAGCCTCTCTGAACTCCTCCCAAACCCAAGTGTTTGCTTCAGCAACTACCACGGCTGCAGTCCTTCTAGCCTGTTGGTACTGGTCTGCCGAGTCGAGGGTCCCTTTGGCTAACTAAGCCCAAAAGGCCACCTTCTTCAGCTTGAGGGTCTCCCTCACCGCTGGAGTCCACCAACAGGTCCTTTGTTTGCCGCCACGACTGGCACAGACAAGCTTCAGGCCACAGCTTGCAGTGGCTGCTTCCACGGTGGAGACTTTAAACTGGGTCCACTCGGATTCCATGTCCTCGGCCTCCCATGGGGTATGGGAGAAGTTCTTCCTGAGGTGTGAGTTAAAAATCATCTGGACAGGGTCCTCTGTCTACCAAATGTTCCCAGTCGACAATCACAACATGTTTAGGCTTCCCGGGTCTGTTCAGCAGTCTTCCCAGCCATCTGATCCAACTCACCACCTGGTAGTGATCAGTTGACAGGTCTGCCCCTCTCTTCACCCGAGTGTCCAAAAAATATGGCCGCAGATTTGATGACACGATTACAAAATCAATCAACAACCTTTAACCAAAGGTGTTCTGGTACTAAGTACACTTATGAACACCCTTATGTTACCGTAATGGCAACAACCGATTAGCAGGCTGGAAACCATATTGGAATGTCTTCCAGCACCATTCCACTTTTTCATTAACACCCTCGAGCCTATCGTTCCACTAGCGGTAATGCCAGTGCTACAGAATTTTCAATGCCATGCCATGAGCCTCTGACCCTTAAATGCATGATTGCTTTCAAGCTGTTACTGTTTAAGATCACTTGATTAATAATCACACAATTTATTTACCGAATAATTAAGACCAATATATAAGCCTGCAATTATTAAGAAATTATTCAGTAATGACAGATTTCCGATGGACTACACTGACTACTTAATAGTTATATTGTAGAGATGGAAAAAAATTAGTTTTTTATGAATTCCATCACACTTATTAGCAATTTTTTCAGCAATCCAACCTAATTTTTTAAAATATTGTACAAAATCAAAATGTTTTCAGCATTCAAAAGAGTAGGCTACATTTGTGGGGAAGTGCAGTTGCACACTGGTTGCTGCAATGTGATAATTTATTTCATTACTAACGCTTCGGCTTCTTATATTGAAGCACTGGTCAGTGAATACTTTAGTAAATTTGTTATTGCTGCATTGTGAAAGTTCGACGATTGACATGCACTTATAATCATTTAAAATGCATGTCATGCGTGGAACTTCCTCTTTGATGAGGTCTTTATTGTCCAGCTTTTGGGAAAGTAATACGAGATTGCATGAACGACAATTTTCTAATTAGTAATTAGAATCAAAATCTTAACCTTATCTAAACCTTATCTTCAGCAGCATTTAGCATATAACATTCTACTTCAAGATGGAATTTTGAGAAATTTCATTTATTTCAGTGCATGCAATCTCATTGTAGCCTTCCTCTTTGATGTAAAGCTACATATGTGTTAATCATTAATGGCAACGCAGCATATTAATAGCCTATTTTGATAGCATAGTAAAATAATTTAATCAATTGTCCGATTCTTATTCAGAAACAGGCTAAGAGTTAGCTTGCATTGTGGTAATATCTTTTAGGGGTTTGTGGACAAAAGAGGACTATGTTACAGGATGAATAAATCTAATGTTATAACTTGATTCAGTGTTGGGACAATATTCTGTGTATTTTAACTTGCATGACAGGCCTGCAGGGGTGTTTTCTGCTTGTCAACCGGTCAAGTGCGATGAGTATTATTGGAGGATTAACCCTTAAATGCCTAACTATAAAAAAATTGAAAGAAAAATCAATGTAATCTGTTAATAAGTCCTGGGGAGGGGCTAATAACGACCCAATAGAAATGTTTAATTTTTGACCTTTGACCTCATTTTAGTTTTGTGACATATATAAGTTTTTAGGATATAAAGAGAACTTTTGTCCATCATTATTTTGGTAGTTTACATATAGCTGAAGTGTTAGGCATAGCTTATTTTTCATTAGCTTACCTGTCTGAGGTTTTACGAAATGAACCAAGAGCAAACACCAGTAAAATGCAAAAAGGAGGCTTTATTTCTGAAGGGGGAAACCCCCCAACAGAGCGGGCAACAGTATAATGTCCGCAATCCAAAATCAGAATCCAAAGGGCGAAATCCAGAGTCATACACAGGGCACCAATCACAAAAAAATCATAGTCAGACAAAAGAGGTCAAAAAACAAGAATGCGGCAAAAGTACAGGGAGTAGGCAAAGCTCGATATCAAAGACGGTCCAGTCAGAAAGATAAACACTGAGAGATCACGGCGAGAAACGTGGCACGAGAAAACTAGGGAGAACGATCTGACAAGAGTGTGAAGCAAACAGACATCTTATATACACATCCAGGAGAACACATGACCAGGGAGAACAGGTGCAATCAATGGTGACAATGATTAGGGAGAGACACACGAGGGATAAACTAATTACATGAATTTGGCTGTAGCCAAAACGCAGACAGGGATCACAAGACAAACCTAAGTACAAAACAGCTCCGGTTAAGGAGTACTAAAGTGCCAAGATAAAAGAAAAGGAAAGCACAAAGTATAAGTGGAAATCCACAGAAACTTGCAGCAGAGATAATTAGGGATAGGCAAGGAGGCGGAGACTAGAATAGGGCGACAGCTGAGAGATCATTAGTCAATTAGTAAGTGCAGCTATACAATCCCAAGTGCTTGTTAGTAAGTTAGTCCAAATATACAAGGTTAGTGTGGATTAGTATTGAGCAAAAACAATAAACTGTAAGTATGTGTTAGTAAGACAGAAAAAGAGAGAGGAAGGAAGAACACGAGATAATGAAAGAAGATTGAAACCCAGAAACCAATAAATCACCCGAATGAGTGTCACACAAGACAAGGGACCGTGAGCAAAGATACACACCTGACAAGACAGGGGAGACAAAGTGCAAAGCATGAAAATGAAAACATGGCTTGGAAACCAAATGATCTAAACATGAAAAATAGTAAACAGGAAATCTAAATACCAAATACACAATACATAATCTAAGAATGGTCAGACAAGGTCAGTGGTCTCTAAACACAAGAATCAATAACATGGCAGAGCCAGGCACAGAACTTAACATGACACGCAGAATCATAACATGAGCAAAAAGCAGAATCACAACAGTCTGTCTACTTCATCCAGGATGAATGGGTGATGATCTATCTTGTGGATTCCACCATGCGGGTGGCCATATTGGAAAGGTTAGCTGGTGCAGCCAGTGTAGTGTCAGTTCCACTTTTATGCATCAGATAGCAGCATAATGATGGTCTAAATATGTCACTATGGGCATTAGGTTGCAAAATTTATGTGGGGTCAGTGGTTTTGACAGCCCCCAAAATCGTGTGACAAATTTGTCACAGGGGGCATTTAAGGGTTAATCTGTTATCAGTTCCTCTTGTACATTCTCCAAAGACTGTGTTCAGTGTTGAAGGACCAGTGTGTAAGATTTAGACAGACAATCTGGCTGAATAACTGGCAGGAATGGAATATAATATTCAAAAGTACATTTCCATCTGTGAATTATTCCCTCAAAATAAGAATCATAGTGTTTTCTTTTATCCAGGATGATCCCTTTACATCAACAGAGAGAGTGGGTCCTCTTCCAGGGAGCTCGCCATTTTGCACCACAATGTTTCTACAGTAGCCCAGAACGGAAAAAAATGTAATTAAATAAAGCACTGACACAAGAGCGCGCCTTTCGTGTTTTTGCAAGTTTTGCGGCCACCGTAGGTTCACTCAGAAAGGGAATGATCAGTTGGTTGCAATCTATAATCTCACCACTTGAGGCTCTAGATCTCACGTACTGGTCCTTTAAGAAACCCTAGCCTTCACATTAGCTTAAAGTTATTCTTACCTTTCATGCGGCACAGCACTGAAAGCATCTTGAAGTGGGGCAATGGAGTCAGATTCAGAGCTACCGGTTAGTGAAAACTAATCAAGAGTTATTACATAATATTCAATTCTATATGTGGTATAAAATAAAATGCCCTAGTAATGTTTGACGAACTACTATGAACGTTATTATAGTAGTAATTATAGCATTTCGGCGGCTGTTTGTTTACAGTCAGATGCTTTGTGTTACCGCAGAATTCATACATATTTTCTTGCAAAACTGTTGTCATAACATCTTACCTCACCAGAATTGTCCCGGTAACGTTAGTAATAAAATCAAGAGCAGCTGCCGCTGCTTTGTTTGCAGGCTACCTTCGTTGACCAGCTACCTGCTTTGTCTCTACCGATCTGCTGCTCTGCCAGAGAGGCGCGCGAATTGCAAGCGGTGACAGAGGTAGGCAACTGGGAGGGGCACAGCAACGGATGACAGACAGGATGCTCGGCAAATCATTCTATTCGGACCAAAGAAATTGATTGGTCAGACTTTTATCGAAAATATATGAGAATTGAATATCGATGAGTTTCAACACCTGGTGGATTTCTTTTACATTTTAGCGTGCCATACACTTATTAGGAACATTTTAAGATTACCAAAGAAAAGTGTAAAAATTCCAGGAAGGTAAGAATAGCTTTAACTGTGATGGTAAACTTAAAATATCACCTGAAATTTAAAGAAAGGCTAGAAGAGTAGATTGAATGAACCTGCGCATATTGGTGTATTGACTCTAGCTAAACTTGTTGTGAGTGAAAGTTGGCTATAATGTCCCTACAGGGCAATAATGTTTTTGATATGACTGAAATATAACACTGGTTTATGTGTAACACCAATAACTTGTTGCCAGTGACAGCTGACAACAGTTTGGTACCAGTTTAGGTCACTTAAAGGTATTTTAAGTGCAGTCACTCTTGGTTACCTGGAAACTTAAGCTATGAAGCTTAAAAAATGTTACTATATATTTCTGATCTCCCTGGGATATCTGGACAGTACAGTGCATTAAGTTGTCAGACATGGCTTAACATAGCACTAGTTTATGAGTAACTTTAGTAAAATATTTCCAGAGGGCAAGGGTATTATGTTATTGCAGGACAGTCTTCAGGAGAGAGACTATTCGAACTTGTTTGTGATAAGTGTTGATGCTTAAGAAATCAACTAAAGTAGCATATTTTGCTTTTTTCTGATCCCATACATTCCTGTACTTTCCATTCTTTTTTAGCAGGTAAAAAGGCAGTCAACAAAACATTCATTTCTGATTTTAGTACAATGTAAAATACACAGGCGGGATTGGATTTAGATAGTTGTAAGGGCATCCAGATCATGTATACTTTGTTGCACCACTTAAGAATTTGAAAATGATCTTGTGAGTATTGAGAATATAACAACCTTCAGGTGAAACACTATTAAATCTGATTCCTGTCACGATGGTTTGTAAGGCTTTTAAACTTATATATATGGTTTGTCCTCATTTAACCTTGAAGATGGGCAAGTGACCCACAACTTTCTTTCAGTCATTGGAAAAATAGAGCAGAAAATACTACAACCCCAATTCCAAAATAGTTGGGATGAAGTGTAAATTGTGAATAAAATCAAAAAGCAATGACTTTTAGATCACATGAGCCAATATGTTATTTACAATAGAAATAGATAACATTTTAAATGTTGAAACTGAGACATTTTACATTTATATCCACAAAATGAGCTTATTTCAAATTTTCTGGCTGCAACAGGTCTCAAACAAGTGTTTGTAAAACACTAATGCCCCCGTATGCCAAGGTCACGAGGACATGATCAAGGCCGAGATCACCTTTCTTCAACGAGAGGAATCGTATACCTAAGTATCAAAGACGTACCACGAACCAGTCAAAAGTTATGGCTAAGGTTAAAGTTTTATGAAAATGTCACCGACGTCAAGGTCACGAGGTCAAATTTGATGACTTCATCTGAAAGGTCTCGTCACAAGGGATGGACATGCCAAGTATCAAAGACGTACCACAAACCAGTGAGAAGTTATGGCCACGGTTAAACTTTTATGAAAATGTCACCGACGCCAAGGTCAAGGTCACAAGGTCAAATTTGATGACCTCATCTGAAAGGTCTCGTCACAAGGGATGCACATGCCAAGTATCAAAGACCTACCACTAACCAATCAAAAGTTATGGCCAAGGTTAAAGTTTTTTTTCACTGCGGACAAACAGACGGACAGACAGACAGACGGACAGGTAAAAAACTATATGCCCCCGAAACTTTGTTTACGGGAGCATAAAAAGTTGGGACACAGGCAAAAAAGGGCTGGAAAAGCCATGAATATATAAGAGAATCAGCTGAAAGAACATTTAGCAAGTAACGATGTTCACTGGCATCAGGTGTGTAACTGTGATGTAACACTCAGGAACCAGTCACGAGAACCAAGCAATGCAGTCGATGGGATTTTATTAAGCGATGGGGTAAACCCCCGCTGGGCAGAAGACAGTGCAAAGTCCACAATCCAAAAATCACAATCCAGTAGGGCAGAATCTGAGTCGTAAACCAGGGCAGCAGTCACAGTACTCGTAGTTAGGCAGAAAAAGTGTTCGATAAACAGATGCAAACAGAATTCCAAAACAGAGCCAAAAATCGAAAATCAGGGACGGTCCAGTCAAAAAATAATCACAAAGAATATGAGGCGAAAACAAGCGTGGCACAGGCAAACCAAGAGAAACTTTCTGACAAGAAACTACTGTGAGAAATCTGCTAAAATACACACTCGGGAAGTCACATGCTATGCAGGAATCAGGGGTAGAGAATCAGACTAATTACAAAGGTGCAAACACGAGGAAGAACCTAATCACATGAAATAGTCAAAAGCCAAAACGCGGACAGGGATCACGAGAAAGCCTATTGACAAAACATACAGCTCCGGTTAGGGATTTCTCATGTGCTCAGATAATGAGAGGAAGAACAGAGTTGAGCAGGTGCGGAGGATCCGCTGAAATGCAGCAAAGAAGATTAAGTGAAGGCAAGAGGTGGAGACTAGAACAGGGCGAGTGCTGAGAGCTTGTTAATCAATTAGTAAGGTGCAGCTATACAATCCCTAGTGCTCGTGAGTAAGTTAGTATTATATACAATGTTAGTCTAGGTTAGAAACTTTAACAAAAACAACAAACTGTTAGTATTGGTTAGTAATATAGAAAAGCAAGGGGAAGGAAGCAAACAAGATAGAAGGAATGTTAAGAAACCCAGAAATCGCTTAAACATGTGACACGCAGTACTTGGGGAAAGAGCTGTAGCTCAACACAAGATCAGACCGGGGAGACAAAGCGCAATGGAGGGAAAGAGCAAAAACAGGGACCAGAAAGATAACAGAAATGTGGATACTGGCAGAAATACAAAACATGGTAATAACAAAAACATGGCATGGAACTAGACTAAGACAAAACATGAGTAGAACGTGACAGAATCATAATAGTAACATGATTGGCTATAAAAGGGATGTCGTAGAGAGGCTGAGTCTCTCAGAAGTAAAGATGGCCAGAGGCTCTCCAACCTGTGAAGGCTTGCGTAAAAAAATTTTGGAATACTTTAAAGACAATGTTCCTCAACCTCAAATTGCAAAGGCTTTGAATGTCTCATCGACAGTGCATAACATCAAAAGATTCAGAAAAACTAGAAAAATCTCTGTGCGTAAGGGACAAGGCCAAAGACGTTTACTGGATGCCCGTGATCTTTGGGCCCTCAGACGCCACATATCACTCACTGGAAAGGTTGTTTTCAAAACACAAACCAGTTCAACAGATGTAACCACTTTTACTTTTTATTTTCATGGCTCAAATGTGTGCAATGGTCATGTTGGGTCTTGGCTACTTATAAGCTGCGTTAAAGTCTCATTTACCATGTTTTATGGATTTGAGGTTTTTTTTATTATTATTTTTTGTCAGTCCTTACAATTCATATCTATACAATGGATTTGTGAATAAATGTAATACCAAAATGTATTCTAAACTTTTGACTCAGATTAGCCACCTTTGGCAGATATAATGGCTGAATATACTCATGGCATTCTTTCTACAATGGAAATCAAATATTCTTCAGAAATTCCCCATCTCGATGGGGTTTAAGCCTGTTTTCAAGCATACCATCTTGTGCCTTTTTCCTAGTGTAGTTCTGACAGAGCTTTAACTTATGTTTTGGGTCATTATCTTGCTGTAGGATGAACCCCTGACCAACTAGGTGCATACCAGAGGGTACTGCCTGGTGCTGCAGAATGGTGTGGTAGCCGTTTTGGGTCAGGGCTCCTTTCACTCTAAGTCACTGACCCTGGATCCACCAAAACAGCCCCAGTCCATCACACTTCCTCCTCCATGTTTGACAGTTGATGTCGCAAACTGAGGAACTATCCTTTCACCTTCTCGACGGCGTACAAAAAACCTGGGTAACCGTACCTTTTGTTTAAAAATTCTGACAGTTCACCACTTGCCTTTGTACCATTTCAAGCTAATCATTGGACTGTAACTGCATAATTTTCAATAAAAAACTGGAAAAATTGGGGTGTCCTAAAACTTTTGACAGGTAGTGTGTGAGTGTGTGTGTGTGTGTGTGTGTGTGAGTGGGGTACATATATAAATAGTTGGGAAAAAATATAAATTGTGAATAAAATCAAAACGCAATTGTAATAGAGTGAGCCGAGCAGATGGGGTAGTCAGCCAAAAAAAAAAAAAAAGAGCAACGACAGGAAAATATTCTCTTTTGCAAAAGTATTCTTTCCTTTTATTTTGACCGGCGTATGTTCCACAATTAAGACAAACAAAACACTGATTTAAAAAAAAAAAAAAAACAAAGGTGCAAATGCCCACGCAATCTAGGCCGTTGCAGACTAGTACCCACAGAGCTTTACATACAGAGCCGAATACTGCGTCCTCTCGCAGCAGAGGTAAGACCCCAACTGAGTTACACAATGCCCTTTTATAGGACTACATCACCATCACAATACTCTTAAAATCAATCAACTCGCCAAGAGGTCATTTTACATTTTTAAACATTTTCATACTTGTATCAGTGGAATTTAACACACTGCCGTTCTGACAATTACCAAACACTTCAACAAGATTTTTAGAAAAATTGTCAACTCTAATGAGCTGCACCTCCACGCACCGCGGAAGTATCCTATAAAAACGCCGTCTGACCTGTCCTCTGGTTTGGTCCCGGAAGACTGCAAAAGGTAAAACAGCTACAAACATTTCCTCTTAACCATGTTGTCAACTCAACGAAAGCATGAAAGAATTCGGATGGTGAATGTGCGCACTTAAAGAACCTTTACACACTGTAGTTTACCAGACGTTAATAAATATTCCCAGTATGTACTGTTCCCAGTATGCGCAGGGTGCAACCTACCCGTGACAATTTCCTACAAAACCCACAGCAAACATACTTATGCAACAAAAATTTCATTTTTATTGTCCGTTGCATCTGTGGTTTAGTCCATTGCACTTGACCATTGAAACCTGCACAGCGGGAAAAACCGCTGTTTAGTGACAGACGCGTTGCGCTCCGTCACAGCAATGAGTTTCAAATTACTCGAAGGGGACAGGAACAATAACGCAGATCAAAGGTATAGCCATAATTCTCCTATAAGTGACAGTACCATGTAATGTGACTAAATTATAAATAGCAGGGCGGAAACTGGCACTGTCTTTTTAGGTCACGCCAAAGTGACACGGAAGACCGGGCACGGAACACAGAGACAGTAAAGGGCATCATTAATACACGAACACATTGTGTTTGGAATGAACTCGACCTCACTTGAACCGATTTTGAATTCATTATCAAAATTTTAAATGAGTCGAAGTCATGTTATACG
The DNA here is from genome assembly GCA_029721435.1 of Gymnothorax reevesii. Taxonomy (NCBI): domain Eukaryota; kingdom Metazoa; phylum Chordata; class Actinopteri; order Anguilliformes; family Muraenidae; genus Gymnothorax; species Gymnothorax reevesii. The sequence continues at coordinate 47,690,134 of CM056576.1, forward strand.
CGTGACCTGGCGAATTAAACGCAGTTATTTTTCATGTCACTCGGGGCGTTACACAGAATTATACTCAGGAAATCAAAAGACTTTTAAGTAGTTCCGATTAGCTATGATACTTTGTTGCTTCGGATGCCCTGAGTCTTGCGTTTATTCTTTGAAGTAAAAAAAACGGCATAAAGCAATGATGCTTATTAGGCCTACATTGGGAGCAACTTTTCTCATGACCAAAACCGTTTATTTTCGAGCAGACAAACACTGACAGCAACATTGTGAGTAGGTTAAATTGACAGCAATAATGGAGCTGATACTGAGCGCTTCCTGACGATGGCGGGGAAGAATTTTTCCGGCTCATCGGTGACTGTTGAAAATGTCAAACCGTGATGGGAGGGGGGACTGCGCCTCTCTTAATTGTTATAAGTCGCTTCGCCCTCTTTCCACGGACAGGACTGAGCCGCAAGTCCTCGGCACACAAATCATGAAACACGTGGAGCGTATTTTCGATGAACTTGGACATTTTAAAAGGTACCTACCGCGAAAATGGTATGAAACACCAGGCAATACAGAGCATGCAATATTCTTGATTGCGTATTGAAGTGCATTTAATAATAAAAAATATTTGTGACCCTTGGTTTTTACCTCAATGGTTAAATACTGTAATTATCTGGCTATCTTTAGTTGTCTTCGCTGAAATTTGTAGTCTGTACTGCTGCTTTTTTTTGAGCAGTTGGCAAAGTCTTTGATAAATGAGCCGTATTTAGATATTTCTGCTCCGCTGCATTAGCACATGTTTGAAAACTGACAACAGGATTTTGCGCACAAATTTATTTCAGTGTACGCTGAAAGCACGAATTTGGACATATTCATCGAGTTATTCAATTATAAATGTTAAGTTACCGGTAAACACGTATATGAGACTCTTAGTTGTGCTTATATTAAGCTGGGGACATGCGACAAGTTTCAAGTTTGAATTATACGGTAATGGCAAGGCATAAAAGCTGCGGAGTTGAATCTGGTTTGCGTCTGTGTTGAGTTGGCATGTTCTCACTGTCTTTGTGAGGGTTCCTTCTCACAGTCCAAGGGCATTAATATAGGGTTAATTGGGGACTCCAATTCACTTTAAGGTGAGATATAGTGCGTGTGGGTGCGCCCTGCGACTGGCAAACTGATCAGGGCATATTCGTGCCTCTAGCCCAGTGGTTCCCAATCCAGTCCTCAAGGACCCCCTGTCCGGCGGGTTATTGTTGCAGTTTTACTTTTGCACACCTTATCCATTTTAAGCCCAATGCACCTTCATGCACACCCTGTTCAGGTATATCTTTTTCAACCAATCTGCACAAAGCCCTTAAATGGATCAGATGTGAAAGAGTTGAAAGAGCAAAAACCTGCAGGGCAGGAGGTCCTTGAGGACTTGGTTGGGAAATGGGAACTACTGCTGTAGCCCATTGGATGTGAGGATTGGAATAAGCAAGTTAGGTAATGAATTGTCTGCACCTTTGTGTCGAGTTTGCATGTTCTCATTGTCTTTGTGTCAGTTCCTTCCCACTGTCTAAAGACATTAATGTTGGGTTAAATAGTGACTCAAATTTCCTAATGGGTGTGCGTGTCAAGTGTCCTGTATGTTTGCCCTGAAATGGGAAAAATTTCAGTGTACATTTCTTCCTCTCGCCCATTGGATAGTGGGATAGGAATAGGCAACGTATAGTAATGAATAAATGAATGGATATTAACAGTGGCCCACTACTGTTTGGTACATCTTGCTATGACTTTCCCACAAATTTGTCAGCTTAATTTAGGATATTTTTAATAATTCTCCTGTTAACCAACTTATTTTTGTCTGTGGTACTACCATTGCTTATGATCCAACGTCATGATTTTTGGCGGCAATTTGTCAGTTTTTTGTGGCTGTTTTGCTTCATTACTGTATAAACACTTAATCTGATTAAATAGTTTTATGAAGCCTAATAACACTTTTAAGGGAAACTCTCGGGTTTAATCTTTTTCAGATTTATATTAAACCTTGTCTAAAACTGATTATATGGAAAGTTAATTCAGGACTCAATGTGTTTTACAAACCATAAGGCCTCAAACATAGAGGAATAAGTGGTCATTTTGACCCAAGCACTTAAAACCGTTTTTTTGTTTTTCAACATCGTGTCATATTATATAACAAACTGGAGACTGTTTTCTTTAGTCTACCTCAGCTCAATGTGTGTCGTTTGTGGCAGTGAGTCTGAGTTTTCTTAATCTTGTTAGTTGGGTTTATTTCCCCTGTGCGCTTCTACTGCCCACTGTGTCATCTCTCATTTTTGTCAATTTTTTTGAAATTTTTTTGCCTCACAGGAAGTGAGCTATGAGCCATTTCCTGCATTTTTTCAGTTTACGAACACATTTTTGAGGGCCTAATCATACCCAAAAACTCACCAAACTTGGCTCATAGACTTAAAATATTAAGTTCTTTGATTCGATATCTCATTTGGCCCTGGGTGTGACATGGTGGCTCTATAGCGCCCCCTAATACATAATTGCATTTTTGAGGGCATCAGCATGCTCAAAAACTCACAAAACTTTGCGAACATATTAAGCCAGTCATACTTTTTACTAGGATGTAGGGTTTACAGATGGATGTGGCAAAATTGCATTACAGCGCCACCTAGAAAATTTCAATTAAGCAGCCCTCGCTGCGTGTTTAACCTACATGTACAAAATTCGGTAAACATGTGTACTATGCCAAGACCTAAAAAAAAAGTCGTTGGTGCCATGACCTAGACTCAACAGGAGGTCCGCCATTTTTAAATGAATTTGCAAATTTTTTAAATTTTTTGCCATTCACAGGCGTCGTACTTTAACGAACTCCTCCTAGAGATTTTATCCGATCAACTTAAAATTTCGCATATGACATCTAAAGATGTCATACATCTTTAACATCTTGTCGATGTTAAATTGCGAAGCTTTTTTGGATATATCGAACTCTGTATCCGTGGCGTAGCGGCAAATTTCGATGTTCCACCATGAAACAGGAAGTTGGTTTTACGCGAACATGCTTTGTGAGATTTGCGCGAAAATTCACAGGCTTGATAAGAGTCTACTTCCAAGTATGCCTATATGTTGACATTAGATTTGGTGTGGTCAGGTGGCTCCACAGCGCCCTCTTGACAAGGCCATGTTGAGATAAAAGTGCTTGAATGTTCATGAAATTTGATGAGATCATTGCATTTGTCATGTCGGGTAATTTTAATTTTTTTTTGATTTTTTGGCCGAACAGGAAGTGAGCTATGAGCCATTTCCTGCGTTTTTCCAAATTTTAGAAACACATGTTTGGAAGCCTTAGAATGCTCGAAATCTTGCAAAAAGTTGCACAAATTATAATTGTCTCATTGTCTTCAATTTTATACATCAATTTACACTAAATTTGGCTCAATGGCTCTTTAGCGCCCCCAATCAGATTTTTAAAAGAATTGCCCTTTTGAAGGTCTCAGCATGTTCGAAAACTCACAAAATTTTGCAAATGTATAAAGACCATCATTCGTATTACTCTGACAAAAAACTTACATATAGACATGGCAAAAATGTCATTATAGCGCCCCCTGGAAAATTTCAAATAAGCAGCCCTCGCAGCCCGGTAAACCTACATGTATGAAATTCGGTGGACATGTGGAATATGGCGAGACCTAAAAAAAAGTCCCTTGGTGCCATGACCTAGACTCAACAGGAAGTCCGCCATTTTTAATTGAAATTGCATCTTTTTTGGATTTTTCGCCATTCACAAGTGTCGTACTTTAACAAACTCCTCCTAGAGGTTTTATCCGATCAACTTACAATTTGGCAAGTAATATTTAGAGACATTGCCAATGTTAAATTGAGAAGCTTTTTTGGATTCATTGAACGATGAATCCGTGGCGACGCGGCGAATTTCGATGTTCCGCTATGAAACAGGAAGTTAGTTTTTATCCCACATACTTGGTGGGATTTGCCTGAAACTTTCCATGCTTCATTAAAGTGTCCTATCAAGTATAAATATATGCTGATATTCGATTGGGAGTGGCCTGGTGGCTCCACGGCGCCCACTAGCCACGGCAATGTTAAGATAAAAGACCTTGAATGTTCATGAAATTTGGTGAGGTCATTGCATTTGTCTTGCTGGGTAATGGTAATTCTTTAGAAATTTTTTGGTAAAACAGGAAGTGAGCAATGAGCTATTTCCTGCGTTTATCCAAATTTTACGAATACATGTATGAAGGCCTTAGAATGCTCCAAAACTTGCAAAAAGTGGCCCAAGTTGCAACTCTCTTATGTTCTTTGATTTGCTACACCAAATTGCACTTAATGTGGCACGATGCCTCTGTGGCGCCCCCTAATAATTTTCTCAAAATAAAAACCTTTTGAGGGTCTCAACATGCTTGAATATTTTCATAAATCAACAAACCCATGGAGCCCGATATTACGATTATGGTATATGTTTTGCAGACAGGGAAGCCAAAATGGAATCAAAGCACCCAACAGCAAATTTTTGCACTCCCCTCAGGAAAACATACTGTATACAGTCTAGTAGTGTCCGATGACTGTGAATGGACACCTGCACCCATCAACATCTGGCCAACACCCCAACGTGCATGAAGGGTGCGAGGGCCCTTTCAACGCTGCTTGCAGCTTTAATTAACTTTGTTTTCCATGAAATTGCAGAATTCATACTGAAACAGTGAAAACACCACGCCTAATTTTTGAAATTATAGCTAATTTTTTGAAGCCATCAAAATTACTACAGAAGAAATATTGTGCTATGAAGGTTAAAAGCTGGAATTTGTGTAAGTCCGGGTCCAAATCCAGTTAGTGTGTCTGTCCGGGGGCGATCACTTCTCCAAAATGCATCTTTGTCATGTCATTAGCAGCAGGTTGAATTCATCACTTGAATGACATGCAAGTGCAAAGCAAGACATTGGACCCATAAAAGGCACCAGTGGTTCATCCCCACCAGCAGCGGTATCAGAATACCATGGCTTACAGAAAAGCGGAGGAAGCGAGCTTGGGGGAATTCTGCTTAGGGGAACATCTCAAAGAGAGGTTGCTGCTGGTTCAGGGTCAGTACATCCACCATCAGACTGGAGCATCGCTACCAACAGACAGGGAGTGTTCACAACCGCCCCCGACTAACAACTTCCGGGGCACATCGGGGCCGACACATCCGGCATATCCATCTGAGGAGCCGTTCTAAACGGCAGCAGACACGATTCAGAACACGATAGGACACCACGAAAGCCCCATCCATGCCATGACTGATTCGCCAACTGCGAGCTGCTGGGTTAAGGTGGCGGTGTGATGATACGCTCAGGAACCAGTCGCGAGAACCAAGCAGTGCAGTAGATGTGATTTTATTAAGCAAGGGGGAAAACCCCCACAGGGCAGAAGGCAAAAGTCCACAATCCAAAAATCACAATCCAGTTGGGCAAAAAACAGAGTCGAAAACCAGGGCAGCAATTACATTACACGTGGTCGGGCAAAAATAGGTTCAGTACACAGGCACAGGAATGTCAGAGAAGCAGTGGGCGTCCAGTGGGCGTAATCCAAACTGTTAACAGGGCAGCAAACACAAGACTCGTAGTCAGGCAGAAAAGGGTTCAAAAACACAGATGCAACAATAATCCAAAACACAAAGCCAAAAATCGTAAACAGGGACGGTCCAGTCAGAATAGAATCACTGAGAGTACAAGGCGAGGAAAAGCATGGCACAAACTGAGAGAAACGTTCTGACAAGGAAATGCTGTGAGAAGACGCCTAATATACACATACGGGAAGTCACATGCTTAACAGAACACAGATGCAGGAAGTCAGACTAATTACAAAGGAGCAAACATGAGGGAGAACCTAATCACATGAAATGGGCAAAAGCCAAAACGCGGACAGGGATTACAAGACAGCCTATGAACAGACATACGGTTCCGGTTATGGAACTCTATGTGCACAGAAAAAGTAGCAGAACAGTAATTAGGCAGGTGTAGAGAATCTGCTAGAAGCACAGCAAAGTATATTGAATGAAGGCAAGAGGCGGAGACTAGAACAGAGCCAGTGCTGAGAGCTTGTTAATCAATTAGTAAGGTGCAGCTATACAATCCCTAGTGCTCGTTAGTAAGTTAGTATTATATACAAAGTTAGTCTGGGTTAGTAACTGTAGCAAAAATAACAAACCGTTAGTACTGGTTAGTAAAATAGAAAAGCAAGGCGAAGGAAGTAAACAAGACTGGAGGGAATGGTTGAAATCGAGAAACCATTAAATCACCCGAAAGTGTGGCACGCAATACTGGGGCTGTGACCAATCACATGACAGAAGACCAGACTGGGGGAGACAAAGTGCAATGCGTGGATAAAAGCAAAACATGGACTGGAATTTAACTAGGAATGGAATATGGCAAAATACAAAACATGGCAAAACAAAACTAGACAAGACATGAACAAAATCAAGCAACCAAATCACAATACATAATTCAAGAGATAATCAGGCAATGCAAAGATCAAAATCCAAACAAGACAGAGTGGCAGACAGATCAGAATCACAACTGGCGGAGGCCGTATTGAGGCAACATCATGACACAAATTCACAGAGACAACAGACTCCAGTTTGCTCAACGTCATCATCTTCAGCCGCCACGAGTGTTCCACCATTGGATTTTTTCAGTCAAATCCAGGTTTGGTATGTCATTTGGTGACTGCGGACACGAGGTGTACAGGAGGTAATATGAACGTCATCAAGACAGATGTGTTCTGGAGAGAAATCGGTTTGGTGGGGGTAGTGTCATGGTCTAGGCTGCCATTAATGTGAGATTTTGGAGTGAACTTGTTACCTGGCCCCTCCCCTAGGGGGCCAGGTTAAGCAATGATCGTGTGTGTGTGTGTTTGTGTGTGTGTGTGTTTCTGTCAGTCTGTCTGTCAGCCCGTGGCTGGGGCCAGGTCTGCTATCTCTGATTTGTGGAGATCTAACGGCACAGCGATATGTGGATGAGATGTTAAGACCAGTTGTACAACCATGTACAACAATGATTACCATTTACGTTCCAACACGACATCGCCCGTCCCCATACCGTACGCCTCACCAGAGACTTTCTCCAACAAGCAGGGGTCGATGTCCTGCCTTGGCCATCCATTTCACCCGATCTTAACCCCATTGAACACATGTGAGATGAACTGGATCGTTGTGTGCGCCAGCATCACTGTCAACCACGCAACGTCGCCCAGTTCACAGCAGCACTACAGGAGGAGTTGAGTAACTTTTCCCAAGCAACTGTATGACGTTTATGTGAAACAATGCCTCATCGTTTACGCGCACTAGTGCAAGCACAGAGAGGACACACTCGCTATTGACAGTTTGGAGAGGGTCTGTGCATTCACTTTTTTTTTTTTTTTAAATTGGCATCTCCAATCCCACCCGAATCTGGAATGCCCAATTGGTGAACTATGTACAAAGCTTGCTCGTATGTGACCCCTTGCTGCCAACTCAGGATAGTGAGGACAGTTCACGGCTCTCCTCCGAAGCACGTGCCTGTCAACCACTGATTCTTATACACTCATTGGTTGAATCCTCGTAAATTCAGAATGAGGGCGGAGGATACCCGGACATGAACAAACCCAGAGTCTTCCTGACAAGCGCCCGTCTGGCCAACAGGAGGCGCTGGAGCAACGAATAAAGCTGTTATTGTATCCCCAAATCCAGCGGTCCCTTCCCAATTTGGAACCCTGTAGCGCGATAGCCAATTGTGCGCTACTCTGAAAAAGCTGCCGACTCCTGCCGGTGGGTACGCCGGAGCTCGAACCCACGACGTGATAGTCACCTCTGCACTGCAGCGCAGTGCCTTAACCGAGTGAGCTATCCAGCAGCTCAGGTTTGTGCATTTACAGTGGCGTATCGAAACATTTGTTGAGGTAATGACATGAAACTCTACAGTGTATCTGTCTATTCGTATTAAAATTGAATTGAAAAACATTGGATGCTTCTTCTTTTTGGTTGTTAAATATGGGTGTGGTGTTTTCACTGTGTGTCAGTAGATGATAAACAGGATCTTGTACTCTCGGTTGTGTCATAAGAAAGTTGTAAAATTTGCTGAGTAGATTTAGAATTGTTGCAAGCTCAACAAATGCAAAATTTACTGAACACGTTTCATGACTTTCATATGACATGGCCGCTCGCGTAAGATTTTCTATTGGGTTTTAACCATCCATCTTCACAGCTTTTAATGTTTGCTGTTGTTTTTTGTTTTTTATTAGAACATACACTTCTGTCCCACACAACAAGGACCTTTTTTGTCCTTTGCTATTGTTTTTGGTCACATATTGTGGCATCTTATGTTTAGTTATTGCTGCAGGGTAGGTTTGAACATGTGACCTGACATCGCACAGTCTAGCATAGCCATTAAGCAAACAATTTGTCCCTGGTATTTTTTGTCTTCTGGCAACATATTGGTCTTGATTATCAGGCCTTCGTAAACAAATTTTAATTGTTAATCAGGCAAACGAAAATGGGAACCAGATGACTGTAATCAAGAGCTCAGATTTAAGGGTATAGGAAACCTTTTTTGCTGGACCATATTTTAAATAACCTTGTAGTAGCCCTACGATATGCGGAAATTGATCCAATAAACAATTAAATTGATTTCACAAACATCATTCTTCAGCCAACCAACCTGAAGAGTACATATTTCTTTGTAACGTAAATACCTACACCATGCGAAATTTAACCATTTTTTCTAGATTTTGGGCAAAAATGCCTTCCAGAAACATTGACGTGCATTAAAAAAATCCTAGTATAAACTTTGGTACCAAAACATTATTGCAGGTTATATCTATGTATTTTTTTTCTACTTCCTTCTATCATGATAGCCTAACTAACACCGCAGACTGCCTTCAGCATTGTCACCATTGGCAGCTGCACAGAAAAAGTGCTACTAGAATGAAAAATTTTGAAAGGCCATTTTTCCTGACTAGTTGAGGAGTGTGCAAAAGCAAATTATTCACTAGCAGTTTTTTTTTTTTTAAATCTGAATCTTTTGCATTTTAAATTCATTGCGTGACAGGTGCAATGACAGTGTGACAAAAACCAGTATTTTGAATTTGTGTTTTTATACAAAGAAGTATAAGAGAAATTTGCCTTGTCTAAACCATCAAATCTCCAAACATCTTTTCCAATTATACGATAAAAAGGTTTTTTTTCTTTTTCTTGATCATGAGTAAACAATTCGTTAAAATTTACTACTTTTAATTAAAGCATTCTAAAATTAAAGTTTGCGATTATATTGGACACAGCGGCAAAACTCTGGCTCAAGGCGTGCAATTTATCATGGTAAACTGGAGCTAAAAGTTGAATGAAAATAATCAGAAGTGGTCATTGTGTTTCATTGTGTCATTTTAAGAGGCAAAAAAAAGTCAAATTCAGAATTTTTTTGCAACACTGTAATTCTTCCTGGGATGGCCTGTCACTTTCATTTTGGTGACTTTTATCTATAAAAATGTTTTTGGGTTAATAATCCCATGTGGCACATGATGTTTTGTTTGATTGCCTGATGGAAAAGGAGGCTTCTCTGTCAACAGATTTCAGGCATGCTTGTATTTTGCTGCCGCGTTCCAGTCCATTGCCTGCGGGATCCACTACCTGGCCTCCGTATTTCTGGTGGAGACGCCCAAGTTCACCTGCGAGCCTCCGGGGAACATCACCAGTGTGCTCTATGGAAACCACAGTGGCTTGGTCCTGGAGGACATCTGGCCTTACTCCGATCTCGATAAAGGTCCAATCGTGGTGCAGACTGCAAGTGGTGAACAGTGGGAGTTGAACCAGTGTAGAAGGTCCCTGAGGATAAACAGCACAGTATTTGAGTACCAGTTCAGTGGCAATAAGACCGTATACCCCTGCGCGGGGAATTATGTCTTTGACAAAAGCGGTGTGCAGCAGAGCATCGTGACTGAATGGGGGCTGGTGTGCGAGAAGGAATGGCTGGCGAAGCTCTGTCAGCCTATCTTTATGGTAGGAGTGCTCATTGGAGCCGTCCTCTTTGGGGACATTGCGGACAGGTAAATGTGACATCTTCTTCTGAGTCAGAGGAAGTCTTCCTGCAGGTCCAACTTGAAATCGGCTACAAGCAGTCTCAAGTCAGAGGGTACACAGTTTTGGCCCTCCTTAAATGGGGGTCAGGAGTTTACTGTGGAGGGCTCCTATTTTCTGGGCATTGGCCCTTTTGGCATTATTTGAAGTGAACTAACTTCCGCAACACTATACGCCGTAAATACCACTGTAGCAGGCATTTTAAAGCCAGCAGGATATTTGTAGATATCCACGGTATTCTTTCTTTTACATGATTCTATTCGAAAAGGCATACCAAAAGTGAAATAATGTTTAAAATGGCAACTATGGTGTTCATGTTTTCAGACTTAAGTAAATATTTGCATGATTCTTGTACTCTGTTCTCTTCTGTGCAGAATTGGCAGGCGACCAATTTTGATGGTGTGCAGTGTGTGCCAGTTTGTGTTTGGAGTCAGCGTTGCCTTCTCAGGAAACTATTATGTCTTCATGGTCCTGCGGTTTATTCTAGCTATGGTGAGAAAGGAAAATCAGACAAGACTCTGTTCAATCAGAGTTTTCTTCGGAGGAACAAAATATGTGAAATTCATGCTATGATAATTTCAAAATAGTATCCTTGTAGACTGTATAAACCACTATAAATTTGTAAAAAAAAAAAAAAAAACTTTTAGATTGTTTATTCCTTTATGGATTGAGAGCATAGATGTTCTCATGTAATTCTCTGATTTGCATGAAGAGAACAGTTCTGAGTTGAATACTCTAATTCTGATTTAGCCATCTTTTCTGGAAATTGAAAGCAATTTTGTACTAGGCCACTGAATAACCTTTGAAAAGGAAATAATCCAGAAAGGTTTCTCTCAAACTGTCCCATCTGGTTGCCATTTTGAAGCTCTTCAAACTTCTGGTTACACTACCCCCTCCCCCCAGTCCACTTCTCATGTCCTCTCTGCCATCCACAACTTTTATATTAACCAGGATCTTTGAAATAGTTCCCATTATACAAATTACAATAATACTGTACTTCGGCTTCAAACTATTCATTGCACATGCCATGTACACTCCTCCTTCAGCTTAGAGAATCAGTTTTTCTTTCATCCATTTGTTTTTTGCAGGGAGTCTATTCACTAAAATGTGAGGCTTTGTGATGCTGTGCCAATAAAGTTCCCCTCGAGTCCCTAAATGAACTTAAAGGCTGAAGCCTCTATTATCAAGAGCTAGATATAGCATGTGGTTTTCATTTTGATGTCAGTGGAAAATACTATGCAATATAAGTGGCTCTTTTAGACAAGCCAAAAGATCTGCACTTTGAGTTGTTTTGTTTCGAGAAAATACGTTTTCCTGTGTCCGTGTGTGGGCGTGGTGGGGTGAGTAATGTGGATGTTTTCCATGCATTCTCTTCAATGAAGCTTCCAGCTAGAAGTGCCAAAAATTTGCGCACAAACCCTAGTCACTAGCATGGTTAAATGGTAACTGCGGCTGAAAAATGAAAATGATTTTTTTTCATCCAAAACTGCATAAGGTTGAGACCAAAATAATATAATATTTAGAGCGGTTCGACCATCAGTGTCAGAGAAAATAAATTCTAAAAACTCAAATCGACTACTAGGGGTGGTGCCATATTGCATTGCTGGCTCAGTAATGTTGGTCCATGACGTCGCAGTGTCAACTCAAAAGACCATCACTCTCTTTTCACAAGCATTTCATGCAGTTCACCAAAGTTTTTGCCTTCTCTGTTCTGCAATATTCCTAAATTACAACTACAGTACCAGAAAATCATGTCAGACATTATTTCATGTTGAGGAGTTGGTTCAGTGATTATCTGGTATTGTAGTTGTAATTTATGATTTTTTTTGGAACACAGAGTGCAAAAACTTTGGCAAAATGCATAAAACGCATGTAAAGAGAGTTGATTGATGTTGTAGTGTCATGGCCCTTTGCCGAGCCTGCAAATGCAATATGCGTTGCCCATAGCGGTTGATTCAAGTATTCAGAGTTTATCTTCAAACTGCTATAAAAACTATTTTGGTCTCAAACTGATGTAGATTCAGAATAAATGCATTCATTTCTTGACCTCAGTTTCCCTTTGATTATTGTCGGCCAGGTTCAGAAAGTAAAAGTCTTCAGCCAGAAATTATAGCAAGTACTTCACCTACACCCCTATGTTTTGCATCAAGACAGCCTCCCAACTCTCAAAGCTCTTATTTGTGTTCTTTTTGGCTAGGTAAGCAGTGGGTATCTGGTGGTCATTTTCGTCTACGTAACTGAGTTCACCGGCATCAGGGTGCGTGCCTGGACCTCCTTGCACCTGCACGCCTTCTTTGCTGTGGGCGTCATGGTGGTGGCCCTTGTTGGCTACCTTGTCCAGATTTGGTGGATCTACCAAATTGCTCTTAGCCTCTCCACCGTCCCTTTCCTCCTCGTATGCTGGAAGTTACCTGAAACACCTTTCTACCTCCTGACCAAGGGTCGGTACCAGGAGGCCCAGGATCTACTTGATTCCATTGCCCGCTTCAATGGCCTTTCCGAGACTCTGAAGGTGGCAGACCTCATAGAAACAAAGGCAGAAGCACTGCTGCCCAAGAACCCTGTGGTGTCCGAGGAACAGTCTGCAAAGAAGTACAGCATATTGGACCTTTTCTGCACCTGGAAGATGGCGTGCAGGACACTAATCTCATGGTCCATTTGGTTTATCGGGAGCTTGGGATACTATGTCTTCTCACTGGGGTCCGTCAACCTCGGCGGAAATCAGTACCTCAACTTATTCCTGGCAGGTAATTATAATGTTAATGCTGACAATTATATGGATTTGTCCCATAGTGAAAACATATGGTGTTGAAGTTAATTGGAGAATCTTGATTGCTTCTAGGTATTGATGTGTCAGTGAGTGCTGTGAAAAATTTAAAGGGGACCTATTATGCTGTTTTTTTTTTTTTTCAATTAATAAGCACACTTGGGTTGTAGTTGCACAACTCTGCCGCGAAGCCTCGGATAAGTTCATGCATATTACAGCTAGCTCAGTTCATAGTTTGGGCAAAAATCAAATCATATCCCTTTAATGTGATGATAATTTACAAATATTTTCCTTAGTTAATGTTAGCTAGCATACTTGCTGCCGAGATGGCTACATACAAAGTGCAACATAGCCTACTGCGCAATGGCGCACAAAACATAGCAGCCTTGCCATCATGACATTTTCAGTAAGCCTCCCTGCATATAAGAGCTACCTAGAAGCTGATTAGTTGGTATGCAAATGAGGAACATGGTTTCCGTTCGTGTCCCTAATGAGTGATGTCCAAGCGGAAGACCCGCCTTGATGAGATGCTAACAGATTGCATTTTAATTTTCATTGTGTCCCAAAAAGAGCGCGGTGACATGTTTCTGAAAATGCAATGGACTGGGAGGCGCCGTTTCCCTTACTGCGTTTGAATATTGTCCCATGTGTACTGTTCTGATCCAACGCCTTGCTGGGGCCAACAGCTAGACGACAACTGTCCAACAAACCACGCAGACAAGTCTCAGTTCAACCTCTTTATGTGGTTCTTGAAGTAGGGTAAAACTAAAGGCAAAAGATACAATCCATTCAGCTAGGTTAACAGAGCCAACACGTAGCGTAATCATTGAAACATTCACACGGTATTCTTAGCCATAAACACTCCTGAGTTGTAACTAAATCATATTTCATTGCATCATAAATCATAAACTTGCCAACGATGCCTTCAGAGCAATCTTGTTAATTTAGGAATATAAACATTCCATTGGAAAACACTCCGTGAGCACGTCAGAGTCGAGCTTCTGGATTGAGGCAAACTAACAAACTGACGGCTGCAGCAGATTCTTTACAAAAACATTACTAACATCTGCCAGTAGGTGACAGCAGAGGACTAGGAACAGCTGGAAATGACGAAAATAGCAGTGCATTAAACAAAACACCATGTATTGCAGGATAAGTCTTTGAAAATGAAATGTCAAATGTCGTCATCATTATTATATCATTATTATTTCCAAGAAATTAGAAAACAGCATTTTCAGTCTCATTTTGACCCTAAAATAGCGTGATGACATGTAAATGTAAATGCAATAGGCTGGGGGTGCTGTTTTGTTTATTGCATTTGAACATTGTCCACTGTCTTGCGGTGCATGACTTTGAAAATGAAATGTCAAACAGCTTTTCGTTATCATTTGAATATAGTCATAGATTTCCCATACGTGCATGTGAAAATGAAAGTGATCGTTGGATTAATGCATTTTCAATTTAATATTGTCTCAAATAACTCATTCATAATCATAAGTGGTAATTTATACTGAGTCAAAAAAGGAACTTCACGCTCATAAATTTGTAAATATTTTTTTGAAACTTTTAATAAAAGAGTTTTTATTATCACTAGGGGTAAATGCATTGTCAAAGACATCATGACACACATCAACTCCGACGTGCACAGGTACGTAGCACGTGCAAGCGTACTTCAAGCTAAAACCATGTTTTCGCATGTTCCTAGTCATGTGACCATATGAGAGATGTGCAACTGAGCCCACGTTTGCACGTTAGAGTGACATCTTGGAAAAACAAGTTTTTACAGTTAACTATACGTTGATTTTCAATACCATGGCTGTCAAACATTCAGCGTGAACGTGCCATTGGCATAATGAATACGGAAACGTCGACGTTGCAAGGGTTAAGGGATGCAGTCGACGGACTATCCATGATCTTCGGACACGTCTCCAACAAACTAGCACCACAGCTGACCGACCTCATTCTGGTAGCCCATGTGGGACATCAAAAGCAGAAGACCGACAAATTGTCTTACGTCATTTGCATAGTCACTGCAACGTCCACTAGGAATGAATTGTTTAGACGTCGTGTGACTGCCCAAACCATACGTAATCGCCTGCGCACTGCTCTTATTCAAGTTGTAACTTACCATTTTTACTCTTGGACATTTCCGTAGCATTTCCGGTGGAACTGGTTACATTATGGACATTCTTTTTATGATACACCATCTTTAATGAGTACAGAATTAAATAAAATCATTATTTAAAACCTAATTTCTTGTATGATCAACTTATTGACCTCCAGACGAGTGTGAAGTTTTTATTTTGGCTGAGTATATAATGCAATAGTGGGATTACATTTTCATTTAATTATTGTCCACTATGGGCTTCCATACACATGCATTGCTTTCAACTCCTGAGTAAAGAAAAGCTTTACTATTGCCAGTTCACGAGCCGTCACTGGTGTTATGACTATACCAGTCTGTTACAAGTTTGTCCTCTCCGGTACAAAAACATAACAAATGTTGATGTGAATTCACGCAAAAATACAAACCTCAAAATATAATGACACCTAGGCATTATGGGCATGGTCTTTTTGGTACACAATACAGTCAGCTCCAAAATTACTGACACCCCTACATGGCTGGCAATGCGCAAACCGCACAAAAAATATATATAAATACAATTAGAGAAATGGAATATACCAATATGCGTGAAATACAACATTGTATTTCATTTTATCAATGTTTTGATGGAAACAACAAAAATCATAGCAATCATTTAATACAAAATGAATTTTAACAAAGTCAAGGTTTCATAATTATTGGTACCCTTAATTTAGTACTACGTGCAACCACCTCTAGCAAGGAAGGAGTCTTTTCCTGCTATATTTGACAAGGTCAAGTACACATTTGGGGAAATGTTGGACCATTCCTCTGAGCAGATCCTTACAAGATATTTGACATTCTTGGGTTTGCGTTTATTAACTGCCGTCTTCAACTCAGGCCATGGGCTTTCAATTGGATTGAGGTCTGGCTACTGAGATGGCCATTGCAGCACGTTGATTTTGTTGTCATGGGACCATTTTTATGTGGATCTTGTGGTATTCTTTGGGTCATTGTCTTGTTAGTAAGTTCACCTACGGACGAGTCCCAGCCTTCTGGTGGACGCAACCAGATTGTCAGCCAAAATATCTTGATACTTCGTTGAATTCATTATGCCATTAAGCAGACCTCTTGAATTTAAACAGCCCCAAAACATGACTGACCAACCATCATATTTCACTGTGGGTATGAGGTGATTCTCCTCCTCATCTCTGTTTCAATGTCAAGCATGCTGATGCTGTATCCGACCGAATTATTCAATTCTGGTCTTATCTGTTCAAACCACCTTGTTCCAGTCATAATTGCTGTGTCTTCTGGTCAGAAACGGCTTTCTACTGGCAACCATTCCAAAAAGCCTGTGGTTGTGGAAGTGGTGCCTGAAGGCTTTTTTCGAAACCTGGTGACCCGAAGATGCCACCAATTCTTTCACAGTGATTTTCTTTTTTTTTTTTAAATAAATTTGCTATCTCCAATCCCACCCGAAACTGGAATGGCCAATTGAGGAACTACGTACAAGCCTTGCTCGTATGCCACCCCTTGCCAATTCAGGAGAGAGGGACAGTTCACGGCTCTCCTCCGAAGCATGTGCTCATCAATATTGCTTCTTTACACTCATTGGTTGAATCCTCGCAAGTTCAGAACAAGTGTTTGCTACCAACATGGCAATACCCCCCCGCCTCAATTTTATGTGTCCGTATGGACATATGGACGGACGGACAGAGCCCAATGCTATATCCCCCACTTTGTGCAAATCGCGCAGTGGGGAATAACAAGGGCGGAGGATACCTGAACATGAACAAGCCTAGAATCTTCCTGATGAACGCCCGGCTGGCCAACAGGAGGCACAAACAAAGCAACCATTTTGTATTTCCCTTCCCAATTTGCATCCCTGTAGCGCAATGGCCAATTGTGCGCTCCTTCAGAAAAAGCTGCCGACCGCTGCTGGTTAGTACAACCGGGGCTGGAACCCTCTCCGTGATAGTCACTTCTTCTCCGCAGTGCGGTGCTTTAACTGAGTGAGCTATCCAGGAGCTCTCCTTCACTGTGATTCTTGTGGATTCTGGTGCTTCTCTCACCATCCTCCTCAGTATCCTGGGGGACAAAATGCCGTTGCGTCCTCTACCCTTGAGGTTGTCAAGAATTCAATATCTTTGGAATTTTTAAGTTATTGCCCTGACAGTGCTCAGTAGCGTATCTAGTTGTTTGTATTACCCCTTGTAGCCATTACCAGATTTATGAAGGTGTATGACCATCTGCCTCTTTTGAGCTCACAGTTGTTTTGTTTTTGTCATGATGTTGGATGACAAAAGGATATTGCATGTGTGTTACCTCATTTTTATGCCTTAGTGGAACAGGAAGAGATGGTTGAATATAGTTCCTTAACACTGAGATAAAACTAAAGTGGAATTTAAACCTGATTTAATTTTGGAAGATAATTACAATAATCCCAAAGGGTGCCATTAATTGTAAAACCTTGATTTGGAGGTCATTGAATTTTAATTAAATCAGTAAATGATTTTGTTTAGTTCGATTGGAACATTAATATCATGCAGTATTTCTCACATGTTGATATTTAGAGCTACTTCATAAATATATTTATTAAATTTTTTGAAGTATTGTTTGAGCATTGCCAGTCAGGGGTGCCTGAAATTTTGGAGCCCACTGTATATCATTATTTGCTTGCATATTATGGTAGGCATATGAATGTTTACTGCTTTCAAAATGTCCTCTCCAGAAATTAAATCATTCATTAAAGGTAACTACAACCCCAATTCCGGAATAGTTTGGACAAAGTGTAAATTGTGAATAAAATCAAAATGCAATGACTTTCAGATCACATGAGCCAATATGTTATTTACAATAGAGCACAGATAACATTTCAAATGTTGAAACTGAGACATTTTACATTTTTATCCACAAAATGAGCTTATTTCAAATTTTCTGGCCGTAACAGGTCTAAAAAAAAGCAATTTTGAAAAAGCAATTAATATATAAGAGAATCAACTAAAAGAATATTTAGCAAGTAATTAACCCTATAATGCTCAGACACAGACATCATTATAGGAAAAATATGACCCAGTAATATTTTTGAAGTATTGAAGGGTAGTTTTCAGATCCACTGTTCATCATTAGGTTTTGTGACAACAAAATATACATTGCTGAACAGAACTTCTTCTAATTCCAGGAGTATCATATCTGATACAGCCAAAAATCAGCACCCCTCCAGAACTCAACACTTGAAATTTCAAATTATTTATATGCTCTCTACTATCTATAGCTATAACTTAACATGTATAAGAATTAGTTTTTGTGTAATATTAACCTTGGAATTCCGAACTTCAGTGCCAAAGTCCAAGGAAATTCATGAATTCCCATTCACATGCGAGCTACTACCTTGAAGTGAGTGACTAGGGGAGAGACTACTCCTGTAATATCACTTCTTCCTACCAGGTGGCTGCACTGTGTATCAGATATGATACAGTGAGCAGTCGTGGCTATGTTGCATCTTACCAGGTGAACATAGTCCTCCAAATTTGGTGTGTCATATATGATACAGGGGGCATTATAGGGTTAAGTTAACTGGCATCAGGTGTGTTACATGATTGGCTATAAAAGGGATGTCTTAGAGAGGCTGAGTCTCTCAGAAGTAAAGATGGCTAGAGGCTCTCCAACCTGTGAAGGCTTTTGTAAAAAAAATTCTGGAATGCTTTAAAAACAATGTTCCTCAATGTCAAATTTTAAAGGCATTGAAGGTCTTATAATCAACTGTGCATAACATCATCAAAAGATTCAGAGAAACTGGAAAAATCTCTGGGACAAGGCCGAAGACCTTTAGTGGATGCCCGTGATCTTCGGGCCCTCCGACGCCACTGCATCACTCACCGGCATGATTCTGTCGTTGACATTACTAAATGGGCCCAGGGATACTTCAAGAAACCACTGTCTGTAAACACAGTCCGCCGTGCCATCCACAGATGCCACCTAAACTCTATCATACAAAAACGAAGCCATTGTTGAGCATGATCCAGAAGCGCCGCCGTATTCTATGGGCCAAGGCTCATTTAAAATGGACTGTAGCAAAGTGTTCTGTGGTTAGACGAGTCCAAATTTGACACTCTTTTTGGAAATCACGGGCGTTGTGTCCTCTGGGCTAAAGAGAAAGACTACCCCTCCTGTTATCAGTGTTCAGTTCAAAAGGCTGCATCTCTGATGGTATGGGGATGCATTAGTGCATATGCTGTGGGACACTTGCATGTTTTAAAAAGCAGCATGAATGCTGAAAGATATACAGTACAAGCAAAAAGTTTGGACAAACCTTCTCATTCAATGCGTTTCCTTTATTTTCATGACTATTTACATTGTAGATTCTCACTCAAGGCATCAAAACTATGAATGAACACGTGGAATTATGTACTTAACAAAAAAGTGAGAAATGCCTGTAACTGAAAATATGTCTTATATTCTAGTTTCTTCACAGTAGCCACCCTTTGCTCTGATTACTGCTTTGCACACTCTTGGCATTCTCTTGATGAGCTTCAAGAGGTAGTCACCTGAAATGGTTTTCACTTCACAGGTGTGCCTTGTTAGGGTGAATTAGTGGAATTTCTTGCCTTATCAATGGGGTTGGGGCCATCAGTTGTTTTGTGCAGAAGTCAGGTTGCTACACAGCCGTCAGCCCTATTGGACAACTGTTTGTTACATACGTACATAATTCCACATGTGTTCATTCAATGCATTGAATGAGAAGGTGTGTCCAAACTTTTGGCCTGTACTGCATAAAGGTTTTAGAGCAACATATGCTCCCCTCCAGATGACGTCTATTTCAGGGAAAGCCTCTGTATTTCAGCAGGACAATGCAAAACCACATACTGCTGCTATTACAACAACATGGCCTCGTAGTAGAAGAGTCCGTGTGCTGAACTGGCCTGCCTGCAGTCCTGATCTTTCACCGATTGAGAACATTTTGTGCATAATTGAAGGATCAGTGTGTAAAATGGGGGGAAACAGTGACATCCAGCATTCAGATTCTAAACAGCTACACTGACTCGCTCACTCACTCACTCACTCACTCACCATCACCCCTCCCAACGGCAAAGTGACGGCAGCCTCCGAGGACCAAAACACTTTTGTGGAAATGCCGTCTTCCATATTTATTTATACATGTGAAACGCCTTCTCTAGCTGGCTGGATTGTCCGTTCGGGCTGCTGTTCCAACATGGCGGTGCAACATGGAGACGTCTCTAAAGCAAGGCCCTTGCTATATGTATATATAAACGCATAATTATAAGGCTGTGAAAACCAAACAAATTTTATCTTATAGCAATTATACACTTATATAAACATATTACTGGGTAGTATATTCAGATTTTTCCAATAAACCATGCAGCCGGAAGCCTGTATTAAACAAGAGTGAGGTCAAATTCCAATGGCTTAACTCAAGAAACTTGTCTCCTCAATGCCCGGACGCCTCCACTCTGTGTTAAAAAGAAGAGGGGATGTTACACCATGGTAAACAGGCCCCTGTCCCAACTTTTTTGAGACCCATAGCAGCCATCAAATTTGAAATGCGGTCATTTTGTGGATGAAATTGTAAAATTTCTCAGTTTCAACATTTGCTATGTTATCTCTGTTCTATTGTGAATAAAATACTGTAATGTTTAAGGAATTGACCTTTTTTTAATTGACCTTTTTTTTTTTTTAAGCCCAGACTGGAGCTAGGTTTGGGCATGTCCTGGGCATGTCTGAGATGGAAAGTCCCAGAGAATTAAAAAAAAAAGTCTAAAAGATGGGAGGGGTTTGCAAAAGCGTATATAAGGAGGAAAATTGAGAGAGTAAAGTTGTAGGAGAAATTGCAAGGAGAAGGATACATTTGACCAGACCTGTCACTCTTTTGAAGATCTGTGAAGCTTTTTGTGGATCTTTGCCTGTGTTGGAGCATTTTCCTCACCCGGAACATCACCAAGCAACCCAATCTCAAGGGACTGTAAATATTTTTTTTCTTGTATATTATCAATCTTGGACAGTAGTATAAATTGTAAGTGAGTGTTGGTCTTTGTTTAATCAAATCTGTTTGAGTTTTAAAATTTTGTCTGTCATCCCTTGCTGTCGTAAATGTCATAACATATTGGGGCCATAACAAATTGGGGGCTCGTCCGAGAGAGACCACTGTGTGAGTCATTTATTGAAAATCAAAAATTTCAAATTGTTTTTTTTTTATTTTCCTAGATATATATTGGCAGATCAACAGCAATGGATGATTTCTTGGCATCACCAACCGTAGAGGTTTTGAAGTCTTTTAAAAAGACAGAACTGCTAGAAATAGGCAGACAGTTAGAGCTGACAGAGGTAAAACCAGCAATGCGAAAAGCAAGACTGGCTCGAGAGATTGTTGAATATTACATTGATGAAAATGTGTTTGCACCAGGAGATCTGGAACAGTTTCCAGTGGAAAATCCAAATGTAGGAATGGAACTTAAATTAAAAATGCTAGAAATTGAAAGGGAGGAAAAATAAAAACAAAGAATTTGAGAGGGCAGAAAGAGAAAGGGAGGAAAAGGAAAAACCAAGAGAATTTGAGGGAAAGAGGAAAGAGCAGAAAGAGAGAGACAGAAATTTTGAGTTAGAGAAGTTATATAGAAAGAAAGGCTCCAAATGGAGCATTTAAAAGTTAAAATAGACGCAGAGAACAAATTTTGTGCTAGCCAGGAGGTAAAGCTGGTGCCTCCATTCTTGCTAGGAGGAGGTTGATAAGTATTTCCAGTGCTTCGAGAAGGTAGCTAAGAGTTGTCAGTGGCTAAAGGAACACTGGCCCATGATGTTGCAAACTGTCCTCAAGGGTAAAGCTCAACAAGCCTATTTGGCTTTGTCTGCAGATTATTCATCATTATGAAGTTGTCAAAAAGGTTATTTTGAGAGCTTATGAGTTGGCTCCAGAGGCTTACCAACAGAAATTCAGAGGTTTGAAGAAATCTGACAATCAGACTTATGTGGAATTTGCCAACAAGAAGAAGGTTTACTTTGAGCGCTGGTGTACTTCTGTGGAGGTCAAGGATGATTTCAAATCACTAAAAGAGATGGTGTTAGTTGAAGAATTCAAGAACTGTGTTAAGGATGATATTAAGACCTACCTTAATGAGAAGCAAGCACTGAATTTGCAATCAGCTGCTAAATTTGCAGATGAATATGTTCTCACACATACGTCTAAATTTCAGTCTCACAGCGACAATGGATGGTCCCAATTTCAGAAAAAAGGTAATGGCGATACCCAAGATTCCTCACCCAAAACCAAAGACAAATCTGGTGATGATGCTCAAAAATCCAGTCACAGGTCTAATGAAAGCGTAAAAGCTGACAGTGACAAAAGTGGTCTAGTTTGCAATTATTCCAAGAAATCTGGTCATGTTACAACTGTTGGTTCCTTAAACCTAAGAAAGGAAAAGAAAAGGATACCAAACCAAGTGCATTTGTGAAGACAAGGTTAGAAACCCCTGTAGTAGATGACCGATCTGCTAAATTGCCTGCTCTTTGTGGGGCTAAGAAGCCTGATACTGCTGACTTTGTGAGGGAGGAATTTCTTCCATTTGTGTCAGAGGGATTTGTGGCTCTGAATGAGCATTCTCCTCCTGTCCCCATATATATCCTAACGGATACCGGAGCTTCTCAGTCACTTTTGTTGATGGACTCCTTGGAGTTACCTGACGAGACCGCTTCTGGGGATTTCATATTTGTACAAGGTATTGAAGGGAGGACTGTATCTGTACCTCAGTGCTCTGTATTCTTGAAGTCAGATTTAGTTACAGGACAGGTAAAGGTGGGGCTTATGTCAAGTCTACCTATCAAGGGTGTTTCTCTGTTGCTAGGCAATGACCTGGCTGGGGGCAATGTAGTTCCCCCTGTTCATCTTACTTCACAGCCGAGCACTGAAGATGGCGATGAAGACCCATCTCTGTATCCTTCCTGTGCAGTGACCCGTGCTATGGCTAAGAAGGCTCAAGAGGAAAATGATGTGGTGCCGTCCAGCACATTGAATAGTCATGACTCAGGTGGTTCGCCTCATGACTCTGTTCAGCCTACTATGGTTTCTCCGTATGAGGACTTATCAGACACTTTTATCAGTTCTCTGTTCAGCCAGCCAGATGGGTCTGGTGATTCTGATATGTCTGGAGACTTGTCTCTGTCCAGAGAGTGGTTGATTCAGGAGCAAACTAATGATCCTGAAATTTATGTACTAAAGAGAAGAGCCCTTCCTGATAAAGAAATAGTACCCAATTGGAACTGCTTCTATCTCAAGGATGGTGTGTTGATGCGGAAGTGGTGCCCTCCTGATATCCCTGCTAATGCAGATTGGGCACTGGTTAGGCAAAGTGCTCTTCCAAAGGTCTACAGGAATGAGATCTTAACAATGGCTCATAGTTTACCTTTAGGAGGTCATCTTAGTGTTAACAAGACTGTTGATATGATCATGAAACACTTCTTCTGGCCTGGGCTTCGGAGAGATGTTTCCAACTTTAGCAAAACCTGTCACACTTGTCAAGTAGTTGGAAAACACCAGTTAGACCCACCTGTAGCTCCATTGCAGCCAACCCCAGCATTTAAGGAGCCTTTCTCTAAGGTCATTGTTGATTGTGTTGGTCCATTACCCAAGACTAGATCTGGAAATCAGTACTTGTTGACAATCGTGTGCATCTACCAGATTCCCTGAGGCCATACCTCTACGCAACATCAAGGTAACTACAATCTCAAAGGCTTTGATAAAGTTTTTTACGTTGTTTGGCCTTCCCAGGGAAATTCAGTCAGATTAAGGTAGCAATTTCACTTCTGGATTGTTTCAGCAGGTAGTGTATGAGCTAGGTGCGAAGCAGATTCTTTCTAGTACCTGTCATCCAGAGAGTCAGGGTGCCTTAGAGCGGTTTCATTCCACTCTCAAGACAATGATGAGGACTTATTGTTATGATCATGAGAAAGACTGGGATGAAGGTGTTCATTTGCTGTTGTTTGCAGCTAGAGAAGCAGTCCAGGAGTCTACTGGATTCAGTCCGTTTGAGCTAGTGTTTGGCCATGAAGCGAGAGGATCTTTGCTATTGTTGAGTGAACGATGGCAAGAGAAAGAACCACATATCAGTCTGTTAGACTATGTTAGCAAGTTCAAGTAAAGACGGCATGCAGCTAGTGACCTAGCCGAAGAGAACTTGAAATCAAGTCAGGGAAAAATGAAAACTTGGTATGATCAAAAGGCTAGAGGCAGTGAGTTTAAACCAGGAGACAAGGTCCTTGTGTTGTTTCCCTTGCAGTCCAATCCATTGCAGGCTAGATTTCATGGTCCTTATGAAATTCTGACAAAACTCAAATACATTGTGATGACTCCAGATAGGAGAAAGCCAAAATAGTTGTGTCACATTAATATGCTGAAGTCTTATCATGATAGGAATGCTAGGGTTGCAGCTGTCACTTCAGATCCTCCTATGGCCGAGACTTGTGAAGATGAGGAGGAGTTTCAAGATGATTAACCTAGTATTAAAGCTGAAGTTCTTTCGTGTAAATTGTCAAAATTGTGAAGTGTTGCAAAATCTTGATGTAAAACTCCAGCACTTAGAACCCTCACAGAAAGATCAGTTTGAGAGGTTGATCAAGAAATATAAAGATCTATTTCCTGATGTTCCAAAGAGTTTTTCTGTAGCCTCTCATGATGTAGATGTTGGTGATGCCAAACCAATAAAACAGCATCCGTACCGGATGAATCCTGAAAAGAGAAAGATTGCTGAGAAAGAGGTTGAGTACATGTTAGAACATGATATTATCAGACCCTCTAACTCAGATTGGAGTTCACCCTGTGTGCTCGTTCCAAAACCTGTAGATTCTGTACAGATTATCGCAAAGTCAATGCTGTAACTAGAACTGATGTGTTTCCAATACCTAGGATTGATGATTGTATCGATAGAGTAGGGCAAGCAAAGTTTCTGACCAAGATTGATTGATTGAAGGTTTATTGGTGTGTGCCTTTAACTGAGAGGGCCAAGAGCATCTCTGCTTTTGCCACACCATCTTGGTTGTACCAGTATGAAGTCCTACCCTTTGGCATGAAAAATGCCCCAGCCGCGTTCCAAAGGGTGATAGTCGACAATCGCCGGATTGCCACATACGGGTGCGTACATCGACGACCTGATCACATGGAGTGACTCCTGAGAAGAACATCAGAAAGATGTAGAGACACTGTTCCAGCCCTTGACCCAGGCTAACCCGACTGTTAACCTGAACAAGAGTGACTTTGGTTGTGCTACTGTCACCTATCTTGGCTACGTCATAGACCAGGGTAAGGTGGCACCCATAAATGCTAAAGTCCAAGCCATCATGGACTTTCCAGTTCCTGACAACAAAAAGGCTTTGCGCCGCTTCCTTGGAATGATCGGGTACAACTGCAAGTTCTGCAAGAACTTTGCTGAGATTGCTCTCAGTCTCACCAACCAACTGAAGAAGGTGTAAAGTTCACTTAAGATGAAGCATGCCAAAGAGCCTTTGATCGCCTGAAGTCTCTGCTGTGTCACTTCCCGTGCTCAAATCTCCTTACTTCAACAAACCGTTCTCCATCACAGTTCTCCATCACTGATGACATTGAGCATCCTGTGGCATACTTCTCCAGGAAGTTCAATCGCCACCAAAAGAACTATTCCACAATAGAGAAGGAGCTGTTGGCTCTGGTTCTGTCCTTACAACACTTTGAGGTTTATGTTTGTACACGGCAAAAGCCAGTGATTGTGTACACTGACCACAATCCGTTAATGTTTTTGAGTAAAATGAAAAACAAGAATCGGAGATTGTTGAATTGGAGTTTGATTTTACAGGAGTTTGACTTGGAAATTAAGCATGTAAAGGGTACTGACAAGGTAATTGCTGATTGCTTATCCCGTGTTTGAGTATGTATATATATCACGTGTTTATTAGCATATTATATTATATGTATATAAATACAAGTGTCTACTTAACCATTTTTGTATTGAAAAGAAAAATTTGCCTTTATGAGTCAAAATTTTTCCCTTTTAGAATGGAGGTGTAATGTGAAAAGGAGCCACTAGAAGGCATGATTGACCTTTTTTTTGTTAAGCTCAGACTGGAGCTAGGTTTGGGCATGTCCTGGGCATGTCTGAGACGGAAAGTCCCAGAGAATTTAAAAAAGTCTAAAAGATGGGAGGGGTCTGCGAAAGAGTATATAAGTAGGAAAATTGAGAGAGTAAAGTAGTAGAAGAAATTGCAAGGAGAAGGATACATTTGACCAGACCTGTCACCCTTTTCAAGACCTGTGAAGCTTTTTGTGGATTTTTGCCTGTGTTGGAGCATTTTACTCACCTGGAACATCACCAAGCAACCCTATCTCAAGGGACTGTAAATATTTTTTTTCTTGTACATTATCAATCTTGGTCAGTAATATAAATTGTAGGTTAGTGTTGGTCTTTGTTTAATTAAATCTGTTTGAGTTTTGAAATTTTGTCTGTCATCCCTTGCTGTCTTAAATGTCATAACAAATTGGGGCCATAACAATACTGCCTGGTGAGATTTGAAAGTCATTTTGATTTTATTCACAATTTACACTTTGTCCCAACTATTTCGGAATTGGGGTTGTATTTACCAGTGGGCATTAACTCAAAATCTATGAGATGGGTAGGTCTAATATTCTGGAATTATATACGTACACGTATATGCTAAAATATGGATGCACCAATGATGCCAAGATTTTAATTTTTGTGTCTGTGAAACAACCTGTGGTATCCTGATTGTGAAGCAGCTCAGGTAGTCAGTGCCTCTAGATTTTTGCCCACCAAGTGATTACAGACAAAGAAATGTTAATGCTCCCTGGGGCTGATGTTGTGGGCGTATCCCTGTTGCCAGGTGCCGTGGAGCTCCCTTCATACCTGGTTGCCTGTTTTGCCATGGAGAGGGTGGGTCGGAAGAAGACGTGCTGCCCTTCTCTTCTTCTCAGCGGAATAGTCTGCTTGCTCATAATTGTCATCCCAAAGGTACGCAACCACCACACTTCTGAAAAGTGCGCTGACCTCATTCCGTACAGATTTTTTGAATATGTGCGAGCATATAGGTAAGAATATGGGGAATTCCGTCTAAAAATTTTTTCAGGAACCTCTCAGTTAAAAAGCTCATATATAAAGTCTGCAGTATTCAGCAAAATGTTCATCTTGTGTTGAGGATCATATTTCAGTATTTCTCATCATATTCATCAGTAAATCAATGACCATAATTCCCTCCTCCCTTTCCTCAGCTGGGCTACAATTGAAGCACCTATTACTAAAACCCCATAAGTCACATTTGACTTGACTTGTGGGGTTTCAGTAATCAGTACTTCAATTGTGTGGTCTGCCACAGAGCACTTGAGATGGTAACTGGTTTGGTATGCACCCTGTCTAAATTGACCAATATGAGCTCAAGCCCCTCTTCGTGGGAAGTGAAATCACATTTTGGATCATTCCAAGACCTATTAACTTAGTCAGTTGTGGCTGCCTTAAATATTCTTATAAATTGTAAGTAATCGTAGAGAATAAGTTTCGTCAGGAATAGGTTTCTAGCTGAAGCTGAATTCCATCTGCTCATTTGATGTCTGCCGTTTGACAGTGTTAATATAACATAACATGAGTGCGAGAACAGGCTGTTCAGACCAACTAAACACACCAGTTTCTGTTTACTAATGTGAATATATAACTTCAGATACTCAATGACTCAATGGTATCTAGTTTTAAGTCAAGTCACCTGATTGGCTGTATTGCTGTGTAACAACCCACTGCTACATAGGCGTGCACAGATAGACGCTAGGTGGTGCTACAGCACTTGCCTCTTTGCCCTTTATCAATGAAAGTGCCCTTTTGAAACTTCGTTTTTTTTTTTTTTTAATTATTATTATTATTATTATTATTAACACTATAGTGGGGCCAATGTTGAAATGATCTTTTAGAAAAGCTGTCTGATTAAAAACTACTGAAAAAAATGCCCCGAAATGGGCCACCTCCTCACGAGCTTCCGACCTCTCTTCCTTTGGCACGTGAACACGCGCACAGTGCATATAAATGCGCTGAGAGATATAAGAAAACTAGAGTGGACGCCGCGTGGGCTAGGCCAAAGCGCTGGCGGCAGAATAGCCGCCTCGGAAGTGACAGGATTGTCCACTCCAGTTTTCTTATATCTCTGTGGATGCGCTGCAGGAGCATATCAGCTGAGCGACTGGAAGCCACAGTCTTGTGCCCCGCCAGCCAGGTAACACACAGATCAAGTGAAATCGTACAGCCCAACCTGTAATCATTTTGTTGTGCAGTAGCATGTCTCGTACACAGTGATGGTCCGTCGGCTGAAACACAGGGCCAGCAATAACCTCACCTTTCACTTCTTAATGACAGACAGCTCTCGCAGTTTACCTCCCCGATTAGCAACCGTTGCTCAGACTGATTGGAGGAACCGACGAGAATCTAACTTGTTTTTGAAAGCCTTGTTATACATTGCGGTACGAAATTATACGGCGTTTAACTTACTCCCGCCACTGCTCATACAGCACCAAACAACTGAGCATTTTTTAGCCGACTGGTCACCTGATGAGCTAGTTTAATGCTATAGCCCAAACAATGATAGATAACGTGAGGACGACCACCACAAACAATGTCGGTCGACTTTGCAAATCTATCTGTTAAGCTGAACGTTTTCTTTTGTGTAGGTTTTGTTAGGCAACATAAATGAACACAGAAAGAAGAATCAGGCAGTTCCCCATTGCCTGAGAGAAATATCCCCATAAAGGCTACCCAAGTGCCTTCTTGTAATGAATGACAGTAGTCATGAATTGCATTGAACATGTGCGTGTAATGTTTATTTTATTTTTTTAATCTCACACTATAATAACATTTTCCATGAGTGCAAAAAAGTGCCCTCCCCCTCCCCCCTGAGCACTTGCCCCCCATAATGTCTGTGCACGCCACTGCACTGCTATCTTGAGCAATTCACACAGAAAACATATGAGCAATGATAATTTTCCAGCACGCATGGAAAAACCTGTTGTGCTGAGATGTTTTTTTTGTTAACGTTACTGGAATTTTTTCGGGTGAATGTTGCTTTACTTTACTAATATCTCTTAGGCTTTGCTGCAGTTGCCTTAGTTTGTTTGATAGTTTTTCTTCGCAAAAATGACACTTGAAACCATAGACGGATTAAGAGACGTTGGGGCCCAGAGCAAGGACATGCGATAGCCCCGCCCCCCGTGCAGGGAAGGTTGCGTATAAGTAGGCCTAATGGAAAACAAGTTAAAAATCACCAAAACGTCTTCCAAATCTGATGTGAATATCACCAAATTTACTGCCACACAAGAAAACATTGAACTATTCGCACATTAAAATTCAGGCATTTATCTGCTGTCCACAATATTTATTTTAATTTTATTCTCCAGTTTTATGCATCACTTACACTGTCACACTTAACATTCTCAAATTAAAATGTCACCTACAGTATTGGTCGATATTGCCACTTTCGCGTCGACATTTCACGCCGTAAAAAATGAACAAATTAAGCCGCTATCAATTACAAATGAGATCAGGTTGAGCCATTTCCATTATAAACAAAAACAAAGCCTAAAAACAATTAACAGCAAGCGATGGAGTCACATAGGCCTATACCCACAAAACACAACAAGATTTTGTCTTTATGAGTTAAAATTAACCATGAAATCATCTTACCTTAACCAACTTAACCGAGGCATTTTCTCTTGGCTTTGTGTCGTGCAAAATCATCCATGTGATGATCATCCAAAAGTCATGTGAGAGAACGATTTGAAACGTTTTTGTGTCATCTTCATCCTCTGCTATTTTTTTATTCTGGAGAGCAGAGAGAATGACCGCTCACCTCCGCAATTACTGACCGGCAGAGTAAGAGACAGCCTTATCTAAAAAAAGATGCTTTCTTTTTCTTTTTTAGGTTTCTTTTAGCTGCTCCGCTTAATGTCCGCCGGTGCTCCATTTTGAATTTGCGTACATTTCGCGCTTGTTAAAGAATTTCAGATTTTAACAGATAGCCTTATCGTCACCCCACTTGCTCCAGTTCACACTTAAATAGCGTCCTCTATCAACCAGTTCCTTAATCTAATGGGAATGTGGGACCCAATAAAGTAGGCCAGTAGGCCTACAAAATATATTTTTAGGTTGCCGGCCGTAGGCCAGCAACCTGTTGTCGTCACTTTGCGTCCGGCGGCGTTGTCTGCTATTTTTTTAATTCTGGAGAGCAGAGAGAATGACAGCTCACCTTCGCAATTACGGACGGGCAGAGTAAGAGACAGCCTTATCTAAAAAAGATGCTTCCTGGGTTTCTTTTTCTTTTTTTTTTTTAGGTTTCTTTTAGCCGCTCCGCAAGAATTTGCGTACATTTCGTGCTTGTTAAAGAATTTCACATTTTAACAGATAGCCTTATCGTCACCCCACTTACTCCAGTTCACACTTTAGTTTAATGAAAAAAGCCTGATAACTTCGCTGCTGTAATATTTCTGGTCATTATCGCTTGAGTACCTATTGTTAACCGCCCCGCAGGACGCAACTTATATCATGCCGCTAAATTTACTGGAAATAAATGAGCAGCTAGGTTTCTGTTGTACCCAGTCAAATACCAGCTCTAACATTGCTATGGTTACAAGTTGGCTAGTGGATGAATTTCGAATGGTGAAACGACCGTAGCCGAACTACCTGTGCGGTTTTAATGCATACCTGCCAGCCAACCAGAAAAAAAGTATTCATCCAGACCAACAACAAATGAACAATCCCAATCTGTAGGAGAGAAATACTTACTCAGTTTGGAGGTACTTTTCAAAACATTCCCATAATTTGAGATGCTTTAAAATTTAGCAGGTATGGGATGCTATTAGAATCAATCAGGTGTTGCTTTTAAAATTTCAGGAGATGCTTTTAAAATCATTCAAATGGTTTTCATTATATAAATTGAATTTACCTCTGGATTTAAAGAGGGACTGTAGGCCTACAGAGAGAGCAGACCACAGATTAATGTTTTAATATTTTGACATAAAAATGTAATTGATCACAACACCCGACATATCACTTTATGATGTATCTCAATAGCTGTAATTTTTGACATCATTGGAAAGCCTGGTCATTAATGATGTCTGACATGCAGTGGCAATTCTAGAGTCTGTTCGAGCACAGGGAAAAAATTAAAAGGGGGCCCCTCGATAGAGCGTTAGTCACCATTATATTATAAATATTTTAACACCAACAAAAATTGCAAAAATATATGCATGTTTTAATTCCAGAGGTTCATATGAGTTATTTCCAAGAATGAATATAAATAACATTTAAAAACAACATTTAAAGGTAATATTTTTTTCTTGGTAATTCAATTTAATTGGTAATTCATTGTGGATAGTGTGGCAGCATAGCTAAACTATTGTTCATTTTGTGAATTAGCATTGTAACAAACAGAGAAATAATCCACCAAACAAAAAATTTCAGACCATTTTTGCTGAGTTTATTACAGTAAAGTTCTGTGAATAGTTCATAGACAGCCATACTTACCATATTTTTAACATATTCATCCCGTTGAAATGAAGGTATGATTTTGCAGAATGTTTAACAGTTTTATACTGTAAAATCAAATTTACACATCTGCAAAATCTTTCATTTAGGCAAAATGATGCCGTTAATTTTAGGGGAATTACTCTTTTGTGACTTTACAGTATTTTCCCATTAATTTTACCTTTTTTTAAATTTTCATAGAAAAAAAGTGTTTTCTACATTTTACCACTTTAAAAATTAAACTTAATTATTATTTCTTGATTTACAGTAATTCAATGTATTTATTATATATACTATTTTAGTATATATAATATACTATTATATATACTATTTTAGATTTCACAGCTTTTTAATTTTGCTATTTGACAGGTTTTTACCGTGATTTCCACGGACTTTTTTTACAGTGATATTGACAGTATTTGTAGGTAAGCCTAGGTAAACGCCGCCCTAACAGAATGTCTGGACCCCTCACCCTAACTTGGCAATATATAATGGTGACTGTTTGGTGACCTCAGTTGCTCTATGGATTTACATGTATTTCCTCAGGAAAGCCAGTACATAGCCAGCAACATGTTGGCTAAAACCAATGAATGATGGCCTCCATGAAGGTTTTATGGAATCGTACAAGAAATATTGAAGAAAAAGTAGAAAGCCTGAAATCTTACACATGGCTTGCGCCTAATTGGTTTTTCAATTTGTATTTACGTAACCTGGGCTCTTTGCCAATCCATTGCATTGTGCACACATTCACGCTCTATTCTCTCAATCCTATGATTAACTTAGTGTCCGCAATTGGGTTAAATGGAAGTTTTTTTTTTTTTAATGGAATAGAAAATATTTTAATTAGTACTAATGGAGTGAAAAATTAATGGCATGCAGAAGTGATGGCAGAGGTTATTGTTTATTTGCCATAACCTGTAGGCTTTTTTAAAGAATCTGCTTTCATCACTGTATGATGACTTGCTGGCATCTCTTATTAGGACATGAAGGTGCTGGCTGTAGTCCTTAGCATGACTGGGAAGTTTGCTGTTGCCATTGCCTTTGGTCTTATCCACCTGTACTCCTGTGAGCTCTACCCGACTGTCATAAGGTAAGTCATTTCTGTAGTTTTTAAAGCAAATCATTTTGCTTGCTCGCCCGTTTATTGTAATTTTTTGAGAAAAAACTGATGAGTAATATATTTTGTGTGTTATGCACACTGCCAGGCCGGAAAAAAAAATTGCACCCGCGTTTTTATTGTTTTGACGTAAACTGGGAGAGTCAAACCATTCCATAAATTCTTCTCAAGCTCATCCCAAAGACTATCAACTGGTTAAGGGCAGGACTCTCAGGTAGCCGATTCATATGTGAAGATGATTCCTCATGCTGTCTGAACCACTATTTCGCAATTTTAGCCTGATGAATCTTGGTGTTGTCACCCTGGTATATGCCTGTACAGTTAGGTGTTAACAATCCATTGATGAGAAAACCTGGCCATTCAGTACATTCAGGAGGTCTGGTGACTTCATTTTGTTGCGGCATAACATTGCTGAGCTTAGATCTGTCCAACTGAAGCAACTCGAGATCATAAACTGCCTTGAGAAGCTTGTATGGTGGGCACTATGCATGATGGGTGCACTTCATGGGCTTCATTTCTTACCCTGACACACCCATAGGGCAATGCCAGCTGAAGTGTAACATGACCACTGAAAATTCAAATATGAAATGGCAATGCAATTTATGTATGGCTGTATTGTTAGTATATTCAGGTGTATGGTTCAGAAGAAATTGAAGGTCTGAGACGGACCAGATTTTTTTGGTTCACTTATTATATGAAAGTTTGACATCATTCACGTACTGAAGTTGTGAAGGGACTACTCGGTTGGTTGAATTATGAAAAACAAATGTTACTGCTTGTTCTGAGAAACCAAGGGCCACAAGTGTGACATTTTTTCTGGAAGGGAGAGGGAACTAAGTGGGTGGAGGATGGACGTGCAGATTCGGGCCTTAGAAATTGGAGATCATGAAAGCCTCTTGAATAGAAATGGCTGACATTGCTGAAAAATTGTGAATGATCAGTAAAATGTAGTATGGTGAACCTACAAAACCTACTTGTAACGTAAGTAATGTAATGTGAATAAAAGGACTTTTTTTGTTTTAAGATCCCATTGCAGAAAATGACTGTAGCATTAAAGGAGGAGACTGCACTTCGGCGAAGTATATTTCAGCGGAAAGGAGAATTCTTGAAGCGTTTAAAACGCCTATTTTAATTTGATAATAATCCAGTGCGACACATTTTTTAACCAGCGAGTCTTCAAATTGGCTTCAATATCAGGGGGCAGATATTTTTTTCTTGGGGAATCTTCTGATTTTTAATTTGATCTTTTGAAACCTCACCTTTAAATGTAACCTTAATTTCTGCCAGATTACATCTCTTGATTAGCCACAGTTGCTCAGACTAATTGGTAAAAACCAACCACCATCTAATTAATTTTTGATGGCATTGTTATGTATTGCACCACAAAATTATGAGACGTGTTCTGCGCATTAATGACAATGTAAAATATCAATATGTCTTTATGTAACAATTTCCGCGCTCGTGCAGCATCGTGCATCTCCTATGTTTTCCTGTGGCAAAACCAAGCAAGTCATCGGTATTTAATCAGCTGTGAAGTAAAAATCAAGCAAGTTGATCTTCTTTGGTTCTTCCACATAAAATTTTCAATTTTTTTAATGATAAAACCTGGTCAGTGAATTAGCCAGTTATAAAGCAGCAGATCTATTGTTGTGTTCTGGGGTCCTGGCCTTTGGCCAGGACAGCATTTATGGTTTTAACAGTTTCATGTTCAAGATCTCATAGTTCATAGTTCATGTTCATGTTCATAGTCTCAGTTTTAACAGTTTATAGTATTAGGATCAAGTATTTCATTATTCATGTTTATTGTCCATGTTTTTACTTTTCCATGTTTTTGTTTTTGCCAGGTCTGCCAAGCCACTCCACCGCTTGTCTGCGTTCCGCCCCGTGCCTTCGTTGTTGCACATTTCAGAGCTCTGGTTGGCTTTGGTGTTTCCCCCTTCCTTCTGTGCTGTGCTGATTCGGGGCTGTCTAAGCTTAATTGGCAATTAACTGTTTTTAAGTTACTAACATTCACTGGGTGGTGTAATTCTTAGATAGGCACATTACTAATACTACTAATTTAGACAGGGAGTTTATTGTCATGATTCCTGCTTTGCTATTTCAAGTTCTTGCTGTGCTTTTCTGTTCTGAACATTCATGCTGCTTTCTAACTGCATACTTAATTGGTATGTAAGCTGAGCATGCTCATTCTCTTAATGAGCAAGTTTTGTCAACCAATCTTTGTCCATGTCATGATCTTGCCATGCCTCTTGTTTCTCCTTCTCCAGGTGTTGCCTCTCATGTCTTGATTTCTCACCCTTTATCTGGATGCGGTGGAAGTTGGCTGGCAGACAGTGTCTCAAGTCCTTGTTTGCAAGTTTTGTTCCAAGTTCATGTTCCCAAGTCTCGTTCTAGTCTGTCTTTTCATAGTCATTTTGTATTTAGCCTTCTGCATTCTTAGTCTCATTACTCATTTCTGTTCTTGTTTATCTCCCTGGAGTTTCCAGTGGCTTTTGTTTTTTGTCGTTTTCTGATATTAGTTCTCAGCTCTGTGAAGCTTACCTTAGTTTGCATTTGGCAACCCTTTGGGCTGAGTTTTTTTTGTTGGCCCTTGTGCCAGTTTTGTTTCGTTTCAATAAATTTCCTTTCCCTTCCACCTCGCATTTGGTGTTTTCCTGATCTCTCATCATCTGTATTATCTGATCTGTGAGGTAAGTCCCCATGCAGAACATTGGATGTGCAGGACGTTCATGGTCAGAATTCGTAATTCACGCAATTCACGTGCTAATAACTGAAAAATGGCTTGAAGAGGGGAGCAGATGATGGAGTTAACGCTGAAAAACTGCCAAATGCCACTGCAGCTGCATAATTGTTAGGTTTTTGTCCATTATTTTGAGATTTGACATTTTACATTTTCAGATGGAAAGATTTCTGAAGTCATATTGCCAGGGATACTAATAAATAAAAAAAAAAATTCCTCCATAAATATCTTTTATTATATAAATGAACAAATAACTACCATGTCAGTTACATTGTCGGACAAGAGCTTAGCCCAGGGGGATACAGTTTTCTGTCTTTTTCTCGGAATCAGCTTTTTGTTATTACTAGGTTTTTCCATAACACACCAAGTGTGCATTTCGCAGACAGCCTTAGATTCCCCGAGTAAAAATGTCCGCCCCCTGATATTGACGCCGATTTGAAGACTCACCAGTTTTGAAATGCGTCGCACTGGGTCATTTACAAATTAAAAATTATATGACTATTGCCCGTATTCAGAAATGACACTCACCCTCCATTCACCATATCATATCATAGGATTGAAATGTAACTGGAGTGTAAGAGGGAGATCGAACTACCACTAACTGAGGGAGCGGTCCCACTTCCGCCAGTTGCTATTCACAAATGCCACTCGAGCATAATTGACAGTAGTGGGCACTGGGTACCACAGGCGGTGCGTTGGCTGCTGCAAAGGGACGCTCAATCCTCACCCTTCAGTGCTGAATGACCTAAACCTGTCGCAGTTTACTTTTCTTGATTAGAGAGTTTCTCAGACTAATTGGTAAACTTGCAAATTTATTTTTAATAGCGTTGTTATACACTGCTTCACAAAATTGAGGTGTTTCTTTCGCACATTAAATGACAACGTAAATATCAGCATGTCTTCATAAATTCTGTGGTCGAGTTGCTCGCGCAGGACAGCCCGCGAGGTGTACTAAGCAACAAGGTGTGAAACCTGCCAGACATTTCCTTCAACATTCAGCAATTAAGAATGTAGAAAAGAATGGATTCTCGTGACTCACAGCTACATGAGCCTCGCAGACCAATCCACAAGCGCCCCACGAGCCAGCTGAGCGCAGAATTTACCAACCCATGAGTAAAGAAAAGCGCGAGAAATCCGAATGTGTGAGAGTTGACAGATATGCATCATTAATGCAAACTGGCCACACATGGTAATGTTGCGTTTTCGGAGTTTCTGCAATGGTAATTTAAATGAATTGAAAACATGCTCCAAAGCAGGCAAAAATCCACGAAAAACTTCACAGGTCTTGAAAAGAGAGACAGGTCTGGTCAAATGTATCCTTCTCCTTGCAATTTCTCCTACTACATTACTCTCTCAATTTCTCTCTTTATATACTCTTTTGCAGCCCCCTCCCACCTTTTAGACTTTTTTTTTTCTCCGGGACTTTCCCCCTCAGACATGCCCAAACCTAGCTCCAGACTGGGCTCAACAAAAAAAGTCAATAATGCCATCTAGTGGCTTCTTTTCTTCATTACAATTTTCTACATGTATAAGATGTAGTGAGCGTACTAACAACTTTGCGGTATGTTTTTATACTTTGTTTTTTTTTTTTTGCTCCCATGTTCTTTTTGCTCCACTGGTATCGCATCTGAAACGATAAGGCCAAAATCAAATGTCGTAATGACAAATTTCATAAACACAAATATATGAGACACACAAATGTTACTAGGCCTATTGTCAGATCTACTCGTGCGGTCATGGTGGGGAAGCAATATTATAATCCCACTAATTGACACAGTCGGCGATTTTTTTTGCCAACATTCCTTGCGGCTTTTGGCAGCTGCAACTGTGTTGCTTTTCGCCTGGATGATGGATTTATATTCCTTGTATTTATTTAAGATTGTCTGCTCCTCCATCGAGAAGTGTGCTGCTCGGGAGGATTTTTCCATGTCTGCGATTGGTCGTATGCAGCAAACACCACCCTTTTTATGTGAGCACGCACAGATCTAGATTGGAAACTGACGACGGCAGCGCAAGAGTACCACATCTGGTTAAAGCCTGTACGTGACAGATTCCAGACAGCAACCAAAACTGATCATGAGATGAGGGGTCCGAGATGGTTGAGGGTGAACTGCAAGCACCGATGCAGTAGCATTTTTCATTTTTTTGCTGGCTTTATGTAGGCTATTGACCACACCAAAAAGAACAAGTCAAGTGTCACTGTACACATCACAAACAGCTCAGCTTCACTGTCATGAAGTGCTTGGTGCGTGCATGTGGTGCACGTCAGAATTACAATACCTTGCGCTTTTCTTTTAATTCCTCTCATGCTTCACTGGAAAAGCAATAAAAATCAATTGATTAAATCGACCTCACCTTTGCGTTTTTAATGGTGCTGAGTATACCTGCACTCGCTCGGGGTTCGTTGACAGTGACATTTGATTTCATATTAGAAATATGGCTATCAAAAGAATTGTCGAAAAAGCTAATAGAGGAGACCATTGCCTGGCACAAACAAGGAAAAGGATACAAAAAGCTAGCGCAGGCAACAAATTTTCAGAGAGAAACAGTTGGAAGCATAGTTTGCAAGTTCAGAGTTAAAGGAAGAGGGGCTGCAGTACCAGGATGTGGCAGAAAGAGGAAGCTATCAATGGCTGTCGCTAGATTACTGAGGAGATGGGTGGTCAAAAACCCTCAGGTGACTACAGGAGACCCACAGCAAGGCTTGGAGGCAGGAGGCACTGAGGTTTCAGGTCGCACTGTAGGGCGCATACTAAACGTTGAAGGTCTCCAAGACGCACACCACAACTGATCCAAAAGCACAAGCTCTTATATGCTCAAAACCAAAAATAAGCCACAGACATTTTAGGATATTGTTCTGTGGAATGATGAAACTAAACTGGAACTTTTCGGGCTTATGAATCAGTGGTATGTCTGCAGAAGGAATAAAGAAGCATATGCTGAAAAGTACACCCTGCCTACAATGAAGAATTGTGGGACTTTTGATGCTCTGCGGCTACCTTGCTTCCACTGGCACTGGAAATCTGCAAAGTGTGGAGGGCAAGATGGATTCAGTCAAGTACCAGGATATCCAAAGAGAAAATGTTGTGCCATCTGTAGGTCCATCACCGGACCTTCCAAGAGGACAATGATCCTAAGCATACCTTAACAACCACCAGGGCTTGTTTTCAGAAGAAGTTTGGGAAGATTCTAGAGTGCCCATCACAGTCGCCTCGCTTGAACCCCCAAAAAAATCCCTGATAGGATTTGAAGAACACAGTTGCAGCATGCAAACCCTAGAGTATTAGTGAAATGAAGACTTGACGTAAGTTCTGATAGGCCATGGAGTCAAGCCTGCTAACAGAGGAGCAGCTTCTACCTGAGTGCATATGACTGTCATCTGACCTAGCTGCCTGATTGCTTGGCTGGTAATATGCTACTCTACTTGAGCTCGCCTTGGGATGCAGCTTCCCAGTGCGCTCGCTCAATAAAGGTGCGTAGTATTCATTATCGCTGCAGACTTCTATTACAATGTTTATATTGGCTTCCGCACTTCGGTGGGGTTCATGTTGCCCTGGTGTATGATGTCACGTTTGCTCCAGCTATTCTACTACGATGGGAGTGCTCGGTTATGTACGCCAGCACGCGCAAGCTTATGTCTTAAAATATGGCTTGTTTCGAAACATTGCCCTATGTGTATGCGTAAGTAATCTTTGTGTAATTGGCGTCATTTGTCAAATCGTTAATTTAGAGCAGCACATGCTAATCCGGATGCAGCCACGAATGCTCGCTGGCAAGGCAACACTCATTGTTGGTAGCCAAATAATTTCTCTACGGGAACAATTGGGATCTGCTCGCCTATTGCGAATTGCCACTGCTCGAAAGCGGTCTTTTCCGGGTGTCGAAAGCATGTGGATGCTTTTAAAACACAGCAAGTATACTGCGGTATTGTCCCAATCGGCAACGTGGTAATTGAACCTGTATGTCTTGCAAACATTTCATGGAAGTTGCGGCAGTGCTTGCGCTTCAGTACAGTAATATCGCATTTTGTGAAGTTAACCAAGCTGCTAGTTCTCTTCGATTTTACTCCTGAATAAGTGAAGCTTAGGAAAGACAGTTATTGTGATGTGTCTCGAGTGTCAAGCACCAATCGGTTTACTATTTGCACGACCACGGCCGGTAAGATAAGTTCTTGGCACGGATGACCGGTTCCTAATTCACATCGGCTTGTCGAGGAGTTAATGGATGTCACTTTTCTTTATGTACAGGTTGCTCGCTAGCTTCTTCGCACGGTCAGTGTATACGAGCCTAAGGGCCTGGCTACACATTCGCGGGTTACGCCGCGTGATACCGCCACGCGAAGCGCGGCGCTAAAACGCTTTGATTGGAGTAATTGATTTATAATGATCGGGTCTACAAATCGGCGGGACAGGGAAAAAAAAACGCGCTGTCACCACCGCATGAAATTTCAGAAACCTCCGAAGGGTTTTCTGAGCGTATCACGCGACGCGTCCAGTTAAGCGTGTTCCATAGTCAGCCAATAGAAATTCAGGAAACTCTCCCACGTGATGATCTGCAGGCCTGACAGATTTTTTTGAAAAGACGTGGCCAATTATCCTGTCCAACCATGTCCATGGTTGCCGGTTGCGGCCGTTTTCTATTCTGCTCAACTTCACGGTGCAGATATTCTGGACATTGAGTTATAGCCCCACCTGCTGTTTAGCAGGGCCAATAACTGAGGACATTAGTGAGAAAATCCTTCGGACAAGGAGAAAATCGGCGCCATGTCACCGGTATAAAACTGCCAAACGTGATTTGTACTTGTTGGAAATGGTTCTCGTCGTATACTTGTAATCGATACGTTTTGTATTTGTAAAACTGAATACATTCGTTTGTTAATGGTGCTTTATATTTGTAAACCACACTGTTTGTTTGCAAATCGTTCTTATATTTGCAAACCACACTTTGTTTGCACATGAATCATTTTTATATTTGCAAATCACAATGTATTTGTTCGTGAATCGTTGTGCGTTTGTAAAACATGTTCGGTTTGTATATTAGGTTTTGGCAGTAATTTAACTACAGAGAGTTCATTTAAGGTTTCAGTTTGCAAACTGCATCGCATACAATGTGTGACGAACCTACAACAAATGCTAGCAACTGAAGCGTTCAGCAATTGTACAAAAAAAAAAATTATAATAAAGAAATAAAATAATAAATAATTTTTTTTTTTTTTTATTATTTAAAGTGGATGTGGCTCCAACAAAAAATTCCACCTAATACTGTGGAATGATCAGGACATGGAGAATTCATTCCAGTTGGCAGTGGAATTTGTTATCAAGCAGGTCATACTTTTCCTTGTTAATGAATTTTGATCATATTTACATTACCTTTTCTATTGCCTCTGTCTTTTCCCCATAATTTGGCAGTGATTCTTTTGCATCTTTGTACAGGCACTTGTACCCTAGTAGGTAGAATTGTTTGGTGTGCAAGTTATCACTTGCTTGGGAAGTAAGCCTTCGGTTGCTTGACGGTATCAAGCTCACTTCCTCAGATGTGGCTGATCTTGCGCATGCTCAGCAATGCCATGGTGCAGCAATATTTTGCTGATACATCACCAATACTTTTCCTATATATGTCTGTCAGCTAGCTTGCGCTTTTGTCATCTTGCCTATCATTTCATTCGAAATGGCTTTGTTTCTGTCTGCTCAGAATGTACTATAGCCTTTAAGTTTACTAGTTAACCAAAAGTCATAAAGACCACACGGTCTCTGGCTGTAAAGGCATCCTGTTGTTAATCTGGTCTTTGGGTTATGCCCGTTATTAGCTTCTGGTCTTTGGTTTATGCTGACATCTTTTCTTTTTATTTTTTTTTTTGAGTGGGGTGAATTTTGGCATCTTTCATGAATGATCTTCATATTTTGCAATCATGGTGATTTATTTTTATATCAACTTTAAGTACACAACATTATTTCATGGTATATTCCTAGCACTGGTTCCACCTCCTGCTCTCCACTAATTGCCTGGTTTGTGTTCCCTCCATGTCTGCGGTGGGGCCCTGCCCTGAGCATTCTGCTGCTGGTCTTTGCCATCATTGCCATCTGACCCTCTGCTAAGTGCTGCCCAGTCTCCACCATCGGAACAGTCTGGTCCATGGAGTATATCCAGCGAACTACATCTGTTCCTCATGGAAGCTGAGAGACCCATCACTCGGTCCTGGTTTGCTGCATGACTTCACCTAGTTTGCTAGCTGTGGCCTCTCCCTTCAACTCCACACACTCCACTCCTTGCGTTTGGAGCAGCACAACCGCCGCTTCCGTTGCGTCTGTCTCGACACTGAAGGCCATGGGACGTTGGTCATCTTTGGCATGTAATCAATACCCTCACTCTGGATTCAAGGACATAATGAGCCGCAAAATTAATGAGCATATAACATATGTCTGATAATTAACTGTTGCAATGTTTGCATGCCCTAAACACTACACACTGATGTCCACTCCTACACACATTTCTGCTCACGCGTCGTCTATCCTCTACCAGTCACATAGCCAGGGTATCAGCGTCACAACACTATTCTACGCCATCTCATGCATCACCACTCTCACCTTCATCAATATATAAAAAGAGCTCATCTTGTTTCATCATACTTGTACCAGCTTGCTGACACGCTTGATCTTATTGTTGCATATTTTTCTTGAAATGGTTTCAAGAGAAATTAAGGTGGCTGTCGGGTTATCTCAACACATAGTATACCTCATATAGTATATTTCTCTTGTATTGGCATCAAGAGAAATCGTGCCAACTGCCAGGTTGTCACTACACATAATTCAATTCATATAGAATATTTTTCTTGTATCGGCATCCAGAGAAATTGTGCCAGCTGCTGGGCTGTCAGGACATATCATGCACTCATGTAGTATATTTCTCTTGTATCGGCATCAAGAGAGATTGTGCCAGCCGCTGGGCTGTCACGACACATTGTACTCTCATATAGTATATATCTCTTGTATCAGCTTCGAGAAATTTTCAGCCGCCGGGTGACCACTATGCATCTACTGCTTAACGTTTCTGCATTTCAGCGGGCCTTGCTGGCATGGTTCTGTTGGGGGGATTACTAGCAGCTCCCTGCTTTCAGTTCCTCGTTTGGATGGGCAGGGATCTCTCATAACAGACCCATGTCGCCAAACTCAATGTATGATTGTATGCCCGTATGTTGCAATAAATATTCTTTTGACGAAGTGGTCCTATCAGAACTGTAGGCCATTGTCCATGAGCACTGGGCTGATTCCTTGGGAATGCTGCCAAAAGCGGACATCTGCCTATGTATCACATTTCAAGCAGGTCATAGCGGCGAAAGAGTTTTCTTCTAAGTATTAAATATGCTTGTCATGAAGGGGTTGAATAATTTTGAGACTGCAGTAGTCATTGAAAGTGTCAGTTTGTGTAGAGTTTGGAGAAGCAATCTGTAATATTTGTTGTGTTGCGCCATTGTTGTTTGATTTGTTCATTGCAAACAGCTGAAAGTTTGTAAATTTTGCCAGTAAACCTAATTTGCAATGAGGGTTGAATAAGTTTGATTGGAACTGTATCATCTAATTTATTCTGCAATGCATCATTTATCAAGAAGATATCAAACTTGAATGAAAAAAACCATATTACTTTTGAGTAACGTGTAACGCTTGAAAAATCCAGTCTGCCAGCATAACCATTGAGGGGTTCATTCTGGGTTTTGTCTAGTAAAGTTGATTATGGTCAGAGGTTGCCACAATGTAGAAGTTTTGAAGTTCTGTCCATTGAATAAGCAGTGAAACAATTTTATATTATAGTTTCATGCAGTAAATGTAATGTGAGTAATGATGGAATTGCCCCATAGTAAATCAGGGCTCTTCTGATCTTGTGACCTTTATTCAGTGCTCCACAGTCCAGTCTTTATGCTACGCAGCTGTTAAGTCGGAATCAAGGAAATTCTTGTCAGATTGTGTGTGTGTGTGTGGAGATGTTCCTACTCACTCAGTTAAACATAGCCATGAATTCTACAGTCAATTTTTTACAATGCAACTTCAAGTGTTTAGCGATTTCCGATCACAATCATCTATGATTTTTTTCCGACCCATTTCTTCTGCGAATTTGATGGTTCGCCTCTATCCACACAGTTTTTAATAATGCATTGGACAGTCCTTAACTTAATTCCAGCGATTTAACCACTCCCTAGTTGTCCTCTTTCCTTGATGCAAGCCAATAATTTACCCTCTTGAAACACAGCTTTTCTCCACTCATGGGATATGTCTTCTGAAATTGTTGTATAAGAAAGGAGAAGCCACATGCTGCACAAGTCAGATTGAAATTAATTGCTGCCAGCTGAAAAATATTAATCAGTACAATAATGAATCTCTTTAGTATTTGCTCATTTGAATCCAAACAACAACTTTATCTTGGCCAGGCAGTGTATGTTAAAATCTCTTTCTAAGGAGGAAAAAGTGAAGCTTGTCCTGGGAGGAGTCATTTCTCATCCTTGCTTGCATTTCATTCAGCCATGCGCCTGTCTGCCAGCATAATTTTTTGATAGACACGTGTTTCTGGTAGTCTGATAATGTAAAATATTTGGATCTCAGTATCATACCCTTGAGGGTTTTATGTCCGGGCAAAAAAAAAAGTAAGTCCATATAGCAAACTATAGCATCGCTCCCATATCGGCCCCGGGCAGCCAACTTGACAGACAAATTATGTTCTCCTCTGATTAAAAAGTTTTGAAATTTAATTGTTTCTTTATTTTTGAGAGAGACTTGTCTCAAATGCATGTAAACAAAATTGAATGGGGAAAAAAACCACGCTTGGAGAACAACCTGGCCATTGGCATGCATTTGAAGTGTAGGTTTGCTTGAATGTTCGGCTCCAGCAGTGCCCCTATGGCATTTTGCCTGCAGGATTGTCGTATGTGGATTTGGATGACGTCAATAATGGTCTTTTGGTGTTGGCTTCTTCTGCCTTTTGGCTGCAGATGCTAGTCTTCACCTGCCTTTGAGCTCCAGGTTTTACTCTTAATCAACTATGAGGCTGCAGCTGTTCTGTTGGGTAGTAGGTGTTAGTCTGGGTTGGCTTTTAGAAAGCAGGTTTTAGCAGGTCTTCCTTTGGATTGTAGGGGTTGGGTCCCAGTTTACTAGCAATTAGCTAGTTAGTGTTTTTGTGGCCAATGTGGCCCATTGATATGATACCGTCCCAGGCGTTTAATCTGCAAAGACCTGCCGGCCCTATGGGGCCGATAAGCTATTGTCGTGATGTGGTGTCCGTCGTCCATTGTCCGGAGCATTTTTTATCTTTTTTTTTTTTTTTTTTTGGCGTGAGGAATTTTCGTATAAATTTGCCATAACGTACAACTTGACCCTATCTCAATTATTTTTGTCCGTTTTATGGGCCCTTGAAATTTTGAGAAATTAAAAAAAATTATTTCTCAAAAAATGCGTGATAAATTTTTTTCTAAATCAGGCATTCAACTTCCCTTGGTACCGTCAAGGTACAATGCAAGCACCATTTTGATTGAATCG
Source organism: Gymnothorax reevesii (assembly GCA_029721435.1). Lineage (NCBI taxonomy): Eukaryota > Metazoa > Chordata > Actinopteri > Anguilliformes > Muraenidae > Gymnothorax > Gymnothorax reevesii. The sequence goes on from CM056576.1 coordinate 47,734,984, forward strand.
ACGGAAGTGGGTCTATTGGGGGCGCTGTACTTTATGAATATGCTAGATGGCCAAATGGTTGCAGATAGAGATTAAGTTTGTATTATCTACATATAGGAAGTCCTATATGACCTATATTTTGGCTATTTTGAAGTTGACTTCAGATGACTTTGAAAGGTCAAACTCAAGGTCAATGAAATTATTTATAATGTTAAAAGATAGGACTTGATTTCAAACAATAATTTCTCAAAAATTGTCAGATAACCTTTTTTTTCTGAATCTGGTAGTGAACTCACCTTGATGCACTTGATGCACAGTGCGAGTACCATTTTGATTGAATCGACGGAATTGGGTCTAGTGGGGGCGCTGTATTTTAAAATTGGATCTTATGCAGAATGGGCAAAATCGCCTGTGGAAGGTAAATGGTTGTAGATGGAGATTAAGTTTGTATTATCAACATATAGAAAGTCATATATGACCTATATTTTGGATGTGTTAAAGTTGACCTCAGATGATCTTGAAAGGTCAAACTTGAGGTCAAGCAAAATGTTACAATTTTCAAAGGCTTCTAGCCTTGAAAATATTGAAGATTGGGAACATGTGTGTATTGAACTTGACCATCGGTGACCTTCGAATGTCAAACTTAGCATTGTGAAATTTCAATTACTTCTATCACAAAAGCTATTACAGATAGAGCTTAGGTTTGTAGTGGGTATATTGGTCATGTATGAAGTCATGAATGAAGTTTCATTCGGCAACCTTGAACTTGACCTTCCGTAACCTTCAACAGCGAAATTAAACAATGAAATTTAAATTCCGAATATCAGCAAAATTATTAGATGGGGTGCAGGCTTGTATTGGAGACATATAGGAAGTCATATATGAACTTTCATATGTTGACCTTCATATTGACCTTCGAAGGTCAAACTTGATGTAGTGAAAATTCAATGACCTCTATCACTAAAATGGTCACAGATGGAGCATAGTTTGGTGTTACAGACATCTAGAAAGTCAAATATGAACTTTCATTTGGTGGCATTCAATTTGACTGTCAGTGACCTTTGAGGGTCAAACTGGGCAGATACCCTGACTTGTATCACCAAAATGGTCACAGGTGGAGCTGAAGTTTATATAGAGACATTTAGAAAGTCATCTATGAAGTCCGTTTGCTGACCTCAACTTGACCCTCTGTGACCTTTAAAGTTCACAATTGACATATTGAATATTCAATGACTTGTATCACCAAAATTGCCTCAGAACTTAGGATTGGGTATTACAGGGGGTCTTATAAATGTATGTGAACATTTATTGAGTGACCTTGACATTGACTTTCAACAATTTGAAGGTCAAACTTCACATAAAATTTTCATAACTTGTATCATCACTATAAGATGGCCTGCCGGTAAGCTACAGGACCCTCAGTCCTATTTTTATTTTTTGATAATGGCATATTCGCTGAGGGGAAGAGAGCTGCTAACTAGCACCTTGTTCTTTCTGGGGTGCCCAAAATGCTCAATTCTGCCATTCTCCATGCATACAGACAACATCATGCATGACAAGTCATTTAGGTATTGTTTAAACTTGCAAAGTTTTTAAACTTGTTACCTTTTTCTTTATGTTACGTTTGTCTATCTTGCTTTGGATGTCACTCGTCCGAGACACCTGCTTATTTATTTTCTTGTTTAGTGTTTAGATTTAGCCTCGGTTTGCACTTGGCTACAGTTGTTGGTCTCAGTCTAGTTTGGTGATCCAGGGTTTAGTTTTGTTCTATCTTTGGGCTGCAGGCCCTGTTCTCAATCTGTTTGGACTGCAGGTGTTGCTGTTCTCTACCTTTAGTCTGCAGGTTTTGGTCTCTGTCTATGTTTGGGCTGTAGTATTTGTTAACATGTGGCTTCATGTGTTTGTCTGAATCAAGGTACGGACTGTAGGATTTAGCCTTGGTTTACACTTGGCTACGAGTTGGTCTCCGTCTACCTTGGGACGCTACGGTTTAGCTTTGGTCTATCTTTGGGCTGCATGCCCTTTTCTTAATCTGTTTGGACTGCTGGTGTTACTGTTTTTCTACCTTTGGGTTGCAGGTGATGGTCTTGGTCTGCCATGTATGCTTTTTTCCCCCAGGTCTCTGGCTGTTGGAACAGGAAGCATGATATGTCGTGTTGGAAGTGTGGTGGCACCATTCTGTGTTTACCTCGCTGATGTCTGGATCCACCTACCGCAGGTAAGGCTTTTTATCTTTCTAACATATGGGTCTACCTGAAACAAAGCTGGTACACAAAATTGTTCTTTTATTTTGTTGCATTGCTGGGCTTTGACTGCTCTGCTCACTTGATCAGTTTCTCACTGTGGGTGTGTAGAAAATACTCTCCAGTTTTTCCGGTTTGTTGGCAGGAATCTATTTGCACTTTTAGTAAAGGCATTACATTCATATAAGATGCTTATGCGCTTCATATAAGATGCTTTTGTTTATGACATTACAGTACACCTTCCTCAGGTTACAGTTCACGCAGATGCCTTGGTGGTGTTTTGAACCAACCTGATCTCCTCTTTCATTTCTTGATTGAATCGACAGAAGTGGGTCTAGTGGGGGTGCTGTACTTTAACATTGGGTGTTATGGAAAATGAGCAAAATGACCTCTGGAAGATGGATAGTGACAGATAGAGATTAAGGTTGTATTATTGACATATAGGTCATAGGCTATTTTAAAGTTGACCTCAGATGACCTTGAAAAGTCTTGAGGTCAAGTAAAATTTAACAATTTTTAAAAGCTTCTCGGCTCGAATATATTGACGATAGGGAACATGGTAATTGAACGCTTATAGCAAGTCATATATAAAACTTAATTTGCTGACTTTCATATTGACCTTCAAAGGTCAAATGTGACAGAGTGAAAATTCAATGACCCAATATTTTTGGCATGAGGCTAAAACAGTTAATGCTGCAGGTTTTGAGGGAAATTGTTTTGGTGAAGTTCTTGGATGGGCGCAAACATTGCAATGGGGACGTTTTCAAGTGGGTTGCTAACCGAATAAAGAGGAGGGCTTCATGCATTTATCTGTACAAATTTGCTACCGGCAGAGGATCCTAAAAAGCATCTAGAATGCTGCGAAGAATAAGAATAGGAGTGGCAGTGAAAAATTTTCTTTGAGACAAGAGAGACGATCAAGGGCTGGGCTTAGTTCAAGTGTAGATTATCAAAATGGCCCTCATTTATCAAACTTGCGCAGGATCTGGTGTAGATTCTGGTGTAAATATCATCGTTCACCAAGTGTCACGTCTGATTTACTAAAAGAGTGTAGTCGCAGATTTCGGTGTAGAACTGCCGGGGTGTTGATAAATCTGGTGGCAGAAACTATCGTAATTTACATGACACGTCCCTATAAATTCATGCTCCGGGAGGCATAGTCCTGCCCACTTTACGACATGGACTCTCGAAAGACGGCAAAGAAGAGAGAACTTAACTGAGGAGGAAATATCGTCGGCCTGCTGATAAACCTCGTATCTACAATTTCATGAGAAACAAAAACTCTTATGTCCACGATAATAGCATAAACATTGCAAAATACAAAATTTCATTGATTCGATACATTATTGGAGGAAAAATAGTCATCCTACCTGAACACAGCTCAACTGCATTCTTACATGCAAAATTAAACTTTTTTTTTTTTTTGCTCTCCTGTAATGTTTATCATCTTCAAGATACGAGGTTTTATCAGCAGGCCGACGATAGATGGAGAAAAAGAAAATTATTTTATTTGGAAGTCTTAAGAGTGGCATAAAGGGGGCTCCCTTTATGCCACTCTTAAGACTTCCAAATAAAATAGGCTGTAGGCTGCAGTTTGGAAAACTATTGCTGCTGCAGTAGTAAACACCGTTGGGGTGGAAAACCGGAGTGCAGCAGAGGTTTCATTTAATTCATTAATAAATCAAAGTGACTATTCGCACTTAATTTTTGTGCTTTGACGCACTTAAATGACCAAAATTCTTGGTAGACGCACTTATTATTGTGGCCAAGACGCACATTTCTCAATTGCCCACACTTATTTTAAGTGTGTCCAAAGCTAAAATTTTTTCTTGGCCAAACTTATTTTAAGCGGTACCTTCTAAGCGGCACTGGAATGGTCATCAGCTTGCGCACTTACAAGTGTGGTCAAGAAAAAAAATTAGCATTGGCCACACGTATAAGTGCGAATAACATCGGCCTTCATAAATTCAATTTATAAATCCACGATATTCCATTTTATATTGCCTGCATAATTGACAATCTAAATGCTTTACATGTAGGTTAAAAAAGTGGTACGATTTTAAGATCGCCTCAAAAAAACGGATTGCAACAGCGCACGGACCGGTGGAGGCCAACTAGACTCCTGCAGTCACAGCACTGATAGGCTCCCCCTCCACCGTGGGTGTACGAGGCGGGGGGAACTAAGAGCAAGTGGGGATATGGATATGGATGAATCTGTCCCCCCCCCCCGCCTCGATCGGAGCACGATCGAGCACCATGAGGGTAATTGGTAAAATACAGTCTGCAGAAATCACTCTTCATTGTACTTTTATCCGTGTTTCTCCATGACATTTTATTGGGTACCACACAAAACGAGCACCCACTTGTCACATCTGTGTCGAGAAATTAATTACACTTATATTTGGAAACAACCTGCTTTTATTCATTTATTTATTCATTCATTTATTTAGTCTTATTTATTTATTTTAATAATAAGAACAACAACAGCATGACGTCCTCATCGCTGCATATGGTTTGTTACTCATTTTGACAGCTGCACTCGTTCCTGCATGTTGTTCACCGTTTTCAGTTTTGCGTACACCTGGTCAGAGCTGGCGTGAGATTTTTGCGGACCGTTCGCTCACGTTCAGATTGATAAATGCCGATTCTTGCGGGAGGTTTGGCGTACACCTATTTTTTGGTGTACGCAAGTTTGATAAATGAGGGCCAGTGAGGGTGTGGTGTGCATAGACCTGTCCGCAATGTAATTTCCCGCATTGCTCTGTATATTTTTTTTGCCCCCGAGTGACTTTATGAATGCACAGGAGAATTCATTGTTCAGCGTGCATGCATAAAATCGCACTTACTCTTACTGGCCCTCATTTATCAAACTTGCGCAGGATCTGGTGTAGATTCTGGTGTAAATATCATCGTTCACCAGGTGTCACGTCTGATTTACTAAAAGTGTGTACGTCGCAGATTTCGGTGCAGAACTGCCGTGGCGTTGATAAATCTGGCGGCAGAAACCATCGTAATTTACATGACACGTCCCTATAAATTCATGCTCCGGGAGGCATAGTCCTGCCCACTTTACGACATGGACTCTCGAAAGACGGCAAAGAAGAAAGAACTTAACTGAGGAGGAAATATCGTCGGCCTGCTGATAAACCTCGTATTTACAATTTCATGAGAAACAAAAACTCTTATGTCCACGATAATAGCATAAACACTGCGAAATACAAAATTTCATTGATTCGATACATTATTGGAGGAAAAATGGTCATCCTACCTGAACACAGCTCAACTGCATTCTTACATGCAAAATTAAACTTTTTTTTTTTTTGCTCTCCTGTAATGTTTATCATCTTGAAGATACGAGGTTTTATCAGCAGGCCGACGATAGATGGAGAAAAAGAAAATTATTGTATTTGGAAGTCTTAAGAGTGGCATAAAGGGGGCTCCCTTTATGCCACTCTTAAGACTTCCAAATAAAATAGGCTGTAGGCTGCAGTTTGGAAAACTATTGCTGCTGCAGTAGTAAACACCGTTGGGGTGGAAAACCGGAGTGCAGCAGATGTTTTATTTAATTCATTAATAAATTAAAGTGACTATTCGCACTTAATTTTTGTGCTTGGACGCACTTAAATGACCAAAATTCTTGTTACACGCACTTATTATTGTGGCCAAGAGGCACATTTCTCCATTGCCCACACTTATTCCAAAGCTAAAATTTTTTCTTGGCCAAACTTATTTTAAGCGGTACTTTCTAAGCAGCACTGGAATGGTCATCAACTTGCGCACTTACAAGTGTGCTCAAGAAAAAAAATTAGCATTGGCCACTCGTAAAAGTGCGAATAACATCAGCCTTAATAAATTCAATTTATAGATCCACGATATTTCATGTTACATTGCCTACATAATTAACAATCCAAATGCGTTACATGTAGGCTAAAAAAAGTGGTCCGATTTTAAGATCGCCTCCCAAAAACGGTTTACAACTGCGCACGGACCGGCGGAGGGCAACCAGACTCGAACCTCCAGCTGTCACAGCGCTGATGGGCTCCCCCTCCAACATGGTAATACGAGCCGGTGGGGACATGGATGAGTCCCCCCCACCTCGATCGGAGCACCATGAGGGTAATTGGTAAAATACAGTCTGCAGAGATCACTCTTCATTGTACTTTTATCAGTGTTACTCCATGACATTGGTGCCACACAAAACGAGCAGTCACTCATCACCTTTGGATGAGATCTATGTGCCGAAAGTTCCTCTCACTTCGGACAGAAGCTTACTCCTCTAACAATGGAAGATCTGCTATTGTCAAAATGTGATCACTGTCGAAGTGTCCGTAGGCATCTATATACTGAGCAACAAAAGAAACGCAAGCTAGTTAGTTAGTTAATGTAGGCTACTCTGATGGTTACTTAGTCGAAGGGACCGCAAAATAAAAATAAGTTTGATGAAACGAGTATAAATGTGCACGTGCTAGTAATAAATTTGATTTTCTAAAATAATTACGCGCAAACTTATTTTTCAGTCTGCCTTTAATTGGGCTAACTTTTGTTTCTCTAGTTGTTCAGTATATATCTGACTGGATGAGCATCTGACATACACTGCATATCTGCCAAGCTGCGCATTGCACTTAATCAAATGGATTGTAATCGTCAGCCGTCTGGCCTGACAAGCAAGTTGTTTCCAAATAAGAGTAACTAATTTCTCAACACAGGTGCAATTTATTTATTTATTAGATAAAGTTATTAAATAAATAATGACATTTATGTAGAGAAATTAATTACACTTATATTTGGAAACAACCTGCTTTCATTCATTTATTTATGCATTCATTTATTTAGTCTATTTATTTATATAACAACAACAACAGCATGACGTCCTCATTGCTGCATATGGTTTATTACTCATTTTGACAGCTGCACTCGTTCCTGCATGTTGTTCGCTGTTTTCAGATTTGCGTACACCTGGTCAGAGCTGGCGTGAGATTTTTGCTCACGTTCAGATTGATAAATGCTGATTCTTGCGGGAGATTTGGCGTAAACCCATTTTTTTGGTGTACATAAATGAGGGCCACTGTGCGCACGGCAAACAAAAGTCAGTCTTCAAAAAAACATCAGTATTATCCCTCAGTTAATGTTCACTTGACATTAAGTGAAATGCAGTCCACTTGGCTTACTTCAATGGCAATATTTTTGTCTCATGAAGCAAAACGATTATAGCCGTAAAAATGTAAATAAAATTACATTTTTTATTATGCGCTGTAGTGTTTAAACTTACGGGTATTATAACTAAAGTATGGATGTTAAACATCTTACAACAGCCCTTGTCAGACAGGAAGTGGTTTTAAGAAAGCGTAGCCTGTTCTCCCAACTGCTGGCATGTTTTGCGAGGATATTTTCTTTCTTTTATTAACTTAAGATTTAGTCAGTGTCAGTCAGTTGGCCGACTATTGCCTCATTACAAGCCTTCAAAAGTCATGCGGAATGGAGGCGTCTTGATAATGGTATTTGAGTATTTGTTTCAGAAGCTGCAATTAAAAATCAACAGTAACAAATTCATTAACTCTGATGGTCTCTCTCCTCTTGCCCCCTTGCCACTCTCTTTTTCTCTCTCTCTCCATTCTTCCTGCCTTCCTTCATGCATTCACCGCCTCTTTCTCTCGCTCCATTTTACTCCCTACTTCTCTCAACTGCTGTCCCTCTGTCTCTCCATATATCCCTCCTATGCTCCTCCTCTTCCTCCCTCTCTCACTCCGTGTTCCTTCAGCTAATTGTGGGTATTCTGGCGCTCGTTATTGGGCTGCTGACTCTGTGGCTTCCGGAAACACTGGGAAGGCCGCTGATGAACACCATAGAGGAGGCCGCAGCCCTTGACTCCGCAGCCAAACCGGAAAAGAGCCCTCCTCAGGAGAAAATGGAACTGCAGCCGGGGGGCGGTGATGAAGACCAGCAGAAGGCCTGAAGAACGCGGCTCGTGGGGTCGCCCGCTGAAACTGTGTTCAGGAGTTGTAAATCACAGGAATAGGCCATGGCAAGTGACCGGTTTCACTTGTGCACTTAATGTTAGCGAGTGGAATCTCTTAATCAGATTTTTTTCTTTTTTTTTTTGATGTGTACAAGAGGTGCACAATTTTTCGATTTAAATATTAGGGGTTTAGAGGGATATTGTCTCTGCAGGATGGGGAGCAGGGTTTTTTGAAGCGCAGGTAAAGCTGGTATGGAGACATCTGTTTGTAAAACTCCAGATATGTACCTCCCTTTCCCCTCTATGATTGTGTGGAACCAAGGGCATGGGTGAAAGTTTTTTTTTTTGTTTTTTTTTCTCATGTGAACTGAATTCACCTGTCCTCTCTTCAGAAAACCGAACAGGACACAACAGGAACTCCTGCTTTTTTTTTTTTTTCAGAACTGAGAGTCAGTATTGTGGGGGTGGGGGTGAGGAGACTGTTGTCGCCACAGAAACAACTCAAGAATAACAGTAGAAGAATGCCAGCCTATCAGGGGCAGTGCACATATTTAGAAAGAGGGACGGGGACCCTGCAGCCGATTTACAGCAGTCATAATGACTTACACGCAGCAGTCGTGGCCTATGCAACAGCTTGATTCCTGTTGGCTGTTGCCACACCACAGCCAGGCATGTCGCGCTGTGGTTCCATTATAATTAATAACCTATTCGGTTTTCTTTGCATAACCATTGAAGGAGGTGGTTCAACCTGCTATGATTATGATTTGCACTAAGTGCCTTAATTACAGAAATCCAGCGCTATGCAAGTGAAAGTCAAATCCTGCTTGGACTGGAATTTAACCAAGGGATATCCGGGTTTGCAGTTCAAAATGTACTGCATTCTTTCTCCACCATGTCCGAAGATGAGATGCGTTCTCGGGGATAAAACAATTAGTGAAATTTGTGCACTTGTACATTTTATTGCAAATTTAATCCTCTTGAGCGGGAATTGTTGGATAACTTTTTGACAGCAATTAAGCTAATTTAAATTACTTCTAACTGGGTCATTCCATTTGAACTGAACCAGAGGTCCCATAATGACCAACTCGGATTTGGCTAAAAAAATTTGTACTGGTACCTTAGCATATATGATGAACGTGCAAAATATTTTGTCAAAATTCTAAAGGGTTTTTGTGCTGTGGCTCTTCAAAATAGGGTGGTATACCCCATTTTTGACCCTTGCCAATCTCGCATGTTTAAGAACAGCCATATTTTTATGCCAATATATTGGGAATGAAAAAAATTGTTGTCCTGGGTAAATGACTATGCTATGATTTTGACTGTTAAAAGTTGGTCTTAATTTGCATTTTTTTCAGTCGGAGCCATTTTTGGAGCTCCCTTACTCCTAAATTATGATTTCATTACTGTCCAAAAACTTTCTACAGATAGTAATGTGCCTAAATAGAAGGAATGTAGCCCCAATAAACGGTTGTGATTTATTGTAGCATGACAGTTGCCCCCTGAAAATTGAAATTTTCATTTTCGCACATAACAAAACCACTACTTTGGAGGCCAATACCTCAAAAGTAGAGGAGATGGGACTTTTCTGATGACAGATCCTGAAAGCCTGGGTGCTAATTACTTACAATACCACTTTTCAAGCTCCCACCTCATTATTGGCATCCAAATATGGCTGTTCTTAAATATGCGAGATTGGCAAGGGTCAAAAATGGGGTATACCACCCTATTTTGAAGAGCCACAGCACAAAAACCCTTTAGAATTTTCCCAAAATATTTTGCACATGTTCATCATATATGTTAAGGTACCAGTACAAAGTTTTTTAGCCAAATCCGAGTCTGTCACTATGGGAGATTTCCAGACTTTGGTTGAGTTCATATGGAATGACCCAACTACTTGGTTCATTAGGACTGTGGTTTGGGGGATGAACTTCATTTTTATGACCACTAAAAATTTTGGAATTGCGCATATCAAACACTAAATGTAAGAAACTGTGTTACGGCTGCACAAAGATTTGAAATGTTTGCGAAGTGTGCACATCTTTAAATATGCACAAGTTGGAAATCTTGCTGTCCACAAGGAGATAAATTGAGAATTAGTCCTTTGTAAGGTGATTAGCCCGAATGCAAAATAGCAATTTAATATCCTAAAGGATTCTTTCACGGAGACCACTTTAATAGGTAACTGCTATTTATCATTTAAAGATGATAAAAGGACTCCCCCCCCAAATATTTTAAATACCTCATTTAACAATAAACAAGATATAAGATATAATTAATGAAATGATATTCTGATATTTTAGAAATGTTTTACTATTATAGAAGTACTTTCATTGTGGAAAAGACAAGGAACCTTGAGGTGAAACCTGATGCCAGATTAAGCAAAGAAAAATCATGTTTATTTAACCCTTCTATTTTTAACTTACATTTTTTGGTTTGAGGTCAGTTTGATGCCCACAAAAACCTGCAGAAAGGTTTTGCAACTGAAAGTGTTACCCAAGTTTCTCTCTCAACTCCCTTTAGCCTGTTTGCTAACCATCTTCATAGCCCAGTAAATAAAACATGACTCCCTTATACATGCAGAATGAAGGAGAAGTGAATAAGCAAGGTCCTCTAGTGTTTCCCATCACAACAAACACCAGGTTGAAATGATGGTATTTTTATAACCGTACCGCTTGAGGTCAAATTCCCCAACAGCACCAATGCATGCAGTGTGTGTAAAAAAACTTCACATCATTGTTTTCCCCATGAGCTCAGGAAAAAATTTAGCTGGGAGGAAAAAAACTATTTTACCATGTTTTTTAAGACCATAAACACGGAATGGGGTTAGAGGGCTAAAAAATGTTGTGAAAATAACCTGAAAACCCTAAAAACATACATATCCTACTTCTTTGTGGCAATTTAATGAAATCTATGGTTGGTCAAACAAGATGTAATTGAAAAAAAAAAAACATTTTCAGTCAGTTTTGTTCAAATGGTAAAATATTTGACCAGCGCTGTGCCCGATTGATAATGTATTTTCTCAGACTTTTGTGAAAAATGAATTTTAAGTTCTGGGATTTATTACGTTTTGGCTTGTTTACAAAATGAAATAAAAGACTAAGCTAAATATCATGAGTATTTCACATTTTTGTTGGTTTTTTTGTGATGATGTTTGAAGGTTGCCTTGATCATTTTAAAGAAATGAGGAGTTATTTTTTTTTTAGCTCGGAGTGTGGGAGATATGGTATCGGGCACCGTCCATGCGTGCAAGCATGTGTGCCTGCGTGCATGCGTCCGTGAATGCATTTCACTTTAGCATCAACGATTTCAGTTGCAGGCTCCAAATTTTTACTGGACATGCATCTGATAAAGCCCTACAAATGACTTGCCTAAAGGTGACCTCGGCCTATTTTTTTCAAGGTCACTGGCCTAAAAATATCACCAAAAACTGTGACATTTTGCTGCATCTCATCAACTATTTCAGTTACAGGCTCCCAATTCTTACTGGACATGCATCTCATTAAGGCCTACAAATGATGCGCCTAAAGGTGACCTTGGCCTATTTTTCCAAGGTCACTGGCCTAAAAATATCACCAATAACTTTGACAATTTGCTTTATCTTATCAACATTTTTAGTTACAGGCTCCTAATTAACTCCTGCTGCCTGAGTGGCACGTGAGCTGTGGTATCGGGCTCCATCCGTGCGTGTGTCCGTCCATGCGTGCGTTCATCAACAAAAACTTTGACATTTTGTTTATCATAATGGCGGGAGCTTCTGGGGCCACCAGTGCCCTATATTTGATCGTTTGTTCAAAGTTGTACTTAGCATTAACAACCTTCCACAAGTACAAAATTATTTTCACTTTGATTCAAATTTAAATGCGAAATAATAAAGAAACTTTTGGTCGCCATGGTTCATCCCTTGAAAAGGTTTTGCCAGCGAGAGGCTGATAAACGCTTCAGCAGTCACATGATGGTGACATTGACTGACTCTGGCTTAACCAAAATCTGTTTTGGCTAAACTAATTTTGTGCTATATTCCCACTCGTTCTGAGCTGCTTTTGTCAGTTTACAATGTTTAATGCACAATTTAATGCCCCCCCTCATTTCTGTGTTGGTTGTCAAGCAATGGAAGATTTGTTTATGTCCTGGTTTTTCTTTTCATTGTAATTTTATTTTCTATAAAGAACGCGTGAGTGAAACGTGAGTTATCTTTTGTATTCATTATCTTGAGTGGACATCACATTAGCACAGGTATAACTGATACTAGCTATAATGGGGATACTGCTCCTTTTATAGTTCTGGTGTCTGGGTTGTTTGGTGCAGATTTGATAATTACATATTGCTGGCGTGTTTAGTGAACAAATGTATGTTTTTAGCTTATGTGGTTAGCCTAGCTGGCACCAATCGGATTCTTGGGCCAGCTGGCATTAATTGGGGGTGGTGCCCGGATTCTATTTAAGCCCAAGTTCCGCCTCAGCTGCCCTTGCTAGAGTGTCAGTGTTTTGTTTGCACTATAGCCGGTAAGGTCTCCAGTGAGAAAGTTGTTGAGGTATTAGCTGCCAAAGAGGAAAGTGCTGGATGGCAAGGGGATCTTTGTTTTTCCTCTTCTTTTTATCTCTGTTTTTTATCTCGGTCCTTTGGAAGTTTCTCTGATTTCTGTCTGTGTTTGTCTCTTATTTTGCTGTTCCTCCTTTCGTTCCGGACACAGCATTTGGCGTCTTGAAAACCCAACCATCACAAATTCAGATCAGCTTTGTCTCAAAATTATCAAAAAATACTTTGTAACACCAAAGGAACAGTTCTTTGGTTTGCAGATAATTTCTGACCAAGGTTGTCTATCACTTTAGATACCAGGCTTCCATATTGTGTATGAGAGGAATACTCCATCATCTGTGAACATTTTGTCTTTTTCCATTCATTTAGGACAGATTTTGCTTGGACAAAAGTCTTGTCGCATTGAAAAAAAATGTGGAAATTATACATACACTTTATTTTGATTACACAAATATGCCATCATAGTATTAGAACATAAATTCATGGTGCCTAGGAAAAAAGAATTGATATTGCATAGACTCCCATGAGCTTGGAGGACTGTATCCATACGTCTTGGCAATGACTGAAATAACTTGATGATGAAATCATCTGGATTGGCAAAGAAAGCAGTCTTACGGGACTCCCAGAGTTCATCAAGATTCTATGGTTTCATCTTCCAAGCCTCTTCCTTCATCGTACCCCAGAAATGCTCAATAATGTTCATGTCAGGTGACTGGGTCAGCCAATCCTGGAATACCTTCACCTTCTTCGCTTTCAGGAACTGTGATGTGGAGACAGAGGTATGAGGAGCAGCAGCAGTATGAGTCGGGCAGCAAAAACTTCTTTATATTTCAGGCTGTTGATGTTGCCATCCACTCTGCAGATCTTTCTCACCCTCCCATACTGGCTGTAACAGCAAACCATGATTTTTCTCCACCAAACATGATTGTTTTCTGGGAGAATCTTGGGTCCATGAGGGTTCCAACATGTCGTGTATGGCGACTGGGATGCAGTTCAATGGATGATTCGTCAGAAAAATAAACTTTCAGCCCAGTGGCGTAGCCAGCGGGGGGGGGGGGCCAAAACACGTCCCTTTATGACTGCAATTAGTAGTTCTCAATCATTTTCCTTTATTGACGCGTTTTCCAATGATTGTAACTGGCAACCGAAGACACGGTTTCTCTCCACGTGTGATCTAACGGGGATTGAATCGTGGGCTAAATTCATTACAGTTGCTGAACAAGAACAGAGAATTGGGTTGCACAAAACTTCTGTTTAAAACAATTATTAGTCCTGACCTGTTCTCAGTCATTTTCATAATTAACAAAAGGTTCATTCCGAGAGCGCTCCCCACTTAACAGGTGCTGCTTGTTCTCAACTATTAGGTAAGACAACAATCATTGTCGCCTTACCTAACTGGGAGAAAACGCAGCACCTGTTAATTGTGGAGTGGTCTCAGCCCAATTCTCTTTTCTTGTTCCACAACAGTACTGAATTTAGCCCATGATTTAATCGCTGTTAGATCACACATGGAGAGAAACCGTGTCTTCGGTTGCCAGTTACGATCATTGGAAAACTAAAAAAAATAAATGGAAATGATTGAGAACTACTAATTGCAGTCATAAAGGGAAGTGTCTTGGCCCCCCCGCTGGCTACGCCACTGTTTCAGCCACTTTTCCAGTATCAATCCTTTCTGCGAGCTGTGGGCCTTGGCAAATGCAATGCAGGTTATTTGTTTTCTGTTTAATGCAGGCTTCTGTGTATTAATTCGGCTATGAAAACCACTTTGAGAGAGAATTTGACACACTGTTCTTGTAGATACTGGGATTTTTGGTGACATTTCCTCATGTAGCTTTGCTGTAGTTGAAGACGGGCTAGCCTTGTACAGTTGAAGCAACAAACAGTCCTTTCAAACAGTTTTCATACCGGAGTCTATCTGACCTGCACTTGCCACGAACACCACCAGTTTCTTCAAATATTTTTCTTATCCCCTCCACTTGACATTTGGATACATTAAAAATATCTGCCACCTCAGCAGCAGACTCAGTCTTCAGGCTCTAGATGATCAGCACTTTGGTCTGTGGTTGAATCTTTGGCATGTTGTCAGAGGTCTAGTCGCACCTCATATGAAAGTCTGGTGTGCTGGGGTTATTTCCATACACATCTGGGAATGTGTTAATTACAGTATTTGTCATAGGTTAAACTCTAATCTGTGATTTGTTGCATTATCTGAAGAGACGACAAGACTTTTTTTCCCAGCAAAAACACGTTATTGGCTTTGCCAGGCAGTTAACATCAGAACCCTTTTTGACGGTTTCATTTTGCACCACATTATTAATGTGATAGCCCTTGACATTAAAATGGACCATTTATTATAACAATTGATTGCTTAGAAATAAAGTTATATGCTATTTTTAGTTACTATGTCTTTATGCGACAAGACTTTTGTCAGGCACTGTACAGATGGGACACTACTGGGAAGTCTGAGTGTTTTGAAAATTAAAAAAAAAAAAAAAAAGGTTCTGCCCACTAAACAATTGAGTACGCCCTCCCTCAGAGGGACCAAGTCACATTTGCCCAAATGTTTAATGCAAGCACGAGAACTTATTGATGGAGCGTGATTTGCGGGACCTTGAAAGCACCAACGTGAGCAATGCATTCATCTACTTAAAAATATAATTTTTGAAACTTTCTCACTCCCACTTTTCCCACACATGGGAAAAACTCCACGTCCTCACCCCATTCATTATTTGCTACGCTTGCTGGGATACCATGCGATGCATACAGGACCACAGTGCAGGAAAGTAGGAAGGACAATGGTTGAAAACTCTGAACTTCATGAAAATTAGTACGATATGAGGTACTTGTACAAGGGGGGTGATAGGGACAATCTGGATAACTATTGTCCAATCTCTAAACTTCCATGCCTGGCCAAAGTACTAGAGACCTTAATGAACTCCCAATTAAAATGTTTCCTGTCAAGTCACTTCTTAGTCCTCACTAATCCAGTTTAGACCTCACCGTAGTACCATCACTGCCATCACACATGTAACCATCATGTATTACTTGGCCTTAGACATGAGGAAGCACTGCGTGGCCCTCTTTGTCGACCTCTCAAAGGCTTTTAACACGGTTGATCACCATCTGCTTTTGAAAAAGCTGTCTGATATTGGCTTGGACACGGGTGCCTATGCTTTGTTCCATGACTACCTACTTTCCAGACATCAATGTATGAAATCGCCACTTGGCAATTCCGAATTCCTAGCCATAACAAAAGGTGTCCCTCAGGGTTCTGTATTAGGTCTTGTACTTTTTACTATTTAATGATCTGGTCTCTTCTTTAACTGGTTGCTTTGCCCATCCGTACGCAGATGATACTATTCTCTGCTGTACTGCAGATTGCCCCCAGGCTGCTACTAACAACTTGCAGCTTTCTTTTAACTTACAACAGGATACTCTCTCTGACCTTAAACTAGCTCTTAACACATGAAAAAGCAATTTATGTTATTTTCAAGAGCTCAAATTTTGATTTTATGAAACTTTATATTTTAACTGTTGGTGGTACTCCTACAGAGAGAGTTACTGATTACAAATATCTCGGGATGTGGCTTGATGAGAAGCTCTCATTTAAGACTCATATTGACTGCCTCGCCTCCAAGCTCCGGCAGAAGGTGGGCTTTCTTTATACAAACAGGTCTAGCTTGTTTAGTAGGAAAAGAGTTGTAGAGACAGTATTTTTATCAGTATTAGATTAGATGTAATCTATAGGTATGCGGCTACATCTACATTGAAACAATTAGACTCTGTTTATCATTCTGCACTAAGATTTATCACCGATGACAGTTATAATACACACCACTGCACTCTCTATAGTAAGGTTGGCTGGGCATCTCTTTCTTTGAAGTGCAGTTACCACTGGCATTTGTTTGTTTTTAAAGCCATTAGTGGTAAACTTCCTCCTTATCTCTCCTCCCTGTTACATTGGAATATTAGTTCTTATCAAACCAGATCCAAAAACTGGCTCACTCTTAGGGTTCGTTGCGCGCATTCGGATCTTGGAAATAAGGCCTTTTTCATCGATGCCCCTAGCTCATGGAATGCTCTGCAAATAACCCTAAGGTTAGAGGTACTCCCTTCTGCTACTGTATTTATTAAACATTTGGTGTTTAATCTCAGCTCATCAAATTGCTATTGTTTTTAGTTTAATTCATTTATTTCCTCATGTTTATTTGTCATTGCTGTTGTTGTGTGTATGTCTCTTGTTGTAAACTCGTCAACATTGTACAAAGTATACATCTTTTCCACAAATTTCTTGAAATTTTCACTTTAAAACCAGTTTTCATTGCAACAAAGCCATTTACTTACTTGTGAACCTCTGGTGCGTGTAGCAGCTTCTCGCGAAGTGCTCTGAGCAATGAACTGAATGTTTTATTTATTTGTAAGGCTTTCCACAGTCAATTCTTAATTTAACAAACCATTCTTTCAAAAGGGCTTCATTATTTTGTGGAAATTGATGGAAACTTATTTTGCTATATTTTCTGGACAACTGAATGGTATCATCATTGGTGCAACCAACAGCAGCACAAGATTTTTCCATTTTCATTATGCTGCAATCAATCTTTGTGTGCATTTTGCTTTGGGGATCACGTGACCTCATACGCGGATTGCAACAACCTGCAGTGGAAGGGGTGTGGCCAGGCATACGGAGTGGTAGCAGCAGCAGAGCAGACTGTAACAAATTCTACTGAGTTGAAGTAAGAGACAAGTGTATTCCATTGCAGAAGGAAAATGTATTCCTTCTGCTATGATTTATTATCAATATAATCCAATTTTTACATATAGTTTATAGTCGGGATGCTTCATATTGCTTCACCAGCACACTATTCTGCCCAACCTTGGCAAAAGGAAGCAAGTATCATACATTTCTATCTAACTTGCTTCCTTTTGCCATTGTTGGGCAGCATTGGTGAACAGGTTTGAAATGCAGATATCTTCATAACCCTTCCCCAGATGAATACTCCTTGTAAACCAATTAAACAAAACCCTTAAAGGACCAGTATGTGAGATCTAGAGCCATCAAGTGGTGAGATTATAGTTTGCAACCAAATGATTATTCCCTTTCTCAGATAACCTACGGTGGCCGCAAAACTTGCAAAACGCGAACACTCTTGTGTCAGTGCTTTATTTAATTACCTTTTTCCCGCTCTGGGCTACTGTAAAAACATGGTGTTACAAAATGGCGAGTTCCGTGGAAGAGGACCCGCTCTCTTTGTTGATATAAAGGGTTCGTTCTGGATTATAGAAAACACAATGATTCTTATTTTCAGTAAATAATTCACTGATGAAAATGTACTTTTGAATATTATATTCCATTCCTGCCAGTTATTCAGCCAGATTGTCCATCTAAATCTTACACACTGGTCCTTTAAGGTACAGTGCAGTGAAAAAAGTATTTGCCTCCTTCCTGATTTCATTTTTTTTGCATATTTGTCACACTAAAATATTTCAGATGATCAAACAAATTTTAATATGATACAAAGATAACCCAAGTAAATACAAAATACAGTTTTTAAATTATGATTTCAGTTTTTGAGGTGAAAGGCTATCCAGACCTACCTGGCCCCATGTGATAAAGTAATTGTCCCCTAAACCTAATAACTGGTTTTGCCACCCTCAGCAACAACAACTGCTGTCAAGCGTGTACGTAAACTGGCAATGAGTCTGTCACATCGCTGTGGAGGAATTTTGGCCCACTCTTCTTTGCAGAATTGTTTTAATTCAGCCACCTTTGGAGGGTTTTCGAGCATGAACAGCCTGTTCACGCCACAGCATCTCAATCGGATTTAAGTTTGGACTTTGACAAGGCCACTTTAAAACCTTAATTTTTTTTTTGAAGCCATTTAGAGGTGGACTTGCTGGTGTGTTTCAGATCATTGTCCTGGTGCATAACCCAAGTGCGCTTGAGCTTGAGACCATGAACTGGGCCTTGTTTCCTAAAAGCATCTGAAGGCAATGATGATCATAGAATCCCTCTTACGTTTTTTTTTTTTTTACATTTGCAGAGTGTTTCTGAAAACGATCATAACTTAAGACGCTCTCAGAAATCTTTGTAATTCGATGAGGGCTGAAGACCAATCATAGAAAGCTATGTCCGTCCTAAGACCAGCAGGAGTCATTGCGAAATACTTACAAACCCAAAACCAGTGAAGTTGGCACGTTGTGTAAATCGTAAATAAAAACAGAATACAATGATTTGCAAATCCTTTTCAACCTATATTCAATTGTATACACTGCAAAGACAAGTTACTTAATGTTCTTCTTTGTAATTTTTTGCAAATATTAGCTTATTTGGAATTTGATGCCTGCAACATGTTTCAAAAAAGCTGGCACAATTGGCAAAAAAGACTGAGAGAGTTGAGGAATGCTCATCAAACACTTATTTGGAACATTCCACAGGTGAACGGGCTAATTGGGAACAGGTGGGTGCCATGATTGGGTCTAAAAGCAGCTTCCCTGAAATGCTCAGTCAATCACAATCAAGGATGAGGCGAGAGTCACCACTTGGAGAACAAATGCGTGAGCTGATTGTCGTACAGTTTAAAAACAACATTCCTATACCAACTACTATTGGTATAGGAATGCAACTATTGCAAGAAATTTAGGGATTTCATCATCTACGGTCCATAATATCGTCAAAAAGTTCAGAGAATCTGGAGAAATCACTGCACGTAAGCGACAAGGCCGAAAACCAACATTGAACGCCCGTGACCTTCGATCCCTCAGGCGGTACTGCATCAAAAACCGACATCAATGTGTAAAGGACATCACCACATGGGCTCAGGAACACTTCAGAAAACCACTGTCAGTAACTACAGTTCATCGCTACATCTGCTAGTGCAAGTTCAAACTTTACAATGCAAAGCGAAAGCCATTTATCAACAGCACCCAGAAACGCCACCGGCTTCGCCGGGCCCAAGCTCATCAAAGATGGACTGATGCAAAGTGGAAAAGTGTTCTGTGGTCTGAAGAGTCCACATTTCAAATTATTTTTGGAAACTGTGGACGTCGTGTCCTCCGGACCAAAGAGGAAAAGAACCATCTGGACTGTTATAGGCGCAAAGTTCAAAAGCCAGCATCTGTGATGGTATGGGGGTGTATTAGTGCCCAAGGCATGAGCAACTTACACATATGTGAAGGCACCATTAATGCTGAAAGGTACATACAGGTTTTTTCATGGACGCCCCTGCTTATTTCAGCAAGACAATGCCAAGCCACATTCTGCACGTGTTACAACTGCATGGCTCCGTATAGTAAAAGAGTGCGGGTACTAGACTGGCCTGCCTGTAGTCCAGACCTGTCTCCCATTGAAAATGTGTGGCACATTTTGAAGCGTAAAATACGAAAACGGAGACCCTGGACTGTTGAACAACTTAAACTGTACATCAAGCAAGAATGGGAAAGAGTTCCACCTGAAAAGCTTCAAAAATTGGTCTCCTCCATTCCCAAACGTTTACTGAGTGTCGTTAAAAGGTAAGGCGATGTAACACAGTGGTAAAAAGGCCCCTGTGCCAACTTTTTTGCAATGTCTTGCTGCCTTTAGATTCTAAGTTAATGATTATTTGCAAAAAAAATAAAGTTTCTCAGTTTGAACATTAAACATCTTGTCTTTGCAGTGTATTCAATTGAATATAAGTTGAAAAGGATTTGCAAATCATTGTATTCTGTTTTTATCTACGATTTACATAACGTGCCAACTTCACTGGTTTTGGGTTTTGTACATTTTTTTCTGTGTGTGTGTTCTTTTAGTATCATCTTATTTAATCATGACTTCTGATACTGTGCGTGAATGAAAGTGGTGTTTCATGGAACTTGAATGACGATTTTTTAAATATACATTCACCAAAAACAAACAAAAATTATAGGTATCATACCAATAATAATTACATTAACAAATAAAGACAAGAAGAAATTACTTGTTAAAACAAAAAAGATATAGCCAATGTACATATTTTACCAAATTACAATATTGTACTAGATAAACTGTGAAAAAGAAAATGAATAAAACCCAAGTAAGCGTGTCGCTGCGGTGGTTAATGCAACTAGAGAGCTGACCACGAGAGGGAATAAAAAGGGGAATATTCTAAAATGAAGAGGCTATTCGCCCCACAGCAGGGTGAATGAGGACCCACCCGAATGACATAATGAAAAAAAGTGAATCGTTGCGTGATGTGGATGCATCGGGCATCTGCCATAGAGAACCACTGAAAAGGAGACGCACTAAACTGCTTGTTATTCATTTTTTTCCCAGAAATGTGTGCTCAATGGTATTTTAAATATAGAATTACTCCTCCCGAGGCATATATCAATGAATATTAACTGATTACACTAAATGAATGGGCGAATGATGAGCGGTAAATTTAGTCACCCTCCTCCCTTTCTACCCCGTCCCAGGCTGCAACTTAGGCCCAGGTAACCTGGTTAACCTGCTGCCTTCTGATACTTATGTAGACCCACCAGCAGCGACAGGTGTACAAAACTCCTTTCGTAGTCTTCACTAGCTTTATTCCCTTCGTCAGCATTACTCTTGAACATCACCACATTTTACATACACTGCGAGGTTTGAAATAAGCAGTACCGCATCACACTTGTGATCTAAAAATGCTTACTTTCAAACCAAAATGAGCAAACCAAGCAAATGAATCGCAGTCGCTGCGACAGAAAAGCCTCACAGCATTGGTGGAATAAATTCAAATTCTAGTATAGAATCATACAACTAGTGTTTATCAAGTAGGTTAACAAACTGTTACCTAGCTTGCCGTTACAAACCTGTCACAATGGTCACAAATTAAAGAATGAATACAAAGTCTCCCCCGTTATCCTGCCATGATTCGAGCATTGAACACGTTGCTTTTGCATTTCTATAGCTGGCTAAAGAAAAAAGGGTTGTTCACTAGCAAGGATCACGCCACAATGAAGTGAAGTTAAAGGTTTAATGGACTAAGGGATGAGAGAGTGGGTATGGAAGTAAAAGAGGGATGTTGTTGAGGTTGTCTGGAGGACATGTTTCTGACTGGGTGGAGGGAGACTGAGTGGGGGTTCCGTCTCGGTGTTATCCACCCGAGCTGACTTTGAAGCCCCCAAAGTGTCAGTATTAAATTGAGCAGAGTTGAGCGTGTGCTTGATGGAGGTCTTGAAGATTGTTGCATATGCAAGTGTGGTATGCTCGAGAAGACCATCAGCCGAGGACCTAGATAGTTTGATCGGTGATGCCTGATCTGGCGGCTGTGGATGCTGCTTCCGATATGGAAGGAGTGACTTCAATAATATTGTGGGGAAATGCCTGAAGTGCAGAGGACTTGATGTAAATGTTTCTGGAACTAGAATCGAGTGGCTATATTGCTGGTTTTGGTAAGGAAGAGTATTGAGGTGATGCATTTGCTGCATATCCGTAGCTTAGGTATCTGATCGGGGGCTCACATGGGCTGAGATAAGAATTGAGGTGGAAAATGTAGAATGTGCTTCGAGCGAGACTGTCGAGAATGGCTTCTAGAGAAGCATTACAGAGGTTTTGGTGCTGTGGAGTCAGATTCAGGAAGAATGAGTGAATGCTGAGGTAATGCCTTTACAGTGTTTCTGTAGCTTATGTATTTAGTCATGGGCTGAGATATGAATTGAGTGGAAAACATGGATGGGAAGGAAACTCCTTACTGATCAGATTTACTCCTTAGGAGTGTGAATATAAGGGAGTCGGAGTCAACGGTTATGTTAGATAGACTGGGATAGCAGGAGAAATGGTAGAGAGATGACACAGATGAATTGGAGTATCTCAGGAAAGAGTGCGGACGGAGAGGGTGAGATGGTAATAGGTGAGAAGCAAGCGTCTGGGCTTGAGTAGGTTTTGTTCTTGTAGCCTTTGATTTACATTCTTTGTGAGATTGGAGGTGGAAGGACAATGAAGGTCAGCGATTAATTTGATGAAACTAGTAATGCCCGCTAAGTAGCTTGATGGTGGAGGCCCGGAATTTGAACAGAGTGAGCATGGGTGATAAACTGCTGATGGACGCAACGTCTAAGGAGGGAATGACAGATTGTATGTGGCATGATGAATTTTAAAGCGTTCCAGCCAGTTAACTAGGCTGAGATGGAGTTTAGAGCGAGGCTGAATGGCTTCTTGGGAAGCGTTACAGAGGTTTTCGAGTTGTGGAGTTAGGTGAGGTTTTGGCTGAAACCAGCGGAAATGTGGGATGTCTGAATCTGGAGCCAAGAGTCTGAATTTGTGGAATGAGATCAAAATAAGTTGGCGATGTAGTTATGATAACCGGCAATGCAGGCTGCCCTGAAGATGAAGTGATGTTGAGGTGAGATTAGCATGAGTCTGTGCAGGAATTGCATGATTGTTGGAGAATGGGATCAACCTTTATTATTATTTCTACAAACGAGGTATCTGGGTGGATGAGTATAGACTTTTTGGACCGTTCGTGCCCCCAAAGAATGGCAGCTATGACTAAGGGGTACAGTTCATGAAGCACAGATGAAGGGGAGCGGGACTTAAGAGATCTGAACTCAGTGGTCATGTGGAACTAAAGCATATACTTCTGTCGTAGCCGCCAAAAACCTAAGGAGGGAGCTGCATCTGTATAAAGCTGAATGTCCTCAGGTTGAGTGACAAGGCCATCATAGAAGAATTAAACACCTTCTAAGACAGGCGTGTTGCCAATTGTGTTTCCTTTTGCATGTCTGATTCAGGGCAACTCTGTCATGTGAGAGGGAATGGCAGCAGTTTTGTTAGTGGATTTGACAGAAGGATTTTGCTTGTGGGATAATGCGAATAGTAGGGTTACAGTAGGAATGTGTGGATCAGGGTAGGGTAAGGATCACTAGAGGTTAGGGTTGGGATGATTCAGGATGAGTACAGGTTAGGGAAGAGGTTAGAGTTGGGATGAGTCGGCATGAGACTTGGGTTGGGATGAGTCAGCATGAGGCTAGGGTTGGGATGGGTCAGCATGAGGCTTGGGTTGGGATGAGTCAGCATGAGGCTTGGGTTGGGATGAGTCAGCATGAGGCTAGGGTTGGGATGAGTCAGCTTGAGTAGAGTTTTGGTAAAATAAGTTGAGATGATAAGAGGTAAGGGTTGAGATAAGTCAGCTTGAGTACAGGATCAGTTTGAAATGGGTTGACAAGAGTAGAGTTAGGGTTGAGATGAGTCAGCTTGAGTAGAGGTTTGATTTGAGATGAGTAGAGGTTGGGATAGAGCGAGGGCCGAGGATTAACTAGTTCTATCTAGCATTTTTTACTTTTTGAGAAAAATGAGTTTTTATATTTAGCTATTTGCTATTTTAAAACAATAAAAGGTACATATCTCATAACTTATTTGTAGTTAGGATATGATTCCTTGATTTTGAACAGTAGATTACAAATTTGCTGAAATGTCATATAACGCTGCTATACAGAGAATCTACAATATCTGTAGGTTTGATACACTCCACTTACCTCTCAAATACGTCTCTCAATTCATCATCAGTCATCAATTTTCCATGGTGATTTCTTGTCAGCTTTCTCAAGCGTGCCGCCATTTTTATCAAGCATGTATCACATGACCAAACTGAAGTAACAGATTGGCTGACAGCAGATAGAACCTGTTAACACTAATATTTCTATCGAAAATTCAGATGTACCTATGTTACATTGACCTTTGGCCTTTACAGGTAACCACTAAAACATGGAACTATATCTCAAATGAAACTAGTTAGTACTGAGACTATTGTAGGACAGATATCTCATTTTTGAGTAAAATGTTAGATAGAACTAGTTAATCCTCGGCCCTCGAGAGGTTAGGGGCGATGAATAAGTGAAGCTGGCTAGGTAGGTGGTACTGCTGTGGCTAAAGTGTAGATATTGATGAAGAGAATGAGGAGGTTGAGAACCACGAATTTGATTAGCTTGTGGTGGGGTCCTTGGTGTTGCTCAATGGGGCTGTTGTGCTGTGGTGGTAGCCGTGATAGAGAAAGGTTGAGCAGACGCTGAGTTATTGGGGGCAGCTGAAGGAAGGGTGGAGGATGGGATGATGGGATGGAAGGAGATATGTGCACTGGGATTTTGTGGTGCCTGAACACGGGGATGGATGAAGGCTGAATTCATGTGAGAAAGTAAGACAGGGAGGGAGCAGGCACAGGGGGTGATGTGACCTGTCCACCATTGGGGGGGGGGGGCTGATGGAGCCAGCTGTGGCCTTTCAGGCAGTGGAGGCTCTGTGACATCGTGGGTGGCAGGCTTGCAGTGATCATCTCTGGCCCATTAGCAGGGGGTCAGTCGCTTCAGAATCGCTGTTGTAGGCTGTTGGCGTGATAACGTCGCAGGGGTGCAGAAAATGTGGTGAAGAGCCAAAGCCACTGTATGGTAGTTGAATGGTTCTGGACGATGAAAGGTTGCTTTGCTTGAGATTGACGTGGAACAGGACTGAGATTGTCTTGTGGTGTGAAAATAGTGGATGAAATTAAGGTCTGTTCTTTCATTGCGTGTTAGAGAGGAGCAATGTCCCATCGTTAGGAACTAGGAGTCGTGTTAGTTTGATTAACTCAATAACTGAGGATGCAGCTGCAAGCTATAGTCCGAATCCTTCACTGGAGTAGCTTACTAGAAGCAATGGCTAATGCAGAGGAACGAGAATGCCCGCCTTAATTGCGGACTGTTGCTCTAATGGTTTTCTGGTGGGCGTGGTAGTCTCGGAGACGTCAGGCTTCCGAAGATGTTGCCAACCAGGAAGTCTTGTTTGGTGTTGCTAAGGCGAAGCGTTGCAAAAATTAAGCCCGCGATAGCGCAGTTTTTTCTTCTAGAAAAAAAACTTTGCAACCTCGTGAAAAGCATACAGCTCACTGGCTCAAATGATTTAATTTGTGAAACCTCGACAATCAAATCCATTAATTCGGAGCGTGTTACATTCGCCGGAGGAGTCGCCGAAGCGGGAGACGCTGACTGGGGGCGGTGAAGTGCAGCTTTGCCTGAAGGAGAAGCCCGGCGAGACGCGGCGAACAGCTGTTTTGATCCGCCATCTGGAACAAGGTGTGTCTAATCTGGAACGAAGACATCATCTGAACTGAAGGCTTTGAGAATTTGTTGATATACTTTGGTTCGGTTAAACGACTGAGTTTGAGACGGATGGTTGAGCCGAGTTTGGACTCGTAATCCGTGTTGCTTGGTAAGTAGAAACTTAAGATAACAGGAAAAAAAAAAACATTTACATAGCGTTAAGCTGGCAATGGAGACTGCGGGTCCGGTAGAATGCTTGTTTTGGAGAATGCGGTCCGATAGAACGCTGGTTTGGAGAATGCGGGTCTGTTTAGAATGCTGGTTTGGAGAATGCAGATGGATAGAATGATGTTGGAGAAGGCTGGTTTGGAGAATGCGGATCGATAGAATGTTGGTTGTGGAGAATGCTAAATTCATCTCGGTTGAGAGATCCGAGTCCAATGGGGATGAAGGGGCTGAACATGCATAAATAGGCTTGTCCGGTGATTGAAGGTGGAGTTGAGGCGTGGCCCTGCTCCCGAACCTAAGTTAACTTATTAACTTCATTTATTGTTGTGGTTTGCGTTATCTGGGCTGCCCTTTATCTATGTTTCCCCGTTAGCTCTCCTGTGATCTGAAAAAACCTATAGTGATTTTATCTGTATAAGGATTCTCGCAACTTGACAAAAACCTTTGGATTTTGGACTTTTTCTAACAGGAAGAAATTATAGAAACCTGATTTTGACAGTTCAAATAATACCAAGAGCTATTAATTTAAGATTTTCACCACTCTTAATTACCGCAAATGAGGGTCAAACTCAGTTTCTCTCAAAAGTGACAGATGTACTTGGTTTTTCCAGATCACAGGAGAGCTATCGATGGCGAAATGAATTTTTTTTTTCAGTTCAGAGCCATTGTTGCTATTGCTCGGTCTGCTCTGCCAAACAAGGAATGCGTTTCTCGAAAGAACAGGTGCCTATTTGCATATTGGAGCACTGACAGTGAGTGGATGAACTACGAAGGTTGCTATCATAGTTAAAAAAACTATGCTTTTGGGAAACGCACCCATTGTCACCACAAGTAGGGTCTCAAATAAAATTTTATAAAACCTCCTAAAAACCTACTTTTTCTAACTCAGCATATTGCCTCCTGTTGTTTGCTTGCCAGACTTCCGGGTTCGGAGAATGACGTTCACCTTACGTACAGGCTATTTTAAGATATCGGGCGGGTCCCCATTCGAGCGACCTGATATACAATATGGCACATCGCAAGGCAGATCTGATTGTCAATAATGACGGATCGAAAGTCAAAATGTAGAGAACTGAGCTTCCGCCCAAATCCGCGTGCGGTCGAACGCAAAGCTAATATAATTGCGATTTATAGCGTGTAGTTCCAAGACGTGGACCCCACCTTTGACTGGAGTTTAGCATGTCTTTGAATTTTGCGTTATTTT
This sequence comes from Gymnothorax reevesii, assembly GCA_029721435.1. Taxonomy (NCBI): domain Eukaryota; kingdom Metazoa; phylum Chordata; class Actinopteri; order Anguilliformes; family Muraenidae; genus Gymnothorax; species Gymnothorax reevesii. The sequence goes on from CM056576.1 coordinate 47,762,135, forward strand.
TCAGCTTATATCTGTGTATCCACAATGGTTTTCTACTGTGAAGCTGCGCAATGCTCGTCGCATTCTGACACGCTTGCATTGACTTGGTGAAGCTGGCCTTATTGTAGTGCAGACGTCTACAAGAAATCCCATTCATTCATCTCGCCGCCTGATTTACGACAGTTTCACACTATATCCAATAGGAGCGATCTGATGTACAAAACGGCTGACAGCTCAACAGTCAAAATATCGACGAATGAACTTCCGCTCATATCTGCCTGCGGTCGAACGCTTGCTAATATCTCGGCAATTTATTGCGTTTACTTCCAGGACATGAACTCCTGCTTTGACTTGAATGTAGCGTTTGAGTTTTGTGGTATTTTTATATTCATATCTGTGTATCCACGATGGTATTCGACTGTGAAGCTGCGCAATGCTCATCGCATTTCGTCATGCATGCATTGACTTGGTGAAGCTGGTCTTATTACCGGGAGTGAGGACTTTGGAGAACTCGCGCAGCTCGACCAATGACGGAGGAGCCAGGAGCGAAGGTTTACACATGTGGATTCCGCCTGTTACGAGGCAATGGAACCTGTCAATTAAATCTTTCATGCCTGTCCCGCCTTGGACCCAGCCTGAGACTTACCTGAGGTATTCGCAGTAGTCTTCCATTCGAAAACGGGGCTATGCCGAAATCACGGAACCATCTAACTTAATGTCATGCTGCGAATAAGCCAAAGTGCACGTTGGAGCACACGCAGCGACTGAAAATGTCAGATATATCAGTGATTCAAGCAAACTAAGCATAACGATTACAATGTTACTCTCGCATAAAATCTGATTCTATAATGCATTTAGAATACCAATTTTAGTTATATCCTCGTTAAATATCTGACTCCAAATTAGAATTAGAATTTATAGTTTAGGGACTGCATGCATAAATCTCAGGGCAGCTACGCCACCAGACTCGTCCGTGAAAACCACTGTTACTCAGCCAACATCCCTAGGTAATAAACGCAGCTGCTGGATTTTAGCTTGGTGACAGTTCAAGAGGTTGGAAGAAATGACCATGATAGTAGCATCTAGGCATAAACAAAGTAGCACTGAGCATAAACATATAACGAACTTTGGTTTATGTACACCAAAGGGCCACTTTAGGGGATTGACTAAGCACCAGCTTGTAAGCCCATGGGTGCCCTTAAGGCCGGATCTCCAGGACCGGTACTACATAAACTCTTTAGGGGTAGACCGTAATCTGCAATCCAACTTAAAACCCATCACTAGCTACAACATCAGCTAGCTATTTTGACGGTTTATTGACGGTTTTGACGTGTCGACCATCAGTCATTCAAATGAACAATACCTGAACTTCAAAAGCATGATTCAACATTATCAGCTGTGGCCAGGTATCCTCATGAAGGTGAGACGAAAAATGAAGCGAGTTAGCCTATTTCAACGTTAAGTTGCATTTCAAACTATGTCATTAAATTGCAGATTCTTGCTGCAAATCTCCATTTTCTTTGCTGAAATTCACACAATCTGGAAGTGCAAAAGTGAGAGAGTTGTCTAACTTTTTCAAATAAAATATTTTTTCCTGAATTGTACTATTTATACTAGCTGCAGCAATGCCTAAAGATGGAAGTTGTGAATTCAACTGCCTGTGGAATATTTATGTTATTGGAAGACTTGATCAAGGAGAATGACTGGAAACAAAACAAGACAAGCTAATTAGAAGGATTTTTTCTTTAGCTCTTTAATTTCAGCCGAGCAGCCGCCGCTGGCACATCACCTTTACGTTGTATACTATGCTTTCACTGTGCAATATGTTTTATTTATTCTTACTATTTGATGTGCATTTTTTTTACTTTGACTGCATGACGAAACTTACATAGGCCTAGCCTATATTTAAATTGGTGACTGTGGCCTAAAATCAAGTAATCAAACATTTCAGCACAATTAAAGTTGACAGAGCAAAGTGAAGTTACGACGTATTTAATTTCCAGGTGCGCGCTCCTGAGTATGAGCTGCTTTGGGAAATGCGCGTTATAAACAAGGAATTTTTGTATGATCGCTTGTAGCAAACCCTCGTTGAGCTCTGCAATCGATCATTATTGGGAAACATGGTCCTAATGGTCAGACACTCTCCTTCACGATTTTCTGGTAGAGAGCAGAATTCATGGGTCCATTAATTACATCAAGTCGTCCAGGTCCTGAGGCAGCAAAGCAGCCCCAGGCCATCACACTTCCACCATCATATTTGACTTTTGGTATGATGTTCTTTTCAAGAAATGATGTGTTAGTTTTACTCCAGATGTAACGGGACGCACACCTTCCAAAAAGTTCAACTTTTGTCTCTTCAATCCACAGAATATTTTCCCAAAAGTCTTGGGGATTATCAAGATGTTTTTTGGCAAATGTGAGACAAGCCTTTTTTGTTCTTTTTGGTCAGTGGTTTTCGCGTTGGAACTCTCCCGTGCAGTTTTACCCCAGTCACTTTCTTATTGTTGAATCATGAACACTGACTTTAACTGAGGCAAGTGAGGCCTGCAGCTATTTTGATCTTGTTCTGGGTTCTTTTGTGACCTCCTGGATGAGTCGACAATGCACTCTTGGAGTAATTTTGGTTGGCCGGCCACTCCTGGGAAGATTCACCACTTTTCCAAGTTTTCTCTATTTGTGGATAATGGCTCTCACCATGGTTCATTGGAATCCCAAAGCCTTAGAAATGGCTTTGTAACCCTTTCCAGACTGATATATGTCAATGACCTTGTTTCTCATCTGTTCAGAAATTTCTTAAGATCACGGCATGATATGTTGCTTTTTGAGATCTTTTAGCTGACTTCACTTTGTCAAACAGGTTCTATTTAAGTGGTTCCCAGGCTCCCCCAGGTTGAGAACTCTGCCATCTGCTTCCCGGTGTCTTCTTTTCAAAGCCCACCGATCACAGAAGCACCACTCGCCGACTGACGCATTCGCTTTGACCGTTTTCACCTGCCTCACCTGTTCACAGAGGTCATCTCCAATGCCCGCTCTGCTAGGTGTAGGTTGTCACCCATGTACCACGTGTTGCTCACAACCTTACATGCAACAAACACGCCGACTAGACGGTACCACTGTAATATGTCAATTCATACTTCACCAGACACCACTTCACCAGACACGGGGGTCTTCAGTCCTCTCCCCAGCACTATTTGCCACATTTCTGTAATCGCCTTCAAATGGGCGAATCTTCAAATTGCAATGCTTAGTAGATTGCTGGGGGTCCGGTTCCTAGAACCACCATCTGATCCCTCACAATCTCACTTTATTAATTTCCCTTGAACACACGCATTGCCTCCCACCCTGTGGGAACCACCCTGAGCCTCAGTGCAGACATAACGTTCCCCCCCGGAGATTTACTGGGCACGGTGTGGACATTATTACAGAGCAGTGGGTAGCAATTCCCTCAGGATCCTGCTACACTGTTCCATTGCCCCATTTGCAGCACAAGTTTGTGCTGAGCCGATGTGGAAAAATTGCTCTTACTTTTCTGATAACAGTTCAACATTCCCCCGTGTCACACAGAAAAGAAATTGGTGCGTCATTTACAATCAGGGTTTTCCAAGCACTCGTGGGTGCAGCCATTAATGTAAGCAATTTAGTTTCATCATAGGGTCTTTGCTCCCCAATGCTAACCTTTCCCCCAGGGCGGCTAGTCATTCCGAATAGTTCTAGTCACTTATTTGTGGATACCCCCAGAAAATCAATTGTTTCCCCTGGGACCCCTAGGTTACCCCCACAAACCCTGTGCCATTTCCTTTGACATGTCGACATATTAAGTGGGGGTAGACTGGGGTCTATTGAAACTAATCCATAAAGTGCAGTAGACACTGCCATGGCGCATTTAACTACACTGTTCACATTCATTGTAGGCGCTACATATGTTTAAAATGAACTGACACAGGGAGAGATAAGCCATTTGATTAAACCCCATTTTTATGAATAAGTCCAGAGTCTCTAGTGACTTGGAGCGTAAATAAGTTCTTCACCAGGTTTGAGACGGGCGAGCTCTATATGCCACGCCCCCCTTTGTAGCTGGACTCCCTCCAAGTCTATCCTGACTCATTCAGATGTACAAAACCCAAAACCAGTGAAGTTGGCACATTGTGTAAATCGTAAATAAAAACAGAATACAATGATTTGCAAATCCTTTTCAACCTATATTCAATTGAATACACTGCAAAGACAAGTTACTTAATGTTCGAACAGGTAAACTTTGTAATTTTTTGCAAATATTAGCTCATTTGGAATTTGATGCCTGCAACATGTTTCAAAAAAGCTGGCACAAGAGGCAAAAAAGACTGAAAGAGTTGAGGAATGCTCATCAAGCACTTATTTGGAACATCCCACAGGTGAACGGGCTAATTGGGAACAGGTGGGTGCCATGATTGGGTATAAAAGCAGCTTCCCTGAAATGCTAAGTCATTCACAAACAAGGATCGGGCGAGGGTCACCACTTAGTGAACAAATGCGTGAGCTGATTGTCGAACTGTTTAAAAACAACATTCCTCAACGAGCTATTGCAATACATTTAGGGATTTCATCATCTACAGTCCGTAATATCGTCAAAAGGTTCAGAGAATCTGGAGAAATCACTACACGTAAGCGACAAGGCCAAAAACCGACATTGAATGCCCGTGACCTTCGATCCCTCAGGCGGTACTGCATCAAAAACTGACATCAATGTGTAAAGGACATCACCACATGGGCTCAGGAATATTTCAGAAAACCACTGTTAGTAACTACAGTTCGCCGCTACATCTGCAAGTGAAAGTTAAAACGCTACAATGCAAAGCGAAAGCCATTTATCAACAGCACCCAGAAACGCCGCCGGCTTCGCTGGGCCCAAGCTCATCTAAGATGGACTGATGCAAAGTGGAAAAGTGTTCTGTGGTCTGAAGAGTCCACATTTCAATTTGTTTTTGGAAACTGTGGACGTCGTGTCCTCTGGACCAAAGAGGAAAAGAACCATCCGGACTGTTATAGGCGCAAAGTTCAAAAGCCAGCATCTGTGATGGTATGGGGGTGTATTAGTGCCCAAGGCATGGGCAACTTACACATATGTGAAGGCACCATTAATGCTGAAAGGTACATACAGGTTTTGGAGCAATATATGTTGCCATCCAAGCAACGTCTTTTTCATGGACGTCCCTCCCTATTTCAGCGAGACAATGCCAAGCCACATTCTGCATGTGTTACAACAGCATGGCTCCGTAGTAAAAGAGTAGGGGTACTAGACTGGCCTGCCTGTAGTCCAGACCTGTCTTCCATTGAAAATGTGTGGCGCATTATGAAACGAAAAATACTACAACGGAGACCCCGGACTGTTGCACAACTTAAGCTGTACATCAAGCAAGAATGGGAAAGAGCTCCATCTGAAAAGCTTCAAAAATTGGTCTCCTCAGATCCCAAACGTTTGACTGAGTGTCGTTAAAAGGAAAGGCGATGTAACACAGTGGTAAAAAGGCCCCTGTGCCAACTTTTTTGCAATGTGTTGCTGCCTTTAAATTCTAAGTTAATGATTATATGCAAAAAAATAAAATAAAATAGTTTCTCAGTTTGAACATTAAACATTTTGTCTTTGCAGTGTATTCAATTGAATATAAGTTGAAAAGGATTTGCAAATCATTGTATTCCGTTTTTATCTATTATTTACATAACGTGCCAACTTCACTGGTCTTGGGTTTGTACCTACACACCCGCTGGAGGAGGAGATACCACCTTGCAACGTGACTGATGTACCCACGTCTCTCTCTCCTGGAGTTTTACTGCAATCGGTGTGGTCAGGAGCACTTGATATGGACCTTTCCGCGCCAAGTCACTCCACTTCCGCTTTTTACTGACACTCCGCACCAGGATCCAATCTCCAGGTTTTATCCCACCGGATGGCAGCTCCGCTACTGATCTGGGAGGAAGCACATTTCGAATCTCACTTTTGTTAGTCAACATTCTATTCATATACTCTGCCAGAGTTGCTTCTTCTATTTGTGTTCTCTGCAATAAATGTGGTAATTCCAAATGTTTCCCATGTACCACTTCATTAAGTGACAACCCCAAACCCCGCTGTGGTGTTATTCTCATGCTAGTTAATGCCAAAGGCAGACACGCAACCCAGTTCCATTTAGTCTCAGCCATTGCTTTGCGCAATTTTACTTTTAAGGTCCCATTAGTCCTTTCTGCCAATCCTGCTGATTGTGGATGATATGCGCAATATTTTTTTCAATTCTATTCCCAATTTTCCTCCCAAATGAGCCAGTGCTTCATTTCTAAATTCTGGCCCATTATCACTATATAACGCTTTTGGAATGCCCCACCACGGAATATTTTCCCTCCTCAGGATTTTTGCTACTGTGATTGCATCTATAGCTTCGACCCCATTTAGAAAAAGGTCATATTAATACTAACGCATACCTCTTCCCCTCACACAGTGTTAAATGTATGAAACCTGTGGAATGGCCCAGGGAGTGTAGGGATTGCCCCCTTCTGAACTACTACCCCTCCCTGTGTGTCCTGTGTGTTATAACTTCGTCATGTTGGATATTTCTTTAAAAAAGAATTTTAAGTAAAGAAGTGATAGTACTTTGATTATCAACCCCTTGGTCCCCCCTCTTAGTACATGGCACTGCCCATGCACCAAATCTACAGCAATATGGAAGAGGGATTTCGGTAACATAGGCTTACCATTGGGTCCTACCCACCCGGCATCAGTGTATTGTGTTCCATGTGATGTCCATTGACGTTTTTCTTGTGGAGGAGCAGCATCATGCTCTGCTCGCAGCAGGTCACATGAAATTGAGTCCTCAGATTGGTGTAAAACTCCACAAGAGTGTATTTGGCTGTTGCCCTTGCTTCTCTGTGATATGAAATCAGGTAGACACCAGAAGCGAGGTGAAGGGGAATGAGGATTTATTTAAAACAAAATAAAACAGGCACGAGGGCCAACAAAAAACTTGGCCCAAAGGGTTGCAAAAGGACAAACTAAAGTACGCTACACAGAGCTATAAACAAAGAATGCAAAACGACAAAAAACAAAAGGCACTGGAAACTCCAGGCAAGATGATCAAGAAAAATAAATAACAAGGCTATATATATATATACACACACACAAGACAAGACAAGACAAGACAAGACAAGAGCTATAATCACGAGACTTGACAAGAGGCTAGAACAAGACTTGAAACTTGACATGCAAGGGAACAAATAGTTACCCTGGATGTAACTCCAGTTCTATGAGTACGTGCGTAGCCCTCTAACGGGCTTCGCTATTGGTTTACCCCTCCGAGGCTCCACCTCGGCGCCTGAAAAGAAAATTGAACTCACCTGCTCCGTAGGAGTGGGTAGCATACTCACCCCCTATAAAGCCCTGCCGCTGTCAGTGCTCGTCTCCCTTTGAAACTCAGCATCTCACATCCGGGGGCCAGCTGGGCAGGCAGTTAGAGGGCTACGCACGTACTCATAGAACTGGAGTTACATCCAGGGTAACTATTTGTTCTATTTCGTACGTGCTCCGCCCTCTAACGGGCTTCGCTATTGGTTTACACCTACGGCGAAGGCCGTTAGGGATGAATGTACTCCCAGGTGGCCCCGCACCCTAGAGTTCTAGTTGGAAACCAAAAAAGCCGTGTCTTTCCTGGGGCGGGCACCGCCAGGCCGCGTACCCCGACCCAGGTCATGACACACCAAACAACACCAGACCCAAGCTGGTGTCAGATGGGGCCCCTTCCGATAAGGCCCCTTCCAGAATGAAAGAATGAAGGAATGAGGGGGCTTTTGTAGCTGTCATATCCCGTCTACGTGCCTCTCCTCCCACACCAGCAGGCGAGGCGCCCCCAGAGCGCATCGCCCTAGGGTGTGGTACCATACTAGTTAGTGTTGGAGGGGGACCCTGCTGGCAGGGTTCCCAGGACTGAATGCGCGACCGAACTGGCGGTCATGTCCCTCAGGTATGACCGCGCAAAGGTTGACGCGGAAGACCACGAGGCCGCCTTGCAAATTTCTTCCACAGACACGCCCCTAAACAGTGCTGTGGAGGATGCGATTCCCCGGGTAGAATGTGCGGTCAGCCCCGTCGGGGCGGTGAGGCCCACTGCCGAATAGGCTCTGCCGATAGCCTCACAGATCCAGTGGGCAAGGCGCTGCGATGACAGTGGGGCCCCTTGAGCACGCCCGCCATAGCTCACAAACAGCTGATCCGCCTTCCTAAGGCCTGCTGTGCGTCTCATGTACAGGATGAGCGCTCGCACTGGGCACAGTCTATGCAACCGTTCCTGCTCGCTGGTGGCATGGGGCGGAGGGCAGAAAGCCCTTAGCCGGATCACCGAAGAACTGAAGGCTGAAGTGATGACCTTAGGTCGGAAAGACGGATTAGGGCGAAGTTCCACTGATCCACCATCCTCGCTTACGGTCAGGCATGACGGGTGCACGGAGAGGGCCCCCAATTCGCTCACCCTCCTGGCCGATGCCAAGGCTAAAAGGAGGGCCGTCTTGATCGAAAGGGTATGCAGATCCGCCTGGTCCAAGGGTTCAAATGGTGGTCCCGCCAGGCCGTCCAGCACCGTCTGCAGATCCCACTGTGGAACCACGCGCTGCATTGGGGGTTTCAGCCTGCGGACTCTCTTCAAAAACCGCTTTACCAGGGGGTGATTTCTAGCTGAGAAGCGGTCAAACCCATCATGAACTACTGCAATGGCCGCCGCGAACACGCCCAAGGTGGATGCTGCACGACCCTCTCGAAGAGCCCCTGAAGGAACTCTAGCACCCCCTGAAGGGGGCATGAGCGCGGGTTCAGGCCTCTCACCTGACACCAGCCCACGAAAATCCGCCAACGAGTCGCATAAGCCTTGGACGTGGCTGGGGCACGCGCATACTGAATTGTGGACACAACCGCTTCGGGTAGGCCCGACTCAGTTAACCTTACCCTTTCAGCTTCCAGGCCAGGAGGGGGCAAGTGCGGACGGCCTTCGGTATCCGAGTCCCGGTTAGGGGAGGGTCCGGAATTTCCCATGGGCTCCCCAACGCCAGCTGGATAAGGTCCGGAAACCATCTGGCGCTCGGGCGCAGCGGTGCCACCACAATTATGGACAAGTGCTGCTCCCTCACTCTGCGAAGTAGTGGCATTAACAGCCGCCGGGGCGGGAACGCATATAGCAGGCCAGCCGGCCACACTGGATGAGCCAACGCATCCACCCCCAGGGGAGGATTGTCTGTAGGCCTCAGGGAGAACCACAGCGGGCACAGAGCGTTCTCCCTGCTCGCAAACAGATCCACCCTTGGTCGTCCGAACAGCCTCCAGATTCGCTCGGCTGTCGCTGGTGGAAGGCACCAATCCTCCTCGGGCAGCGCCCCCCTGGACAACCCATCTGCCCGAGTGTTGAGGATGCCAGGAACATGCTGGGCCTTCAGGGAGCGCAAGTGGCGGTCTGCCCACACCAGGATGGAAGCTGCCACCTTGTGTAGGGCCGCTGATCTGACTCCCCCCTGTCTGTTGAGATAGGCGACCGCCGTCGTGTTGTCTGATCTCACCAGGACGTGCCTCCCCTCCAACTGTGGGGAAAAATGGTGCAGCACCCTCTGAACTGCCAAGAGCTCCAGTAGGTTGATGTGCTGCCGGGGCCCCTGCCATGTACCAGCGACAGAAGCAGGGCCACAAGTTCCTCCCCACCCTGTGAGGGAGGCATCCACAAATACATGGGCATAGTGAGCCACGCACTCCAATCGGACTCCCTCGCGGAGCCGGCTGCGTGAGGCCCAAAACGCTAAGGTCCGCCGTGCTTGCAATGGTATGCGAAGCATGCGCTGCTGGTCCCGCCGAAGGCGTATAAACCAGCGCTGTAGATCCCTCATGTGCAGCAGCCCTAAGCGGACTACTAGATGGGCAGCAGCCATCATCCCCAATAGCGACATGACTGTTATAGCCCGCACTGAGACTGCGTCCTGTAACTGTTGAGCACAAACCAGGATCGCTCCCGCTCTCTCCACCGATAAGCGTGCGGTCATGGTCCGAGAGTCTAGCTGCATTCCCAAATATCGCGCCGTCTGGCTGGGCTGCAGGGTGCTCTTCTCGTAGTTGATGGCCCAGCCCAGCTGCGCAATATGCCACATCACCAACCTCGTATGAGCGATTGCCATCTGCTTGGAAGGGGCCAGGATCAGCCAATCGTCCAGATAGGTTAGAATCCGCACCCCCTTGCGCCGAAGCGGTGCAAGGGCTGTCTCCACACACTTGGAAAATGTCCGTGGTGCTAGGGAGTATCCGAATGGAAGACGGCAAAACTGAAAGATCCGGTCCTGTAGCGCAAAGCGAAGGAACTTCTGATGGCGCGGCAGAATTGGGACATGAAAATAGGCATCTGTCAGATCTATTGATGTCATCCAATCTCCCGACCTGACACATTCCAGCAACGCCTTCACCGTCAGCATTCGGAACGGTCTGCGCACAATGTGCTTGTTCAGCTCCCGGAGATCCAAAATGGGCCTCAGGCCTCCCGATTTTTTGGGGATCAGGAAATACGGGGAATAAAATCCTGCTCGAGCTTCTGACAGAGGAACCGGTCTTACGGCCCCTTTCCGTAGAAGCGAGCTTACCTCCTCCTCCAAAAGCGTTCTTTGCGCGGAATTGGGGAGCTTCGTCCGTACGATGCCTTTGAATGGGGGAGGGCGGCAGCGAAACTGTAATGCGTATCCCTTCCGCAATGTTCTGTCTAACCATTTCGGAAGGGGGGCGCACAACCTCACCCACGACTGATAGTGGTTCGTCAGTGGTGAAGTTGATTCCATGGTCTCCGATTGCCAAGGCCCTCCCGCGACGCCCCGCCCCTTGTGGGAGGGTTCGTCCGGGGGGCCCTGCCCGAAAGGGCTGAGAGGCTAATGGCAACGATGTACTCGCTGCAACCCCAAACACGTCACCTGGTGACTCGCTCACCGTGGATGGTGGGGGCGCAGTTGTCTCGGAGTCAAGCGGGAGCTCCCCCTGACGCTTACTCTCAGAAACATTAGTCCTTAAATACGTCACGGGCTGTGGGGCTGAACGAGTGACACCTTCCTCCACGGGTTTGGAAGCCCCCATACCAGATTTACGCCCACGTACACGACCCGTCTTTTGCCACTGGAATGTGTAGGGGGATTTTTGAGAAACCTCTTTAGGAATGGAGCCAGAATGGTGGTCAAGGATGCCTCCGTGTGACCCGGAAGCGGAAGTCAGCTGACGTGTCCCGCTCGAGCAAACCGCGCTGGAAACATGTTGGCTTTTAGTCTGTGCTCGTTTCTTCGCTGGTGGCATGCCTGGGCAAAGTAAGTTGCTTGCACACGGAGACTTGTTAGTCATCCCAGCGCTAAAAATTAGGGGATTGCTTTTTAGTTTAGCCAACAAGTGTGGCCGATTACTACCCTGAGTAATTCGACACAAACTGCGCCGGCGGTTAGCTAGCCAGTACCTCGTAAACAGGCTATTAGCTGGTGAAGCCCCAGTTTTAAGAGCAAGATTTGACGGAGGCGGAGAGGAAACACAAGCCTCACGCCCGCCGTCCTTATTAACCATATTCATGGCAGACAGGGCGACCGCCCTGTCTCCGGCAGATTTTTGACCCAGATTGCCCTGGCTGCTAACACCTGAACCAGCCAGCATGTCAGTGTGTGCAGTGTGGGAACAGACAGACTCAGAGGCCAAATACTGAAAACTCTGTTTATTTTCTGGCTTCACCCAGGCTGGCCGCCGAGGACCCCCACCCCTGGCGCGGTTCTGGCGACTCCGCGGCTGCGGTCGGCGCGGCTCCAGGCTTGGCTGGCTGAGGCCGGGGAGCGATCCATCCGATCTACGGCGGCGGCGGCTGGGCGGCGGCTGAGTGTAGCGTGGACCGGAGGTGGACTGCTGCGGGCGTAGGTGGGAGCCTAGCTGCTCGGCTGCCCTCCGAGCTGCCTCCAGCCGGTCCACCATAGCTTGGACATCCGGACCAAACAGTGATGCGGTGGAAATGGACGCGTTGATAAGCGCCCGCTTCTCCCGCTCCTTCAAGGACGACAGCCCCAGCCACAGGTGGCGGTGCCCCACCTGGGCTGCGCACATGCTCCTCCCTCCGGTGATGGCAAATGCCTGGGACATCCGGAGCATCGCTGCCGCTGAGGTCTGGACCTCCTCGATTTCCTCCGGCGTTAACTCCGACTTCTGGTGCACGAGTCGATCCACGGACCCAGCCAGAAACGCCAGATTGCTAGCCAACGCGACTCCCTGGGCCGCGTTGGCATAACAGCGGTCGAACAGGCTCGCCGACATCCTGTCCCTCTCGGACGGATGCAGCGGCCGACCACCTGGCCACATAGAGGCGGTGGGGACTAAGCACCACCTCACCGCATCTTCAATGGGCGGGACGCCAGTATCCCACTTCCAACCCTCGACGGTGGAATACGGCGCATATGCCACTGCCGGGGATTTAGCGGCGATCGGATTCCCCCAATCACGCTGGGCGTATCCGATTATGGGCGGCATCTGAGGACAGATTACCTTGGGCCGCGGCTTGGCTTTTGGCTGGGCCAATAGGCCTACAGTGAAGTCATCCCCATAGGTGTTCGGTGGCTGCGGGGGCAGGGGCATCTCCATTCGCACCGCCGCCGAATGGAACAATGCAGGCAGGTCGTCTAATGGGTAGCGGTGCTCAGGGGGAGCCCCCTCGTCACAGAAGAGGCCCGCTGGATCCTCCTGATAGACGCGCAGGTCGTCCTCCTCATCATATTCGCTCCACGGTTTGGAGCGGACCGCCGTCACCGACTCTCGGGCTGGCTCCGAGCCAGCCTGGAGGGTGCGTGCGGCCCTCAGGAACTGCTGACGGCGCTCGCGCTCCTCCCGGGGGAGCGCTGCGCAAGCAGCGCAAGAACCAGACTCCACCTGGTGACGCCAACCCAAACACACGAAACAGTCGTCGTGTTGGTCTTCTGCCACCATGGGGGAGGCGCACTGAAAACAAACTTTCGCCATTTCATTGATACGTGGTCCAATCTCTTCAGGCTGAGTGTAAAAGGGAGACGAGCACTGACAGCGGCAGGGCTTTATAGGGGGTGAGCCTGCTACCCACTCCTACGGAGCAGGTGAGTTCAATTTTCTTTTCAGGCGCCGAGGTGGAGCCTCGGAGGGGTAAACCAATAGCGAAGCCCGTTAGAGGGCGGAGCACGTACGAAATAGAACTTGAGACACTGTCTGCCAGCCAACTTCCACCGCATCCAGATAAAGGCTAAGTAATCAAGGACATACGAGGGGCAACACCTGGAGAAGCAGAAACAAGAGGCATGGCAAGATCAAGACATGGACAGAGATTGGATGACATGACCTGCTCATTAAGAGAATGAGCGTGCTCAGCTTAAGTACCAATTAAGTATGCAGTTTGGAAGCAAGCATGAATGTTAAGAACAGAAAAGCACAGCAAGATCTTGAAATAGCAAAGCAGGAATCATGACAATAAACTCCCTGTCTAAATTAGTAATATTAGTAATGTGCCTATCTAAGAAAAACACCACCCAGTGAATGTTAGTAAATGTTAGTAACTTAAAAACAGTTAATTGCCAATTAAGCTTAGAAAGCCCCGAATGATAGCACAGCACAGAAGGAAGGGAGAAACCACAAAGCCAACCAGAGCTCAGAAATGTGCAGCAACGAAGGCACGGGGCGGAACGCAGACAAGCGGTGGAGTTGCATGGCAGACCTGGCAAAAACAAAAACATGGAAAAGTAAAAAACATGAACAATAAACATGAATGATGAAATACTTGATCCTAACACAAGAAACTGTTAAAACTGACTATGAACATGAACTATGGAACATGAAACTGTTAAAACCATGAATATTACTGTTCTGGCCAAAGGCCAGAACCCCGGAACACAACACTCTGTCTGTGAAGGTGTCAACCAAACTGATTTGGTCAACATATTTGGTGTGCAGAGGGCCACAATCAACACAGATTCAGGAGTACAAACAGCATATCCAACACATGGGTTGCCTTGATAGACTTTTGACACCAAACCATCAACAAAGTATTCAATATCAGGCTTTGATAGAGGGGTGTCCTTAAGTCCAGGACATGTAGTATTATTAGATAGGACTTCTTTTACACAATGGAGAATACATTTTTATTTTTTATTTTTTCCTCTCAATGAATTATGATTAAGCAATCCACCTCAGTCTAGGGTTCTGCTAAAACAGAGGTGGGCAGCGAGGGCCGTAGCTGTCCCTGGTTTTCACACCATCTTCTCAATTAGCCAAACCATTTATGAAATCTGACGTTTCATGCGCATTTCTTTAAATTATCATGAAACTACAAAGACTAGTCTTGTCTCCCTTCATAAAACATTTTCCTTTGATCGAATCATTGCGAAAATCTATATTTGTGCATGCAATCTATTTACTCAATTAGTCAGGGTAATTGATAGGAATAAAAACCTGCATACACACTGGCCCTCCAGGATCGTGATTGCCCACCCCTGTGCTAAAAGAATAAAGGAAATGCACAGTCAGGGCTTATTAACCCCAACCATTCTTACATTTTCCCACACCATCAGCAGAACTGGGTGGATTCACTTTAGACTATGTTACAATTTGCAAAAAATAAAATGTTATTATTTTTTTTTATTCACAAAAATTGCTACATATTTAACATTAGTTTTCACTTGGGCTCCTAGCACATAAAGGTCGATCCTTTTATTTTATTTTTTGACTTATTCAAAAATAAATGTAGAAATCGCAAGCAAAGTAATCACGTTACTAGTGGACTTTTTCGGTGGTCCACCTTTTGAATTTAGTCTTGTGTTAATACTTCAAATTGTATTTCCCCAAATCTATTTTCGAAGGTAAACTCTTAAGCTGAAACCCCGCAGTTGAATCCCCAGCTGGCCAGCTCATCACTTCTCTTCAGTGCTCTTTGTGGAAAAGTTCCAAGAGAAGTTCAAGACAAACAATAATGAACAATTTTGTTTTAATACCACTCGTTCGGATCCTTTCCTATAAAAGTTAAATAAACAGATTAAGGTTATCAGCCACTCAGTTCCTTTGCCATGAAGACACTCGTTCACAGTTCCTGTTCAAAATGGAGAAAAAAACCCTTGATTTCAAGTTCTCTTTGGCTAGGTCACAAGCTGCACGCAGTCTTTCTTTGAACTTGCTAACGTAGTCTAACAGACTGATATGCGGCTCTTTCTCTTGCCATTGTTCTCTTAACAATAGCAAAGGTCCTCTCACTTCATGGCCAAACACTAGCTCAAACAGACTGAATCCATTAGACTCCTGGACTGCTTCTCTAGCTGCAAATAACAGCAAATGAACACCTTCATCCCAGTCTTCCTCATGGTCATAACAATAAGTCCTCATCATTGTCTTGAGAGTGGAATGAAACCGCTCTAAGGCACCCTGACTCTCTGGATGATAGGCACTGGAAAGAATCTGCATCACACCTAGTTCATACACAACCTGCTGAAAAAATCTGGAAGTGAAATTGCCACCTTAGTCTGACTGAATTTCCCTGGGAAGGCCAAACAACATGAAGAACTTTATCAAAGCCTTCGAGATTGCAGTTGCCTTGATGTTGCGTAGAGGTATGGCTTCAGGGAATTTGGTAGATGCACACATGATTGTGAACAAGTACTGCTTTCCAGATCTAGTCTTGGGTAATGGACTAACACAATCAATGATGACCTTGGGGAAGGGCTCCCCAAATGCTGGGATAGGCTGTAATGGAGCTACAGGTGGGTCTAACTGGTGTTTTCCAACTACCTGGCAAGTGTGACAGGTTTTGCAAAAGTTGGAAGCATCTTTCCAAAGTCCAGGCCAGAAGAAGTGTTTCGTGATCTTGTCAACAGTCTTGTTAACACCAAGATGACCTCCTAAAGGCAAACTATGAGCCATTGTTAAGATCTCATTCCTGTAGACCTTCGGAACAACAATTTGCCTTACCACTGCCCAATCTGCATCAGCAGGGATATCAGGAGGGCATCACTTCCGCATCAACACTCCATCCTTGTGATAATACCCAACTGGAACTGCGTCTATTTCTTCATCAGGAAGGGCTCTCTTCTTTAGTGCACAAATTTCAGGATCATTGGTTTGCTCCTGAATCAACCGCTTTCTGGACAGAGACAAGTCTCTAGACACATCAGAATCACCAGACTCATCTGGCTGGCTGAACAGAGAACTGATAAAAGTGTCTGATAAGTCCTCAAATGGAGAAACCAAAGTAGGCTGAACAGAGTAATGAGGCGAACCACCTGAGTCATGACTATTCAATGTGTTGGACGGCGCCACATCATCTTCTTCTTGAGCCTTCTTGGCCGTAGCACGAGTCACTGCGCAGGAAGGATACAGAGATGGGTCTTCATCGCCATCTTCAGTGTTTGGCTGTGAAGTAAGATGACCAGGGGGAACTACATTGCCCCCAGCCAGGTATGAAATCCCCAGAAGCGGTCTCGTCAGGTAACTCCAAGGAGTCCATCAACAAAAGTGACTGAGAAGCTCTGGTATCCCTGAGGATATATATGGGTACTGGAGGAGAATGCTCATTCAGAGCCAGAAATCCCTCTGACACAAATGGAAGAAATTCCTCCCTCATAAAGTCAGCAGTATCAGGCTTCTTAGCCCCACAAGGAGCAGGCAATTTAGCAGATTAGTCATCTACTACAGGGGTTTCTAACCTTGTCTTCACAAAGGCATTGGGTTTGGTATCCTTTTCTTTTTGTTTCTTAGCTTTAAGGAACCAACAAGTATTCGTAACATGATCAGATTTCTTGCAATAATTGCGAACTACACCACTTTTGTCACTGTAAGCTTTTACACTTTGATCAGACCTGTGACTGGATTTCTGAGCACCATCACCAGATTTGTCTTTGTCTTTGGATGTGGAATCTTGGGTATCACCATTACCTTTCTGCTGAAATTGGGACCATCTATTGTTACTGCTGGACTGAAATTTGGACTTATGTGTGAGAACATATTCATCTGCAAATTTGGCTGCTCATTGCAAATTCAATGCTTGCTTCTCATTAAGGTAGGTCTTAATATCATCCTTAACACAGTTTTGGAATTCTTTAATTAACACCATCCGTTTTAGTGAGTTGAAATCATCCTTGACCTCCATAGAAGTACACCAGCGCACCAAGCAAATCTTCTTCTCGTTAGCAAATTCCACATAAGTCTGATTGTCAGATTTCTTCAGACCTCTGAATTTCTGTTGGTAAGCCTCTGGAACCAACTCATAAGCTGTCAAAATAACCTTGTAACAACCTCGTAATCAGAGGAATC
This sequence comes from Gymnothorax reevesii, assembly GCA_029721435.1. NCBI lineage: Eukaryota > Metazoa > Chordata > Actinopteri > Anguilliformes > Muraenidae > Gymnothorax > Gymnothorax reevesii. The sequence continues at coordinate 47,779,422 of CM056576.1, forward strand.
ATCTGCAGACAAAGCCAAATAGGCTTGTTGAGCTTTACCCTTGAGGACAGTTTGCAACATCATGGGCCAGTGTTCCTTTGGCCACTGACAATTCTTAGCTACCTTCTCGAAGCACTGGAAATACTTATCAACCTCCCTCTACCAAGAATGGAGGCACTAGCTTTACCTCCTGGCTAGCATGAAATTTGTTTTCAGCTTCAGCTTTTGATTTTTAGTCGCTCCATTTGGAGCCTTTCTTCCCTGTCTAACTTCTGTAAATTGAAATCTCTCTGTCTCTGTCTGTCTCTTTCTGCTCTCTCAAATTCTGTTTTTCTTTTTCCTCCCTTTCTTTTCTCTCTTTCTCTCAAACTCTCGTTTTTTTTTCCTCTTATCAATCTCTAGCATTTTTAATGTAAATTCCATTTTTACATTTGGATTTTCCACTGGAAACTGTTCCAGATCTCCTGGAGCAAACACATTTTCATCAATGTAATATACAACAATCTCTCTAGCCAGTCATGCTTTTTGTATGGCTGGTTATACATCTGTCAGCTCTAACTGCATATTTCTAGCAGTTCGGTCTTTTTAAAAGACTTCAAAATCTCTATGGTTGGTGATGCCAAGAAATCATCCTTTGCTGTTGATCTGTCAATATATATCAATGAAAATTCAAAAAACATTTTCACAATTTGAAATTTTAGATTTTCAATAAATGACTCACACAGTGGTCTCCCCCTTAAACTTAAACAGATTCCATTAAACAAAGCACTGACCAAGATTGAAATAAATTTAAAAAATTATATATTTACAGTCCCTTGGTAATGGAGATGAGGTTGCTATGTTGCGATGTCCTGGGACAGGAAAATGCTCCAACACAGGCAAAAATCCACAAAAAGAGCTTCACAGGTCTTGAAAAGTGTGACGGGTCTGGTCAAATGTATCCTTCCACTATTTCTCCTTGCAATTTCTCCTACTCCTTTACTCTCTCAATTTTTCTCCTAATATACTCTTTTCCAGCCCCCTCCCACCTTCCAGACTTTTTTCAATTCTCTGGGACTTCGCCCCCTGAGGCATGCCCACGACATGCCCAAAACCTTAGCTCCAAACCGGGCTTCACAAAAAAAAAAAAAAATGTCAATACTGCCATCTAGTTGCTTTTTTCCCCCCCACATTACAACGCGATTTGGCAGAATAAATGAAACTGATGTGATTTTTTTATCGTTTCTTTTTTATTGTAATGGTTATGCTTCTTACACTTATGCACGGAGGACAGGAAGTTGTGGACTGGACTCAGGTGCAAGGATGAATTTTTGCGCAACAGAGAGCACAGACGAAGCAAACCCAAAATAAACAGGAATCGAGGTTCCTTAGAAACACTATTGGTAATACGACTCTGGGCGTAAGCTGCAGTAACAATGTACAAAGTACAAAACCCAAAACCAGTGAAGTTGGCACGTTGTGTAAATTGTAAATGAAAACATAATGCAATGATTTGCAAATCCTTTTCAACCAATATTCAATTGAATACACTGCAAAGACAAGTTAATGTTCGAACAGGTAAACTTTGTAATTTTTTGCAAATATTAGCTCATTTGGAATTTGATGCCTGCAACATGTTTCAAAAAAGCTGCCACAAGTGGCAAAAAAGACTGAGAGAGTTGAGGAATGCTCATCAAACACTTATTTGGAACATCCCACAGGTGAACGGGCTAATTGGGAACAGGTGGGTGCCATGATTGGGTATAAAAGCAGCTTCCCTGAAATGCTCAGTCATTCGCAAACAAGGATGGGGCGAGGGTCACGACTTTGTGAACAAATGCATGAGCTGATTGTCGTACAGTTTAAAAACAACATTCCTCAACGAGCTATTGCAAGAAATTCAGGGATTTCATCATCTACGGTCCGTAATATCGTCAAAAAGTTCAGAGAATCTGGAAAAATCACTGCACGTAAGTGACAAGGCCGAAAACCAACATTGAATGCCCGTGACCTTCGATCCCTCAGGCGGTACTGCATCGAAAATCGACATCAGTGTGTGAAGGAAATCACCACATGGGCTCAGGAACACTTCAGAAAACCACTGTCAGTAACTACAGTTTGTCACTACATCTGCAAGTGCAAGTTAAAACTCTACAATGCAAAGCGAAAGCCATTTTTCAACAGCACCCAGAAATTCCGCCGGCTTCGCTGGGCCCAAGCTCATCAAAGATGGACTGATGCAAAGTGGAAAAGTGTTCTGTGGTCTGATGAGTCCACATTTCAAATTGTTTTTGGAAACTGTGGACGTCGTGTCCTCTGGACCAAAGAGGAAAAGAACCATCCGGACTGTTATAGGCGCAAAGTTCAAAATCCAGCATCTGTGATGGTATGGGGGTGTATTAGTGCCCAAGGCATGAGCAACTTACACATATGTGAAGGCACCATTAATGCTGGCAGGTACATACAGGTTTTGGAGCAACATATGTTGCCATCCAACCAATGTCTTTTTCGTAAAATACGACAAAGGAGACCCCGGACTGTTGAACAACTTAAGCTGTACATCAAGCAAGAATGGGAAAGAGTTCCACCTGAAAAGCTTCAAAAATTGGTCTCCTCAGTTCCCAAACGTTTACTGAGTGTCGTTGAAAGGAAAGGCGATGTAACACAGTGATAAAAAGGCCCCTGTGCCAACTTTTTTGAAATGTGTTGCTGCATTTAAATTATAAGTTAAAGATTATTAGCAAAAAAGAATAAAGTTTCTCAGTCTGAACATTTAACATATTGTTTTTGCTGTGTATTCTATTGAATATAAGTTGAAAAGGATTTGCAAATCATTGTATTTTTTATCTACGATTTACATCACATGCCAACTTCACTGGTTTTGGGTTATGTATTACAAATGGAAAATAAGAAGCGACATATGGAAGCGAGGTTCCTGGGTAAAGTGCTGAAATAAATAATAACAGCACTTGAAATTAAACAATATATATATCTACACGCAAAACGCTGGGAAGAGAATCTTTATGGGTCATTCTATGTCAACTCAGCCTCCCATGAACATGACACCTCTTGGATTTTGCTCAATCTTGGTCCAAAAATACTTTATGGTACCAAACAAAAGTATCTTGAGTTTAGTGTCAATATCTCTAATGGTTTTTTGTGTGGTTACACTACATTAGGTCATGGTCTTGTTATGGTGTACAAGGGGTTTGATAATCAAAGTTTTTATTTAATTAAATGAATGTATAAATGTGTATATTTGTTTGATATAACTGCCAATACCATCATTCAGTGCCCATGGGTTGTTTGGGGGTCTGAAGTCCAGGGTCTGAAAGGGTCATTTTGGCCCAAAGTGGTTTTCCGACCCCCACCAGTCCGCCACCAATGGCAGTATTATCCCAAAACTTAGTTTGATGGTGGGAAAGTTCCAAAATATGAGGGAGAACCACATATCCAACAGTATCATTCACTTAATTGAGTCGTAGGGACCCTAAGAAGTGAAAAGTCACTTGCCGCTTGAAAAAAATTAGGATTCTGGGGGGGTCTCCTCTTACCCCTCTCATGTCTCATGGTGATTCTGTCATCCTGTCATCAGATTCTTGATATATGGGCCAGCATACATCAAATTTTGGCTTCCTATCTCTGTAACTTGAGAAGTTATGGTCCTTCCTAAATGCACAGGGACCAAGTCGTGCATCTCCCCGATCCCCAGATTTCGGACTAAATGGCCGCCGGCCGCGATATTGGACGTCCGTAATTTGCGAAAATCAGTCTTAAGCATTGCGCAATCAATATCTTGTATGTATGAAATTTGGAGAAATTCCTGAAATAACTGTGGCTTCCAGAGCCCAGAACAGAAAATCTCTGCTACGGCGGTGGCATCGGCAACCCCGGAACTAAACCATAGTATCTCCCGAATATCGTTGTGGGGGAAATACAATGACCAATTTGGATAGGTCAAAAAGGGGCGTGGCACCCATATTTCAAGAGGGTTCCATATGAAAACCATCAGGGATATTGACGCAATTCTTTTGTTCGGTACCATAAAGTACATTTGAACAAAGGCACCTCAAAAATGGCTGTTTTGACATGGAATGACTCTTATACAAGACTAGGAATGCAATACAGGTAAGTTGTTATGAGACCTCACAAAGCCTGACTATGAAGCCTGGTCTTATTCAGCACACTACTACCAGACAGTGGAAATGACAAACAGATGCAGGCAATGGTTACAGAATAAAGAATGCAGTCCAGGCCTTAATAGACTGGTGAGCTGGAAGGCTGAATGCGTGGTCTTACATTTATGCACAGAGTAAGATATGTCTTTGTCAGCTATTTGTTAAAAGAAATTAATTCCATGGCAATCTTGTATATATTGATTAGTCATAACATTATCACCAATGACGTGAGGTGAATAACATTGATTATCTTGTCACAGTGGCCACTGTCAGTGGATGGGATATATTAGGCGACATGTGAATATTTTGTCTTGGAAGTTGATCTGTTCAAAGCAAGAAAAGTGGGCAAGTGTCAGGATGTGAGCGACTTTGACAAAGACCAAATTAGGATAGCTGATGACTGGGTCAGAGCATCTCCAAGACGGCACTCCTGTGGGGCATTCCCAGTTTGCAGTGGTCACTACCTACCACATTTAGTCCAAGGAAGGAAAATCTGTAAATCGGCGACAGGAACATGAATGGCCAAGACTTACTGATGTGCGTGGTCAGCGAAGGCTGGCACGTGTGGTGCGATCCAACACAAGAGCTACTGTGGCTCAAATTGCGGAAAAAGTTTATGCTGGACAGGATAGTGTAATGGGGGGGAAAAAAAGCCACTAGATGGCAGTATTGACTTTTTTTTTGTTAAGCCTGTCTGAGCTATGTTTGGGCATGTCCTGGGCATGTCTGAGAGGGGAAAGTCCCAGAGAATAAAAAAAAAAAGTCTGAATGTGGGAGGGGGCTGCAAAAGAGTATATAAGGAGAGAAACTGAGAGAGTAAAGTATTAGGAGAAATTGCAAGGAGAAGGATACATCTGACCAGACCTGTCACTCTTTTCAAGACCTGTGAATCTTTTTGTGGATTTTTGCCTGTGTTGGAGCTTTTTCCTCGCCTGGAACATCACCAAGCAACCCCATCTCAAGGGACTGTAAATATTTTTTTTCTTAAATATTATCAATCTTGCTCAGTAGTGTAAATTGTAGGTTAGTGTTGGTCTTTGTTGAATTAAATCTGTTTTAGTTTTTAAATTTTGTCTGTCATCCCTTGCTGTCTTATATGTCAAAGCAAATTGAGGCTATAACAATAGAAAGGTGTCAGAACACATAGTGCAACGCAGTTTATTGGGTATGGGGCTGCGTAACTGTAGATATAACTCTTGCAGCTGTGATACAGAGATATGTTAACGATACCTTGCGGACGTGGTGTGGATGTGGATAGCAAATGGTTGTTGTCGAGGGGATGAGGATAATTTCTTTTTGACCACTCAGACCTCTGATCGCTGTTGAGCATGTGACTCTACCAGGCTTGGGTGTAAAAGAAGTACCCACAAAAAAACCCTTTGTTTACAAATAGAGACCCGCCACTCGGAAAAAAACTGCATGACTGGATAATGCAGCCTTTTGAAACAGCTGAACATCTTTTACTTTGCATAATATGATCAAAAAATTCTGAGAATGTGAAGAAATCTCAGCAAAGGATAAGAAAATCAATACTGAAGGCCCCTGATCTTCAGTCCTTCAGATTACACCGCATTGAGAGACCTGCATGTTTCTGTGAAGGAAGCACCAGATGGATTGGGGTTCATTTAGGAAGCCTTAATCAATAAACAACATTTAAAATGTATTCAATGAGGGAACCATTTTTCAAAGGGACCAGAAATGCCGCAGTCTTTTCAGGACTCGAGCTCATGAAATGGACAGATGCACACTGGAAACACTTATGCTGTTGTCAGATCAGGCAACCTTACAAATTAGTTAATGGTAATTAGGGATGTTGCATTTACCTGGCTAAAGAAGAAAAGAACCCTGCAAGGTTCAAAGGGAAACAAGAACAACGGTGTTGCTGCCATTGATGCTAAAAGATATGTAGGCATTTTAAGTCAACATATGCTGTTTCGCCTGACTTTTTCCCAGGGACACCCATTCTTATCTCGACAAGACAACGGCTTGCCACATAATGGCATGGCATCTTAGGCTGCTAGATTGGCCTACTTACAATCCAGATCTGACTTCTGACTTATTTACAAACAAAAAAAATTTAGGTACAGTAGGGAAAACATTAAATATCTGTTTTCAATTTATTTCAGGTCAAGGATAATTTACAAATCAATGCTTTGTTTTTTTTAACCTACATTTCCTGTATCATTCCTATTTCTTTGGAAATGGGATTACATAATGTAGGGCCACTGAGATACTACTCTCTGCTTCCTTTGCATTCTGACATGCTGTGGCCTGTTGTGAAATCTGAACAGCATGTGTACATAAATGTGTGTGCCAGTGAGTGACCAATATAGACTGCCTTACTGCCCCTTCCCCCTTTAAGTTTATTATTGACCCTCTGGATCCAGATTCACTTGGTGTTTTTTGATACTTGAAAGATGGCTTGTTGTTCTCCATTGCAGGTGTTCCTCCCGGCTGGAAGAGGGTGCAGGATCAGCAATAGAACATGCTCTGCAAGAAGCATGTTTGAAAAACAAAAAATTTTTACTTCAACTTAAAACATTTTGCAAGAAAAACAAAAATAATGACAAAAAAGTGTTTTGGATATGAACACATCCTTTTTGAGAATGAAAATCTACAAAGGGATCAAAAAGCGAGACCTGGGAGAAAGATGCCAGACAGAAGAACCTTGAGTGGGCTATTTGGAGAGATGAAATGAAGGGGGTAAATCAGAGTAATCCGTGCTACAGCCAATCAGAGACACATGGTCCCTGGCTGACCTAAACCAAAGTGTAAACGAGGTCACAATGATTATTCATGTGGAAAAGAGTATTCGTTCTTGAAACTTTGATTCTTCCCTGATTGTGAAAAAAATCAAGACCTGTCAAGTATGGTTAGGCTCATGGAATCCAAAATAGCAAAGAACATTAAGATATTCTAACGTTATATGAAATGGTATTGGGAAGTAAAGCAGACCCGCCAATGAATGCTTTTTCCGTTATCTTGATAGATGCATTTAATCATAAACAAAAAGAGTACCAGCTTCCTAGAATCAAGTTAAACAGTGGATCATTGTGCTACTACTAATTTTAAAGGCTTACAGTGATTATTTCATGATTGATATGCCGCATTTAATTACTTCTCAAAAGACCTTCAGATTTGTGTGCCAAACCGAAGAACTACTGCGATATTCATACATTTTCCATCTCAACTGCTCATTGGGATTTACCCATGTGGCATCTAATTCAACCCATGTCTTTAAGCTACACATTTCCTAACTTCACTTGTTCCTGCACGGTCACACTGAGAGCCATAATCCAGCAAAATAAAATCTGGCTACTCAGGCATGAATTTACTTGACAGCTAAAATTAGCCAACTATATTAATTTACAAGACTTTTTTTTTAATCAGACTGTTCTGTCCAGAGCAACTTGTATTGCATTATATAAGGAATATTCAAATTGTTTGTGCATTGCTTTGAGCTCTATTTTGCCTCATAGTGGAAGCAGGAAAAATGGGCACATGTCAGGATGAGAGGGATTAGACAAGGGCCAAATTGTGATGGCAAGATGACTGTGTAAGGGAATCTCCAAAAAGGAAAAACTTGTGTGGTGTTCCCTGTATGCAATGGTCTATACCCACAAAAAGTGGTTAAAAAAAGACATCTGATGAACCAGCGACATAAGGGTCCCTTGGGCTCTTTGATGCACCTGGGAAACAAAAGATGGGCCGTTTGGTCTGATCCTACAGAGGAACGACAGAATTGCAAGTTGTCTATGAAGGTAATACTGTTCCATGATAGACAGGTTTAGGAGCACGCAGTGCATCAGTACTTGCTGCTTATGGGGCTACGCAACGACAGACCAGTCACAGTGCCTATGCCTACCCCTGTCCAACACCAGAAGTGCCGTCAATGGGCACATGGAATCTCAGAACTGGATCATGAAGAAATGGAAGAAAGTGGCCTGGTCTGATGAATGACGTCATCTTTTACATAGTGTTAAAGGCTAGGTACATGCGCCTCATTTACCCAAAGAAGAAATGTCTCGAGGATGCTCAATGGAAAGACGGCAAGCAGTGTGGTGACCTGGGCAATGTTCTACTGGGAAACCTTGGGCCCTGGCATTCATGCAGATGTTTATTTTATTTAAACCCGGTTGGTCCCATTGAGATAAAAATCTCTTTTACAAGAGAGACCTGGTCAAGACAAGCAGCAATACATACTGTATAGTACATCAACAAACTCATGTCAAGACAAAACAATCAAACAATACAATATAAAATACATTTAAAAAGTGCAGCAGTCACAGCACTATTATGATGACCATTGACAGGTTTTGGTAGACTCTGCTTCCATACACTTTATAACAGCTTTAAATTCACTGAGTGTCACTAAATCTCAAAGCTTCATCTCCCTTTGCTATTCTCCCCAAGCTATTCCCAGTTAAGGATGCATTGAACCTAAAGGCCTTTTTACCCAACTCAGTTCTAGTCTTCGGAACGTTCAAAAACACAATGTCCTTTTCTGGGACATGTATCACGATAAATAACATGGGATTCTGCCAAAAATAGCCGTATAGATAAAAACAAACCAATGGCTAAGTCGACACGTGGAAATAGATAAGAGATGTTCCTTTAAAAAATACCACCTACTAAGACATTGTACAGACAAAGCACAGGCTGTCACGGCAACGCTATTCGCTGACAGCTGTGGCCACTTTCATTAGCATAATGCGCCCCACCACTCCGCAAAAATTATCCAGGAATGGTATAAGGAACATGACAAAGACTTCAAGGTGTTCAGTTGGCCTCCAAATTCCCCGTGGTTCCTCAATCCAATCGAGCACGTGGGGGATGTGCTAAAAAGAAGTCAAATCCATGGAGAAACCCACCACTCAACTTAAGAGACATAAAGGATTTGCTGGCAATGTCTTGATCCCAGATACCAGAGGACATCTTCAGAGGTCTCCTGGAGTCCATGTAGCGACAGGTGAGTGCAGTTTTGACGAGATGAGGGGGACTGGTCAACGTTCCAAGTTTCCCCCCGCAATCTAGCCGTCCATATCAGTTTTTTTCATTTTCCTTAATTAGTTTTCATTATTTAATTATTTTCTCGTGCTCCACCCCTCCCCTTGTTCCCTGTACCCTTGCACATAGTCATCTTGCACTTTTAAGTCCCTGGTCTATGTCTTCCCTTTGCAGGATTTTACCCTTTCATTTTTGGCATTAATTATGACGATAAGCCTGAAACCATATTATAGGGGATCTTTCCTCAGTGTTTTGCAGTCCTGGCAAGTGGCTTCTCCCAGTCTCTCCAACACCCCATTTCAAAGGTTTGCACCTGCTCAGCATGCCCTGCTTCAATCGGCTTGCCATCCTGGTTATTGACCTCAGACCAGTCCCTTTGATAAGACCTAGCCTGACACTCAAGTGATCCTGTTTGGCCCTAACTGACTTCGGACAAAGTGCCTTTGAGTTATTCTTCTTCTGTCAATAAAGAAAGCCAATTCGGCTTATCCGCGATCAGAGTCTGGTTCTTGTTTTGAAATTTGTGACAGGGACCTACATAACATTAGGCAGGTAGTTTTAATGTTGTGGTGTATGTATGCAATGAGAATAAACATTGACTGCCTAGGCCAATTAATGATCCGTATTTTTCCTGTCATGTATTTTTTGAAACCAAAGAAAGATATCAGAATTTAAACGCAGGTTAAAACAAACATTTCCTGCCAATCCAACAAAACCAGTAGTTCGAAATGGCTTCTACAGGGAGACACGCTGATGTAAGTGGGGAAATTCATCCTTTACGGAACATATTATTTTTGCAGTTAACTGAGAAAATAGCACCCTTATGCCTCTCCATGTTCCAAAAAAAAAAAAAAAAAATGGGTGACAATTTTAATGGCGAGGAAACATGCTTTAGTTCTTAGGTTCAGTTCCTAGGTAGGATACTGCACCTTTGCATACTCAAGCAAGGTGCTACGCTACAATTTATCATTTTGACACAGACCCATTTGCTCGAAAACTAAAAAAAGAGGCAATTATAATCTCATGATTTGCCATCTCACTTTGAGAAAAAGTGAGCAAATGCATAGTTATGGTGCTGGCAAAATGGTTGTAAAGATTATCAAACATACTAGAGCCAAATTTACCTCACGAGAATTCATGAGGCAGTGTGCACTTGCTTTGAACTTACGTTACCTAAAATTAAATTTAAACGAGCAATCAGCAATAACCCCAGACCATAATGTCATGCCTCTTCCAGGGTGCATGGGGGCGGGGGGATTTACAGAAATTTCAACTCTTAATGAATAACGGATGTTTTTTTGCATTGGACACCATGTTGAAAAGCACATGCAGTTCTTCACGAAGGGATCAAAAGTATTGCAATCAAAGATTTATGCATAAAGCATGATGACAGCATGCGAGTGTCAGCATGCATGTGACTGGCAGACGTACTGCATTTTCTTATTTCATTTTACAGCAAGTTGTGCTGGTTTTGCAGTCTCTCAGAAGGGCTGGTCCACAGTGAAACTATCTTAGGTTCCCACAATTTGGCTTGAGGCCAAACAATATTTGAAGCAGTACTGAATTCCTTCACTTGAACAGCCCTCATGCCAAAAAGGGTGGATCTTCCATCATCCCTCTATGCAGCGGAGAGGAGAAGGACTAAGGAATCACAGCTTTTCCCAAAGTAAATGCACAGGGAATATCATCCTACTGTGATGTTCTTCAAGGTTCTATCCTGGGTTCGTCTTAGGCCAAATCACATAGGCATTGCATGAAGATAGATCAATGGTACACTCAGAGAGTGTAACCATAGAGGAACCATATCTGGATATTTTATTTTTATTTATCTCATAGGATTTTCCAAGTCATCCCTTATATGGTCATCCTGGGTTCTGGCAAAATGAATATGCTTCCTACTACATTGAAGGTAGAGTTTTAAAGTCAAATCCCTCCCTAAGGCAACCACCCTCCTCACTCAATTCAGAGCCGTTGGAGGCAAAGCTGTTCTTATCCAATCACGCCACAGTGTGAAAGGTAAGATGCAAAACCATCCTCGTCGCGGCGTCTTCTCAGCAAAGCGGGAGTTCTGTGATGACAAACTTAGTCGAGAGTGCCATCTGCTGGTTATCAATACACGTGCACCATTTGACTCAATCCAAGATATGAGAATTTCAAACAATCTTTTTTTCTGAACGCATTTTTCATCAGAATCGATTTGAAATAAATAATGCTCTACGGCATGGACATTATACATAAAACATTGTAAAAGATGTAGCCAGTTAAAGTGCAGTGTGTATAAGTATTTCAAGTCGGGGGAGAGAGAAACAAGAAATTGGTGTGACAGAGTTAATTTTGTTAGAAGCTATTTATTTCAAAAGCTGTCCAAGACAACATACTGTTCCATGTCTAGAAAAAAACAGACAAACAAAAAAAAACCAAAAGGCACCTCACTGAAGCAGGCATTTAGGCAGTTCAATTGTTTATTTAGGTAAAACTCTGATAAATGCTAATAAGTACTCAATAGCGGTTAGATGCCAAATGCTTTAGCAAAAAAAAAAAAACAATATCTAAAAACACCTTTTTTTCCTGAGAAAAAAAACATCTGGAATGCAAAGTATACATATAATAAATTAAACTGTCAAAAAGATAATCCCGAACACAATAATTTTTTAAATACAAAAAGCTGTATATTAAACTGCCATGTAGTATGACAACTGAAGTTATACCAGATAATAACAATGTTATGTGCCAACTTCTTTTAAGACAAATTTTTGGGCATGAGAAAATGCTTTCAAAGCTGAACAGACAGGGGCACAGTTTTGCCTTCAGAGGTTTGCAATACGATAGAGATTAGGAGCTTCACTTAGATTCATATAATAATGTAACAGTAAATCCTTGGTTGACAGTTTGTTAGATTTGGTTTGGGAAACAAAACTCTTTCGTTATGCTTTGTCAAGCACATGGACTTTGCTGCTCTGTTGCACGAAAGACAGTTTCTGCTGATGAGCAATAACACAACACAAGGACATCTGTGTTGCATTTGAGAATGCACAAGAGCAACTAAAAACAACAACTGCAACTGCAAAGGAATCAAATCCTTACATCAAACAATAATGTTTCAAAAGTTCTGAAAAACAGCAACTCGCGATTTAATGAGTTAGAACCGCTGACTCTTTTCTGGAATGGAAGAACATTCGCCTTTGAATTCTCTGAATTCATATTTTGGAGAACTTGCTCCTGATTATTCTGAATTTGGATTTAAAAGAATATTGATCAAACCCTCCAAACCTTTTTTTAAACACTGTCCCGTGTTTTGTGATGTATGCTGGTTTTCACCACCGAAGGATCAGAAAACCCTTTACTTGAACTATATGGCATAAAGCTGACATTACAAAGTTAAAAATATTGTAAATTACACCAGATGTGGGCAGCTTTAAAATGACATTTTATGTGTCACCAGAGTGACATGATGTCCACCACTGAATCACTTTGAAATTCATACATCACGGCAGTGACTTAAAGCTGCAATATGCTGCCTTGCCTGATGATGGCGCATCAGAATTATTCCATGAAGTGTGATGAATGTTTCATGGCTTAAAGTTCAAGTAAATCGTTACTGAAATACGTAGTATGTCCCTGTGATACCACTCACCAATTAAACCTTTGCCATCTCTCCTCTGCAGATAACGGATTCTAGCAGTAGAGTGTGAGAACAGAATGGGTGAACGGTAGAAACGGTGAGGCACTGAGAGCCAGTAAAGACCAGTACATGGAAACGTTACCAGTAAATACACCACTATACAAGTACTGAAGTATATTACGGATATCTGTGGGTGATTGTAAGAGAACAGAGAAAAATTTTGATACTGTGACAATTCTGATCCCAGTCCCCTGCAAAACTATTTTTAGTGATGAAGATTCATAAAAATAAAGAAAATTAAAAAAAAAACCATAAAAATATCAGATTTAAGTAAAAAATATACATCTCCCATGTCTGTTTTCACAAAATATTATGCATTTATTGAGTTCTTTTTAATCTGTTAAAATCACAATGATTTGATTTGGAGTGAACAACAGGATAATGCAACAGAAGTAAAGTTAAGGTTAGGTTTAGAGTCAGCTGCACCGGGTGGTCTATCTTAAAATCTGCAAACTTGTCGCACAAAATGCACAGTCACTGGACTGAAATCAGTTTAACCCATAAAGGTGTGTGATCATAAATATGTCATTAAAATGTTTGGAGCAGAGCATTCCAAAGCGGATGTAAAAATCGCCACGGGAACTCGAAAAGTAACTGCATCCAAGAACACTGACTTCTTGAATTTTGAAGTGCATTCCCTGTTAGCCAGCCGCTAGTCCAATGCCACATCAAGAGTACTGCATAGGGTCGCTATACAGAATACTGACAGATCTGTTCATTTTGGTGCGTAACCACCGATGGCTTGTATTTGAATACCTGCGACATAACCCGAATGGCATTAACATGGCAACTTTTCAAGTGCTCTCCTGATTGTTTGGTACAACGACACTTCACCATCATTGACAGAAGTTTACCCACAACCGAGGGAGCTTCTGGGAATATCCCCAACCAGAAACCAGAAGGGTTGTGGCCTCCTGAATTTTCGAGGAAAATAAAATCTATTTCAGAATACTTTTGATCTCTTGGCACACATGTAAGCAAGCACTTACTTACGTCCTGCTGGTTAGGACTGACCACCCGTAAAAACACGGATATCATCATCATATCCACACCCCCAAGCTACCGGGAATGCTAAAATGGGAGCGGAATGCCCCTCCCACTTCCCCATTTAACCCTGCCCACACACACTGGCCACGCCCCTTTCTCCATTTAGACTCTCAGGGCTGCACCAGCCAGCTGTTAGCGTCCTCCATGTCATCGTCCAGTCCCTGCTCGTCGTCCTCCTCCAGGGGCTCCTGCGTTTTCAGAGCCAAGTTCAGCAGGAAGTTGGGCTGGTGGGTTGGGCGGGAGACGGACTTGAGGCCGATCTTCTTCTTCATGAGGTGAAACTGGTCCCTGATGAAGTTGTAGAAATCGTACTCGTAGCGCATGCGCTGGTACAGCACCTGCAGGGCCTCCAGGGTGGGCGTCTGCTTGCGTACCGTGCCCGTCATGTTCCCCATCTTCCGGTAATCTGCAGAGATAATGGTGAAATGTTATGCAATAGTATCCATCCATCCATGATCTAACCCACTCATTCCTGGTCAAGATAGCTGGAAATGTACATTTTTGGATTTTGGAAGTGATAGGATTGAGCTTCTGGATTAAGGTTTTTCTCTCAGCACACACATACACACACTCACTCCCAGCCCCCTCCTCTCACTCATACACACTCACATCAATATCCTCCCACAGTGAGGGGCGCCTGGTCACACTTGGTAATTGCTGTATTGTGCTCAGAAGGAAGGTACATGAAAGGTAATATCAACATCCTGCAAGTTTGGCTGGATGTCTATGGGAAGGTGTTACACCCACCATTTGCTCTACCACTGATCTTGTACTTAAACCCCGAGATGTGAACAGTGTGTTAGGATTCTCTGCGAATGCTATGTCGGACGCAAGAATCCTCCCTTGCGCATTGTAATAAAAGCCTTTTCAATTGGAAACTGGTCATTGGTGTGCCATTTCATCAGTCCCGACTTGATTCCACGACAGAACACAGTCTTAACAGGAGCACCACACAGGCTTGTGTCATCCTCCTTGAGAAACCAACTCTAAACACCACTGCCCTCAAGGACTTCAGCACCAAATATGTTACAATCAACATTCCTCTTAAAAATTACTACCTAAAGCCATCAAGACTCTGCCTTGTAGCCCAAGAGGTACGCCACCTCAGCAAAGACCAGTTTCTTCTCCTGTAGACTCCTTTATATGCAAACTTTGTGCTGGATACGACTTAGTTGATGACCATCTCCAGCCATGTACCATCACAAGCTTGGGGATCTACGTCGCAGCTGGAAATTCGGTTGGTACCAGCAGTCCTCTCACACGGTTTTGCTGCTCTCTTTAGTAAATTTAACCACTGGGAAACTTTGAACTTTTTTTACCAAACACCTGACCTAAACACACTAAATGTGTCCTTACGTCTAATATTGAATAACAGGGTTAGTATATTTTGTTAAGGAGACATACAAAATGTAATATGAGAGTTAAACTCTTCAAATGAGCCAATCCCATATGTGGATTTGACAAATGCAGCTGCCTTATTCAAACTTGGGGAACTTCAGGCATTTTTCTAATTCTAGCGGAGATCCCGTTTCCAAAGGTCAAAATATGTCCGGCTGAATTACAGCAAAATGACGCACAGCACTATTCATATTATTTGATGAAATGCTGCAGTTATAAAAACATTTTGTCTGTGGTTAGAATGCATCATACAAAATATGTTTGATGAATGTTAAGAGGACCACTGCAAGCAATAGATACAGATTTTGTATGTGAGATTACCCTACACTATGGTAAAAAAATTATGTTTGTAACTTTGAACATATTTAAAGGGAAACGCAAACAATAGTCGCCTATAAAGGGTAAAAGAACTAAGGTTTCAATTTATAGCCCTATCCAAACTGATAGTGTAGATTTAAGCGACTACATTTTTCATAGTTTCTAACATTTCTTTAGATTGCGGCATCATGTGCAGCTTTTTGCCTCCTTCACATTGCCAGACAGGTTCTATTAAAGTGATGTACAGATTCAACAGGGAGAACAATAATCAAACCCTGTGTTGTGTCGAGTGAAACTGAACCCAATTATCAATGAAATAAGTTTAATTTGTTGATTTAGATATGAAGGGGGCAATTACATCATCACACTGGGTCAAGTATTGTTGGATAGCTTTTTTCCAGTCATCTTTGTTGAAACTTATTATTAGTTGGATGATCTGAAACATTGAAGTGCGAAAAATATGCAAAAATAGAAGAAATCGAAATGGGGCAAATAGTGTTTCACAGCATTGCAGATAGATCAGGCCTCTGAGCTTATAACTGGTTTCAGAAAGGATTCATTACAAGGGGTTTACATATAGGAAAGTAGCACCGTTTCATCCCAGAATCCCACATTGCTAGGATGCTCTGTCAATGTTATAGCACAGTAACTACATGGCATTAACAATGAGAGAATGATTTATGTTCACTGGCTACAACTGCCAGGGAGCTGGGTGGATTACACAAGAGAGTAAAGGCACAGTCCCCCGATGAATGTGCCCTGAGGAAATGGTACTGGAAGGAATTCCATGTAAAGCCTCAGATGTTTAAGTAAATATTTATAACCAAGCTGTGCACAGAGATCAGTCATAGATTCTGGCTTGTCACAAATGTTTGTAGGTTTGAATCCAATATGGGGCCCTGCTACTGTATCTGATGCGCCTCAGTTAAAGAATGCAATTGCACATAAAACAAAGCCAAAAAATTTGCTAATTGAATTTTAGTTGGATTGACAGCTCCAAATTAACAAATACATAATAAAACTTGTCTTTCTGTCAAAGCAAACATGGATACACATGTGCGCATGCACGCACACGTACACACACGCGCACACACACACACACACAATAAGTAGAAATTAGCTCAGTCTCTCTGGACAAGCACATGGCCAAACTGTGAACACGTGGTGCTTGACACGTAAGCCAGCTGCTGTTAGTCGCAGCCTTGCTCCTCTGAATGGGCCATGAGAGAAAAGCACCAAGTGCCAGCAAAGCACATCCCAGTTCTCTGATCCCGCCTCGGATCATTGTGCAGCCTGTGGAAAATGCGACACCCCCCAGTTCAACCTAAGTTCACAGCTCCCTCTAGTGTGCACAGAATGTACAGCCAAAAGGAGTTCCACGTGTCTGTGAGGGGGCCGCTCTTTTGTCCCAATCAAATGACTAGCAAGATAAACACTTGTAGAATTAAGCTGCTTGAGTTCATCTGCCACGTGCCACCAGTCCCAAACTGCTCCTCTGAAGCGTCGACAGCATGTGATGCTGCTCTTGCCAGGAAGTAGATCAGTCACCATCATCGCTGAAATGTTTCCATTTCAAAATTAAATCTGACATGTTTAACACCATTAAAAGTCTCATTTTACATGCTTATTTTCCAGACTTTTCAAATTTGAAATGCATGATATTGTCTCTCATTGGAGCAGCGCCATCGTAGTCTTTTCGCGGATTGCTGTATGGTAACCGCCTAGTTGACTGCTTGAAAGTTCTTAGAATTGGAAATGAAGAACAAAAAAGTAAAGCATGAAACTATAATAATGCATAATATTAGAGTGAATCAAGTGAAATCCCAATCGCAATTTAGATATGGATGGCATTCTTTGCAATATTTAAAGGGGCAATATTATGCCCATTTCCCTGTCTAATATTTCAAATGTTGTGCTCCATTTAAAAACATTTGCAAGTTTTTATTGTAAAACAGCAAGCTGTAATTGCAGCACCTGAGGCTCAATCATTCTGAAAAGGGAAATTTAGGCTCCTGTCTCTCTTAGGCATCCCTCTCTTAAATATATCGCTTCATATGCAGTTACCAATGTGTTCAATACATTATTCAATTCCTTCCCTCAGTGACGAAGAGGAAATTTACCAACCAATTCACTTGAATTGAAAAGGCTAGACTCATGTAAATATAAACAATGCATTTCAAATCCAAAGTTTCCAAGACACCATGATATTTTTACACTCAATAATAATTCTGTCAGTCATTTCAGTCATGAATATTTGCATAATTATCTTTTTTTTGCCCGCTTTTTCCCCAGCCTGAGCACAGCCAAACTGTTCATACCATCGCAAGGGGACCTGCTCCCATCGACTCAGGAGGAAGATGCCATGGCAGGTGATTCCTCCTATTCATGTGACGACAGGCCCTGGCTTCTTTACTCTATGCAGTCATTCCACCAATTACACACTGCCTATGCCATTGGAGGTTCATGTAATCAGAGTACAATTTAGTTTGTACAGCTCATAGACTGTATAAAAAGATGGACGCAGCACTCCGATCTGAAAAAAGAAGCCCATGTGGAAGTACCGTAAAATGGAGTTCTATTTAATGCCCAGCAGATGGCGACGTCAGTGGTTGCAGAAAGATGTTCGATGCTATAGAAGTCTATGAGAAAATGACCCTACTTTCCCACCTGATTTTTCATTTAGATAATAATTTTTCACATTATCTTATGGTAGCTATAGCAAGTTTCAAGTCTCCTTCAATATATTATGATGTTCATTTTTGTAAATTATGGTCGCAAGTAGATTAAAGGATAAAGCCAGAATATGCTTTATGGGCCTGGCTATCCTCTGGTCCTAGTCCGATACGGTCAGACCTCTCACGTCCCTCCCTGGATCTTGATTCTCGCTCTCGTCCAATAGAAATCACATCCGGTTTCAAAATGACAACATGGCGCAATTCAAATTGCTAAAATCGAGGCTTCCTTTATGGTATGCTGAACCAATGGGTGACGTCATTGCTTCATCCATCTTTTTATACAGTCTATGGTACAGCTTTGTGCGGCTGGCTGACTAGAAGTGGTCGCTAACAGAATGGCAAAGTAACAAATTTGAACAATTTTACCGGGATTAACCCCTATTGTCCCTGGTGAGATCGCACCAATTGCTGCCTCAACTATGCGGATCTCCGGCCATAGCTGGAAAATGATGTAGCTGGGATTTGAACAGCCGACCCCAGGGCCCACAAACATACGTCTTAGCTGTGTGGCCCTGGAGGCCTATGTAATTATAATTTTAAATAATTTCTACAGAAGTAGATCTGGTCTTTTGGACAAGATGTCCCTTGACCTCAATCTTGACCTCCATTTGCCACTGGATGTGCTCTCACAGGTCTGACCACCAAGTGGGGGCGTGTCTGTTGCACAGTTAACAAACTCAGCACTTTCGGGGTGAGATTATATAGCTATAGTTTGTTAGCACAACTTTGAGCGGCACAGCAAAATATAAGTAGGACCAAACTAATAAAATACTTATTGGAAAAAATTTATCAGACCATTTCGAGGAAAAAAAAACCATGTAACAAACCCCTGATAAAGGAGAGATTCTTTGAAGTGAACAAATAGTATATTCTGCTATATGTTAGTACAATGCAAATGTTTGGGGAGGTACATTTTAAACACCTCTGCTTTGTCGCAATGGCAAAGCAGAATCTTGGTCAGTCAATTGCAAAATGTATTGTACAGGGTAGTAGCTGCATGTTAAGCTCTATATTTAAAGTCATGATAATATTGCTGTAAATATTCTTTGTTGTGATTGGCAATCCAAGGTTCATATAGTAGCTGTGTTAAATGTAAAGGGAAAACAATTAGGGTTTGGGGTTGAATGGCTGAGGAAGAGGGGTAAAAATTTATTTTAACCACTCATTACTCTCTTTGTCTTCTCTTTCAAAGTGCATACAAAGGGAATTTTCCTTTGCACTGAAGAAAGCAGCATCTTCTCAACATGAAGACATCAAACTCTTCCTGCCTCTGCGCTAGCTACAGGGCTCCAAGAAAATAGTTGCTCCCTTCCTGATGTCCTCTATTTTTGCTTATTTGTCACACAGACAGTAAACGTAGCAGATCAAACTAACTTTACTAGAAGACGAAGGAAAAAAAGCTATCCAACCCAACCTGGCCAGATCTGAAAAGAGGGAATATTGAGACAGCTGCTGTGGCAGCCATATTAGATATTGCAAGATGCTGATTTTCGAAAGGAACCTTCCTCTAGCCACCCCCAATATGCCTTCATGAAATGGCATCAATTGGCTGAGGCATTCTTTAGTTGTCGGGCGGAAACGAAAATAAAGATGGCTGCTGTGGCGGCCATATTGAATATCGCACGATGCTGGTTTTCGAAAGGAACCTTCCTCTAGCCACCCCCAATACGCCACCATGAAATGGCATCAAACGGATGAGGCATTCTTTAGTTATCAGGCGGAAACGAAAATCAAGATGGCTGCTGTGGTGGCCATATTGAATATCGCACAACGCTGGTTTTCGAAAGGAACCTTCCTCTAGCCACTCCCAATACGGCATTAAGAATTGGCATCAATCTGACGAAGGATTCTATAGTTATCTCACGGAAACGAAAAGTTTACGGACGGATGGATGGACGGACATGGTGTCGACATAATGCCCCCTTTCCTCTTTCGAGGGCGGGGGCATAAAACCGTAACTGTCTCCTTAGTTACAAAATCAACCAATTAACCAAATTTAATCTGTTTTAATCTCCTCACCCCTTAGAATCAACTGACTTTCGTCAATAATGGACCAATTTCCAACAGTAGTAGCCTGCTTTACTGTGACCTGTTCTCATATCGATGTACATTTCTTTCACCCAATCACTTTTGATCCATTTACCTGTACCAACACTGGTACATTCATTGGCGCTGTAATAGACCAGTAAAGGAGACAAAATTATTTTTGAGTAGCTAACATTGATGTTTGGTACACAATTATTAATAGTGCAATTATGATCGCAGTGTCAGTGCAGAAGGTGTTAAGTTTGACACCACAGCAGCAGTACGAAAGGTTATGAATTCCTCACCACCAGAGTAGGAATAAAGATTCTGAGTTTCTCACCGCAGCACTGATATTGAAGGTTGTGACTTTCTCACCACTACAGTGGGATGAAAGGTTACACATTCCTCAACAGCACAGTGGGACAGAAGATCACAAGCTCCTCACCGCCGCAGTGGGCCAGAGGGTTTTAAACTTCTCACCGCCGCAGTGGGCCAGAGGGTTTTAAACTTCTCACCGCCGCAGTGGGCCAGAGGGTTTTAAACTTCTGACCACCGCAGTGGGCCAGAGGGTTTTAAACTTCTCTCCACCGCAGTGGGCCAGAAGCTTATGAGTTTCTCAGCACCAAAGATGGGACTACAGTTTACAAGTTTCACCCCACTGCAGGGACAAGAGGGTTAGGAGTTCACTACCACTGCAGTAGGCCAGAAGGTTATGAGTTCCTCACCACTGGAGCGGGACAGCAGGTTACACGTTTCACCCCACCACAGGGGACAGAGGGTTAGGAGTACCTCGCAACCACTGTAGTACAGAAGGTTATGAGTTTCCGACCACTGCAGCGGGAAAGCAGGTTTCGAGTTTCACCCCACTGTAGTGGACATAAGGGTTAGGAGTTCCTCACCACCACTGGGGCACAGAAGGTAACGAGTTTCCTACTAATACACTGATTCTATGCCAACTGTCGAGGAGCACTGCGGTAAAGCAGAACACACCTGGGCTCTTGTAGATGCTGAGGACATCGGTGAAGAAGTGAGGTAAGAGCCGCTCCAGCAGGAGGAGCACATCCTCCAGCTCTTCCAGGATCCCCACCAGGAGGAAGTTTTCCAGAACATTCTGCTTGGCCCGCTCCAGTGCCCACAGGCCGGGCTCTCTGTGCCAAAGACACCAACTTTTTTTAGGAAAACATGCAACATGCTCTGACCATATCAAAGACTCTAAACCAACAGTGCTGTTGCCTGAGTTTATATCACATTCATTTCATTTAAATACTTTTTCCTAACACACCCTGCTTATTAAACTAGTTTTATTTGGATTATAAAATTAGAAGATAAACCTACAGTTTTTTTAGAACAAGGTATTTATCGTAGGATAGATACCTGGAAATTTCATTTGAAACTGAGCGCTCGGCTGATTGACCGATAAACAAAAACAATGGGAATCAACTTTAGATGCCCTTTATGCTAATGCTAGCTAGATGCCATTGTGGTGCTTGGTTAATCAGTGTGCTATTTATCGTTGGTTGGGGCTTTATGAAAGTTCTGAAGCCCAGGGGCCTCAAGTGATATTAATACGCCCCTGGGGAGGGGGGATAACGACTAACAATTAGGTCGCTTTATACACTTCTCTAACAAGCAAGTATATTTTTAAAAACAAGCCCAAAAATCATGAGGTGTAACAGGTCACACCTCATGAAATAACCAATTTTTCACAGGAGGAAAGTCCTTTATGAACTAGGAGCTGCCAGTGACATTAATGGCAAGTCATACCCACACTTGATGAGGCCACATTTTAATCAAATATAACCTTCACACTACCAGTCAAAAGTTTTTGCATACCCAAATATTCTCTGTAATTGTACAAATTTTTTGTATTTTGTTCTTGTGTAACAGTCTTAATTTGGCTATATAACAAAGGTAGGAAAACTGGAGCCCAATGTATAAACCAAGTATATAACAAGACAAATTACGAAAACAGGCTCATTAACACTAAAACGTATTGTAGTTAACCACCCAGTATTCTGCCCTGGAAGAAACCACAGCACCTGAGGGAAACCTACATGGGTGTGGGGAGAAGATGAATTTCCTGTTGGGATACACTTGTTGCAGCGTTTAAAGGGAATGCAACTAAGTCTTACCTGCACTGGGGATGCTGTCCGCAGAAATAAGGAATGATGTAGAAGAGGCGAGGGTTGGAGCATTCTGGGTAATTCTCAAGGATGCACACATTGATGTCCTGTGAAAGTACAGGGGAAAGTTTTAGATGGTCCCTGATATGTGACCACAAGGATGGGGTTCCAACCAAAATGAGTAAAATACATGCCTGGGAGGGAAACACAATCCTCTCCATCCATAACAAGCCAGGCTGACTCCAGACACTTTGCTGCCCAAGAACAACTGAATGTTTCCTTTGCTTAGCCACATAAAGAAAAAAAAAAATAGAAATGAAGGAGTACAGAAACCTGCTTGGAGTTCACTTTCTGTTTGATGATTTTCCCCCACATTAGTACTTTCTTAAAAACAGAATGTGCTTTTTGTTTCAGATATTCTGTAAACAAGCCAGCGATTACTAAAAGCTACAGTGGGAGACAAATACTTTTTGTTTATTTTACAAACACATGCATTATATTTTAATCAGTGACTATGATGGAGAACCATCCAATTCTTGGAACTGCAAAATCCAACAGATGTATTTACCCACACTCCTCGACTGCACAAAGGCTGTTCATCTAGTGCGCTGACAACTGATCAAAAGACTTTCACCGAACCATCTTCGCATGGAATTAGATGCAACGTTGTGGTCTTTAACCAAAGTTTGCCGCCGAAACTTCCCAGAACTTGATGAAATTCATCATGCAGCTGATATTAACAAATGCCCCAAGACCACAGGCGGAAAAATAGTCCAAAATATCAATGCACCACCTCCGTTTTTGAATGTACACATGAGAGACACCTCACTAATTGGTTAGTTACTCAATCACTGCCATTCTAGAACTGTGATGCTCGGTTAAGTGCCTCCCTCACCACCTTCCTCACCGCCCAAGGTCTTTTAAAGTCCTTTTCCTGGCGAGTTTTCTATCATTTCACTAACCTAACAATTCCTAAGGGTGTTAAAAAAAACAAGTGGTGCTTTCAACAGTTTCCACGTAATCATTAACTCACTTGTGAACATGAATTCCCATCTGTTTTTTCTGAATTCATGGTGATTTTGTGTTCCATAGAAATAGGATTCGCCATGCATTTTGCCTTGTTCTTATGCCAAAGTTAAATGGAATGAACACATTAATTGAATTAATTTAAGCACATTACATCTATTATTATTATAAAAGGGTCAAGTCAATATTATTTCTAGAGCACATCTAAAAAGGCAGAACAAAATCACAAATAACACAATAGACAAAATACACTGGTCCAAAACAAAGTTTAAATAAGATGCAGAAAAGAAAATAAGTAATAGAGAATTAACAGGAGGCACCATTACATACTGAAGCATAATACAGTGGATCACATATTACTTGTGCTCTAAACGTAGTGAAAAAGACTTGTCCTTAAATCAGATTTAAAGG
The DNA here is from genome assembly GCA_029721435.1 of Gymnothorax reevesii. Lineage (NCBI taxonomy): Eukaryota > Metazoa > Chordata > Actinopteri > Anguilliformes > Muraenidae > Gymnothorax > Gymnothorax reevesii. Next base: position 47,803,330 of record CM056576.1, read on the forward strand.
TTGGTACAGCACTACTGTTGTCTTTCAGCAAGAAGGTTCTCAAATCTTTTCTGGCATTTGGCAAGTGTTCTCCCTGTGTGCGCTTGTATACATTTCCTCCCGCAGCCCAAAATGCATGCTGGGTTAATTGGAGACTCTAAATTGCCCAAAGGTGTGAGTATATGAGTGAATGTCTTGCATGTACTTTATGTTGTGGAAATGGGAAACATATATGGCCCGCATTTAAAAAAATGAAATGTTGAAACATGAGAAAAATGTTTAAACTTAGTATAAGACTCAATAACCATGTTGCTTTGTTTTAAATGCAGTCATTTTCAAGGTTGCCAATAATGGTGACTGAATCGCTGCTAAACCCTTCATCATGAACCCGCAAGCTCACATTCATCATGAAGAAGAATTATTCTATTGGCTTGAACACTGATGACCCTTTCTCAAACATTCAAATGGCTTCATAATCTGAAATCACTGTCCGGTGTAATTTGCACTCTCAAGCCACTGGAGGGCAGAAGAACCATGTTTAGCTCCCCAAGAGGTAAGTTAAAAAAAACGAAAAAAAGGAAACACAGTGCTTATCTTTGGGTTATCATACAAGAAAAGATGCAGAAATTCAAAACCACTTCCCGTGAATAAATAAACAACTCTTTAAACTCTGCAATGTTGGCGTGAGTTGGGAAGATACCCATCTGTGTGTTGTCGAAAAATGAACACTGATGCACCAAGGCTCAATGTTCTTCAAAATCCAGCAGCTTTGATGGAACTGATCTTGTTTTTTTCCATTTCCCCCGTTTGACGCCATGCTTAACAAAACATAGACGAAGAGCCCTGATGATCCCCAAATAAAATTCAGCAGCATGCAGACTTAACTATCTAGCAGGATACTTTTATTATGTTGGGTTAGATTTCTTTTTCTCTGTTCTATAGATTAACTTAAACCCAAGCAGCTAAAAAGGAGATCATATATTCAACTATCAATTCATGGATAACCAACAAATTGACAACAGCAACAGCAATCCAAAGGTACCATTAAGCAACAATCAAAAATAAATAAATTAAATTTTAAAAATGATCGCGCAAAACTTACCCCCAGCCCTACCTCACTGTCTACGGGCCATGAAGGCCAGAGTAGCTTTAATTATGAATCTGTTAGAGAAGAGATCTGAAAAACTCCATGTTACTTATAGTTATTCACTTGAATTCTGATAAAAAGGGTCCTAAGACCTCTGCTATAAGACACCGACGTGCAATAATCTACAGTCGACAGTTTATATTTTAATCAAATACACACCACTTCTATTAAACGTGGATGGTAGTCTGATTGTTTTGTAGTAGTGTTTTGTGTCATGTTACTGTCGTGCTGTCCTGTTTTGTTTTTTTTGTCTGAATATGCAACCTGTAGTGTGCTGCCTTCTTGGCCAGGTCACAATTGCAAAAGAGATTTTATCTCAATTGTCTATTTGGCTAAATAAGGGTTATAATACACCTCGGCTATGTTGTTCACGAATATGCTTTGGCACCTGTAAAATATGTGTCGGCTGTATGCTGAAAACGAAAGATTGCTTAAAATTAAACAGTAGGGTTTTTGGATTATATCTATGCCAGGCACTATAGGCTAACCAAACACCCACACCCACACAACACTACTGTAATCCCAACAGCAATGCAGTCATCTTCATTCCTCGATAAGAAGACGATGATATTATTATTTTCAAACTGAGTATTTCAGCAGGACTAACAGCCACACAACAGAACAGGCTTCAGACTACACAAATATTAGCGCACATACAATACAGCACCCACTGCAATGACACATGCAACCAGTCATAACATGCACAACGTCTTGCTCTTATATAAGACAATAAAAGCCAAATCCAGACAGCCGAGATGTAGCTTACTAAGTTGATGGAAAACAATAGACTAGCTTGTTTATTCTACTATACAGGGTGGCCTTGAATACGCAGAGAATCATTACGTAAACGCAACAGAATTTCAACTTGGGGCATCAACAACAAATATTAACATAACTTATTTGCATACAAGACTGCACGTTTAGAGATCACATTGAATAACTGATAACTTGTTCAAAAACCACTTTTGAATGCATCTTATAAAAAGGACAACCTAATAATGGGACTATTGTTAACTTCTTTATTAATGTTTTATCAATAAAATTTTCTGAGACTTCGATAATAAAATGACAAAAATAAATAAAATGCAAAACCATAAGAGCATAAACTCATTTTTCTCGTTTTGGATTTCACATCATATTAATGCAACACAAGGTTGTGTCATTATGATGCATACAAACATCAGACACCAACAATTATTGAAAGCTGAACCATGAGGTTCATGGCCCAAAGGTGGTGCTTAATTGGGCTTTAGGACTGCTGAAGGTGAGCAGTTAGCCTCAAGGCCAACCGAACATATCAACTCCACCCAAGGCTTAAAGAAGACAATGTGTTGGGCCTTATAGGACTATGGAAAGTATTGTAACTGCCTTGGCTTTAGGTGAACAGGAGGTGACATTGAATGGTAGGCCAACCACATGCACAAGGTCCATCAAGGAAGTTCAGTTGAGCCCCAAACCGGTCAAGATGGAACAGTTGGGTCAAATGCTTTAGTTTTGTATCCTGTGATTAGACCTGGCGGTCCTCAATAACTAAATCCAGTTTTTTCATGACACTGGAACCTGATAATGATATCAGCTATTTTAATCCAGATATTTTCCTTTGATCACAGGTCTTTAAAGAGGTTATCAAAAACAAACGAACAAAGAGAAAACTGAAGAATCAAGAGTGTTATTTTCAATGGAGGGCGGCTCGGTGGCATAGTGGTTAGCACAGTTGCCTCACAGCAAGAAGGTTCGATTCTGGCCTGGGGCCTTCCTGTGTGGATTTTGCATGTTCTCCCGTGATCACGTGGGTTTTTACTGGGTACTCCAGTTTCCCCCACCCACAAAAACATGTATCATTGGAACACTCCAACCAGTACCCCTGACCAAGGAACTGGCTTTAGAACTTGAGTTGGTCCCCGGGCGCTGCTCTGTGGCTGCCCACTGCTCCTAACTATAGGATGGGTCAAATGCAGAGGACAAATTACCTCATGGGGTTCAATAAAGTGCATCTTATCTTAAATGCAATCAAGTCCACAAATACTTGGACAAGGACACCATTTTCATGATTTTGCCTCTGTTCCCCCTTACAGTGGATTTGACATTAATCACTCAAAACGTGCTAGAGGAGTAGCCTTTCAGGATTTATTAAAGGGTTTTTCAAAAAAAAAAAAATTAAATGCACTGCTTTGGAACAACAATCATTTTTATAAACAGCAATCCATGTTTTAGGGGCTCAAAAGCTCCCTCATGTTTAATACATGGAAACAAATCCTGCCTGAAAGCTGGAACCCATAGACATGACCAGGTGCTGGATTTCCTCCCTGAGTACGCTCTGCCAGGCCTTCACTGCAGCTGCCTTCAGTTCCTGAATCTCTGTAGTCTATTTAGCCTTCAGTGTTGCTGTCAGGAAGTGAAATACACGCTAAATTGGATTAAGCTCATATGATTGACTTGTCTATTGCAGAATAATCTGCTTCACTGCCTGAAAAAAAATTGCAATTGTAGTATGCTTTCGAATCATTGTCCATTTGCACAGAGAAGTGTTGTCACTTACAATCAACAGTAGACCTTCTGTGTTTTCACTTTCAAATTAATTAAGGAAAAAAAGTCACCTCGCCATGGAAAAGTTGAGCAGCTAATTGTCCAAAAACTCTAAGTGCTGTAATTCCTACACCCTCCGCCCAATTTGAACGTGCAAACCCTTAAATTAAAGTTGAAAGTCTGCACTTTGATATCATATTTATTATTTAATTTAAACTCCAGTGCTTCATGGTCTCCAGCTATAAAAACAATGATGTCAATGTCCACCCCACCACCTCTTCTGTCAACATGTCCTCTCATTGCCCATGTAGGAACAGGAACATTGGCGCCTATATCCCTGACCAGTGCTGTGACGCACAAGAACTCCACCTCTTTCTCAAGGTTGCCATGGGATACTGGGATGTTGGCATTGCTGCCACCTGCAGGGCAGCGGTTTGCAACTGTAACCTCTGGCTGCCAGGGTCACGGGCAGAGGAAATGCCGGAAGAGTCATGTAAACAGCATCCTCAAGTGCCAGAGGCAGCTGCACCATCTCAGACAAGCAACAGATGGGCCGTCTGCCACCTCCGATGCAATTTCCGCAAGCTGCACAGTTCTGACTAACCCCCCAACCCACCCTCACATTCCCCTCTCTCTTTCCCAGCAGTGCGATGAGCCCTGAGCCCACGGTCATCCGCTAACATCAGTCCTGGAGAACTAGAGCTAATTCCGATGCTATGAGTCACAGCGTGAGTCACAGCCTCTGCGGAGCTACAAGGTAAAAAGGAATCAATGGAAAGTGTAATAGACTGCAGGAGTGAGTTACGAACGAACACACCTGGGACAGCGGAGAAAAGCCAACACAAAACATCCTAAAATTTGTTGCCATGTGGTGGCAATGTTATTACAGACAAAGCACTGATGCAACGTCTTATGAAAGCTGGTATGTAGTATCGAATTATCGTTTGTGACCCTCCACCCTCCCATTTGTATTAGCAGGGGAGTTAACGGCAATGATGTAACATCCAACGCCAAAGCTCCGAGGCTTGCTTCAAACTCAATGGAGGATTTTTCTTTTTGAAGAGCTAAGTTGAGGCTTCCTCCGTTTCAAGAAAAACCATGTGACTGATGACATTTGAACCACGATCTGGTTCATTTGGGATCAAACCTTTGACTGCCTCAGTTAGACAGATGGGTCTTCAAAAATTGGCATGACACACAGTCTAAATAAGGAGACTGAGATAACGCATTAGAGTGGGTTGTAGTAGTTTCGGGCTATTGATTGTGGATAATGACCGAGAGATTCACTGTCCCATTGTATATATCTCTTCCCTATAATACTGAGAACTAATTCAAACTATAATTTATAAAAGAACAATTCTGCAGTCAGATTGCAAACCGACCTGAAATGTTCACATTCACAGAAATAACACATGCACATTTGCAAAAATAAATAAATAAATAAATAAACAAGCCCGTGGATCTCAATCCTGAATGAGTGCATCATCATTTGACTTCAGCACATCCATTTCACCAGCAGATGTCACCCACGAGCTCTATGAATGAAGTGCAGAGTCAAAGACTCCGAAAGCTTCAAAGCTTCATTAGACCTTGTTTTGCCATCACCAGTCAATAGTAGGTTGTTATTGAGGTGGGGCAAAACTGGGTCAGCTGCATGGGTTAAAAGTGCCCTTTGGCCCAGGCGAGAGTCGGCTGGGGCATTGGCAGTGGCGGTCCGTCGGCAGAAACAAAGGGCCAATAACCTCACCTTTCCCTGCTTAATGACCTAAACCTCTCGCAGTTTACCTCTCCCAATTAGCAAAAGTTGCTCACACTAATTGGTAGAACCGACGAAAGTCTAATTTGTTTTTGAAAGCCATGTCATACATTGCACCATAAAATTATACGCCGTTTTCTTCCGCACGTCAATGACTTCATAAAATCTTAATATGTCTTTATAATTTCTGCGCTCGTGTAGCTCGTGAAACAGCACAAATTTGTGTAAATCAGTTTGCGAGGCTCATTGAGTAATAAGGCAGGACAAGCCATTCAATAGTCGGAATGTCGTGACAGCTAAAGGGTGCTGTCAGGTACGATGACCAGCTGAGTGATAGTGAAAATAATTGCTGCTAAGTTAGCAAAAGTCTTGGATTTTCTGCATTTATGTTTCCATCCTAACAATGTTGTATCAATTACATAAATGTTTGCAACAGGCAATCATTTTTTCATTATCATTTCTTATTATGGAAAATGGATTGGTCTTGGTCGTTCAGTCGATAAATTGTTTGATTGTTTGGCGAACTTGAGTGAGAATAGCGAGAGGACAGTCGAGCGGTAAAGGGTAAGGTTACTGAAGCCCCTCTGAACATGTTGCCGCACGCTGTTGGGGATTGATGACTTGTGTGGTATGTTGATTGTCCCCTCCATTTCAAACTGCCTTAAACACCATCTATTTCTACCCCACTTTCCGACTCCTCCCGACAAGGCAGGTGACCCTGAATGCTGTGAGGCTCCGCAGCCAAAATGAAGGCCTCATGGCCCTGCAGTGAAGTAAGGCTTCTTATGCTTCATGACTAACTCCCGTCACATGCTCAGGCTCCTGTGGCCCATAAGAACCTGATTAAGTGAAGTCACAGTTATTTAATTTAGTTACAGCTAATAAGTGGATATTTTAATTCAAAGCAGCCAACAGTTGATTAGACAGAGCAGGGGCTAGTCCCCTTGAAGTAATGCAGGGTTAAGACCGAGCTAAACAGACTAGAAGAACTTACGTGTGCTACTTATGGGCTTGAACTTACCAACCTTCAGGCTCCCATAGAGCACCTTAACCACTGAACAGTTAGTAAATCATTCAAGGCGACTTGAATGTAACCAGACTAATGAAAGGCCAATGTCTCCTATGGTATCGAATTAAGGGCCACAAACCACCAACCTTCAAACTGCCAAACACCTATGCTGCTAGGTTATAGGCCACTGGAGGTACAAAACCCAAAACCAGTAAAGTTGGCACATTGTGTAAATCATAAATAAAAACAGAATACAATGATTTACAAATCCTTTTCAACCTATATTCAATTGAATACACTGCAAACACAAGTTACCTACTGCTCGAACAGGTAAACTTCGTAATTTTTTGCAAATATTAGCTCATTTGGAATTTGATGCCTGCAACATGTTTCAAAAAGCTGGCACAAGTGGAAAAAAAGACAGAGAGCTGAGGAATGCTCATCAAACACTTATTTGGAACATCCCACAGGTGAACGAGCTAATTGGGAACAGGTGGGTGCCATGATTGGGTATAAAAGCAGCTTCCCTGAAATGCTCAGTCATTCACAAACAAGGATGGGGCGAGGGTCACCACTTAGTAAACAAATGCGTGAGCTGATTGTCGAACAGTTTAAAAACAACATTTCTCAATGAGCTATTGCAAGAAGTTTAGGGATTTCATCATCTACGGTCCGTAATATCGTCAAAAGGTACAGAGAATCTGGAGAAATCGCTGCACGTAAGCCACAAGGCCGAAAACCAACATTGAATGCCCGTGACCTTTGATCCATTAGCCGGTACTGCATCAAAAACCGACATCAGTGTGTAAAGGGCATCACCACATGGGCTCAGGAACACTTCAGAAAACCACTGTCAGTAACTACAGTTCGTCGCTACATCTGCAAGTGCAAGATAGAACTCTACAATGCAAAGTGAAATCCATTTATCAACAGCACCCAGAAACGCCGCCGGCTTTGCTGGGCCCAAGCTCATCTAAGATGGACTGATGCAAAGTGGAAAAGTGTTCTGTGGTCTGACGAGTCCACATTTCAAATTGTTTTTGGAAACTGTAGACGTCGTGTCCTCCGGACCAAAGAGGAAAAGAACCATCCGGACTGTTATAGTCGCAAAGTTCAAAAGCAAGCATCTGTGATGGTATGGAGGTGTATTTGTACCCAAGGCATGGGTAACTTACACATATGTGAAGGCACCATTAATGCTGAAAGGTACATACAGGTTTTGGAGCAACATATGTTGCCATCCAAGCAACGTCTTTTTCATGGACGCCCCTGCTTATTTCAGCAAGACAATGCCAAGCCACATTCTGCATGTGTTACGACAGCATGGCTCCGTAGTAGAAGAGTGCGGGTACTAGACTGGCCTGCCTGTAGTCCAGACCGGTCTCCCATTGAAAATGTGTGGTGCATTATGAAGCGTAAAATACAACAACGGAGACCCCAGACTGTTGAACAACCTAAGCTGTACATCAAGCAAGAATGGGAAAGAGTTCCACCTGAAAAGCTTCAAAAATTGGTCTCCTCAATTCCCAAACGTTTACTGAGTGACGTTAAAAGGAAAGATGTAATGTAGATGTAACACAGTGGAAAAAAGGCCACTGTGCCAACTTTTTTGCAATGTGTTGCTGCTTTTAAATTCTAAGTTAATGATTATTTGCAAAAAAAAAAAAAAAATACAGTTTCCCAGTTTGAACATTAAACATCTTGTCTTTGCAGTGTATTCAATTGAATATAAGTTGAAAAGGATTTGCAAATCATTGTATTCTGTTTTTATGTACGATTTACATAACGTGCCAACTTCACTGGTTTTGGGTTTTGTAGATGGAACAGACTCAAATTCCAATAACATTCCCTTTTTGCCTCAGAACATATATGTGTGTGTGAGTGTGCGCGTGAGTGTATGTGTGTGTGTGTGTGTGCGTGCGTGCGTGCGTGCGTGCGTGTGTGTGTGCGGGTGTCTGTGTGCCTGCCTACTCCCAAGGGTGATAGTGCATAAGCAGCGTACGTATGTATGCACGTGTGTGGTGTGGTAGTGTGGGAGTGGGAGGGCATGAGGAAAAATTCCAGAAGCATTCATATGCACAGTTACACTCAGCTCCAATCTAGTCATAATGATTTACAGGAGAAGCCACCCAAAGCTATGCCCTGTGCGCAGTGTCTTATCTGGACATGCTGCTGAAGCAAAACAAACATTTCAAACAGCAGTCAGCATAAATTACAGCATAACCGCCAGGTTTGTAAACTTGGAAGTACCAGCATCATAAACAATACTTAGGAAGAGAAAGGTAGGGTCGCATTACCCTGTAATGAAGTCAGATTGTACTCCATGCTCGTACCTGGGGCCTCAGCCTTCCTGGCTATAAAGGCCTGATACCCATAATTTTATTTTGTCAGGAAACAAATTCAAAGAGAAGCTGCTTCCCTTCATGATGGTTTGAATCCATCAATGAAACATGGCCAAACAACCACCTGGCAGTACCCATATTTTAGTTAATAGAAAACAACTGCACAATCCAGTAGTGAAACTAGTCCTTTCTATTTTTCAGACCTAGCATTGTATTCCAAAATCAGGGTTGAAAGTTGAACAGAAATAGAAGTCAATACCAAAAAAATCCTCTCATTTCCAATGCTTTGAGGATTGTGTATTTCTATTTTTGTTTGTTCATCGGAAAGACAGTCATCATTCCTGATGCCATGAGACTGAAATTGTATCTCATCATCATCAGGTGAACGTGGGGCAGAAGAGGGGAGGGAATGCCAGCTTCATCTAGTGCATGTTCAACAGACGGAGCAGGAAGCAGTCCACTCCCCCTTGGGCAAGGCCTTTGCCCCCATCTTACTCAAGGGGGAAACTAGACTAGCCTCTGCTTAGTCCAATCAACTGCTACGTTGATTATACACTTTTGGATAGAAGTATCACCTAAACAGAAAAGCTGTAATGTCATGAGAGAAGGAACGTTTTGTCCTTAATCAGCAAGCCTTCTTCAAATACACTCCCAAGAACCACATCTGCCACCTAGTGGATCCAGAAACCTCAGCAATGGATTCAGAAATTTCATCAAACTCCAGGTCACGAAGATCCCAAAAGTTCCTGGGCAATATGACAAAATGAGTAATGTGTACGACATTAGAGTTGACAGTGCACAAGCTGTCAGAGAAGAACATGTGGAGATATCAGACTTTGGCAAAAAAAAAAAAGAAAGAAGAAAAAACATTATTTTAAAAGAGGAGGAAAAAAACCAGACTCACTAGATATCGCTCATCATCCTTCATTCCAGGAGTTCGAATTAGGTGGTTCTGCTCCCCTCTCCAGTCCCCAAAGCGACGGAAGAAGTAGTTGGACAGAAAGCGGTTTATGGGATCCCTAATGATGTTTATGTACACTGGCTGCTCTATCCTAAATCTGATGAAAACAAAAATAAAGAATTTGTGCGCTTCATCAGTGGCAGTTTATTGACTCGAGAGGAGAAATGTGACATCAGTTAACTATGCATTTCCCTCCGCTCACATGAAGAGGAATGTGATTCCAACCAAATGACAGGCATTTCCAACAGCTGCTGTCACGAGGATGAACCGCACAGGTTGAGGTAAAACTTACCTTGTAAAGTTCAGAAAGTGAACATGGCGAGTATAAAGAAATGGCTGCTGAATGTTGCTGATGTTTCGCATCAGCTCCACCTGCAAAGCAAAGACAGAGGACCGAGCTCATTAGTGCTGACAAAACAAATCTCACAATGCAAACAAGCCTATTAGCAGTAAACAAGCCACCCAGATAGCAGGACAACGGTTTAAATCTGTGCCAATTCTGGCTGACTCTGGGCCAGAATCATTCCAGATCTGGCCTGAGATAGTTTGTCACATGCAAACATTCAGTGGCGTTAACTCTTATAATGGTACTGTATCTTTCTATGGAATTTCTCGAATTTTCTGGAATTTACATAGAAACAGTACACTCAAATCAGACAATATCACAAACAGCAGCCCACCTAACCTATGATTAAAATATTTAATTTTTGAAAAAATTTCTGGGACTTGTGAAAAGAAATTTTCTAAAATAATGTGAAGTTATCAAAACAAGACAACATTATGCAATCACAAAATACATGGCATTTCATCGTAATTTTCACTTCCCCAAACCAAATCCCATTTTGAGTATTATCTGTCTGATGGCAGATATTGTTTGAACTTTGAATATCAAATTAATAACTGTCAGGGAAATTTAGGATCTCCCCTTGTAGGAGGGAGCGCAAACACAGAACACGTCGCTGCAACCTCTTGGCCCGAGCTCAATGCCGAAAGTTATTTGTCCCCAGTCACTCCAGTTTGGGTTATGAGATGACATTGTGGTGTGCAAGTCACTTCAAGAGTTTATGGGAAAGTATAAAAACACTGGTGTTCATTTTGATGGAGAGATTGAAATACTGCTCTCCTTTTTACTCCAATCAAGAACTACCAAAATGCGCTGCTAAGGAGAACCCAGCATCACAAAAAACTAATGCAGGCAGCATATCACTGGTGTCGTGTCAACCAGTCATGCGGAAAATAAGTTGGTTCATTTGAAAATGGCATAATTACGTTAACCTGACTTGATGAAGTCCGCATGCTGTACTCTGCTCCGCACAATAAGGCCCACGCGTTTCATCCGGTTGCTTTTCGCGTGAAAAGCTACATTCTAGAGAAGCCGGCATCAGTAGAAATAATTCAAAGATAAACCAAGAGAGAGACAAAAAGGAGGGAAAAAAGAAAATTAACTTTAATTTTCCAAAACTTCTAGCCCTGGGAATCACCCACTGCTGTTTTATGTTCCACCACCATCATGCCAATGGCACAATCTTTCCAAATCTCCAGAAATGTGCAGTTAACTCCCCAGCCAAGCTTCCACTACAATAGCAGAACCCCCGCATCTTGCCTCCTTTAAAATCCAAGAACTTGACACCAAACATAATATGCAACAACCATGTCCATGCAAGTTATTTTCAACCCCCTCATAACCCATACTGGTACTATATTTGGGTATTCAGCTACAGATTGTTCACAGACTCTTTGTAACTTTTCATCAATAGTTAAACATAAGTTAAATATAAACATTAGGACGTTCAACACATATTAATACAATTGTTAACTGTTGAATATTTGCGTAAACAGAGCCGAACAACTATTATAGCCCTGGTTAAGTGAGTAGTTCAAGTTCAACAAAATTACTCTAAAAATTTGTAGATGTACTGATGAATTGTCACTTACTCTGTTGACTATCTGTTGAACATCTAAAGAAAAAGTGAAACGGCTAAATTGTTGAATCTTAACTAAAAAAAACTGTTGAAATGTTACAAAAACTCCATATCTGTACCTGAATATACAAGTAAAATGTTGCCCACATCTTTAATGTTTCACCAATCCTCTCCACAGTATGGAGAAGGGGATCGTCATAGGTTGAGCTGATCTTTGGGGGGAATGCCCCAGGTCCTGTTTGTTGACCTGCAGGGAGGATCTCATCTCTGGAGAAAGAGGCACTTATAAGACTTGAACTCAATCCAGCTGCAGGGCGCTAACTTTACACAGAGAAAAGGCTGTTTCTTCCACCGCTTTCAAGGACTGAGTCTCTACTGCCTTCTCCTCCACTGTACGGGAAGAACTTTAACACTATTCAGAGTTCAACTTACACTGCAGCACACAGCACTTCTAATACCCTTGATTCGAAGTTTTTTTTCCATCAGCTACTGACAATCATCTTCTGTCCAAAGTATATGAAACAAATGCTGTACAAAAAACATCTCAGTAGATACAGAGGAAGCTTGACAGCAGACGTGAAAACTGGTCTGGAGTCAGAACTGCATCAACTTTTCAAGGGTACAGGTTCATATTTTGTTCGAGTTTGATGGTCCTACATGAGAGGGGAGATACTGCCAAGAGCTTCAAGTACTGCTTTCGAAGTTCAGTTGGATTAAATTACTTAAGTGGCATGCACAAAGACAAAGGCATAATCTAGAAGCCCATATTGTAAAATAAATTATGATGACAATGGAAGCCTTGCGTTTTGCGAGGCATCCATTATACCATATACACTCGGCTAAATTTTGACAACGTATAATTCCTGAAGCTGACATGTCTTCAAACATTGAGAGGATTACACCACGAAGACTGAGGGCCGACATTTACTGCGCTAAAATACAGCTTCTTTTAGCCAGAGACAGGAAGGAAGCGGTTTTCAAGTGGCTGGCTCTCAGATGTCGCTGAAGATTATGCAGCTTAAGAGCTTACAGCACATCAATAACTGCATCACACAGAGCATATCTGAACATATTTAAGAAAAATTTCAATGTTACTTTTGGGAAGGATGAGAGTGAGGGTTCATGAATCCTCCGATTCCAAGAGTGCCATGTCCTGTCCAGCACAACTATAGTAGGTCTGTTCCAAGCCTAAATGATTTATCAGGCTCGCTCTCAACCCTAGTTTCAGTAGCACGCAGTGATTAGGAGTATTGATACTACCCCTGGATGTAGGTCCATCGCAGGTTACACCCCTAGTGCTTAGTCAGGTGTCCCTGCCAATTTGCCGGTACCCAATTATACACCTGGGTGGAGTGAGGCACTGTGATATTTAAGTGTTTTGCCCGAGAACACACCACAAAAGCTGTGGCAGAGACTCGGACTCAGGACCTTTTGGCCCCAAGTCAAGCAAACTTAACCACTGATCTACTATGTCCACAGCAATACCACAGCAAACCTGTAAAAGTACTCTGTTCGCCTGTACCATTGAGCCACAATACTTTGTACATGACATCACTTCATAGCAATTAATTTTGAATTCATTATGTACTGAGCGATCAATTCACCTTTAATCACCGGCAGCCCGTACACATGGTAATTACTAAAAAAAAAAAGGTATAAAACAACTGAGGCAAAATTCCCTTGCTTTCAAATCTACAAAAAATAACACCTAACCTGAAACAACATTGAAAAATGAATTATTCGAGAATTACACGAACCATACTGCCAAGCTAACAAGTTTAGCCTTAGCCGAACCTGAAATCCCAGGTATAACAGCAGGGCAGTGTGAGAACTGCGAGGCTAACATGCCAACAACCAAACAAGCTCACCTCAAGATCAGCAGCCAGAACAAGTAATCCTGTACAGTCGCCCTCAGTGACATTAATACACGTATTTATTTTATAGTCATCACATGTAAACACTAATGCAAGAGCACAGGAAGGTACTGCCAGTGAAATGTCGAAAAGCATTGGACTCTGTAAACATGCAGGGGTGGCTATGACATCATTAGCTCTCCTGAAAAGAATGGCGACCTATCCGAGGCCCCGCAGTTCTGTTCGCTTGTTTGATCCAGTAAGTTTCCATGCTGCTCAGAATTCTGCAGTTTCCAAAGCCCCCTCCTGCCCGTCCTGGGATCCCCATCTAAGGACTGGCCAAGCCAATTAGCCTATTGCTGAACCCAGAACTGCCTAATGAAATTAGAATGTGGAGTGCATTTTTGTAATTTGGAGAGGAGGAAGTGAAAAGAAAAATGGGTGGGGAGGGGGGTGTATTACTCCTTCCCTTTGTGTTGGCTCCTGCTGGACTCCCCAGTCCACTTAATCCCAGTTATGGACTGAGAGGGGCGGTTTCCTGGAATATTTGCTTCCTGGGGTGACCTTCCTCACGTAGTACTGTGACGAACTTGCGCCTAAAACTGGAATCACACTGACACACCCCTCCCCTACATCACTGCCATGAACCTGACCAATCCAATTCCTACCCTTCTCATCCAAACTTTAAAGACGGGGGTGAATATGAGGGGCAAGCTAAGTGTACCACACAATTATCAATCCTCTCCACAGACTTTAGATACGCAATGATAAGTCATCACTGAGGAAGAAGAGGTCAGTCTGCCACTATTCATCCCTCTTCTGTGTACTGTATGATGCCAAGAGTCCACACATCCTCCACGCAGCCAAGCATGAGGTTCTTCACTACCAACAGCTAACAGTGGACTCCCCACTGACGATCTATTAGGGCTGTTCCGAATGTCATTTTTTCACATTCGATTTTTTGACATAGATATCCGAATGAAGCTTTTAGATAAAAATATGTTGCGAATTCAGAAAGTTATTATATCAATCATTTTTGGAAATATTGACCTGGACTTTATAATGATCTGGAGTAAATGGAACTTAAAAGTTTGGATTAAAATCATATAGGCGTAATACCCTACTAATAATAGGAGAGTCGGCACCAGAACTGGAATTTGGGGGGGGGGCAAAGAGACATCCCTTTAAAACAGTTATTAGTCCTGATATGTTCTCAATCATTTTCTAAATGAACAATTCAATCACTCCGAAAACTCTCCACACCATCAGGCATTGCTAGTTCTCCCTGTTAAAGCAAGGTGACCATCATTCAAACGGATGCACAGTTTGGTGCATTTAGGTCAGTGTTGTTGAAAATTGTACAAAGGGGTTTTTTCATTTCATTTCAACAATTTAAACGATCATGAAGCGCAGGTTAGTTCGCTTGATGTGCAGATACATTAGCGCAGAAGTTCCAAAGCAGTTTGTCTTTCATAAAGCATAGGCCTGTTCATAAGTAAATTCTTTTTCTGCACTGAATTTAAGCCCATTATTTTGTTGCTGTTTAGATCGCATGGGGAGACAAGCCGTGTCTTCAATTGCCAATGGATAATTACTATGATCGGAAAACGTGTCAACAAAAGAAAATGACTGACAATGAGCCAGGAGTCAGGACTAATTGTTAAAAAGGGATGTGTCTGTGCGCCCACCCCCCAAACTCCCAATTCTGGCGCCGACACTGATTATAATAGGCGAACAAAATTAGACTGGTATCCTTAGGATTACCATGTAGTTAAATCTTCATATCCAACTGAGCAGAAAAATAACTAGTTTAAACGGAATGAACTGTTAACGCGGGAAAAAAAGTAGTGTGACTCATACCGCATTCAAGCCCTAATTTAGAATTCAATTGTGAACGTCAGGATCGATGGTTCGATACTTCAAAGCGTTCGATACAGCCCTAAGATCTATTCAACTGTGGCGCTTTAAGAGAGCACCTGAAACATATGCAACATGAGTTTCAACCATGAGACTTTAAAAAGCCAAATATCACGGACCCTGATGACAGCCAAGAGCACGATATAAATTAGATTAGACACTGCAGTTGAATCAGTGAATCTTATTTGTTGTACTTCAAAATGACTTCATTTGTACTTTAGATATTTCATTCAACCGCTATGGCACATGGATATGGTCTTCAATACTGCTAGAGGGTTGAAATAACTGGAAGTATGCAGACAAGTGTTCAGACAAAGCAGAAAACAGAGTCAAGCAGTGCTAGAGAAATGTACTCAAGAGAACCCTACACAGCCAAGACCAATTATTTTTCTCACCGTCCACAATTTCCTGGAGTTTGACCGACGTGCAGTTTTGTCTCAAAAATGTCTACATTTACTAATGTCTGACATCCGGCCAACATAATGCTTGTGCATACAGTAAGAAAAAAAAAAGCTACAGGTATTTGAACATTAAAGGAAGATTCAGCTGCCTGGGTTATAGGTCAGGTAAAAATATAAATACACCTCTTAGCTCATGGAAGGGTATATAAGTCAAGGCTGACTCTTGACTTATATGACTCATAACAGCCTGCACTACTGAAGTCTTCAGCACAAGTTACTGCAGCTGGTTTACCAAAAAAGGAACCAACATTACTGTACTGAAAGCCCAATTACTGAACACTGACATCTTCAAGCAACTGAAAATGTGAGCAGTTTAATGTGACCAAACGAAAAACTTTGTGTGTTCCTGATTTGAATAAGCAAAAGAAATATTCCTCCTTCATTATTTTACCCATTTAAATATTTGTTTAAAGTTTTTTTTAAATTTAGGATGATGTTAGACTGGTCTTTCAGAAATTCAATTTTCTGACAAAAACCAAGTTTGACAAATATAATTTAGCCTTCACAGCTAGAAATTTATTGTGAATTCTCCAGAATACTTCCTACATCAAGTTACAGCTAATCAACTGTATTGATTTTTGAAAAGATTGACAAAATCCAAATTTGATGCGTATAAAATGTTCCGAAAACAATGGGGACAGGGGAATGGAAAGGCTGGAAGAGATGTAGAATCTCAAGTAAAACTTTTGTTTAAGACATTTTTCAGGTACACAGGTGAACAGATGACAGATGATTAAAATATAAGTGGGTATAAAATGAGCAGTCACAAAAGGCACAGTTGTTTACCAGCCAGATGGTTTGAGTATCGTCAGTCTGCAAAAAGCTGTGTAGACAAGTAGCCGAATGGTTTAAGAACAATGTGTCTCAATTTGTGAATGCATGGAATTGAGGGATTTCAACAGTTCGTAATACAGTGAAAAAATTCTTACAATCTGGAGAAGTCAGAGCAATCTTCTTGCATTAAAGAGGAGGCTGAAAGCCAATATTAGGTGTACATGACTTTGAGCCCTAAGACAGCAATGCATTATGAACCAATACGCTTCTGTAACTCTCATATAACCACATGGGTTTAATATATACTTCAAAAGACCTGTGTCAGTGAAATTAGTTTTTTGCCGCAAAATGCGTTACGACTCCACGACTCAAACGGGAAGCCGTAACACTATGCAGAAACAGCGCCAACTTCTCAGGGCTCAAACTGATCTGAAACAAACTGATGCAAAGTGCAAAGGTGTGCTCTGATCTGCCAAGTCAATCTTTCAAATTGTTTTTGGAGAGAATGGACATTATGCTCTCATGGCTGAAGAGGAGAAGCACCAGCCTGACTGTTGTCAGCAACATTTGCAAGCGAATGTCAGTCATGACCTGGGGCTGCATCAGTGCATCGGCATGGGCAATTTGCAAATCATTGAACGCAAACTGACACAGAAGGGTAAATATACATTTTGGAAAGACAAGCTTCCCTAGTCTTATCCAAGGACTTGTCCAGGAGAATAACACCAAGCCATACTCCGCATGTATTACAACAGCATGACCTTGAAGTCAGAGTGTGGGCACTGCCCGCAGCCTGACCGATCTCCCATTGAAAACATGCAGTGGATTATGAAGCACAAAATACAGACACCCGGGCTGTTGACCAACTGAAGTCTGATATCAGACAGGAATGAGAGCAATTTCTCCTTTTGAACCTCTAACAATTGGTGTCCACAGTTCAAAGATAGTGACAGAGTGTTATTAACCTCAAAAAGCCTACAGACCCCCATGTAATTCCAACAAATGCAGCTGCTGTTCTCAAACCTGAGGAACTTCAGTCGAATTTTTAATTATAGTGGAGATTCCAACTTGGTTTCCAATAACCTCAAATATGTCCTGTTGAATTACAGGGAAATGTGTATAAAATGTTGTACAAGATCTAGATAGTTTTCATGTAATACTGTGGCCATAAAAACATGGCTTCCTGGGTTTGAAAATCTCTCTCAACATGAGTTTGATGCAGCTTCAGTGAAGCACTACAACCAGAAGATACAGAGTATGTATGTGACATTGCCCTCTGATATGAAAAAAATCAGCTTTTTTTAAAGTTGACTCTCCTTCAGCGAAAACATAAGAGAAAACTTAAGAGTCTATGAGGTTGCAAAGTGAGGGGGATGTTATAGTGGTGAGCATGCACCTGTCTCAACTTAATTGTAAGGTGTTCCAGACATCATATTTTAAAATAGTAATTATTTTCAAATAAGCTGATAAGTAAAAACATTTACTTTTTTGTGCAACTTTTCCCCGCCCAATTCGCCACGGGTTAACAGGAATTTACAAGTCACTGCCCGCTGAACTTATTTACTTTGTACACAATATCCCAATTCTTCTGGAATGGATGTTGTAGTGTAATGAGGATTTATTGTCATTCAAAAGGTACCTCTACTTCCTCTGGGGAGACAAAGCAGGTTCAAAGTGCTAAAAACATACCACTAATCAACCACTCAATCTAGCTATGCAAAGCCAAGTGTGAACGTTCGGTCATGAAGCGTGCCGTCTTTTGGTGTTAGTCTGCTACACAGAGAACTTTGCAAGAGCATGAACTGAGGTTTTACAACTCTGTCAGAGCAATCTCTGCTACAAACAGATGCAGGCACACTGTGGCACCTCAGTGCAGTCCGAGGGCTGTCAGCAGCAAGTCTGGCACATCTTGTCCTCCTTTCGTCTTCGTGCGGCACGCTGGCTCTTTAGCGCCCAACATTCAACATTTGTGGCAAAAGACTCGAGTAAACTGGCAGGACATGCTTTTTCCAGGACTGAAGTGAAGTGAGTGCAAAATCCAAACAGAAACTGGAGACGAGGTGCAAAAAAACATTTATGGATGAAGACTGATGTAAACTTAACTACGATTTGTATGAACTAAGGCTAGAACAGCGGAATAATTCAGCGCAGCAAACAACAACAACAACAACAACAACACAGATGACTGTCGGCGAAAAATATTCATACGTCCAGGAAAGATCAGCTGCAAGGGCTGCGCAGTGTCAATATTTGGTAACTGAGCTTGTAAATCAGAGTTTGCATGGTGGAATGGAAGGCTGTGGCACAATCAGATTACACAACAAAAAAGTTGTTAATTTGGTTCAATGTACTTATGAAAAAGCATTACGTCTTCTGTTTTTTTAAACACAAGGGAGATGTTCTGCATAGTGCCTTCCTTAGGGAGCAAAAAGGTGTAAAAGTAAGAAAGTTGCTGACTGAAATTACAGATTTTCCAGGTAAGAAACCTTGAATTAAAACGGATTCCTCAATTATGAAAGGATACGAAGGCATTTGTAACCCTTTCTTCCGAGAGTCTTAAGGCCATTTCGTAGTCTATACATTGAATCATGTGACATGCTGATCCAGACACAGGCATTCCTGTATTCTGTCTGTGCACCTCTCAAAGTTTTTGAGTACGAGGTCTCGAGATGCGAGGATTCCGACAAAATCCACTAAAGAAGCGGTAAATCCGCAGAACGGGTGGGTGGGTCATAAAAATTAAGATTCTGAGTGGATCAGTTGCGGGCAGGTGAAATATTAATGTTACATAATTAAAGTGAAAATATTTATTACAATGTCCAAAATGTGAACATATTTTCCAAACCTTTCATCAGGCTCAAATTAGCCTACTAGACTCTTACTGCGCCTGTGCGTGAATTGCGCGGTTTGTTTTATTTTCCAACGGCAATGGAGGCAACTAAGATCAGAGAAAAAAATTAGAAAAGAGAATAAAGAACGATGACAATGGAAGAGCAGAAACGACGAGTGAAGTACAGGGTAGGCCTATGTCATATGCAACAGCTGGGAAGCGCCATGTAGGGGATAGCCACAAAACGGGTACCTTGAAAATGGGGCATCAATGTCTGTGCTATATGCATGCCTCCTGGCATTGCAAGCCCATCAAATTAAATAAACAGCTTGAAAACAGGCTAAATGAAGAAGCAATCTAAAATTTAAAAAAAGGCTGGTTGGTTTGAATTCTGCGTTTGCCGTTTATTTAAAGCCTAGTCTCATACCAACTCGTCGTATAGTGACGCCACCCAACCAAACGTCGATATACGATGAGAAAGGAGTCGTCTGGCATCTTTATTTGACGCCATATGAAGCAAACACTGCCCCGTAACCCAACTTTAATATGAACCCTAACCCTAAACGTCAAATAAGGACGCCATAAGTCTCCTTTTTTCGTATCAATATCAATGCTTGGTCAGGAAGCATAACTATATGACGAGTTAAGATCAGACCATGTTGTTATATAATACCTGTTTGTTCTGATGTTGTGAGAAGGGGAAAGTGACAATTGAACAATGTATACCAAGAATTCTGAGTCTTCATTGAATTCTTAGTCTTCAATTCTTCGCTACAATCTGAATGCTCCTTTTATTTTAATCTGTTCTGGGAGCGTGCAGCCTTCTTTAGAAGAGACGGAATTCACCCCACTCCGCTCGGTACTCGGAAGCTAGCTGAGAACATCTTTTATACGATTCACCTGTCAGGCAAAATGACTAATTGATTCTCCGGTAATTGAGGTCTCTCATTCAATTATTACAATTACTTCAGTAAGAAAACAATCGCAAATTGGATCTAAGAATAACGCTGGCTGCCGTCGCAGCAACTTGGTGAATATTTCATTAAGACCCCTGAGACATAAAAAAAATCAGCTAGCGTTGTCAATATGGCATCTTTTAACGTAAGATCTCTCAATAATTAGAGCTTTTTAATCAATGATTATATCATTGACAGGTAATTACATTTTATGTTTCTTGTTGAGACCTGGCTGCAGAATGATAGCGCTGCAACTTTAATTGAGGCTTGTCCACCTGACTACAAATTTGTTAAAGCAGCAAGACAAGGAAAGAGGGGCGGTGGCATAGCTGCTATTTATTCTAGCTGTTTAGTGTAGCTGCTCCGAGATTGATTTCGGTAAATTTGCCTCTTTTAAATACCTTGCGATCCTTTTGAAAGCTGCTTCAGGTGTGCGCACAGCTCATTTTCATAACCCTGTTCTGTGTGTTGTTGTTTGTCGCCCTCCTAAATCGATTGACGGTTTCATGTCAGAATTTTCTGAGTTATTGTCCTCTGTGATTTTAAAATATGATGGAATCGTAATAGCGGGTGATTTTAATTTTCACTTGGACGTTCCCTGAGACAGTTTAGCCACTGAATTTTTAAACCTTACTGAGTGCTTCAACCTAGTCCAATAGGTGGCTGGCCCCACGCACAAACACGGCCATACTTTGGACTTAGTTTTTACTCTGGGCGTGAATTTGAACGACCTCAAGATCGAGGATCTTTTCATTTCCGACCATTTCGGTGTGTTCTTTGAATTCGAGGCCCCTGTTGCTCAAACCAAGGGGAAGCAATCCTTTCGTTCTCGTGTGGTAACCTCCCCCAAAGCCTCGAAATTTTCGTCCGTTTTTTTAAATACTTGCGTCAATATGGAATGGAATGAATTTATAGAATGGAATGAATTTATTGTCATTGTTACAAAGTAACAACGAAATTGGTATGGAGAGAAAGTGCTCCGGGCCGCTGCAACGTGCGTCGCGCCGCCAACTCCACTCTCTTCTTCGAAAAATTAAAGGTTAAGAGACGACATATGACATCAGACATAATATACACATCTGACGCGTGTTCAACAGCGTGAGTACTCGGTTCTGAACGGAATTTCGTTCGCGGGTACTCGCGAGAACACGCGTGGCCACTTTCGAGCAGTTACGCCAAGCGAGTACACTCGATCAAAGATGGCGGCGCAGGTAGGAAATCTTGTGCCACTGCAGCTGACAACTGTTGATAAATCGAAGACTTTCACCATTTACCTTCTCCCAAGCGCGCTGTCAAGATGCATGAATGGTAAGGATTCAAGTTTAAACCGTTTATTGTAATAATTTTCGAGCAAACAGGGATTTCTTCTTCGAAATTGTCTCTAAACCGACGCAAGCTTGGATTAGATGAAGCTAATTCACTCACTATGAATGCCTGTAGTTTATCAGCCGCCATCTTGGAAAATACTCTCGATCTAAGTTTCCGTTCAGGAGCCACCCGCGAGTACACGCGTACTCGCCTAGCTACTACTCACGCTGTTGAACACGCTGCTGGTTGAAAACACGACACGCAGGAAACGCGTAGGAATTTTTTCAGGGGAATAGGGGAGATGGGGGATGAAGGGATTAAATGCAATATAGCGCATGTTGCAGAGAGCAATGAAATGCTAAATTTGTTTAATAATACATGCTTATCTGCTCTGAATTCTGTTGCGCCTCTCAAAATTAGAACAACACCTGTGCAACAGAATTCGCCTTGGATCATTGATAAGATTCGCAGCCTTAAGACGGAATGCAGAAAAGGGGAATGGAAGTGGAAGGCCTCTAAACAAAATGTTCTTTATGTGCGTATGAAAAGCCTGTTTAACTCATATAATCAAGAAGTAAAAAAATGCTCGAGATGATAAATTCTTCTGTGAATTAATTGCCGCTAATCAGCATAATGTTAGATTTTTATTCAAAACAATAGCCCGCTGGTGAAACCTCCAGTTGCTGTTGCATCAGCTTCACCCCCCACTGATTGTGAGAAGTTCTTGAAATATTTTGACAAGATAGCAGTCATACGGTCTAGTATCAGTCATGTTCCATCTGTTACTGTTTCATGCCCTCGCTTAAACTTGCTGAGTTGTTTCGCACCGATTTCTCTGTTAGATCTTACTGAAACTGTGTCACGTATGAAGCCCTCATCTAGTCCCTTGGATATTATACCCACTAGGCTCCTTAAAGAGGTAATAATAGCTGTTGGCCCTGCCCTGCTTTCTGTGGTAAACAGTTCTCTCTCTACTGGCTGTGTTCCAGACTATTTTAAGATTGCTTGCATTCAACCTCTTCTAAAAAAAAAAAAAATCTTGATCCAGCCATTCTTAGTAATTTTAGACCAATATCAAAACTGCCTTTTATTTTGAAAGTCTTGGAAAAAGTGTTCACAAAGCAAGTTTTAGAAGTGGTGGAAACCAACAATATTTTTGAGAAATTTCAATCAGGCTTTAGACGTCAGCACACTACAGAAACGGCTCTTCTCAGGGTCACTAATGATCTTTTGATGAATGCCGACTCTGGCAACTGCTCATTACTCGTGCTTTTGGATATCAGTGCCGCCTTTGGTACAGTTGATCATGTCATCAAAATTGATAGGCTGAAAAATTGGGTTGGGCTCTCTGGGACGGTTCTGAAATGGTTCTCTTCCTATCTGTCGAACAGAAAATTTTTGGTTTTCATCCGTGAACATGTATCCTCTCCTGTACTGCTTACTTCAGGTTTACCTCAAGGCTCCATACTTGGGCCTATATTGTTTTGTATTTATATGTTACCTCTGGGTTTTATTATTTGTCAGCATAAAATAGGTTTTCACTGTTATGCTGATGACACGCAGTTGTATATTTCAGTAAAATCCTCTGATTTCAGCAATGTGTTGATCTTGCATGACAGTTTAGCTGATGTTCAAAATTGGTTGTCTAATAATTTTTTGCAGTTAAACTCAAATAAAACCGAAGTCATTATACTTGGTCCAAAGTTGGTGTCGGATAAAATCCAATCATCGCTTGGACATCTTGCTTCTAATATTAGGCCCTCGGTGTGATATTTGATACTGAACTCAAATTTGAGCTCTACGTAAAGAAGCTTGTACAGTCATGCTATTTGCAACTCCGTAACATAGCTAAAATGAGGTCTGTTCTGTCATTTGTAGATACGGAAAAAATTATTCATGCTTAAATCTCGTCAAGATTAGACTATTGCAACTCATTATTTACTTGTCTGAATAAGAAATTTTTGAACAAACTGCAAGTGGTTCAAAATTCAGCTGCAAGATTGCTCACTAGAACAAATAAAAGAGCCCACATTACTCCAATTTTGGCATCTTTGCACTGGCTGCCAGTCAAATTTCGAATTTATTTTTAAATTCTGTTGATTACCTTCAAAGCACTCCATGGCGTGGCACCAGAGTATATAAGTGAGCTTTTAAATCCTTACAGACCTAAAAGATTGCCAAGATCCTCCAAGCAAGCATTATTGGCTGTTCAAGAGTCCAAGTGAAAAACAAAGGGTGATCAAGCCTTTTGGGTTAAGGCTCCAATACTCTGGAACAGCCTCCCAAACAATATATTTTAATGTTAATTTTGAGTGTGAGAGTAACTGTTGGGATCCGCGGAGGAATGATACAAGACCACTATGACCATACAAGCAAAAGGTCTGCGAACAGTCTGACTGCTGACTCGCGTCCACACATTAATTTGATACAATGAAATGTCCGTAACACTCTGTGGCTATGACTGGGGGGCCTAGCCTTGTGGCTAAGGCTTTTGACTACATTACATTACAGGTTCTTAGCAGACGCTCTTTTCCAGAGCGACGTACAAAAAGTGCACAAGATCGGTACACTAGGACTAGGACTCATGGTAGTCTCAATGAAAGCAGTGCAACAATTAGGCCCTTGAGCAATGGCCTTAATCCTACAGGAGGGATAACTATAATACAAGCGTAAGCCAAGTCACCTGCTCGTGCTTGGTGAGCCGGGTCTTGTTATGGATGTCCGAGGAGACCAGGTTAAATTGGTGTCTCTCAGCCAGGATGCGAAGGAGTAGAACCACCGTCCGACTGCCGCACTTCCCCACTCGGTTATACACCACCTGACTCGGGAAGGGCAGGACCTGTACCAGGAAAACAAACCACATCACATTTAAAAACCGATGTTACGCTAAGAGCAGTCAAACAGGGTTTAAGCCAACCAGCAGCATCCTACAGATTCTTTCCTTTTACCTAAGATCTGTGGTTGGGCACAAGCTCTCCATACATTAATCCATCATCCACTCTCCTACACTCCTTATCTGCGGTCACGGCTGTTGAAGGGCTTTGACCTATCCCAGCATTCAGTGGAAGAGACAGAAAAACAGCCAGGTCTGTCCGCCAACCAATCATGCTGTACACAGCACAAATCTAGAAAGTCATTTTGGTATGACGCTGCGATTTCCCTCAATGAAGGCCTCAGCGTTCTCTCCTTCCTTCCTCCCTTGGCCCCTGACGCCTGGTTTTGCCCACATTTTCTCGCAAGAGACGCCCAGGCTCGCCCCAGCTGATCTGTTCTCTCACCTAAGAACTCTATCAACACGAAGAAGCTGAATGCAACATGCAGGCCACAGACCAGAGTGAAACCCTGGTCTGCTCGGGTTATACAACATCCTGGACCATGTTCAGTATAAATATATCAATACAGAAAAACAGTACATTGGAGACATTAATGTCAGGATCGTTCAGTGAAAACACAATTGAACAGAAAAAAAAAACTAACTTTTTTTGGGGTCACGCTACATTAGAAAAAATGTTGAAACCCTGCTGATCTTCATAAAAAAACTGACAAAAAAAAAATACATCAATATGGATCACAGAGTCACCCCCGAGAGTTACAAGCTGTCATCATTGCACTTGTCCGCATTGGGTTTCAATAATCCAGAGCAAAAATGACTGGGAGGCAACTACAATACCAAACCAACAATGTAACAAGTTTCCGTCACATAAGGAGCTGATTAGAAAGTTATCAGAAGTTTGAGTTCAATGATACAGGAACAGTATTACAAAAAAAATTTGGAGCATGAAAATTCTGTTATAATTCAGTTATTTTCAATACAGTGCATAGTAAATAACCGAACAAAAATGAAAGCATAATAAAAATGGAATCAAACAAAAAAATAAAAAAGAAACTCAAAAAACAATCTTAGTTTCAGCCAGATTCACAAATAAACGGCCTGTTTCAGATGGAATGACAAACATTCCATTCACAAGAATGAGCGATGGAATAAGATTTTATTACCCTTTAACTGCAAAGGTTGCTGCTAATGTAGAATATTTTAGTAAAAAAAATGCTTTCAGTCTGGGAGAGCATGATTGCCTTGACTTCTGCTCCTCATCTACTTTTTTATCTCTCCAAAATATAGGAATCACCTATTCAGTAACCAGACAAATAATTTCCAGTCTAGAACCGTTATTTAATTCTCCTTAGAGAGGAAAAAAAAAAAAAAAACATCTGAAAACCCCGACAGCAGTCGTAAGTCCAGACAAAGCAGAGGTCAGTAAAACAGGCAATTTCTGTTTAATTAATGGCATACGCCATACAGTGGGTTTCTTTTGTACAGCCAACACAGGTACCTGTTTTGTGTCTTGATTCAAAAATCAAAACCTGGCCCTCTGCCACGCCAAACACACAGTACACAGAGAAGGAGCCGTAGCATGTTGACTGAGGGCTGGCCAGAGGCTACCTAACATTCATTAAATAGGTAAAAAAACCTGCCCGAAGGCCTCTTGGATGGTAGGGCAACCGCACCCCCCTGCCCGACCTAACACCCATCCGCTAAAGAATGAGGACGCTGGCAGTCCACACTTCAAGTGAAAAGGTCACAGAAAGCACAGCCAGCCAAAAGCAAAGACAGACTTCTAAGGTGCCAGACACTTCAAGTGGAGAACTACTCGCGTATTGTCCCAACCATTTAAAAGAAAGAATACATTTTCTTGGGGATGTTTTTTTGCACATTACCCAAAGTTTGAATTTGACAACTCAAATGCTTTCAATGACCAGTAGCAATTGTTCACACCAACATAAGACGTTCGGGCAAGAGTCTTTTAACCTTAACTTTAACTGTCTCAACATTTTGCTGGGGCACACGGAGTCACAGTATCTAATTGAAAGATGCGTTGAACCTGACTCAACCTAGGGTGCATTTCCCAAGAGCATAGTTGCTAACTGAAGTTAGCAACTTACATAGTTCATCCATTCACAGTCAATGGGACCAACTATGTAATGTGGTATCGATGATTTTGGGAAACGCACCACTGATAGTCGTCTCTAACACTCGGTTGAGGTTTGTTACGTTGAAAAAAATTCAACCAGTAATGTTCAACACATCTTTAAATTATATGCAGCGGCTCAGTATGTGCTCTACCAAAAGGCTGAGCAGGCACTTAATGGGTTGGAAGATATATTTGTGATCTTGCATCTTTGATGCCCTCTAGCTTTGGCCTTTCTGCCGCCGGAAAGCCAGATGGAAAAAAAACACAGAAGAGAAGAGAGCAGTTCGGCTGACCTCCATCATTTGTCAACATAACTCTTCAGATGCAGGACACGCGCACTTGCTCTTGACGCCAGACCGTGCAGGAGGTTATGGGGCATCATATCGCTGCAGGCCTCCTTCAGGGCAGGTAGGAGTCACTTCCAGTGAAACGGAGTTATTTCGAGAATCTTGGTGGAGACCCTCGCCGCAACGCGGAGGAGTGTGTGACTTCAGGGGAGGGAGTTGCCGAGAGGTCTTGGGTGTGTGTGTGTGCACACTGCAAATGATAAATAAAACCCCACATTCCCAGTCCACTCTGCGCCTCTATGTGCAGTGATGTGTGCGGTCTGAATTACAGCAGTGATGCCTCTGTCTCCAGCTCGCTCTCTTTTATTTAGGGTGTTTTAATACTATAAAAACAAGGTCCCTGCCCCTGCCACTGTATAACCCCAGCAGCATAATGCTGGCAGGCTCACTCTAAAAAAGTATGCTAGGTCAAGACCGGCCCCCCTGAGGTGTAGTGCTTTGGCATCCATACAGCTGTACATCCTCATTTCATTAACGTTATGCTTCCTGTTATTTCAGGTCTGAAAGCAGATAAGGAAATCGTCATGAAGGTTAAGAGATTCATGTTCAGAGGAAATAGATATGTTGCCGCGGACTGCAAAGACGGGAAAACAATAAAAGCTTCGCAAGACTAACTTGACAGCAAAAATACACACGTTACCTCAGGAGGGCACAAGTGCTTTGTGCACCATTTACTGCGTTTGCCTACAAGGAAAACCCCTCACATAATTCCACATACTCAGTACATTTTTTATGATGTGTTCTAATACAGAGACAGATTAACATTATCACTGCCAACGAAATATCCTCTGGGAAGAAATTTTTTTTTTTTTCTTCCCCGCACTTCATTTACAACCTCTCTCTCATGAGAAATACCTCACAAACTAGGAGTATTTCCAAAAGTTTTCCTATTTATGAGCTTCCTTGCGATAGAAATTCATTGCATACTACACGGGGGCTGGCAACAGCTGTATCAATTTTATTTCATGTGCATAAAATACAAAACTCCTTTCACTCTCTACTTTGAAAGCATCTTGTTCATTCTCGCCGTGTCAACACTGCGTGAAAACTATCGAGAAAGGAATTTTGAATGCTTCCTTTGCATTTGCTGAAGTTAGCTTCTTGAAAATCACGTGTCTCCTAACAAAAAAAAACAAAAAAAAAACACAATCCACTTATCCAAGCACTTTGTAAGCCAAGGGCTTTATCACTGATTTTCCCCCCACCATTTCTCATGGAAAATATCATCAGCTTGAGTCCATTATTAAACAGTAGATATGCAGGTTTGTTTGTCTGAGCCCAGTTGGAACGTTAGGGTGTTTGGCTTCACGAATATCACACCGTTATACGGAATGTTAAAGAGGAGCTTTGCTCTGATGTAACGCTGATGTCCCTCTCAGGAGAGGTAAAAAGTGCAATGAGCATTCAGTACAGCTAACAGCAAAAAGCCTTCTCAACCGATGCTGTCACAAGCTCAGGTACACTGTAAACCCTGACAAGTGTGGGGAACTCTAATGTTCTGTGGAAACGGATTACCTCATAAAAAAAAATAAACAAATAAAAATTCAGTATGCCAACTTAATGATCTTGTGTTCAGGGCACTTGAAAACATGTTAAAAAAAAAAAAAAACTTTACCTTATTTTATTTAAGTTCCTACCCCACAATGTAATTAAGTTGGCCTACACAATTTTTGAGGTAATCGGTTTCCACAAAACATTTCAGTTCACCACACTATCAGGGTTTACAGAGTAGCAACCACAGACAGAGCATGAATCAAATTTTCCAATGATTTATAGAAAGGTTACTTTCTAATTTTCAGCAGAAAGGTGTCATCCATTACCTACATTACTTATTATTCTAAACTCTCTTTCCATCCAGGTCTCTCCCCCTGACCGTCCCTCCCTATCCTTCCCCTTCTCCTGAAGGCCAAGATCTCGCCAAGACTGTCACAATTTCCCAATCTCAACACAAAACAATATTGACAGAAACAGACACTTGATCCCGCGCATATTTCACCTTATCCGTGAAAAGTCGCACATTTCATAAACTCTTACTACAGACAGCAGCTGCAGTAGAGAGAGCCTCCTGCTGTTCCTTGTTAACTAACAGATCGGCACGCAAACTCATAACAACACTGGCACAGACTATTCAACGAGAAATCTGTAAAGCCTTGAGGCAGAATGAGCCGCATATACTCTCCTCATCCAGCAATAAGCCGCAGCCCCCTCCATTTCCCCGTCTCCCCTGATTGAACCCTAATCGAGAGGCAATGAGGGAGAAAAAGTCAAAATAAGGACTTGCAAAATTGGCAAATAACCAAAAATAATTTCTTGGAATGGAGAAAGGCGAGGGGGGGTGGGGGGGGGGCAGGACGGTGAAATAAAATAGAGGAATTTTTGGCACAAATACAAGGAAAAAAGAATGACTATTCCGCCATTCCTCATGCAGAATGTACTCAAAAAAAGTGTCCTGCGATGATGTCACTAGAACTCCTGGCAGAAATGGTGCTTTGATTAAAAAAAAAAAAAAACAGCCAAGTGTATGTTTTTCTTTCCGATTCCCCTGACTCAGGGAGGACTGACTGGGTTGCTAACCAGTGTAACTCCCTTCTGCAGGCTAATACATGTATACAATCCCAAATACTGTGTTCTCAACTGAGTTCTCCTCAAGTTCCTAAAATATACTAGATGGCAAAGCATCCTGTTCCGCCCTCATAACAGAGAACAACGTACTTTCAAGATTTACTTTCATGCAGCCCAGGTTTGTCCCATGGAGGAAATAATTTAAAGACCATTCAGCAGCTCTCCAAAAATAATGAGCTATATTTAAAAATTCAAAAAAAAGTAATTAATGACAACAAACAATTCTTCCTTTTTGGTCAGAATTGGTCAATTATGTGCAGTAGATGATCAACTCTTTATGAATTTTGTGTCCAACCAAACACAATACTCCTGATTTTATTTCGTTGGAAAATAACCTTTTAAATTTACAGAAAGTTTACAGCAGGCAAATACATTACGATCCAGCACAAGTAATCACACGGAAACAGTGGTTGCTGCGGCGTTCCAGGCTTTCTCTGCCAATCAGGTGACAGCGCTGCATGCCCAGCCACACTGCGCAGGAGTTTTCGGCCAAAAAGAACAGGTTTATACTGGACAGAAATAAATGAGTTCTGTGGCACCCAGTGGCAGTGGCAGCTCCACCGTGGAGAGAGAGAGAGAGAGAGAGAGAGAGAGCAGCAGCCCCAAGATGGGCTCCCATAATGCTCGCCTGAGGACAGAGGGGCGCTTGTCTTGCACTGGGCAGCTGGTTAAAGCGACCCCTTCAGCCAAATCAGTCAGCTCCCTCTCCGCTTCACACCCGGCGGCGGAGCCCGAGGGGAAGGCGGGACACGCGCGCCGGTTTGAGAGTATATCCTGCCCGGCCGCCTGGGAATTCGGAGGGAGCGAGAGGAGAGTGTGGGCGTTCGTCTGAATAAATGTGTACATACAGTACATGTTCATTTGTATCTGTGTATATGCAATGTAGGCATGCACGATCCCATTTTTAGAAAAGTTGGGACCCGGTCATGGAAAATGTAAATAAAATCAAAAAGGGGTGATTTGAAAAATCCCTTCTGCTTCTAGCATATAAGACAGACAACTTTTAACTCATTTCTGGGAAGGTTCACCACTGTTCCAAGTTTTCCTCATTCGTGGATAAAGGCTCTCACCTTGGTTCACTGGAGTCCCTTAGAAATGGCTTTGTACCCCTTTCCAGACTGATAAACGTCACTGACTTTGTTTCTCATCAGTTCTTGGATTTTATTAGATTGTGGCATTATGTGATGCTCTTGAGATCCTTTATCCTACTTCACTTTCTGAGAAAGGTTCTATTTAAGTGATTTCTTGATTCAACAGGTCTGGCGGTAATCAGGCCTGGGTGTGGCTAGTGAAATTGAACTCAGAAAATGTGGTTAATCGCAGTGAATTCATGATTTTACCGGGGGGGGGGGCAATTACTTTTTCACATAGGGCCAGGTAGCTTTTGATAGCTTTTTTCCCTTAATAAATGTAATCATCATTTAAAAACTGCATTTTGTATTTACTCGCGTTGTCTGTCTAATATTTACATTTTAAAATCAAAGATTTAAGGTATTTCACCTTCTACAGTACATAATATATGGAAGGTAATTCTGGTGACAAGTACGTGGTTTTGTCCGTTTACATTTTCCAATCGGACAGCTGTATTTTTTTAAAGCACGTTGCGTGACCGTGCTGCAAAAAAAGGGTGTGCGTACCAGTCACCGAAATTACCTTAATTTGCAAAAGAGTTCTGAAAAGCCGCTCTCGCTGGAAAAAAAAAATTACCGTTGCTGAGTGCCAGTGCATAGACCCATTTATAATTCAATAATTTTTCCATCTAAATGTAGCGCATTATTTTGTCACCGTTAGATCGCATGGGGGAGAGAGGCCATGTCTGTAATTGCCACTTGATTATTCTTAAATTGGAATATGTATTAATAAAGGAAAACCCTCTATGATTAGCCAGGACTAATTGTAGTCAATAAAGGGATGGATATTTCCCCCCTAATTTTCAGGTCTAGCGCCAGCCCTGATTCTGAAGCTAAATATACAGCGATAAAGGCCCCTATGATTGTGCCAGACTGCACAAAGGAAAGAGGTAAAATTTTATTTGCTAAACTTGACCAGCTGATGACAAGGACACTACCTCCACATGAATAGTCAATGTATATTTATTACTGCATCATTAAATACCAATGTCTCTTGTCACTGCTCACCTAAGCAAATAATTTAAGAACATCAGACAGCAACTGAGCCATGTCTGGGCAATGTTAATAGACATCTTTTATCAATGTGGACAGAAATAAAGGCTTCAAATAAGTCCATAAGTCCATGAATATATGGTTTGTATGTGCGAACAGTAGCACGTGCATTTGTGTGAATGCATGCATAGGCACATGTTTGCAGTATGTGAGTATGACAGCATGCAAGCGCACACACAGACGGGTAACAAATTAAAAGGAAAACACCTGAAGAAATGTGTAGAGATATTTAGCAAATTCAAATCCATTCATTTCCCTGGTTGGGGTCCACTCATCCACTTACAGGGTCACTGAAAATCAATACAGAATTATTCTGTGAGATCACCTCCATATCTCAAACTTATAAATTCCAAACAGGAAGAGGTCCAGGATGACAATGGCCTAAGCCCCACAAGAGTGGAGGGGTCAGCAAATGGTTTTATACATATGAAAACAATCTTAAGCATATGCCACGGCCTTCATAGTCATCTAGTCTCAAACAAAATAAACTTGCATGAGAGATTTGGAACAAGCGCTTTCTATCACTATCATCAAAACACCAAATGAGGAAATATCTCCGGGAGGAAAGGTACTCCAACCCTCCAGCAGGGTTTTGAAATTCCCGGTGGACCACTAGTCCACACACTAGTAAAAATTATGGCAGACCAGTAAAGTTGTCCTCAAACTAGTCCGAGTGTCTACAAAATATTGCCAACAACTAATAAATGAAAAAAATATTGTATCCAACCTCCGCTTTTCTCTGCTTTTTATATGCCAGAATGATTTTAAAGGGGGCAAAAATATATTTTAGGGGGTTTCATTGGTGAGAGTTTATTTGGGGGGGGATTATAATTTAATGTGAATATTTAACATTGCGCATGCATACGCTGCGCATGCGCTAGCAACCCGGTGTGGCAGCAACATGACTTCTGAGGTTATGTGCTATTTCCACAAATAGCAGCACTAGAAATTGAACCAAATTTTCTTGCCTGGATGTATGCTTATTATTTTAAACATTGAATGTTTCTCTGGGTAACCAAATGTCAAGGAGAGCCTAAAAAGCACCAATTTCATTCCATACTGGTGGAGTTTCAATATGGAATTCTTTCCCCAATTAATTTTAAATATGTTTGTGCTCGCAATGCGTACTAAGTTCAATCACTTCGCTAGAGGTCCTCTGACTCAGATGTTAAGTATGAAAATAAAGATGACAACGATGATTTCCAAATATGCCAATTACACAAAAAAACCTGCAAATTATGGTTGAGGTCCAGACCGTCCCGCGTCGGATTTAGAGGATGGACCGACGTTGGACTAGACGCTCAGAACATTGCTTACACTTTCAGAATCTAAAACTAGAGCGTTCAGGTGAACAAGTGTCGCCTGCGAAGCTTATGTGAAAGTGTGACTACCAACTGAGAGTGTGACTACCGGACAGACAGACAGACGCCGGACAAAGTGATCCCTATGTGCCGCTATGCTTCGCAGGCGACACAAAAATGAGTGATTCAGAGTAAAGTACAGAATGGTCTCAACTCTAAAGCGATGTATGGAATTAAACCATTTATTACGAAGGAATTTTAGAGCTTTGATGTATATTTTAAATCGCTATACTGTTTTGCTAATATTGGGCAGTGGTCAAGCAAGTGAGCACTGACAAAATTGATTCTAACCCAACAAATTGACAAACCAGCATTTTAGATCATGTCAATACTTGGCGAGGGATTTCTCATTGTCCAAGGCACTTAAGGGCTTTGAAATTTGAAGTTTTTATCATTTGCTAGTAATTATGAAGAAAATGTTGAGTTCCATTTTACTGAAGGGCTTAAGTCATCTGTCTCTAAGGCTCTTAGAGCATAATTGGAGTTAAATTAGCATAGGTGTGAGTTTCAGTTGCAAAAACAAAAAAGATTTGAGATGCAAATATCTTATTGGCGCTGCAAATTAAAGAAGAAATGGCATCTAGAAAAAGCTGGGGAGGACTAGTAAACCTGAATGATCACTAGTCCAGACGTCTAGTGAAAAAAAATATTGAATTTCTGCCCCTGCTCCACTAAAGTCCTACTCTTGTGGACTCTATGCAGAGGCATCTAGAAGCTGATTTGGTAACTTGTGGAGACCCAACACCACACAAAGATTATTTATGCTGATTTTTCCATTAATTTTTTACTTGTCTGTAGGTATGCATGTCCATGCGTATCTAATTACGAATTTGTGAAGACACGTGTAAACATGCATGCTTGGGTGCAAGCAGCATATCATGGACTCTAAGCTCACCAACGGCAGACCAAAGGATCCAATATTTTGTAATATTTCTGATAATTTCTTGTAGACCTAGACAGCTTGTCTGATTGGCCGGAGAGTGTTTATAGACTGCTCAATTGACAGCTACTTCAATTTCTTTAATTACAATGATAAATATCACATTCAAAGACCACCTCAATACTCCAACTTGCAAACATTTTTTCCCTCTTCATGAATCTCTTTGTTGACGATATTCTAAAAAGATAATGAGCACTCATCAAAAGAGGAAAGAAAAACATTCCAGAAAATGCATATTCTTGAAGTCCCTCTCTGTAATCATAACCTTACCTTCTATTTAAGGTTTTGTAGTTCATCATACACTGATTCCAGCAATGCCTCGTGCTACTAATCCATCTCAAAAGGCAGCAGTAAATGGGATGATTTACTGCTCTTAATGAAGGCTTGCTAAAATTAACCAAAAAAAAAAAAAAACCCAGCATACCTACAGGTTAATGCGCACATCAGAGGACAAGGTAATAACAGACGCAAGCGCCACGGCAGTATCTGGTCTGATCAAGGCCGCGTGGGCATTGAAAATGAGCAGGTTTTACGTCTTCGAACGTGGCTGGTTTAGCAGACTGCAGGCGGCCGCTCTGATGTGGCTTCACCGAGTCGACTGAGAACGTGGGGGACCAGGACAAAACATCAACATTGAAACATTTAAGTGATTAAGGGCAGTCCGACCAAAGGCCAGGGCAGAGCTACATTAGCATCTTCATATTCACTGCAGTGCAGTCCCTGGGGAGTGCGACATAGGTCTTACTATTAATGTTTTGCTTTGGCCAGTGTTTCATGTTAATGTTCTCAATTCCTCCAAGTAATTCTAATTCATTTTACAATTTGCTATGCATTGGAAGACATTTTCTAAAAACTATTCAACACCATTTAGTGCCAAAACACTTTTTCCTTTTACTTTCTAAAGCTTATTTTCATTTCAGTAGTTACATTTTATGAATACATTCTGCTCAGTTATAAGAGAGCTAATGTGTCTCTCAGTTTAGAAAAGAAAAACAAATAAATTCACTCCTCCACTGCATATATAAGCAGTCAATGTTCATCTGCGAAAGCTGACAGAATTACAGGTCTTTTTATGTAGTCGTTGTCCTTACTAGTCCTTATCAAAGATTAGTCCCTCCTAATCTCATACCTTGATGTGGGGAAGAACACCATAAAAAATGCTGATACTGTGTAAGTAATATACACAGCTAGAATCAATTATTTCTTAAAATACTAAAGGAAGTTTTATTTCAATATTAAGCGCTTCAGAAGACTTCCCAAAAATAAGCAAAAAAAATAATAATAAACTAATAACCTCCAAAATTATTAGGAAGCATCCTCTGTAACATCAGCTCATAAATCGTATCAGTGATTATTACCGGCTAAGACAGTGTGGGCTGGTATCGTTTTCTCCTTTGAGAATCTGTCTGAGTGGATGTGAGCGATCATGGCAAAACGTGGTCCTGGAGATGCCTATTCTTGGCTTTAATCCATGAGACACAGACTTTGACAACGGTTGGTGTGCAGCATCTTTGTGCCCCTCCAGTGTGAAAACAATGGCAGACTACAGTCATCGAGTGCAAAATTTGAAGACAGTCCCTTGTATTGTCGGCAATCGCAGGAGCAAAGAGGGATGAATAAATGGGAGAATGGAAGTCGACGGGTTTCAACTGTGAGTTGAAGTAATACGGAGATGGGGCCAATTCTAGCTAGAAAAAGACTGTGCGAGGTGGTCACATTGTTCCAGTGACGCCCGCAGCTGTCTGGGTTAAGCACAAGATTGATATAAATATAACACTGATTAGAATTCAATTATCTTTAAATGCGCCCTCTCCAAAATGATCTTTCCAGGCACACGAGTCACGAAGCCAGACATCATGCGGTTGTGCGCTCCCAAGCTTTTGTAGTTCTTAAACCGATCGACATGTTTGTAGTCCCAAGTAGCCAAACAAATCAAACTGTTCTACAGGCGTCAAATGCGAATGGTTTAGCTGCTCGCCCGGGGTATTAATCGGCTCAGCATAATTACTAACTGCGGAAATCTTAGTGAGATATCAAACCTGGTTTTCACTTTTTCTTAGTTCTTCTGTCTGTTGCTTGGAAATCTTGGCCTCAACTCAAGATACGGAGTTAATTGTTACCACTTTCTATTATAGAAAGTGCTGACTGCCTGTAACAGCTCTATGATGGTATTAAAGAATACCCAGAGGCTCCCTGCACTCTAGAATCCATTATGATATGGCCCTCCACCCACTCACATTACAAAACAGGGGAACATGGATCGCAGTCTGAACAACTTCGCTCTCGCGGAGATGTCTGCTCGGCCCAGTCGCTTCTTTGATGACGTGGTTGTTTGGCTTTAACTTTGGGGCTTTCCGAGCAAACATGGCAAATAAATTAAGCCACAGACTTTCACAAATGCAATCAGAAAATCTTGCAGATGCCTAGACAGCATTACCAGGAAGCGGGATGAAAAAAAGAAAAACAGAGATTGTTGACACAGAGATTCATTTGTCTAACATCCTTTGCCAGGGATTGCTGTGTAATTGCTGAACTTGTACATTTACATACTGTGAAGAGGGAGAAAGAAAAACACAGAACAAGAGTTGGACAGAGTGCAGGAGAGCGAGTCGGAGAGAGAAAGGCAGAGACGGTGATGGAGAGAAGGACAAAGAGCGATAGAGAAGGGGGAAGGAAAGATATAAACAAGAGGGAGAGGAGAGGGAGAGAAAAGCAGAAAAACTAGTGAGAGCAGGACAGGTAAAAGAGCTGAGGATGGAAAGCGAGGGAGGGAGGAGGGGCAGAGAGAAATGGATGAAAGGGATGGAAGAGATTGAAAAAGAGGAGGCAGGAGGAAGACGGGGATGGCGAAGAGAGGACTGAGATGTGAGAGAGAAGGAAAGCAACAGAGGGGGAGATAGAGGAGACGAGCAGAAAGAGAGACAGATCATGGTAAGAAAGATGAAAAGAGAGAGGGAAATGGAGACAGAGATTGGGAGATGGAAAGAGAGAGGGAGAAAGTCAGATAGAGCAACAGAGGGAGAGAGATAAAAAGAGAGGGAGAAAAAGAAATCGAGATCGGTAGAGAGATGGAAAGTGACAGAGGGAGAAAACCCGAGATGGAGAGAGAGATGGAAAGTGACAGAGGAAAAGCGATGGCGAGAGAGACGAAGACAGGGATAGACACGGAGAGAGAGAGAGAGACAGAAACGGTGCTCTGGATGTAACACAAGGCAGCTCTGTCTGTGGTGGGAGAGGAGAGGAGAGGAGAGGATGGCGGCCCGGGCGCTGCTCCCTGTTTGTTATTTTGCGCGAGTTCACAGTTCCTCTCAGATACTATCCGGCCTGGGAAAGGCAGGCTGGCCGCACTTCAGAGAGGTAAAGGAAACGCGGCGGACAAAGAGAAGACTGTGCACTTACTCTGGGAGCCGGGGGCCCGTGGTCATCAATGAACGTTGATTCTCCTGTAAAAAAAAAAAAGAGGAACAGGGGGAGAAAAGCATTAACATGGGGGAAGAGTGCAGTCAGTGAGAGTTTATACTTGTCGGCTGGGGTAGCGAGCACAGAAGAGTATCGCAAGGAGATGCGCAATCACTTAAATTCCCTTCATTTTAAATTGATGCCTCAGCTAGGATGATACGCTTATAACATCGGGGAAACGAGTCCTATTCAGGCAGTCTGGGTTGGAACCTGTTTAAAATACAGTGATCTCTGTAAGCGTTTGACCCGTGATGCAAAGGGCTATAATTCCAACGAGGTTCACTGGATAAAAAAAAGCCTTAAAGTACTTAGTGGAGAGTCTTTAATTTACATTTAGATGGGAGGCTTGAAAACTGTGTCACTGTAGCACAGACCTAGCTATACTAAAGAGAAATAGACACTGTCTGCAACTGAAGAAAAGCCCCCAATTCCAGTTCCCCAAAACAGACTCTGGTAAAATCATTTGCATGGAGGGACCTGACAGCCTGGGCCGCACAGCGCTCCCTTGAGTGAAACAAACCCCCTTTTCAGCCGCCATCAAACGGCACAGAGAAGCTCTGCTCCCAGAGCCCTGCTCCCACAGAGCACCTCTCCCGCCTTCTACAAAAAGAGAGATCCGGAAAACGCAAAGGCGCTATACTTCTCATACCCTATAGAACGTCCACACCTGTGCGAGAGAGGGAGTGACAGAGAGGGAGAGAGAGGGGGAGTCGTCTGCATTTGCTGCACGGGAGGTTAACGGCTCGGCTACGTATACGAGAATGACAGGAATCGTTATAAATCACATGAAACAGTCAGACACTTGAGGCCGAATGTTCCTCAGAACTGCATCCTGCTCTTCAAGTATATATCTAATCAACTGTGAGCAAACAAGATGCTATATGGAAGACACAACCTAATAATACAGGTTTATAATCACTTAGATCATATATTACAGATTATTTAGTAGCAGCTATTCAAACATGCAATTACCTATCGCATACACATGATATTACATAAAACTGAGCCATTAATTGACTTAGGATTGAAACGTCCTGACTTCAAGTCCTTTAGGGTCTGTTGAAGCAAAAGGGTAGGTTTGCATACCCCCAACTTCCCCCCTCTTTTTTCTGAATGGGTGGGTCAGATGCATAATTTAAGCTGATAGGTATTTAGTACATATCCCAGAGAGATAACAGAGATAACTTTATGCCTCTCACATAAACCCCTGACAAGTTATCTCATTTAATGTCTATTTAGGGGCAATTTTTCAGTTTATTTTTGTGTCATTCTTGAGTTCGTTGAAAGACAAGCCGTAGTAACACCTTAAGGGCATTTCTTTCATATTAACTATATTTTTTTCTTCAAAAGAAGTGTTTGAAGATGTTATTCCATACAAAGATTCAAATTTAGGTGTAAGCAGAAAAAAAAATGTATGTCTTTTTGGAGGGTTCCGTATGCGATTCCTTCCATCAGCTACCCCATTTATATTCTTAACAAATACAATGATATAAACAACTTGAAAGTAATTTCTCTGTTTGGAGCTTCAAAACTATTCATTTCCTCGCAACATAAGTGGTGTGATGGTTTGATTCTTGCGTAGTTACAAAGAAAAACATGTCTTTTTTCAGCCGCCCGGAATTCCGTCAATCATCACATTACGTGACCAGCATTTTTGGATGCTCCTCTGTTCCAAACACCCGCCAGAAAGTGAACAAATTCATTAGCTATGGATGATACTCCCCAAAATGAAGGCGTCACCAATTTTGTTGTTTACATCAATAAACGCTGTCATACACGGAGGTAGGTTTTCCGTCAACAAAATCACAAACGTGACCATCGTCACGTACAATTAAAGTTCGGTTTGCTACTCAGCTATTTGGTGAAATATTTAAGGAGTATTCTGGATTATACATCTTCCATTTTCAACCCATCTTTTTAGCGTGGCGGGCGTTGGAATGCATACCAATTCTTCGCAAGAGATTCAAAAGTTTTTTTGACAGTGTGCCAATTCGGTGCCATTATGTGATGTGGACAGTGAAACAGTGGTCAATCGTCACGTCACACCAAATATATCATGGAAAACTGTCTTGTATGCTGTGATCGGAAATCCATCCCAGTATTTTGTCTTTTTTTTGATCGCCGGTGTGACTGTTTTTGGTGATAGTTTTTGTGTAATTTCATCTCAAACGATCTTTTTGTATTGAGGTTACGTGTGTGATGGTTGACTTGACCAAAAGTTGTCAAGCGTCATGTTGGCGACGATGATGTTGTATTTTAAATAAAATACTGTTTGTGAGGTTCAGTAAAAGTGAAGTTTGTGCTCAATGCACTTGCTCTTCATATATTTTCAAAGTGCACCACTAACATCCCAAAAAAGGTTTAAAAAAAAGTTGGAGCAATTACTTCCTTTGTCAAGCATCACATACGGAACCACCCATCTTGACATGCATCACATAGGTGACCTGTTGACCACTCTGTGGACAATAAGCCTAGTTTATTCCCCTTTTGCTGTAAATACAGTTATCTTCTCATGATTTTGTCATGGAAGTACTCAAACTAAGCTTCCATTATGTGTGTTCAGTTCTTACAAACTATAATTTGAAAATAATACTGGTAATCTCACACTTCCGTGCCCTTTTGCTTGGACAGATACTTTACTACGGTTTTTTCAGTATGTTCTAGGGCAAAAATACTTCACTCCCACAGTGCCTCAACTCCACCCAGGTGTATAATTGGGTACTGGCAAATAGTCAGGGAAACTAGCATACCTTCCAGGGGGAGAAGCAACACTCCCAATTACTTCATGCTGCAGAAACCAGAGTTAAACACCGGCCTGATGAGCCATATAGGCTCACAACAGACTTGGTATTTTTTTATATATGTGAGATGGTTCTTAGAAGTAATATGCCACTCAAGGCAGTGCAGTACCAGGAATGGGCTTGACCATGGGGATGCAGTTCGGCATGTCACAAATCGGGGTTCAACACAGCCTGATGTGCCGTATCAGTTTAGTAAGATGCATGCTGTAGTAATCTGGGAAAAGAATAATACTGGCGAGGCACTGAGCAGCCAAGATACCCCACCGCACAATGTTTCTTTCGCACCATGAGAACTGTTTGATCACGCACATTTGGAAAATAAAATTCTTCCTGGGATTTGGCCCCGCAGTACCTCAAACAGAGATGTGTTACGGCCTGCCAGTGAGCGAAAGACGCTGCATTACAAGCATAACCCCCTCCATATAACATCTGTCGTGTTCTACTTGGCAAGCGCCTAGGAAGATGCAGCGAAGCACCTGGGCAGAACCCAGAAGCCCAAAAACAGGTATGCACGTCAGATAGGCCTGGTTTTGTGAGAAAGAATGCACGCACAAACAAGAGAATATTTATGTATGCAACAACCTGTCGTTTACTACATAGTATTGCTGGCGGGGCAACAATGATAGTCTTCCACTCATGCCAATAAAGCGATTTGAGAGAGAGAGACAGAGAGAGAAAGAGAGAGAGAGAGAGAGATGCAGAAGGACTGAAAATGAGCAGCACTTGGCATCTAATAGACAATTCAGAAATGATGTTGCCAATTAGAAAGTAGAGACCATTTTTGCATTGTATGACAAAAACAATTCAGTGCAAGTCAGCAAGCGGCAGTCAATACCAGGACGTCATACGTACACGCACCTCAAACAATTTAAAGCCATAGCATATAAACTAAGTTAACAAATCCATCAACCAGGCAAATATAATTCAAACAGTTTCCATGCCAGACACACACCAATTCAGAAATGGATATCTTTGTATTGTTTAGAGTCATTGTGGGTGAGTAGGGGCTAAGTCGTGGCGGTGAATCAGAAGGAAGGGGCTAGAAAGAATTACCAAGACTATCATGCACTTTGATCACGTACATCCAACTAACAATACCGAGGAATTCCCGGACGAGCCCCCAAACAGATCTTCAGAAAACATTGGGGGCCATCTGAAAAGTACCCACAAATTTTATACCATGACATTTATGCTACCTTAATTGAAATATTAAGACAGAGAAACATAAAGAACCGTTTTGCCTCTCAGGCCCAGTCTGTTTCCAGATGGCCCTTTAGGCCTAATTAAGCTCACTAATGCACCCATTAATCAGCTCATCAGCTCAGATGGAAATTAGACGTCAGTTTCCCACGCAATAAAGTTTCGAACAGAGTAATAACTTTTTAGAATTAAATGAAACTGCAGTGCCAGGGCACATCACAGTAGCTCCCAAAATTAGAAGTTCATATTTTAACCCTTTGACATTAAAAACAAAGATGATAGCTTGCCCAGACAGAAAGCAACCACTGTCAAAGCGTGACAAAGACTGAAATGAAAGGCATGCACATCGGGTCAAAGGAAATGTTTACTTCCGCTTTGAGGGCTTATATTTACTAGCTGTGTGCTAGAAAAGATGAAAAGATGAACAACTTTCCTCTCGAGCCAGACTATGTCAAGGGTCACCCTCAACAACCCTGCACATTTACAACATAAGGAATTAAAACGAGCTCATCTCAACCACTCAGATAGCACAATGCTACTAAATTCATGCAAAACATTTCTCAAGTGTTTTGCCTCTAGTGCTAATGGCACTGAGCATGAGTTGAGCTTCACACTCAAAAAACAACTCAAGGGATTAAATTTGCTGAACGTAAAGCAACTGGTGAAGCAAAAAAAAAAAAAAACCCTGCATTTCAAACGTTCTGTTGTTTGTCTCCAATTTGGGAAATAACTTAAAACATAGGTCCAGCTAAGAGGCATCAAAAATCAAAGATCACGGATAACAGCACTGAAACAAATATCAGGACAAAAACTAATTACTCGACAACAACGGGGAACTCAAAGTAACGTATGGGAATAAAGAGGTCACAGCATAAGGCAGGATAAGAATCTCTCAAAAACACGCAATTACGCGCACTTCAAAGAAAGGAAACTAAATATAGCATATCTTATCATAGTCCGGAATTTTCTCATTGGTCATGGCTTCAGCCCGAGATGGCATATTTTGGGATATCATAAACATTTACTTCAGGCACATGTAATTTGCTGCATGAAACCAGCACCTCGGCGATAATGGTTTTGGAACAAATGAATTTTGAAATGGAGCCGAGGTGAGATACAGGCTAGGCTCATGAAAGGCTCATGAAAATCAGATGGAATGCTTATCCCTGAAGGGCCCAGACACTGATTTAAATAATAAAAAACAATGTTCTATAAACACTTCTAGTCAAACAGTTGAAATAGTTTTCCTACAAATGTGTATGCATGAAGTCTCCAGCCTCGTTCGGGAAAGATAATGTAACAGATATCTGGCAAAAAAAAAGTCTCAAGAGGCTCCTTTTTTTCATTCTGCAACACTGAGGCACGCAAGGTTAAGTGGGCCATGAGGATGAAAATGTTTTGTACTTTTCCATTATGTGTATTAGAACTCTGTTGCCTGAAGCATCAAATCAAGAAATGAAAAGATTAAACCGAACCTGTAGCATCGGCTGACTGCTAAGGAGCAGGACGCAAAACTATTTTCTCTCCTGCACATTAACCAGACACAAATTTTTGCAGTTTTTATAGCTATATTTCTGACAAGATATCCTCAGGATTGGGATACACGGACGTTCAGCGGAAAACCCTCCCAAAAAAATATCTGAAATGTGTCCCAATTTGACCTCTTAACTGCTGCTCTCTTAAAGTCACAGCCATCTGCTACCAAGATGTTCTTGGTATAGAGACCAGACCAATTTCAGTGCATTAGCAGGACACCCCTCCGTCGGGATTCATTTCTAATTGGGGGTGGTGGCATAATTTGCACATCTGTATTCAGGCTAGTGAATCCGAGGGGTTCCTGCTACATATCTGTGTCCCCATCCACCTACTAGGCTACAATGACCAGCTGGCATGAGAACAGTTTCACAT
Source organism: Gymnothorax reevesii (assembly GCA_029721435.1). Classification (NCBI taxonomy): domain Eukaryota; kingdom Metazoa; phylum Chordata; class Actinopteri; order Anguilliformes; family Muraenidae; genus Gymnothorax; species Gymnothorax reevesii. The sequence continues at coordinate 47,846,862 of CM056576.1, forward strand.
TTCAACAGTATGATATTCCTGAAGTAACTACCAACCCAACAGTACCACACAGCAAAGAGTGGGGCTGGGGCGTGTACCTGTGGGATTTACAGCTCACCCTTTCCCACAGCAGCGGAACTCAAAACCAGCCATATTTTTGGGACCCAATGATTTCGGGCAGAGAGGAAGGCGTGGAGCGCAGGCATACGGAACTTTGATTTTGTGAATCAGAGCCCCAGCAGTAATCCCTGGGCTGAGGCCTGAAGCGTAATTACAGAGGGCCCAAATCTCCACCCTAAGCTCCGTGTTATGGGTCAGTCGTTATTCAGCGTGCTTACAGCCGGGCGGAGGAACGGCTCCTTCCCCGCGTTCCTTTCTGGAGTGTCTGCCGTGTTTGTTGTTATAGGAACTCCTCCAGCAAGGCTGCTGCCTTTGTGCAGCTGTAACTGCTGGTGCATTGGGGGTAAAGGGGGGTTGATTTGCTATTGGTTCCTACTGCTTCCTTCCTCTGGAGGAGAGTCACAAGTGAGGTTTTAATTACTTAATCAATAACATTTAACATAAGCACACAACGCACAGGTGCAGACTCCCCACTACACACAGAAAACACACAACTACACACATTGCAGAAACATATCCACATACACAAACCAACACACACAACACACAGGCACACAGCCTGCCTAACATGCACACATGCAAGCACACAATAACACACTCAAATTTGCACCGAGACACATTTACATACCATCCTCAGGCCCATATGCCACCACAAAGACACAAAAACAGCTTGTTCCTTTATCGTGTCATGATCGAAAGTAAAACTTCCCGAAAATAAAATATCTTTTAAGGTGTGCATTGTCACAGAAATTCTGTCTGGGTAGAAAACAAGTATATAAACTACAGCAGTCTGAAGTGGACAAATGCTGGCGGTAGATGACAGCAATTATGCCCCAGAAACTAGACCATTCTCCTTAAAAACATGAAGCCTAGTTTAGCCAAATGGAGGTTGTACAGGAAATAACTGAACAGTACTCTCAGCTCCTGGAATGTTCACAGCAGATGTTACCTGATTCCCATAAGAACTATTTCACTTCACTGCATTTCTGAAAAAGTTTGGCCTTAAGGTGCCACAGGAACAGTCATCATGCCACCAAAACAAATGAGATTGCTCTTTTATTCACCAAGAGGCTACCAGCAAAGTCGATCTGATTCTCATGAGAACATGTTGAATTATGGCATTTGAAAATGTAGTTTCAACTAATTGTGCCCTAACAGTAAAAGTTATCAAGGTATCAAAATCAATAAGGTTCCTCCTCTCTGCACCAGCAATGATGACAGCAGATTGGACAAGATTTCTACCCAAGCTGTTTGAGCTATCGCAAAATGAAAGGTTCGGCCTGGTCGTAGAGCTACAGCAAACAACGGTCACAGGTTGACTAACATCAATATCAACCAACACCTGTGCACCAGAGGTGATCATGCAAAGTGTTACAGTACACTATTCCCATCCTAACTGTTTTATTCACGGCATTTAGACATGATAAATTTGGCTGAGTGGTGGTGCTACAGCTAAGATTACAAAGACACCACAATCAATATCATCCTTCTATATCCATCAGAAATGATAGCAGATTTGACATGAAAACTGGTCAACTTATCACAATTTTTAAAAATTAAAAGCTTGGCTTGGTGGTGGTGCTACAGCAAAGGTCAAAGGGTAACAATAACTGCCTTTCAGTATGCACCAGAAACAATCACAGGAAGTGTGATATGGCTCATTTCAAAAAAGTTCAGAGTTATTGCTTTTGGAAATGTAAAGTCTGTCCTACTGGTGGCGCTACAGAGACATCACAAAGTCATCACTATTAATAACATCCTCCTCTAAGCATCAGAAATGTTCAGTATGGATCTGGTATGATTTCCTTTGAAGCAGTTTGACTAATAGCATTTTTTATAAATATAAGTTTGGCCCAGTAGTGGCGCTACAGGAAAGGTCAGTGGGTGACCAACATCAATAACAGCCATCCTCCATGTACCAGAAAGGATCAGAAGAAGTGTAACATGACTCCCAGCTAAACAGTCTGAGTTATTAAATTTGAAGGAATTAAATTTGGCTGAGTGGTGGCACTACACCAAACATTTCAGCGCCACCATAATCAAGAACTCCTTTCTCTAAGCACAGAAATGCTGAAAGCAGATTTGACATGATTTCCATTTAAGGTCCTAGGGTCACATAAAATAATGGGGTTTGTCCTCCATGTGCCAGAAATGAACAAAAGAAATTTCATGCGATTCCCGTAAAAAGTTCTTGTTATTGCGCCAACACAAAGGATCTGAGGTGGCAGTGACAGCCAAGGCTCAGTTTCGGGGATATAATTACAGTTCAGTCAGGAAAACTCACGTTTGAATAAAATAGAACAATTTATTCATGGGTATAAGCATTACATTGTATTTTGGCGGCGGTTCTGCTCTGGAGGTATGACCTACCTAGGCACAGCAAACATACAAACATAGTCATGAACAGAAATCAAAATCCCCCCAATGTGAGCGGAACCAAACAGGTGGAGGCTGGGGTGGAGGTGGCAAGCAAAAAACCAAAGAGCATGTTGCATAGCATGAAAAGTCATTGCAAACAGCAGCGGAAGTAAGTGAGCTTTACGCCTTTCAAATAGACCGCTGTATGACCTAGTGATGTGTATCCTCCAATTGTGTGCCTGCTGATGCTGACGTGCTGGTACCTTACCAGGCTGCTGTCAGCTGATGTAGCTCTTCTCGAGTTCCTGCCTGAACTAGTTACACTCATTTATGGAAACTACTGAACTTTGCAATGGACTCTATACGGTAAATTTGGTCGACACATTTCACACAAATGGAGAGCAAAACAACAGCATGGATAAGTTTACCCAGCTGACCTCGGAATATCACCTCACCGAAGAGGTCAGTGTACAGGACGCCTCGTCTGCGTGATTCATGTCCAGTGTTAAGTGTTCACAGTACAGGGCCAGAGTGGTGCAAGTACACTCTTTTTCCTTTGTACAAAACACAGGGTGTGGATGTGCATCAAGCAGAGCTGCCACACACTTGGTTAGTTTATTTAGTCTGTAATGACTGAAGCAAAATATCTTCTAGGGGGCTTTCATGTTGAAACAAACGCACACCAACACCACAGCCCACAGACTGGCAAGATATGCCAGCGCTGCCCGAGTTTTCTAAACAAAATTCAAAGTCAGGAGGGAAAACCCACAGGAGGCTGTCATTATTTCTATAAAAACTTCCCAATTTAGCAGATATTTGCTCAAGGTGACAGGAAACAAGAAAAAAGAAAAGTAAATCCCAGGGATACTTACTTAAGCTGCTGCATTACAATGTTACACATGCTGTTGCTAACCAGTAACTGGCATAGGCTCCCAGTCAACAGAATACAGAGGCTCAGTGACTGAGAACCATGTAATATGTTGTCCATTCTACATTTCATAGAATTATTACTGAATTGTAGAATTATAACCAAAAGCAAACTCACTTACTTCAAACTCACTAACTTGAAACATTTCAAACTCACCATTCCTCAGATCACAAATACTGAGTGCTGAGCGAACTACGGCTGATTCCATTGAATGAAATAGGGTTCCAGAACACGGACATAATTTAGAATAAAAAAATTAATTAATTTAAAAAAAAAACCTGCTCTTCCGCTGGTTGACCCATGCTCGAAGCAGGCATCTAAATGATGCTGTAATTGTCATTTTTCCTAGAGCAGATTACTGTGTATGAAATGTTCGTGAGGAGAAGGTGCCCGAAACTAGTAAAAAGATGGGAATTCTTATGTCTAAAATAGTGGAATAGATGTTGCATGAATCATATCACCCATAAAACCTGATCTGCTACCAGCCTGATGTATCTGGCCACAGAAACAACCAGGGAATATTTCATATATCTATTGATTATAAATGTATATAAAAAACAAAAAATTGGCTAACCTCATACCAACAATGCCAAACAAACTCAAACGAACTCAAATACAGTTGTGAAATGCCGCTCAGAAAATAACAAAATATGCGTAATAATATACACAGTGTTATATTAATAATGTAAATGTACAATGTTACCACTGCTAATGCATAAAAAGGTACATTTTAAAATCATTTGTCATTTTGTTATATAGCTAATGATTCTGTAAATTTCCAATATTTACAAAGTATTAATAGAGCAACACACTCCCTGGATAAGATGTACATGACTAAGAAAACTGGAATGTTTTCTGCCAGTTCAATTTTAATTGTTTATGCTGCGTCATATTTTCCATATTTGTATGTTTGGTGCAGTTATAAAAGATAATTTGTGGCTTTTGCTTGAATATTCATTTTTCCCTGGTATTAAACACAACCCAAGTTGCACCAAGACTAGCACAACAATAACAGACTCGCATTATGCCTGAAATTTATTCTAATTTGCTTGTGGATTGATCAGAGATAGTGGCATCTGTAAAACGTCACGCCATTATAATGGAATTATGTAAACATACTTGATTCATGGTGCTGAACAGATAAGGATTTCCTCGGCATGTATTGCTAGGACAGTCTGTGAGGAGGAGTTCTGCATCATTTCTAAATCTGGGAAATATATTACATCATGTAGAAAATTTAATTTTTATAGCCGAATAACTTTTTTAGTTCTCTCTTTAGTTTGGAGACTGAATAGATAGGAGGTTATCAATTCCACCTACTTTTAATGGATAAAAAAAAAAATAGGACCAAGGGTCCTGTAGCTTACCGGCAAGCAGTCTTACAGCGATGATACAAGTTATGAAAATTTAATGCGAAGTTTGACATTTGAATCAATGAAAATCAATGTCAAGGTCACAAAATAAAAGCTCACATAAATTCATTAAAAACTTCTGTAATACAATCCTAAGCTCTCAAGCAGTTTTGGCGAAACATGACTTTAAAATACGTCAATATGTATTCAATATGTCAGTTGTGAACTTTAAAGGTCACAGAATGTAATTTTTGGTCAGCAAATGGACTTCATATATGCCTTTCTAAAATGTCTCTAGACAAACTTTGGCTATACAAATATTTGGCTATACTATACAAATTTTGGAGATACAAGTCATTTTAATTTCACTGTGGAGTTTGACCCTCAAAGGTCACTGAGAGTCAAGTTGAATGTCACCAAATGAAAGTTCATATGTGACTTCCTATGTCAGTAACACAAACCTAGGCTCCATCTGTGACAGAAGTCATTGAATTATCTCTTGGTCAAGTTAGACCTTTTAACCCCTTTGTGCAGAAGCCAAATTTGGCTATTTATGGGTTACCCACTTTAATGCTGTATAATTCAAGATTTAAGCTTCACAAAGAGGAAAAATGTGGCTCAATTCAGGAAAGACACTTACAGCATTTAGAATTACATTGTATTTCAGTTTATTTTCATGATTTTGGTAGAGAAAATGAGCAGCAAACATAAAAAATCGTCATGAGAATTCACCATTGAAATTGCAAAAAAAATAATTCTGACGATTGAAAAACTGCTGGGGCTTAAAACTATACATTTATGGTATCATAAACTCCTTGAGCACAAGTAGAATTCATCTTCAACATTACATTCTAGATTACCTACATGCTATTAGCCAAATTATACAGCTACCCAAGTGTCTCCCCAAAGTCTCAAAATGATTTGCTGTCAAATCATTAAAAAAATCATGTATTTAACACAATTAAAGCTTTAAGGCATGAAATTTAATATGAAAGAATGATTTTCTGGTTGAGTTTAGTATGAATTTATCAATATCAGTGCAGTTGAATATCAGTGGTCACCAGTAACCTCTCCAAATACGAACTTGCCTTTTCTCCATAATAAAGTTCAGAGTTTTGGCCATTTTTCTTCAAAGCCAGCACAAACGCGCATTAAATAAACTGCTAATTAAACGGTCAGAACATTCACCCTGTAATGAAAGCTACCAGTCCCCTCTTCGAAGCTCACGAACCCATTTCAACACTTATAAGGAGCAAGTACACCTCACGAACACAGTAATATCTGAATTCTGAAATATACCTTATTTTAACTGAACAGACACTCCACTTTCAGGGAATATCAAATCCATTGCGTCTCCCGATTCAAAAGAAACGTGCAATGAACGTACCGGGGGTCCACACCAAAATGCACGGGCAGTTCGCGTTTTAAACAGGAAAAAAACCTCGACATTCGACTTTGTTGAGTACATATACATTCCGAAACAGAAAAAAAAAAAACAAACAAAAATAGCAGCCTGACCTTTTTCGTGAATCCCTCCTCCAGAGACATTGACTGTATAACATAGAGATCGATGTATCCAGTAGCAGGAACTCTCCGGTCCTGTTTCATTCGAAATAATTCCAATAGAGCATATCGTTCTCATTTAAATCCTGTAATGTAACTGAACACTTCAAGGCCAGTTTTGCGAACCGATTTTCTATAAATCCCGTCTATTTTAGCCGCGTAATGTGCATAACGTAGACAGGATACAACCGTGCCTGCTGATACGCATTGGTTTGTATGCTCTGTGTTTGTCCAATCAATGTGTTTCACTTGCTCTAAAATGTTTAAACACTCGGGAATTGGATAAGAAACGAGCCAATCAATACATTGTTACCAGGGAAACTTCACGAGACCATGAAGTGTAACTCTACAATTACGCAGAAGAGCTTGAGTGTATGGTTGAGTGATTGGCTATCAACGCCAGTACTCGGGTGGATATAAGGAAGCGCTGGATTTGTCAATGAAGGAATCTACGCGTAAATCCACGGTAGGGAACTACAATTTTTTTTGTATGGGACAACTGTAATAGGCAATAGAATGTGAGAGAATCAATACCATGTCGATTTTTTTGCCTCAGAAAACTGATTTGTATGAACTACTAATTGGAATACTGTTAGCTCACTGTGGCTAAACTGGTTGCTACAAAGGATAACGATTTTTTCTGTGTCAAGATATCGTTTTTTTAAACTGCTGAATCGACTCTATGGGCAAGGATACTGACCAGTTTGCACATCAGGCTTTGCTGAGGAGTTTAATTCATGCAGCTCTCAAAAAACAGGGAGTGGAGTGAACTTCACCGTATTCAGAACCGCGTTCGAGGTCTGCTTGCTTGTGAACATTCAGTAACTGATCCGGGGGTGCTATCTAGTGATTGAGTACAGTAACCGCGTACTTCCAATTTGCAGGTCTATAGACGCGGGCATCTACATCTGCAGAAAGGGGTTAAGGTCAATAAGAAGGTCACCAAATGAAAGTTCATACATGACTTCTTATACTTCTCCAACACAAACCTACACTCAATCTGCAGCGATTTTGCTGATACAAGTCATTGAAATTTCACTGTATAGTTTGGCCGTTCAAAGTCAGCGAAGGTCAAGTTCAAGGCCACCAAATAAATTTCATGTATGACTTCCTATACATTTCCAATACAAACCGAGACTATCTGTAACCATTTTGCTGATATAAGTCATTGAAATTTCACTGTGAAGTTTGGGCATTCAAGGTCACTGAAGGTCAAGTTCAATGTCACCAAATGAAACTTCATACATGATTCCTATATGCCCGCAATACAAACCTAAGCTCTATCTGTAATAGTTTTGGGGATAGAAGTCATTGAAATTTCACTGTGTGAAGTTTGACCTTCGAAGGTCGCCGAAGGTCAAGTTCAAGGCCACCAAATGAAAGTTCATACATGACTTCCTATATGTGTTCAATGCAAATATGTTCCCTATCTTCAATATTTTCATGTCTAGAAACCTTAAAAAATTGTAACATTTTGCTTGACCTCAGGTTTGACCTTTCAAGATCATCTGAGGTCAACTTTAACAGAGCCTAAATATAGGTCATATATTACTTCCTATATGTCAGTAATACAAACTTAATCTCTATCTGCAACCATTTGGCCTCCATAGGCCATCTTGCATACTCATAAAGTAAAGCGCCCCCACTAAACCCACTTCCGTCAATTCAATCAAAATGGCACTCGCACTGTACATTGACGGTACCAAGGTAAGGGGATTGCCTGATTTAGAAATTTTATCGCGCAGTTTTTGAGAAATGATCTTTTTTTTTTTTTTGAGAAATTTTTTGTTTTTGAGAAATGAAATTTCTCAGTCCTATCTTTAACATTGGAGCCAAAAATTCAAGGGCCCATAAAACGGACAAAAATGATTCAATCAAAATTACGAGAAAAAAAGGCTGGAGATATGGTAGTATGTTATTGCAAATTTACATAAAATTTATGAGGCCAAAAAAAAAAGATAAATGTTCCCGACGAAGGACGCCAAACCACGGCAAGAGCTTATCGGCCCATAGGGCTGGTAAGCTAAAAATACTAATATCCCCACTTGCATTTCAGGCTAAGGTTTGTGCCATAGGTAAAACGGTTAGTGGGTAGTAAAACAGTGCATTATTGATAATTCACATCCAAGCAAAATCTCTCAATTTTTAGCAGTTTGCAGAGGCAGGAGGGTGACTAATATTTAAGGCTGGGACGATTCTGAATTGATTCTTTTTTAAGGTGTAATACCACTACCTGCTGCCATGGGGCGAACATCTGAGCTTTCCCTTTTCCTTTATTAAACCCGACGCAGGTTGAAAAAAAGCGCCAAACATCAAGGGGCATGTGAAATGCTTCCGGGGGAAAAAAAAAAAAAAAACTTGACCCTGACATCTGTATTTTTCGGCCACATGCTGCATAGAGCCAAATAAAGGACTACAGAATCGTCTCCTATTAACCGATTACGCTACTCTAAGAAAAGTAACCTGTTCCAGTTTACTTGCTTGATCAGCAATCAAATGGTTGATGCGTTTACTCTCTAAGTTGAATGAATGCTGTTCATTAAGACAGCGTGTTTGATTGCTGCATTTTGAACTTTAAATGGCCATAGAACAGCACAGCATGAACACGATTACCATTGCCACGCATTTCGTGCGACTGTGATAATTTATATCTCACATTCACGTTTCATCCACTTTTCAGAATGTTTTCCACCTTATGTATTTTTTATAGGCTTAAAATCCAAGGCGATCTTATGACAAATCTGTTTTAAATTAATCGTTAATAATGTCCAAAAATGTTGAACATTCTTCAACGTTGAATTTTAATGATTTTATTTCTGAACTTGCCAAGTGTTTTCTCCCAAAATTATGAAAATACTTGTTTCTCCCTTCATCAAAATCTTTTTCCAGTTCCTGTGACACTCATATTCTGAGTTATAAAGCCTTAAATAGATGCCTTGAACACAGAGGCAAGGATGGGCTGGATTTGGCATCTGCATAAAGGGGTAAACGGAAGAGGAGGGGATCAAATCAGCATCAATCCTTCAAATTAGCACCTGACTATTAGCCACCAATCAAAGCATGACAAAATATTCTACCACTGCTTTGGATGCGAAAATCACTTTGGTGCCTTGCTAAGGCAGCTAACCCTCATGCAGCACTCGAGGGTGGGGGGATTGAGGGAAAAAGAAATGAGGACTTTCAGTGGGAAAGGCAGCTTCTTAATCCTTTGAAATTCAGATCAACAATCTTATTAGAACTCCATGGGCTTCATAAATGCGTACCTGTATTGATAGCTATACCAGCAGTAAAATGCTCAGTTAAGAATGCTCAGATCACACATTTGGAATAACGCACGGCTAAAGCACAAGGGAGACCTCTGATCCCATTTCCATTGTTCACCTTGGCTAAGCACTGCACCGAGGGACATATTACACATGCAGTCCATTTCAAATGAGCACTGGCAGTCATAATTTTCCACGCAAACAAGAAATACTGAAGGCTCCTGGCCAAACCACATCAGCACACACACTGAACTTGTTGCTACATGGAGCTATACTATAATAACACCATCATGTACAATGCACCTCACATCACCCTCTTTCCCTTATTCATAGCCTAAATGATGTGTGGACTAGAACAATCAACCACACTTGAACAGGTTTGCGTTTCCAAACAACTGCTCACAGCAGACAGGACATATAATCGGACAGGACTGGCACTCAGTCGCGAGGACACCGCAAGACCGCTTGCGGCCAGGGCTTTGACGGTCAGATGGAGGTACGTAGAGGATTCAATGGTCCCATAAAAATGAAGAGGTGCTACGTCAGCTCACAGGGGCTTTTCACTCGAATGAAACCCCATTAAACCTCCATTCTGAAAGGCGTCAACCAATAAATTTCAGGTAAAGCAAAACGGGTATTCTCTCATTTGAAACTCAACACATTGATCCAGGCTTCCAGTGAAGCGCCGGCACAGAAAGCCCCACAAAAGGGCTCATCGTTAGTATGTCAAAAAGCACAGGAGGGGGCGTCAACTGTTTTAGTGCTTGGTCAGTGGCTTTTATATTTAATTTCCCTGGGTTGGCTTCACCCGGGAATCACGTACCTTTCTTTTCCTTCCGGAAGGTCAGAGGTGAGCCCTTGCCTTGCCTGTCCCTGTGGACACTGTGCCTGGGAGCCATTCTGTTTGGCCAGTGATTTTTCCCAAACACGCCTACAACAAAAAGGGCAAATGAAGCCATCTTGCACACATACCTTTTCTACAGTCAGAGTAATAGCTGCAGTGTAGCGCAACTGTTAACCCTTTAAGGTGGGAAACCATATTAAAGGTTTAATCAGTGATTGGAATGTTGCTAACTGAACTGAAAAAACTACTCTTCACAGGGCTTAAGAACAGGGTTCACTTCCCTGATGCTGAACTTTCCATAAACTCCTGAGCAAAGGTGCTAGACACCATGTTAGTCGTGACAAATATATCTTACTAAACATAGGGAGTCTGCGGAGCACATACTCAGTAATGTACTCTGCATGAGAACGTGATAAATGCCTAAATTGACATGAGATGACAGCCGCACCGAAAAATGACTCTAAATTTCTCTCCCGAACAGAGGATATGGCCTTTCAGAAGAGATCCAATCACTGTTAAAATACAATACTTACACACTAACTGACAAGTCTAATGAGCCTTCTCGCAACCCTTAAATGCAGTAACCTTAAGGTGCTGCGACAGAGTTTTCCTCAGCACCTGAGTGCAATTCATGACAGACTACCCATAGTTCCTTTCACCAGCTCCCTTTCACTTTCACCCTTCCAAGCTCGAGTGTAAACCTCCCCCTGGGGCCCTTCAAACACAACACAGGCCCCCAGAAACTATAGACCTAATGCTGGCAACAGTCCACAAAAACAGGGAAATTCCTGGGTTTGGCGCAAACAACATCATTTGTCAAAGTGACAAAGTACAGTCAAGCCAACCCAGGCTAATGGGGGGAAAAAAGACCACCTCTATAATAAATTGCCAAACGCCATTTATTTGTGAAGCAATGCTAACAACCCATAATTGTCGGTAAAAACAGTTTTGACTGCCCTGTCACATCATTTCAAGACGTCAAATAAAGAGCCCCTCTAAAGCAAGGCCAGGGAACCTTACAGAACACAGGAGTGTTGCCATGAATCTGTAATGAATAATCTGGCTGCTTTAAGGCCAGGCATCTCTGGTCAGCAGCTTCAATCTCAATAAGTCTAACCTGGGCACACAAAGGATAAATAATCAGTACAGAAATTCTGCGTATAGCCTCATTTTCCTCAGTAGGTATGAAAACAAATAACCCTACATCCAAATCAGGGTCCACTGATACAAAGCTGAAAGGGAGGAAAATTTCTGAGCAGTTCAGCGAACCTCCGTACTTTTCCGTTCCAAGACGCCTTTTACCGCAGAGGCTTGGTACAATTAGCGCCCCCGTTTCGCTCTTCACCCGACAGCCTCTCACCTGACACCAGCTTCCTGTCATCGCATTTTCAATAAACAACACGTCTAAGCACAGCCTTTCAAGTGTGCCGATTTTGAAATGCAACCCCTATTCCGAAATAGTTGGGACGAAGTGTAAATTGTGAATAAAATCAAAATGCAATGACTTTCAGATCACGAGCCAGTATGTTATTTTAAATAGAACATACATGACATTTCACATTTTTTTCGCAAAATGAGCTTATTTCAAATTTTTTGGCTGCAACGGGTCAGAAACATTGGGACACAGGTAAAAAGGGCTGAAAAAGCAATTAATATATAATAAGAGAATCAGCTGAAAGAAAATTGTGAGTAATTAAGTTAAATGGCACCAGGTGTGTAACATTATTTTCTATAAAAGGGATGTCTTAGCGTCTGAGCCTCTCAGAAGTAAAGATGACAGGGGCTCTCCAACCTGTGAAGGTATGCGTAAAAAAAATTGTAGAATACTTTAAAAACAGTGTTCCTCAACGTCAAAATTGCAAAGGCTTTGAAGGTGATATCATTGACAGTGCATAACATCATCAAATGATTAAAAGAAAAATCTCTGTGCGTAAGGGACAAGGCCGAAGACCTTTACTGGATCCCCATGATCTTCAGGCCCTCAGACGCCACTGCATCCCTCAGCGGCATGATTCTGTCATTGACCTTACCAAATTGGCCCAGGAATACTTCAAGGAACCACTGTCTGTAAAAACAGTCCGCTGTGCCATCCACAGATGCCACCTAAAACTCCATCTTGCAAAAAGGAAGCGATTGTTGAGCATGATCCAGAAGCGCTGCCGTGTTCTGTGGGCCAAGGCTCATTTAAAATGGACTGTAGCAAAGTGGCAAAGCGTCCTGTCGTCATTTGAGTCCAAATTTGACATTTGTGTTGGAAATCATGGGCGTCGCGTCCTCTGGGCTAAAGAGGAGAAAGACCACCCCTCCTGTTATCAGCATGCAGTTCAAAAGCCAGGATCTCTGATGGTATGGGGATGCATTTGTGGATATGGTGTGGGACACTTGCATGTTTTAAAAAGCACCATGAATGCTGAAAGGTATATAAAGGTTTTCGAGCAACATATTGTCTGGAGGGGAGCATATCTATACCAGGGAAGGCCTTGTGTATTTCAGCAGGACAATGCAAAACCACATACTGCAGCTATTACAACAGCATGGCTTCATAGTAGAAGAGTCCGTGAGCTGAACTGGCCTGCCTGCAGTCCTGATCTTTCACCAATTGAGAACATTTGGTGCATAATTAAACGAAAAGTCTGTCAAAGGAGACCCAAAACTCTCCAGCAGATGGAAGTCTGTATTAAACAAGAGTGGGATCAAATTCGAATAGCTAAACTCAAGAAACTTGTCTCCTCAATGCCCAGACGCCTCCACTCTGCGTTAAAAAGAAGAGGGGATGCTACAGCATGGTAAAAAGGCCCCTGTCCCAACTTTTTTGAGACCTGTAGCAGGCATCAAATTTGAAATGAGCTCATTTTGTGGATAAAATTGAAAAATTTCTCAGTTTCAAAATTTGCTATGTTATCTCTGTTCTATTGCGAATAAAATACTGGCTCATGTGTTTGATTTTATTCACAATTTGCACTTTGTCCCAACTATTTCAGAATTGGGGTTGTAGTATTCTACAATCATTTGAAGAGCAAGTTCCCTGGCATGTTTTTTCCTTGAGATTCTACGTCAGTATTCAAGCGGTGATAAGTAAATTAGCATTAGAATGCTCAGGTAAGAATACTCGTGACACATTTGTCAGTTGATACCAATGGTTAAGAATGCTTTAGTGTAAATGAAGAATGCATTAAGAATACTTAGACAGCTTTTTCATACGGGTTACCAATGAGACAGAGACGTGTACTGAGCAAACAAAGAGCCGGGAGGACAGCAAATGTGGGCTTCACATTAAGGAATTAATCCAAATAAACCTCACTACACCACATTGCTTTCCCCTCGATTTGTACGGATATCACACCGTTTGGCTCTATTCCTGGTAAGTCATTCAAAATACAGTATTTTCTTCACAAGAATAATATTTTGATCCGAAGCGTCCCAGTCCATGTGGCATTTTAATCAACCATCTCCTTTTTTCTGTGGCGAGGGGTTCTGTTTATCATTCCCCCCTTTTCTAAGCAACCAAAACAGTGTCTATGAGAAACTGCATCTGCCTCTGCTGAATTTTGACCAACAAAAATGCATCTCATAAGTCAGTATTTCTCAAGTAGACTTTTTTTTCCTGAGAGACCCCAGGGACAATGGAAAAAATCTTTTGATTTCAATCAAACAAACTAAATATACATTGTCCCATACATCAGGAGGATATGTTGAACAATCCTCTCCCAGTATATGCATGCTTGGCAATACAAAACTCCTCGCAACTAATAAATATTTATATTGTGCAATATAACAGTCATGTCTCTTTCCCTCCTCTCTCTCATACACACACACATGAAAATTTAGCACGTGAAGTACATGTACCTGATCCATCTGCAAAGGCCTTGAAAAGTAATCTAAACCAGACCAGGTGCCCCATAATGGTAGACCCTGCTGTTACCTTCCCAGGAGGTCTACAGCTTCATACCTTTCAATTTGCTGAAAAAAAAAAACATCCAGGCTAACACGTGATTAGAGCCCCTTTAGACATAAAGGTTTCAATTATGCACTCAGGACCAAAGAGAAGGGGGATATCAGTGTGTAAGACCACCAGCAGAGGATCTGAAACTCCCCATTTCAGTTATCAGTAGCTCGAAGCACAACGCATTCTATTGCCTACAGATGTCAAGTCAATCTAATATTTTTCTTACGGTAACAGCGTAGCATTTGTTACTTCGGCATGACAGTGATTAACTGGCACTTAATAAAGTTGTCATAAGCCCTGGTGCGTAGATGAATACTCAGTAAATAATGTTCTTATTGTTTATGTTTTGCAGGATAAGCATGGAAGCTAAATGCTAAAGGGCTAATGAGCATGACCAGGTAAAGTGGCGCGAGTTACATGAAAAGGAGAAGATGAAATGTGTACTAAGCCCAAGGGAGAATATGAACTCAGAACCAGGCCGTATTCAGGTTAATAATGTGACCATTAAGAAATAAGGTAGAGTGAGACAGTGAGAGTGCTTAAAACAGCTGGGTAAATGAACAGGGTGGACAAAGCAGAAAAAAAATCAAGAAAGGTAGGGGGAAGGGATGGAACAGGAGTGCAAAAGGGTTCGACAGAGAGAACGAAGGAACTGGAGTGGAAGATGATCAGGAATATGAGCAGAGGAACACAACAGATTTAGTGGGCATGGTGAAGGAACAGAGGGTTTTAAACAGCACCAAATGATGGTCCAATAATCCACCCAGTGAGTCTGGACATTCCCTCTGGATCCTGATGCAGGATACCAGGTAGTGAATGAAGGAGAGAGGTAGGGAGGGAGGAAAAGAGGAGGTAATGCAAAGGGGACGAGTGTAGCCCGTGGAGCAGCCATGAGGCTGCCACATCCCACAAGCACACACGTCCAGAGGAAAGCGGCTCAAGAGAAACATCTGTGCAATGAGCACAGGAAATGAGAACGTCGTTTTGGTTCTGACTGCAGCCAGTTCACCGCTCAGGGGATGGAGCGTCGGCTTGATAAAGGAAGCACAGGTAAGGCCCAGCATGAAAGGGGTGCTCTGAAATGCAGCAAATGAGCCTTCAAATGCACACACGGTTCACGCGGGTCTAAATGCGTACGGACATTTAGGTGCATGGTAACTCTCAAACACACGCTGACGCGCACACACAAAGATGATAAGAAAAACATGACCCCAGTCTGTGCTCCGCCAGTTTGGATCAGGAAGTACAACAGAATTCCTGAACTCCAGCTAAATAAAACAACCCAACGACTGAAGCTAAATCTGCCTGGTCTGAAGAATTTCATAAGGGAGGTCAGAGCAATGAACGCAAGTCCCCCCCCCGAGAAACTGCCCCCACCCTACTAACGTCCTCAGCTGACCCCTTTATTGAAACATCAGGAAGGATGAAAGCACTCCTTTCCCGGTTCCAGAAGTCTGTCTGCGGTTTCACCCCTCTTCGATGACACGGGATTTCATCTTGTGGAAGCGCCACGCTCAGCTAAGGACTTGAAGGTTCAGTTGGACATTCAAGGCCTATTGTTTACAGTTGCAAAACAAGTCAATGCCCACATAGGAATGGGACACTCTGCAGACAAGTCATTAGCACTGGTCTTGGACCACAAGTCCAGAAAGTATTGGCCATTGTGGCAAAAAAAACCTTTAAAGCGACAGTCCACAAAGAACTGGCCCATGATAAAAATTCAGTCCTTAAAACGAGAGGTTTCGAAGAACTAAACATTAAAGCACACGTCCTAAAAAACCTAACCCTCAATATAGCAGTAGTCAGTAAATGGTCTCCAAGTCTCCCGTCTTCAAAGCTTGAATCCTCAAAGCACCAGATGTTTATAACTCTGGTCAACACATCACAACACACTGCTTGGTACAGGCCAGGTTCCACTCTCAAACAACCCAGAGTATTAGATCATCCCAAGACTCAATCATCCATTTCTCTCGATGTGACTTATTCTGGGCATTTCTACCAAAATTCTTCCACAGATGCGAGTCCGTCCAGGGGACATAAACATAAAATAAGAAATAGCACGGAAAATATTTTCGCTGTGACATTTGATTATTGAAGAGTTCTTTTTCGACACAAGGGACCCAGTTTTTCGGCATGACAATATGTGCACAGACTGATTTGTCCCTTCCCATTTTCATCCAGATGCTGGGACTAACTAGTATTTTTCTGCCAACTGGGCAGAGAGAAGAATTTTGAGGGTGTAACTCCACATCAAAGGGCATTTTCCATGTAAATTAGACGGCAGCATAAGAACTGTCATTTAGATGTGGCCACGCAAGGCGATATCTGGGATCTTTCTGAAACAGCAGTCCTCATATCACTTTGTAGAACCAAGTCTAAACTGATGCGCAACCCATCTCTGATTTTACAAATGGGTGCTGACAAATACAATAATGTGTATTCAATTAACTGTATTAGTAGTATAAATAATGCATAATGATCATATCATATTTCATTGAAGCATGAATATTTATTAATTGTCGACATTACTTTTGAAACTGACAATACCGATGACCTGGCTGTGGAGCCTGTGTGCCATTTCTCATGGCTAGCTTCACCCAACTGCACATGTATCAAAAGGGCATGGTTGAAAAATATTCAAAATGTAAGCCGTGACATAAACTGAGACTGTAATAATATTTGTTTCCTGGATTTTATTAGATTTTTTATGCACTTTGGAGAAAGGAACCAGGTGCAGATCCTGAGAAAGCCACTTAGCGCTTTTACGAATGAAAACCAAGCCGCAATGGGAATAAACTGAGAGTAAAAAATGCAGAAGGGGCCAAGCCGCTAAACGGTCAGGGGCAGACCGAGTCAGTCGAGTGGCAGACAGGTCCAAGGCTGGGGTGAAGGAGGGTTGCCATAGAAGTGGAGCAAGGAGCCAACTCGCAGGATAACAACTTAAACGTTCACATTATCTGCCAAGCAATTATCTGATGGTGAAGTCAGGTGACAGTTACTTGCACTCAGATGACTCTCCAGCAGGTTGACGGAGTTGCTCTACACGTAGATAAAAGAAGCTTGACTTTGTGACCCATCAGAATTAAAGCCAAGGCTTCTTTTTTTAAATTATTATCGCAAAGATGATAGATATCAGAACTTGTTTAAACCCCTTAAGCCCCGAGGCTCCAATTATGTAGTGTAACAATAGAACCACACTGCAAATTGCAATGATTCATTTCCTTCATCTTACCACCAAGCAATACCAACAACCAAATACCCTTCCGCCCAGTACATCACAAATATAGCAGTCACAATCCTTTTAACACTGTCATAGGACAATATGATGCCGAACAATATGATCCAGAACAATGATCCGAAACAACGTGATTCAAAACAACATGATCCAGAACAATGATGAGGAACAACATGATGCAGAATAGGATGAACCAGAACAATATGATCCTCTGTATCGAGGAAGTAAATGCACACATCAGATGTTGAAATCCCACTTGGAAGATATCATGCTGACCATTAATTTAACAATTCCACATTTTGCTCTAGGGGATTTCAATATAGATTTTAAGTCTGCAGCTCTGTTCAGTGTGATATTCACAGACACAAAGGACTCAGCCTTTGCATGTCCCAAGGTCTGTCAGGCCATCACTCTCAGTGTTACTCACAAGCTCTGACCTAATCTGTACGAGGGAGGGGGGTGGCTGGTATTTGTTGGTTGTAAGTATTGCTTTCTGGTAAGACGATTGAAATAAATGATTGCAATTTGTAGTGTGGTTCTATTGTTATACTACATAAACAGAGACACCAAACCTGTTCACAGCATATTCTGGTTACCAAATGTGTCATATGTGCTCATATTGCAATAGTTCTCAAGAATTTCTGAAATTAAGTTACGACATGGACATTTCAGTCATCCTCACCGGAGCTCTCTGGGCCGACAGCCCTCTAGTTAAGATATTAATGAAAGATTGAAAAAATGAACATTTTCGCACGGGATCATCAGAACATCATAAGGAAGGCTTCCAACAAAATAGACAAAAAGTTATCGGACAGTTTTTGAGATATTAATGAAAGACTGAAAAAATGAGCACAAACACTGATTTTCTCAGTCCAAAATGCTGAATTTCTCAAAAACCGGGATGTAGAATTTTTCTTGAGATATTCAGAATATCATAAGAAATGCGGACATCAAATTAGAAAAAAAGTTATCTGACAGTTTTTAAGATATTCAAATTTGAAGTAAAAAGATGACGCCGGACAGACAGACGCCGGACGACTCGGAATTAGAAAAGCTCCACTGACTGCAGACTATCATCACAGCGGAGCTAAAAATGAGACTATGATTAATTGATTAAGGAAAATACTGCTGTGAACGATGGATGGATTTTGAGGAAAAGAATTAAGAAAACATTCAGAATGAGACAATTTTTAACCCATTCTTAGCAGGAGGAGTGCCGAAGACATCTTTCTCTTAAGGTTATGGAAATCTTTGATCCAACCGATCTATGTCCCCACACCGTTGCAGTAAAAATATCTATTGCCGGGGTAGCTCTGGAGGCACATCGGTCTAAGTGCGCGCAACACAAAAGGCTGAGTCCCTCTCGCAGCGGCCCGGGTTTGATTCTGCCTCAGGCCTGTTTGCCGCATGTCCTCCCCTTTCTTGTCCTACCTTTCCTGACCCTCTCCACTGAACACTGTTTAATAAAGAGTAAAACTACCCCCCCCCCCCCAAAAAAAAATAATTAACTTCCATGGCCTTGTGTTGATTATAAATCAATTCAATTCAGGAATTGCATTTTGGTAGCAAGTGATTGTAACCACAATGGCAACTATCGACCAACATGCGACCAACATGAAATTTACAGATGCGTCACAGGTACTCGGATTGCATACTACAAGGAGCAGATGACACAGTAACCTATGCAGCCAAAGCTTTTTTCGTGGTGTACTGTGTTCCACAATACAGAGCAATCAATATTAACCTGGCACTGAGACTCAGGCAATTTTATTAACCTACCAGACTGCCCATAATGCAAATTTTGTTCCTTTTCTTAATGCCAAAAATGCACCCAATAACTTTCCACAATATAATAAATACAAAAAAAAAAACTAGGTCAGGATGTAACAGTTCTACTTTTCCTTCCTCGTGGAAGACTCCATTGAGAACTGGAACAGTTACGTTCTTGCTGTTTTTTAGTGATATTACTATGGATACAGGCCAGGTTCTTGCATGATATAAGACGATATGTCCACAGTTCAAGTTCCTGCAGTTCCAAACACTGCGATATCAAGGGACCATCGAAACATTTTAAACAGACAGGAGTAGAAGCTACGTTATGAAACTCCATTCATGATGAATAAATGGAACATTTCCATGGTAACTTGCAAGTATCTTTATTAGCCTTCAGCCTCCATTATCACTAAAAGAGGACATCCATGGCGATTTTTTAAAAAATCTTTTTACTAGAGGAGACGCATGTGCATAGTGTAGTTGTACAACGATTTCATGCACTACATTGCACTCATCAACATTTGCAGTAACTGTGAAAGGAATTATGCTTTTCTCCCTCGATAAGAATTGGATGTCCATCCAAGGCCTTTCCGTGGAAAAATGCCAGACTACAAAAAACTCAATGCTAGACCTTAGCAGAAATGACAAGAACTGCAATGAATAATGATATACACCCTCCAGCATTATCGAGTAGCCTCTTACAAATTCCCTCCTGATAGCAGACTTTAGCATAATGAAATACATTTCTTCACTATAAAATCATGATTTATGTAATAGATGAACAGGTTCCAAGGTTGAATAACAACTGAACATCTGGCCTCAGCCCAGATCCACAGAATCCTCTAATGCAACACTTACAGCCTAAATATGGAACCAGCAGCAATTTTCCAGGCTTCTAAATTCACAGTAACAGGAAGATATTTGAAGACACCTGACAGACACAACAGGATAAGTTTAAGAATTTTGAAAAGCAGGACCTCTGAAATGTTTGAACAAAATTATAAGTCAGGGTCTAAAACCCATTGTTTTCAGTTACCAGTAGTGGGTGTTATGTCAGCATTAGAGTGTTCAGTCAAGACATTTCAACCACAATGTTTCCATCTTGTAAACTTTAACCCATAAGAATCCACGGTGGAACAGGTATCACAAAGTCTTTTCAGAACTGTATTCCATGTGGTCCTCCCTAATTTTAACCCCTTGTTTTCATTTATGGAACATGGGCCTGGGATCTTAAATGCACTGTTCCGGAAAAAAAAATTGTGAAAAATGATTTTCTATCATTTTTAAATTTATATCTTATCTATTTATATTTTATTTATATTCCATATTTATACGGCTGGTAGACATCTTTTCAGTACATATGCAGTGTGTACATATGCAAGAGAGGTATGTATCCACTGTGACTTTTTCAATCAGCACCAGTGCTTCACAGAGAACCTTTAGGTCCTCTGACAATTCAAGTCTCCGTATTCAGGGTAAATGGAAGTGATTAGTCTTCCTTGTATCACCAATCAATTTTTATGAAGGTTTAAACCATGGGAACAGCAGAAGTCGAGGAAATCCCAACTTTTATATGCCTCTAAGGGTTAAGGGTTAACATGCACGATGCACATTTTCAAGAACTGCAAGCACTATTCGACAGGAGAGGGGAGACGGGTTTATTCCTCCCCTAAAAAACAGTCTTTTCCATGGTGTAAATACCCATGTCAGTAAACCTGCTGACAGAACAAACACAATGCATATAGACAGCCTGTTTTGGCAGGGAAAGGCATTGAGCATTTTTTTTACATGACAAGGGGGAGAAAGGTAATGAATCAAAATGACAGAAAAGAGATCATCGGTTGAGTTTAATCCAAAATAAAGCCATATTTCAAAGGACAGGGGCCTTCGCTGCCGACGAAGCACTTCTTAACGCTGGTCCAACTATCAATATATTCAAATTTCCCTTTTCTCATATCAGCAGCTTTTAAAATGCACAGACTAAACATTCAGAGGCAAGAAAACTTATTTTCCTATTGAATAACAGAATTACAACAGACCAGAATTGAACTGAGCAGAGAGAATAGGATTATGACTTTGCCGTTTGCCCAGATATTGAAGGGAATGACATGTAGTCACCCATTACCATTATAAATTTTCCATCGAATGTGAAGAAGGATAAATTAGCTAATGCCATCAGTTTAATAGGAGACATCAACTTAAATGCTTATCTCATGCCCATAAACCAGCCCACGAAAAAATATACATCTTATCCCTGGGCACCATTTTCCTTCTCCCTTCTCATCAGGGCTTAGACTGCGATTAAATCAAATCTGCAGGCCACATTGATCCAGTTTTCTTCTGGCGTAATGTTCTCCTTCTCTGACCTCACTCCAAACACACAGCCCCCAAACATGAATAAAAGATTATTTCCAGATCTGGGAGACCTCCCAAAGATGTTACGATTTTTAAAAAAAGCATCAAATGTGAAAAATGTATTCAAAATAAAAAACCTACCCTTCATACAGTAAGAGAGGGGTGGATACAAGATTTTATCAGAATCCCTAAGTCTTGTTTTAAGCCTTGCTAAAAACTATTTGGCAGCATCTGTCACGGGTGTGTTTTATTTTAGAATCCATGAGCCAACAAACTCATGATTACTAAAGTCAGTCCTCCACAGTGCAACATTCCTCTAGACCAGCGACAGCCACCTGCAAGTTGCCAAACATCAGCACACAATCTCCCCAGTTATACCACGTGGAAAATACTGCACCCGTTTCTACTCGACATCGCCGTTACAAATCGTTTTCACCAGTCTTTGCAATTTGATAAGCCCAGAAATTTGAATTGGTACATACAATTACTGGCATCTCACTGTCGTGCCACCCATTCCTGAAATCTCAAACATCCATCAGTCACTGTAACAGATAGACTTACTGCAACTAACGCACTAAGGGTGAGGCAGTACCACCCTCTCCCCACAAGAGGGCAAATGATTAGAAGGGTAGTCAAATCAACTGTGTTGCCACCGTTTAACCTGGGGGGCACTCTCAATAGGTCTCAAATGACTACTTCTGAACCGTTTATGTCTTCTCCCAACCTCAAGTACCTCTACTGGCAGTTTACTTTTGATCTCAAAATCTAGCTGCATCTGAGTAACGCATAGAAGTTACAAAAACAGAAATAACATCCACTGAATCACTGCTTCTGTGATTTGCCATTTGCAAGAATGAAGTGGATGGCACTGAGAGCAGCAAAAAAATGCCGGGAGGAAAACACAATACCGAGGTGGATTTTTCGTTCTAACATAATGACAGGCCTGCACTATAGGCCAGCAGCATTGGCAGGTTGTCTCTCAAACCACCTGGCATCCGGAGCTTTCTCTTTCCACTGTATAACTACCTGTGATTATCCATCATAAGAAATTACAACTTTCCAATTCTCCTTTTCTGAGAAAACTTTAGGAGCCTTTCACTAAACCTAAACACCTGTCCGTCTGCTGGGCTATAAAAGCGAACGAAAACACTGGCGGGACGTGCAGAAGGCAGCAGGTCTTCTCCTCGTCACACCCACAGAATACAAATAGACTTAAACTTTATTTATTGGAGCCAATACAGCTGCCACTTTAATCGCATCTCACAGACTACCAAGTTCTCTTGCACTCCAACTCGCCTCGTTAACCGTAACAGAACTTTGTGTTACCATAATTACCTGGCCTTTGTTGGTCCAGGGGCAACACTACAGTTGAAAAAAGATTCAACAGCAGGACAGACGCGAAGTTGGTAAAACAATCAGTTCGAGGCAATTATCTGCCCAATCACTTCAGCCTATTCTCAAGACCCCTCCAACTCAAACTCACCTCTCCCCACACCACAGCTCTTCGGAGAGCAAAAGGACAGTTTATCTGCTTTCACAGATGGCAGGATTGTTATGCAAACAGCTTCATTATCGCGACAAATTACTATATCCCAGATCAGAGCTTCACAGCAAATTTTGCAAGGGCGCAGATGAGCCATTCCAAACACAGATCTCCGGAGTCAGACGGTAAAAAGTGCCAACTAAACACCACTTTTTTTATACAACGCAAAATCAGTCATAACATGAAAACATAAACAAACATAAAAATGCCAGTCAGCTCAAGTTCCCTTGAGTATTCTTTACAGGAAAAAACCGAGATCAGGCTTCGCCTAAAGTAAGCATTGCAAACCACGCATAGACAGAGAAATTAAGACAGTGCTACACAGCTGCCCAACAATATGCAAAATATCATATCAAATTTTAAGAGCGCATTCCTTATGGCATTAAAAAGAAAAAAAAACCCCACAAAACTCACAGGAGTTATCGAAAAATACCACTTATTCAAATGCTAAGCCTGCTATTTCATGGATTTACAGAGTTAAAAACCTCACCACAGACAATCAATATTTTTACTTTTTTCCTCAATAAAGCCATACTGAAATAGTAATCCATAATTGCTGCAATTACAAAGGTATGAGACGGTGAGTGAAGAGATGAACAGAAGAGAAAAAGGTGTCCTTAACCGACCCCGCCCATCACCCTACCATCCCTGCAAGAAAAAGGAAAGAAGAAAGCTATCTTTCATTATCTTTAGGATAATGCAGATTAATGGCAAAATCATCCTACCATTACCCTGTTCCTCTGTCTCTGCGCTTAACCCTTCAAAGCGAGAGACCTCAAACATGTTTCATTGCCAAGTTATACACTGAATGCACAATAGCCAATATAACAATTATGACAAGCCAGGCCAAGATTAACTTGTGTACTGCATATACAAACCTAGTAGGTTGCTTGGATTTATAAAAGAAATGTAATGACCCTAATTTGGATACGTTTTCTCTATATCGGTTTCCTAAATAATATGCACTCGTTTTTGTGATGAACTGCCATACTGGTGATGAGAAAAGATAAAATTAGGACCTCATATCTACAAAATTTCAAAGCTTGACTCTTGGACAAATCATATACTGTCATAATTTGTCATCTTTTTCTCTGTTTGAGTAATGGTTTGAACATTAAAATCCATGAGAAAGCGACACTAACTTTTTTCATTCTCTTTCTGGTGGAGGTAGAAGTGTAATTACAATAGGATTTTAGTCAAAGAGTCACTGATAAATTGCTTCATTGGTAACAAAATTTCATTTCGTACTTAAAGCACTGTTGCGATGTTACATGTGCTCATTGAATGCAGACTATTGTTGATCATCCGATTAAGAAATGATGTAACGGCGAAGGAACACAATAGTAATTCAGCATGGATAATTATTCTAACGTTCTGTCTGATAATTCATGCTTCAACTGTCTATGCTTCTATGCTTAGTCGCATAATAACCATAACCCATAACAACTGGATGCTATCAGCATCAACTATTTGCACTATTGAACAAAATATTATGATTATATCATTGATAAGGCCATGTTTGAACATGCTGAACAGTTGCAGGAAATGCTGCATTTACAACAAGAGGGAAATTAAATGGTTTAGTATGTGGTTGACTCTGTCAAATTTGGTAGTCTGTAATTACTGCTACATATTATCAGTAGTACAATATCACATATTATGAAAGTTTAAAAATATGATTGCTGCTTCAGATTATTCCTTTTTTATGTCCCCCCAGGGGCGTAGGTATCGCCGGTGCAGCCGGTGCGCTGAACCGGGGCCCCGATGATCTCTGTGGGCCCACGGTGACTTAACTATGCCATGCTTCCTCTTATCATAACACATAAAGCAATCAAATCGATTGGCTTCGTCACTTCAAGTCTTCTGTTCAACACAGTATTGTCTCCTACGTAGAGGAATTGATTAGTATATATATTGCTCCACTGTATCATACAACACAGTCATGGTAACAAACCCCCCCCCCCCACACACATACACACACACACACACACACACACACATTGGCCATTTTTCCTCTTTTCTTTGATATATGTCTTTTGTATTTCAGTAATGATACTTTTTCAGTTATAATCACAATTACTAATCATATATTTGATTGTTTTATTCACAACATTTTCAAATGAACATGGCCTGCTGGGAAATGTGTTTGTCCAATTAGGTGACATTTACTTAATCCTTTCTGATCGTAGCTTCGTAGGCTACGCGCTTGCTCGTGAAGTGTTCTTTTTTGAGAGATCAGCTAACCCATTAGCCTAGTATTGGAGGTGAAAAGTCTTGAGCACCATGTTGAGCAGCACAAAAGCGGTGCTCAAAAAAGAAAAGAAAAAAAGAGCTCGATGTACGGAACTCCAAATTGGCGAAATTGAATGCATGCAGTTCCTGCTAGCGTTGTGAATGATAGCGGCGACACGCAGCAGGCAGACTTGGAGGCTAATGCTACCACCTCATTGCCCTCTTGCTCAACGACTTTGCAGAGCAGAAGGCACCCGGAGTTAACTTCTGAATGGGTGAGTGCAGTTTTTTATTAGGCTACTGCAAGTGATCAGCTTGCCGGTTGTGGTTAAATGGCTGCTGTGCCAGGATGTGTGTCCATCTATCTATTTACTTATTGATTTGGCCACTGTTGTGCTGTTAGGGAAATACGGTTGACTGTTCAGCCGTATGGATCTTTTTCGCATTTTCATTGGCAATGTATTGTCACTGTTGTTCATGGTTCAAACAGCCGAACGTGTTGTGTGATGTTGAGATGCTGTGCAAATATTCATTGTCCATGGTTCTAACAGCCCTAATAATAATGGGTGTCTGCGTTTTTCAGAAAACTGATTTTTCTTAATTACTGATTTGGATACCTACTGGCTCACTGTAGCTGAAGTGGTTGGCTACAGAGGACGATTGTTTCTGTGAATATCCAATAACTGATGCGGGTGTGCCATCTAGTGATAGAATATTGTAACTACGTGCATAAATTTGCAGCTCCCTGTCCCCGCACTAACATACCCTGCTGCCGAGCACCGTTGTTCTTCTCGAAGACGCTAAATCCAGATAAATCTTAAACGATGAATTGCGTTCATATTTTAATTTGTAACGAAGTGGCTAGTGTCAAAGTAACGAAGTAAAATGATAATTATTAAGTTTTAAATGTTGTAGAGTAAAAGTCCAGGTTTAAGAAAGAACTCAGGTAAAGTACAAATCCTCAAAAAACCAAAGCTCTGTTACAATTACACCTCTGCTTCGCGGATGGGGGGGGGGGGGGGGGGGGGGTGGCGCCATTCTCGCACCGGGGCCCAGCGCCTCCACGCTACGCCACTGTGTCCCCCACAATATAAAAGCAGGGCAATTTAGTAGTCAATATTAATATTAAAATATTCAATATTTTTACAAAATATGCTGTGCGTATTAATCAGGTCCACCACTTGTGTGTCTTGAAATAATTGAAATTTCTGAGATTAGATTGCAGGGGACAGGGGAAATGTCATCTTCTGATGACTTCTTTAAAATACAGTCAGAGAATGATTTTAAATTATTAAGAAGACTGAATGGAAACTACATATTTATGTAGTGTTCATACAACACCCCAAAACCAATGAGTTTTCAATTCTTTTCAATGCTGAAAATGATTTCAGGAACAGATGAGGAATACTCTTATGTACCATCTAGTCTCTCAGGCCATACGTGTTGGCTCTCGCAATTTCCAAACGCTCCCGACATACAGCTGTACTTCAGAAGCACTGAAAATGAGTCAAAAAGTAATATCAAGTATGCAAGTTATGGTACTAATTTTTGTTAATCTGAGACATATTATACCAAAGAAACCATCATGAAAATTTCATGCATTCGTCATTGATAGTTCAAAAGTTATGATTTATTGAATTTGGCATACTGTACATTAAGACTCGTTTTCACAAAATTTGGGGCCATGGTGCCTTTTTGATGTCTCAGTATCTCAAAAACTAATGAAAACTAATAAAAATTTTGCACATCATGTACTGGAAAGAAGAACATGTTTTGTAAACATAAAGCAAATCTGAGGTTATCAGGCGGGAGGCCTATAGTGATTTCAGATGGAATTAACCAACAGGTCCTCAAAATAAAAGGTGAGACAGAACTTCATATTATGGTGCATTACCAGGTTACAAAGGCATATCTTGAGAGACAATGTCCAATCTTGCACAAAACCCACATGCAAAATCTCAGTTCTTCTTTGGCGACATACCGCCAGGCCCTCAGCCAGTTTCCAGGAAGACGACACATATTCTCATTGGTTTATAACAGCAGGATGGAGTTTGGCATCCTGGGATCACTGACCTGCCAGCGATTGCAGGTCATTGGTTGAGTGACGGCTGCTGGGTTCATGTTTGATACAGCAGTGAGGAAGAACAAAGACCACCCGCTCCCTGACCCTCCAGCCCACACTCGAGCTCTGGAGAGCTCGCAAATCTTTAGCAGCCTTTCAGATCACTTAAATCATCACCAGCTTGGACTCATCACTCTCAAAACTCAAAGACTCAGCCGCCGCAGCAGTATGACGACTCAACACAAACATTAGGTATTCACGAGAAGTAGGCTCATTTCCAAAATAATATCAACCCAAATATTAACAGTAATGATCAATTATGCAGTCATCATCAGCATCATTCCCTGAATGTTTAAAAATAGCTATGTTCATTAAAATATTAATAGATATTATATACATTATATATATTATATTACATTTATATAGCAGACGCTTTTATCCAAAGCGACTTACAGTAAGTGCATACAGTAAAGTCACTGACACTGTAGCCCAACAGACTAGACAAGGTACAACTCACGTCAGGCATTAGTCACCTGAAGTCATGAACATGTAGTGCAAAGACTAAACAGAAGGCAGTAACACACAGAGGAAACAGAAACAAAGCAAATGGAGACAAACATTAAAGGGTTTTTTTTTCTTAAATAAAAGCGGAGGGGAGGGGCGATCAGGTCAGAAACTGTCTAAACAAGTGAGTCTTAAGGTTACGGCAGAAGAGCAGCAGAGATAGAGCAGTTCGTAGGGAGGTGGGAAGGTCATTCCACCACTGGGAGCAAGATGGGAAAAGCTGAGTGATCTGGTGGAACGACCAGCCTTCCGACCCAGGGGAGGGTGGCGAAGTCGTCCTGCTGTTGCAGCAGGAAGTGGCTGGGCAGACTAATGAATATTATATTAATATTCATTAAAATAATTTAATTCTGAGAGGTGAAGTCCATACCTTGAAGAGCAAGGACACTGGTGAGCCTTTTTCTCAGATTAGTTGCACCTTTCTATACAATCCTGATGTTTCCATGTTTATACTGAGGTGGTATGAAGGACACTTATCAACAGAAATGAAGGAGTATGTAGAGTGTATCTACATACCATTTTGACTAGTGTTTATTAGCACCTGTTGCAAACTGGTTCTTAGCATCATATTGCTGAAAGTTACACCAAGCTTACACATTCTGAGAATCCTGTAGTTCAGAAAAGCCGTGTGAAAAAGATTAGCTCAGGAAGCTTCCTAAAGGAAACTCCAGTAAACAGTTTCATGAACAGAGGATCAATGGCTTGAATTAAAACTTTGTCTTTGGAAAAGGAAACACTTTAAGGCATTTCAGACAGCATTTCATGCTACTTCTCGGTCATTCAATCTTAAGCGGTACCATATGAGCCTCTACTTAAAAAGCGGTAAATGGACAGACTGAGTGGGTAGGCCTGGTGTAGGCCACTGATGCTTTACCCCATTTAACCCTGTATTCGGGACCAGATTGAATACAATGTGTCAAGGTGCTCAAAAACGAAGTTGGCCACATAATTGAGAGCATACTGATGACAACAAAGCCACATGAACTTAGAAGGCCTAAGAGAGGGCGAATATGGTAAACAAGGATAAAAGAGAGGTCAAAAAAAGACCAGAGATCTGTCAGCCCACATTAGAATCATGCACAGCTGGGACCCAAAATCTGTTGCACCCATCAACTGTATGGTGGTCTGTGAAATTCAGCAGCCCAGCCCAAACCAAAGGAAAAGTGGCTTTTCAACGGCGGTTTCCAAATGGCTGTTTTATTACTCAGGAAACACTTCCTCGAAATCCTGAAAACACTACACTGCAGTCTATATCCCTTTACGTCTATGGGAAAAGCTGGAAACAAGCTCTCAAGATGACCAAAAATTTATTTGATTCTGATAAACCTAGTTTAAGAGTCTCATACATGCAGGTCCGGCAGAAAAAATTTCACTTTCAGTGTTTTTACATGAATTCACCGTTTTTCTACCTCAGATGCTGAAGAACCTTTTGACTACACAAGACCAGCATTATAATGCACCCAAAGTTGAAAGGGTCCATAATTGAAATTAGCCATTTATTTACAAATTGGTATTTTCTGTGTGCAGTTTCCATTAAATTGCTTTTTAACTCCTTACTAACAGGTAGTTTCAGACATGTGAGTGTAGTAGCGTAACCAGGCCTGAAAACTGTTGGAGCAAAGAACAACCCTTCACAATAATTATTAGTTCTGGCTTTTCTCAATCATTTACCTTTATTAAAATGTTTTCCAAATACAATAATAATCCATTTGCAATCGAAGTCTTGGCTTCTCTCTCCAGATGATCTATTGGCGACTAAATAATTGGCTAAATTCAGAATAGAAAAATAATTTACTCAAAGATAGGCCTAAGAAAGACAAACTGCTCTGACACTTCTGCCCTTTTCTACACTACAGGTGATTTAACATGAGCTTAATGATCGTTTAAATTGTTTAAATGAAATAAAAGGCCATTTCAATCCAATTACATAGCTTCCACCTACTGAGAAAAGAAAAGCGAGACGTCCAGAGTCTTAATTTGTTTCCATGTTAAAAGTAGTGAAATCTACAGTAATGCACATAAAACTGAAAAACTTCCATGCACAAGGACTTCAATTCTGCGTGACAATCTCTTAAATACGTGTTGACTGAATAATGACCGATCCTTCAGTGTTATATCTGCTTTCACTCTCGTTACAGTGTAGGTTGATTAAAAAGTGTGACTCGACAATTAAATATACTCAGCAACAAAAGTTTCTGTGACACCATTTATGTGTATGTTATAAATGACACGCAAAGATCTCAATGCAATCAATATGTTTATTTAACAGGAGAAACACTGACTTTTCAGTGCCAACGTCACTCAAAACGAAAAATGTCATTTTCATGCATCATGAAGCACTTGTCTGACGTCTAACCAATTGTGACCTTCACACTTCAATACCGGGTGTGACTTCCTCGTGCCATGATGCAAGCAACGCATCTCCGGCGCATGGACCGAATCAGATGTGCCAGAAATTGCTGTGGGATGTCATTCCAAATCTGACGTAGACGTTGTCGCAATTCCTGGAGTGTAGCTGGCGGGTTATCCAACCGCCGCAAACGTCGATCCATCTCGTCCCAAAGATGCTCGATTGGGGACATGTCTGGGGATCTGGCTGGCCATGGCAGGACATTGACATGTTGTTGCATCAGATACTGCTGTACAATCCTTGCAACGTGTGGTCTGGCGTTATCATGTTGCAGCGTTATTCCGGGACCATGTTGCATCAAAAACGGTACCACCAATGGCCGTAGCACTTCATCGCGATATCTTTGACCTGTCAGATTTCCATCAATAACAAGCAAATCTGTTCTGTTTCTAGCCGTGATCCCTCCCCAAATCATGACACTACCACCTCCAAAACGATCAAATTCCTGAACACAGTTGTTGGCATAACGTTCTCCACGTCGACGGTATACACGTAAACGACCATCACATCGGTTAAGCATGAATCTTGATTCATCAGTGAAGAGTACAAGATCCCACTGACGTTGGATCCACCGTCGATGTTGTTGTGCCCACTGTAGACGCAGTCGTCGGTGTTGTACTGAGAGTATTGGACGTCTTGCTGGCCGACGTGGGACAATGCCAAAATGACGGAGACGGCGACGGATTGTCTGTGCAGACAGTCGCCTCAAACCAGGTATCGTTCTTGCAGTTATGGTTGCAGGTTGGAATCGATTTCGGAGATGGGTTGTTCGAATCCAGTTGTCCTGTCTGGGAGTGGTTACTCGTGGACGGCCGCTGCGAGGACGGTCTCTGACATGTCTTGTCTGCTGATGACGCTGCCATAAGTTCCAAATGGTGCTTCGGTGGACATTCAGGCGATGAGCAACTTCCCTCTGCGAGGTTCCGGATTCAATCAACCCAATGGCCCTCCACCGATCATTTTCAGACAGTCTTGGCATTTAGAGGGTAGAGTTCCTGATCCGAAATGGCTGTGTTTTCGATAAGTGATGCTTCCGTCGTTCATCAGGCACAATGTGAACATTCCAAAAATTCTCCTCTTTTATTGCCATCCACAAGCATGATTTACGCACATTTTCACGTGCAAAGTCATTTTCTCGCATTTTCATGATTTCCATTTCAATGTTGTGTTTACGTGTACTGTTTCAGTCTGATATCACCATGTATGACAATTTCATAATTGCGTTATGAAAAATAATTAACAATATTGGTGTCACAGAAACTTTTGTTGCTGAGTATACATGTTCGCCCAAATGAAATTTTCAATCTTCACTTTTGTTATTAAGTGTAAGATTGCTGACTATGGCATGAGAACGTGATATGCCACTAAAAACCACGAGACTCACGCCATATGTGTGAGAGCTGACAAATATACAATTTTTAATAACGCCAATTTAAATGCAAAAAATTACGTGTCCAAATGAATGACTGTTGTCTTACCTAAACGGGGAGAACTAGTAACATCTGATAGAATGGAGTGAATCTATTGTTAATTATAAAAATGATTGAGAACAAGTCAGGACTAATAATCGTTTTAAAGGGATGTTCTGCTCTCGCAGAATTTTCAGCTCTCGCTACGCGACTATGCGAGTGCCAAGTACACAGAATAGATTCTGGGTCACTTGCCCATCAGCCGGAAAACATGCAGGAACGAATACGAATGCGGTTATTCCCTGCAGCGCGCCAGTCAGTGTGAATATAATTCTATCCACAGCGCATACTCAGCGCCACTGCCCACGTATATGCAGTTACTGCCAGTAAGGGGTTTTAATAGTGTTTGTACCATTTAAAACTTAGTAACTGTTTGAAGCATCATTGCTCACGAAAGGCCTGGTGCAGAAAAGTACACTTTCCATACTGTCCCAACTTTTCTGGAAATGAGGTTGCACCGATAAATAATGCACTTTTATTAGTTCAACTCTTTTCATAATTAAGATTGGCCCAATGAGCTTTATGCAGCACAGGGCTTGAACCCCAAGGAACAACTCAAAAGCAGCACCAGCAAGGAAAACTCCAAAGTTGGACAGGACTTTGCTCAAAAACAAGGAATAAATAATAATCCCATGTGCAGGACAAAGGAAGGACCCCAAATGCCGCAGGCAGAACAGATACCCACTGAAGTTTCGAAGTTTGCGCCTAAGGTCATGTAGCCTTCCTTCCTTCCACAGAACACGGACAGCAAACAAGCAAGCTCAAACACATTTTCCAACATTAAAAAAACATAACTTTCTAAAATAAAGGCAAACACTCCACGACTGAGACATTTAAAATCAAATCGTTCCTCATTACAGTCTCCGTTACTGCTCCAATCCTGCGTCCCGCCAGCTCTCTCAATTTCCCATTCATTCCCAGCGGTCATAGAGTCCATAAAGTGGAGCTAAATCCGTTGTGCGGGGATGCGCCGTGAAGCGGGCTTTACATCGGCGATGTGTGAGGCACAGAGGGCTTCTTTATGGCTGTTTACCGATCTGTCCTTTCAGGGGACTCCTCTGGCAAGCAACTATTTGCTCATGCAAATGCAGAAGGTAATTAGGGCTCGGCTTGAGCAAAAAAAAATTAATGGACATCCCTATTACCATTCATCTTCTTTTTTAATTTGTGTCTGAAATATTTTAGGACTGAGCCCTGGACAGCTAGCAAGTGGACTTCACAGAAATAGCACGTTCTGGCAAAGCGAGGATGGAAATTCACAGCCTTCCAATAACCACATCAGGTGCCACTTCGGCAAAACTACGACTATAAAGGACCAACATCGAGAGGGCGGAGGGGTTTACAACAGAGTATCAACTCTGGCAACTATCCAGTATCGAGTTTGATATTATTATTACACAACTTCATCCTGGGCCCTGGGAGTTTGCCAAGCACCCATGCATGTTTGCATAGCAAGCCACCCAGGAAATCTCTATTCTAGAGGAACAAGCCATCATTACTCATTTCAAAATCTGTAATTATGGCCAAAAGTGCTCGTCAATTCACTGCAACAAACATTGGATTTTCCTTCAAACTAGGAAGAGCTTTTTAAATGCTTTGTAAAAAACATTAAACAACAAAAAGTCAGCGTTCCAAAACTCAATTGCGTTTAATCTCTTATAAGATAAGAAAGACAGTGTGTGTCTGTGTGTTCGCCATGCACGGCCATATTTGTGCATGGATTTTTTTCTAATTTCACACAGTGATACCTGTGCTTCCAAACTAACACCTAAGCCAGGTTTCAATGACGTGCCCCCCCTCCCCCTCCCGATTGGCTTGATCAATCAACTTGCTGGGCTTGGCGCTATGGCGTCGAATTCATCCAAGTACAAGTTACAGGCTTGGCCAAAACTAACACCTAAGCCAGGTTTCAATGACGTGGCCCCCCCCCCCCCCCCCCCCCCATCGGAGAAGGTGCCATGCCGGCCAAACGGCTTGATCAATCAACTTGATGGGCTTGGCGCTACGGCGTCGAATTAATCCAAGTACAAGTTACAAGTGATGGGCTTGACGGCCAGTTACCCATAAAGATAAAATAGATTATAATAACATGATCACAATCTTAAGTCTCAAAGGCTTAAAAAAAGCAGAGCTCACAATAACTTTCGAAATCAATAACGATGACTGGAGCCAATACTTTGAACTCGATGAGGAGTGTATTATTACACCCCAGCAAAATACTCGCCCGCACTCAGGTACATGAACACCCCACGTAACACACTGCAGAGGGGGATGTCCTACGGGCATGCTGTTCCTCTGCACAACATGAGTGAGTGTCTCTGTCCTGAGCTGAACATGCAAGGCCTCGTGGGAGCCCTGCACCGCGCAGCAATATGAATACAAGCAAATTTACGAAATCGCATTCCAGCATGGCGAAGCAGTGCGCCACTCCCGAACCCCCTCATTTAAAATGACCGTCACTGTTTTTGTGAACACGTAAAAATAGGCAAGGTGGCATGTCATTTTCTGTTTGCGGTGCATGACCACAAGACAGTTCCTCCCACTGGGTTTTTAATAGACTGCCCATCCCTATGGGACTGGCAAGAAAGAACAAAAAAAATGCTACGCACTGCGGTATGCTGCGCTAGCATTTGGGAGAGCTGGCACCATTTCAGCGAGAACCAAGCGAAGAAGACTCCCTTTAATTTAATGGCCCAAGTAAGGTTTGCTCAGAAGAAACGCTTATTATAAAAGCCAGTCGGGTGCTCTTAATTAGAGAGGGCCTGTCGCTTCCTCTGTGGCAGTCGAGAGCGCGGTCAGTCCACTGGCCGTTCCCGGCGGCGATGGCCTGTAGGCCGTAACCCGGCTTCCCGCCAGACCAGGCGGTCAGCGTCCTGAACTTCGGCTCACTACCTGGCAGTTCTCGGTCCCTTAAGGGCAGGAAGTGACATCACACAGACACTGATGGACAGTCGGTCAAGCCGCAACATGTGGCAGCACGGTTTTTGAGTCATGTAAACTAGCGCGTACGGACTCCGGATTGCCCCGTCAAAAGATGAAATTTTACTGTAGATGAGTCAACTTCTCCTCAGTAACATCTGCTTCATCTGTTGCTACAGAAGTCCACATCTCAAAATCTTGTCGGCAAAAATATCTATGCTATAATTTCTTTGATAAGCAAAACAAATTAGGCAAATAAGACTTACATAGTTTTTCATTCCTCAAACATCACTTGCGATTTGTCCTTCTCACGAGAGAGTGTTTTTTACTTCACTGCTTAAGTTTAAGGGTTGAGGTAAAGGGATTTTTCCTCATATTTCTTTTTATTATTCCATTACCTGAAAAAGCACCGTACAAATAAAACAACTTTCCTCAAAGTACGAATGACTGGCTGGTTTGTTGGTGGCTCCCAGCCATTAAGTACGCATTAAGTAAAAATAGAGAAACCCATTAGATGTGAAGCACAATAATACCTAGTGAATCTGCTCATTGGAAAATGATCACGCACAAGGATTTCAACTTCATTGTCAAAGAATAATAAGCTAAACGTGGGTTTTAAGCATGGATATTTGAATTTTAAATGAACCCAGCTTGAAACTGAAGATCTTTCAGAATAACGAGACTACTCAATGCAGAGAGCTTTCATGCAACCAAAAATGTCCAATTATACAACAGATACCCCAACATTTCTGATAAACAGCACAAAAAATAATAGCACCCCTGTTCAGTGGTGTAACACTTCTGGAAACTTTGCGTTTTTCCTTGGGTGGGTTACATTTTTCTCACATTTTTCAAAATATGCAAGTGACAGTCTGTTAGAGAGGCCAAGAGGAGCATGAGGTACTCTCAATAACATGCAAACCGCCTGACCCTGCCCACCATATGGATAGCAGAGCGCTCACGGAGACATTTTCCGAAAATTAATTTATGCAGAAATAAATTTCATTTCATTCTTTAAGTATTACACCATTAGGAGCTATTTCTGATTGATATGCTCTCTTAACACTACAGCCAAAAACTTTAAGATCAGTCCATAATACTGCACATCCCAGGAGACAACTCTCTGCAAATTAGATTATACAGCAACACAGGATAGTCAGCTCCGTGTTCATTTAAGTCTTCTTACTTCTGAGAGATGCACCGAGTAATACACATGCTGTTGGAGACATCAGTATCCCAAACAATTATGGAACATTTTGAGATTATGCAAGGGAATTCAGGAAAAGCCAATTTTTGCTTCTTTCCCGCAGCATAAAAAAAGAACAGTAGTGTGAACAGCTGGCAAAAAAAACCCGGCACACTGGCACACGGACATGCGGCCTGCTCTAAAAGCGAACTGAAAGAGAGTGAATGCATTAATACAGCTGAATTTTTCCCTAAGTTGTGAATGTGTGTTTACATCGATACTTATCCAGTCATCCAGAATAAAAAATAGAAAAATCGTGATTTTTTTAACATATTGGGTAACAGATGAAAATTTTTTTGATATTTTTTTAAAATGTAACTTCATTTTCGAAAATGTGTGCAGTCTATTAAATGAATGTTCAACGCAATATAGACCTCTGCATCAGAGAATATGCTTCTTGCAAAAAGGAAAATTAATTGCCTGGGTTTAAGGGGTAACGAACAAAGTTGAAGGGTGAAACGAATACTAATGCTGTCAATACTCTGTCTTAATAATAGCATTGGAATCTAGCACCAAATGTAAATCTTTATTTGTTGTAAAACCACAAATGAGATTATAATCTTCTTCATTTAACAATCTCATGTAAAACTCCAGGTAGCTACATGTAACTTAAAAGCAAGGAGTTCACTTGCACACTGTCAAAATTTGCCAAAAACCCACCCCCTGTACGGTTTCTAAGCAGTCAAGAGTGCAGCTGACCAGTTGTCAGTCCATGGAATTTGCCGGAACAGAAAAAAGAACAGCCCTTCTAAAAGGACTGAAACAATTCCCAATGCTGGACCTTAACCAAACCTTAACAACATGCTGAGGGAGAGCAAGGCGAAGCAGAAAGCAGCCAAAACAGCTACAGTATCAAGCAAAGGCCCCGCACACAGTCAAGGCTGCGGCTTTGCATGTTCACAGCTGACAACCATGCGAAAATGGTCACATAATGGCTTGGCTGGCCAGGTTTGATATGTACAAGGGCAATTCATATAATGGCCAGTAAATATCTTCTCCATCATGGTGCTGTGCAGACGTGGCCACAGGGTTATGAGAACAAATGCGCGGCCCACAGGATTCCATTATCACTGGTCAATCTCTTCCAGCGCACACGAAAAACATATCCGCTCCTAATGCTGCCGTCCGTCCCGCAATAATTCAATATAGAGGCCACTACATCAGGCTGCCAAGAGAGTGCAGAAAACAGGCAGCCAAAATAACAACCTAATATGAAACTATAAACACGAAGCCTGAAACTATAACCCATTACGATCCTATCAGTATTGCAGCGGTGCTTCAAAATGAACAGAGAAATGTGCCTCTTTGGGACTCCCTCCTCTCTGGCAGATACGGACTCCAAAGTCGGTAATGTCGGAAAACTTTGGCCAAAGCCTCACTTAATGTGTTTTCAAGCAGCACACTGAAGCGGCCAATCCAATTCCACTCTGTAGCAATTTGCGTCGGCAAGCCATTGCATTCTGATATTGGGTCTGAAATAATCAAACTCATTGGCAATGACCCGGCCTACCATTCCTTCCAGAAAATTCTGAGCCATGATTGGGTGACGGAGCCAAAATGCTCCACAGCTACAGCACAGCAGGTGTTTAGAGACAGCAATCTGAGAAGAATTTCAGAAGGAAATGGAACACTCATTTTTTCATATTCCCAGACTCCCATCTCTAGACATTTTTTCATGTAAAATTAAGGAGTAGTTAATACAAAAAAACTTTTTGAATAAAATGGAAAAAAGTGTGGCAGTTTGGGCTTTCAACAAATGTTTTTGAGGCCTGAAACGGCAAACTCTTGAAAAAGAATTACAGATTGGAATCTTTTGACAACGCAACACTAACTGTTGTCATGTAGACAGGCAATCAATCGTTTCAACCGACGTCACAGTTCGGTCAGTAGCCTGGATGTGCAGCCATTATGGTGGGACTGGGATGCAAACAACTCATTAGATTGCAAGCTGAATGTTCATTTAAGCCAATTTTAAGATGTTTAAACTATGGAAATGCTGGTGAATACGTGGAGGCTGCTAAAACTTAGACTGATTCTATGTTCGAGAAATGCACGGAAATAGACATAAGTCCCAATAGGAAAAGTGCTCTTGAATGCCTCTCCAAGTTAGAATTCCCACTGGAGAGTTCCAGCATAATTTCTGAACTCCCAGTTCGCCAAGGGACTGAATGTGACGTCAAAACATGAGGGCAGATAAAACCAAAAATATTCTGGTAATAGTACGAAATTAAAGCAGTATTACACTTTTGGGACCACGGCTAATGCATAACAGTAAGCGTGAAATGTTATGGCAACTGCAGTTACAAAATTGGTGCTTTCGTGATCCATATGATCTAGTGTTTACCATTGTTCTGTTATTTTAATGTTTACCAATGTTCTGTTATATTAATGTTCGCTAGCTATCAGATTAAGACGGTGTGCAATGTTTGCTGATTTTGAGGGAGTATATAATCTTAATATCTAATGTCAGGTACGAAGACCGTTACTTTCCCCAAGTAGTACTGTCAAATGCGCCGAAGTGGAAACTGCAAATATTTAACTGAGAACTTCCTCAATCCCAGGACATCCCAAAAACAGTATTTGGCCAACCACAAACGCCTCCTATCCTGAGACAACTTTGCACTGCTCCCTGATTTATAACAACTTTTGGCAGTCTGAGGCAAACCTCATTGCTTTTCAAGGCCCAAGCGATTAGTACAGCCAAAAACACAGCAGCAATTGACCATTTCGAGCAATAATAATCAGGAACAATTGCGAGTTCGGCAGTGTAGTCTAAATTCAGTCCTAGCAAATTGGACTAAGCTAGAGTGCATCCCTGAAGAGGCAAATATAAAATTAGGTCTAGGTCGATGTTCAATCAAAGGTTGTGGACGAGTTAGTTCGGGCATGTGATAGTCACATGATGTTTAAAATGACAAAGTCAGCGGGAAGCTACCACGAACCTATCAAGCAGTACTTAGATTTGTTGGCTTCAAACTTCAAATCTTCCGTCATTAGAACACGAGGGACACACCTGCTTCAGTTTACATAATATCTGACCTTAACTTTGCTTTTTTCAGCACGTAATTTACCTGAATGTGTTTGCAAGATTATTCCCAGTTTTTCATTTGGTCGCGCTGCGTGCTAATGCAATTACAATTTCTACACGTCATGTGCGTTACGCTTAAACTAAATGTTTTCCACCTTCACTTTAGGCTATTTAGACGCTCAAAAGCAACCAAAGTAAACAGCCATTAATTACTTTATTTGAAATCTTGTTCAATTATCAAATAAACAATGCTCCAAATTTGCGTTTGGCTGAATGTGTTTGCAAAGTCTTCGTTGCATTTGTCTATTGCGTGCAATGCAAAAATAATTTCTCACTTTCATGTTTGATGTGCTTTACAAATTTTTTCTGCTTTGTGCATATTTTGAAAGGCTTAAAAACCAAGACCATCTTAAAATCGTTTATTTTTAAGGAATCTTTTTAATGATAGGCTATGTTAAAATTCTACGAGAGGTGGAATTCAGAGGTCTACTATTTATTCAGAATACTGACACTCTTTCAATCTAAAACAGCAGCCTGCTTATGTCTGTCTGCTTCTCATTATCTCTTCTTAATCATTATTGGCCACATTTTGGTTTTGATCAGTCAGTTGGCTGAATAAACGGCTTGATTGCAAGTTAGGCAAAGTACACGAGAATTGATTTAAGGTAAGCTAATTAGGCCAAGGTGATGGAGGCTGTCGAACCTCGCTGGTAATTAGTGGATTTCAAAACGCGGTTTTCTTCCCGGAAGCATTTAAAATGACCGCATTAGGTATGTGTAGCAAAGGTAATAAGCGAGCTCGTCCGTCTGCCTCATAGTGGCAGTTACTTTTATTGCGCTTGCGATAACCGCGATTCTATATATCGTGCAGCCCTATTTTCAATCCTTGTAGCAAATCCATGGAAACGATGATCAGACCTCAATACATTGTCATCAATGCAAAACTTTTCTTTAAAGTGTTAAGGGAGACTTTAGTTTTTTAACAAATCTTTTGTACCTTATAGTAAAATTAACCATGGTAAGTATATTCATATTCCTCATTGTCCTGGTGACATTATAACATTGATAATGGGTCAACATTTACATGCTAGATGTAATGGAGAACATTTAGACATGTATTAAAGCAACTACTTTCAGACATCTCCACCTGCACTTTGTTATGGAAAGAGAGGTCAATACAGGTGGCCTTGGAGTTAAAATGGGAACCCATATGGTACATATTACAGGGTATTTGTTTCCATACAGTGGTAAGGGAACTGACCCAACAATTCCGAGGTTTTTGGTTAGATTTTTGGGTGGATTAGGTTCTGAAAAATATCCAGCAGAATGTAACCGTGCGCAAGAATCCAATCTTTGCAAGACACCCTTCCACAAATCCCAGAGGTTAACACACTACCTTCTCCCTCTATACTTTACTTGAAACTGAATCTAATCTGGTCTCACTTCTTAGGCAGTGAAACAATTTGTATAACACATTTTAACAGACAGATGTTTTTGATGTTTTAATTTTCTCAACTCACCATAGGTCTTTATAAAACACATTATGTAATAGGGAAACTAACTCAGCCATACAAGACCCATGATTTATGAAAATTTTGCTCTGCTCTGCTCTACATTGCACCGGAGTGGCTGGGATTTTCACCTGAGAGCTTAACATTTACCCCCCCCCCAGCCCCATCGCCCCACGAAAGAGATGCAGAGCCAGTGAACTCGTCCCAAAGACGTTCAACTGAACTGCTCCCCAGACAGGGGCACTATCATATCAAGGCCGGTTCAGGGAGTCAAAAGAAAAAAAAACTAGACTTCCTTTCTGAACACGTCATATACTCCACTGCTGAATTCTCAAAAATGTGCTTCGTGGGGGCGAAGGCAGTACCCCTCAGCACCGGCACATGGAAGTATAGTTGAAGTTGAGCGAACTGAATAGAAAGCACCGATATAGCGTGTGGTGGCAATTTTGAAAAGGACCCTTCTTCTAGCCACCCGCAATACAAGAAATGGCATCAATCGGACAAGGCGTTCTTTAGTTATCGTGCGGAAACCAAAGTCAAGATGGCTGCTGTGGCGGCCATATTGGTTAGCACACGATGCCAGTTTTCGAAAGGAACCATCCTCTCATCAGGATAAATATATGGTGTGAAAATACAATTGTTCCACAGAGGCATTCTCCGTTAAATCGACGGTAACCAAAATCAAGATGAATGCTGCGGCGGCCATGTTAATTGGAACGCGGTGCCAATTTTCGAAAGGAACCTTCCTCTAGCCACCTCCAATACACCACCAAGAAATGGTATCAAGTGGACAAGGCGTTCTTCAGTTATCGTGCGGAAACCAAAATCAAGATGGTACCTGTGGTGGCCATATTGGTCAGCACACAACGCCGGTTTTTCGGAAGGAACCATCCTATCGTCAGGACAAATTTGTGGTGTGAAAATGGAATCGTTCCATGCAGGCGTTCTCTGTTAAATCGACGGCAACCAATTTATACCGCCGCCCGTCCGCCCACAGGACGACAATTCCCTCTTCTCCGAGGCGGGGCTGAGGAGTGAAAAGGCCAAATCAGCCCTGGCATGCATCATCTCCAGCCTGATAGAATGAAAAAATACACTAAATAAAACATAAAAATGAAAATCTCTCCCAAAAATGGTAAAAGAAACTGGTTCATCATACAGGCTGTGAAAGAAAGGGCATGAAAAAGACTTTTACATGATATTTTATGGTATTCAATTCTATAGATATAATTGTGCTCAACTTAGTCCAACATTGCTCAAGATGCTCTTTGGAGGCCTTGAGGGCTTCAATGAGGTTTGATGAAGAATTTCCATTATTTGTACTGGATGGTGCAAGTTGAGTTTTTTTTTTGTATAATTTATGAATTTGGTTATTAAACATAATTGCTCCACTTCTCAGCATTAGCAGGAACAAGTATATCTTGTTGGAAAAGTTTAGTAGAACATAATTTTCGAACGGGTGAAAAGTGATGTTTTTGCTTATTTGTGAAGAATTATTCTTTCAGTCATTTTGAATAGAAGGGAAAAAATTTGAAGGCAGTTCAAAGTAAATGTACCAACAAAAACCAGAAGGTGAACTATTTCCACTCTAAAATATTTACATGATTGCTCAAAAATGACAAGGATGAAATCACAATTTACATGTGTGCATTAACCCTTTGACACCAGCTTTTACACAACCAAACATGACTGTTCTGCCCAAGGTAATCCAGACCACTCATATCCAATCCAGATGTACTCAAACTTTTTATTAAATTCTGAGTTAACTATAGCATTTCATGGTATGGAATAGCAAAATTAAATGTAGCTTATGAATTTAAGTATAATTTGTATGTAATTTTTTAATGTAGAAGATTTCACATATCAAGAGCAAATATTTAGCGATGCATCAGTTTTAAGTTGAATCTTTGCTTAAGACCTTGATAGGTAGAATCCGGTATGTAACTGCTAAAATGTAATGAAAGCCTGCACCCATGCTGGCCCTTACTGGATAAGACTGAGGAGCCCAAGGCAATCGAAAAACACAAAAAAAAATCTGTATTCCGGCAGAGGTGTCAGTTGGCATGATACAAAGATTTGCGAATCCAGGCACGAAAGGGTTAAGCACGAATGACAAGCAAGGACTAAATACTGAGGAAAAAAAAAAAAAACAGTGGACAGAAAGAGAAATATCTGCCCTCCAACATACAGATCATAAAAGGCCGCATCATATCTTTAATGTAAAAATAGACTTTGCACATAAACATGGGCTGCATGAGCGCAATTTGGGGCCTCCTGCTGGAACAAGTGATGTTTGGGTGGGCTCGACAAAGCAGAACAGAGAAACCCCACCCCTCTTGGAGTCAGCGGATCTCCAATCAGCCAAGAAGAGTGCTATCCCCCAACACTTTCCACAACCTCTGTTCGGTCTGCCTCCACATTCACGAAATCCCTCCCTAGCAGAATAGCAAGATGAGTTGAGCAAGTTATTCCACGCACTACAGTATGCGTAACCTCAGGATACACTGGACGCTAAGTTAAATAATTTCGTCTGATTTCTTAACACTGCCCATAATATACAGAAGCCAGCGAAACAAGTTTTCCCTTGACTTTAAACGATTACTGTTACTTCCAATGTTTTTCTGACATATGATCTCTGCTGCATCCTGTATGACTCCTCTCGCCAACCGTCCATTGCTATTCAATTATTTTTATCAACGGAAAACAGCGTCCCGGCCAGACTTCCAAAGAAGCTGCATACTCATCTGCTCGCCTCATTACACCCCTACATCTGTTTGACTATACAGTCCCTCCCTTACGTAGCCAACTTGGATTCCAACAAGTCACAGCAAATCAAATAGAAATGAAGTTCTCAATTGACGGATCTGGTTGCAGAAGTGTGAATAATAAAAAAAGATAACTTGCCATGGTCAGTGGACGCCATTTGATATCAACCTATAGTATAGACCACACAGCTATGGAAGGTGGCAAAACCAAGAGCCGCGCTGCTTCATAGAAAACCGTCCAATGAGTGCGTGCAGAGGATTCTGAAAGTAAACAGTCAAAGCTGAATCCAGAAATATTCCCATCATGTGGAAAATAATCATTAATGCATTTTGGCTGGCCATCTCTTCCATTTTGAAAAGAAATACCCATCACAGGACATCAGTCAAGAGAGTTCTACGTGAAACTGCACATCCGGAACAGGCAAAAATTCACTTGGAACAACAAAAAGAGAAGTGTAGCTTAATATAGCAAACCAGAGAGAATACATTGTCTTGATTTAGTTTATTCAAATGTCACATGATGTTTTAATCCACAGTAAAACCAGTCAGGAGAGTTTGAACACTCGGTTATATCCTTGGCTACTTCACAACAAAGTGCCTATTGTGCAAAGTTAACGCTGGACGCATTATTATAATACACCACAACAGGACTTCCTGTGCATGCAGATTTCTAACTTATAAAAAAAAAAAACAAAAAAAAAAACCACACTATTTACAACCCGAAAAAATCTTTTCCTATGGTTTTACGCATTTGCTCGATGACAAGAAACCAAGGCTATAACCCACTGTATTGCGAAATTATAGCAAATTACCTCAGGCAAAATTGAAAGAAAGCAACACCAAAAAAAATCACAAAACAGTGTTCTCCAGTCATTGAAGTTGTGCCATTCACTTTGGATCTACAGTATACTCAGTCCAATTTTTTCCTAATGTTGATGTTCAAGGACCTGCAGGCACATTCAAATAATCAAACATGTCGGCACACACACACCGGACTGTATAGCAAATCCCTATGATCACATCCATGCAAACACATTCTCTCCCCGACTCATTATAATGCTTCATCTCCAAATCTTAATGTCACTCTTCTTACCTGGGGAATCACCCTCTTGCACTCAGATGGGCACTTTGTCCTGACAAGCAAAGGTCAGTCAGCAACTGCAGTCTTCAGGCTTGCAGTTTTGTTTGGTTTTATTCCACTTAGTTTTTTTTTTTTTGGTTTGTTTCTTTTTTTTTTTTGGAAAATTCTTGAAGAATGACCACAATAATAAGGGGGGGGGGTGTAAAAACACACCAATGCTCTCTAATAT
The DNA here is from genome assembly GCA_029721435.1 of Gymnothorax reevesii. Lineage (NCBI taxonomy): Eukaryota > Metazoa > Chordata > Actinopteri > Anguilliformes > Muraenidae > Gymnothorax > Gymnothorax reevesii. Next base: position 47,891,637 of record CM056576.1, read on the forward strand.
TTCTCACAGAAAAGGCAGCAGCATACAAATTTTGTCCTTGTGAGGTCAGCCCCTCTGCCTCCTGCTAAGGAGTCTGGGTAATGGCCCCAGCCACGATGAGCACATACCTAAAAACTTGACCTTCACCCCTCACTCCTGGCTACTGTGAGGCTCAGCTGGGTGCCTGTAATTCAGGGTCAGAAACTATGGAGCTCTAAACCCCAACCCCGTGACAAACAGCTAAACCCACCACCCCTTCACAAAGATCAAGAGCACTCATTTGCAAAGGTTCACTGCATCAGTAGTTAGTACTAGCGAAAGGCATCCTGTTGAGTGAAAAGTGACTTATCAAAGGAAATGCTGGCGCTTCAGAAAAGAAAACTGAGCGTTTTTGACCTCAAAGTAAAAGGTGGTGTGAGAGTACAAGAACCAAAATTGTTTAGATAATGGCATCAAAACTTATTGATGTGATTGCTGTTGGGTGTTCCAAACTAAATATCAGTTTCAGAACTACTCTGGAATTCATGAACAAACTGTCTGAAGCACTTTTGGTTGACAGTATGCACATTTAACCTTTGTGTGACATGGGCCTAGCCAATACATATAAAATCTGAAAGATTTGAATGGTGACATAATTTTCATTAGGAATGGAGCACAAGTCACAAATTCCAACTGAGAAAAAAAATGTTTTTCCTCTCAGTTATAAGTCACTCCAAAAAAATGGTGACACATTTCTTTGCTCGATCTCACACAGCTGATTACACAGAATATTACATTCATAGGCAGGCTTTTTTGTGAATGGGGGGGTTAAAATAAATGACTCATGAACACTCCAGGACATTCCTGGAAGTTATGCCTGTTCAACAGGCGAGAACCATTAAGCAACAGCTTCTTTGCTATGAGATCTTTGAGAACTTGCTTGATCTCCCACGGGTCATTGGTATTCTGTAAGAATTGGCATTTTCGAGGGCTAGTTCTGTAAAATGAGGAACCAGGGTGAGGTGAAAACCATTAGCAGCACTGTATTGTGCTACTACAGTCAAGTACGAAGAGTAGTTACTCGTCTTACTGCTACAGGCTGTTGGTCTATAAATATCTGCTAAGCAATAGCTATCTTGGTGACACATCAGCTCAAATGTTTATTAAAATATGACAGTCATTTCATTGCTGATTTATTCCCAATCAGTAACCTGCTACTGATTTATTCTCTATTAGCGACCTGCCTCTGTAAGGCTATTGCTAATGGAGTCACTCCACTGGGACTTCTCTATAAGTTTCATCGCTCCTAAGCTGGTGTTTGGAATAGAAATATTTATGACTTGTGTATGTATTTCAGTAGCCAATCGCTAGTTAGTGGACAAAGGAAGTGTTTAGTGCACACTTTTGGCACCAATAACATTCTCATGAATGAATATTCAACCACACCTTTAAAAGAACTCATGCCAAAATGCTTCAACAGGTGCATTATGTAACATAAACACATGGAAATTATTCCCCTGCCGAACAAGTTACAAGCATTCATTCCAATGAGATTCGTGCTTATGAGATTCACCACCATCTTATTCAATATCTAAAAAAATTTGGCCGATTGCCAGATGGGCGATAGGAAGCATAAGTGTCTGGAGCACACAGAGTTTGTAAATTTCCACCAAGTTGAAAATCCAAAACTCGTGTAAACACCATCTACTCTGAGAATCTACACATTAGGCAAGTATGAACATGGAAAAAAATGTGCATAATAAAAGGTTTCTACATTTGCTCATATCTTTTGTGGTTTGTAATTAGCAGTCAGAGAAAGTACTGAGCGGCTCAGCCATTCATTAAATTCAAACAGTGATCTGGGCCAAGCCGTTCACCTTGAGCTATACGTGGCTTTACACTGCACTGAATTCAATTAAGAGGTTCATTTCACTCCAAAACACTCCCACTGCCCTCCTCTCCCATAAATGCAGCTCATTCACACTTAAACGAAGCCTGACAGATCCTATCACCTCTTCAATTCATCTCTTTTATGTAGGGCAGTCAACTGGCAACAGACGTGGTAGTTTCAGCTCCTGATAGGCATGCATGGACGCTGGCTTGCATTTGCAAAGAACAAGTTGAAAGACATATATTATGTATGGAAAATAAAAAACTCTGCCACTAAGGACCCCAAACAAACTGCTTCATGGGCTTTACCCCTGTTCTATTTCTTGCTCTCCGCACTTGCAACTGTAGAGCCTAGTGCTTAAAGAACTTAAGTCATATTTTCAAATACCATGAGATAAAGATGGGAAACCTTCTTTAGCAGTTACCCAAGTCCACTACCTCGATTTACTCAAAATGGACATTTTGAACTTCAGTAATTTTAGCAATGGAGTCCTCAGCTGCTCTTTGGCATTTATTAACTGGGTAACGCAAAGAAACCTCCCAGGATAACAGGTAAAATATTGCTTTGCAAAACATGAGCAGATGCCCTATCATTTTGCAATATTTCACAACAGCATAAAAAGTACTGATAAATTCAGCAGGTCGACAAACAGCTGGCCTTGGTACACCGTGCATGACAGAGAAAAGCAAACCTCTGGTGAAACCGAAACAAAAACCTTGATAGAACTAACTTCTTTAGTCTAACTACTGAAATAGGTCATAGGAGGCTTTAACATGGACTTCCCATAATAACAGTGAACTCCACTTGAGTAAAGATATCCATGCTGAAATAGCATAATTTACAAAAACATAACTGTTTATGGCGCCCTCTGTTTTTTCCTTGTTTTTAAGTTTTATACAGAGCAGCTGTGGAGTAGCTATTGGACCACAAAATGGGATAAACATAAACAGTGAGAGTAAACGCTCTTAACATCGTCCTTTCTCCAAGGACTGAAAGGGCCTTCAGGGCCTTATAAAGGCCATCTTCCTTCATCAAAGCATATTAAATCATGGCAGTAAAATAACCCGTAAACTAAGCAATTTTGATGATGAATTCTGGAAAGGTACAAGCTCCAAGGTCATTTCTGCATGAAAAAAAAAATGTAAGGATAAATAAAACTTAAAAGTACACGGCGATACATTTTCCCAAACAAACAATTAAGCGGTTTAACAACAAGGGTCGGGCTTCTGCAGCATATCGACCAGCTGTATACTTAAGGCTGCCATTTTGAACCTTTATATTGTCATGCCACATTGAATAAACACCATATGGATGGGTCTGGAGCAGCGTTCCCCGACATAAAAGTGAAGACGAGACCGGGGCCGGAGACAGCAGCAGGTGTACAGGGTGCAGCAGTCAGAGTCGCAGCTACTCAACACACATTTAACAATCAATTAACATCGCATTATCTCCGCAGGGAGGGCCTTTATAAAATAACTAACACCCGCTACGTCCTCGACTGCAAGAGGTCAAAGAATTTTGTTTTGTCTTTACAGTGAATGATTTCACAAAAATAGAGGAGAAGCTCCTCATGCTTTAGGGTGCCAAACATGCAAAAAGAATGTAATCAAATGAACACTGAGATGCTGTTCTGTGAATCATAACTGGAAACTGAGAGTTCACAAACACAGATGTAGAAAGTTGAGAAAAAGAAAAAACAAATTTTCAGAACCCAAAACAGCAGGGAGGGAAGCTTCGTGTAAAATATGTCCAAGAGGGAGTGGGCTTCATTTTCACAAGGGTCCTGAGCTGGATGTCTGCAAGGTCTCACCCCAGTGTAAAAGCGAAAGCCAAACTATTCAATTATGCAACGCAAAAAACTCTTGAGAAATGATGAAGTCGTTCCTATTTTATACAGCATTCTAAATAAAATCTAATCCAGAACTCACTCCAAAACGTAAAATGTGTCTTCTTACTCCAGTCACTCCCACACATTCAAATATAAGGAAATGCAACCATTATTTCCTCTTGTTGGAGCTTCCAGCAGACATAGTTTAGATAAGAACCAGATTTAATGGTGTTAACAGAGAGGCCTCAGGGCTTAAATAAGCATTTTTCTTTAAGCAGGAGGATTCCATCTGAGTTTAAGGGAAAGAGATGGAGCGAATTACATTGAGGGAATACACTGATTTCACAAAGGGATTTCTAGAAAGAAAACAATATTAATTTATCTACAGTGGCAATGATACTCAACCCAATTTCAGAGGTAGCACCTTATGGTAGCTACAGCTTAAGGTAGCAGCCAATAAGAGTAAAGCAGCACAATATGGTGCTGACCAACAGTAAAAGGACTGCGACTTACTAGAAATATTCAGATTCAGGACTCATTTGTGTCTTGGGAATGACGAGAATTTTCCTAGCATATGCCAGGCTTTATGAGAGCATAATTTACAAAGCACAGAGGTGAAGCAACATCAATGTCTAGTAATTACAGATAGGAAATTGCAGGCCCAAGATAACCACGTCTGGAAAGAAAGAAACTGTATAATTGGCTTGACAGCCGTTTCCGCCCCAATCCTTTCCAAGATCGAACTCTGTGAGACATTCCACTGATCTACACTGAATCCGCTCGATCCAGGATCAAATTTGCTGTCCTTAATTATAATGGAAAACAGAATGTTGTTCAGACATCAGGGATTCTGGCCAGACTTCCAATAAAATGAACAAATCAAGACTTGAGGAAGCATTTCAAAATATGAAATAATGCTTAAACTACTACCCTATCTAGGGAAGGCTTGGGCTGATTTTTGATATTATCGAATAGCGCGATATTTGTCGTCATATGCAATATTTTTAACAATATCGACCAGCTGTCATGGCATCCTCAGAGTTTTATTTTATACCCCTCCTTTCCACGCGAAAATTGATCGAAAATAACTTCTGAATCATTTGGGTTAGCCTGCATGCAACGTTTCAGTCCGCAGACAAATGGCGAATTTGGTCGCAAAGAAGAATACGAGCTCGCAAATTTGGCAGCATTTCGGCTTTCAACCAGGGGAAAATGAAAGTTTCTGTTGGATTATGAATGGTTGAAAGGAAAGAAGCCTGTTGTCTCCCCATGCAGCTGACCCACGGTACAGAGGTTTTAGCAGGAGTAATTCAATGGGTGCATGTCAAAGCGTAGGCCGCATCCTCCGAGGGCCGCATTTTTAGAGTCATCACCTATTTATTGGCCAAACTGACGCAGCGTCATTTCATTTCCATTAAACAGCTTTGGTTTAAGTCAGTTGTCACTGGTTTCCCCAAGCTTAACCCTATCCCTTAACCCAAAATCTAACCCTAAATTTAACCTTATCCCTGACCCTGAATGTCAGTTTGGCGGATGGAAGTAAGTGACGACCCCTAAAAATGCAGCATTCGAAGAATGCAGCCTACGCTTTGAAATGCACCCATAGAGCGTAATATCAAATGACAGTAAAATTGACCAATCATATTTCCCTACTGTCCCCTGAGTAAATCACGAGTTTGGAGAAAAAACGGCGGTAAATAACCTATCTAGCTAGCCCGTGTTCTTGTTTCATGACGGAAGACGTGAGTAGCGCTCAGCGCTGCGAGTGATTAGGATATCGTTTCGAGTTTACAAAACAGATTAACTCCAACTTCTCATTGAATGTTAATCAACGACGGATGACCTACACCAGACCTTAATTTGGCGCAAAAAACCAAGGCTTTTGAGAAGCATTTCAACATCAGCAATTACGCGCAATACTCATGTCAGGATGAGCCAAGAAGGAAATTCTGTATTGCTTGGATTGTCTGCCGTGGGTTCTGGGCCACAGATGGATTTTTTGAGCAGGTGAAAAGGCTAGCCAAATGACCATCAAACGGTAAGATATTTCAATAGGCTGCTATGCCAAGTGATTTTACATTGGCTGTCCCACCACTGTTCTGTGTATGTCAAATTTTATTTGGGAAAACATTAATTATTCAGAATTACTGAGATGATGAAATGGATCAACCAGTAATCACATTTTTAACGCTGTGTCAATATGCCCTATTATTTTTAATAACCTATATTTATCAAGGACAGCTTACTTGTGCATTTTGGATCACACTACCGCCTTAAACCATTAGTGCACCCACGCTTTCCAGTAACGTTATACCGTAGATAGCTCAAAATGCAGCCTCCGACGTATCCAGATCCGATTGCTTAACGTTAGATGTTACCAAGGAATCCTCCAAATGTGGTACTTTTCCAAAATGTTTGCTGCTTGATGATCAAACAACCGGAAAAAAACGCTTCATTTTCATTTGAGATTAATATTTGCCACATCTGTGTTTCACAGTGCGGCGCAATGTAGCCTGGGAAATTGAGTTTTTTTAGCAGCATTGAAATGGTCTATACATACTCCAAAATGAATTTCCCTTGATGCATCGCTCCTTCATATAAAAGACTGTATGCACTCACCCACTCCTCTTCAGCAGGAAACAAAGTTGGGGCAGATCAATTGCGATTATGCAACCTATTGCATATGTGCCAATATTTTACATTTATCTTTGTATATAATAAATTTTTATCAGAAAATGCGAGCAAAACTGTCACACTGTGCAGCCCTGAGCATATCAACCTCTCAGCCATTATTTATTCATAGGCCAAGGCTCGCTTTATTAACCAGCAAACACACCCCCAATATAATATCCTCCATCGTGATATTTGGGCAGGGGTATCTAGATATTTAATTTTGGACATCATCCAAGCCTATTCTAGGGATCACTGGGTGCCTTTGGGCATTGTTAGATCAGAACAGGTTGAAAACTTGTTCAAAATTTATTGTTATGCAGTGGTCACTCACCACAGGAAATACAGCTAAGGCACTGTCTCACAAACTCACGCGCATATGCGCGCAGACACACACACACACACACACATTCAAACACATACATTTCAGGTAGCCATCGCCCTCTGAAAATGACAGGTAAAACTTAAACAGTTGCTTAGACTAAAGAGTGCTTTTGGCTGACACAATATCACTCTTTGTGACCCCACTACCCCACCAAGACACAAAGAGAAAAATTTTTTGTAAAAAAACTTCTGTAATGAAGTTTTCACTTAAGTTCTACATAAGTTTATACTGAAGTTCTGCACTCATCTAAGCAGACTTTCATTGCCTGCTTGGACACATATAGGGGGTAAAAAAAGCACCCTTTCTGTATTTGCTTTCAAATACTTTTCAAATTCGAATTGTGTCTCAGTATTCGACTGACTGTAAAGAAATGCCGCCTCATAACTCCATCACCCCAAAGAGAACTTTTAGCTGGTGAAAGAATGCCAAAAAGAGTCCATGAACTCCAGAAAAATAAAAGACTTCTATTTTCAAACACGAGGAAAACAAAAGCATGGCTGAGGACTCAATTAAAGTGATTCCAAGTACTGTCAATACATTTTATCATCTATTGGATGTGATACAGTACAGCGCATATGGAGAAGAGCACAAAACAGGATAAAAAATGAAAGGGAAACGACAGCTCTGGCTCCACGGGTTAAGTGGGCTCAGTGCCCTGGCATTGCCTACCTACAGCAGGAGTTAGAGAGAGTGTAAACAGTTTGTAAAGCTTCAAGCATCATTTAGCATTCAGGCCATTCCAGATTTCCCTCCAATTCATATGCTGTTTAACATGCTGCCATTTTCAGTCAGAGATCAATCCATCAGAGTGGCTCACTGCACTGAAGCCCAGAACTTTTCAAAATTTCGGAAGTGCATACATACCACAAAAAGACTTTATTCTCCAGCTTCTTCCATTTTCTATTGGCCGGTGGCATGAAAAAAGGTAGCCAAATTCATATTGATTTTTTTGGGGGGGAATTTTAAATAAATGCATTGCAACAAATACAGGAACTGCAGGTCTGCAGCAATCAATTTGCAAATAAATGAATCAATTCACTTCAATTCCAGCCCAGGGCTGTCGAAATAAATGACCGAATACATGATCTCGCTTTAGTAAGTGAGGAAAATTGTAGAACTAATAGTGCCATCACAGGTAGAGTAGAACTGTGCGAGCAGCGCTACCTCCCATTCGTCTACACACAGAGAAGGACACGTTGCCTCGGTCGTCAGTGAATGCTGCCATGGAAGTTTCAGTGAACGAGCCAACGAGCGATCTTCTGAAGTTTAAGTCACTCTAGGCTCAAGTTCCTTTGACTGCCTGCCTGACCGCAGCCTCCAGATGTTTTTTTTTTCTCCTTCTTTTTTTATGGCACTTGCATCTCCTTTAAAATCCTTTACCTGGCTGGACACCAAGCCAATTAAAACGCTGAGCAATCTACAGGACTACCAATCGGGGCATTCAATTCTATCAAACATTCAGCTGAACTTGCCTTTGTTCATTCATACTGCCGTGTTGGAGGGAGCAGCAAAGTGCACAGCCAGCCTGTAAAGCAAGAATGTTGGCACAAAGGAGATGATACAAGAACTCCATCCAACGAGCCATTTTTGGCTGTTCAATTCGTCCAACAGCCATTCATGCAGAAGTTACTTGGGTTTACTGGCCAATTTAATTAGTCCTAATTACATAAACAAGAAGACAACCACAAACACTTTTTTTGAAGTAAGAGAGACAGTCTTTCTTGGGGTGTACAAGATGTTTTACAGGAACAAAGAGCGAAAAACTTGAACAGAGGATGACTACAGTCTCGCCAGAACGATGCCATAACGCCTGGTCCGGAGCCCAGATTATAGTGTGTGGGAAGGCAAGGCTCTTCAGCAGGGTCAATTGTGATTCCTTCATGCTAAGCTAAGGATGTTATATAAATCCCATCGATTCCCCCATGGGAGATCTGCTTTTTGAAACAGAGGACGGCCAATTTGCACATAAAGTGCCACCAAATGAATGAACAAAATTAAATTAAACAATGGCTGTTGGATGATGTTTTTATAATGCAACATTAAAACCTAGATTAATCCAGTTTTCATGATGCAAGCAGTAAAGATATTTATTGACGGGATACAATGTCATCAATGCCCTGAGTACTTTATGATAAATATGATAATTGAGATGTATACCCCATGTTATGAGTGGAACTGTATGTGCCACAAGTAAAAACTCATACAAATACTTCTTTTGCCTTTTCAGCAATTTCCTTTATATTTTGTCAGAGGCTCTGAAAATATAGTGCACAGTAACAATGCAGAGCTGCACACACCATGCAGCCAATGGCATTTAGGTAACCAATCCCTGTTCAGCTTCCTCGAATCGCGGCCTGCGAGGGCTGAGAACTCCTGAGTATCTACCCATTCTTCAACAAGGAGTCAGATGAGAATTCGATCTGGCTAATCAGCAGTGCTAACTGCTCAGCTCAGTACATGGAAGGAAACGAAAACCAGGCCTGGATTTGGATTTGTGGGCTTTACCATACTTTACCAGTGGCGGCCAGTGAGATGAAAATTGATGGGGCACAGAATGAAAAGAAGGCAATTTAAACTAATGAATGGTCTTGCAGAGTTTTCTATCATAAATTTTCAGTGACATATAGGGTACATACGCTCCGAAAACTCGACATTATCAGGTGTCGCTTCTTCAGGTAACAAGAAATAAAGTGCGTCATTTTGACGCAAAATTGTATTTCAAGCAACTTTATTCATTTGCTTATCGCTAATAGTTTTTTCTATGTCGTAATTAAACAATTATGAAGCAAAGGTAAGATAGAGCAGGATGCGCTAAAAGCGAACACTTAAGTTAAACATGAACAACTAGGTTAATGTAAAGAAAACATTTTCCATTTCATCACTGCAACACTGCATTATGAAGAAAACCACATTTATCCGCCAATTGTTTATTCTTATCATTGAAAAACTTAGTAATAAAGGAAAATGTTTGAAACAGGTCAAGACTAATTAACTAATCAGTTCTCATCTTGCATAACTGAGGAGAACAGGCCACAGCTGATAGTGTTGAGTGTTTTCAGAGTTTGTGTAATGTTAATTTGAACACATTATTGAAAACAGATCAAGACCAATCATTAGCTTCAAAGGATGTTCAGTTCACCAGTCGCCACTGTATTTGACCATTCCTCCGACATACAAATGATATGGGCAACATTCCCACGGGGACCATGGGAGGAGAAGACTGCAAACAGCACTGGCTGACACCTCGAGGACTCCAGCAGTGGGCAGACGGGAGGACACCCCCGAAATGCCCTGAAAGAGCACAGGAAACAAATCCAACAAGCTGCAGGACTTAAATCCCCCCGGAGGGAAATGTAAAACCGCTTCAGCGGTGCGAGGCAGCAGTCGGCCAGCCCTGCCAACACTCGGAGGGAATTACCGGGGGCTTGCACGGATCACCGGCAACATTCTACACAGGAGAGGTCCTGCCAAACATTGGATGTGATTATTTTAGGGGGGTGGGGGTGGGGGGTAGTGCAATTGCACCCAGCGGCTACTTCCTAAAGCTGTATACCAGGGGCTTTCAACCTTATCCAGAAAGAGTAGGCGCGAGACCAGACTTTCAATCCAACTAGTAACTTACATACCGTATTTGACTCATCAAGGCCTTTATCAAAGACTCAAGGGATTGATTACCATAATCTGGTAAGTTACTGTACATCTGGAATGCAAGCCCACACCCACACTGACTCTTTCTGGATAAGGTTGAATATGTCTGCTGTAGACGATGATGGAACGAGTCGCTAGGGCAGGCGGAAGCACACGGTGGCAAGCGAAAGTGCTAGGATGGATCCTACGATCTTTCCCCCCTGCGCATAAATGATGACTGAACCCCTGTGTCGTGGCTCAGGGCGCAGAGGGGTGCTTGTGCTCCTCTACAGATGCTCAGTAAACACAGCTATGAATCCACAGGGGAGTGAACTCACACTACTACACAGCGCACACTGTTGACAGGGATTTACACATAAATTAAGCAGTCTGAGGCGCGTAAATGTAAACCAAAGTAGCACGCACAGGACACACAATCCTTCACTCAGACATGCACGCATAAGTGTCCATACTCACTCTCAAACACACACACACACACACACACCCACCCACCCACCCTTGGACTTCTGGGTCATTCCATGCCAAATCAACCAGAGGTCCCCAGGTCACCGTCTAAGAAAATTCTGAAAAGAATAAAAATTCAAGTACTACCTAATGAATGAGTGCATGCAAAATTTCAGGTCTGTAAGTACAGTAGTTGTTGAGATATGGCCATTTATATTTTAAGGCTTTTTTTATTTCTATTTTTGCACAATGCATTTTTGACCAAATTTGAATGCTTTTTTTACAGCAATGATGCTGCAGGGTTGTAATCTAGGATTTAGGGTTAGTTTTTCCTGAATTTTTCATTTTTGGCTTTACAAAAGGTGCGTCTTCAGTCTCTGATCATCTACTGACCCCCCCAAAATGAAGAGAAAGCCGATTTCAAGAAATTATGCTGTATCTTTTCAGTACTGCTGAAGGAGAATGGCTCATTATCTCGATCTGAAATCTTTCTTGATGTCTAAACTGATGTTTACGCATGTGTGCAAACAGTCAGAAGTTTTAAATAACCATTTTGTCCAGCTCCAGTGGCCTATTTATATTAGAACATTTTACGTTTTTCCATAAACTAGCCCATATTTCACCTCCAAAAACTACCGGATGACAGTGAATGACAGCTTTGAAATTTTTACCATGTATTGGCACATATTTAAGGATAACACATACCAAGATTGATCTGTAGCATCAGATTGGTTCTATTTTTAAAGCTGCATTAAATAAAATCGAATGTTCAGGCTAAATGATACCATTTACACAGTTGTAAATTGGTGGTCAATCTTCTTGAAGCACTTATTTGGGACAATTCCTTTGCACTGGTTATGACGGCTCATTATTTATAACCTTTCAATGTTCCTTTGAACATTAATGTGGTCTTGGACACAGTAGTGAATGAGTAAAATTTGATATCAACAATCTTGCAGTTACCTTGCAAATACTTGCAGTACCTGGTATTATATGGATGCGGTGAACTAAGAAATCAATCTCATTATTTCAATTAGCGGTGTCAACATCTGCACGTGTAAACAGATACACGGATAACAAATCATAACCGTTAAGAAAAATCAATAACCGTGCACATGTCATTTTTTCTTCTTCCTCCTCCTCCTCGTTCATTTCTCACCAATACATATAGTAGCCTATTTTTAGGGGTGATAATGTTGCCCAAAAGCTTCAGATAATAACATTAACTAACTTTACACTTAAATGTTCCCACTAGAGCAGTTATCTGCCGACAGATGCATGGGGCGCAATATCACCTTGATATAAAAAAACCCCGCAGCCACAGCCAGTGTTGCGTCACTTCAGTAGGCTGCGGAGGACTTGAGAAGAGTGCGGCGCTCATCATCTTCTCCATGTCCAGCTGAAAACAAAAACTGTTAATGGCTTTTTATTTTAGCCTATGTTGTTGCGTGTTGTTGTACATTATATTGTTGGTTGGTGTTCTGTCGGCTTTTCACGACCTGATCACACATCCTCGCGTCTAAAGAGGAGGAAGAAAACATTTTTTTCGCCAATTTTAGTGAATAATTGTGAGAGTCCCCCTCTACTTTTTTAACTTTGTGGATATAAAGGTGAAGTTTTTTCCTCTCACTTCAGCTTACTTTGGCTTCTTTTTGAGTTGCTTTCTCTCGCCAATTCCACATTACTTTTACTATGAGACGTATATTAAAATTCAGACGCAGCTCCCGTTGGGAGAGAGGGATGCAGTTTGCACTTTAAGTTTAAAAAAAAAAAATTACAGAAATGAGCAATAGTTAAAACAATGATAAAAAACAAGGTTAAACCTTTTTCAGCTTTCATTGTACGTTTTCTTATTTGTCAAAATGATAGACGATTTTATTTTCAACTCATTTTACTTTCTGTGGTTATATAGCGCAACTGCGATAGAAAAAGATCACAAATCTCCGACGTGTAACCGGGTACACGTCGGGTAGAAGTCCTGTTTACACGTGTAGAAAAAATTGGAAACGTTGACACCCCTAATTTCAGTGCCAATGGTATGATGTCAGATTATGCAGTATCTGCATACAATTTTGACTCTCATTCGATCTTCAAATGGGAGCTTGTCCAGACTTGATCCTTGAAGTGATGTCATACTCATAACTTGCCCTGCATGATGTCATCATTATGCAATCAGCATGATGTCATCATTAGGCAATCTTTGTCATCAATCCGACGAGGAGTTCTATATTTATCCCACGGAAACGAAAAGTTTACGGACAAGGGATGGACATGGTGTCCACATAATGCCCCCTTTCCTCTTAGGAGGGCGGGGGCATAAAAAATGGTTGGGGTTTTACCCTTTAACTAGCAGTGTTACCATTTTGGGCCAACCATTTGAGAATTATTTTCCAGGCCAAATACAGGTGTCCAGAGCATGAACAGTACATTTCCGTAACTGAGATATTTGGCTCCACTAAAATCCCTGTGTTCCAATAAATAAAGTTTTTCTGTCTCATGATTCATTGTGTGGAAGAGAAGTTGCAAAATGGCTACCAGGTAAGATCATCTTTCAAGTTCTTCCAGTAGATATGTTAAAGATTGCAATTATACACGCCCCTTGGCACACTACTACTGTTCAATACCATAACAGGGTATATTTAAAATAGTTTTGAAGATAATTATTTTATGTCTCTGCCATTTTTGCAGTCTAACTAGTCCTTCATACTTTGTGCTAGAAAAACAAAAAAAAAAAAATCAAAAGCTTGTTCAGCTTGTTCAGGACATTAGGGCTTCCATTCAACTTTTTGAAGATATTTATACTTTTTAAAATATTACTCTTCATCTGAAAAAAATTCCTCATTCAAAATGAATGGAGAGAATGTTCAAATCCTTCAAATCTTGAGCCTCTTTAAACTTCAACTTCAGCAGACTTTCAGCTAGAGACTTAATTCAAACTTTACACAGCAGTCAAGACTTTCAGCTATTCAGCTACAATTCAACTTTTTAATACGTTTTATACTTTTTATGAATTGCTCTTAATTGAAAATGTTATTGTATACATTGTACTGATTTTGGTTGCATTAAACCTTCTGTTATGAATTGCTCTTGATTCATTATTTATTTGTCATTACCCAAGACAATCTAATCATTCAGTAATATTAATGTAGCCTTACATGATAAACAGTGAAAAAGATTTGACCATATAGCCGAATTTGTGAATACTAAAAACATGGCTTCTATGATGTATGAATGCCATGCAAGGTCATTACCGTAACATAGCTTTTCATTACTGTAACACTTGCTGTATATGTAAATATTCAGATGGGAATGAGTGATAACTTCAAATTTTATTTTTGGACAGGAACTATTTGTCAAGCCTTTTCAGATTACTGAATTGACATTTTTTATTTATTTGTAAAATTTACACTATAGGAAAAATTTTGTATAAAACAAGTAATTTTGTTATGGTAATGAACATAATAACTAAAATTATTATATCAGTAAACATTTTTCTGAATGTTTACACTATGCGGCTATTCTGAACTACTAGTAGAACATAGATGAAAAAATAAAAGGTCTACCTTTCATACATATTTAGTTATCATCAATTGAAAATGTGTGACGGTAATGAACTTCTTTGGTCAATGACTCAATAAAACATTCTGAAAATGTATTTTTAAAAAAATGTATTGATCTCTCATTTCAATTGAGCCAGTTAATTGAGACCCTGCTTGCTACTATTGAGAGAAAATACAAAATTGACCTAAAATTGTTTTTGTAAAAGTCAGGACAGTTTCGTGAGAATCACCCAAAACCACTTTGACTGAAAAAAGTGGAATGATCAAACTCGATCAACTTAGGAAAGAAAATGAGGAACTTCTGATGTGGAGATGTGAAATTTCTTTGTAAGACGAAGACACAATTTGCCTTCACCAAAAAAGATGTTTTGGTCAGATTACGAAAGTTGTCAACAATATTGTTGTGACCCTAGGAATGTTCATTAAAAGAAGATTACAAGTAAGTACACTCACGAAAATATTTTCACCAAAATTATCTTTGAAGCCCCCAGTAAATAATACTCTGATGGAATTCTGATTTTAAAACTATTTTTGTTCATTTTGGAACACCTGCATATTATAGATCAAGAAACAGCAAGAGAATTTACTTTGAAACTTGGTCAGAAATGGTGCAGCAACTGTTACCACCATTGCAAGCATGGAAATGAGAGGGACTATACTGCAGCATCTGATGAGCCAGTACCAGTGAAGCACATGTTGATGATTAAGATTCTTAGGGAGCAGCTCAGTGTCAGTGCAACTAATTTAGACTGTTCCCCTTAAAACCTGCGAGTGACAAAGGCAAGGTTGGAAACATTAAATGCAAAGTGAAGCCTATGGAAACGGCCACAAAGACCAAGTTTAGTGTAAAAATTGTCAAATATTTTATACCTTTAAAAACACAACAAATCTGATACTATGGATGAAACTTGGTTTGCGTTACCCTTAAATATTTGCCAATACATGGTAAAATTTTCAAGGCTGTCATTTACTGTTATTCAGTAGTTTTTGGAATAACGTAAAATGTTCTAATATAAATAGGCCACTGGAGCTGAAGAAATGTTTATTTAAAACTTATGACTGCTTGCTCACATGCAATGAAAAACTAGAATAACAGGGTTGGAAAAGTCATCAGCCCCCCGATTTATACTTTGTAGAGGTTCCTTCTGCTTTAATTACAGCCATCAATCTATTTGGATATGTCTCTATTAGCTATGCACACCTAGATTGGGGAAGATTTGCCCATTCTTCCTTGCAGAATTGTTCAAGTTCAGTCAAATTCTGTGGGGAACAGCAATGGACTGCTCTCTTCAAGTCAATCCACAGATTTTCTATAGGGTTTAAGTCAGGGCTCTGACTTGGCCACTCAAGGACATTCACCTTCCTATCCTTAAGCCTTTGTTCTTTTGGCAGTATGTTTAGGATCACCGTCCTGTTGGAAGGTGAATGACCGGCCCATCTTCAGCTGTCTAGCAGAGGGACGCAGGTTTTCCACAAGAATATGGGTGTACTTGGCAGCATCCATTTTCCCTTCAATCCTGACCAACTGCCCAGTCCTCACTGGAGAGAAACATCCCCACAACATAATGCCGCCCCCACCATGCTTCACAGTAGGTATGGTGTGTTTTGGGCGGTGTGCTGTGTTTGGTTTTCGTCAAACATAACGCTTGGAGATCAGTCCAAAAAGTTCAATCATAGTCTCATCTGACCAAAAACCTTTTTCCACATGGCAAAAGGATCTCTTACAGATGTGTTTTTGCATAGCGCTGATGAGACTGAGTAGGTCACTTTTTCAGAAAAGGCTTGTTTCTTGCCACCCTGCCATACAGACCAGCTTTGTGTGAAGCTTGTGAGATTGCGGTCCAATGCACAGACCGACCAGTCACAGACATGAAGTCTTGCAAGTCCTTCGAAGTTGCCTTTGGCCTCTTGGTATCTTCTCTGACCAATGTCCTTCTGGCTTGGTCATCCAGTTTGGACGGACAGCCTGATCTAGGCAAGTTGTTGGTGGTGGTACTCAGACAGTACTCAGAAGGATAGACAAAGCCTTCAAAATCTTTTTGTAGCCTTCACCTAACTTGTGCCTTTTTACAACTTTAATCCAGAGTTCTTTTGAATTTACTTTTCCAACCATGTAGAATTCTTTCACGACCATGCACTACGAGTAGTGGAATTTTCAAGAAAACAGCTTATTTTATTCTAGAGTAATCAAAACCACTGCAATTAATATCAGGTGGGAGGCTATTAGCCAGGTGTTTGATCTAAAAGTTGACTGGTTGCACCTGAGTAAGTTTATAATGGTATACTCTAGGGGGCTGATCACTTAATAAAATCAGGTATTTAATTAACTAATTTGTAATAATTGTACTGTACGTTTTCAAATGTTATCTTCACTTTGATGATGAGGATAATTATGTGCACATGCGGTTAAAATAAGTTTCATTTAATTTATTATAATTTCCAGTATGTAAGGTGACAAAAGGTCAAGTTTTTCACAGGTTATGATGATTTTCTATAGGCACCGTATTTCATCACTTTTAACTTAACTAGCAAATGTGGTAATTTCACCTTTCAACGGCAAAAAGTGCCCCCTGTACTTGTGCGCCTTAAGTCATTCGCCGTAATTTCCATCCAAATCAAAGTAAGAGGTCCTAACCTATAATGACATGCATAAAATATCTGGCTGGGTTAGGGCGCAAGCCACACAAACCCTGGGAAAGTGTGCATAATTACAAAAACAGGGATGTGATTTGGGTGAAGTGAAGTTCTCTGAAAATTTAGCCGGGGGTCTGGGGGCCACTGCCCCCAGCTGGGTCCAGGGTAGCGCCCTGGTGGGGGGTATACGGGGGGGAGCCCCCCAAAGCTCCCAGGTTTTAGTGATTTTTAGTGCCCTAAGTGTACTAAGAATTCAATAAAATAACAAAAAAAAGAATTATTACCCAATGTATATTCAAGCCAACAAACACATGCAATCATTGATTTCTAAGTCAATATTAGTCACAAGCTCCAAGCTTGTAAAGAATTTCATCTGCCACTGTTGCACTCAGATAAAAGTCAAATAACATTTGTTGAATATAGCCAATATATCAATAAAATCATTGACTTCTTGGTCAACTCCAAAATCATATCACAAAGTCACATGCTCAAGGGATTTTATGAATTTAGACTTCCCTGAATGTACTGTGTAAAAGCAAAAATGAAAAATAAGAACATAATCACTGTAGATACACACCGCTAATAAATCTTTTTTCTTTATCCAATCATCTGTAGACACCATCTATGAGTTCTGTGAGTATTTTCAGCTTCCAATTATTGACTAAAAACAAAATCCTGATGGAATTCCAGGAAATATGCATTACATATTAACCTAATTAATACGCGAAACGACAACAGAAAACAGTTTCACTAACTAGCCACATTCGGCCATATTCCTTGTCCAATGACGCTCAATTTACATGAAAAAACAAAAGTGAAACTACGAGGAAGGGCTCCTCGTCGAGGTCCTGAAGCACCTTTAATTATACAACGTGATAGAAAAGTTGCGTGTCGTAGTGGTATCATTCGCTAATATTGCTAAAGGTCATGGATTAGCTGGGCAGCTGATGAAATAACCATGATTTAGCTTTGGAGCTAGATGCCCAGCTGCGTTAGCATTGATAACCAATGCGTATGCTGGCCACAGTAACCATTTAATTCAGTATTCACTAAAGTCAAAATGTAGGGTGATAATGCTTCGTATTAAAGTGTGCGAAAGTGAGGTAGGAAAATAAAGGTCCATCAGGTTTGTTGGTAAGCTTACGTAATGCAATGTTATGGTTTGACTGGCCATACTACCATTAATGGGAGCTGGTGAAGGTGCGTCGAAGAGCTAAGACAAGCACCCACTCGCACTCCCGGGGGATACTGATACACACTGAACCAACCACGCAACTTACCAGCGGTGTACAGCATTTGTCTTGACAAGTTACATAAAGGGACGCAGCAGTGTTCAGCCGTCAACCACTCACGTCGCTGAAACTTAGGCTACAAAACTGTTTCATCCTTGCTCCACCAGCCGAATGGGCTACACAAAATACAGGTCTACGGACTATTAATTATTATTACTATACTACAAGCTATCTGTTGTCTCGAATATCCACAATATCTAAGTCGTTTCTTTTCCGGAATGTGTTAAAACTTGCCGCCGCGGCACTGTCCACACAGCATGACATTTGACCGGAAATGCCTTAGCTGGCTAATTTGAAAACGGAAGTTCTGTAGAATGCATCATGCATAAGATCGATCGAAGTCGGAATGCTGTAGATATGAAAACAGATTTTCATGACTGAAAAATCAGAGTTTTATTTAATTTTTTTTTTTGAAGAAATAAAAGCGGAATTTCACAAATTAGCTGAAAAATCACATCCCTGCAAAAAGTTGCGATTTGCAGCACCACCTATGGGCTATGCCCTAAGGCAGCCACCAAAATTTTCACATTTTTGGAGCGTCCATACCCAATACACTTGCACAAATGAAAATCAATTTGGCTCACTCAGGGTGCACAGAAATAGAAGCTTTCAAAAACCAAATTTTGGTGATTTTGTCATTTTGGCTGATTTTGAGCCCAATATTCTAGGACCCCCGAAAAAAAGCGGTTCCTATTAAAGATCGAAAATGTGATTTTTGTTCATTTCTAACATACATCTATCAAGTTAAAAAAATTTCGGACAAATCCGTAGGGGTCATGAATCACCACCTGCCTGACCATTATAAAAACCAATTAGGTTACTCTAATCCTGTCCCTGTTTACTTTGCTCAATTAGCAATCAAACAGGTGATTCGCTTATTTACTTTGCTGAATGAGTAGAGCTATTTATTGAGATAGCATGTTTGATTGCTGCATTCTGAAAGTTAAATGGCCATAGATCAGCACTGATTTGCAAGAATGCGTATTCGGCCATTTTGTGTGATTGTGATAATTTCTCTCTCACATTCATGTTTCATTTGCTTTACAGAATGTTTTCCACCTTGTGTATTTTTTAGATGCTTGAAATCCAGGGCGATCTGAAAATAAATCTCTTTATTATTTTATCATTATAGATCTCCAAAAAATACTACAATGAGAGATGAAATACTCAGTTGGGATGTGGCGATGTTGAACGAGGATTTTTTTTAAGTGTGATAAGACAACTTGCAGTCATGGGGTGTGTAGGCAATCGCATGTAATTTCTTGAAACAGACACACCTGAAGCAGCTTAAACAATTGAAAATGCCGTCGGGTGAAGCCAGAGTTTAAATTTCGCTAATTGAGGGTGCTCCGCCCTTCCTTAAATTTGCTCCCGTGTACTTGGCCTAAATAACAATCAAGAAAAATATCCAGTAGCCTATAACAATTAAGATGGTGAAAAAGCAGACAAACCTCACTGGGCTACGTTGTTAGATTCAAAGAATGCCAATAATTTGAATAAATCTTCCTTTGGATTACATCTCTCGTTATAGAATTTTAGGACAGTATTCAAAATTTATTTAAAACGGATTTGTTATAAGATTGCCCAGGATTTTCAGCGTCTAAAAAATACAAAAGGTGGAAAACATTCTAAAAAGCAGATGAAACGTGAATGTGAGATATAAATTATCGCAGTCGCACAAAATGGCATGGCAATGGCAATTGTGTTCATGCAAATCTGCTGTTCTATGGCCATTTAAATTTCAAAATGCAGCAATCAAACATGCTGTCTTAATAAACAGCTCTACTCATTCAACTTAAAGAGTAAACAAATCCACCATTTGATTGCTGATCAACCAAAGTAAACGGGAACAGGTTTACTTTTCTCAGAGTTGCCTAATTGGTTAATAGGAGATGATTCTGTTTTCGTTCAGTTGGCTCCTTTCAGCTCGTAGCCAAAAAATATTGTTTGTCACTTTTGTTCAAGACTGCGTCGGTCGGGTTTCATGAAGGAAAAGGGAAAGATGTTTGGCCCATGGCAGTATGTGGTGGTGCTACGCTTAAAAAAAAAAAAAAAACAAAAATCGCGATTCAGAATTGTTACACCCCTAACCAAACCCTTACCCAAACCTGAACTTATCCACAATTCTAACCTTACCCCTAACCTGAACAAATAAGTCACAATTTGCCACTGTACTTTTGAGGACAGAAAATGACCTCACTTCCGAACAGATGCTGAGCGCTGAGAGAACCCCACAGCCCTTAACTAATTATTAATAAATGGCGGCGTACTCCTATGGCAAGGCAAAGCTCACTGTGCCAATGTCAAGAGTCAAATCCACCAATGACCCTTATCTTGCACACCTAACCCTCATAAAGAACCTGCATATCAAATTTGAAGCTACTGCAGCCAACAGTTTCAGAGATGTGGCCCGGACAAATTATGGAGCCACCAGCCGCCCAGACACCACAGGGTATAACGATACCCCAACAGCCCTGTAAAAATGTCCCCAGTTTGTAGTGTAATGTGAATATAGGCCACTAGATGGCAGTATTTACCTTTTTTTTGTTAAGCTCAGACTTGAGTCATGTTTAGACATGTCCTGGACATGTCTGGGGCAAGTCTCAGAAAATTAAAAAAAAGAGGTCTAAATGTGGGTGGGGTCTGCAAAAGAGTATATAAGGAAAAGAATTGAGACAGTAAAGTAGTAGGAGAAATTGCAAGAAGAAGGATACGTGTGACCAGACCTGTCATTTCTGTTCAAGACCTGTTAAGTTTCTTTTGTGGATTTTTCTCAGCCAGGACATCACCAAGCCACCAAAACCAAGGGACTGTAAATATTTGTTGTTTTTTTTTATATATCAATCTTGGTCAATAGATTAGTTGTTAGTTAGTGGTTATTGTCTTTGTCTGTTAATTAAATGTGTTGAGGTTTTTAAAACTGTGTCTGTCAACCCTTGCTGTTGCTGTTGCTGTTATGTTGTAAATGTAAAAACAAATTGGGGCCATAACAAATTGGGGGCTCGTCCGGGATAGACCATTGTGTGAGTAATTTATTGAAAATCTAACATTTCAAATTGTAAAATTGATTTTTTTTTAATTGAATACATATATATTGACAACAGCAATGGATGATTTCTTGGCATCACCAACCGTAGGGGTTAAAAAGACAGAACTGCTAGAAATTTGCAGACATTTAGAGCTGACAGAGGTGAAACCAGCCATGCGAAAAGCAAGACTGGCTAGAGAGATAGTTGAATATTACATTGATGAAAATGTGTTTGCACCAGGAGATCTGGAACAGTTTCCAGTGGAAAATCCAAATATAGAAATGGAACTTAAATTAAAACTGCTAGAGATTGAAAGGGAGGAAAGAGAAAAACAAAGAGAATTTGAGAGGGAGGAAAAAGAGAAAGAAAGAGAGGAAAGAAAAAAGAAAGGGAGGAAAAAGAGAAAGAAAGAGAATTTGAGAGAGAGAAAGAGGAAAGAGCAGAAAGAGAGAGACAGAGACAGAGAGATTTTGAATTAGAGAAATTCGATAGAGAAGAAAGACTCCAAATGGAGCAACTAAAAATAAAAATAGCAACAGAAAATAAATTTCAGGCTAGCCAGGAGGTAAAACTGGTGCCTCCATTTTCAGAAAAGGATATTGACAACTATTTCCAGTGTTTTGAAAAGGTAGCAAAGAGTTGCCAGTGGCCAAAGGAAAACTGGCCTCTGATGTTGCAAACTGTCCTAAAGGGTAAAGCTCAACAAGCCTATTCGGCTTTGTCTGCAGATGATTCCTCTGATTATGAGGTTGTCAAAAAGGTTATTTTGAGAGCTTATGAGTTGGTTCCAGAGGCTTACCGACAGAAATTCAGAGGTCTGAAGAAATCTGAAAATCAGACTTATGTTGAATTTGCTAATGAAAAGCAGGTTTGCTTTGAGCGCTGGTGTACTTCTATGGAGGTCAAGGATGATTTCAACTCACTAAAAGAGATGGTGTTGGTTGAAGAATTCAAGAACTGTGTTAAGGATGATGTTAAGACCTACCTTAATGAGAAGCAAGCACTGAACTTGCAATCAGCTGCCAAATTTGCAGATGAATATGTTCTCACTCATAAGTCCAAATTTCAGTCTAGCAGTAACAATAAATGGTCCCAATTTCAGAAAAAGGGTTACGGTGATACCCAAGATTCCTCACCCAAAGACAAAGACAAATCTGGTGATGGTGCTCAGAAATCCAGTAACAGGTCTGATCAAAGTGTGAAAGCTGACAGTGACAAAAGTGGTCTAGTTTGCAGTTATTGCAAGAAATCTGGTCATGTAACAACTAACTGTTGGTTCCTTAAAGCTAAGAAAGAAAAAGAAAAGGATACCAAACCAAATGCCTTTGTGAAAACAAGGTTAGAAACCCCTGTAGTAGATAACCGATCTGCTAAATTGCCTGCTTCTTGTGGGGCTAAAAAGCCTGATACAGCTGACTTCGTGAGGGAGGAATTTCTTCCATTTGTGTCAGAGGGATTTGTGGCTCTGAATGAGCATACTACTCCTGTCCCCATATATATCCTAAGGGATACCGGAGCTTCTCAGTCACTTTTGTTGATGGACTCCTTAGAGTTACGTGATGAGACCGCTTCAGGGGATTTCATACTTGTACAAGGTATTGAAGGGAGGACTGTATCTGTACCCCTGCGCTCTATATTCTTGAAGTCAGATTTAGTTACAGGACAGGTAAAGGTGGGACTTATGTCAAGTCTACCTATAAAGGGTGTTTCTCTGTTGCTAGGCAATGACCTGGCTGGGGGCAAAGTAGTTCCCCCTGTACATCTTACTTCACAGCCGAGCACTGAAAATGGGGATGAGGACCCATCTCTGTATCCTTCTTGCGCAGTGACTCGTGCTATGGCCAGGAAGGCTAAAGAAGATGTTGTTGTGGTGCCGTCCAGTACATTGAATAGTCAGGACTCAGGTGGTTCGCCTCATGACTCTGATTGGCCTACTATGGTTTCTCCGTTTGAGGACTTATCAGATACTTTTATCAGTTCTCTATTCAGCCAGCCGGATGGGTCTGGTGATTCTGATGTGTCTGGAGACTTGTCTCTGTCCAGAAAGCGGTTGATTGAGGAGCAAACTAATGATCCTGAAATTGGTGTTCTAAAGAGGAGAGCCCTTCCTGAAAAAGAAATAGATGCAGTTCCAGTTGGGTATTATCTCAAGGATGGTGTGTTGATGCGGAAGTGGCGCCCTCCTGATATCCCTGCCAATGCAGATTGGGCAGTGGTCAGGCAAATTGTTGTTCCGAAGGTCTATAGGAATGAGATCTTAACAATGGCTCATAGTTTACCTTTAGGAGGTCATCTTGGTGTTAACAAGACTGTTGATAAGATCATGAAACACTTCTTTTGGCCTGGGCTTCGGAAAGACGTTTCCAACTTTTGCAAAACCTGTCACACTTGTCAGGTAGTTGGAAAACACCAGTGAGACCCACCTGTAGCTCCATTGCAGCCTATCCCAGCATTTGGGGAGCCATTCTCTAGGGTCATTGTTGATTGCGTTGGTCCATTACCCAAGACTAGATCTGGAAATCAGTACTTGTTGACAATCATGTGTGCATCTACCAGATTCCCCGAAGCCATACCTCTACGTAACATCATGGCAACTGCAATCTCGAAGGCTTTGATAAAGTTCTTCACGTTGTTTGGCCTTCCCAGGGAAATTCAGTCAGACCAGGGAAGCAATTTCACTTCAGGATTGTTTCAGCAGGTTGTGTATGAACTAGGTGCAAAGCAGATTCTTTCTAGTGCCTATCATCCAGAAAGTCAGGGTGCCTTAGAGCGGTTTCATTCCACTCTCAAGACAATGATGAGGACTTATTGTTATGACCATGAGAAAGACTGGGATGAAGGGGTTCATTTGCTGTTGTTTGCAGCTAGAGAAGCAGTGCAGGAGTCTACTGGATTCAGTCCATTTGAGCTGGTGTTTGGTCATGAAGTGAGAGGACCTTTGCTATTATTGAGTGAACAATGGCAAGAGGAAGAGCCGCAAATCAGTCTGTTAGACTATGTTAGCAAGTTCAAGGAAAGATTGTGTGCAGCTTGTGACCTTGCCAAAGAGAACTTGAAATCAAGTCAGGGAAAAATGAAAACTTGGTATGATCATAAGGCTAGAAGCCGTGAGTTTAAACCAGGAGAAAAGGTCCTTGTGTTGTTTCCCTTGCAGTCCAATCCATTGCAGGCAAGATTTCATGGTCCTTATGAAATTCTGACAAAACTCAATGATCTAAATTACATTGTGAAGACTCCAGATAGGAGAAAACCAAAACAATTGTGTCACATTAACATGCTGAAGCCTTATCATGACAGAAATGCTAGGGTTGCAGCTGTCACTTTAGATTCTCCTATGGCCGAGATTTGTGGAGATGAGGGGGAGTTTCAAGATGATGAACCTAGAATTAAAGCTGAAGTTCTTTCATGTAAATTGTCAAATTCTGAAGTGTTGCAAAATCTTGATGTAAAACTCCAGCACTTAGAACCCTCACAGAGAGATCAGTTTGAAAGGTTGATCAAGAAATATGAGGATCTATTTCCTGATGTTCCAAAGAGAGTTACTATAGCCTCTCATGATGTAGATGTTGGTGATGCCAAACCAATAAAACAGCATCCATACCGGATGAATCCTGAAAAGAGAAAGATTGCTGAGAAAGAGGTTGAGTACATGTTAAAACATGATATTATCAGACCCTCCAACTCCGATTGGAGTTCACCCTGTGTGCTAGTTCCAAAACCTGATGGAAGTACTAGATTCTGTACAGATTATCGCAAAGTCAATGCTGTAACTAGAACTGATGTGTTTCCAATACCTAGGATTGATGATTGTATTGATAGTGTAGGGCAAGCAAAGTTTCTGACCAAGATTGATTTATTGAAGGGTTATTGGTGTGTGCCTTTAACTGAGAGGGCCAAGAGCATCTCTGCTTTTGCCACACCATCTGGATTGTACCAGTATGAAGTCCTACCCTTTGGCATGAAAAATGCCCCAGCCACGTTCCAAAGGATGATACAGTCTACAATCGCCGGATTGCCACACACGGGTGCATACATCGATGACCTGATCACATGGAGTGACTCCTGGGAAGAACATCTAAAAGATGTAGAGACGTTGTTCCAGCGCCTGACCCAGGCTAACCTGACTGTTAACCTGAACAAGAGTGACTTTGGTTGTGCTACTGTCACCTATCTTGGCTACGTCATAGGCCAGGGTAAGGTGGCACCCATAAATGCTAAAGTCCAAGCCATCATGGACTTTCCAGTTCCTGACAACAAAAAAGCTTTGCGCCGCTTCCTTGGAATGATCGGGTACTACCGCAAGTTCTGCAAGAACTTTGCTGAGATTGCTCTCAGTCTAACTAACCAACTGAAGAAAGGCGTAAAGTTCACCTGGGATGATGCATGCCAGAGAGCCTTCGATCGCCTGAAGTCTCTGCTGTGTCACTTCCCCGTGCTCAAATCTCCTGACTTCAACAAACCGTTCTCCATCGCGGTCGATGCTAGCGACCAAGCTTGTGGATCTGTGCTCCTACAGAGAAGTGACTCTGATGACATTGAGCATCCCGTGGCATACTTCTCCAGGAAGTTCAATCGCCACCAAAGGAACTATTCCACAATAGAGAAGGAACTGTTGGCTCTGGTCCTTTCTTCACAACACTTTGAGGTTTATGTTTGTACAGGACAAAAGCCAATGATTGTGTACACTGACCACAATCTGTTAATGTTTTTGAGTAAGATGAAAAACAAGAATCGGAGATTGTTGAATTGGAGTTTGATTTTACAGGAGTTTGACTTGGAAATTAAGCATGTGAAGGGTACAATGTAATTGCTGATTGCTTATCCCGTGTTTGAATGTGTATATATATATCATGTGTTTGAATATTGTATGATATGTATATATAGACAAGTGTTCACTTAACCATTTTGTATTGAAAAGAAAAATCTTGCCTTTATGAGTCAAAATTTTTCCCTTTTGGAATGGAGGTGTAATGTGAATATAGGCCACTAGATGGCAGTATTTACCTTTTTTTTGTTAAGCTCAGACTTGAGTCATGTTTAGACATGTCCTGGACATGTCTGGGGCAAGTCTCAGAAAATTAAAAAAAAGAGGTCTAAATGTGGGTGGGGTCTGCAAAAGAGTATATAAGGAAAAGAATTGAGACAGTAAAGTAGTAGGAGAAATTGCAAGAAGAAGGATACGTGTGACCAGACCTGTCATTTCTGTTCAAGACCTGTTAAGTTTCTTTTGTGGATTTTTCTCAGCCAGGACATCACCAAGCCACCAAAACCAAGGGACTGTAAATATTTGTTGTTTTTTTTTATATATCAATCTTGGTCAATAGATTAGTTGTTAGTTAGTGGTTATTGTCTTTGTCTGTTAATTAAATGTGTTGAGGTTTTTAAAACTGTGTCTGTCAACCCTTGCTGTTGCTGTTGCTGTTATGTTGTAAATGTAAAAACAAATTGGGGCCATAACAGTAGGAAAAAAATGTTCTAGTCCTCACTGTGTATCAAGAACAGGACACACACACAAACACACGCACACGCGCACGCGCACACACACACACACACACACACACACACACACACACACACACAAACACACACACACAAACACACACCTGCTGCCCTGCACCAGGATACAAATTAAGCATACAAAGGCACTAAAAAGTAAAAACATGCATTTGGCACATGCACGCACACACACACACACACACACTCAGTGACGCAAGTCATAAAGTGAAAGAACACAGCACTGCGGATTCTATGATAATTGAGGTCAATGCAGCAAACTTGCTGGGCCATTGGTTTTTGCAAGACTGTCTTTCCCACATTACCATTATCTCGCAATAAAGCCATTAAACTGCAACGACCATTTAGACACACTTTTACAGTATGGAATTTAAAAGCTTCCCTCATCTTCTACAATAATGTGTCTTGTTTCAAAGTATTTCTAACAGCTAGCTAGTGGCTAGTTTTTAAGTGATACAGAGACAAGTTTTGTAAATGAGTTTCCTAGATTGCTCGGGAACAATAAGCATCATTGTCAACTGTCTCATCAAAATAAAGGCAAGTGTACAGATTTGCCTACATGTATCCCTGCCAAAATTGTCAATTTAACAAGGGTGACCGAAGGGGCTAGTACAGAAATGTATGACACCTCTGTACCCTTCGAGCTTCTCCCCTCATCTGGATCTTGGCATCTAATAGGTAAGCAGATGCTACTTGGATGCTTGTAGTCAATGACATAGCCTCCAGTCAAACATACTAGGCACTGATATTTTCCCTCTAGAGAGCGGGCATGATTGTCTCGACCAAATAGCACAGCGTGAATGCAAATGCTTTGACACACACAGAGACATAAGTTCAGTGTTTCCCATACATTGACGAGATTATGGCGGCCCGCCATAGTCTAATTCACCGCCATAGTGTCAATATACGCAATTTGCATACATGCACGTTTAAAAAAATAAATAAATAAAAAATAGGAAAGGTACTGGAAGACGCGGAATTTGCCAACCCCCCCCAAGAAAGTGAGAATGATCCCCCCAGACATTGGTCAGCCACCACACAAGTGCCCCCATATTCTCTAAAAATCCTTTGGGACACACTGCCAAGTTTAGGGGGAGAGGGGAAGAAACACCTTTGTATGAACTTGGAACTCAGGCTTAAATGCTTGTGAGACCTGATATTTCACTTCACAGCACTGCATGGTCCAGCAGTGTACCCCAAAGCAAAGTGAAGTTTTTGCCTATATGCTAACATCTCAGAAGACATATTGGGATAAAAATGTTTGTTACTGAGCATTTGAATGCTGATCGTTACTGTAAATGAAAAGCAATACTGTACTTATACAGGCAGAGAACTGAGGAGGGCATTCCAAAAACTTGATCTTCAAATAGTCAAAAATGTATGTAATTATGATAAACCAGATAATCTTGAACAAAAAAATTATAATCTCAATAAGTTCAGATCTGTGTGTCGTAAAAGATGCAAATCCCTAGACATATTATTAATTATTGATATTTTCAAAGGCTTAAGCACGCACACTCACCCACTTAAGCGTGTGTGCACATGTACAAACACAGACACAAACCTACACACACACACACACACACACACACACAAGCCACTGATGCAGTGATGCATGAGGCTTAATTAGCCAGCACTTGTGCATACTGACGTACAAACCCAAGAACTTCACAAGGCAAGCACTTCTCAAAAATTCCAACAGAACTGTAGGCTGCTGATCAAACCATATCACAGCTGTTGACATGACAAATGACTCAACAGATGCCTAGCATATGAACAAGCCATTCAAAATAAAATGGCAATAATGCCTCCCGAACAGTGGGTTGTATCCGTCCCTCTGTCAAACTGTGCTTAGCACTGACATTTAAGATAAAATTACAGATGTTGTGTGTGTGTGTGTGTGTGTGTGTGTGTGTGTGTGTGTGTGTGAGTGAGAGAGAGAGAGAGAGAGTGAGAGTGAGAGAGAGTTTGTGTGTGAGAGAGACAGAGAAAGAGAGCGAGAGTGTGTGTGTGTGGGGGGTCAGGTTTTTATACCCTAAGACCTACAGACCTCAGAAACATGGTAAAAGTTTGAAAAAGACAAAAATTGTGCGGATCTTTTTTTGGGTCTCCATGAGGAAAAATTCTGGGCTTAAGGCTAGGTTTAGGTCTAGGGTTACTACTGGAATTATGGTTTGGTCTGGGTCAGGTTTTGAGGTTAACCCAGTGTCTCCCCTACATTCAAGTCAGCAGCGGATTACGAGCGCCGCTGCAGAAATTTCACATGATCATTAATATCAATGCGCTACTAGTGATGTTTACTCGGACTGTGTGAGCGCAACAACACACGACGTTATTTTGGACTTGTTTTCAGTCATCAACGTGCGCATCAAATCCTGTCGGACCCTCTTAGGGCATCAACGTTAAAGGTAACGTTCAAGATTATACTCGGTCTATATAGCGAGTAGCGCAGATAAAGTAAAGTGAAAGTAACAGCGTAGCTCCTGAGGGCAGTTAGCGGAAAGAGAAAGTGACGGTGATAGCGAGCGGAGAAGTGGCGATTCAGAAAGATTAGCAGTAAGTTGACAGAAAATGTACTGTTTGTCCGTTAATAAATGCTACAGCTTCAAGCCAACAGTCTTATGCCATATTAGCAGTGGCTTACTGTCTGATGTCAGTAAGGCCTTTAGGAACATCACCTTTTCCCGCATAATTGCTCATAAACCTGTTTGCGATCAGGTTTGCCTGATTAACAATCAGTTTATTAACTGAACAGCCACCGCCAATGCATGACACGTAATGATGAACGAATGACAAAGCGATTACCTGTTTGCCATGTTGCTAGAATTGATGTGACTCCGCAAGGATGACAATCTGCAAAAAATCCGGAACTTTCGCCGTCTTCGCGGCAATTACTTTCGTTATTATCACTCAACTGTGCGTCGCACCCAAGCCGACAATACATCCAGACTACAGAACGGATTCTCATGGCTTATTGCTCAATGAACCTCGCGCACTAATTTACACAAATCCAGATTTTATGAAGACGTAGGGCTATTGATATTTTCCGTTGCCACTGATGTGCGGAAGTAAACGCCGTATATATTAGTGCAATGAATAACACGGCTTTCAAAAATAAATTAGTTTCTCGTCGGTTCCACCGATCAGTCTGAGCAACGGTTTCTAATCGGAAAGGTAAACTGCGAGAGGTGTCTGTCATTAAGAAGTGAAAGGTGAGGTTAGTGCTGGCCCTGTGTTTCTGCCGACGGACCGTCACTGCATATTATACCGTTGCAGTATTTATACCGTTAAATCTGTTTATACCGCCATATTTATACTGTTAATTCTGTTTATACTAATACATTTGCCATATTTATACTGTTTATATCTTCGCCACTGTCTTAGATATTTTTTGGGCTTGTATATATTTATTTTTCAACATGTTGATAGTTAAATGATATTTCAATTTTCAGATGAGTCTTTTAAACTGGGTGGTTAGGAAGAGAAAAAAGGATGGAGGAGCTGAATGGAGGAGCTGAAGCTAGTAAAGTAAATCATGGATGCAAACTAGTCACCTTTAAGATAAGTTTCTTTAGGATTTTAATGTACAAATGTTTATATATGAATATGTAAGTGAAAGTGCTGGGTACAAAATGTTGCTAAAGTTGTGAAGTGTGATGTAGAAAAGATCAGTGGTGCAGGTGAGAGGAAAGAGAAGTAGGAGGAGGTCAGAGAGGAGTGAAGAGAGGAGCAGGGAGGAGCAGGGAGAGATGCAAGGAGAGGAGCAGAGATCATTTTCTTCAGATAAATGTCAAAAGCTGTAAATTGAGACAAAATATAAACATGTTATAATCCTGTCTATGAGGATTCCAAGGTCATTGAATTTGAAACTATTTTCATGCGCATGAATACGGGTCGATGTCGCATTCTCATGGAGACGGACACATTAGCACCGCTGCTGAAAAAAATTCAAGGGGAAACACTGTAACCATTAAAATTACACTCCAGGTAGGGCTGGGCGATATATTGATATTATATTGATATCGTGATGCAAAGTAAAATATCGTCATGGATTTTGATTATCGTGATATGAAGTAAGTGTTGGCTTTTCTGGTTTTAAAAGCTGAATTACAGTGATGGGTTGCATTTTTCTGCACTAGCAAGACTGTTGAAGCTGTTGCCTGCACCTGTTTCATCGTTATGTCCACATTACTAATAAATGATTATAAAAAATATTATTGTGTAAATATTTTGCAAAAGCACCAACAGTTGTCCTGATAATATCGGCAAAATATCGATATTGAGGTATTTGGTCACAGATATCAGGATATTAGATTTTCTCCATATCGCCCAGCCCTAACTCCAGGTTAAGGTGAGGTTATAAATTAGAGTTAAAAGTTTGGCTCTTTTCGGGTGTTTGTAGGTTAGGATTAAGCTTAACTTTACTCATAGGTTTAGGGTTAAAGACTGGGTTAGGAATAGGGTTAGTTTTAGGGTCAGGTTTACGGGCGTGGAAATAGGATTTTGAAGCAAAAAAATTTTTTTTAGTCCTCACAGTGATAGAAAAATATGGTTTGTGTGTGTGTGTGTGTGTGCGCGCGTGTATGTGCCTCGAACAACCGTTTCCCACGATCACTTACCAAAAGCACTATGCCAGCTGCACGTTACACAAAGAGCAAAGCTCTGTGGTCCTGGTGCATGCTCCTAAACTAACTTGATGAGTGATTTTTCAGACAGTGTGATGCACTGTGGTGTCTTGCGGTAATGACACAAGCCTACAGAGCAGTAATTCGTGTATGCTGGTCAGACAGAGCACTTTCATGGAACCGGCACGATGTGCTAGCAGGCTTGAAGGAAAGAAGCCCATGCAGGCAGGATGGAGTCCGGCAGTGAAATGCCTAGTGACACCCATGAACAGAACAAAACCAGGCTTGTTCCAGCACACGGCCAACGAAGAGGCCCAACATTCAATCGGCCTCAAATAATCGCACCATCCTGTGCCGAGCACCAGGCCAAATGTAACATAGGTCTACTACAAGTTTAAAAGGTAAATATCCACCTCCCAATATCACTTAGCTGAGGGCTCATATTAAACCATCATATTGGTTCGGGAAATTTTTTAAATACCTGGAGCTTGGTACAGGGCGGAACGATTGATACAAAGAACCGTTATTCAGAGAAGTTCAGCTTCCTTCGGCTTCAAAAATGTATATTCGCGGCCTCCTGGTCTACTTCTGGGGGATATACTACGAAGATGGCTTTGTGACTAAGCCTGACTTTCAGCTTAAGTAAAACATGGAGCAGCTCCTTTTACTTTAGTCCACGTTCCAGATTTGAAGAGGTTCCTGGTTTTACTAAGTGATGAAGACAGGTTTAATCACATAGCCAGCTTCGTAGTATACTCCCAGGTTCCTCAAAAAAAAAAAAAAAAAAGAAAAAAAGCCTCGCTACATTAAATTAAAATCTTAAATACCTCGGGTCCGAATATGAACAGACTATAGGAATTAGTTGCCCTTTTCGGCTTAACTCCTTTTGGCCATGTTGCGTAATTTTTCCTCAGCGGCTTTGACATTCGGCTCACACCATTTGCCAACACAAGTGTAACCCAATGAGGTTATTCGCATCTTGCTCCGACCCAATCATGGAATCAAAGTATCATTTACTCCGGTGCTTGTGCGTTGTTTGCAAGCATGTCGGTGACCAGAGGTGTAAAATCCGGGGGTCAGAAAGTAAAAGTGCTGCTAAGGTTTTCTCCCTCCCAGAGAATGAGCTGATCACTCATACTGGCTCTATCTCCTGTGCGAAGTAAATCCAGGTGGTCGGAATAAAGTTCTGAGGAGGATTTTTACCCGGACTTTACACCCGACCTGCCCCCGAAGACGGATGGTTTCGGAAGAATAGAAAGCCAATCAGCAATGACAAGGGGGGAAAAAACACTAAACCTAATATTTATTGCCCTTAAGGCAATTAATAAGTGTCAATAGACATAATCATTACAACATGTCATTATTGAGATCTCTTCAGCAGTGTAGTATCACAGGACCAGTCCCTGCAAAGTTAAATAACCCATTACCAGGTACATGCAAAGCCACATGCTACACAACATGCCACCCACATTTAAAGCCAGGTCACTAGGAGACAGTTAGTGCAGGGTGAGAGGCACACGGTGCTAATAGTGTTCATTAGCATGACAGTAAGTGTTCTTTAGTAGGGCAGTACACTACTGAAAGATGCTACAGTCATGTCAAGGTCACGGGGATTCAAACTTCTCCCCTATTAGAAGAGCACAGTCAAACATGTTGGTCAGTTTTCATTGAAGGCCAATAATTTTACCAGCAAGATGAAACTATGCTTTCCGTTGAAGACGCCTAGAGTAGGCTAATAAAGGCAGATAAAGCGATACAATGGGAGCTGGTAAAAGAAAGCCAGAAGGATGAATTACCGGTAATCTAAACTGCTCGACGCAAGACACTTTTATCAGAGCGATAACGAACCTATTTCACAGGCGAGATCCCACCCGCGTTTTATTTTTCCTCAACAATTTCAACAGCGTATAGTCCGAGGTGAGTCTTTTTCGGTCATGTGAAGACATTGAAAAAATTTTTTCGCAAATAAAAAGTTTCTTTTTAGGAGAGAGGTGGCTTACGGGGTTTGTTGGGAACTAATCACAAAATATAAGCACACGTTTCCGGCAAATGAGATTAATCATAACAGGGGGATAATCATAAAGAGGACATCAGGGCCGCAGAAAAGTCTTGCGTAAATGAGCCTGTTGAAGTTTTGCATTAAAATGTATTTAAACCAATATCAACCTTTCTGTCGATGTGGCCAGATTGCTGCAGCTATGCCAAGACTGCAGAGGAACCGACTCCACGAGTTCATATAATAGATTATTGTCCAAGTCTTCACTTGCAAAGGCCTACTTAACTGCACGTTGCTGCAGCGGTATGGTTTTTTTTAAACTAAATGACGAAAATCATGATTCCTCCCAGAGAGTATAATATAAATTCACTGACCAACGTGTCCAAGGAAAAGACAGCGCATGCTGAAGTTTATGGTATTTAGTCAGTCAAGTAAACGTTTACTTGGCTAGACTGTAATAACAGAAGAATGAAAGAATGCTAAAGATAGGCTTTGGTTTAGAAACAACCTTTCTGTGAGATCATGCATTGTGACAACGCGCGTCTAAATTGGGCAACTTGATTGACCACGAACAACGTGCAGATGTAGGCTAGTTCAACTCATGCCTTAACTGGTGAACGGGCCCTTCACGGGCTGACATAGGGAGGCAACACCGCCGCAATAAGCTTGCCGTCACACGTCTTAAAACAGCGTTAGGTAACGTTAGCATACAACTTCTGAGACATCAGCTATTCCTCTCAGATCGCAAGAACTGATCGTGTTTCCCAGACAGTGAAAATTAACAGTGACCACTTTTAAATCGACTAAATGCCGCTATTATTTTAGCGGTGTATATTAAACTACTTGCTACGTCGGCACTGGCGCTTACCAAGATATTGTCGGATTTCCAGGAGAATTTTCGGGGGTCCTCCGTTCAACTGATAAAACAGCGAACCAAAACAGAACAGAAACAGGGTAGCCATGCAGAAACCATAATCACGTAGTGAAAATCGTAACAAAGTCGCAGAAAGCCAGTTGCTCCTCTTGTTGTTCCGATCTCTCGTGTGATTTAAGGTCTGATTTTTGTGGCGGGGACTGTTGCTATAATTCTTCATCATCTCCTCCTCACATAAAGTCGCCGAGAATGGTAGTCATCCATCCGCCTCTGAAAAGTGAAACTTTTAGCTTTGATATCATTTGAGAGTCCGCTAAATATTAGCTAGGTTGAAGACGCACGCATCTTCCCCACCGTAAATGGTTGTGCTCAGCTCTCTGTCCTGTCTCCGTCTAAGCAATTTTTGCAAGCGAAATCGCAACGGAGTCCATCCTACTCAACTCTGCCTCGCGGGTTAGTAGCGGTGTCAGATTACTAAACGGCGAGGAAAAAGTTCATCAGTTTAATTTGAGTCACTCTTGATTTTTTTGGTTGTTTTGCGCAAAACAGTGACCTCTCCCGGCTACTATTGAAATGTCAAATTGGTGCGTTTCTGATTTGGAAGTTTCTGAGGAACTACGACGCATTTTTGTCAGCTTCCGTCACAGGCTACATTGTCAAATTTCTGCATAGACCAGCTATGTATAGGCCTCTGCAGCAGGCTACCTCTCAGAAACTTTGAATTTTGACGTAATTTTGTCGTCCCTGAGAGAAATGTATAATTTCTTCCACCATGGCAGCATTACATTTTAAACCAATAGCCTACAATTTTAAGTTAGTTTTTTTTCTTCAACATTTCGCTTCATTTTTTTCATATGATCATAAAGCCCCATTTTAGAAGCCATCACTCCAGTGTGTACAGTGTCTCTTCACCCTAACGTGGTCATGGTAATGTGTTTATTTGACACAGGACAAAACTTTGCTATCACATTAAGCATTGCAAAAAAACGTTTTGGTCAGTGGTTGCGTTATCTCCCACATTGGCCTTCATAACTTCGGTTTAAAAATGGCCAAAAGATACACGTCAGTCAGTGATAATTTTGAGAGATGTGGGCTATGCTGTGCATAATAGGGCCAAAAATATGACATTGTTTCAAGCTCTTAATCGGAGAGGGGCTCTGGCTTTTGTATTTGCCCTAAACTGCTCAACATTTTTATTGTCATTGTAAACCCCAAGATTTAGAAGCAGCCGTAAAGGCTATACAGGAGAGAACAATATGAAACTACATGTTTGTTTTCAACCATTTGACTCGGTGGTTTTAATTTTGCATGTTGAATCTCTGTATGATGATCAAGTAGTCTTTCCAATGAGCAAAGATCAATCTTTAAATATCTGGCTGCTATTTATCAATCAGGTAACACCTGTCATTTCACGGACATGACAATTGCTAATCAACCTGAAATTTGTAGGGCAAAGTATACCATACACAGGTATGTACCATGAACTGGAAATAGTTTGTAAAACTTGTACAGTTTGTGTGCTTACTGCTTCAAGACTGATGACTACCGTAAGTTATGTCCATACTATGGATCTATGAGACTGAACGATGACCGTCAACACGGTCTTTACACTGAATGATGCCCCCTTCCTACCTATCTGTGTGACCATAATAACAACAAAGTCATATGACTGACCTTAAGAGTCGGACCCGTAGGCTATAAAAGCATCTGGTAACAACGCCTCCTCCTCTTGATTGGCGCGCCTCAGCCCGTTCCGAGCAACAAGAGATGGTGACGGTTTTCGTTCAGTCTTATAGATCCATAGTTATGGACATAACTTACAATCTATTTCAACCTCACTTCTGACGGTCACCACGGTCTTTACAGTGGATGATGTATATCAACAATGTCGCAAGGAATGGAGGAGTTTACCACCTCCCCAACCTGCTCAGTAGCCAACATTAGACCTGTGGCACCGATTACTGTGGATGTCACATTGACACTATAAAATCTAGCAAATGTGCATGGAGTACTCCATGATGCAGCTGTACGTATGCCTCCAAGAGCAACCCCCCTAAGAGCTGCCCATGGAGTGGCCATACTACATGTGGAGTGGGCCACTAGATTTTCAGGGACTGGGAAACCTCGACCAGAGCAAGCCTCAGAGATTGCCTCAACCAACCAGTGGGACAGACATTGCTTAGATAATGGGCGGCCAAAATGCTTGCCATCATAACGCACAAACAGCTGAGTATGTTCCTGTCTCCGCAGCCGAGTACACTCAACATCAGCCTTCAGTGCTCTGACTGGACACAAAGTATGAAGTGCCACTCCACCTCGGTAAGCTGGATCTGGTCGGAATGATTCTATTTAAATTACCTGATTCACAGTCTGAAGACTTACCACCTTAGGGAGGAAAAAAGCATTTTCCGCCGACCACCTTAAGCACATGGACTGCACTCACTCACAGACAGTCCATGTAGTTTGCTCACCCATTAGGCAGAGCATATAGCCAGAAGGAATGCAGTCTTGTGTGCCAGGAACTTCAGATCCGACTGCTCCAGAGTTCAATATGGGGCAGACGTTAAAGACCTCAACACCAAATGGAGGTCCCGAGAGGGAGCCCTCAGGCTCCTGGCGGGACGTAAACGATTGTCACCCTGCAGAAATTGGGACTCCATGGGGTGTTTCACTACAGAAAGAAGCCAGGCGTCTCCAGGCATCTGCCTGGACAAAAGATGCACAAGGCCACTAGGAGTCTTGCTACACTCTGAGGGGTAAGGGACTCCCTCATAGTGAATGAGTTCAAGCAAAACCCCAAGAACACTGTCTCCTGCCTTGGCTCCAGATCACTCTTCTTTGAGTTCACCTTGAAGTCGTAGGATTGGACATGGGACAGGACTTTTTCAGTGTCGTGAATGAACTGCTTGCGAGATGGAGCACAGATCAGCCAGTCATCCAGGTAAGGTAGGATGTTTAAGCCTACCCTCTGGAGTGGTAAGAAAGTAGCTACTACAACCCTAGTAGAGACCCTCAGAGAGCGTTTATGGGCTGGAGGTCCAGGACAGGATGAGGCCCGCCGTCTTTTTTGGGGACCAGGAAATATGTTGAATAAAAGCCGGTGCACTGTTTGCTGGGGCTGACCTGCACAATTGCTTCCTTCTGCAGGACTTTTTGCCTGGACTGGGTCCTTTACAGTTGTCATTCGGACCTCGGAAAAAGGTGGGGGCCCCGCCGAAATTGAATTCTGTAACCCCTTGTGACTGTTGCCAACACCAAAGGGTCTGAAACCTCCCTCTTCCAGCTGTATAGGCGTAGCTGGGAGTGAATGACGGCAGCTGCCCCACCACTCGTATGTAGAAGCCTCCTGGGTCCCTGGACCCTTGGGGGCCATCTCCTCTGAGGAGCCTCCTTTGCTATAGGCCGAGGCTGAAACCCCTGCTGCGGCTGATGTGGTCCTCCAGTCACATTGCTAAACCTCTGGCCATGGGAGCTCTGATGCCTGCCACATGTCCAAAGCCCCACATGACCCCAAGCAGCTTTGTATTGTTGAGCCATCGGCCCCTGCCTTGCTGACATGGGGCAACTGAATGTATGCTGTCTACACTCCCGAGTACGAACAGATTGCTCTGCTTTGTTAAGTACACTCTGGGAGTCAGAATGAAAGACTCTCCTACTGGTATATTTATCAGTGCCCTCCTGATATTCTCAGGGAGGGTTGTTTGAGCCGACTAAATATGTCTACGGGTCATGATGGCTTAAGACATCACTGACCCGACATCACAGGTAAGCTGGGAGTGTGCAGACAGGGCAGCGTCTATCAGATTGTTTGTGGCTTGGTCACCTGCAGCAGCTGTCCCCCTAAAACCTGCCAGAAGAACAGCAAGTGCATTCCCAGAAAGCGCTGGCCGAGCAGCTGTATTATAGGTTTTACAGACCAAGCGGTCTGTTTTATCACATTCCTTCTGAGGACAGCAAGGATTAATAGTCACTCTATCTGGGCCCAGAAAGGATAAGCTGCCATCTTCATCTCCACTGGTGGCATGTTACCCAATCCAGAATCTGGTGGGTACTGAGCCTTAGCTAGCCTCCTACAGCCAGAAATAAACTGAGGAGCATTGCTTGGAGCATTCCAGGACCTCCTCAACATCTGGTAGTAATCCTCAGCTGCAGGAATTGTCACTGAAGGGCGAGACTGTGAAATGCCAGCCAAGACCCCCTCAGATGAACCAGGGGCTTTGACTGGGACTAAAGGCCCATAATCTTAGCTTCAGTCAGAATCTTAAAGAGCTCATCACTGGGACTGGAATCCTCTTTATCGCCATCTGCTGACACAGACCCTCCTGTGTGACACAGACTGAGGCAATGTGACTCCTCAGGTGGCTCCAGTTGGTCATCATCGCACAAGAGAGAGCTCTGCACATACAGGGAAATTGAAGCAGAGTGATCTGCCTGCTGCTCCTGATATGCTGGGATGTCCCCTGGGGGGGGACCCCCTGCAATGATCTGCCACTGGTGGAACTTGTCCTTAGGCCTCAATTTTGCTCACCCTATCTGCCAGACCATGAATGGCGGCTAGGATTTGTAATTGTGTGTCTTCCTTTCCATCAAAGTCCCCTATGGGGGGGGATGAACTGTAAACGGGCGGAGGGGCCGACACTGGGGCCCCTTTCTTACTACAGCCATGGGACAGCCCATGTTTGCGTGAATGCTGCTCAGGGTTATGCTCCTGCTCATCTTGAGGAGCAGAAATAGAAGCAGCTCCCACAGCATGGGGAGAATGCCCCATTGGCTTAGCCCATTGGGCTCTTTACTCACAGGGCAAGTCGACCGCCACCAGACAGGGACGATCAACATCATCCAACAAATATGCCTTACCTAAAGAAGGACAGTCACAGTACCAGTCACACTGGTCCAAAGCTGCGCCACAGAAACGACACGCCTGGGGAGCCATAGGTACTATCACCAGGCAGCCCAAAAGTAACCCCGCCCACTGCGAAGAGCGCCCAATGGGGATAGTTTAAGTACACACCAAATGCAGCAAATGCTGCCCAATCAAACCAAATGAACCCACTGCTTGTACGTGAACGTACGAGGGGCTTAAACAATCAATCTCACCACTGTGCACAGCAGTTAAGGGAAACCATGGAATTAGAGAAAAACCCTTGACTGCTCAACAGCAGAAGGACATGTAACTTCATTTAACATATATTCACTTTATTTACAAATTATCACTCCTGAATCAGGAGGAAAACTAAAAAACACCTCAACTGCAGAAGAGCAGAAGGGAAATAAACTAGGCGACTCAGAGCTTAAATTATTTATTTTACGTAATACTACTCAACTTAGACTTTAATACATGTCTTTGGTTTCATATAAGCAACCTTAGTAACGTACCCTAACGCCAACAGGCTATGGGTGGGGACAACAGCAGGTGATGTCGCTTAGCTTACCTGCAAACAAACAGAAAGGTACATGCTAGTAACACAAATGCAGCGGGGACTCGAATAAAAGCACCCTGCCGACAGCGTAAGTAACAGCAATAAGTCACAGGGAGACCATAAAAAGGTCCCCAGGGACACAAGGCGGCTACAAAATTATGTGACGGATTATTGGTCTCCTGACATACACAATTTACTGGTCTTGGATAAGGCGAGAAAGACGAAGAGGAAGAGGCGTTGTCACCGGATGCTCTTATAGCCAACAGGTCAGCCTCTTCAGGTCAGTCATAGGACTTTGTTGTTATTATGGTCTTGTAGATAGGTAGGAAGGGAGCGATCGTGCAGTGTAAAGACCGTGGTGATGGTCAGAAGTGAGATCGAAATAAATCTCGTGTTGCTTGGACAAAATTTTTTTTTGTTTACACAAATTACAGAACATGTCCTCATTGTCCCAATGTTGGACCCAAGCATAAAAAATACTGCCTCTTGTGATATTAAATAACACAAAAGTCTGAAATGAACCAAGTGGGCCACCGTGCCCATGGCACTATTTTCAATTTACGTGTTAAGGAACTATATTGAGCCATTACATCACTTCCTGTTTCACTGGGGTCAGAGGTTGCGTTACACTTTCTGATTGTCAGTCATTGTGATGGACAGGGGCAAAAAAATTATGTCATAATCAATTATTTTCCGTCATTGTAACTTTATTTTTTAAAATGATAAATTTTTTAAAAATAAAATAAACAGAATAATTTATAGATCATGCATTAGCTGAAGCCGACAGTGATTCATGTCAGTGATACCAAGTCGAACACATTTGGCGTAGGTCTCACACATTTTTTAGGCTTATTCAACGTAGTCCGCAATTATTCAATGAACGACTGTTGAGGAGATTCTCACGCAGAATTAAAATCCTTGTGCATTGAAGTTTCAGTTTCACTTGCGTGATGGTGGACCTCACCATGGTGACTTCGGACTTCTCGTGCTTCTCTTTACTCAGGGATTGGATGTGTTTCATGATCGTTTAAATTGCTCAAATGAAAAAGACTGTTTGAAACGTCTTTATGTAATTCCATTGCTTTCAATCCCTCCGTAAAGAAAAGCATGAGAATTCCTGAGTCATAATCGATTTCCATGTCACTAGTGGGGAAATCCACCATAACGCACGTGAAAATGATTAACTTAATGCACTTAAATTCCACAAGTGATTTTCTTCAGTGCGCGTTCATTGAATAATTGCTGACCTCGGCACATGAACGTAACTGCCATTAAGAGGCGAGAGACTCATGACGAATGCGTGAGACTTGGCATCTCTGTCGTGTGGACACACATTGCACACTTTAAGTACAGCACTGCATGGATTTTTGAACTGCTGTATTGACTATAAAATATCACAAATGATTTTTCTCCCCACACAGTAACAGTGTACAAATGAACAATGCTTTCAATTATTGCTGGGCTTCACTAAGCCTAACAACCGCAGTCTCGCTAAGCGGTCTTATGAAGCTGCTCATCAACTCGTTTTGTCAACCGGGGCTTTCCTGACCTAAATATCTGCGTGTTCACTTAACAGAGACAGCGTTTGAAGCATATGACCTATCGTCTACCGGCAGCAGAGCAGTATATTTTACAAATGAAGAGCAAATGATCATATTACAAAAATATGAGGAATACAGGATCATACAGATCAAAGAGAATGCTCGAGACGGTATGACACCCACCACCAATTGGACGAGGGTGTGAATGACATTCTGTCAAAATGACAGACGGCCTTCAAAATGTTCCGTCATTGTTAAAAGAAATCAGTCAACGACAGCAAATATTTGGTTAACGCGACCTCTGACTGGGGTATAAAAATGAGGCAAGACACAAACAATATCCCTTTGCCATCTAACATCATGAAGAAAACAAATCAACTGTCAGTTAAAAAGAGGAAGATGGTCTTAGACCTTCAAAAATCTGATAATGGCGAAAAGAAGATTCACAAATAGGCTCTTGGGAAGGGTTGCCAGAAGAAAGCCTTCCTTGACCAGAGGACAGAGCAAGCGTTTGGAGTTTGCTCGATGTCATTGAAATTATGACTGGAGTAAAGTACTCTGGTCAGATACAGCATTGGCATGTTTGGCATTGAAACAGAGATGCATACTTGGAGAAGCACCTCATACTCACAGCGAAATATGATGGTGGGCCAGTCATGTCTTGGGACTGTCTTAATTTAAGAGGTCCAGGGGCACTGGTTAAGATTAATGGCATAATGAATTCCACCAAGTATCAGGATATTTTGGCTGACAGCTTGGTTGCCTCAGCCAGAAGGCTGGGGTTTGGGCATCGGTGGACTTCCCAAGATCCAAACAAAAATGGTTCTGTAACAACAAAATCAATGTTCTGCAATGGCCATATCAGTTGCCAGACCTCAATCCAATTCCATCAATCGTCAATACAAAAAAAACACATCTCCCGCATGTTTTAGATCTCTCCCCAATAGCACGGATGAATCTAATGATTCACTCATTATCAAGCATCTTCGCGGGTAACGAGCTTATCATTTTACTCACCTGTGCTGGAGCAGGCAGAACTCTAAAACATGCTGAAGAAGTGGTACTACAGGAGAGGTTTGAAAAGCACTGATGGAGATGATATGATTGTTATTGTTCAATGTTATTATGTTATTATTAGCAAGCAATAAACCTAGTAAGCTATGCACCAGAAGTGGTAGTCTCGGAAGTGTCAGAAATTTCGACGAAAAAGCTAGATCTGGCAATTTTTTTTTTGAGAGGGGGATTGCTCAAATTGAAAACCTGTGGCCTGAGTTGAAGAGGGCAGTTGATGAATGGATTGATGAAGTATTTTGAAAAGATCACCTTAGAGAAATGGTCGAAATCCCCTCAAATAACCTTAACCTTGTCAAAAATTAAAGGAAAAGACTTCCTGTTGTTATCCTTGCCTGAGGTGGTCGCAAAAACTACCAAATGGAAGGTGCCAATAATTATGAAATCTCAATTATGTTGAATTATATCATGTCTTAAATGTACATTTTTGTGTTGTTTGTGCATTGGCAATCAGGAGTGACAGTAATTTTGGAGCTCGCTGTAAACTTGTAATCAAATACAGTACCAGTCAAAAGTTTGGACATGCTTTGCTAATGTCGCAGCACTCCATTTTTGGAGAAATTTAAACGGCTTAACTTCTCTATATAATCTCAAATGGAATCTTGTAAAAGGTAAACAGTCAGCAGTGAAAAGAGAATAATTTACTTGTTCGAATAGTGTCCAAAATTTTGGAATTCTCAAAGAAGCCATATTTTGCAAAGTAAACAGACAAATAAACTCCTTACAGTTTCCAACAACCGAGTTAAAGTCAAGCGGTTTTGGGACTTATTGGGCGAAAAGGTTGATGAAAAGCCACCTCAATTGCAGCACATCTTTGAGAGATGCAACTGCAAATTCATTATAGTCACATGACTGCCCTTGTTAAAAGAAAAAAGAAATGTGAGAATGCACTGCAAATATGACAACAAATGGTGGTTAGTTTAATGGATTTAACAGTTAGATCTTTTTTGCATAATAAAGGCTGCTTATTGTAAGAAAAATGTGGGTGTGTATGTCACATATGTCACAAGGCCCAGATTAAAAGAGAGCTACCATTACGGCATAGAAAACCCTGGCTATAGTATCAACATAACTCACAAACCCGATAATCTCACTTCATAGAACACCCCTCACTAAACCTTACCAATTATGGATGTTGCACTGATCTGGCTTAAGAAGACAAGGACTCTCCCAGCTGTTACAAAGGTACAGTTAAAAACCCAGTATTAGTCATGGTATGGGGGTGTGTTAGTGCCCATTGCTTGGGTGACGTGGACATCTGTGTCAGTACCATTGATGCTGAAGGACAATTATTTTGGATCAACATAGGTGAGATCTTTTCAGGGATGAACATGCCCATTTCAACAAGACAAAGGCAAGCTATATTCTGCTCATGTTACAACATGTGTTTCACTTGGATGCTTGCCATCCTGACCTGCCATCCGTTGAATATATGCAATGCTGTCATAGGTGCAAAATACAACAGTGATGTCCCTTAACACTGGGCTCCTGGAGACAGATATCAAAGAAAACTGGGGAAAAAATGCTTCAAAACTGGAGCAGATGGTTTTCTCAGTTCCCTAAACAATTTTAGAGGGCTGTTGAAAGGAAAGGTAACTATACTCTTGTCCCACCCTTTCTGGATTTCATGGCTGACATAAAATTCCAAAGGAGTGTTTATTTTTAAAATAAAACCATTGATAATCAATCAGTCAATCGATCAATCAGTCAAGATCTTGCGTTCGTTCTTTTTTTAATGTAGCACTGGTCATGGATGACTGACAGATCTATGTCTTCTTTTTTAATTGCATTTACCACACCATCTCAACATTGTGGAAATGCAGTTGGAGTTCCAAAAAATACTGAAATCTGCATTGGATGGAAACTGTTCCATGTTCAATAATAAATGTTTCAGTACATACATCTCAGCTGATTTATTG
Source organism: Gymnothorax reevesii (assembly GCA_029721435.1). Classification (NCBI taxonomy): domain Eukaryota; kingdom Metazoa; phylum Chordata; class Actinopteri; order Anguilliformes; family Muraenidae; genus Gymnothorax; species Gymnothorax reevesii. The sequence continues at coordinate 47,935,936 of CM056576.1, forward strand.
AAAGGCCTTCAGAAACACAAAATAATCACACTAACAAATTGCTTGCCACAAATACCGACAACCAAGGACAACAGACAGAAGCAACTGAAATTCATTGAACACAATGGGAAGTCACTGCTCACTGGTTATTGGCTGTGGTAATATCTTCTTTTTTACTACATAACCTTTAAATTGTATTATTCTGCTGTTACATGTTAATTTTGAAGTCCCCATGTCCACAGAAGTTACTTTTAATAGAATTTTGTTTGGATGAAGAGCCACTTGAAAAATGCCACACAAAACGTCTGCAGATGTCCATCTGTACAAACAGTTCATCTGTAGATTTTAAATGTAATCTATAGTTGCTTTTTTACCAAATTTATAGGTTGATTATATGTTCTAATAATAAAAGGTGGTTACAAGGCAAATATTAAAAGCTGTACTGGGTGCGTGATTGATGTTTTATGCTCAGAAGGTCACCATGGAAAACCTTGAAATTAAAGGAAGTGGGAAGTTATTCTCAGGCCACTGAACTGCACCCCACATGTGAACATCAGTCTGTCCGTGGCTGGTGGCCGACAAGAATGGGAATGTTCCTTGAATTTAATCCTTGTGGCTCTGAATTTCCAAGTAGATGTGTGTCACAAATTTTTTTTGGATGAAATTCAGACTCCAATTCACATAGGACAGGCATCCGCTAGGCCAGAGGTACTGCTTGATTTCTTTACCTTAAATTTAATTCACTTGTGCCCTGTTTCACAGAGCAGCATTACTGGATTAGCTTGATAATTGATCTGTTCTTGTTTTTAGTCAGTGGAGCTGTCAGCTCAGTGATCCTGCTTAGTGATACTGGTCCCAGGTTTAATTTTATCTTTATTGGAGAGGAAAAGGAGGATGTGTGATACTGCTGTCTCAGGAGCTGTTGTTTCGGCATCCCAAGAATAGGAGGACATGACCTTCAGAGATCTGAGATGGTAGGTTCTAAATTGACACCGTCAGATCCCGACCTGCACTGTGGTTCCCAAACTTGGTCCTGGAGGCTGCCTGTGTATGCTGGTTTTTATTCCAACCACAATGGATATAAAATTATTTTAACAATTTATTTATTTCTTTAGTCATATCTTTTTTGATTTATTTATGATATGGAATCAGTTAGACACCAAAAGCGGGGTGAAGGGAAATGAGGATTTATTAAACAAAAAACAAAACAGGCACGAGGGCCAACGAAAAACTTGGCCCAAAGGGTTGCAAAAGACAAACTAAAGTATGCTGCACAGAGCTATAAACAAAGAATGCAAAACGACAAAAAACAAAAGGCACTGGAAACTCCAGGCGAGAAGATCATAAACAGAAAAGAACAATGATGCTAAGAATACAAAACGCTATATACAAAACGACAAGAACTATGGTCATGAAAAGTAGACTGGAACATGGACTTGGCAAAGAAACTAGGAATGAAACTCGAGACACTGTCTGCCAGCCAACTTCCACCGCATCCAGATAAAGGCTTGGTAATCATGACACATGAGGGGCAACACCTGGAGAAGCAGAAACAAGAGGCATGGCAAGATCAAGACATGGACAGAGATTGGATGACATGACCTGCTCATTAAGAGAATGAGCGTGCTCAGCTTAAGTACCAATTAAGTATGCAGCTTGAAACCAGCATGAATGTTCAGAACAGAAAAAGCACAGCAAGATCTTGAAAAAGCAAAGCAGGAATCATGACAATAAACTCCCTGTCTAAATTAGTAATATTAGTAATGTGCCTATCTAAGAATTACACCACCCAGTGAGTGTTAGTAAATGTTAGTAACTTAAAAACAGTTAATTGCCAATTAAGCTTAGAGAGCCCCGAATCAGCACAGCACAGAAGGAAGAGGGAAATACCAAAGCCAACCATAGCTCAGAAATGTGCAACAACGAAGGCACGGGGCGGAACGCAGACAAGCGGTGGAGTGGCATGGCAGACCTGGCATGAAACAAAACATGGAAAAGTAAAAACATGGAACAGGAACATGAATTATGAAATGAGTAATCCTAAACAAGAAACTGTTAAAACTATGACTATGAACATGACTATGGAACTATGAACTATGAACTATGAACTATGAAACATGAAACTGTTAAAACCATGAATAATACTGTTCTGGCCAAAGGCCAGAACCCCGGAACACAACAATTTAACCTTTATTTTTACAGGGAATTCCATTGAGACACCAGTCTCGTTTGCAATGGTGCCTTGTTTGCAACAGAAAACAATATATTATAATAAAACATGGACAATACACAAAAAAAAAAATCATCTTACAACAATACAAATTATGGCAACATTAATCAAAACAGTCACAAACCACAACCTCTAAATCCTTCATCACCTTTTTGAATTTCTGTTGTGAAATTAATTCATTCACTTTGAAGGACTCTTGAAACAGTAGCGGAAAGCAGTTTTCCAGACCTGGCTTGGCAGTGGCTCGAATACCATTTGATGAAAGATGTAAGCTAATTTGGTCCTCTTTGTGGAATTCTTTTGTTAATGAAAGTGAGCCAATGCTGTTTTCTCCTAAGAGTTAGGGATGACCAACCCACAGCCTTATATAGAGAAGTACCTGAGTGCTGCATGATAGACCGTATTAAGTGTTTTTAAAGTGGTGGGGGCAGCATGCATGCAGATAACATCGCCATAATTGAGCACGGACAGGAAGGTAGGTTGAATTAAAAGCTTCCTCTTATCATGTGAAAAGCACAATCTATTCCAATAAAAGAACCCAATTTTACACCTGAACTTCCTTGTCAATTCATCAATGTGTATTTTAAAAGACAACTTTTCATTTACAAATATCCAAAGGTACTTGTATGATGGCACTCACTCAATTTCAGTGCCATCCAAGGTGCAAATTCTAAATTTATTCTCCTTCAATGAACAAAATCTAGAGAAAAGCATGCATTTACAGGCCTACAAAATAAAACAGCCAAGCTGTAATGAAAGTTTGTCAGGTGTCTTCCTTTTTCAAAGCAACTTGCAATTGAAAATTCATTTGGCTCGTCTTTAGGTGTGTTACAGGGTGTGTGTTTTTTTAGTTTGGCTCTCGTGAAAATGTATCGACTTCAAAGTGTTGTGGTGCAAAGTTTAGTGGGAATGTGGCATATTTTTGACTTTGTGTTGCTGGTTATTTGAAAAAAAAGTAGACATCTAACAAACTTTTGTTACAGCTTGGCCATTTTCTTTCGTTGGCCTGATTTAGTTTTTGCCTCATTTATAATGTAATTTAAGCTCTAGAAATGAGTGCTGGAAGGAATCAAAGCCTTTCTGCAAGGCAGATAACACCATATCAAATGAAAAAGCAACAGAATAAAGCACTGTATCGTTTGCATAAAATTGCGCCTTACAGCCATTATGAAAAGAGACAGAATTATTGTTTTACAAGGTAAAAAGTTGTTGGGGTCACACAGAGGAAAGCCTTTCATATGTGAGGAGATAAAATGGAGTCCAGGACTTACCATGACCACTTGCTGCCTGCAAGCCCCTCCCGCCAGCAGGCCAGGCACATAAAAGCAGTGGTCAACCATTTTATCTCTCTCTTCTCTTGGATCCTCTCTTGGAGCTCTGGACTCTCTCTCCCTCCCTTGGAGAGGCTCCTGGACCCCTGGGCACTGCTCAGGCTGGGGAACCCCTCCCCCACCTCCTAGGCCCAGCATAGACTGGCCATGCTGAAGAATCTGCCAGGCTACCAGTAGTACAGCAAGAGTTGAAGAAACAGCTTGCTTTTGAGGAGCGGCCAGCTTCCCTCCTCTGCCCACAGCAAAGGCACGGACCGCACCAGAACCGCTCTTCTGACAGCACCAGAACCGCTCTTCCAGCCGGATCAACATCACCCGTGATTGGATCCTCCAGCAACCTCCAAACCTCTTTCCTCAACTAAGGACTGGTAACAACTGGGCATTCAAACCTTCTTTTAAGACTAAGACTGACTGTGTGTATTTGTAAAATGATAGTTGCTGTGATTGTTTTTAGGATTGTGTTTTAGTAGGACAGGATGGTATTAATATATAGCAGACAAGGTTTTGCATGCAAATAACCCCTGTAGACTAACACGGCGCCTTTCCTGTGCAAAATACAAACAGATCTCTTCATTTTAATGTAATACACACACACAAACACAAAACTGAGTGTTTTAAGTCATTTAACTGACTTTATAACTCTTTAAACTTTCCATTGCTACAAAGACTTGGTCTCTGTTACAGTAGGGTTGCCTTCCCCCACTCCACATGGTCAGCAAGGCCCCTCCACTCACACCTTAGATCATCTCTTTGTTCTCTCTCACCCACACCCACACGCGCGCACACACACACCCACACACACACACACACACACCTCCTCCATTGTGCATATAGTGTTTAGTGTAGTCTAGATTGTGTGTTTCATTTGTTTCATTTAAATAAATATCCTTTAAAGACATATGCTGTGGTTATTAATGTTGTACAAGAGTGAACGAAACTGCCAACCTCTTCTATAGAACTCCAAAGCCTTCAATCTAACTATTAATTGGGTAAGTTGGTTACAATTATTAATTTAATTATTAATCAATTTCCAAATTAATAGCTTAGCAGATATTGAGACTGAGGTTTTATTAATTGGCTATCGTTTTCCCTTCACTGAGGAAGGGTGGTGCCCCGAGGTATTTATATTAATATTTAATATTAATATTACAATATCATATTTTTGGATAGTCAAATTAATAATATTGATATCATTAGGCAAATTGCATTTTTCCCAACATTGGTGTTCTGTGCGAGGCCATTACCCCAACAAAGTAAAGGTCCTAAAAACAAGCCCGGTGGTACCCCTTTAGTCACCTCCAGAAGAAACAATCAAATAGAGTCTGCTACAACACATTGTGCTCGATTTGAATGATATGATGAATGAATTTGAATGAATGATCTAGGCCGACTGAAGCTAGTCTATCCACTAAAATTGAATGATCGACTGTGTTGAAGGCTTTTGACAGGTCAATAAACAAGGTAGCGCAGTGTTGCCCACCATCAAGAGCACAAACATCGTTCACAAGAGATGCGGCAGATATAGTTCTGTGACCAGCTCTGAAAAACATTTAAAATGCTATTTCTATTTTTTTCTTTTAAAGGAAGCTGGAGATTAACCAAGGATTCAAGAATTTTAGCTAAACAAGGTAGCATGGAAATTAGGCGGTAATTATTAAGGTCTCTAATATCACCAGCTTTATGCAGTGGAAGCACAATAGCAGTTTTCCAGACTTTTGGTACACTTCCCAAGCTAAGTGAATGTTGTGTTGCAGGGTCCTGGGCCTTTGGCCAGGACAGTATTTTGGGTTTTGACAGTTTCTTGTGCCAGGTTTCGTGGTTCATGTTCATTCTCATGTTACAGTTTTAACAGTTTCTTGTATCAGGATTCTACATTTTACTTTTCCATGTTTTGTTTTTCACCAGGTCTGCCCAGCCACTCCACCGCTTGTCTGCGTTCCGCTCCATGTCTTCGTTTTCGCACATTTCAGAGCTCTGGTTGGCTTTTGGTTTTTCCCCCTTCCTTCTGTGCTGTGCTGGATTCAGGGCTGCCTAAGCTTAATTGACAATTAATTGTTTTTAAGTTACTAACATTTACTAACAGTCACGGGGGGTGTAATTCTTTGACAGGCACATTACTAAATACTACTAATTTAGGTAGGGAGTTTATTGTCATGATTCCTGCTTTGCTATTTCAAGTCTTGCTGTGCTTTTCTGTACTAACATTCATGCTTCCTTCCAATCTGCATGCCTCATTAAGCTGAGCATTAAGCTTAAGCTGAGCACGCTCATTTTCTTAATGAGCAAGTCATGTCAGCCTATCATTGTCCTTGTCTCGCGATCTTGCCTTGCCCCTTGTTTCTTCTCCAGGTGTTGCCCCTCATGTGCTGATTTCCTTCTCTTTATCTGGAGTCGGTGGAAGTTGGCTGGCAGACAGAGTCTCGCGTCTCATGCCCTTGTGTCTTGGAAATTAGCTCAGTGTTTATGTCTTCGTCCTCGCCTAGTCAAGTTCTTGTTGTTTAGCATTCAAAGCCTGATTATTCTTTTGTTTGGTTTTTCTCCCTGGAGGTTCCAGTGGCTTTTGTTTTTGTCGTTTGGGCTCTTGATTTTTTAAGTTCTGTGAAGCTCTCTTTAGTTTGGATTTTTGCAACCCTTTGGGCTAAGTTTTCTGTTGGCCCTCGTGCCGGTTTTCTTTTTGGTATAATAAACTCCCTGTTCCCCGGCATCTCGCTTCTGGTGTCTCTGATCTCGCATCAGTGAAAGATTAAAAATATGTGCTACAGGCCGAGCTATAATTGGAGTGGCTATCGTCAACAATCCGGGCTATTCATTTTCCAAACTAGGTCCTTTAGGTCTCTTATATGCAAGGTTGCATAAAATTCTAATCACATTACTTCGGAAATAGCTTGGATATGGTAAATATAATTTCTGTGGGCATGTAGTGCTCATTGGGCTCTGTTGCAAACACATGCTTAGATAAAAAGAGGCAAGTAATCTCTGATGAAATGGAGGGTAATCTGAATCAATGGGCTGCTAATTACTAGAGGTCCAGACATCAAGCCACCAATCATAGCCATCTCATAGATAATGAATAATTCAAAGATTAGTCAAGCTCATAGGACTTAATTTTAAAAATCCATCAAAATAATGCACAGTCCTTTGGATTGGGTCGAGGTAGGGGTAAGGGCCTCATTGGGGTCATCAGGTGGGTACCTTCCTTCACAGGTGCTCCAATGAGCCCACAACACTTTGAGGGCTCATCAGTAACATCTGGCATCTCAAGTACCCCCCCGCCCCCCGCTTTGACCCCTTGTGCTGGATGGTGCTCATCCTGCAGCCCAGTTGGAGTCCTTCCCCTTGATCCAGGGCCAGTTGCTGCTGCGCTCAGGAACCACACGCGAGAGAGGGAAATCCAAAAAAAAAAGTATGCCTTTCATGAATGTTGGGTCAGGACCAATAGACACAAGAATTGCCAAGCCACAAAACGAAATCAAAAACAAAGTCGAGTAGACAGGCCGGGGTCAGAACCAGAAAAACAGAGGAGCAACGGTACATAGACGGCAGGCAAAAAGTTGTAGTCGATATCCAAAGCAATGGGTCATACACAGGCCATCCAAACACAGAAACCGTGGTCATACAAAAATGGGTTGAAATCCAGAAAGACAAAAACAATACAAAAAGGGCAATGGCAAGAATCAGGGTCGGATGAAACAGTCGAGGAGAACCAATGATCAATGGCATACGAGAAGCTCTGCACAAAGAAATATTGATCAACGTTTTGACGAAGTCAGAACAGCATTAAGGACTCTAAATAGACAAAAGGGAAGTCACATGCTATGCAGGGAACAGGTGAATGGAGTGAGAACTAATTAAAATGGGAGGAACACATGAGGGAATCCTAATCACAAAAATTAGCGAAAGCCAAGACACGGACGGGAATCACGCGAACATCCTATGACATTTAAACAGCTCCGATCAGGGAGTCTTAAGTGCACAGACAATGAGTGCAGGAAAGCAATTAAGCACGTGCGAGAGATCTCGCAGAAACGCAGCGGGAGACAGGTAAAGCTGAGCAAGAGGCAGAGACTAGAACAGGGTGATTTCTGAGAGCGAATTAGTACTAATTAGTTGCAATGCAACTTTACTGATTTAACTAGAGTGCTCATTAGTGAGTGAGTAATATATACATGGATTAGTTGGGTTAGTAGACTATGATACAAAATATAAATGTTAGTCTTGTTAGTTTCAAGAACAGCAAGGCGAAGGAAGCAAACAAGAATAGAAGTAATAATATGAAACAACAGAAACCACTGAAATCACCCGAAGCAGGTGAGCACACAGACTACGGAGACGGACTGAACCAACTAGATCACAAGACAGGGGAGACAAGTGCAATGGAACTGAAAATGGCAAGAACAGAAAACCTGAGAATACAATAACCAAAAATAATAAATAAAAGATAAAATCATGAACATAAAACCTGAACACAAAAACCATAACCATGACACTCTGACTCTGACCTGTTGGCTTGCTGGAGAGCTTGTCCTTGGTCTCTCATCTGTTTCAGTGGCCTGGTGGTTGATAAGGCTACAACACCTCTGCAGCCGACCTCTACGGGGAGCATCTGAGCATTCCAGCGCTGTCCTGTCCTCGCTGCAATGTTAGCGTGATTCAGTTTTTTCATGTTTGTTGGCCTCATCTACTGCTTTCTCTCAAGGTTTCTGCGATGTTGACAAAAAGGTCAGGCCTGGCCTGAAATAGTTGTAATGATCTCTGGCGGAAAGGAGAGCTTCTTCTTCAGGTCAACCTGCATTTTCCAATTGCAGGCTTCTGACAGAGTCACATTCCCTTTTTGCAAGTGGATTTGCTGGGACCTGACCTGCTGCTTACACACAGAATGGTGTTGGGAGCAAGAGTAAGTTACTGTTATTCAAGGGTAGGCACTGTAAAACATCTGATAAAGGTGCTACTGTAAATGGTGATTATATTGGAGTGTCTGGAAAAAGCTGTCCATCTTGGTCATCATATCTCTACCCGTGACAATGATTGTATGGTTAATGCTACGAAATCTAGTTTTTGGAGGTCATTTAAGTTGTTTATGGCTGATTACGGGCACATTTATTCATTTCTAAAAAATCTGTTGTTTAATCATTACTGTTGCAGTTTCTATGGGGCTCTATTATGGTCATTGCAAAGTAATGGTACTAATGATATCTGTTGCATGGAGGAAAGCTCTTAGAATTATTTGGAGGCTTCATCCTATGACACGTAAAGTAATTTCTAGTCTTTCTGGCAAACCACTAGACCTGACTCTAAAAGTGAGATTTGTAAAATTTTTAAATTTGTGTTTAAATAGTGATAATGCTGACCAAGACCATGGCTTATCAGTGTCAAAATAACCCAAAGTCATGTACAGGTAAAAATTATAGATATCTATTAAATGAAAGGTGTGTTTTTGGTGTACAGGATTTGTATCACTGGTATGATGATGGCACACATTTCAATGGTGAGACTAAAGTTTTAAGAGAAATGGTCGATGTTCGTGATAATCTAAACAGTTGTGATATTCTCACTATGGAGGAGATTGATTTTCTAATTTAGGATATCTGTAGTTACCCTTTCATGCATAGAGGTCACTACAGTGTACAGCTGTTAAAAAGTGTTTTTTCTCTATGCATGCCTGCAATTTTGGGCACTGTTGCATATAGTCCATTCTAGTGGATGCTATGGCATTATCCCACACAAAAAATCCCATTGGCAGGTCATTGCAAAGGGAAAAAGTAGTCATTTATAGAATGAAGATAGAATTTTTTTTTCTATATATATATATATATATATATCGAGGGCCGAGGATTAACTAGTTCTATCTAGCATTTTTTACTTTTTGAGAAAAATGAGTTTTTATATTTAGCTATTTGCTATTTTAAAACAATAAAAGGTACATATTTCATAACTTATTTGTAGTTAGGATATGATTCCTTGATTTTGAAACTAGTTAGTACTGAGACTATTGTAGGACAGATATCTCATTTTTGAGTAAAATGTCAGATAGAACTAGTTAATCCTCGGCCCTTGATATATATATATATAGACTTTTATTGACCTAAGTGATATTACTGTGTATTTTAATGAGTGAACAAAGATATTGTTATTATTTTTGAGCCAGGTGATGGGGAACCATGGCACTGATGGTAGTTCTCCTTCCTTCAGGGGTACTCGCTAGCTCCCTCAGGACTTGGTTATCTCTCCACGTATAGTGGCCTCGGGACAGGCTTGTTTTGCAGCTAGTGAGGATGTGCCTTAGGATTTCTGCAGTTTGGCAGAGAGGGCAAGATGGATAAAGTAAGTGGGCAAGTAAATGATCATGAGGCAAACCTGCATTGTATTGATGTATGAGAAGGAAAAACTTCAGTGATTAATGATACCTCTTTCTTAAGTTATTGTTTTCCATTTTGCAGCAAGCACAATATGAACTTGGGTATTACGTATACTCCTTGTGGTATTGCCTTTTTCTGACAGAACGTTGATCACAGAGGTAATTGATCCATTTAAAAATCAATAACACATGCTCAAAAAAATTGGCAGCTTGTTAAAATGATTAAATTGCTATTGCAGTTGGAACAAAAACCAGCATGCACAGGCGTCCACCAGGACTGAGTTTGGGAAAACATGCTGTAGGGAACCTGTAAATTCCAAGAACCTGTTACTCGAAGCCAGCGCAATTTTAATGCATCTCATTACACATGTTTGGCATGTGATCTGGTTTCCAGGCCCCTTTCTATTTGGCGTTCTCAGGAGAACAAACCCGCCTTGGTATGGCTCACTGCCTAGTTGTCAGCCACTTTTAAGGGGCAAATAAATGACAGAAGGGGTTTTTGATGCTAAAATATGTGATTCACTTTCAAACTCCTTGGGTATTAGACTGGTGCGCCGACAGGCAGAATTCATATACAACACTACAATTTGGTTTTATTTTTCATTTATTCTGGGCATGCTTTTCATTTCTCATTTATTCTGGGCATTTATTCTGCCGTGACTTCCCTGCGCAACAACATCAGCAGGGTTTTTTAGGTTCATGAAAGTATTGGTGACACCATGGCAGCAAAGTGATGTTCTAATATTTTTTGAGAAACTCTGTTAGTCGGGCTTTTGGTCTTGGAATCATCCCAGCTTTTGTCCTACTTGGCAATGGGTCTTTAAAGGAGCTGTGTCACAATTACTGTGCATGCTCACTGCTTTGAACAACGTAAATCCGCTGAATTGCTAGTCAAAATTTAGAAGGTATTTTTCTTCCTCTGTTATAATTGGTGATGGTAAACCAGTTTACATTCTTTGTATTCCTTGATTTAAAGCATAAACTAGATGATGCACACTCTATAGAGATGCTAACCCACGCCTCTTGTTGACCTTGACCTTTGACCTTTCGACCTCAAAATGCAAATTTGGACAGGGTCCCCTAGGATCATCTGCCCCACAAAGTTTGGTCACCCTAGCTTCAGTGGTGGCCGAGCTGTCGCGCGGACAGGGACAGACACACAAAAAAACACACACACACACACACACACAGACGGTACTAAACTGTATACCCACGCCCCCTCATCAGGCGTGGGTAAATAGCACATTGAATCCTCAAATTTCCAAAGAAAGCTCCTTAATATAAAAATCATGGTACCAAAGTAACAAAAATATATAAATACAATACAAAATGACGGGTTGTCTAGGATAGAATCAGATTATGACTTGCAGTCAAGCAGATTCACTTTCTTGGGATGTAAATTCTGAGCATGCGCAGTGATCGTCACACAGCTCCTTCAAGGCTTAGTTATTTTTATTCTTGCAGTCAGGTATCAACCGACAATAAAAAAAAAAAAAGCAATGCAAATTCTGAAGCTTGTTCCACAAAGCAAGATTACTGAGTTAGCCTGATTACTGCACTAAATAAAACCTGGGACAGGTCTTTATACATTTGACTTTTGTTCGACATAATTTTACTCTGAGCAGTTATCCATATTGCAACTAAGTAGTCCTGCTTTGTGATGCAGGCCCCAGCTCGACAGTCAAGTACTGGCTGAAATGCCAGTCTCATGTCGAAGCCAAGTTTTACAGCCCCGTTTTCCTCAAAGTTTTGTTTCATATTTTATTTTGAGCTCGAGAAGCTGACTCGTTCACAAAGCTTTTTCAGTTGATTGAATAGTGAATATAGTGATTCCATTGGTACAAGTCTTGGCTGCAATAGGACATCTGCCCACCGCACTTCCAAGCAGCTGCTTACTCAAGTTTAAGGAAAATGTTCCTTTAACTGCAGTTTGAACTAAAATATACGGAACAGAAGCCAGGAGTAAATTAATAGTCTCAAGCCCCGTGCTCGCCGAGGGAATTTTAGGTCAGTGTGTAGATACAAATTACTAGGTTACTAGGTCCCTCGCACATGGAACCCAGCAAGAACCAGAACAAAATACTGCTCCGATAGATTGAGCGCTCAAGGGCAACTGCTTGCAAAACGAAGAGAAAAGGTGAATTCTGACCACTGTGACGTGAAACTAAACATAGATCTTTTTTTCCCCCCCAAGAGACTGTAGCTCTGTATTCCAAATTACAGCCCACACTGATGAGGCCATGGCTATGTGTTTTCCATTGGAAGACTGATAGCCACATTACATTTATTGAATGTTTCTAAAATCTAAATTATTATTCAAAATACCACAAATGAAAGCTACAAACACTGTTGATAAAATTAGAAAGCAGTTTTTGTTTAGGGCCGATATAAAGTGAAAACCAAATGACAATGACCTAAGTTATAAACACCGGGAGAACATTTCAGTAAAATGAATTCAAACAGCAATTATTGATGCCAAGAAAGGTTTTATTGTATTTCAGAATGACAAATAGTTATAGACCTTTTTTTGTTTCAATACACAAGCAAATCTTTATAGACAATTATTCGCTAGCTGAAACTGCATAAATTTTTACACTTATATTTTACAATACATACTGTAGCTTTCACTGGCTAAAGCAATATTCAAGAGGGTATTGCTATTTGTATAGTACAGCTAATAATTACATTTGATATGAAAAGCAAAAAAAAAAAAAAAAAGAGAGAAACAAATAACTTAAAAATCGATTACATATGCAGAATGTGCAACACTTGTTAATCATTCATATATGTAATTATGTTTTCAACAAGGCAATAAACCCTGGGAAGTTACTTTGAACGCAGATTAAATTGTGAGCAATTATCTTACTTTTTATTCATAACTGACTTGGCACTGGGGGTTCTGCAAACCTATTTATTCAAAATGTCAGATACAACCCATGTTTGGTGACTGCTGGAACATTCCAACATGCGCCATGAAAACATTCCAGTTCAACATACTGGGGAGAATAAAAATGTTTTTTAAAAATGGATTTTTATTATAAAGTGCATTTAATGGCGACAGTTTTTAGTAGCCTTTATAAAATCTAGAATACAGAATTTTGGATATCAATTGTACAGGAGAGTTTTTCTTTATGCAGAACATCAGAGCGAATGAGAAAAGGCATCAATTGAATCGAGTACGCAGTGCATAAGCATTTAACTTCCAGTTTGTATTCACACTGCGCTTGACTTGAATAGGTTTTTATGAAATGCAGTGTATTATCAGGAAAGAACAAACACTCCAAGCTAAATGAATGCATATATCCCTATCATTGATTATCCAATTTCTGTAGCCACAGGCACCCCAAACCATTCCCGCAAACTCATCAGGCACGCTGCTTACGTTACACCTGCCCTGTTGCCATGGTTATATACAGCGCAGCGCAAAGGAAGTAATCAGAGCACTCATCTGTGGAACATCAAGTCTCGACTTGGGCACCATGGTGACAGAGGCTGAGGGGATGCTGACATATGTCAACCCCGACAAGCCTTCGGCGAGTTCCTCCGTTTCTCTATTACGGTAAAAAATTAGCCAATGAGGAAACACAGGTCTGTACAATATCTCACTGAAATGAGGCTTCTCATTGTGCCCTAATGTACTGGGAATGGAGGTGGCTGTTGAAAAGAATGAGATGCGTACCAGAGACTAAACAAGCACATTCATTACACCGCGCTCAACTAACCATCCCAAGCACTCCGCTTGCATTGCGCATCCCACTTGCCGATATTTGTCAACTCAAAAGCCCGGTCCATGCACACTGCCGTTAGTCTTAACATACCTGACAGTGTGGATAGTCCTGCGGAGCACAAAGCGGTAGACCGTCTCATTAACACAATCTCCATATGCAACAAGGACTTGAAGACTGTTACCGTGGAATATGAGCTCACCAGACGTAATGAATAAAAAGTAAAGCAAAAACACCTATGATTAAGGGAACACTTATTCTGTAAATCTTACCCTGAGTCTCTTCAGACCATCTCAACTCACCTTTTACTGCAATGGAATATGACTAATAAATGTATACACATTTATTTCCGAGTCTGTGCTTACAATCAATGCCTGGAGAGGCCCTCTTACTGAGCACCTCTCACTCAGATGATCCCTCTCCTTTTGTGGCTTATTACAATCCATTAGAAGTTAATGATTAAAAAAATGCGAATAATGCATTTGTAAGAAGGTTGTAAGGAATGACCAATCACAACATATACATGTTTCACAAAGAATTATGCACATTTGGCTGCGTAAGTGAGCCAACCTCACTTCATTTTCAACAGTTCGACTGTTCATGGAGCAGACATAAGAACTCACTAGAAAGAAACCGTCCAGCTGAACCATTGACCCCTCACTGCACATTTCAAGTTAACGCATTTCTGTAAACATTCTGTTCAATTCTTTTTTTTTTTTTTTTGCAAATAAAGAAAATCAAGCCTCTTGTCCCCAAGTTTCAAAAAGTTTCATCGTCATCACTATATCAGGACCCACAATGCTCAAGGTGATGCTCTTGACACTGCATTAAACTGGTGAACCATTTTGAAAATATACATCTGAACCGATATACACCGGTCAAACAACTGTGCTTGGGAAATTGTAGCGATACAAAACAAAAAAACCAACAAGAACGCCTCCAGCTTAGGAGAGTATGGTCTCACCTGGTCGCAAATCACTCTCCTAAGGAGTCACAGCATAAGCTGTTTATAAAATTTATTATAAGTGGCCACACTCAGTTTATGTAACCTTTTTCATGTGCCAAGTTTACAGAGAGGAATCCTTAAAATTACAAGTCAGTTTTCTAAAAATCCATTGCTTTAAGTTCCCAGTAGTGGTTGTTGCATCGGTATTCGACTGGTCAGTGAAGGACATTTCAGTCACACATTTATGACCTTATCAGGGTTAATCCTTGTGTTGTGCATATACTGACCAGTTTGCAAGAGCATGCAAGAATAGCTGACGAATGGTAATTTGTGATAATCAAACGAGTACACACATAGATATTTATTCATCTGTACACACATATAAGGCAACACAAATTAGCATGGTAGATATCAAGACTATTGCTTATAAGAAAAGCTGTTCTCCCAGGAAAAATTGGTAGTACTTTGTATGAAGCTACAACAGGACTGTACATTGAAGGATTACGTGTGCCATTTTTGCATTTTGTCTTGAAAATCTTGACCATAAAACTATCCCATCGCTCCATGACAATGGCGCTTGGAGCTCACAGTGCTGAGTACAATCTGGAATGTCAACACTGAAGTCGCCATTATCTACCATGCAGTGAACCAAAGGTTATTTAACACTGAACTGCATGAGATTTAAAATTTTTTTGTTCATATTTGGTAACCTTACAATTTAGACGAAAACAACAAATTCAGTTATCTCAAGATAATAATACAATAACAATATCAGTTATCTTAAGATGAAAACAGATTTTTTTTTGTATTTTACACTTTTTTAAATGTAGTATTTTTATGCAGAAGACTCATTTTTCAAGATATAGCTAAGTTACTGACTTAACTATGGTTATAAAAGATTGCTTTGGCCAAGCTACAGACTCTCACTGCTCTCTAATGCCACGGCAAGCAAAAGAGACCAAAATTAAGCCAAAATCAAAAGTCTTATCTTTATAGAATCAAATTTCAAAAGAAAAAACCCTGTCCTGTTTCTTTAAAGGCAGTTCCATCTTCCACATTAAGACCAGCACTCATTGTTTCAGGAAATGTCATTTAAAAAGGCCTCCAAATTCTCCTCTCATCATTCTTCAAATCTCAGTCTCATCATAAACTTCGGGAAAGTGGGAAAATGGAAAGCAGAAAACAGTAACTGAAAAGTCTCTGTCTCTGAGCCTGGAGTTTGAGGTCCCTTGATATTGTGACAATGACAGCAACTGCAACTCAAACCATACGGTGAGTACTGTCTGCATTATAGCTGGCAGAGCATTTCTTGCAAGGTATGCAGGTCTGCAACATTTTTTTCTCAGTTCCTCCCTTGTTACGACTGCACCAGCCGAGCTTCTGCCAGCAGCCGTTGGACGTGTCGCTCCTCCCTGACGCCCGCTTCCTGCACCTCCGTCTCCGTCAGGGTGGAGATTTGGGCCAGCGAGTCATACCCCATGGCCAGGAAGGAGCTGGTGTACATGGGCAGTCCAATGGACACCAGCCAGTCCGACACCGTGCTGACCTGTCCCTGTGATGGAGTCTTCCGACACATGTCCATTAGGCCACCAGACGGGATCTGGAGGGGGGCAGGAAATGGAAGACTGTTTGCATGCTAAAAACAAGCTCTTTTTTCTGTTAATTTACCTAAGAATGATGCTTTAGTATCACTAGCTACATGAGATTAGTAATGGTAGATAACATTTTGGCAGGTTACACTGAAATAGAATATAAATCCATTCATCTGAGTTCCCGGAACAAGAACGAAAGAACTAGGCACTGAAAGCTTAAGCCTTTTAGGACATGCAAAACTAATAATACAATCAATGATTGGTGTAAGATACGTACACACTATGGTCAGTGTCAAATTATTCATTTTAAATGCCCAAAAATGTTTCAAATAAAACCTTTATTAAATTGGGACTTCAATACAAAATACTGCGCCTACAGCTCTGATGAATCAAATTACTGTGTGTTCAGTTGCATTGTAAGCTGTTCTCCAAAACCAGGTCTGCTGAACAGATGTCATGGAGATGTAACTTAATGCAAAAGTTGAGATGCATGTTGGGGGGGGAAGAATCTTGCGGTAGCATACAGCCCAAAATCACTCAATTGAAACAGCAGACAAGTTACATCTGCAGTGAAATCTATGCTCGGTTAGATTTATGCTAGGCTACAGTAAATTTACCAAAGGCCGAGGAAAATGTGAACTCCAACAGTGGTCCACTGCCAAGTGAAAGTTTGGAACAACCCAGCTTACTCCTTCCTCCAGGCATTTATGAAGAGAAGATGTGTGTTATCTAACCACATTGGATCAGCTATCCGAATCCTAGTTACTCAAGGAAAAGCTGGCAGCCACAGTGTCACACTGATGGATGAAAATGCCTGTTCAAATGCCAGTGCTTTGGTCAAGAGTGATGACGGGGGTTAATATGGCTGTCTTTTGGAATGGGGGAAAACAAAGTACCCAGAGGAAACTCAACGATAACGATACCATGAAAAAGAGATAAGATAAGATAAACTTTATTGAACCCTGTGAGGTAATTTGTCCTCTGCTTTTAACCCATCCTATAGTTAGGAGCAGTGGGCAGCCACAGAGCGGCGCCCGGGGATCAACTCCAGTTCTAAAGCCAGGTCCTTGATCAGGGGTCCTGGCAGGAGTGTTCTTATAATGCATGTTTTTCATGTGAATATGCACGGGGGACCTGACCGGGAGCTGACAGTCACCCACTTGCAAGTGCTGACCTCTGCACTGAGGTAGGACTTAGAGAGACTTACCGCCATGCGGTGTTGTTTGCGTAGCTCTTTGACGCGGATCTGGTCCATGGCAGAAGCCAGGTCCTTCAGCGGCTGCTCGAGATCCTCCGAGTATCTCTGAACCAGGGGCTGAGGGATCCCACATCGGCCGTGCTGCCAGAAACAGGTCAGAGAGGGGGGGGTTCAACCAGATTCATGAGGATCACTGTTGTTACCTTCCAATAACCAGCCAATTAATGACCTGAAAACAAAATTTCTGGATTCTTTAGCCAATCACTGACTGACATGAACCACTGGTTGTGAGAACCTCATTAAGACCAGTAGACAATGCTGCTTATTGGGGCTGGAGTGCTACACCCGAGGGCCAGTGGGAGCTCACGGTGGCAAAGAGGTTTAATTTTAAATAAAACAAGTCGACATGGTCTACAACATCCCCCGCCAATCGTGCGCTTCTCATTTTCGAACTCAATCAAGGCCTTTATGGTCTGAAGCTACACACCAAATTTGGTTACTGTATCTGTAGTAGTTTCTGAGTAAAGCTGTCCCCTTTATCTCGGACGGACGGAGGTCAAACCTATGTCCCCCTCCCACTCCGTGTTGGCGGGGGATAATAAAAAGAAAAAACACTCCACCCCAACAGCTGCGTCAAAGTTTTGAGTGCTTGCTGTGAATATTGCCTGCATATGTACAAAAAGTTCAGCATAATAGTGCCTGGCTGTGTAGAATTTCAAGGTAAACATGGCTGACTTGCATTTATGGCTTTAGTTTTTGCTGTTTCACATATACACCGATTGGTCTGGAAATTAGAATAATCTGGTCTTGCTCGTATGCTGAGTTGGTCACGTGCATTTAGAAGTTACTCACGCTAGTTTGCAGCTAACTGCAAAATTTTGATCTTTTTCTATTTTGTCATTTTCACCCTCGGCCCGACTTCAGGCCGAAGGGTATTGTCATCAGTTTGTTGTCTGTCTGTCCGTCCGTCTGTCTGTCTGTCCGTGTGCGCACCTCTAAAGTCAGCATCAATAAACTAGTTACCCATGCCAAAACATTAGCGGTAATGTAGGGAATCCAGGCCAGGAGAGAATTTTTCAGATCGGACCATTTTTTGGCGGAAAAATGGCATTTTTGAAAAAAAACTTTGCCATGGACTGATTTTGATGAAGCATTTAAGCTAGGGGGTTTATACCTGGGGGAACGATCATATATATGCGGGGCTCTAGATTAGCGAAAAAAATTTGAATTTTCCAAAATTTTTGCGGGACTTTGGGCATTTTTGTATTTGTAAATGTATATTCTGTGGAATTCTACTTTGGCTATTGTGTAATTGTTCTGGGACACCTCATAAGTCAGGCTGAGGGCGCTCAAACACGGGCGTTTCTTGTTGCTTGATGCAGTTGCAACAGTTTTCGCAGATTTATCACGCACTACAGAGATTCTGTTTCTTTTTTTGCCCCTTTTGAACTAAATGTAAAGTGAAAGAAATGGAGCTTTGAAGAGCCGAGATAAGACTGGTCTGCCACCAAGGTGGTCCGTTATGGCGCTTCCCTCAAAGCGGCCACAGGATGAGAATGATTGTTTACTAAATGCTTGTCTTTACCAGATTGTAGGAACTGCTGTTTTGTGTACAGCCTAAACACGTTTCCTCATTTCAAAGCGGCACATTTTTGAGGCTCCGTCTTCTGTTTACCGGTAAGCAGCAGACACTGAGCCTACAATCTGACAAAATAACTCACTACGTGGAGTTGCTTCAACGCCGCGCAAGTCCCAAATTACAAACCACGACTTACGTGTCATGACGGAGAGGAAATGAGAAGTTAAGCCTTGAATTGGTATCTCAGCAGTTTCATAGTTGACGAATTAGGGCACGGAATGGGGAACTGGAAACGATGAGGAAGAGCGAACGCGGGGACGTCCCAGTAAATGCGCTGTATTAAATGGAGCAGGGTGCTGGCTTTAAACTGATGAGCATTGCAAGTATTCAAGATGAATTGGAATTGAGTAGCCCACAAGACGGCTGCGCCTGCATCTAGATAAAATGTTAGGCTCAGGATGGTGCTCTGACCACGTTACTTAGTGCTGAATAGGTTTTTATCACATGGTTCACGATCTTTCTGAAAACAGAAAATACTACACCTGCCTTGAACGCATATATTAAAATATACAATCAAAACCAGCAGAGACTGAGGGGAAACTTCTCAATCTAGAAAATGAGTATATACTGATTTTTTTTGCTTACACATGATGAAATTTTTAATGCGTTGCTCTGATTATGTATATTTAGGCCGACCATTTAATTTTCTAAGAAATGATATATAATTCCAAGTCAGAGGACAGTAAATTGTAGTATTGTAGTATAGTTTTGGCATCTAATGGGCCAACATAGATGCCAAAACACAACTTTGGCCTTAGTCCCTCCATAGTTGTTTGTCTTGCCCATTGTTAGGAAAGAAGTAGTGACTGCCTGTGGGTCGAAACAAATATTCCTCACTTCTGCACTAGACCTCAGACTGCATGCGCGGTTAACCAGGCATTATGTTGAGCAATTAAAAGCGAGAAGAACCACTTAGGATCCTGGCAAATGTGAACGGATCCTGTCTTTCCTCCATGAAACAAAGCCACTAAATTTGAGAAATCTCAGTGTGCAGTCTTACTTCTACAGATATTTCCTTTCACAACAAGCTCTTCCAGACTATCAGGGACGCCAGTATTTTCCAGCGCAATTCCTGGCACGAATGAAGGAGGTCATTATTATGATAAATGTGCTTCTTATTGTCCATAAAATAACTTGGAATAATCTAGGCGCAGAGCTGTTAGAACTGTTGTTCTTTCAAGTGTTTTTTTGAAGAATTTTTACTTTTTGATACTTGAATTTAATTAATCAAAGCTAGAATTTCAATGTTAATATCCATAATTTTGTTTAAAAACCACAGAAAATCACAATCTGTATATGATTTATATACATAATGATTTATGATGGCACTAATGTGTTGCATAAAGACTGACGGATCTTCATATAATAAGCAAGGCCTCCTTTCTAGAATTTGCGTCCTCTGATCTGAAACAATGTAGGGAAGTGACGAGTAAAGCAAAGGTTGATGTATTAGGGTCTTTTTTTAGTATTGGGATGCACCAAATGTACCAATGAAGAGGCAAATACGACCCCGCCCTCTTCTTTGGCCTAACCTGATGAAATGTATAATGCAGATGATAAACAACATGGCCGTCTTTGACCTACCATCTGCCAACAATTAAGCTTCAAGTTGAAGAAGACCTGCTACAGGCCCCAACACAACCCAATTCCACGACGGAGCATGGCTTTTGGACTTGTTGCCGGTAAATGGATGGGTTGTTTTGGTCCACCGTAGATGCGTCCGAGCCCAGAGAAGTTTACAATGCTTCTGGACATTAGAAACATGTGGCTTCCTTTTTTAACAGTATAGTTTTATCAGGCATTTGCGGAGTAAATGTATGCCCAAGTGCTTACATCACTTATAGAAAAATTACAGCTTGCGATAAAGTGCCATATTAATCATCGGAGATCAAGGGTACTCAGCCCTGGCCCTTTACACACAAACATTCCACCAGATTCCTTGAATCTTTTAATGATGTTGTGCACTGTAGGATGCATTAAATATCAAAATACCCTGTTATTTTTCTTTGAGAAACACTGTTTTTGAACCTTTCAATGATCTTCTCTCACACTTGTGTAAACGTGCAGTCTTTGGCCCGTCTTTGCTCCTGAAGAACTGGCCCTTTCCTGGATGCTGCTTTTGTGCCAAATGCAGGATTACAATCAGCCCCCACGAATCACATTAGCATTCACAGTTTTTTCTTACCTCATTACTAACCCTAAATTACCCCTGTCCAAACTTTTTTGGAAGGTGTTGCTGGTCTGCATGGCAGGAATGGATGTATATTTTCAAATAAAATGACCAGAAAAAACATTAAACACCTTGACTGCAAAGTTTACTTAGAAATCACTGCTTTCTGTTTTTCTGTGCATTTTTCATACCATCCCAAATTTTTCTGAGTTTAAGTTGTAAGTCAAAGATGAAACTTTTAAAGTGGTCAATTTAAAACTGGTGAATCAAGCCGCTTATTAGGTTTCTGAGCACGGGTGTTTAACCCTCTATGGTACCGTGTTGTCCTCTGGCAAATAACACATTTTTGTCCTGCGGTATCTCCACAATGCATCACCTTTAATGATGCAGTACTTTGAAAATGTGGGAAAACCATAAGGAACCAATAACAATGCTTTAATAAGTCACATGACTTTCTGGAAGCCATATAGAATCCCTTTTTTTGCAGACTTCCTCAGAGAAGACAGCTTTGCCATTTTGCTTCATAAAAATGGTCTGAAAACATCATTTCCTGGCCCTTTTCAGTCTGGAAAAATATATATTCACAATAGTAGGAGAGTAAAGCTTAATTTATGATAATTTAATGCACTTCATTTGCTAAACAAATAATAGAAAGTTGTTAAAATGCAACAAAATACCATGATGGGAAACTGCATGTTGCTTTGAGGCAACAATGTACCATTATGGAATCACCATGGCAATCCCATGAAATTTTGGTGTGTGTGTGTGTGTGTTTAGGTATAAATAATGTTCAAAAGCATATCATTCATCAAAATTTTTTTTTGAAGTTGTAAAGTTAAAAAACTTATGCTTTGATTCTTTGACACATTCATTTCAATTGGTTGTTCCCCAATGGCACAATATTACCTACAGGGAACATTCAGACATGCAATTTATGAAGAGAGTTCCTTTTTTTATTGTTTTTGGAATTTAAAATGGAATGGATTGTTTCCTGTTGAGGCTGTTGAATATTTTCCATATGTTTGTAAAATAAATTGTCTCCAAACTGGAAACATAAGCTCTCTCTCTCTCTCTCTCTCTTTTTTTTTTTTTTACATATGTACCACTATGGTACCATGTTGCCATTAGGCAACGAAACCCAAAAACTTCCTCAAAAAAAAAAAAAAAAATTAAATTTCTTTTTTAGCTTGTTTTAAGACAAAAAAAAAAAAAAAAACCACGACACAATTTTTTTTCCGAGCTGGCATCACAATGCGTACCATAGAGGGCGAAGTTCTTGAAAATGATTTTCTGAGATAAAATACAACAGGTTTCACTCATTTTAATTTGCCCTGTTTTTTAATTCTCAAATGTCTAAAATGGTTAGTTTTAGTGACCATGTGTTGACAGTTTCATGTGTTGAATCCTAATTTATTGTTTAATCCCCCCCCCCCCCCCCCCCCCATCTTCATGCAAAAAAGGCAATCCCTGCATGGAACATTATGAAAAAGTAACTCATTCTTTATGGCATGCATGGGTATTTCTGGCATAATGTAATTTTATAGGGTGAATAATCTCCATTAGCATGAACAATGCAATCAAAAAAAAAAACTCGCTCAAATTTGGGAATGCGATTGTGGTTGGAACAAAAACTAACATACAGAGCGGAGCACTAGGACCAAATTTGAGAGCCAGGAAAGAGGAAACAAATCGTCGCAGTAGTTTTCCATAATGGAGAATAGCTACCACAGCTAGCTCAGGCAGGCAACATTTCCCGATTGTCGAACCCTTGCATGCTCATCTGCCTCTGTTCCACTACTCTGGTTCGGTGGGTTATTTAAGTTGCCATCCTGCTTACAACTCTGAGGCAAAAATGCCTTTGTCTGCTGCAATATTAATTACACTTGCCTGCTGAAAGTTAGCATATCACCTCAATCCATCTATCTGTGGCCTCTGCATATTTCTCCATAGAGGGGGGTACACTACCTGACAAAAGTATTAGGACGATCCTCATTCTCACTCAACCTTTGATGTACGTGCTATATTACACATGTGAGCGTTGTAGGAATTTAATGGTGTCCTAAAATGTACATGTAAACATCACAGAACATTATTTGAACATTTGGGGATGCTACAGATATACAAATTGGCATATTTTTTCTCTGCATAAAAAACTCACTTTGGGTCTGTAATAAATAAGAGATATTATAATAAATAGTGCTTGCAAGATGGTAATCTTCAAATTAACAAGTTTGGAATTGTGTCTTTGTTATAATGGAAGACCACGGCTACTATTAGTTCAATCAATATGATCAGGTGTGGCACATGGGGTGATTTTGATTCTCTATAAAAGGAGGGTCAAGACTTAGAATAATTCAGTTTGGTGTATCCAAAATGGGGTCTGTATTTTTATTTGAATAAACAACTATTTCCAAATATGATACATTCACTATTTTCAACTGCACTGTAAGAAAATCACACACATAAATAGTGACGTCCTAATACTTTTGTCAGGAAGTGTATATCCCACCACTCCTTGCTCTATTCTCTCAAAGCTCAGTCAGCCTCAGTGCAAGCCATAACACCAACGTATTATTGTATCCCTTTGCTGATGCTTCAATGATCCAGTTATACATTGTTAGACTAAACTGTGGATGTGATTAGTCCATATTTACCACAGAGAGACAACCTCTTTGCATTGAATGGAATTTATAACGCATCTGTACAAATAACGTGTACATACATTTAATTGAGGGCAACCTAACTCAATTTGTAGAGTTATAACTGCCCCGTAGCTTTGCACTCCAGTCTGAATAAAGCACATCTCATTCCACATATCTTTGCTGGTTAGTACAATCAGGAGTAACGGATTTGAGCTGCAATCAAAATTTACATGACGGCACATCCGCAGAAACAGGGTCGGTCAAACAATTCTCGCTTTTTATCATAAGTACTGTAATTTTTTGACACGCAATGTTGTTATTCAGAGTTATCGTTTGAATAAGGTCACCATTTTGGTCCTAGTAGTAGATCACATAGCTGCTGATGTGTAGGTGGGGAAGCTGACCTTGTCGGAGTACGGCTCCTCGGTGAGGTCGATTCCCTCAGCCTCCAGCCTCTCCTCCAATAGGGACTCCAGGTTGGCCACCTTGGCATGAGAGATCTTCCTGCCAACCGCCACCTTCACTCCGTGGATCTGCGGGCAGGCCGTTTCTGGGAGGTCGGACAGCCATGGTGGGGGGGCGGCTGGAGGCGTACCAGGTTCTTCTGCCTCCTCCTCCTCCGGGGGGTACGCAGGGGAGGCGGGGCAGGAGACTGCAGGCTCAGTAGGGCTGGCAGGGGTGCTGGGCATTTTCGCGGGCATAGCGGGTGCTCCAGATAGGAGCAGAGGCGGGTGGCACAGCCCATTCGCCAGACGGTCCCGGGACTTTTTGATGGGCACCGGAGGGGGCACAGGCGGTTTTTTCGGATGTGTCCGTGTACTTTTGTCATCCTGTCTTGGCTCTGCGGGGGTGGGGGAGGTGGCTGGGCTTGATGATGCGGCCAGCTCGACCTCCAGCAGTTCTGGGCTTCCCGGAGGAACAGGCCTGTTGACTAGCTGTGGAGGGGGGCTGGGCTCACCAGACTGACCACTGAGGGAAATGGGGACACCACCCTTAGCATCTGGGGCAGGTTTGAGCTCCTGCCTGGGGCTCTTGTTCCCATCAAAGGCCTGCTCCCAGTGGAGGTCTCCCATAGAGTGGGAGCGCTTCCACAGCTCCCTGGTGGAGGAGGTTGGGGGTCCCTCGTCCAGGTCCTCGCAGCTGCGACTCGGTGGGATGCGGAACTTGCGGGACCTCTTCTTCAGGCCCAGCAGGCCCAGACTCTTGATGGAGGGCTTGAGGAAAAAGTGCTTGCCAAATTTGCGCTCCTTCTTGGCCTGCTGCAGGGCTTCAGTGGACTTGGTCATGGGGAGTGTGGGGTAGTCTGGCGAGCGAAGCCGGCCTGACTCAAAACCCGACGACGATCGGCTGGAGCGAGACGCCTTTCGGCTTTTGCCTGAAACGAGCCAGCCAAACACACCTTCAGACCTTAATACACACACATACGCACAGTTTACCTCCCTCTGCATTCGCCTAATCATTCATATTCCTTCCAGCACTCTCTGCTTCTTATACCTCGCCTTTGTTTAAAGTGGTGGATGCTGTGGCAAAAGGGAACCTTAATCAGATAAAGTTGACACGTGTCTGAGTATCCGTTCTGTGCAGTGACAATTTCAAAGGTCTGCCTTGCAATTTCTGTGCAATTACTGTGGGTGGAAATGCTTGTTTTAAGAGCAGAGTTAGGAATAGTTGGTGTGCTTTTTCATCCAAATCAACTTGAAAGCATACAAATCACTGCCCCCAAAAATACTGATGGACTCCACTGCATGTGGAAACGACACATCACCCTTTGGCTGCTGAAGTTTTGCGACAGTGGCTTCCAGAACGGGAATGTGATGGTGTTTGAGTGCCTGGCAGAGAATAATGTGAAAAATCACAAGCTACATTTCAGTTCGTCCTGACAGATGATTCAGTTTAATTACATGTGATGTTTCCCTGTAAGACTGGTTGCAAACCAGAAGATCAGAATTTTTTTTTGGCTCAACATTAACCCTCTATTAACCACCGAAGCATATCTGCTCCATGAAGTGAAAGGGTTAACAGCCTGGACACCCTGTTGGTTTTGTTTCTTATTGCCAAATAAACATTTGAGAATAACTTGAATGGTCCGTCACTTTAATGTTTTCCATTAGCAGTATTACCCAATGTAGCAGATTTGCTACAATTTGGAAAGGTGGGCCAAATCTGTCAAAATTTTTGTGTCTACTGTTTTTCAAATAATGGCCCAAAATAAACATTTTTGCAGAGGGAAATAATTTTAACACAATTGGAAATGGGTTTGGTTAATAGAGGGTTAATCTCCTGCAGCTATCTGATGGGAACCCTTTTGTGCACAACAGCCTGGGGTGACGCATGTGATTCAGCACCAGAAGTCGTAAGCAAAATATTTTGACAGGGCGACCTTATGGAACTACAGCCAAGTTTAATTTTCACCTCATAGGATGTTAAAATGAAAAAAAAAAAAACCATCTTGTCTGACGACACCTGAAAACAGAGGGATTTTTGATCAGTTATCCCGACAGGCTGATAAGGGAATCACAGTTAGGTAAGAGGTTTTGCGATATGTAGTCTTATCAAAAGAAAAATTCAACCAGAAAATGCTTTCATATAAAATGTAAAAACATTTGAGAAAGACATGTCACGAGTGGAGTTGCTGTTCATGTGTGCAGAAAATTCAGTGGTAATCTGTAGCATGTCAGATCAGGTCACCCAAAACCACTTCCTCTTGAGCAATCATCCTCCTCATCAATTTTGCCGAGAGACAAGGTGGAGTCATCGCTATGTGTCAAGCCGCGAGCATCTAACCGAAGCACTCAAAACACCACACAAAAAACAGTAATGGATGTGCAGCAGGAATGCAGTTATGGAAATGCATTGGTTACAATGAAAATGAATTAAGTGCCATATATCATCATGCATTAAAGGGCAGGACATCATTCAAGCTTCCAGGAGAAGGCTTGTTCACCGTCTATGCTGGAACCTTAACTCATAACAAGAAGGCTACTTCTGTGGATTAATTTGACAAAGAAAATCTCTTTCACAATTCTCAGGGATAAGATGCTTCGGCAGAGTAATGTTTACCAGGTCATGGAACACCCAAGCCCTTCACTGATTAGTACTTGGACAAGAAATGCCTATGATCAGAGCTAGTTATGCATGTTATGCATCATACCTTCATGTACAACTAGAGCAGAGTTCGCAGGTCATCTTTTATTTTTGACTGGTTATGTGGCTCTCACTTTAATGCTAAAGTTGAATTCCAATACAAAAACAGGGCAGGGCAACTACCAGTGAACTCCAGACGTAAGTATAATGTATTTGTTTTCCAGATTATGCTTTTACCAGTGTGTGAGCCTAAAAACGCAATCACACTCAATTATTTCAGACCTGGACTCAGCAGCACTGCATCAGCATATACCACTTAACCTGGTCCAGGAGGTGGAGGTGGAGGTGGAGGTGGTGGTGGTGGGGGGGGTCACTCAGCCATTTAAACTGTTGGGTGCAGTTAACCACTCCCTCCTCACGCTTTTGTGTTGAATTACTGCATTCAAGAACGTGAATTTAAAGGTCCCCTATTATGTCACCAGGTGCACAGCCAATTATTTATTACAAGCCATTTTCAAAATCTTTCCCCTCTTGGCATCACATGGGGAAGTAACCAACCAGAGGTAAGAAGAGTTGACCAACTTCAGCCAAGCAGTCAATCAGATTCCACTTATCTGGGTGGTCACTCCCATTTGTAACGTCAGGAACAGGAGACTTTGATCTGGCTCATAATGGCTAATTAGCTAAGCACCTGGTGGCATAATAGGGGACCTTTAATATCAACTTTTGTGGGGAATGTGATAATACTTAAGAAATCAGCAATTTATGGGTTAAGACCATTTGCTTCCCCAGAATTTGCGTAGCTCCAAGTCCATGGCTGCACGCATCAATAAATTTTCACTGGAGCTCAAAGAGCAAAGTTGTCAGTATCACAGCCTTACAGAGCATGTCAGAAGCAGGAGAGATGGTTTTTGGGAAAATGAACTCATGAAGACAGTGTTATTTGTTTGAATGAAAACACAATGTTACGCAGCATGTGATCGGCCATATGCAAAGGGATGGGGAGTTTGGGGACGAGGTGAAATAAAGCAAGCAAGCAGAGTCAGTTACATCACAGAATTAATTTTATTCCACAGCCCAGTCTCTACTGTGACAACCACACAAAATGTCAGACTGGCCAAAGACACTGAGAGAACAGCCGTCAGTCAGTCTTGTCAGTGGAAGCAAAGGGAGATTAAAATAAAATGACCATGATGAACACTGATTTTCCTTGAGGACATCTTCAGCTAAAATACAGACCTCAACTGCACATAAAACGTGACACCCTCTGAGGATTTCAAAATGGAGGCATAATGTCATGTAGCTGGTTACTGTGCATACTCCAATGTATATTCTCTTCCTTTGAAAGAATGGCCAATAAAACAATCACACTGACACATGTATATATGTATTTGTTTTCTTAATATACTATCATTTAAAAATATTTACTTGTAACAAGTCTTCTTTTTTAGGCACGTAAGGTACTGTGCAACATGATCGCTATAAAAATAAACACAAGAACTGGAAAAAAAAAAAAAAACTTGAAATAGCAGAAAATGTACAGCGAAGGAGGATGTTATCGCCAAGGGGCAGGTGAGAAATACAAGAGATTCAACTCTAAAAGTAATCTTTAAAAAAAAAAGTGAAGGGAGGGGCGGGGTTGGGGGGAGCCAAGATCTCACGCGACTTCAAAAATGGAGGCCGAGTTCTGAGAATATCAGAAAACAGCATCAGTGTGGTAACCCTTTAAATAGTTACACCTGAACTGCACAATCACTCTCACAGCACTACTCTCTGCACTCTATCGGGGGGGGACCTCTCAGGTCCTCAACAGAGCAGATGACAGATGTTTGAACATGCAGCAAGGAGGAGTCCTACAGTTATGTATTGAGTGTCAGAGAGCAGGAAGAATAGGGGGAGCAAATAAAGGTAGGGAGGGTGGGGGAGAGCGGGTGAGTGGAAGAGGGGTGAACAGATGAAAAGGGAGGGTTACTTCGGTGGGATATGATTGGGGAGTCAAGTGGTGGGGGGTGGGGGTTAGGGGGTGGATACTCAGGCGGCCCTTGACCCCCCACCCCTTTCCCAGTTTGATGTTTATTTGTCAGGGTTGGAAGCATGGCAGATGAGACCAGCCAAGACACATTATCAGAAGAACCCCCCCCCCCAAATGTTTTACAGTGTCACTTTTATTTATTTATTTTTTTTACATTGTAGTCACAGATGCTGGACGTTATCATTACCATTCTCCAGGTTCTCACTACTCTCATAACAGCCCGAATCTCGCGGAGAGTCCCCCACCAGACCCTGTCCGTCGGACAGAAGCTTCTCCTGAGAGCCAGAATGGCCGCCTCGCTCAGGATCACTGCTGCCTGCAGGACAAAGAGTAGCAATTAATTAACCATTAATGTAGGAAATTGCGTGCATGTATATATATATGTATGTGTGTGTGTGTGTGTGTGTATACACATGATTATATATACCTGCAGGGACTATTAAAAAAAAAAAAAAAAAAGAAAAGAAAAAAAAAAACCTTGAGTATAGTGTGATCCTATAAGTATGGTAAAGTCTGAAAAATTAGCACCATGTGGAGATTTTTTGGGTCCCTATGAGAAAAAGGCTTAATTCTTGGTCAAGGGTTAGTTTTAAGGTTTGTTTTATGGTCAGGGTCTGGTCTAGGGCTTAAGATTTGGAAAAAGGTTAGGAGTTCAATTACTATTTAAAATTTGGGATCTTTAGGGTGTTCGAAAGGGTTGAGATTTGGGCCTTGATTTATTACAGGATCTGAGGGTGTGAAAAAGAATTGAAGAGAAAAGCATAAAATGTGTGAATGCATGTCTGCGTACGCGTGTAGGTGTGTGTCTAAGACAGCCCATTTGATTGTTGAGGATGTGGTCATGTGCGTGTGTGTGCACTCACTGTCATACTCCTGCAGCAGCTCTACAGCAGTAAGCAGCACTGCCCTGTGCTGAGGGTCTCTGATATTCAGCTCATCCAGATCCTCCTCCTCCAGCAACTTAAAAGTGTCCAGGTCTTCATAGCCATTGAACAGGAAGGTGGGCATGTGCTCCTGGAGGTGGACAGTTGAGAGACACTTGTGAGTGCAAGCTAGTGCGCGTGCACACACACAGACACAGACAAAGACACACACAGAGCCCACCCACAGCAACTCCTTCTCATAACAGGGCCAAGTCAACCAAACCTCATAAAAACCAGTAAAATGGGTGTGAACACATAATGGTTTGCAGTCATGATCATCTTTCTGAGGGACGGCACTGAAAATACTGGTATTAAAAGTTAGGGCTCGCCTGGGGATAACATCGCTGTGTAATTATGCTGGGCCGATACGACTAATTTTCTACGCCGTGGTTATTCGATGCAGCGCAGTTAAAGATGTGCTCCCCTCTCTCGCGCTACTGCTAAAATGCACAAAGCGCGTGCAACCACAGCCATTCATTTGCGCGACGGCTGATCGCTATTTTAAATCGTGCATAAACGCAAACTCGTATTTCAAACAGGCTAACTACATAGAATTAAACGAAGCGTCATGGACTCTAATTTTGCTTGCCACACCAACTATCCCGACTTACACCGTTATGACATTTCCCATCACCGCGCATGTCATCATCCAGCTCGAAAAAGAACTGAAATACCTTTTTGGTTGAAGGGGGATAGTTTTAGCCGAGAACACCCGGGTGTAAAAACCACGTTCGTGCCAGAAATTTCTGCGGCTAAACGCAAACTGCCTAACCATTTCAAAAAAGAAGGTAATCTTGAAACTTCCGACGAGAATATCACCATCAACCTCTTGCTCTGGATTGTGTAATACTAAAAACAGAGAGCCAGTCAGCATTAGTATTTTTCCCTTACCATTGGCTTCTAGAATATGGCCAATCTGGTACATAAAAAAAAAAGCTGCTGCTCAAATAATTATTTACATTGAACAAAAATATAAATGCCCCATGTCAAATTTTTGAGTTTTTATTAACATTAGGGTTATGCAATATATGAAGCGGATCAAAATTCATATTTGTTAATGACTAATCTTCAGATCATCGTCCATTACATCTTGATATTGGCATCTGCAAAAGAGTGACAAGCCTTTGAACCAAGGTTAATATAGTTTTGAAATTTTCATTAATTTTTATTTTTATTTAGTTTTACAGTTTGCTTTTTTATTTCAGTTTAGATTTAGTTAGCTGAACAAGTGATTAAGCAGTTTTAGTTTAGTTTTTATTTTGAGGAATTCACTAGTTTTAGTTTAGTTTTTATTTAGTTTTAGTCTTAGTTTTAGTTTTTCAGCTATTAAGAGGAAGGCCTTAATTTGTAGAAGCTGACAAGGATAAAAGAATGTATGACAGCAAATATGTTTTTACCGAGTCCTTTATTAATCCTGTATTCTTTAACCATCATATTTTTTAACATGTGACACTGATGATACTAATATAACTCGGGGAAAAAAATCCAATCCAAGCAGTTGCTTGGAATTCTGGGGCCCCTAACAGAATATCGGTGTGGGCCCCCGCTCCAGACTTTTCATTGCCACTCTTTAACGACAATATACAGTATCATGATGTTATTCATTATTTTTTCTGTTTCTCAGTGTTCTTGACAGTGCCTAATGCAATACACCCAATTTTTCCTTTTTTAAAATTAACCACTCAACAAAGAGAGTATCATTATGTGAATAATGAATTATTAGTTGTCTTATTCACTAATTTACTCACCATCATAAACTTATTCAGACTGCTGGTGGTGAGGATCTATTGCTGGGTCAGGTTCAGATGAAGTGACAACAGCTGATTCTGAAGTAGCAGTGCATAAAGGTTTAATTGTTCCATTTCATATTACTTTCGTAAACATTTATGGTTATGTTCCATGGAACAACTGATGAAGAACTAACCTACCAGGTCTTGGAATAATCAGAATCTAAACAGGCTTCCCAGTACCATAGCTCTAAGCACCCAGCTTCATTTTGCTATTGTTAGGAGGAGGGCGAGCTCTGTAAAATTACCCCCCGCGTGAGCAAGACTTATGCCAACAGGCTAAAGTAGCAGTTTAGTTTTAGGTAAATTAATTAAGTAATTAAGGTAAAAGTAATGTCAGCCTTGACAAGCGATTATTTAAGTTACACCTAAGGTTACCGCACCGACTACATGTAGTTCGCTAGCCAAACCGAGCGTGTAAAGTCAATTACAGCTAGAGAGAGCTGAGTATGCAGTAACCACTCATAAGAACGGAGGAACGTGTCCTAGGCTGCTGCTATCAAATTTTTTGACGGCGTATTATGATGGCTGGCGAACCATAACCTTACCAATAACGGTAATTAGTGGGGGATACCGTTAATAACTGAGTAATGTCATTCTTGTCAGGCGATTATTTACTCAGCTGACAGCATGTTCCTTTAACGTAACGTTAGCAGCTGAATAGCCAGCCTGAACAGCTAACTTAACAAGCTAGTTTAATACTCTCACCTCTCAGTGAAAAGAATTTTGTACTGTTCTGGACCCCTGCTTTGCTGTCCTGTCCTCTCTCTAGTCTTTTCTGGCGTCCAGATTTGTGTGCGTTTGTTTGTATGCTCTTGGACATCATATTCGCAAGGACGGTGATCCCTGTTTGCTGCCTTATTTCGCGACCTCGCCAGCAAAAATGCACAAACAATTTTCCAATACGAGCATGAAACATGGATTGAACCATTTTTAAAGAAGGGGGTTACTGAAATGTATTTCATCAATATTGCATGCCTTAATGGCTTTGTTTAAACTCTGATGCATTAGTATTAATATTAGGTAAATCTATGCAAAATAATTTTGTCAAAGCGTCTACTGTGGGTTTTGTGGGCCCCGATGGACTGTGAGCCCTTATGACGGCGCTGAATTAGAGAAGTAGTGGAGCTCCACTCCTCCGTGCGTTTGCAGCTGGACTCTTTTGGCTGAATTGTGCACCTGAAGCATCATCTTGGGCCGACGCCTGCAGCAACTACGGCCGCTAATAGCCGCTATGCTTCCCCCCTCTGGAAGCAACCGGTTAACTCGAACTGAACAGGACAGTAGTCGAGGGAGAAAACGAAACTATCAACGAAAACGAAGCTAATTTTATCAGCAATTCAGTTTAGTTTTAGTTAGTTTTGTATTGTCCATTGTAGTTTTTATTTAGTTTTCGTTTTTTTAAAAATTGACATTTTTATTTTTATTTCAGTTAACTAAATTATTTTTTCACAGCTAGTTTTAGTTTTAGTCTTAGTTTTCGTTAACTATAATAACCCTGCTTTGAACACATTGGGGGTCAGGTTGAAGAAACTGAATGTTCAATATCTTGTGTGTCCAGCATTTACGTCTCTAAGAGCAACACATCTCAGGTTGTCTATCGTGGCCTGTGGAATGCTATTCCATTCTTCCTGGAGGGCCACACGGAGCTGGTGCACATTATCCGGAACTGGAAAACAGTCGCGGACACATCGATCCAGAACATCCCAAAGATGCTCTATGGGCGACATGTCCGGCGAATACGCAGGCCAGTCCAGAACTGGAATGTGCTCTGATTCAAGGAACTGCATGCAGACCGCGCTGGAGGACATCCCTGCATCCAGCATGCCAATCTAACGTTACACCATGACCTGAGACATGAGGCATGATGACTTTTGACAAAATTTGCCATTTTGGGGTGGCCTTTTATTATCCCCAGTATAAGGAGTGTCTGGGTACTGCTCATTCTGTCTGATCACCGCCTGGAAATGCCACACCCATGTATTGAGTGAATTCACTGCATCACTGAGCAAATGCTCACTGACAGAGAGATGGACTAATAAATGGTACACAAAACAAGAGAAATATCCCTATATCCCTAATATCCCTAAAAGTCAGCATATCCTCACTTACATTGGTTAACTCCATGTGGCATCAATATTTGACATGGGGCGTTTATATTTTTGTTCAGTGTAATTTTACATTTTAATCAACTTCCTAATTGAATCTACAGGTACATGCGTACAGATCACGGAGCCTCAAATGATACTGCCAAGTTCACCATTTGCATGTCCAGGCAAAAGCAATATCCCAGAAAGTACTGAACAGCTGATTTGACTGCCATGTGCCGATCTCAGACAACACCCTGTGAATCTATTGCTGAAAAATACAAATTCAAATTATCTGTCTTCAACTGTGGTTTTTAATTGAAAAAAAATGTTACTATGTTACTACTATTTGAAACAGTTGCAGAGCGGGGATTGAAGATAATGCCATTCAGCTCAGTTAGAGAGGCT
Organism: Gymnothorax reevesii; assembly: GCA_029721435.1. Lineage (NCBI taxonomy): Eukaryota > Metazoa > Chordata > Actinopteri > Anguilliformes > Muraenidae > Gymnothorax > Gymnothorax reevesii. The sequence continues at coordinate 47,970,064 of CM056576.1, forward strand.
AGCCCTGCGAAGAGTCTTTCGGGAAAGATTTTGCCAAATTTGTCAGCACATTCCTGTAGTGACTATAACATCAGCATTTGCATGTTTGCTGAGAAACAATCACATTTTTGAGCTAATACCATAACCTTATGGCTCAGCCACTGACACATCCTGGAATAAAATGCTAAACACGGACCCACCCGCTGTCCCTCGAACCGCCCGTGCAGACGCGTAGGAGGGCGATCCCCTCCAGCTGCAAACTCCAGACTGTTTTATTTTCGAAGGCGCACCGAAAATAACCGTTTCATGCCCCGGAGCAGCCCCAAATTGACTTTGTGATGACAGCGTGTGACACGCTCAGGTTTTCATTTAGTCGCTCAAGCCAAAACATTCCACCCACGATCGGCCTCCCAGTGAAAAAATAAATGTTTGCGGATGGGCAGGCAAGTGCTGCTGAGTGGGAGGGGCCAGGCAGGAATATTCATCACGTTGGCTGGGCCAATCCTTATGATAACTTTATGAGGGTGGGACTTAAATTTGCATGCTATTTTGCATTTGCATACTTCAGAGTCGAGAAGTACCTGACTGAGAGAGCTCTTTGGAGAATTCAATTCAAAAGATTTCTTAGGAAGCATCCACGGAGTGCCCATCAATTAGTTTCGTTTTCACTGATTGTTATGAATGTGTGCTGTGATTATTGACTCACTGCTGAAGAAACTGTTTAACCCTTCACTGCACAGTGGTTTCTAAATTAACCAAACCCACTCATCAACCTTAATAAGCAAAGATCATGCAATTAAGGGTGGAGCACAGCATGCATTGACATGCATGCCTTCATCAGAGATACTCGTTGCAAGCGGGCGGCCCTTACTTGATTAAAGCCATTCTGAGGTAGAATGAAATGAAGGGCCAGGGATTCTAACTGACCCACACACACACACCCACGGTGACAGATCTTTCCTGACATTAGAGTAATTATCATAATGCTTTTTTACGGTTTTTGAATTTTTGTCGTAATCAATTAATTTGTAAACAGGGCTTATAAATGTAGATAATTTCCCTCTTTGAAATTTGTATTCATTATTACTATGCTTAAGCAATTCAGCCTTCTGGCTGCCATTTAAGCTTTTGATTAAATATATGAATAAATAAATACATCATACACACACACACACACACACGCACTTGCCCATCCCTAAAAATAAAGTCCAAACCCAGAAAAGGCGTGTACGCCAAAATGAGCTAGACTGCTACCCTGGATGCGTATAAACTGGCAATATATCCTGTTTAGTTTTAGGTACTTTGAGGGGAAACCACTGTTGCATCACTATCTTCTTTTATTCTGTAACATGGACACCTAACAATAAAGTAAAAACCTTATTTATAACCACTGTCCTTTTAAATACATCCCTTGTGCCAACTTGAAATGGCTCCAGTTTTCTTCAGAGTAGCTATTTTCTTGTCAAAACACAACACAGACACATGGGAGGAGCCTCCGCTAACAAATCATGTCCAGGAGGTCTGTTTGTTTAAAGCAGCTCAGTGGGAGGAGTCAGTGCTATGTAGGCAGAGCCAGATTGGTTAAAATAGCCTTGTGGGAGGAGCTTGCATCAATATAGTCAAGTGGAGGCAGCCTGTCAGTTCAAAGCTAATTCATAGGAGGAGCCTGCTGATCGAATGATCTGTGGGTGGATCCTGTAGGTTTAAAGCAGCCTCTTGGGAGGAGCTTGTGAGCTCACCTTGAGATTGACGCGCTCCAACAGCTCCTCCACAGACGTGGGTTTGGGCGGCCGGCCTTTTCTCCGCCTCCGCACGGGCCGCTTGGGCTTGTCCTCCTCTTCGCTCAGCACGTCCACATAGATGAACTTGAAGGTCCCCACTTTGTTGTTCAGCAGGCCCATCCATGTGCCCATTGGAGGCTTGCTGATGATGTCAATGACATCCCCCCTCTGTGACACAAGAGCAAGGAGGTTCACCTAACTGCCCATGACTGAGCACTGGACTGGGGCAGTTAAGCTGGACTATGTGTATTCATAGGTAGGCATCCGTGTGAGTGTGCGGGAGCATGAGGGACTGAGCAAAAGAAAAAGAACATGTGGTGTCTGGTGTGCATGAGAGTGGATAAGAGCTGCCTGCCAGTGTGTGTGTGTGTGTGTGTGTGTGTGAGAGAGATAGAGGCAGAATGTATGGGAGAGAGAGAAGAAAGCAGCATGCGTGCCTGATACAAAGAAGGAGTGAGTGTGTGAGCGCAGATGTAAGAGAGAGAGAGAGAATGTGCGTGCATGAGAGGGGAGAGCATTTGAATCATGTACTGTGTGTGTGAGAAACAGAGTATGAGTACGGGCGCATGCATACGTAAGAAAGAGATGAAAGTCAAGAGGCTTGTAGTCTGTACCTTTAATTTGAGGGAGTCCGTGTCGTAGGGGCTGGGAGTGAAGTCCGTGTGCACTCGCGCTCGGCCGCAGAAGGGTCCCCGATATGGCGGCTCCTCGTCGTCTCCATCTTCCGACTTCACACTCTCTCTGTTACTGGCCGAGGAGTCCGTAGTGCTTACCGTCTGTCCACCTGCAAGAGACAGGGATTAACCTCCGGAACCTTCCATCACAGTTCAATTTACACAGACGCCCAATATTTCAGGTCTTGCTCATAAACGCACAAAATCAAAAAAAAAAAAATAAATAAAAAAAATCAAATATCTTTCACAAACATGGACTGTATAATAATTTCACAAACTAATTATCCTCATATGTCTATTGGCAGACACACACCACAAATAAATTAGATTCCTTTATAAAAAATGCACAACAGAAATATTTATCCACAGAGAAGCTTCATATAACAACACTTCTGATGAAGCAGGCAGGTGTGCAGAGCTGCAGATAGAAGAACGCGTGTGTGACATTTGAGTCGCGAGTAGAGGATGAAGTGCATTTCATATCGAGGGCTGGCTGCAATAAACAGTTATGTCCAGATGTTATATATTGGACATAACTGGTTATTGCAGTCAGCACTCGATAAGTGATTGTACTCAGTATGAGAGTGAATGTGAAGGTTTCTTCCAGAAGCTTCTAAATGAACTGAAGTGTGGAAATTCTGAGGATAAATCTGTTCAAAAAGCTTGGCATAAACACAATATTTGTACTCTAAGAATTGTAATAGTCAGGCCAGATAATGTTCTTTGTAACCAGTGTCTGAGTTTAGGCTTTTAGGTTTATTTTATTTGTAAAAGAACAACACACATTGATGAACATTACTGGTAATGTGCCAGTTTTAGCCAGTTAGCTAATTCGCAACTGGAGGCCTTCGGCAAGCCAAGCAAAGCTGTTGTCTATAATTCTGCTGGGGCAAAATATGGCAATAATTTGGTGGAGAGTGTTTTTTAAACCAGTTTTTGAGTCGCAAATAAGCCCACTTGGGCTGGGTGTATTTTATTTGTTTTAAACTCTTGTTTATGTGCAGTATTGTTTATAAAAGTGACTATAATTGAAATAAAATCAATTCATTCCTAGCAATTCCTTTGTATTTCCTTTGGATCACATTAAATCCTACATACATTCCATACTGCAGTCAGGTCAAGCAATTATAATGTTTTACAATAAACAGGGCTGCTATTACAAGAGGCATTATCACAACAAGATTAAATTTGGAAAAAAATTGCTTGAATTAACTTTAAACTGGGCAAAAGCTACAGTTCTAATAAAAAACCTAATATTACATTATATTTTAAAAAATGTTTTTTTTGTCATTCACAGTCTCAGGTGCTCAAAGTCTTAATGACGAAATTGGCTTTGAAAAGTCGATTGAGCATGTCAGAATGGAGGAGGGTTGGCATTTTCAGTATGAGCCATCGCAATTCAACCGCCGTCTCGAACAACAAAGGTTACCGTGGGAAGCAAGGAAATAAACTGGTAGCACTTAATCATGAGCATGTGTGAAGCCCGTGGGCTTGGGAACCTTCCAAAGAATTACAGGATTAGGACAAACTAAAGATTCTAAACCACTGAACTTCAGTCTGTCCATTCAACTTTTTTCTTCTTTCTGTCATCCATGCTGCATTTTGTAAAGGTCTTAAATTCGTACCCCCCCCCCAAAGGAAAAAAAAAAAAAACTGTCAAATATTTTCGGTAACATTACAGGGGAAATGTAAAGCAGGTTGGTCTAATCCAGTATTCTCAATAAGATCCCTGCATCATGATGACAATCTGGCAGCACGACCTTCCCTGAAAGTGAGCGACAGCACACCCTTGTGGTGGCTTTTAGCAATGGGCTCATGACCTGGCCAGATTATTACCAGTGACTTGAAGCAGGGGTCTTTGACTGGGGTGCATTTCCTAAAAGCATAGATGCTGATATACATAGTTGGAACATGTGACAGAGTGGATGAACTTTGTAAGCTGTTAACTTAGTAAAAATGACGCTTTTGGGAAATGCTCCCCTGGTCTGTAAAAGGAAGCATACGACAAATATCATCAACTAATTTCAGTCTGCACAGTTAATTAGTTGTATCAGGTGAGCTTCTGGGATGCATTTCCCAAAATCACAGACAGAAGAAGTAGTAAGCCAGTAACGAGCCAGTGGCCCATCGGCCCGGTGCTTATCCCCGGTTTCTGTGGCATGAAGCGACTAGGAGTATTACTACTCCCCCTGGATGGGATGCCAGTCCACCGCAGGTACTCCCCCCAGCATTTGCTGGTACCCATTTATACACCTGGGTGGAGTGAGGCGTGGAGTGTGGGAGTGAAGTGTTTTGCCCAAGAACACACCGTGAAGGCCGTGGCCAGGGCTTGAACTCAGAACCTTATGATCTCAAGTCAAGCCTACTTGACTGCACTATCACGTCTCCACCAACTCACATGGTTGGACCAGTTGACTGCGAATGAACAAACTATGCAAGTTGCTAACCTAGTTCGCAACTACGCTCTTGGGAAACACACCCCTGCTTGGCTGGAATGAAAACTTGCAGCCCCTTGGCCCTTTTACAGACAAATTTGAGACCCCTCACTTAAAGCTAAGCCAAGTAGGATTTTTCAGTTGCAGTTTGTAAACACAACTTTCAAAGTTGGCCCCTCCTCCCCGGCTCAACAACACCAGAAGTGCTGCACGTGTCCTGCCCTCACACCCTGTGCACCGTTACTGGCTGGGGGCTATACCCACTGCTCAAAAGCTCACGCCCAGACACGTCCCGTTCAAAGTAAACGTAAAAACAAATGTCTCCTCCAGAAACCTATAAAGCACCAGTTTAGTTGCTGATCAGTGCACCTACGAAATTTGGTAAATAAAGCGGTGTCTGAGTTATGGTCCGGAAACTTTGAGAGTGCCAAAGCGGAGACTGACACCCAGGGGAACCACACCAAAAAAGTGGGGGAGACAATTATACAATACACACTGTAGGGTACGGATTTAGACACTGCCACACACTTCCAGTGGGTCATAAGCAATGATTGAGAGGCATTAGTTATTGTGAGAATCAGTCCAGTCCAGTGAAAAAGTACTTGCCTCCTTCCAAGTTTCTTCCATTTTCACATACATTCCACGCTTAAATGTTTCAGATAAAACTAGTTTCAACATTAGACACAGAAAAGTTGGAAAGAGCTCAGAAAAGGAGCAGTTTTTAAATCATCTCATTTATTGAAGGAAACAAACTATCCAACCCTACCGGGCCTAATATGAAAAAGAAACTGCCCTCTTGGTTACTAAATCAACTAATTTAATAGATATAATTGGGATCAATTTCACAAGGCAACCCAGGTATGATTACAGTCACCCTGTTGAATCTAAACATTCCACTGAAATAAAACCTGTCTGGCAGTGTGACAAATGCAAAAAGCAGCACATGATGCCGAGATCAAGAGAAATTCAACAACAGATGAGACACAGTCATTCACATCCATCAGTCTGGAAACGGGTACCAAGTCACTCCTAAGGCTCTGAGACTCCATCAAAGTGCAGTGAGAGCCATTATCTACAAATTAAGAAAACTTGGAATCGTGGTGAACGTTCCCAGGAGTGGCCGGCCGGCCAGCCGAAAATCCTTTGAGAGCGCATAAACGTTTCATCCAGGAGGTCACAAAAAAGCCCAGACTGCCATCTTAACAAACTGCACACCTAACTTGCCTCAGTTCAGGTCAATGTCCATGACTCTACGGGAAAGCCTGGAGATGAAAACCAGCATTGACCACAAAGAACACAGACACTTGTCGAATGTTTGCTAAAAAAAGGGGTCTAGATGACCCTCAAGACTTTTGGGATAATATTTCAAGGACAGAGTCAAAAGTGGAACTTTTAAGGAAAACTTGAGTCCCATTACATCTGGAGTAAAGCTGACACAACATTCCACAATAAGAACATCTGACCAACAGCCAAACACTGTGCTGATAGTGTGACGGTCTGGAACTGCATTGCTGCTTAAGGACATGATTGACTTCCATAAATGATGGAGCCATGAATTCTAATCTCTGGCAGAGAATCCAGAAGGAGAATGGCTGGCCATCAGTACTGAACCTACAGCTCAGGCGCAGCAGGGATAAGCAGCTGGACAAAGATCCAAAGCACACTGGCAATTCCACATTATACAGCACCAGAAACCTCAATTAACTGAAAACTTTTCTGCTTAAATAAAGTTATTAAACTAAATAATCAGACTCAAGTCTAGGATTTCCTTCTTTCCCAGACTTCTCACAGAATGATAATAGGATGCCAAGTGTGAGGCGCAGGTGAACATTACTGTCCTGGAGGTGCGAGATCAAAATAATCAGTATGCGAATAAATTGATTTTACTCCATTAAGACCTAATGCGACATCTGCAGGCTTCTGCCTTTAAGACCTGATGGGACGTGAGTGTATTTTAGATCATGCCATCATTTTCAAAAAATGTGCCCAATGAAGTGCATCCTGATTCAGAAAAATACAAGTGGGGAAGGCGAGATGCATCATGGGGTTTGTTTTTCTAAATTGTTATACCCTCCGTGTGGACCACAATAACTTTCCACTGCTGCACCTCCGACTGTGATAGTGGCTGATGACCTGATTAAGGAGAGCAACTCAGACTCTATGACAGAGCAGCTTTTTAATCGCAAACTGCCACTTGTTATCTAATCACTGAAAAATGCCCCCCCCCCCCCCCCCCAATTTATTTTTTGTTTATTGGGCCTTTGAGATATGATACTGAATACTTGGGCAAAGGCAATTATTTATAATGACAGCCAACCATTTAAGCTCTGAAAATTTCTTTTTGTTCCCCCTTCATGTTTCTTTGGGCTGCAGAGGTTGAAGAAATATAGGGCACTGGCGGCCCCAGAAGCTCCCACCATAAGATAAACAAAATGTCAAAGTTTTTGTTGAGGAACGCACGCATGGACGGACACACGGACAGATGGAGCCCGATACCACAGCTCCCGTGCCACTCTGATAATTAGGAGCCTGTAACTGAAAATGTTGATAAGATAAAGCAAATTGTCAAAGTTTTGGTGATAATTTTAGGCCAGTGACTTTGAAAAATAGGCCAAGGTCACCTTTAGGCACGTCATTTGTAGGCCTTAATGAGATGCATGTCCAGTAAAAATTAGGAGCCTGTCACTGAAATCGTTGTCAGATAAAGTAAAATGTGTTGACGCACACACGCACGGAGCCCGATACCATAGCTCCCGCACCTCGAACAGTGGGTGCCAATTAGAAGCCTTTAACTGAAATCGTTGATGAGATTAAGTAAAATGTTTTGACGGACGCACGCACACACGCACGCACGCACGCCCGGACAGAGCCCGATACCATAGCTCCCGCACCGTGAGCGGCGGGAGCTAATTAAGGTTTTGGGGAGTTGACAATCCTGTCAGGTTTTTCAGAAAACCATCAAGAGGGCTTAAGAATGCCTTCGGTTTCAGAATGCTTCTCTAGAGGGCGCTCTGGGTTAACTGAACATTCTAACTCTGCCCTCAGTTACCACTGGTAAGGAATAGTAAAGGAAGATCCAGATCACTGATATAAATTCTGAGCTAAAAAAAAAAACCCTATTCCTCAGAGGCTTAAGCACACAAACGTTCATTATACCAATCCAACTGGGATTTGAGTAATCGGACATGGACCTGTTGAGGATGAAGTCGATGGAAAACCCCAAACTTACATGGGGTGCAATTCTGATAACAGGAATGTGTGTAAAGAACATTAAGGACCCATAATCTTCCAGTCAGAGGGGCAGAAAATAGAAAAGGCCAGGTGCAAGTCCACGGGTTCAGTGTGGACAGTGGTAAATGCGGACAGCCTGAGTGTATAAATGAAAGGGTGAAGTGCAGGGCGGCCTACAACTTCCTGTCAGCCCACAGCACTGCGGGGGAACCAAATAAAACCAGATGAGTTAGACCTGATGAGTGTGCACACACACACACTCAAACAGACACATAGCATGTGCGCAGGCATGCACGCACGCACGCACGCATTCACACATCTTATGCATGTACGCACACATACAGACAGACATGCTATTCAAGTCTGGCTAACTAGATGGCACAACAGACATTTGTGGAAATCACAACGGAACTTAGCGCAGTCAAACTGACACTGACTAAGATGGATCGATTGAATTATGAGAGCCACATGAGAAAATGCACGAACGTATACACATATGTGTATGTAGAGATGCACATACTCCACAAACATACACACACACACACACTTACTCATGGAGCTCTGGCCACTCAGAGAACTCCTCAGACTCTCCACAGAGCCTCCAGCCTTCAGCTTGGGCTTCTCCAGGGAGTTGGTGTCTGGCTGGGGTGACTGAGGGGAACTGGGTGTACCATCAGGGCTCGACTGTGGAGAACAGGGTAGGACAGACCCGTACACCGATTTAGTAAACTACCTTTATCCAGCCTTCATACAAAATGGATAGATTTCATGACAATGTGTTCACCTACATCGCAGCTCACAGGGCTCCATCTCTTTGCAAGTAGCATGCACATGCTCTCAGGGTAAAAAATTTATATGCAAACCACCACATCTCAATATAAAACTGAATGCCCCAGGGTGCAAAACGGCACCCATGTTACATTTGGGTGCGGTAACATCAAATTGGGCTTTAGTCTTAAATGGCTGATAATTGTGCCTGTAAATTGTCGGACTATGTAACTAAAATTGGGGAGCAAATGTCTCTGAAATAGCACTGCAGAGCTCTGATCCATGGTCAGAATAATGAAGTCCTTATCTTCTCAGTATACCGTACCTAAATTAGCCAGCAGAGGGTGCTAATGTATAACAAATCCAAGAACTGGATTTAAGCCTGATTTAGTCATGAAAGCAATAGTGAGAATATTCAAATATTTCCATAAAGGGCCTCAGCCATTTTGGTTATGGCACTAAACTGTTCTTGAAATTCATTTTTCCAATGCTGCCAGCAGACTCAGAAATGTTTACATCTTGTATTCAAACACTTTCCCCCTGCAACTAACATTCCCCAGCATTCTGACTGAAGTCTGACGGCAATAAAAATACAGTACTGAAATGCATATGCCTGAGAATGCATTTGCGTGTGGAATCTGAAAGCAATTCCTGCAAGTCGCACGATATAAATTTCCCCACACTGGACAGGAGGGGAGGTCCTTATGTGGGGGCCCAACCCACAACGTCCTCATAAGGTCTTGACACGCATTACAATGCATGCGGCAGGAGAAAGACGTCTGTTTCTCTTCACCGGCCTCTGTTCACATCCTCCTTCCATGAGGTTTGAGGCACACAGGCCCACGGAAACTCAAAAATGCTGACGAGCCCTGAGAAAACAACTGTTTGTGTTTGCTGTTCACCGTGGATGCCAGCTTCCATAAATCTCAGGCAATGAGAGTCAGATCTGCTTTATTTCAATGAGCTAAGCGTTCTGAACAAGAGAGAGCGAGGGAAAGAGGGAGGGGGAGGGAAAGAGAGGGGTAAGGGAGGATGAGAGAGGGCAAGGGAGGGAGGAACGCAAGACCGAGAGTGAGAAAGAGGAGGTAAAGCAAGAGAAAAAAGATGTAGGAGAGAGACAGGGAGGAGAGGGTGAGAAGGAGGGAAGAGTTTCTGATCGAGAGAGAGAGAGAGAGAGAGAGCGCTCTATTCTGTGACCAACGTGCATAACAGATTTTTTCCTCTCTCTGTGTATTGGCCGAAGGCCTCATGGGATACAGCACAACCCTGGTGAGATCAGAGGGTGGAGGGTAGGCTGTTCTACATCTAATCTAATAGGACATCCACCGAGGATCTCGGCACGCACTGCCCTACAGCTGCGCTGCTGTCCCTGGGTCCATCACGCAGAATTCACTGGAAGAGCACAGGGGATGACAGATCGACATTTTAATCCAGATTCAGATCTGTGATGTAATGAGCAAACTGTTCCTCATTTGGAAACAGGGCCCTGAGGAGTATGGGATGGAGAAATCATTGTCAGATGTGCAGATGATGTGCAGACTGTCAAAAGCTGCTGTACAGTGCGGGATGAGAATAACAAGCATTACACTTCCACACATTACTTCTGAGCGCAGAGCGAGGAAAAGAAGGCAGACAGTCAGACATGGCGGCAGAGCGCAGAGTGTAGATGACACAGGCGAAAGTCTGACAGGCACTGCAGCGGGGTGCAGAGTGAGAATGACATTGTTGAGTCAGAGCAGTTTCGAGCGCAAAGATCACACTGGAGTCATTACATCAGTGTGTGTGGAATACAATGATTATCGGGGTCATTCCATATGAAGTCAATCAGAGGACCTTAGGAACACTTATTTTGGGAACACTTCTATATTCACGATGAACACCTGCAAAATTTTAGGGCCCTACTCAGAGGGGTTTCCGAGATATGGGTCCCCAAAAATTGGCTAAAAATTGCTATCCAGGGTAATCTGGATCCAGGCTTTCAGACTCTCATCAAAATTTCTATCCCTTTTCATTTTCAAGATATTGGCCTCTCAAATATGAAACTTTCTACGGGCAGAAATCAAAAATTCAGTTTTCAAGGGCCCCTATGAGGCCAGGATCCCTTTACAGAGGCTTAAATGCGCTGCATTCCTTCTACTGAGGCCAGGTCTGTCTGTACAAGGAAGACTGGCTGCATCCAAAGGCATAATAGTGGAGGGTACCGGCTTAAAAAAAGTCACTTTTTTGCCAATATGTGGGCAGTTACCCATGGTGATTTAAAATGGTTCTTGGCTTTATTTGTTAAAAATTTCAACTTGTTTTCTCATCTCCCTCACTATTTAATCTTGTTATTAAATATAGGCTTTTTGGGTTGGCAACGCCCACCATTATCCCCTTTGTTCTCCAACTAGAAGTTTTAGATGATAGATTAGATAAACTTTAATGAACTCCGTGGGGTAATTTGTCCTCTGCATTTGACCCATCCTATAGTTAGTAGCACTGGGCAGCCACAGAGCAGCGCCCAGGGACCAGTTCTAAAGCCAGTTCCTTGGTCAGGGGTCCTGGCAGAAGTGTTCCTATGATGCATGTTTTTGTGGGTGGGGGAAACCGGAGTACCCGGAGGCAACCCACACGAACACGGGGAGAACATGCAAACTCCACACAGAAAGGCCGGAATCAAACCTATGACCATCTTGCTGTGAGGCAACAGTGCTTACCACTATGCCACCGTGCCGTTTTAAATAGACAGTGCTTACTATTTACCATTTACTCAGTACGGGGATCCTGGTGTCATAGGGGCCCTTGAAAACTGAATTTTTGATTTCAAAGCTTCATATTTGAGAGGCCAATATCTTGAAAATGCAAAGAGATAGATAAATTTTGACAGGAGATTCTGAAAGCCTGGATCCAAATTACCTTGGATGACAATTTTCAGTCCATACTGATCATTTGTGTCAATTATATTGGCCTCAAAAATCCTTATAAATTAATGTTTGTGATTCACGAGGGCAAAAAGGGGGCGTGGCTCCCAATTTTTGGGGGGGCATCATCTCGGAAACCCGATGGGGTAGGAGCCTAAAAAGTTTGCATGTGTTCATTATCAATATATAGCTACTTCCAAAATAATTTTGAGCCAAATCTGAATCGGTGACCGCGGGAGATTCTGGTACTTTGGTTGAGTTCATATGTAATGACCCATCAGTCAGTGTGGTAGAGCACGGAGCGCAAGGATGGCAAAGATTGCCAGACAGTGCAGTAGATGACAGAAGGCGAGGATGAAAAGCATCAGGAAGCACAAAACCGTGTTGGGATGACACAGGTGTAAGATGGAGTGGAGTGCAGAACACAGACCTGTTCAGACAGGGAGCTGCTGTACTTCTTGGACATGCGTTTCCTCATGGTCTCCTTCACTGACTTCACCTTCTTACCCAGAGAGATGCGGGATGTGGTGGGTGACTTCACCACCTCTCTGTAAATGGCCTCTTGGTCCTTGCTCTGTTACACAATGGAGAAGTAGGTTAATAATAATCATATTATTGAATCAGCTTCAATAATATAGCATTGTCATTTTAAAACATTTCATCATCTATAAATTAAAGACAATGAAAACAGAATCTTTCAGCTCTTACCTAAAAAGTATGTTATTCTCGCTCCATCAATATTTTTTATGCGAATTTTCGTGATACATGTAAAGAGAAATCAAACTTCAAACCTCTGAAATACAACTAATTAGCGCCATTTCTTGAATGCAGCCATTCTGTATATACTAGCCAGTCAAAAAATAATGTGTGTGGCAATGTCCTGGATGTTATGACATGCTTGGACACCAGGAAATCGGCTGATCGATGTAAATTGTAAACAACTCAGTCTCAATTATCACTTGTGCTGCGTCTTAATTTTACTTTGAATGATCAAGGCTCGATATTACCAATAATTATTAGAACCTAAGCAACAGAATCAGTGATAATGCCACTGTGTGCAGCTGTTGATTGCTCCAACAAAATGGAATTCTTGGGACTGGCATAAGCTTGCAGATTTCCCCAGGCAAAGTCTGACTTATTAAGACAGTGGTAGCACATCGGATTCAAAGGATCACCGTTTCTGTTCTGAACACTTTTTACCCAGTTCTTCCAAGGAGCAAGTTTATGCAAATTACAGAACTAAATCGCCTAGTAAATATCTAAAGACTATGAAAGATGATTCAGTGATCAACAGGCTCCTGAGCCCAAGCGCCTGACAGGCTGGAGAGATGACAGCATCAGTTACAGATATAACAGGTAGGGGCTTTGTAATTTGACATTGTAGTTATTCCGATTCATAAATAGTTTTGTTGTCTTGAGGAAGGTCAGTTGACCGAAACATCGTCGAATAAATTAATTGCAAGTGAGAAGAGTTTTTTCTACTCTTTATTTTAGTAAGAGCTGAAAAAAGTGTTTTCTTTGCTTTTAACACCTTGAGCAAGTGCTCAAATTAAAGTTAATTCCATCAAGAGTATCATTCGATACTGGGAACACAAAATCATTCAGCAGCATTAGAGGATAAACTTGTTCAACTAAAATATGAATCTATAGGGAATGATGAAAGCATCACCACTGACCAAAGACCCATGCATACACTGGCCCAGCTGTCAACGCTGCTAATTCCCAATGTCTAACCCCAAACTCACCGTTGGGTCACCGCCAGTGTTGACAACATGGAGTGACCGGTTTGACAGGTCAAACCCACCAAAACTGCATGTTCTCTGAGGAGGGAAAAAGCGAGACCAAATCAATTATGGCCAACGTACTTAATTAACAGTACCCCAGTCCCACCCTGAAAGTAAAATCACAATGACTCATGCTTGGTACCACCATGGAAGCTGATTAGGTCATGAATGCAAGGCTTGTTACATTTAAAAAAATAATATCTGTATGCAGTAATTCATTCCCGTAAGGGACTCAAAGACACAAGAACTGAACACTTGATTACAAAATTTTGCCAAAAACAAAACGATAAAATAAACAAAAAATGGCCCATGTAGAAGCTGACTCACTCCTTGGTATAACAAAGACCATTTTGGTGCCAAATCAAGGCTGTGAATTCCAAAGAAAGTCCCTGAACTACTTTAAAAGGGAGGGAAAACAAACCCAGGGCGAACATCTGGTTGGACAACGGTTCAGAATTTTCAGCTCTTTTCATGTCAGCGCCCAATTGCGATTGTAAGCATATTCTATCACCCACAGCCATGAGATGTCCTCCAAAAGACTTTCCACACCAGTTTTATTTTTCAAAAGTTGTTCATTCCAAGAAGTGTCTTCGAGCTGGATGGGTATGTCGAGAGTAACTTCCTCAGGTCGCAACCCAAAGTGGCCTTGAATACAAGCCATGAAGGACTACCCTTCCCACCATGCCTTTATAGTATGTCCTTCAACAGAAGTTGCTAGAGGCTTGCTGGCTTCTAGAAGACCGAGTGATAATGAGTCCTGCTGGTCCAATTTCCAGCATGTTGGAGGCTCCACATGAGAAACAATGATGGGGTGGGGAAAAATGAGACTCATCTCCCCCCTCATCCCTCAAAAAAATCTGGAGATGGGGAAAAAAGAAATTCTCAATTCAATGGAATGGTCATGCAAGCGGCAGCTGTTCCCTGAGAAACAGGAAACCACTCCCATAATGACAGGTACCATGCGCGTTGATTCACAGAGGCACAAAATCATCAACCAAAAAAATAAAAATAGAAATGAGTAAAATCAAAAACTATGGATTGTGACCACTTCCACTGAGTACAAATGTACTGGCATTTCAGCTTCTTCAAGGCTGCAGAATTACACAGACTATTCCTGTCCACTGGTAATCAGGAACACTGCCCGAGTGACTGAGGAGAGAGACACAGAGCTGACTGTATATCTATAACCTTCATTAATCATGCTAAAGTCATGTGATGCTGACAAGATTACACTGTGATAACTGCATTTGATGTCTTCCTTTAAGACTGAGGTGGTGTCTTTTCTCAAATTTCTATATCAAAGTTCTACGATGTTTTAGCTGGTAACGAGATTCATACACAGTGAATGTGAAATAAATTGGCCTACAACAGCAGCTTACAGTCAGCGAGTCTTAGTACGCTAGTTGCAATAAAAACTCACCGCAACTATCACTGACCTGACCATCCAAACCCGTGCTATGAACATACGTGATCATGCACAAATAAATGCTGCTCAAAAATTCATACACACACGTGCGGACACAATTCCATCTCACTGGGTCTCACTCGAGCCTGAGGGCAGCAGCCCCTTGACATTTTACATCGACTTTTCTTCTTACTAAGAATGTGTGCGCCTTATCTGATCATCAGAAATTACAGTGCAGTTGCACTGCAATGAAATTTAAACCTGGACCAGATTTCCTTGCCTAAATCTAAGCAGAAAAAAAGAGGTGTTCATTATTTGTGTTAGGGCACAGAGATGCATCGACTAAACCACAGGTTATTCTGCAGCCTCGTAAGAGCCGAAGCCACCACAGGAGAGTGTTGGGTTGGAGGGGGGCTCTTTAGCCCCATCCAGTTACCCTAGGCGACTCACAGACTTTTGCTGAATGCGCAAGAGCACCCTTTTGGTGCAGCGGTCCATGCTGGATGCCCACTTCCTGTCCCCTTCACCGTCTTCTTCCAGCAGACAACGGCGAAGATCCTGCCGCTCGGCTTTGCTGAGGGTGCGTTCCGCCACGGGACGCACCAGCTGAGCCCAGTTCAGGTGACCATACAGGCTGCGTTCCACCACGTAGGTGATGTTAAACTCGCTGACCGCTGTCCTGCCGCGCAGTTTTCGAGCAGGGAACACCCAGCCACCCCCTCCGCTGCCCCCGCCCCCTTTGGCCTTATCCCGCAGCAGCTGCAGGTCGCAATGGGCAGGGGATGGGGGGGTCCCATGGAGTTTGGGGCGGGACCGCTGGTACATTAAATGCTTGGAGGAGTAGGCATAGTTAGGGTCCCGACCTTTGGGACGGGGGAGCCTTTTGGTAGGGCTCTGGACATCCTCCAGGGAGACCAGAAGGTGCGGACGGGGCCTGGTCAGGCCGTAGAAGCCGTACACGCTCTCATTACTTACCCCATGGCTTAGCGAGTTCAGGGCCTTGCGCATCTCGCTGTCCGTTATGGAGCGGGACACCTTTCCGGAATCCTCCTCCCCACCGCACCCGTCCGCCTCCGAGAACGAGGAGCCGCTGCCCCCGACCCCGCCTGGCTTCTTGACCGGGCGGATCAAGCCGTGGCTGCTGCCTGACTTGCCGAAAGTCTTGATGAGCTTGTGGCCTGACCAGGCGTCCAGGCTGCTGGAGGAGGGGGAGGTGGTCAGGCTGTCCGAGTCGCCATCCAGCGAGTGCCGTTCCTGTTGTGGTGAGGGGGATGGCAGGGGGGAGTCCTCGTGTGGGACAGCTGGTTTCTTCTGCACGCCCGAGTACAGGGCAGTATTGTCCTCGCATGTAGGGGAACCCTCCAAGCTCAGGGAATCTGCACAGGCAAGAAGGAGATGATGAAACTTTTAAAATTTGCCGAGACCCAATGCCATGCCTTGGCTGTCTTCACATCCATCTCTATGCCTTACGCTGCATTTGTATTACAACTATTGTACAGCCTTACTAGGGACAGCAGCCAAGTAGCAATGGAACATCAAAAAAACAAAGCATTTACCAGTTACAGGGGGAACAGAGAAGAGACCTAAAAACTAATTCAAATGTGGCCAACCCTGTTCCTGAAGATGTACGGTCTATTTACATTTCTAATTCTGCAGAGAGGCAGTTGATAAGACCAGGGTGGGGAAAATAATCCATTCTACAATGCATTGCTCTGTTGAACAATTCAGCATCAATGCAGAAAAGTCTATAATTGATGATCAATGCAGTTTTCAATGGACTGCCCCTCCCAAAGTTTGGGAGTTTGGAGTTATGCGTTATTATGGCATCCAAAGACATGCCCCTCCGGAGCATTCAAGTGCTATGATTGGCCAGTCAACCTAGCACCAGGATTAGCCAGCCATTCAGCTCGAGGGGAATCCTACCGCTTGAACAGCTGGCCAATCCTACCGTTTGAATGCCCTAAAGCGCCATGTCTTAGAATTCAAATCACGCCAAAGAGGTGCAGGTGTGAGAGAGAAAAGAGGTACAAGCACCTCTGGCTTTTGTAAAAGCTGCTGTTTTGGAAGACTTTGGATTTCCTGAAATCGATGGTAAAACAACAGAGCTAGACAAGACTTATGCAATTGCAAGACGCATAAGGCAAAGTACGTAGGCAACACCACAAATGTGAGAAATGATCTTTCCCGTTGCCACTCCGAGCTTACTATAGCAGGGGGAGAAAAAAAAAAAAAAACCATTACTGTATCCAACCAGAAAACTCTTGAACAGACACTCGTATCAAAGCTGGCACCCAACTATGACAGGGCCAAAAAGACTAACAAGGCTGTAGCATTTTTATTGCTAAAGATCTGCGCCCTTAAGCTGCATGCACACCAGACGCAAAATAAATTTTTTGCACAGATTTTTTGACAGATTACATTCAAAGTCAATGCAAAGATGCGAATACACGCATTTTGCGTCTTTGCATTGTCTTTGAATGTAATCAGTCCTCGGAAAAATTCGTTTTGTGTCCGGTGTGCAAACAGCTTTACTTGGTCGTGGAAAGCGACAGCTTCTGCTTTCTCCTGCATACCCTGGAACATCGGAACAACATCCCATGCAGGTGATACTTCACAGACGCGGCACCAAAGCTCGAGTGATGAAATCATTGAGAAGTGCGAGTCAAAGAGAGCGAAAGTGGAAGAGGAGCTGTTGTCATATTTACTGAATGTTATTAATGCGCATTACATAATGCAGCCACTAAATAATTATTTCCTAAATGTATATCAGTTTTATTTTGATGCAAGAAAATGTAATGCAAGATGAAAGAGGTTCATTTTTGTGAGCAATGTTTGAATGCCATGTTCAGTCTTGTCTAGTGGATTGGAAGATAAATATTCTATTTATTTGAAAAGGGCCAGCTGTTCATGTGAAGTTATTTGTTACAACAATGTATAAATAAAAGGGTTTTGATTTCATCTAATAGTTTGTATTGATGTGGAAAAATAAACCATTAAAAAATCTGAAATTGAGATGCATTGAGAATTGTTCAATAATCGAATCGTGACCCTCCGAATCGTACTCGAATCGTGAGATGACTGAAGATTCCCATCCCTAGATAAGACCTATAATTGTTGAACTAAGTTGAGCATTTTTAGGATCAATATGGAAAATGGTTAGGCTTCCTGCTGTGACATCTCAAGCAAGGTAGTCAAAACTTGAATTGGCACTTGAAATCTTGGATAAAAAAAATCTGATATTTTCATTACAGATTTCTACATTGCAATTCGATTATTTAAGCATTAATGCAGGAATGATAGTGAATAATAATAATTTAAAAAAAAATTGACGACACATTTATTGTTAACTTCTAATCGTATGCAACAAATGCACATTCTTATACCTCTCTCACACAGAAACGACAACCAAGGAAAATCCCGGGATGACTGGCATTTAGCAAGTGGTGCATGTAACATGTATGGCTTGTACACGGTTTAGCGCGGACTGAGAGGACAGCACAATTTTTTAGACCAACTGCTCACCTACTGAAAAATATTCAAAGCTTTCTGGGAAGGTCATACACCAATTCTTTCCAACCTGCTATGACATGTATTATTATTCATTCCCATTCTGCAGCCATCACTATCATCATTACGTTAAGCAGTTAACTTTCAGTGAGAAGAATTTGTTAAGTTTCAACAGCACAGAGTCTAAAAGATGAATTCAAAAGATGACTGTTACACAATAGTGACTGAAAACTTTGGAACCTAATTAGAACACTCAAACTGAAGGTTCACCCCGATATCAACACTCATCAGCAAGATAAATCTGACTGGAGAGAAAATTTAGAACCAAACCCATCAAGGAGTTGAGGTTTACAGACAAACTTGCATACATAACAGTGTAACATTTTTTCTATTCCAATGTTGCTGCCAGTCAGTGGTGCCAAATTGGCTCGATAGTGAAATGAAATGGGAGGAGTTAATTAAATGTGCCAACAATTCAAAGTACTTTGAGGTATTTGAGGTATTAATAATTGGACACACAAACTTAATCTAATTAGCCAATCGTGAGTTCTAATCACGCATGTCATGATTTTTAACACAGAAAAATATAAAAGACAGAAATGATGCCCCGAAATCCTGTTCAGCTGAGGCGAGTCAAGAATTGTACTTGCCAACCAGAATCTTCAGTGTTAAAGCATAGGAGTGAAAAACACAGGTATAGGGAATAAAAGTCCAGTCCAGTACTATCCAATCACCTTCCTTTGCTAGCGAATTAGCAGTTATTCAGCTGGCACACAGAATCAATTACTAAAATCCTCAGGCTGTGCTCAAGGGTAAAAAAAAACACGGTGCACTTTTGACTCCGAGGCCAGGACTTTCCACCTCCGCTGAATGAGAACAACCCAGTACTTTCCCCAAGACCATCATGCGGTGCGAATGGGTTGAATGGTCGATCCGTTGTTCAATATCCCATGTATATCCTGAGTTTTCCGAGGTAAAGGGGTACTGTCGCATACTTAAAACCTCCAACCTGAGGCAGATAAAGTACTTCCTTCTCTTACCTTCTGAGCCAGCCTTCTTGCCCTCCTCCACCTTTATCAGCTTCTTCCTCACTCTGCGGGTGGAGTTCACCAGCTTATGGAGGCGTCGGAACTTGACAGAGTCCTCCAACTCGTCATCAGACTGCTCCCGAGACTAAAGAGGGGAGAGAGTGGGAGGGGGGGGAGGAAAAATGATGAGGATAGCGGTTTGTCAGTGGAGGGGGGAGGTGGCTCATGAGCAGTCGATAATGACATGAGGTATGGAAGGCCATGCTAATTCTGGGGAACCAAGAGAAATACCATGACAAGGGCCTAGAGTTCCATGGTGCAGCCCCATCACCAGGCCATGGAGGCCCATGAGGACCACTGTGAAAGGGGCAGGGGATCAGGTCCTGCCATCCCAACTCAACAAGAAAATCAAACATTAAACCCTTCCAATCTACCAATAGTTTATCAGCAAGTATAAGGAAGTTACAGTGAGCTCCATAAGCACTGGGGCAGTGACATACTTTCAAAGGGCTGCAATTTCTCCATGCTTCAGTTATGTAAGGGATAATCAACTCGTTGGTGTGCATAACACAGTTTTAAGGCACAACGCGGAGGCGAAAAACCACCTGACACTAAGCTGAGGGTGGTTGCCTCCGCGAAGCGCCTTAAAACCGTGTAATACACACCTACGAGTTGATTACCCCGCTTATACCATGGTCATTTGCCAGCCATATCAAATTTAAGCATCCACAAATTTTGGTGAAAGTTTTGCACATGAAAAAACGAGCTGGTAATTATTAAATAGGTGCCGCGTCTTCTCATAGCCAATACTATGGGCCAAACTAAACTGAACCTGCTAACTTAGTTCAGCTTACCTTCATGGAGAAATAGTTTTTTGCCCACGCTAACGCCCTTTTACCAGCTAATGATTTGGTAAAAGATTTCAGCTGAAAAGGAGATTATGCATAACACAACATTATGTGCGATTATACAGACTGTAGCTAACTTGCCACCCGCAATTACAATGAATTTTTCACAGTTTCTGTAGAGCCAGCGAGCTGAAATCAGTCACTCGTGAACTGTCAGCAGTTGCTGATAGATGAAGTGGACACGTTAGCTTCCTTTGTAACCGTACAAAATTACTATTGTTTAATGAATAAAGCGTGATTACTTCGCTGGTGTAATATTTACGGTCATTATCGCTGGAGCACCTATTGTTAACCGCCCCGCAGAATGTAACTCATCTGACGCCACCAAATCTGCTGGAGATAAATGAGTAGCTAGGTTTCTAGAGGTTGGCTAGCCGATGAATTTCAAATGGTGAAACTACCGTAGGCCGAACTACCTGTGCGGTTCCACGGTTTTAATCAATACCTGCCAGTCAATCAGAAAAGAGTATTCACCCAGACCATGGTATAAATAAAGATAATTCACATCAATATTAGTTTAATCATGTAGGAATTACAACCCGTTGTATTATTTAGTACTATCCATATCAACAACAGAGGTCTCTTTAAAAACTTAAGACCTCTGCCCTATTTGTGTGTTAAGTCTCCAGGGCTGCTTTAAACTGACAATGTATAACCAGTATGTTGGGAAGCGCCATACTCTCAAACTTTCACTATTTTCTTTCTCAGTATCAACATCAATCCAGGTTTGAAAAGATTTTTTTTTCCCCAAATAGATTTCAATGGCCTGAACTACGTTTCACCACATACTACACACACCAAGTGTGCGAGTATGTGAGGGTGCGCGTGTGTACCTGCACATTTACGTACGTGTGTGTGCACTTCAGTGTGTGTGGTAAAGTCTGTCTGAGGGCATGTTTCCCCTTACTTTGCAGCCTTATTTACAGCAGAAACCCCAGAGAGAGCCGAAGTGTTAGTCTCATCAGAGCTCTGCTTCAGTGCCCTTACACAGCCCCAGGGTCTGCAGCAGTCCCCCGCAGTGGGCTGTTTAAAATCCCTTTTCTCAGCGCCGTGAGCCATGGCAGAGGAGCGGACTCAGGGACCGGGTGGGGATGGGCACGGCGGCGGACATTAGTGCAGTTATTAGGAGGCTGGGGATTAGTGGTGGTTAAGCTGGCACTTGAGGGTGTAAGGACGGCACACTGCTGTGATTAGTCAGTAAGCATGGGACAACATGGACAGTGGACCCCCTCCACCTCATTTTGTTTATCATTTATCCCCTTAAACTCTCATTTTCCCCCAAAGTTTTCCCTTAAGTAGGTTAAAAGTCAGGAAAAGCATTATTTTCATATTATCAGATAACGCCACAGATGTTCTGCATTAGCTGCTTTCAGTCCTTCACTGAAGCTTCATCACACTTACACTGAGTGAAATATTCAAACCCAGGATGCCATGTTTTTATGGCCATAACATTACATCAAATGGAAAATATCTAGATCTTGAACACTATTTAAATACAAAATGACCTTTGATTCAGCAGAATGTGTGTTAGATTTCTGGAAACCTAGGGATCTCCACCAGAATTTAAAATAGGCTTGAAGTTCTTAAGGTTTGAAAATAGCATCTCTATTTAACTGACCCATATACTGTACAGGTCTGTAGATTTGACAGGCTTAAATGAGTGTATTAAAACAACAGATTTTAATGTATTAAATTTTAGTACTAGAGAATATTTTCACCCTCGTGCCCTGCTCCAAGCAGCTCACACATAAGCAATAGCTTGAACCTCTGGGCTGTTTTTCTAGGTGAGCTGCATCCCATCCCATCCTATATAGCCAGTTAAAATAAGGCTTGGTTTAATGGGTGGGAGCTTAATCACTTAAAAACAGCACCCCTATTGTCCCCCTACTCCCTAATCCTGTAAAAAACCCACCAACCCACCCCCACCCCACCATGATACACACTGTCTGTTCGATGACACAGTCCAAGGACTGCTGACGCATCAGTAACTCAAGGTCTTGGGGGAAAGGGGAATAAATTCAAACCAAAGTGCAAGGCCAATAAAGCCTTGCAGACGATTTATATTCCTGTGGCTCGTGCAGCCCCATTCTAAACTACTTCGGCTAATGCGTCAGTGAATCTGAGACAATGCGCCTTCATATACTTTTATTATCATTTTTTTTCTGGTTTCCAGTGAAACATGATGTCAGGCTGCTGACATCTGGCTCCGCAGTCGCAGACATGCCAAACGGGGTGGGCTTGGGTCCAGTTAAAGGGAAATTCTCCAGAAAGTCACTGGAATGAGGGGACAATGCCTCACCCTCGCCCCCTACAGGGTAGAAATGTACAATAACTGTGGTAGGCCCAGATGCAACTGTCAGTGAACTCACCAGAGTTATATTTTGCATTCTACTAAAGTAAAATTCAGCCGAAGGTCTAACTCAAGGAGAGTACTCAACTAGCTTCTCAACTTCAGGAACTGCTGACCACAGTGTCCTCAGGCAGTTCCTCAAACTGCAAAGTACACATTTCAGTAATTAGCGCAGGTCTAAGAAGTTACTGACCGAGGCAGAACTAAACAGGAGAGCTGGAGGGCAAGTGACAATTCTGCAAGCGGCAATTATACCGTTTTTTGAAGCAGCTATGAAAATATTTTTTCAAAACCGGAGCAGGAACAAACTGAGCGCAGTGCGACACGAGCTGTGGGACTCTCGAGGTGCCCGTAAGTCGGTAACAACCCTTGATCAAAGAGGGGAAAGCAGAGAATAGCGCTCCGCCTTGGGGCTCCGCAAAACAAGCGTTTACGCCTCTAGCACTGGCTCTCTGACTCAGGCCTGGGCTTACAAAGCACCTCAAAATAGGAGTGCTGACGATAAGTACAGGCTCATTTAGAATACAGCAAAGCAAAAATAAACAGAAATACAAACCAACAAAGCTTCTTCGCCCAAGACACAGGTGAGGTGATGTTCTGCCCCATCCCCAGAGGCTTAGGTCTTCATCGTTTGCAAGTTTACCGCTCCCATTTTGAACATGGTGGTTTGCCATTTTTTCTTCATATGGAACAGCAGGCTCGTTTCACACAGTTTCAAAGCCACAGAATACGTGTGAGACTTTGGTGAGATTGGGGAACTGTGACGGCCTGCGTTACCACAGTCAAAAAGAGGAGGCCCCGAGAAGAAGCAAAGAATAGCGTCACCAATTCTGCATTGAAACGATGCTCATTTCATCACAAACCGTTTCGCAGTATCAGCAGCAGCTCTAAGACCGCGGTAACGGGTAACAGCATAGATGTTCTGACAAAGTCACAAAGATAGGAGATGGACAAGTAAGCTCAATTATCCAAATTTTATTTTCCGAAGAGATTTTTTTTTTTTTTTTTTTTAAACGGTCATCCTAATTGCTGCCTTCCCATCATCGCCGTCTTTTCCAGAAAATGCAGCAGTTTGGGTCAAATGGCCTAGTATCAGCCAAACGTGGGACAGATACCATGATCCTCTTCCCTTAATTTTTGACGGAGGTTCAGCTCATAAGTTACAACACAGACTGCCTCCTCCCAATCAGCAAGGCCCACACACAACCCCCCCCCCCCCCCCCCCCCACACACACACACACACACACAAAGCACCACAAATCCAGTCAAAACAGAGTGCTCTTAGTTTCCACTACATTAGTGCACAGTTATAACAGAAAGATACTTTCACCTTAGCCCCTTATTCTCTTACTTTTCCCTTAAGTAGGTTTAAAGTCAGAACAGCAATTTCTTCACACTGTAGGACAATGTCACGTACATATTCTGTACCCGTTGGTTGCAGCACTTCACTGAAAGTACAGCACATTTACTATATATCAAGAGAAATATTCAAACCCAGGGCTTCATATTTTTATGGCCACAGCATTACAGCAAATGGAAAACGCCGAGATCTTGTACATCATTTTATGCACATTTCCCTGTAATTCAGCAGGACATATTTCGGCTTGTTGAAAACCTTCAGATCTACACCAGAATTTAAAATAGGCCAGAAGTTCCACAGCTTTGAATAAAGCAGTTGCATTTGATGGACCCATACATGGGTCAGAAGGTTTCATGGGGTTAATCACAGATCATGGAGAGAAGCAACTGGACCGTTGGGTATACCGAGCGCTACAGCTTTAGTCAAATTAGAGCACAGTTAATGCACAGACAGGGTCACAGAAAGCAAACTCTTATTACCGCAGGGTTGTCATTGAAGGCACGTTTGTGAGCTTCATAATAATGAGTACAGCCCTTCTCATGGAAAAAGGAGTTTGCTGCATTTTCAGCAAAAGGAAAAACTGTTCTGTACATCACACAGTAGATGGGAGATACAAAAGACAGGCAGACTGAAAACAAAGAAGTTGGATGAAAACATGTAGGACGAACCAGCTAATAAAAAAAAAAGAAAGTCACATCAGAGTCTGCAGTTGCTCTACATCAGAGCGGTAAAATGCCATTAAAAAGTGACAAAACAGTAACTCTGATAGCTAATGATAAGCAGATAGCAGTTCGATGCATTTATGGTCATAGCGTGGGCCGCAGTGCTAAACTGAGAATAGCACCCTTCAGTGCTCTGTAGGACAATGGAGACAGAGAGCACCCTCACATTAAAGACTTCATTGATTCCCACTGACCGCCACAAAGCTGGCACACGACACAAAATGGACGACACGGCTCTATTATGAATTTGCAAGCGGCACGGTGAAAACACTAGCACGGCACCCACTTGAAAATGAATGCAACATCTCGGGACAAGGAGGGGAGAAAAGTTGCAAGACAAGCAGAAGCTGTTCAGATTTTAAATGTTCGCACATTCATATTGTAATCATGGGACGACTGTAGGAGGCACAAAGTGGGCAGTGTGCGCCGCCAATCGAGGAAGACCGCGAAACCCCAAAGAACGACAACTCACCCACCACTTCTGGTGTACAGCGTAGCCATTAGCTTAGCCGTCGCGCTCGAACCGACGAGCCAAGACTACGCCACCTCACTGTTCCCCAGGGGGCTCCAGTCACATTGTTCGCTCAGGTTCCACGCGCCCTACAAAACCTCACGAAATCTGGGAGTCGGCAGCAGGATCGGGTCCGAACCGCGCACGTCCAGTGCGGGTCGCTCGGAATAATGCGCCTGGCTGAGACAGGACAGAAGACGCTGGCCCCCCCCCCTCTGTTTGCCGTCAGAGAAGGGAGCGTTTGTCCATCGACGAACAAATCCCCCATTTTTACGGCTCGCGGGGAGATATGACCCCCCCTCCTCCCCGGCCCCTCTATCCTTAATTATCGCCAAAGGAATTTTTCAGCGGAGGGGAAGAAAAGCCCATGGAGCATCCGCCCTGACCCCAAGCCGCCGCAGGCACCGGACAAACAGCACTGAGAGAGAGACATAAATCAGTTAACTACTGGACGACCAGCTAGTGACCTAATTCTATACAATTCCATATAGTGCAACCCACCTATGCCCACACATAGCGTAAACAAAAACTAAAGAGGGGCAGGTTATGTTACCAGTTGAATCCATTTTAAACTGTAATTGGTGGGGGGATCTCAAGTACATTTCTGTTGGAGAGAGGAATTCTTTGTCTTGTGTTCTCTTCCTGCCTTCTCCACGGGCTCAGAAGGGGATTTCTGGCCAGACAATGAGGATCCAGTCATCCTCCCTTCATCGACCAGCTCGATCCATCAATCTTTCCCCGGAAAGGAGACCGTCAGATGCGTCTTTTACCCGCATTCAAACAGCTGCGCGGGGATGGCCAAGTTCAGAAAGGCAGTGTGTGGGGACAGCCTCGCCTCGAAAGATGGAGACGGAAGAAAATGGGCGCCATCCTTGTTTAGTCTGCAGATCGAGCGGTGATAAAGCAAACTGTCTGCACTTCGAAAACAAGGACTCATTATTTGTAAAGTGGAAATATTTTAGGGGGTTGGTTAAGTTGTAAGTAAAGGGTGCGAGTGTTTGCATTGGAATCGGGTCGAGCAGATCCTGGAGTCTCCACGGCAGCAGATGTTCTCCTAAATATTTAGACTCGCTTTTCTTTTCATGGGTCTGTGGTGAGCTTGCGTCCCGGTACGGTCAGGCCCCGCTCGGTCAGTGCTGCACGTGTATTCCAATGTTGCTATGTGACTTACCCCAACAACTCAACAAACTATGGGGGTGCTGCTCATCCCCCGGGACCCACCTGGTAACATCGAAATGGTGACCTTTAACAGTCAGCCAAGTGAAATCGCCTATATTGGTCTCCGCTATGTACCGAGAGGACCCACCAAACCAATTCAAACCATTTTCTCCTTCCTCTCCATGTCATACAACCAAGTTTTAACCGAACCCACCCCCTCACTGACACACCCCAAACCAACCTGAGGTCCTTAGAGGATGAAAAGGGAACTTATGGGTTGGGTCGTATATGGCCATTGGGATTATCCCTCAGTAGTTTAAAGAGTTTGCAAACATGGATCCCAGCACCTGAGTGGACTCCAAACCCATCCATTTCTTTCTAACAAAGACAGACTCACCGTCGACAAGTGTTGTCGCAGCTCACTAAAACATGCTGCCAATTTCACAAATGCCTTCTGCCATTTTCTGCACCTACACAATCTCTCTCGTAAAATTTTACACTGCTGGCCAAGGGTACCTCCAGGACTTTCCCAATTTCTTTACTTTATATAAACTAAACACTCCTCACGACATCCTGAAGGGAGTCAACAGCCACAGGGTGAATGACCTGTGATATTATTTCCCAACATTGCCATCAGAAAGAGTTTTGAATCATTCCACTGAGACAAAAGCATGTTTGCAGTGCACACTGCAGTGCTGCGCCCATTTAAATAACAGTGGCTGAAAGCAGTAGCTCAAATGTTTGCCAGACCTCGCAAACAGTCAGCGGAGCAGGGGGTGGTCAGTTGGGGGGGGAAAAGTTGCATACATCTCTTACCTAAACCCCCTCATTGGGTTTTAATGGAGGCCTGGGGAGGTGGGCGGGGTCTTTAATCTGCATTAATCACCCGGACTGACGAGAAAACCGCAACAGCGGGGGCCCGTATTGAACAGCCAAGGGCCCCACACAATGGGGGTGTTAGCACTTTGACAACTATGAATAGGACCTGCACTGGGGGCCCCAAACATGGGCCAACGGGGATGAGGAGAGGCTCGGTGAGTCAGCGGTTCAAACGAGGGACAGAGAGTGAGGGGCAGGACCTCGACCATAACCAGAGAACAAACAGCCCCTGGACCCGGTGACACGGACCTGCAGCGAGTAAATATAGCCATTATAATCCGTTACACTCGCGGCGTCAGGGTTTGAAAAAAGATCATGGTCCATCAGACCTTCACAGTTCATATTTACCATGCAAAGCAAACACTCCTGCTTTTTTTAACGATAACTGCAGATGCATACTGGGACAAAACCAGTTTATGCTCCACTGATCAAACCTAAGCGCTACTTGCCAATACTACACCATTTTACCCAAGTACAGTTTCCGACCCAGGAAAATATCCACAGTAAGGCACTGGACTTCGTACAAGAGCAAATCTGAATATGGTGAGGATCAAATTGTACAAAGTCTGTCAGCTGTCTAACTTCTTCAGAACTGTTCAAAAACAAAAACCTGGAGATGGCTACCAATCTCCCTGTCTCATGAAAAGGGTCTCCACAGTAAAGCAATATTGACAATAAGAAGGTAGTTGGGCCATCAGAGCACCAGCAAGTAAAGGTTCCAATGCACCAGACAGACAACCAGTGCATCTGCATCTTCAGCTGTAGTTGGCGCTTGCAGAAGCTGTTGGGACTGTGTCCAGATACAGTGTGAAACTGTATCTGGAGCTTGTTGAAGGCTTATAAGTCAGCCCTTCAAGCCAATCAGCAATTTGGTGCAGTTTCAATGCAAAAAGGGCCTTGGCGAAAAAAAACCAAGGCTGGTGTCCAAAGTTGCGAAAATATCACGACTACTGGTAAAATGTATGGGACCTCGAATGCTGCAAATCAGAAAACACAACTTATTCAATCGAAACATGTTCATTTTCGCAGAGGTTAACTCTTTGCTTTGTTCAACTAAATAAGGAACATTCATCAATTATAGGCACGCTGAGAAAAGCGCTAAACTCTACGAACTATGACACAAAATGGAGACCGTAGAAGTGTGATGTTTTCGAAAAAATTTTTCAGTCACAACAAATTCAGCTTTCCTCCTCTTTCCAGAGTGCTTTTTACAAACACAAATTATCTACTCTACCTCCACCAATTCAAGAGACTGTATCTTAAGTCCGCACCAGACATCTATAATATTTCTCGTAGTTGTCATGGAAAGTGTTTTATACAACCTTTTACTTCATTGAAAAGTTAAAACACATCCGACATGTTATTTCCACAGAGTTAAACCTACCATTTCAATTGACAAATCATGTGACGTTACTAATTAACACTGCCGTCGTAGTGGCCGTCAAACATGAGCGAAAAAGTGATCCAGTTTTGATTCAGGAAGAGGATAGTGAACGGCAGTAAAATAACTAAATCACTGCAATAATGATTTGATCATACGCTCTTAATTATTTGATTACTTAAACACAAATGGCACCTTTTTTGGGCCAGCTGTGCTTGTAATCAATATTATCAATTGCGTAGCATGAAATTATAAAGTTATAAGGCAAATCTTAAGCTATCCACACACTAATTTTTGATTCATAAATAGATCCATCAGATCTCAGTGACACAGTAGTTGGATTTATTCTTGCACTCAAGAAATACTCATGTTGGCTACTAGTCCTAAAATAAGCATCAAGACTGTTTCAGAACAGGTATGGAGCTAATTCGCCTGTGATCTGGAAAAACCGAGTAAGTGGTAGAAACTAAGTTTAACCTTAATTTGCAGTAATTAAGAGTGGTGAAAATCTTGAAACACTAGCTATTAGTGTCATTTGAACTTTCAAAATCAAGTTTTGATCATATTTTTTCTGTTAGAAAAAGTCTAGAACCTAAAATTTTTGTTCAATTGCAAGATTTTTGCCACTGATAAACTTACTAGGTTTTTCCAGATCACAGGAGAATTCTGATCACCAACATCTTTATCTTGAATATTCTTTGGCAATATTCTTTTGGCACTATTTGTGCGCAGAATGGATTTATAAGTAAAAAAGGCTATAAAACATGGTTTCAGGACCATAGAGAAGCTCACTGTATGTCCATGGTTAATGTTAACAATTGACTATATTGTAGGTTATTGCATTGGATAAAAGAAGCATTACGCAATTGTGCCATTGTTCATGAAATTACGGGCATAAACACATTTAAATATATTGTTGGCTGCACTGGAGCAGCACGCCAACTCTACAAAAGTGAATGTCTGCAACTCACTGAGTGGCATAGTGACGGAGTTAGCTTGATGCTAACACATAATGGGAATTGCCAGTAAGGTGCTAACAGGAAATAGCATCGCGATAACGGTAATGTTAATGGTCCAGCCCAACACAAGCTCTTCACCCATATTGTTTAAAAATTTTTTCTTTGCGTTAACGCAGTACCACCAGCGATGAGAATAAACTTAAGTGCATCCCAGAAGACAAGGTTATCCAGCCAAAACCCATGGATGTGACGGAGGAAGTAGGTTGGCACAGGGAAGGAAATCAACTTTGCTAGCATAAGCATGATTTACTGCATGAAATTGCCTGTAGTATCAAGCAATGTTCGAATCCTTAAATCTATGTGGAAAACTTTGGCGCTTTATTGGCAATACTGGGCCATTTTTTCAGTTATATGCAGAAAGATGCTGATGTTATTGAATTACGCAGATCCATCTAAAGGCATCCTGTCAAATACCCTACATGTGGTCGATTTCCATACACCTCTTCTTATGACTCTCTTCCAAAACATTTGGCGTCCAATTAAACATTGCTTGCAGGTAGGTGGTCTAAGTCTCTGCTGCCACTATGGCAGCATCCTCTGAGGATCATGTGAATTAGGGCCGGTTCATACTCTACGCAAGGTACGTGAGCGAACACGAGCACAGGTCCATTCCATTCCCTTCACAGAGAAGCCTGAACGTGCGTCCCTTGCTGCGCTGTGCCTCGTTAAAAAGCAGTACACTGCTCATACAATAGGGGGCAGCAAAGTCTTCTCCTTCTCCTCCTCCATATTTTTTCTTTTTGGTGTATTGAACACAGCGTATGGTACATTATTTGTTTTATCTCCCCTATTGGAATCCCACGGAAATACACGCGTCGATTTACAAAAATTTGGATGACACACCTTGCTACGCAAGGACGCAGGATGGCTAACTTGCTTTGCTTGATGCGTCGCCTTGCGTTCGCTGTCGCGTACCTTGCGTAGAGTATGAACCGGCCCTTAGTGACGTGAGTGACCTCCCTATAGCCAACAATATTCCACCAATTTCATCAAACAAATGCAAAAATGATTTGTGTGAGACATGCAAAATAACTTCCCATCACAGATGTAAATGATATGAACACCGAGGCATCTTCCTACAATAGTCTGTTGCTGGACCACAACTGCCAACTGGCTGGCCAGGGTTTATTTCTGATAAAATGGACACAAAGTGCCACTATTTCTTTACTGATTTCATTTTTAGAATTTCAAAAGCAAAAATTTTAAGCTAAATTTAGAGTGAGCAAGCAGTAGACGGAGGAATTACTGCATTCAGTGAACAGAGTTGGAGTAATTCTTAATGTGATGGCATCAGGTCAAGCGCTTATGGGAACATTTAATCATAGATGCTCCATGCTTTTGTCTTCATACAAATGAGTATAAAACAAACATGGACGCTCCATCAGAGAGTTGAACAGTTCGCAAACAACGGGCGTGGGTGGCACCAATATGTTCGTCAGTTGTCAGACAATGATCCAGAGTTTGTCATCAGTTGGTATATTCCCTGCTTAAGCCAACCACAAATATTCCCCAAAATATTACCTCCTGTGAGTGTAAAATACTCTAGCAGGCAGCACAAGACTAGAAAAAAAAAATCTGGGTTGAGGCTGTTGACTTAATATTCAGCTGACTACAGGCCCACAGAGTGATGGGTAAAAAGCGGTACTTACATTGCAGTTTGAGGACTCGTTTACAGTGGGACTGGATCCGTCAGTCCACTCTGCATTGTCAGTACTGCTGGACTGCCTGTTCTGGGTCTCATACTCCTTCAACTACAGGAGAAGAAGAGTTTAGAGAGGCCTGCGCAGATCTGCGCATGGGACCAGCACAGGATCCACCAATCTCAGAGCAAAGATGACATCACAAATGGCAAGCATGATGACATCAGAAAAGGAGAAACAACACCCAATGACACAAGCACAAACGATGAAATGCTCATTGTCACGACGATCAAGATCTTGCTCCAACAGCCAATCACCACGCACAGAACAGAGGAGCTCCCAGCAAAACCAAAAATCAAATTAAACGAAAACTGTGGATCAATGTGAGCGATGTTGAGGAAAAACTGATTTCAGTCGCTAGAAAGAGAAGACTCAAAAGCTTCTGGCATTATCCACCCTGATTGGTCACCGTTAGAGAAGAGACAGTATTGAGGTCCGTGCTGGTCCAGTGGGAACTCTTTGCGGAAGTTTGGCTGAAACTCTTTTCAAATTCCCACCAGAACAGGGAGAGAAACAATCCCAGTCCCCAGAGCTTCATAATTAATAGCGTTAACGTTAACCTTCTCCAATTTGAAATGATAATTCAAGAATTCTAGTGCAGTAGTTATGGGATAAAGGGGAAAGTGTTATTTCAGTAGGAGGGTCAGTCATGTTAGTAGTTGATTAGAGGGAGATGTTTTGTGACAGGTTGTTCCCGCGCGTCATTTAGGGAAGGGCCCATGAGAAAGCGGCGGAGGGGGGAAGGGAGGGGCTAAAGGGCTGGGGGACGAGGTCCTACCCGAGCCAAGGCCTCCTCTACAGTGATCATCTTCTCCTTCACCATCATCATCAGCTGGATGCGCTCTTCGTCACTCATCGTGATTTCACTGGCCACGTAGCCAATGTCTTCCCCTGGCCAATCACAGAACAAGGATGAGAGGTCAAAGTTCAGAGCAGCTGTAGCAAAAATGCAGGAAGTGTGGGCAAAGGGGTGTGCTTATGTGGGGGTTTTTCCTGAAAGACTACTTCCTCATTGTCACACTGTAAGGGGGCCCAACTGGGCAGCCTGCATCACCTCCCTGAGTTCTCTCACTTGTGCTTGGATTGTACATGGTGCAAAAAATAAAACCCAACACTACCTCAAATGCACTTTATCCACTTTCCCCACCCTACCTTTAGATGTCTGCCGCATGACGCCCTTCTGAGACTTGCGGAAGTTCTGCCAGAATGACTTATTCTTCTTCTTGCTGTCCCATTTCCCTGCGAAAAGGCGGAAAGACGTTTAATCCAGTGATATACCAAAGCTAGTTTCGTAAATACAAGGTCCATAAGTATTTGGACAGAAGTGTGTTATTCTAGTACTGTTTACTTAATATTGATGACAATGCTTCAATTCAGAGTAGGGGTGTAACGGTTACCGATATAACGGAATATCTTGGTATAACGTCCTGACAGTTATCATACCGTTTTAATTTTTTTATATTGTAAAGACCGATTTCGTATCCTAGGGTTTGAATGAAAAACTAAAAAAAAATAAAATAAAAAAAAACTCACTGTCCGCACTCGCACCTCTGAACTAGAAACAAAATCCTTGTCTCGGATCTGAAGTCTCACGCGGCTGTGCAAATGCAACAGGCAACGTGAGTTTAGTTTGTTTTAGACATGAAAGCAAGAACTTCAAGTCGGCAAGTGCCCTAATACTAGCTAATCAGCTCTGTGGTGCCGACTTTGTCGATTGTATTTGTCATAGCAGAATAATTTTACGTATGAAGTGATGCCTTTAATTCCGTGCAAGCTTGGTGACACAAGCTAGTTAACATAAGCTACCCGTTAAGCGCAGCGAATACCTAGCTGGTTAACGTTACATTGCTCTTCCCTGTTGCTAATGTCCACTTAACTGAGATGAAGAGACAAAACCTTTCCAGCGACAACGCCCTTTCTAGCTGATAAACTCCAAAGCTGAATATTCATCACAAAGCCAGATTGCATCCATTTGTATCCCCTCCAGGCTCTTGTCGACTTAGACCCTCTCCGGGGTGGGGCGAGGGAGTGTTGAAACATGACCGTACATACAAAGATTAAACGCAAAAATATCATCAAATAAGTGTTTTATTGAAGTTAGTAAGCTAAGCTAAATCTAATATTTCTGGTGATTTTACAGATTCAGGGACAACCTTTGCCAGTACTCACACAAAACCAGCACTGCCCGGTGTTTACTTTAGTTCGCCTCCCTCTCTGTGTTCACCCCCCGTTAGAGCTCTGTCCCTCTAGCTGCCCTCCTCACTCACTGGTGAACAAACCTGGCCGCCCAGGTCTCTCTGGTGATCCATTTTAGCATTTTTGTACTTTTATTGTTTCGTTTTTCATTACATTTTCTCGACATCATCCGTGATCAAGTAACTATTAAGTTAGACAATCGCCCCTCGCTCCCGTCCCACACATCTGCTCTGCAGGAGAGATGGGGAGCGCCGCTATCTGGCCTTAAGTTAAAAGACGCGGACATTGTGGATATTTTATGACTCATATATGTATTTATGCCGACTGGGCTCATTGCAATTTCTATTGCTATTTTAAAATTAATTCGATGTAGCCTAAATTGTGCATAGGGTCTTTGCTTAGGCTATAGAAACCGATTCCTCGACTGTGCAAGCTCTTCATGTCAGACATAACTAGTGTTCCAAACCTGCAAAAGACTAGGCCTATATCTCAATAATGGTGAAGAATGTGAACTTCTTTTTGGTTTCTGTTTTCTCATTTGCAATCTGCAGTCACCTCATGGCCACATAGTACCATGTGTAATACACAGTTGTATCTTTTTTAAATGTTAACATATGTAATGTTATTTGTTGTTCTTATTATTTAATTTATATTGTGTTTGCAAAATGTTTAGTGCAGTTACCTCTTAGGGCCACAGATTTGTATGTTTAACACACAGAGTGTTATTTATTCTTGTCATTTTTTGTTATGAATGCAAAAAGTGGATAATGCTGTTATTTTATACATTGGTTTCAAACTAAAACTTGTTGAAACTATTTTAGCAATGATACCAGTAATTTATGAACCTTTCATGCACATTTTATTAATACCGTGCGTGATAATACAAAAATCGTGATATTTTTGATCACACAAACTGTGATATGAAATTTTCATACCGTTACATCCCAAATTCAAAGCGGACACACCGATCTTTACCTGGAATAATTTAATCATTAGTGGAGGGGACCAGGCACAATCAACAGCACCTTACCATTTGGTCACTGTCAAAACAATCATGAACCTCACTACCACTTAAGTAGACTAGGAGCACTCTGTTCTAGTGCAACTATTCTGTAGTTACACAAAAACCTCCAACAGCAGCAAAGTTCTCCACTCAAACTTAAAAGGCAAAAAAGAACAGAGGATGTTGAGGTTAAATCCCATCGCTCATTCTAGAGTTGAGGTCAAATCCTATCGCCCCACATCAAGAGTACTGTGTACAGTTCTGGGGACCATACTTTAAATAAAGATATAGAGACTCTGGGAAAGGTTCAGAGCAGAGTCACAAATTTAATTTGAGGAATAAAGCATGAAAGCTATGAGAAGAGGCTGAAGATCCTTAATCTCTTTAGTCTTAGGAAAAGTAGACTCGGTGGTGATCTGATTGAGGACTTTAAATGTGTTAAAGGGATTAACAAAGTGAATAATGTGGGATTACTTAGGCCAAGTTATTATTAGAAGAACTCTTTCACAAATGCAAGTTGGCCAAGAGTAAATTTAACACTGATATTTGGAAATATTTTTTCACCTAGAGAGTAATCTCAGTGCGCAATAGCTGACTGCAGTGTTGAGGCAGAAATCTTGGGAATTTTTTTAAGAGCTGACTTGATTTAGGGCTCCACACCACTGAGTCATGGAGCATCTGAAGTGATATATTCACATAGTAATAAGAAACTGGCGAGCCCTAGTTGGGCTGAACGGCCCTGTTCTTCCCACTCCTGTGACGTGACGTTATGTTACATTACTCTGGGGAATGCTACACTTTCCTCCTGAGGTTGTATTATTTCATGGTTCCTCTGCACTTCCGGTTCCTGACCTGGTGGGAAACAATTGTGCTAAAGGGTCGGGTTTATCTGCCCGGAGATACAGACTTTGCTGTTTGGAAATCTGAGGGGACAAAAATAGAGTTGAGGCTGCTCTCTCATGAATGGATGAGAAATGAATAAGGAATTCGAAATTTGCTGCCGTTTCCCACATTCCACTAGTTTGTACAAAGATTTCTCAAGAGATGATCCAAACCACAGCTTTCAGCACCTCAGGGAAGTGAGGGGATCAAAATTCTTTAGGAGTGTTAAGAACTGGTAATACCAGTCATAAAGGTTGTGGAAACTGCATTGACAACACAAACAGTCCCAGGGAGACTGGCTTTTAATGACTCCAGATGAGAAGAAATGTTCAAACCTGAGAGCTTGACCTATGGCATTCACTTTCTCGAAGAAGAATAGCTCCCTCTGCACATAAATTCTTTCACTCCGTTTATTTGATTGTGTATCTGCAAGGACTGAAGGCCAAGACAGTATGTGCTGGAAGGTTACCGTCATAGGGAGAGATAAGGGCATAAGCCGGAATGCCATTGCCCCAAATAAATCCAGCCTTCAGTCATGGGGTGACAGACCGGCTTAACCCTTTGAAGATCAGATTTTCTTTCACGGATGAGTATTTTTCTTTTTTCTTTTTTTATATAGGTCACAGTTCTGGAACATCACTGCTTTCTACTACCAGAACTGTCTGGATCATCAACTTCAGAACATTCTAGTTAAAAACATTAAATTACATAACATTGTTTGGAATCTAACAGTTAAAAGGTAAGGAAAACACTGTTCACAGTGCAGGGCATACACATCTATTTAAAAGAATCTACGTATCGAGTAACTCTACATATTTGAGATGGCCAGCCCTCAGTTGGATGCCACAATATGAGGTACAAGACCCAGATAAAAGAAAAAAGTTTACTGAGCTTTTGCATTGAATAGAAACATTCCAATTGTCTTTATTTTCAGTGGACAGTCAGTGTGACACTTTCTGAAGGAAGCCATCAAACCAAAAACATTCCCCTTGCTTCATTTTCTTTCAAAACAGCCTTGACACTTTGGCATGAAACAGAGATGAGGTGGAAATAAGAGCAGGGTACTGACCTCCTGAGCCGTCTTCTGAGCTGGACTTGTGCAGAGGAATCCTGAGATAGGACAGAAAAAAGCACAGAGTGATGGAAAAAGAGTGAAAAGGATGAGGAGAGGGAGCAAGAGAGAGGGAGTTAAATACATAATTAATCCTGGTTTCCTGCCAGCTGCTGGAAAAAAGGCAGAGTAAGCCCTCTTTTTTGTCCTGACCTGCTGTCCGGGACTATTTTCTTCATTTTTCAGCTATCCAGACATGTTATCTTGCAAAAAACTGTCTTGACAAACATCTTTTTAAAAGTCCGGTTTTGCCCGCAGTTTTCGTCCTGTTCCTACTGCTCACAGCACGAAAATCTAACGGCTACCGCAGCAGTCTAAAAAAGGGGAAAAACAAAACGCTGTAAAGATGCAGACGGTTTTTAGCCGCGTTCAGATAGTCGCGCACCTCTCAGAAACAATAGAGCCCAGA
Source organism: Gymnothorax reevesii (assembly GCA_029721435.1). NCBI lineage: Eukaryota > Metazoa > Chordata > Actinopteri > Anguilliformes > Muraenidae > Gymnothorax > Gymnothorax reevesii. The sequence goes on from CM056576.1 coordinate 48,007,145, forward strand.
CATAAAAACCACCGGCTCTACTGATACTGAAGCGCTCACGCAAAAACTTTTTCACTCCCCCACCCCTGTCTCTGACATCAGCTGACAACTGTTGCTGATGTTAGCGACTTTGTCATAAACAGAGCAGGTCGGAAAGCCAGCCACAAGAGGGCGATAGTGGCACTCGCAAAACCGAAAGAGATGTCAACCCATAACTGCAGTCGAGGCCGCCCGCTCTCTCACTCTTTCTCGGTTCAGGTGGAGAAGGGGCTCGTTCGCCGTTTGACTCCCCTTTCCTCTCCCGAGATCACTTTGACAAAAGAAAACAAACACAGGAGGAGGGACTCCCGGAATTTAGCGGTTCAAGACTCCATTCTTGGTATTCAGCCAATCCAGGGACATTACTGAGCATGCTCGATTTCTACCCCAGACAACTCAAGGCCTGCGGAACAAAACATTGCCAGTCCCAGAGGGCGAGACCCTGACTTTAAGAGCCAAACTGTGCTGCTGAAGGTTGCTGAAGAGGTTGGGCAGCATTGCTGAACTTCAGGGAGTTCAGTGCAAGGTGTAATTGAACACCATCTCCAGCCACTGCTGAGGGCTTCAGGAACAGATGCACACAGCAACCCGCACCCAAAACACACGCACACACAAACACACACGCACAGACACTCGTACACATGCACACAAACAGGCAGACAGCGACAGAGGCGCAGAGACACACACGCACACCAGCCGACATGAACACACAAGCACAAACATGCGTGCACACAAAGAAAAGCCGCTCAAAACAGCCATATGCACACCACGCACACCACAAACGTGAATGCAAGCAGATAAAAACACAAATATACCGACATATATGGACACAAGCGCATGCATGGAAAAGCACACAAATATACACACAAAGCAGGCACAACTGAAAGACAGACACACCGACAGGCATACCAACACTGACACACAGACGCAAACAGAGAGACAGACAGACAGACATACACAGTCACGGCTGGTCCACCTCCAGTCTAAGCAAACGCAGCCCCACACAGAGATATGTGGCAGGGCTCACGGCTCGTCTCTCTCCCTGCCTCGCCGAAATACGACAAAAACAATTTGGAAAACCCCAGGGAAATGAGGACGGGGGCAGCTGATAGTTTGCTTCCGCCTCGGGTAGGACGAGGATTCCACTCTCTCATTTACAACAGGGACCTGACTTTGGGCCCCTGCGGCCGTTAGCTCGCCCTGTCAGAGACGTCTCCTGACACGTGTCGGGGTACGACGCGCCGAGAGGGGAGTGCTGTGAGACACGTGGACATCCCATTACAGAAATCACCTGCACCAGCTCACCCCCACCATCAGCTAACGGGAGGTCGACAGCCTGGCCTATTAGCGCAATAATACTGACCCCCAGGCCAGTTTCTCCATTACGCACCAGTGACGGGATATTCCAGTGCGAATCAACCCCGTTCCTCTGCAGCAGGGTGCAAAACAACGGACTAAAATTAAGAAAAAGGCCTACGCATGATAGGGTGCTAAAATACTGTAAACAATCCATATTATTAGTCCAAATATATGTACATACAACATTTATTTTAACAAATTTCTTTTTATTCCGTTAGACGGGGATTAAGAAAAAAAATGGGCAATTTCACATATTGATATTATTCATAATAATTACAAGTGGGAGCCAATAATTTTGACCTCAATGGTTCTCAAAAAGAAAACATATTACCAAATAAGAAATACCAACACTGGAAGCTACATCTATGCTACTGTATTTTCATTTTCAAATGCATGAATTATGCTACATTTTTGCAGAGTGCCAAACTACGCCGGCCTTTCTGAACCCCTAAAACAAGCGACTCTTGAAAATGCTGCTAACCCTGTTACAGTTTCAAAACTCAAGGACTGCATTTTAGTGTGGCTGGAGATTATTTTCAAAGCGTGATTTACAACAAAAACAAAAGAACTTATTACTGCAAATGAAGCCTGAGAATAAATGTAGTTTTTTCATAATCTTTAGCGACGAGCAGCCATTTCCCCACATTTTTATACGCCCACTTCACCAGGTGGGCATTTTTTTGCAATCACCCCTGTCTGTCCGTCAGTCCATCAACAAATTATCGTTCTCATTTTACAGACTACAATTTTTTTTTGCTGTGTTTTAATTTTGCTTTGTGGGTCAGTAGTGATATGAGGAGGAGCCCTATTGATTTTGGTGATTGAAACCTCTTTAGTCTCAATGTCCCAGACAAGGCTGCCATGTGGGCGTATTACCAGGCTGTGTGTGGCAATCTTAGAATTAATCAGTGACTATAATTCTACACCAGACGGCAGGCATTCTTACTAACTCTAACTCCAACAACTCACACCTCATTCAGCAGTCAGAGATTTACTTGACCAGCTAATTTATGAAGTCAGAGCCACCAGGGAAAGATGATGCAGATCAGAAAATGTGTAAAGATGGCGAATCTCAGGGGACTACTGACTAAGTCAATTATACTCAAAAGCCAGGAGGGAGGGCTGAATACAGACGAAAATATCTTGGATCTCAACTTTTTGGTCAAAACCAGTGACCAATCCCATCTGCAGCACACGTGTCCTCCTCTCCCAAAACACCTTCTCCTTCGGCAAACCCAAAAACGGCCATCATGATGTCCACCCCTCCATGCTCTCGCTTCATTATTTCATGGACATCTGCACAACCCTTAAAATAAGAACTCACTTGACAGAGGCACCAGCTATCGTGTAGCACAAGTGTGCGAGAAGCGAGCTGCCACTAAGATGGCGCTTCAATGAGGGGCTATCGTATCTGCACAGCAGGCTGCAGGATTAGCGGGTATCGCCGTAATGAGGGGACGGAGCCGTGGCACGCGGAAGCTCCCTTGCCGCCCCCACTAGATGTCAGAGACTGAGTAGGACGTCCCAGCTCCCACGGAGGGGGGTTTGAGGGAGTTGAGGAGCAGCGGTTTGACAGTTCAAAGCAGAAAGGGACTCGTGCCGAGACAGTGGAGTCTTGGCGTCCCTGATGGAGGAGAGCTGAGGGTGTCCTGGATGAAGAGGAACTTCCGAGAGTGAAGAGGTGATAAGCACTCGGAGGATGGGGGATGAATCTCATGTTGAGTCAAGGGATAGGGAGATGGACATCTAAGAAAGAACTGCAGGACTGTTCCTTGTGTGTGTAATGGCAGGGGGAAGGAGGGATCAGACACGTATCATATCTTATTGTGTGCAGAGAGCACCAGCAAACCTCTGCATTTCATGAGGTGACAACACAGACGCACAGGTGCACACACGTACACTCGCACGCAAACAGACCCGCACACACTGCAATTCTGAACGCGCAGGTTTGGGGCGAACTCCGTCAGCTGACTTCGCCTCTCACCGACATCAGCTGGACGGGCGTAGCGTGAGGACGCAACCCGCATTCCGAATCGCAGAAGCCGGAGATTCTGGGTAGACCGGTGCTCGTCGAGAGCGACGTCGGGTGATGTCACATTCCACAAGAGGAACTGCAAGCTCAGCTGAATGCCAGCATCGTGCGATACGGAAACCTGCTCGACAGAGTCGCAAACCGCGCAAAGGAACCGAGTGCTTTTTCACGGCCTCAGCATCCTCCTTCTAACTCCACCTCTGCAGTTAATAAAATATAGGTGCTTCCTTACAATGGTTTGGCAGAGAGTGGGGGGAGGATGAGGTTGGGTTGCCAGATAGCGGACGGTGGGTAGCCGGCCGCAGGAAATCTCATCTCCTGACCGATCGCAGAAGTTGCTGATACTGATCGTTTGGAGTAATCGCCCCCATTACATTTCACGCCCCCAGCTCTTCCGCACTTCACTGTTAATTGAGAACGGCCTCCTTCTCCAAGAAGGGGTTTAACTTTGAGGTGGGTGGTAGTCTTAAACCCTGTGGGGGTGTGGACTGATGACACCATGGAACTGTTCCTTCAAAAGGTGAGTGGGGGGGTCAGGTGTGATAAATGACACGGTGCTGGAAAGAGCGGGGTGGTGGTGGTGTTGGGGGGGGGGGGGGGTTTGTTTGGCGCAGTAGGGGTAAGCACACCTGAAATCCAGTTACGGGGGTTGGTAGCGGTAGATTGGTCATTTCCCGAGATTGAAAGGAACAATCAGTGGCCGACAGTTAGGCCCTTTGCTGTGAGCTGATGAAATGTAATTCATCAATTTTATTGATTAACAAATGCAACGCACAATACTTCAAAGAAGCTTTACATAATAAACAACCTTTAGTGACATTTAATGACTCTGGGAATAACAAAGGAACATTTGAAGAGTTGGTTTCCAAAATGCAATATAACCATTTGACTCATTTTGAGTAAATCCGCCTTTTCAGTGTTGTAGCCCATTGTATTTTGTTTAAAAAAAAAAAACACAAACTCAGACTACGAAAAATACACTGTAGAATGAATTTCTAAAAACGGATTTTTGCACCATGTGCAAGAAGCACAGATCTATTGCTCAATGGCATTATCTCAATTTTTGTCATTTTGGCCCTCAGAGTTTTGGAAAGAAACTCTTTCACCTTCAATTGTTGAAGCAAATGTTGAACAAAACATGCCCTGGATTTCTGACCCCCCTCAACACAGGAATGTTTTTCCTCCCTGACGTCCATTCAAAAACTGTCTAAAATATATTCGCGTGGCCCCAAGTTTTACATCAGCTGTCGAATGCTTTAGTTCAGAACTTTGTAATTACATGGCTGTGATCTTAACAATCACAGGGATTAAAATAATTAAATAAACAAGAGGAACTTGTACACGAGCGATGTTATATTCACACAGATGTGGTGTGCAAGAACCTGGGCCACAGAGTGGGGCTACTGCGTCAATGAAGGGAACCTCCTATCAGAGGTCTGAGGTCCGGTGAGAGGGAGAAAAGACCCGTTTTTGTTACTGGAGCAATTTTTAAGGACCCAGAGTCGGTCCCAGCAGAAAGGGTTCCAGAGGATGGGGCCCCCGTCCCATTATCATATAACCAGGTTGCCACGGTAACAGTTCTCCAATGTCCCCCCAAAACTTTCCCTGAGAAAAACTTGCAGCCACAGCTAAAATACCTCCTCTCTGGCTACATGTAAACAACAACAAAAAAAAAACATCAGAAAAAACCAACACACGCAACACCCAAATGCACATGAACAAATACAAGCAGATACACACGAACACACACACTTGTGCATACGCATGCACACACTCAAACCCAAGCAGCTTCATTCATTAATCAAACCACCGCGCGACAGTAAGGCAGAAACGTTCCAGACAATGCTAGTTTAACGATCACACCAGGCAGCCTCAACTCTAATTACATTTATAATACCCCTGTCTGCATGACAGACCGAGTCGAAGACTTGAAGGCAAGTTCAATAACAAACAAGGACACAGCCAGGATTTAATTAGCCATATGAATTTTATGGTCCTCTGTGCTGTATATGCTACTGAAATATGCAATTGAGGAGAGCTGAATGAAATTATGATTGACCTCAGGACCATGAGGATGGGGGGGGGGGTTGGGAATGGTCACCAACAGAGACGCATGAGACCAGGGGGTTGCTACCTCACAAGCAAAGGTGCTGAAAACCCAACCCCGCCTTCTTCCCCACCCCGCACCTTATGGGTCGATGACAGCACACACACACGATACAAGGCCCTCTCTGTCAGCGGCGCGCCTCTGGGTGTGGGTAATGAAGCCGTCTGGGCCCATTCTCTCAGCAGGTACAGAACAGCTCACTGGCTGTTTTCTTTGTGCTCACACAATAGGTGAGCAAAGTCCGCCCCGCGTGACCCCACAGCGGCACAACGGGGCCCAATTACTATCCTACGCTCCCGAGGAGCGAGTGCGGTGATCCCCCCATTCTACTAGAGATAAAACACAGGGGGTGGGGGGCTCCAGTGGACAAGGGGAGGAAGTACTGGAATGGCCTTGTGTTTACTCATGCATTTATACAGTGCTGTGTGGAAAAGTATTTGCTCCCTTCTACATTCCTTTTATTTTTCTTCATTTGTGATATTTGTTTCCAATCATCCAACTAATTTTAATATAAGACAAAGACATCAGTAAACACAAAATGTGACTTTTAAATTATTTTACTCATTGAAAATCAAATGTATGCGATAACTGGAAAGAAGTCTTTTACATTGCTGAGAAAGACTTTTGGTCAACTCTTCTTTGCTGAATTGTTTTAATTTTAATCAAGACCTGCCTGGCAAAGGTAATAAATCCAAATGAGATGCAATCTCAGACAGGGCAATTCTTTGGTCAGCAATAGTTTTTATTTTGCAGCTCTCGTAAGGATTAGATTTTCGCCCGGTCTCTTTCTCACAGTGGAATTGTTAACAATGATATAAACTGAGGCAAGTGAGGCCTGCAGCTCTTTTGATAGTTAGTCGGTGTTCTTTTGTGACCGTCTAGATGAGTCGTCAACGTGTTCTTGGAGGAATTTCGGTAGGCTGGCCACTCCTATTCTAAGCCATCTCCATTTGTAGATAATGGCTCTCACCGTGGTCTTCTAGAGTCCCAGAACCTTAGAAATTGCTTTGTAATCCTTCCTTTCCAGACCGATAAATGTCAATGACTTTGTATCTCATCTGTTCTTGAATTTCTTTAGGTTGAGGCATCATGTGCTGCTTTTAGCCACCTTCCAATGATCAGAGAGGTTCCATTTAAGCAATGTCTTAATGCAACAGGGCTGGTAAAACTGAAACAAACCAAATTATCAGTTAAATTTGTTAATTTGGCAACTAAAGGGGAAATTACTTTTTCACGAAGGGCCAAGTAGGGTTGGACAGCTTTTTCCTTCAATAATTAAAACCATCATTTAAAAACTACATTTTGTATTTCCTCAGCTCATCTTTCCCTGATATTAAACTTAGTTTGATGATCTGAAACATTTCATTGAAGCAAATATGGAAAAATAAATAAAAAATTGAGAAGGGGGCAAATACTTTTTTACAGCCTTGAACAAGCACCAAAAGAATCAATGTGAAGGGTGAGTTTGTACCATCATGGTCGGTCGTGATTTATGTGCTCTGTATTGAGAAACAGGGGTTTAAATATACAAAAATACAAGCTATTTTTCCCAGTGGTTAACATACACAATAAACGCATACTTTGTGTATTTAAGTGGGCTTTTTTTTTTGCAAAGGCAATGCTGGCGAGGCCATCAAAAGATGTTCAGCTTCTTGCTTAAGGCATAATATCTCCATTCATAGAATGGAAAAGAACCCTGTTGCTTATCAGTTCTGTGTTTTCAAATCAGAGACAGGGCGTGTGTGTGTGTGTGTGTGTGTGTGTGTGTGTGTGTGTGTGTGTGTGTGTTTTTCAGAGTCTCACGCCACTGTAAGTGGTGACCGTGTGTGCCAGCTCCATGTTTGCCTCTCGAACACATCCTGAGTGACGGGGCTAAATTACCCAACACTTCCAGGTGAAATCAAACAAGGGCCGATTTGCCTGCCTCTTTGTTGCCCCGAAAACAGCAATTAACAGTCCAGGCACAACAGGACGGAAATGTGCCAGAAGGACCTCGCACCCCACCCACCTTCTCAAAGCAGGAAACCAGTCACCGCGGCTCGCTCTGCCTGCTGAAAAATGCACTTCGGTCAGAAGTGAAGTCTAAACATAGACTCTCAGACTGAAATTAACAGCACTTACTGCCTTCCTTGTCATTTCATGTTGCTGACGATGAGCTGCGATCTCTCCTCCCTCGCGCACCACCTCCATCTTTCTCCAATACTCTACCCTCCATTCCTTGATCCCTCACTCTCTCACACCATCCCTTGGGCTCTCTCCCAGTCTCTCTCTCTCGCTTGGTCACTCTCTCCTTCCCCAATGTTGGGCCTTTTTTTACTCCCGAGCTCCACGGAACATTTTTAAACCAGATAGGTCAAATCCAAAGTTAATTTAGCCCCCCACCAGCACCCCCATCCCCCACTCATAAACTGTGCTTCTCCCAGTTCCTGTGTGAGAAATTACAAATGCTGATAGTGTGTGTGTACAGAAGTGGTTTGAATCCCACAGACCATGGAATTGTGGGAAACGGAGGTGGGGTGAAGTGGAGGGGGCTGTTGTGGTTTAGGCTCTGCACCTGGCATAAGGACATCAACGCTGTCCTGAGAGGTGCAGTAAAACAGGGGCGGTGTTAGGGGTCAGTCCGAAAGGAAGGATAGCAGGATGACCCCGCCCACAGGGGTCAAGGCGGACTGAGATGGGATTTCCTCTCCGAAACACAAGCTAACCATCCTCCCCTCTCCATCCCCCGCGGAGGCACTGAGGACATGGGGCTGCGAAAGCGGATCCGTCAAATTCGCAAAACCCAGCGCCTGTTACTCGTTCCACAATGCCGGATGGTCGATGGCCGCTGGTTTTACGGCCAGCCTTTAACAGGGAATCAGGACTGAAGCTGCTGTGGTTGATTTATAGCACCAATCATTCAATCATCACCAAGAGGGGAAAAATGAGGGCAATATCTGGATTTGAGGGCCAGATTTGAAGTTCTCTCCCTTGCTAAGCAAAACTGCCAGAGCGTATTTGAGACAGACCCACCTCTTCACTAACATGCCGCTCAAACGTCGAGGTGCACAGCAAGCGCCTACCTGTTTCAGCAGTTTTGTGCCAACTTCCGCTGTTAATTATTTAATTTGAATAATCAACGGTATCTTGATCTTACAATGGTAACAGTAATGGGTTTAGCGACCTGTCCATTCCTTGCCTGTCACCCAATCTATGCTGGGACAGCCCTCCACAGCTCTGACCAAGGAGGGGGGGGAAAAAAAAAAAAAAAAAAAAAAAAAACTTCGACAACGGCCCTATCTGTAGACTGCTGGTGTATCCTGAAGCTTTTATTCCTTGGGTATACATCTACAAGAATGAAACAGTGTAGTTTATAGAGCTGTCAGAGGACTAAAAATAAGGCACTTGGTCAGAACAATGACAAGTATGCAGATCTGTCGTCCAAGGCCGGAGCTGTACACCCAAGCGTTAATATATTAGCAAAAGGGGAACAAATGTTTGTTTTTAGGTGCATTGTACGAGGAAAAGGTGTAAAAGGTATTTAACAGGTGTGTCAATAGACCACCTTTTGTGTCAAGTTTCTATAACCCGAACCCAGCCACTGGAGATCTACTGTCCAGTAGTCTAATTTAAAACCTCTTAACAAACCTGGTTTGACTAACACACAGCTCATGAAGATCCTAAGCTGTTGATCGAGGTGTCCTTTTGTTTGGACAAAAAAGAAAACCCAAAGGACCTTAAGACTTCAGGAGCGGGATTAGGCATCTCGCAACAAATAAGCCAATATTTACATAAAGTCCGCAAAAAGACAATCGCTCGCAGACACGCCTAGCACACCTTGGCAGGCGCTACATATATAATTAACTAAAACGTACATTCCTCCAAGGCATGAGGCCCCATTCAACTGCTCTTCACCGTCAGTCAGCCTGTTGCTCGACGAGTGATGCGTTGCGACAAAGACGGTGATTATGAGGTCCACCTGAGTAGTCAACAGGCCCATCCCAAAATATCTGTGATGTCAACACGGCAGTTGTGCAGTGCGCAAAAGTATTTGATTGCGTTTTCTCGATCATGCTAAAGACTTAAATGCAAACTGTGACCTTAGACTTGAGAGCATTTTCATTTACGTCACAATATTCTCAGGAATTACAGCAATTTTAAAATTTTTAAGGAATGTCCAAATATTTACAAACCTCACTATTAACTGGTTGTGAACCAAGAGGCGCGTCACCGGAACTTCACAGCACAATGACCACTCCTGTAATAAAAGGAGGCTTATCTCATTCAAACTACACCATTACACTGATGGCGGACAATAGTCAGATGTGGGTCACTGATAACAGGACCACAGGTTCTAATCGGCCTGTGCAGTAGATTTCTATTCTATCGCTGTGCGCCACCCAACCGCTTCCTCTTGAACCCATTCCCCCGATCGCTGAACTTTCTGTCATCGCCCCTGGACGCCTGGCTTTATCGGAACAGACCCAACTTCCTGAGAGGTATTCGTCGAGGATTTTTGCGTAATCCCAGCCAGCCCACCGTCCCTCTATGCATGTCGATGACTGAGTGCGTATTACGGAATGTGTTTGAAGGTGGGCACGCGGGACCTCTCATCACATACACATCCCCCCTCGTGCTCCCAGCTGATGAAATAAAGCACACCGTCCTTATCGGAGCTATTTAGCCCATGAGAGCCAACGCCTTTCACCTTTGGAAGAGAAGATGATCTTTTGGACAGCACTTTCAAAACTCTGAGCAAGTGCTCAGGAACTCCATTCTATCACAAGCGCTCACTGCACCATCAGCTTCATTTTGTCAGCGAGGAGTACAGCTCTAAGGGTTACGCGTCATTTGATGAACAGAAGTTGGCATCGTTCGTCTCATTCTAATTTTTTTTCCTTAACGAGCACATGAATGTGCATGTCAGATCACTAATGGGATGTTATAAATATGTGCAGTGTGGTTGTGTTTTCCCATTTCATTACACATGAGCATATGAATGGAAATGCTAAATGCTCAAAGTGCGATTTATATGCAAAATAACACAGTATGATAGTCTCAGTTTTAATGCTAATTATGAGACTGCCTGAGCAACTAATGATGCTTTTGCAATATGAAATATTCCCACAATGCACCAATTGAGATGATATTTATTTCTTTTAGGTAATGAAAATGAAAGCAACAGTCATACCGCTTAACCATTTAGGTAACAGTCTTCAATAAAAGCCGCTCTAGAAGTCGCGAGTAATCTCTGAACGGGACGCCTCCGGTTGGATACGTGCGTTTCCCTCTCCGCCTCGCCCCAATCCCGATCGCGCGACCCCATCTCGCTGAGAGGACAATTGAAGGAAGGAAGCCGGGTGGGGTGGGGGTTTCAAATCACCACTCATCGAGGGTCAGCAGGAAATGCGAAACTGGGTTTCAGCCATCCTGTCGGCAGATGCGGAGGACGGGTGGGCGGAACGGGGCGGTTGACCTGCGCTTGAGTCACGGCTCATCCGACAGGACGACATCGCCATTAAATTTAAATCGAAGCGAAGCCTAAGAGGGGACGTCACCGAGGGGTGAGGGGTGAGGGACCAGGAACATGGTTTGGGAGCTGATTCATGCCGGGACGTCCGGGGAAGAGTCAGATGGAAACACGCTTCCTCTCCCGCCCTGACTAAGATGTCCTCTCAAGGAGGGTTTTCCAAGAAACAAACAATTACTAACACATCACCTGCACACAGAGGAACCGATCTCAGACTCCTGTGGACTCCAACCCAAGGGAGCTCAGACTCAGCAAAAGATTCATTTGTTTCAGGATGACTGAACACCTCAGAGTGACTCATAAATTCAAAATGAGTCATTACTCTGAGAGTGGTCAAGACATGCTATTTTGAAAAAGGAAGGGAGCAGAGAGCATTGGTATGACGGCAAATAATTTGGGGGGGGGGGCTTACTTCCTCTCGGCCTCTGGTGTGGACACTGCGCTGCTAAACCCCAATGACTCCTGTGGAGGAAAGAGGTACTGTGTTTAGCCTTGCGCTCTGGGGACGTTGCTAACCGCAACCCCTCCAAACACAACCTAACACTCACTGCACCACACCAGTCAAACTCAATAAGTATTTTAGTCTAAAATTATACTTAAAATATATAAGTGATACGGATTACTGATAAAATATTGTGTGTTACATTTTTGCTACATAAGACAAAAATACTGCAACTGAGGTCAGCTATTTTAACTCATTAAAAAAAAACTGCTTATGTTGTAAGAAAATTGAACCAGTCAAGTCAGCAGAAATTTAATTGAGGATAATCGTTTCCCAAGTAGAAATTAAGATCCCAGAATTCCCCCGGTGATGCCGTCACTCACCTGAATCTCTGACCGTAGCTGCAGGGAGGTGAGGCTAGCATCAGCTTTTTCCTGCAAAGTGAGAGAGAGACACACAAAAGACCTTCATTAGTAAACACGCCCTTCAAAAGACTGTTAGAGCAAGGCGGGCCACACGTGTCCAAATCACAGCCCTCACGCACCTCCACCACGCCTGACAGCACTCAAAACAAGCCCTCCGGCAGTGACCCAACCGCCAACCCGACAGACTGGCTTTGTTGACCGCGGTACGGTACAATTTATTCACCTCCACTAAAAAAAGGGTGACATCATTCCTAAAACACCATAAATATTTGATACTTGGAGTGGGAAAAGATTTCTCAGCTAGTGCCAAGTGCAGGAGTCATTCTTGCAGACTTGAGAGTGGCTCCATGTCCACAATCCAGCAAAGACCATCTTCAAGAGAGTCACCACAATGAGTAGTCACCACCATTGCCAATACATAGTGTAATCCTATGTTGCTGGAGGGACGGGATTACGTAAAAAAACAGGCACAAAACTAGAGGCACTCTACCAGCACTGCAACCTCTTTGCGCAGAATACAATTAATGCCAACTTTTTTCCTTTTATGCATGAGCCTACTTAGCCTTTATAACTCAGTATTTGTGTCACAGAGACCCTGGAAAATTATTCCAGTGAAGCAAGACATTTGGAATTTCAATGACAGAATTATTTAGGAATGAAATTTCGGAATTTACGGACACCGGCATCTATATCTGCGCAAAGGGGTTAATGGGATCCAGGGTCTGTTTTTAGCATCAACCTTTTTAGCGTTCCCTGCCTGAGATGTTTTCCAGGTTGGAAGTGTCCAAAAGCGTATCTACAGACCAGCTGCTGAAGCTTTGCGGAGCAGAGGGAATGCCAAACAGGGATTTCTGCCTGGGGTTGGAGGTGGCAGTTTGGGATGGAGAACAGGAATGTGATGGAGGCGGTCTGATTGCATCTCCAGGACTCAAGTGGTGAAAAGCATGCAGCCCTATTGACTGAACATTGTTTACATTTGCAACATCAGCTCAGCAAACATTTGCATTACAAGTGCCGATAGCGTGTCGGGTGGCTTTATCCACCGTGACGCACACTGGGTGCAGTACATGCAGTATGGGCTACCAGTACATAAACAAAGAGTATGTCAGTCCCAGCAGTGGTGTTGGAAGTGGTTCCCTCGTTCAATACTTAATACCATAAAGTATTGGAGACCAGACCTGGTAGGACTTCATGCAAGAGGAGCAGACATATCTGCAATGGCTAGACAAAAGAATAATTGTTGTTATTAAAAAAAAAAAGAAAAAAAAAAACCTGTTTTGAGAGAGTAATTTTGGCTCGGACACAAGACAATATCAGCAGTGTCAACGTACTCATTATCACTACCGACAAGAACAGCAAAGTCTTCAGGATTAACGTGAATAAACATATATATCCATGCATTCATTTCTAGAGCCAAGAAAAGGACGGTATTGTTAATTGCAAAGAAATGATTTGTATTTTTTTGACTACTAAATAAACCCTCTGCTTTTTAAAATGAAAAAAAGTCTGAAATAACCAAGTGACACTTCAGAGGGATTACATCACACCATTATTTCCAGCTTCCTAGAACGGCAGTCTTAGTTTTTAATGTTTTTATTTCAGGCTTTCTTTGTCGCAGAATGGAATAGCCCATTCCAAATGGCGCTTTCAGTTCTGTCTCCTCTGCAACCTCCATCAATTTAGAGGGCGGCAGCATTGCCTGCAATAACTTCTCCAGGTTGTAGCCTGAAAATCGAGCTGTGAAGTCTGTGCAAGAGTGGAGTACACGTGTGTGCAGCTGGCAAGAACGCATCAGTCCAGAGCAATGAAACACAGACTGTTCCACGGAAGGATGATCCACCCATTTTGGCCGAGGCAAACGGTGTTTATAACACGAGGCTGCTAGCTGGAGACAGTGTTATGGTGTTTATAAGGCAGAGCTGCACCAACTGCCAGTGCTCTGACCAGGCAGTTTGTACTATGCTTCCCCTCATATTCAAATCCACTGTAAAATGCCTGGTTGTGTGAACGCATCAGTGCCAACTGTTGCAACGTCATTCAAGCTGCTTTCGTCTAAAGAGGACGAGCCGCGCGGCAGCCAGAGAAATACTATAAGTTCTCAAAGAACAGTTCTCACTGCAGACTAACAAGTTCCCTTTTTATCTCTCAGTTTTACTGGGGGTCCAACTTCCCAATGTGGGAAATACCATCAAACGTCAGGTTTCAATTCTCTTAATTTTTTTTTTTTTACATTACATACTTGTATTGGATTTCCCCTGCCTAAGAAGCAAATATTACTTGTTTCATGGTCTTTCCATTCAGCTTTGGTGGTGGCATCACATACTTCAGCAAAATTTTAAATAGAAGTGTCCTATTTTTTTTTTGTTTAGCCATCTAGCCGATTACTGAAACGCAATGTTTCAAGATGCGATTCCTCAAAATTATTACTATGTCTTTGCTCGGCAAATCAAGTCTTTACTCAGCAGGAAAATCCAGACACGGTATTGACATTGATTTGGCTCAATAAATGAAAATGTGACAAATAAATGGAGATAATGGTGACCTACACTCAACAGAAGAGCTTCAATAGCGATAGGTAGAAACCTTCCGACAATACAGTGCCAGACAAAAGTCTTGTCGCCTAAAGACATAGTAACTAAAAATAGCTAACTTTATTTCTAACCAATGAATTGTTATAATAAATGGTGTATTTTAATGTCAATGGCTTTCACATTAATAATTTGGTGCAAAATGAAACCGTCGAAAAGAATTCAGATGTTCACAGCCTGGCAAAGCCCATAACATGTGTTTTTGCCGGGACAAAAGTATTGCCGTCTCTTCAGACGATGCAAAAAAAATAAATAAATAAAAAAATCACAGATTAGAGTTTAACCTATGACACAAACTGTAATGAACACATTCCCAGATGTGTATAGAAATGACCCCAGCACACCAGACTTTCATATGAGGTGCGACTAGACCTCTGACAACATGCCAAAGATTCAACCACAGACCAAAGTGCTGATCATCAAGAGCCTGAAGACTGAGTCTGCTGCTGAGGTGGCAGATATTTTTAATGTATCGAAATGTCAAGTGGAGGGGATAAGAAAAATATCTGAAGAAACGTGATGTTTGTGGCAAGTACAGGTCAGACAGACCCCGGTATGACAACTGTTTGAAAGGACCGTTTGTTGCTTCAACTGTACAAGGCTAGCCATTCTTCAACTACAGCAAAGCTACATGAGGAAATGTCACCAAAAATCCCAGTATCTACAGGAAGAGTTTGTCAAATTCTCTCTCGAAGTGGTTTTCATGGCCGAATTAGTACACAGAAGCCTGCATTAAACAGAAAACAAATAACCTGCATTGCATTTGCCAAGGCCCACAGCTCGCAGAAAGGATTGATACTGGAAAAGTGGCTGAAAGTTTTTTTTTTTTTGATGAATCATCCATTGAACCGCATCCCAGTCGCCATACAAGACATGTTGGAACCCTCATGGACCCAAGATTCTCCCAGAAAACAATCATGTTTGGTGGAGAAAAATCATGGTTTGCTGTTCCAGCCAGTATGGGGGGGGTGAGAAAGATCTGCAGAGTGGATGGCAACATCAACAGCCTGAAATATAAAGAAGTTCTTGCTGCCCGACTCATACTGCTGCTCCTTCTCATACTTCTGTCTCCACATCACAGTTCCTGAAAGCGAAGGTGGTGAAGGTACTCCAGGATTGGCCGACCCGGTCACCTGACATGAACATTATTGAGCATCTCAGGGGTAATATGAAGGAAGAGGCTTGAAAGATGAAACCACAGAATCTAGATGAACTCTGGGAGTCCTGTAAGACTGCTTTCTTTGCCAATCCAGATGATTTCATCATCAAGTCATTGCCAAGAAGTATGGATACTGTCCTCCAAGCTCATGGGAGTCTATGCAATATTAATTCTTTTTCCCAAGGCACCATGAATTTATATTCTAATATTATGGTGGCATATTTGCGTATTCAAAATAAAGTGTATGTATAATTTCCACATTTTTTTTCTATGCGACAAGACTTTTGTCCAAACAAAATCTGACCTTTCAGTACTAATTGAATAATAAAACTCAATGAATGACACAAAACTCTATTTTGGTATATTTTGCATAATCTAGAGGGCTTTGCCTTTCATATAAGCCATTTTTTGATTCCAATTGATCAACTACAGGTCAGGCTATTATTTGTTGTTCCTACAACTTGGATAAGTGACAGGACTTTTGTCAGGCACTGTACTTCCCAAATTCCTTCGGACATTGACTAGAACCATTAAATGATTTTCATTGGTTTAAGGATAGCAGCAGGAAGTAACATCCACCAGATACAATCACCATTGCCCTAACAGGAGTTACCATCATGTTCCATGACTGGTTGAGTAACAGCTTCGTACCTGAATTACAATGTCACAAATATCAATGCAGGCCATACAGAAGTTAGAAACGGTGGGCAAGAGACATAATGGACAACATAACGTGGACAGAGCCGATAGAACACAATTACAATGCCATTCCTGGCACTGGATGTGCTACTATAAGGCCTCACTCTCTGCTCTTGGCTTGTCTAGGACACAGTCCATAGCATGAGAACCATGTACAGCACAGGCCACATAATTATTCCAGTCTTCAGGATGTGGTGGAGTTTAAACAAGCCGGACACGCAGCAGGAATTGCCAAGATGCTCGAGAATACAGTTTCAAAACCGCATGTAGGCCGAGTGACCATTTTTTCACAGCTGAGAAACTCCAAACGAGTGGGACAAGATGGCTACCCTCTCACATTCAGGAAGATCGACCGCAAAGTTAGTGGATGCGAATAGTTGTCAACTAAGCACAGTAGCTGCCATAAAATTATGCTGGACGAGCTGTGGGCCACAACACATAACTGGTTTAGGCTGGATTTACGGCTGGTTTCACTGACTGTGGATCTGTGGAATTCACTGACGGCAGAGGTAACAGCCCTACTAGCATTCACCTTCTGAACTGAGCTGGAGGTGAGATTAGCTGGTCATTAACCCGGGAAGACCTGGGAAAGCCACGCCACAGCTGGAATGGAGGTGCTGATATTACCTTGGATCACAGCCCGCAGAGCAGGGATGGAAAACATAAAGATGACATCCTATCCCAAGGTCCTGACCCCATCCACTCATTATAGCTCCCTCAGCTCCCACAGAAATGACCGGAGGGCTCCTATGTGTCCAGGTGAAGAAGTCCTTAGACGACCACACGAATCTGGATACTTAATCCTCCCAAAAAGGTAGATGGCAGATGAAATGAATTCCCTCGAATCCTCCGCAGCCGATGTGGGGTTAACGTTCGAGGGCAAAAAAATGAGGCCATTTATCACCCAGCTGGGTGCTCTGTGGCATAATCATCCCATGATTCATTATCACCATGATTCATTGTTACCATCTAGCTTGCTTGTAGCCAGAGGGCACAAGTAATAACCCGAGCATGTCAGCATTTCCATTGCAACTATCCCGGTTTGGAAGGGAATAAAGGCCTTGGCGGTTTTAGTTTACCTTAATAAGCATGAGTAAGAACAACTTCAAAATCACAATAATCATCCACTCACTCTATTTTGATGAACAAAAGGACTACGTGTGCCTTTGGGGGAGGTAAATGGAGCACAATGATGGGCTAAATAGCATCTTCTTGTCATTGTTATCCTATCATTATCATCCCATTTCCCAAATGCGAGACACTGAGGTTTAGCGGCACGTTAGCTGGCATCCAAATGCGTCAGCTCTGACCTCCTTTGAGAAAAAAATCTAACAATATCGAGTCAAACCACACATGTTGCCGATGAGCTGAATACACGAGTGTGCATTAAACAGCAGTCATGCCAGCATGTGGTGAATTTTAGAGGTCGTCGCCAGCAATCAGCAGTGGCTGTTAAAGCCCGGATGAGTTTGGCAAGGAACGGAGCAGTCTGCCGGTAGCTGTCGCTGTGCAGAATGTCCATCCAAGGGAATTAGATTCCAAGAAGTTCTTTTGCCGTGGAAAAACAAAACTTTTGCCAGCGAGCCAGACCAGATTTTATCTTGAAGCCCTTGAGAGATGTCACATCTGAGGCAGTAATTTCACAGGCAGCCAACATGTCATTAGGACCCAGTTAAACACCATCAGGTGAAAAACGAATCTCCGATTTAAGGTGGCGATGTTCTTTGATGGTGTGTACTCGCCTCTCGTTTAATGTCTCCCAGCCTTTTGGCCCTCTGATGTTTTATCTGCTTTTGCAACCCCCCCAAGCCTTTAACTTCAAGTTGGCTACCTGACCCTGGCAGGCATTAAGTCCTATGGAGCGCCACCTGCTGCAAAGCTGGTGCAGCACACTCTCCATCTCCCTACATGCTTTCCTCTGCTACGCGGAAATAAGTAAATAAGTCTGCCTATTCTCCACTTTCATGGTAACTAGTGACCACTGAAAGTGACGTAGATAAAGGTTTAAGAAATAAATCCTTTGACACAAAGAAATGCATTAAGACTGGCACATGAACTTTAATAACACCAGAAATATTTGCAAATCTCGACCAAGTGAGACGCCAGGATGTCAGGCTGGTGCAAAATGACAATGACCTGCTGTCTGAGGCCTGTTTTAGAGAGAGGCTCTCCATTGATAGAGAATTAAGATCACAAACGCAACAAGCCGTGTCTCTTTTCTGCAGCTCGTCTGAGGCTCCTCCGAACCGGGCCTTTGAGGTTTGCGCGTGGCTCGCATGTGACTTTCATGTTCACGGACCCTCGAGCGCTCGTGATGAAATTAGACGCATTCCTCCGCAGAAGAGAAGGAGCGATAGGATTGTGATGTCACCTCCAGAGAGAGAGAGAGAAACAGAGAGGAATTCAGAGAGAGCGAGAGAGAGACGCATGAAGAAACAAAGATGGTCGGCACAAGGCCGGCTGCTCTGCCCAATATTATGGAGGAGAACCCAATATGGATGTTAATCAGGCCTTGCTGACAGACCTCACGTTCTGCCATTCAATTACAATTGCAAACCTCAGAAAAGGCGTTTTTATTCAAAAAGAGAGACAAGAAGATATAGAAAAAAAAGAACCGGGCAACACATGTGTGCAAGCCATAAATACCCACAAAGAAAGAGAAACACAAAAACAACAGGGTGGTTGTTTAAACAGTCGGTGAAGAATAGAAGCATTCAGCACACAGGAAAGTGGACCGGAACTTTCTCCACAGACTCCAAATAAACAAGAGTGCAGGTAGAGAGCACTGGCCAGGCTTTCGTGGAAATGAAAAGCAGAGCAAACTCAAGATGCCTGAAGATGGGAGTAAACACAGGAAAGGGTGTTGGGGGGTGGGGGGGGGGGGTGGAGAGAGCCGTGAAAAGGGCCACCATTTTGGGCGAGAAAGCCGCACCTTAAAAGTGGGCTGCTGTTCGGAGGAGAGAGCAGAGTAGGGGACTGAGTGCCATGGCAGGACCTGCAGCGACACAGAGGGGTTAACGGCTCCCGTACCTGCAGGAGGAAGAGCAAAATAGCAATGCTGCTTATGGAGAGGACAGGGCAAGGGAGAGATAGTGGGAGACAGAATAAATGAGAGAAGCAGCATGGAGGGAGGGAGGGAGGGAGGGAGAGGGACAGAGAGAGGGTGCGAGAAAGGGGGTAAGAGAAAGAGAGAGGGAACCATAAGGGGGTGAGAGACAGAGAGAGGGAACCATAAGGGGGTAAGAGACAGAGAGAGGGAACCATAAGGGGGTGAGAGACAGAGAGAGGGAACCATAAGGGGGTAAGAGACAGAGAGGGAACCATAAGGAGGTAAGAGACAGAGAGGGAACCATAAGGGGGTAAGAGACAGAGAGAGGGAACCATAAGGGGGTAAGAGACAGAGAGAGGGAACCATAAGGGGGTAAGAGACAGACAGAGGGAACCATAAGGGGGTGAGAGACAGAGAGAGGGAACCATAAGGGGGTGAGAGACAGAGAGAGAACCATTAGGGGGTGAGAGACAGAGAGGGAACGATAAGGGGGTGAGAGACAGAGAGAGGGAACCAAAGGGGGTAAGAGACAGAGAGAGGGAACCATAAGGGGGTGAGAGACAGAGAGAGGGAACCATAAGGGGGTGAGAGACAGAGAGGGAACCATAAGGGGGTAAGAGACAGAGAGAGGGAACCATAAGGGGGTGAGAGACAGAGAGGGAACCATAAGGGGGTGAGAGACAGAGAAGGAACCATTAGGGGGTGAGAGACAGAGAAGGAACCATAAGGGGGTGAGAGACAGAGAGAGAACCATTAGGGGGTGAGAGACAGAGAGAGGGAACCATAAGGGGGTGAGAGACAGAGAGAGGGAACCATAAGGGGGTAAGAGACAGAGAGAGGGAACCATAAGGGGGTAAGAGACAGAGAGGGAACCATAAGGGGGTAAGAGACAGAGAGGGGGAACCATAAGGGGGTAAGAGACAGAGAGAGGGAACCATAAGGGGGTAAGAGACAGAGAGAGGGAACCATAAGGGGGTAAGAGACAGAGAGGGAACCATAAGGGGGTGAGAGACAGAGAGGGGGAACCATAAGGGGGTGAGAGACAGAGAGAGGGAACCATAAGGGGGTAAGAGACAGAGAGAGGGAACCATAAGGGGGTAAGAGACAGAGAGGGAACCATAAGGGGGTAAGAGACAGAGAGGGAACCATAAGGGGGTAAGAGACAGAGAGAGGGAACCATAAGGGGGTAAGAGACAGAGAGGGGGAACCATAAGGGGGTGAGAGACAGAGAGAGGGAACCATAAGGGGGTAAGAGACAGAGAGAGGGAACCATAAGGGGGTAAGAGACAGAGAGGGAACCATAAGGGGGTAAGAGACAGAGAGGGAACCATAAGGGGGTAAGAGACAGAGAGGGAACCATAAGGGGGTAAGAGACAGAGAGGGGGAACCATAAGGGGGTAAGAGACAGAGAGAGGGAACCATAAGGGGGTAAGAGACAGAGAGAGGGAACCATAAGGGGGTAAGAGACAGAGAGGGAACCATAAGGGGGTAAGAGACAGAGAGGGAACCATAAGGGGGTGAGAGACAGAGAGGGGGAACCATAAGGGGGTGAGAGACAGAGAGAGGGAACCATAAGGGGGTAAGAGACAGAGAGAGGGAACCATAAGGGGGTAAGAGACAGAGAGGGAACCATAAGGGGGTAAGAGACAGAGAGGGAACCATAAGGGGGTAAGAGACAGAGAGGGGGAACCATAAGGGGGTAAGAGACAGAGAGAGGGAACCATAAGGGGGTAAGAGACAGAGAGGGAACCATAAGGGGGTAAGAGACAGAGAGGGAACCATAAGGGGGTAAGAGACAGAGAGAGGGAACCATAAGGGGGTAAGAGACAGAGAGGGAACCATAAGGGGGTAAGAGACAGAGAGGGAACCATAAGGGGGTAAGAGACAGAGAGGGAACCATAAGGGGGTAAGAGACAGAGAGAGGGAACCATAAGGGGGTAAGAGACAGAGAGGGGGAACCATAAGGGGGTGAGAGACAGAGAGAGGGAACCATAAGGGGGTAAGAGACAGAGAGAGGGAACCATAAGGGGGTAAGAGACAGAGAGGGAACCATAAGGGGGTAAGAGACAGAGAGGGGGAACCATAAGGGGGTAAGAGACAGAGAGGGAACCATAAGGGGGTGAGAGACAGAGAGGGGGAACCATAAGGGGGTAAGAGACAGAGAGAGGGAACCATAAGGGGGTAAGAGACAGAGAGAGGGAACCATAAGGGGGTAAGAGACAGAGAGAGGGAACCATAAGGGGGTAAGAGACAGAGAGGGAACCATAAGGGGGTAAGAGACAGAGAGAGGGAACCATAAGGGGGTGAGAGACAGAGAGAGGGAACCATAAGGGGGTGAGAGACAGAGAGAGGGAACCATAAGGGGGTAAGAGACAGAGAGAGGGAACCATAAGGGGGTGAGAGACAGAGAGAGGGAACCATAAGGGGGTAAGAGACAGAGAGAGGGAACCATAAGGGGGTAAGAGACAGAGAGGGAACCATAAGGGGGTGAGAGACAGAGAGGGGGAACCATAAGGGGGTAAGAGACAGAGAGAGGGAACCATAAGGGGGTGAGAGACAGAGAGGGAACCATTAGGGGGTGAGAGACAGAGAGGGAACCATTAGGGGGTGAGAGACAGAGAGAGGGAACCATAAGGGGGTGAGGGAGACAGAGAGGGAACCATTAGGGGGTGAGAGACAGAGAGGGAACCATTAGGGGGTGAGAGACAGAGAGAGGGAACCATAAGGGGGTGAGAGACAGAGAGAGGGAACCATAAGGGGGTGAGAGACAGAGAGAGGGAACCATAAGGGGGTGAGAGACAGAGAAGGAACCATTAGGGGGTGAGAGACAGAGAGAGGGAACCATAAGGGGGTGAGAGACAGAGAGAGGGAACCATAAGGGGGTAAGAGACAGAGAGAGGGAACCATAAGGGGGTAAGAGACAGAGAGAGGGAACCATAAGGGGGTGAGAGACAGAGAGAGGGAACCATAAGGGGGTGAGAGACAGAGAGGGAACCATAAGGGGGTAAGAGACAGAGAGGGAACCATAAGGGGGTAAGAGACAGAGAGGGAACCATAAGGGGGTAAGAGACAGAGAGAGGGAACCATAAGGGGGTAAGAGACAGAGAGAGGGAACCATAAGGGGGTAAGAGACAGAGAGAGGGAACCATAAGGGGGTAAGAGACAGAGAGGGAACCATAAGGGGGTAAGAGACAGAGAGGGAACCATAAGGGGGTGAGAGACAGAGAGAGGGAACCATAAGGGCGTGAGAGACAGAGAGAGGGAACCATAAGGGGGTGAGAGACAGAGAGAGGGAACCATAAGGGGGTAAGAGACAGAGAGGGGGAACCATAAGGGGGTGAGAGACAGAGAGAGGGAACCATAAGGGGGTAAGAGACAGAGAGAGGGAACCATAAGGGGGTAAGAGACAGAGAGGGAACCATAAGGGGGTGAGAGACAGAGAGAGGGAACCATAAGGGGGTGAGAGACAGAGAGAGGGAACCATAAGGGGGTGAGAGACAGAGAGAGGGAACCATAAGGGGGTAAGAGACAGAGAGAGGGAACCATAAGGGGGTAAGAGACAGAGAGGGGGAACCATAAGGGGGTGAGAGACAGAGAGAGGGAACCATAAGGGGGTGAGAGACAGAGAGAGGGAACCATAAGGGCGTGAGAGACAGAGAGGGAACCATAAGGAGGTAAGAGACAGAGAGAGGGAACCATAAGGGGGTGAGAGACAGAGAGAGGAAGAGAAGAACAAGGCGCAGAGCAGGAAGAAGGAAGGAGAAGAGGGGACAGCAAAAGTGTACGGATGGAGAGACCGAGGGAGAAGAGTTGAAGGGAAAGTCTGGCGAGAGGACAAATGAAAAAGATGGAAATGGAGGCAGGGGAAAGAGAGGAAATGGAAAGAGAGAGCGGCCAGTTGGACAGGCTGTTCCTGACTGGTGCAGCGGGCGAGCGGGCGACACAGGGCTGGGCTTCCTCTCAATCCCATCAATCAATAAGCGCCGGTCCTGCCAGCGAATGCCACCGTGCCGGAGAGATGTCCTGGCAACGGGAAACCAGTTCCCGGGACGGGCCCCAAACACAAGACAAACTACCCCAGCCATTCGCTTTCTCTTACGATCAGACCTGCATACATGAATCATTTGCTCTCTACGATGGGCCTCGGTCTGCTCAGCTCTTCAGAAAGTTCGCACTTGCGCACAACGCATGCCGACGAAAACACACTCAAACAAGGCCTGTAGCTTCAAGGGGTACCGGTCCAAGAGTGTAGCGCAGGTATCACCACCTGCACAAGTTTACACCGACAATGTCCTGGAGAAACAGATCTGTACATTATGATCCTTGACCTGTTAAACTGACAAGAGCACATAAGAGGTGATGATTGGTGGGATATTTCTGAGGCCTGGCATGTCGAGACTCACTCTCAAGAATGGACCTATTTAATTGTTACTGAAGTCACCTAAGAACCACATTCCTGCAGCTCAAGAAGAAACACAAGGCAAGTCTGAACTTGACTTCTGAACTCAACCCAATGAGGTCGAAGAAAGAGCCGAGTAACACCAGCAGCATTAGCATACAGAAATAAACAGCACTTGGCAGGGACGTTTTGTTTGTGTAGAAACTCTTTGATAAGATACGTTAATTATTTTAAGAACACCGAGCTCTTTAAAGAGCGTGCCAACTGCGTAATGCACTCGCCAAAATAGTATTCACATGCCATATCCCATCATAAACAAATCGACTCTTCCATTTAGCAGGAAAACATTTTTCAATGAAACGGCAGAAATCAGCGAAAACAAACCTTCACATGAAAGAGGAAAAGCTAAGCTAGACTTGAACTTTGCGGAAATTCTTGTATAAGTTAATGTTAATAATTCAGCGAAATAACATTATTCTAATGAAGTAAGTATTAAATCAGAATTATTTCAGAAAATATTACTTATTCTTACTCATTTTTTAAAGTGTAAGATGCAGGATTCAGGCTACAGCGTATAGTGAATGGGAAGTTCTTAGCACAGCAACAAAATACAGAACCAGATGTAAGAATTTGCAAGATAATTTGACCAAACGAAAGTCCAAAATAATATCAAGAGTGGGGAGGAAAATACGAAACAGGCTCTTCGTTGCTGTTCTTGGTCGCGTTCCCCTATTTATCCCAAGAAAATTTAGCAATGACTCATCCTGGAGAAGCAGAAGCCAATCCTCCTGCAGCTCATCAGACAGACGCACAGACCGACATCAGATCAAAGGAAAACACAAAATACGAGGAGAAACGTAATGACTGCAGATGTTTGCATGCAGGTGTCCTGCGTAATATAATTAAGTAGCTTGACATCCCATCCTGATCTGTGGCACATGTAAAAGTGCTCAGTAGGCCCAGCTGACCTTGGTTTCTCACCAACATGTCAAATAGGAGAAGATCCAAACGTCTTTGACAAATGAATGAAAGTATCTTTTGGGGAATGGACGGCCAGTGCTTCAGACACAAACACTGCTCAACAGGACAGTGATAGTTTGAAACAAACTACTTACTGAAGACTTGACGCTTGAACTTTGTAACAAACTTACACACAACTGCTGCACCCACATGTGGCCAACTTCAACAGGAACGGCGACTGAAGTGACGCCAACATATAGTTATACGTGAACGGCATCAATTAATTGAAAATTGAAGGCAATTGTACATTTCATTTGGTGACCGTGATAAGAGTCCAATGATGTGATACGTCAGGAAAAACAAGAGCAACGCTTTCCCAAAAACTGAGAGCGTTAATGTCGTGTGACAAGGCTACATCAGAAAGAACAACCCACTTGCGCCACTTGGTCAAACATGGCCAAACTTGGCCTAGATTTTCATCCCATATACATGCATATTAAATAAGAACAGGATCCATGAGAAACTGAAGGCACTACAGCGCTGACCAGGCAAAAAGTTTACGGACGCAGGACAGACAACCATAAAGGCATCTAACCGCAGCAAAAGCCCGATTGCCCTAAAGACGAAGCGGGCTAAAAACTCTGTTGAGGAAAATGTTAGTCGGGCTATAGAAGAAATCCCGGCTAAAACCTAAGGCGGTGTCACTGTGTTAAGTGCGTTCAAATCCTTTAACCACCACTGCTGAATGGAGATGGGCCAGCGCATCTGCTCATGGGAGTATTACATGTACACATCTCATTAAAAGTCCTGCTGGTGGAGAGAGGGCACGGCCTGTTTTGGTCAGCCGTGCAGCTGAATGACTTCAGTTTAGTAGCTGAAGCAAATGTTCAAGCTGTAGCAACTGTCCGCAGTGGGGAATAAATCACACTAGTGCTGGCCTCCACCCTCTCTTCATGCCTTCTCTCATGGGGAGGGGGTGGGGGGAGATGTTGACTTAACCCCTTATCTGCCAAACAGTTGTTAGAACAAACACAGACAAAGGAGAAACTAAGCAAACATGGCACAGGAAACGGGCTCGCTGATAACCATCACAGTGACCACACAATCAGTTTAGTTGCACTTGAATGGCCAATAAGTAAACAGCAGCCAGAGGGGATGGGGGAACGTATTAAGCATTAACTTGGCTAAGCCACAAAGTGGATCTTGCAAAAGAAAAACTAAATATAAGCGAAGTTTATGGAAAGTTCAAAATGTGTGTAATCAGAACTGGATTTTTGTTCAGTGTAAGAAACGTTTGAACTTTTCTCCACATTGAAGACATCCAAGGTAGATTGACATTTCTCGCATTGAAAAGCAGTGACCGCCAAACCTTCGGCCTGAAATACTTCGCTTGGTTGCTCTGTTGCACGATTGGCGGCTCTGCACAATAGCACAAGGCAAACATGCACAGCCGGCCGGCTGAACGCAACAGAATTCAATTAAGCCTGCCCATTTTTCTACCAGTTTCAATGACGACTGCCCCCGAGTCTAAATCGTGCAAACCGCGACCTGCCCTTCTGCAGTGAAAGGATGGCAGGGTTTGCATGGGCGCGACCTCTGCTACTGGGTCATGAGCCTCGGGGTCAGGGGTCACTGGGGAGGTACTGTGACCTTATAACTGGTAGGAGGGGCCTACGTGTGCGGCAGCATGCCTGCAAAAGTAACTGAGGGGAGGAGGGTATACCGAGAAAAGGGCACCCACCACCTGTCACTCAAACCTTCCCGTTATTAGCCTTTTAACATAATTATATTTGCTGCCGCTGGGTGGGTACAGGGGGAGGGCAAGAGGATTCCTAACCTTTAATGCGAGGCCAAATTTGTGACTAGAATACTGCCTACTGAATATTCTAATGCGGACACAACAATCACTGTTTGTCATGGAAGCTAATACTAATGCAGTCACTGAAGTGAACATCATGTCACTGAACGTGGGCTCATCGGTCGAAATGATGAGTCTGGACATGCTCAGCGAGCCAATGAGGCAAACAGGCCTAAATAACTACCTCTGAAGACAAAAAGCGCTCTAGAATTGTGCGTAATGCAGGGGTCTTACCGCAAGACACTCCAATTTCAGCAGGGCATTCAAACAGTGGCTTACATTTTGGAACCAGTGCTGACTGCAGTGACGTTACAGCATGGCCGCACGTCTCCGTTTCGCATCAATCGCACTCGATTGCGCACCAGTGTCATTTCACAGCAGTAGCAGCAATAGAAACAGCTTCAACGGGAGTTCAATCAAAAATTATTCATGTTTATGCAGGATAAAGAACGACATATCTACAGAAGGGATGTGAAAGGTTTCAATGAGAAGACCCATTTCTACACTCGAGAAACTGCAGCATTTAAAATTGAAGGAGTCGGTAGAATGTGTTTCTCTCTGCTGAGAATCATGCTCATGGGTTTCATATGGGTTTCTACGGGCATCTCCCACAGTGCTCCCATAGCTGTGTAAACACCAGCCCCCTGAACACGAAGCGCTTCCTGTTTCCCCGTTAACAGAACCAAGCTGTGTAGCCGCAGCTGTTCTGTCTCATGTGCGCTTCAGCTTTTGCAAATTTCCTTGATCCAAATGCAAAATGAGATGAAGGGGGGAAAAAAAAAAAAAAGTGAAATGAAAATACATTCTTGGAATATTGCCTCAGTTCCCAGCTCTGATTCTCTCCAATATTTATCCATCCAAAAGAAATAAAAAATAAAAACATTCCAGTATAATTAAATCAGTTTTAATACGAGAGTTATAGTTCTTCTTGGATTGATTTGAAGTCCTCCAAAGACTGTGTTGTTTGCCTCGGTAACAAACCTGACAAATCGATGCAAAACGGCACATTTTGAACAATTTTGATTCAAAATAGGTTTTGATTTTGAACAGAGCTTGCAGTGGGGTTCCCTGAATATTTTATTCTCAACTTGTA
The DNA here is from genome assembly GCA_029721435.1 of Gymnothorax reevesii. Taxonomy (NCBI): domain Eukaryota; kingdom Metazoa; phylum Chordata; class Actinopteri; order Anguilliformes; family Muraenidae; genus Gymnothorax; species Gymnothorax reevesii. The sequence continues at coordinate 48,034,842 of CM056576.1, forward strand.
CAAGCATGCCAAAATTCTCCCTGGTATACATCATCATTGCAGAGGGATTAATTTGAAACTACTTTTTGGGGTCGGCCAGGAAAATCACTGCTTTCCATTACTGGTGATTGTTACACTTGATGGCATGATGGAATAACAACATTAATTCTGCGTTTGTAGTTTTACACCCTGAAGAAGTGATGTCACAACCCCAGCTAAAATAGCAAAAATCGGTTTCCATGAATTTAATTATACTGAACTTTGAATGAGCAAGAACCAGTTGTGAATCCTAAAATTATCAGTAGGTCCAGCCTTGTTTTCAAGGAGCTTGTTTTTCAGTCCCGAGAGCCACCATTGTTTGTTTTCAAGCGCCAAATAAAGCCACCATCTCAGCAGCCCATGTGGATGCGTAGTGCACCGCACTGCATGTAGATGAAAGAGGAATGAATTTCCCACAGTTTCCCCCACACGCCCCTTCCCTATCCGGCTATGCGGGAGAAAGGCGGAGCTACCCGCCGCATTTTCTCATAACTCCTCTGGTTACTCGGCAACCCCTGGTGTCCCACTACCCTACATCCCCCTGAACCCCCCAGAATACCGACGCTGTTTTTACCGTCTTCGGCGGAGGGGGAAGCCTAAATCTCCTTTAGAAAACAACCACACATCAAATCCCAGTACAGCCATTCATATGTTCAGTGGCCCTGGTCCCACACTGAAAATGGTACAAAATTAAGGAAGAAAAGGCTACAACTTTAGTTCACATGCATAGATACGCATGAAATAGCACATGAACTATAAACTATAGGAGACCACATATCAGGGCTCACCGTGTCCATGTCCTGAGACACCCTGCGTTTGCGAAGCTCCTCCATCCTGTCGCTGACGTCGCTAAAGCAGGTGTTGTAATACTCCGAGTACTCCTGGGCCAGGTCATCAATGTTGCCCAGAGAACCATCCTACAGGAGAAGAAAAACAAAGAGCATGAGAAAGAGAAGGTAGGCGACTCTCAAATTACACGAAGCGCACAGACGCGCCACAAGGGCATGACAAACCCGGCAAGTCTGGCCAAACAACAAAAAACTGTTAACAACCCGTTTTTGCATCTGCAGTTGGCCTGGCCAACATTCAGCAAATAAGCAACCTGTGACGTGAGGCTTCGATTAGCGGTTAGCGAGAGGCGCCGACTAATGAGGGTTTCGGTGCGCTTGAAATTTTAATAGCGCAAATGTGGATTCCTTCCATCATGTAAAAAAATTAAATAAATAAAAATAGAAGACAAACAGCTATCCCAGAATTCAGCAGTACATCATAGCACAGAAAGGCTTTCCTCTATAGCAAAATGGCCAAGAGGCGACTTACACAAGTGTGAAAGCTCGAGGCACTAATCTATGGGCTCAGAGTGAGGTCAGCGTACGTTCTTGCTCAGTGGTAATGGGTTCAACTGGTCACCCGTGGCCTCCAACTATCATTAAGTTTCCCTTGCTGAAGGGGGTGGCGGGGGGGGAGGGAGAGAGATTGCTGTCATTGAAGCTGCAGCTCCTTATTCTGGTAGGTTGTATGATCACAGTAAATTCAGTGTGTTTTAGCACCCACAACAAAATCGAATTTTTTTCTGATAAATGCCACAACGTTATCTGACCAAAGGGCATGGTTACATCAGAGTTCCTGCCATTGTGGTGCTTGTAGGGAGCCAGACTCTGCAAAAAAATTTCAAGGTTGCGTGAGAGGTGATCTCTTTGATGAAAACACACACACACACACACACAAACACACACAATCAAGGGGAGGGGAAAGAAGAGAAATGCATTGCACTTCATGAGCTCAAAGACTGCACACTCCTTCCCTCCTGCTCCCATTGATTAAACTCAAATTCTACACCCATGACTGTGACCCTCAATCCAGCACTGATTTAAAGTCTACTGCGGTCAGCCTCTCTGCACCGAGCCCATGCGTGACCGGACAGCACAAATCTTCTCCTCGGCAAGTCTTCTTCACTCCCAAATGCTCCCTCACTGCCAGATTGCGATAACCAATGCACGGAGAGTCCTGAAGAGTGTGCCACACAAACCTGGGCGGCAGTGCAGGGTTTGTTCAAACCATCCAGAAAACACCAAGAGATGGATGTACAAGTAACGCTTTCATGACCCCATATAAAGGTTCAGGCCTGTTTTGCTCTCTGGTTTTACCAAAAATTCTGCCAAATTCTGCAGATGGCACATCAATAAAATGCAGTTTAATTTGACTTCAAAAAAATAATTTAACAATTCATACTCACAAGAACAAATGTATTCATATTTAACGTCTGCCATCTTGGCAGAAATACTCATAGTGCTTATCCTCAATGCAAGGTGGTGGCAAATTTCAAACTATAAAACCTGAAGATTCACTCATTCAAGTCAGATTTGGTACATATAGAAGGCTTTTCATATTAATAAGGGAATGATGCGTTTGCCCAGCAACTGAAATTAGTAACATAAGGTCATCTAAAAGACTGGTGTCATTTACCACTGTGATGCATTCATCAACATTAAAGACACTGCAAGGCTTCCCCAAAGGTGGCCAAGTCTCATAATGTTGACCAAAGTTTTGGGATTTCTGAAATTCCCCCAGGGCACGTTACCAAGGTCATGCAGGGGAATTTTTTTTACACATTCCAGATTCCGCCCGGGAAAACCTGAATGAACCCGAATGGCCCTGAATGGGGGGGGGCAGCTCGTTTTAGAGTCACTTCAGCATCCCGCCGACAGCATTACCTCACATTATGACCACCTGTGAACACCCCACCTTGCCCAGGTTCAGACGCATCTTCATAACAACTAGAGGTATATCAGTGTAATGTAACAAGTTATCTGCTTGGATCAGGGTGGTTGACCTATTACTTCTCTATTCAAGGACTTCCCAACCCTTTTTCTGCAGGTCCATCTTCAATGCTAACACCAAGCAGCACAATAATAGCTCTAACTGTTGAATGAGGTGTCTTTTAGCCATCATTAAAGGGAAAATCTGAAAACATGCCCAATGGCACACCTCCAGTAGTAGGACAGCTAGTCTTGCTCCACAAATTAATTTAAATTGTGGACTTATGTTGGAATGGCAAACTTTAATTTACATCTCTAGAGATGCTTCATGTGCCTTCACTCATCGGGGACAACATCCACCTCCGGCACTGTGGTTCCAAAAACAGGTGAATCGTCTCCTACATCGAAAATCGCACTGGATAGCATCAGCAGCTGAACAGATGTCATGTTAAGGAATGACTACTGCTTAGGCAATCCCAGACTCCTTCAGCAAGACATCTGGAGTCAAGCCAAAGGGGCCTGTAATATAGTTTGTCTACACAAGACAAACAGCCGCTCAAGTGAGCAAGGTTCCCGATGTCGTGATATTTCCACATTGCGGGTGGGAGATGTGGTGACCAGACCAGCTCGAGGGATTCAAGAAGATTCTGATGCTCTGCTTAACCAAACACACAGCACATGAATCGATCAATGTGGCACCTCGCCATCGGGCCATAAAGGACTCTGGTGCATAAAATTTCCCACCTCCATTTCCAATTACCTGTAGGGAGTGTAAAATCAGCATTACAATGTTCATTTAATGGCTGTCTATTTTGGCACAAATCCATAGCTGTGCCCTTACACTGTAAGTAGTTGAAATAGCTGGGTTTCACCCACAGCAGGAGAGAAAGGCCAGCCATGGTGCAAAGGGAGGGTTCTGCAAGCCACCAGTTACAGCTCTGTGCTGCTGTCAAACTAACTGCCACAATGAGGCAGGAAAAAAACTAGAGTGTTGAGGTGAACACGTGTCGCCTGCGAAGCTTATGTGAAAGTGTGACTACCAACTGAAAGTGTGACTACCGGACAGACAGACGGACAGATAGACGCCGGACAAAGTGATCCCTGTGTGCCGCTATGCTTCACAGGCGACACAAAAATGGGGCCAGGAGAACAGATATGGTGTTAAAATAAAAGTTCCACATGTGGTCTGTTGCCTGGGGAGCAAGAGAAGGGGAGGGGCTCACCATCTGGGACCAGGCGAGAGAAATACCTGCTATTGCTTGGTCAGCCTACCACAGCGAAGGAATTCCGCAAGTGCGAGTCTTCTGTTAACTCCAATGCTTTTTAGCAACTGTTGACCCCAGATTGAATAGCGCTGGAATTCTTTCTGCCCCTCAGAAACGTCCTTCGTTCTCCCCAAAAATCCAGGGAATGTGCCGCTATATGACACGCCACACAAAATCCTGGAATTATTCCCGGAACCCTCTGTTCTATATCAACTGTGGCGATAAGGGAAGAACGCGGCTCAAGTTGTGCTGTTGTGACCTTCGTAGGGACAAGGGCACCGTCAACTGGACAACAGACGAACTTTGAAAACAAGCTTGAGACGCCTGACACCCTTGGTGTTTGGGAAACATCACGCGCAGTGAGTAGGTGTGACCCTGAACATTTCCCACATCTTGAACCAAATCTCACGAGTTGTGGACATCACTCCTCAGCTATTTCCTGTCTTTCAGGGGCCTCACGCAGGCCAAATCTCCACAGGCTACAGTGCAACTTGGATTCCCCATCTATTCTGATAACAAGGACCTCTTGCTTCAGTACCTACCGTAAACATATGGGACCGATTGCCCTGTAGAAGCTGGACAATTCTAAGAAATATGGTAGCAATAAAGAAGCAGGTAAGCAAGGAGAGCTCTGGTTCCTGAACTGCACCCTTAGCAGTAAGACTATGAAAACCACAGGTGGCCAAGTGTTTCCACCACGGATAAGACATGATCATTTCTAGAGGGGGAAGTGGGGGGTACAAGCAGCTGTAGGGTAAGAATAGGACCCACCTCTCCAATATCCTCTGACCTCAGTCCGGCGGACGAACGCACAGCAAAAATCAATTAACAAACGCATTCCTGCAATTCTGAAAAGCAAAGGCTTCAAAGCACTTGGGAGGAGCAACGTGCACTGAACGTTTCGGGAGAGGCATTACGACATGCAAAATTAACGGGAACCCTGTGGAGGACTTCTGTGTAACCACTTCAAAGGCCAGTCCCCAATGACCAAAGATTACCCAAGAAACACCAGTCACTGTGTAGGGCTAACAGCTTCAGTCAGGGAGGAGCTTGAATTAAGCAAATGTCTCTCACTTAGAGAAACCATGGGTATATCTCAGTTCTCGTAAATTGCATCCACGTTTCCCTCACTTGCATCTTTTCCTCGCCTTTTAGTCTCTCCCACTGGGGATTACCATGCGAGGGGAAGAGTGAAAAAGGAAATACGTTTTCGGAAAATTGAGACATTCATTCCTCTGATGTGTCACCTGAAGTCACATCTATTTCTGGTGAGGGCTCACAGCTGGATCTGCAGCCAGCATCTCTCGTTATTAATTTACATTGTGACTTTCAGTAGAAACTCTTCCAGGAAGGTTGGTCTTGTGTATCCTCGCTCATGGCTCCTCAGAGCTCCTTTTTCTGCCCTTCATAGCAAAAATAATATGATCTTTCACACCGTACACCCCCAAAAATGTCCGGTTCAAGCCAGGATCAAAGACCAATGAAATATTGAAGAACAGATTTGAGATAATGGAATTATACTGCCTGGCCAAAAAAAAAGTCACAGACTTCGGGCCGCCTTCAGTTTTGATTACACCTTGCATTCATTGTGGCATCATTTTGACAACTGTGTGTAGCATTTCACTGAATTTACCCTTAATTTTTGGCCAGGATTGTTTGTAGACAATGGAGGGGTCAAAGAACCACTCCGTTAAGCCCGTCTCCAGCACAGCCCAAAGACTTTCAACGGGATAAATAATGCACTGGATATTTCTTAACCCAAGCCCAGTGATTTCAAAAATCTGCTTAGTTGTTTTATTTTCTTGATGTAAGCAAATAATTTGTCCCTTCTCAGAAACATTAATATTTTTCTCATGTCTACAAGATGTGTTACTTGCACCCCCAGGAATAATAGTGCATGACAAGACAGTGGCAAATAGCAATCCTAAAAAAAAACAAAAAACAGTGCCACGGGCAATGTAGCTCATCTGAACAATACATCTCCAGTGAAAACATCTATGCCAAGTTCCAACTTCATTGGCCTGATGGTTTTAGAGAAGACGTTTACAGATGTTAAAAGTAATTCTCTACATGGCATAATACCAAAGGAGAAAACATGGTCAAAAAGCACCGCATGACAAAACCCATAATACATGTTATGAGTCTTACTACTTAGCACCTATGTCTCAAATTTCAGCCTGATTGGTGTGAAGCGAAGAGAAATGATAGGGCCGAGTGACGTACGTTGGACGCAACGCACTGCTGACAGAGGGAGACAGACACATCACTCACAAAGTAGTAGTGATATAACAGAAATAAGCATTTTAAAGATTTGACAGCCTGGTGGCCATACTTGAAATCAGTTTGGAATGCCTCAATCAAACTTAAGATGCATGTTCCTACACACGAGGGCACTAAAGTTTCAGGTTGATCTGCCAGACGGTGATGGAGAAGATGTTTGCAGACAAACCACAACAACAACAACCGACGACGACGGACAAGCAGGCCATGACAAAAGCTTATTAGACCTTCCATCCAGATGAGCTAAAAATCAAATCAAAGATTAGGACCAAAGATCGGGGGAACTCAACCCTTCAATCATGACTGCCAGCACTAGGCAAATACACCAGTGCTTGGTGTCCTTTCTCAGATTCAGTTGAAAGTAATTCCATTGTCATTTGACATGAAGTGAAAATGCTCAAACACAATGCCAAACTATGGACCAGGGCCAATGAGAGGGAAAACCATCTGACCTTTTCACGCATCCAACCAAAACAGACTGACCCCAGGTATTCACGCAAGTCTTCATTGTGCTGGCACAATAACACTAGGAGGGAATTGTTCAACTTACACAATCTTTGAAGGGCACACTTCCTGAGATTGGAATTTTAAAGTCTAGATTTACCAAGAGTGTTTTTTTGTAGCCGTAGATTTACTGAACTACACTGCTACTTGGCTTGAAAGTCTCACTAAAATCACAGAGGGAGAGTAACCGTGTGCCACTGGGTGCATCTCAAAGTGTAGGCTACAGCCTTCGGAAGCTGCATTTTTAGGGGTCGTCACTTTATTCCATTTGCAAAACTGCCAGGACATCATTTAATCTCCGTTAAACTGTTTTGGTTGAAGCAAGTCGTCTCATGTTTCCCTAACCTTAACTCTAAATTTACTCTAACCCTAAATTTAACCTTGTTCCTAAACCCAAATGCTAGTTTGACAGATGGAAATAAGTGAGGACCCTTACTGAAGGATGCTGCCTACGCTTTGAGATGCAACCACTGTGTTGGGATTTTCTGTGGATACAAAGTTGCGTGATGGGAGAAATGACATTCAGAATGGCACGAAAACAAACAAACCAAAAAAAAAATAAAAATCTGGAACCAAGGCATTTACGATTCCAGAACTATTGCGTTACACTGACAAACTAAACTCAATTTCATTTATTAAAAGGATGCCGTGTTTACTTTGCATTGCCAAAAGCGGGAAGTGATGTCCAAGGTTTTGATGCAACACAAACAACGGAAATAAATATAATCAAATAAAAAATCTGGACAGTCTTTGGATAAGATGTGGAAAGAGCCTTTGGAGACTTTTCCCCATGTTCTGACTAATCTGCTACACAAAGTGTGGTAGATACATCCTATATAGAAAAAAACAAACAAAAAAACGGTCTAGCAGTGCTTCATCACTGTCCTGGGTTTGGGTAACAGTCAGTAATCATACATTGACGCGAGTAAGAACTACTGCATGGCACAGATAATGTCCAAGCAGGTGAACTGGTTCAAAGGCTGCACAATGAACGAAACCAGCACTTCTACTGCAAGCCGAAGATAACAAAGACATGACTGATGACACCATTATTGGCCAGAAGAAAAGGGCACTGCCGCCAGGGCTCTCTGTGCAGAGATGAATCGAACCAGCCTGCTTTTCTTGCAATGAACAATGCGTGTCACATGATCTGAGACTTAAGCGCAAGAGACCAGACCCAGTGCGTTTGGGTTACGGGCCAGTATCGGCATGACCTTTACCTTTAAAAGAATAAGAAAACCTCCTTTCCCCTCCCTTCCTCCATTCTTACTTCCTTGCTTACCACACATTCCTGAGTGAAGCTCATTTCAGGTGCTGGCACAATTGCAGCCCCACTAAGATCCAACAAAGCAAAGGCTAACATCATCTGCCAGTCTCAACTTCTGAATAGGGCCATTTCATGGTAATTGTGAAGTGACATGAAAAAAAATTACGTCTGAATCTTACCGGAAAAAAAAAAAACAAAAAACAATTGGATGACGTAAATAGGTATCTCAACTTACTGGGGAAAAAAAATTGAGTCGAAATTCTTGCTCCTTAATCTAATTTGCATAATTTTCTTGCAAATTCATGGGTCCAGAGCATTGCGGACAGGACACACACTTTTTCGTCATTTTCTCGTGGTGAATTTCTTTTTTTGAAATTTTTCTCTTGCTGACAGGATACGTTTTATGTCCACGCAGACAATCAATCAGTGAGTTTTCCTTTTCAGATTGTGAAGTGATAAAATTTCCACTTCACGGGTGTCAAGTATTCTGTCCCCTCGGCTCACTGTTTGAGTGACAAATTCATAATTTCTTCTGAAACCTACCCAAGATGTAGACTAGAGGAACAAAATTACCTGGCTTTGGATTATAAAACTCCAGTGGATGGACAGAACTTTTCACTTCCCTCTCAGGAAAAAAACCCACTTCTCTTTCTGTCCTGTCCTGTCCGTAACGCAACTTACAGCCTCATTTTGAAAATGAAAATGAAATTCAAAACATTTGATGTTTTTATCAAATAAGCTACTTGGGTAGTACTTGCCTCTCACCAGTTAAAACTTTTCAGTTATTCCCAGGAATCATTTTTATTAATGAAAAAAGCCTGTGAATGTCCAGTCCGCAACAAAATAAATACAGCGAAATGGCCCAATAAGGGGCTGCAAAGGACTAACGGAAGGAGGTGAAGACCACAGGGGCTCATGAGGGAAAGACACCCAAGTTTTGAAAAACAATGAGTTCTTGCACGTTTTCCAACATGGCTGCCATAAAGGTGGTGTGTCAAGACTCTATTGAACAAGGAATGCAAAAGTGTGGATATCGATGTTAACAATGCCAAATGCCATCTAAAAAAGCAAGGTTAGACTGCTCACAGATGTTCTCGCTGGTCTACACAAGACCAAAGCTAGTTAAATTGTTCATGAGGCGGGAATTCGCAGGCTCTTGCTAGAGCCGGTCATCTTGTCCAGGGCAGTGGCATGTTCTAGTCATGGGAAGAAGGGGGAAGAGCTGGTCCGTGTGTGCATGACTGTGTACGGTCAATGTTTATGTGTATGTAGATATGTTGTTCTTTGCCTCCTGGGGGTGAGGAGGGTGTAAGGTTAATGGCTACTTCCTTAGGAAATCCACTGGTCAAGAAGAATAAGAGGTGACGATAGGATCTGGCGGGGGGGGGGGGGGGGGGCGGCGATCACAACACGGCAACCTCGAAGTGACTCTGCTTGAGGCCTTCTTATGGGGACCTCAAACTCTATACACAGAGACTTGGGGTAGGGCTGCAACTGTGTGGGCCGCAACTGAGTCATTTACACCCTCCCCTTATTCCCAAATATGCAGCCTCTCCGCCACTTGGAGAGCCTCCTGGCTCGGCACAGAGACACAAGATGTGATCTAATCCTGCTGTCACAAGCTGTTTAAGGCAGGGGCTTTAAGCTCTAAAAGCAAAGTCAGGTTTTCGAGGGGAGGAGCTGACGCACCCACCAATCAAAAGGCGGCAGCCGCCATGACAAATGACAACATCATTAAAATACGTCTTTGATGTGCTATAGCAGTTATTATACCTTCACCAACCTACTCTACGTGGGGGGGAAAAAAAAAAAACAACACAACCTAAATTATTTTGTAGGAATCAGCCCACCCTAAAAGGGATGACAAACCCCTTCTATGTGCGCAGTACACAAGTACAGCGGCGGACTGTGAGCCAGTCAAATATGTGGTTAAATCATTAGGCGTCGAGCTGAATTATGCCAGTAAAAGGAGAGGCTGACCTACATAGGCAGCTGTGTTTGGGTCCATGGCAGTAACAGCTGGAGGAGGAGGTGGGGATGGAGATCAAGGAGGTGTAAGAGGAGGTAAACGCAGCTCAAAAAGGAGATCAGGGAAGGGCTCAGGTGTGTAACGCTCCCTTTTTCGCATTTGGGGAGGAAATGCAAGGGGTGAAGACGCCTTTTCTTGGGTCCCCAGCAGATGAAGGGCCGTGAGCCGCACCAGAGAGAGCAAAAAATAAAAATTTTTTTTAAAGCGTCATGAACACTGCAGCTCACTTAATTTATTTCAGGCTTTATTGTTATGAAAGCTAACAAGTGGTAGTATTTTTTTTATGCTTGGATCCAATACTGTGAAAACTAGAGGCACTCGTAGAGTGCAAACCTCCGCCACGGCAGCACAATCCAAATCTTCATGAGTGGGAGCAAAGTTCAGTTGTCCTGTGTCGTACGATTTTAAGATGGCTGCCGTGGCTGCCATATTGTTCCACTGATTGCTGTGAAAATCAATAGGGTCCATGCCTGATGTAATAGCAATCCGACCACAAAATTTCAGACAAATCTGTGCAGTACTTTTTGAGTCATGTTGTTTACAAACAGACAACCAAACAATTGGGGGGCAAAAACATAACCTCCGCCCCAAATTCGAGTATTTCAAAAAAATTTTCAAGCAAATGGTTTGATGATTCATCATGTCATTTTTTGACAGTTCAGTGCTTTTTTCATAGTGCAGCTCCATTGAAATATCAAGCCACAGACACCAGATCATTGCACCCAGCATTATACAGCTACTGTAGAGTTAACCAGTTGGTTACTGGACTTAAGTTTGTTGCTCAAGGGAGTAGTACTATAGCAAATCAGAAGTTAAGCTTTTTATTTTTATGTCTTCAAATGTAAGTGTGAACAAAATTTCAGCATTCTAGCTGTTTTCAAATGCTCTCCAGCATGATATAATGCAATTTTAAATATGTCCGACTGGCAGCTATGTTCAATGTCGAGTTTTGACGCCTCGAACAAATTTTAATGTGTACATCCTTATGTACCTCCCCACCAAATTTCACACTGATCTGTTCAGTGGTTTGGCAGAAGAAGATCAAAGTTAACGCAGCTGCCGACGCCGCTGTGTGATCCCACGATTTCCCTTTGGTCTATTGGACCAAGTGAGCAAAAAAAAAAAAGGTCTGATCCTTTCTGACAATTTCAGCACTTAGTAATGCAAGATTCACCATCCTTTCATTTGGCCAGCTTCAGATGACACATACACTACTGCTCAAAAGTTTGGGATCACTTGAAAATACTCTTGTTTTCCATGGAGACACAAATGAAATATGTCTGAATAGGAAATATAGCAAATGAACAGAACATGCTGACATTGTCTGAGTTAGAAATAATGATTTTAATGGAAAATGATGAATATGTGCTTCAAACTTTGCCTTCATCAAAAAAAAAACAACAACACCTTCACTGTTGATACTGAAACTGGTGTTCGACGGGAACTATTTAGCGCAGCTGCTAGTTGACAACCTGTGAGGCGTTTTTGTCTTAAACTACACACTCTCAGATATTTATCTCTTTGCACAGTTGTGCATCAGGGCCTCCCACTCCTTTTTTCTGTCCTTGTTAGGGCCAGTTTGTGCTGCTCTCTGAAGGGACTAGTTGACAGCATGGTAACAGATTTTAAGTTTTCCATTTCTTGCATTGAATAGCCTTTTCTAAGCACAACAATAGATTGATGGGTCTCTAAAGGAAGTTCTTTCTTTCTGGCCAATTTGAGCCTGTAAACAAACAACTACTGATGCTTCAGGTACTAAACCAACCTCAAGAATGCGATGCTCCCTTTTGCACTCCCTTATTAGTTCAACGGTTTTCAGCTGTGCAACACATTTGAAGAAGGGTTTTCTAATAATCAATTAGTCTTATAAAATTCTTAACTTGGATTAGCAGCCATACCAGGAGATTGATGCAGAGGACTGACAGTTGCTGATAATAGGCCTCTGTGCAAAAATGTAGATCATTCTTTGAAAATCATCTGATTAATCTTAATCATTTGTGAGATGGATAAAAATGTTTGCGAAATGGAAAAAAATGTTTGTGAAATGCACGAAAATGTATTTTTCTTTGGAAAACAAAGAAATCTGCAAGCGATCCCAAACTTTCGAGCGGTAGTGTACATCCTCAGTCTGCATTGGCGTAAACACAGCCGTGCGCTCGTCAGTTTGGAAGACGAAGGTTGAATAATTGGTAGGAATATACAGCAGCGCAGGTAGGAATATACAGTGGTGAGCAGCATTACCAAGTGAGCCGGGTAACTGCACTAATGAAACCCAGAGCTCTTCAAAATCAGGAACATTGACTGACTCTTCATTCTTCAAAGATTTACTCAGTTTTGCAGGTACCCAGTCAGTTCAGTAGTCCTGCTGCATCATACAGGGCCCGGGCGCTCAAAGGCAACCCGCTGAACCTAAGGTTTGCTGTTCTTTATGGGAAATAGCGAATAATTTCCTCAAAACAGCCCCATACATGGTGGTCATGCAGGAGAGCAGAATGGAACCAGTTCTCTAGACTGACCAGAGACTAGCACAGTTAACGGAAAGACACCAACAGCCCCCCAGTTTCTGAAAAACAACACCACAGCACCGGAGTTCAACAATGTTCACTGTACACTCGTGATTAACATTCATGGCTTAGGAAGCCACACCAATGCTGTTTCTAAAAATACCTCCTCAAAGTCATTTGCTGCTTCACAGCATTCTCAGTCCCAGCTTACACCAACAGCATTACTTTAATGTATAAAGCAGATTTAAGCATTTGACACTTCAAGCTATGGCAACTCTAACCCTTTACAGACCAGGTTTATTGGATTTTTTTTCTTAAAATTCTACATCAGAGGTCGGGAAACATGGTTTAAGAACGCTACTTTCAAGTACTAGTGATTGAGTTGATCGTTGCAGCCGCATGAGAACATTCAGGGAAGAACAAGCTAATCAAACATTTTAGATCCCAAAGCTTAGGTCTTTAAAAAAAAGTTAATAAATACCGTCGAGGTCTGATTGTCATGACATGACATCGACACTTCAAGGCCTAAAACGCCTTTTGAAATCTTGTGTTATTTGCACTGAAAGTGTCTCTTCCACATGGCCACATTCACACCAATGTCATTTTGAGGCAGTAAATGTCACTTTGTTTCTGTAGGTTCAGTCACTCGAGGTAATACATAATGCTCCCTGTCTTGAATTAATTCATGAGGGAATTGTAATTTCATGTGTTCCGTAAACGTCAAATTCACTCAGAACATTTTGCTGTGCAGGGACCAGCCCGTCAACCAGATTTTCAGGATGAGAACACGTAACATATGACCGCAAGTCAAATGAATTATTTGTATTACTGGTAAGGCTTTTCTATTTGATAACACTGAAGGGAAAACACCGCAACACCGATCAAAATTTGAATAACACAGCTTCAGAGAGCCAATTTGGCTGTGAACCCAAACCACAACTCCAAGCCCCCATGAGGTCTGCACCCTGCCAAACTGATAAGACGAACCCACAGGCACATCATATCTACGATTCCCTAAATTAACAGCAAATTTATGGAGGGCCAACAAGTTTGGCAGCCTCCAATCAACTCAGGCCACCAAGGTGATAAATTCACTTAGGACATATGGCAGCGATTCTGTTTCCATCCCACTGTCTGAGTCTGGGAGGGAAGCAGTGAGGTGAAGACAGACTTGCTTCACTCCAGGGGGGCTAATGCCATCAATTCACACATAGTTTACACCGTAAAAACATAGGCAGAATGCCGCCAATGTATGTTCTCCAATTAGTCACACATTTCCAATCAACTTTCCAATTCACTTAGCCAAACGATCAAGATTGTGTATTGAGGCACGGGTGTAATTACTCTGATCAAACCTCGGTCGCACACGCATCCCTGGCCTGGTAACTACACCCTGTCAATGACAATCAAGCCAATATCGTAGTGTCGCAAAAAAGGAAACTGCAAGAAAAATAATACTGCGATGAAAAGGTAGTTCTGATATCGCTTAAACATTCAACGGCGCATTTCCAGTGGAAAGTTTAAAACAATTTGCTTCCTGTACTCTCCGGTTTCTCAATGACTTGGTTGACAAAAAAAATAATAATTCGGTGTAAAAATATTGCGCTTCAAACGCAAATATGTCCACAATTACTATGGGGAAAATGTAACTAATTGGGCCAATAGCTTTTTCCGACTAGAGACGCCAAATGCATGCCACTGCTTGCTACTTCATTCATTATAAATCAACGAAGAACAAACTGCCGAATTAGCCAGCTAGCCAGAAAGCAATTAACATTCAGAACACCATGAGCAGAGCAATTACGCAGGATTACACAAATTATGTCAACTCGCAACAGTTCAGGGATCAAAAGAAATGGGCTATGAATTGAAAACAAAGCATCAGTCCAAAATACTCCGCAGCCTATACTCAGGCTGCTTCTATTTTCGCCATAATTTCCCGTCTTCCAGAACCTGTGTTCCACAAAACGCGATCCAAACAACGAGTTAACCATTTGTATTTGCAGCAACTTCATCTGACCGAACTTTGCTTATTTTTACAGATGTCAACTTAACAGAGGAATATCAAAACTGCCGGGAAGAAGCTGCGAAACAACAAAATCCTCCGCAAAACTAAATGCGCTCGCATACCGAATACATCCCACCGCGCATCAGGAGTAACGAGCGTCTTTCAAGCAACGCTTTGGTTGCTCATTAACATGAAGTTGAGAAGGAAGAATTTAAAATGGCTCGTCGCCAACATACCATTTCTATGCGACTTCTGATACCACCGAGAACCGCACCATCAATGCCAATGTGCTCCGCATAAACAACTAAGAAGAATTATTCTGCGATCTCCAAAACGGTCCACCATATGTTGGTATGGGCAGCTAATCAGAAGTTTCACCGCAAGCCTTCCCTCGGGATGCACCGCGCTTTGCCAAGTAGTTTCCATCAATAGTCTGACGAGACAATGTGACCCCCTTTTCATTAACGCGGGTGAGAAGCCTTTAGTCAGTTGGCTGTTACCTTCCTGTTACCCCTCCCCCTCAGCAGCCCAAAACTTACCAGCATCCCCATCACATCTGTCCATAGTTTAGAGAAACTGTCAGAGAAGTTGCTGTCTGCCGGAGACTCCGGAGCAGGGGACGCGTGGGTCTCCTCCTCCATGGTACAGATTTAACTAATCGGTTGTGCCGAGTTGTTTAGTCCATGAACAGGAGGAATGGCATGGGGTTTTTTTGCCTTCCACTGCCGGTGGCAAGCACCTTTGGAAGCAGAATCAGTGTTGATCTCTCCACTTGCAATTTTCACCATTCCTTGACTCGGAAGTTTTGTTTTTATCTGACATTGATTAGGACCCAAAATAATCCCTCTTAAACAACACAAACGCGCCCGATTAGAATTCAGCTGCATGAGCAATGATTCGTCGCTCCAAATAAGGTCTCAGACCATTATTTTCTACAGACTATCAAAACAAGACAGCGTTAGACTATACCAAAGTCGGGTATCCAGACCGAAGATTCCTTCTCAAAAGTTGTCTACATGAGTTCTGCGCGCACCGATGCCTGTCTGCTGGTCTGAACCAAAACTTACTGCAGGGGTGGCTCCAAAAAAAAATTTCAGAAAATGTTGTCCGAAACATAATGCCCTCCTCGTCACGTCGGAGAGAAAAAACATCAACTCCAAATAATTTAAACGATACACTCATCTGGCTCGCGTTTCATACTTTAGTTATGAATAACTACAAAGCGGCAGTTGCGTATTAGTTGTTGCTTAAATCCCCACATATCCGTCTTCAAAATGAGCTCCCCCATTTTCACATGAGTATTCTCCCCACCCAGCAAAAACAGCTCGGCAACAATAGATGGGCTACTCAAATATCACTACACTGTATATGGAATTGGGGCTGGCAAGAAAAGACTGCGTTGTCAGTGCCCTCGGCATTCATTTTCAGGCACAAATCTGATCGCGGTGCATAGCTCTCAATGTTTCAGGGCATATAACCAATTAGAATATGCCACAGAAAGCTTTATTGCCGAGGTTTGTGCGCATTCTTTTTCTCGTTTGAAGCGCGACTGACTTCGAAGTGTCATTTGAAAAGCCAGATTGCGTCGATACCCAATGCACTTATTCTGATAAAACCAATCGGAGATCTAGGAACCTCTCCCATCTAAAACCGATGTCAAACAATTGTGCCAAATAATACGTAGGGTGGCCTATGCAGTCAGGCCTCCCACAACTGAATACAGCATTCCCAGTACATCGCCGCAACGTGGTTTTACTGCCCATATTATACAAAATGTTGCTAACAATAGATGAATACAAATGTGATACATGAACAGGGTTCAAAGCCCCGCAGTGATAGTATACAAAAAAGATGACAAAGGTCCAGTGAAATACACCTGCAAGAAAATTATACAGCGACAAGCAGTAAATGGTGATCATGAAATGGATCTCTCATGAGTCAAATTTGACTATCGCCTGAACACCTGAGAGGAGCTTAACACCCTTAAAAGACATCTGATCTGGCCAGACGCTGGTGAGCTGTTGGTTACAGTGCGTCACCACGAAGAATTTTGTCAGTAAAGTTCAGTATCGTAATTCAGGCGACGGAAAGAGTTGTTCGTTCCCCATGAAAAGCATTGCTGGTCCAGGGCCGTCGGCTAACATAAGCTTACTGTCATGAGGCAGCATCATTCTCAAGATAATTTCTCTCACTGAAACCGAATCGAGACGGCTTTCAAATTGACATCCGGTCGCCTTATTGGGGCTCTTCGTCGCAATCTTTTTTTTCTGTGAAGGAAAGCAGCCATTTCCGTCGTAGTAAATAATAATAATAATAATAATAATAATAATAATAATAAAACAGGGCTTCCGACTGCAACATTTCCTATGATGCGCCTTCACAAAATAACGTCATACAAACTCGTCAGTGGCGGCCATTTTTTTTATTTTTTTTTGAAGGAAGTGGCTATTCGTCCCACAATGGGGGGAATTGTGGGAAAGAGATCAGCTATCTGCCTCGCAACGGGGCCGAGAGTAGAAGCAGTTCTGCTATTCACACCGCGATGGGACGAATAAGAGAAGCACTTCTCCTATTTTCCCCGCAGTTGGGCCAATAAGCGATTTCATTTTATAATCCGCCCGCTCTCTGATCTCGCCGCAGGGCGAATACCCTCTTCCTTTTTGGAAACTTCACAATTCCAACAATAGGAGCCTGTAGTCGGGTCGGGCCTAGGCCTGGGCCTGGGCCTGGGCCAATCGCGAAACCGCGGCGCGCGCGTTAGCAGGACAATCGCGACCCCGAGGGAAAAAAAAGAAGAAGAACGACGGAGCCGAAACTTAGGCTCGTGGCCTACCGGCCCGAATAATAATGTTTAAAGGACTGATGAAGCTATAGTCATTCAGTGAAAATATGCTATAAGGAAGACTATCAGTCAACAACATGAATATGGCTGTGGGGTACTGGGTCATAAAAAGAAAGTCAATCAACAAGAATAATGTTAAAATCTCACAAACTGTTCATGCTCTGAGCAGATGTTGAAAAAAGTAATGACCTTTGCCAAGGTGGTTATGTTTTAACCCATTTGTTTTTGTTCGCCTGCCTGCCTGTTAACAGAATAACTCAAAATGTAATGAACAAATTGGCACAAAATTTGACCGGATGGTAGGTTGTAGTCCAAGGATAAGTTCATTCAATTTTGGAAGAGATCTAGAACATATTCTGGATTCTAGATCCAGAAGAATCAATAATAATGACATTTGTTGTGGCAGAGGCATGCTCTCTACCAAGTGTCCTTCCAGTTTAATAAAAAAAAAAAATTGTCTTTTTGACTGATCAGCATGTGCATTCATGAACATAATAGCCTTTTTTTTCTCTGCAACTTGCCACTCGGATCACAAGCAGCAACATGCACTGGGGTCGAGCTTTGGAGGCACATCTTCGCATACCTTCGGGTACAGGGTGGAATTTTAGATCTTAAAAGTAATTCATGACCTGATGAAGTGCAAAAGAAAATCAAGTATGAAAGGTTAATGGATGATAATAATATGATAAAATGTTTAACTTCAGTCTTCTGCTTTTTTTTGGGGGGGGGGCATATGGGAGTATTGTTGACTCTGGCTCTCTCCCTCTCTTTTGTGGAATGACTCTTGTTGTGGATTCAACCTTAGCACTGCCTGTGCTTATTGCCAAACAAAGAAAAGATTCAGGCTCTCTGGAAGTACAGTAGTATGATGACAACAAGCCGCTAGTCAAAGGCCATAGGGGTTCTCCAGATTGTCTCTTCATTCCCTCCACAGGTTTCATACAGCCAGCAGATCAAACACATTATGTGAATTATCCAACAACCATCTCACTGTACACAGAAACCTATGTAGTATGTGCACAGGACCAGTGCTCCTGTTCAAACTGGAATTACTCCCAATGGACAGTGATCGCACCATATCTAAGCCATCTTTATTTTGTGGTCATGATAGGTCAGTTTGCTGCCTTTCTGAATGCTGGCTAAAGTAAATAGCGGTCAAAATCATTTTCCTTAAGTTTTTTCACACTTCTGCTTTTCATCAAATTCCATGTGAAAAGGGATAGCATATTTACTCGGCGGTGAAAGTTTGACTCGAAGATGAGACAGAAATCAAATGTGAGGGTCTGCTTTGTGACTTTAAATTTCATTGGATGTACAATACTTACCTCTTAAGGAAAAAAGAGAACAATGTAGCTCAACTCTGAGGACGTATCAAGTATCTCCACATAGTGCCAGCCACAGGATGCTGTTTTTCCTCGCGAAAACTCCAAGCAATGCCAGTGTAAAGAAGAAACCTTTACTGCCAAACTTGGCATCATGTTCTCATGATGCTGCTGTCATGCAGCGCCAATGTTATAGCACAACAAGAACATTCTGTCATAGTTTGCTATTGCTAGCTGCATTTCTGCAAGAAAGAGGTCCTTAATGAATGGCGACAGCTGCAGGGTCTCATGTCAGATACCAGAGTGGAGCGAGAGAAAACAGCACAGGAGAATTCCCAGGTTCTTCTTCTTTCTCTTCTTTGTCTGTCTTCCTCTCCTTGTTCCCTCAAAAAAAAAGGCATTTGGCTCATCTCAACAGAAGACACCTTTTGAGTTCTGTATGGAACCTTCTGTCACAGGTTTGAAAAATTAGAAAGCTCCCAGATTTAACTGCTGCGCCTAACAAAGTACTTTTGACTTGGATAAGGTTCCTTTATGGTAACACAGGGTTCGTTTTGGAGCTATTTTTCTGTGGCGATCTTCACAAAAGCAACGAGCAGCAGGGACGGCATCTGGAGAAACGCCTCCACTGTAACAGAGCTGGCGCTTT
The DNA here is from genome assembly GCA_029721435.1 of Gymnothorax reevesii. Lineage (NCBI taxonomy): Eukaryota > Metazoa > Chordata > Actinopteri > Anguilliformes > Muraenidae > Gymnothorax > Gymnothorax reevesii. Next base: position 48,054,289 of record CM056576.1, read on the forward strand.
GGAAACAATTATCTGTCTATTTCAGGCTCACTGGATGACTTGACGTCATGCACCCCTTCAGCTCAGTATCAACAACGCGTTTCATTTTTAAAAGCCGGTCACACCCCTCCTTCCCTGTTCCCTCGACATAATTTAACTAATCCCTAAGAACCATAAAGGTCTCATGGGAAAAAAAGGTCTTTCTCAGGGTGAGGTTCCTTGACAGCTGTTCTGTCAGTATCCCGTTTACTGCCTTCAAGCATTGAAACCACTGAAACTTTAGCCAGCTTTGTCTTTCTTTTTTCACTTTTTGAGAGTGGCACGTTTATGCAAGACCTACTTCAAACCCTTTGGTGATCTCCGCCAAAGCATTGCGATTCCAGAATCTAGGAAGAGTCAAACCCAAAGGAAGGATTGGTTTAAATGTATTCCTGTTCCCAATTTCCTGTAGCTTTGACACTGGTCCTACTGACCCTTTCCTAAGTATCAAAATATAGGATTGACACGGCTGTAATGTCATCACCTTTTCTGATGAAACCCACATTATACCTAGGGGTGCCAGGTCCCATAGATGACATGGGAAAGTTTGGTGATAATAGTACTTGTAATTACTTGCTTACGGTGTTCAGGGTTGAGAAGTAAACCAGGGAACACCCATCATGCCACATCAATCATAATGATTACCACTGACAAGGAATTGAATGATGCCAAGGGAAATAGGTGGAATCATTCAGCTTTTACTTCTGGGCACTCGGTTATTTTCAGTAGATAGTGGAATCCACTGCTCGCTGGTGAAGTGCTCCTGGACTTTGTCGCCAGGCCATGTGATTGGTGGAGCTCTGCTCATTTTTATTTTTTTTTTACCAGAAAGATGACATCACATCTGTCTTACCTGTATCAAATTCCGCCCCCCAGAATCCCTCCCCCTCCCAAGGCATCAAATGACACCACATCCCCCCAATGAAGGACCTGTTGTGAAGCAGACTGAACCCCTCATGCCCCACGGCCCACCTGCGGCACTAAAGCAGAATGAAGGGAAGCCATTTAAGTCAGTACCTCCAGTGCTAAAGCATAATGAGTGTTAATGCTACATCCCACTGCTTTCACTTTTTCATTGTACTCCAATCTTCTGTTTTGTCAATGAATTTCAACCCATTTCTGCACGATAGTTTTTACATTACATCTGGCAGACTACTTACACTGATTATGTTAATTCACGTGAAATCTATTTATACAGCTGGATATACACTTAAGCAGTTCTGGAAAAGCACCACCTTAGGTACATAAGGGCATCGCAGCAATGACTCACCTGGGAAAAGTACCCACAACCAAAGTGTTGCAACTCGCGAAACACACCCAAATAATTCCCTGACCACACGCTCACACAGACATGAAAAAAAAGACGACAAAGCCGGACATACTGTAAATGTGAAAAAAGCGCCCATAACCAATTCTAATCCACTGTGCATGTTGGGAAAAATACATTGGAGGAAAGATTAGGTTACAGTGCGCTCACAATATCCAGGCACCAGCCTGTGGGAGAGCACTGATGTAACCACGAGTATAGAGGAACAGCTTTGCCAAAATTTGGGCGGGGGGCAGGCAGGATAGCCGTGTAATGCAGATGACAGTTCTCCAGAGGGCCATCACACCCAATACAACTCTGTCACTTGCAGTTTCATCCAAACAAAATCCATCCCACCCCTCCCATACTGAAATGGCCCTCTAACACCACTGGCCCCCGTCCCCCTCTTCCCCCCTAAACTCTGCACCTGCCGGATTAATGGGTGCGTTGTGTAAAGCGGGCACAGCCGCGGTATCCGGGACCAATTGATATTCCGACCGAGAGAACCAAGGGAGCCAGTTAGAGCTTCTCACAGAGAGAGAGGGCGCCTCTCTTCCCGCATAGCTGGGCCACAGACCCATGATCAAATCACCCTTTCATTAAAACACATACTGAAAAAAGCAGTGTTACACTTACTGTTAAATACTAAAATATGACTGGAATTTTCTAAACAGGACATTCAATTGCTGATATTTCAGTCAGTACCGGAAACTCAAAGGAATTGAGGCCCAAAACATGGACGTGAAAAGCTGACAAATCATTCTGAAAAAAAAAATACTCTTCAAAGTAATATTCTGGAGAAGTGAAGAATTTAGGGGGAATAAAACTATAGAGAAAAACTTTCTCAAATGGTAAAAAAAGGACAATATTTTCTACTTTCATATGATAAGATATTGGTTTTAATTTAATCCTCATTACGAGACTAAAATACTTTGTGTGTATTCAGAGACTAAATTGAGGAGAACTTTTTTCTGCAGCTCGGGATTCTTGATTTTAGGGAGTGGGGTGGAGAGAAGGATGGGGGAAGAGAGGAAGGGAACAGCTGAAGATGATCACTCGTCTCTTGGCGCGGAGGTAAAGAGGCTCTGGAGAAATCTGGGCTGGGGGGAGGTAAGTGGCCCCAAGAGGGGGGGTGAAACCACAAGTGAAAACGATGACCCAGATCTGTTGTTTCACTGCTAAAATAAGTTCCCTCTTAAAAACACAGGCCCTCATGACAAACACTTGAATGTCAAAGCTGATACCCTGCACTGCAACCATTCTGTACACTATTGGCGCTTTTCCACTTCGCGGTACCGGCTCTACTCTACTCACCTTTTTCGTTTTTTCCATTAGGAAAAAGTACCTGGTACTTCTGGTACCTGCTCTCCTGGGGTTCCAAAAAAAAAAAAAGCCGACTAGGTACTTGTAGGTACTAAAATGTGACGCGACAACACCGCAGCCCACTGATTGGTCTGAGAGAATCGTCTCTGCGAAATACAATGATTATCGACCATCACCATAATAAAGGGCTAATTCAGCATTGTCGCTGAGAAACTGGACTCACGTGTCATGTATGGAAAAGGTCTTCAAATTGTGGTGTTTTTGACACTCATATTGTTTTAGGCAACTTGTTCGATACACCGTGCGTTGTCTTATTTTTCAAACGCGCTTTCGCTTGTTCATCAAAGCTGCTCCATTCATGAAATGTGTTTCTCTTTGTCTGTGATCATGATCGTGGCGAAGTTTAGCAGCGGCGTTGTGGACAGTTCTTTTACCCTAACCAATTTTCCTTGAGAAAATTATGTGATGTTATCCCTGTTTAGAGAAAATCGCATACAAAACTAACTTTACGAGTGTTGACGAATCATTTTGCTCCGAAGTTATCACAGGTGAGATGACTCTCTGCCATCTCCTGCAATTTCTGCATTTGCAACGTGGAATTCTGCTCTGCAATGATCACTTAATTAGCTATATAATTACAATCCCAATTCTGAAATAGTTGGGACGAAGTGTAAATTGTGAATAAAATCAAAATGCAATGACTTTCAGCTCACATATGCCAATGTTATTTACAATAAAACATAGATAACATTTCAAATGTTGAAACTGAGGAATTTTACATTTTTATCCACAAAATGAGCTCATTTCAAAATTTCCGGCTGCAAGAGGTCTCAAAAACGTTGGGACGCAGGCAAAAAAGGGCTGAAAAAGCAAATAAGATAATCAGCTGAAAGGACATTTAGTAAGTAATTACATTAACTGGCATCAGGTGTGTAACATGATTGGCTATAAAAGGGATGTCTTAGAGAGGCTGAGTCTCTCAGAAGTAAAGATGGCCAGAGGCTCTCCAACCTGTGAAGGCTTGCGTCAAAAAATTCTGGAATACTTTAATAACGGTGTTCCTCAATGTCAAATTGCAAAGGCTTTGAAGGTCTCATCATCAACAGAGTACAACATCATCAAAAGATTCAGAGTAACTGGAAAAATCTCTGTGAACAAGGGACAAGGCCGAAGACCCTTGCGGTAAGCCCGTGATCTTTGGGCCCTCAGATGCCACTGCATCACTCACCACCATAATTCTGTCATTGACAATAACAAAATGGGCCCAGGAATACCTCAAGAAAGCACTGTCTATAAACACAGTCCGCTGTGCCATCCACAGATGCCACGAAAAGCTCTATCATGCAAAAAGGAAGCCATTGTTGAGCATGATCCAGAGGTACCGCCGTGTTCTGTGGGCCAAGGCTCATTTAAAATGGACTGTAGCAAAGTGTCCTGTGGTCAGACGAGTCCAAATTTGACATTCCAGTTGGAAATCATGGGCGTCATGTCCTCCTGGCTAAAGAGGAGAAAGACCACCCCACCTGTTATCAGCGTTCAGTTCAAACGCCAGCATCTTTGATGGTATGGGGATGCATTAGTGAATATGGTGTGGGACACTTGCATGTTTTAAAAATAGTGGCAAAGCCACAGCGCCCGCTTGGCCAAATGTGGCCAAAATGGAATGCCCCCTATTGGCCATAGTATCGGTCCAATTCAGCTGAAAATCAAACTTGGTCAGGACCTTAAAACGCTATATACACATATGAAATATGAAAAGGATCGGGGTAAAACTGAAGACACTAGAGCGAAGACAAGGCAAAAGTTTACGCATGCATGCACGGATTCACGACATAGCACCACTAAAGACCCCGAGCACAGCATAAGCTCATTGGGCCTTTTGGCCAAGCGGGCAAAAAAAATTGGAGCATCTTAGCTCATAGAATAAGGGAGCTAGAGCTGTTTGAAGTCTTGCAGAAAAGGCCCTCTGGTGGCCAAACCGAGAATCACAGCATGCCCAAAATCGAACTCGGACTAGATCTTGGGCCCATATATATGCATATAAAATAGGAAAAGGATCCGTTGAAAACTGAAGGCACTATTACCCTGAAAGTAAATCTGTGCATTTTACGAACTTTGACCTACATAACCTTGAAATTCAGGTCAAATCAAAAACCCATTATATGTATGATGAACCTCTGGCAGCACAACCTAGAGTAAAAACTTTGAGCATCTTTGCTCGTAGAATAAGGGGGCTAGAGCTGTTCGAGGTTTTGCAGAAAAAGCCGCCTGGTGGCCAAAACAAGAATCACAGCACAACCAAAATCAAAGTCGGGCTAGCTCTTGGGCCCATGTATATGCATATAAAATAGGAAAAGGATCCGTAGAGAACTGAGGGCGCTATGGTGCTGAAACGAAATCGGCACATTTTATGACCTTTGACCTATATAACCTTCAAAATTAGGTCAAATCAAAAACCCATGACATGTATGATGAACCCTTGGCAGAACACCCTACAGTAAAAATTTGAGCATCTTAGCTTGTAATAAAAGATAGCTAGAGCTGTTTGAAATTTTGCAGAAACACCTACCTGTTGGCCAAACCAAGAATGGCAGCATGCCCAAAATCGAACTCGGGCTAGATCTTGAGCCCATATACATGCCTATAAAATATGAAAAGGATCCGTGGAAAACTGAAAGCTGTATCGCTGAAACGACGTAACGCACGCACGCACACACACACTTACGCATAATGGACCACCACTAATGACCCCAAGTACAGCATAAGCTAAAAAGCACCATGAATGCTGACAGGCATATAAAGGTTTTAGAGCAACATATGCTCCCCTCCAGACGACATCTATTCCAGGGAAGGCCTTGTGTATTTCAGCAGGACAAGGCAAAACCACATACTGCAGCTATTACATCAGCATAGCTTCATAGTAGAAGAGTTTGTGTGCTGAACTGGCCTGCCTGCAGTCCTGATCTTTCACCGATTCAGGATATTTGGCGCATAATTAAACAAAAAGTTCATAAAAGGAGATCCAAAACTCTCCAGCAGCTGGATGCCTGTATAAAACAAGAGTGGGATCAAATTCTAATGGCTAAACTCAAGAAACTTGTCTCCTCAATGCCCCAACGCCTCCACTCTGGGTTAAAAAGAGTTTGAGTTTCAGTCATGCTCAGTAAATAAACAAGCCTTATTCTGAAATCTGTATCAGGCTCCAGTTCTGAATATATGTGACACTTTAACTGTGTTCCATACTTAAATAAGCACCATGCACCAAAGGAGACCAGCAAGAGATAGTTTCTCTCCTACCCTAGGAATAGTGACCCTAAAGGTCAGTGATGCAGCACCATCAGGACAGGCTTTGATGAACATAAGCCTAGGGGAGCCGTTAGGTAAATGGACTTAACTATCAGGTTCAGCAGCCATGTATCAAATCTCTTTTTTTGCCACAGCTGCACTCTAATATCATGTTCTCTCTTATAACTCCAAATAACCATTTTCAATTAGATTCTACAAAACAAACAAACAAACAAAAAAAACAAAAAAAACAAACCCAATTATACAAAAATCCACCCACACAGCATCATCTGACCTGTCCGGTCAGGGCCGCTCCATTATGGGGCTGAAGAAGGAGAAACAATAATAGTTATTTTCACTAGCCTGAGCGTGTAGCTATAATTTAACCAATCTTTTCAGAGAACGGTCGTCTGCAACGTCCTTGGTGCTGCACTTGACTATACAAACAAATTCCTCAGCTTTTTGAGGTCATCATATTCCATGAGCGAACGGAAATGTACAAAAACATAAATGGCCACTTCATGATTCACTTTCACGAGGCACAACTTTCCAAATTTTCCGTAAGTTGGAGAGATCTGAGCAATTTAATTATAGTTATTAAGGAATTAAAGGCAATCAAAAACAGACAGCCAAGCTGAACTACTGAAGCCAACAATTCTGTTTGTTACCAGCCTTGAAAATAATCCCTCGGAAAAGGTCATTTGCCCAAAATGCATATAAAAATGTTTTAAAATTATTTCAAAAAAAGTTAGGTATTGCTCAGAGCATAATTAAACTTTTTGGAAAGTATACATTCGTGTGACTGACCTGGAGACGCAAATCTCTTCAACCCACAGCTGGTTTTCAGTCTGTTTAGTTCTAACTAATCTGTCAGCCCCAAGGCCCAATCTGTGGCATCTAACTGAGAGCCATAGTGCCCTTGATCTCTCTTGAAAGGAGCATGGATTATAACAAGAGAACAAGGGTGTACAGATAAATAAATCACCCCATGTTCAAAGAGAGTTAGTGGCAGTTTGCTCTGCCTTCCACTCCACCAGGAGACATTAACGCTTTTCTTTACTGTGATACTTCACTGACGTTACCTTTCAGTGACAACGTAAGGCTGTTAAGTCACCTTGCAAAGAAAGAGAATTGTCGTGATTTAAGGAGGTCAATATGCAAAGTAGCCTGCTGGTCAAACAGAGGGCAGCTTGTATGCACCTTCAAAGGGATAAACCCGGGTCCTCTACATTGCATAGTCCAATCGGCATCCAAGTTTCAAGTGAAGTTTGAGGTAGGTCTATTTAATGGCACAGAGCAGATAGTCATCTCCGTGTCATCACGGACTACATGTGCGATCCAGCTGCCCGCTCTTTTTCTGCCATTTACCTGGCCCTAATTTTAAGATGAGACATTACTTAAAATGCAACTCCGGTTCTGGCAAGCAAACCTCTTTTAGAAATGGTAACTGTGATTTAGCCACAATGACAGAGCTGATTTGGGGTCGAAATCGGCAAGAAAAACGCCAAATACTGATAGGGTGATTACACGCATCGATCACAATCGGCGAGAGCGCTCATTGGTGCTACTCGCTGAGAAGTGATCATATGGTGCTCTGCGTGTCAAACCGGGCAGCTCCGCCGCCGTGCGAGCGCGTGTGACAGTAATACAGTGCATGAGGAAATTATGAAGCCGCCCCAATGACTCTTAAACACGTCACTCACAACACGAGCTGCAAAAAAAAGCACATCAGCTCCGTACATACACGAACAGGTTCGCCGCCTGCCTCTCGCAAACAGCAGGGCCTTGGGCTGAAGAATCTCTTCTCAAACGCTGGTTCAAAAAGGGAATGGGGGAATAAAAATATCAAAAGAAAGTTGGCATTGGCAGATGGGGGCTCTAGCGATACAGCTTAGAAATCCGGAGTCAGGTGGCAAACAGTTAAAAATCATTGACTGATCAACATTGCAGTCCCTGAATTACGAAAAATATACAGCATAATGCACAGGCAGTAGTTAATTTACGCTGAAATACGGCAAGTCACATACTGAATAGAGTACTGACGCGTAGCACGACAGCAACAGTAGGGCTACTGTGCATCATCCAATGATGGAACCGTGAAACACGTGTGACGCATAATTCTTTCAGATAAGCTTGCATGCCCGCAGTACCCAAATGAAAGGCCACTGTTTTCCAGTGCGACGAGCAGCTGAACTTGTTCATTTCGCCCCCTGCTGGCAGTGAATCCAAATTACCAGAACAATGCAATTAAAGCCAAATGACTGCTGATGAGGGTTTTTGTAACAAAACTATTTGTGCTTGTTTTATTGTTTTTTTGTTTGTTTTTTTTTTGCAGCTGAGTATTCCTTTCTGGTCAACCATGTCGTTGACCTCTGAATGAACTGAATTTCCTGCGGGGAAACGGTGAAGCTGGTTAATATACTCAGGATTTCAAGGAAGTCGGCTTCACAAGGCGCACCGCTGCATAGAATTGGGTGGGGTAGTGCCACCTTTGGACTCCATTACATAATCCTGTGATGTGTCGAGGATAATTATTATGTTTTCAGGTTTCAACTGTGTTTTGCCCTTTTGTGTTTATAAAGGCCTTACAGTTACTGCTGAACATCCGGTTCATTTATAATGAGGCCTATAAGCACGTGCCCGCAAGCCACTAACAACCCCCACCCGGATACAAGAACCTGGCACAATCGTACATTTCGAGTGAGCAACGTTAAAATCCAGACAAAACCGAAATCTACACCCGTAGGCGATAACGAGGTTTTTTTTTTTTTTCATTTAATCATATCTGAAAACACTGGAAAGAACTATTTGACACCCTTGCCATCGCCTTGGTTAGTGCAGACCGAGCAGGATGAATTTAAAGGAGGTCTATTAAGTGAAGCCGGACAAAGGAGTTTTAATACACATAAATAATACAAAATGACTACTACTTGTTTATTTATTTATTTGTAGATAAATGCAAAAGGGATTGGATATGACAATTGGTTGCCGTGAAGCTCCACATGTCAAGCCCCCCATCACACAGCTGAACATGGGCCCAGTGCAAGTTTTGAGATGTTAAGGGACTGTTTTTGGAATTTCAAATGCAAGGACTGTACACAAAAAAATCCAGCACACAAATAAGTTAAGAAATCTGGGCTCCCCTAAATCATTCAACTGTTTTTTTTTTTTTGGTGTTTGTTTTGTTTTGTTTTTTTTTTGTTGGCGCACTCAAGTTGCGCACCCCCAGATTCATCACCATTATTTACACAGAAAATTGCTGACTCCTCGGAGGTTCTTTGGTGTGGGTTGAGGTGCTATATAGCACCTATAGCACCGCTGCCACAAAGGAACCTTTGAAGCCCCTGTGTAGTTCATTTAAGGTTCTCTTCTGATTCTTTACCTGTTAAACTACAACCCCAATTCCGAAATAGTTGGGACAAAAGTGTAAATTGTGAATTAAATCAAAATGCAATGACTTTCAAATCACACCAGCCATGATTTTATTCACAATAGGACAGAGATAACATAGCAAATGTTGAAACTGAGAAATTTTTACAATTTTATCCACAAAATGAGCTCATTTCAAATCTGTAGAGGATTAATTGCCCAAAATCCATCCGATGATAGGAATCATATCTGTTAGCAGATTGGTGAGTCTTGACCAATCTTCATTTTTGCTGGACTAGACCTTTTTAGTGGCTCATTTCAGAATAACACCTGATTAGCTGACATATATTACATCTCCTTTTTCACAACACAGTACTATAGCAATGGCCAGATCACTATTTTGCCTAATCATTATCCAAATTGCACCCACATCAACTTTTTGGGGTCTGTTGAACTCAATGAAACAGCTATTATTTTCTTAAACAACTGAATTCACAAGTTAAAGCATCAAATAATGTACTGTTGTATTGTTTCCAACACAGTACTGGGTCAGTGGACATTATGAGTCCTTTTTTATTTTGTTTGCGTTTTCCATGATGTGCCAACTTGTTTGGAACTGGGGTCATCAGTGCTGTCATTAATTAGCCTACAATCATGTAGTTCACTGGCACTTGTCTCCTTGCCCCTTTCATGATGCACTGCTTGTTATAGGAATAAAGTGCTATAATTATCCATGTCACAGCACATTTCACTGTATAATTAAGAATGTCCAGAAACATACAGGAGGCATAACATATGACTCCATCTGCTACACTGTTCAAATGACAAAACTATAATTAATTTGAGGGTTCGGAGTTGACTTACATAAAATGTCAAATTATTACTTCAAACTGAGTTTTATAACGTCTGTCGATTTCCACTTAGCCATCATGGCATTGCTTCTGGACATTGTGGCTCATGTTATCTTTGAAAACTGTTTCTTTCTATTTTTGAACTTTAAATATCAGCACCTGAGCAATAAATACTTTTGCAACTGGGACCTATAATGAAATTTAATGATTTTTCAAAAAACTTTCAAGTACACATACTAGCAGAGCCAAATCAATTACAGACCAACTCCAAGGTGCACCTCAAGCAGTCCTATGATCATGATTTTGAGTTCTGCTGTGCAGTGTTACAGTCCAAAACAAAGAAGCTGTGCAGTTTTGAATTCCCTCGTTTTGTTCAGTGATGTTAGCCAAGCAGATTGAGGGGGTGAGTATACTTTGTTGCTATTCACAAAGTACCATGTTTGTCTAAATGGCACGGAAAAGAGGGGGAAGAGCAGGAAAACAGCCATTTAGGCGCAAGCGATTTTAGAGAAACTGGATTTCACCACATGCTCAGACGTGCACTCAGCAAACCGCAGCCTCTCCTCTCCATTATCAACCAGTAATCCCTGCTTACAGCAGCACAATTTGATAGCTTTTTTTTGTGGAAACACAGCCCCCCCAACCCCAGAGGGGAAAAGCACAAAAATACACCAAAAATACACAAAGACATGCATGTCAGGTTGCACACATCCAAAAAAAAAGAAAAATCAGCGATTTGGCCCTGGGCTCTGCGCTATAGGATTCCCATTTCTCCTCATTGACTAGGATTGGTCATGTACAGAGGAAAAATTACCCCACGGGATTTGACAAGTACATATATAATCTCAGGAGTGAACCTCATCACTGGCAAATATATCTGTGAACCTTTGTCTTTCGCACATCAGGCATTAATCATGTAATCAGAAATCAAAGGATGATCTGTACAGTTAACCACGCAATAAAGCATTTAAGACTGCTCTTTAAAATCTTACCACACAACCAGGAAATCGATTGGGAGGTATGATGCAAAGCAATTTATCTTACGAATAATGAGAGCAGATTAGTTAAATTTGCAGATGATACGAAATTGGTGGGTTTGGCAAATAGTTTAGGGTCCACTAAAGTGATTCAGGATGATTTGGATAGAATCCAGAATTGTGCAGAAATGTGGCAAATGAAATTTAATGTAGCGAAATGTAAAGTTGTGCATGTAGGCAATAAAAACATTAGACAGGATTACTTCATGGGCGGTTTAAAACTGGAATGTGCTGCACACGAGAAAGATCTGGGAGTGACTGTTGACCAAACCCTCACAGGCTCTTGCCATTGTGCCGTAGCAGTTAAAAAAGCCAATCGGATGCTGGGATACCTTGCCAAAAGTACTGAGTACAAATCTAAGGAGGTGATGCTTCTTTTGTACAACACATTTGTCAGACCACATCTGGAGAATTGTGTACAGTTCTAGGGACCATACTTTAAGAAAGATATAGAGGCTCTAGAGAAAGTTCAGAGAAGAGCCACTAAGCTTATTCCAGGTACAAAAGATGAAGGCTACGAGACGAGGCAGCAGATCCTTAATCTCTTTAGTCTTAGGAAACGGAGACTCAGGGGTGATTTGATTAAGGTCTTTAAATATGTTAAAGAGATTAACAAAGTGAATTATGAAGGATTCCTTCAACCGAGTGTTGTGAGTAGAACTCGGGGTCACAAATGGAAGTTGACCAAAGGTAAATTTAGCTCTGATATTTGGAAAAATTTCTTCATCCAAAGAGTAATTTCAATGTGGAATAGCTTGCTGAGGCAGAGACCTTGGGGGTTTTCAAGAGCAGGCTAGACTTAGAGCTAGATACCATTGAGTATCTGAAGGGATATATTCACAATAGCATAAAAAAACTGGCGAGCGTAGTTGGGCTGAACGGCCTGTTCTCACCATTCATGTTAGGGTATGTTATATTTGGCTTTTGCAACTACGAACTAAAGGCGGACAATGTCAAAACATGTTTCTCTGAGAAAACTTCTGTTACACTGAAGGACAAGTCAAAGTGAGTTTGACCAAAGTGAGAGAACCTGCAGGCAAACCAGATTACATGATTAACGCAGACTAAAACAAGAGCAATCCGATATTTCTGATTTCCGCCAAAGGATGACATTGATACAAATGCAAGATCTGTCTCTTGGGAAGATTTTAGGACCACGCATGCGACAAGTTTAATTGGGATTTGAGATATGTCAATGAGATTGTAGATCCAGATCCGGATCCAGAATCCAGAACCGGATCCGGATCATCACCAAAATTTAATGGAGTCGTCCCTGGACCAATATCTATCTCTGGTGAAAATTTCATGAAGATCCGTCCAGTAGTTTCCGAGAAATCCTGTCCACAGACAGACAAATAAATAAATAAATAAACAAATAAATAAATAAACCGACTAAATCGCATAATCTCCTTGCCGGAGATAAATATGCTCTTCTTTTTGAGTTTTACTCTTTATAACCCCTTTGCGCAGAAACAGACTTCGGCTTCCGTAAATTCCAAAATTTAATTCCTGAAGAATTCCGAAATTGAATTCCCAAATTTCTTTCTTAATAATTCTCCAAAGTCTCTGAGACATAAATACTGAGTTATGAAGCCTTAAATAGGCTTATGCATACCAGGAAAAAATATTTGTATTCTTCAAAAAGGGGTTTCAAGATACCATAGCTGCATGTGAGAATCCTTACAGTGACATGTGCAAATGTTTTCATTCTGGCAGCCAACACCGATCAGTGTTCCATTGCAAAAGCATTGCACATCTCCGTCATATACAGGCCTGATGGAATTATCCACACATGCATCCTGCAGGTATCTTAACTGCATATTCTTGGCTGTCAGAGACAGGAAAATTGTGTCTTTCCACAACAAATAATAATCCATAATGTGCTGTATGTAGTACCTCCACTAAGTTTGCTACAACAGTACATTTCATTCAACTGGAATTGATAGAACGCTGTAAGCTTTCTCGAGAACGTGGATGGAAAGATATTCCCTGGAGGCTCTCGGGTACAGTCTGTGAAGGAAATCTGCAGTGCCCGGCTGGACAGTTGGCAAGAGTGACCATCTGAGTGACCTGAACACATGCAAGACTACAGCTTCAGTCTCCCTAAAGACACCATCACAACCAGTCGCTCATGGCCACAATTAATGTGGCCAATATATCCACCTCTGAATACGAACTTGACCAGAGAAACTACTGCTTACAGGCCATGAGAAATAAGAATAAGAGAACTCAGGATTTTGTTTACTGGGCAGAAATCTTGCATCCTTGCAAAATGCAAATGGTTCAGTTTCTCATGGTTTTGCAATTCAGGAATTTAAGAAAATTCGAGGGTCATCAAATATCAAAAAGTTCAAGAGATTTGCAGAAAGGGGAATGGCTAAAAGGATTTAGGTCAAGTTGAGTTCCACCCTTAAAGATTGAATGTGGTGTTAGAGGGGGCAGGAGGCAAGTCCAGGGTATGTGCTGAGATTAAAAAGGCCCTCACTTCAGTTGAGAGACTGATGGGACTGAGGGTCATTGGGGTAGGGGAGCCGCAATCATTCCAGAAGTGGACGGACCAAATATTTCTTGACCCCCCCCCGACTGATACCTATAAGGACTACTATCAATAAAAATCATTAAGACTCAAGCGAGATTGTTGCAAGATGAACTTAAAGTTGACAGCCATTGAAAATGAATATGTTAGTTTCGGAAAAGCACAAGTTGTATAATGTTTTCGCTCCTTGATGTGAATTCATATACCGATAACCCGAGACATTAAAACCTCTCACAGATGCAGCAAATAATGTTGATTATCTCATAATAATGGCGCATGTCAAGGTCTGCATCTTAGACTTTAAGCAAATGGTTGGCCCTTGTATTCAACCAGCTAGATGTGGGAGAAATGGGAGCTGAACAACTTTGACAAGGGCCAAGCCTTCATGGCCCAGACTTCTGGGGGGCTCCCTGTCAGCCGGTGTGAGTATCTAGAGACAGTGGTCCAAGGAGGGACAGACCACGAACCAGCAGTGGGGTTTTGTGCAGCCAAGGCTCATTGATGCATGAGGGCTATAAATGCTAGTCTGTATGGTCCTAACCAACAGAGGGGCGACTGTGGCACAAGTCATTGAGAATTCCAATGATATTTACATGAGGAATGTGTCACAACACACGGTGCATCATGCTCTGCTGTGCATTGCACTTTTTAGCTTGAAGATCAGTCAAAATACCCACTCTAACATCAGTCCACCTCTGAAAGCGCCCCCAGTGGGCTTTAAAACTAGACCTTGGAGCAGTTGAAGAAGGTCGCCTGGTCTAGTAAGTCCCAATTTTTTTGCATCATGTTCTTTGGCTGGTTACTTGTGCACCATTTACCTGCAAAGAAATGACATCAGGTGGCTCTGTGGGAAGAAGACAAGCTAGTGGAGGGCAAGCGACATTCTGGAAAATTTTCTGCTGGGAAACCCTGAGTACGGGAATCAAGTGACGTCAGTTTGATGGAGCTGTTTTGGCAGCTCAAAAGGGACCTCTGCCATATTAGGCAGGTGGTTTTAATTTTGCGGCCGATCGGTGTATATCATTGTTGTTTATGGCCAGAGTTTTTGAAGTTGACTGCCCTTCTCTGTAACTGTGTACAGCGCTGCTCTAACTAGCACATGCGCCCCAATAAACATGACAACCTGTACTCCTCTTTGCGTTATAAGACTGGCCAATCCCGAAACTTTGGCAGACCAATACCAAAAAAGTGAAACAACTCAGCAGGCAGAATTTACTAATCTGGCATAACATGAGGCTCAAAATCATTTGATTGAACATTTTTTTTATATAGGCAGCAAGATCACTTCAGCACTGGCCGGTTCGAGAGTCCCAGAGAGAGCCCAAAGCTGCCGCAAGTTTTTCTGACCTGTGCTGATCTGTCTCTCAGGTTGAAGGGCCAGGCTCCAACAAAGATCTAAATGTGAGGGATGTAACATTGCTACTGCCGAAGTTCAGTTTCGTTTGACTGAGCTCTGCTTGCTGATGCAGTAGTTATTTTGAAATGTCATACAGAAGCATGCAGCAGGTGCGCAGTCTGCGTTGGTTCAGTGCTGAGCAACCTCTGGCTCACTACACCCCCCAGTGGCCAAAGGCAAAAATTCATTTTTTTTTAAATGAAAACAGTTATTTATTTTAAGGCCTTGGTCTAAACTAATAAATACAAAGGGTAAAGTAGTTGTGTGATATTGATTATTTTAATTAAACATTAGTATCTGATTCTGTGATATGGTCAGGGGAGATGAAACTTAGCCTTAGGACCCTAACTGGGCTTGGCTTCACCCTTACAGGAATTTTACCATTCAGAATAGGCTACTATTATATCTCTGAATTTCAGATTGTTTCAGTAATGGGTGGCTTGCAGTCTACTGTGCATTATTCCTCTAATATTTGTTTGCTAAAATGCCCATCGGGATTTACCAGAAGGTAGAGATTGAAGGTTATGAGTCGGGTGTCACCACAAAGTCTGAGAGTGTCTTATGAGCTAATGTGTGAAGAAAATCTTCTGGGCTACTGCTGTTCCATGCCCAATATTAGATGCCACGGGGTAAGTTTATCAGTGAGCTTGCAGATGGGAATGGTGACAGTTATTCAAACATTTGCGGAACAGAAGAGCGCTTCCTAAAGCCAGTTGGTCTACCTCTGAGTGACTTTGGCGAATTGCATTTAAAAAGCATATTATTCTCTACAAATGTATTATTCTCCACAATTTATTTTCGATTTTGGTTAAGTGAACAATCTGTACAATGTAGCATTTTTGTATTAAAAAACCTGACAGGGAATTTGTTAACACTCTCATACTCGGTAAAGAATAATTTGTGATGAAGAATCTAACAATGGTAGACCCATATGATGTTAATCGGTCAATTAGGAGAAATTATGAACCTGATGTAACTTCGGGACCTCAAGCTTATCTTTTTTACAAAGCTCCTCAGAATTTGTTTAGTCTAACCTGCACTTTGTCAAGGTTTCTATTGCAGCATCTATTCTTTAACTCTGTAAAGTGGCTTTTGTTCCACCAAGAAAAGTACACAATACTTGCTAGACATAAACAGAATTTTAAAATGCAGACCAAATATAAACAGCAATACAAAAACATAAGAAAAACAATCAAGCTGAAATACCTTGGTGTTTTGGTAGCAATATTTGTCCTATTTGGTTTTAGTAAACTCTCTCGGAGGTCATGTGAGGAAAGTCAGATGTTGAAAGGTTTGACTTTGAACAAACAAACACCTTTCAAGTGAAAAAAAATAATCTCAGGCAGATGTGAGAGTTTAATGTGGTGCACAGTGACTGGGAAGAGCATTATTAGGGCCTCGAGAGAAGCAGAGCAGCACGATTTTAGGTTTTCAACTGAAGTCCATAATCCAGCTGCCATCCTACTATGCAGAGGAAGTCAGGTTAGGGGAACATCTAATTATTCGGTTTTGTCAGCTCTTCTTTAGGAAGATGCAGATTTGCCATCACTGTGCAGTCCTTTCTCGCATGTTCACTACAACTCGTGGTACAGATCACAGATCTTCTAATCTGAACCTTGAATCGTAATCTGGCCCTGGTTTCCTTTCTTCCTGAGTAATCAACCAAACAATTAGCCTGCTGATAGGCCTTAGTGATTTCACACCAGACTCATAGATAAAGGGAGAGTGGACGACCGGAAGTCACCAGCCCTTGAGAACTGTGATTTGAGAAACTGGAGCACGGATGGACGAGCAAGGCCAGACCACAGACATCTGAGAAATGGGGTCGTCACATTCTTGGAACTGCCGGAGACACAAGTCTGACCCAATCCAAGTGCTCTGTTAAGGAACCTCAACCAATCACTGCTCTTTAGTGAGCCTGATGCTGATGGGAGATGAAGTCCACAGTGCACTAATGCAAAGTTCTATTCAAACATGCACAACACTCCACATCCCATCAACCCCTTTGTTGTGCGCAAGCTGTTTTCCTCTGCCAGTTTGACTAACCACAGTTTACTTCCAGACAATAACAAAAAATCAAGAGTTTCTGCAGGCACAGGAAATGCAAGAGATTAAAAAAAAAACAAAGAACTTTTCAGAGGGAAATGAGAAAGATAGACAGACAAGATTAAAAATGGAAGAAAGAAAATGTGTCTCTGCAACAATCTCAAAAATAAGTTCAGTCAACGATAGTGCTTTCAGGGTGCAGTTGCCAGAATAGATGCTGATTAAATTGATAGCTTCTCTCCCCAGTGCTGAAACACCATAAAACATGAAATATGCCACTCTACATGCAGAGCCCTGCCTGACCTGCATATCAATGCACAGCAATTTTTTTTTTATCAGAATATGAGCCCCGCTCCCCAAAAACAACAAGCAATCTTATCTCCACAGGCGCACTGCCAGAACTGTCTCAAGCTTTTATCCGAATAGGGAGACCGCTGTGGTTAAGTCAGTTTAACTGCTAGCTCCAGCTCTCTGGACTCTTTCCAGCAATTTTTCTGTGACTGTGCATTCATGCCGGTTTAGAAAGGCTGGTGTTAATGAGCACAATTCTCCATTTAATTCATCCAAGAATAAATGTATAATTAAAAAGTTCTTCCCTGAACATTTGACTGCTGATGAAATAATAATCCCATCTGACAACTGAAAGTAATAATATTTCTGGACTTACTTTTAAGAATAAGCAAATTCCAAAACAAATGGACCCCTCAAATCTTCAAAGAGTAATAAGCAAGTCTATCAGCACAAGGGATGCTTTCATGGATTCACTCTGTAGAAACACACTCCACCCCCCTGGGTTACCCTGCCAGGGCAATTGCGCAGACTAGCGGAAACGGGGTGGGATGGGGTGCGGTGTCTGCGCCTGTCACACAAAATTCTGCTTGGCGTCGGGGGAAACTGTAATACAAATGCATTTTCTTTCGTTTGCTGACACTTATTGTATCTTTTGACAAGAGGCGTGCCAAGAGAGGGATCGACTTCACGTCGACCGGCTCAAAATATCAGAAGCAATGGAGCCTCGTTCTACCGCCGCTGTAGCTGAGCTGAGTGCTGCGCAGAATTTGTGCGGAGTGAACATGAACATTCCTTCTGTGAAGGATATCAGAGGGAGGCTCTGTGGTCTCTTGCTGAATGTTTCCATGGTTAGCACAGCTGTCCTGGAAAGAAAGGAGAACCATTCATTTGGGAAATTACAAGTCCTCGAGTCAAAAACTGCTCCATATCTGGCTGCTGCCCATCTGCCGGGAATGAGGAGATGGCCGCCTGCCAAACGAAAGCTCCACGAAGGGCCACTTCAAGCTTACCAATACAGGGAGGGGGCCGGAATAGAAAAGCTATTGTGGAATCGTTTCGCGATTTTTTCAGCGCACCCCCAGCGATTCATTTACTCTCTCTGCTAGATAGAAGAATCAAGGCCGACAGCACCACCTAACTGCGAGAGAAAATTCCTCCTTTGTCTTCCCATCTTCACAGCACACTGCTAAACTGTAGTCACATCAAAGTACAATAGTGCTTGGAACCACACGGACTAGAAATGCAGACAGAGTTAACGACACCCATAGACTGGGCCGATGCAAGAAGAGGCTTTTTACAAAGCTGTTTGCTATGGTGTGCAAAGCATTATCATTGGCTGCCAGAGCCATGGATAAAGATCGTGTGAAAGTGTTGACAGAAGTCCAGAAGACTTTTGATATTTAGCCATATTAAACCTTCCAGGACTAACAGGACACATATTTGTCCTACCAGTACTGTAGTACCTCCTGACGAGTCTCATATGACAACCGATATTGATAAAATGATGCGTATTCTAAGTCACGAAAATGAATTGTATCCAATGGTTACTCTAATTTGTACTGTTTTCAATATCGAAAGCATTAAGCAGGCCCCCTCAACATCAAAATATGTGGAATTGCATACATATCTGGCTATGACATCACTGAGAAACTAAGACCGAGCTTCGTCTGGTGACTGACAGGAAATGAGGTCACTAACTTCCATGTGGCACAGTCAGTCTGAGCTGTATATAGCAGCCAGACGATGTTAAACTATTAACCTCTCTCACGATAAACAGCGTTTTCAGTACATCATAAAAAAAAAAAAAAAACCCTCCGGAGCTTAAATTTGAGACGTAGAAAGACCTAGTGGAAAACAAGCTTCCCGTTGCATCCACAGTCCTGTTGATACTGACTCAGCATTAAGGCATAGATGAAAACCATGTGCTTGCGACCGCGACATCAGTATCTGCCACGGACTGACGAATTTGCTGGAAAGCGCACTTTCACCAATCTAGAAGACAACCGGGCTGACAATGAAGCCTCGGAAATCTATTCATCTGGGGCAGCAGTGATATTGTGCTATTAAAGACCTGTGGTTATTCTTTCCATCGCGTACATGAAGAGTAGCGCCCACCCTGCTGTTGGGTTATGACATTAGCTTGGATGACGTCGAAGTGGTTAGAAGTACAGCTATGTTTTTATCCTTTCAAAATCCAGGCGCGTGAATCAGCAGAAACTGAGGCGTCAAGGCCGTCGGCCACGGTAGCTGTCTGACTGGCGTCCCTGAGGTAAGTATTGCGAGTGGAAAGGAAAAGCAAACGGCACCCATCTGCCTTTTCAAATATACCTCTCTCCCACTGCCGCACTCCCTAGGTGACCAGGTAGCGTACCATAAATTAATCTGACTGTTTGGCAGAGCCAAGGTAAATGCTATGATTTTTGCAGAAATTTAACCTCCGTTAAAGAGCAAACTAGGAGAAATATCTAGGAACGATAGGCCTTTTGAACAACATGGCCAACATAGGCTCGGGGTGTTGCCCCTTCTGTTAACGAGTACTGCACATCGAAACATTTCCATATGCAAATTAAAACAGACAAATCTGCAGTTTCAAATTACCGCAGCTACCATTACACTACGCTGAAAATTAGTTCTAATTATATCGTAATGTCATGCATTTGAATACTGCCTGAGTATTCAATTACATATGCCATATTTAAGGGCGAATGTATATTCATGCATGTTAAAAAATTAAAATGAGATATTTGAATGCATCAGTTCTATATGAGATATTTATGCAGTTGCATGTGCCATGTTGGTTATGTAGCTGGCCGTGTGTGTAATGTGCCACAGGTTTAATTCCCAGAAGCATTCAGTTATACAGTAAATCCAACTATACCGCCCATGAATGATGTAAAAGGGATAAAATGTAAAACAAACAGCTGTAACTCCCACAGATGTTTCAAAGCCACAGTGAATAGCCAGTCTCCAGGAAGTGGAGAGATACTATATAATCCAGATCCAATGGATCATCACGGATCTGATCCGCACTAAAATACAGACCCCCAAACAATCCTTAGAAACAGTTGAAGTTGTTTCATGCCGCATAGCCAGTTTTAATTGGAACCAGGTGCTTGCACACAAGTCACTCCATTTACAAAACTCGCAAACAAAATCCTTGCAACATAAACTTGATTTTCAGCCAGTGATAATTCACTATGGGACATTGAGTGCGCACATGGCCTTCATTTGTTTTTTGGTTAAAATACTCTGAAACCGATAGAACCAATTAATATTTTATTTTTTAAATCTAAATGAACATATTTGCTTTCTAGCAAAAAATGAGAATCCAGGATTCCTCGCACATTATAGTCAAATGCCAGAACTAAACTTGATCAAAACTGCTTACAAATGAATGTATTTGCCCTGTTTTTGAGGCATACTTTCCTTAAAAAAAAAGAAAAGAAAAAAGTTATACATGCAATCCCTCATTTGTCCTCTTAATGTCCGAGCACAATGCCAACGGCTTTGACTGAAACAATTAAGATAATGACGTTATGGACAGTGGGAACCTGGATTGTAACTGTAGCATTATCACCTGAAAACACGAGCAGTCCCCCAAGCCCAGCGGGGACTGCTATCTGACGGGAGCTTTGCGGGTGATTTGTCTTCCGCTGGGAGGCGAGTGACAGTGATGGATCCGTCCTGGACTCCACCGTTAGCCTAGCCCTGGCGTTCGTCTGGCAGCTGACAGCCGCGAGCCAGAGACAAGCGGTTCTCGGGAGACAGCGCGCTCGTGTTCTGGGACGAGCTGATAACCGAGAGGCGAAGATAAAGGAAAAAAAAAAAGATTCTGCGCGAGTATTTTATGCGGCTCACCTGACTTACCGCTGTCAGAGGTGGGAAGCAGGAGCGCTTTGGATACTCCTCGCTGCCAGTGTCTCGCACGGAATTGAACCGAGTGTTCGAAATGTTTATTGACTGTGGCTTTTTTTTGTCAGAAATCTGTATCAGACAGTAAAAGATTGGCAAACCCTCTGACGGACATGATATGAAAGTGCATCCAGAGTACTCAATTATTGTATCTACTCCACCAAGTGCGAGGAAAACGAACAAAGCAATGGAATTACTCATACTTACCACATAACCACCACGTCGTAGAGGTTCCTAATTATATTGTTTTTCTCAAGCGAAGAAGCAAAGTCGCCTTAAAGGACCACCATCTTCTCTCTGTCTGGTGGTTTTAAGTCACGTCTTTAAGAACCAAGGAACGTTTTCGCTGTCAGTTTTTCCGACCATTAGGTCTAAGATCTTGAGCTTCTCGTGGTGTAAAACTGTCAGAGAGATAGCTGTCCTTAGAGAGGCTTGGGGATCGAGCTCGTCAAGGACTGCAAGACAGTTCTCTTTTTTTATTATTATTGCATTGCAAACAACAAAAAGAGGCTTTGTCTGACTGGTCTGTTTTAAAAGGGGGTGGGGCTGGATTCCATCTCCTGTTCTGAGTGAAGACATTTCAAAGGGCACTTTTCAGGCCTTAGAAAAGAGAAGGAATTCATCTACTTTTCCAATGGCCAACTACATCTGCGCAAAATTACAAAAAAGACACACCTTGTATTTTGTGGAGACTAACCACAGAGGATCCCACTCGCAAGTTAGAACGAGCACAGCCATTCACCTGCCTCACTGCAGAGAACAATGGGCAGGTGTGCTGTTCATTGGTGTTCCACGAGGCACCATGCCAAGCTGGAACAAGGTTCAGGAAACACCCCTCCACAGACGGTGTAGTGTGCAGGCAATGGTGCTCTGAACAACCAGGAAGAGAACCTGAGGCATGCGGGATACTCCTTACAGCAGGCATCAGCAATGGTGAGCCGAGAGGGCTAATTTGCGGAATTACTTCCCACCAAGTTGGCAACATACACCAACCCTGGTTCACAAACATATTACATCACAATAAAATTTACATGAACAGTCTCAGAAGGAACTGTTTGTGAGGAATATAGAATATAGAAAATGTTCTGAACTGAATATTCTAATATTCAAGTGAAAATCAGTATCTGACCCAAAAACAACGAGTTTTCGGGGAAAAAAAAAACTAATTAAAATGCTGACAAATCATTCCAAAAACCTGCTCTTCAAAGGATTAACTGAAGTTCGCCATTATCATTGCAGTATAACTGTCTAAGACTGATGTCACTGAGTGACACTTCAAAAGTGAATCTGCAGAGGGAATCTTCCAAGTGGAGGAAAAAGAAACAAACACTGTGCAATTTAGATTCAGCTGCTACTCACACTGAAGACGTACAGAAAATATCTCGACAAACCACCTTGAGGGCATCCATGTAGTGGCATCGTATTCAGCAGCTTGCTGTCCGCCCTAACCAAGAGGTCAGCTGTGATGCAGATGGTGGTCATTTTGGCATCCTCCAGCCCAGCCCATGTTAATATTGGGATGGAGGCCCAGGTAATGTCGCCCTGCGGTCATCAGGTGTGACGGTACAAACGCTGTTAGCCTACGCTCCAAGCGCCAAGGATGAGCCGGCAGGCACGATCGCTATTACCACCACCCCTGGTTAACCCTATTTTTCACAAAGGCCCTTGTTCTGCCCCTGAGGATTTTGAAGGGCCGGCCAGCGCACTGAGGGGATGGCTCTCTTTCTGAGGCAGGCCTCTTTGTTCGCATTGGGAAGTGCTGCACACAAAGAGACTATAAGGTTTCTAGCTTCAGATCCTTAACTGTCAGCATGTGAATAAATCACCTCTTTCATTTGAGCAGAAGGCAAAAATGTGATGTGGACCCTATAGATGCATTAGGACCTGGCTAAGTCCACTGTGATTTGGGATGATGTCAATTAGTCGGCTGAGAGGGGACTGGAGAAGGTCAGGTATTGCACCCCCCTCCCCTGTCTTCCTGGTTGCTGTGGTGACATATTACATGTCAGCCACCTTGCTACCCCCTTAACCACACCAGACTTCACTTGTCCCCAGGGAGAGTAACCCAGACTGAAGCCAATAAAGTCTGGCAGGTCCTAATACAAAGAGGCTTGGTGAGGCAGGAGCATGTGTGGACCAGAGGAACCAGTCCACAAGCTAAAAGCCATTAACACCTCAATGAGGTCACAAATACTGGGAGTGGTTAGAATTTTCTTGAAGTCTAAATGACTCACAAATTTTTTTTCCCCAATATTTGGATCTTTGATATGTGTAAATAAGCCTCTTGACATCAAAGCACCTCTAAAATTTTATTGAGTCCAATTTGAGCGTTCAAATATACCACAAGTTTGACTCGAAATTTATGGCGAGGACGTGCTTCACGTGATTTACTCTCGCGAGGTCAATTGATTGGACTTGCATGCAAACATGGCGGAAAGCGAGAGGAAGGCAGTGAAGAAAGCCAATTTCGTGCGGCTGGAGTTGTTTGAATACATTATACGCAACGCACATATCGATGCACGCGTTTCCCTTCGATCCCACTTGGCGGGCAAAATGGGTCAAATTTGTGCAGCGGCACCGTATTGATTTCGGCAGGCGTATGTAAGTGAAATGACTAAAACCTGTACCACGCTGAGACTGCAGCCAATTACTGTGACGTCACGCGTAGGCATTCTTGGACCCAACCTCCAGGACAATTTTAGATGAGAAATCTGTCAGACAAAAGTAACAAACATTTTTTTTTTTCATTTCTAGAAAGTTTTTGTTTACTGCATATTTCAAACAACCAAAACAGGAGATAAAAATTGTCTCAAACACACTGAAAATGAATACGCTAATGCTAATGGAACTATTACTGCTGGTCGCAGAAAGCAGAGAAGTTCTCGAACACTGACTTTAAAAACAGTAGAAAACCTACTCATCAATGCAGGGGTTAATACTGACTGAGACACAAGACCAACTCCATAAAAACCTGGCCCTAGCTGTGGCCCTATTCTGCCAGTCTGATTTTGAGAGACTCTTGTGTTAGTGGAAAGTTTGGTTCGAGAGAGAGCGCAAATGGAGCCTGTCGGATCTGGACTGAATTTGCCTTTTGTGTTTCGGGACGTCTTCGCTCCCCGCCTCCGCACAGCCGAAAATAGGGGGGGGGGGGAGCGCTCGCTCACCCGCCCTCCCCGCTGCTGCTCCGCACATCCGAGGGAGCCCGTCACTGCTTCCAGATGCGTGAGGCCCCTCCAGGAGTTTTTTTTTTTATGGGAGGGAGAAAAACCGTCAATTGTGTTCCCCTCACGAAAGAGAACCCTCTTTCTCTGGCTCCTGACGGTGAAAAAAAATCTGTAAGTCGTTTGTCGATAGCCCCGCGAGCCTCCAGGAGAGAATGTGTCCGTGTCAGCATGTGCTCGAGCGTGCACATGTGTATGTTCATGTATGCATGCATGTGCGTGAGAGAGAGAGTATGTGTGTACGTTTGCATGTGCGCGCGTGTGTGTGTGCGCGCGCACTACATTACCCGGCCCTGAGCAAGACAACAAAGACCCATAAATCAATAAATAGCCCTTGGCTACAGGTTTACAGCCAGCATTTAGTTTCTTTGATCCTTCATAGCCTTTCATTGTTTAATTTCCTTGTACTTGGAGATAAGGTTTTGTTCTTGCAAAATGTGAAAACAAAAAGAAAATAAAAAATGAGTCATAAATCAATAGATAATTGTTCTGAAGCTGAAGTCACAAACAGAAATGAGGCGTGAACTCCATCTCCCAACATTCCATGGCTCGCCCCTCACACCCCCCCCAAAATTACAAGAGACAAATGGGTTAATGACACCCTCCACTCAAACAGTGCATAGCAGGGCACGGGGCTCCAGGCCAGCCGTTGTCAATGAAGGTAGAGTCCAGGTTCACAATGCAAATTCAGTCACAACATCCAATAGAAATTGTATCCTTTGTCTTGCTTTCTGCTCTTCTCAGGCAAACATTCCCAGCATCTTCTGACCTCTTCCCCCGACTCACAAAAAAAGTGACAGTAACACCCGGCTCGCAATGAAAGACTTACAAAGGAGAAGAAATGAGCACATACCGGTTTCTGAAGACGTGACAGCTTTCCCTCCTCAGTTATGACAGTCCTATTCCACTCTCTCGCTCTCTAAGCCCTGGTCAAATGTTCAGACTTGACCAGAAAGCTACCCTCCCACATCATCGCACAACCACCGGCTTCACGAAGCCTCGCCTCCTAGACACGGTGTCGCGGACTGCCTGAAATCTCAGCGCGCGCCCTTCTAAAAGCGCACTAAACGCTGGGGCACAGCCGGCTGACTGCCCGCCCATCAAATCAGAGCGCTGCTCGTGTTAGCCTGCCTCAAACTTTTTCTGCAACAAGTACAGTAGAGAACAATGAATGCGTGCCAGAGCATTTCACTGGCCCACACATAAATCTGAGAAGGGGGGGTCCGGAGAGCTGCTCCAGGGAGGGTCGGGCGAGATGCTGACGCAATGTACAGCTGAGGGGTGGGGCTTTGGTTACAGTCTGATGGAGAAAAGGTTTGGCTGAGATAAAGAGGGAGAGAGTATGTATGTTCACTGTGTGCTGTATGTTGTTAAGTGTTTGCTGCATGCTGTTCTTCGCACGCTATATGTGCAGTACATGCTATTTGTAGTTCAGTGTATTCTATACAGTACCAGTCAAAAGTTTAGACACACTTTGCAAATGTCACAGCGCTCTGTTTTCAGAGAAATTTAAATGGCTTAACTTCTCTACATAATATCAAACGGAATCTGGAAAGAGGTAAATGGTCCGAAGTTAAAAGAGAATTATTTACTTGTTTGAATAGTGCCCAAAATTTTAGAATTCTCAAAGAAGCCATACTTTGCAAAGTAAGCAGACAAACAAGCTCTTTCTATTTTCCAACAGCCAAATTAAAGACAAGCTGTTTTGGAACTTATTGGGCAAAAAAGTCGATGAAAAGTAAACCACGAGCGCAGCACATCTTTGTGAACTTAGACAGTTGCTCAGCAGCAAACTCATTATAGACATATAACTGCTCTTATTAAAAAAAAAAATGTGCGTATGCTCTGTAAATATGACAGAAAATGCTAATTTGTTTGAAGGATTTAAGAATTCGATCTCTTTTTTTTTTGTACCCATTTCTTTATTTAACATGTCTTGTAAGAAAAATGTGGGTGTGTCCAAACTTTTGACTGTTACCGTTTGTTGTTCAATATATGTTACATATTGTTCAGTGTAGGCTATATGTAGCCATGTGTGCCATCTGTTGTTCAGTGAATGCTACATGTTGTGCGGCTGTCATTCCTCTTTTGTTCATGGCCTGCTTTGGCAGTATAAATGCAAATTTTATCATGCCAATAAAGCACTCTGAACTCGAGAGGGATGAAGGCAGAGAGAGAGAGAGAGAGAGAGAGAGAGAGAGGATGTGTGTATGAAGGAGGGAGAGGAGAGAGCATGAGTGAAAAAGAGGGGGAAGAAAGTAAGAAATAAAGAAATATAGCATAAGTGACAGACTCTCGGTTGGAAGAGAGAGAAGGGGACTGGGATCGAAAACAAAAAAAAACCCAGAAAAAGGCAGCATGTGAATTGCAGGCTGGGGTAGAATAGTATCATTTTTCCAGTTTCTTTGATATATGTATTGGCGATATTTTGCATAAGTACTTTTTGTGAAGAAGGCACACTGAGCCGAATTGAAACAGGGGGAAGAGACGGAGTGAGCGAAAAAGACGTGCGAGACGCAGCAGAGGAAAGAGAGTGAGAGGGAGGAAGAGATGGAGAGAAAGAGGGAGCGAGGAGGAGGGAGAGCACATCTGTGAGTTGGTCACAGGCTCTCTGGACTGTCGGACTCCCAGCGGGGAAACAGTGACTTGTGTTTTCCTGTTGTAATGCGTAGGGGAGCCACGCCTAAAGCCACTGCCAACACAGGCTCCGGCCGGCCAACATGCGAAATAATGCGCTGTGGAGGGTGTGTACGGCCACATCTCACTCGGTCTCTCGCTCTCTCTCCCTCAGACGCAAACACACTCCATCTGATTTATGGAGCTCTTTGTTAGGCTGTGTTACCTCAGTCGATTGCTTATGCTGCTTCTAAATGGCTCCGATGCAAGCGAAGGACTGAGGAAAATAGCACGGGAACGCAGCCCGATTCAGTCAGAAGCGGTAATTATTTTGCTCATTTCGGTGAGGTTTTGGCTTTTTCCAAGCGCAGCTGATTGGTCGAGAGCGGACGCGCTGCTCCACTGAAACTTTGGGAATGTTCCCCCGCGTCTCGTCTTCGCCCGCTCAGGAAAGGGGGTGGGGGGAGGGGTGGGGAGAATGTCGGCCTCTGAAGGGTCATGGGAGAGGGCTGGGGGGGTTAGCAGGAGGTTAGGGAAGGACACACTCATTGCTGGAGCCAGACAAGGAAACTGCAGTCACTCTCACCACTGTAACTCAAGGAAGTACGTGGAGAAAGCCTTGCCAACTGGAGCGAGCTCCCAGCATGCTTCACTCTGCACTCAAAAAGAGCCGGCTCCCTTGGTAGTGCGGGTCCCTTGCGACATCGAATCACTTCCGTCAAACTGGACATTTTAACTTCTTTGCATGGCTCTCAAGCGTAAGAGTGCACTGACAGATTTATCGAGTTATTGAAACAAAATTGCCTCGGTCACTGGACACACACACACACACACACACACACACACACACACACCAACACACACACACACACACACGCACACAAACACAGACACACACACTCAGATGCACACATACACATCTACACACAAAAATAAACAGTGAAATGTGCGCGCACACACACACACACACACACACACACAAACACTTCAAGCTTTTAATCAACGCCCTGAAAAGTCAAATATGGCGTCTGTGTGCCGGCCAGAATTGGATGCCAAAAAATGAGCGAAGGGACCCTGATATTCACACTCAGAATAATTTTTATCAACGATGAATAATAATCACGTGTTGTGCTTTTTGCAGCCGATTCATACAAGCTCTCGGGAACATAATGAATCCATTTCCAGTCCAAACAAAATTATTCATGACCTCTCAGTGGCAGGACCTGCACGCTCCGAGCGAATCCATATGAGCCAATGAACTGAGATTAGCCTCATCACATCTCTGAATTTCCGCTGGCACCCTGGTTACTTTCCCAAAAATATGAACACAAACTCAGCTCTCTCTCTCGCCTGATTTTACAGCCTGATGCGGTGTAAAATACAGAGAGGAAGCGTACAAATGGGACAAAATATACAAAAAAAAAAAAAACCGTGACACAAGGCTGGTTCCTTTTTTCCTTCTTTGCAAACCATATTGACTAAAATTTCAGTTTTCTGAAAAATGATTCAGTAAAAATGTGCTCCAAGACAGTATTGCCACCCATGTATGGACTCTGAAATATTGGAAAAGGGAATTAAGATATTTCTAAATGCCTTTCTTAGATCATTTAAAGGCCTGTGTGTGAGTTGCATAACTGTGTGTACACCTTGGTTTCAGAAGACCCAAATGTGAAGGCATCTTGTAAAAATGGACATTTCATGACACTTGGACTTTTTTTTTTTTTTTTTAACTTTTTGCTGGAGTTTATTGTTCGTACCAATGAAGTATTCGATGTCTAAAAATTAAAGTGATGTGCCAATAAGTTTCAAGAGTCATGTGAAATGTTAACTGCTATCGCAGATCAAGTAAAAAGTTCCCAACTTTAACGGCCTTTACGTCTCAAAATCTCATGAAATGTCATATTTTACTTGATGTGTTCGCAAATGCTGTGGACTGTTGTGAGGCAATTGGCTACATTCATGATTGATAATATATCTTACAACAACATTCTGAGCAATTTTTCAGCTATCTTATGTCACTCGCTATACTCTTACAAGCACCTGTAGGAATTAATGCAGTTGAAGGCACACACCAGTCATTCATAACAAGGGGCAATTTATTCTCCAAGTAGCCTACTCTGCATGTGTTTGGACTAAGTGTCCAGAGTAAACCCACACAAGCTCCACAGAGAGAGGCCCCAGGCCAGATATGAACCCACAATCCTCTTGTTGTGAGACGGCAGAGCTACCCACTGCAACACCGTGCTGCCCAGCTAAACTGCTGAGCGAAACTGTGAGTTAAAAATAAGATGGCATAAATGTTAAAGACTGTAATAAGCATAATGTTGCATTGGGTGGATGGTTCTAAGGCAGAGGTGCGCACTGAGGACCTTGTCACATCCTGGCTCTCATGCCATCTACTGGCCTTCAGTAAGACAAACCATTGATGAAATCTTGCTGCCGCTCTTGACAAGCTTGAAAGACCACCAAAGACTGCTCGTGTTCCTAAATGGAACATATTACTAAAATCCAATCAATAATTGAATTTGCTTGTAGAGCCAACTGGCTAATTTAGGCAAGAAAGTAATTTAAGACTCCCTGACACCAAGGACCTCCAGGACTGGAATTTCCCATCCCTGTTCTAGGGGGTTATGGGAGTGATACAGTTAATGGCTAAAAAAAACAAACACACACACCCATGTACTTCCATCTTTGAGAGGACATCATATCGACTTCCATTCATTCTTTATGGCTCGAGTACAGGTTTTCCTGATCTTAAACATAACCAAAACATGCCAAATCAAAGCCCTTACCTGAACCTGAGCCTATCCCTAATTCTAATGTTAACCCTGGCCTTCGACTTCACTAATAAGTCACAACTAGCCCTTGTCCTTATAAGAACAGGTGGAAATGTCATCACTTCCAAAAAATGTCCCCTCTCTGTTGGTTAAAAACAAGTTCTGGTCCTCACCATGTGGCGAGTACAATAACCCAAATGCACACAGACACCAGTATAATGAACAACCTCAGTTAATATCTAAACCTTGAGCGTCTCGGTTGCAAGTAAAAAGGTGATCATGAGCACAGCAGGGAGTACTTCAAAAAACGGTCATTTTCGGGAGAACGAGCGGACGCGTCTGCGCTGCTGCCACAGCGCGTGGCACACAATAGCGCTCGCAGCTCGTAACCCAACAGCCGAACAACAGGCGGTCCTGCCTAACACACGCCGTTAGCATTCATCCTGATTTTAAATGAGCCCATTTCCAGGTGCCCCCCGGAACACTGGAAGCACTTAATATCAATCGTAATGCGCTCGTATACCTACACACAGGATGTGGGGGGGCGGAGGAGGGTGGGGGGAATACTAATTAAATCTACTCTGCTGTTCATGGCAAACAGCAGGCAAAAAACGGGTACTCGCCAACTGCCTGAATGCGGAATAGGCCAGGCAGAAATCTGCCAACTATCATGTAAAGCACCGTGCTTAAGTTTTAAGAGTTAGGCTCTCCGTATTTTTTGGCAGTTGCTACGGGTACGGCAGTTTTCCAATGCATTTCAATGTAAAGAGGTACAGCAGTCCCAATTTCAAACCCTGCCCTAACCCTGACCCTAACTCTAACCCCTAACCCCAACCCTGACCCCGAACCCTAACCATAAACCCAAATCCTTATCCTAATCCCTTCAAATCAACAGCTGTACCCATAAAACTGCCATATCTCTAGACACTGCGTATTTTTTTAATCACTGCCATCAAAAATCGTTTCCAAATCACCCAAACTGCTAACTGTGCGCGTGCAAGTATGTGGGTTTGGTATGTGTGTGCGTTATGTTCGGTGTAAGCGCATGTACGTGTTTTCGTGTGCGTACCTGGGTCTAACTGCTAACAGCTACTTATTCATAATTGTTATTTTTTATAAGCAGAGACGCAGTGGCTGGGGCCTGAGTGACTGATTTTAATGGCCAGTAAGCCCAGATGCTCTATTGTTTTTTAAATGGCTGGGCAATTGGCATTAATAACATTAGTGGAAAATTTGACTCCATCTGACAAAACAAAGCACAAACCATCACTTTAGATGTATTACATGCCTGCGTTGAACACTGCTATTGCACCATCAATCTGTGCATGGCAAGTGCAATTATTTTCCATCGCTGTCTGCTGTCGAAATGTAGACATGAACTGCACAGACATGCCTTCTGTTTGATTACACTCATTAAATTAATGGCCTCTTCCTATAACAACACTGGTAGCGGACACTAGGCAACAGCAGCTTACTGTCATCTGTTTTAATGGACCACGTTCCCACTCCGTGTGGTTGTGTGTGTGTGTGTGTGTGTGTGTGGGGATGAGCGTGTGTGTGGGCTTGTATGGCGATATGATTGAGAACAGAGAAATCTTGAGAAATCACAATGCTGTGATGACATTTGGGACTGTGTGGACATGTCAGGTTTTCATCACAGAAGATCACAGATTATGATTGCTAAATGGTTAAAGTTAGGTTTATGACTACAGTCAAGGTTAAGTCTAGGTAAGGAGTAATCTAATAATGGGTAGTGTTTAGGAAAGGTTGTCAATACCAAGTCCTCACAAGTATAGCTGTGTGTGTGAGTGTGTGTGCGTGTGTGTGCCCGCACTTCAGTCCAAATTCTGTTGTATTCATGACTTCTGCATACCCCATGTCAATGGCTGCATGTTTGCGCTGTTATAGTTCTGTCTCAGACACCCTGATGGTTTGGAATTACATGTTTAATTTACTTCTCTCAGAGAGCCGATCTGTGACGCAGGGGACAGACTGGGAAATTCAAGACTGTTTCTGCCATGCCACTACAAAGACAGCCATGAGACAGCTGTGGTCCTCCCGCAAAACTTTCCACCGCATTCGTAAATTCAAAAATAAAGTAGCCATTAAAAATAAGGCTAGGGACCTAATATCATAACAACTTAAATGGAAAACTGAGAGAAGAGTTGATGGAAGGAGGCGAACTAGAATGCGCTCATTGACTCGGGCTGACCCCGTTTTGCTTCTTTAGACACTTGCTAACAAGCAGCACCGTTTAGCAAATCTCACCCCGCTGCAGCAGTAGCGACAACGCAGGCAAAGCAGAGCAGGTGTTCTCGCCTTGATTGCCACAATTCTGAGCGCAGTTCACGCTACCATCACTAGATGGCAGCATAGGTTGGCCAATGGTTTTTTTTCTCCTCTCGGTGGTCTTGCTATATTCAGACTGTCTTTAAAACAGTTATGAAAAATTACAAGATCTATTCTGGCAACCGCATCGTAAATGTGCCAACATGTACATCCGTGAACACAAATTTTATATCGCATGATACAAATGTTATCTCAGGCACACCAGCTGCTAGAGACATACAGTGTGTTCTAATGACTGATGGAGGCATTGTTATTCCCTACACTACAGCATGCCAAACACAACTCTGTTGATCCTGGATCTGTCAGAAAATCCACGCTTATTTTTTTATTTTTTTTACATGCTACGGTTAAATAGTCAAACAAGCATTGGCAGTGCATGGAGCTGTGCATTGCACAAATTTCTGCTGAAACATTTAGGCAGCAATATGTTTTGAATTCAGTGTATTTGTGAAGAGTAATAATTCTTTTCATAGGTCTATTACTCAGTGTCTAACAGTGAGACGGCCAATTAAAACACAGCTCAGGGGCTCCGTGCTGGTTGATGACCGAGACTGATTCATCGGTAAGAGAACTCACTTCCTCTCCCTTGCTCTTGCCCTCTCTTTCAAATTCAAATGCAAACAAGCTTTATTGGCATGACCTCACATCAGCATTGAATTACCAGAAGGATTATTTAAATACAACAGCAAAATTATCAGTGACTGTTTCAGTAGTACAATAATGACGTACTGTCCTCTTTGGTAAATACTCATTACACCGTGGTGATGTGTTTTCTCTCTCTGTCTTTCTCCAGCTCTCTCTCTCACTCTCTCTCTATCAATCTGCATGGTGCCTTCACCTGAGTCATAGGGCAGAGGCTAGACTGTAGTTTTCTCCAGCAAGGCCAGGCATAATGCCTTGGCATAGAACCCCGTTCCTATAGCGGTACGTATTTAATTGCTGCACCTCTGACCCCAGCAAAGGTCGGAGGAGGGACGCATGGCAAGGGACATCATTCTAATCACTCTTCTGCCATCACGCTTGGGTACACAGGCGTCTGGTCGACATTATGACTGCCCCGTCGAGCAAGACTGCAAGCCTGTTAAGGCCCGGGCACGCTCAATTACAATAACAGAGAGTAACACTAATTATGACACAGCAGTGGAAGTCATGCTGAAAACTTACTTATCACACCCCCAGTCCCCCCTAATTCAGCACCACCAAATCCCCTCATGTCAAAGAAATGAGATTCGCTTTGATGTCTCAGTCCAGCACCAGTCACCAAGGCAACTGTTATTATGAGGAGCTAGAAAACTATCGGGGGCGGAGTTCTGGCATGTCTATACCCACCCAATTTCCCGTGGCGTATCCTTGGTGCCACAGGCAGAGATCGAAGGGGTGGGGCTTAAGGTTTGTACCCCAGCCTCTCACTGAGTTTGGACTGCACCAGTCTGAGCAACATTCTTATTGGCAGACTGGCATGCGAGAAGACAGTGGCAGAAGTGTTGAACGCTGCTGTTGGAATGCAGAGCCGGTACCTTGTGTGTGTGTGTGTGTGTGTGGGGGGGGGGGGGGGGGGGGCAGTTTCCACCTCCAACCTTCCACATGTTGATGAGGCCTTAAACCCATAGCCAAATCTGACGTGTCAACATTACCCTCATCCCCCTTTTAAGTTAAGTTTTCTCACCTTTCCCTCCTCTTGGAGTAGTCTAAAACTCCTGCACTTCCTGTCTGGTCTCAATGATCTTCCTGGCTAACAGAGTGAGCCTCAATACGCTTCCCTCATCATGAGTCATGACACATTATGAACTCCCTCTTCACTCCTGGTCAGGTTTAAATTGCTGGAGTCAAACTTGACGCGGCAGCAGATGGTTCCATTTTAGCAGATGCGAAATGATTTGGAGAGAAAAGAAGAGGGAAAGAAAAACTCTGCAACAGCATAAAAAACTTGAAACCAGAAAGCTCCACAACAAGCATGGGAATTTAAGCAGGAGCTCGGCCCGCTTGATGTTTCCTCCCTCAAACACAAACCGACAGCCTGCGAGAGGTCGGTTTGATGCAATTGTCAGCGGACATGCGGAGGGAGCGATTTCGGGAGGCAGATTACCGCGTTCCGAAAGCATAAAGCAAACTTACGATTCAAATTAGAAGAGGCAGGTTTTCAACCTCCACTGCGCCCATCGGAAAGAAAGTTGGGCCTGGAGTCTAGGAAGGAAAGCAGATTTTGCTTTCCGGCACTGCGAGCAAAGTGCGTACAAAGCGAGACGCGTTTCATACTGGTTTTTTGCTCTCAGCCTAGAGGATGGAAGCTCGGCTTCAAGGTTTGACAAGAAACGGGACATAAAAGGCCGGAAGTATCTCCGGTTGACTTATAATCCAAAGTGAGTCTGCTGGGGTGTTTCTAACGCTATCAAAATAAAAGATCGCATCATCCACACCTACTTGCGGTAAAAACCTTGTCGCTCATGTTCACACTGACCGTACCAATGAAGAAGTCCACTGCTTCAAAGGCCGATCCCATATCCACAATCGCTGACTCTCTGCATTCAGTTGTTAGAACAAAGTAATTATAGAGTCAGATTAGGTAGGCTTTAGGCCTGTCTACCCACCCCAATCTACTCCAGAGCCCAGCAGGAGAAACCCTACTTCGGTAATACACTCAGTAGCTCACGCCTGTGAAGCCTCGGAAACATTAGCATTCCTTTTACCAGTATGGGAGAAGCCGTTAATCAAGGAGGAGAGAGAGAACTATCGATTTGAACCCGGCTGTGAGCTCGGTTTTGGGCAGGAGAGATAAATATGTGCTATCTACCTTAACTACATCTGAGAATGGACCATAAAAGACAGTGCATGGAATCTAGCTGGGATGTCCACACCGAAAATTCCAGCTAAAACTGGCCTAAGATGGATTCTACGCTTTTATGATAGCTATTAATTATATGTACTCCTATATGTACTCAGATGCATTAGTTTTGGGACTGTAAGCCACCACAATGACTTTGAAACGAAACCAAATATAAAGATGCGCTTGAAGCATTTACTTTCAGTTGTAATTAAAGAGCTTGGTCAAACATTTTGTATGAACGATGTAGAAATTCAAACCGTTATTATACCTGCCCCGCATTCCCCTCCCAGCCCCCCCATTTTTAAAGGCTCAAAAGTAATTCCACAAACTAATAAAATTGTAAATTAAACTGTCATTTTAATTACTTTGCTGTAAATCCATTGCCTGAAGTCCAGAACCATTAGACATCATCAGATCATCAGGCACTACATTCCTTCCTTGGTGACGCCCTGCCAGGTCTTCATTGCATCTGTCTTCATTGGTCTTCAGAATTCATTTTTTTAAGCAATTTTGCCTTATTATTGTAGAACATTTCACTTTCATGCCACTAAAAAGATTTTGGTTTTTTTCAAAGTTTGTTTTCGGTCATGGTTTATACTGTGCAATGTCATCCAAAGTGCTTTGAATTATTTGAAAGAATCTTAGCAAATAACACAGTCCTAAATAACTCAGAATTCCTCCAATTACCTTTGTCAGTTGTCACATCATCAATAAATATAAAGGAACTAGATTTATTGGCAGCTGTACATGATAATGCCTTAACACGGTCTACACCATGTTTCAGAGATGACGTTGTATGCTTCAGATCACCACCAGTTCCTTCAGTTTTTCCATACTCTTATGGTTCTACTTCAAATCGCTTTTTATCTCATCTGTCCTTGTTCCAGACCTGTATAGGCTTTTAAGATGTTTTTTTGATCTTCCCAATCTGGTCTCCAAGTTTTTGCTTACCGAGGTTACACATCTTGAAGTAAACCCTCAGTATTTACTCCGGTGAAGTGTTCCTTTGATAGTCGACTTTGACACAAATACACTCACCACCGAGAGCAGGGGTGGGAAGTTCTGCTCCTGGAGGGGTGTTGTGCATGCAGATTTTTATTTTCACCAATTACCCTGACAAACTCAGCTAGGTTGGACACACAAACATGGATTTGTTAATACATAGGAAGAAAAGTTACATTTAGGGAAAAAAGGACAATCTTTGGTCATCATTCATGAAAATTCAAATAAATGCAGCAGAAACGTCAGATTTCCTAATTGGCTGGGCTGAATGAGATGATTTACCAATCAAAGGCCAGACGCTGGTGTGAAATTCAGGAACAGATATGGCACTTGTTGCCAACCTCTGTCGTTGTGGGTGTTTTTGATCCAGCTAATCATGAAGGAAGTGTTTCGCTTCACATAGGAAAGAGTTCTCCTGTCAACCGTCGCAGTTGTTATCCCTTGTTTTCTTGGCCTTTTGGTGATCCTGAGCTCAGAAGTCCATTCTTTTTTCTAAGAAGGACCAAGTTGTTGATTTGGCCACTAATAATACTTTTGCTCTGTCTCTGAATAGTTTTTTTTCCAGCTGAATAATGGCTTGCTTCACTGGCAGTGACAGCTTTTGGACTTCATCCTGAGCGCTCACAAAATCAAATGCCAAATTTAGCTAAATGCCACAGTAGAAATCACAGCAGACCTTGTATCTGTTCACATAAAAGTCAAACAGGGAGATGCCGTCATCAGTATCGCCCACCCCCATGGAATCTTGTTTTCAAACCCAATCAAGGTCAGGACCGGCGACATGCACACACAAAATTTCATTCATCTAGGTAAACTAATTAAAAAAAAAAAATTTATTCATCCAAATGGAAGGACAAATGCACAGAAGGACGGAAGGAAAAGGTCCATCATGATACCCTCCGCTCCACTTCATGGCAGGAAATAATAGCGAGAGACTACAACACGTGGCCATGGATTAGCTGTGCAGCTAAGTCTCCAGTTACTTTTTGTCCCTAAAAAATCAGGGGACCACACATAAAAAGCATTGGAATTCCTACTCGTTTTATCAAATTTGGAGTGAATTCCACTGGGTTAAACACAAAAATCTGCACTTTGAGCTAATATTCATAAATCAATTTCAATTCCGACATGCTGCGATAGAGGGATGAAATGACCGTAACTTTTTCAAAGTCCAAACATTTATGAATTATGGATCTGACCGCAGTGCTAAGTAGTGCACAGCAATATAGTCTACTTGTCCTCCATTTGATGACTGGCTAACTCTACCAGCTCAACCAGTTTTGACCGCCTTGGTCCATCAGCAGACCGGCATTGAAAATTCACAGACAGTTATGACCAATGCCATCAAAAACGCAATCTTACAACCCCGACTGCTTTGCCAGAATTTTCAGCAGGGCTTTGCGAAGCGGTTTCAGGGAGAAACCCTCCAGTACAGACAGTACATGGAAACTACTCAGGGAGAAGGAAGTGCATTAACCTTGTGATGCACCCGGTGTATGCAATGACATCCTCATTATACCGAGGACCTGAATTATTGAATCAATTTAATAGTAATTGTGGCAGCTGGGTTGTCTGTCATCTCCTGGTGCAGTGTTTCTCCGTAAGGGTACAGCGTGGGCTTCAGTGTGAATTAAATGGCAGTGGATAATTTACCCATTTACGTCACCCCAAGATTAGCCGCCATCCGTCTCGGGGGTCGAGGTAAAAATAACAGCTGCGATTTCATATTTCGATGGCTTGATGTTCTCAAAGGGGCTTTGGCTGCCTCAGGAAAATTAGCCCCCCTATAATGTGCTAGTTCACATCTTAATTTCTGTGTAAAAATGTTAAACCAAACATATATATTCAATCCAATAATAAGGGCATTTAAAAGATCACTGTATATTTTGTCCTGGGTAATATAATCGAAAATAACACAGTTTATTGACTCCCAGAGGAGAAATTCATCTTACTACTCGCAGCAGACATAAATACAATTAAAAACACATAATGCAGACGTGACCGGCCAAATACACATAGGTCCACAGGCTATTGGTAATCATGAAAGGATCGGTAGATCAATGGGATGTTAAAGAAAGTCGTTCCCCAGGGCCTTGGCTTTTAAAGCCATCTTTGCCCTACAGAACTGTACATCTTCCTACTTTGTGCAGAAAAGATGTGAAGCTTGCAGAAAATGACAAAGGAGCACTGAGCCTTTCTCCCACCGTGTGCCTTGTTACGCATATTCTACAGTTAAGAAGGGGGGGGCTGTCAAAGCCTTGGAAAAAAATATTCCAGAATTTTCTAGGTGCTGAAAAGGCAGCAGCACTGCACCGTGAGCAAGTGAGTTACACTTGAAGAATTCACCGTTTGTGGTGTGACAGTGTTCTGACAAGAAAACAACACCTATAATGCTAATTACATTTGATGTTTGTAACTTTAGAAGGGTAAATGTAAATGCGAACGCTCGTATTTACATACATACACAAACACTGATATGTGCGCACACGGTACATATTGTTAATGCGCCCAGTTGGGGTAAAAATAAACTCAACGTTGACACAGTTCAAGTATGAGAGGCAGCTCTGCTCAGTAGATTTGCGAGGCTTATCATGTGCTTGTGCACACACAACACAGGCCTCTCCGCCAATGTAAACTCACCTTTATCATGGTTTCACAGAAACCTGAACAAGTGCCTCTATTCAGTGTAGACATCTGTGTGGTTAATAATCCATCGCTGCACATAAACAATGTCTGACAGGCACGCTCTGGTGAATATTGACTGGGGTAGGTATGAAGAGCACTATCCTCTCAAAATGCGCCAGTAGATAGCCTATCACATTGTAGGCTGAGTGGCAATATCAGCCATTGTCAACTTGCTTACACTTATCAAGGTGGGCTTTGTTGAGCAGCGACCAATATGGCGGCTAAGGTGATCTGTGTGGCAGCAGAGAAGCAGGCCCAGTAATGAGCCTGCTAGAGATGGTCGGGCTAACATTGCTCTTAGGACAGTGCGTTTTTTTTTTTTTAAAGCTTTTTCCAAAATACTTAGCCAGTGTTCTGGAAATTCTTTTTTTATTACCAGAAGTGATTGTTAACTCAGTAGAATGGTCAATAATAGTAATTTTGTATCATAAATAGTACATTTTGACAAACAGCATCACAAAAGATTCAGCACACGGACAAAATGAAAAAGAAAAGAGGTGTATATCTGTGTCCAGTTGTGTAGGTATGTGCGTGTATGCCTGTGAGTGCCTGTACATGGAGAGTTATGCGTAAATTGCGCGCGCTAAAGTCGATACGTGCTTGACAGCGCTAGAATCAGTAGCTGTGAGTGCGTCCGCACATTGGCACGTGTTCGCTACCTCCAAACGTCCACGGCAGTGGGACACCAGATCCTGATCTCCCAAGACGCTCTCAGCTTCGGCATTTAATCTCCACCAAGGAGTAACAGGTGGGGTTTGAGGGTGGTCTGGTTGTCTCATTAGGGAAAGACATATATAGAAGTGGCTGACTCCTGATGGCAGGACTCATGCTGGGATTTTAAACATCCCCAGGGATTTATAATTTTTCTTTTTTATTGCGTGGGTGGGACTAGTGAAAACTGTTTACATATTGTTTATCCTTCTCCCGCCCCCTCCCCATGAAAGGATGATGTGATTAGATCAGTTGCAGAAACAAGGGATTACAAGGCCGGGATGAACAGATGGGACATTGGCAGCCTGGAAAGAGGTGGGTGGTGAGGGACGGGGGGGTGTGGGGGACTGGGGTGCCCCCTGGGCGTTTTTAATGTGTAGCTATGCTACCCCAAATCGCCATGGTCAGGCTATTCAATAGTGACAGTTCTACACCAGGGGAACCCCCCATTGTGACATCACAATCGTTGAGATGAGAGTTCTAGAACTCATCTTCGTCTTCAGGGAGTGGCGCTTTCATATTCCTCTACAGCCCTAGAGAACACAAGCGTCCTTTGAGGATGATGCACACGCCATTAACCTTCATTTCGCTGCATCAAAGCGATGACACACACCACCATTTGGACCGGGGAGTGCGTGTCTCCTTAAGAGCTCCCCTGGGAAGGGAGGGAAGTCTGCGGTGATTCTCAGAGATGAAGGCCAGGCAACAGTAATGCAAAGCACTGCATAATAGATTTTGCCCCAGGAGGACTGAGGAGGTGGACTTTATGGAGGAGAATGTCATCAGAAATACAAGCAGTCTCTGATCTGTATTTAAACCAAGGCAATAGGGGGTTCAGCAGGAGTTCACAAGCGAAAAATAATTGCCGACAGTTTACCAGAGCGAAGAGTAAATTTAATGGAATGTCTTTGAAAAATTCAATGTCTGTGTTACTGAAGTAGTAGAACTTTCCATTGTCACAGGTGACTGTGTTGGGTTTTATGAAATGAACCAATAGCGAAAACCAGTAGAATACAAAAAGGCTTTATTTCTGAAGGGGGAAACCCCCCAACAGAGCTGGCAACAGTACAAAGTCTGCAATCCAAAATCAGAGTCCAATGGGCAAAATCCAGAGTCATACACAGGGCACCAATCACAAAATCGTAGTCAGACAAAAAGAGGTCAAAAAACAAGAATGCGGCTAAAGTACAGGGAATCGGCAAAACTCTGTCTAGGGCGGTCCAGTCAGAAAGATAAATCACTATGAATCAAGGCGAGAGAAGCATGGCACAGGAAACAAGGAAGAACGATCTGACAAGGAAGTGAATCAAACAGACATCTTGTATACACATCCGGGAGAACACATGATCAGGGAACACAGGTGCAATCAATGGAACAATAATCAAGGAGTGACACATGAACTAATCACATGAATTTGGCCGAAGCCAAAACACAGACAGGGATAACAAGACAAAACTATGGACAGACAAACGGCTCCAGTCACAGAGTACTAAAAGTGCATAGTTTAGAGAAAGGAAAGCACAAAGCATTTGTGGAGACCCACAGAAAATCGTAGCAGAGATAATTAGGGAAAGGCAAGAAGGCGGGGACGAGAATAGGGCGACTGCTGAGAGATCATTAGTCAATTAGTAAGTGCAGCGATACAATCCCGAGTGCTCATTGGTAAGTTATTCAAAATATTCAGGGTTAGTGTGGGTTAGTAATTAGCGAAAACAACAAACCGTTAGTATGTGTTAGTAAGATAGTAAAAGAGATAGGAAGGAAGAATACGAGATAACGAAAGAAGATTTAAACCCAGGAACCAATAAATCACCTGAATGAGTGGCACGCAAGACAAGGGACCGTGAGCAAAGATACACACATGACAAGACAGGGGAGACAAAGTGCAAAGCATGGAAAATAAGCATGGCATGAAACATGGCTATGAAAACAAAACATGGCATGGAGACGAGATAAACTAAAACATGAAAATAATAAAACAAGAAATCCTAAATACCAAATACACAATACATAATCTAAGAATGGTCAAACAAAGGCAGTGGTCACTAAGCACAAGAATCAATCTACCATGGCACTGGGCCAGGCACAGAACCTGAACTAGACATGAGCAAAAACATGGAGCATGGCATGGCAAAGACAGAAAATGCAGGATCACAACAGACTGTTACATCAGCTCAAGAATGTTCAGGAAAGAAAACTCTGATCACAAGAGCTATGGAACCTGCCACCCAAACTCAACTAGACATCATTAGGAGCGGGCTTGGAGGGAGGGGTGACGGGAATGATGGTGGATGATGGAGAGTCCCTTTGAAAGGCTTACACTAGCTAAGCCTGAAAAGTGGATTTTGACCTGAGTCCGAAATGGACCAGAGCATCAGCAGAAGGCCCTAATACTGGCAGCCCGCCATACGAGCTGCATATTAGATCAGCTCAGCTGACCCCCTGTCCCAATCTCGTTACCCCCTGCTCAGAGCTGCACTCAGCTGGGCGGCCTGCCCTTATCAGCAGCTGAGACTGAGCTGTGCTAATTAGCTGCCAGGATTACAACTTTATTTCACACCAAAAGCTAACAGGCTAGTTAACAAAATAGCCAATATATTATGTATGCTGCTATCTACAGTACCAGTCAAAAGTTTGGACACACTTTGCTAATGTCACAGCGCTCAGTTTTTTTTTTTTTTTTTTTTATAAAAATTTGAATGGCTTAACTTCTCTCTATATAATCTCAAATGGAATCTGGAAAGAGGTAAACAGTCAGAAAATAAAAGAGAATAATTTACTTGTTTGAATAGTGTCCAAATTTTTGAATTCTCAAAGAAGCCATAATTTGCAAAGTAAGCAGACAAACAAGCTCTTTCCATTTTCCAACAGCCAAATTAAAGACAAGCTGTTTTGGAACTTATTGGGCAAAAAGGTCGATGAAAAGCAAACCACAAGTGCAGCACATCTGTAGGAACTTAGACAGCCGCTCAGCTGCAAACTCATTAGAGCCATATAACTGCTCTTATAAAAAAATGTGAGTATGCTCTGCAAATATGACAGAAAATGTTGGTTAGTTTGACGGATTTAAGAATTACATCTTTTTTTCCCCAAAATAAATGATTTCTTTATTTAACATGTCTTGGAAGAAAAATGTGGGTATGTCCGAACTTTTGACTGGTACTGTATATCAGCTAGCTAGTTATGTCTCAGTTAGCAAATGCCCCAGCTCTTGTAGCCTGAGAACAAGGGTGTCCAATCCCATCTGAAATGGACGTGCAAGTTTTTTTTTTTCCCCCCACTTTCCACTCATAACTGATCTTGCTCATCAACAGTTCAAAGAAAGCCTGCAGTAATTTGTCAGCTAATTGAGTCAGGCATTGTAGCACTGGGACAAAACAAAAACCTGCAGCCACACAGGCCCTTTTTAGATAAGACTGGCTATTAGATTGAACACCTCTGCTCGACAGAGAGATCTGAAACTGTTCCAGGCTGCTAACAACCCCCCCCACTCCACCTCCTCACACATTACCTGTGAAAAACAACCCCTTTCATCACAACCTCCACAAACACACAGCCCTCCAAGATCCCAGGCCCTGCCAGGTTTAGTGTGAGAAATTAAATCACGTCTTTGGCCGAGAAAAGCACTTCCACAGCTGCGTTTTTCACCGCTCGGTTGATTGCCAGTGATGATCGTATCTGACAGAAAACAGCTCCATAGTGCATATTGACTTCCTAACCCTGTGCCAGCGCTGAATGTGTGAGATGGGAAATGTCCACTTGAGGCGAAAAAAGAATTTTTCAGAAAACAGAATCGTAACGATAAACACAATGCAGTGAAAAAGCATTCGCCCCTGTCGCAAGTTCTATTTTTGCTCATTTATCACATTTAAATGTTTCAAATCATCCAATTAATTTTAATATAAAATAAGGATAACAAGAAAACAATAAATACAACTTTGAAATGATTAATGCAAAAGTGAATTTTTGAAAGCAAAGAATTATTCAATACCAATGTCAATCATGTGAAAAAATAATTGCCCGCCCCCCCTAAACCTAATAGCTGGTTGTGCCATCTTGGTGGCAACAATTGCAATCAAACATTCACAATTACTGGCAATAAGTATTTGAAATTGCTTTGGAGGAATTTTGACCCACTCTTCACAGTGGAGGATTTC
This sequence comes from Gymnothorax reevesii, assembly GCA_029721435.1. Lineage (NCBI taxonomy): Eukaryota > Metazoa > Chordata > Actinopteri > Anguilliformes > Muraenidae > Gymnothorax > Gymnothorax reevesii. The sequence continues at coordinate 48,098,001 of CM056576.1, forward strand.
AAGCACAAACTGCCCGTTTAAAGTCATGCGACAGTAACTCAATTAGATTCAAGTCAGGACTTTGCCAAGCCACTCCAAAACCTTCACTCTGTTTCTTTCAAGAAATTCAGAGAAGAACTTGCTCGGGTGCTTAGGGTCTCTGTCCTGCTGTAAAACCCAAATGAGCTACAGCTTTAGGCTGTGATCTGATGGCCCGACACTACCTCTCAGAATTTTCTGGTAGAGAGAAGAATTCATGGTTCCATCAATCAGGGCGAGTCGCCCAGGTCCTGAAGCAGCAAAGCTGCCCCAGACGGGCACACTGTGACCAACTTACTGAGGAGTACAGTGTTAGCTTTCCATCAGATGTGCAATGCCAATATGGCTCTATCCCAACTTTTTAAAGACGTGCTGCAGCCTTCAAACTCAAAATGAGCCAATATTTTTCATGAAATGGTTACATTTCTCGCTTTCAACATCAGATATGTTGTTTATGTTCTATCGTAAATCAAATATCTGTTTATGAGATTTGCAAATCATTCCATTCTGTTTTTATTTACATTTTACACAACATCCCATCTTTTTTGGAATTGGGGTTGTAACAGGACCCATGTCTTCCAAATGCACAAGATTAGAAAAAAAATCAGGAAGGGGGCAAATACTTTTTCACAACACTGTAAGAGGGGCATGCATTAAAAAAAGAACCTAAAAATGAAAGAAAAAAATGTTCTGTATGCAAATGCCTCTATGCATGGGTGCACATTACATCTCTCAGCTGAAGACAAAATATGAATGAGAGGCATGATATGCTCCAAAGGCTAGTTTCTCAGAGTATCATGAAAATGAGTTTCAGTCTGTTGTCAATAAATTAGTGGTTCTCTGAAACTTGTCATGAAAAATTGTGAGGCATCCTTCTGGGTGAAGACAATTAAAAACTAAATAATATAAGTTCAGCTTCAACGATGAGATTCAAAGGATTTCTCACAAAAGGGTGAATACATAGTTTGAGTCCTCATGACATGGAGAGAAAAAGAGGGGAAATGAGTGCTGGCACTCATGCATGAGAATGAGAAAGTGAAACAGGCCTGATGAAGATAATATCCCTCAGTAAACATGCGGCGGAATATCAGCACAGACAAGGGCATAAAACTGGGAGATACAGAGCACTACATGGGGAGCTTATCCTTAAGAGCTGTGGTTCTCAGGCGGGACCTCATAGTATGTAGATTTTTTTACCCGCAGCAAAGGCTATCCCAGAATTTTAACAGGCTATTCGATTTTTTTCATAACTAGGAGCTTTAAAAAGCAGGAGTACTTACCCTCCTGACTCGCACTCCATCACTAATATCCGTAAATGCTAGGCTGAAAAATATTTCTATGGAGTGACTCTGCCTATTGGTCCATATGACAAACAGCATATACATTTTGATATGCTAAAAATTTACATAAAATAGATGCTCATTATCTATTTTCAAATTAAAGACTAAATCCTAACTGGTGAAAAGAGTTAACACCTGGCCACCAAATCTGACCATCGGGGAGATGAGGAAAAATTCAGACCAATCAATAAACGGGCATTGTGTTAAATATTTAGGAAAGAACCACAAATTTAAACCATCACATATTCACCAGCTAAGTACAGACCCCATTTAAATCAGTCTTTGTTACCTCTTTTTATGTAATTGTTAGCCGCATAAAGCGAGCAGCACAATATTCACTCAGGGATTTTGTTCTTTGTTGCACAGCAAAGATATTTCTGGCATACAGATAATGAATTAGCAAAATAACATCATCCACCCATCCATTACCAAACCTGTGCATTCCTGGATAGGGTCGGAGGGGAGAGGGGCTGGAGCCTTTCCCAGCATACACTGGGGGAGAGTCAGGAACACATCCCGGACATTGTGCCAATCCGTCACAGGGATCACACATTATTCACTCATATCTAAGGGCAATTCAGACTCTCCATTTAGCCAAACATGCATGTCTTTGAACTAAGGAAGGAAACCAGAGTGCCCTGAGGGGCCTCTAAAACATCAAAAGCACCTAATTAAGGAGAAATTATCAGCTTGTTAAAATTCTGAGATTGCAATAGAAGTTGGATCTAAAACCAGAAAATACAGACCGAGTTATAAAACCACTGCTATTAAGTAGTGGTAACCAACCCCATTTTCACAGCTCTTACAGGGATCCCTGAATCAGGTGTGCCAGCTCTAATTTGGCACAATAGATCCTAATAAATTCTAGCTTAACAAGATTAGCTCACGGACAATCAAATTTTGAGCTCAAATCAATGCAACCTCAGCATTCTTCCTTCTCACGTAATTTACAGAACAACTAGAGTGACTTCTTGGTCAGACTGTCTCCATTCAGACCAGACTCCCAGGTGAAGAGAGAGTAGAAGACCAGCAATTCTGTGCTTGTGATGTCATGGTCTATGCTCTGGCTCATGAATGCTCTCTACACACTTTTTAAATCAACTCCAAAATGAAGGCCATGAGCCTGTGAAAGAAGTGGTACCAGGCATGACATAACTCACCTCAGAAAGCATTTCCGTGCTTTTGTGTTGACTCAGTTTAAAAAAAAAAAAAAGAAACATGAAATTTCAACAGACGGTGAAAACTGAGGATTTTGTCGACATTTGAAATGTTTTATCTGACACCCCCCCTCCCCCCTTGTATTCATACACTACCACAAACATTTTTTCCATTTCACAAACATTTTTATCAATTTCACAAACGATTAAAGCAATTTTCAAAGAATGATCTACATTTTTGCATAGAGGGCTATTATCAGCAACTGTCAGTCCTCTGCATCAATCTCCTGGTATGGCTGCTAGTCCAAGTTAAGCATTTTATATGGCTAATTGATTATTAGAAAACCCTTCTGCAAATGTGTTGCACAGCTGAAAAGCGTTGAAATAATAAGGGAGCGCAAAAAGGGAGCATGGAATTCTTGAGGTTGGTTTAGTACCTGAAGCATCAGCAGTTGTTTGTTTGTTTGTTTACAGGCTCAAAATGGCCAGAAAGAAAGAACTCCCTCTAGAGACCCATCAGTCTATTGTTGTGCTTAGAAAAGAAGGCTATTCAATGCGAGAAATTGAAAACTTAAAATCTCTTACCATGCTGTCAACTAGACAGCATGGTAAGAGATTGAGAGCAGCACAAACCGGGTTATTGCCAATATTCCAGTTATGAAAGGGTTATGTTTACATGCAGTCAATACCCCTTTCATAACTGGAATATTAGCAATAACCAGGTTGCGCAAGGCCATGTAAACACCAACAACCCTTTTGAAAAACTTGGAATATGCTCATATTCCGGTTTTTAAAAACCGGAAAATGACCCCTGGGTTACTCCTTTTCTAATCCGAATATTTGGTCATGTATACGTTTATCGGGATATACCCATCGAAAGGAACATTAATTTGTGTTCGGCGCATGTTCTATTAGCAAGGAATCTTGGTCTTTAGTGTTTTTGGATACAGGAAGAAGAAGTGGAAATGACGCGTATTACGTCATGACGTTGTCCGTGCGTCGAGACGTTGTCCGTGCGTCGCTATTTCGCTTGGGATAACCCAATTGATTACAATTACCATATATACAGGAATAACCCTGTTTGGTCACGTATGTAAACGGGTTATTCCGAATGTTTCAGAAACTGGAATATTGAGCTTAACCTGAATATTGACTGCATGTAAACATAGTCAGTCTGGGATGAGATAATAACAGTTTTCAAAAGTCTTATCCAGTGCCATTTGAGGTTTTTTGCCTAGGGCATAACTGCTTACATTTCAATAAAAAAATGAACATGAGTAGAAAGTAAGAACTTTTTTTGAGATAACCAATCTTAGTCGCTTCTGATACGAGCATCTGTTAAACGTCTTAACCGTAAGCTATTTCTTAAAAAGCTGATACTTTCCTGCCTTCACAAGTTTTTACACGTACAGAGCCCTCTCAATCACTGCCAGTCAAATACCTCCACCTGTCACACAGCTCATGAGAATAGCAGACAGAAAAAAAACAATGAAGCCAAAACCCTTCAGCCTGTCAATAACATTCTATTATAAAAACTCACAACTGAAAATAAAGGTGTGTAACTATAAATGAAAGTCATCTGAATTTGTTCGAATGAGGAAGGTTCAACTTTTACGAGGAATATTTCAAGCAAGTCCCATTATTTAGATTCTTGTTCCGGATATAGCATAAATTACAAATCTGTTTTTCTTCCCCCAGCTTTTCATGAGCAGGGCACCCGTTGGGTGCAACCCATCCCTGCAAACGTGATTAATTCAAAGACCGCGAAATCGCTTGATCCGTCTTTATGCACGTTTAATTACGCACGGCTGGGTGGACTTCAATCCCCAGGGAGATCGCTGGTAATTCACACGAGCTGGTCTTCATTGTTCTCTGCCCGCAGCCCGCACGCTCGCCCAACCTCAAACGTCACAGCCCAGCTCACCTCACCCAGGCAGCGTCAGCTAAATGCTAGCACCTCGAGTGTTGCCGTCAATCAACCAAGCAGAACACAAAATGGCAGGACAATGCTCTGCTAGCTCCATTTCACATAAATTAATATGATTCCCAGTGTAATTACTACACGCCGAGAATTCCAGCAGAATTTGGTACACGGCCTCTGGCATTCACTGGCAAGCATAACTGTGCTGCTCCGCATTTTGAAACGTTTTTGTTTCTGAGGAAAGATCCGACAGTATTAGCAGCTTGTACTCCAGCTGTGATTCACGAAACCTGCTGATGACCACTTGAGAACATTGAAAACGTGCTAGCTGAACTGAAGCAGCGGGGCCGTAAAAAGCATTCCATCTTCAGCCAGCTTAACTGTGAACTCGTGGTGACCAGCCCTGACTAGCCGCCATCCAGCTATATGCAGCCAAAGGCTAGTCCTGACCGCCAAATACCAGCTTTGAATCCCAGTTGGTCTTATCTGGCATTTCCAGCAGGGGTGATGGTTTGTATGGCCTTTATGAGTGCAATATTCTCTTTTCCCCGAGGTCTTTAGTGAACAGACTTCCCTCACAAAATGCTAATTCTAAGGCAATGGTGATCACAGTCAAAACGATCATGGCCTGGTTCCATTCAATTTCTTCATTCAATCATAAGGCCCCAATAGACAACAAAATGGCTGGCTTATGGGATTCTTCTGATCATAGGGAAAACAAAACTAAAACCCTCTAAATATACAACTCATGCGTGACAGATAATACTCAGAGGAAATAAATATTCAATTTCCCTCTCATCGACTCTTTCCTCTCTTAGCGGCGGTATATTCCAGAGAGCTTGAAAGAGTAAGTTACATAACAATAACACGCACAGCAGGAGGCCCCCTGGTCGCTAATCTCAGCCAATGGCACAAACATCACGACTCCCCTGTCCCCGTGATTGAAGATGGGGGACTGACGCTAATTGCTTGATGGAGAGCTGATTGCTGTGCATCCGGACACGCTGCAAGTTCTATCTTAGAGGCTGCCGCTTCAATCGCAGTCCTGAAGCAGCGTAAACGCCACATCCAAGCCAGCGAAAAACGGCACATGATTTACCGAACGTTACTTCAATTACCGGTCATCTAATCCGGGGTAGAAACTGCTTGTAATTTAACAAGTGAATGGAAAAGGTCGTGGATCATAGGAGGCTGCAACGCACTGCTGTGAAGAGCTGACATTTAAAGCAAATAAGACAGCAAAGCATTGCACATAAATCCCTAAGGCGATGAGGAGCTAAGGTCTTTTCTATAGGTTCTCTTTTCCTGGGTGGATTGCAACGTATTTGTCGTAACGTATTTATTTAAGTGAACAAAGTTTCTGTTTCAAACAAAAAAGGACAGCAGTAACACTGAGTTCTTTTAATTGCTCACAGAATCAATTCCTTCCAAAGTTTGAAGATGTGCAGGCGAGGCTAACTAAATATAGGAAATTGCCAGTCAATTGCCAGAGTGTGTCAGTAAATGGCACATTAGCCCAGTGATGGACCGACATCCTGTCCAGGATGCATTTCTGCCTCTCATCCAGTGTTTGCTGGGATAGGCTAGGAGAGGGGGTCAGTCAAATTGAATTCAAGAGCCCCCTGAAAATTAGACTAATATTTTCAGGAGTGATGCGCCTAGATGTGAGATATTCCATCTCGCCTCCCGGTAACACGTCTGCTTGAAGGTAGTTGCTTCAAATTTTGATATAAAGTCAGTCTCGGCCTGGATAAAAAGTGATTATTTTCAGCTGGAACCAGAAGAAGTTGAACTTGCTTGAAAGACAAGGACAATGGTGTGGGCGAATAAGGAATATTCAAATGATCGCCCCACTGCAACCAACAAATACTTCCCCCATCAACTACAATTAAATCTGACAGTCCATGTCTGAAAATCCATCCATCCATTATCGACACCATTTCTTCCTCACTTGGGTCAGGGTTGAGCTAGAGCCGAGCCCAGCTGATTATGAGCTATCCATGCCTGAAAATATTTGCCTGAAAACAGGTGTTCCCTCAGGTCAGTTAAAAACATTTCTGACTGATGGTGAATATGTAGGTACACAAAATAATCAAATTAGGAAAGAGGTAATGCACACCAGATAAGACTATTGTGGAAAAATAGTCGCAAAATTCCTGTTTACATCTGTCATGTGTGAAAAGCTGTCTAATTATGCCCTGCTACAGCTTGATTATACATCAATTTCAACCTCTTCAATAACCATTCCTCTGATTACAAGGCCTAATTAATGAACATTCTCATCTGAATATGAATGACCTCGAGTCTTTTTTGTTTTTATCGTCCATTGTACACATACTAATGAACATTTAATCTTACTTAATGCGAATCAGCAGGCCAAATTAGTTGAAATATAAAATGCTGCACCTGATCTCCTTTGAAAAATTTTCCATCTGGAATTTCTAACGCTGGAATTTTCACAGAGGTAGAATAAATTGATGGCAGGCAGCAGGATCACTTGTTAGTTATATGCATCCTCAAACATCAAGAAGGCCCCAATTGTTTGCAATTTCAACAAAATTCATGGTACAAAAAAGGCCAACTTTTACTTTTTCAGGCCCAGGGGAACAAACACAAGAGTTCTGTCTACCCTGTTTCCCTGACGGGATGGTTTGAAGATCAAGACACCAAAAAATGCACAATAAAACAGCTGGTGGAACAAACATTTTGCTCTCTCAACAGGAACAAAAGCGGTGAAACTTAAGTCAGCAAGAAACCTGAACAATCTGTGACTCATCCTCTCCCTCCAGTTGAAGGTGCATATATATACCCATTAGACAAATTTGGATATGCTTTTGTACTGAGAACCAAGGTCCAAAGGCCGTTTGGGTCTTAGCGAATGAAGTCTCTGCATTTGTACTAAGCGCTATGCTTTCCTAAAACCCAAAGTATGCGACAGCACCGAGTGATGTTCACTTTGTATTATGAATAAGACTTTGGTGCAGACTTGTTATCCAAACTACCGCTAAGACTCTTTATCCAATAATTGCATGTTCACTGCACCATAAAAACCAAAGATTGTATCTCTATATAAACAAAACATTACAGAACTAGTGGTAAGCTCTACACAATACACAATAGTACGAGAAGCTTCTACTATGAGAGCACAAAGTAAAATGTCTCTCTCTTCAGCAAAAAGTTTACATTTTCCCAGTGAAAAACAAAGAGAGGAGACGATCTATTATGCTTGCTGTTGATGAAATTTCGCTCCAAATTTGGGAAAGAAAGAGAGGCCGTGACCAGTAGCCTAAGCAACTAGCCTGATGAGCAGTTTTTGACCCAGAAAATGTCGACCTGCCTCAAGGAAGTGGTAGAAACCATAGTAAACTAAAAGGCCAAGACCTAAAGACCACGTCTACAGAGTCAAACTGGAGTTTCAGCAGTGCAAGGCCAAAACAACAAGGCCTGTCTCCACTCCATTTCAGGTGAGTTAAAAACCAGCAATACGGAAAGGGAGACAAAGTTAGCAGAGCAGATACTCAGTGAACTTTCAGCAGCAAATGAAAAACAAGAGTTCAAAGGACCTGTAAAATCATAATTTGCTTCACCCATCCATTATGTAAACTGCTTGTTCTTGGTCAACGTCGGGAGGGGGAGGGGCTCAGAATCAAAGACACATCCCCTGAAGAGGTAGCCAATCAAGTACTAGGCACACAACAGTCACTAAAACATTCATACCTCTGGACAATTTAGACCCTAAATATGACCTGCATGTCTCTGTGTCGTAGGATGAAACCTGAGTATGTCCTTGACAGCGCCCTGTGTAAATCACAGCAAAAGTTTAAAAGCCCAGGTTAGAGACCATAAAATAAAGCGATGATTCTGGAAAAATGAGCCCCAGAAACTAAACTCAGGGGTTAGTCTTGCTTTGTAGACTCAGCAGCAGTGAGTTATGAGGAGTAGACAGTCGTGTTAATAAGGTTCATGTTCAAGCCTGAAATGGGACAATGCTTTTGTGCCCTTAACATAGGCCCTTAACCTGAATTTTTTCAGTAAAATATATCTCTGAATTGTTCAGAATGATATACTATGCAAAAGAAACATAATTAACTATATCACTCCCAATAACACTATCTGCTAAAATGCTGAGGTGTTACTGCAAACATAGAAATAAGTAACACTGTACAATAGTAAAATGTGTCAATAGGTCACTAAGTTTTCCAATTGCAATGGACTGAATATAGAGTAATTTGAAAGAGAAAATGTGAATTTGAGTAAATGAATTAAAAGCGGGAAAGACAGAAGAAATGAGGGAAACAGACCGAGATGAGTTCTGAGATGTACAGTCTCCCTTTCCCCTGGAGGGCAGAGTGTCAATGCTCATGATTGGCTGGTAGGCTTGGCCAATCAGGAGACTAGTGGGAAGGTTAATGGGAGACTGTCTGTTGTTAGCACTGGGGTCGCTGAGGAAGGTCAGTGCAGGGCAGTCTGCCTGATCAGCAATTCAATTGGGGTCACATTGACCTGAACTTGCAACCCGCCCTCCCCACTCCTCTTTCTCTTAGAAGCCTACTGGCATCAGGCGTGAGCTGAAACAAACTCATGAGGCGACAGTCACAAATTTGCCAGATCACTATTTCACACAGTTCAGAATCTTGTTAATGGTAAATATAATGCTTTTTTGAGTGGCATATTCAAAGTCCTGACTTGAACCCCATTGGAAATGCAATGGGAGGACCTTAAATAGCCAGATCAAATGTTAAGACTCTCAAAAATAATTTAATTTTAGTCATTCTGTGACAAAGAGTGAGTGACTGATCTCCAGTTGCGAAATGTTAGGTTGCAGCTGTTGCTGCTAAAGGTGGCAAAAATTTAGAGGCGCATTTATTTAAAACTGTTTTTAATGTTTCTTGTTCTCTTCCTCAAATATAAACTTGTTGTTTGAAGGCCCAAAACCATTTAGTGTGAAGAATATGGATAAAATAGAGGAAAGCAGGAAGGGGAAAATATTTTTCTTGGTACTGCAAGTTTATGAATTGTCTGTCATATGCTATTGCCAAAATGGCAGGGTGACGCCCCAAATCTAAAGTATAATGGCATTATCAGCTTGCTAATGCATTTTTTAAAACGACAAAATACTTGAAACAGCGTTTTCCCTTATCTGAGCACAACTTCATTGCAAAGTTTTATAAATCATCCCTTCATGATGGATTTTCCTTTAATGTGTCACCACTGTCTATATACAGTAAGGTCCATAAGTGTCTGGACTTACATTCAAATTAAAACAGACAGTTTGCACTACTTGGAGTGAACAGTGAGCAAACTGCAGTCCTTTATGACTGTGTCAGTGTTGAAATACTGACCGAAGCTGACTGCATATAAATAAAGCCAAATGCCAAGATGGAAAGAGAATATAGCCGACAGAGTGATCGAAGTTAGATGTAAAGGTTTACAAGCAAACCATAAACTGAATTGAGAGGAGCTACATCACTTTTTATCGACGGAGTCCTTGAAATACCATCGTAGAGCAGATTTGAAATCGTTGCGCGTAAATATTAGGGTTTGCTCATAAAGCTCCCCGCAATCCCCTCTCCCCGCTTCAACAAGCAACTGTCTTCAAACTTGCAGTAGGGGGGTCGACAGGTCCCGTCAAAACCCAATTTCAAGGGCCTTGATAAAATATGAATTCCGTCACTTGGCAACGGCGGTGTTCTCGTTGGCTGAGTTTAATTATAGATGGAGGGATAATCCAGGATTGGGGTGGGTTGAGGGAGCAGTAGACGGACACAGTAATAGGGATTGAATCATCGACATGGAATATTGGTCGGAGGGGTCGCTTCTCACGCATGGAGCGGCATCCTTGTCCTCATTGGCTGGTGGTGTCAGGTGACTGATGGTGTGTCATCAAATACAACGGAACTCTCGAGACTAAATTCTGATTCTGTTTTTTTTTTTCCCCAACACAGAAGACGCACAGAGGCCACAAGTGCACACCTTTCCGCATGATTAAGCACACCCCGCACTCAATAAAAACACGCCAGGTGACAAAGTAGCAGGAATTTTAAAACGAGTGACGAGAGAATTTCTTCGCCGAGAAAGCCATTTGCCGAGCTTTTCAAGTCAATGCGTCGAGCCTTTCCAAGTTAATTGACAAAAAATAGATCGTCTTCTGGCTTCAAATAATGTTTCAAAACAAGCCCTACAGCAGCCCAATGGCCCAGAAATACCAATTAATAAAGATTATCTTTTTTCCGCAGACCTCATTTTCTTTTCTTAATTAAAACGAGATGATTAGAAACACGGCAGCAGCAATATCAGAAAAAATGTCCCCGAGACTTTTGAAATAAAAAAAAATCCTCGGGAAAATATGGAGCAAGAAAAAAAAGAAGACAAGTTCGTTCAACAATTTTCAATTCCGAAGATGAAGGACTGGTTTTGATGCATAATTAAAGCGAATGGCGGTGCATTCTGATTTGCTCTCATTGAAGAGGAAGCCCGCGGGCTTCTACGATTCGTAGGGCACATACCTGGGGCAAAAGCAAGAGCGGAAGCCGCCACAGAGGTCTATCCTTTCAAATAAATCCCCCCATCTCCCCTCCCCCAAAGACCTGAGGTACTGCTTTGCACTGCACTGCAGAGGGAATTCAGCAATGCAATTACGGCCAGAAAATCACCCTCCTCCCGTCCTACCCGCCATCCCTCCAGGACTTCCATCTTCCAGGCCTTATCGAGGGAACTGTGGGCTCAGCTCTGTCTGGTTATAGCATGCAGAAAAGATTAGATTTCTATTAAAGTGGGACAGGAGAAGAAAGCTGCTTAGGCATAAAGAGTCTTCGTTATGAGGGAAGCTTCATGCCGAGGCCGTAAACGTGACACATTTTTTCCTATCTGGGAGAATTTCAGCGGTGCAGCCAGAGTTCATGTACGATGCAAGATTGTCAGGGTGACACCCGTCGCGAAGCCCGACACCATCCTAATCTCTCGTGAATTCGGGACACCGCCATCTTCTTTCTCCGACTAACTCACCTCTTTTTCATCCAGACGTCAATTATCTAACCTGCTTCTCCTGGTCAGGGTTGGTCATGAAGGTGGGACTGTATGAAACCTATCCCAGCATGCAACTGGGCAACAGGCAGAACACATTTGGGACGATTCGCCAAACCGTGACAGTAGAGTTGTTGAATTTTATTAAGACATCTAAAAACTGAGCTAAACAGAGGGTAGGAGCTTCATCAGTGTTATTGCTCTTTCGTCTGTCAGTTGATTTGTCCGCATTTGCTGAAAAAATATCTGCCTGCCTCCACTGTCCACAGTTACTGCCCCCGCTCCCACCCCCTCCACAGTCTGTGATAGGTTGCCCTTAAGTACTAGCTTAGTTAGGGTCACAAAAGTGCGAGAGCTGCCTCTAAGTACTTCTTATGAACACTGTGGTGCATAGTCACTAAGATGCTCTGGTCTTTGGATAAGTGTTCCTCATCACATCTGAATCCTTCTCCATTATGACTTAAATGATGAACTGATCAGCAGAATCCAGCACTGAAACACTGTTTATGCATGGGCCGGAGATTCAAAGAATGTGCCGGGGTTTAAACAGCAGGGAGTTTTATAACTATCCATCCACCTGAATGCTGTCTAACCTACTTGTTCTCCGTAAGGGTAATGGGGAGTAATAAAGCCTATCCCAGCATGCATTAGGCGAGAAGCGGGAATCAACACGGCACAGGAGCATATAAATCACAGACTACACACTATATTTACTACTGATTGAACTGTCGCATGCATAAATAAAGGCCAACATGACAAATCTGCATGTGAAATAAACAGATGTTCTCTTATGACCCAAACAGTCCTTCTTTGGACGCTGCCCGATAAAGAGGCGGTGGCTGCTCGACGGCTGATGCCCAATAACCCACAAATGTGTCTCATATCATGTCTATGGTCGGACATGCCAAGAACGAACATGTCAGGTGTTTGTGCTTTCTGGATCAGAGCCACAGTGCCCATTGCAGGACTCCCCGAGCCTGGCCCTGGAACCCAAATATAGCCCTGGTTCTCTCTCCTTCCAAGCCAGTAAGTGAACAGTTATTGCCATGAGTTGGCCAAACTATCAACACACCTGACTCCCAGTTAAAGGGAGGGTGGAAAGCCTGCAGTTCTCGGCCCTCGAGGACCGTGATTTGGGGAGCCCTGGCCTACTGCCTACTGCAGAGAGAACAGCCCTCTCTACGCCTCTACCCCTCATATCCTTCCGGTCATCAGAATCTCAACTTTGGTGAGAATGTGTCCCTGCACTATGACACAGAAGAAATCCAAACCCCACTGCTGCCACAACGAATCAAACACAGACGGAGAGGAGACTCACCCTTTCTATCTTCCATCTCCTATCACTGCTACCCATCTTAATACAAAAAAGCACAAACACGTCAGCTCTCGTCCTGCTCGCAATCCCTGCAAAGCGCTATAAGGCTTTGAGGTCAAAGATACATTGGAATGAACCATCAACGACGGTCGAAAAAAGTTGTTCTCAAAAAGTATTCAAAAATACGAGTGCTTGTGAGTACTACTGGGATGTTCCTGGGTACATTTTCATTAGCCCCTTTAGAAGCCTCTCAAGAGAGGTGACCGACTTGGCAACTACTGTTTATTTTTTAACATCGAGCCGTGCTTCTGCAATCACACTCCCCATTCCCGCTGGAACTTGAGCCCACCAACGGTTTTGTCCGTACATGAGGCTAGGCCGTCCTCAGACACGACTGCGAGCACGCCGAATTACTGTCGCTCTCAGCGCAACGCGTCTCTGAATGATTTTCTTGCTTTGCACTTCACGAAGAGGAATCTTTTCCATGAGGCAAGGGAAGCTTGTTGCCGTAGCAATGGCATGACATTCCCCCCTCATCTGTGATGTCACAGGAGTAGTGGCCTTAGACCTTTAAACTTACCAGGCTGCATTTGTGGCTGAGCCCCGCTCTTTGAGATGCAGAATTGCATAAAATTACACCACATAATATTAAACGCCCCCTCATCATTGCTGACTCACCCTCAGAATGAATTATCTTAAAGTCCAGATATACCAGGAGACCAGTGCTGAAAGCTTTTACCTTGTGTACAGGTAGCCCTAGCCTTATGACTCCTCTAGTGGCCATCAACACTGCACCTTCCCCCAAACTAATGCATATGAAGCCAGCACAATTAACCATTCCATCAACACCTTTTACAATAGATATTTTCATGTACTCATTATATAATGTGTTCCATTAGTAATTGCACTATCGTAGTCCATTGTGTGTTCTTTGCATACGCATCACATAGGATTACCGTTTCTAAGACATAAGATCCCTACTTTGACAGAAGTAAAGGCTGCCAACATGTCAAACTCTAGCCTGGTAGTGCCACATCGTGTACTGACTTTGGCATGTTTCAGCATTTGTTCAGCACAAGCACTAACCTTTTGTCTGCCAGCCAAAAAAGTGAAACTCTTAATCATAAAGTTATGTCAGGGCTGTCAAACTGCTGCCTTTAAAGGACACATCATCTGCCAGTTTATGTGTGTTTCAGCTCCAGCGATTCGTTGAAGTCATTGATCGGCGAGAGTCAACACCTCTTTCCCTAGGCTCTTACTGACAGCTAATTGAGCAAAAACCACAAATCCCAGCCAGCACTGCAGCCCTCTGGAACTACAACTTGAAACACCTGGGTTAAATCTACAGTAACCCAGCCATAGTATAGCATTAACAAGGAACGTAATCGTGTTTTCAAACTGTACTCGAGTTTAATGGGCAGTGCAAAACTTTAACTGGTAGATCCACCAATAGATTCTGCTGACAGTTTTAAAGCATTCAGTGCAGCTGTTTTAATAAAACTGCCATCTTCTTTTGCAGGAGAACAGGTCCAATCTTAGCATCAAAGACGCGGTACAGAACCCTCGAGAACTCTGGAGATACACAGGTAGAATGTCAACACTGCCCTCCTCCTGCTCATCCCTTAGACTGTCGGCATGTCAGGTCACATTTGCGCATAGCACCATATGGTATCATCTAATGAGCGCTCGGATGAAAGGAAGTTGCGCCGTATGGATAATTCTGTTTTAACTTGCACGATTACATTAAAATGTTATGCCTTTCTTAACCCTTTAAAGGGTCCGAAGTCAAAAGTATTAAATCGGAATGTTCCTAACTGAAAATACTCCACACACTCCCCATCTCTGCGTGTTTCTTCTGAAAGTACGATTCTGGTCATTCTCTCATGGACGTTCAGTTATTCACAGGGTGCACTCTTGCTCATAAACTCTTTCCCTCAACCTCATTCCTTTTTAATGCTTCGTCCCATTCCACAAGTAATACCACAACTCTCACACACACACACACACACACACACACACACACACACACACACACACAATTTCACTTAGTTTGCCTCAAAATTATGAAGCCAGTTCGGAGCCGTTTTCTCAGTTCTTTTGAATACGATAAATAAACTCACATTCAGGACGCAAATATAGCGTATGACGGTGTTTGCAGTAAATGAGCACCCTCACCAAGGAACGGAGGGAGCGGGTCAGCCTTTCTTGTGGACATTAACAGCCCACAATCCCCTCTTCTCTCCCCCTAATATCACTGCAGTCACTGAGCCCGTAGTTACATGCTGAACGCTTAACTCGTGCCAGGGGAGAACATCTGGGGTGGCGAGGGGAAGGTGTACGTAATTCTTGGAGCCCTTCCTGGGTAGCAGAGGGGGGTTTTCAGCACCAATGGTGAAAGCAAAACTAGTTTTGGGCGTTTCAAACATGAAAGACGCCGCTTCGAGAGGCAGAAACCCCTAGAGAAGTACAGTGCAACACAGCTTGCGTAAGTTAGTTTTACTATGCGAAAATTTCCAAACACTCAGCTTTAAAGTGTTCTCCTGTGGCGGCCATTAACAACTTTTATTCTCATTTTTTTCTTATTGGAGCTAATAATGCTCCAAGTGCTGCCATTTACTGCATTTTGAATTTTGTGGACAATGACTGCAGTTGACTGCTGACCACTGTATTCACGAATGGCGAGAGCCGCACCCCAAACTGAGCCTTTTATCCAGCACAGCACCTTCCTGTTGAAGGCACCGTCACACTCAGAGAGAAACATCCCAGAATTCCCTCCACTGATGCATCAAAACCTTCAAACAGAAAATGGTGTCGCAGTGGAGAGCTGGGACAGTTTGCCAATTTAAACCCAACCCAAGAGAGCCCAGGCTTCGAAACAAAAGAAGAAGAGCGACTCGAAGAATGTCTACTGTCTGGGTTCTGTTTGGGCTTAGCCTTCATGGTAAATTGATCCACCCACTCCCTTCACAATGCAAGAGATTCTGGGTAAGAAGCGACAAGCACAAGGAAGGACAATGCTTGTCTGGACGCAGCGCTGGGGGGGGGGGATGAGAACAGCCAAAAATAATATAGAACTAAAACATATTGCTCAAACGAAAGATGTCAAATCAAAGTAATGATTCACTGCATTCTATTCAGCATCCTTTATTCTATTTTCTGACAAGCCATCCTCCCACGTCTAAAGCATCAGAAAGGAAAGACTGAAGGCCCTTGACAGACGCCTCAAGGCATCCTTATTCAGTCACCACATCTGAGTTGTTTACAAGGTATTTCCAAATAGACAAGAAACACAAACCAAGGGCTATGACCAAAGGCCCCCCATGTGTTCAACCTTAGTTATTATTGATCACTGACCTCATCTCCGAGCCCTTATAGGTTCAATGAACGATAAATCAAATGTATTTGTATATGTTATGAACGCATGTGTGAACAAGTCGAAACTAGCCCCATTTTTCTTTGTTGAGTGAGTCAAGTTCTCAGTGAATGGGCGACTTCAATTGTGTATGGAGGAATGTGAATGGGGGGTTGTTTTGTGCTTTTTGGTTTTGCAGTGGGACAGTAACATCAAGCTAACAGAGCATGAGTCTCCCTCTTATAAGGGATAATTCCTTTCCCACACCCCTTAATTTCTGGAAGTTGAACTCGTTTGGAGTGATGTCACAAATATGTGATTAGAACGTTCTTCATTGAACATTCCAACGCTGATGTAATAATGACTGCAATGGTGCAATAAAATCAATGGAGTTCAAGAGTCCTGACCTCCAAATGTCTTCACTCACCAATAAAGAGGGGCTATAGTTCCCTGCTCACTCAAACATTCTGGAATGTGACCAAATCTATTTCAGTTAGCACAACCCATATATTAAAACAAGACAGTCCGGCCGGTGCGAACGTACGGGTGTAGCCCCTGAAAGCCCGCTTCTCCCCTTTTTTGCGCATTATTTGGCCAATACTGTCGCCATGGCAACCAAAATCGACAGGAGTCATAACTGAAATATGACTCATGGCCATACGAAATATGAAAGTAATCAGTCAGAAATTACAGCCTGTCCACCCGGAAGAGTCTACAGATAGTAGCCACCCGACTTCGTCCGGGGGCTACAATGAAAGGACATTTATTGAGTATTAAATAGTGAAGTGTTTCAAAACCCCATTCCTGGAGTATCCCTGCCCAGCACATTTTAGAAGTGTGCCTGATTTAACACATCTGAATCAGGTAAGCGGCTCAGAGGCGTAGTACTAGAGGAGCTGAACTGGGTGTGTCAGATCACAGAGACATACGAAACACTCCAGGAGCAGGGTTAGGAAACACTGATGCAGTACACTATTATTCGTTGGGCACCCTATAGATCGGCTTCCGCACTCTGTGCACATTCTTGTGCACTACCCTGAGTAGAGAGAGAAGTTACATCTACCTCGTGAACAAAGGACACCAAATCCCCCAAGTGCACAAAGCAGATCTACACAAGAGCTGGAGGCTGGGGTGGTGGTGGATGAGCGACAAAGCAGAATAGCAAAAATAACAAACCAGTGAGGGCAGCGACCAGGTTTGCGTGGGGAACGAGGAGCGGAAAACCAGCAGCAGCAGGAGTACCCAAGGCAAGCAAAGCAGTTAACGCAGAATACTAACGACGGCCTGATTAGTAGTTTTTGAAAAAAGGGCTCCGTTACTGAGGTGTACAGGTGTGATTGGTTGGTGAGAAGACACGGAAAGTTGAGCAAGAGGCCGCAGCAGGAGTTTCCTGACCGAACTGTGGCGCTCATTCCATGGCGGAAACCTGGCGATAACCTACTGTCTGCAGTCTACGCACATCAGGTATAGCTGACGTACTGGTGACAGCACAGTTTCTGTTTCACCCGCACTAAAGAGGAAGAAACTGACAAACTGTGAATAACTGACAGCCTGCTTCACGGGACCTGAAAAACCCACAGAACCTAAACACTGACAACCCAAAGAGAAATAAAAGATTGCAGCAATATAATGATATACTATATAGGCTACACAGTAATTATATGAGCCCAACACAACATGAAATAAGTAGTCATAGCACACATTGCTGGTTATAACATAATATCATAGAACTGCAGTAATGTAAGATGTGTATGATTCCCAAAATAATTTCACAATAGCCAACAATGATTTATTTATACACCGATTATGTGACTTTTACAGCATTTACCACAAGCTGCAATACACTTTCCTTCATATTTCTGGCATACTGCTCAAATATGTGGTAAAAAAAAGCCAGAGGGAATGTTGTTTGTTGTTTCTCTATAGTATTCAGATATGCAGCTTGAGATTTTATCTTCTTTTGTTTTTTTTGGCTTGTTCTGGCTGAGAAAGTGGAGAAGCATATTGAACATCTCAGCTGGAACAGCTCGGCGATCCCTCGACCATTTTTCCTTCTCGCTGCTGCCCGAAAGCTTGGGGGATGAGCTCCGCGGTATGATGGATGGTGCCTCCGACGATGGGGAGATGGACGGAAATCAAACGCGAGGCGCGCTGGCCTTATCCATCGACAGACACGGCGATGATAAACACGATCCAGACGGGTCATCATTTTTCATAATGAACCGTGACTGACGATGATGGGCGCCTTGGAAACTGCTCTGCATGTGGCAGTTTTACCAAATACCACCTTCAGCTTAATCAACGATGATGAATATGTACTTTGAGCCTTTGTGTGCATTTATGTGCGCGCCATTGTGTGTGTGTGTTCCTGTGCAAGCTTGTGCTTTTGTGTAGCTGTATATATGTGTGTGTGTGTGTGTGTGTGTGTGTTATACTCAGAAGAGCAGTAATTGTGATGTAAATACACACACACACACACACACACACACACACACACACACAAACACACACGCGCACACACACACACACACACACACATCCCAAAGACAAAAAAAAAATGTAAATGCATCCAAAATGCAGACACATCCACAGCATATTGACCCAAGTCCCAAACACCAAAGGGAAATTTTATCTCCCCCTTCCACCCCGTATCCGGACCGAGGCCTGATTATAAAAGCTCACGATCTGAGCCGTATCCGGCCCACACGGATGCAAGAGAAAGTGCCAGGGAATTCAGCGCGGATGATATCCGGGATTTGGACATGAAAAGGCCTGCCGATGCAGCAGGGCTGCAGGCCCAAAATAAAACAAAACCTAATCTAATCAACCCTGAACGGTAATCCCTCCGATTCAGATTTGGAAGCGCGACACAGAGCGCTCATCTGTGAGCTCTGCTCTCCCTTTTCACCAGAAAGGACCCAATTCCTCTTTCTTTACCCAATTTACAAAAAGAAAAACAACCCTCTAACTTTTTAATTATTCAAGAATAGAAATAGAAATTCATTAAAATTGTAAATGCTATGACCTCATTTTTGAAATAATCAGATTTTGCCTTGTAAAAACTACATTGCACTGGGAAGACACTACGGAAAACCGGTTATTTTTTTTCAAACTGGAGTCCAAATGTTCGGTCTGCGTTTGCAGGGAGATACTGTACGTATAAGACATCTGCTCATTAAATTAATGCATCTCACCTACTAGGAAGAGAGCAGATGGTAATGACGGAAGGGAGGGAGTAACTCCGTAGAAGCGGAGAATATCACTCTTAAGTAGAGATGAATTTTCAGCAGTTTCGTAAACTGCTGTAATTGGGCCCAGAGGAACGGCCGTAGCAGCACCCCCTCCACCCAAACCCCGCAAAAGCAATTGATCTGTCTCCGGGCCCCTAAAACTTGACAGTTAGGCCTAATGACTACTGTGCTACCGTCTCCGTGTGTGTGGCCAGCATCAAAAACTCATCCACTGGCCGCCTCTAATTAAGTTACGTGCCGTCACAGCAGCCGGCACCACCGTACCCCAAGGACAACCTTGAGCGGCTACCTGTCAACTCCGTTTAAGTCTTGATTAAGTACCGGACCTGACTGACTGATGGCAACTATCCATTCGTCCATTATCTTACTATCTTATTCCTGGTCACAGTCGCAGAGGGGCTGGAGTCTACCCCAGCAGCCAATGGACGAGAGGTCCACATATACACTGGACGACTTGCCACCCCATTAAAGAGCACGCACGTTACATGTCATTACAGCACATTACTGGCATTTAGCAGACGCTCTTACCCAGAGCGACTCGCAACACAAAGTGCATTTTAGAAAGACCAAAAGTGCTGGAAATCCTAGAACGTGGTGGCAGTCCAAGTGTCAGTGGCAGCCGCAAAACTTGATGATGATGTAGCAATTCTGCCACAAACGGTCACAAATTATAAAGAGCACCAGCTGCTAAGGATCAGGGGATGGAAGAAAGGTACAGCCTGAGGAGGTGAGTCTTTATGAGTCTTTAGTTGACGCTTGAAAGATGTCAGGGTCTCTGCTGTTCTGACCTTCATGGGGAGGTCGTTCCACCATTTTGGAGCCAGGACAGCTGACATGACCAGAGCAAGTACAGGAGCAAGGTCGGGTCAGATGGATGGAAGTAGAGGAATGGAGGGGTCTAGACCGTGTGCAGGGTTTGATAAGGTTCTGAAGCTAGGCAGGGGAAAACCCTATGGAATTACTAATGTTTTATGTTTAAGGCGAGCCATAACAGGGAACCAATGAAGGTCAGCGAGAAGGGGGTTGGCAAGAGTCTGTCGAGGCAAGTTGAAAATCAGACGAGCGGCAGCATTCTGGATGAGCTGCAGAGGTTTAACTGCAGATGCTGGGAGACCAGCTGAAACAGAGTTGCAGTAATCCAGGCAGGATAGTACCAACGCTTGGACCAAAAACTGGGTTGAGTAGGAGGTAAGAAAGGGGAAAATTCTCCGGATGTTGCATGGGAAGAATCTGCATGCTTGGGACACTGTTGCAAAATCTCAGGGAGGGACAATCTGTTATCCATCGCTACTGCAAGATTCCTCGCACAGGGTGATGAGGACACAAGATGTCTCCCCAATGGAGAATATGAAGTCCTGAATGGGAGAGGTAGGAGCAGGGAAAATGATCACCTCCATCTCACCAGGGCTGAGTTTAAGACAGACATCCTTCAGGCAAGCGGAGATGCGAGCAGAGATCCCCTCGTTGGAGGGTGAGAAGGTAAGGAACAGTTGAGTGCCCTTCGCATAAATGTGGTAGGAAATACCATGAGCAGAGATTAAAGCACCAAGAGAGCGAGTGTAGAAGAAGAAGAGAGGAGGGCCAAGGACCGAGCCCTGCGGGACTGTAGTAAAGGGACAGGGCGCTAATACTGTACCAGCCCAGGCAACCTGGAAAGAGCGGTCAGCAAGGTAGGATCTAATCCAGTCCATGGCTGTGCTACAGACGCTCATAGCTGCTAAGCTGGGTTAGTTGACAGAATGAAAAGCACCAGACAAGTAAAGTAGGATCAAGACAGAAGAGAGGGAGGCTGACCTAGCGGCACTAACTCACAGAGAGAAGAGCGACCACCTTCGAGCGGCTGGGCCCGAATTCAGACTGGTTAGGGTCCAATAGGCCCTTCTAAGACAGGAAACCTGAGAGCTGGTTTGGGGCAGCTTGTTTCTGATTAAAAAGGGAGAGGAGAGAACGGACGATAGTTGTTTATGAGAGACGGATCGAGAGAGGGCCTTTTTTTAAAGTGAGGTGACACAGGTGCACTTGAAAGAGGAGAATATGCTCAGAAGATAAGGAGGAGTTCCGAGTGAAATGACAAGGGAGGATGCCAAGATCGATGGCTTAGAGGAGGGGTGAGGGGATTGGGTCAAGGGTACAGGCAGTAGGGCGATGGGAGAGCAGGAGCTGAGAGACATCGGAGTCTGTGAGGGGAGGAAAAAGTGAAGAAACTGAGAGAGGGAACAGAGAGGGGAGAGACAGCAAGTGTGCAGGTGCGCATCGGGGAGTTTTGGATTTCTGCAATCTTGCCGTGAAAGAAAGTTGCAAAGTCATCCACAGTGAAGGGGGACTGAGGAGGGGGATGAGGAGAGAAGGTGAAAATCAGAAAATGCAGACAGGAGAGATTGACAGATTGAGAGATCAGACTGTGCTCCGGACTTCCTCCATTTCATCTCTGCCCCCTGTAAACTGGCCCTGCTTGTGCGGAGAGTTTCAGACATCAGTGGGTAGCACAGGGATGAGCGTGCCAGCTAACAAATGGGGGGACAGACATTGACACGCAGATCTACATCTTTGGGAAAGTAAGGGTCTACAATCAGCCTACATGCAGGTCTTTGGACTGTGAGAGGAAACCCAGGCAAACATGCGGACAAAATGCAAACTCTATGAAGAAAGGCCCAAACCCAATTTGAATTCATGACCTCCCTGCTATGAGACAACGTAGCTAACCACTGCTCGATGTGCCAACCTGAAAGCTGTCAGTTAGCTTCAAAACAAAACACCCATCAATGTCCACTGAGGACGAACAACGGCAGCAGAGGTGGATGCTCTCTTACAGTCCCTGTCCTGTCATTAAGTCCAAATAAATACTTAACCAGGCAGAACCCACTGGATTTCTGGGGCCCATGCCAAAACGGAATAAAAACAAAAAAAAAAAATCCTTCATGTTCGAGCTGACTTAGTATACCCTGTGTTCTAGCCAAATACTACATAAGCACATTTCCAGAAACAAAAGGATGTTGCCTGTCAAATGAGGCCTCATGCATGCATTCTAGCCTTCAAGATCGACTGCTATAAGCTCTTAATTTAGGAATATTAAACAGACAAAATTTAAAAAAATAGTGGGCTTTTAAACAATGAAACCTGACCAGCTGTGCAGTGTGGAGAATACAGTCACAGCTGCAGGTGCGCAGATACACAGGATGGCAACAACTTACAGAAACAGCCGATGACGATATGATTCATCACGTAACATTATTTGCAGAGTGATGCTATTCAGAAATAGGCTGATTGATCCATGACTACCGTATTGGATTTACAATGACTGCAGTTAATGGTCTCAGCTAATCAGCCAACAACACAAGTCAAAAGAAACATTACAGAACTGAAAGCTCAGTAGTCCTTGCACACCAGTTTGCCAGATAAGTAAATGTACATTTCATTAAGAATATGCATTGCTGTCACTGCAAACCATGTTTAACAGTAACTCCAACCGACTGGTGTTCTTTCATTATAATAGCTGGAGTGACCTGAGGAAACCACACACATTTTGTCTCCATGGAATCAATACATGGTTAGTACACCCTATCACAAGCCAGGATGAACAACGTGATTCATTAAGCAGGATGATTCAGAATCTAAATTAAATACTCAAGGTTTCGTTGCAAGAACTCCTCCTGACACCAAGTTACACAACAAGGTACTCAGTAGGGAAGAATACTATAGCACAATAGCTTTCCTTTGGAGGATTGATCGAAATGACCTGGATTCAGTCAATGTCTGTGTGGATTATCTCAGAGGGACCTGATCTGACTGACCCTGATTCAGTCAATATGCCTCAGCACTGGGGGGCCTGATCCTTGAAATGCCTCCAAAGAGAGCTGATGTAGAGGTAAAATCCCAAAGTTCAGTTTTCTTCTGCACGTATTACAACTGCAGGTGTGAGAAAAAGTTTCAGTTCACTGGTCTCTGTAAGGACAAACGAAACTAACCAATCACAAGGTACCGAACTACGCATTTGGAGATAGACCGTGTGTCAGAGAATTGCACGTCATCCAATTATGACACAGATTGATTTTGAAAGGCCCCTGACCGACCACGCAACACCTCCTTCATGCTATAGCACCGACAGCAGCCACCTGAGCGATACAAAAATGGATTTTTCCAAGCAATTATGGGCCACCTCATTACAAGATTCACAATCGCTGTCCTTGATTAACACTGACCTGCCAAAATGGTTTAGAACACGGTAAACTGACAAATTCATGAAAGGTGCAAAATGTCTGTGAAAGTCTTCAGGTGCCGCTGAGAACTGAGCTACGGAAAGAGATCTTTCTCAGAAGTAAGAAAATGGCAAAATGCCCAGGCTTCCTCCGCAGAGCCTACACGAGTAAGACCACCCTCATCACCTCAGACCAACACTTTAAGCCACCCACTAATCCAGTGAACCATGACCCCTTTCTGAGCAGAGCTGCCTCATGCTATCCCTCGATGAAGCCGAAAAGTCTAATTTTTTTAGATAAGGCATGCAGCTGACTGCGAATATGTTAGAACTGTTATACTCAACGGGTCTCCTTTCCCCCTGACGTTCCCATGGCGAGAAAGCAGTTGGACCTGAATCCAGTTCTTTTAATTACATGCAATTTAAACTCCATATTTACATTTAAGACTGGAAAATGAAGGACTGGACGCTGATCTGGTAGAAACTGTAAGTCACTGCAATTTTTAAGTAGAGATTTGACTACTGGAGTTCAACTTCAGAGCAGAATGGCAATGTTTGTGGATGGTTTTGACGCCGTCCATAATGTTCTCTCCCAGCTCTCAAGGATTTGATAAAAGCAGCCAAAGCGCAATTGCTTGCAGGCTTGTTTGGTCAATATTACATCCACTGAGTATCTGGCAAACTGCCCTTACAATCTTGCTACCTGGCATAATATTAAAGGAGAGCGTATTCCTGGCTTTGGCACAAAGCATGTGTTCGTGTGTTTGCATAATTCACTGAAACTAGCTCATTAGTGGCAAGCTGGCCACAATTATCAACTAGTTAGGTTATTTCTTAAACCCCCAGCTCCTCAAAGTACTGTCCTTGAGGGCTGAAAATTGACAGTTGACAAAAAATTGCCATTTCCACATTCCCTTTTCCTAAAAGCCAGGTGTGAGACCAGTTTGGCTAATCAGCAGTGCTAATCAGTTATTACCCAGAGAGAAAGAAAACATGCACAGGTGAATTTGGATTCATGCAAATGGCCAATTTGGCTAGGTTCTCTCCATTAAACCAATAGTAAATGCTATATTTTTTTATACGTCCAAAAATGGCACAAATGCAGACAATTACATTGACTTGTGATTCCATTGGTTCAGCTCCCACTGGCTCTCTTCTAGCTGATAGTGTGACCTACTGTGACATCAATGTCCAGTCCTTCATTTTCTGATCAAAGATTATATCAGGAATAACCAAATCAGGGACATGTGCTAAATAGTGTTTTAATTTCCTTTTTTGAGGTCTTTTTAAAATTTTTATCTCTCTGCAAGCTGCGATCGTCACATTTAGAACAACAAAGTCTATGTGCTGAAATATAGGTTTATGACCTCTAAGTATATTGGTATGTTTGCACAACTTGGTCTTCACGAAAATTTCACAGTTTATTTAAAAATCCAATAAGTGCCTGAACTCCATGTATTTGAACCTAAGTGTATAAAGCCAATACTGGCTCCTTGCCGACAGAAACAACTGCCTCCACACTATTTATTTTTTGCTCTGACCTCCCCAAGCAGCGGATTAATAACACAGGATAACGTCCATACTGACATATCGAGTGACCTCAAATGCTGGATCTTTTTGAAGACTATGGATGGAAGCCAATCTCGCTCCCCACTTAACAGTAATATCCGTGTCCTGCCAGGGCTCCGTTTGTGGACTACGATTGATAAGGGATGATTGGAGCCGTAACGGCCAAGAGACCGTGAAAGCAAACTAAGGGGCATTGATTTGTTTGACAAGGAAGACGAGCGAGGATGTCAGAAGCACAGGCTCGCTCTGATTTTCAGTCCGACCAGTTTCTGGCCGCAAGGCTGAAGACGAGCAGTCCAGATGTTCCCCGACTCAAAAAGAAAGGAAAAACCCAGCCAATGGGCTAAACAAACGAGTAGGACTGCTAAGATCTGACAAGAATGAGTCAGTCTGTCACAAGAGCTTTGGGAAACCAAAAAAAAAAAAAAAGTTGATTTTGGAATTGCTTCCTTCTGTGAATATACGGCAGCTCCATTACCAGCGAGACAACTCAGCCTTTCACATCTTCCAGACTGACTTTTAAAATACACAAGCACAGCTTGGGGTCCCAAACCCCCGACTGCTGGTCTCGCAGTCATGCTGTTTTTTGTCGAGTGTGAGGGCACGGCGAGCCTGCTGCCTGAACACCACGCCAGCATTAGTCACGCTCAGCCTCCCTCTCCCCACTCAAAATGCCAAGCTGGACGCAGCCCCATCCAGGTATTACCGGGCTCAGGCAGTAAAGTAACTGCCTCGTGATTAATAAAACTGCGCCATTACTGGTCACTTCCATTTCACGCTTAGCAAAGCAGGACTAACTGATTCCCTGAATGGGGACAGACACTAGCTGAATTTAAACCACATTTGCGATTTTGCCCATATACCTGCCTTCAGACTATGCTCTTATTGGCAATCACACAGCACAGCGACAGCTCCTCACAAAAATAAATAAGAAGTCAATAAGGCAATACAGGCAAAATGCGCTTAACTGCCTTTTAGTTGAGGTGTCGATAATTACCACTTCAAATCTCATTACTTCATATTTTGATAAACTGACAAATAACTTGGTATAAAGACTAGCAAATGGTACTCAACAGACCTGACTGGACAGGAGTAAAATAGGTCTTAGGTACAGACATCATCACATCACTGTTGATACTGATACCGAAATGGTGTCTTTTTTTTTTTTTTTTTAAATTTGGTATCTCAAATCCCACCCGAATCTGGAATGCACAATTGGTGAACTATGTACAAAGCTTGCTCGTATGCGACCCCTTGCTGCCAACTCAGGACAGTGAAGACGGTTCACAGCTCTCCTCCGTAGCACGTGCCCGTCAGCCACCGCTTCTTATACACTCATTGGTTGAATCTTTGCAAGTTCAGAACGAGGGCGGAGGATACCCGGACATGAACAGACTTAGAATCTTCCTGACGAGCGCCTGTCTGGCCAACATTTATTTATATCCCCTTACCCGGCAGTCCCTTCCCAATTTGAAGCCCTGTAGCACGATGGCCAATTGTGCGCTCCGCTGAAAAAGCTGCAGACCACTGCCGGCTGGTACAACCGGGGCTCGAACCTTCGACGTGATAGTCACTTCTGCACTGCAACGCAGTGCCTTAACCGAGTGAGCTATCAGGCAGCCCCGAAATGGTGTCTTAAATGCATGTGACTGGCCTTAACCTCCCTAGGTAAGTGTCCCAACAGCCTGACCTCACCCTAGTTTGACAGTAGATGCTGTAACAACCCTACTACATGAAATAGCAAAATACTTCCCTCTTCATTATTTTGAAATGAAAGGATATCACAGTTCAGCTTCAGTGCTTATAAATTGATGAAGCCTCCCTGCACATTAGACCGGGGCAAAAGAGCAGCAATTGCTCAATATTAATCATATGTCCTATATGTCATTGCTTATTGTTTTACTAGTTGTTTTTGCAGTATTATTATTGTACAGTGCTGCCAATAACTCATTATCGAATTGAAATTTTCCCCCTCGCTGAGTCCCTCAGATTGCGTCAGTCGACCAACAGCATTAATAGAGCAGAGAGTGTACACACACACACACACACACACACACACACACACACACACACACACAGATACACACACATACACGCGCGCGCACTTAATCACTCATACTTACCACAGACTACTTGAGCGGAAAATTGAAGAGTACAAATGAAATCGTTAACCTCATGAACGATCTGCCTTTCAGGAGAGCGCCAGGTAAGATGAAAGAATGTGGCACCGCTCTAAGAAGTACATCCTGGCAATCTCAAGGATGGCTGGGTTTGTCCTATTAATAAGCCCAGACGCAGGTTTTAATGCATGTCTCCCGCCGTGAACGTTAACGCCACTGACTCGTCGTGGTCGACGTAGACGCGAGCAGTTTCCATTCGCTACAAACGGACCGGGTAAAATTCCCCGCGTGCAATTTCCATCCGAACAATGGAACATCTGGAATAATGTGCCTGATGACAGTAGCTGAGTGATATATGGGCTGCATAGCAACAGCAGGCTAATAAGAGGCCCCATTTACCAACCTGTCTGTAGGCTGTGAAGATAAGGCCTCGCCCGGTGATGCATGCCTGGTGCAGCCTGTCCCATTGTAACCAAGGCGGTGCTACATTGTGTATTAGCGCCTTCCATTCATTTCCCACTCAATCACAACAGACTGGGCACAGACAGTGAACCAGCAATGACCTTCCTGATTGATATCTCAATTACCCCGGGCTGCTCTTCTTCATGCGTTATCAGGTCTCAGGAGCTGCGGCTCGTCTTTCTCTCTTTCCGTCTCCCTCCCTCTCGCTCCGAGCCTCATTCGCTATCTCGCTTTCACACTCCCTCATTCACTCATTCTCTCTATTTCATGGTCTCTCCCCACACTTTTTGCCTTTTTCTCGGTCTCTTTCACTCCTTCACGATTTGTCTTCCTCTCTCCCGTTGTCTAGCTTCTTCCCTCCCTTTCACACACACACTCTCTCATCTTCTACTTTTTATCCCTGCTCATTGTCTCCCCCGCCTCTCACACATTTGGTATTACTTTTTCTCTCTCTCACAGCTGAATTCCTCCCACACTCTCCCTTAAAATGTTTCCCTCTCCCTCCTTCTCGGCCATCGTTGTCTGTCACAACCTGACAGCTACAAAAACTTGCAAGCGCATTTGATACATTAAAAAACCTTGTGGAATTGCAGTTCGGCCACTGGCTGGCAAAAACAGTGGCGGATTGCCGAGTTTGAGAGGGCTGGTCAACGCCACATCAGCTGACCAAAGCAGTTGGCCATTCTTTCTTTTCGGGGGGTGACGTCGCCGGCACAGCCATGTCCATAGCAATAATGGGAGTTAATACGCATTCAAAATGGTGAAGTCTTAAAGCACAGTTGGGTGGTTTTTGTAATGTGAGGCCTCCCCTCGTTAAGTTCAAGTGTGAAGGTGAGGGCCAAGGACAGGATCCAAGAGCTGGGAAGAGATTCTCTTACCTGAGAGTGATGAAGGATGTACATCGCAGATCACCGCCAACAGAGCCAGGGAGCATCATGGGAGAGAGAGAGAGAGGAGGAGGGGGGAGAGAGAGAGAGAGAGAGAGAGAGAGAGAGAGAGAGAGAGAGAGATTCCATTACAGCAGTAAACAGAAAGCACACCATTTAATCAACAATTTTTTACAATCTTCCTTGGATAAAAGATATTTTAGGCTCTTTGGCAAGCATGTCTGACAACACAATGCTGAAACAGCCAATTGGGGCAAGCCGCTGCTGTTGTTACGATTATTATTATCATTTATTTTGGATAATGCATTTTTTTTAAGATATTTCACTTACTATCAGTATAGAGCAGTGATAATCACCACTGGACCTATAAATCTACCATCCTGTCGGCTTTCACATTAAGACTAAATTAGCCCACCTCATACAACTGCAAGGCATACTGTTAAGCTACAGTTTTATGGTAATGTTTACCTTATTAGACTTACAAAGGAAACATGAAGGATGGTTGATACCCAGAAATAGGGCTGGTGGTGTATGTTGCAGCGTGCCACACCCTGTACTTAAGAGTTTCTGTTGATTTATTAATTAACTTAAATGCAGGAAGTGCCCAGCCGAAACTGTTTGCCAATATCATAAGACACGAATATGCACTGCCGTGTAGTTAGTGCCAAGAAAAAAGTATTCCATCCTTACAATTTTCTCTATTTTTTTTTTTATTTGTCACACTAAAAGTCTTCAAATCATAATATAAAAATAGTAAAAGACAAGACCAACATAAGACAAAAATAATAGTTTATAGATGACCATTTACTCTATGAAAAAGGGTGTCCATCTAATTACACATTTTGAAAAGTACTTGCCCCCTAAACGTCAAAATTGATGACTCCAGTGCTATAAGTGCTTAAGTCACAAGTACTTTTTGAGAAAATCTATGGCCACTTTGGGAAAATGGAGAAAATCAACACCTCTGTAAAAGACCTTTTCTCATCCTTACCTCAAGGTGAGTGAGAATGAGACTTAAGCTTGTTCAGCACGAGGCTCTTTAATTGGTCGTGCTACCTCTAGACCAAATGCTTCCGGTAAGTGGAGATCAAAATTCACATGGCAGTGGAGAAATTCTTGGCCTAGTTTTCTTGACCTTCATATGACGGATTGACAACCAGACATTCTCCTTCAAGATTTTCGGTAGACAGCCAAATTCACAGATCTGTCAATTATGGGAAGTTACCCAGGCCTTGAAGCAGCACAGCATCACCATCCATTACCACCAACCCATTTTACTGCTGGTATGATACTCTTATTGCGACTACACATTGTTATGTTAGCTTTGACCGAAATATATAATGATCCTTGTCTTCAAAATAATTCCGCCTTCAACTAATTAGCCCACAGAACTTTATCACAAAAGTTTCGGAGAACTTCAGTAAGAGTGTTTATGTTTCACTTGGTTAGCAGTGCATTTCGCCTTGCAACTCTCCCATGGATACACTTTTTGCTCAGTCCCTTACAGCGGCCTCCATAATTATTGGCACCCCTGGTTAAAAGCCTTGAAATAAATTCAATTTTTATTAAAAAAATGTAACCATCAACTCAAGTGAATTTTAAGGGGAAAAAAATCCCTGACTAAGAAATAATTATTTTTCATAAAATCACCAGTTCAACAATTATTGGCATCCCTAACAATTCCTTGGAAATAAATGCAATTGAAGTATATGTCATTTCTACAGTAGTTTACAAAGTTGATCAGAGTATCTAGGAACATTTAATTAGTTATTCATCACTTCCTGTTTCCCTGGGGTATAAATATGACATGACAGTGAGGCCATTTCTCTTATCCACTCTTCAGCATGGGCAAGACAAAGGAACACACCATTCAAGTAAGGCAGATGTGTGTCGACCTTCACAAGTCAGGCAATGACTACAAGAAAATAGCCACTCGCCGGCACCTGCCCATATCTACTGTCAGAGGAATCATTAAGAAGTTTAAAACAACTGGAACAGTGGTAAACAAGCCTGGACGAGGACGCAAGGTTATTTTGCCACCATGCACAGTGAGGAGGATGGTGAGAGAAATAAAAAGTTCTCCTAGGCTCACTGTTAAAGAATTGAAACAAATGGTAGTATCTTGGGGTCACAAAATCTCCAAAATAACCACCAGGCGCAATCTACATGCCAACAAGCTGTTTGGGAGGCATACACGGAAAAAACCTTTTCTCACTCACAATCATAAACGCAAACGTCTGGAGTTCGCTAAGCGGTACTGGGACTTCAACTGGGACCGTGTGCTTTGGTCAAATGAGACTAAGATAGAGCTTTTTGGCAACAAACACTAAGTGGGTCTGGCGGAACACAAAAGACGAGTATGGAGAAAAGCACGTCATGCCCACTGTAAAGTATGGGGGAGGGTCGGTGATGCTGTGGGCCAGTTTCTCTTCCAGAGGCCCTGGGAACCTTGTTAGGGTGCATGGCATCATGAACGTTTTGAAATATCAGGACATTTTAAATCAAAATCTGGTGGCCTCTTCCCGAAAGCTGAAGATGGGTCGTCTTTCAGCAAGATAATGACCCTAAACATGTGGCCAAATCTACACAGAAATGGTTCACCAGACACAGAATCAAGCTCCTCCCATGGCCATCTCAGTCCCCAGACCTCAACCCCATTGAAAACCTGTAGAGTGAGCTGAAGGGTAGAGTGCAGAGGAGAGGACCCAGGTCGCTGGATGATTTAGAGAGTTTATGCAAAGAGGAATGGTCAAAGATCCCTCTTTCTGTATTCTCCCATCTTGTGAAACTATAGGAGAAGATCAAGTGCTGTTTTGTTGGCAAAAAGGGGCTGTACAAAGTATTAACATCACGGGTACTAATAATTATGATACACATGGTTTGATGTAAAAGAATTATTTCTTAATGTGGGATTTTTTTCCCACTAAATAAATGCACTTGAATTAAAGGTTGGATTTTCCTCATTTTTTTCACTATGGTCCTGTATTATTTAGAATAAAACTGAATTTATTAGAAGCTAAAGAACACATCTTAACCAGGGGTGCCAATAATTATGGAGGGCGCTGTATATCTTAGTCTCATGGTGTGAGTTTGAGCACTGACTTTTGGGGCAAATGAGAACTGCATTTCTTCAGTTGCTCATCTGTGGTTTCAGACTTTTCAGATGAGTCATTTTGGCAGATTCACAACTCCCTAGATGATTCACTACTCATATAAGTTTTTCCCTAATTCAGGATTCAGTTCCGTTGACAACGGTACATGCCATTACATGATTACACTACACAGATGACGTGAGACACTTTGGATCATGAGCAATTCCTTCCCTTCTCCACACACTTCTTTTCAATTCATTCAGAGACAAGCTAAAATTTTTGTCATCAGCCCAAACATAGTTGTTCCAGATCTATCCAGGCTTTTTTTGATGTGTTTGTAGTAAACTTCCACTTTCAGAGGCTTATCAATGGTTTACCTCTCATTTTACACGAGGGCTATTAATTTAGATTTTTCTTGGGGCCACATTTCTACAAATAAATTTATTGGGGGGGGCAACCATATCCACTTTCTCTTTAAGAAACAGCATAAAAAAAAATCATCAACAATCAATGCTGCGTTCGATTTAGCTCGGAAGTTGGAGCTGGGAATGACGTCACTCCCGAGCTCATTGCGTTCCATTAACTTAGGGTCAGTGGGGCGTTCTCTGGCCAGGATAGCCTTTGTTAGCTATTGTTAGCAATACTAGTTGATAGCAATGATTACATGGTATTTTTCTGCGTACAAACACCGTACCAACAAGTCTGTAGATAAAAGCAATTCAGTTGTGAGCAAACAACTGATTTAATCAGACAAAAATAAGACAGAAGGGTTAAACAGTATATTACTGCATCTTTGACTTTGCTGCTGCTAGGAGCAGCCATCTTGAGCTTGGAACTCGGGGTAGGTGAGGTTTCTCCAACTTACTGAGTTGGAAATCTGACTTCATGGGACTTTCCAATTGAAATTTCCGACTGTGAGCCTGGAAATCCCAAGTTCCCCGTCCAACACTTGTAGGCCTAATACAGAAGTTTTTTTTTTTAGTTTTTACTTTGGCATACTGAGAAGCATTTTAAGCCACACGTGCTATTTGTTATTTGAGACGAAATAAAAGATAAAATACTGACACATTGCTTATACAACAGATGCTAAAGAAAGAAACTGGAGGTGGGCTACAGTTGAGGTACTGTAGATCACACAGCTATGACCAGATACACCTTGGCCCGAGATTATGAAAGTTTTAAGAGTACGATTTTGTGCTCAGTTTTCATTCTCACCTCCAGACTCCATTTTTGTACTTAGCTTGAGCATGAAATCCTAGCATGGTCAGGAGCTTGCCTAGACCCTAACTCAGGCAGTTTTCATCACGAGCGGTAGACAGAGCAGATCCATGCATGCTGGGAGTTGTAGTTTATGGTGTTAGTTTGAAGAGGGATAGTTTGGGTGTTTTGCAGCATGATCACAATAACTTGCTGTAAAATAAATAGACACCTGTCAAATTGGAAGACGACCCCACGTGCTTTACACCGAAATTACCTTTATTCTATGAAAAGATCTGAACTGCCACTCCCGCTGGTGCAAATTTGCCTTTTCTGAGTGCACTCCAGAGGCGTAGGCTCAACACGGGGTCGTTCTCAGCGAAGTTCGATCTTGAAACGCTCTATAACCTCAGGATATGAGTAAAACTCCGCAGAGAATGATCTGAGAGAATTGAGGTCAAATCTGAGCTGAGACTGAGTAGAGTTTTATAACCTCGGGCCCTGCACTACTCATATTCCTTTGCAACAAATGCATTTCTGTGGTGAAACAAGCACATTTGTTTCCTTCCAGTGATTTCAATTAATGAATTGTTGAATTGGCCATTTTCTTCATCAACTTTTTTGCGACATTTTTCTATCTAGCTAGCATAAATTTACTCCTGTAATACTGAATACAAGGTGGCTCAGCCAAGATATGGCTAGTAAGCCAGATGTTGCAAGAGGCGCGGCAATGGAACAAGTAAACCAATTTGTTTTAAAATTCTGTTCTGTTCGTCGTTCCTTTCACGGATGCTGTGGAAACTAGAGTGCAGTACATTCTTGCGGACTGAGACGTAGGCTTTACTCGTATACTTTTAGCTGTTGCAACGCTTGATGATACTGTAGTAACCTGATGTTCATAAATAAACAGATGCCCCATGGAACACAGTTTAAAAGGCTTAAAAAACATGTTTCCTCTGAGTTGTAAATGGTGGTTTAATTTGATAAAACAGGCCATCCAGCTACATGGAATCCCTGTTCCAAAGTTGTTCGCTACTGTCCTATTGGTCAGACATGATGGTAGATACTTGTGATTAATTGACATTAACAGCGCAGCTTGAGCCCTTGGATCTTTGGAAGTTTAGTGTATTTGTTTCATTGTGTCAAAAATGTGAGATAAATAAATCAAAAATCTGCGAGATTATCAGTAAACAGCACTGATTCGTGGGCCATTCTGAATTGGTTCGTGGGCCGGACTTGGCCCGGGAGCAGCCAATTGAATTGTCCTGTTTTAAGTCTTCTGTACTTTTTTTGATGAGGCCATCTTTTTATCGTCGACACCATGGTTTACCGCGAACTGTAGCGTTCCTGAGCTCATTAGTGCCCTCTTTCTCTTTTGGCAAATCCCAAACAGTTAACTTATCCACACCTAATATTTTTTGCCATTTCTCAGATGGCTCTGTTTTTATTTTTCAGCCTAATAACAGCTTGCTTTACAAGTAGTGACGGCTCCTGGGACTACATATTGTGAGTTGACAGCAAGAGATTCCAAATGTAACAGCCACGCTGAAAATCAACTATATGGCAAAAATGAGGAATTAATACACACGTTGGCATGAATTAGCCGGACAGGCAGTTGTCCATCTATTTTTGGTCCATTAAAAAAATGGGGAGGCACAGTTTTCTGTCTCCTACACCATTCTCCCAATTAGAATGCAAAGACCAGCAAAATAAAGGAGAAGGTCTTTTTGCAGTATGACAACTTGCTAGAGGACTAAAATAACAAGGTTTATCAGTGGCTAAATATCCATGGACCAGTGGAAAACAGAAACATCTCTTTTAGAATTTCAGTCATTCTCAGCATAGTGCGGAGCTTCTCAATAACTTCTGTTATATTTTACATTGCTGGAATAATTCTATTAAACTGATTTTTAGAGCAGAAGTGTTCCTTATACAGCCAATCAACTGTGCAGGCTGAGGTCAGTTGATTAGATTAGTTGTATCAGGTGTGCTTCTGCTTGGCTGGATTGAAAACCTGCAGCCCCTCAGCCCTTTCACAGACCAGTTTGACACCCCTGCTCCACATAATCCATACAACCACCCCCACACCCTCGAGGGTCAGCTTTAAGTTTAATTTCATTTTATGAATTTTTTGACTTCATAACTTAAAGAGATGGTAGAAAAAAAAGCATCATGAAGTCTTTCACTGGAGGGTTGGGGGGATGGTGTGTAGGGGGCAGGGACGAAACAAACGCTAAATTTTTAGTGGGCTTAGGTATGCCATGGACGGCTTAGTTTGTTCTGCTTGATTTTAGCAGTCAGTAGGTTTTCTCTTATACCTCAAACCTGAAAGTCTGTTCTTCGTTACAAGCTGTTCTTAACCCCTTTGCACAGAATACAAATAATGCCAACTTTTTTCCTTTTATGCATGAGCCTACTCAGGCTTTATAACTCAGTATTGGTGTCACAGAGACTCTGGAAAAATATTCCAGTGAAGCAAGACATTTGGAAGTTCAATTACTGAATTATTCAGGAAATTAATTTTGGAATTTATGAACACCGGCATCTATATCTGCGTAAACGCCCCTATCATGGCACCAGGTGCACAGCAAATTAGCCATTACAAGCCATTTCAAAATCTGTTCCTTCTTGACATCACATGGGAAAGTGACTGCTCAGAGGCAAGAGGGACTGATCATCTCCAACCAACCAGTTAAATCATGATGTCCCTCTTGTGATGTCACAAAGGACAGATTTTGAAATGGCTTGAAATGGTTAATAGGCCGTGAACCTGGTAACATAATAAGGGCACCATTAATCCTCGACTTTTGACCATTTCCCATCATCTGTTAAAAATTTGCAGTCCTTCTGTCTATTTATCCTAACTGCTTATTTTGAGTTGCAATCCTTTGTGTTTCCTGGCTGATTTGAAATGGTTTATTTTTGACAATAATTTGAGAAAACTTCATGTGAGGAACAAACCATTGCACGGTAAAATCTGTGAGATCAGATTTGGCCTGAGAGTGTAGAGCATCTTCCATAGAAATAAAAAAAAAAAACAGCGTGAAAAACAAGCTTGAATTACACAAGGTGAGAATTGACATTCAGATCTGGCCACCAAGCCTCAGAAGCCCAGCCATTCTAGCATCTCCCCTAAGGCTAATTTCACTGTCACAGGCTGATTCATCTTGTAAATGGCGCTACATGTATTAATCCCACTGTGATTTATCTCTTTATAAGCACAGGCCCTCTGGAATGTTTTTATCAGTGTTCTAGAACTCAGAACTGTTTTCAGGTTCGAATGGTGACTGTTACATCAGCAGCTAGGAAAATTCTAATCACATATTTATGATCATACAGTATAAATGGATTGTGATTGGAGAGCAGGAGACCCTCAGGCCTGGGGGTGAATTACAGAACCTTCACAGAGGAAACCCAGGGTGATGAACACAGGTCAACACTCAGCGGTGCACATAGCATCAGTATGACACCAGCCTAAAAAAACACTGATACAGTAATTAGGCTCATATTTCCATCTGTATTGAGCGCTGCATGGACTGTAAATAAATGCAATTCAAATGTAAACATTTTCATGTTCCTGTGAGCGAGAAACATGCATGCAGAGTAGAAGAGCCTCGTAATACGCTTGCTCTCTAGGTACACAGGCAGATTTGCACACAGTATCATATTGGAGTAGGAGTGGCAATTATGGCTAGGGAACTGGGATTGTTACCCTACAGGGACAGCAAAAGAACCTTTAATATATATATATATCCAGCAGTATTAATCTGCATTATACACTGCCCGGCCAAAAAAAAAGTCACTGTTTGGAAGTTAATGAACAAATTCTAAAATTGGATCATTATTGCGGTTATTAATATGCTTCAGATGGCAATAATCATTTTAACCCTGACTGATGAAGTGCGTCGCTATTCATTTCTTACAAAATCATGTCGGAAAACACATTCCCTGATGGTGGAAACGATGTTACAGTATTTCAGAACGGGCAAGTTATTGGCCTGTATTTAGCAAAGAAAACCATGAATGACAAAACCAAGCAGGAGGAATCATTTTCACAAAGTTTCCACCACAAAGGACTGACCTTTAACATAATAAAAGTTATTGGGATGTATTCAAGACCACCAAGTGGTTCAACCATTATGTCGAGAAGACAAGATCTTGGACAAAAATCATGGCATTTCTGATCGAAAAGATATGTGTATTTGAGGTCGATGTCTGTCTGTCTGTGTGTATGTACGTTTTTTTTCCCTACATTTCTCAACCAATTATCACCAAATTCGGTGTGAATATCCACTTGGACAGCAGGAAGGACTTGACGTCGCCCGATTTTTGAAAAACGGTCATGCACGAAATGCACGCAAAAAAAAAAAAGGCAATTTCACTCCGGATAGCGGGTAGCAGCTAGAGATAATATGTAAAATGGCTAAGGTTTGCAAAGTTGACCTGGATCAGAGTGCCTTCTAAAAATGGCAATAATAAATACAATCATAAACTGCAGCAGTGCACGATGAAATAATGGCAAATTTTCTCTTCTGCTTTCTCCTTGTGTTCGGCCGCATTAGTTTTCTCTGATTAACCTGCAGAAGGAACTGACCCAATCATGTCTCTTGCCACTTCTGCACCAGGTATCTACCTTAAGAAGTGTTGGCATTTCTCACTGAGGTTGATGCAGAACAGATGACAGTAAAGACAGTCCACACAGCACTACCAGCAGGAAACTGCTTCAGTAATTGGACACAAAGCCAGACGTCCGGAAATAGCCCTGCAACATCTGCCGGTCCGTGAATCATGCCATTTCAGCAGTCATTCTTTAGCTCCTTTCCTCACTTTAAATATTCGGTACTTTTGACAGGCTTGTCTTTCCCAAACTTTTTAGTCAGAGTTCAACCCCATTACTTTCAATTATCATGATTTATCGTGACATCACCACTAGACATTAGAATGTTCAATTTAGAGCATTCTAATCACATGTGTGAGACCTCACATCGTTTGGAGTTCAGTCCCTTAAATTCAGATTTTTCACTTAAGTTTTCCCTGAAGCAGGCTCAAAGTCAGTAAAAGCCCTTTTTCACATTGTTGGACAATGTCACATACATATTCTGTATATGCTGGTCGCAGTGCTTCCCTGAAGCTACATCACTTGTATTTAAAGAAATATTCAAACCGAGGACGCCATGTTTTTATGGACACAGCATCACAACAAATGGGAAATATCTAGACCTTGAACATAATTTTAATATACAATTCCCTGTAATTTAGCACAACATATTTGGGATCATTGGAAACCTTAGAATCTCCACTAGGATTTAAAATAGGCCCGAAGGTCCATAGGTTTGAAAATAGCAGTGGCATTTTATGGAGTTGCAGTTAGTTTTTAGTTAAACATAAAACTAGTTAAACCTACCAACAAATCATGATTTTATATCCTGGAACCTGTGTAGGAAACATAGCCCTTTTATTTTTATTTTTACAAAAATGTGTAAAAAATTTAGTGACGCGAGAGACCAGTGTGCTAAACTGTGGAGGGCAATTTCTCACACCTTTGTGCAGAGCAGACAGCGATGGCAGTGATGCCTGGGAAAACCCAGTTAAAAAACAGCAGGGGAGCTCATGCAAAGATGCCAAAAAAGAGAGTGTAATACAACATTGACATCAACGTGAATATATAAATAAAATAATTTACAGCGCGGAGCATGTTTACGGTGTGCGTGCTAGCTATGGGGTTAGCGGGGGAAATAATAGGCTTCGAGACCGATTTCCCTCCAAAAAACACAGATGCTCAATCTCTGCAGCAATAACTGTGCCACAGCTGACCTCCCCCGATCCCCCTCCTCAGTCTGTTAATGCAAAAAATGCTGATTACTGAGCTGAAACCATGAAGCTGCTCCTCAGAAACCACGTGCCACTCCAGAAAATGATTGAATCCCCACCTGCGTAAAAAAAAAAAAAAAACGGAATTGCGAATTGTTAAAAATTATACTCAATCCAGGCTCAAAATACGATGTGACAGAGATAATATCGTGAAAAATGATATCGTAAAATTGTTCATATTTATGTAACTAAGCGTCATAATTGCAGTTGAGGAAAATAGCTTCTCCTTGCCACCTGCCACCTGAAAGTTCATCCAGGAGCAAAAGTGCAGCCTGCATCGTAGGGATTAATTGCAAACTGGCGGAGGGGGTACGAAGAAATGCGGCCGCATACGTCCTTCTCCATCTGGAAGCAGCGCTCTCGCAAACTCGGCTGAAAAACCCTGTTATTAGCCACCTGCGGCACATCAGAACAAAAATTCTCATTCGTGCTCCATGATCCCATGCTGAAAATAGCTGATCCTGGAAGCGCAAAGAAAAGAATGGTCTTGAGGAAGATGGTTACTGTGTTCTTGCTCCGTTCTCTGTGGTAATGCGTAGACATGCGCATTTGGGAATTCCTCTGTCATTCTGCTCGTGTGATTTGTGCCGTCTGAAGAGTTATTCCGAAAATAAACAAATACAAAGAATCATTTTGAGTCTTTAAGCTGCATTCAAATGCCACAAAAACATGGTTTCAGCATTCTAAATCGAAGACTTTTAATGTTTATTGGCCAATGGCCATTCACTACGGGTAAGCAAAAAGCAATGGTTTTGTACAACAGCGACATTTTAGAATTTTGAAAACAAAAATATTCCAAAGAAACTGCTCACAAATCTGTATGCGGCAGACTGTCACGACAGTTATTTTGTAAGAACTGGGATGCGTTGGATACCATCGTGTGCTAGACAGGTAAACCGATCTCTTCTCTGAACGGTCAGATTTTAGACCCCTTTACCTCACTCTGATCCTGATACAGAAGATCTTTAAAAACACGCACGCTTTGTGAGCCTGCTGAGCTAATTTAGCCAATGACACATTACTAGACACAGAAAATCATGACCTTGCTCATTAACTTCAGGCACAAGACAACAATGGGGATCCGTTCTAACAAAATTTTCCCATTATTACTTTGGCTTCCGTTGGGATTTTCTTTAGTGAAAAAAAATCTGAAGGAAAAACTGTTTACTGAAAATCTATTCACAGTGCCATTCATTTTTCCCACCGACTGCTAATTGCCTATGGAGGCCCCTCGTTGGCCCTGCTGATATTGGTAATTAAAGGAGGTCCTTGAGGAACATTCAGAGTCATATTCCTCGCATAGTCAGTCAAATCCGACTTTAATGTGCCAGAGTGTTTGATTCAAGTGCTTTGAATGAAATAGAATTAAAATTAAACAATATAAATGATAAAAATCCTTTCAGAAATAATGACTGGAGGTGAAATAGTAAATGGATTTAAAAAAAAGAGAATGGAAGCGAACAACATTGCAAACATTTATATAAATTCTCGTCTATATGAGGGCCTGAGGGAGTAGCAGGGATGGGGGGGGGGGCGCTACACAGAGAGAGATCGACGATAAATTCTTCTGGCACCCCCTGTCAGGTTTGGGCACTGAGGTCAAATGCGTCTGCTTGCCTTTTCAATGGAGCCCTCTCCGCTGTCAGTCCAATTAAGGACTAATATTCACAGTATAAGAGGAACAGTTAGTGAAGACAGATTGATCACCCGCCCAGTCACCCAGTCAGTGAGAATAAAGCTTACATTCGTCATTATAATAATATTCCTATTTAAATGCATGAGCAAATGGACTGCTGCAGGCTCTCGT
Source organism: Gymnothorax reevesii (assembly GCA_029721435.1). Classification (NCBI taxonomy): domain Eukaryota; kingdom Metazoa; phylum Chordata; class Actinopteri; order Anguilliformes; family Muraenidae; genus Gymnothorax; species Gymnothorax reevesii. The sequence continues at coordinate 48,138,578 of CM056576.1, forward strand.
GTGCAGTAAGGACGGCAGAAGCCTATATTTAGACAGATGTACTGATCTCCCTTGGACTCCAGCACAGGTTGGCTTGCGCTTTTCCGCTGTAATTCGCCGTGTAATCATGTAGCGATAGCAGCACCAGTCGTTTTTTTTCGACTGCGCTTCCCTCCGACAAAGCCATCGACAGCCAATGAAAATGGTCTCTTTAAAGAAGCGCCCATTATAAATGAAAGCTACATTTTCAGTCACGTAGAATCCGTAGTGTAAACACACTTGGAAGGCGACTCAAGGGGAAGAGAATGGCTCCTTTCTTCCAGTGTGTATTCTAGCAGTCATTATTATAGTACCTCTTCCTGTTACAATCATGAATAACAATTTTCCAGAAACCAAAGCAAAACGATTTCTAGGCTTATAATTTCTATTCTTGTAATGTGTGTGCTGTAATGTGTGTGTGTGTGTCTGTGAGTGCATCTATGTATTTATGCAGCACTATCCATAAATATTTGGAATGTGACCATTTTCGGCCAGCACAGTGGCTCAATGGGTAGCGCTGTTGGGCTCACAGCAAGCCTAGAGTTCAAACCTTGAATTGTACTATTGCACTGGACAGCATATGTATAAAACAAAGCATCATTCTCAGCAAAGCTTTTCTAAATCATCAAGTTTAAGAATAAAGTCCAAAGGGATGACATCAGAAGGTTTCTCCTGGTGGGCAGATTTATGCGGAGCTGTCACTCCACTCACGGCATAAGGAAAAAAAGGAAGCAAAGAACGCTGTCGCACGGAATTACAGCTGCGGGCAGCGATGAAGACCGTCTCCATGGCAAAGACAACACAAAATTACATGTTCTGTCAGAGATAGATGTAAAATAATTTCACCTACAGGACATATGGCAGCTATTACGAGAAGGCATTTCTGGAAACAAACCACAAATCCTGGCACATACATATACCACATTTTGATACTCTTATGCTCACTCCACTTAACAGAAACTGCATACAGCAATGAATAATGTACACTTCACTCTCAATACACTGAATATGTTATGTTACAGATACCCATTTTATCACAGTTAACAAAACTTGAGAGCGGGAAGCATAGCCCTCTGGCATTTACTCATCCAGTTATAAAATTGGACCAGTTTAGTCAAAGCAAACTGGCCGTGGTAACATTTGCTCAAGCTGGTCCCTCCCAAATCATTTCAGGTTATTGCCAGCACTTTGTTGTTTGAGTGATTTTGAAGAGCCTGGTGCAATGTAGCACTGTCAAACGCTCTAAAGCAACAGTGCGTTTTACAGCACAGAAAACACGCGAGTACAATGAGCCAGTGTGAATGGGCTCATTCAGAATGCGAGTGGAGAGCAATGAGGGGGTTGTAGAGAAAGGGGGGGGGGGGGGTGAGAGGATTTGGGAAGCCATTCCTCGCAGGGCAGGAGAGGGGAACAGGGAATCCCTTGACAAGGTCTCCTGGGTTCAGTGCAGAAGACGGACCCTCATCTCGCTGTGTTCCGAAGTGCCCTTAAAGCAGCGACGTGCAGCCAGGCTTTAATCCCAGGCGGGATTGCCAAAGATTTACTGAGCTTATTTCAGGCGACATGAACCTCCCCCCATGCCATTTTTTTGGTGTACAAAACCTGTGAAGCATGAATGGGAAAATGTGGCAAATAAATTTAAAGGTCAAATTTCATGCTATCAAATTGGGCCCCAATGCTCAATATTCGGAGTGAAACTAGCAAAGGGCAAAGACTTGTCCCAGAGGCAAAGATATAATGAACAATCGACCATAGTGTGAAACCTAACACCATGGGCTGGCAATGAAACGCATTCTACATGAAGCGTGACACTATTGCTTGGTGATTTAGACCTTTCACATTCTATGTGGTATCTAAATGCAGACAAACTGGGCCACAAAGAAACCATTTAGACTTTTCCAATGTTAGCACTACACAGAAATCCAAGTCCTACACTGGCACACTCTTAAATTAATGTTATTGGCTGGATGGGGCAGGGGGGAAAAGAGGTGATTAGCGTGCACCAAAACCACATATTCCTCAAAACCCCTCTTTGTAAGAGCACTTAAAGTGCAATTGAGACAGCAATTGAGAAAGAGTCAAGGGGCTTTACTCATCTCTCATGCCCAACATAATGACAGCAGTCAGTTCCTAAAACTGGGCCAAGAAGATGACTCAAATTACCAAGGAATCTACTGCTCAGAGTCAGGCTCTGACAGCTCTGTCTTAAAGAAGGAACGTTCCAGAAGCATTTTCCAGAGATGGGAGATCAGTCCAATGGCCCTTCCCTTTCATATAAATATGCATTAAAGCTCGAGGTCATTCAGCACTGATGACTCAATAGGGTGACCTTTAAAAATATCAGGCCTTCACCAAATACAGGTGAAGTTGCACTGAATAAATTTCCAAGATATGAATATCAGAAAATTCATGCACACATAAAGGGGGGGGGTTATTATCATTATTCGTATACTTAAATGTGGATGTGTGTCTTTGTGCGTGTGTGTGTGTGTGTGTGTGTGTCTTTGTGCGTGTGTGTGTGCGTGTGTGTGTGTGTGTGCATGTGTGTGTGTGATTTTTGCCTCTGAACGCGTTTTGAAACAAACATCAGCTTTGCGCCTTACGGTAAGTCTTTAAGTGCCTCCAAATCCAGCAGACCTCTTATCATCTTAAGGCGCTGTTACACAGCACATGATTTGATGGCAAAACTCAGAACAGTGGGGGAGCCGACGTTTGCATTGTTGCACAATGTTGGACAAAAAAGGCTGTTAGACATTGGATGATAATGGCATACAGGACGTTACCGTTAAATAAACATAGCCAGCCCATTATATGTGCCTATGTAATAACAAGCTAACAAATATCGAAGTTGCAAGTGCTGGCTTATTCTTATTTTAATAATGAAGCGAAAAGAAAGACTCTGCAGTCGTTTTGCGAAGTGCTAGCACTTTCCGACAAGGCAGCATAATTTATCAGAATGCCGGCCAGCCTTAAGTGACGGAAATCTGTCCCAGCATGCATTTAGTAATGCTACTATGACTCCACCCGGCACGAACGAGCGCGGTATTTGTGTAAGGATCAATTACGTCAGTGTAACCTGGCTTAATGGCCATTTCGTTCCGTAAAAACAATGGAGGGCCATTGGTATACAGGTATAACAAATGTACACCCAGAGATCTGAAGCCTGCCATAGTGTTGCAGAAAATATGCAACATTAACACAGGACAGATTAACACATTTCACCTCAGCAGGATAAGGAACCGAACTACGGAAAGCAAAATAGACAACGCCCTATGATCAAATGGAGAAACAGATGGGTGTACTCCATCGGTCAGCACGGATGATGCGTAATTGTGTGGACGAGTCTTTTAATGACTAGCTTCCAAGTAGAGCAGACTCCCACAGGATATGTAACTTGGTTTTACTTGGTAAAGGCTATATTGCACACTATTGCATGTCAATGCGAGTGCAATCTCTCGGTCCTGCCATCTCACGTGTCAGTTAAAGGAACAGCCTTTGGCAGCAGATGTCATATTTTCCAACCCTCTCTGCAGTATAAATGTGCGTGTGTGAGTTGTGTGTGTGTATAAAAATGCATGCGTTTGGACATATTATGCTTGTATGTACATGTGAGTGAGCTTTCTATTTTTCCATGTGTGATTGTGAGCGTGCATGTTTGTGTGCGATGGAAGACAGCCGCTGTTTCCAAAGCTATCCAAAGTATGGAGTCTGTTGTAACTGATATGTTGCTTTCAAAGTGTAAAATTACTCAGGTTTTTTTTTTTGCAAAGTGATGTGTCTTTCCTGACCACTCGTTGCCTGTTAACAGCTGGGTCTTTAATATCCCAGCATGATTGCATTACCTGGTCAACATCTGCACGTTTATTTATTTATTTAAATATTTCAACATTTTCCTGAGTTAAATAGCACCTGTCTTTAAAAGTTTTGGATATGTTACGTGTATCAAGTTCAGAACGAAAATGCATTTAAAAAAAAAAAAAAAAAACCCAATAAAATTGGTATGGTGGAACATATTTTGTCTTGTACTTTTACTTGCGTTCTCCATACTGTCCCAGTCAAATGGGACATGGGATGTACCTCCAAGAGGTGGCCATGAACAAAGCCAATTCATGAACCAAAATAAATGTTAACACCTGAGTTTCATAGAAAAGGGAACCATAGAACAGAAATAAGTGCATGAACAAATTAGAGCAGATAGTTTGCCGCTATATACATGATTTCACTATTTGTTAGGTCCAGCCAAGCATAACCAGGGTGACCACAATGCTTGAGTGGTCCAATAGCGTTAATCTCAACAGTACCAATCACGTAAGCTGATTTCAAGACTAACTGTGACTGTATGCAATGGATATATGCATCTTCCCAAGTCATTTACCCATGGGACCAGCTAATTACTGCTGTCATTTAATTATGTGCTTCAGAACATTGTCTGGTCATAAAACCTCAAGATGATATAAATTGCTGAACTATGAATAATTAAACATATTTTCTGTATTTAGCTGAAGATAAATAATGATGTGTAATTGCAAATAACTACTAAACAACTTTTTGTTTGTTTGTCATCTTGGTGGAGAAATGTAGCCAGTGAAGCCAGTTCTTTGGACGGAATACTACTTGCATGTGTAAAAAAAAAAAAAAAAAAACCCAAGAAACTTCTACAGTTTTTGCTGAAAGATAAAATTTGAAACAAATAAAACCGCAAGTGATAATCAACTGATTCCAGGGTTTCCCGCAGAAAATCGATAAGGAGGCACCAGAAAACGTCCATTTATTCTTTATAAATAGAGAAAGCAGTTAAAGTGCAATAACAAAGTCACCAGTCTTGTAACTTTATTGATTGGCACTTAGATTTATTAAAATGCATGTATTATGCTTTCATGTAAGTGAGGTCAAAATTGCAGTTTGGGTTTCTGGGTTTCAATGGGGCATTTTTTGCACTTAACAGTCTGAGTGTAACACTCGCTTGTACAGTGTATTTTAGCCTTACTGTAAGAGCTGAGCTGGAAATAACAAGATCAAATAAAAACACACAATCTTACCAAAATTCATGCTACATGCATGGACACTGCCAAAATTATCAAAAAAAGAAGAGTGAAATGCGCATAAGATGCGCACAGCCGTCCCTATGGGTTAAACGAAAACTAATGTAAGAATGGAAAATGTATTTGTTATCTGTTTTGACTTCAGTTCCCCAAATGCTTTGCAGTTGTGTGTTATGTTTTGGGAATGGAGAACGGTATTTTGTACGGAAGCGCATTGCATTCACAGGATAAAAAGAAAAAAAAAACACCTTATCTTGTAATTACGAGATCTAATTACCTGCACATGGTGAAGTAGGCCGGCTTCTTTGAATAAATTACCCTCATATTTTTGACTGTTTTTCCCATCCATTACTGTACACTAGAGAAAACCACATGCAGTTGTCAAACATAGCAGAAAGCCACGCGCAAACACATCGGTAGCCTTGATAAGAAACTAAACAAATTGTATATAGCCTATCTTAATGAAACAGAATATGTGGGCATGCAGTTGATTGGAGACACTATTCCAATATTTAGTTTAGATTAATAATTATCTTACCTCCACATGTCCTTCCCACGACGAGGACAGGTTATTGTATATCCGGATAATTAGCTTCTTCCCGATACAAAAGAATAATTTTGGCGTAGCAACAGGTGATGGGTGGCGCAGTAACATATTTAGCCAAAAGATGCTATTCAGCCTCATCGCAATGTGGCCTTATTTTACTGTGTATACATGCGTGGATGCAGCAGATTTTTTAATTTTTTTTTTTCGGGGGAACGTAGTCAAGGCGGGCGCCCTAACTATAACGCACTGCGGGAAACCCTGGGGTCCATGAAAACTATGACGACTGTGAATTCTGAAGCAGTAAAGACCAAGAGCATAGGTTTGGCTTCAGCATCAGTAGGGACGTCATTATACCATTGTACATTTGTCTCCTTACCAATTATGTAAGTTCATAGCCACGCACACAGACACACACAGACACACACACACTCAGACCATGGTTGTGAACTGAAAACTTGATCTGCTTCTCCCTCTCTCTCTGGTCTACTGCCATAGGACTGGACCGTATCGAGCAGTCGATAAAATTAATCCACATACAGTCCATATACTAAGCACCACATACACATAAAGCCTACCTTGAAAATAAATCACATACTCCTGCGGCGGAAAGTATTTTTAAGTCCTTATAATGCTCCATTCAGACACAGCGTTTTCTGGTGCTGGCAGTACATGAGCATATAATTCTGTTTCATTATGCCTCTAAATAGCGCTGGTGTGCTCACATTATTTTGTCGAATACCACAGTATTTTTGACATGGTAAGCGATATTGCTGTTGCCAGAAAAATCTACAATGCCAACATTAGACTACCTTACTTCAACCAGCATCATACTGAAGCATCCTCCAAAGTCGAACAATATAATAACGCCAGCAATTTATAATCAGGCTACAGCATTCACTAGCCTGGCTCAAATTTACTCCTCAGTTCAAACTGAAAAAATATTGTGACCGACCGCCGAAATGTCAGGAAAAAAATAATACCATCGAAAACAAAAGTCATCAGGGCAGCCTGAACTATAAAGTCCATTTAATTTACTAGGTTCGCAGTACACAAGCATCAGTTAAAGCAGATAGATTCAAGATTCTCTGAGCTCAGAATGTTTTACCCCCATCTAGTGTGTCTGAAGAAAATTACAGTTGAGAACTGTTGGAACCACCTACTCTCTCAATGGGTTGCCATTACAGAGAATTTTTTTTGTTTTTTTCCCACAAAATTTCAATATGCCTGAATATCCATGAAATTAATCTATGCAGTCCAAATGACCTTTTGTTCATAACCAATATTTGCGAGATTTATAACCATTTTTCATGAAAACAGCAGAATCCTAATAATAATAATAATAATAATAATAATAATAATAATAATACTACAAGCAGAAACAATAAGGGCTTAGCCTACTAGCACTATTTCTAACACAATAGGTGTCCAACAACTTCGGTGCTCGGATCCCAAAATAGGAAGACATTGCAATTGTTGTTATGCGGTATTTAAGAAATGCCCCTCAAAGCCCACTTTTTAATGATCACATATTTGTGCAAGACAGTCGGGCCATGTTCAGTAAAGAAAGACACACTTTTTAGTGTTTAGTAAATCAACATGCAAGCAGTACAAGCAGTACACTTCAGGAAAAAAAAAAAATCAATCAGTAAGTATGAGCACGTATATTCATTTTATCAGTATAAGCATAACAACGCTGGACGCAGGACAACCACACTAATCCTGTTGGGTCAGAAAGTCACAATGAGAGGCTGCCAACCAATCCCCATCGGGGATTAATTTGACTATTTTCTGGAAGAAACTGACTAAAATCAATAGCATATCATCAAATTCTGCAGGGTTTGTATTCCCCTCCACCAAGCGCACAGATGTCGGTATATTATTCATATTCATTAGCGTTTGAAATGGTGCCACTGTAGTGTGGAGCGAAAAAAAACCCCAGCGTGTTTAAAAGCAGAGGGCCGTGAAACAATAGGCAGGCTGATTGCTCCGCACCTCACTTATGAAAAATGATTATTTCCTTCCCCGACACCCCTGATTTCGCCGGAGCTCCTCAGTCTGCACCCCGCTAGGGTTGAGGCCTCAGATTTAGAATAAGGTAAATGGAGGAGGGGGAGTTTCCAGTGAGGGGAGGGGGGGGGGGGGGTCTACTGTCCTCCACCCAGGCTGTCACTGATTCTGGCTTCAGCTACTCAATGGCCCAAAAGACCTCTTTGCACAAGAGCCTTCTCTTCAGAAGATAATGGCGTGTCATGGAATTGCAACAACAGCAATTAGAAAAAAAAAAAAAAAAAAAAATCGCCTTGTTCAAAGAGCCTTTTCTCGGGTATGGGGGATCTTGTCGAGCAGACGAGCAGGAGACTCCCTGAGCTGTAGCCATCTTACGACAAGTTCAGCGATGGGTAAAGCCAATGACTAGAGGTAATTGCCTTCTCTAGAATCCAGGTTCTTTTCTTTTTTTTTGGTTCATGAGCACACACAATCCAAAAGATATGCTCGAGAAAACACGGCCATATATTCTCGCCTGGCAAAAACAAATGGAATTGCTGGGATTTTGATGGCGTACTTCATCACCAAAGGAGGTGGAATGTTTCTTTGATCACTATATAAATAAATGGTACCTGAAAAGTACCACTTTCTTAGCCCGTGTGCGGTGATGGGAGGTAGTACTCCTCCTCAGAAAATGGCGTCTTTGATGGTGACAGCTGCTCGCCATCCTCGGGCTTTCTATCCACGGCTCCTCCCCTTTGAAGAGCCAGAGGCGGGACTAGTGAAAAATGGAGACTTTGAGAGAGTGTGTTTTAATTAAAACGGGCACAATCCGCGCCGGCAACCACCATGAAGAGCAATTCCCCAGAGGACCGACTCTGATTTGCTGCAAATCTATTAGCTTAATGCCGCTGTGTATAAAATATGCAGGGACACACAGGTTTGGATTTGCAGTTGGTCGATGCAAAAAAGAGCGGGTGTACTGAGTAGGGAAACCTTAATACCTTTTCCCCTGTTCCACGGTGTCTTCCGATCCAATTCCTCAAACACGTGGATTTTACGGGCGTATGGAGTTGCCATTTTATTATGCTCTCCACAGCTTTGCAGGGCCATATTCTTCACACATCCTGACTGTCTCGGGCTTCACAGACTATGAACAGTACAATGCCACCAATATCCAACACAAGACAATGAGGATAAACCTCATGAAGGAATATAAGAAAGAAGGAACTGGAAAGTAAAATGGAAAGTGATCCTCACAGTACTCTGGAGGGCGATACATACGGTCAGGTCTGGAATTATTGGCACCATGGATAAACAAAGGTTTTCGTCATACTTATCATGGATAATTGTTTCAGAAATTGAGCTATGCCATTTTCATTTGTTTTATTAATCAAAATATTACGTTATGTTGAAAATACGAAGCAAAGGATCAGTACCGTAAATTACTGAATGCAGAATGGTTGATGCGAATTGCTTCTAGTCTCTGCTAATTTCAGAGATACAGTATTTGTAATTATCATCTTGAAAGGGTTAAGGGTACTAACACTTTGAATCAGCACTGTGCACATAAAAATGTCCAGGCCTACATGCTTCTGCTTGGGCTTAAAAAACATGCCCCCCCCCCCCTCCTCACAGTCAGAGGAACACAGGATGCCATTGAAACTGTTGTTTCACTGGAAAAAATAAAAACAGGGTGACCTTCACTCGTGGCAGCTGCTCTACATTAACACTTGCTGACCGTCAAAGCGACCCTGGCAGCAGGCTTCATCATGACCACGGTAATGATGACGGGAGTTACCGAAGGTCATAATTAGCCCCCGTTTCTTTTCTATCCAGTCACACCATGCTGAGGGGTGAGATGTGAACTGGGCTACTGCTCCTGCCTCAGTCATTGGGATTATTGCATAAAAAAAAAATAAAAATATATGATGTCCAGCAGTTCGATACAGTTTGATTAGCTAACGGTATGATTCAAATGCTTTATCACTCAGTGCGATTAGTGCTGACCTGTGACGGTAGCCCGCTAGCATTCATCTCATTACACTGGCTTCAAGTGCACTGAAGGGCAACATGAGGGTGGCACATCCCTGCATTAGCCCAGGAAGGGAAGAACATTTCAAATAATAACAATATAGCCGCAAACACATGTGCTGCGCAATGTGTTTAGCCCCTGCGGTTTATTGTTTTTTTTATGCGTCAAGCTGGGGACTGAGAACTGAGACAACGAAAAAAACAAATTGCAGCAACCAAAAAAAAAAAAGGCAACTGTGACAGAACTGTGTCATGGTCAAACTAAAACCTGTTATCTTCATTTTTGCTTTTTTGTGAGTTTTGTAAAAATACAGGTTTGTGTCCAGTTCTCGGTAGCATAAGCACATTTTTAGAGTAAGCATATACGATTAAAATTGAACTTTTGCAGAATTAGTTATCCAATAGCCCTTGATTTGCGCAATATTTTCCGAAGGTTGTGTTGAGACTGCGGAGCACACATTTTGCACATTTTGCAACCTGTTAGTCAAGTGCTATGCCAAGGACTCAGAAGTCAGGCGGTTGAAACCCCGCTAAAAACAAAATAAAATCTTTGTAACTCCCTGGACCTTGAGCAAGGTTGGGCTCTCAAGCCCACACTGCCAGGCTAATCGACAGTAATCTGCTTTGGTAAAAAGCGGCGGCAAAGAACACGTGATGTAAATTAGAAGGCACTCATCGGGTCTAATAGCTCTGGCATGTTGCAATTCATTGACGGGGGAATTATCAAAGAACACAAGTGTTAAGCGAGTCTCGACAATGCCATCGCAACATGCCTTGAAATTCTTCTGTCTTACAATTTGTTTGATGGAGGAATCATCATTGAAAATGAGTGGGAAACGAGTATGGACAGTGCCATCTTAACACGCACAGACATTCTTTCGCTTCTTGAATCAAGAATATCGGTCGGATCTTCACTAAAACCTTCTTAGCACTGCATCCATCAACACGGACAATTTCGCTCACAGCCATCCATTACTTTTTGAGATATCCCGTTAACAGAGGAACGAACAAACAAACAAACAAACACACACACACATCACCTCCTGGCAGAGGTATGAAAAGCAGAGGTGGAGGGACTCATTAAACCAATTAATCAATGCAAGGGATTTCAAATCCAGAGAGAAATACTGACGCAAGCAACTTGTACACAGAATCTGAAGAAAATTTGTCCTTCTGTACTTTCAGTGGTTAAGTGCCATTTAAGTATTATGTGATCGCAACAGTAATGGCCACCTTGAGGCCCACAAATAAGAAATTTCTGGATGCGTTCCAGCAGACCACACATAATGGCCGTAAACGTAACGCTCCCAGCATTTTACAGGAGCTTCAAGAACTGACAACAGGAGTCACCTTCGCACACTTAAATCAGGGAACTTCACTGCAGTCATTTGGTGTCCAATTTGATTTACTGTAACACTTCCATTACCTCGTGTACCTGGGCACACCTGCATGCTAGATGTGGAACAACAGACACCCGAGGCTACTGCGTCAATCTCTGGGAAGAGGTTTGATGTACGGTGAACTTAATTACAGGGAGAGAAACCAGCGATGACATCTTCCATTCCACAGGGCATCGTCACCCTGAGAAAATCAATCCTTTATGCTCACCGGCCACGCCCAACCCTACCGCGAAAGATTCCTTCGCCAGGTGGTTTTCAACTAAGGATGTCAACCTCCAGATCCAGAGGGCGGCAGTGCCCTCGGGTTTCTTGGAGTGTTATTCATTTGCTTCCTCGTGTCCTCTCTCCTTCAGTGACCTGGAAATCGTTCCCCTACCGCCATCACGAAGGATCTTCCAATCTATGTGGCTCATCAGGCCGGTACTTAACTCCAGGTTCTGTCGCATGAAAAGCTCTAAGGGTATAGCTACTCCCCCTGGATGGAATGCCGGTCCATCGCAGGTCACCCCCCAGCGCTTAGTCAGGTTTCCCTGACAATTTGGTGGTAACGCATTATGCACTGAGGTGGAGTGATGCAGGAGTGAAGTGTGCGGGAGTGAAGTGTGTTGCACGAGAAACACACCACAAAAGCTGTGGCAAGAACTTGAACTCAAGACCTTTCGATCCCAAGTCAAGCACACTAAACCAGTGTGCCACCGCGTCACCCATCTCTTAAAAGCTTAAGTGCACTTAAAGGAACTAAGGATTTCTCATTTAACAGCTTTAGGCTTCTCCATCCTTGCAGCTCTTCCTCGCATCTCTCTCTCAGTTCCTCGCTGGGAGGAGCCAAGACGCGACGATGAGACGTAAATGAAGGAAGCGAGGAGGCACGTTAGTAAAATGAAAAGCACCCTTAGTTTGTCCTGCTCCGAGAACAAGGTGAGTGAACCCTTGAGCCAACGATTTAAAAAAATAACTTGTGCAGAAACACCCCGAAGACTAGCACACGCTGTGGCCCTCCAAGACCGGAGTTTAACCACATATATATATATATATATATATATATATATATATATATATATATATATATATATATATATATATATATATATATATAGAACACTAGATTGCTGATGTCGTCATATTTACATTATCCAAAGTGAAGCACCCGGCCGCCATATTGATACACCCAACTTCTTCATAAAAATGAATGGTTTCCAATGAGGCCAATTTCAAATAAGTCGATACAAGCGAGAAAATGCCGAGATGTGCGGCAGCCTTTTGCAGCAATAAATATTTGAAGAGCCGTAATGAAACGTTTCATGCGTAAGTTAACGTATAAACGCAAAGTTGTCACATTAATAGAAAATAATCGCGTTTCGTGCGAGCTAGCCAATTAGCCGTCCCATTGACTTGAACAGACCGCTGACTGAAAGCGATTTAGGGATTGATAACGGTCACCAGCGAGCTGCCTTGGCGTCGCGGGGACTGCATTGACTTAGTGGTAAATACATTAAAAAGGTGGCTAACAAGCTAGCTAGCTACTTGTAATAGACATTCAATGACAATACGTCTTACTCGCATAATATTCAAAACAGTGGACAAGTCGCTTTGTCTGTTTTATACAGAGCTCCAAAAGACAAGGAGGGGAGAAAGGCTTCACTAGCGCTTCCTTTTATCAACGTTGGCATTAAATCGGGTGATTTCAAATAGTCAACCAAGGTACAATGAAGTGAGGAAACCAGTGTAATTAGGTAACGTACACGGACATTCATCAACGTTTCTTATAAAGGCGATAACTTCCAAGTAATTATCTTATCAGAGGTAAAAGCCTCGGTCACGTAAACGAAAATTCTCTGCAGCACTTGAACGTTAACAGCGAGTCACATTCCGATCGTCGCTTTAGAAAGTGTGCCGCTTTCCATCCTCCGAAAAGCACATATTTAGGGAGACAAAATGTTGCTCTGCCCAGCGATACCAAATTAACACAGACTCACACGCAAGTGTTTTTGAAAATGTAATCATAAAGTAGGCTAAAATGAATGGGAATCTATGAGCGAATATTATTTCCGGGTGTATAGGCTCTTAGAGCAGATGCTTCACTTGAGTGCAACCTATCAGCAATCTAGTGTTCTATACATCTATGAGTTTAACACCTATGTAAATTGCAGATCACCGCGCTGTTCTGACTCCGCCCCCTTGGAACGGAACATGGATCATCTTCCCGCTTCTGAATATTTGAATTTTGACAGTTGGAGGAGCAGGCTTTTAAAAACGCGTGAGGCAACTGCGCCTAAGAGAGCAAATGGATGGGACAGTACTCCCAATGAGTCACACTTTATTAGCTCTTTCAGAGTGTCCTTTCTCTCTTTCAACAACAGTGTCTCAGCCGCAGATTTGTTGTACATACCTCATTAAAAAAATCAAGGTCTTTTTATTGAGTGACCTCAGTAGAGTTATTTCAAATGTCCTTCATGAATTCCATTCATTCCAAGGACTGTATCTGAATGGCGTTTACATAATTCACTCCGCATTTCTACTATGCCATTAAAATATAATATTAGTGTTTAGTTTACATCTTTAAGTAGAATGCTAAACATTAAGCCTCCAGTCAAGGTTAAAATATGAAGTATTCCTGTATTTCATGGATTCCTGTCTCAGCAATAATTGAACATATTTTCAGACATTGGCAAATTTGGCCTTCCTTCTGAAAAGATTTACTGCCGTTGATAAGTGATGAATGAAAGATCTATGATGTATTTGCTCTAATGGAAATATTAACGGTTAATTAAGCATTTCATGGCCAGCTTCAGAGTGTGCACATCGCATGGTCAGCAAGTAGCCTAAGGGTTCCTGAAACAGTATTATTCTCACTCAAATCATACAAATACACATGGCTGTTTTCCTCCTAAAAGAGAAAATAACAAGGCTTATCTGATTTCACCTGAAATAGCCAAACTCAGATCCCAGGAGCAATCAGAATTTTTTTCCCCAAGCTGCTCCATTAATAATAAAACATTCCTTCACAATACGGACACAGCAATTTGCAGTGCCACAGGAGCAATCTGAAATTCATAAATATGAATGAATAAATAGGAATGATAGTCGTGATCATTTGGGCTGACCTTCAGACAGGGATTACATCAGAACAAAGACATGGAGCCAGATGGCATTCATTTACCGTTACATGACTTTATTTCTTTCTTTGGAACATTCTTGCCTTCTCTGCCAAAATGGCTATACGCATTTAAACATGTATCCTTTTGAAAAGGATGAACATTATCTGCACTCAATTCAAATTAGGTACTTAGTTCAAGGACACAATGACCAAACATCCTATGGAAGCAAAGCTTGTATCATTGTGGCTTTAAGAAAAGTATTTCAGAGAGTGAATCAATATAAAGGTGTGTTGAATGTTTCTTGTACATCAAGACATCCTAATTGTTCAGGCATTGTTTAAAAAGAAACAAACTGCATTTGCTTTGTTCCATCATTAACCACAGAAAATATAACCCAGTGTCCATCACTTTTGGTCACCAGAGGTGGCTGTTAAATCAGCACTGCAATGTTCGCTTCCAACATAACATTTATCAATGTATTTCTGAAAGTACACCTTATAGCCTAAGGTAATAACTGAAATGTCCTCATCTTTTATTTTTGGATTAAGTGGTAACTGAAGTGGTTGGATAACACAGAATAGTGCTTCATCTAGATGTCATTGTGGGATTTATGGGAAATAAGTGTCCTGAACGTGTGAAAGAAAGGAATCAATATGCATTGGGTTCAGGTGAAGGCTTGTATCTGACCCCACTCATATCTTACACTAAGGTGGGCACAACAGAGCCCACCTGAGGAAATTTGCGACATCTTATTGAGGTCGTTCAGATGTGGTCTGTATTTTTTTCCAGCGGTAATAATGGGATGGATTTGCATGGATTCGTCATGCATGCCACAGTGGTCAGCTTTGCTTACATGCTGAATTCCACAAAATGAAACTCCTTCCAAAAAAAAAAAAAAACTAACCAAAAAAAAAAAGAAAATCACTCTACCTTGTCCTGACAAAATTACAGCTTTGATCAAATAAAATATTCTGTTTGCTGGTGTTCAAAATCTGGAATGAAAATCACATCTTCCTTTAAATTGCTAGATGCCCAATGTGTCCAAATAAAGTAAGAGCAGAATTAAGCGCATGAGGAGAGCAATCTGAAGTGCCATATTTCACTCTCTAATGCCGAAATATCAAAGCGGCAGCAGATGCCCGGCACTCACCAACTGCCTGAGTTCGTCAACGCTGAACGAGGCAAAATTGTCTGGGTGCCAGATTAAATTACATATCAGGAACTGGCAACGCATCAAAGAACCGTGCTGCAACAGAAGTCTCTATCTTCATATATCTCTTTTATCTTTTGATTTGCCATATGGGGAAGTCACAACAGAAAGCAACACAATCTCATTTGCATATAAATGACAACATTGGGAACAGCAGATCAGAGGTTTATGAAGAAAACAACAGGAAACATAGTTTGACTAGAAATGAGAAAGAGCTACTGGGCCAGAGTGAATGCAGGTCTGCAAAGCAGATTACGTGGTATTTCGTGAAGTAACTTTAGTCTCGGTTTTTCAATTTTAACATTCTCTCATGTTTTTATAATTCCACACGCATGTAATAAGGTTCACTGATGAGCCAAAACATTACAATTACCAGCCTAATATGCAATGGGGGAGATTAATGTGATGTTCTGACCTAATTTTTTACCAAGGAGATGCACTGTATTGGCTGTAAACAAAACTACTTGCTATGTTGACTGCTAGAACTAGTCACAGAAACTCACTAATCATGACAATTCTATATCTGTTCAGGACATCAAGCTGTGAGAGAAAGATCAATAACAATCAACAGAAGATGAGAGTTCCCAGTGGTGATCTACGTACATCACATGTCCAGATCTAGCTACATTTGCGCCTCGGTTAACGAGCCTTGGCTCCTTTTTCCTTTTTTGCATGTTCCCCTCCAAGGGCTGTTCCTACCACGTAACATTAAATTCGAACGGAAGTGATGAATTTGCTAATCGTCCCAATTGGTCCTTTGCTTGCCTCCAATACAGCTCTATCAAACAGGCGCCCACATGTATGCCTGGATTTCTCAGCGGAGCACTTCCCAGAGCATCACACTCCCTCCACAAGCTCGTCTTATGCCAAAAATTCCACCAGCTGCCTTCTTTTCCCCAGGTGAATGGTGCACACGCATCACGCCAAATGTATAGAAGTGTTCAGTGATGATTGTACATTTAATGAAATGAAGGTAAATCAGAAATCAAGTAAGATATTTATTTCACGTTGTATTTTATCATATGGATGAAAATAAGCAAACAGATAAAAATGAATAGTAAAAACAAAAATAATATTGTGTTTTTGAGAGAAAAGTCAATATCTAGTGTGGCCACCCTTTGCTTTGATTATGGTATTTGATCTTTCAGGCATAGTTTTCAAATTAAAAAAAAAAAACATTTTCCTCACTCGCTAAAACATTCCATATGGCTTGAAGTTTATTTAGAAGAGATTCTTTCAAAGTTGCAACAGATTTGCTCAATCGGATAAAGGTCTGGTCTTCGAGCAGGCCAAATCATGACTTTGATGTCAACAGATTTCTCCTTCCCACTGAAACAATTCTTGCACAACTTAGAAGTGAGTTTAGGGTCACTATCTTGTTGAAAATAAAATCCCCGACCAATCAGTCACTTTCCAAATGACAATGCGTGCCTCACACGGATGCAGTGATGCTTCTTTTTATCCATGATTCCATGAATTTTTATGAGATCACCGGCTCCTTTCGAGCAGACTGAACCCTAAACCATAATATTACCACCCCCATGCTTTATTAAAGGGGTTAAATTGTCATTTTTGAAATGTGCTTCAACTCTACGGTGCACATAAGTTCTGCGTTTGGGTGAGAAAATTTGAATTTTGATTTATAGTTCCAAAAGATTTGTTCCAAGTCCACTGGTGTACTATCCTTGAATTTCTTGGCAAAACAGTCTTCATTTGATGTTTCCAGCTCCTGGGAGCAACATGACTAATCCTTTTTCACATGGGCTTCTGGAAATAAATCTTGATACTTTCATCTCTTCGCTTCTGGCACTATAATATCATCATGGAGTTGACGTGCTGTCAGCACTGATTTATTTATTTATTTGTTTATTTTACTTCTCATACACAGGAAATGAATATCAGAGGCACTTAACTTCCATTTTGCACCTCTATTGCCGCTAGCTTTCAGCAAACCGGTCTCTTTGAAATTCCTGATGGCGTTTCTTACAGTGCCGTGGCAGCATTTAACATCATCAGCATCATGCAAGGCCACATTGTGGCTATAAATAATCTCAGAGCGCTCCTTCCGTCGTGCCATTGTGTTTAACGCAGTAACACTGCTCAAAGTCCACATCGCCTTATACACTGGAGCAACTGACCAGATAATTTTGCAGAATAATGTTGCCTCAAACCATTTTAAACAATTTTTTTGCATCATTAATCATGGAATGAGCCTTAAAACACTCATTTAGGATATATAAGAGTAAAAAAAAAATAGAATTTGTGACACCTTTCAATTGTTCAAATGTTATTGTTAAAAATCATGTTTTCAGTGTTTTTGTTCCATTACGCACACTTTTACCTCGATATACTTGTGGGAATGATTTTTTGTTCTCATTGCTGACGATAGTATTTTTTAATACGTGTTGAACAAAAAATTATTGAGAAGTAATATCTCAGGACCCCTCTCAGAAAAAAAGTGGTGGTATGTACTTTTGTAATTATTACTGTGCACTACTGAACATGATGCAAAAAAAAATTAAGACTCATTAAACCAGACACGCAACTGTTGATGCAACTTGACCAAGCGGCGACATACGACGCAGAAGGAAACTTTTGACGTCTTTATTTGAAGGTTAGGGTTAGGGTTCGGATTAAGGGTTAGGGATTAGGGGTTATGGTTCATTTTAAACTGGCGTCAAATAAGGGTGCGACCTTTTCCGTTGTATAGCGACGCTTGGTCAGGTAGCGTCAATATATTATGCATTAGGATGAGACTGCTCTCTGGTAGACAGGGGTCAGAATTGACATTTTGACCAGCCTCTGGCTACAAAGTCGCATTACCAGCAGAGTGCAGTGCACGATGATTGAGCATACTGTATATTCTAACATTTTGTTGTATCAATGTAATAACAACGATATTGAAGAAGCTGATGGGTCCGGTCTTCATCACTGTACTATGGAAGTGACCCATGCAGGTGCATTTTCCGGCAAACTGGCTTTCCCAATAAGGGCAATCATCTAAGTAGCAGCCATGCTAACACGTGCTATCCCCTCCCCCACAGTTTTCTCCAGCAGACAGCTGTATGCTTCACCATGGCACAGCTTCCAGAGTCACACAGAACAACTACAGCTGTCTCACTTCAGATCAATCCAGAAATAAAGCTGATGATTTTGGGCTAAATATAGAGGCGAAAGGAACTTTTCTCTGGGTTCTTTCGTCTGAGGCCTTCACCTTCCCATCCCTTTCGTTTTCGCGGCACAGGTGCCAAATCGGAGACAAACTTCAGCAGTAAAGCTCCACCACTGTGAAACTGAAACAGCCATGATTTGCCAATGCTTTAACCCTTTAAGTTTTGCAGCGTAGCAAACGTGAATAGACCGTTCAATTGACCAGACTCATAATGCTGACGTAACAATCACAACAGGTGAGAGGCAAAAATATTCTCCAACACGGACTTCAAATTTTTGAAAAAAAAAAAAAACAAAAAAACCCATAAATAATTCCAACAAACCGATGCTTCTGAGGGGCCAATCCCCTTTATTTATAAAAACAACTATTGACATATGGTCTCAAGAAGAACAAAATTACTTAATAAAATACACTAAAATATGCCAATACATATATTGAAAAAAACATAATTTTATGAAATGTTTGAAAAAAAAAAAACAAATAGAACATTAACTGTTTATTAACTGTAATATTAATTGAGGTATTCATTAAGTGAAGCTTTTTTACTTAATTTTCATAGAGAGCTGCAACAATTCAGCAGCTGTCTGTGCAGGTGTTTAAGAAATAGAAATTCCTTTCGCATCTGTGTTCGTAAAAACCTTTCTGAACACAATAGAGGCTAAGCAGGAAATATAACAATGAATCTGCTTTTGGGGTATAATGATGTGTGAGAGACTTCGCTCTCCCGGCAGTATTGTTTTTTCGTTCCATGCAACCAACGATGTGCGTTTCTCAACATTCACCAGTGATGTGACTCCAGAATTCAGCAAGTAAATTACATGGGCAACAACAGACTTTTTCAGACAACGAGTAGCATATTTGCAAATACAAATAAAGAAGGATTTAATTACTTTTTCGCTGGGCCTGGCCGTTCATCATTCTGTCACCCCTGATGAATCAGAGCACCCAGACCAGTCTTCTTGTGGTGATGTGCGAACGGTGTGTTCAGCCAGCAAGAACAGCTTCTGTTCCTCAAGCTGAACGAGTAAACAAGAGAAGTCTGGGGCCGCAGTCAACCGCTGCTGTTCAGCAAAGATGAACAACTGGATGGAGCCATTTTCAGAGCATGAGTGGTTACCTCAGAGGAAAGCAGGAGCACTGGATAGATTTCTAATGTGGGGACAGGGGCTCAGCGATATTTTACATATGAGTCACAATCAGCTAAGGGGTAACATGGCATTTCATTAAAACCATCATATGATAAATGATTCCCTATTTGAGTAAATCAGTACATTCTGTTTGGTGGCCTTAATTTAAATAAGAGACAGGACAGATAACGCACCATCAATGATGCCCTGAATGAAGGAAAGAAAATTAAAATTCAGGGGCTACTTATTTCAGTGCTTGGCAAACGTCACAATCCTCAGGTAGCTATGTACCTGGCTGGATTTTTTCATGGATTCTTAATTGGACTAGTTGTTAAAGAACCCTAAGGATTCAGCACAACAGTTGCATAGGGTTGGAGTACTCTTGCGTGGGATGAAATTTAGTGAGGGTTGCGGGGCACCACCCCAACGACGCATCATCAGTTGTGTGCCACGACTTCATTGGGTGTTTCGGCCGCTTATCACGAGACACCCTCAGCCGAGGTTGGCCCACCGCAGGCTGATAAAACCTGGATGTGCGTCGCATGGTGGCACCCGCGGTCATTCACCATTTATCAGCCCATGTCACGTCCTTACGTTTAAGTCACAGCCAGCGACTGCTCTGTTCTGCTGCTGAGGTAAGTTCTTTGATTGCCCTCCGTTGGACCTGACCTCTAATCCCTACTTCGTTTAGTAGCCTTATGGTGGAACTGGCTACAGCCCACCTTCACGTTCCAGCCCCACCCCTCTGCTTCATCTGCTAGGCTGGCATACCGCAGCCTCTTACGTTCAAATGCTTCACTGATGACTTCTTCCCATGGGACTGTAAGCTCAACGATGAAGACATGGTCTGCACGCATTTCCCGATCCCGGGCTGCATTCAGTGGGCTTGAGACTGGAGGTGATGGCTTGGTCCTCTGTTTCTCCCCTTCCCTGATGAAGGTCGTCTTCCATGGGATGGTAGTCCAGGTGTTTAGAGGCATAGCGTTGGTGGCTACCCTCTTTTCCTCAAGTTTGGAAGCCAGGCACTTCAGCACCTGGTTGTGATGCCAGGTGTATCTATCCTGCGTTAGGCTCGTCTTGCAACCCACCAAGATGTGTTTGAGGGTTGCAGGGGCTGCACACTGGAGACAGGCTGGATCCTCTCCATACCAGATATGTAGGTTTTCTGGAGAGGGCAGGACATTGTATGCGGATCTAATGATGAATCTCAGCGTATTAGACTCCAGGCTCCACATCTTGTTCCAAGTGATTTTCCTCCTCACCACACCTTCCCACTTCACCCAGCGGCCTTGCTGGGCTTGGGAGACTGCTTTAGCACATCTGGCTGCCTCCTCCTGGCGGCGCACCTCCTCTACCACCATGTGTTGCCGTTCAACTGGTGTAGCCTTTTGCCAAGTGGGAATTGTTGCTTTTAAGCCAAGGCCCCCTCTGCCATGTTGGACACGTCCCACAATGTCCTGATGTCTGAGGGCAGTCTTTGCCTCTGCAACAGCTGCAGATGGCTTCCATTTCTTTCCCGTAGCGAAGGTTGGAGCAGCACCTCTAACAACTGGATCCCGAGATTCTGTGAGTGTCATTTCCAGCCTTGTTTTGGAACATTTGTTTTGGCAAACGTCACAATCCTCAGGTAGCTATGTGCCTGGCTGGATTTTTTCATCAATTTTGTCCAAATCGCCACAACTATTTGCTCACACTTTAAATTAGTTATATCGCTATTGAGACACACAGAAACATAGCAGCTATGCCCCATTATTAGAAAAAAAAATCTATCCTTGAGCATGTTAGTGTGTCCGTCAAACATATCAGGGTGATGGCCAAGGGTTTTTTTCCACAGTTTTCAGTGACTGCTCCAAAATGTAAGCACGATAGTGTTTTCATTCAAATATACTGACGTTAGAAAGGCGTGTCTCTGCACATCAGTTGTCAGTTGTTTCAGAATTGAAGTCCAGAAAAAAGTCCAGCCCAATCAGTCAAAATATAACGTACACAATTTGCGGCCTTTAAAAGACAAGGATTTCGAGGCCACGTGAGATCTGCACTTCCAGGAAATCTCCCCACATATGGCTTAATATCTGAAGTCATTGTTTCTTGGGGAAGAAGGCAGTATGACGGTAGGCATGTTTCTTGACCGTCTGTCAAGATCACTAACGTGCAAATAATGTAAAGTACGTTAGTATAAACGCAGCATTAACTTGATCGAAATTAATCGTTGTGTACAGACCTCTTAAAAAATAGGAGGCGAGTTGAAAAAGGTTAAATAAACACCAAGAATTGGGAGCTCAGTGCAGATCAGATTCTCGGGTTTCTGACAGACTCTAATTTGCATTAGAAGTATATACATATATGAGGAGTTTGTTTCCACAGCGCAATATATCCATTTTACTTATGAGTAAATCAGCTTTTCTATCCTGGGGCCTATTGCATGTCATGGAAAAGCATAAACTTTGACCATGAAAAAATACACCTTATAGTGCATACTTTTGCACCATGTTTAAGAAGCACAGGGCTTTCGCTCTATGGTTATGGTTGTCTCCATTTTTGTCATTTTGGCACCTAATGCAATAAGTGCCAAAATTATGCATTATTACAATTCACGCACAATATAACACACACACACACACACACACACACACACACATTTTGGCATAGAGTGTAGAATAATCAAGGGACAGAGTAGGTTTTTTATTTTTGCTGATGACGGTGATTGTAAGAGTGCTGTGCTTTGATTAAATTGTTGGATACCAGTCTAACATGCAGTTCCAGAATTTCCCATATGAGTCAAGCTGGTTCGAGATTTGATTATTATGAAGGCGGTGGCCTGCCTGTATTTGTCACGTTTGTCCACACTTTAATTCAGGTATTTTACATTAACCTGTCACCTGTCTGTATACATAGTAATTATAGAAGTTAGTGCACCATTGTAGCCTGAGAGTTACATGAATTGTTCTATCTATTGTTTTGGTGGAACCTGCACCTACAGAAATCAGGGTTGAGGAAAATTTCAGTTTTTTTACATTTGCAGGATTTACCCAGGGACTACAATAACACTGCAACTATTGAGCAACTTTTCAAAGGAAAAACGGTACATTATATTTCGTTTCAAGCACGTTATGAGCTTATAGGGTACTGCAGAGACAACATTTTAACTCTTTCAGCATTTTTTATTCGCCTTATTAAGATTTTTTAATTGTGTCAGCAATTTACCTGTCATTGTCCTAACGATCAAATGTCAGTTAGGACAATGACAGCAAATCGCTGACACAATTAAAAAATCTTACTGCAAAAGGTTGCCTTAAAATTTTAAGTTTTCTCAATTATTCTTTTTTTACGGTGTAAAAGCTGTCAATCAATTTTTACCTTCTTTTTCAAGCACAAAAGGAGAGCCAGAGACAAAACCGATTAATTAACACAGGCAAGAACTCACAGAAATGTATTTGAAGCATTCTCCTCCGCAACCATGAAAAATAATATTCATTAGAAACAACTAAGAGGCTGCCAACAAAGTTAAGAGTCAGAGAAAATTTCAGAGAGCAACATCCTCGTCACCTCACTGACAGACTAATGAACATGTTTTCACAGACATCACTCGCAATTGGACTAATAGCCAGTTTCATCTTTTTCGCTAAATGAATCTTCACCCCAATTATACAGCAATCTATCCGGAGGACAATTACCGACACGGCGACACAGATGCAGCCGAAAGCCTTGCTTTAAAAAAAAAAACAATCAATAAGTCATGTCTGGCGCATTCTTCAGACTCAATCGGTCCCAATTAGGGGAACGTGTTTTCGCTTTGCGTGCAGAATCTGGGTTGATAAAACACAATCTGGAAAAAAAAAAAAAAAAAAACGCTTTCAACAAGTCTCAAAATTGTACAGAGCTTCAGTCCTTCACATTGCTGAAATTCACCAAATCCATTCAAGGAAAAATGGAGAGCAGGCCATTTGTCTTCTTTTCCTAATTTATTGAAGTTTTAATGTTGCTTGCAGCATGGCCCCTCCGACAGAGTCTCTCTCCCTCCCCGAGAGGACTGAGTACGGCATTTGTGCTGCCAAGGGGCCGCAGGTAGGAGCCTCCTGCCCAATTATCCACAGATTATTATTTTCTCAGACTGACAGGCACCTCAAAATGGCCGCCAGTTTCACGTTTGAGCTCATAATGTGAAAGGTAGACAGAGCCGTTGACGGTTTGCCGACTGGGACGCATCGCCTTACAAGAAATTTATACAGACGCCAATCGGTCAGGATAAAAAAGAAATGCGCACACTCCGTATGTGGGTAATAGATTGATAGGCCAGCTCCATCACCTTCAAAGCGAATCAGAAATCTTGTCAACTCCTTTGAAAAAGGAAGCATTCTACAAAAAGGAAAAACAGCCGATTCAATTCAGTCAGGCAGAGAGGGGGAAAGCACATTATTAAACCTTCGGTCCATAACGCTCGGCAAAAAAGTTCAATTTAAACCCTATCTTTCGGAGGCTGTTTTATTTCACAAAGCACGGGTTTGTGGCATATTGGGTCTAAAGCGATAAAATAAATGGCATTTCCAGCACTAGAAGTTTAAAGGCCTGTCACCGTGTGTGCGCACATGCTCGAGTGTGTGTGTGTGTGTGTGTGTGTGTGTGTGTGTGTGTGTGCGCGTGTGTGTGTGTGAGGGGGCGGATTGGGGGAAAAGAGTCTTTCAATAAGGCTTGGCAAACTTCAATTACTGCACCTCGCCGTCGAATATTTTGCGGTATGAAAACCGGGCCTGACCTCGTATTACTGGCCGGCCACCTGGCCCCTTTTCCCGAGATTGCGGTGGATGAATGCGTGTTGACAGAGGACTGCTGGAATATGTGAGTGGCCGTGTGGCACCTGGCCTGAAAGCATTGCATTGTGGGGAGTGGCGAGGTGATGGCAGTCTAAACCAGGGATGCACGACGCAGCAGGCGAGAGAGGGTGGTTGGCCGGTGGTATTTGTTGTGGGGTTTTAATAGGGCGGGGTGGTGGTGGGGGAGGGGGGGGCGGTGCTTAGACCTTCTAGTACATTCTAAGTGGTTTTTTTCGGAGGACAGGGTGGGAGGGGGATGGGGTGTGGGTATCCAACGATTTAATCAAAGCAGTCCCACACGCAATTTTCACTGGCTGTTATTCGACGGCGCGGGCGTGATTGCGAGAGGCCCCCTCGCTGAAGTGAGAAGTGATAATGGTGGGCTGACCCGCCTCTCAGCTGCTGCTCCCTGACTGGGGCTCCGCTAATAATGACGGTCGAGACAGAAACTCCCACACACCTGCACCGCCATCACGCGCGACCACGGCGGAATCCAGCTCGGCAGGTCCGGCTTCTACACAATCAGTGTGGACTTTTAAGCACGCTTTGTAAGCCGATTCTTCCCAGTGAAAAAGTACAGAAACGCCCAGGTATGCATGCAGGTACATATTCACGCATGTGCACAGCCATACGCAGACAAAACAGCATAAAATTAGAAGCACAACTACGCGCTCCCGCAAGTATGCACAAACATGTACACAAAGGGCCGCACAAACGCATGCATACGCACACATATGCAGGCAAGCAAGCACACATATGCACATGCACACACATGAATACACACACAGCCAAAGGCCTAAAAACTAAGGGCGGGTACGAGCTGCAAGAGCAATCAGAGGGACATAGTACTAAGAATCAGCAGGATCCTATTTGATTGAATTCATTAGAAAAGGCACTGCTGCGTTATTACATCTGCAGCGCTGTGCTTGTTTCCAGTCTCCTAGAGGGGCTCAAAGCAGACTTGTCACACTGTACACAGTGGTGCAGGCGCAATAAGCTTCAACTGTTAATCACAAGGATGTTAGAGACTGCTAAAAACCAACGTATACTGTTTCAGCTCCATCCATTCATCTATCCATTCTCTGTACCACTTCTTCCTCATGAGGGCCGCGGGGAGCTGGACACTATCACTGCTGACTGTGGGCGAAAGGCAGGGACCCACCCTGGACAGCTTGCCGATCCAACTCAGGGTGCACACTTGTACCAAAGGGCAAATTAGCATCTGTAACTAGCCTGATAGGCATGTCTCCGGACTGTGGGAGGAAACGAGAATACCGGGGGAAACCCGTGTGCACACAGGGAGAACACGCAAACTCCGCACAGAAAGGCCCCGGGCCGGATTCGAACCCACAAACTTCTTGCTGTGAGGCGGCGCTGCTAACCACCACATAAATGTTTTTTTAATATCAGAGTTTTCATGAACTGCGATGAAGCTCCGAGAACTGCAATGATGTCACAATGCAAGGAGCCCCCACCTGGAATACCAGAGGGGATTTTGGAATTACCATCCATAAAGGTACTTCCTGCTCCTTTTCGGCCCAACCCTATTCCTGGAGATCCACTGTCCGGCTCATTTTAAATTCGACCCTTATTTGTTCCCTCTGACTGAAAGCTCATTAAGATCTCCAGCTGTAAATTGAGGTGAGGCTATGGTAGGGTTTGAAACCTCCCGGATGTGATTGGGCAGTCCAGGAACAAAGTACCACGGATTTCAGCTGTCCTTGTCAAACTGTATTGCTAATTCAAGGAGCTATTCTCCCTTACATTTCAAAAAGACTGAAAAACAAAAGAAGAAGTGGAGAAAGCTTAGGTGGCCATCCAATTTTCCTTTCCTGTTATTTCAATACGCATGTATTTCATTAAGACAGGCCAAATTAGAGTTTCTTTCCTTAACTTGCTCTGTCCGACAAAATTTGTAAACAAACACCGAAAAAACAGGCCAGGGAGGAGGAAAGCAAAATTACGAAATAAGTAAATAAATAAATAATGCTTTGCGACTGCAAAAGTAGTAGCTCCGCCCTCATCATCTGTGATTTTGCGAATTACTTGCTCAACTCTGCTGCCCTGACAGAGCAGAGGAAGACACTGGAACGCAGTGTGTCCCAGTTTCTTCCACACCACCTTTCTCAGTCCCCCCACATCTTAGGGAGATAATTTCATCGAGGAATTGAACGCAACGCGGAATTTACCGCGCGGGAGTTTAATGGTGCGTCGAGGGAGCGTGTCCTCGAATCATTACTCGAGTTACCGAATGTTTCCGCTCGCCGCGAGCTCCAGCGTCTCCACTAAAAGCGATATTTCTCCGGTGCTAATCAGAAGCCGTGATGTCGGACTAATGGAGTATTTCGAGGCGGCGCAGAGCCACAGACACAGGCAGGCAGCGAGCAGACAGGCAGTGTACACAGTCACATCGCTCACGCTGAGTCACACCCCGCAGCATCAGTCTCCTGCTTTATTTAAAAAGGACGGAAAAGTATTTCACTGACGGGTTATTAAATTATGCTCTGCCGCTGAACACACCAAAAATAAATTGTCACTTCAGTTGTGACCAGGATAAATTATAATCACAAGGAATGTGATGAATAAGTACTTATCCTTTTTAGAAAAATATGTAAATATCACCAATGCATAGATGCATAATCGTGGGCTACAGATCCAAAGCGCATTACGGTGCTTAAAGCATGTGTGGATTCCCAGCATTCGCTAAAATTAACATGCGTGCTACTCAGGCTGCCACATTTGGGAAGCCCAGATATTATCAATTTAAAAAAAAAAAAAAAATCTTTCTTAATACAGCCCTTGATAACTTTTGCACCCAGAGTAACTGTTGTGACATGCAAATATACACACAGTGTGTTAGACAACCAATGAAAAAGTGTCATTGGCTCTCCCCCCCACACACACCCACCCCCCAGGGGTTCATTTAAAATTATCAATCAAATGAAAAAGTCTTGGTTGGATGTGAGAAATGCCTTGACATTAAAGAGGTAACTAACACTGCTGCTCTCTTGTCTCTATGATAGTTAAGACCTGATATGACTTTATTATTGAGGTTATTCATTGCCATGGGCCTAGCTTGCATACTCATAAGGTCCTTACTGCTCCCAAGCCTTACCCATACACATCACAGAAAAGATGCAAGTAAGTGGGCCCACACACTTTATTTAGGGAAAGCTAAACTCGCAGTTTTGTAAATACTAAGTATTTAGTGCATTTCAATTCCACATGCACATTTTCATTGTCACTCGGGACAAGTTAATTGACATGTACAGTGTATAATGTTCAGTAATTCTAAATCTGCCTGTAGACAGGTCATACTGGTTCTAGCCGAGAGGAAGTGATGATGGACATCGTGAAAGCAGAACGGTCACTTTGCACTCTGTCTCTGATACAAAAAATTTTCCTAGTCTACAAGCATTTTGGAATAATATTGAAATGGAAATCACAACAAGTAGGACAGCAAGTAAGGCTAGGTAACTAATGCTAAACACTCAAATTGGCAGTGTTTTCATGGTTTACCAGACCAACCACAAATGGAGATGAATGTAAATTGTCAACAGAACGGCTGTCTTTAGACAGCAGGGACATTTAAACGTCTATGGAAACTTTGTAAATGGTGTGTCTGCGATTCCTTTCCCATAATGCACTGGTTTGAGAACAATAACATCCCTTTGTCTAAAATCATCTTTCCTTTTTGTGCTCCAAAAACAAAGCCTATCCTACTGGTTGAAGGGAAATCACCTGCCAACACCTGTTTCCACCAGCAGGCCTGGAATGGCAGACCGGCTCTCTGTGGACCTGAGGTCATTCAGCACCTGTCATGGTGGGTGCCCCCAGATTAATGGATGGGGTTGGGCTCACTGCCTTCATCCACACCTCCTGAGGAACAGCTCCATTAAACATCCCCAGCAACAGGCCAGTCACTGGTTCCACCTTAACCATCAACAGCCCAATAGTAAAAGCCCTTTTCTGTATCAGCATGGAAAAAAAAACCAAAAAAACTCATAGGTGCAAGCTTTTGATGACAAAGGCAACCCCTTTTTATTGGAATAAAAATGTCTAAATTAAAATATTGTTGTCAACTAATGTCTTAACTATTCTATATGTTGCCAACAGTTGCATTCCAGTTATTGTCATGTTTATGGTTTCAGTGTGCGGTTAGCATGAGGTACAGTGAAACTAGAACCAACTCTATGCATTCATATAACAAGCATATCCCAACGAGTCACTGGTAAATTAAGTTCCAGTTAGAGCTCAAACATATTGACATTATTTAAAGATCAGGATTCATTTATATCTGGTCTCTTTATTAACCAAAAGGGCGAGGCACAAGGGCTAACTTTTCAAACAATGCCAAATATCTAATTCTTTATTGTAACCTCCTCCCCATCCCCATAGTTAAAGGAAGAGAAAGACTACAGTAAAGTTAGATCTCCAAATGAAGCACATAATCTCTGCCATCCAAAATGATAAGCCATTTTTTAAATAATTATTTGTTTGCGCAGTGCAAACTGCATGTAAATGTTGAGCATACGACAGCAAGAGAAAGCTGCCATGTTCGTTCTGCTGAAAGATGATGCCACTCAGGCTGGTAGCTCTTTTGTATTAAAGGCAAAATAGTGAAAGGTGACATCAGTCAGGTTTGGATCGCCCATTTGTTAGAATGTCCAACAGCCATGCACAGCAACATTGTTGAGGAGTTAAATATAGATTTCCAGCAAACAATTGGATGCAATTCAAATGGGTATCTCTCAAAACACTCTTAATCATCACTGCAACTTTCAAAACTGCTACTGTGACTCCATACATTCGAAAGACATGTCCAGCCCCTATGACGTCTGGGCAGAATATTTCCTCTTGTTTGATTGGTCGATAATTTGCTATGATGGCGACGGCAGATTCTGAAGTTTCTAGGCTTTGACCACAGCGAACACGGTGTAAGAAAATTTTATAGAAAAAAAAATGGATTATCATTTCAGACAGCAGACATGTTCTTCATTTGACAATGTAAGTTTACCATAGCCTCCATTGCAGACGTCTTATGGTGTTCGGTTAATTTCCTTCACACAACAACGTTTGCGCACTCAAGCGAGGTTTTGTGTTCCACCAATCAGAAACTAGCTCCTAAAATCCAGGAGCTAATTATATATGCAGAAACAGATAAAGCCAAAATGGCAGACGGTGGCGAACATGTTTTCTCTCGAGCTTTGGATAAAATCTGCTAAACCTTCAATATTGTAAGTATGAGTATGTTGTGTGAAGGAAATTAACCGAACACCATAAGACATCTGCAACGGAGGCTAGCGGCTAGTCTCTATCGTCTCTATCGTGGCTGGAACAGGATTAATAAATTCAGGGTTTTCTGCTTGTTCAACTAGTTCAGCTACTCGAAATTGAGGTGGTTGTCCAGGTGCTTTTACGGGAGTTGAAGTGTCAAAGTTATCAAAGATTAGCCGTGTTTTGGCCAACGGAGAAGAACACTCTTCTGTTGTTAGACGTTTCGTTCGGGGCCTTTCGCTTTCATAAAGAAGTTTTAATTCCGATCGCCTTTCATCAAGTTCTTTCTTCAAGTAAGCGATAGCAGCCCGTTTGGCAGACGAATAACTCGTTTGTGTATACCGCTGTGTTAACAGAGATGACAGAGCTTATTACTGCAGCGATATCAAGCTTGCCTTTTCCATGCACACGTATCTTGTCTTTATTTGAAAGGAGTTTTGTTTTACACACAAAACAAATGTCGTTTTCTAAAAGTTTTTTAGGAGTTTCTTTACCCGCCATTTCACTATTTTTGACAAGCCGCAGGGAAAAGCCATAGTAATGACAGAGATCAGAACATATAACAAGCATTCTGATTGGCTCATCAAGCACAATCACATTACATCACGGAACACAAAACCTTGCTCGAGTGCGCAGACGTTGTTGGGTGAAGGAAATTAACCGAACACCATAAGACGTCTGCAACGGAGGCTATCTTTACCACAGGTTTTCCAATTCTTCAAATTGACATCCATTTCTACGCACAATAATAATGGTGTCGATAAACAGTTTTGCTAAGTCTGAGCGCACTATTCTCGCTCCTCACTGTGGGCTCTTTCGATCAGATAGGCCTCTGTTGTGACCCTATGGCAGGACAGATGCGCTCCTGTGCAAGCAGCCAGAAGACACTTCACTGCTCAATAGTCCAGCTGAGAGCTATTTCCATCACCGCAGATGGGAATGAGAAATCTACTGGACAGTAGCCAGCTCCACCATGCAGTCCTCCAATGCCAGAATGGACATTTCAGCTTTAACCCTTTATTTCTCAGCATGGCCAGTTGGCCATGCACAAAAAGCACATTTTGAGTTGTCTGTTGTTACCCACGCCCGACGAGGCAGCATAGGTATACAGTTTAGCACTGTGTGTGTGTGTGTGCGCGTGTGTGCTTGTGTGCGTAGTGCATGTGTGCGTCCGAGCGACAGCTCGGCCACCACTGAAGCTAGGGTGACCAAACTTTGTGGGTTAGAGGATCCTAGGGTGCCCTGTCCAAATTTGCATTTTGAGGTTCAAAGGTCAAGGTCAACCAGAGGCGTGGGTTAGCATCTCTATAGAGTGCGCATCATCTAGTTTTTTTTTTTTTTTTTTTGGTTTGGTAATTAAAGAGTTAAGCAACACTGCATAAGAGGTGCGCAAATACATTTGCACCTATTGATTTTGACTATATTCGCCGTACAGCGCAGCTTCAAGAACTGTAGTCCTTTTACGAATGGATCCACCATATAGAAACAATTGATGACACAATATTTTCTATCACAGTTTGCGGATAATGCAGTAATGGTTGCACCAGTCTGTGCGAAGTGCTGTAACATAATAAGATAAATAGTCTACTAATTAGCAATGCAGGTTGAAATGACTCATTTTATTATCAGAGGTAAAATAATCAGAGACCATTTTATAGGTAAGAAAGGGAAAGAAAATGACAGTAATCTCTGACCATGCTAAGATGCTTGAATGTACCATTGGTAATGACGCAGAAGCTTTTGCATTTGTATTTCTAGCTCCATTTGCCAGGGATAACTGCTGTTTACATCCTCAGAGGACACAAAACAGAAAAGATGAAGAGAAAAAAATTATCAATAAGGTGATTCCTCTCTCAAAAAATGCTGCAGTGTAGCCTATTATTTTAGCTCTTCTTGGCGCTGTAGTTTCAGAATATTGGCAAGGAAAATATGAAATGTACCTTGCTGGCAATCATGTCAGAAGACACATGTGCAATATCTAACCCGCCGCACCCTGGTAAGAGAATCAATATTCAACATATACTAGCACTTTTGAGAACAATAGGTGCAACATCTGAAACACACTGACAGAACAAAGAGTATCGGACATGACAAACGATTGTCTAGTTCACATCGCATCGGGAAGACTGGTCATTTCCGGCGTTTTCCATGAGCAGGCAGGAGATTTTTCCCTGAGAGTGAAAATACATTCCCTTGAGGCGGAAACAACATCCAGGCATATATGAGGACCAAAGCACTATTTTTAGACACATTCTTTTAACGGTTGGCAGCATTTAAAAATACCGTCATTTCAATGAACGCTAGCAGCTGAAAGATGACACAAAAATTCGGGCGTATCAAATTAACGAGGGGGGAAGTGAGAATGCACACCGTGGGCTTGTTATAAAACTTTAATATGAGCTTCTACAAGCAGCGAGGCTGAGGTTTGGGGTTTTTTTTTTTTTTCATCCCGCAGGAGATTCCTAATGAGCCTCCTATAAACTAATACAGCTAAAATTCAAGACTCTCACAATGTTATCATGAGGTTATGTCAGTGTTACAGCAATGCTATGCCATGACAGCAACATTGCGAAAACCTCGTGTGTAAGCTAGATGGCTAGCTCCAAAATTACCGACAGAAGATTAGTGTCATTTTCTCATCTCGGCAAAGGCAAGAGCATAATTGGATCAAAAAAGCAAGAGCACCTTGACACAAAGCCAAAGCTGCAATAGCACTTAACCACTGGCTCAGCTGTGCGCTCACACAGGGACGGGCACTGGGTACGAAAACGGGGTCACTGAAAAGGGGATTCAACTCAAAAGAAAGTTAGAGTCATGGCAAAATTTGTCAATGAGGTAAAAAAAAAAATGGTGGGGATTTCAACTGAGCATGTTTTCTACTAAAGAGAAAAATATACAATTTTACAGTGACATCGAAAGCTTATCTTCAGATACTTTTGCAGTATTCAAATGTGGAGCAGAGAAACAGAATAATCACAACAATGATAAACAAAAGCTCAGCAAAAACTCAAACTCTAATTTCAGAGTAACACACTGACAAATTTCATAGAAAATTCTTCTCCTCCCAAAAAAGAAGAGGAGAACTTCACAGAGTATAAAATAATTTTTTTTTTTACAGCATTGGTCATTTTATGAAATATTCACAAATGAATGACTTCACTCATTGTATGAAATGGCAAGAGGTCTCAAAATGAAAAAGGTAAATGGAAAAATAAGTTTAATTCCCTATTACGCTGTGAACGGGGACCTTGAACAACTTCTACGCTGAAGGACAAGTCGATTCAGTTTAAACTACGGTATGGCACCTGAGTGTTTCATTTTGTCATTCTACGTTTGGGATAAAAGGCGAGGTGATATTTCCTATTTGGTAGCGTGTAATACCGGAGTCCCACTTCTAAAATGCCATCATAAAGGCACGTCTTCAGAGAGTGCTTTCTCATTAAAATAGCTTTTATGTTAATGTGAAAGACGAGAACAGATGACCTTGCGAAAAATATGTTTCTTAGGGTAAAAAGTCATCTTTTTGAATTTCATTTTGATTAAGTTAGAAAACACTAGAAACATGAAGGTGAAATTCTTGTTTCCCTTGTGTGTGCAAAGGTTCAAGATATATGGGTATTGACCAGACACGGAAAATTGAAATAGATTTTGACATAGAGTTATTCCAAAGCCAATACATGGCACTCACCCAGCCACAATGCAGGAGATTAAAGGCTTGGTTCACTTACCTACAAAAGGAGAGAATGAGAAAACAAGGGTTAGATTTCTTACAGCAGGTCACCCACTCACTTGTACTGGATCTGTGTTGCAACATCACACAAACTCAGAATACTGATCGAACCAATCCCCTGAAAATACCCAGAAGCCCCACAGCTATCTACTTCTTTGCAATTGTATTAGCATGGAGAAAATGATGCAATGCATCACATGCAAGAGAACAGTCCCTGAGAGGAATAAAAAAGCATGGTGAATGTCAATGCATGTGGGCATGGGTGTGTGTGTGTGTGTGTGTGTTTGTGTGTATTGTGTGTTGATGTGTGAGTGTAAATTTTTGTCTGCAGGCATTTGGGGATGTGTCTTTGTGTGTGTGTGTGTGTGTGTGTGTGTGTGTGTGTGATGCGAGTGTGCGTATATGTGTGCGTGCATAAGCGCACCTGTGTGTGTTGTGTGTGTTGATGTGTGAGTGCCAGTTTTTGTCCGCAGGTGTTTGGGGATGTGTCTGTGTGTGCATGTGTGTGTGTGTGTGATGTTAGTGTGTGTGTATGTGTGTGTTCGTGAGCTCACCTGTGTGTGTATGTGTGTGCTGATGTGAGAGTGTCAGTTTTTGTCTGCAGGCGTTTGGGGATGTGTTTTTGTCTGTGTGATGTGAGTGTACGTGTATGTGTGTGTGCATGAGCGCACCTGTGTGTGTTGATTTGCGAGAGTCAGTTTTTGTCTGCAGGCATTTGAGGATGTGTCTTCGTGTGTGTGCGTGTATGTGTGTGTTCGTGAGCGCACCTGTGTGTGTATGTGTGTGTTTTGCGTAGATGTGTGAGTGTCAGTTTTTGTCTGCAGGTGTTTGGGGATGTGTCTTTACGTGTGCGTGTGATGTGAGTGATGTGTCTGCATGTGTGTGTTCTTGGGACTCAGGGTAAGAGAGAAAAGGCACACGTGTGCGTTACTGCCTGCATGATGGTCAGGCAATTCTTTATCACACTATCTGAAGCTAGATAATCAACATATAATAGCCTAATGGGATGCAGCCATATGGGGAAAGTCTAACATACAGATCTCTCTTCATATTTTCTCAGAAGAAGAAGAGTAATTTGACAGTGATATTTTATGCAGGAAGAGACACTGGAGAACAAATTAGACCAGCAGACTGAGTTCTGGTCCAACAACACTGAATAGGATGTGCCATTCAAAGCCTTGAGAAATCTCCACTAATTATGCGCATAAATATCTTTGTCTGTTGCTCAGTCAATATTAATGCTTTTAGGTGTCAGTAAGAAAGAAGTCTGGGGAACTTATTCAAACTAAATGCCAACAATAGAAAGAAAAAACCACCTGAATGTAGTACAAACACTAGTGTTCTGCTTCGCCATAGATTTTGAATGACCAATTCCACATCGTTTCATCAAGACGTGTTATCTTTATCAATTCCTAATCATTGCTTGGTAAGTGGTCTGCTTTTCTAGTCAGAAAGACCCCCAAATTATGCCTCTCATTCACCCTAATGGTAGCAGCTGCCATGCATGGCACCAACCAGCACATCAGGAGCAGTGTGGGGTTCAGTGTCTTGCTCAAGGACACTTTGACGCGTTCTCTTGAGGGGCCTGGGATTGAACCAGGAACCATCTGACTCCTACACTACCTGCTCTACCTCCTGAGCCATGCCGCCCCACACTGAGGATACTGTCTGTGGTTCATTGGCATCACCTCCCCCCAACATATCATTTCAACAGGTTCATGTGGGGTTGACAGCACATGGATTACCCGTTCATTACTGGCAGACTTAAAAGTGAATTATGCAATGTTTCTGACCAAGAAGTTGAGGTAAACCTGCTGGTTGGCTAGGAGTCTACCACACTGTCAAGGGTTTGACTAAGATACTTTCCAGAGAACATTCGTTGCCCATGTTCTTCCCCAAAATTACACAATATAAAGTGAGCAGCATTGTGTAATTCTTGGTGAAATTGTTTGGGACAAACCTCTACTGAGATGAGAATGAATCTGGCTCCCGTGACAACATGGATAACTCCGAGAAAAAATGACTCTGACAAATGGGTGGCATTTTCTATGCATTAGAACCAGAATATACGGATGTAGATACAGCTATGAAAATCAAATCAAAGCAATAATAGTTAGCCTCGTGTTTGAGTTGCTCAATTCATCATTTGACGAGTTTACCGAATCCATGAGAAAAAGTCCAAATTCGGCGTTGAAAGACATCTGCTCAGTTTACAGCTTTCATACCATTCAGCCACCCATTCCCTGCCAGCACCTATGTCATCATTTTGCGTGTGTGTTGTTATCTGTCCTTCACAGATAAGACAAAGGAACCGTGAGTGCTCCTTTCATTTTATAGCCTTTATTAGATTTCTTTAAACCAATAACAAGGCGACCCCACGGCTGGAATTTTGAGCAGATGCCGCAAGCAGCTGTTTACAATTTCATTTGCTCTATAAAATAAGGTCTCCATGGGAGCAGTCACTTATCCCTCAGTTGGAGCGAGGAAAGACATACGACAGCCCGCAATATTTCGGGCGTATACGCGGATGTGGGCTTATAATATTAATTCAACCTGGCGAAACAAGATACTGCGATGCCTTGGTGAAAAACCAAATTGGAAAAAGATTTTGAAATGAGGCACATCACAAGACAACCCAAACACCAAGGTCAGTGACAAAACTGACTAATTGATTTCAGCAGTATTTTAGTCTCCATTCAGGATTTTGGAGAATTCAGTCATAATCAGAGTCAAATTCATCGTAAATAATCCCAGGTTTTTGTAACTTAGTAAATGTCAGACTTTTGGAGGTTTCTCAGTATGACTCAACATAGCGCCAGACCAGAATTCAAGAGTCAAGAGTGTGCATGACCAGTCATTTCCAGACAGTTCTCTAGAGATCCTTCAATGCTTTAGTTTCATTTTTACTCTGTACAATAAGGCGGAAGGAATAATCAACAGATTCAGTCCCTTCACGCAAAAAAAAAAATCAATGTCCCAGCTGTTGAAGCAGAGATTCTGTCCCAAATGGCCTGAATCCTGTCTATTTCAAAGAATTGGACTAGTTTTATAGAATAGAGTAGAAAGCAGAGTGGTCTCTCTTGGGTTTGCTGGAGCATTTAAAACCAAGATATACCACAAATCAAGAAACTGGTTTAAAATACCTCTGCACAACTGGCTGCACTTCTGTCTACTTTCCAAATGACCCTGAAGACATACCATCCTCTCCCTTCCTCAAAGCAAGGGGTCAGAGACTCAGAGTGAAATCGTAAAAACCAAAATTTACCTGACCAACACATCCAGGTATAGTTTATGAACCCTATCAGTGAACAGTCATAGCTATGAGAACTGAACACCGATCACTGAAGGTTTTGCGCTAATAATGCACCAATGGCCAGACGGTCTACAGCAAAATCACCTTTTTCTGTATTGGAAGCATTCAGAGTCTGAATTTGCATGCGCGCACACACACTCACACACACAAGGCCAATTGACCAACACAACAAATTTGCACTCAAGCTCCCATCAATTCCCGGCATGAAACAGTAGCGCAGTATAGAATTAATGGCCTGTTTGGGGTTATAAACTGCAGGTAATGCTCAGTAAACCATGAGCTCCACAGGGTGCCATATGACCCTGAGTTCAGCCCTGCCTCTTGCCCCTTTCAGACTCCAACATTACTGCTCTCCACAGGACTAAAAAGCATAGCACAGCTGCTCAAATTCTCATGCTGCGCACTAATTCTACCCACGTCTTCGCTCACAAACCTAGCAGAGCAAATAGCATGCGTTTCATCCATATGCTCACCAATAAATATCAAGAGCATATCCTCAGTTTCAACCGATAAATATTCAAGATCAAACACCACACTTCAAAAATACACTCACCAACAAATCATTTGGAGCAAATACCCAGAGCCTTGCTAATGTCTTCACACACACATAAAAAAATTTCCAAATGTAAATTATCTGCCAAACTTTAAAAAAAAAAAAGAAAAAAATGCATAAGGGATCCTTTTTGGCAGACATCTGTGTGTTCTTCTGTCAGATGTGCAAATTTACGTCACTGTAAAGCCGTGCGTAATGAATAAGCTGGGCTGTATGGAAGGGGACTGAAAATTTCTGTCCTTGGTGGATACAGCAATTTTAACATTTGAGGAACGGCACTTAATCCAAAGAAAACCAGCTGTGTACACTGATATTATGAGAAACTCAAGCACTGAAAAGGTCATCTGAACCACAGACGGGCTGTAATAATTCTCCAGACACAGAGAGATCACAAATTCAGTCCCCCGAACCATTTCATTAAAACATTACAGACAGCGCTAATTTCCTTAAGTCAAGGAAAAAAGCATTTCATGATTGCGAAAATTAATGAGAGCCGAGAAGAAAACTATCAGTACACACTAAAGATATAAACCTGGATGAGATGTGTTCATTTATTATTCATTTTTTTGGGCTTGAGGTGTTTTCTTTCTTTATAATATAAATCTTGCCTTATCAGACGTGTTGTGAAACAGAGAGTAATTTTAATTAACTGCCGTTGGTGAACAGCGAATATTAAGCGTATCCCCCGGACTGAAACTCCATACAGATCACGGATGGTTGCTAACCTCATTTAAATTTTAATGCGCGCGTTTTCACTCTCATTACAGTCACAGGCACGGAGGAGTATACTCTCCAATTACATGCAACCTGTGCCATTCCCTGGTTACTAAGCGATACTCGGCTAGCAACCAGCTCTGCTACTGCATAGTTTCACAGGTTCACCAAGCAAAACTATTCTGATAAATAAAATAAAACAAGGCAAGGGGGGAATTGAAAAACTAAAGGAGGAACATGTGTGACTGCTTTAAACCTCCTGACTATTTTTCCCCATCTCTCCTTGAAGCGTCACCTTAATCAGTTTCATCAGGCCTACCTTCGACTAAAAATATTCTCCCCTTGCTTTTTAATAAAAACAAAAAGAATGGAAAGTAATAAGGCCGTACCATGCATTCATCTATTATGAAACATGTATTCCTGGTAAGAGTAATGTGTATGCTGAAACCTCACTGTGCTACGTGAGCAAATAAAACCTGTTCATCACACGGCACAAACCCAATTCACTCATAATTAGGGTCCATTTAAAATTAGGGCCTGTAGTTCAACCAACCTTTGTGACTTTAGACAGTAGGAGGAAAACAGAACCAGTTAAATCCACCACATTCAAATCTGCATTGACAGTTACATTGACAGTGAAAATGGCTGCCGAGAAGAGAAGGGAAATCAGCCTGTACCAGGGCTCGTCTCTCCCAACACTCTCAACAGCCAGAGTGGCAGCAACTGATCTCTGAAACAACTAGGCCTACAGCAAAATAAAAACAACTAAAAACCATGCAAAGCCTGTAGTGAGGTGTTCCAACAGTGTGATCAATCCACAAGAACCCAGAATCTGATTGATGATGTGTAAAGAAAACTTGAGCCAACATGGCTTCTTGTAAGGAATGAGGCAAACAAAGACAGAAATCCTAACGCATCTACCTTTCAGGCACTGCTTAAAAAATGCTACATTTATTTCTTAAATTTCATCAGAATTGTCTCATCTCATCATTAAAAAACCTCTGAGAGTACCCCATACTCTCTTGTACCTGCCCGTCAGTTATACACTTAACCCTTAGTTTAGCACTGACATTGTTCCATAATGGCCCAGTCACACAGCCGATCACGCACGAATCACTCACAAATCACGCACAGATTGGGTTTGTACATGCTTGTGCGTTGAGAAATTGACCAGTTTTTCGGGTGTCGGGGGGTAGAAATCTCTGACGAATCACGCATGAACCACGCATGTATCACTTACAATCACTGACGAATCACTGACATATCGCGCACGTCGACGCATACTAGCAAATACGGTGCAGTATTCCACGAACATTCGACGCACGCCCGACGCATGAATCACCAATGGAGCACGTCCAAACACGAACGCTTCACGTATTGTCAGTGGATGTCAGTGGAATGAACGTGATACATGCGCGTTTCATGCGTGATATGAACGTGGGGCATCAGTGGACGGACGTGGACGTGTGCGGGTTCAAACCAGTTCTGACGCATAAGCACTGACGGCCGATGAGTGTCCCGCGCAGTTACGCATACTCGACGCATAAACTACGCATGCCGACTCATGAATTACGCACACCAACGCACAGTTGTGCGTCGGAAAAATTTTGAACCGTTCAAAACTCAAAATCACGCACAAACCGCCTTCGACGCACATCCACTTACAATCACTGACAGTCCACGTTCGTTCCACCTACGAATTACGCATACGACGAACGCTCCGCGCAGAAACGAAAATCTGTGCGTAATTCGTGCGTAATTCATGCGTTTTCGCTGTGTGACTGGGCCATTAGACAAGGTGCTTCACCTGAATTCTTCACTTCAGTAAGTATCTAGCCATCAAGCACAAATGATTGAAAGAGCAACAATTAGTATCTATGCTAATTTGTAAAAATGAGAAGAAAGGTGAAAGATATAAATGTTTTTGTCTTGTGGTATACATCCCAATGGCCCACAATTACATTTTCGCAGCATTACCTCCTCTGAGCATGTTATGAGGCATTTAAACCCCACCAGCTGCTATCGATGAAAAGTAAACATTTCATCCATTTTTTTTCTTGCCCCTATCTTGTTCTTTCTTAAGATGTTCAGTGTTGAATCAACTCACAATGTACAAAGTCCCTATAGAGGTCCATTTGTACTCTGTTAGAATTGAATTAACACTGAATATTTTACAGTATTGAGCCTGCAGCGTGGAAACCTGTTACCAGCTTGCAAACAAACGCAGCAGCGGAGTGCAGGTGCTTGAACCGAAGGACTCCTTGCCCAGGCACAAGTGGCACTTTGGGGTCTCGAGAGGGCAACGCTGTTGACATCCAAAACGACTTTTTTTTTTCTTTTTTCCTTTTTTTAACAAAAGGAGATAAATAAGCAGAAATGGAAACAGGACTCTCAGTTGTTCTGTACTGAAACTCCAGTTGGGTGGCTGAGTGAACTGTAAGAAAACTGTGGAGGGCCAACAGTTTGACTCCGTCCCTCTGACGGGATCCAGCATCGCACAATCTAGCGCGCAGTAGGAGTGGCAGCACGGACCGCGGCGCCGAGACATTTCTGTTAATACAGCCAGCCTGTAGCCCTGCTTGTGCGCCCATCTCTGCGGGGGGGGGGGGGGACGACGACATACAGGCTCGCTGTTGGAAGCAATTAGACAGCCCAGGCATTCGCATCATTACTTACAGCGTGAAGAAACGGCACCGGCACACATGCTGAAAATGTGTCGCGGTTTGTGAATAAGCCCGGCATATCAGAATATAGAGGGACAGCCACAGTCAAACGAAAACAGTCAAAGAGCAAAGCCAAATTACCATTCATTACCGTTAATTGCTTCCTCAGATGAGATATTTGGGAATTCAAATGTTTTTTTTTTATCTTACAGTTCCCCACAAATTTGCTTAGTGGCATGTCTTGCGGCCAGAAATGAGCCGTTAAGAAATGAGTGGGGTTAGATAATTTGCATACTTGTAGGCTAATCTGCCTTCTTGGTTATTTTGTTTACATACCAAGGCCAGTTTGCTATGTGAAGGCATAGGGTCATGTTTTATTACTTCGGCTGATGGGAGTCAAAGTACAGAAGCTGCAGAGTATGCTGACCTGCAGTCTACACCACTGAGAATGTTCCAGAAGTCCTAACCCACATGGAAAGAACCTACATAAACATATAGGTTTTAGTATAGGGCCACATATAGGTTTCGCATATATGCGACATACATAAAATTTGCCGTTTTCACATATTATAGGTACGTATATGTACCTATAATATATGAAAACAGCCAAATAAAACTTAATTTTTTTTTATTTAGCATTTCCAATCCCACCAGAATCTGGGATATCAAATTAGGGAACTATGTACAAGTTCTTAAGCTGATCTGCATATGCGGCCCCCTGTTGACAATTCAGGAGAGTGTACACAGCTTGCAGCCGTTAGTAATTTCTCTTTATACATTTGCTTAGCGTAACTCAGACATCAATGAGGTCAGAATCTTATTTATGAGCGCCCGTCTAGGCAACAGGCCGCGCCAAGAGGAACTCTAATCTATAAAACCCTTCTGAGCAGGCCCTTCGCAATTTGCATCCCTGTAACGCATTGGCCAATTGTGTGCTACTTTTGAAAAGAGCTGCCAACCACTACTGATTAATACAAGGCGGGGATTAAAACCTATATGTTTATATAGGTTCTTTCTGTGTGGGAATTTAAGAATCCTTGTTATTTCATCCCTGTAGGAAAAAGTCGGGGACCTTTAGTTGCTACATAAGCATCTCAGATAAAGACAAGTATCTGTTCATTAAAACTGTGAACAGAAATGTAGACTTTGTCTTCAAAATCATTAACCGCAGTGAAATGCTCAAATAGATGTGGAGATGAAAATGACTTTTGAAAGGCATGTTTACTTGAATGTATTTTCCTCTCTGTACTTTTATTTTGTTATTTTAGTTTTATTTTGCTACATTTAGAATAAGGACCTCTGAGCCATATTCATCTAGAAACTGCATTATAGAAAACATTGCATTTGGTGGATGTAACAGTGTAGTGTATAAACTTCCAGGGGATGTGTATGAGCTGTAATGATGTGAATCCAATTTTATCTAATGTGGTAAATCTGGCAGTGACTTAAACTTGAAAAAATGCCTAATTGAGGAAATAACCATAATCAAACCATTTTGTTTTTATACATTTCCTTCTCTTCCACAATACACAACTCAATCTTCATAGAATGGAAATAAGTATGGTCAAGAAAGAATTGATGACCTTGTTACTGTTAATGTTCCCGGAAAAAAATGTAACAAATAGTATTTGATATTTGTGTTGATATTATAGCTTTTTGTCTCCCCTCACTTGCCATAGATAAAAATGACAGGTTTACACATAACATGCCGTTTTCAACATTTCGGATCAAATGTGATGCCAATCTCACGTGTTCACATGCTATTAATAAGTTATTGCGTGAAACTCTTGTTATTTCTGTAAGGGACTTTTGACTAATATGCAGATATTACCTTGAGAGTACAAATATGAGCTAGGTATCATGTATGACAGTTGCTAAAGTGAGATATGAGCTATACAATAGGTATGACGAACAGAACCTGCCACTGGGTATATGAGCTATATAGGAGACATATACCTTGTATGTACATATAGGGCCTATATATGGAAATGTAGAAGCGATATAGGAGACCTATATGCCCTCTATAAGCACGTATATGTACCTGAATTTGGCCTATATGCGCATATATGCTGCATATAGGTTGCATATATGCGCATATATGTTCATATAGATTCTTTCCATGTGAGAAACTAATCGGGAACTTCCCCGGGCTGAGGGCATCTTTTGATTAAATTTTATACCTGTTACCAGTTAATCTGTGCGTGGAAAAACTCTGTCTTAAAGGAGCTGTGTCATGATTACTGCACATGCTCAGAACTTGCATCCCAAGAAAGTGAATCTCCGTGACTGCAATCTATATATTTTTGTCACGCAGGCATTATGATTTTTATATTTAGGAGTTATCCATTGAAATTTGAGGATTGCAAGCCCTATTTTCTCGTGCCAATAATCATATAAGAAAAAAACGCTCTTCTTCTGTGATTATTGGCAGG
The DNA here is from genome assembly GCA_029721435.1 of Gymnothorax reevesii. NCBI lineage: Eukaryota > Metazoa > Chordata > Actinopteri > Anguilliformes > Muraenidae > Gymnothorax > Gymnothorax reevesii. The sequence goes on from CM056576.1 coordinate 48,181,705, forward strand.
TGGCACACCAGCTTTCATTCTTTGTATCCTTCAGCTAAAGCCTGAAATTAGCATGAATCCTTGAATTTCATGAGAAAACTCCTTAATATAAAAAGCAAAACGCCCGAGTAACTGAAATATACCAATAAAAAGCAAAACTATGAGGGCTTTTCAAGGATGGACGTATATTTTGACTTGCAATCAAGTGGATTTACTTTGTTCAAAGTTGTGAGCATGTGCAGTATTCATGACACAGCTTCTTAAATGAGAGTTGTGAAACAAAGTGAAATAAGTCTTTCCAATAAGTAAAAGGCAGCAGATGAGCCAACACAATATTACCTGGAGTGTGAGGTCTCATATTCTGCCTCTGATGACAGAATTGGCCCCATTTTGCAGTGGTTCAAGAACCACCACACAAACCATCAGGATTAGCACATCCAGATCCACACATCTACTCAATTCCAATCAAGACCAATGCATGTGTAATATGAGTCATTATTTAGAAAAAATTGAAGTGGTGAGGACCAAAATAAACACGGAAAACGATACAGCTGGGAGCCATTGATCCGGGCATCGATTTTCGGCCTGTGCCGCTTTAAATTTTACCTTAATTACGGCCTCATTGATTGATCTGTGCCATCTCTTCAGTCCAGCGCATTAGCTATCCCTTACTCCAATCAAAGACCTTCAGACAGAAATCAGCTGTTCAGTCCCCTCTTAATCCATTGATGAGGTGTGAAGAACCAAAACAAGCGAAAAAAAAAGGGGTCGATGGTAAGACCCGAGAGTAGCTTAGCCCCCATGATTTTCCAGCTCCATAAAATTCAATCCACCATGAAACAAACACGAATGGCAGAAATATGCTGTCACATCCTTCAGCTCACTATGTACAGTCTCCACCCGCTGTGGGGCTGCCATTTTGTGTCGCCTGCAAGATATCAGCATTGACAAAAAAGGAGGATATTTTTCTTCGGTTTCATTGGAGCAAGAGTGAATTTGGTCATGTTTTCTTTCGCAAGTAACTGTCAAAATTACACTTTACAGATATGCAGAAGGAAAAAAAAAACAAGATCGGAGTACTCTTGTCCAACAGCGAGAAGTTAAAAACCATAGAGCCCTGTTAAAAACCTTGAAGCGATGGCGAGAAAAGGGGGAAAAAAAAACACTTGAATGGGAAGAACCTCAGGTGGAACTCGCACCTTTGCTGGTTGTCCGAGAGTATATAAGATGTAGAGTAACTGCCAGAGGAATATAATAATGGACCTATAATAATTTTGTGCCATTCACCAAGTATAGACCCATGGGAGTTTTTGGTAAAATAGCCAATGGAGACTTCAGGCCTGAAACTTGTTGACTGCAATCAAAGGGGTTGCAGGTGTCAACATAAAGAGAAAACTTTTTGCGGCCTTGAGCCCCATCTGTAAAACTAGCTTCAAATCCGTATAAAAATAAATGTTTTCAACACTTTTTCACATGTCTTTATAGAAGAAAGCAATCCAATTCCATTATGTAATATATCAACTGTGCGACTGAAATGGTGTAAATTCTTTTTGGAAGGAATCAGAGGGTTGTCCATTGTGTTCACAGAAAAAAAAATGTTGCATAGCCTGGCTCTTCTGTGTGGCGGGTTCTCTGTTTGGGTTAAACTGAGGGCTGGTAGGAGGAGACAGAGATGTCCTAGTTCAAACTGGGGGTGGGGGTGACATATTTTAGACACATTTCAAGATCCTCAACTACAGCTCTCAATGAGTTACGCTATAATGGTGGCCTTGGCTGGAATGGCCAAATGCAAGAGCGGATCATGCAGCCCAAAACTTGAGGGTGGCGCAACTTTAAATCTCTCAACATCTTGACTGCTGGTTGGTAGGGGGAGCAGATTAAAACTCCTTTGGACTGACATCACTTGGTCTTTACGCAGGCACTTCAAACCGTGAGAGAACATGAGCTCGTCCTGCAATTAGATCGTGAAAGATTTACAATCGTTTCTTCGTGCATTACATATTTGCACTCAGACAGTAATGTCAGCGAGGACAAGACCGACCATGTTAAACCCGAGGGAAAGCGAGAACAAATTATTTTTTGGTGATGGTATGAAAAAACCGTAAATAAATCACTGTCGAGAGTGCAAAAATGCTTTTTTGTGATTGTATGAACAAACCATGAATAAGTCACTGATATTCCTCAGTGAAACATGTAATTACAGTCTTTCAAAAGTACTTAAAAGTAAACTCCGTTCCAAAACAAATTTGGTGAAAATGTATAGTGTTCCATTTCGTCTTCTAGTTAATTATGGAGCGTACTAGCGGGTATAAACGCATATCAACTTTAGATCACTGACACTCTCAAAGACAGTTTATATCTGTATAATTTATATATAAGTTATGCATCTGTAGCAATTCACCCTGAAACGCCAACAGTGCAGAACAATATTGCCTATTGAAAATGTTAAAATTGAAATGAGCCAACAAAACACAATAGCACAACCATATCATGTAAATAATCAACTGCACGGTTCCAATCATGAGTAGATGAGCAGTGTGTGAATGAACATTTAACGTTTAGTTAAATCTTTTTGATATACTCTTTTGAGTTTGTAATAAAAGAAAGAAAAGGTAAAATGAATTAAATATCACTCAAGGATCTCAGATCCTAGTGAGCTTATGATGTGTTCCAGCACCCGAGTGCTTAAACTGAGGCTCAGATTGGTTTCAGAGCCTGCTTCCATGGTTTCCAGGCCTGAATTGGCTGTTGATTACAAGAAAATAACATAAACCAGGTAGAGACTACAGATGTTCAAGACTAGTGTCCGAGACCACCAATGTACCTCAAGTTTGGAGAGTAGTTTTCAACATTGCTTCTAAAACCAGGGCTAAAGGGTCACTTAGGCTTATGGTTTTACCCTAAAAATGACACGTTTGCAGAGCAGTGCACAATTGGCTACGCGTTGCAGGGATGCAAATTGGGAAACGACTGCCAGGATGGGATAATAAAAATGGTTGCTTTGTTCCTCGCTGAAGCGCCTCCTGTTGGCCAGCCGGGTGCTCGACAGGAAGATTCTGAACTTGCTCATGTGCGGGTATCGTCCACCCTCGTTCTGAAGTTGCAAAGTTTCAACCAATGAGTGTAAAGAAGAAGTGGCTGACAGGCGCATGCTTCAGAGGAGAGCCGAGAAATGTCTTCACTCTCCCGAGTTGGCAACATGGCGTCGCATCCGGACAAGCCTTGTACATAGTTCTTGAATTGGGCATTCCAGATTCGGGTGGGATTGGAGATGTCAAACTTTTTAAAAAAAAAATTCATAAGTTAATTTAAAAAAATATACATCTAGCAACCAAACAAGGTGAGTCGTTGCTATTTAAACAATGAATTGAGAAAGAAGCGTAGCCTAGTGATAAGTCACTTAATTGGTAACCAAAAAAAATTCTGGTTCTCCCCCCTCTGGTAGGGCTTTGGATTCTGAATGATCAAGAGATGAGGTAAAGAAGAACTGCAGTTGGGCCCTTGAGCAAGGCCCCTTACCCCAAAAATTGCTCAAGGAGCTTTACTCCTGTTTCGCTCCATTCCTGCTCACTTGCGAATGTTCAATCAAGCACTTCCCCCTTGAGTTTCGTTGAAAATGAAAAACATGTTTCCCATGCGACTTTCCCTGGTGAAATACAGGTTTTAAAGAGCCCATTCTCATTCTGATGCATCATATATTGTACTTGACCAAGCGTCTATGAGGCAGAAAGGTCAGTTTTAGCGTCCTTTATTGACGCCAGTGTAAAACGAATCCTACCCCCTAACCCCAAATCCTTACCCCCTAACCCGAAACCCTAACCCTTAAATAATGACGCCAAAAGCTTCCTTCTGCCTCGTACATCAGCGTTTGAGCAGGTAGCGTCAAGATATGACGAGTCCGGGATGAGAATGTGTTGTTTTGAAATAACCTAAATTAAGCAGTCCGGTTCCCACACCCAACCTCAGCAGTTATATCAATGCGAAGTTCATGGTGAGTTCTCTCCAGGCTTGTCAGTCAGAACTGATAAACATAACTGTGGGTTGAGGGGTTAAGGTCCTGGTCTAACATGCCCAGCCAGTCCATCTCTCTTAATCAATAAACAAGCAGCAGTTAAGCAGGGGGCAGCAGCATTTTTGCGGTCCGAATTACATGTCAGATGTATTGGGTTAGTAAAGATTTCATTAAGGATCTCCCAGCAGTGCCTTTGTTCAGCTCTCAGTACCCATTGCCAAGTCTCATGGAAGAGCAGTGAGGGAGAGCAGCATCAGCTTAATGGAAAATGCTTACAGTGCGGGGAAAATGCAAGCTGACATAGCAGTATCAACCGAGGCAGAACAAATAAGACAAATGGCGGCCTCACATGCGTCATACCCAAACTCGCACTTCATTATGCGCAAAACCAGCTGAAGCAGTGCTACTGCAGCCAAGATGGCTTTCGCTGGTCCTGTACCACCTCTTTAAGTAGAAACCAGTGGCATCCTGGTGACAGCTGGGTGTAACAAGCGAATCAAAACTCATTTTACGCACGTGTCTGCAACTACCTCAGACAAACCAGCCATTGAAGTAAATATAACCCCTTCGCAAATATTCATCATTTTTTGAAAACATAGTCTTTCAGAGAACAGTGCCGGGAGCGGAGTGTCAGATCTCTGCCAGTAAAATCTCCGAGCACCTCATCTACAAAGACTTCGGATTGTCAGAAAATCGCAAGTATGCGAGAGGCGAGCGCTGTCTCTCATACTTAAAGCAGTATTTTGCAAATTCCATCAGTGGATCAGAAGATGGCAGGTATTTTACAGTCTGATCATCTGAAGAGTGATAAGGAGCTGTACCTTAAGTCTGTATCTGTATTCACCACCTCCCAACACCCCCCACCACCATTACCCCCCACTGCCTCCGTTCTGAACCTTTCATCTTCCTTGGGAATCAATATTTTTGGGAATGCGAGTTCGCCAAACAGAAAAAAAAAAAAAAAAAAAAAAAAAAAAAACCAAATAAACTCCGCATACATCTGCAAATGAAACGTCAGGGTAAGCCCAACTCTCAGATACTTCACCAAATCATGCTCCTCATAGGTCTGATTCGAACATAATCAACAGTCCACACGCACTGGAACACATCCAATTAGCCATGTACGCTTAAGACATGGACAGACATCCAAAAATAACATACAGTCATGCACTTACATACAAACAGACACTAAAGAAAGCATGTCCAGCCAAGCCACAGGCACACTCATACAGTACATGCTCATACTTACACCATTTTCCAGATAGTATTGATTCTTTCCCCCCCCCAACACCCCTACCTGTACACATGACGCAGACAGACACAGAAAACACACACACATACACACAGCCACGCATACCCACACACACAGCCAACGCATATATGCACGCACAAGCAAACATACACACACCATTTTACCCAACACTATCGATTGCTTTTCTCTCCCTCAGCTCTTTCTGCTGAGCAGTCCTTTCTCAGCGTGTTCCTGCTGAGAGCAGCTAACCTTTTCACTGAGGAGCTCAGAGAACGAGACCAGGGACCTGCTCTCGCTCGAGCATCTGCTGCCACTGAACCCCAGCCCACCCGCTAACCACCCTCTCCCTCCCTCCCACTCCCCCACCCTCCACCTCCAGCTCTTACTGAAGCTGCCAAGATGTGCAACTTCCTCACTGCGCTTCCCAGACACAACGCAACCTCCACAGCGGCCCAGAATCCCTGGGGAGGCTCGTCTCTCTCAGAGCTGGCCAGTCGTTCCGAGTGCTCGGCAGGGCAGCCATTATTTATTATTTTGATTTCATCTTGTGACAGATGGAACTCACTCCGTTCAGTAGCAGCTGGCAACATGTGCCCCCCCCCAACCACCACTTCAAAACCCCAAGACAAATCAGCATCAGCTCTGCTAATGACCAGCGCAGGGTATTTGAGACCAGTTTGAGAAATTTAGGGAATGAGTAAACAACTTCCAGACAAGCAGAAACATACAAAAGTAGGTTCTTTCTGTAGCTTGGGAGGGAACATGACATATAGCAAAGTCTTTGCAGTGCTGAATACCATAAATTTAAAATACGGTGGCCATTCCTACGCAGTCTCCTCTGGTCTCTTTTAAAAAAAAAAAAAGATTGAAAACACACCATTTTTGTGAAACACACAATCCATTTCATGTTCTGGTCTGAACCTGGGAATCTCAAGGCAGTAAACTCTGCACATTACTGGCCACCTATAGTTCTAACAATAGAGTAATGCACTCTAATCAGACCGTACCTGTGATTAAACTTTGTCACAAAAAAGGCCCATTCACAAACTTACCAAAATAAAACCTGGAGAGAGGAATGGTCTGCTTATGAACAAACTATCAACGGATCACTTCACCAAAAACATCCTGATACTTGTTTCAAAGCCACACAATTCAGTTTTCTCCTGTCGCCAGGTGCTTGTTGAGTCACAATGTTTACGAGGGCCATCAGTGGTCCCATCACTGCATGAAACTACAGACCCTGGGATGCCCCGGTGGCTCATCAGTCTAAGTGCACGCACCATAAAGGCTGTGTTCTTCCCGCGGCGACCCGGGTTTGATTCCGGCTCGGGTCATTTGCCGCATGTCTTCCCCATTCTTCTCCCCAACCTTCCTGTCTCTCTACACTCTGCAACTGTCAAATAAAGGAGAAAATCCCCCCCCCCCCCAAAAAAATCTTTAAAAAAAAAAAAAAAAACTACAAACCCTGTCCTCTGGCTCTTTTCAGAGCTGCCAACGTACCCTCATCAAACTGTTATGGAAGCCCTCAGAATGATCCAACAGTGTTAAATACTGCTCTGAGAACAGCCGGCCTCACTGCAGTCTGTAACTGTGTTGACTGAATGGCGATCTCTCTGCACGCTTCTGTTTCGCCCCTTGAGGCATGAACATTTCAGCAGGCAGAGCCTCAAAACTCATTTCCCACCTCATGAATAGGCCATTGTAGAGTCAAATAGAAGGACGATTTCCGCAAATTCTTCAATATCGTTCGAGGGCACGTAAAAACGTGACCCTTTACTGCTGAAACTGGAACCTTCACGCCCGGTGTGGGCTACTTTCTTTTTTTTATTAAAAAGCCTTTTCTACAAGCCCATTGTTCATTAAAAATGCTGCTGAGCCAGCCGTGGCCTTCATTTTACAAGAGGGCACTTAACTATTCAGAGTCCCTCCATCGATATTTTGACAGAACAGTTGACTAAACTGAAGAGGAGTGCAGCTTCACAGTAGTGTTGTTTTCTTAAAGATGATTTCCATCATTCATGGAAAAAAAAGATATTTGGCTGTGTTTCAAATTTACAAGCAGCCACAAATCTCAGCACTGCATCTCATTTGCGATGAAAACATACATTTTTCTTTTCACTTTATTGAACTTGACCAATTGACATTTCAGCATTCCTACATTTTGGAGAAAAGTTTGTAGAGAAGGTCTGTTCACTCCACCTCAAGTGCAAAAAAGGAGTTGGAATCAATCAGGAGTGACAAAGTTCTGCATTTGAATCAAAAAGTGAATCTGCTTTGCCGAGGTAAATCCATGCATACACTTCTTCCATTAGCAGCTATTGTTATGCTCCAAATTGATTTCGCCAAGGCTGACTGCAGTCACCCATTGTGACACACAGAGCCCCTATTAATATCAAGTACAGCTTTTATAACAGCTTCTGTCAGCATATTGTAAATGGAGCAGCAAAAAACAAACTTCCAAGTAAACTGACTGCGGTTTGCGAAAGGGTATCATTGTGGCTACAGAGACTCAGCACTGCTGTCCTAATATCAGGTTGGAAAAAAAATTTTATATTCCAACGGTATGAAAAGCGGTCAAACTTGCTGCTAACAAAGAACCACAAAGTCATACCATTCCATGAAAAGGAACTGGCGCTAGATACTAATATTGCCCCCTCCCGTCTCCCCTCACTTGAGTTAAACCTCAATGGTCTCAACCAGTCAAGTATCCTTGCCCCGACAGTAAGTTAGTGGAGCACTGTCAAGACCTTCAAAGTGGATGAGTGACGACCAAACCTTCTGCTGTGCATTTACAATGGGGGTTTTCAACATTTTCTGATCAGGGGGCCCCTAGCCAGAATTAAAAGCATGCAGGGCATCCCTGCCATTAGGTAAAATGTTAAGTTAAGTAATATTTCAGAAAAATTTCACTTATTTCCAGACATCAATGTACAGTCATCAAATATCAACTGTAGCCGATAGGCTCCTTACAGAACCTTCATTGGCCCCCTACTGAAAAGCTGAAACCAAATATTTATTTCACCATATTTTAACCCCAGTAGTCACGTTAGTAACAACTTTCTGCAGGTAAGCTCTGAATTTCTACACTTTCGTTTGGAATATAATGAACAGCAGGAGTGTCCAACCCCAGCAGCGGCTCGTCGGCCGAAACAAAGGGAAGCCAGAGCCTCGCCCTTCAAAGCTTAATGACTTCAACATTTCGTAGTTCACTTTTCTTTATCAGCAGTTGCTCATAAGAATTGGTTGAAGGACAATCAAATTTATTTTCGATAGCAAATGACGATGCAAATTATCAAAACGTCTTTATAAATTAGTTTGGGAGGCTTCTTTCACAAGAAGCCACGACAGTCCATTTTCTACAATCTTGATATAGAAGAAAAGAATGCGATGTTGCACAGCTTATTGCTTAATGAGCTTCACTAATCAATTTGCGCATCTATGCCGATTCGTGAGCTTCTTGAGCGCGGAATTTATAGCGTAGGCCTCTGGTAATTTATGTCGTAATTTATTTGTGAAAGAAAACCCCTCAAAATTTCGTGGTGCAATGTATAACAATGCTATCGAAAATAAATTTGACTCAACTGACTGTTCTTCTAAGAATTCGTATGAGCAACTTCTGATCAAGAAAAGTAAACTGCCAAAGGTTTAAGTCATTAAGCTTTGAAGGGCGAGGTTTTGGCTTAACTTTGTTACGGCCGACAACCCTCCACTGTTTAAATGAATGATTGAAAACAGGTGATGAACAATCATTAACATTAAGGGATTGTTTGGGCTTCCCCTGTTGCCAATTCACGAGCCGCCACTGTCCAACCCTCTTCCTGGAGATCGAGGCTTGAATTTCCACCACAACTTGGCACAACTGATCCTGCTAATAACTACCGGTACATCAAATAAATCTTTGGCTGTGATGAAAAAAGCTTTGTTAGGAATGGAGTCAAAACCACCAGTAGACCTCCAGTAGTAGTAGACCTCCAGGAGCTGGATTGGGCAGCCCTGAGTAACACTAATCACCCCTACAGGACCGTTCTGCATCAACACCTGTCAAGACCGAGTAAGATAATTTTACAAAGATGTAAAAACAACTGTGGAACAATTCGTCCTCAGTTTAGAGGAGGCAGGGGGAAATTGGATTTCAGGTTTCACCGCAGGGCATGAAATCACACATCAAGTAGTCTCCCACAAGCAATTTGATTGGAAATCTCCGGAACAAAAACTTAGGCCAGCTGGGCAAGGCATTGAAGTAGTGATCCATTCACTCTTACAAGTAAAAGCAGTATTTCTGTGTTCGTGAACGATTAAGGAAAATGGGCTATGATTATGTACCCCAGTGTTCCTGATTGTCAGTTCTCCAGGGGTTTTTTCCATTAATGTTCAGCTTTTCTTCACAGAATTATGGCAGGAATCCAATAATGACAGTTTTATTCAGAATTAATTGTTGGGTATGTGGTACATAGATGATAATTCTCAGAATGAAACAGCGCGTCTTTTCAGAAAACATGCAGTGCCACAAAAAGTATTTTCTGATCCTTTCAAGTTTCATATATTTTTCACATTTAATTGTTTCAGATCTTCGACCAAAATTTATGACAAGACAAAAACAACCATAATAAAGACAAAAAGCAGTTTTTAAATAGCCATTTCATTTAATGCAGGAAAGAAGTCATCAAACACCAGCTGGCCCCGTGTGAAAAAGAAAACGTCACCTTAGTTACTAAATCAGTCATTTTCCCAAACTTAATAGATATTTGATTAAATGAGCATAGACGCACTCAGACTTGCTATACTGCCAGCCCTGTAGAATCAAAACATCACTTGAATAGAATCCTTCCAGCAATGTAAATTTCAACAAGCAACACGGCAATGAAAAAAAATTGCAGGTGAGAAGAATGTTCTTGAAAGGCAGCAGTCAGGAAAGGGTAAAACCATCACTATGGGCTCTGGAACTCCAGCAAACCACACTGACAGCCATCATCTCCAAATGGAAAATAAAACTTGGACTTTTTTTCTACAAGTTTCTCCACTTCCAAAATATGCCTGGCCTCTCAAAATTTGTCCAAGACTGCATAAATGACTCATCCAGGATTTCACAAAAGAACCCAGATGAACATCTAAAGAACTGCAAGCCATGCTGTCCTCACTTCATCACTCATGTCATTAGAAAGAGAATGGGTTACAATTGTATCCAAAAGGACAGTAGCAAGGTGAAAACTCCAGCTAATCAAATTGAATATTGTGACTTGTCTCACATTTGCCAAAAAACACCTTGATTGCCACCTAGCATTTTAGGATTATGTTCTGTAGACGTATGTCAAAAGTAGAACTTTTCATAATGCATGGATCTCATTACATCTGGTGTTAAGGTGTCACACCATTCTACAAGAAGAACATGATAACAACAGCCAACCATGGTGGTGGTAGTGCAAAGGTGCGGAGATGTATTGCTGCTTAAGGGTCTGGGTGATAGGTCACAATTTATGGGACCATGATGAATTTGGCTATCAACCGTAAAATTCTTTAGGAGAATGTCTGTCTATCAGCCCGTGACCTGAAACTCAAGCAGAATCAGATGATATAGCCAGGCAACATCCGGAGCACAGGAGCAAACCATCTCTGAATGGATCAAAAGAAACAGAATTAAGCTTTTAAGGTGACCCACTTGTTTTAACTCCAAATGGTAGTTCAAACTCAAATACCTTCCAAAATGGCTGAATTAAAGCAATTATGCAGTGTTCACAGGACTAAAATACCTAATAATTGTGATGAGAAAAAGTGATCTCTAATTATTGAAGGAATTTGGTTGCAGTTGTTGCTTCTAAAAGAGGAACGACCAGTTATTAACGATACATTTACATTACAAACTTCGTTCTTCAATTTCGATATTTTGCTCGGATCAGACTATAGAAGGTTCACATTCATGATTCCAAGTGACTTGTGTCCATCTGTGATGTGAATGCATCAAACAGCAGACATGCGCATTGATACGTTTCTGCACGAGTCATCTGTAGCAAATGTATAGATGGGATTTAGTCCTGGAGGACAGTAGAGGTTTGTCAACTGTACCTGATGAAGTTAAGTTGGCCAAAAAATGTTAGATGGTTGGCTTTTCAGGTTTTCAAGCGTGCTCTGCACATGCGTACAGGCAAAATGCCACCAGGATTCCGATCTGACCACTGTCATTCATGTTGCACGGCCACTTTCAAACTTGTTTCTGATCTAGAACCACATATGAAAGTGGCTCAATTCTAATCAGAAGATCAAATATAAAATCAGATTTCTGAGTCAATACGACTCGAAAACATCAAATCTGAGTCACACTAAGGCAAATCACATTTGAATCACTTCAGCCCAGTAATGGGAATGTAGCAACTGTTTCAGGGAGCAATTACCTTTTTACTTGGGTGATGTACAACCTCAACTTGGAAGTATGTGGGAGGGTATGGAAAATGCACATTAAAAAACCAAAGCAGGGATTTCTAAATAAGATATTTAATGTTTTGTCTCTTCAACTTAATTTCATATGTAAATATACATCCTTTCTCGCAATTCACGCCTGCACCACATTCCAAATGAGATACAAACTAGAAACAGGGGCAATTTAGGGGTAGTATAGAGGTAAAAAATCTGAATAATGACGTGATTTAAAACAGCTGATGTCAGCAGGTGAAGTCAGTCATGATTTGGTACAAAAGCTGCATCCAGGGTTAGGCCAACTCCTTCAGGAGAAAAAATAGACCTCAGATCGCCTGTGTTCCCAAATCAATATTTTAAGCCTTTTTTTTTTAGGAAAAATGGATGCTGTTGTGCTCCAGAGCAAGGAAAAATTCAAGCTGTTATCGACAACAGGTCCAAAAGCCCTGCTCTGTCATGATATAGGGTTGTGCAACAGCAATTCTTCTTAAAATCAAATTACGCACACCTTAGTATTGTTTATTAACCATATCCGTAGTTACAATGAAGCCTTCGGAAAGTGTATGAATAATGTCGCTCAACCGGTAAGCCAATGATGACAGAAATATCTTTTGACTGTTAGAAGGGTTGTAATTAACCCTTCAACCAACCATTCACCAACCATTCCAACTATTTCCGATTTGGGACTGAACGAGCAGGATAAGTTTTTACTTCCAATAAATGAAAATAAAATTCATAACTATTTCATGCTTCCTCACAAATTGCAGTCTTCTATTACTTTTTTTTGGAAGATCGGAAAATGTGACATTTATTGAAACAAATATGCAAAATCGATGAATTCAGGAGGAAAGCAAATATTTCACAGCACTGTAAGTAACGTATTGACCCCCCAAAATAAGATAATAACATAAGATTGAATCAACAGCCACACCACTACTTGATCTGCTCCAGGTGCAAGGTTTGAAGTTAATCATGTGAGGGCTTGGTTGGTACTTGCATGGGAAACCACCTGGGAAAACGGAGTTGCTGCTGGTGGGCCAGTAGAGGGCGATCATCCCTGTGGGGAAACAGTCCCCAGTGCAGTGATGGGGACCTGGTATCCTTAGGAAGAGGCATTGAACTGAGGTCCTGACTAACCGTGGTCCATTAAAAAAATTAAAAAAAAATAAAAAACTATGACACTCTTCAATAAAAGAAGGGGGTTCCTTGGTGTCCTGGCCAAATTCCCAAATTGGCTCTCTCATCTTGCCACCCAATCATCCCCTGATCTAACTGGCTAGCAATTGGCCCCCTTCCCTATCCACCTCAAATTGACGTATGGTGAGTCTTCAGGTATAGAGATGGCTGCCGTCACGTCATCCAGTTGGGTGCTGCACAGATGAGATTACCCTATCTGACTGTAAAAGCGCTGTGAGTGTCTATGTGAAGGCGCTATGTAAAGGCAATATTAATCCTTCTGAAAATGGGTGGAAGCACACTCATAGATTGCTAAATTCATGCAGTGCTTTGCTCATAAACTGGAGTAGCATCGTAGCACTTCGCAGTTATGCAGCAGAAACTTGCTTACCACCACTGTATAGCACCAACCTCATACAGCAGCCATTTTGAGCCAGAGGGCTCACCACATATAAGCAGAAGTAGAGAAAGAGAGCAATATTACGGCCTAATAAATTAGGGGATAATTATGTGGCAGGTTTAAAGGGCCAGATTAGGAATTTAGCCAGTTGTTTAGTCTGGCAATAGCAGCATATTACTCAAGTTTTTAATAGTTTTTTTTCTACGGACTACATAGAGGAACAAACACCAAGAAAATTATTTGCTGCTAAGGTTATTTGCTGCTCAGGCTCTTTCAGGGAAGGCAATTCAAATCGCTGCTATATCCTGTGGCAGTAAAATTAATTCAGATTGAAGTGAAAATCCCCAGGGGAAAGGCACAATGTAAACCGCCCTCCCCCCTCACCTCTCATCTCCACTGCTGCACCCTGAGCGCTTCTATCTAAAATGCCTTCATTCTTGGTTCCTTCTCATCCTCAACCTCCTGGCTTCATAGTACCCCAGTTATAGGCAAGTGAGACCCCTCCCCCCAGTTCACTGTAATTCAACATTGACTCAGTGCCATGATAAAGAATGATATTTCCCTTTGGCAGAAAACCTCAGCCATTTTCTTCTTTTTTTCCACCCTTTCCCCCCAAATCTCCAGACTGCTTTTTCCCATCTGTGTAGCCGAGTCACCTCTCCAAATGAATCCCATTTAAATCCTGCAAAAAAAAAACAAAAAAAAAAAAAAAAAAACAGGCATGACCACTCCTGGGCAATGTTCATGCTACCTCGCTACAGCATAAATGTCATTTCACATTATTTCACGAGGAAGGGGGCTTGCCTATACCGTAAACCCACCCTCTCACTCCCCTACAAACCTGCCCTACAATGCGCACCTTCGCACCTTGGTCGTCAAAAAACTGAAAACCTTGGAAGAGAAAAGAAAAATCTATGTTGGTCTTGGAGGTTTAGGGAACAAAAACTAATTGCCGTGCATTTTTTCAGAGAGAAAACCTTTCGAGGTCACGCAAGTGCAGCTGATATAACCAGGCTACAGAATTCCCTGACATGAAAGAATCCATCAGATATGGTCGGGTTACATGCTTTGCGACTAACAACTGCACTGTGATTCTTTCATCCCTGCCATCACATCCCCCCACAAATCCATTCTCCCATTCCATTTAGAATGCAAACTCCATCCCCTGTCCCTCGTGGACGGACCTGAATAAAGCAGGCTAATTCAGCGTGTCAATATGCCATGCCTGGTGCAGAAAAAATGGTGAAAGCTTACATGCTGGAAATCACGACCAAGAGCCTCTCCAATTGAGGCAAAAATAGCATAGGGATAAATTTATAACAGTGAAGTCTATAAATATTTGGACAGTGACATATGCCCTGACACTAAATAATAATGACCTAAAGAGGAGTTGTCTGTATGTCATTTATCTGGTTGTACAGTACCAGTCAAAAGTTTGGACACACTTTGCTAATGTCACATCACTCTGTTTTTAGAGAAATTTAAAAGGTTTAACTTCTGTATATAATCTCAAATGGAATCTGGTAAGAGGTAAAAGAGAATAATTTACGTGTTTGAATAGTGTCCAAAATTTTTGAATTCTCAAAGAAGCCATATTTTGCAAAGTAAGCAGACAAACAAGCTCTTTCCATTTTCCAACAGCCAAATTAAAGACAAGCTGTTTGGAACTTATTGGGCAAAAAAGTCAATGAAAAGCAAACCACAAGTGCAGCACATCTTTAGGAACTTAGACGGCCAATCAGCAGGAAAAAAAAAAAAAAAAAAAAAAGTGAGTATGCTCCATAAATATGACAGAAAATACTGGTTAGTTTGATGGATTTAAGAATTAGATCTTTTTTTTTTCCTCCAAAATAAACGGTACCCATTTCTTTATTTAACGTCCTGTTAGAAAAATGTGGGTGTCTCCAAACTTTTGACTGGTACGGTATGTGATGCCAAGGGAGGGAGAAGAATACTTTACAACAGCCGTGTCAAAATTAACATTCTGAACAGTAATCAAGTTCATGCCAACCCTAAATAGTACAACCCCAAATCAAAAAAAGTTTTGGATGGCATGTCAAATTAAAATGAAAGCTGTATGCAGTAATTTGTAAATGATCTTCGATGTGCATTCGGTGGAAAATACAAAAACAGACATAATATTTTACTACATGAATTTTATTGATATTTCAAAAAAAGAAAAAAAAACAGACACAAATTTCAATTTTGATGCTTGCAGCTTAAAAAGTTTGGAGAGAAAAGTATTTGCCACATTGTAATATTGCCAATCCTTAATAAAACACTTAATAACCGTTTAAAGACTGAAGACACTAAGCAATCAAGTGGTTCAGGGGTATTTTTGTCCCATCTTTCCTGCAAACACATCTTAAGGTGTGCAACCGTGCAGGGTCTCCATTGTTGCAATTTGTGTTTCAAAATACCCCCACGTTCCCTATTGAGGACAAGTCAGGACTGCAGGCATGCCAGTCCTATCCCCAAACCTGCTTCTTATGCAGCTATGCCTCAGTAGTGTGCAGAGAATGGGATGTTTGTTGAATATACATGGGCGTTCCTTAAAAACCTGCCGCATATGCTGCATTAATTATGTCTGCATAGACGTGCAAGTTACTCTTGCCAACGGTACTGAAACCACTCCATAACGTGATAGAAGGGATTTTGGACTTGCTGCTGGTTTGGTTCTTGATGCAAGTAACATCTGAGTGATTGAACATCACAGGAATTCAGCTCATGCTCGTGCCCTTGCCCTTGATGAACAGAAATTCCTCTCGATCCTTTGAATCGTTTAATTATGTTATGCAACATAGAGGGGAGAAATATCCAAATCCATTCCTATCTTTCTTTGAGGGAAACTGTTTTTAAGAGCCATTCCACGAGAAAATGGCACTTTTTGAAGAAATTGAGGTGTTGACCCCCCCGGAACTGAATGAAACTTGGCACATTGGTAGATATAGTAGTCTCAAGGAAAAAGCCACATTTTTTTGGTCCGTATCTCACTTAGTCTGCCGGTGGCGCCAGCTGGAAGCCACTAAAGTGGCTTAGTTTTGCTTTTAACTCCACATTTTACAGCAATTATTATGACTTAAGGGTCCAAAGTACCAGATGTGTTTTACTTTTATCATGATCTGTGACGCTTCAAGTCTGAATAGACATCAGCACCAAGCTGGGTAACTATATTATTGAGCCGGAATTGTTTGAGAAATCACAGTTTAAAATTGAAAATGGGAATAAAATAATATCCCAGGCATACACCAATCAAGAATGGTTTATTATGAATTTACTCACTTCAAAACTATCATTTTCAGTTAATAGTACCTTGGTAACTTGCTGGGTTAGTATAATGGACAGCCGGAAAGATTGTCAAAATTGCTTTTGGTGCATGTTTGCGGGATATTTTCTCAGTAACTCCGATATGTTCCATGGTGATAAATGCTGTTTGTTGTGCTTTTGGAACTCTTTTTTCAGGAATATCAAGGATTTCTTTGGTAGTATCTATACTTTCAAGCTAAATGGAGCCAAAGTTGGAGGAAAACAAAAACGGACCATTTCATAGCAGATTATTATTTTGCTTACCCAGCAAGATAGAGATCTAAAATTCTCTGGATACATAGTCCCTTTGGGGTACGTTATAGCATTAGTAAAATCTCAGTGGTAGTATTTTCAGTGTAGATGATATTCAACATCAAATATAGGAAAATTTCACCCCAGGGGGCACCGTAGGTTGGATGCAAATACTGACTATCCCCAGCAATGTACTAAGGAATTTGTTTTTGAATTGCGATACACACAGTTAGTTTTCTTTGAAAACGAAGAGATTTGCTTGGCACTATGCTGGGTGGATAGCTCTCTGAAGAAAGGCAACTCTCTTAAGAGCTAAACTTATACTTACCTAATATTCCATATTCCCAGACATATAACAGAATTGTGTCTTTGGACATGTAAAAAAAATTCCATGCACAGTTGTGCATTAAAGTTGTAATCACTTTGATTTAAAGCTGGCTTGGTAGTAAATTGGAAAAGAACACTGTTTGTGCTTGTCGCATTGAGTCAACGTGCAAGAATCTTACCAGTAGTCAGTACAGTGTACAGTTTTGTAGTGTTGGTGCATTTTCAAAAAAAAAAAAATCACAAATGCGTAGCATTTTTTCTTTGCTATTAGAATTAATGAGCAATCTTCAGTATTATTTCTAGGATTTCCTAAGGGCAGGATGCTTGGGTCAGAAAAAGGGCACAGCAGTCGCGTCGAGCGAGTGGTTGTCCTGAAGAAGAACATAGAGTTCGGAGCAAGCAAGCAGCAGCCTGCCAAGATAAGGGCGGTTCATTTGTAGTGGTAACCAGTACTTGTTTCCAGCATACAGCGTCCCCTGGGGGTGAAATTTTCCAACTTTTGATGTTGAATATAATCTACACAGAAAATACAACCATTGAGATTTTACTAATGCTGTAATGTACCACAAAGAGACTGTATGCAGAGAATTTCAGGGCCCGATGCTTGACAAAGCATCTTAGCGCTAGAAGTAGGTCCGAACAGCCAGATTTAGGAGAAACTCCTAAGAAAATGGGCGTGTCAGTCATAAATTTAGAACTCCTAATTATTTTTACTAAGTGTTATTCACAAAGCATTTTAGGCCTAAAAGTACCTCCTAAGTCTGGGAGAGCTTAAAAGTAGTCAAGAGGACTCCTGGCTCCCTAAAACCTATTCACAAAGAATCGGAAAATGGCTTCTGCTGTTGAAAGACGGAATGACTTGGAAATTCTAAATGATACTCAATTGTTGAAAAGATATCGGATCGACCATGAAGAGATTTTATTTGTTGTTGACTTGGTGAGGGAGAGAATTGCGTTTCCAACCATGAGAAACAACCCAATAAGCCCCGAAATAAAATGTTTCACAATACTTTGTAACTTGGCCACCGGAAAAATGCAACTTTGCAACACAGACAATTTAGGGATTTCACAGTCATCTGTAAGTCGCTCAATTCAACAATCATTGCGCTCAGTGAACCCCATATCATCTGACAGTTTATCCAGTTTCCAATGGACGTTCCCCAACAACACAGAATCAAACTTGAATTCAAGCACATCTCAGGTATGCCCGGTATCATCAGTGCTATTGACGAGACCCATGTTCAAATTCTTTCTCCGACCCAAGATGAAGAGGTATTTGTAAATAGAAAAAAGTTCATTCCATCAATACCCAGATAGTATTTAATGCCGTTTACAATATTTTGGACATGGTTGCGAAATGGCCTGGATCCACGCGCGACTCGCATTTTAATGGAAAGCAGCTCATGCCAATCATTTAACAGGCATTATGTGCCTGTGGGATGCCACTTGCTCGGGGACAGTGGCTTTGGTGCCGTACCTCCTCCTGCTATGCATGAATTATTTTATTAGGGTGTTGAGTGAGGGTTACATTTACAAAGTAATAGACCATCATAATACCAGCCTGCGTCATATTTTGTTTACATATTTAAACTGTAGGCAATAAATTACAAACCAAGCTTAATTTGCTTTCCTATTTAAACGATAACCTGTTTATAGGCTGCAATCTCCGACCTCCCCTGCGACTGCAGCCCATACCACCGCTTCTCGCAGTCGTCTGTCATCCGAGGATTTGCTGTTCACCCCTGAGCCAAATTTCCCTTTGATTACATGCTTTCGCTGCAGCACCAACTGGGCCAGCAGCAGTAACTGGTTGTATCTCCAGTTGGGCTTCTGCGTCCTTTTTGAACTTTCATCCATGACAGTTTAGGGCAAACAAACTTGAACGACTCAACATGTAAATGATTGCAACATATTCTCATTGGGTAATAAGTTGCTAATTAATGGGGACAATGATGTGTTTTATTATTGACTAGTTTTATGCTATTGGCACTTTTATCTCTTTCCTATGTATGTTTATTTTCCTAGCGCGTGATATGTGATGACTGCGCTTTGTGCATTTTCAGGAGTGCTCAACATGTTATTATTTTATGGGACAAACCAGCCGCTTGGACAATTTCCTCATTTTTTCCTCCATGGGTTGTAAGTGGGATATTTTTTTTCAATGGGCCGCCCTGTCACAAAACAACCAATCACCGTGCTCATTGTCCCAAGACTTAGGAGTACTCCTAGCGGTAAGATAAGTTGCTTTGTGAATACAGGCCCTGATCTCAATCTTGCTTGGTAAATAAAATGATACCATCAAAACACAGCCACAATCTGCTATGATATGGTCCGTTTTGAGTTTTCCTCCAACTTTGGCTCTGTCTAACTTGAAAGTGTAGATACTGCCAAAGAAATGCTTGGTATTCCTGAAAATAGAATTCCAAACGCACAACAAATGGCCTTTGCCACCACAGTACATATCTGGGTTACTGAGAAAATATACTGCAAACATGCATCAAAATCAATTTCGACCATCTTTCCGGCCATCCATTGCACTAACCCAGCAAGATACCAAGGTACTATTCGCTGAGAATGATAGTTGAGTAAACACATAATAAAGCATTCTAGATTGGTATATATCTGGGATATTATTTTATTCCCATTCTCAATTTTTACTGTTATTTCTCAAATAATTCTGGCTCAGTAACGTAGTTACCCAGCATGGTGCTGATGTGGTGCTGATATCTGTCCAGACTTGAAGTGTCACAGATCATGATAAAAGAACAAAATATTTGGTACAGTGTAGCCTTAAGTCATGATCATTGATGTAAAATGTGTTGTTGACAGCAAAACTAAGCCACTTTAATGGCTTTCAAGTGGCACTACTGGCAGGCAAAGTGAGATACGGACCTAAAAATTTGGCTTTTTCCGAGTGTAATGTGAATATAGGCCACTGGATGGCAGTATTTACCTTTTTTTATTCAGCTCAGACTGGAGCTATGTTTAGACATGTCCTGGACATGTCTGGGGCAAGTCCCCAAAAATAAAAAAAAGAGGTCTAAATGTGGGTGGGGTCTGCAAAAGAGTATATAAGGAAAAGAATTGAGACAGTAAAGTAGTAGGAGAAATTGCAAGAAGAAGGATACGTGTGACCAGACCTGTCATTTCTGTTCAAGACCTGTGAAGTTTCTTTTGTGGATTTTTGCCTGTGTTTGAGTTTTTTTTCCTCACCCAGCACATCACCAGGAAACTGTAAATATTTCTGTTTTTTGTATTCAATCTTGGTCAGAATATTAGTTTAGTCGTTATTGTCTTTGTTAAAAATTAAATGTGTTTAAGTTTTTAAAACTGTGTCTGTCATCCCTTGCTGTTGCTGTTGTGTTGTAAATTGTAATAACAAATTGGGGCCATAACACGAGAAACACCTGTATCTACCTATGTGCCAAGTTTCATTCAATTCCAGGGGGGTCTACTGCGCGCCAAATGTCAATCTCTTGTGGAATGGCTCTTAAACCTTTCCGTGGGCACATTGGTAGTCCTGGACCCATCTTTGCTCCTGAAGGACAAGGCTTTTTCTGTATACTGAGAGCGGTCCAGTCTGTGGATAGCTTTAGAAAACAGCTCAAAACTCATCTTTTCTGACAAGCATTCTTGGCGTAGGCCTGAGTTTGTGTTTCTCGGCTCATTCAATTTTGAGAATGTTTTTATCGCTCAGACGTATGGTTTCCACCTGGGAAATTGTGCACTTTATGCCTCACTGCTTTCACACAAAGCTATGGCAATGTTATGGATGCTGCTATTGATGATGATGTGTTGATGATGATGACGATCATCGTACTGTATTGTTTTATATGTTTTTACTGTGAAGCACTCTATGTAATCATACTGTGAAGGGCCCTATAAAAATAAAATTTTACTAACTTACTTAACTGCTTTTGTACCAAATCATGATTACTCTCACTTGCTGACAACAGTGGTTTCAGATTACTACTAACCTACCCTGCCCACGTCACAACTTTTTTGGAATGCTTTGCAGGCCTTAATGACAGTAATGGTTGCATATTTACAAGTAAAATGAAGATGGCCAGACAAAACATGAACTATCTTGTCTTCACACTGTCAGCAACAAAATACAAGTCAAAGTAAATTTCGTGATCGCTACTTTTTGTTTTTATGAGCATTTTCCATACCACCCCGACATTTTCCGAGCTAGAGTTGTAAATAATAAATACAGAATAATATAAAGTGACAGTTTCAGTCCCATCCCGACCCAATGCCCATGCACAGATCCTCAGTAAAGTCAGCCAAAAGCAGACTTCATTTACTCCTGTTACGCAATGCTGAAATGTAATGCAGTCAGTCACAATTTGGCTGCAGCACATTATCAGAGGCTGCAGTATCTTGCTTGTAAAAATTAAAGCTTACAGACCCTTATTTAATCTCCAGTTCCCTGTGTACAAATCCAACAGGAGTATAGAGGCAAAAAGCAAGAACTATGCTGTTGCCTGGACACCTATAGACTGAACTATAGATTTATTACTGAAACACAATGATGAAATTGCCCAAAGCCATTGAAATAGTGTAATAAGGTATTGTAATCACAGGCATCAAACTGATAGAGGGAGAAGGAGGGGTAATTTTGGGGGGGGGGGACTCGTTTCTCTGCTATCGATCTGTAACCCCTGTCGCTGTGTTCAGCCAGGAAGTTTCAGCTTATTTCAGAGATGATTGGCCCAGCTGGAGCCCAGCTCTGCACAGGGATGAAAGGCATCCGCTCGGCATGGCGGATCGAGACGCTCAGGGTGGACAGAGGGAGAGAGACAATGGGAAATGGAGGAGAGACTCTGGCGAAGCTGAGTTGTTGGGCTTTCAAAATTCGAACTGGAAAAGTCAGTCGCCTGCAACCACATGTTTATCCCCTTGTACAACCGGAACTCTCATTTGAGCTTATATCAGAAAACTATAATCATGATAACAGTAACCAAGCCATAGGGTTATCAGACAAAGATTGTACAACCATTATCTATTACAGCCTTTAGTAACAGCAACATACATTGTGCATAAAACTGTCTTATTGGCCAAGAATGATTTCTGAAAAAAAAAAAAAAAAACAATTTATTTGTTTATAATGATGACTTGGTGTTGTACAATTCTTCAAGATCTTCAATCTTCAACATAGGTCCAAGTGATCTAAATAAAAATGATTTTGCTCCTGAAAAAGACAATTGAAATTCTATCTTCAATTGAATACATTTAACTTAAAAATGATATGCATACCTTATTCCTGGTATATGCAAATATTACTGAATTGAACTGATCCTCTCCTGACAGACAAGGTTCTGACCAAGTTTGTGAGAAATCCCTCAGCGCTTGTGATCTGCATCGGCGATAATGAGACTGGGGCCTTACTCACGAATAACCTGTTAATTCATATGTACTAAGTAGAGTGAGTATGCAATTTTTCTCCTTAGTCACAAGGTTTACTTCTCTTATCACAAGCAAGGTGCACACCAGTGTGAAATTGATGGGCAAGAAATCGTTGGCCCGAGAGCGATTACGAGGAAATCTCTGCAGTGGCGGCACCATGGTGAGCGCAGGTCCATAAATACGATGACAAATTCCAGCCCCTCTTCACAAAGAGATGGGGGCTGGCGAACAGTGCGGATGACATGGCAGGGGAGTGTGGAGCTGGCCTATTTTTCATTTCTAAGGGAGGTTTATTGGAGCGGCCAGCTCCTGGATTTGTGTTGGGTGGGTAGGGGTCGGGGTGGGGGGTTTTGGGGGGGGTGGGGGGAGCTGGGACCCTGGCAGCTCACACCAGATTGGAAGCCAAGTCCATGGTTACGCCCAAACGACCAATGGGTGGGCTGAGCCCTGCCAAGCACATCCCTGTGTGATTGTACTGCAGCAGCTGCATAGAGGAGATATCTGGATGGGGACTGAGTGGTCTGTACTCACAGATACACACACCAACAGACACACATGCATACCTATACAGTACAGCGCAAAAGTGTGATGCACCCCAGATTTTTTGTATAGATTTAAATTTGGTCTAATACTGTATATTTGTCCTATGTTTTCCACATTTGTGTTGCCATAAGCAAAAACTACATTTGATGCACCAAATGTCACTACAAAAATATTCTCACATCAAAATGCATGTATTCCAATGATGACAGTTGGATAATATAGCCTCTAAACAGCATTGAGGTGGGCTGGGACTACCTGAAGAAAGACACAGAATTGAGACAGTTTGCCTGCAGGAAATGCTCGGAACAACAACGGAACAACCGGTTTTCTAATGAAAATACAGAACCGCAGTCCCTCGTTTTTCAAGGATAGTCTCCCCAAATATGAATTCACTGGTTCTAAACCGTATCCAGAATGGGCCAGTGTGGGTACAGGCTTTCATTCCAACAAATCAGTTACACATCTGATTCCACTAATCCAGACCTTCGGCATAGACGGCGGGTGAAGATTAGTAGAATCAGGCGTGTGAGTGTTTGGCTGGAATGAAAGACTGCACCCACACTCGCCGTGTCTGGATAAGGTTGAGAAAGCTTGTATTGATTTGATGTTTTGTTTAATAGCTCACAGCTCTCACAGTGATTTTTCACCACTCAAAAACTTTTCATATCGCGATTTTCAGAAGCATCTTGACATCAAAAATTATTTCACCAGCGCCTCAGACATTCGCATAGTGCAATAGAGCACACACACATGCACACTCGGACGCACACGCATACACACGCTCGCACACAGACTCACACACACACACGCACACGCGCGCACACGCACACATGCACGCTGACACAAACACACACACGCCTCTCCATCCTTTCCCAAAGGAGATTTGTCCCTCCATCACATCCCTCCAGCTCTCTGAAGGCTTTGCAAGCAGCCGCTGCCGCCGCCGCCCGCCCCCCCCCCGGCTCCCCAGCTCAGCAGGATTACGCCTACAGAGGCAGGTTACCTGCGTCTTCACATCCCGACGCGATTACCAGCCTTGGGTTCATCTGCAGTGCAAGCAAAGAACCACCCTAAGGATGCTAATGCTAAATTACCAATTCAACGTTTGCTTGAGGCCTGCGCACAGATAAAGGGATGCTGATTGGGGATTTGTATCTTTTTTATGTGAGAGGTTCATAGAAGAAGGAATTTAGACCCAGAATAAAAAGTTTATTCACTGAACGTTAATACTCAGAGGTACTTTACATGCACGCAGATTGTACATTGGCAAAATTAAACTGCGATCTGAAAACAAAAATTTTACAATACACATGCACACACACACACACACACACACACACACTTATAGACACTGCATATATTTTATATGTTATGACAGATCGATCGCCATCGCAGGTTGTGGCTGCCCTTCCACATCATGTTGGGTTCCTGATGACAGCAGATGGGGTTTCTCATTATCCTCCATCTGATCAAAACTATCATACGCAGGAATCAGGAGCAGCTCACGAAGCCATCAGATATGAAATCCTCACCTCTCGTGTCTGGTCCCACCCCCAGCCATGTTCCCAGGGAAACGACAGCCACTGGTCTACGAGCCCTATGGGAATCTGAGTTTAATGAGTTGCCCCTTTTAATTAGTCTGCTTTCCAGAAAGGAGGAATGGCTTAATGTGACATTCTGCTGCACGCGAGTGTGCGCGTGAGCATGTGCTTGCGTGTGCGTGTGTGTGCGAGTGCGTGCGTGTTCATGATAATGTATTTAAGACCCAGACTGAGAAGGTATGTGTTGCGAACCGTGTTGTGTAAGTTCAGAAAGATTTTCAAAAAAAGCCACTTGAATGCGCTTAGCGCAAAGCACATGAAAGCAAACACAAAGACACAAATATCAAAGCTTTTCAGAATGCAGACTCCCGTAGATCTGACAGAACAGAACTACAGGCTTATTTTCTCGTTCATAAGAACATTTCACTCAAGGATAATACAGGACTCCTTTGTATGCAAACAGCATAGAGCGTAGTTCAGTCCAGTCAAAACAAGATACTGAGATATAAACAGAAGAGAAATATTATCTAATTTCTAATGCTTTGGTAGCATATAACTGATAGAGTTTTGACCCATAGTTTCATAATCTAACAGAGAAACCAGCAGCATGTATTATAAAAGGACAACTGATGTGCTTGAATTGTGAGAAAACTTTCTAACTTTTTGACCCCAGTGAATTGTGATTCAAGACACTTTCTTACAAGTACTTTGTAAGCCAGCTGGATAATGAGCAAAGACTGCAGATTGAAGCTATAGACCAATTATTTCCAGCAGGGTTTTACGCTTGTTCAGTCACGGCAGTCAATACCATCCATATTGTTACTTTTTCTCCACTGACTCATATTATTCACCAGAAAGAAGTATACTAATGAAGACAGATTTTTATTACTTTATGAGAAAAATAAAGTGGAAAAATACATTCAACAAGAAATAGAATAAAATTTTCAGCAATCATATGAAGACCCAACAGGAATACCAATGTCCATATCAAAGCATGATAATTTATGGGGAAATGAGAAGACCGGAGAAAATAACTGAGATAGCCATACCAAATTTTTAAAAATTAAGAGAAAAAGTGTGAGAGAGTTCCTGTCAAAGGCTTATATCGCTTTTCAAGGCGATCCTTTGCCGTTTTTTGACAGCTGAAGGCCTGGCAGACTCCGATTACAATACAATGGCACCACAAGGAGGATGCCGGCACGTCACAGGCAATGACTGTCAACCTTGATACGCGTTCATTTCCATTACAAAGTGTGTTTATCGAAAAGATTTGACCGCATCACAAATAGCTCAAAGCAAAAAAAAAAAAAAGAATGGGGGTTTCAATTTGCTTTGTATATACATATTTTCAGTTAGATCCCGAGGTGAAAACGAGTCAGGACTGCTTTGTTGATGCAAGAATTGAGAACGGATCTAAAGAAAAGCAGTGATTTAGGGAAGTTTGTTTATACAGCTTTGCTGTCTCAAAGCTTAGCTGCCAGATTTTCAGACGGCTAGCCACACTCGGCAGGTGACAACCGACTCTTTAATTTGTACAAGCTAAAAATGAGCCAATCCCCCATATATCCAAAAAGACAATATTTTTCTCGTCATTAAAAGGCACAAGCTTCATGTCTTGCTAACCCCGATGGGCTCTTCTCCCATTCATTTCTATTATTATTTAATTTTAATTTTGCGATTCATGTTCACGGCACACATGAACAAATTCATAAAACACTTCAGAAATGCAACCGATCAGAGGAGAAAAAGACAGTCATTCAATATTGCATTTCCTGACATGGTGAAGGTCTTTTTAAAAATTCAAAATTTACCAACATCATCCTGAAACGTACAATTGCTAAAATATTACATCATGAAAATCTATATACTTCTCCAGAGCAAGGACATCATTTTGTGCCTTTAAGGCCTACTCAAGCACACTATATTTCAAAACAGTCGGCATTATGTAAAGTAGACCGTCAGCCTTAATTTGCTGCCATTTACTTTCAAATCATGTGAACTACATAGGATATAAAGTGCTGAAATTCCAATGTTCTTTCCCAAATACTTTCCCACTGCACTGTACATCAAACATTTATATTCTAAGCGTTTTGAGACATAATAATAAGAAACGTGGGTGGCAGGGCCCTTTGTCTACAGAGCATCACTGACAGTCCCTGCGTGCATGTCAGTCCATTTAACAAGCTAATAGCACAACCTCCAGGAGGTACAACCGCCGAAAAGCTTTAAGGGCGATGCCTGCTCCCCTATAAAAGCTAACGTTTCCGAGCAAAAGCAGGGAGCTATTTTGGGCGGTATGACAAACTGGCGGTGCGGAGGAACAGTCTGGGTGGCACCGGGGGGTAATGGGATAGAAGGTGTGCCTCCCGGTAGGACATACATCATGTCTAATACAGTGTGCCATACCAGCAGGGATATTGCGGTGAAAAGCTAGCCGCCACCTAGCGCCACACACCTCTGAAGTCCCATCTCAGGGAATCTAGTCACTCAGCAGAATGTTCCAGAACTCAGTGGGCTCCTCAGCAAGAGTTTCCGCCCACTGGTCCACATCTTTGCGACTTCTGTGAGGTCACTGGAGGACTATGGGCAGGATTGTGAGAACGATGAGAGTAACTGAATGGGGTCATTCCAGTAGACTAACACATTGATGAAATATCAGTGTACTCTATGTGGTAAGCCTCAGAAGTGTGATGTAACTAGCTAGTATCAGTTGGACTAACAATGAATAGACTTCTGGGTCAAATCATATTTCTCAATGGAAAAAATTAATGGGGATTTCACATAATTGGGTATGTCTTAGCCTGTGTTCTGAAGTGGTGTTTAAAAACAGGTTTTATCAGGACACATTTTTTCCAGCACTGGTTCCTCAGAATTTCTTAGTCCTCTTCAATCTAAACAGTTTTTTTGTCACTCACTTCAGTTATGAGGCATCTTCATAGAAGCTGCCCGTACCTGGTTGCAAATTTTAGCGACACATAATGACATTATGGAACTGAACAGCATAAATAAAGCCAAAGACAATTCTAGTGACATTTACAAGTGTAAGAAGTAGAAAAATAAAAAATGTAGTCATCTGACGTGGTAGCAGCCGCTGGAAATGTGAGCTAGACATGCAGTCCTGTGCACTGCCAGCCACTTAGCTGTTAGCATGTTTTTACAGAATTTTTTTCTGTAAAATTCACAAAATTTGCATATAGAATTTTTTTTTCATAAACAAATAAATATCCAAATATCCAAGTGCCCTGATTTATTTTCCTGAAAAAATGCAGTTTTTTTGCCCAATAAACCAAATGATGTTTTTTAATTGGAGATTTGAAAACGTTAGCGGACACATGCTGGGTATGATCCATGGCATCATCTCCACCCAAACTTGTGCATTAACCAAAGTTCCTGCAGTAATAAAGAGCAGTAACTCAGACTGGCTGCTCAACAGTGCAGAAGATGGACTTATTTTTCATCATCACTGTGATTAATGTCATCAACCTTGTGCTACGATACAAGTTTACAGACTGTACCGAATTAGGTGAATGCAATTTCTGCACCAAAAAGTGTATGTGATGCAAAATATGGATCACTGCCTCAAAAAAACACATGGACATTTTAACTGCAGTGGCGTTGATCTGCAGGATGTTGCAGATTTTACCTTGTACAAAGATCGTCATTGGCAGCACATTCTGTTTTTACCATCATTAGCTAACTACTCTCCACCTAGTCTCACATAGACATGAAATTCAAATAATCCACTAGGCCACTCAATCTCATCGCAGGAGACAGAAACCAAAACCAGTGAAAAATTATTTTATTGGAGTCTTTAAATTCTCTGTACTGTCACAGTTTTCTACAACTCCACTCTTAAGAATTACCAGCAGTCAATTCAACTGTGATAGCAGCACAAGAATGTTTAGATAAAATAATTGTGAACACATTTAGTCTGAAAGGGTTAATGGTGGAGCTTTGCTACAGAGTTGCCCATGTTAACACGATGGTCCCTAAAACAGCTGGAGATCCCAGTAGTGGCCAACCAGCCAGAAGATCAATAGTGCTGTCTCCCCCGTGCTAGTTAGCGCGCGGCTGACAGCCTGATCCTGGGGCTTCTGAAAGCGGCTTTATCTGCTAATTTGTGATCTGACCATGCTGCGTGACGGAGAGTCGCCTCTGAACAACACTGCATTTTAATACACACGCACATGTGCGCGCGCTCACACACACACACACACACAGACAACAGACATAGACATTTACATAGACAAACACACACTAAGACACACAGACGAAAAAATGCATCTGTGCACATGCACACGCCCAGGCAAACGCACACATGTTCACTGACAGTACACACACAGACCCCTACATGCGTGCTCACGCACGTGCGCACAAGCACTTGCACAAACATGGACACAAACACACATTCAGTAGCGCAGCAGGCAATAATCTCATTGTACATGGGTTGTAGTCCCCTTCATCTCAAGGTGAAATAGCAATTACATATTCAGGCTTTATTACATTGCTGTACATCCATCTTGTGAGTTTATGGATTTCTCATTCGCTGTCCATTCATACTTGCATACAGGCATTTTCCATGGCAATTTACCAACCAACCGACTGCATATTTATGTTGAGGGATATCTACTGAAGTAAGTCTGGTGAAGCACCTTTGCTCAAGGGTACAACGGCTGCAATCCATTTCAGAATCAAACGCACAGCAAGCAGAATAGACAACCAGTTCTTGTACCATTATACTACACTGCTATGCAAGTGTAAGCACCTTCCAAGAAGTAAAAATGTGCTCTGTGGGGGCGAAGGCAGTACCCCTCAGCCCGGACACTCTTGAGAGAAATGGCCCAGACAAAGTTCTAAAGGTGAAGGTCACTGAGGCAAGGTAAAAGGTCATTCGAGTACGAAACCTTGACGAGGCATGCCCACCCACCAAGGCCAGTCCACACATGCAAAATCAAGTTCCTCATCCAAGCAGTTATAGAGCAACAGTCCGGACCAAATTGTCCTGCCTGCCGCCTGTCTGCGAAGGGGACGACAGCATCCCTCTGCCCCTTAGTCGGGGTTGAGGGGTGAAAAACAAAGGCACCCCATCCATTCATTCCTCCATCTATAATCTAACCCCCTTTACCCTAGTCAGTGTGGCAGAGGTGCAGGAGTCTATCCCAGCATTCAAAGGGTGAGAGGAGGGACTACGCACTGGCCAGTCCGCCAGTCCATCACCAGGGACAGAAAAAAGGGCTGTTTAACAATATAACAGAACAGTATACAGACTGTCCTGACAAAAATTTTACATTAATTTTTTGGCAATAGTTTTAACTCTTTTTTTTGCTACCTTCCTGTCCAAGTTCATACCTGACGCAATTTCAGCTGGGGATACAATTTCAAGACGAGACAGGCGATGGTCTGTCGGACTGAGAGCAGTGAAGTGGATCGAGGGCGAGCTGACGAGGCTGTCAGACAGCTCGGTACAAAAGGCAGACGAAGCCAATCGCTGTCCACTCATCAGCAGCCAGCGCCAGTAAAACCGGTTCCACGTTTCAAGCGACTGAACCCAGATTCCTTTAATCTCCACAATTTTTGTTCTCGGAAACTGCAAACCGTATCTGTACGCACGATTAGCAAATTTGCTTCATCTGATCAGTGGGAGATCAAATAAAAAAAAGAATAAAATCCAATTTCATACCCCCCCAGCGAGAATCTTACACATCTATATACACATGTTCACAAATCCTCCTGGGAGCCATAAAATGGCTCTGGTATTTCTAAATCGGCTAAAAACAACCAGAAAAAGGAGGTCTTTAATTACTGCGGTGACCTAGTTTCACAGAAAAATCCCTGCAATTTGAATTTTACGCTTTTCGCTCTGTAGTTCCATATCCCCCGGAATAGGGAATGCGGAACACTCCCACATTTTTAAGAGAGCTGCGCAGAGCCTTATGTACTTTGTAAAACAGACCCTGCCTCTGGTAGTGATGAGCTGGAAGTGTTATCTACCACCTTTGGTTGCTCCATACGTGGGCCATCTTTTTTGAGGCTTGACGGGGATTAAGAGCAACTGATGCTGAGAATGAGTCACATTGGTATTTAGGGAACGGCAAAAAGCTGTGAGAAACATTTATTTTTGTATCTCCTTCCGAGCAGTTCCTTATTCTCCTTTTACTAAACGGGTTTCAAAATGGAGACTGCAAGCAACAAATGATCAATAGTATTCAGTACAAATACAAAAGACAAGCAGCTGGGTGCAAAGTTGAGGGTTCAACTTTGTCCTTTGACGACCTGAGAGTATTATGAAAATCTCCTATCAGAATTTAATTTAACCAGGAATTTAACCAGGCTTACTTGTTGTCTGAGAAACGGGCCCTATCAGTCAATAACATGGGCTATTTCAACTTTCAGAGACACTGTTTTGAGATCATAATTGCTGGTAATACAAAGGAGCAAAATGTTGAACTAAGAAATCAAGATTAGGAGGCTCTGTTGAGCTTGAGATGAGGTGGCTTTGGGCTTGACCAAGTAATGCTCACATTTAGTAACTCAATTCAGGATGAATTCTTGGGGCTAAATGTTGCACATCCTCCTTCAGATTAAATTTGCTAAATATGATTTACAAACCCCAATTCCAATGAAGTGGGGACATTGTGTAAAACTTGAATAAAGTTAGAACACAATGATTTACAAATCCTTTTAGACCAATATTCGATTGAGTATCCTCCAAAGACAAGATATTTAATGTTCAAACTGATAACCTTTATTGTTCTTTTGGAAATATTCATTTATTATTGGAATTTGAATTTGATGCCTGCAACACATTCCAAAAAGCTGAGACAGTGGCAATGGAAGACTGAAAAAGTTGAGGAATGCTCAAAAAACCCCTCTTTGGAACATTCCACACGTGATCAGGTTGAATGGAAACAGGTGAGCGTCATGATTAGGTATAAATGGAGCATCCCCGAAAGGCTCAGTCGTTCACAGGCAAGAATGGCGCGAGTTCACTGCTTTGTGAACAACTGTGGAAGCAAATAATCCAAAGAACAACATTTCTCAACATGCAATTGCAAGGAATTGAGAGATGTCATCATCTACAGTCCATAATATCATCTACATGTACATCTCTACATGTAAGCAGTCAGGCCAAGAACCAACATTGAAAGCCCGTGACCGTCAGTCCCTCAGGCGGCAGTGCATTAAAAACCAACATCATTCTGTAAAGGATATTACCATGGAGGTTCAGGAACACTTTGGAAAACTATGGTCAGTTAATACAGTTCGTCACTACATCTAGAAATGCAAGTTAAAACTCGACCATGCACAGCGAAAGCCATATATCAACAACATCCAGAAACGCTGCCAGCTTCTCTGGGCCCGAGCTCATCTGAGATGGACTGATGCTAAGAGGAAAAGTGTGCTGTGGTCTGACGAGTCCACGTTTCAAATTGTTTTTGGAAATTATGGACATCGTGTCCTTTGGGCAAAAGAGGAAAAGGACCATCAAGATTGTTATCTGCGTAAAGTTCAAAAGCCAGCATCTGTGATGGTATGGGGATGTGTGAGTGCCCATGGCATGGGTAACTTGCACATGTGTGAAAGCACCATTTATGCTGAAAGGTACATACAGGTTTTGGAGAAACATATGCTGCCATCCAGGCAATGTCTTTTTCAGGGACGTCCCTGCCTATTTCAGCAAGACAATGCCAAGCCACATTCTGCACGTGACAACAGCGTGGCTTCGTAGTGTGGGAAATAGACTGGCCTGCCTGCAGTCCAGACCTGTCTCCCACTGAACATGTGGGGTACATTATGAAGTGCAAAATACGACAATGGAAACCCCACACTGTTGAACAACTGAAGACGTCCATAATGTGAAAATAGAAAAGAATTCCACCAGCAAAGCTTCCACAATTTGTGTCCTCAGTTTCCAAATGCTTATTAAGTGTTGTTAAAAGGAAAGATGAGGTAACACAGTAGTAAACATGCCTCTGTCCCAGCTTTTTTGGAACGCGTTGCAGGTATCAAATTCAAAACGAGTGAATATTTCCAAAAAAAACAATAAAGTTTATCAGTTTAAACATTAAATATCTTGTCTTTGTAGAGTTCTTAATTGAGTATAGGTGGAAAAGGATTTGCAAATCATTGTATTCTGATTTTATTCACGTTTTACACAACGTCCCAACTTCATTGGAATTGAGGTTTGTATTAATAACTAAACAACTCGCAGCTCTCCCAAATTGCACAAGATGTTCTGACAAAAAAACAAAATTAGACATAGGTCGATGGTAATGGACTGGGATGTAGAAAAAAAAAAGATGGGGCAACCTTAGTGCTAAATGTGGTTAAGCTCCTGGTAACGAAGATCCTAAGATGACAAACATCCAGGTTCCTCGCAAAAGGTAGAGGAGATGCATCAGGAGAGAGCTGGCACGAGGGGTAAGGGCTGCACTGTGTACATCCCGCAGAACACCAAATCCCCATCGCTCTATCAGGCTACAGCTCATGTCTTTGCAAGGCCCTAAGAGGGATTTGACTTGGAGGCTCCCCATCCCACCCCACAGAGACACACTGACTAGACCAAGGAGAAACCAACTTAAAGAATAATAGTTCAAATAATATATAGTATTTGAGTAATTTGGGGGTATCCTGACAGTGGCAAGGTACTCTAGGCAGCTGCTTATTGGCCATCCCCTGTGCTGTATAGGAAACAAACCCAGGGATCCACACCAGAGTGGGAAAACAGCGAACAGTTGGGGACAACTAATCAATGACCTTGTCAAAAGATCAATGATCAGTTTTACCCCCTGCTTCCTCCCCCCTTCCCCTGCGGAGCTCTGAAAACAACGACAGGCGAGCCATCAGCACATTCTTATTAGCCCTGTACATTAGCTGACTTCTCGACGTCTATGTGCCACGTGTGACCTCCTTTCAATAATGGTAATCAGCTTCTAACAATCAAACCCCAAACCACCCCCCCCCTCCCCCAATCAAAATAACACCCACCATGAGGCACTGCACTCACCACATTAACATTCTGACACCCAGCTTTTATAAAATTAAACATGACTGCTCTGCCCAAGTTATTTGAGACCAGATATCAGATGTGCTCAAAGTTTTTATTAAATTCTGAGTAAACCATAGCATTTCATGGAATGAAATAGCAAAATAAAATGTAGCTAATACATTTTAGTACAAGTTGGATGCATTTATTTACAGCAAAAAGAAACACATTTTACATATCGAGAGCAAATATTCAGAGATACACGATCAGTTCGAATTTGAATCTTTGCTGAAGACCTTGATCAGTGGAATCAGGTTTGTAACCGTTCAGTTGGAAAGAAAGCCTGCACCCACTCCGGCCCTTTGAGGATAAGATTGAGGACCCCAAGGCAACTGAAAAATCCATATTCGGACAGAGCAATCAATTCACATTATACAGAAATTTCCGTGCACGGGCGTGAAAGGGTTACCAATATGTATTGGAGAAATCCTTGCAAATTATACCTGCAAGATGAGCGTCGTAGCAGAAATTTGCATTTTGTGAGATCAGTGTTGAGGAGAGGAGCCACTGAGGCCCTGTGGGGGGAGCACAGGTACTGAGTGCGCTCTCACCCAGCTGTCAAATTACCATCAGGTGAAAAAACTTCAAAGCCCATCCTAAAAGCGCTGGTGTGGCCAAAATCAGAAGCTCCTTTGATCTGACGCTGCCCTTCCCCTAGCGGCCAAGATAGTGATTGACGGGGACTCTGAGGGCTGATGGTGGAAGCCCCAGTGAAGCCACTTTAAGATCAATGCAACTGTCGAGGCTTTGAGCCACGTCCTTAACCCCACATGGGCCAATGACTCGCTTAACCTCCAGAGGAGACAGTCCTCAGCTACACTGTCTAATTTACTGCAAGTCAGCCAAGCAACTGTAATCACAGCAGTAAGACACAGGAGACTCAAACGCTTATGTCTCAGGGGCCAGCATGGAGTTTGCACGTTCTCCGTGTTTTCTATTGGTATACTGGTCATCTCCCACAGTCCAAAGTCCACAGGCTAGGTTAACTGCCAGCACTAACTTACCTTCAGATATGAGCGTGGGAATGAATGGAGTATGTGTTGGGTCTCTTGCCCACTGAATGCTGAAGCAGGCTCAAGTAAGATAATGGATGGATGGATGGATGGACAGATGGACAAATCAAAAATATAGTTTCTTCTATCCCAGCTTTTCACTTCCTCACAAGCCAGAATATACATCAGCAACTCTATTTAACTGCAGTCCAAGAGTTAAATCCAACGAGAATAAGTTGCAAAAATTAGCTTCTTCCAGGATGTGAAAAGGCAGCAAATTGACACAACTGAAATAGCGCGGCTTTAACACTTCCATGCAGTTGGAAGTCCTGTGAGATGCAAAACTGCATTCAGAGAAATACTCGGGCTACAACGGAACTGGATGCCCCCAAAAAATATACTCGCTATCCAGCTACCAAGCGCATTTCACGCCTCGGTTCTTTATAGAGAGATTCTATTGCATTCTACAGTTGATGTAACTAGCAGCTGAAACCAACCGTTCTTGAACAATCAACACACTTCTAAATTTACAGCCAGAACTCTAGCTTAAAAGATATGCTGTGTTTATGCTATCCAAAATAAATGACCTCTGGTGAGATCTTATAGGATAGCAAAGACCATTTTCATCATCTACAAAGGCTTTGATGAGATCAAGCCCAATAATATCCGTTTAGCTCACAATATATTAGTTTTGCAAAAAATGGTTTTCCATTTAGCCAACATGGATACACTATTGTTCAAAATTATAACTAGAATAAAAAACATACTATCGCTTTATTCAGCATGAATCATAGTTTCGAAGAACCTGGACTCTGTAATTTTACTAGCCAAAAATGTATTAAGTTTGAAGTGATTTCTCTTTTATTGCATAGAAACCATTCCCATTTCAGATGGACGGTCAGAAAGGAAGGCAATTTGCATGCTTGAGAATTGAGCTCGTCCTACTGCACATATTTTCCAGCAGCAAAAAACATTCAGAGCACAGCCTGCAGCTATTCTTGGCTGTCCTCTGCTTGCTATGTACAACCATAGCAAATGCATTCAAATATCACACAAACATACGAAAAAACATCCCCGTCTAAATGAACAATGAATTTTGAAGAACAAAGCTGTGGAAAAGTATTTTTCCCTTCCCAATTTCTTCTATTTTGGATATTTGTCTCACGCTAATGTTTCAGGTCATCAAACTAATTTTAATATTAGACAAAAGATAATCCAATCTTTTCTGGCACTCGGTGAAAAAGTAGTTTCCCCAAAATAAATCAATGACAGAAATGTAATTGATAATTGAGCTCAGTTTCACACACCCAGGCATGATTACTGCCAGCCCTGTTAAATAAAAAAAACACTCAAATACGATCTGTCTGGCAATGCGAAGTAGGCCGAAAGAAGCACACAATCCTGGGATTTAAATAAATTCAGGTAAGAAAAAAAGATAATAAACAAAATAGTAGTGTGGAATAGTGGCCAGTGAGTGGCCAGCCAGCCTACCAAAGTTCCTCTAAAAGTGCGCTGACGATTCATCCCGGAGGAGGTCACAAAAAAAATAAATAAATAAAAAAAGACTGACACCTAAAGGACTTAAGGACCTCATTTGCCTCTGTAAAGGTCAGTGTTCACCCCTCCAAAATAAGAGAAGACTGGGAAAAAATGGCATCCATGGAGGAACTGCTCGGCAAAAACCACTGCTGATCAAAAAGAACACAAACGCTTATCTCACATTTGCAAAAAAAAAAAAAAAAAAATCTTGATGACCCCCAAGACTTTTGGGATATTTTAGGAACTTTTAGGAAGACACTGGTCCCATTACATTTGGCATAAACCTAACACAGCATTCCACAGTAAGAACATCCATAACAGTCAAACACGGTGAAGGGAATGTGATGGCCCAGGGCTGCTTTGCTGCTTTAACCACAGTTGGGTCGTGTAGCAGGACAATGATCCGCTGCATGCAAGCAAGTCCACCTCTGAACGGCAAAAAAAGAAACAAAATGATGGTTTCTGGAGTAGCTCAGTCAAAATCCCAACTTGAATCCAATTGAGATCCTGTGGCATGACCTTATACAGGTCAATCATGCTCAAACACCCTCTAGCGTGGCTGAATTAAAGGCTGTAAAGCGCTGTTGAGTCCATACCTTCTTTCTGCAGTTTAGCAGCCATATATATACCTTTATACAATGAAGATTACTGCCTTTTATCCAAGCGTTTAGATGAAAAAAAAAAAAACAGCCTATCTTGTCTTTTAAAATGTGCTATGTAGCCAGGTAATCACTGAACAGAGACATTCTCTTATCCTGAGATAATTCACCACCAGGGGGGTGAGACCACACTGCTTGATTCAGATTTGGTACACATCCATTTTGAGAACATTTACCTGGAACAGTTACAGGCTTCAACTGTCTAAGTACAAAAAAAAAGGTCGTGCGAAAAATTTGTTTCACGTCCAGTGTGAAAGCAGCTTTAGTCAAATAAATATACTCAGCAACAAAAGTTTCTGTGACACCAATATTGTTAATTATTTTTCATAACGCAATTATGAAATTGTCATACATGGTGATATCAGACTGAAACAGTACACGTAAAACACAACATTGAAATGGAAATCATGAAAATGCGAGAAAATGACTTTGCACGTGAAAATGTGCGTAAATCATGCTTGTGGATGGCAATAAAAGAGGAGAATTTTTGGAATGTTCACATTGTGCCTGATGAACGACGGAAGCATCACTTATCGAAAACACAGCCATTTCGGATCAGGAACTCTACCCTCTAAATGCCAAGAATGTCTGAAAATGATCGGTGGAGGGCCATTGGGATGATTGAATCCGGAACCTCGAAGAGGGAAGTTGCTCATCGCCTGAATGTCCACCGAAACACCATTTGGAACTTATGGCAGCGTCATCAGCAGACAAGACATGTC
The DNA here is from genome assembly GCA_029721435.1 of Gymnothorax reevesii. Classification (NCBI taxonomy): domain Eukaryota; kingdom Metazoa; phylum Chordata; class Actinopteri; order Anguilliformes; family Muraenidae; genus Gymnothorax; species Gymnothorax reevesii. The sequence continues at coordinate 48,219,268 of CM056576.1, forward strand.
AGAGACCGTCCTCGCAGCAGCCGTCCACGAGTAACCACTCCCAGACAGGACAACTGGATTCGAACAACCCATCTCCGAAATCGATTCCAACCTGCAACCATAACTGCAAGAACGATACCTGGTTTGAGGCGACTGTCTGCACAGACAATCCGTCGCCGTCTCCGTCATTTTGGCATTGTCCCACGTCGGCCAGCAAGACGTCCAATACTCACAGCACAACACCGACGACTGCGTCTACAGTGGGCACAACAACATCGACGGTGGATCCACCGTCAGTGGGATCTTGTACTCTTCACTGATGAATCAAGATTCATGCTTAACCGATGTGATGGTCGTTTACGTGTATACCGTCGACGTGGAGAACGTTATGCCAACAACTGTGTTCAGGAATTTGATCGTTTTGGAGGTGGTAGTGTCATGATTTGGGGAGGGATCACGGCTAGAAACAGAACAGATTTGCTTGTTATTGATGTAAATCTGACAGGTCAAAGATATCGCGATGAAGTGCTACGGCCATTGGTGGTACCGTTTTTGATGCAACATGGTCCCGGAATAACGCTGCAACATGATAACGCCAGACCACACGTTGCAAGGATTGTACAGCAGTATCTGATGCAACAACATGTCAATGTCCTGCCATGGCCAGCCAGATCCCCAGACATGTCCCCAATCGAGCATCTTTGGGACGAGATGGATCGACGTTTGCGGCGGTTGGATAACCCGCCAGCTACACTCCAGGAATTGCGACAACGTCTACGTCAGATTTGGAATGACATCCCACAGCAATTTCTGGCACATCTGATTCGGTCCATGCGCCGGAGATGCGTTGCTTGCATCATGGCACGAGGAAGTCACACCCGGTATTGAAGTGTGAAGGTCACAATTGGTTAGACGTCAGACAAGTGCTTCATGACGCATGAAAATGACATTTTTCGTTTTGAGTGACGTTGGCACTGAAAAGTCAGTGTTTCTCCTGTTAAATAAACATATTGATTGCATTGAGATCTTTGCGTGTCATTTATAACATACACATAAATGGTGTCACAGAAACTTTTGTTGCTGAGTATATTTCAATTCAAACTAAGGTGGCGGAATGCAGTTCCGGCCGACTTTAACCCCTGATTCCCTATGCCTTTCCACATCTGTTTCTCATCGTTTCTCTTTTTTCTGCATATATTTTTACTCCTGTCTTTCTGTTGGTTGTTGCAAATTTGCCATTGCTCATTCCTGTTTAGTGTCACATGAGCCTGAGTTTGCCTGCCTGCCTGCCAGCCCCTCCGGTTCTTCACCCTGTTCTGCACTGGTACATGGTTTTTGAATTTCCCCACCTGCCTGCTGAAGCCTGGCTTATTTTTTGACCCACTGCCTGATCTCAATCCACAGCTTTGGAGCTGCATTCTGCCCACCGGCTCTTGACCTCTGACCATGTATTTTTGCAGATATTAACTTTGGTTTATTTAATACTGTCTACTCTTGAGTTTTGAATTCATCCTGACACTCATACAATGGTGTTAATGAAAAGAGCGACATAGAATAACCTCAGTTTTACCTAAATTCTTATTTACATGTCAAAACACTACTGGCTGTTACCTCTTGTGCTACAAATGAGATGTCAGACTAAATAATACAAAAACCCACCCATTCTGATTGCAATACACTAAACCTTGTTAGAATTCCCTGAGTTCAAAATGCATGATTAAACAGGGAAACTACTGAAATTTTAATTTTTTATTTAATTTACCAATGGTACACATGTCTAATGAACTGCAGTAAAAATAAGAAAGTGAAAAACGCATTGATAGTACAAGTCTAATTAAAACACTGCCCTCAGATATATAACTGTAATCTTCTGCACTGTGAACCCACAGACAGAGTTCTCAGAAATAAGATCCAAAAACACTGTTTATGCATTCATCAAAATAACTTGTAACTTTTGTTAAATTTTAGGCGGGTATTTTGAAATTCAACATTAATTACTTCTTTAATTTTTTTTTTTTGGACACAGGGCAATAAGGGGTTTAATGAATTTAAATAATGTTTCAAAACAGGATGCAATTGCGCAGATATTCTGTTAAAATTAATAATGTGCCACAAAATGGCTGCAATAAAATATATAAAACAAATTTGTAAGATCTTTGATTGAATGATTTCACTATTATTTTCACTACTGTGCTGCATTGGGAACAGTGGCTCAAGACGGACACAAAATGCAGACATTAATCGTCACTGCATCTAACCAGGCACATCACATACACACAACTAAAAAGCCCTCATGACCCTTTCACTAAGGGTGAAATAAAGTTGACTATAACTCCAGTCAATCGTTCTCAATGATTTTAATAATATGACGCCAACGCAGATGCAGCGAGCTCTTGCCTCCAGCACAAATAAAAATGATTTATGGGCGAATTTTCCGTGAGGACGTAAATACCATGACTTTCCAATCAATGGATTAATCTGAACTGGAGGTGCACTATTCCAGCTTAATAGGTCAAAAGTTTACTTTCAGCAGCTCTCTTCAACTGCTTGTCACCGTATCGATGGACAGAGATGACCCAGTAATCGGTCAGAGGGCAAACGCACGTCAGTGAAACATACGCTGCATAATGAATCATCTTGTGGTGAACCAATAGCATAAATTTAATATGCCAGAGGAACACAAAGGTGAGCATATACTGGAAATATTCATAAAAGTTTAAGGAGGACAACATATTTCAGAATATAATAGGATTGTCCGGAAAGATTAACATTTAAAAATAGCTTTTAACCCTTTGACACTTAGCTTTTACAAAACCAATCGTAACTGCTCTGACCAGGTTTATTACAACCCCTCCAATTCAAATCTTTTTCAAATTATGCTCAAACTTTTTTTTATTCTGAGTTAACCACAGCATTTAATTGTCATGTCTGTTTGTAGCTATGCACTATAGCTGAAGATATCTGTAGTCAGGATTTGTTTGACTTTCTATCTTCACGTTATTATTGGAGTTCTTCTCCCTTTTTTCTATCTCGCTTCTGTGTTTTGGACTATTATACGTCCCTCGGAATCGCGAGCTCTTTTCGGTGGTCTGTATTATTCTCTGTGTTTGTATTGTGTCCGTGCTGCTCATTTCCCTCTTGTTGCTGCAACTGGCCTCCGAATTCTACTGGGCATCACATTAATGGTATGAAGTAGAAAATTTTATTTTGCGAATACATTTCAGCACAATTTGGGTGCATTTATTCACAGCAAAATGAATGTGATTTTAGATATCGAGAGCAAATATTCAGAGATACATGATCAGTTTGAGTTTGAATCTTTGCTGAAGACCTTGATTAGCAGAATCCACTGCGTAACTGTTCAGTTGAAATGAAAGCCTGCACCCACGCCAGGCCTTTTTAGATAAGACTGAGGACCCAAAGGCAATCGAAAATACAGACAAATCTGTATTTGAGCAGAGGAGTCAATTAGCATAAGACAGAAATTTTCATATGAGGGCTCTCAAGGGTCATATGTGGGCTCTAAAGGGTTAAATGGCACAATAATGTCACCTAGAAGCATATACATTTTTAATAGTGCAGATGATTCAAATTGGGCCATAAGCCTGAAATATTCGACAAAAAAAAAAAAAAATAGATCGAACATTCACATCACGGTTCAGGACAAAGCCTCGCCGCTCATGTTTCTGCTCTGCATCTTCCCAATAGCTTTCCAGAGGCACTTTGGAGGATGTCAGATTGCTGGAGATAATGACAGATACTTTGAAAAGAGACAAGAGCGACGGCTTGTACACTCCAGATCAAAATGTCATGCTATCCCAAGTGGGGATATCTGTAGGTCATCACCCTCGATAGTGCAAAAATATGAGCATATTTCACTTTCTTGACACTCTGCTATTTACCATGATAATCAGTAGTAATTATGGGAACCCACACTGCATGACTGAAAATGAATTTTCCCTAAGAAAATGATAATAATGGCATTTGTAATGAAAAGCTGGGGCATTAACACCTTTGCACAGAATACAAATAATGCTTATTTTTTCCTGTCATGCACGAGAATATTTAGGCTTTATAACCAGTATTTGCAGACAGTATGAAGACAAGATATTGAATGTTTTGTCTGGTTAACTAAATTTTCATTTGTAAAACTGTAATGATTCCTGCCATCTAGGCCTCAAAAGCATTCCAAATACAGAAAGTTTGAATGGGGGCAATTTAAGACTAGGAGTGGGGTAAAAAAAATGGAATACATAGATAAATATTAATTATTTTAAGTACATAATATCAGCAGATTGTTATCATAAATTGGTACAAAAGCAACATCCAGGAAAGGCTTAGTCCCTCAGGACCAAAGATGGGCAGAGGATCCACCAATTTGCCATCAAATGCATGAAATATCATTGAAACATTTCAAAATAATTTTTCTCAAAGAAAGATGCTGTATAACGTGTATAATGGTAAATAACGTAATTAAGAAACTCAGTAAGAGAACAGCAAGGGTGCAAGTCAAAGCTGAATTCCTCTGACCTCTGATCACATAGACAGCACTGCATTGAGGACCATCATTCATCTGATAGTCATTTAACAACATGGGCTCAGGATTACTCTGCAGTACTCTGTCAAGTACGGCAGTATGTAATTACATCCCTAAATGCCACTTTACGGAGCAGAGAGGAAGACTCATGTTAACAGTGTTCAAAAGTGCAGTCAACATTCCCGGGCTTGGAGGCATTTGAAATGGATATAATGGAAAATAATAATAATAATGTGCACGATGAGACAGTGTCTCACAGCAAGACGGTCATTAATATGAACCTGGCCTTTCTGCATGAATTTTGCATGTTCTCCCTGTGATCATGTGGGTTTACTCTGGGCACTTCAGTTTCCTCCCACAAAGACATGCCTGCCAGGCAACCTGGAGACTAAGTTGGTATGAGTGCGTGATTGAGTGGTGTGTGAGCCCTGAAATGGATCAGTAAGCAGTCCTGCCTGTCACCCACAGTCAGCTGGGGTGGGTCTCGCTCCCCCCTGCGACACTAATAAGCAGGAAGTAGCTTGGATAGTAGACAGCTGGATGAAGGAGGTATTATTGTTATTATTATTATTATTATTATTATTATTATTACAAGCATAGTTTTGAGCAATTTGTACAGTTTCTGTCTGAATACCAATCAATCTGCATAGAAAGATTGCATGAAATCATAAATGACAAAGGCAAACAATAATAAACATCACACTGCTTTTTAGAAAACCTATCGAAAAGAAAATCAGAGAGACATAGAAGCCTCATGTTCTTCCAAGCATAAAACAAGTGACCTTTGCCCGTTCACGGCATTGAAAAAGGAGCCTGTATTGCATCTCTCTTGTTGCGCTAACCTTTGGAAAGAGCAATTGTGGCTTGGGGGATGGGGGGGGGGGGGGGGGGGTCTTATAAGAATCAGATGACCCGCCAGCCTCGATCTGTCACATCCCGATATTGCACATGACTTGGCTGCACAGGGAAACTCACGCAGTGCCACTCTACTGCAGCTGATCCAACCATTCTTCATGACAAATAAACGCAACAGCTGAGCCATGAAGGTCACGTGACATAAACAACCAATCGATGAGTGGCACAAACAGAGAACCAGACTCACTCAAAGCAAGACTCAAGGCACACTTTCCACGTCAGCTGCTCAAATTAATATTTCTGACTTTCTGCGCAAGATCATTCCACAGTTTTGGGAAGATCAAAAAAGTAGAATCATACGTGTAAAAATTAGAAAACTGAGAGCTGCCATTTATGAATCATCTTTGACTTGTATTGCACAGAAAACAATACAACAGCACATTATTTGATGTTTCACCACATTAATGTTGTTTGATTGTTACAACATAGGATAATAAAGTATTTGTCACTTCGTAATGCCGCCATTCCTTTTCACAACACTTAATAAACACTTGGGGACTGAAAACATCAAGACTTGATGTTTCAGGGGTAATTTTGTGCTATTCTTCCTGCAAACAAGCCTTAAATCTTGAAATCAATAAATAGGTCACAGTTCACTTCCTGTATGCAAATTTCACATTTCAAATCTATTTTGTGGACACTCCCACAAGTAGGTACATATAACCAGAAGATGGTTCAAATTGGGCAGTGGGCAAATTTGCCAATACCCTGCAAAACCTCCTTGAAGAGTACTTTTCAGCATTTGTGGTGCCTTCACAAAAGTGCAAGTTACCTTTGCCAAGGGTATTGATACAACCTCTGACCATGAAAGAGCGTTGCTTTTGGACTTGTTAGTAACAGCCTGGACGTTCGTTTTTGTTTTTGGTTGGAGGTCACGGCATCCACTTCTTCCAAAAAAACTGATTTGTCTGAACACAATACACAGTTCCACTGTGTGATGGTCCATCACAGATGCCTCCAAGCCTAGAGAAGACAAGGGCCCTTCAGGACAGGGTTAACCTCAGACTTCCTTCTTGCACAGTTAAGTTTCACTACATATTGTAGAAGTTGACAAAAGTTTGCCAAAGTAGTCCTGATTCCATATGATCATATCAATTATAGATAAACGGCAGTTCTTTATGCAGTGCAGTCTCATTGGAAAGCACAGGTTATTCAGCTTAGACTGGTGCCTTCCTCCTGTACACGCAGAAATTTCTCTAGATGCCTCAAATCTTTTCCTTATGTAATGCACCGTCAAGGGTGAAATATTATATTTTTTGGTAAATTATTTTCTACCACATTCCTACTTCTACATTGCCCCCAATCAAACTTTTTTGGAATATGTTGCAGCCCTGAGCGGCTGGAACAGATGTATGTTTACAAATAAAATGAAGTTGACCAGACAAAACATTGTGTCTTCGTCCTGTCTGCAATAAAATACAAGCCAAAATAAACTGAAATCACTGCTCGCTACTTCATGTGCATTTTCCATACTGTCAAAACTTTTTCTGAGTCGGGGTTGTAAGCTGGGAATTTGCCAGAAAAAAACAACCTCTGTGGCTCTGTAAATCTCATATGCACATACACAACAATGCCCTTAGGCACGGAAATGCATACACTGTATGTGTGTTTTTGTGTTGAGGGCCTTTCCATAAATCTCAAAAAAATTAAGCAAAATGTGAATATTATCTCTCATATATCATCTATAAACTCCTATGCTCTGCAAAGTAGGGCAACCGCCCAGATGGGGACAACTTAAGTGGAACATCCAGCGTTGGAGAAAGTATTTTAACTTCACCATGAAAAAATGACCTCATGTTTTTTTACAGAGTCTCTGCTATATCGTGGGAACATAATACTTGGAACAAATAGCTTGGCTGGTGTCTCTGATTAATCAGGAGTATTCAACTGCTTCCTCACCACAGTCTACAGAGCAAGATGCTAATTAACAGTAAGCTGCTAAAATAGCACGGTCAGGTTTAAGGGCACAATCTCAGCTTTTAATCAAAACACCCTTTGATAAAAGAAGCTGAGTATCAGTACTTGAGGCGCATATGAATGCTAATAGTGCAAATCAATTAACTGCGGTGTTTTGAGCCAGATGCAGAAAGTACGATCTGCAATTGCTGATTTCATTGAGTACATCAAATTTCACAGTGCATCCCACAACCTGTACTGCAAATAAAAGTCCTGGAGGTGAAAGGATTAGCCTCTCGCTGCTATTGGACTATGCGACGGGGAGCGTGGTTGTCGGTTTTCTCCCACAATGCACCTCTTCTTCCGAACAATTACTGGGATGCAGCACTTCAAAGGTGCGCGATACAGATTAATTCTGCATTCCGCTCACAGCAATGAAATTGCACCAATGAACACAGAATCTAGTTTCTCACAATATTCTTGGCGTCTTGATATCTGATGCACCTACCAGATCTAAATATAAATATCAGTCGACAGATAAGCATTCTGCAATCAGCAGCTACCGTCCGCCGGCTAACACGGAATACCACGTATAACTGGTTCATGCTGAAACTAGTACCTGATTTCAGAATGTATGCAGTAAAATCGATTGGAACAGAGCTTCTTAAGTATTATTAAATGGCAGGATTACAGTGGCAGTAATAACATTCCTTCCGTAATTCAATTACCTCCCAAGGTTTCCTGAGAAATAGAGAAGACAATCACATTCAGCAAGAACTCTAATTCACCTCCTCTCCCCCCGCTGCTCCTCCACCTGGCAGTCACTCTCCCCCAGTATCTCTTTCTCCCAGCGCCTCACACCCTCGCTCTCTCTCGCTAGCAAAATAGAAATCACATCTGCACACAGAGACAGGGAGAGGTCAACGAAAAATAAAATTTAAAAAGCCCATTTTGTTTCTGTGGTTAGTGGACTTTCAGATGCCTCGCCCACTCGTCCCTTAGGATTGGAATCGGTGGGCGAGATGTGAGGGGTGGAGGCTGGGGGAGGGGGGCATTTTTGCTTTCATAATCACAGAGGGTCCGGTCAAGCCGTCCATATTCTGACATGCCGGGGCGGAGAGGGGCGTCCCGATGCAACTAGGATGACTGGGTGGCTTTTCGGAATGGCAGTTGCAGCTGAAACGGATTTGGGGGGGGTGCGCTGGCCATTCTGCCCCAGGGGAGCTACATTGACCCCCAAACCCCAAAGTCGGCCTTAAGTCACCAAGCCGATCATGGAGAGGGTATGGGGGTGGGGGGCAGGGTGGACACGGTAATAGCTGGGAGCCCCAGGCCAGGGACCCTGACCACAATCCACAAAAGGCCCCCACATAATCACTGCCCAATACACCACATCAGAGGCAACGATCTACGGAAATTGCATACAATCGAAAGAGCTCCGAAAAGATGCCTGTAACCGTTTCCGCAGCTGAAGTGATGGTCTCGGTCCTCCATTATGCAAATAAAAGGTGGAATCTGTGCTATAAGTGTGATTTTACAGTGCAGAGGTTAATCTGGCTGGACAAGGCCCAGACACCATTGCGAAGGGAGAGAGTAATTACTTTTAAAAGCAGAGACTGGAAAAAAAATGACTCCTACTGCCATTAAGAGGGGAGGAATATCTTTTAATATCAAACAAAGGAATAAAATCTAGATTTAAAGAGAGCAGTAATGGCAGAACAGAATTCAGCTTTTCTACAAACACAATTTCTACAGTAAAGTGGTTTTAGGCTGCTCTATTGTATGTGTAATCAATGGGTGAGATGTCCTTGTGCTTTACTGACACAGTCGCTAAACATCTGTGGCACTCATAGAACAAACCCCCATCTCCTGCCCTAGACCAACACCATACTAATGCCGCATAGCCCTCACAGCCTGCAGCCGGGGATAATTATTTAAAAGCCTGGCCTGTTTGGGGGAGGCCCAAGAACAATGTGGGCAATGGGGGGGCGGGGATTTGGTGCTGACAGATATGCTGTTCGGGTTTGCTGTTTTTGGCAAACCATTTCTGAGACCACGGAAATTCAGCCGCATTACGAGCGCATTTAGAGGAATCAAAGATTGTGTTACGGCCTTTGCCGATTTTCTTCTCAACTCTTTGAGGGTTGGGCTTTTTCGCGTTTTTGAATAGAAAATTCCATTTCAACAGCTCTAAAACTCCATTTCTATTGATCACCAACAGCAATTGCTACATGTTCAGCTCAGAATACTAATTGCACACTTCTGATCTCACACCTTGAATAGTTCCAAATGGAGGTTTCAAAGCCATATCAGCTTGGGTTCTCCTGGTCCGAGGGTAGCCTGAGACGAATAGAAGGCTGGCCCTGGTTGAGGAGCGCGTGTTGGGGAGGATGGGCCCGATTGGGGTCCTGAGATGAACCCCCCCACCATGTTGTGCATTTCAGAGCCTCAAGTGGAGTTTAATGAGATGTCTGAGAGGCTACTTGAGTAGGAACAGGAGAGCACACGCCTCGTAATTACATTCATGGACCCCTGCGCTGCTGAATCCCGTCACCCTTCATAAAAAAACACCAACAATAATCACCTATGCCTTTTGTGCTCTTCCATCAGACAGTGAATTTGATTGACAGGAATGTCGTTTCATTTTAATCAAGCTGACGCAGTCGGAGACCCGGGCTCGAGGGGAATTCAGCGAGAGCGGCTTCATGAATCCTGGCGCTGTGCCGGTTGATGGTTCCCGCGAGAGGCTTTTATACGCGCCCCCCCAGAGGCTGTTTCACTGATAATGGTCTTCGCCACCAGCATCGCAAGGCTACGCGTCGCACTCTCTGACCCGCGAGCCAAAATCGGTACATAGTTGGCACTAAAGCAGTGCATTTCAGTCCTGGCACTGTTGACACAAGCATTTCAGCCTTCTAATTAGGGAGTGCATTTCCTCCAGAAAAAGCTAAGTGATCACAGCTGAATTAGACCTCGTGTCGACCACAAATCAGTCTCAAACCCAGAAACGCATACAGCTGGCAAACGAGTAGACAAGAGATTGACAAGGTTTTCACATGAGAATAAAGTAATGTTTGAAAAAATGAAATAAACATAATCTATACAAAAGAAGGACGAACCAGTTAAACCAGGTCATAAGTCAATGTCAATAAAATTTTAGGAGGAGAATTGAGAACAAACGTGGAAATCATAACAATAATAGTTATTATTATTATTTTATTATTATTTAAAAAAATTCAATTTGTGATCGCAGTTGATGCGAACGCTTTATGAGACTTAATATCTTACTCTTTTCTGTCAAGCAAGGTCTTGCTTCAAGCATGTTTTTACTTGACAAGTGAAATTTTCTAAACCAATAGAAAATGAAATAAATCCTCAATGGTATCATCTCCGTCTTAATTACACATCCTTGTATTAAGTTTGAACCCAAGGCTTCAATACTTCTGGATATAGACTTATTTTTTTGGTTGGCAGCGGGTCGATTATGGTACTGAGTCTTAAACTCCTAGGCAGGTTATCAATAGCAAAACGGTGATCAGCCATTTTCCCCACAGACTAGCACCGAAATCGACGGCAGGCCCTATTGATTTAATGACAAACCAAGAGATGCTAATTCAATTCAGTCCAATCGCATCAACTGCCTGACACGCTGCCTTCTAATTGTGGCAGTGTATACCCCTCCCTTTTCTGAGAGATCCAACAGGGGAAAAAAAAAGAGATAAAAATAAGAAAAAAGATACAAAGATAAATAAAAAAAAAACAATAACAATGACTAAATACATCCAGACTTCAGCTTTGGGGGAAAAAAAGGTTGAAATATTCCTACGTTTCATGTCAGGAAACGGGGATTTGGCTGGAGAGGCCGGTGAAAAATGACCCTGCTCCTCGTGCAATTCCAGACTCACCGGCCCAATGCCCTGCCAGCCTGGAGCGGAATGTGTGCACTTACCTGTAAGAGAAAGAGAAAACAGGTGGAAAAAAAAATCAATGACTGCGATCAATTATACTACAACAGTTTGTCTTTTTTTCTGCTACCACCAGTTCAAATTTCTGCTTTAGCTGTAGTATGAAAACCCATTTATAAGAGCTCTATCATCTCAAAGGTTTTCACTCAAGCCCTAATAAGAGCATCCCATTCAATAGCTAAAATATCTCTTTAAGCAGCTAATTAGCAGGATTATGAATGCCAAATAGGGGTTGAAATTAACACCTACTGTATGGTAAAGAATATTCTCCAGGAATAGGATTGGGAAGCCCTGATCCACAGTGGCATTCAGCTCACCTCCACCTCATAGCATGACTGAATATAATTTGAATGGCTTTGAAGCACCACAACATCAGAAACAACAAGTCGACATGGTCTACAACATCCCCCGCCAATCGTGCACTTCTCATTTTCGAACTCAATCAAGGCCTTTATGGTCTGAAGCTACACACCAAATTTGGTTACTGTATCTGTAGTAGTTTCTGAGTAAAGCTGTCCCCTTTATCTCGGACGGACGGACGGACGGAGGTCAAACCTATATCCCCCTCCCACTTCGTGTTGGCGGGGGATAATAACATAACAATGTTATCAGGCCATCTCAAACAATCAGAAAGGATTAGGATTACAATCCGGCGATTGGTTCTCGTCTTAATATTGGATAACACAACGCCACCTAAACATGACATGCATCCACTGTCGGCCATCTGGCAAAATCCCAATGTTTTTGCTTCTCAGGCAGTCCTATGACTTATACCAAGTCACCCTGATTAAAACTGAATGATGTCCATCATGCATTTTGAGGCAGGATTCAACAGTGTTGATTTTTCTTATGGGGGCCAAAGCACTTCAGGGTGGGGTCCCATCCCATCAATCCTCTTCAAGCCCAGACGGACGTTGACAAAATTGAAAGTTAATGTAGCAGTCACTGCCATTAGCTGTTCTGATACAGGCAACACCGTTAGTGAACAAGCCATCAGCAGACCAACGTCACTGTGACACAAAGATGGTACTTTGGAGGGCAGAAACAGAATCAATGAGATTACAGTCCCCAGTGCCTCATTACCTGAGGGTTAAGAGGCATAACATAAATCTGATGTCACCTTGCAGCCCCAAGAGGTACCAACAATCAGGAAGTAACCTACGATTGCAAGGAATGCTCAAGGCAATTAGTAGATCCAGGTTTAAGAAGACTAAGCAAAAGTATTCTGCCAATCACAACTGACTGCTACCCAAGTCTTTGGTGACTGGCAGAGCCCCACTGTGCCACAATTGTTATTTCTATTATTATTACCTTATTATTACAGTGAAAGGCAACTTTAGTCAAAAGTGAGCCGCAAACAAAAGAATTGCCCCTTCAGTGTATTTTTACAGCAAAACTGAACTAAAGCATTAATATTTCATAAAACACTCAGAAAATCAGCCATTTTCGCAATAACGGTGAGCTCAGGTGATGTCAAATGTTCCATAGCTCTTCAATGGCTGGATGTAAAAAAAAAGTTCTCGCTGAAGACCAGAAGTGTCTGCTTGTTGTGAGTGTTCTGACACCCAACGGCCAAACAGACCAGAATTTTAACAATCTGTGAAAAAATTCTATCCACCAATATAACAAATGCTCTACAATATAAGCAAAGACAATTTCCGTGTTTTAAAACACTATGAAAACAACTAATAGTTGATACTGCTAGGATAAGACAATACGGCATGTATAAACAGCTGTTAAATATGTTCAGAATAAAGTCTACGCTGAGATTTTATATTTTAAGGGACAAGAGTCAGTTCACCCTTTTAAATAGCACCTCAGTAGGGATACATACGCAGTCACGGGTATGAATGGACATACATAATTGCGTATGTACGGCTTTCCTGGAACAAGACATGAGAAAGGATATTTACGAATTGCACATGGATAGTAATCTTACAATGATGCCACCTAGGGTAACCACATAAGCTCAAACATAAATTAGTCAGCTAAACATGGTAGCAGTGTGTATGATCAAATCCGGCAGAGAACTTCCCAGATCCCAGAGCTACAAAAGGCGCAACATTGGAATTATATCTAGTAATGGTAATTCTTGCTCTAATGTAAATATGCTCCTAATATGAAAGACAAGCTATGTTTCAATCACGCATACTTTGTAGAAAAGATGCAATGAGAGAGGGGGGAAAAAAAACAAAACAAATGAATCCGCTGTTGCCGGACAACAAACGCTGAAAGGGAGGGTGAGCACTAGCTCGTGGATTAACCAATTTAAGCTACCAAGAGAGCTCAAAATAGGAGGGAAATTTAGTACAAAATAAGTGAGGCTACAGGTATTCGACCATATGGTCAAAAGTCACGTGTCTGCCAAAGCATTCATCGGCCTCTTATTGGATACACCTTTTTGAGGGATAGAAAGCTGGCGACTTCCAGTGTTATTACTGTTTGGGAACATTCTGTTGTTTAAAAAAAAAAAAAAAACATCCAAGTCATAACATCTAGACTCAGTTCTAATTCTTTTATTGCTAATTCTTTGTATTGCACAAAAGAGGTCTTTCACTTTAAGTTGACAGTTCATGTAATAAAATGTCACTGCCACACCCACAGGCATTCATACTGAAGCAGCCACCCTGAGAAAATGTTTATCCTACCCAGTCAGCCAGTCAGCCAATAAGAATCTTTGCAGAGCCAACACATCACATCCTGCAATTTTGAGAAACTTCATTCAGTGACCAAAGGCCATGACTGCATGGCTGTATTGTTCTAGTTAACAGGGCTACTAAGCGTGCAGCAAACCTGCTTACAGTTTAAATCATGGCAGGAGTCATCGAACACCATAAAATAATACTTCCATTTCTTTTACCCCCCACAGTGAGCGAAAACATTTGCTCTCTCTGTCCAGAATACCAGGAAAAAGGCGGGAGAAGGCAGTGGCTAATCTGCAGTGCCAGGGGAATAGCGCCGACTCAAAAGGGTATGCGAGCTAACGGCCGCGGAGAAGTGTGAATTCCGAAGGGGACAGAGCGCGTACCAATAACCAATGGCTGCCACTTGCAAAAATAATGGCAATAATGAGTTCAAAGAGTGGTAGTAAATCCTATTCTATGAATGATGATTTTCTGCATGTCTCTCCCACAAAAGATAACAGTTACTTGGCTTCAGAGTCGTTCATTAAAAAAGTAGCTTCAATAATGAAAGCAATTTGGGTGCAGACGTCCCATTAACGCAATATAAAACAATTGCTGTATTGTCGGGCAGACTCCAGACAAATTATTTATTTGAGGTGCGTGGGTGGAGGCGGGAGCAAAAATACGTGTAGATTAAATGTGCATAAATAGGATGGCATGTTCGGCAGGACACTGCAGATTCTGAATAGAGCTTTGTACGCTGTCATTTCCATGCTTTGCGCAAAAGCATACAAGCGTGCATGATTGGATTCATGACAGTGCGTGCATTACATACGCACATACATAATGCACAACATGAAAAGCAACACTGGTCATCATTCATAAGCTAACGTCACATCAATTATGATGGTTAACAAGAACTCCATTCCTATTGATGTCACAGACAGCGCATGTCAGCGCATACAATAGGTGATAAGTTAATGCAGTGGGCTATGCCCTATGGCTTCCACAGTGTTCATGAATGGACACTTATGTTCTAGAAGACCTCATCTCAGCCTTTTTATGCCTCCCCCCGAGGTAACAACTTTAGCCTGATGATTTCGTCCAAATGTAGACCATTTCAGCAGTATTGCGACAAGGCCACCTGTGTCCACAGACAGACTTAGCAAGACTAACTCCGAGGATTAAAAGAAATCTGTAGATTTGGACATACAGCACTATGCAAAAATTTTAGGCACCTTTAAAGCAATTTCAGAGGGCAAAATGCATGCAAAAATGATGATATAATAAGGTTCTAATAACTGAGAAACGTACTAAACAGAGCTGTAAACTGAGATAAACTATATCAAATGTCTCACTTGCGTCTGCCATGACGATGTTGACATCAGCCTGTATTATCAGTATCAACTTTTCTTAATGAGATACAAACATTTATTTATAAAACTATTTTTTGATTAAGCATATGGAATTTCAAATATCTTTTTTCTTCAGCGAAGCAAATGTGAAAAACAGTGGCATAGCCGGGGGTGTTGAGACACGTCCCTTTTTGACTGCAATTGGTAGTTCTCAATCATTTTCCTTTTTTGACGCGTTTTCAAATTATCGTAATTGGAATTATCGTAAATTCATTGAATGATTGTCGTCTTACCTAATCGGGGAGAACAAGCCGCACCTGTTAACAGTGGAGTGCTCTTGGAGTGAACCTCCACTTAATTATGAAAATGACTGATAACAGGTCAGACTAATAATTGTTTTAAACTGAAGTTTTGTGCAACCAATTCTCTGCTCTTGTTCCGCAACTGTACAGAATTAAACCCAAGATTTGATCGCTGTTAGATCGCATATGGAGAGAAACCGTGTCTTCGGTTGCCAATTACGATAATTGGAAAATGCGTCAATAAAGGAAAATGATTAAGAACTACTAATTGCAGTCAAAAAGGGACGCGTCGTCCCTCCCCCGCTGGCTACGCCACTGGTGAAAAACAAAAATTAAACATCTAAAGCCAGATTTAAGTTTTAAAAAATGTGGAGTGCCAAAGACTTTTTTTACTGTATATGCATATGAACCACAAAGGGAAACCGTGAAGAGATCTACTTCATGAGAAAAACTACCATTTAACACTAGCATCATAGAGATTGTTGAGTTTGCAGAGAGTGACCAATCCCAGGATAGCAGAGGCTCTAATTGGGAGATAAACCTTTTTTTCGAACAGAAGGTATTTATCGTAGGATAGATACCCGGATATTTCAAGTGCGAGGTTTCAAATGTAAATTTCCTGGTATCTAGCCTACGAATGTGCAAATAAACACTTTAACCAGACCGGAGCAGACATACGGAGTCCAATGATGGTGAGTTTTGAGGACAAATTGACAGACCTGGCACGGAGTGCCCCAAGTGGAGACCGCCGGTATTGTGCGTTTTGGCTGTGTAGTGCTGCAACACTAGTATATGCACACACCGGCACAGACGCGACCCGACGGGTACGTTCGATCGAGCAGCAAGTATATCATGGCCGCCACTTTGCGAGAGGACATCCCAGGCTGTGTATTCCCATGCGTCTAAACTTCAGAGAAAGTTCCACCTCCTATTATAATTATTGTTACTATCACGATTCTCCTCGTCTCCCATTCGACTTTGAAAATATTATTTGCATCCCCCAAAGGCTTTCAGGCTTGACTTGCTGGACTTAGTGGACCTGCATGAAGCCCTGCTGTATGTGGAAATTGGCACTGATTTATGAGTAATTTTACGCAGTCCATCAAGGCCGGGGTTTGGGGGGGATTCAAACTAATACACACGTTAATCACAAAGCAAGACAGACCTCGGTTTAAATCTGCTTCCGACCCATTTATACTTCTGTATAATTCATCCACTTAATATTCATTGTACTGTAGAAAAAAATAACCTGCACTTGCATGAGGGAATTGTACTTGACACACAGAAATGAGCTATTAGGATAAGAGGCTTTTCACTGTAAGCTTGTCGTGTCGTGCGCAGATTTTCTTCAACCTCTTGATAAATTTTTTTGGCAGAAAAACAGAACAATGAAAAAATGAGCATGAAAAAGTCAAGGCAGTGCAATAACTAGGTTCTTAATCACATACGGTTATATTCTAGCCCAAACCAGTTTCCATTTCTGTACAGTTGGCGGTAATAACTAGCGGTAAATCCCCACCCCCACCCTCGACACATGCCATTACTACGAGTCAAAACGTCTGTCGTCGCGTTGACTGGCACGGCAAAGACGGATGCATCAAAACGTACCCCCAATGGGCCGCAACATCTGCAGTGACTGCAATTTCAAACCTTATCAATCAGGTTGGAAGACCAATCAGCAACTGCTCCTCCCCCTCTCCCAGACACATTTTAATAGCCCCTATTCATCAAGAGGTTTCCCTATCTGACTGCTGTAATTCTGTAAACATGACTGCATCCTGGCTTTGTCTCAGTAACCTCTTCTCCCCGTACGTATGTTAATTCAGTCTCTGAGAAACAGTGGGCGGCTCTCGCCTGCCGAAAAACGCAGTCCGCGGGTCGGACATTTCTGAAGTTGAGGCTTTGATGTTTTGACTGCATGCTTTGAGGTTCTGTCTGTTCCTGGATTCGGTCGGGTGAGTTTTCGAGGAGGCGCAAGACAAGCTCCGCGGCAGAGAGTACGCACTCGGGAAGCGTGAAGCTCCATTCTTATTCCAGGCAGGTTTGTGTTCAGGGCCTGAGTGCGAAACCAGCTGCTGCTTGTTTGCTTGTTTGCATGTGGTTGCAGGGGTTCAGGTAAGTACCTTGCATTCATAAGTACTGCCTATTGAACCCGGGGTGCTTTTGCAGGAAAGTTATCCTCACTCATTCTATTCCCTCAGTTGTAAAAAGTAAAAAGTAGTTTAACCCCTTCAACTCAAATTTTTTGCATTACTTTTCCCATAAGTAGGTTCAAAGTCGGAAAAACCTTTATTTCACATCATAGGTCGGACAACGTCACATACAGTACATATTCTGTACCTGCTGGTTGCAGTGCTTCACCGAAGCTATATCTCACGTATACTGGGAGAAATATTCAAACCCACAACGTCATGTTTTTACGGCCACAGTATTACATCAAATGGAAAATTTCTAGATTTTATACATTTTATTCTCATTTTCCTCTCATTCAGCAGGACATTGGGATCGTTGAAAGCCTGGGACTTACCACTGGAATTTAAAATAGGCCTGAATTTTCTCAAGTTTGAACACAGAAGCTGCATTTGAGCAACCCATTTATGGGTCTATGAGATCATGGGGTTAACTCCTCCCATTTAACACAGGAATAACAGTTCTCTCTGGCTGAGAACGGGAGGGCAATAAGAAATAGCCAGCCAGGATGAAAGAAAAATTAAATTGACACCCACAGGGCTTTTGGAGAGAACCTGTTTTCAAAGCACTTCCTCACGAAATATGATTACAATACATGAGTACAAATGGGAAATTTTTTTTTTTGGAAAAACTAAAATTTTGACGCATGTCATCATGTTTTTAAATCTCCTATCAACTTTGAATAGTTTGTTCCAGGGGAAACACGATGCTCTGGCCACAAACGCAGTGAAAACAGAAGAGCTCTCGATGAACCCAGCACGTTCCAAGCCCATCCGGCCAGAAATTTTACTGCTTTTGTCCACGGTCTGCTCCTCAATGATGTCATCTGCATCAGCACAAAAGGGAGAATAACCACCGCATTCTGCCCCGGTTTCACTGAATGAGAGGGAATCCATTTCAGCGGAGAAGCAGGGCGCGCTGATACACATCACGGAATGCGAGGCTCGCAGGCAGTGCGTTCGGCTGAAACAAAAGCCCTCGACGCTGCCGTGCCTTCACAGCGCAGATACAACCAAAACTACCGCGTTAGCATTAGCAACATCTAGGACTCCCGCATGGCAGCTCATAATTGGCCACGGAGTAGGTTATAGAACAGGGATACTCAAATCTGGCCCTCGAGGCCCACGATACCCCCACTTTTCATTCTTTCCCTCTAATGAGGACAGATTTAAACTTGGGACACCAGTCGAGGCAAATCTCTGGCCAATGAGAGGGATTAACCGTAAGAGGGTCCTGTGGCGCACTGAACCGTTTGGCCGTGGGGCTGAAAAAAAGCAGCATGCGCACACTCTAAAGAAAGTGGATCAAAACAGGAACTAATCATTCATATACTGTAGGCCAGCATCAGCAGAACGGCCCCCTACCCCACTTCCCCAAGGGTAGTGTTTCAATATAATCTGCGAGAGCCACTGCAAAAATAAATAAATAAGGAAAGCATACTCTCCCCCCTCTTCGCATGCTGAGCCCGACATCCCCGTCTCCGGTAGCGAGGATTATCACAGCTTTGCCATTTCCACTTGTGAGAAAATAAAAGGCCGGCTGAGGTCTTCCCGTGCAAAATTGCAGCCTGATGAAGATTACAGGTCAGCACCAGGGACTGGGGGAGCGTGGATGCTGAAGGTCACATTGTGATGAAAATGACACCAACAATACATGGTATTAGTGCTGGTACTCGCAGGGACATTGGTGCAGGCATTAGTAACAGCGCTAACACCAGAAGGGCCAACAATACTGGAAATGACGCAAAATAAATACGCTAAATAAGATGCCAATCTTATGCTACCCTGATAGAAAGCCACTTCAAGCCAAACCTTCATCAAATTCTCGCCAGAGGCTGGCCAGTTCCAGCCCAGGGTTGGATGGATAATTTAAGGTTCCTCCTGAGGTGCTACAATGTCTTCATAGACACAGGATCCGCACCAGTGAGGGAGAGAGGGAGGTGAAATACAGAGACAGATTGTATTGAAATCCCGGGAGACGCATCACGAGAGCTGAATGCCTTCTTTCCCCTCCCGTTCTCATCATCTACAACACACACCCAGGGAGTAACAAGTCTCCTCAAATTAGCCAAGTAGCATCAATCCCAGCTCTTTTATTTACTGCACTTATACTAACTGCAACCAAACCCCAATTCCCTCAAAACACAGCTCAAACTGATAACCTTTAGCTCCTGTTTAAAGAAACGGCATCTGAGTATACTTCTTTATAAATTTTGACAGCTGCAATCTCACTTTATGCATTTAGCTTTCCCCACGAGGTCACCTCCAGTCAGCTAACATAGTCCAAACAAGAGTCTGATGTAAGGGGCAGGGATCAGTAATTGTATTATGGCTGGAAACTCTTCGTTTTTACTCAATCACGACGTTGGCTGGTCAGCTCCAGCCTATTTGGTCTTCTAGTATGATTAAGTGCAACTGCACCTTACCTGCACAGAGGACAGAGCCAGGTCAGCTGAGACTAAACAACAAGCACTACCGCTCAAAATTCTAGAAATGACATACCGCTGTGATAGGTCTTGCTATTTCATTCAATAAAAAATACAAGTGTGAGTGTGTGTCTATAAATTATATGAAACAAAGCAATAATTAATTTAAATACGGTTCAATAAAAATTTAACGTATACAGGAGCCAAGAAAGGTTTCAAAAGATACATCAATCATCAATTTTTGCCATTTCTCAAAGTAATATTAGTAAGATTTAATCACTGCTTTGCAAATTTTAGGAAATCTGAAAGTTAATTTCCCAAAGGTGTTATTCTCAACGGATTTCCATGTTTACTATGTGTCTCCGAAGACTGGCACACCACACATTTTACGATCCAGGTGATCCCACAATTGAAATTTCATTCCTAGAGAGTTCCTGGGGAGTTTGGATTTACATTTGGGTTGTCTTTGTGTAACACAAAATTACTGTGACTTAATCTGTATGAAAATCACAAGAGATTCCAAACGTTAAAGCACTCACGTAGCCGTCATTGCCAACATAGCTAATGCTCAATAAAGTTGCAAGATGTTGCGAAATTAAGTCATAATATAATTTGCATGTTTACGATGTATTCACATTTATTTGCATATGAAATCATTCTGCATGAGGGAGAGAGAATTTCTGAAAAGATGCCTAAAACAGAATATGTAAATTTGTATGTCCCAAGATCTGTCGCTTGGAATCACTTTGGAATGCATGTTACAACAGGGGTCTGAAAAAATTCTCAAACTAACCACAAATTCGGGAAAGAGTTGGCGACAATGTTAAACACGAGTGCCAAAAACTCCCAGTCTCTCTTTATCGCCGCCTGATCAGGGGCATATTTAAAAATAAAATAAAACAAAAAAAAAACCCTCAAAATACCATTATGGTTGTACCAAAACAATGAAAAAGTGCTTGTTTAGAGTATTCAATGCAATATCAGAGCACATCTTCAAACAGTGATATTCTTGAGATGGACATGACATGTCTGATTGGATTTAAGGGCCAGGTAAAAAAAATTGCCTTTGTTTACGAATAAAATATGGGGAAAAAAACGCTATGACAAAACGCTTTGCCACCAATAACATGAAATCTCATTTTTAGGGCCTCTGAGTGACTCTCGTGTTTGTCAGGGAGCCCTGAGTAGGGGTGTTTAAAACTCCGACCATGCCATTACCGAAAACGGCCAGCGGTCCGAATGGGCGAAGCAACAATCGGCTCATCCCCGCTGGGAATAACGGAGGTCAAGCCAGTCAAAATTTGCAACGGCTCGTGCGACGTGAAGGAGTAGGGGAGATGGAGGACCCAAATGCGGAGGACGTAGTTTATTAAATAAACAAGGTGCAGACAACAGAAGAAACAAAAAAATATGAACTTCACAGGGGAAAAACTCAAGAAAGAGAAACCAAAACTGAGTGCTCCTTGACTAAGAGGTGTTACAATATACAACGTTGTAGGGCTACTTGCCTGTGAGTGGGGAAAATACGTTCAAATAGACAAATAGTGATAATTAATAAGGACCAGATGCGGACAACTAACAATGGGCATGAGGATAATTGGATGAGGCAGGTAGCCGGAGGAAACAGGATATAGGCGTTACAAAATTGCTCGCCTCATAGCTCTCTGGCGGCCACTAATGGCCAGCCAGGCAACACATAGCCGCACAAGAAAATCGTATGCCTACTGAGTTACTGTATCCACAAATGGCACAGAGTGTGTTTGATCGACAGCGCAACTTCAAAGTGTAAGAGGGCTGGTCATCACGCGAGTCGTAAAAATCGCCTGCCAAAGTTATCTTCCTCCTGAGTTGATGGGAGCAGATTGCAGCGGTGGACCAAACAGTTTGGCTGTGCTCAGGGTGGGAAAAAAGGTCACTCTTTATTTGAAGTATTGCTTATAAAGGCTTTATAGAGCATGTATAATGCCTTCATAAATGAGACATAATGTCTTCATAAACTATCCATAAGCAAACGTCATGCATTATAAAGGGTGAAATAACACATCCTTCTTCAGAATGTGATGCCAGATGTCACTGACAATGTCACTTAGCAAGTAGCAAATTGCAGTAAAGGGTGACATTGTCAGCTAACTGACATTGTCATTGTCACATCTGGCATCACATGTCGAATAAGGATGTGTTATTTCACCCTTTACAAAGCAAGACATTCCCTTATATATGATTTATGAAGAAATTAAGTCTCATTTATGAAGGCATTATACATGCTGCAAAAAGCCTTTATGAGCAACACTTCAAATAAAGTGAGACTGGGAAAAAAAGCCCAAAAAATACAATTTTCAGAAGTCACCCTTATGAAAAAAATCCCATGAAAATAGCTGTTTGAATCCTACCAGAATCTCAGCAAAAGCCGCCTCCATGTGTCGCAGCTGGAAAATATTGCGGTGCGTGTTGCTTATGCGGTCATATTTCCGTGTGATATGAATTTGATAGAAAGACATGCATGCATGGGTGTCAGTGTCAAAGAATGTCAAACAGAAGGTAGCCCCCTCGGGGGGAATACGGGGGAACTAAGACATTGTCAGTCACGCCATCAATAATTGAAACAGCTGTAGGTCCCATTAGCACGGCGTGCGTTTCGTCAATAATTAATGATGATCAATCTCAACTCTCCCTCCTTCCTTAGCCAAAATGGGATGCTAGAAAAAGCAGTGCGGATATTGGAGCTCGCTAAATGCCTGCAAAGGGGCCCAAGGGACTATGTGAGCGTGTGCGCGCGTGCGCATGTGTCTGCATATGCTTACAACTGCGCGTCTTTACAGCTAAGCATATGCATGCGCGCATTACTGAGTGTCAATCTAAAAGAGTGAGTATGTGAGCATTTGTGTGTCCGTACTCTCAAGCGTGTGTGTGCTTGAGCTTGAGTTTTGTGTCTGCGTGTGCGCGTCTGCTCGCCAGTGTGTGCTCATATAACTATGTATGTGTGTGTTCCTAGCTGTGCGTGTGGTTATCTGAGCATATGTATGTGCTTATGCATGTGCATGCATGCATGCATGCTAATGTGTGTTTTTGTCTAGCTGTCTGTGTGTGCAGCTGTATGTACCATAATGCACATCACATGCAGTCGTCCAAGCTTAACACCTCTGCTGTGACGCAGAGAGCCAGGGCCACTCCTAAAAGAAGCCTTTTAAGGTCTTCATCACCAAGCTCAAAATACCACAGCGACTTTACAGAGGTGACTGCAGGTGTCCCGCTTATTTAGAAAATCGACTATTGCAAACACAAACCATCACTGCATTTCCATCCGTCCTCGTCTCTGTCTGATCTTGGGCAAAAGCAGCACAGGTTAGAAACCTCACTCTCGAACTTCTTTCATTCCAGCGCTGGGGGGGGGGCACAAACAGGAGTTTAATGCAAATATGTGTGACTCTGCTGTCAAAAGCAAGACAGGAAACTACAAAAAACAACCCCTGACATGTGACAAAAGTAAAAACGAATTCGCGAGACAGACAGGGAGACGCATCTGAGGGAGAGTGTGAGTGTGCACATGACAGTACACAAGTGTATTAGTTTGTGTGAGTGTGTACCTGTGTGTGAGTGTGTGTGTGTGTGCGCGCGCACCTTTTGTGCCGATAGTAGAATTCCTGTTCTCTCTCTCTCTCCTGGACAGCAGCATTTATACCAAATGGGAGTGCAGAATTGAAATGGCCCTTTCCCTGAGTCTTCCCATCATTCAATGCAGCTCCCCATTAATCCGCCGAGCCTCCTCCATCAGAACGGGCATCTGCACGGACGCCTACATCCCCTGCAGCACGCGGGGGCTGGTCTTCCAGGTCCTCCCACCCATCCATCTTCCCAACAGGCCACGGAGGTCCCACCCCCACCCCTAACCCCTCCATCCAGACAGTGTGAGCCCCCCCAGAACACACAGCACACATTTCCACACCGCAATCCGCACCGCAGCTTCTAATCTCCCGGCCCCCTGCTAACCCCTCCCTCCGAAACACGGTCAGCGCCAAGCTCCGCCACTCCACAGAGAGCCAAAATGAAATATCTCCCAATAAATTCATACATAAATACAGTTATATTTATGACCAATGGAGTATGGTGAAAAGGCCAAACCGTTTTGATAGGAGATGGCCACTAAAATTGTCAGACGAGTCCACTGCGCTGCCTGTAAAGATTTGAAACGGTGGGCTAAATGTCACAAGAGTCCCGCGTTTCTCATTTGTCACACATAAAACGATGTCATGAAATTATGTGAAACTATGCTTGTTGCGCCAATCAAAGCAGCTGAGAAAAAAATATTACAGATTATATCCCACATTGCACATTAGGTATGTGTCACGTATTAAATGAATGACACATCCAGTTTCTCAGACCAAAAGACAGGACAGAGGGCAATCTTGCTTATTCCAAAGAGACGGCAGTAGCCTCTAAAAAAGATGAGAAAAGGAATCTGATCTAACTTGGCTGGGATACAAGCAGCAGATAGGACAGGAGTGCACTGAGAGCCTATCACTATGTTACAGCTTCCTTAGGAGGGAGCCGGCAGGGTAAGCTGGCCAGAGAGCCTACACAGGGGAGGTCAGTATTTGTGCCCCTCCTAATACGGTTCGAGAACAAACTCACAAAATCACACCAACTTCAGCAAAGCATGAAAATAATCACATCTGGATCGGTCAGAAGGGAACAGGGAGCCCGTTCTCGTCCTGACTCGTCATGCAGTGATGCTACCTGACCAAGTGTCGATAAACGATGAAAAGAGAGGCTTTTGGAGCTACTATTCGACACCAGAGTCAAAACGAACCCTGCCGGCCGACCCCTAACTGTAACTCCAACCTTAACCATAAACGTTGAATAAGGACACCAAAAGACTCAATTAATATGGGCGACAACACAATTTGTGAGGATATACAGCTTCCCGAGGTAAGAGCATCTTTTTTTTGGAGGGCACGGCACGGCACGCCCCCCCACCCCCCCCCCACACACACACAAACTGTGCTCCCATCCCCCACATTGAGCACCAGTACCCTTGACCGGAGGGCAGCCAAAAATAATATTCAATATTGTCCCCTCTGTTTTTTCCTTTAAAATAAATGATGGTGACCTAGCAGGCAGATGGGGGCTGTCTTTTTACTTTTTATGAGATTAAAATGGATAGCAGACAGAAATAGTATTTTTTTTCTTGCTTGTTTTCGTGGTCATGAAGCGCAAAACATCTCAACACGCTTTATTCAAGCCCCAGGGGAAAAAAATGAATGTAAACTGAATTTCCTTGTCATCAACTCGAAAAAGGAAAAATGGCATCTATCGGTCATGTGACTGATTATGGTGCCATTTGGTGGCTATCTGGAATACAATGAGCCTCTGGGTTTTCATGTTCTTCTGGGATGCCCTGATCGAATGTGTGTCAAAATTGATTGTATTTGGAAAAAATGGCAAGAGATTTCCCAGGAATAACAGCGGTGAAATAACATGGTAAATAGTGTCTTACACAAAACGCCTCGCGTCCACGTCATTGTCTTACGATTCTTCATTGTGCTGGAGGTTCGTGTAGTTACTTTTGTTTTCTCGATGTTTGCCCTACTTGGCAAAAACGAGCTAATAACAAACTCTTTTTTTCCCAGTTTCTTACCCTGCTCGTGGTAGTCCCATTGGGTAATTGAATAAAACAATGTTTTCATCCCTAGGCTAAAAACAACTAATTAGCGCAAGTAAGATGGCAAAGACAGCTCACTGCTCAATGATTAACTCTTAGACAGCAAACTAAAATAGCAAGTCACTGAGAAATAGAAAATTACTTGCGAAGAGGAACACAGTCATGTTGGGGTGTTATGCTGACGCCTCTAAGTTTATAAGAAGAAACCTCAGATGCCGGCAGAGTTGCAAGATGTGTGTCAATAGGGAACGTTATCA
Organism: Gymnothorax reevesii; assembly: GCA_029721435.1. Lineage (NCBI taxonomy): Eukaryota > Metazoa > Chordata > Actinopteri > Anguilliformes > Muraenidae > Gymnothorax > Gymnothorax reevesii. Next base: position 48,245,372 of record CM056576.1, read on the forward strand.
AAAGACCAGCCAGCAACCATCAAGCTCGTTCTGTGGCCTGGGCTTTCTCTAGAAGAGGGGAACAGGAGTCCATCAGCCATTCTTTCCGGAAGCATACTGTATGTGGTGGGGGTGACCCACAAACTCACCAAGGAAAAATTGCTGACATCACGCGCCAAATGCAGTTGAAATGTGCCGCACATCTAAAAGTCTCTGTCTTCCGCAGAAATGTCGAAGGAAAGCCACGACTCACGCAAGGATTGTGTGTTCCTGTGTGTGTGTGTGTGCACTCAGGTCTTTTGTGTACATGTTAATCCGTGCTTATGAGGACTAAAAATGCCTTGCAGGGCAATCCCACAAATATAGTGCGGCCTGAAAAAGTTGCGCCCTGGGGACATTATTCGGGACAAAGAACTGGTGTCGGTCTAGGGTTACAGATTTGGTATTAGAATTATGATCTAGGTTAAAATGAGGTGTCACATTAAGATAAAAAAAATGAAGCATCAAAGTGACCCAAGACGCTCCTGCAGTCCACTGTCGAATCCCTGCCACCCCACTACTGGCTATGCCTGGAGGGCTGCATGGGCGAGGTAACAACTGGCTCACCCTCTTCAGGAACAAAAGGTGTTACGCTGGTGAAAACTGAGAGAGCCACATCATTATCTAGTGCCTAACTCCAGTCAGTCAGGCAATGCAGCTGTATAAGCGTACAGTTTGCAGACTGCGTTATCCTGGGTTGGCAAAGGTAAGGCGCGATTGGTGGTGCAACTGCATTGTGTAGAAGAAGGAAGAGCGAGTCTTCACTGCAGTTGGGCGAGTCAATAGGAGCAGGTTGCTGCGGTGGGGTAAACAGATTGGCTGTGTTATGGGTGAGGAAAAAGCGGGGAAAATGCCACATTACCCAATTTTCACAAGTCACCCTTTCAAAAAATACCATGAAAGTATCCATTTAAATACAAGCAGATTCTCAGCAGAAGCAGCCTCAATGAGAAATAGGGAGCTGGAAAACATTGAGGTGCATGTTGCATGTGCGGTCACATGACCACGTGATTGCCGTGTGGGAGGGAGGTTGTGCATAGGTTCGTGTGCGTTTGTGTGTGAGTGGGTTGGTACAAAGTGTGTACGTCAAGTTGGGCTTCCCAGCGTGACCTCTTAAGCTGCTGATGACAGGATATGGTGATTGGGGTCTCACCCTGCGTAAGATACTTCTAGAAAATTCTCAGAGCCGAAGAAATATTTTCCTCTCTGATTACAGGTTTGAAACCTCTGCATTTTGACAGCGGGTTTGAGTGGAGACATTCGGAGGCGGCTGCTGCAATGCGTCAGGCTCACCTGGGGACGTAAAGAATGACACAGGAGCCGAGTAAAGTAACCTGCCGCGTGAATAACCGCGACCCTCCCCTACGAAAAGGGCAGCCTGTGAAAATGGCCCATTTTCATGCCGCAATCACTGTTCCAGCTGCCTGCTACGTACCGAGTCACCTTCTCGCATAAAAACTCCGCCTGGTGCCACACATCCATTACACAACCTGCTCATTCCTGATCGGGTCACGGTGAGGCTCCAGTGTATCCCAGCATTCAACGGGAGAGAGGTAGGAACACAGCCTCTCTATATTTATCATATAAAAAAAATTGGGGGGCAGCAGGAAGTGCTAATATTAAATCTTAATTAAGGGGATAATCACTATGTTGACCTAAATTTGGGATGTGGGGGTAGGGGGAGAGCATTGACAGAGGTGATCCTATCTAAAGGGTGAAAGCTACCAGGATATTCTGAGAGAAATACAATAAGATGAATGCTGAGAATCTGCTACAAGGGAACAGATCGAAAATGTTTGAGGTACAGAACCGAAGGAAAAAAATCATGAAATACTCAGATCTCCTGCCATGGTACTGCTGGTATCTGGCCTGGAAGCAAAACGTTGTGGAGCTGGACAGACAGACAAGAGGACAGACAGAAGTATGAAAAGGCACCTCTATGCATTAAGATGTATCCATATATGAGATTTCCAGGAAAAATATTTAACAGTTTAGGTCACAGGGATCTCAAATTTGGACCTCGAATCAAAATCCAGCCCAGGTTTTCTGTTATCCATGCAAGTAAATGAACAGTTGGTGCCTCTGATTGGTCAGACTGTGTTAACACCTGACTCCCAGGTAAAGGGAGGGTGGAACACCAGCAGTTCTCGGAGCTCGTAGGGCGTGATTTGAGGGTCAGGGGTTTAGGAGTTCTGGTCTAGAAGAGAAGCGTGACGGACAAATGGGCGAATGGAAAGAGGGACATACGTATGGAAGGACAGCAGGCATTCCTATGCCCCATACGCTTCGTGGCAGGCAATAATTAAATGTACCAACCTGAAAATATACACAGGATTATGGAAATAAGTGAATATAAAGTTCTTCTTTAATTAATATGGTAATGCATAATTCTTCATATGAAACAAATCACATTGCCTTACTAAGCTCACCCCACGGAAAGTTAAACACTAATAACAGAAATGGATGTATTGCTGCTAATAGTTAGGTGGAGCATGGGAAAGCATGCTAATAAATCATACATTGCGCGCGCGCATGTGCGCTGTTGGGCGCTAGAGCGCGTTGACGCAATTTTCCTCATCATACAGTGTGCACATAGCTCTCCGCGGTCGACCGAGTACCCTCCAAAATTTTCTGACCGTGCTCAGGAGCGCACAGGAACGCATGATGAAAACACCGACTGCGCACGCTCCAGCAAACAAACACGCATGCTTTTTGTTGCTTTTCTACCCACGTGCAGGAGCGCTCGCTGCGTTTAACTATATTTGGCAGAGGAGGCGTCAGCGTCTGAGCGCGCACAAATGCGTTCGCGGAAGCGCAAAGTATAACGGCGCCTTTACTGATGTATAGATACTGGATTGTCATCCTCAGCCGTACCTACACACAGTGAGCACTGAGCAACATCATTCATTGGGTAGTGACAAGTCTTGTTATTTTGGTTCTGTTGGCCAAGTCAGTCATCGGCCCTGAATCCAAATTAACATTTTACATCCGGAAGAGGAAACTGAAGGCAAAAAGTCCCCAAAACAAGCAGGAACTGAAGAGAGCTGCAGAACAGGCCTTGAAAAGTGTCAGATGGATGCAAAGGATATGATTACTTTATTCTACACCATCTCAAAATGTCCAGTTTTTTTTTAATATATATCCCTGAAAATGGTGCGGATTACAAAAGGCTCTGTCATTCATAAGCCGTTAATGTGATAATGATGAAAAAACCCACAAATTACAGCTGACAATCTTCACTTCAACCTCATTGCCATTGTATCTTTTTAAACTTAAAATGCTTCGGTAAAAAAGGGTCACAGTCCATTAATTGCACTCAGTAGATACCGTACTGTCTTGCCCAGCTGTTCCAGCTGTTCTTCTGTCAGTGGACGGGATCAGAGAATTTGAGAGATTGCCACATAGTAAATGGTCAACATCACCATTCACTTAATGACTAATGACTAACAGAAACCAGTGGCCACGTTGCAATGGACATAAAATGGTGTTTGGGAAGTATGACTCAAGCTCACATCCGCAGAGCACTGTACACTATGAAATTTGTTGGGATTTGCATATAAGTGCTATTCAGGGCCTCGGTTTCTCAGACTAAGCATTAGAAATCACAAAACAACACTGCACCACAGGAGCCATTAGAGTAGGCAGCTTAAATATGATTACATCCCCACATCTATCCCGCACAACTGAAAAAACATAAGTTGAATATGACATTTCTGCATAATTTTAACAAAAAAACGATATTTAGTCCTTCAGGACTAACAATACAGTGTTATGCTGAAAACACCTCATTACTGTGCTTGAACAGAATATGTTTCCAGCTGGTATACCACCAACATAATTGCACATTATTGCTATTCCTTCTAGCCATTTATATTATACTGTTTATTGAATCACATATGAAGTAACATTATAGTAAACACTTTACAGTATATGTTGATATTCTTATAATGTTTTCCCATTGAATTCAACAGAATATGATTTGGAAGATGAAATGGGAGTGAAAGTGAAATGAAAGTAGGCAGGCCGTAAGAGGAAATCGCAGAGAGATGAGTTCTGACGTTTACAGTCCCTCTTCTCACCTGCAGTGCCAAGTATAACAGCTCACGATTGGCTGGAGAGGCTGGGGGCAGGGTATGTGTTACTAGCAGCAGTGCATGAAAGCTCCTGAGTGGCAGGTGGGGTTAGCCAATCAGCAGACTAGTGAGAAGGTTAATGAGAGGCAGCCTGTCTTTAGCACTGGGGTCTCTGAGAGAGGTCAGGGTAGATCAGTCTGCCTAATCAGCAGTTCCACTGAAGTCACCTGACTCGAACTGGATACCATCCACTCCTCTCTCCCAAGTCAGAAAACACAACCGAAATCAGGTATGTGCAGACGCCAATTCTGTCATCGATGGACAAAAATGTGCCGGCGTGACATCGCTCTTATTTTCTGTGAAATACAACAACAAAAATGGAAAGAATACTAATTATTGGACTTGTACTTTCCTTTTTGATAGACTGCAGTAGAGCCATGGGCTTTACAGACCAGGTTTGATGCAGTACTTCAAACCTACTTTGCAAAAAAAAAAAAAAAGTGAGCAGTCGATTCCCCTTTTGTAATGGAGAAATAGCAGAGTATTTGTTAGACAGCCTCTATCCAGCTAACATAGAAATAACACAAAAACTCCACTCAGAAATGCCCTGGGCAGGAGCTGTACCCACTTCGAGCACACTAATCCTTATTATTTGTTGATTTTTGCAAACAATATTTTCCCTCATGGCATTTTTTCAATTTTGGTAAAATGTGTTTATTCACTTTTCGTTGGAAGTGATAAATTAACACTGCTAATATCAGTCATAAAGACATATAATTTAAAAACAAAATACAAACAAAATATTTAAAAAAATTTTCAAATCCAATCCAGCAGACTGTTCGATGATACTCCCCAAGAGATTTGCGCATCATCTCACAATGTCAAGTCATTTCAAAATTGCTTCCAGGTCAATGACCTTTAACCCTGGGATCAGTGCTTTCACCTCCTCAGAGGGGTTCCTCTCCAGAGCTCGCCGTCACTCAGAATTTCTCCAGTTCATCTCAGGGACGGCCGTCCAAATTAACATTCCACATTGCTGCAGGAACTTATCTTTGCCAAGTAAATTACACACTGGCATACCAACAGTAATACCCATTGCCCTCTGACATCACCTTTAGAAATACAAAGAAAAACAGAAAAATGCTTATAAAATTGAAGCACTGCAGAGCCGTAATGTAGCAGCACTGGTCTAAGAAAGTTTTTGAGCAGGACACATAAAGGAATAAAAAGGACGGCGAATACACTGGTTTAAAATTAGAGAAAATAAATGTCCTGTTGAGTGTGGACATTGTGCCACACACACCACACAGCTGACTCCATCACCATACACTGACATGCAGAGGAAGACCTCAGGGAAAACCATAATTATGATATTTAAGATGGAGACGCTTGACTGAAATAAATGGATGTTTACATCAGGAATGCAGATGCATACAGCAATATTGCACAGATGGACATGAATGGCCTGAAACTCTCAAATTCAAAAGGATGATATTTCCTTATCTGGGGTCTTGTTCATAAAAAATTTGCATCAGTCCAAAAAACAGCGTAGGCTAAAGTGAAAATTATCGGAATTTATAAATCTATGGGCTAAGCCAAACTGCTTACTTAATTAGGATTAACTTTGAGTTTATGATATACATGCAATCTAATTTAGCACGTTTTTAAAGTCAAGTTAAAGAGCAGAGAAAGTATGATAATTTCATGTCTCCCCACTGTTTATAAATGAGGCTTTCGGTGCTTGTTCAGATCATCACGCTGTAATTCTTATTACCTCCAGCAGGGTGCACTGCAGAGATGGCAGGTACATCGCAACATTAGTAGTGTAAATAAAACAGACCTACACAGACAACTGCTAACACAGAGCATGCAATACTTCACAGTGCCCGGAGAAATGATGAGACAGTGTTACGAGTAAATGAACAATGATGGTTCAAACAAGTGCAATAAAATTATATCAATAAAAAAAGTCAGGCCATAGGAAACAGATCATTACCATCTTAACTCACAATTTAAAAAAAAAAAAAAAAAAATCTATTAAAATCATGCAAAAAAGAAAGTGAGAAGAATTCACTGAACCCCTGGCCATCCAGCAGATGATCTGTTCATCTCCCAATCACTGCTCCAACTATGGCTCGGACAGATTTGATTGATTCTTCATGTTAATACATGTAGTTGTGATTTGGATTTGTTGCTCTATTTGGATCACAACCTCTTATGATAAAATTAAATAAATGACAAAAAAATGTTTTAAAAAACCTCCCACCTACCACTGAAAACTAAAATATGAAGAATGCTAATAAACAAATCTTTTTTTAGATGACTTCCACATTTATTTTCGTGCATGTGTAGGTGTGTGTGTGTGTGTATAAGTGTGCCTGAGTGCTTGTGCCAGCTTGTGTTCCACCTCTCCCACCACCAGAAAGATAAATTTCACTGCCTTCGTATGGTTCTGCAAGCAAGCTGATGAAAAAAAAAGACCCAAAACCCACATGGGGGAGATGACCAGACCTGCATTGGCCAGGCTCTGCTACCCAACACGGCCATTTGATTTCCCCCTCCCTTCTACCTCTGATCGCCCCTTCAAAATGCTTCTGTCGTCTCCCTCCCAACCGCAGATGATTTACAACAGTCTCCCCACTTTCTTTTTTCTCCCCCCCTCCATCGTCTCCTCTCAGGCCCGACTGGTGTGATGGGTTTTTGTTTTACCGCCGCGATAAGGCCGGCTGTACACTCGGCAGGAAGGCCGGCGAGCTTGATTTACCGCCATTTAATGGCTTCTCGCACACCGTGACGGACCGGGCAGACCTCCCGCCTCCGCTCGCCAAATCGCGCGCTCTGGCGTCGGCGCGCCCGGCCCGGTCTTCTTCTGCGTTCCAATTCCAGCCGCTTGACGTCCACCGCGTGATCAAAGACAGAACGCGCATTAGGCTTCACGACTAACCCCCCCCCCCCCGTCTTATTCCTTCCCTTTCAATATTCCTTTATTCTGTCGAGCGACTTTGGCGCTTTGGCAATTTGAGATGACATCGAATGGCCCCTGCCGCGGAAAACGCTCACCATTGTGCCGTGGATGTTCCATATCGAGGAAGACAAATGAATCTGGTGAAAATGACCGCCACAGGGAGCCTGTATTGTGTGTCTATAACCTGCCATCGTCTGGCTCTGAATAAATAGAAAAAAATAATAAAGTCTATTGAAAGATGACAGATTAATTCACTCTCCTTTGAAAGAGATAAGTTACCATTGCTAACAGAAGTTGTGAATACAACGAAAACTAAGACCACACAAACTTAAAATAAAACTGTCACATCCAATCTTGCTGACAGTCAGATGCTAGTTCCCAAGTCACGTTTACATGATGTCACAAAGTCAGAAAATTACAAAATTGCTTCTATCATAATGACCGTTTGCCTCAGGATCAATGCCTCCTCCCAGCCCCCAGAGTGTGTCAACCCACTGAATTTCACCGGCTCATCTCAGGGACAACCATCCCAATTAATATTCCACATTGCTGCTGGAACCCAGAGAATACGAGTGCCCTTTGCCAAGTAAATTACAAGCTGGCATACCCACAGCAATACACAATGCCCTCTCACACCACCTTGAGAGATACAAAATAAATAAATAAATAAATAAACAGAAGGAGGCCTGTGTTTTTGTCAAAATGAAGGAGCACGCCGCACATACTCAATGAGAACATCAAACAAAGAATACGTAGCAATGAGGAGGAAAAATAAATCCCTTTTACTAGTTTTAAAGCAAGTGAGCAAATGGTATTGTTTCAATTCATAAATGGAAAAATATACCAATGAGCCAAAACATTGAAACCACTTGCAGCCAATGCAAATATCATTGATTATCTTCGTCACATGTCAAGGTTCACAGACAAACCTGAGACCAGTAGGGCCCAATCATGTGCGATGACTGGTGGAGAGAATTCTGATTTTCATTCCAAATAATCATTACAGTTGCTGATTTCATGGATTAGTTCCCTCCTATGAAGATGTGTTAATCGGTGAAATCACCTGGTGTAGTGATTCGCTGGGATTAAAATTAGCCTTCTCTCAGTCTTCCAGGGCACACAACTGGGCATCACTACCATAGACTAGAAAAAAGTCAAATTCAAGAGTCAATTCTCTCAGTCAGTGTTAGATGTTGGAGAAATAGGACCTGAGTGACTTTGAACAAGGCCGAATTGCTATGACCAGACAAGTGGATCAAAGTATCCCTGCAGCAGCAAGTCTCTTGAGGTGCTCCCAAACTGCAATGATGAGTAACTTCTGACTGTAGTCCAGTGGAGCGCAAGTCATAAATCTGAGCAATCGCAAATACAAAGAAAGAAAAACCCAGATGTGGCTTTTTCGCCAAAATTTCCTACACTTCTGGGACTGCCACACTTCTAGTGCGCAGCTTGCATAGCAGCATGACAACAACAATTCAGCTGTACTTAAGTATAGCTTGATATAATGATATAAACGCCAAAATCAAGCCAAGAAAAAGTACCCGATGCATCAAGAATTAATACGGCTTCCATGCTTGGTATCGTCCAGCTAAGTATCCGTAACCATGCTTGCTAACGCAACATTTCAGTGCAGCTACGCAAGACTGGAAGCGACTAAGCCACCTAACAATCCCATAAAGCATTGGAAAAGGGACTTGATTGCAACATCGGCGAATTTTTTTGCATCGGCGATCGCTTGAATTGGTGTCAGGATGTTCAGCGCCTGAGGCTTGTTAATGGACAAGGGCAGCAAATGCTATCCCGTCTGGTCCAAACTGACAGAGGGGCTACAGAGGTGCAATTCGCAGATCATTTTAAGGACACTTTTAGGTCACCTGATTCAGCGAGTCCCGCTTCATTGAACATCATGTGCATCGGTCGGGTGATTGTGCACCATTTTCTACAAAAGATGGCACCAGGCACTGTGGGAGGAGCTAGGGGAAATGTTTTGCTGGGAAACCCTGGGTCCAAGCAGTCAAGTAACTGTCAGTCTGGCAAAGTGTTTCAGATGGAGCAGACCTGCACAATATAGGGCAGGTGATTTCTGGATGATCAGTAGACGTACACACACATGCGCATACACGCACATGCACGCACGAACAGACACACATACACGCACGCACGAACAGACACACACAGACACACACACACACACACACACGCACGCATCCACGCACTTACACACACACACGAACAGACACACACAAACACACACATACAAGCGCGCACAAAGACAAAAATATGAATGCTGAAGCAAAAACAGAAATACTTGGGCAAATACATTTAATTAAAAATCCAACTGAAGACCCATCCCTTCCCATTCAATGCATTAATCCCGTCAGCTCTGTGATGGAATTCCACCCACATCCATCCTGCACATGCCATGTTTGTTGGCATGGAAGAAATTTGAAAAACACCAAGCTTTTCTTCAATAAAACATAGGGCTTCAATTGTAAAGTAAATTGAAATTGCAAACTGGCTGACATAGCATTTGTTAGCGTTCCCCCCCAGTTCAGAGTAGCTGGCAGTGCAGGCCTGGCTCCCGGCATTCAGGGAGAGATGGGCTGACAGATGCTCACCAGATCTACATACATGGAGCAAAGGGTTAAGGTTTACACGAGGGGAAAGGCAACCAATGAGCAAAAGCATTTGGGGTGACACGGTCAGAGAGAGTTTCACTCGTTTTTTTAAGTAATTCATAGCGAGTGGGCATGTAAACTCGACTGTTTAAATTCCATCCCCAACTCGTTGCACTACAAACGATAGGCCATTGAGAAATTCCACAACATCAGCAGAGGCCTGGCAAAGACGTCACGTCGCTCCAGGTGAAAGTCAGTCATCACTTCGCAGATCGCCAGAAACAAGGGGCACGGGTTCAGCGCGGATGGAGCTTTTGCGAGCCAAGTCTGCGCATCAGCCGAATTGGCAGTGACACAAAACAGTAACTTCTTACCCTCCGAGGCCAACCTTTCAATCACTCGAGTTAATAAATTCCATAAATAAGATGTCTAAATTCAAGGGACGCGTAGCATCTTGGCATCCGCGAGCTAAACAGCTTGTTGCCGATTACCATGCCCCCAGGAAGTACTGTAACTGGCAGAAGGGGAGATGGTTTTATAGTTTGAAAGAGATTGTAAAGACTTGCAAATTCAAGGTCTCATTGAATAAAAATCAATGGCGTACAGATGTCCAGAACTGGTTCCCTGAAGTACAAAATAAAAGGAACAGGTTTAGAGGCTTGATAGTGCCTGTGGATGAGATAAGCCTGGCAGCACATCTGAATAAGTGAACAGTAATGTTACATAAATGTACACTTTCAGTGGCTCCAGAAAAACCAATCATGGAACGAAAACATGACACAAAATAAAAGCCAGAAACAATCAGTCATAAGCAAATTTCAGATTTTTAACAGCTCCGAATGTTTCCGTAGAAGATGCCATTTTTACATGAAATGAAAATGCTTAAATAGGCAGAATGTGCCGGCCCAGATATGATATTTGACCTGTGAAAAGACAAAGAACCCCAAATCAGATTAATTCTGGACAGTATTTTAAATTAACCCGATAGTGCCCAGACACAGACATCATTATAGGAAAAATACACTGCCCGGCCAAAAAAAAAGTCACCGTTTGGAAGTTAATGAACAAATTCTAAAATCATTATTTTAATTATTTATTCAATTATTTATTCATTATTAAAATCATGATCATTATTGCGGTTATTAATATGTTTCAGATGGCAATAATCATTTTAACCCTGACTGATGAAGCGCGTCGCTATTAATTTCTTACACAATCATGTCGGAAAACACATTCCCTGATGGTGGAAACGATGTTACAGTATTTCAGAACGGGCAAGTTATTGGCCTGTATTTAGCAAAGAAAACCATGAATGACAAAACCAAGCAGGAGGAATCATTTTCACAAACAAAGTTTCCACCACAAAGTCCTGACCTTTAACATAATAAAAGTTATTGGGATGTACTCAAGACCACCGAGTGGTTCAACCATTATGTCGAGAAGACAAGATCTTGGACAAAAATCATGGCATTTCTGATCGAAAAGAAATGTTCTGGCATTGCATATAGTTGTCAAAACGATGACAAGACGAATATGCACTGTAATCAAAGCTACAGGGGTTCCAACTAAATGTTTGAGTGTGCGACTTTTTTTTGGCCGGGCAGTGTATGACCCAATAATATTTTGGAAGTATTGAAGGGTAGTATTCAAATTCACTGTTCACTGACAGCAAAATATACATTGCTGAACAGAACTTCTTTTAATTCCAGGAGTATCATATCTGCTACAGCCAAAAATCAGCACCCCATCCAGACCTCAACTCTCGAAATTTCTAATTATTTATATGCTCTCTACTATCTATAGCTATCCCTTAACATGTATAAGAATTAGTTTTTGTGCCATATTTACCTTGGAATGCCGAACTTCACTGCCAAAGTCCAAGGAAATTCATGAATTCACATGGGAGCTACTACCTTGAAGTGAGTGACTAGAGGAGAGACTCCTGTAATCTCACTTCTTCCTTCTAGGTGGCAGCACTGTGTATCAGATATGATACAGTGAGCAGTCGTGGTTGTGTTGCATCTTACCAGGTGGCCATGGTCCTTCAAATTTGGTGTATCATATATGATACAGGGGGCATTATATGGTTAAAAAGGAAAACTGAAAGCAGTGACCACAGTATTACTTCGAAAACAATACAAACAGCACATTATCTGATGTTTCACCAGATTAATTTTATTGATTTTATACTTACTTCAATTTTGATTCCTGAAGCAAAATAAAAATAAAAAAAAACTTGGGACAAAACTGCTTTGAAATGTTGCCTGCCTTCTCACTACACTAAATAAATATTTAGGGTTGTGACACCAAGTGATTAAGAGTTTTAGGAGTAACTTTCGCCCCATTCTCCTTGGAAACTTCTTGAGCAGCGTAACAGTGTAACTAGTTTATTAATTTTTTTTTTAATTTGGCACCTCCACTCCCACCAAACTAATTCCCAATTAGAGACATATGTATAATCTTGCTCGTATGCGACCCCATGTTGCCGTCTCAGGAGAGCGAGACCATTCGCGGCATACCTCCAAAGCACGGGCCTGTCAGCTGCTGCTTCTTTTTACACTCATAGGTCAAAACCTTGCGAGTTCAGAACGAGGGCGGAGGATGCCTGGACATGAGCAGGCTGAGAATCTTACTGACGTGGCCCGGCTGGCCAACAGGAGGCGCTTGAGCAACAAACAATGCAGCTATTTTTTTTCATCCCATGCTGGCAGTCCTTTCCCAATTTCTTTTCCCTGCAACGGAAAGCCAATTGTGCGCTGCTCTGAAAAGGCTGCCGACCACTGCGAGCTGGTACAACCGGGGATCGAACCTGCGTCGTGGTGGTCACTACTGCTCCACAATGCAGTGCCTTTACCGAGTGAGCCAACCCAGCATGAACGGGATTTTTGATGATGCATTTTGTGTTTCAAAATGCACTGCACATTCTCTTTTTGACAAGTCGGGACTGCAGTCAGGCTTATTTTGAATCAGTATTCCCTTCTAACACAGCCATGCCTTTAAATGTGTGCAGACTTTTTTTTTTTTGTGTTGTTATTGAAGTATGCATGAGTGTCACTAGAAAGGGCAGCATGTGTAGCTGCAAAATTCAGTGTACTTTTCAGCATTAATGGGCCCATCAGAGAATTGAAAGTTACCCGTGGCAGGGTACTAGCAGGTGCATCGGTAGACCTAATACTGTACTGGGGCAAAGCTGGGGCACAAACAACGCGAGAGAAGCGCGTGAGCCAAAAATTTTTAGCACTAATTTATCAAAAAAAAAAGCATAAATAGTGCTTCAAATTATACATTCATGTCAGATTATCATGTCAGATTACCATGTTTTAACGTGAAATAGCTCATATATGCTCATCAAACATTGATAGCAATCTCCAGAAACAGAGTTGACAGGGCAAGGCTAACCATTATAAATCAACGTAATGCCAAAGATGACCCAGTTAGCTATAAGGCAGCAGCTAACGTCTGCACCAGGCTACTTCAATTTACAGCCAGAGCTAGCTGGCAAGACGGCAGCTGAAAGTTTAAGCAAAGTTTTGACATTTAAATTCCCATGGAAATGGCGACACAGAGGAGAAAACAAACAGTAAGGACAGGCAGTTGCCCAGCACTAACCTGAAGACAGGTGGAGAGAATGACGGCGAGAGCAGTCAGCACTGACAGACACCGCTGTGTGTGTGACCTTGTGTTCCGAAGTTCTGAAGTGAGCACTAACCGAATCACAGCCAAAGCCACGTGAATATTAAGTAGCTACAAGCCATTGTGTACGATACGGAGTGAAGTGAATAAAGAAGCAATGAGTTACAGTTATCATATTAAGTAGTTGTGTGGCTATGCGCTCTGTTACTGTAGATTCTCTTACTGTAGATTATGTGGACATGTAGACTTAAAAAGTGATTTTTTATCCCCAGGGGAAAATTATAATGGGGCACTGCAGACCAATACTGGGGCACGTGCCCCAGTAAAATATGTCTGGTTCCGCCGATGGGCACTAGCACAACCCCATACCACAACAGAGCATAGCTTTTGGACATTCTTATGGTAACAGTTTCAGCCCTTTTCGTCTTTGGTCCGGAGTGCACAGTTTTGATTTCCTCCAAAAAGACCTTAACTACTGACTGGTCTGACCAGAGTACACGTTTCGACTGTGTGATACTCTATCACCAATGCCTCCAATCCCAGAGAAGTTCATAGCGCTTTTGGACCAGACACTCTTAACATAACATTCCTTTTTGTACAGTAATGTTTTTACTGGTATTCGTGGATGTAACTATGTATTTTAGTACATGACACAGGTTTGCTACAGTAATCCTGAGCCTATGTGGTAATATGACTATGAATAAATGATGGATCTTGATGCAGTGACCAGAGATCAAGGGTATTCAGCCTAGGCTTGCATCCATGTTCTTTACACACAGGCATCCAAACAGGTTCCATTAATTGTAAAATCACCAGAATATGTCATTAAATTTGGGACTGAACTGGGTCAAGGTCACGGTAAAGGTCAAAATCGCTTTTTTTTGACTATAACTGTCAAATGGTCTCATTTACATCAAACCAACCCCATAGTTACCGTTTTTAATTTGGAAAAAAATATTATATCCATTGGTGTGGTGAAAAGTGCATAGTTTCAAAGATAAGTGGGAGTGAAAGTTTACCAAAAACTACTGTAGATGGCCATTTGGTTACTATCAAACACGTAGAGGAAATCAAAAACAGATAAAAATGACACAAAGACCTTTGAACTTGAGTGACCTTGAGAGGACAAACCAAAGATGATGAGATTTCAGAGGGCCCCATCTCAAAATCTACTGTAGATAACCATTTGGTTATTATTAATCACATACAGGAACTCATTTGGTGATTTATATGACAGCGTGACCTTTTACCTTGAGTGATCTTGAAACGATAAAGCCACAAAGTGGATCAACTCAATCAACAGCTTGAATATGCCTGAGGGGCTGGGTTTTTGTGCCTGGCACTGCTTGCTATGCGTCACAGGGGGTGAAGTATGCAAATCTCTCCAAAGCTTTCTTTGAAGAGCATTGTTTTCAAACCTTTAACTGATTTTCTCACACTGGGTAAATGGGCAATCCACTCATCCGTGCTCCAGACGGACCAGGCGTTTCCTGGATCGTGCTTTTGTACCTGATCATGATTATAATCACCTGCTGACATCAGCTGTTTCAAACCACATCATTATTCAACCTTTTTATCTCATTACCAGTCCTAAATTGTCCCTGTCCCATTGTTTTTTAGAATGTGTTGAAGGCCTGAATGGGAGGAACGGATATACATTTAGAAACAAAATAAAGTTGACCAGAAAAAACATTAAATACCTTGTCTTCATACTATTTTCAATGAAATACAAGAGAAAATAAAGTCAGGAATCACAGCTTTCTGTGTTTATGAATATTTTCCATACCATGCCAACGTTTTCTGACTTGCAGTTGTAAATACTTTCGCACATCCTCATACAAGCAACTGATTTCAACAAGCAATGTTCATGCCAGGATTAAATCAGCATACTGATGGAAAACTGATACATTAGTACTAGCTAGGACAATAGATTTGGTAAATTCAGCAGCAAAATTGACACTTTGAGTGAGAGTTACTCGAGGGGAAGCCCAGTGGTTACCTCATTGGAGCCACACAGTAAGGAGGTCTTGGGGTTGAATCTTGCCTGGGGCCTCTCTGTTCGAATGAGTGTCCTCTTGGAGGACTCGTCTCCTCCCACAGTCCAAAGACGAGCATAAGAGGCCACCAAAGAAAATAAATTCTCCACTGATATGACTGTAAGAATGAATAGTGTATGAATAGGTGTGTCCTGCAATGGATTGGGTGAGCCCTGAACATGGATCACTCCTGCTCATTGGACGCTGAAAGAGGAAGCAGGTACTGTATACAGACCAGGAACAAGCACGATAGAAGGATGAACTTTGGGCAGATTTAAACAGCAGTTTTGACTGGTGAGGTAAAGTCCACATCACCCCAAGTTCCTTTAGCGTTTCCTGAGCTCAGAAATTTCCTCCGACCAATGCTATTAAAGAGCAGGGAGCCCACACGATGAAAGGAAATGAGTTTTGATATGGCTCCAGTGAGAGGAGCGAGAGCTGGAGATGGGGGGGAAGGCTCTTTACTGGAAAAAGAAAGACGGGTTAAAGAGACAGATATCAATTATATTGCCTTCGTCCTTCGCTTCCCTCTCGCTTAAGGTCACCGACAATAACAGCTATCGTGAATCAAAGAGGATATTTTCTCCGGGACCGCTGCCTCGGAGTGAAGTTCCCCAGGTCTCTCGTTTCCCTCATTGGCAGTAAGAGATAAATGTTGGGTCATCAGAGGATGCTGTTCGACAGCGCAGGGCTTCGCGATAAGCTCTGCCACGAGAGCCGCTTTTATTGGCGTCGGGGACGATGAACGGCCTAGTTTGTAGAGTGGCTTGCTGTACATCGGCATGGCTTTAGAGCCACATTTGCACAAGACCTTGATAGTAAAATACAAGATGGCTTCCTGGGCCAGACCTAGATGTCAATAAAACACAAAGTTTCATTGTGAGCTAGTGATACATTACATAAGACCATATTCCCTCCAATTACATAAAACATAATGAAATCAGAGATTATGGAGTCAGAACTACTAAGGCTTTACCCTGATTTCATACTGCAGACAACCAATACCACTGCATTTTAAGTCAGTTATCAGAGTGAAAAGAAAATCCGGGCTGGATTCAGATTCAAGAGTCAGACATTATGATCTCTAATGTACATCTACATGTCACCATATCACAGACCGATTCTTTACTGGAACTTAGTCCTGACCCTGACTACAGAAAATGCATCTAAACACATGAGACAAAACACTGCTTGGCAGCTTTTAGAGCCGGGTGCCATTTCCCCGAATATAACCCACAGAATCTCAAACAGGTCAAGAATGTGGCAGGACTCAGAGATCTGCTGAACAAATGAGTTTCGTGGCGTTTTCACTTTCAACTGTGAATCTCCCAAAAAAAGAAGCAAAATAACTTTTTGAGAAGGGCAGAATGTTATTTTGTGGATATACAGATATGGAATAGGAGGCAACCTGGTGTTGAAAGAGGTATGTTAGCAGCCACACCCTGACAGCATCCTGTACTGTCGCCCTCTGCCTGTCATGCTCTGACACAGCTCCAAGCCGGGTTTTGACAGCAGGATATAGTTTCCACGGTGATTCTGACACTTGGGGTCAGGCAAAGCAACATGTGGTGTGAGCTCCCGGAGCACTTCAGGCATGGCCAGCCAAGAGCACTCGCCACGCTTGGCTAAAGACGGAAACTTACCTGTCCTTGGCAGAGACAGTCAAAAACAATTCTCTCTTTCATCTATGTCAAAAACCTACACAACAAACCCCCTCCCTGGGACACATACACCCACCCACCAACCTTCCACCCTCCCCACTCAAATCACTTCCCCAAGCTTGCAACACTACAAGCGAAATACTGCTGGTCTTACCTGTAAACAGTCCCCTGAGATCTGACAAACGGCAAAACTTTTGTCAGCATTGAACTGATTTCTAGAAACTGCCTGTTTTCCCCAAACATCTTACAAAAGTATTTCTTATCACATAAATCTCCAGGTCTCTACAGCAAATCAATATCCACCAGCTCTCACTTGCAAAAGAGATCCACTCTGGCAAAGAACTTCCTGGTCAAATAAAGGCTAAATAAACAATAAAGTTTTGTTCCTCTCGCAGATTTTTTTTTTTTTCCAGTAGTGGTATAATGCCCCAGTTCCATGAAAATTTTAATCAATGCTGCTCAATGTCCCTTCAAAGCACAAATGCCAATGTCCTGATAGCGGCCAACAATGCCGGGGGTTAAAAAAAATTGCAGATAACACAGGTGGTGTTCACAGCTTTCAGCCATTTGTTTGTTTGTAAAAAAA
The DNA here is from genome assembly GCA_029721435.1 of Gymnothorax reevesii. Lineage (NCBI taxonomy): Eukaryota > Metazoa > Chordata > Actinopteri > Anguilliformes > Muraenidae > Gymnothorax > Gymnothorax reevesii. The sequence goes on from CM056576.1 coordinate 48,262,962, forward strand.
AAAAAAAGATATAAATTCTACCAGAGTGCCAGAAATTCAACCATGGCACTGTCCCAACACAGGGAAAATTCTGTGAAGTATTGCCTCCTCCTAGTCGGTGACTGGCAACTTCAGGTGAACAGCTGGGAGAAGAAATACCGAGGATTTTTTTTTTTTTCTTCAAGACCACATGCATCTTGGCTCTGCGCAGTGTCATATACCAAAGCTTTACAATTTACAGCTGTGCTCAGCCCGCGGCTAGTGCTAACTCACAGCTTCCCCCAGTAAGTTAGGATTAGCTGTAGGCTCAGCACTCTGCAATCTGCACGACACAGCACAATAAATCAAACCCGTAATAAGACACTATTCGAGCAAGTGCGCCCCCGAGACCACAGGAAACAGAGCGAGAGAGTCCGCTCTGATTAAAATGCACATGATCGGCATAAACTTCATCTCTTATGCTTGATTGTACACAGAGAATTACACCGCGTTGATGGTGGTAGGGGTGGAAAGAGTGTGTTCACAGGTCAGACAGATTGTTAAGTGAGCATTCCCAAAGGCAGGCGCTAGGATATTTGCTCTGCTACTTACGGCAGTAGCTGAACACCTTGATCGGGTGCATTGACTATCATGTCTCATAGCATAGCTATCAAAACTATCTAAACAAATCTGCTGGTGGAGGAAGTAGGAAGAGTTGAAGACAATAAAATAGTAATGGCACAACGACATGCACGTCAATCAGGCAGAAATTAACTGGATATCTTCTTCCTCTCAAGGCACCAATCGGCTTACCAGTATTGATTTGCTCATGAGAAAAGAATATGTCTGGGGTAGTGCAAGGTCCATTGCTGTGCTGGAATACTTTGAATCTAGAAAACATTATGCTAATAATTCAGAAGACAGAGGATCCGGTCAATAAAAAAAACTCGATTCATTATTTGCAACAACGAGGTATTGAAATTCATATAATTGATATGACTAGAGTAATCAAACACATTTTGAGCTTCTCAGAATTTTTGATAATGAGAAATTTTAATGCCAAAATGGTGACATAAATACAGCACTCGTATTTATTTGCGAATAGAAGAAGATCATTGTGGGGGAAAAAAAGGAGAAATTAAACAATACAATTCTATTTGGGCAATAATGTAGAAAAATTCAATCTTTCTACACAGCGGGGAAACAAAAACAATGCTATTGCTAGCGCACAGTTGCACTGCAATGTACTTTTATGATATTAATACCTGATCAATTTAACAGTATTAGGCCTAAATTTATATTCCATGCAATAATGTACGTTCATTGACCAACTGCATCAAGATTTGGTATATAGTAGTATATTAGAATGCTTACAATATACAGGCACATGTAAAAAGTGCAACATGAAAGGTAAAGGGAATAAGCAGAAATGTTTATAATGTTAATGTGTTACATACTTGGAAAAAGCTCAGATTCACACCAAGGTTTTCAGCTTCCTGAGAGCTGATGCTGGAAAACTGAACTTCTGCAGGAGAATGTTCTTCACCGTGATGAGTCATTCTGGGATGTGAAACATCTGGGAAAGCCTAATCTGTGGCTTTTACAGATGCGGCACTGTATCACCTACACAACTCTCACAGCAATTTTCGGTCAAGGTGCCGGTCAAGATTTAGCCTCAACAAAACATCTAAAAACACAAGACTGCCTGAAAGACAGGTCCTCTGTTCAGGTAACTGACAAGGCACAGATAGGCTTGCGAGTGGTCGGGGAATCGCGGAGGTGTAAAATCCAGGGTTCACAATGTACACGTCCTGGCAAGAGTTTCCTTCATAACCTTAGTGAGCTGATTTTACCGATTAGTTACACCTTCTGATTTGAAGAACAGAGCCAATTAGCAAAACCCTGGAGATTGAAGGAAAACACTTGGGAGGTCTTCTACTTTTAGTACTTGGATTTTCGAGCCTATTGGGAATTGTGCCCCAGGATATTGTGCTGGATTACTGAGAAAACTGCACTGCAAGAGTTTGTGACCTTCTTCTACTCCTTCAGTCAGAGCCGAACAAATGACAAAAAGCCCTCTTGCTCATAGGAAGACTGTTTACATTCCCTTGGAAGGCAACCTGAGGCTGCAGTGTGAAATATGGACTGCAGTCCGCCTGGTAATACGTTTTATGTATATCCTGCTGCAGCCTGAAATTTACGTCAAGTTTTCCAGAAGTCAGCGAGGATTTGAAAAATGACCTCATCAGCAGGAATTTACCAGCAAGATGTCAAGTCAAAAGTTCAAGAATGAACAGCCTCCATCCACATGATTTGCGGGATCAAAGCTAAATACTTCACTGGCTTGAAGTGTCAAGCACATCCCTCTTTCCCTCCAACACTCTCTCCCACAAACACAAGTGCACACACCTCTCTCTCTCTCTCTCTCTGTCTCTCACTCGCGCACACACACACACACACACACACATGCACACACACACACAAGCGTGTACTTACAGACACAGACCCAACACTAGCACATTATACCCAACCAAACGAACCCTTTCAGCAAGGTTAAACTTGAAAACACCATGCAATGGAAAAATACATTTTATTTCCTGTATTTGATGCACTTCTGAATGAAAAACAAAGCTTTTGTGGGTCGGGGTGCCAATTTTTTTGTCCCCCTCCCAAGGATGACGGAGTCATTACCTGCCCCATTCTGCCCGATTGGCTGGTACTCGTTGCCTTAGGCGTTTTGGTTGTTTAGGTTTGCAATTTGGTGAAGATAAGGGTAAGAATATCAGGGTGAGCCAATCACAGGTTGAGTAGGTTCATACCTTCGCCATCCAGGGGAAAAAAAAAAAAAAAAAAAACGGTGGCAGAGATGGGTAAGGTTGAGTGGTGTGTCCAGAGCAGAAAAGAGAGTAGCCTTATTTTGTTGGTTGGCAATTGCCAAAGTTCTTGTACCGGTTGGAGTAAGGGGTAGAGGAGAGTCTCAAAAAGTGACATCCAAGCCTGGGAAAAGTTTTTAGACTATATGGTAGGAATTCTTACTTGCAACAGAATCGCTGCCCTCTTTGACGAAAACTTTCACAATGCAACAAATATCCATGGTTGAAACACGCCAAGTCTTACTGTGAGCACCCGGGTACAGATGAATTGATTACATTGTGTTTATTGGTATACTTGGAAGCAGAGGACCCTGTACCAACTCATTCTGAGTGTCACCGTCTGTCTGCAACAGACCAACCGCTACAGCCACTGCCTCCCATCGGCACAGGGACTGCTGACCTATACCTGTCAGCCTGACTGCCGCACCCACCTGCACTGTCCCTGCCTCCGGAACGTTCTCCCCTCTTTGACGGTCTGAGCCACCCACACTACTGCAAATATCATGTTCTAAGAGCATCGTTACAGCGCTGGCGGGAGGAGGGGGGAGGTCCATCTTCCTCGCTCTCTCAGTCTCTCCCTCTCTCACTCGCTTCCTCTTTCGTACTTTTCCTTGTTAACACACGTAAGTCACCACTGGTTTGGTCTCAGTTTTATTTTGGTTTAGAACATTGAGATGGACTGCAATTGTTTATCCTGTTTCCGCAAGTAGTACCCACTGAAATGGTTACAGAAGCGGCACATAAAAACGACATGTCTTCTTCATCGCTCTCATTTATTCTCACTCTCTCTCTCGTGCGCACTTCATTAACCGTAATGCACACACAGCCTGAGCAGGGAGGCTTTCAGCTGCAAAAAAAAAAAAAAAACGCATGTCGCTTGGTGAAGTGGCATGCCGGAGGTCCAGTTCATCACAAACCCTGCAGGAACTTTTCACAACCCGGCACTTTCCACACCAGAGCAGGAGCATCTTCTCAATGCAGCTGTAAAGCGGTCATTTAATCTATTCAGCGACAACACCGACAATCACCACTGAAAAAAAAAGATAACTTCTAGAAAGCACGCTCACATTCTTTCATTTGAATCATTCTTGAATGAGACCATGAATACTTACTTTACTTAGAAGCGAATATTACAAATTTTAATCACCGACGAGCGTGGCCTCGTCTAACACGAAACCCTCAAGCTTATATGCTACTTGCAGATAAAAAGTCCTCATTATCCTCCTGCGCTATAAAACTAAAATTATGCTTTAGTTTTATTTACTGACAAAAAAAAAAAATCTTGGCTATGACACCACTTGAAACTACCACTGACCTTTGTGAAAGCCTTTAGGTACAAGGTTTTTATTTATTTATTTTTATTTAACCTTTATTTAACCAGATGACTCAATTGAGAACAAATTCTCATTTACAATGACGATCTGGGCAAGAGGCAACACCAGAAGCAGTCACTTAAAAAAAAAAAAACAAAAAAAACATAGATGACAGACAGGCATATCAACAGGTACAGTGACATTTGAGAACAATGAAGTTATGAAAAACAATAAGCAATTAACTGCTAACAAGTCTGTTAAATGGCTCAATGTTATGTATGATCCAAAACTCCAAGGCTCTACAAAGAAGAGCCCCACACCGTTCTTTGCTCTGTGTAAAAAAATCTGTGTAAGCGGAGCAGTAAACAGAAAAGAGAGTTGGAGAACACTAGTGTATTCAGGTGAACACGTGTCGCATGTGAAAGTGTGACTACCAACTGAAAGTGTGACTACCGAACAGACACACAGACGGACAGACAGACGCCAGACAAAGTGATCCCTATGTGCTGCTATGTTTCGCAGGCGACACAAAGACTATATTCCGACCAGGAAACCGAGAGAGTTTGCATATCAAGAAGCATGGGTGTGACTTCTCAGGAAAAAGTCCTCCAAACCGACTCTGTGACAACAAAGCCTTGAATTTGTGCCACTTGATATGTTGGGGGGCAGACGGTGAGATGTAAAAAAAGCTAGCATGGAGCACGTTTCCGGGTTTAAGGACTTTTTTTGTGAGAGGCCTCCTAATCAGAGGCAATTCACTGTTGATCGACACGGAGAAAGTGCAATTTGCTGCAATCCAGTCACCGTTCCACAAGGTTTTTGAATGGCTCACTAATGATTTTATTTTATTTGTATTTTCCCCTCCCCTCTCCTGACACGGGTTATTCTAATGCGACGTGATAGGCCAATTATGCACGAAACATTACGCCGCATTGTGGAATATGCCAGCAAAGTCCTTTAAATCTGGGATATGAGTTCCAGCTAAATATCTCCAATCTACTAGAGCATGAGGAAGCTGATTCGCATTTGCAAAAGCCATAAACTGAAACAACATGTTTTAAAACCAAAAAGTAATAGGCCTACTTAAGAGGCAGTGAATGGAAAAAGATTAGATTAACCGACAATGGTGCAGAACTAAAAAAAAAATGAATATTTGCGCTTCCGCATGCCGTGTACTATATATGCTGAGGGATACAGTGAGAATCGTATTTTGCGGTCTGCGCAGCTATGTAATGTGCAAAATGGCACATCAGTTTTTCAAACAGAATGGGTCTGCTGTAAGGGTCAAGCTCAAAGCAAAGAGAAGACAGAAGTGAATTTCTGTGCAGCTCATTTCCTCCTTTCTTTTCACCAAAGATACCCCTGAAGGAAATATGACTGTAGTTGAACAGATACCTGGAGGCAGGAATAATATATTAACTGAGTTATTCGTACTTTTCTACTGTGGATCGACGGCACTAGAAGGGCGAGGAGGATCATCTGACATTAATGAACAGCTACCTTGGCTGATCCTCTGGATACTCCAGATCAGCCAAGGATGCAAACCGCACATTAACACGCGGCAGATGCGACTCTACTCCCGCATGCTGTTCACACCGGCCGTCCAAAATCTGCTTCCCCCTTTCAGCAGTAGTTCTCCAATGACCTCCCCAGCACGAGCGATACATGACCACCACAGGGAGACCAGAGCAGGAGACAGCAGAAGGACAAACAGAAAATAGAAACACAAATGATCACCTAATAAGATGAAGAATTAGAGGAATAACAAGGTGAGGAAAGTATCCTGAGAAAAAAGAAAGGATGGACCTAGAGGAAAAAGGACAAGAATAAGAATGGAGGGAGGGGGTGAAAACAGAGAATGAGAGGCAGAAGTAGTAGTAGTAACAGTAGAAGAAGAAGGTGGTGGTGGGCTCGGTAATATGAGCAGAGAAGTGCAGTATGACTCCCCCAGCACAATCCCACCCCCATCGCAGGCTGATCAGCAATAAAGAAGCTCTCTCCGATCTCCGGCCTCGTGCCTCAGTTCAGGAAAGATTCACAGGCGCAATTCTCCCGATGCAAACCTCAGGGATCTACCCAAAAGCCCTCGTCTATACTTAGGCCTCGCCATCCAGGCCCAACTCTAATCCCCGAATGAACTTCACTTTACCTCCTTCTGAACTGTACAAGGCTGCACAATGCTTGATGAAATGAGAATTGGCTTTCTTTTTTTAATTGAGATTGTGATTCTCTCACCGGTTTCTGTGGGAAAATGCACTGACAAACGAAAAATACTGAATATATAAACAGTAACAGATATGGCTTACTTCACTCACTTGGGTAGCAAAATGCAACAGAAATCTCACAAATGTAACCAATCAGAAAACACTGTATTGACAATTATAAATAACCAAACCAACAATGGTGAATAAATATAAAACAAAAATGTTCAAAAAGTTTCTTTGTTTACTACAGGGGCAAACTACTTCAAAGTTCAGCAAAGAAGACAAGTCGAGGATGGGAAACATGGCCACAGATGAATGGTGCCGGTGGACTGAAGAGGGAATAAACATAATCCTGAACTCATAACAGTTACATTCGATGGAAAACAGCAGCTCAGTCCATGTTCCGAAAAACTGAGGTCTGCCATGTTAAATAAAGGATATGACAAACCAGGGACCGCTTTAACAAACAAATAATAGAGTCTGAAATTGCTTGACCAGTGTTTACTTCATGGTTTATTTTACCTGGAGTGTTTTTCACAGACGTCAGATCATCAGAGGTGTATCGTTCTCTAGTACAAAACATTAAAATGCGGTCCAATTCCCATTTTATTTTTGTGATACAAGAAATAGCCAACGGAGTCTTATTACAGTAGATAGTTACGTTGTAGATGGAAAGGGAGAGGAGTGTGAAGGGTTCAAAGCATTTAGCTAGACAAGGTAGAGTGGTTTGTTTTGCAGCCCTTGCCCTTAATACTAAACAGTCTTGTTAACTGGTCGATAAGAGGCAGGCTGCAGGCGAGTCGGTCACGCACAGCCTCATTAATAATAATAATAACAAGTTTTATTTAGCGCCTTTCTCAGGCCCAAGGTTACATTACAATGGAAACAAAACAACAATTAAAACACATAACAAAGCATAAAAAACAAAAAAACATTTAGAAAAAAAAATGAAGGCAGAAGTGCTCCTCTGGGCATGCATAGCAGCGTATACGCAGAAATAAGGAGAACTTTTTTTGATGCCACTACCTGGTGTGAATGCAGCAGAATCGTGGCCATTCAGGAATGAGATGGCACTGAGGTCAGAATCAAAATCGCAACCCATTTAACGATTAATTGAGCAGCTCCACATGAAGTATGAAGATTTCCAGCAATGTGTATGAATTCTACAGCCTTTCAACAAAATGGAGGTCACCGAACTTAGCTGAACCAAAAGACCTAAAGACAACAGAATAGCATGTATTAAGATGCAACAACGCAATTGTGTTCATTTCGTTACCTCAGTAGAGCCGTGGCACAATCACCTAGCCATCGTGTGGGTGTCAAAAGATTCATCGATTCATTGTTCGGTTAGTAGGACACTGTTCAGCAATTTTTGACAGGATGATATTCACGCCGTAATGTCATCATTACCACCTGGAATACTGGCCAATGGGGTCTCAAGCGTCAGTTCATGCGTATATATACAGGGATTCGGAAAGCACAGAGTCGCCCGCTGCTGTCAACAGAATTTAATTTGAGATGTTCATGCCCCTTAAGACGCTCCACTGAATGACCCAACCGTCAGCGGTTCCACTCAGGCTCTAATTTGTGGAGAAATTCTAAAAGGAAAAAGACTAAAACATTTGGGAATTTTTATTTACAGTATTTATTATTACGTTTCAGAGCACCATTGAGCATCCAGTACAGGCACGCTGTCGCTCGTATAGGCACAAGGAGGTCGAATGCAGCCGAGGAACCTGTAATTGGCAGTACGTATGTGAGTAGCCACGTGTCGTCAGCACCAACATAACTTATTCATGACATCCAAGGAAAGCTATGAGACCGTCTCCCGTTTTAATCTCGCAGGTGGAGCAAGGATGGAAGAAAGCAATTATGGAGACAAAGAAGAGAGTATTTGAATAGATCTGGAAGCTTTTCTCAACCTTGGCTCCTTTTCAGTCTCTCTCCCTCACTGTCTTTTCCTCTCTCTTGCCAGCACGGCTTCTCTGCCATGGGCTCCTTCAGAAAGGGATTTACCTGTTCCACTCAGCCATGTCTGCATTGGTTAGCTGCGCGGAATGCTAATGCTGTCGAGGCGGCGCAGGCGGAATGCGGAATGTGAAAAAGCAACAGGCTCCATTAGACATTCCGGAACAATAATAGACAGGAGGTAACTAGGGGGTGGTGGCGCTTCTGCGTGACGGCCGAAAGGCCACATGCGCAGATTTAATCACTGGCTGACATGCACCTTGACTGCAAAAAAAAAAATCCCCACCCCATCCATCAATTAGACCTGAACACTTGGAAGACATGCTCAGACAGCTTACATGGTAGGAAAATGAAAATATTCCCACCACATGGGTAGCTCTGGAAATCTATTTGTTGCCCAAGCATTGATATATTTTCAATTCCCCTTGCTTTATTAGGAAGAAGTCAATGGCTATATTGCCAAAGAATATCTTCACGTATAAAATAACAAATTCCAAAACTTTCGATAGTGAGAGCAATGCGCTAATGCACATATCCACAAACACTCTGGGGGAGGGGGAACAGGCCATGGAGCTTTTTCATATATTTATCCTGAAACGGATTGTGAGATGACAGAACATACGGCTCATTAAATTGCACTACAGTGCAGTGCCCATTCAATTACTGCTTGGGCAGTATTGGTGCTTCAGCCAACAGCTTCAAACTCGACATTGCATTTCCTTGGGTCCAAAGCAATACACCCACCAAGTTTGAAGTGGATCAGTGATCAGGACATACAAACTCATTGGCAGACTCTCGCATGGAGCCTACAGCCTTCTCTCACCATAAGAACATGGCTGAAAGCCAGAGCAGCACATCAGCTTCTGACACGAAACCAGTCCCTAAAAGGGAAGCCACTTCGGTTGTCTGTAGGTGGCTTGGCTGTAAGCAATACTGCAGTCGTGAATGCGAGCCACCACACACTGTATGCGCAATGGTTAAAGAGGCAGAGTAGCCCACTCAATTAATTTAATGAAGGCTACGTCATGGTTGATAGACAGGAATTTTTGCGAATAATTCCTGAATAAGTAAAGCGACAGAGGCATGATACAACGGCATTCTATAATGAGCCCTGCGAGTGAATACAGCCATGTAGCTTGAGAGTTATGTCCAGTGAACTCCTGCTTTCATTTGGATTACAGAAAACTATCGCTGAAACAGCTCCATATGTTAGATTAAACCTGTAGTTTCATGCTTTAATCGGCATCATGCAAAAAGCAACGATTACCTCACCAGCAGGGCACGCTAACCATGCATGGATTTACTAATGCTAAGCCTGTCCGAAGCCTGGTCACCAAGTCCCCGGGAAGAGGTAATCACAGTGTTGGTGGAATTCAGTCATAAATTCCTTATTATTGCTTATTTGGCATTAATTGTTTGTCCTCGCTTGTTCTCCGTTTAGTGTCGATTTATTTGTTTATTCAGTCATTAAGTGCTTATCCTTGCTTGTTCTCGAGTGGCTTAGGTGACCTAGGCCATGCGTGATTGCAACTTTTATAATCTAGCTTGTTCCTTTGTAGAAGTGCCATGAAGTGTGTTTACTGAAACAGTGTGTTCCTTCTGAGCCTGGAGTGTTCTAGAAAAGACCTAAGGAAACGTAAATTTCTGCGGGGGGACAAACTTTTTAGGATTACCGAAGCCAGACTTACGTGGGATGCGCACGCACGTAGCTGACGCGGAGGGCGTACATCATGAAGTTCTGCTTTCACATATATCCAAAGCAAAGGAGAGATTCCTTTGTCTTTTTTCTTGCCTGTAACGAAGACCCGACGTGGCACATAGTAAAATGGATCCTATTTACTCTCATCTTGTCTCAGTGTGATTTCTTTCAGGAATGAAAATAAAAATTCCCACAACAACAGTCTTGGATGTTTAACATGCTTTTGTTTTCCGTAATAAAATCGACAACTGCTGTCAGTGACCAGAAGAAGGGTATATCTTCGAGACAACAGCAATCTCCTCAAAGGCAGAGATCATAATTTGGCTGAGAGAATGCATTAAACAAAAGGAAAGAGGGGTCAGAAAATCAACAGGACAACAACTCTAAGCTCTAGGAATGTTCACAGAAAATTTTGGTCAGAGGGCGACCAATATCAATGACAGCCCATCTGTTTAAGCACCAGAAACAATCACACTAAATATGATTTCCATTATCAAAACTGTTATTATTGCATTTGCAAATTTTGAATTTGACCGAGTTATGGCCCTACAAGAAATATTATTAAGCCACCACTATCAATGACTTTTTCTTCCATCCCTCAGGAATGTTGACAGCAGATTTGACATGATTCCGATTAAAGCTGCAATCTTTAAATATAGTTAATAGTTTGGGCAATAGTTCACCCTACAGGAAAGGCCATAGGGCGACCAACATCAATAACAGCCCTTCTCTATCACCAGATACAATCACAAGAGGGGTGAAATGAATCCCAGTAAAACTATACAATTTATAGCATTTGGAAATGTAAAGTCTGACCTGGTGGTGGTGATTATTTTTTTTCCTCGTCTTAATTCTGAAAACATGCCATTAATTAAATTAATTAGTTTGAGACGTGTTTAGCCTGAATGTTTGTCCTGAACAAAAATGTTGAGTGTCATATCTATGATTTGTTTATTTGCTATAAATTTAATTAATTTAAATTAATTAAAAAAGGTGAATGAACATCCTCTGTGTGTGATGATTCCATACTTTTTTCCAAGGGTCGTACCATTTTGCCACTACAGCACAGCTTATAAGAGGTGAAATTTCCAGTAAACCACAATTTATTTTTACAAAATATGCAATAAAAATGTTAAAGGTGGAAATACACCTGAACCAAAAAAAAAAACAAAAGCCAGTATGAGGAAACACAGAAGTCCTGTGAGGAGAAAAGTTTTGCAGCTGTAGCGCTTAATATGTGGGCCCAAAAGCGAGCAAATGACGCAATCACAAAAAACATTCTTCAGTATTTTTTTCCATATCATCTTGAATACCGTAACTGCAAATTACCCTGAAATATCCTGACATTATTTTTGGGCTACAACGCCCACCCCTACTCTTACCATCATTTGCAATTGAATAGTTTTTTTTTTAATTTCTTTTTTAAACCGAGAAAAGAGAGTTGAGTCTCATAATCTCTTTTCCACAGTCAAATCATTGTAATCATTACAATATTTAAAATTCAAACATGTCTAGACAGACAACAATAAAACCGTAAGATTCTTTAATCGAAAAGAAAAGCCCTCAGTGAGTGATCAATCACACCCAATAGAGCTCATCAGTAGCTTGATAATGAGCTTATAAAAGGAATCATGGGTGGGAAAGCTGCTAGAGATGTACCACAAGCAGCGCTGGACCTCTCAAGGAAAAGGAGTGAGAAACTGCTCCGCCCCTGAAAAAATATCACACAGGGGTTCCTCTCATGAGTCATAGCTGGTCTACATCAGGCCAACTTCAACTCTTCTAAAATGTATAAGACTTTGAAGGCAATGACGATCCCAATGTCTCCTTCAGCTATTCGGACAATAGTTCTACGCTTTGAAACTACTTATAAGTTTGCACTATGTGACCGATTAGGATGCCACAAGGCCACCTCACGTAGGGCTGACCATCATGTAAAATTTTTTTATCTGGACAGAGGGAGAAAAGAAGTCCCAGGAAATCTGTCAGAAAAATTCAAAACATTTTCAAGACTCGCCGCTTAATTATATGCAGGTGGTTTCCTGCTGGTTTTGGGGCAAGAAATGTGTTTGAAAGTCTTTAATGTCACAGAAATACATCGGAATGGGCAGAATGCAGTTTTTGGCTGAATACGGGAAGTTTGATACAGAGTGGAGTCACGTGGAGAGATGAATCCTGGTTTGAGTCATAAATCGATAAAGATGGCTTGAGAAATATAATCGTAAATGCAATTCATCCACAGTTAGGCATGGAGGAAGAGGTGTCACGGAGTGCAGACACTGTGATAAGTCTAAAAATGCCGCCGAGAACAGGAAAGTGTTGCAAAATGGTTTTCATCCGACTGATGACATTTTCTTTTCAATAGAGGAACAGTCAGAAGTAATTAATCAATAAAAATCTTTCTGTCTACAAGGCAATTCCCAAGATGGGAACGCCACCATTATTTCGTGTTTTGGTTTTGGCCCCATTAGAATCTGGATTTCAACTCCATCAACATATTTTTTTTCACACAATTCACAAACTAGCCGAAAAAAAGTTCGTCAACCACTGATTAATTTTTTGAAACGATCATAACTGAGGGAACCAGTATTGACCCTTATGTCAGTGAAAAGCTGTTTGCTAGTTTCCTCACACAGCTTCGGCGTTTCAGGAAATGTACGGAAAAAGCTACTTATCTTGCACTAAAATATTTAATCAATTTTTGCTAATTTCCTTAGAATTGCTTTGTCGTTAAAAGCATGGAAAAACTCAATTTTTGGCTTGGCCCATTTCTTACACACAAATTTCTCAAATACACCCCCAGCCACACACACACACACACACACAAACAAACACAAACACACTCCATGGTAGCTGCTACTGGTGAATAGGTTTAATGTTGAGGAGAGGTTGGGATTAGTGGACCCAAACTGCACACTGTGCCAAATGTGCACCGCTCTGGGACCAGCTCTCTCAAAATTACAGCAAAGGGGCCTTTCCTAGCCTGGATCTCCCCAAGTAAGGAGTGTAATTGGTGCATTATATCCTCAATAATTATATATTGATTGCAATTAATCAGCTGGGCAGAGAGAGAGGCGAGTGAGGGGGGCTCAGGGTGAGCAAGAGGCAAATGCCAAAGTCTTCGGTTAGGGCCATAACTCTGTGGAGATGCAAGCTCAATTCCCGTCAGCGTGATGAATGGCTGTTGAAGAGAGTCCCCGCTGATCGGTGAGGGTTGGGGGGGGTCCATGGCCGCCGGATTACTCAATGAGAGGGCCTTTAGTTTATGCATCGCGAATGAGCAGACAAACTTCCCCCTGGGATGAAGCTCTAATTAAACACGGAGACAAGGCTTCAACGGACGCCAGGGTGCGCTAAAGTACATTAAGCAGATTCCTGCTTCATTAAACAGAATTACTGAGTTAGCTGAGTAAAAGCTGGGGTCAGCAGGTAAATAAAAACAAAGCCGCAGCTCTTCCTCCTCCTTTTTATGTCTTGAACTCCTCCCACCGGAAGAGCATGGAGATGTCCACACACTTCATATGAGCAAGCTTGACCAAAGGCAGCTGCCAGCAAGCCAGCCCAGCTAAATAATGTTATATAAACATGAACTTGACTTACCCCAGCCGTGCGCCTCGGTTAGCAGAAGGCTAAACTATTGTCATTAGTTATTCATTTCAATAGTTTTGATTGTGATTGTGATCCCAATGCAGTCGTATAATGGCAATTCTATGACAGTTACAGTTCTGTTATCTTTGCAAACGTGTGGGCCTGTAAAAGCTCTTGCACAAAACAGAATCCTGAACTTAAAATATCTGCAGCTATGAGCCTTTGGCAACGGTTAGCAACAGACTAAACTATTGGCAACTTTCAACGAAGTGATTCATTGCCTGCTTTCATGATAAATCTAGCTACATAACCTAACTGACCACAACACATTCAAACATTTCAAAAAATTAAGTTAGCCATCAGTTTACCTATCCAGGAGAAGAACAACAAGTTGGAATCCAATTGAGGTTGATATCTCTGAATGGTTTGATATCTCCATGGTTTTTTTTTTGGATTTGTTGTCAGACTATAATTAAGACTATTTTTGATGAAGCGATGTAAAAAAAAAAAATTCTGTGTTTCTAGTGACCCAACTGACCCTCCATAAAACACCTCACCCCTGAGGTTTTTAGGCCATTATTCACAAATTGAAGAGCCAAGTGCTAAAAGTACTTCAGTCACATTTTCATGCATTACGAGGCAAGGATAGGAAAAACATCTTTGTAGTCTTCAAAGTAGATTTTCCCAATTTTCTCAAAATAGACAGTTTGCAAGTTTAGCACTTTTAGCACAAGGATCTTCAATTAAATTATTGAATACCAATCCAACATTATCCCTCCTTGGACAGCATCTGTTTGGGTTTTTTTTTTTTTATTTCATTATCGCCAAAAGCATAAAGTAACCGAAATGAAACACAAAACGACGAGCTGTCACAGCAATCAGCGGGGGGGATAAGTTTTGTCTCAGTGACAGCTCAATGCCACGATTCACACTTCAAGTGATCTCACAGTCTGTCATTGTCAAGTGTTTTCACAAAAAAATTGGCATACAATAATTAGGAGGCACTTGCTCTTGCTAGCTACCATCTTGATATTTAAAAGGGGGTGACAAAGCTGCATTTATTTGAATCACAAAATACCCAGAAAAAGCCCATTAATGCATGCACCAGGAATCATATTCCATTGCCCAGCCAATCAGCACCAACGGAGGCAGTTCTGATAAAGGTGCAAGCAGATGATGAAACTGAAGCGTCCGAAGTTCTATGAACCATCCTGTATTATCCTGATCAGAAACACTGTAGCTCCTGATTGGTTTTCTAAATGGAACATGAGGCGTGAATGGCTGATTGTTAACAAGGATGAAGCACCCTCACTTCATCATTCCCCTATTAGCAAAATTTTGTAGCAATTTGCAAGTTTGACGTTGTGACTGCGAATGTCGAGGTATGTTTTCAAAGACAACCTGAGACTGAAAATGAGAATGATAAACCTCGTGAACAAAATCCCCTTAATTAGTTTTCAACAGTCTAATCCACTCAATCCATCTGACAGCAACATTATTTTAAATTTGGTTTTCCCAGATTGGTCCACCAGGGAACATTCGTGTAGCCTTTTGAAACTATGCTTTGCTTCTCTTGTTCAAAATAAAAGCACGTGCAATAGCCTATAAGATCAGTACACTCATTTCATTTTTCTGGTATTTATGATTTTCGTTTTAGTCTTAAAGCTGAAGTCGATAAGATTTTTTGGTCGTATTTACTGAAACTGTCACTATGCTTCGACATGCAAATATGAATCAGGTGATTTTAGAAAAAAATCCCCAAATTTATCTCCACTCGCAGCCTGTATTGCGTTCTGCGAAATTCTACCGCTCCCGGCTCAATCAAGCAATCAGATCATTAGCACGCACCTTCGGATGTGCACAAAAAAATCGAGGGACGGACTGGTTGGATTCAGCGCAAATAAAGGAGGGGCTTGAAAGTTGTACTCGTTCAAAAATCTGACCGAGTCCTCACGGTTGAGCAATCTTACAGACTTCTGCTTTAAGGCCCACTGCATGTTATTGTTGCAAGCTGCATGCCAGCTATGGACCAAGATAGATCCACATCTGCTTCAGTTGTTCCTCATCTAATGTTACATAATTTGTTTAGATAATGTGAGATGATATGCAATAAGTTACACCAGTTCCGTTATTTCAGTGGCCTGCATCTGAAATGCTCGACTGTGGAACTGATGATCACTGTTGAATTAGTCATTACCTTTAATATTGCTTTCTACACTTCCTGATCCTTTTCATTTGACTGTATGAATTGCACAATCATGTCTTTCTGAGGCCAAATTAAAATGATACAAAATTATAGTATCACCCCAAATTTTCTTTCCTTCTGTCTTTTTTTTTAAACAATTCACACCCTTAATAGGCTACCAGTGTGCAAAGCATTATATGATTCCACCGTCAAACAATTACACAACAGAGAAAGGCACAAGAGAAGGAGAAAGTGATTGAACAGGATAATTATTATATAAAAATATAATAATCATAATTATTATTATTATTACCTCAACGTATTACAACATCGGAATATTCTTGCGTTTCTTTAACATTCCGTGACCGTCAACATAGACTCAAACCTCGGTGGTAGGACGCCATGAGAAGAATATTCGCCGACCAATCAAATTGTGCGTTACAGACGTACGGGCAAGTTGAACAACTCAAACGGAGGAGAAAATCTTTTCAACTTCTGTAAAGTTTTATTCCCAATATTACCGGATAAATTCTGACCAAAATATATTATATACAAACAATATATTTGTAAATAATAATAAAAATAATGTCCCAGCCAGAAAGCCGAATTATTAGTGAGATAGTGAGCAAATTACTAGGCACAGCAGCTCCTCCACTCCATCTTCCATTTCTCCTCAAACTCCTCATTATTTGCGCACCCTCGTGGCTCCTCATCGATCCTGCGATTGGCTCCCCATCTGACCAGTTTGAAACAACCGCAAACACAAAATTCTTCTGTTAGGCCTAAGTCCATCTTTCTTTATTTGGTGGCTTAGGCAGTGTAGATAGTTGTTGCCAATACTGGAATGCTGTAACACAACACAACATAGATGTGGTCTGACGAATGTGTTGTACAAAAGAAGCATCACCTCCTTAGATTTGTACTCAATACTTTTGGCAATGTATCCCAGCATCCGATTGGCTTTTTTAACTGCTACGGCACAATGGCTAGAGCCTGTGAGGGTTTGGTCAACAATCACTCCCAGATCTTTCTCGTGTGCAGCACATTCCAGTTTTAAACCTCCCATGAAGTAATCCCGTCTAATGTTTTTACTACCTACATGTACAACTTCACATTTTGCTACATTAAATTTCATTTGCCCCATTTCTGCCCAATTCTGGATTCTATCCAAATCATCCTGTATCACTTTAGTATCATCTGCAAATGTAACCAATCTGCTCTCAATATTCCTATCAAGGTCATTAATGCAGGATATACTGCTACTGAATCAAGGAAACAATAAATATTTTAGTTTCTTTGCATTAAATTAGGCTTTTATCAAAGGGATGCGCGCACACTTCTTCATATGTGGAACAGTCAACAGGAAAGGTGTCTCTCTGAAATGATCTGTAATTGGTCCAAGTGTATCATCACAGGCATAATTTTCTTAAGCCTGAAAACAGAGACCAGCAAAGGGGCAGAAGTCTAGTTCTCCGTTTTCACTGGGACCATTTCACTTACAGTATGCTGAAAGGTTATTATGGAATCTTTGCCCGATGACGCCACAAAAATTTCATACCCCAGCTTTAAGTGAATAACCGCCGCTATAGAAAACCAAAAACCCTCAGAAATCATAAACCTGGGCTGAAGCAGGAAGAACGTTTCCAGCTAACTTCATAATCCTGCTTCATGAAATCCGAGTATTAAGAAATGAAACACCCTTCCCCTCTGTGGTTAAACCCATACCTTCTCGGTCCGAGGTCCATTTTCACGAGGACCCCACGACATCAGCGCCTTAAGTTACTGATGCCTTTCTGGATTGTTCTGATCTGAAGGAAATTAAAAGGAAATAAAAACAACCCCAGTTCTCCCTCTGATGTTCAGGTTCAGGGGCGAGAACCATGAATACTCAAGACAACGCCCTCATGCTTTGACAGCTGTAAGACGCAGTTATTGATCAGAGTTGATAAATCTAATCCTTCACGTCTGGTTTTTCAGTTTGAATGACACCCCCACTACGACCCTGACCCACAATCTAAAAAAAACAGTGCAGGGTAAGGACAGACTTATTAAATTTAAATCCAATTACAAACCAACAAGGTCAACATTTCATCCAAAAGCAGTGAGCAACCAGCTGACACAAGCATTTTAGAAGTATTTTCATTTGGAGTAATTCTTAAGATATTCTATGATTATATACATAAATGTTATATAAATATGTAAAAGCAAGACCACTTTTTTTAAATAGAAATTGTGGTCAAGTGGCATTAAGGTAAGAGAAAGTTTCCAAAGAACATGTCATAAATAATCTAAATGTTATTTAAATAATAATTTCAAAGCGTAATATGTCTGAACTAACTCCGGATAACAGGTATTAACAGCAAATTTTTTTGAAAGATTCGGGCAGATTTCTGTTCGAGGTTGACATATGACCCCCTCAGATTTGGCTGATTTTTTTGGTGTAAGGTTTATAGTTGGATTTTTAAAAAATCCTTAATTTTTAGGTCCACAAACCAGATGGGTGTTTTTCGAAGACCTCTGGTGAAGACACGTCCTGTCCTACTCTGCCTCTGATTGGATTACCCTGATTTTCTTACCCAAGCCAGTCTCAGTCCTCATGCCTAACTGTAACCAAACCAACCCACAAAGACAAGGGCTTGCCATCATAAGCACCGAGGAGCAGGGTCATTCAATTCAGGAAGGAAAAAAAAAAAAAAAAAACTGTAAATGGTAATGAATGAAAGTTTGCATGCGACTGACAAAATACACACCGCAGCAATCGGCCACTATCTAAGCCAAAATCCAGATTAATCGGCCAAATCAATTAATCAGTTGCCCACAAACAGTCATCTCAGCTGCCTTAAACACAGCTGAGATGACTGGCAAGAACTGGAATGGCTAGAAAGAGAGCAAGTAAGTGAAGGCATAATCAAGGTGTTACCACCAAAAGCATATCATTTTATGCAGTTGGATATCTGAATTGCAATGGCAGAAACCCAAAACTTGGTTTTGTTCTTAGAATATCATCCAATAAAAATAATTGAGACAACCAATACGTTCGGTATGTCTGTTCTGCACATCGTCATGCACAGGTCAACTTTAATGTGAAATATTAGCTAGCTAGCTAGTACAGCTACCTGACTGCACAATTAGCCTCAGCTTTAAAGTGAGGATATAAAGTTAGTGAGGATATTCTTAACATCTTTAAGTATAACTATAGCAAACAACTGCTTACTGAAGCTTTGTGAAAATTCATCCAGCCCAGTGATAGCCACTACCTGCTCATTATCAAGGTTGGCTACCACAAGCTAGCAAAGTACCTTACTAGAGCTAGGTAGGCTAGCTGCTGTCAGGAGAATTTTCATCGACCCCTGTGGAATTCATCCACCCCCTTGCATCTGGTAAGCTTCACCAAGGGGTCGATGAATTCGACAATTAAATTCATGATAAGTTCATTGACTTAAGTGCATCATGCCTGTAAAAAAACAGGTTACTTAGGGACACTTAATTTGATTCAATACAATAATCATTATTGTACTCCTTATATGATGAAGAATTCATATTTTGTTTCCATTAGTTTGAAATTTACAGCCAAAGGGTCGATAAAATCGTCTCCTGCCTATATTTCATGGATCTAAACAAATATTATTGTCACAGTGATTAGTTCAAACACAACTAATGCCTGATTCATGCTTCTTATGGTTAATGCAATGCGGAAGGCACGCACAGTCCACATGAAC
Organism: Gymnothorax reevesii; assembly: GCA_029721435.1. Taxonomy (NCBI): domain Eukaryota; kingdom Metazoa; phylum Chordata; class Actinopteri; order Anguilliformes; family Muraenidae; genus Gymnothorax; species Gymnothorax reevesii. The sequence goes on from CM056576.1 coordinate 48,282,469, forward strand.
GTCGGATCGTTTCATACTGATTACAGTCAAGGCAGTCAGAGTGGCTGTGAGAACTGGCCTCTTCTCTAGTCTTGCTCTGTTGATTTTTACTTATTCTGCTAGCTTTTCTTCAAAGCCTTCCATTTTTAAACCACCGTGTAATTTGAATTGGTACAAGCGCACTTCCGGGTCCTGTAGTTGGCCAATCATTCCAGCACAGTCCACGAGAGCCCATCTGCGTTGTTACAAAATCTTCGAGGCACGCAGCTTGTTGCTTAAAGCCTCAACGGACCCTCCTCGCCATATCCCCAGGCTGCAATTGCGCAAATGACAAGACTGTAAGAACTGAGTGATCAATAAGCCTATAAATTATTTGCCTAGAGTGTCAAAAGCGTACAAGTGTTCATAGAGTCTGGGTCAAACACCCACTGAAAAGATGGAAAGGATAAGGGATCTATTTATTAACCTCCGCCGAGGAGGTATATGTTTTCAGTGCCGTTTGTTACCTTCGCCAGCGACTTCGCTGACGAAGGTAATGTTTTGATCCCCGTGTATTTATTACCTTCGCCAGCGACTTCGCTGACGAAGGTAATGTTTTGATCCCCGTGTATTTATTTGTTTGTGTGTCTGTCTGTATGTGTATCGAATAACTCAAAAAGTACCTAACGGAATTTCATAAAATTTGGTGGGTTGATTTGGCATGACCTGAGGATCAATCGATTAGATTTTGGGAGTGATCGGGTCAAAGGTCAAGGTCAAGGCCACGAAAAGGTCAAAACCGACTTTCGGCCATATCTCGGTCAATTTTTATCCGATCGGCATGAAACCAACGCCAGTGGCGAGGGATTCAGTGGCGTCGGCAAAGGTATGCGCTCTACCGAGTGCCCGTTCTAGTTTGTTTGTGTGTCTGTCTGTCTGTCTGTGTGTATGTGTATCGAATAACTCAAAAAGTACCAAACGGAATTTCATAAAATTTGGTGGGTTGATTTGGCATGACCTGAGGATCAATCGATTAGATTTTGGGAGTGATCGGGTCAAAGGTCAAGGTCAAGGCCACGAAAAGGTCAAAACCGACTTTCGGCCATATCTCGGTCAATTTTTATCCGATCGGCATGAAACCAACGCCAAAATGTGCAGAATTATATACCCGATCCTGTGCCGAGGAATTCAGTGGCGTCGGCGAAGGTATGCGCTCTACCGAGTGCCCGTTCTAGTTTGTTAGTTTGTTTGTGGGTTTGTTTGTGTACAACATAACTCAAAAACTTATGGCCGGATTTTGACGAAATCTTCAGGGTAGGTGGGTATTAACTCAAGGAAGAGGTGATTGAATTTTGGCACATCTAGGCCAAAGTACTGCTGAGATATATGCCAAAGTTCAAGATTTCAAGTCTTTCCAATGGGCTGGAGTTCCAATCGCCATGCTTTTGGCTTTGCTGCCCCCTGGCGGAGGTTCAGCGCTCTCTGAGTGCTTTTCTAGTTTAGTGGTAATTTATCGGTAAGAATAAGTTTGCATTCATACGTTATTTTACTCTTGACATGAAAAACCACACACATAATATTACTGCATTGAATTAATTTAGCTTGCAAGTTCATCAAAAGGAGGGACTTCAAGAGGCTCGCAGTTGTCATAACAAACAAAACACCATTCGCTTAATTTGGGCCCTTCAGAATTTGCCCTTTCCAGAGGCCTTAGAAACACAAAAAACAAAACATTTGGATGAGGGACCTACAGATTTAGGATTTCTCCATCTACCCAGAAATGTAAAATCCAGGCGTCAGAAAGTAAAAGTCCTGCCAAGTTTTTCTGCCTCCCACAAAATGAGCTGATCATTCTTCATTGGCTCCATCTCCTGTCCGAAGTAAATCTAGGTGGTTGGAATAAAGTTCTGGGGAGGATTTTTACTTCCTGAACCCGGACTTTACACCTCTGCATCTACCCATAGACCTTCCACCAAAGAAAATATATAGGCAAATCTGAGAAGGTCACGTATCACCCACTGCCTGAATCCATAAAAAATTGCCTCTTGAAACACAATTTAGCAACATGAATGCAAGAGCGCCGCCGCTTTTAGTCAATTAGGCTACTTCATGATAACAAAATGGCAGCAGACGCATTTGCTGCCTTGACAGAATACACTAAATCACTGCCGCCATGAGGTGAAATTACTCTTCATCGTCACGATAATGTCCATTAATGATGCTGTCGCTCGAGTCGATTAGGAAGTCCTCGTTAATGAGCAATGTATCAGCAAACAACTTGTGCGTAGCCAGATACAACCAACAGGTTAAGATAGTGAGTGGCCATTTCCCGAGATCTTTCAACGCAATGTATGTACCTCAATTAGTACCCGTCACTGTGCAGCAGGCCTATACATAATGAGTCTGCTTGTTGTAACTGCAGGAGATTCAGAGTACATTGAATACATATTTGTCCTCACACACAAGGATTTACGTAGCATGGTGCGTAAAATGAAATGCGTCAGGATTGGTCTCCTCATTGCTGACGAAAGGCTGGTCTGAAATAGTCAAAAGAATAACCTCAAGTCAGAATTCCGGCTGAGTTATGAGGGCTTTTATTCTCGTAATGGTGTTGACAGGAAAACAGAGATAATGGCAAATTAGCACATCTGAATGCAAAGCTTGAACAGGGGAGTTACACACATTGCACCAGCAGAGCACACGGCACAAGGAGACAGGAAGGGACCTTTTCGACACGCCTAGTGCATAACAGTAATGACATTAATTCAGCGTTGACAGGTAATGCGGGCGACTGACTTGACGAATTACGAGAGCTGCTTGGCTGGTCGACAGTTGGGCACTTCTTTTGAATGTGCAACGTGTCCTCAGCCTGCTCTCAGGCTATGGTTTGCAGTTCTAATTTCCAACTAATTGCATGCTTGGAGGGCGTAAGTTAAAAATGCTTGCAGATAACAAGGCATTGCTTTTAGACACAAATATAACTAATAAAACTGTTGACTATACGACAAAAATAAAGGAAGGGGGTGGGGTGGGGGGTGGGGGGGGGCGCTGGAGTGGGAGAGGATGGAATGTGCCGGTTCTCCGGCTGTGGTGTAATTTTTGCCTGCTTATACAAATTCCAACCACTTCCCAACCACTAATTATTTCTACCAATGAAAAAATGTGGATCTCACCCCTTCCCATAATTGCCCCAAAATTGCACTGGGGTCTGCTAGCTGCTGTTATTTGGTTATGGTACATTCTGAATTGCCTTCCGCTAAACCTCTCTAAGTGGTATTAGCCGGCTCTTGACGTAGGCTAACGCAGCACCCAAGAACTCACTTCTTTTCGTTCCAACTGCAATTGAGCTGACGCAAAGGGGGGGGCTCTGGAAGAAGCTGAGCAGCAGTAGCCTCCACACGTTACACCTCTGAATGAGCGCAAACTGAAAACTGCCGCAAAGCCAATGCGAGCTCCCCGCAGAGCCAGAACAAATGTGTTTGAAGTGCATCGACACTCGGAGAGAGCCATCCGACACAATGCCCGGCTAAGAATTCACATTACTGATCCGTCATTTCTTTCCTCTGTCACAATATCTGATAAGTCTGTCAGTTTCAAATAGATGTCCCCTCAAACCAAGCATACTTTCATGGTGTGGAAATGACATTCACGGGAGGCTCCTGAAATGACATGCTGAAAAGGCCCAAGCCACTCCTTTTTGTGATTTGATATGTTCCCTGCATGACAAAGCTGCTTCCTCACATTATAGCAGTAGCATCATATCTGCGTTTTCTATAGGGTTGGCATCACGACTGTGCTGCCTAAATCTCCTGTTTCAGCAGGAAATGGTTGGTGCTTTCAGGAGCACACTTGGCCCAGTATGTCCCATCAAGGAAATACCGTGAACCTGACAGCAAAACAGATCAGTTGATCACAGAGAAGTTACCCCCTCTTTCTACAGAGAATCTCAGCAGCACTACCATGTGGGCATGTAAATAATGACATTAAAAGTTTCTGATAGCTTAGAAATGTATATTACTGAGTTGTAAACTGTTATAAACTAAACAAAAAGCAATACTTGGAGTGTTGACGCTTTGCCTAAAAATTTGAGACACTGTCCCGTAGTGCCGTACTGTTTGGCTTTTTGCTTGTTTGAAGCAGACTGAAAAACTTGCCACCTTTCTTCTGCAGACTGACCGTCTCATTTGCGTTTGTCCCTCCAAGTAATTGCAGACAGCCATGATGATGCTGACATCAGGGCTCTGTCAAGACTATATTGTGTGTGTATCAACGGTTTTTAATGAAATACAAAAATCAATTTATAAAAAAGGTTTTTTAAATTAGCATTTGGGATTTCAAATGTAGTTTTTTTTTCAGCAATATCAATGTGGTCAACAAAAAGTTAACATTCAAAGCAAAAAAAAAAAAAAGTAGGGCGCCGAAGTAGAGGGGGACCACAAACATAATTGAATTGATGAATAATGACACCTCTCCCCAGCATATAATTGCCCGAGTATATAGTGTTCTGCATTCAAACCATTTAAAATTGGCAACAATCTTATGTGACTGTGCACAATTCCCCTGAATTTGGGATAAATTACACTGCATAGTTGTGAAGGATCCAACCGTGTAATGTGTGCTCTATCCATGAACTGTGGTTAATGGTCGGGGGGCAATTATGTTCTCAACATTCTTTATAACCAATTTCATGCGTCCACACAAAAAGCTGTGGGCTTTCATTACAGCGCAAGCCAGCATTATTGGGGAGTAAGGATATTTCGGTGGGGACGGTCATGACCAATGAGGCTGAAACCATAAATTCTGGAGGAAAACTGTACTGCCTAAAGCGCAGTACCCCCGTGGTGTCAACCCTTTGTGGCATGGAAGATCCCAAATGTGTGTGATTAGAATGTCTTTACCAGAACATTCTAATGCTGATGAGATCATGACCACAGATCACTGTATGGAGTCCTTGAACACTGACTTATGAACATCTCCTTGATCAAAAAAAATAAAATAAAAATCCCTCAACATAGCCGCAATGTGGCGGCAATGACAAAACAAGGCAGTAAGTCTGTGAGAGCACTTTGTGAACCCTGCACAGACGGAATTAAAACCGTATTCTTTTACTTGAATACAAGAGGCGGAGTGATAATGTTTCAGTTGTGAAGGAGCCGGTACAAGCGTTCAGCTGTTGAGGTGATTATTGGTGAACTGCAGCACGGAGTCATATGACTGAGAGTATTTAGAAATGGTAACAGATCCCGCTTTCCAGTCACTGAAAGCTCAGCAGAGGAAAGTAAACAAGAGCACAGTACGCTCCATTCATTTCTATTCACCACTTCTATTGGGGTGAGGGGGGGGGCTCCTCTCGCAGGTTTACAATACCTCCTTCCAGGAAAGTAGCAATACTGCACAGTGTCAAAGTAGATTATGCTGTTTTACGTAATATGAAGCCTAAAATTTCACTAACAATACATCCACAATGCCTCATCAAACAAAACACGCTTTAGTCAACAAGCACCTCTAAACTGTAAACCGTAAAAAATACGGGACAGTCGGGGACATTCTGCGTCAGAGCACTGTGGCAAATTTTCGCAGTATGAGGGAACAACCGAGGGGAGAAACAATTTGTGGTGCCATGTTCACTAACAAGCCTCCGGGGACTGGTTGTTCAGCGCCTGTCAGAAGCTGTAGATGTCTTCTCTGAGCTTGCTGGTCTGGTTGGTAAAGTTTACCCAGGAGAGGGAAAGACCTGTGTCGGGGAGGTGTACGGGAACCAGCTCTCAATAAGCAATGAATGTTCTCTACAGAAAATACCAGCTTCAACTAGCCTTAACTGGTCACGCTGGTCTCAGCTCTGTTCCTGAAACTTTAACCCAACGACCCTGTGATGAAATTGTAATCTGCAGCTCTACCATTTCAAGGTCCGCCCAACTCAACCAGCCTGAACAGTTTGAACCAGACTAATCCAGCGAGAGACGAACCACAGACCAGATGGACGTGTTGAAAATGGAGATCGTACGAAGTGTAATTACAAGCATGAATGGTAACGGTTGAACTTGAGTGGTGAAACCAGCCCTTCCCTGACATTTGTAACTGGACAAGGGTAAATGGGAAAAGTATTAGTGTGAATAGGCTATCACTACTAAACAGCCCAGAAATGAAATACAGTGATGGCACTGTGAAGAGAAGAGATGGTCCAAGAGGGAAGAAAAAAAAAAAACGAAGCATCCATATGTTAACAAAATTACGCAAATATATAGACCTTTGAATTAGAAGTGAACCACAACATGCATGTCTGCTCAAATATACACAATATGCACACACACTGACTGCATCCTACATCATCCCACTGCATGAGAGAATTTATAATGTTCTCATCAATTTCCCTCGTTTCTTTGTGTTTTCATATTGCCACGGTAACTTGATGACTGCATCCCACGTTGCTCCGATACTCTGGCATGAAGTGCACTATAAGCTGCTCTCACAGAGAGGGGATAAAGATCATATATCAAATTACTTCAGTGCAGTTCAAAATCAATGTTGTTATTTTATTAGTTGTTGTTCCCCACTAAGAAAGACTACGGCACACCCCCCAATATATGTGTATGCTTTAAAGTTTGTTGACATCACTTCTGTTGACATTCGAATTCAAACAAAACAGAGGTAGCTCGCCACTCTCTTCCAAAGTTTCCCTCCCATGCTTCCGTAACTGTCAACTCGTCGGTGATTGGCCGGGATGGTTTATGTTATGTTTTGGCGCACAGCCTGTGCCCCTTGTGTTTATTTGCAGTTTGTGACGTCTGTGAGGTCTCCAGAGCTCGGGTTTTTTTTTTTTTTTTTTTTTTTAAAAACAGTGAATTTAGGGGCAGGCAGCCAGCGGATCGTGGGGAGATGTCGGCAAATTGAGACAAAAATATAATCACGCAGAAAATAAATAAACTTGCATAGTGCACCTTTAAAGTCACGATATGGAATGAAAATGGGCCATTGCAAAAAGTATTGAACAAGTGCTGAAGCCAAACCAAGGTCAACTTTGCAACAGCAGTAAGTTTCGGCACTGAAGCTGAACTAGAACAAGTATCTCCGTCCCTTATCCTGTCACTCCGACTAAACCTGAAGGGTTTACGCACACTTAGGAATGCTGTCAGCAATCCTGAAGATTTGTGTCTCTAAAAAATATATGTAAATTCAGCTTTTTCCGTCAGCGTTGCTCTGAATTGCATCACGTAGGCCCCCGTTGCTGCAAAATTTACAAGGTTACTAAAAATCTTATGAAGTGTCGGCGCTGGGCTCCTCGCTTGCAGCTCACCGAGCGCATCGTTATTTACTGGCCTGAGACAAACGGCATCTAAAACCAATGGGAATATTAAAGGCCGGACGTGCTCTTTAGGAAAAACATTTATCACCCGGTGTTTATCAGAACACACAGCTCTCAAGGGCACAATGTAAGGTCTTCTGAATCTTTAATGGCAAAGACAAAGGGCAGAACCTTGCCCCCCCCCCTCCTTTAAAGGTCAAATGCTCCTGCTAACCCCACTTCACGACATTACATTTCATAATATAATGGCATACGACTACAATTTTGGACAGATTTCAACAATATTTATTGCAGAAATAATGAAACTGAAAATTTGCTCATCTCGTTCTCATTTGCGCGATGAATGTTAGGATTGAGCAAGTTTCTATGAGCTGGGAAAGTTTGCATTATTTGTGTCTTTGGTATTTCAGGAGATTGAAGAGAAGTTCCTGGTTTTTTAAACGGTCTTGTTTCCTGGCGATCTTGACACAGGGACAGGACTTGGGCGAGTGAATATGATCTCACGAGGACTCAGAAGACTGCAAGTGCAAAGAAGCTGAGACATTGAGAACCATCCCAGACGCTGGTCCCGAATCTAGACATCCCCCAGCATGCAGTTCACCGAGCTGACATTCATTATTCAGACAGCAGAACACTGACAGCTTGTTGCAAAATGGCCTTCAATTTTTAATTGCGAGAGAAGGGAGTAAAGTGTAAGAGATAGCTGCCTGTGTGTGTGTATGTGTGTGTGTGTGTGTGTGTGTGTGTGGAAAAAAGAGAGCGAGAGAAAGAGAGGGGTGATTGTGTATTACATATATGTAGTAGTGTGTGCATACGTACATACACATGTAGTGTGCATCTGTGTCCATTTACTGTGTGAGATTAGAGTAAGTGTCCACACTCGTATATGTGCACACATGCACATATTCAAGTGTGTGTATCTGAGTGCTAGTCAGTACGGCCCCTTTTCCAAAAAAGTTGGGACATAGTATAAACTGTTTATAAAAACAGAATGCAATAACTTGCATATCATTTAAACTTGATATTTCATTGAAAATAGTAAAGGCAACATATCAAATGTTGAAATTGAGAAATCTCATCGTTTCTTGAAAAATATTTGCTCTCATTGAATTACATTTCACACAGCATCCAAACTTTTTTGTACAGAGAGTTGCACGAGGTGATAAGTCTCAGATGAAAATGTCAACATATTGCAGACAGATTTACATTTTAGAGGCAACCTCAGAGGACATTTTTAAATGGCAACTAAAAATGCACTTTTTAAACTAATAGCAGTTCATTACTTCGCCCAGTTTTATTATGTTATTGCTCTCATCATATCATTATCAGCATTTTGATCACGTTATTTCTGCTCCATTTTATTTACGTGGTCTTCCGAAATGTTTGCGTTCATATTGCCTAACTTTTTTTTTTTTACAAGCAAATTTTTTTTTTTCCCTCCAAAGAGTGGTATTTTGGTAACACTTAATATTAAGGGTACAATAATTCACACTAATTAATGCAGTAATAAGCATTATCTAACAGCTGATTAACACTGAACTAATGCATCTGGTAATCATTTAAAAATGAAGTTCACATCAGTCAAGGTGTTAATTTATACATCATCACATAATGAAGTGGTTTAACAGTTTGAAGTGCTACATAAAGAATACTTAAGGGATGTTTTCAATTTCACAATAAGGGAGACAAAGAAATTAATAAACGGTCAATTATGGTTGCATAATGCTTATTCAGCAATCTAATGCATTAGTTACCTGTTAATTAACTGATAGTTCATGAACTAATGTTAATTAATGTGCCCTTATTGTAAAGTGTTGCCGGCATTTTTTGTATGAACTATGCTATGCAAATCCTGGAAAACAGGAGACAGAGAGGCTCTTCAGCTCTTCATATGATACGCTGTAACAATGAGTGAGGCTGGATCTCACGTGAAGGGCTAACCGGTGAGCAATCATTCACTGGTCAATACTGTGACAAGCGTCAAATCCCAGAGGGAGGGGGATCGGGGCAGAGTGAGCCTGGATGAGCCCCCATCGCTCTTTTGCCGCTGTCCCGATTGATTGAAGCCAAACACCCGTCAGCCAGACTAGCTGCTCCGGAATGCGACGTCAGGAGGCTCGTATCGATCAGCCTTTTCCTGAATTAGCACAATCTGGCCCAGCGAGTTAAGAGCAGAGTCTGAATTCAAAACCGGGCCGATTCAGGCCATGGTAAACACTCAGCAGAGGGTGTGGGGAGGAGTTAAACAGAGTGGTGCTTTTTCTGTCGATCATTTTTCTGCTCTTAAAGGCCTTACTCCTGATTGGCCGTCCTGTCAACAACCAGCAGATAACTGTGGTATTGTTTTTCCTCAGATGTTTTTCACGTGGCCGCTAAAGCTTGGATTTTTCCTACCACACCAAGAAATCATTATAAATAAACGCATTTCAAAAAAGTGTCAATACAACACATAGTGATATTTACTGTCACTGCGTTCCATAGTTATTGTTGCGGAACTTTGCCAAGCTCAGGTGGACTTTATTCAACAAGCAGCCCTTATTTCTGGAGTCTTTTCCAGCTCTATAGGCCGGGTGATCACTCAACATAGTGCTCCAGATGTGGCTCATGGAAGACCTCAGTCAAAACTTGCAAGGATTTAACTGCAGATGCCCATAACAACAATGCCTCATAACCATTTTCTTGCATGGTGATGTTGAAACTGCAGAGAACAATGCAATCTTTGCCAAGTTTCTATTGGGAAGAGAGTCTGACCTCAACATCTGCCCACTTGACAAAGGATTTTTCTTCCTGAGAACTCTTCAAGAGACACCTGCCTCTCGACTTACTATTATGAGTTAAAACAGCTTCACAAAGGCCTTACACGACACACACCGTCGCAAAATTTGTCTCCGGGACAAACGTATGAAGAATATATTTTGTGCAAATGAGCGCAAAATGGATAAATAGATGAAAATTGGCTGAGTACTGCAGGCATTTCGGCGCTTTGTTTGGATCCATACATACAAGAAACGATAAATCCTGGCAGTAGCTTCTCTAAGTAAAATCGCATCAAAATCATTATGCATGAAAATGGGTCAAGTGGAGTGTTTAACAGAGCAATAAAAATGCAGAAAGCACATTTTCTGTACAAGCTCTTTTCAAGAGTATCTGCCGTACAGCAGGTATAAAGCAGCAATTTTACTCAACAAAACTGAATCTTGACACCAATGAAAAGCACAGAACACAATTCATTTTATTGTTGGAAAAATCACCCAAGGCACACTGCCGATTCAGCGCACACAACTCAACAATGGAGTTAATGGCCAAGAAAACAATCATAGATTTGAAGCCAAGGGTCAAAATGAAGCAAAATCACAAGAGTTTGCAGTAATAGTTCATAAATCTTGGTACAACATCACTATAATCAATTTAAAAGTCATATAATAAATCATTAGGCAGTAAAAGGGCAAAAAAGCAGTTTGTACACAAAACCAAGCGTATATCATTCATTTTTGTGGGTCTTCTCTACAGGTCCCTAAAATCGTGATAATCACTTTTCAAAAGGAAAGCCCCAAGATGGGGAATCTGATTCACCAATTTGGTGCATTTTGGTATTGTGATTTCAGCAAAGTCCTTACCCACACTGCCTCCACCAAGGCTGAATATAGTGGACTTCTACGTCTCCAGCTGTAGTGTCTGCAATGTCATGAAATCACCATATTATGACAGAAAATTCCAGATGAAACCCTGTAATTCCTCGCCTGATTGTTTATTGTGATTACGCCTTGTCGAACTCTCAAGCAGCGGAGGTGTGTACTTCAGGAACAAATCCGCGAGCAGCTGAGTTGTTATCACAAGTCATGTGGAAAACACACGACCGCGGTGGTCGGTCTCTGTTGTGGGATCCGTCAACAAACACACGTTTGTTCCGCCGACATCCTCGGCGACCTTCTCGGCCGGGCACTGTTCCACGCCAACGCGAGGACAGGCCGCACAGCACGCGCGGTCCAATCAAAACCTCCTCTTCGGAGGTGGTCTCGCTCTGTTCAGCTCGGGGTCAGAGGAGGGTCTACTCTGTAGCGAGTTCTGTTTTCTATTTTTTCTCACAATCCATGTCTCAAAAGGAGAGCTATTGCGGTTAGCAAATCTATTTGGCAAGTCTGCATTTCCACCATTCTCCAATTCGACACTTCAACCTCATTATTTTCATATTCAGTGCATTAGAATACACAGGCTAAAATAGTCTTAATACCTATGGATTGCAGTGGAAATCAGTAAAGTCTCCCAGTAAATGACACCTATACAATCTTGACTTTGTTAATTTATTCCTCTGCTCTTCAGTGACACTTTCTGTGTATTATTTTATGGCTATGGATCACTGTACTTTTTTCAACTTGTTGGAATTGAATTGCATAATATTCACTCAGGTACTCTTGTCCATGAGCAAACTGAAGTCTAACATGCGTGTTTTCAGACTGTAGGAGGAAACCAGAGTACCCAGAGTAGTAAACCCAAGCGGGCAGACAAATTCCACACATTAAGGCCCCAGGCCAAATTTGAACCTGCAACCTTCTTGCCTCTTGTTGTGCTGCCCACTGCACCAGCCCTGAGCTCCACACACTGCACCAGCTCTGAGCTGTCCTCAATCTGAGAGAGTAGGATCCTTCTGTCCTTGAGCTCCAATTGTCTCCATAAATCCCGAATGAACCTTGCCAGCACTGAGCTTAATCCACTGTCCATTATTTTTAGGAGCAGTAAACCCGAGAGTAGCTCGGAAACAGACAGGCTCTGCGTCTCCACAATCTGTCAAAGTAAGGAGACGGGGAGGGAGAAATGAAACCAATCTCATTCGCCCGAGAATGAGTATCTCCGCAAACAGCAACGGGCGTCCGCGCCCACTTTCAGATAAACGTCAGAGTGAATTAAGTTACGGCAACAGTGCCACAGTGGTAAAGGCACAAAGCAATCCAACTGCATCACACTGCAGAGAAGACCTTTCATACTGTAATGTACTTACTGAATAATTATTTCATCGTTAACGGTGTTATTTAAAACAATGTGAAATTTTTTATGGCTTGACGAATGTGTCACTATATCCCGACAGCTGAGGGATCGAGGCGATTCGAGGTGAAATTCAGTTCAGCCCACAAGTATTTGGCCAGAGACGCTGAGTATAAAGAGGCTTTAACTCCGTTACAGTTCACGCGAAATGGAAGTGAAAACCCACAAATCAAAGCCGACAGTCGCTATTATAACCTCATGCTCACTGTTTTCTCATCCGATACGCTCGGAGCACACAGCCAAGAAGCTAAATAAAAATCGCGTCCTTCACCAAATACTCGCCTAATGCACGCACTTGCGAGGCTAGGAGAAAACCCGCCCTGATCTCGCTGCAAATCACAAATGCATTTTACAGATTTTTTTTTTTTTTTAAACCCAAACTGAGGACCGTCAGCTTAACAAGCTCTTTTTATGTGCAGGAAACGTATTTCCAGTTTTCTTCAATCCACTTTCTGGAATTGGCTGCCCTGGAAGGGAGGGATGGGGGGATGGGAGGTAGAGCAGTGGGTGGTAAGGGGGTTAATATCGCACATTTCCTGTACGCCGTGACAATGAATGAAGCTTTCAGGAGAAGCCAATTATTCTCAGACGGACTGAACCCCGGTCTTCCTCACCCACCGCCTGCATTACGGGCTGCCCTCGCTACAACAGGGGTGGAAGTGAGAGACGCTACGGCGTTCTGAGCTCCGTGCGCATCGAGAAATCAACTCCCCACTCCCCCCAACCCTGACTGACGCTCACACACTCCCCTCCTCGAGTGAGAGGAAGCAGGTTTGAACTGAAGTTCTGAGGACACAATAGCCTTTGTGACAGCTCAGCTTTCAGTCCCCAGCTCTGCTTCGGAGATAGAAGCGTTCTGGGAAGGCAAAGCCAGAGAAGTTGGCAGTTTTTTAAAACGAGAAAACGCCCCCACAAGCTCCCCTCCTTCAGCATAATACAGGTGGAGCATCTCAAAAAATTCAAATGAAGTAAACTGCAGGAAAAAAAAAAAGCTCTGATAGCAAACTCTGGACTCATATTCTTTTTTTTTTTGGAAAACTGACAGAAAAGACTCGAGGCATTATGAGGGGATTACTCAGTGCATTAAGCAGCCGATTTAAACTCTTGTTAATCCCCGTGCAGTTCGCCCGGTCGGTCTCATAAATTATAAATACGCATTTATTCAATAATACAGCGAATTGAGTTTCGGAAATAAAAGAGAGGGCATGAACCATTAGGCGCTATATGCAAAGTGCCAGTTTTCACCATGGGACAGTGTGGCCTTGGGCCCACTTATAAATTAAATCAAAACTAATTAAAAGTAGGTAGCCAACGATTTATTTTACATGAGGGGCGGCTTTGCCCGGTCTTGGATGAAGTGCGGAGTTGTGCATCATTAAGCGGTTTCTCAGAACATCCATTTCCCAGTTCCACCCTATCAGCTCCCCGTTCGCAATCATAAACCTGTCCCTCAAACATGTCCTCAGGCCAGAAGATCTGTCGCACCTTTTAACTGTGTTCACACCCCTGTACCATAACCCCTTTACCCTTCCCCCAGGACCTGGCTATAGTGGGGGGCTCGGAGGAAGGAAATTTAGGATTCAGCTTTGGGGAAGAGGGGGGTTGTCAATCTTCATCAAACGAGGAGTGGCTAACGCTATGATTTATGGGTCTTGATGAAGAAGGCCATCTGATGGCTGTAGATACTGCTGCTTTCACGCAGCCATTAAACAAAATTCCTCAGGTTGATACGTCGCACTGTCTGAGACACTGTTTAAAAAAAAAAAAAAACATGCCAGGGAATATTTCCACATCAGTTCACATTAATTTAACATTAAACAGCTCTGCAGTGGTAGACCAGCTAATGCAGGGCACAAGTGGGCGTGGATGAGGTCATGACCGTTATCTTACTGTATGGCATTCATACCACCGTCAGGCGGTTTTCAGAACGAGGGTGCAGATTATGGGATTATCATATACGATTAACTAAGCGGTTCACAGTTTTGCCATAATTCTAATCTCACAGCGTGAAAGACAAGCAGCAAATCCACGGGGCTGAAAACGCTGGCTGGGAGAGCCTGATGTTTCAGCAGAGCGCAGGTCTCCCCTTCAAATCTAACGGTTTCCCTTTTGATCCACTGCAGAGGCGCAGATCAGCCCCGTGGCCTTAAAGATGTAATAATTATATATAAAATAATTATTATTAAAAGAATAAAGCAGTTTAACAGGGTGAGTAAATAAATTACTGCTTTTAATTAGTCAATTATGCAACGAGTTCAAATGCGAAGATACGGTCTTGTGCAAATTAATTGGACAAAGGTGCTCGTCAATTGAATGAGCTGAATGGAGAGCAAAAAGCCCTGTCAAGTGATGGACGTTTTTCAAACTGCCTCAAAGATCACTGCATAGTACCTTTTAGCCACGTTTCAGTCATTTCCTTGACTTGTATGATGCAACTAATGTGATTGCATCGTCAACACGGTACTGTAACTGTGTTAGACTGGCCTGGTAATTCACCTCAATTCTCAATTGAGAATCAATTCCAATTGAGAATCTCTGGTCCGTCATCAAGTGAAGGCTGCAGGGAAAGGACTGCACCACAAAAGCCAAAGTCATCGATGCAGTTGTCCAGGTGTGGCTTCATGACTAAGAAATCAAAGCAACCTACAAAAACCTGGTCAGCTCCATGCCAAAACAGGTGGAACAGCTCATCAAGAACCGTGGAGGACACATCTCATACTGAGTGCTGAATTTAGATACTATTAAAGTAATAATAAGCCAGAAAACCTTTATGTTTGGGTTTTCCCTACTCCAGCCTTCTGTATCCCATTCATTTAAACAAGACTGTAAAAAAGCAGCATTGCAGGTCATTTTAAGTAAAGGCTAAAAAGGAGTCAAAAGTCGTTTTTGTTTTTAATTTGCACAAAGGATTTCAACACGCTTCCTCGTAGGATTTTAAGGCCCTGCAGAGGCACTATCCTTGATTGAGGAGGCGATATAAACCTGTCAGCAGTGCTGGAGCTCCAAGTCCTGCTATCAGCTGAGCGCGCGATAGCATCAGTACCTGCGCCAGGGACAGGCGACAACAGCCTCCCGTCGACAAGTGCAGCCAATCAACTTCTCCGCAGAGGGAGAAACGGCCAAACAGTCAGCGAGAATCATCAAGGAAGATGGGAACAAAGCCCGGCAGCTCTCTCCCGTCGCAGTATTACTGGGCGAAACACACCAGCCGCTGAGAAGACCGGCTCCCAGCCGAAGGAACATCAAACAGCATTAGTAACACGCAGCCTGTGGGGTTCTGACAAGACGGCGACATGAAAACATTACCCAGAGAACACAGCCGAAAAACAACCCCCCCCATTCCCAGTCCCCCCCCCGTCTCCTTCTCTGTTGAACGCCGTGACAATTATCCAAGCCCTGAGCTTCAGAAAAACATGTCAAAACAGCTCCTTTAAAATAACATTATTTACCTGTGTTTTAGAAGCTGCCAATTCTACAAACAGAGCCCGTTGCAGGCTGCAGTTTCTTATTCTCGGTCTGAATTAAGCTCGTTTGGGTTAAACGCTCCGCGTCTGGTGAAGGGCACGTTCTGCCGCACCTCAAATCCCCGATGGCCCTGTGACCTCCGTCCATCCCCAGCCCCCTACAGAACACCTTTAACTGACATAGCTTTAAAGAGACGGCGAATAACGAGGAAGGCCGACTGTCGGGGATCTGAGGATAAGACCTACCCCCGCGAAAACTGGCACATGCTTAGCTAATGCTATTTATCACAATATCGCTTCTAATCACTCTATTTTGCCACATCAGTGAGCAATGTGGGATTTCTGAGGTAAATGAATGTCTCAAAAAGAAAATGGAGAACGGGCCAAGCCGATTGATCAGGCTGCTAGAAAGCAAAATTTTTAAAGTTTTAATTATATGTTTTCCAAAAAATTGTGTGCTCACAGGTCAGCCAAGGTCTCATACTGTGTTTGGTCAGTGTATCGAGTGTCCACAAGGTCGATAGCGAATGCTCAGGTAATACGAGACCCCCTGATAAAGTTCTCGCTTCCATCCTTTCCTGGTTGTAACAGCGTTTGCTGAAACAACATGTAGCCATTCAGGACAAATCCATATTCATTTATCTCCAAGTGGACAAATACCAGGAATCAATTCCCTCGCCTTTATGGTGTATCATGATTCATATTGTGCTCCCCCAGTCATATGAGCTAAAATCCAAAACTAGGCTTATGCCGTCAGAGGCGACGGCTGAGGGCATATCCCTGAACCACCCCCAATCCTCCAATTCCCTAATCCTTGAATAGACCTTGAATAGACTTTCACTTGAACTGAATTTCAGGTCAATCGGACAAATGGTTCTGAAGATATGGCCAAAATGGTAATTTTCCATCACAAAGCGCCACCTGCTGGCAAAATATTGAACCATACAGGTGTGATGTCATCACATGACACGTTGTGAGGTCATGACCTTGCAGTTGCACATAGTTTCATGTCAATTGGAGAAATAGTTCCAAAGCTATGGCAAAAATGGTGAATTTTATGTGACAAAGCTCCACCTTGTGCCAAAATTTTGAACCAAACACGTATAATGTTACCGTGGGACACATCCTCAGATCATGACCTTTCATTTGCACTTGATTTGAGGTCAATCGGACAAATATTTCCGGAGATATGATAAAAAAGTGATTTTTTCAGTTTTTGGCCCCTGGTGGCCAATCTAAAAATTGTAAATTGTCGAAAATCGAATCAGTTCTTCCTCTTTATGATAAGTACTTATATGCGAAAGTTGGAATTTCTAATTGAAATATTACTGAAGTTATTGCGTTAACATGTAAATCAGTTTTTAGCCCCTGGTGGCCAATCTAGAAATCGTAAATTGTCCACAATCGAATCAGTTCTTCCTCTTTATGATACTTACTTACAAGCAAAACTTCTAATTTCTATTTGAAATATTATTGAAGTTATCGCCTTAACACATAGGGCAGCGCGGCGGCGGAAGTCGGACCAAAAACATAATATCCCCGGAACGCCATTTGGCGTTCGGGGATATAATTAGAAATGGACCTCATAATCCCGAAAAAACCTCAATAGAATAGGATTCTACACAACCATTATATGAACACCTCACCCCGCTTCCCTCAGGGCACGGGTACAGGACATTAGGGTGCAGGAAGGCTCGTTTCGGGCAAAGCCTGATTCCTGCAGTCATAGCTGCCTTAAACAACAGGCCCCGCTGAGTGTGTCATGTCATGTTCTGTTTCCGTTTTGTGCAGTGTTGGTGTCGATGTTTGCCATGTGGAGTTAATGTGTACAGTCTGTGGAAAAGAATTTCCCCTCAAGGACAATAAAGTCTACAGTCCAAAAACAGGAGTCCCTGAACTTCTTCATCACCAGGGAATCTTCAACAGAAGTGGCCAATGTTTCCATACAGACCACACAGCCTGGAAACGGAAGAAGCATCAGCTGGTTCTTATAGGTGATTTCATGAGTTTAGGATTAATGAAGCCTGGACCAGACCAGACATCTGTTCGCGATAATTTATTCTGCGACCGAGACCAGGAGGTCACAGGCTCAGCTGAAACCTGGCCGCGGACCCATGTCCAACTGCAATATCTCTTCCCCTGCCAGGACCTTCTCCTCAGGTCAAACCAAAACACCTTGTGACCTCCCTGTAACCCCCCACCCCCCCCTCCCCTCCCCTACGCCACCCTCACCATCCCCCCTCAGGTGAGGTAAAACACTCAGACACCTCAGCAAAACTGTAAATGAACAAATAACAAGCGCAGCTGAGGCCCAAGGCCACTGTCACAGCTTAGGCTCCTTTCACAGGTACCTGCCTATTAATAACCCCAGTCCTGGAGCATCAAATGCCAAGGTCACCGCTCAGCTCTTTAGTACCATCATTCATCCGGAGACCATGGCTGGAAAATCCCCGGTGGACGTACGCCCATGGACCGCTTCCCAGATGCTGTCCGAACAAGTGATTAGCTAGTGATAAAAGATGGCATCGCTCTAATAAACGTTACGACGGCATTGTTATTGTGGCCATAGGAACAGTTGCTGTCAATCTCCATTAAATGGATGACAGTAATGGAAGGGGAACCATGGCTTGATGATTTAGTATCCTTCTTTAGCATGTTAGCCAACAGATCCAATGAGTTGGATCAAGAACTGTGGGTACTTGTATTTGATTCCCATGGTGCTTAACAAACACAAAAAATTGTTTGTCATTCACCGATAAGGATGCCTTGAAAGCTCCAGTCGAAGACCCTTGATGCAAAAGTTTACCAGAAGTTCAGAATGAGAAAAAAAATATCTTACCCAATGCACAACACAAAGACAAAATACCAATTCTTTTGTTCACACATCAGTGAATGGCTGCCAAAAGATATTTGCTCAAATAATAGCATGTGGATGTACAATGTAATCTCTTGCCAGCAGCTCCTGCAGTTAAATGAGCCAGTGCTCTGGATAGGATAGAGATTAACACACTTTCAGAAGAATTGCGGCACTCCTGCTTCCATAATTGAAAGGACACTCTCACTCCCTGGGTTTCATAGATCCACATTTTGGCAAAGGCCCTGAGCATCACGATGTGACAAAGAAAAGATTCCTTTTTCCATCACATTTGGACGCAGTGGGAATCCGTATACACTTCAATACAAAACTGACAGTATCAGAATGTGATGACAAAAATTTGTGCCAGTTAGGCTCAAACCCGGAACTTTGCGACTAAGAGGCAAAACCATGCTAACCAGTGCGCCAACACATTGTGATCTTTTCCTAAAGTGAACCTACAACCCCAATTCCGAAATAGTTGGGACAAAGTGTAAATTGTAAATGAAATCAAAACACATTGACTTTCAAATCACACCAGCCAGTATTTTATTCACAATCGAACAGAGATTACCGAGCAAATTTAGAGAGAAATTTTACAATTTTATCCAAAAAATGAGCTCATTTCAAAATTGATGGCTGCTACATGTCTCAAAAAAGTTGGGTCAGGGGCCTGTTTACCATGGTGTAGCATCTCCTCTTTTTAACACAGAGTGAAGGCATCTGGGCATTGAGGAGACAAGTTTCTTGAGTTTAGCCATTGGAATTTGATCCCACTCTTGTTTACTACAGACTTCCAGCTGCTGGAGAGTTTTGGGTCTCCTTTGACACATTTTTTTGTTCAATTATGTGCCAATTGTTCTCAATCGGTGAAAGATCAGGACTGCAGGCAGGCCAGTTCAGCTCACGGACTCTTCTACTACCAAGCCATGCTGTTGTAATAGCTGCAGTACATGGTTTTGCATTGTCCTACTGAAATACACAAGGCCTTCCCTGGAATAGATGTCGTCTGGAGAGGAGCATATGTTGCTCTGAAACCTTGATATACTTTTCAGCGTTCATGGTGCTTTTTAAAACATGCAAGTGTCCCACACCATATGCACTAATACTGCCTTTTGAACTGATCACTGATAACAGGAGGGGTGGTCTTTCTCCTCTTTACCCCGGAGGACACGATGCCCATGATTGACTAAAAGAATGTCAAATTTGGACATGCCTGACCACAGGACACTTTGCTACAGTTCATTTATAATGAACGTTGGCCCACAGAACATGGCAGCGCTTCTGGATCAATGGCTTACTTTCTGCATGATAGAGTTTTAGGTGGCATCTGTGGATGGCACAGCGGACTGTGTTTACAGACAATGGTATCTTGAAGTATTCCTGAGCCCATTTAGTAATGTCAATGACAGAATCATGCCGCCGAGTGTTGCAATGGTGCTGAGAGCCGGAAGATCGCAGGCATCCAGTAAAGGTCTTCGGCCTTGTCCCTTACGCACAGAGATTTTTCCAGTTTCTCTGAATCTTTTGATGATGTTATGCACGATCTATGATGAGACCTTCAAAGCCTTTGCAATTTGCTGTGAGGAACATAGTTTTTAAAGTATTCCACAATTTTTTTTATGCAAGCCTTCACAGGTTGGCGAGCCTCTGGTCATCTTTACTTCTGAGAGACTCAGTCTCTCTAAGACATCCCTTTTATAGCCAATCATGTTACACATCTGATACCAGTTAACTTAATTACTTGCTTAATGTTCTTTCAACTTATTCTCTTATTAGGGGTTCAAGCCCATAGGGCAGAAACCCCATTGTTTTTGTGCTGGTTTATTATTATTATTATTATTATTATTACTAGGGGTTCAAGCCCATGAAGCAGAAACCCTATTGTTTTTGTACTGGTTTATTATATTATTATTATTTATTTTCTTCTTCAAAAATGTTTTCGCAAATTCCGTGAGAGGGTAAATGGTAGAGACCTGAAATTTTGCACACTGGTTGGAAGTTGTGTGTTAATGCTGCCCAAGCCATTTGTAACTCAATCAGCCTGATGGGTGCGCTATAATAAAAAAAAAATAAAAATAAAAAAAAAAACAGTTTTTCACTTTGAAGGTCATAACTCCTATGCAGTAAGTCCGATTTACACGAAACTTGGTAAAGACTTTCCTTGGTCTAAACTCTACAACTTTCCCATAAGAACCCCTAAGGTCCGTGATTAGATTAGAAATCGGCCCATAGGGAGCGCTATAAATGCAAAAAATGGGCATGGCATGGCACAAATCAGAGTATAAATCAGAAATTGTTTGTTCTATAGCCGTAAAACTCATAGGATATATTCATTAAGTACCTGAAACATACCCTGAAAATTTCATTGAAATTGACTGATAGGGGGCGCTATAAATGCAAAACAAAGCAGCATGGTATAACACAAATCAGACAATAAATCAGCAATTGTTGGTCCTATAGCCATAAAACTCACGAGATATATTCACATATGTACCTTAACCATACCCTGAAAATTTCATTCAAATTGACTGATAGGGGGCGCTATAAATGCAAAACAAAGCAGCATGGCATAGCACAAATCAGACAATAAATCAGCAATTGTTTGTCCTATAGCCATGAAACACGCAAGATATATTCATCTACGTACTTTAACCATACCCTGAAAATTTCATTCAAATTGACTGATAGGGGGCGCTATAAATGTAAAACAAAGCAGCATGGTATAACACAAATCAGACTATAAATCAGCCATTGTTTGTCCTATAGCCATAAAACACGCAAGATATATTCATCTACGTACTTTAACCATACCCTGAAAATTTCATTCAAATTGACTGATAGGGGGCGCTATAAATGCAAAACAAAGCAGCATGGTATAAAACAAATCAGACTATAAATCAGCCATTGTTTGTCCTATAGCCATAAAACTCACAGGAAATATTCATATAAACTTGAACTATAAATACAAAACAAAGCAACGTGGTATAACACAAATCAGACTATAAATCATAAATAGTTTTCCCAATAATTATAAAACTCACAAGATGTCCACATTAGAACCTGAAACATAGCCTGAAAGTTTCAATCAAATCGACCAGTTGGGGGCGCCAGAAATGCACAAAATAGCCTAACATAACACAAATCAGACTATACATCATAAGTTGTTGATCCAATCGTTACACTAGCAAAATAGGTCTACATAAATACCTGTAACATACTCTTAAAGTGCATTTTGTCCCCCGCCGCCACGGTAGCGAGCGGAGCGGGGGACATAGTCTTCAGCTCCGTCCGGCTGTCTGTCATGTCCCGTTTGTTTTGAACGCGATATCTCAAGAACGGTTTCACCGATTCCATTCATCTTTGGTGTAAAGGTATATTGGTGTGATACGCCGAACCCAGTAGATTTCCGTGACCTTGGCATTATTCTCAAGGTCATGACGACCATTTGACCACTAACAAATTCCTTGTCAACAAGATATCTCAAGAACGGTTTGACTAATTCCATTAATCTTTGGTGTCACGTTCCATTTGTTGTGAACGCGTTCTCAAGAATGGTTTGACCGATTCCATTCATCTTTGCTGTCAAGGTGTATTCGGGGAGTGCTCACAGCCCACTCCATTTACGTGACCTTGCCATTATTCTCAAGGTCATTACGACCATTTGACCACTTAAAAACACCTTGTCAACATGATCTCTCAAGAACGGTTTGACCGATTCCATTCATCTTTGCTGTCAAAGTGTATTAGGAGCAAGGGACATAGTATTCAGCTCCATCCATTCGGCTGTCCCATCCCATAGGAGACCTCCTGGAGCGTGCGGACAAGCTCCTGGCCAGAGCGGGGAGGGATCCAGTTGTCATGGTCCATGTTGGGAAAAATGACATAGGTAAGGGTAGGTTTGAAGTTCTGCAAGGCAAATTTGTGGAATTAGCTGAAAAGCTTAGGAGCAGATCCTTCACGGTAGTGTTCTCCGGGACTCTACTGGTACCACATGCAAGCAGAGGGAAGCAGAATTTTATCTGGAGGGTTAACACATGGCTACAAATCTGGTGTAGGAAAGAGGGATATAGGTTTATGGGGCACTGGAACTACTGGGACAGTGGTGACTTGTTCAGGCCGAATGGGCTACTCCTGAACCGGAGGGGTACCTTTGCACTGAGTCAGTGTATGTTGAGGGTAGCACAGAGTTATTTTAACAAGGGACTTGCAGGGGAGGGGCAGGGAGGTTAGTGAGTGTTACACAGAGGGAAATGCAGACTGCCCTGATGGAAGCTGACAGTGTTACGTGCACTATTGATGATGTAATTTTTAAAGCAACAAAGCGTAGTGAGGGGCTTCGAGCAGCGGGCACATGGGAAATTGAATGGGAAGAGCGTTCGTGATAAAAACATTTCAGGTTATCTAAATGCAAGAAGCATTAAAATGAATTTCCACACGTTGAGGCTGTTATGATTAGTGAGGGAAATGACATAGTTGGGATTACAGCGACATGGCTTAGTGAAGAGGATGGAGATGACTATAATGTAGAAGGTTATAAGCTCTTTGGGAAGTATAGATGCAATAGGCGAGGAGGGGGTGTAGCACTCTATGTGAACGAAAACATAAATGTGCAGGAAATTCCTGAAATTGAACATTCCTTGCCCCACGAAGATGTCTGGGTCAAGCTCATTGGCAAACACGAGACAGGTTTAAACATAGGTGTATGCTATTGACCACCAGCTTTGGACAGAACAGTCAATGAAATGCTCTTTAAGAGGATTACGCAAGCATGTAGAGCAGGGACTATTACTATGGGAGACTTAATTTATCCTGGTATCGATTGGGAAATGGTGAAAGGACAGAGTAGGGGGAAGGAAGAATTTCTAGATGTTAATAATGATAATTTTTTGGTGCAGTATGTTAATAAACCTACAAGAGAGAAGGCAATTTTAGACTTAGTGCTCTGTAATGACCCAGATAGAATTAGCAATGTTGAGGTACTGGAGTCACTTGGGACAAGTGATCACTCTGCTGTTAATTTTGAGGTTTTATGAGAAGTTAAAAACAAAACAAAAATTTTCAATTTTAGGTGAGCAAACTTTTGACAGGATGCGCTCATACCTAAGTGAAAGAAAATGGGAGAAACTTCGGGACTGTGAGTCTGCAAATGAGATGTGGGAAAGATTTAAGGGGGTTTTACTTGATTCACAATGCAAATTCATTTCAAAGGTGTCCAGAAGTAAGCTGAGAAAGCAGAATCCTCAGTGGATGACCACATCTATTCGTAGGAGTTTCAGGGAAAAGAGGAATGTTTAAAGGATGTACATAAAGAATAGCAATGAGATTACTAAGGCTGAATACTGTAAAATGTGGGCTGTGGTCAAACAAGAGCTGAGAAATGCTAGAAGACTGTATGAAAGAAAAATTGCAGAGGGGCAAAAACTAACCCTAAGTGTTTCTTTCAGTACTATAGCGGAAAAAGTCAAAGAGCAGCTGAAGTGCATAAAGAATAAAAATGGATCGTTGCTATATAATAACAAGGATATTGTGGATACCTTAAACAGTTACTTTGTTGAGAATTTTACCTCAGAGTGGCTCTTTAATCGGCCAGAGGGCGTGTCCAATGCTCAAGATTATTTAGCGGAAATTGAGGTTCGGGATAACGAAGTATTAGACAAGTTGCATAAACAAAAGGCAGATAAGGCGGCGGGTCCTGATGGCTTATGTCCTAGATTGCTCAGAGAAGTTAGTGAGATCATCTTTAAGCTACTATCTGCCATTTTCAGACAGTCTTTAGAAACTGGAGAAATACAAAATGATTGTAAACAGGGCAATATAATACCAATATATAAGAAAGGGGACAGTACTGAGCCAGGAAATTACAGGCCAGTCAGTTTAACTTGGATTGCATGCAAAATATTGGAATCTGTCATAAAAGATGAGCTGGACTTATTTCTTGAACGTAACAATATCTTGAGGGATAGCCAACATGGTTTCCGTAAGGGAAGGTCATGCCTGACAAACCTTCAGGAATTTTTTGAAGAGGCCACCAAGACTTATGACCAGAGCAGGGCTTATGGCATCATATACTTAGCTTTTCAGAGAGCATTTGACACAGTACCGCATAAGAGACTCATTTTTAAAATGAGCTCCATTGGAGTTACAGGAGGTATTCTGAAGTGGACTCAAAACTGGTTGCAGAAGAGAACACAAAGAGTGGTGGTCAGTGGTATCTCATCTGAGCTAGGTATGGTGGGGAGTGGCGTCCTCCAGGGATTGGTGTTGTGACACCTGCTGTTCCTCATCTACATTAATGACCTTGATAGGAATATTCAGAGCAGATTAGTTAAATTTGCAGATACTAAATTGGGAGGTTTGGCAAATAGTTTAAAGTCCACTAAAGTGATTCAGGATAATTTGGATAAAATCCAGAATTGGGCAGAAATGTGGCAAATGAAATTTAATGTAGCAAAAGTTGTACATGTAGGTAATAAAAACATTAGATGGGATTACTTCATGGGAGGTTTTAAACTGGAATGTGCTCCACACGAAAAAGATCTGGGAGTGATTGTTGACCAAACCCTCACAGGCTCTAGCCATTGTGCTGTAGAAGTTAAAAAAGCCAATCGGATGCTGGGATACATTGCCAAAAGTATTGAGTTCAAATCCAAGGAGGTGATGCTTCTTTTATACAACACATTTGTCAGACCACATCTAGAGTATTGTGTACAGTTCTGGGGACCATACTTTAAGAAAGACATAGAGGCTCTAGAGAAAGTTCAGAGAAGAGCCACTAAGCTAATTCCGGGTATAAAAGATGAAAGCTATGAGAAAAGGCTGAAGATCCTTAATCTCTTCGGTCTCAGTAAAAGGAGACAAAGGGGTGATCTAATTGAGGTCTTTAAATATGTTAAAGGGATTAAGAAAGTGAATTATGTCGGATTCCTTCAATCAAGTGTTGTTAGTAGAACTCGGGGTCACAAATGGAAGCTGATCAAAGGTAAATTTATCACTGATATTAGGAAATATTTTTCACCCAAAGAGTAATTTCGATGTGGAACAGCTTGCCTGACCATGTTGAGGCAGAGACCTTGGCATTTTTCAAGAGCAGGCTTGACTTAAAGCTAGATACCACTGAGTCATTGAGTATCTGAAGTGATATATTCACAATAGAATAAAGAAACTGGCGAGCCTAGTTGGGCTGAACGGCCTGTTCTCGCCATTCATGTTATGTCATGTTAGTTGTGAACGCGATATCTCAAGAACGGTTTGACCGATTTCTTTCATCTTTAAGGTCAAGTTGTATTTGGGCGGGTGGACATAATATTTAGCTCCGTCAGCCCATCTGTCCGTCACATCCCGCTTGTTGAGAACGCGAAATCTCAAGAACGCTTTAACAGTTTTTATTCATCTTTGGCTTCAATTTGTAATTGTGTGATACGCCGAGGCTTCAATGTGTAATTATGAGACACACCGACCCCAGTTGACTTCCGTCACCTGGTGGGGGACATGGCCACATTTAGTGGCAACACTCGTAAATTAAGCTGTTAAAGCTTTCAACTACTAATGGTTTTTTCTTGGCTTGAACCCCGGAATTGCCGCTTGCAGCTATATTATATTATTTGCTTTTTCAACCCTTTTTTGCCTGTGTCCCAACTTTTTAAAGACCCGTTTCAGCCAGAAAATTTGAAATAAGCTCATCTTGTAGATGAAAATGTAAAATGGCTCGGTTTCAACATTTGAAATGTTATCTGTTCTATTGTAAATCACATATTGGCTCATGTGATCTGAAAGTCACTGCATTTTGATTTTATTCTAATTTTACACTTCGTCCCAAGTATTTCGGAATTCGGGTTGTAGTATTTTTGATTCCGAGACCTAATCAATAAGTTTTGGTGCCCAAACCTAACGCAATTTTGATGTCTGAAACCTAACCAAGTATTCCTGGTAAATCAAATCAATTAGCAGTGCCCTAAGATAATGATGTCTGAGCTTCGTCTGAGCATCATCATATAACGAGTCGGGATGAGAATGAGTTGGTTATTTCACATCTAAAACAGATCTTCTCTTGCAGGCTGCTAATTATCACTTTCAGTCATGGAAATGACGAGTATATCAGGTTACACACACTCTCACCATTGCCTGTGGCATAAGCACTGGCTGTGTAGCTACTTCCCAGGAACTGATCTCTTGCTGCCAACGACAGTAACAATGACAGGTCAAATGCAGGAAAATTGCATCAGGGTTTAATAAAAAATGTCTCATCATATAGGTGTTGTACAATATGTGAAATATTGGCCAAAGGGGAAAATAAAACATCTAAAATGAAGATGTCAAGACCATTGACAGCACTACAGAGTACAAAAATACTCTCAGCAGCTGGAATCCCATTCCACATGGATGCCCCACTCCATAGTGACATATTGCCGCAAGAAGTGGCCCCTGGGTAGAGACTAATAATTAAGCAAGTGGGTTATTCGGTCACCTGTTCTATATTTATACAGAACAGGCCATCTTTCCATCAATTGCACATCACCTGTTCCCGCATCGTTCCATAATGCACTGGGAAAGGCTGTTGAGGTTGAAAGCCAGTTCTTTCTCCCTGACAGGATTGTTCCATTACATAAACTGCACAAAGTAAACGGTGGCAAAAGGGCGCACCTTCTTCAGAATTGCATTTGGACCCAAGAATTCCCCCTATAAACTGTCACCACACACTTAAAAATACAGACACACACAAACTAGCGCTGGCCAGTCCCTCACATACACAAATAGAAACACAGAGCTCTTCAAGATTTTCAAAATGGAAATTGCTTCTGATGTTGTAGAGACCATTTCAAAAGGTCAAATTGCACCTATGACAAAGCGTTACCTTATGGTTTTTTGACAAATCGATGAATGGTAAATCATGGAAAGAAATGATTAGCATAGATGAAATTTTTCGAGCTATAATAAATTTTGTACATTGAATATTTTGTTTCTGTACGGGGACATCTGGAAAATATTTAAAATCATATGACAAAGAGAAATGGGAATGAAGATGAAGGCAGGGTTCTACGGTCCTTCCATCTCAAGAGCATTCCCTCCTGAAACTGATGTGCCAAGTGTGAAAAAATGTTAGCACAGAGTCCAGAGAGAAAGAGAGGAAACAGGTGACTTTTACTCTGGAATAGCCAAGTTCCTAAGCAGCAGGAAACTGATGCATATAACGCAAGAGCTCAAACAAAGGAAAGGACAGGCACTGTGAATCCCCTCTGCCTGTCAGACGTTAAATCACTGAACAAAAGTAACCACGTTAGCTGTCAAATTTGCCGACAAATTTGCTCCCAGCACGGTCTTTAATTACCTATGATTAAAACCCTTTTATATGCCAGGGAAGAGGGAATGATTATCTGATTAAATGCGGCTCAACTTGAAACCATGCATGCGTGTGCGAGCGTGTGTGTATGCGGGTGTGAGTGTGTATGTCTCTGTGTGTGTGTGTGTGTGTGTGTGTGTGTGCGGGTGTGTGTGTGTGTGTGCACATTAGTGTGATGACACTTTGTAAGCCTGCTTGGCCTCTTGGCCGATCAGGCTTATGCTGTGGTTTGATGCCTTCGTGGTGGTCTGTTGACCGTCAATGCGTCCGTAAACTTTTTGCCTTGTCAGCGTTCTAGCACTTTCAGTTTTTCACGGATCTTTTCATATTTTACATGCGTGTATATGGGATGAAAACCTAGGTCAGTTTCAATTTTGCCTATCTTTGGCCAAGCAGGCTCAGTGGCTTTGCCACTATATTCTTTATTTTGTTTCACTTAAGTTCAGCAATCACCTCCAAGGCTTAGAACATCAAGGACAGCATGTCGAAAGTCGGCATTGGAGCATACTGCAATTCTGGTCGATCCCAGTCAAGACGCCATGGATGGGTCTAAAATATTTTTTTTTTAAAAAAGAGTTGCTCTTTTAAATTACAGCATTCTAATTGACTTGTAATCATGTGGTATGGGCATTCTTCGCATCGCAGAGTTTAACTGCTTGATTGTTTGAATGCTGATTGCTAATTACCAGGGCTCCAAAAAAGATTTCAAAAGAAATAATTGGCTTGATTGGGGAATTAGATGTTAGCACTGGTGTGATACAGTGCAGTCCTTAATAATTTGGACCATGGCACACGTTTTTTTTTTCTGAAATCCAGAAAACTGAAATGAAAAAAAAAAGAACAGTCAGCTTTCAACGGAAATCATTCACATATCAAAGGAAAGAGTCCTGGCTCACAGTTATAATAGGCAATTTATTGTATTTATTGTATTGCATTTAATGTATTTATTTTACATCATATTGATTTTGGATAGATCGCCTAACACTGCGTTCCAGGACTCACTCCTTTGATATTTAATTATATATTCCCCCCCCAGAGAGGCACTGGTTTTTGGCTTGTCAGCTGAGGCGCGTATTTCTCCTTGAGAAATCATTCACATCCACTATGGCTGATTATCTTTGGAATTACAGGTATTTTTAGTGCAGAGTGAATGGCCTCAACACAGACAGCACCATATGAAACGACAGCTTGCTACAGCACGGATCATACTGAACCCAGCACTGCCACCGCTGACAGGGAAAAAGGCGATCGTGGCTCATTACAGAGGTGAGGTTTCAGCCGAGCCTTTTGTCTTGCCATTAATCTGCCTGCAGATGCCACGCTGCAAAGGTCAACGTCAACGTGCGGCGACTGAACAGATTTGCAAGGATTAAGCATCATGTGTAGACAACATAGTGCAATGTCATGTCAGTCAACGTATTGCCACAGAATACTCTGAGAAAGGCTACATTAATAAAAATTGTTGAAATGAATAATACAACTGTGGTCTCTATTGCATTCCTTTATCTAAGCAGGTCAAAGGTCGAAATCCCCTGTCGTGTCTGGGTCTTTCTGGTAATTTTTTGAAGCAGCTTTCCTATAAAATCTGGCATTCAAAGAAAGGTCAAGCACTCAAGGCTGATATACTATCAAATGAATTTATTGGGACAGGTCCTGACATGAACATTTATTTGATTCAATCACCTGATGGGACCAGATTTAATTCTTCTCCCATCTTAGCCAATGATTCACAAACTTTTCTGGCTCCAGTTTGGAAATCAGTCCTCCACAGAGTCCTTCTTCTTCAACCATCACAGTGCTCCTCATCTATTTGCTCCCACATTAAAAAACAATTACAACATTGACCTGACCAAAGTCCATCATGAAACATGCTAGTGCCTTTCTAATCATAGCTTGGGAGGTATAATGGGTCAGTGGATAGCACGGTTGCCTCTAGCAGGTCATGGATTAATATTCGGCCTGGGGCCTTTCCGCGGGGAGTTTGCATGTTCTCCCCATGTTAATGTAGGTTTACTCTGAGTACTCTGGTTCCCTCCCACAGCCAAAAGACATGCATGTCAGGCTAAGTGGAGACTCTAAATCGTCCAAAGACATGACTTGGTATGAGATGGGATTCCTACATGTGCTTAAAAGAATATGACTAAAGACATAATAAAAGAGCTCAAAGTGTTGTTAAAAAATAATGAGCAAACTAATCTTGGCACACGCTGACCTTTCAGTCCTCAGGAATTTAGCATGTCTGCAGGCATGTCTGCAAACCACTCCGCGTATTAAGTATCAGAGCAATGCGGACATCCAGCTAGTTTTTCAAACGCCTTTCCTGAAACGGAGTATCACATTAAAGCATCTGCAAAATCACCAGGCATTATGGGACATTGCTACCAAAAATCTTCGTAGATGGAGTCAAGGACAACTGCTCTGAGTCAAAGTAATTACAGGGCATTGCAGATGCATAAATTCTTAGGATGTGTAGGGCAGGCCATAATCCAATGGCTAAGGCAGTGCTTCCCAAACCTCTCTTGGAGGCCCATCTGTCCTGCTTGTTTTACATCTCTCCCTGCTCCTGCACAGGTGATTCAAATGATCACATTGTTATCAGCCCCCGGAAGCTGATTGATAATGACCTGATCATTTGAATCACTTGTTTTGGAGCAGGGACAGGTGTAAAACTCGCAGGACAGGTGGTCCTCCAGGAGAGGGTTGCAAATCACTGGGATAAAGTGTTTAATGGGGACTCAAGCTTGTTGGTTAAAGCCTAAGGCTACATCCACACTAATATGCTTTTGTTTTGAAACAGCATTTTAAATCTCCGTCCACACTAAAACGCAATCCCGGAGTTTTCAAACTAAAGCAGGGTCAGCATCATTTTCGAAAGACTCCGTTTTATGGGTTCAAGTCAGAGTAGTGTGGACGCTGGGCGAAAATGTACCAACAGTTACTCGTTTTAAAAACAAAAACGCATTAGTGTGGACAGCACCTAAGTGACGCTACTACAAGATCAGTGCAGATGTGTGGCCCCTGTGCAAAGCCCCACATTATTCCAGAGGATATTGGCCCCTGATCAGTTTCATCACCATAAAGTCTTTTCATATTTAAGTGTCAGATAAGCAATGGTAATAATGACATTTCAGAAGTCCTAATCGAGAATGCGTGCAACAGTATGCCCTCAAAATGAAATTAATACTTCCAGTTGCTCTTCAGAGGAAAATGGCGCAAACATACAAGGTGAGGATAATCAACTCAACGCCATGTGACCCACTTTACATATTTACTAGAACTGGTTGCAGGGCAAGTTCCAGTTAAATTCTGGTGTTTTCCAAACCACCATTTTTCAAGTCTCCCACAAGAGTTTCGGAATGAAAAACACAATTCTTGATTCAAATCCAAGTCTCGAGGCAATCATGATGACAGGCCAATTTAAAATCGTCACTATTGCTAAATGCTTTTGTCTAACTGATTTGAAATTGACTGAAGTATCTCCTAGGGTCGGAAAACAATTATACCTCAATTAAGGGTATATTGTCCCCCACCACAGTTTCAGAAAATTCCCAATACGGCCTCCCCGACAATAAACTACCCCATTCCAACCCAGTTTCAAAACCACTCCAATACCCTCGGCAACGATACCAAATGTCCTCAGTCAAAACCATTCGGATTAGTCATTTGTCATCTGTGTAAATATGTTGATGGCAAAATAGTTCTCACAAAACGCTTCCAGAATTAAATTAATTATATGCTTGCAAACTGAAAAACAATAGGGTGCATTCAGCTGCTCCTAGAAGAATGCAGTAAAACAGATGACAGTCAGTCCAACCTGCAAAGCAACCATCTGCTCCTTTGGGATAATCGCTTTGAGGATTGGCCCCTACATGTGATGCTGAATTGCACATTCCACATTCTATTCCAGAGTGATCAAGGCAGTCAGTGCTTGATTAGATGGTGAACTCTTGACCACAGTGATTGTTGCCATTATTCCACAAACAAAAACTTCAGCAAGAATTTGCTGATGAAATCACCAACACAACATTACGGCCAACAAACATAGTAGAATACCGGTTATAAAATATAGCAATCAAGGGTGGTAATACCCACTAATGTCGACGAAGTCCACAGTGGCATATCTTTAGAAAGAGATTTTGCAGGGAAATTACAACATAACAGCAAGGAAAACAATATACTCAGATTCAAAGGCAAGATCACCATGGATAAACAATAATATTTTCAGAAAGCATCTCTATTTTGACTGCTATTTTGGCTCAGAGGATTGGTGAACCAATCAACCAATTTAACACCAATTAACCAGTTGAGCCCAAGAGCAAGACTCTTTGGCTAAGTTGCTTTGGATTTAAAAAAAAAAAATAAACAAACAAACAAAAAATCAGATGAATTAATGTGAGACAATCCAAACACAATCAGCTCGCAATCTGAGCACTGTACGCATGATCAAGATATTCTACAATCATGGTTGCAAAGGCAATATCCAGTAATATTTGTAATTTTAAGTCATGTGTTTAAAGGCCAAGTTCACCATCAGAAAAAATATTCCTACACTTTTCAAGTACTATACTACCAAGTCTAAATATGTTTAGCCTAAGATAATACAGCTCCTCATGGACTGTAGGCTTGGGCCGATTGTCAATTTAATTGAGACCAGACGGTGGATTTCTCAATCGCATGCTGTATTTTTTTTTTATTCATTCTGTCCGTAACCTATGCATTTAACTGACAAATCAATGCATCTACTCCCTACCAAGCGCTATGGCCGCACAATTTACCTGAGTCGAGCAGAACAGATCATGCCTGCTGTTAGCATCGGTTTAGACTTGAGTGGAACAAATAATAATTACATGAAGGCGTCGTTAAACAAAGAATATTTTGCATAATATTGAAAACTTTGTGGTCAGCACTAGAGTGCTGAATAGCCGAAAGCAGCACCGGTCAACCGCCTCAGTATTCAGCGGAACGGCACATTACACAACTTACTGGGCCAGACACATTGAACTGTTGTTACTATATGTTCAGGCCATAAAGCAAAAAACTTTCATTTCATTCTAGCCTCATTAATAGGCAACACAAAATGAGTACAGGCTTAGTTAGCTGATCGGCTTGTCATGCTTCATCAATGATTGTCAATGTACGTCGTTCAAAATTGCCTCCGAATTTGCCCGTCAAGACTACACGGTAACTTTAGGGTTTTCAAACTAATACAAGGTCCTTTAGTTTATTACAAGCAAAAGTGAAGTACACTGTGCATATAATATGGTGCAAATTATAATCAAAATAAATAAATAACAAAATGCAAAATCAAACTAATAGGAATATAAATTAGGTGTCCAAATAAAATATTGGTTATAATAGCAGTCTGCGGCTGGGAGGGTTTTGAAGTAATAAGTGCACAATAATTTTGAAGAGCAGCTGAACGAACAGTCTGTCGGCCCGTTTAAATGGTGCACATACAGGGATAATAAATAAAAAGCATTAAAAATAAATTAAAGTCAGCGGGATAATGTGCGAATATAAGAACACAGGATTCACAGGTAGATCACAGGCAAGCGGTTTAGGCCTCTTTAATAAAAGGAAGATAAGAGTTTGGATACACAAGTAAAGAGGATTATCAGAACAAAGTCCCGGGTCAGGTCAGAGTGAAAAGCGACACTGGCAGGTCGGGGTTGGCGTAGTAGAGGGAAGTGGTCCAAAGTCAATAGCCGGGGCGTGAGGCCGAATGAACAAGGGCACGCAGGGCAGATGTACACTCGCGAATATGTATGCATAGGTTACAGGGGGAAGCGATCATTTTGAGTGGCACAAGCATTGGGTAGAGTTTCCCTCATCAATAGATACTTGCTTTCCACAGTTTAAACACTGAAGATGGTGGACAACAGCCTACCAAACAGGAGACGAAAACCAGGAACTTAAATACATGAGGACAACGATCAACAAAGAGGAAAGTAGTGCGCAGAACTTGGAGAGGAAACGTAAGGGGGGGATGGGAATAAAACGAGACAAGCATTAAATTATGGCAATCAATCAACAACATGAAACCAAAACAGAAAAACACACACAGATGGACAGCTAGGGGGAAAATTAAAAAAAAAAAAAAAAAACAGACGTGACAATGGCCTCCTTTATAAAAAATAAATAAAGAATAAAAAAAAACTTCTCTGGCGAGAGCACATTCCACTTGCTTAAGAATCCAATCGCCATCCTCCAAGTTGTTTAGCTGGCATACATTTATCTTTTCTTATTCATTATCTAGTTTACAACTAAATAAGTGTATTTGGGGAGGGCTAACTTAGCCTAGGGATTTGATGCAGTAGTCGCTACCTGTTGATGCCTAGTGCATGGGTCCGGTGGCTCTGTTCCCTTTTCCTCAAAACTCCTCAAAAATGATTTTTTTTCCCACCTAAAAACTAAAACACTCCCTTCAGCAACGACTTTACTAACAAAACATACTGTGAATGATGGCAATTTTTCTTAACTAATAGGTAATTGAATTGTTATTACAGCCATTCCAGTCAGTGTGGAACATAACTGAGACAGTCCTCTGATATTAAGACAGCAGACTCACTGCAGTCCTCTAAATAGCCCGTCGGTAAGAGGCGAGATGCCCGAGGCCACACAAATCAATGGCTTTGCATGCAGTAATTGACACCGACGGCAGTAAATACATAAACTGGGGCAGCCAAACTCAATTTAACGGACGACAGACCTGAATCTGATTTGGGAGCCCTAAAGGCACAAGAACACTCATCTCTGAAGTGCTGCGTCTTTTCCTCTGTCTCCGTTATGTTTTAGAGACCTACGGTAAACAAGTCCCACTGTGCCAAGAAGGACGAGTGTCTGTGTGCATGTGTTGGTGCTTGGGTGTGTGCGTGTGTGTGCGTGCGTGTGTGTGTGTGTGTGTGTGTGTGTGTGTGTGTGCGTGCGTGTGTGTGCGTGCGTGTGTGTGTGTGTGTGTGTCCACAGGTATGTGTGTGTGTGTGTGTGTGTGTGTGTGTGCGCGCGTGTGTGTGTGCGTGCGTGTGTGGTGTGTTCTTGCACTTTATAAACAGTGAGGACAAAAAACATTTTTTCTAACAGAGAGGAGACATTATGTAATGCCCTCACAAGCATAGAAGGACAAGAATGTGTGTGTGTGTGTGTGTGTCTACAGGTATGTGTGTGTGTGTGTGTGTGCACGCGTGCGTGTGTGTGTGTGTGTGTGTATATGAATGTTTTCCTGCACACATGCTTGAGGGCACATCTCATGCAGACAGAAGACAGCCGTGGAGGTTTCTGCCCTCTCATGGCCCAGGAGTTTACCACATCTGCAGACGCACAAGACTGAAAACAGCCACCAACAAGTGTTCCCGACATCAGCATCCATCCTATACTGTTTACTATGTCTGTGTTACCAATAGAGATGCTGCTAAAATACATCAAACCACTGCAGCATGAGCAAAACTCTGATGATCAATCATAGGTTGGTTGTTTTGGCTTCTAGGTGCAGTGGCATGAAGGGTCCCGAAAGTGAATACTTGGCCAAATAGATAAACATATGCACACATACTGTAAGAGCATACGCACACACGTACATGCACACACACACACACACATACACCCACACACAACACACACACACACATGCACTTCCAATCAGTGTTTGTCAGAGTGTGACTCCTCTCTCCAGTAAGGTGAGAATATCTGTCCATTTCCTCTCTTTGCAAAAATGGAGACTCCATTGCCAAAAGTAACATGAGAAAAAATTTTAACGGTAAAAGTCCTTGAAAGGATTCCCATGTGTGTCCCAGGATCTCAAACCACCCGGCTCTTTCTTCTCTACAGTCTCCGGATGGGGATCCCGGATTCAGGCCCATGGTGTGGTTTCAATGAAGATAAAAAATTAGTCACGTTGGATTAAAAATGTCTTTCCCCTGTCTCAATTACAAACTAATTAGCAGGTTTAACGTAATTTTTTCGCATGAGAAATTTTCTTACCCGTAACAGCTGCATCTTATTACTCACGTTATCTTAATTTTACAATAAATTCTGGTTAACAGTGAACACTTTTGGTTATCTTCGGAATTAAGGCTGCAAATCTGACATACTGCACACGCGCTTTCTATGTGACAAAAAAATTACGGATTTGGAAACCAGGTTAAAGGGAAAAACCCAACCTTGAATTTATACACTCATTGTTATTTTTTATTTATTATTTAAAAAAGGAACACAAATAAGGCCTGGTTGAAACATCATAGATGACTTGCATACCAACTTTCTACAGTGTAGCTTGTGTTTCAGCTGACATTTCCCATGAGAAGTCTGACTAAATGCCTTTGAGTATTAAATACATATTACCGCATACGGCAAAAACATTTTCTGATTTTCGGTACGCCAAATGTGAATCTGATACAGCACACAGAGCAATAAAGTTAGATGAGACGGCCCTGCGCAATAAATCAAGGCAGCCAATGGGTTAGCGATGGAATCGTTAAATGGCTGTAAGACACAAAACCACACAGACCGGCTACAAAAAGTCCCAGAAAGAATGTTTTCCTTTTTTCCCCCCACAGAGCTTGAGGCATGACATTAAGCCAAACATAAAAGGCTGTTTAACCTCTACCCCAACTATAAAAGTCAACCATTAAATCAACTCTGATATACTTACACTGAGAGAGTTATTTTCGGTTAGACTCATAGGAAGCTGTTAAAATTGTACCATCACAACCCAAGTTTTACTGGGCTGTGACCAGACAACACTTTCAAATCGTACAACTCTGCTCTGAGTTTCATCCATAAATAACACCTCCATCAAAGCTGCAGGCCTACAAGAGGGAATGTACGCAGTCCTCTGTGAATGCTTGTGGGGTGTTGCCTCTCCGCATTAATAATAAAATACAGCCCATGAGGTCAGTAGTACTGCAATTTATCTTTCATCTTTTCTGTCTGACAGTCCCTAATCAAATAATATCCACAACAGGCCTGCAATTAAACACAATTAATGCTGCGGGTTTAACTCTAGAATATAGGGCCATACATAAAGAACCGGCACTTTGCTTCTAAAGTACCTCTCTAATGCTGAGTTAACACTCCCTCTTTCAAATTACAAGAAAATCTGACCGAAAAACTAAGAGAAAAATCCAAAAAGCAGAAGAGTATTAAATCAGCCTCTGATTGAAAGGGAGGAATGAACACCAGCATTATTCAGGACCTGGCACCGAGGGTCAGATTTGAGTATCTCCACTTTATCAGCCAACCGAGGCGCTAATATACCAAAATCAGACTGCCATGGAAACGGCACCTGGAGAGCAGGAGAAAAAGCCTCCTCTGAAACAATCCGAGTTGGTTGACATAGCTGCTTATGAATATTTATCAAGTGTGTTATGAATATTTTATGTGGTTCTCAGGATAATGGTATGCAGGTCCTACCAACTGTCCGTTCCGAAGAAGTGTTGCTTGAGTATCAATATACTGTAACATTTGAGAGACTCATTCAATATCCATAGTTTTTTTTATTACTGTACCTAGGATAAAAATACAAGTTACTTTATCAGCTATTACGGTTAAGACTGCAGTATATATAATTGCCAGAATCCAAAAGAGGGCATTTTACCACTATCAACTAATCATCCAAAACGTGCGATTTTGTAAAATGTGGATGTGATACGACAAAAAGAAGAGATATGACTCCTCCTTTTTCTGTGAGAACGCATCACCCCCAGTTCCTGAGACTAGTCAGGTGATCCCCCTGACAGAGACACATGGGCATAGGAATTTATAGCAGCATTACACATAGCAGACGAGATGCATTCATTTCAGTCCACACTCTCTTAAGCACTCCTGTTCCCTGTGTACCCTGTAATGACAAGTCCGAGAGAGTACAGAATAGTGTGGGGATAAACCCCAAAGGATAATACATTAAATTAGGAGGAGTATTACACGTACCCCGACACGCACACAGTAAGAACATGTAGAGAAGGCACCTGCGCAACTTAGGGCTGGGCGATATATCGATATTATATCGATATTGTGATTCAAAGTAAAATATCGTCACGGATTTTGACTGTCCTAATATCATGATATGAAATAAGTGTTGGCTTTTCTGGGTTTAAAAGCTGAATTACAGTAATGGGTTGCATTTTTCTGCACTTGCAAGACTGTTGAAGCTGTTGCCTGCACCTGTTTCATCGTTATGTCAACATTACTAATAAATGGTAATAGAAAATATTATTGTGTACATATTTTGCAAAAGCACCAACATTTGTCCTGATGATATCGGCAAAATATCGATATCGGGGTATTCGGTCACCGATATCGAGATATTAGATTTTGTCCATATCGCCCAGCCCTAGCGCAACTCTGTAAAATGCAGAGTCCCATTAAGGTAGTGAAGTGTGGGGCCCTCCCAGCACAACCACATGTGGGCTAAAACCCCCTCCCTTTGGGGGCCCAGACAGCCTCAAGACTCACCTGACAACTAATCTAATGCACACCTTCCATCCGCCATCCCCGGATATCTATTATGTATAAAATACACACCGCAATTTGACTTGTAAATAAGACTTCCCGCCATTACAAATGAAGATTAATGCTGAAAGACATTAATTCTCAATTTGGGACATCAATCAAAGCTAAAAACAATTTGTTGGAGTTGGCTGGGGGGGGGGGCTTATTAAGGGAGTGTTTGGGGTGGGTGAGCTCCTTCCTGGACAGAATAACATAGTTTTTCCACATCATTATATTTTATATTGACACTACAAAAAAAAAAAAAGCTTCCACTGAAACAGAAACTTTCCTCTAATGGTTGCTGGCACTTGCTAAATAAATCAGTGTAGCTGGTTTGGTTAACACAAAAGATTTCATGTAATCGTGTTTGCTGTTTGAATGTACTGACAGTTGTTGCGCATAAAGGCAGGAGCAAAGAAGTAACATTCTCAGAATCTGGGGGAAACAGCTTATTAATTTATTCATAATATCCAGCGAGAAAGGGAATAATTGGAGGTATAAGACTTCCAAGTCATAAGGTACAGTTGGTATCGTCTGTGCTCTTGGAGTATTGTTTATGTAGAACATTCCTTCTCATTCTAGCACACAAAACACATTCTTCTCCATAAACCTCGGAAGACGAAAATTTTCAAGAAGGACTTTTTGCCTATTCTACGTTTAGAGTTATTGACCGCTCCAGGGAGGCAGTTTAGTTAACTGGAGCGCTCAGCCAAGTTGTGGGGGCTGTTATTGTCTGACAACAGTTTTACTCCTGGGGGTGCGGAATTGGAGGCCATTTTATTGACGTTTTTATCTTGAGCTCTTCAACAAAATCCAATCCCTCAGCTTTTACCTGTCACAGCCAAACTACTCATGTACAAGCCACAAAAAGCAATTAACTTTTTCAATTACCACTCGGGTTAAATCCCTGATTATTTGTACGCCTCCTTTCTATATTCTCATGTCTCTCTGATTCTCAAACAGAGGGAAGTACAAGAAATCAATATTTCGCATCACTGACCAAGGGAATTACATCGTCTTTCTCCCGTTCATATCTCCGGCGCCATATCATCAGTGTTAGTGTATTAATTAATCTTTTCTAATCAACCATTTTGGAACACAAGCCATAAATCAAAAAATTTCACAACATATAGACGAGCAGCGAGGCTCAGACACTATTTGTAGTTTCATACAGCTTGCCATTAATCAGCTTTACAACCTCATCCAGAGCCTATTATAACCAACTTTGTCCCAACATGAGCACTCAGAAAAAATATGATCCCAAGAGGAACCTCAAGAGTTCATGGAATGACTCAATCTACTTCAAAAATTCTTTGTCAGGCAAAATGGTTCTGAGTCCAAGAGCTTTCAGCCTTTACACACCTCTTACAAAAGGTTCCATGAAAAAGGGTATCTCCATGGATGCAAGCCAAAGAACCTTTTCTTTGCTGAGAGCATAGCCAGCTATAGCTCGGGGGAGTACTTGCTCCTCATTTAAAATGACCTATAGCAGGGCACACATCAACACACATGACTTCCGACAGATAAGCACTGCCCTATCCCATTAACAAGGCAGAGAGGACCAACATTGGTGGCAGATGAAGATCGAGTCGAGCCGTTTCATGGTATACGAAAGACTCCATCTCGAAGAGGACCAGTGAGAGAAATTTGACATAAATCTGCTCTTGCTATTATCCTTCTACAGGCTTGTGTATCAGTAATGGAGTCTTCAAGTCCGTTGTGCAATTCTCTCCCTTGCAGAGATAAAAAGCAGAGAAATGATATGGGTCCCTATAAGTATGAATCAATGTAATTGCAGCACACAAGGACAGAGCCACAGTCTGGTTGAACTCGATCGAACTGATGATCTCCTTACTCTATAAGACACATCTGTAATCTGCAACTGGTGAAGTCTTGGTAGCTGCAGTGCCCTCCTCTAACACTGGCACCCTGGGTAAATGGTAGCTTAAAAGACTAAAAAAAAAAAAAAATGTGGCTGGCTGCTGCTAATCCTCCTAATCTCCATAACCGTGTCTGTTCAAACTTACCAATGATGCCAATATTAGGGGAGGGCTCTAGTCAACAAGGTTCCTGCCATTTCTCCAAAGCTTCTCACCAGGCATAACCATGGTGAGGAACCCTTACAAGAGGGACACATTTTTGTGTAAAAAAAAATTATTTTTTTATATATATATATATATATATATATATATATATATATATATATATATATATATATATATATATATATATTAATAATTAAATTGCTGTTTCTCGACCGGTGACATAATTTTTGGCTTTCTGGCTCAAAAACCCAGCTCAGCTGAACTTGTACAATGGTAGAGTTAACAAGAAAGCTTATCAGCTTTAGCTTGAAGCGAATTTAGATTCCCATCTTGGGAATTTTGATTCTTATCACATATGAACAGCAGCCTTTTTTTTTTTTTTTTTTTTTTACGCTGAAGTATTGTCAAAATACGTAGAGCGCACATCTCAGTGTGCATCTGGTTCAAAAGATTTTCACCTTTTGAGGGAGTCAGTTCTATCCTAGACTGTAAGGCAACCGCACATGCTCTGGGTTGGCTTGAAACAGATTTAACTCCCAGGGGCAATGGTAGCCAGGCCTGAGGCCAGAGCAGGTGGCCCTCAGACTGAATGACAGGTGAAATAGCCACCCCGCCCTTCTCCTCTAGAGCGCAGCAGCTACTTCTGACCCCCTCGGGCTAAAGCACGGGGCCCATAAATAAAGACCCAAGCAGGCAGGATGGACCTAATGAAATATCAGGTGCTAAAACAAAACACCCGATCGATGTGTTCTGGCTATGAGTGCAATATACACAGCACTTCAGCAGGCCAAAAACACTGCCTCCCTGAAATAGGGTGCATCCCTCCATGGGGTCTGTAAAATGACACACATACACACTCTCTCTCAAACACACAAGTGGGTGCACACACGTGCTCACACACCTTAGGATTTAGTTTAGAGTATTATGCG
The DNA here is from genome assembly GCA_029721435.1 of Gymnothorax reevesii. Lineage (NCBI taxonomy): Eukaryota > Metazoa > Chordata > Actinopteri > Anguilliformes > Muraenidae > Gymnothorax > Gymnothorax reevesii. Next base: position 48,323,887 of record CM056576.1, read on the forward strand.
CATAAGCAGGGTTCATTTACAACTAACAATACTAAATAGTATTCCTTCTTTTCATTAGTCAATTTTTTTACGGGACAATGCGGCAACAGGGAGACAGTGGGCTATACCCGACGTGCTCAGTTTACTACAGGGGAGAGCGCAGGAAGAGACTGTAGGGGGTCATTTTGGGGGGGGGGGGGGGGGGGGGATCAGATGTATCGGCAAAGGAGAGATGGAGAATGAATTGATGGATAGATGGACACATGTAAAGACAGACAGAAGCACCAATAGACAAATAGAAGGACCGAAAGGTGGATGGACCAATGGATAGATTGACAGATACAGCCCGGAGGCTAAGCTTTGGAGATTCACGGCTGAGCTGGCTGCACACGTATGGCAGGGTCGTGGCAGACACCATCACGTAGATATAGTGACATAGACTCCAGTACGGAGCTGAAAGTGCCAGATCCACCTACCATTTTGGGGCAGGGGTTTACCCAGGAGGACAACAAGAGCGGGGAAGAAAGCACTCGGACATTAACCTTCCGTTCTGCATTCAGTACAGGGCTAAGCGTCAAACATGAGATGGGAGCTCTTCGTCCCAAGGAGGTGTATGAAGTTCACCTCTCAGTAGCGCCACAGGTTGACGAAGACTGCTGGGGTTCATTTTGTTTGAATTCACTCATTTCATGAATTGAAAAGCAAATAATTAACAGACAAAGAAAATATCATATTCAAGAAATCCAAGGGCATTTTCCTGTACATAAAGAGCATTTCAGAATATCAGCTGTAGTATTGACACCTAATACTGCTGGCTAGAGATATACAAAGAGGAATGGGCTGAGATCCACCCCCCAAGCAGAGAGCACAGGATAAGAAACTTTTTAGCAGGAACCCACATAAAAATACATCATATAAAGGCCATTCGCTACCGTTGCTTCCTTCCTTCAGATGAACAGACTGTTTTGTGGAAATCAGCAGGGGACACAGGCAGCCATTAGAAGTGAATTATGCAGACCAGGGCTGTTTGTGTTGTAGATAACATCGAGAATTTCAGATCATGGGTTTTAAACACTGATGTGGAAAAGTAGTCTGACGACAAGTAGACTACACTGGGAAAAAAGTTTGTTCAATAATATGGGTCATTTAATGCTTATTTTATGAGGTGCCGCTTAAATAAAAAAAAAAAAAATTTGATACATTATGATTGATATTATAAATTGATTCAATGCTATTTAATTAATTTCCTCTGTATATACCATTATGAATGGGTTATGTCGGTTATGACATTCCTGTAACATATTAAAAATTGATTATTTGTGTCTAGCTTGAAAGCAAGTAATTTGTCGACTCCGTGCATGCACAGAATGACGAACGGCAAATACGAAAAGAGCGAGCATTTAAAATCAAACAGCCTCTTTAAAACTGTGTGGCTCAATAAAATGTGTCAGTAGGCATTGGTGGTTATGCTCAGCTCTCCGCAGATATGCTACTGCTGGTTAATCTTCTAGCCTGGGGGAAAAAAACATTCAATGTATTTATATTAAACAACTAAGATAATCAGGACCACAGGATCATTCAAAAAAACCTAGAGACTTCCACAAAATAAATGTTCAAAGTATGTTGTATTTAAACATTTTATAGAATTACTAGTGAAGTCTCCAGAAAAACAGCGTCACAGAATAAGAAAACCAGTCCTGTCTTTACAGTAAATTAGATTCATTTGAGTTGTATGGCAGTTCAGTTACAGAGCCATCAAACCCTGACAAAAATAAATGAATACATAAATAATATATATATATGATTGATTTCCATTTGTGGGATAACTGCAGTGAGGTCTTTTTACCTTGCAGACAATTAGTTACATAAAAAGGCTATATGTATGTATTTATAAACCTGCATTGAAACATTTTACGGATCATTGCTCATTACTAGTAACACAGCTTTATCCACTCCCTATCTGTCAGTTGTTAACCTGTCAAAATGAAAATATACAGACCTGCACAATAAAATTTTAGACAATAAATCAAATACGAATGAGTGCATTTTATATTTCGCCGCCTTTGGACTCACATAAACTCTGTTACTCGTTGAGATAACAGACAGATTTATTGGGATGAGAGCACTGACAATAAAAAGATGGATTCAATAAATTCTGGACTGACACCAATCGGTCTTAAAGGCGGACACAAGCATGTGTGCAGTTTGCTGCATCATGTTTCCTATTCCAACACAAAGGTAAAGTAAATTACCGAGTTTCACTGTTCACACTTTCAGTAGAATGGTTTGTATTCTCAACAGGCTCTTGAGTGAGAATTTGCCATTTGAGGAGGAAGTTGAGCCATTTTCTTTGTCCCAAACTGGTTTCAAACGGCCTGCCGGACACCAGAGTCCTAACATCCAAGCTAACAGGTGCTTTCAGCGAGCGGTGGCATGGGACCAAGGCTTTCATTGTGGTTCAAAGTGGATCAAAGATGCCAGATCAAAAAGGGGTAAAAGGAGGAAAAAAAAGAGAAGGCATAGAGCCCAGCTGTTGCTTAGCAGCCAATGGTCTCTTCATTATGTACAAAAAAAAAATCTGGCATTCGTCCAAAGTTCAGAAATTGAGTTTGTTGAGCACAATAAAACCAAAAGCACAAGCCAATCCCACTATACGCAAAAAAAAAAAAAACCCATGTACAAGAACTGTAAAGCATATTTTCAACTATTTCATTACATTACATTTTGGCCATTTCAAAGATGCTCTTACATAGTGACTGACAGAATCTGAATTTCTTTTTTTGTGAAAGCTACACTGAGCGATTTCAGACCACTAGATGGTCCCAAACACGCCTACTCCACATGTGAATAAACAAATCCCCTCCTCGATCCCTCCCCTTCTCTTGTTGGGACTCCTTAGGGCGCTGTTTTACGTCCTGAAACACATAGCAACGTATTGCGTTGATGCACACTCTAGTTACCTTGAATTGAGTAAAAATAGTCCCAAAATAGAGTTGCAATAACTCAAGAATAGGAGCCATTTTGTTTCCATCACGCAAGACCAAAGCAGTTTCTCACAATAGAAATTGTTGAATTTTTTTTCCTTTTCTCACAAGGCAAACATTTTAATTTCAGGGGAAAAATACAACTAACCAGCTAGCAATTATTTATTTAAGCCTAACAGGGGAAAATGCTCAGACATTAGAAAAGAGAAAAGGAAAAAACAATTCAGACTTTCACACTTTCCATTCACTCTCAGATGGTGATCGCTAATGCAATTGAAACATAATGGCTATGAAAAGATTTTCTGGAACCCTCATGACGCAACTCTCTCTATCTAGGAACTCTATTTTGGGTCGCCTTGTTGCATTATGGGTAAACCTTAAGCTAAAATATGTTTTATGGACGGAATCTTTCCCTCAACTCCAATACTAAGGCAATAGGAGACCTCATGCCCAACTACAACTTTTCCCAGGCTGTTTACAAGTTCTGAAATTGACCATCATAACCCTATACAGGAAAATACTTAAAACTATACAGAGCTAAAATATACTGACATTTATAAGCACTTAATTAAATCCACTCAGTCCAACAAAAATCTACTCGGATGGATTCTGATCAATGGAACCCCAGCCCAAACGGTCTTACAAGATAGTCTATCAATTTCCATGCTAAGTTATTGTTACATACTGTAGTTGTGATACCAAAAATATAAAATATAGCAAAAAATGAAATGGACTGTGTATGCCTTCATACTTGACATGAATCAAATAAACCGATCCCATATTGTATGTGTGGATTGTCCAGTCTACCTAATTTTCTTAACTTTAGAAATAAAACTAGCCCACGCTTTGCCACTCAGTCCAAATCTTCATTTTCAGATCGGTACCCTCCTTAAACTGTACAGCAAGCTAGTTAGCAAGTGACTAAAGGCCATAATTTATACTTATTTAGCCAGCATTGTCTGATGCTGTACGATAACATTTGCTTGCTAGCGACAGTAGGGCTATGCTAGCATTCACATCAAGTCACAGATGTGAAAATGGATGCCACCTAGCAGGAGTCCATGATCACATGAAGCTCAAGTTCTATGCCTTTCAAAATGGCAAAAATTATTACATATTCTGGTTATTCTATGCGTTAGCCAGCAAGTAATGTTAGCGCTCTAAAATTGGAGCAACCTAGGGATGCCAGTAGCTGGCAAGGCAACTTTCCCAGCAGTGGTAAGCTAGCAAGCCAAATTACAGTTCAAGCTATCAGTTGACTAACATAAGCATTACCAGCGTCAGCTTAATTTTACTTGCATACTAAACGTGAATAGTTCAACACACTTTTTGTGCTAGCCAGAGAACGCCTCCAACCATGAGCTAAACCATGCGTGGTAACTTATGTCTGCACATGCTGTGTATTTGCTGAGAGAGGTCGCCAAAGTCTACAAGGGCATGTCCTGCAAAAACACGCCCATCCGGGTCCTGTGCAACAGTAGGGAGAGTGATGATGTAGAGGAGGAGCTAATTGAGTGGCCAGTACAGAAATGTTTAACACTAAACAGACAACAACTGCAGCCTGGCTATAAACAGTATGGTGGACAGAGACCTACAAATGATGACTAACACAATCCAAGAGGTGATTTGACTGAAAAAGTCATGCACATTATACTGCTAAGAGCAGCTTCAATGCTGATTATTATTATTCTTTTGCTGGTGCCATTAAGGCAAAGCTAATAAATCCACAAAAATTAAACCAGCTAACCATGTGTTCACTGAGAAATCTATGCCACAATCATACATCCCCGGCCTCCACATCATTACAGGCCACCGTGCTACAAAAGGTCTGCTTTTGAAGACTGTACAGGTGGCCGTTTCCATTCTCTTATCCTGACACTTGAGAGAGCACCATCAGAAAGAGCCTAATGAAGGTATCCAGCTCAAATTGAAAATCAGGCCTCTGAGCTGGAAAAACTTCCAAAGAACCGCCCTGGCCCTGTTCCCCAGCAAGTCATTGGGAGGAGTAGGGAAACTGGGGCCAGAGCTCGGGGAAGAGGGCGGGATAAAACCAGCTGGGAAAACTGGGGGAGGGAGCATGATGTTGGGAGAACTGGGGATGGGGTGAACGGCCAATATGCTAACACTGTTCGACCCACGTGATGTGCTGCACCAACAGAATGAGAGGATACGGATCAAATACAATCAGAGGAGGTCCGGTTAACCGGGTTTCAAATAAATGTGAGCGTAACGCCATCTGACACAATGCATTGGGCAGAAGAGACCATCCTCACACCAAACTATGGTTCACATAGGTGCAAGCATTTCAGTAGTCTTTCTTGTGGGGAATGGGAGAGGGAACGCCAGTTCATCATTCACTCTCACAACAATTAAAGCTGAGTAGTGGAGATGGCAGATTACTGGCTTTCTTTCCAAACAGTGAAGGGCTGCCAAAGCTGACGGGCTACAGGCCTAGAAATGGGCCAAGGGCGAAAGAAAGGAAAGACATCTTTGTGTATGAGCTTCCACCACTTCAAGAAAAGATGTTTTTTGGAAAAAGTAGCTCAATAAGTCAGTTTGGAATTTAGCTCTACTCAGCTGGGTTTAGAAACAGATTTGGATGCACAAGGGGTACCTTAAAAAAATGTCATGGCAGTACAAGGATCAGATATCCATTTAAAAGAATAATATCAGTTCTCATAATGAACAGTGATGCATTTCTTCACTTTATTACACAGCCAATATTGCGATCATAATTGTTTGAACTTAAAGCTTTACGCAGAGCTAAAACACTGCCTCAGTCTGGCAGAGTTAACCACAGCCCAGATCCTGGCCCAGGGCATATTCTCCCAGAGTTCCCCCTGTTCAGAAGGCCTCTATTTGAAGTGAACTCTGTATCTTTGCAATGAAGAGACGTGAAATATAGCAGACACAGCATATTTTTGAATGATTAAAGTTACAACACTGGGAGAAGGTAAAACGAGGATTAAACCCTCCCTGGCCCATTGCTTAGTATAAATGTGGTTATGAGGCCAACTAGACCCACCACTTTGTATAAATGTGGTTATGAGGCATAGTCTGGCAACTGCAGGGGTCATGAGCAGATTTTCTCATCATGACCACAATTAAAACCCTTTCATGAAATGTCCATCCTTTGGCATTTGCAGGCATCTGCGCCTCTATTCTCATCTGTTAAGTGGTCTAGACTGCAGAAACTCAGGCAAAGCAGCCACAAAGATCTTTTGTCTGCGTTCATCCATTGACTGGGAAAAAAAGGAAGACGACGATATAAAACAATGACTGTTGATCTGACTGACTTTCCAACGGAGATAATCTAATGAGCCCAGCACTCTTGTGTTCTGTTCTGTCGCAATTAAAACCTCTCTTCCGTTCATCTGCCTGCAGACACTCGGCTGAAAGCAACACGGGGAGTTTGTCCTTTTTTTATTATCACTCAAACAAATGGCCGTATTAAAACTGGAGAGGAAGAGCAGAACTCTGGGTAAATGACGCAGGAGATGCATTGTTAGCACCCAGCCTCATTGCAGCTTCCTGCTCAGTTGGGGTTAATTAATTTCCAAAAGACCTCAATGAATTTCAGCCACCGCAAAGTGGAAATTAAATTAGCGTAGCTGATTGAAGCTGCATTGTAAAGTTACAGCATCAATTCCAATCAATGATAGTCTTGTTGTGCCTAGTGTTTGCAATTTGGTTCTTCCAAATGATGATAATAATAATAAAAGTAGTAGTAGTAATAATAATAACAACAAGTTGACGTGGTCTACAACATCCCCCGCCAATCGTGTGCTTCTTATTTTTGAGCTCCATCAAGGCCTTTATGGTCTGAGGCTACACACCAAATTTGGTTGTCCTATCTGTAATAGTTTCTGAGAAAAGTTGTCCCCTTTCTCTCGGACGGACGGGCGGAGCTCAAACCTATATCCCCCTCACACTTCTTGGCGGGGGATAATAATGATAATGATAATGATAATAATATCATCAGCATCATCAATCATCCATCATCATCGATCATAGTGGGTACAGAAAGCATTGTTTTGTGCTACGTCTGGAAAAGAAAAGGTTCTGTCCACAATAAATATCGTAAACCGATGTAGCCGAGGTGATGGACGGCAACATGAATCTACACCCACGACTGCCAGTGCCAGCACACAATTCTCTGCGCTGGACAAACCTACTAGTCTGCGCACTAGGCACCGCTAGTCCTCATTAATGTTTTGAATAGCTACGTTCAAGGATGCGTGTGAAGGTGTGCATGTCCTTGTGCAGTGAGTGAGTGCGAGTGCGGTTGTAAGTCACATGCTTGTACGTTTTGGCTCTTCACAACGTAACAACTCTCCTGACCTTTGGCTGTAACAAGACACATGCCCCTCCTGTAACACCCCTGTGGATGCCACGACATGGTAAAACACACAGTACATAGACCCGAACCTGGAATGCCTAAAAATCCTCGCCGCCTCTCGAGAGATAGGCTTTTATCAGCAAGCATACTGTACACCCCCAGAGTGCCATTTCTAGCCCTCGTCTGTGGGCTGGGAGTTGGGGCGCGTAGGGAAGACGGACAGGGTCAGCTGGATATATAGGTGGGGCCTGCCCGGTAGCTTGGCTAGCTGCCATGGAAGGACAGTTGGCGGTAACGAATTCCCACCGCAGACGTCCCATGTGAGAGAAGTGCGAGACAGAGCAGCAGGCTGTCCGTCACACTGGGCGTGCAGAGACTTCCACTTCCTACAAGGAGGTGGCCGGGACCTGATCTGAGGGTAGACATTGTGCTCAATATAAGCCACAACACTGTCCTCTACTGAGTGGTGCTTATGTACCACTTATATGGTGAAAAGTCACTTAAAATATTTTATAGTGAAATATTTAATTCACTTTAACTCACTCCTTTTTTTTTAAGTCTCTAAACCACAATTACAAAAGCATCCACACAGGTCATTCCAATTAATTTGAATGGTAATTAGCAGTCTGTGCCTGCTTAAGTGAGATCTAATCAGCAACACTTTCCAAGTCTCCAGGGCAAGATGAGGATATTAACGGAGTTCCACAGGGCCCGAATAGTGGAGACCGTTATATAAATCACAATTATGACAACTTCTGTAGCACCTAGGAAACAGCAACGGCAAACAAGGATTGTGGCTGCAAGTCAAAGTACTCTGACAGAGAAATAAACAACACACAGTTGGGCAATTGCTAATAACCACAGTGAAACGACTGTAAAAATCACCACTTGAAGTGAAACAACCGATACCTGAAGTAGTATAAACAAAAACGGGGCACTGCAAGCTTCACAGAGCTGCTGCTTGGCAGTGTACTTTATGCTGGCCATGTTTCCGATGATCGTAACACCCCCTGTATAAATACAACACAAGCAATCACATTCTAGCACTCACATGTACACACTTGCACATACACATATCAATGCTGATCATGTACACATAACCATGTAAACTCCTGCACATTTACACACATCATTCAAACACCTGCTCACACATGCAAGCGCAGACACACGTAAAGATTACCCAAGTTGAGCGCTCCTCTCTGTTCTGTTCTGATGGACAACTGAAAGATCCCTCTTACCTCTTATCTCCTTTTTCTGGCTATTAACTACAGTTGCTATTTGTCTCAGCAGATGGAGGAATCCAGGGCGTCTGAAAAAGCATTTTCCCAGACTCCATAGGACAAACTGCCCTGGTTTATACAGTGAGTTTTCACTGGGGAAATCGAGCAAATGCCTCTTCCTCAGCAGGAGAAACCCAGCAGTTAATGAGGAGACAAAACTCTTAGGCCTGAAGTGACCCTCACTGAGCGCTCAGGCCAGACACACAGACATACAGACACACAGACACGCAGCTCCCCGAGACTCTGCAGATAATATTTTTCTCTGGTCTAAGTCTGAAGCACCATACCTTGAAGCATATGGGAACTTCAGCTTTTATTTCCAGTAAAATAAAATAAATGGTATTTCTGAATACTGAATGTGCTCACATTATTTGTCATAAAAGACATGTTGTCAAAAAAAGCAAATACTGAAAGACCTGAATTAATTTTAAAGTCTTAGGAGGATATAAAGGTGCCCTGAAATAACCTGACAGCCTGTTTGCAGAGCAGCCGCAGGACGTAGATGCATTCAGAGGCCGCAGACAAGAGCTGCAGTATTTTAAGAGTGATTAATACCATGGGCTATACCAAGTGGGGGGGTGGGGGGGGGTTTGGATGCACCAGCTCTTCTTGATTACCTAAATAGGGAGGCTTTATTTGGCATTCCATATGGCCCAGTGCTAGCTCCCTTATAGCTCTCATAACCAAGCTGAAATTAGCCAATCAAAGAGCAGAGAACTGGGCACTCTGGGGCGGGGTAATAAAAACATTTCTGTCCTGGCCCCTTCCCCAAAATAATGGGCAGATATGAAAAAACTGAGAAAATTCAAGTTTAAAATCACCATAAAAACACAGAGACAATGGGTAAAATTCAACTGAAATGCAAGAAAAAAAAAAAAAAAAAAACCTGAAACAAATTCAAGCGTACCGATATACAGCCATGATGACAGCCTACTTCAGCACATCTTCAGCACCCCAGCACATCAAAAGAAAATAAAGGAGCCATTGTGTTGATCCAGGAGCACCCTAATCAAGATCACATAAAAGGGAGGGAGAAGGGGAATATAAGGGCCGAATTTCTGGAATACAAAACAGAACCCGAAGAGAAAAAGGCGGCAAAGTCCTAATGTCACCCTAATTACCAAAACCTTAGTCGGGGCCCCAACGCGGGGGTCTCCCCATTACGTTGCCGTGGTTACACTAGCCGTTGGGAGCACTTGACGAGGTGCAAAGGCCTCCGCATCCCATAATGAGTAGGCCTTGAGGAGAGGCCATTGATCGCTAGGAGGCTGTCAACATAAATACCTCATCCTGATCTTCCTTTTCAGAGCTGTGTCCCACTCAATAGAGCAGGAGGCCTCAACCCACCATACAGATCACTTAAGAGTGGGGGGGAGAGAGAGAGAGAGAGAGAGAGAGAGAGAGAGAGGAGAAGCAAGAGAGTGAATGAATAAAAAGAGAGCGACAACGAGAGCAAGAGAAAGTGAGAATTTATTTTGTATTTAAAACCGCCTGCGCTGTCACAGTTCCACAACACATTTAAGTGGCAATCAAAATGTAATCACAAATCAGGCACACATCCTCTCCTGCGTGGAGAAACAAATAAAATGCAACACAACAGGCACTGAGAGAATGAACGGCAGCATGCTACAGCGAGCGAGAGCAACATCGTGAGAAAAAGGGGGGACAACCCTAAACTGTGCCCTATATATACACATATATATATATATATAAAAAAAAAAATACATTTGCTCATTGCGTTATGAACAATCTGATGAAATATGTCAGCATGTTTTAATAAAGGATGTTGCCTAGAGTTCACATTCACTGGCAACATGAAGTCAGGCAAATGGGTCTTAGTGTCACCTGTCTGAAACCAGTAAGGCCTTCAGAGAGGAGAGTGAATTCTGCCACTCAGTTTCTATGGTAGTTAATGCCATTTCTTCTTGGTATTGCGTAACCCAAGATTCGGAGCAGAGTATTGCCCACTACCACGTAGGCGATGTAACTAGTCTTTTGGTTAAATGATAATGAGGTATATAACATGATTTATCCTACGCTTCATACTGTTATGGATACAAATATGTAATATCCAGTGCATACAGGTGCACTATACAGCATGTAATAAATTTGCAATTCCAAACAGCCGTTGAATTCATGACCGAGACGCTCAGCAGAGTATCCTAATTTTTACGTCCGGGTGCCTCAAATAACACCCTGGCTGGCTACCAATGCAATATGTGGTGCGAAGTTGATGTCACACCTCAGCAAGACTGGTGGCTCGAGGCCACAATAATTACAGCTTTCCTTTTACCTTAAGAAAGGAAACAAATTTTAAGAATATGTATTTACAAGCATGAGCAACCATTCCTTACTTCGCCAAAATAAAAAGTTGCCTTTCAAATAAAGCCAAACTATTTAAACTGTGCACTTCTTAATTATTCACTTTAGAAAAAGATAAATGCATACAATAGTGTAAGGTGCAACAAAGTGCCTAAATTATACTTCTAAAGTTCAATAATCTTACATTACCAGAAATGATACATCTATAACACCAATGGAATGAAAAGTATAAATACAGCAATATGAAAATTATAGGTAAGAGTATATTTTTCAGTTGTTGCAGTAGTGCATGACCTACCAGTGAAAAAAATTTTAGTCATGCAAGATGGTGCATCTACTTCCTCAAACTAGATCGCTAAATGCAACATTTACAGTATATTATGCTTTAATAGCATCCATTCATATGGGATATTGCTTGTTCCTATTAAAATGCGTTTTATAATGCTGACACATGGCGCAAATTTGGCCGGAAGTTTCTGATACCGTCAATCCTCCACCAGAAACTAAGAATTATGAACTCAGCCTTCTGGGAAGGCTACGTTTGTTTTAGTGAAGACAGAAAAAATAGCTGATATACAGTTGACCCAGGATGGTTGGCTTAAACCAAGGTGTCACAAGGTTCTTGTTTCCTTTGTGGCAGGCAATCAAATACAATATCATTCTATAGCATGACAATATCTTTATTTGAATTGCCAATGCATGACAAAGAACACATGAAAAATATCAAACATGGCAAAAGTCACCAATATGTTTGTGAAAGAAACATGCATATACACATAAACAAAACATAATAGTAATCAATCACTCCTAAAGGAGGAGACAGCACCTCGGCATATATATATATATATATATAATATAAATATATAAGTATATTTCAGCGGAAAGTATAATTCTTGAAGGGTCTAAAACGCATAATTTTATAAATTCTAATTTGGTAATTATCCAGTGCGACATTTTAAAAACTTCAAATCGGCGTCAATATCAGGGGCAGACATTTTTACTTGGGGAATCTAAGGCTGCGTTCGGAATGCACACTTGTCATCTCGCTCACTCACTCTCTATATTGCTTTCAATGTAAAATTCACAACACAGTGCACTATATAGTGGGTGAGTGTGCATTTCGAACGCATTGTCCAATCAAACGCCAGTGCCGTGGTGCTTGTGCATCAGTTATTCTCTTTCGTGACGTCAGTTGTTCTCTTTCCTTTCATCCCGGCCATGGAATAGTTCAGAGGGTCTTCATAAGCTCTCCCTTCACGGTTTGGCTACCCGCAAACGGTTTTTATTTAAGCTGGCCTGATTAACAATCAAACAATTTATCGACCAGCGACCATGACCTATAATTAGAAATGGTAATGAAAGGTGAATTCCCATCGCCTACATTTAAATAATTGATATGGCATTGTAAATCCAAAACTTTCACTAACTTTGCAGCATTTATTTTCACCGTCCTAGGGATTGTGACACAGCTGTACAACCTTCCAGCGCCCTTTAGCCGTGACAAGATTCAAAATAAAGAGATTCCCACAGCCTCACAAACTAATTTCCGCAAATCTGCGCTGCTTAACGAGCGCTGAAATTAAGACATAATATGATATTTTACGTCGTCATTTAAGCACAGAGGACACCTCATAATTTTGTGGTGCAATGCATAACAATGCTATCAAAAGTAAATTAGACTGTCGTTGGTTTTACCAAATAGTCTGAGCAACTGTGACTAATTGGGAGGTGTAAACTGCGAGAGGTTAAGTTTATTAAGCATTTTTAAAGATGAGGTATCCGAGGATCAAATTCAAAATCAGAAGATTCCCTAAATAAAAATGTCTTCCCCCTAGTATTGGAGGCAATTTGAAGACTCACTGGTTTAAAAATGCGTCACACTGGATCATTACCAAATGAAAATTTATAAAACTATGCCTTTTAGACACTTCAAGTATTCTACTTTCCGCGGAAATATACTTTTCCGAGGTGCTGTCTCCTCCTTTAAGGTGTTCAGCCAAAGCTGAGCTAATATTTGTTGGGAAAATGGGTCTCCCTCTATGTAAACTTCAGTCTCAAACCCTCACAAGCGCCTCGGGGCCCACCGTAACCTGTGGCCAACAGTTAACCCCTGTAAGAACCGTTTGGCCTGTGGGCTATTTGGAGTATTCTGATGGCCACCTGTCCCCCAGAGGCTGGCGAGAGCCCTGGCCGTATGAAAAGGAAAAGCCCGCACACGAGCACACAGCCCCGCCTCCTCTCTCACTCTCATGCCCCCGAAGGCTGGACCTTGTGATGCAGTCAGCAAACGGCAGCAGAAGAGCACCAAGATATGCGTAACTAAAAATGGGAGCAGGATGTGTAGGGCTTATGTGGGTCGTGGGAGTGATTGCGCATGTGTGAATGTGTGTGTTCGGGCATGTGAGTATATTTTAATGTTTTTGTGTCTGCATGGATGCTTGTATGTGCGTGTGCATGCTTCTGCATTCACGTGCGCCCAGTGTATGCTCGTATACGCTGCATAGTTATGTCAAACCGCATACATTATGTGTAGTACAAGCTATGATAATGCGGGTTCCTATGTACGTATATGTACAGTATATTGCTTGTGTGCGGGTGAGAGCGCAATTTTTGAGTTAAGTGTGCGAATGTAAGTTTGCTTGTGTGTGTGTGTGCGCGTGTATGTGTGTGTGTATGTGTTTGCATAAAGCATCTATCACAGCTGTCACTCAGACAGATGGGAAAGCACCAGGGAAGAGAGCTGTCGGGTAGCCTTCATCAAAGATTCATCCGGACTGCCCTGTAGCTCAAAGGCCACATTAGCTTCCACGAGCCGTACGCTGACCGCAGAAAACCAGAAGAAGACTCTTTCTACTGCTCCAGCGGAGACATAAAAGAGAATTAACATCTTCAAATAATCTGAAACACGCTCAGAGCTCACTCTTCCTGGACCTCCTGACATGCTAGGCTGCCGCAAGTCACTGCAAGATCGCACAAATGCTCCTAAATATTTATGATGCCTGAAAACATCTGTATCTTGCGTGAGAATTTAAATCCTAAATGAGTGATGTGGATTATGTAGCAGTCCTATGAGGGATGAATCTCCAAGATCCATCATGATGCTGGAAGAGGCGAAAGTCTCAATGAATTTTTGCTCGATGGTTGAAACACACCTGAGACGAGGGGTATTCAACTTTATCCAGACAGGGCCGGTGTGGATGCAGGCTTTCATTCCAGCCATGCAGTAACGCATACTATGGTTCTAGCATTCAACCCTTACAGTTTTTGCCAGAAACCTTGAAGCGTAGACTCAGGTGTGTAACTGATTGAATAATATGAAAGAACGCACCCATACGGGCACTGTTTGGCTACAGTTGAATGCCCCAGGCCTGGACAGTTCTGCAAACCATCACAATGAGTCTTTGGACTGTGCGAGAAAGCTAGAGTACCCGGATGAAACCAATGCAAACGTTGGGAGAGCAAACAACTGTCGAACTGATTTAAACCCACATCCGTCTCGCTTCCAAGCGACAGTGCTTCCTGCGGCAACACCTTGCCGCCCCCGAGATATCCAGTAAAAAAGTAAATACATGTAATATAAGCAAAACTGGCAAGCTCAAGGGCGGAGAGGAAAAATACCCGTCCCCATGCACAGCTCTTCCGTACGCACCATCCGCGGCCTTTCCTGCATGCCGCTGCTCTCGCCGCATCACAAGCATGCACGATGTAAAAAAACAACCCTCAGTTAGATTCAACTGGGTAGTGCTTCGGCGTGAGCTGCCCAGTAAACCGCATTGGGAATCCTAAATTTTGGGGGTAAATAGCAAATAACACTGAAAATTTAATTGATGAAGTAATAATTTTGAGCTCAACAGAAGCACATTAATTTAGTAATAAAGAAAACCTGTTTTCTGCCATTGTTGTTTTTTTTCAGTTTGACCTTTTAACATACACACCCAGCTGCTTGCATTGTCAATACTGTCCAACAGAAACTATTATTAGAGCACAAGTTCATTGGGTGACTCAGCCAGCAGGCTGTACTGCTAATGTAAGACAAGAAACAGGTTTTTTGCACCCAAGAAGAATCTTTTTTTTTCCCCCTCGACAGAGGAAGACACTAACACTGACCTTTGAATTCCCAAATGATGTCTTATCTAAAACAGCATATTTCGCCTGAACTCTGCTCTCCAGAAACATGCACTGATGTGCATGGCTGTTGGCACATACTAACACTATCAGCTTCTCATCATGCCAATTGTGGACTCAGTTTGGCAGGATGCATTGGGGGTGGGGGGGGAGCAGATAAATTTTGCTCAGGAAAAAAGAGGCGAAACCAAGTTCTATTACAAGTAAATATCACCATATCTCAAGTCAACTCTCTGTGATACTCCAAGGCTAGGGAGGAATTCAGTTGTAAAAAGCAATTAGATGCTCAGAAATTCATCTCTTTCAAGGCAAAAATCTGAGTAGCGTTGAATGAAAACTGATCAGTCTTCCCCACCTTGGTACGCTGGACACTTTTTAAATAGATTGGTCAGTCAGGCAGTGAAGAGTTATGTGGCAGCGTTTAAGTACACCTGAGGTGCCACCGTTTGTCGGCAAAATGTAATACCACTCAAGGTTTTGCAGCATTTTTCCTTGCGAAAATCACTCTCCCTTCTCCGTTGCTGAAATGGCTGATCCGACAGCAACTGCAGCATCTCAGGTACAGGTCAATACTGTAGGGCTCCTCGATTAATGGAATCGTGATTATTTTAAGGTTTACTGAGTAAGACTTGTCTATTTCTGAATGCAAACATAACATTCAATGTTGGTCTCTCCTCTGCAGCTCAACCACTTCAGAAGCGGCTACAGCCCCCCAGACCATAATTCGAGCTGTGCTCCGAGAAAGACATGCACTATCATCCCTTATAAACATGTTGCAGATCTAATTTTAGCTGATTAGTTTACAAGAGCTCGCTAAGGCAGACCATATAAGCCCGTACATTCCACTAGCCAACCACAGTGGGAAAATCAATTCCGTCGGACAAGTCGTTCTCCTTCCTCGTCAGCCCTAATCCACAGTGCGAAAAACAATTCCGTCGGACAAGTTATTCTCCTCGAAATTGACGGAAATGAAATTCAAGATGGCTGCTATGGCAGCCATATAGAATATCGAAGCGCGTCCGTTTTGGAAAGCTACCTTCCTCTAGTGAATCTCCATCCACAGGGCAAAAATCAATTCCTTCAGACAAGTCGTTCTCCTCGAAATTGACGGAAACGAAAATTGTTAACAGACGGACGGACGGACAGATGGACGGCGTGCACCATAACACAATACACCCGTCACGACTTAAGTCCAGTGGGCATATTATAATAATAATAATAATAATAATAATAATAATAATAATCATAATTACTCTGTATTGTGGTTCAAGACCAATGCTGTGTATGACAACATTGCTTTACCAGTTCTCCAACATTATAAAAACAAACCAAAAAAAAAAAAAAAACAATGCAGCCAACAATATTGTTAGGCATCACCAGTTAGCCTATATAACGTTACTTGCTAATTACAGGCACTCAGACACTCTGAGCCTCCCACAATCTATTTACTGGCAATGTCAATTGCCACAACTGGCTTGTTAGGCATAAAATGATTTTAAGATCAAACTTCGGACCACTTACCTCAAGGGTCATTTACTCTCACTTTCCTCTTTTAATAGGACTTAGTGTGTGCATACACCACTAGTATGTATGGTTACACAGCTAGCTAGCAACTATTTTTGGAATATTACATCTGTTCTAAGGGAAAAGCAGGTATTTTAGCAAGCTAACTAACCTAACTGCCGGCATTTACCTTTCAAACAGAAAACAAGCAAATTTAGTCGCTCTAAATCGCCAACATCTCCAACAGTGCTTGCTAGTGGGTGTAAGCTAACCCCTGATTTACACCCATTAGGACTGGGCTTTTTCCACTTAGCATTTCCCCTGCTCATATTTCCTTTATTCTTTGCACTATGGACGTCATTTTCCAAGCTTCCTCTCGAGAACTTGGGTAGCAAAGCTTTCACATATTCCTGCCCTCACACCCTGCATTTCATTATTAGCTGGGGGCTAAACACCCACTGCCCAAAGGTCAAAGCCTAGAAACCTCCCGTGGATGTGCAAAGTATAACAACAAAAGGCAGGTAGACAGCAGGGTCTCCGGAGATACTGCCGTACACCTCAAGTGGGTCATAAGTGATGATTGGGAAGGATTATTCTTCTATGAGACATTTTTTCAGGAATATTAAACTCAATATACAGTGCCATGAAAACGTATTTGCTTCCTTCCTCATTTCTTATTTTTTTGCATATTTGTCACACTCAAATGTTTCAGATCACCAAACAAATTTTAATATTAGACAAAGATAACCCTGCAGTTTTTAAATGATAATTTTATTTATTAAGGGGAAAAAGCTAACCAAACCTACCTGGCCCTATGTGCAAAAGTATTTGCCCTGCTTGTTAAATCATGAATTAACTATGATTAACCATATTTTTTAAATTCAATTTCACCAGCCACATCCAGGCCTAATTATTGCCAGACCTGTTAAATCAAGAAATCACTTAGAATAGATCCTGTCTGATTAAGTAAAGTAGGCTAAAAGATCTCAAAAAGCAACACATCATGCCACAAACTAAAGAAATTCAAGAACAAATGAGAAACAAAGCAGTTGACATCTGTTAGTCCAGAAAGGGTTACAAAACCATTCCTAAGGCTTTGGGGCTCCAGCAAATCACTGTGAGAGCCATAATCCACAAATGGAGAAAACTTGGAACAGTGGTGAACCTTCCCAGGAATGGCTGGCCTACTAAAATTACTCCAAGAGCGCATCAACGACTCATCCAGGAGCTCACAAAAGAACCCAGAACAACAGCAAAAGAACTGCAGGAATTACTTGCCTCAGTTAAAGTCAGTGTTCATGATTCCACAATAAGAATGAGACTTGGCAAAAATGGCATCCATGGGGGAGTTCCAAGGCGATAACCACCAAAAATAACACAAAGGCTCGTCATAAAACATCATACCAAAAGTCAAACATAGTGGTGGTAGTGTGATGGTTTAGGGCTGCTTTGCTGCTTCAGGACCCGTCCTGGACGACTTGCCATAAGTGATGGAAGTATGAATTCTGCTCTCTGCCGGAAAATCCTGAAGGAGAATGTCCAACGATCAGTTTGTGACCTCAAGCTCAAGCGCACTTGGGTTATGCAGCAGCAAAATGATCGGAAACACACCAGCAAGTCCACCTCTGAATGGCTTAAAAAAAACAAAATGAAGGTTTTGGAGTGGCCTTGTCAAAGTCCCTTCTGCACTCACTCTTTTCCCCCTTCTATTCTCTTCCTCCACATTGCTACACTCTCTCTATCCCTTTATATTTTCTCTTTTTGCCCTTTCTTTCTCCTTTATCTTACTCTCTCATACTGATGCTATCCCTCTATTCTCCTTTGCATTCTTTTTTCTCTCTCTTTCTCCCTTTTACTTTCTTTCCCTCTCACCTCATGACAAAGTCCAGCGAATAAAAAAAGAAAATGATAAAATATAAAATGTAATGCAATAAATAACAAAATAAACTGCAGGCATAACAAAATTATGCAACAAAATGAACAATTACATTAGACGTCATGAAGCGGCACTAAACACCAGTATGCATCACAGACTTCACCACAGTCCTTACAGTGCACTCAGCTGTAGTCACCACACTGATGTCATCACGAGGTCAGAGCGTACAGTCGATCGCACGGGCACTTTAACAGGGTCAGCTGACGGGTCACACGCTGGCTGCAGAATGACAGATTTAGCGGACAGACAAGACAGGAGAGCAGCGCGTGGTGAGATGCACAGGCCTGTGCCGAGCCACGGTGAGTGCAGGACAGATTGGCATCGGTTTTTGCCGGGCCTGAACAGACTGAGGACTCTTGAGCAGAGAATAGCGAGAGCCGGGCAGTCGAGTCCTGTAGTGATGATGGAGACAACGTCACATTGAGCGGCTCACGCCAGAAAACCACTCTGCCGCGCCACTCAATATACGCACTGGCGCTAGAGAGGAGGTGCTGCTCATTGTGCGGCTGTTCTTTATACCAAATGGGAGAGTGTGTGTGTGTGTGTGTGTAAGTGAGTGTACATGAAAGGTAGCCCATGTTAGCATGTGAGAGAGTCCATACTTGCTGTGAGAGAGCATGTGTGTGCATGTGTCAGAGAGAGAGAGAGACAGAGAGAGAGCGCATGTGAATGTGCATGAGAGTGTGTGTGCATGTGCATGACAGTTTATGCATGAGAATATCTGCCTACTTGTTAGTGTGTGTGTGTGTGTGTGTATGTGTGCACGTGTCTGTATGTATGAGACAGTGCATGTTCATGTGTCCGTGTGTGCGTCTATGAGTGTGTGCATGAGTGTGAGAGAGCATGTGTGCGTGAGTCTGTGCATGTAAGCAAGTGTTTATGCTCGCATGTCAGTGTGTGTGTGTGTGTGTGTGTGTGTGTGTGTATTTCTGAGCGTGTGAGAGTGTCTGTGTTCGTACGTGCGGGAGAGTTCGTCAGAGAAGGACTGTGTGTACAGTGTCTGAACAAGAGTGCCTACATGTGTGTAAAAGATTTGTGTGCGTGTGTATGATAGAAACCCACTCCTATCAATGAGAATGCCCATTTGTATTCCTATAAAAACTCAATATGATAGAGTTGCATATATTTGCACAATACTTGTTTGAGATTGAAATGCATGTGTGTATCCAGTTGCATGGGCATATTTATGAGGGTTTTTATAGTTGTGTGGATGCACACCAAGATCAGATTAGACCGAATGTATGCAAGTCTATCAAAGTATACCAGTATGCATGTGCGGTTGTGCAAGCATGCATATCCATAAACATGTTCAGTTATGCGTTTGTCCAAATGTGTATGAGCATATGCGTGAATGCTCAGTATTTACTGAGGACACGAGCATGCATCTGGTTCTCTCTCCTAAACTGCCACAGGGTAACTGAAGTGAAAGAATGAAATTCTTTTTATACCCCCCCTCCAAGTAAACAAACCAAAGAATGGACCGCCTGGCTTTAGCAGGGGCCGTCATTCAGCACAAAAGCAGAGAGAACACCATCTAGGAAGATTTATCTGCCTTTACATTACATAATGCAGTAAGAGGAGATGCATTATAACAGTGCGCTCAGTCGAAAACTGCTGTCCACTTGCAACCTTTAAAAATGGAGACCATCCTTACAGCCTTTATGCTGGAGCCAATCAATTTACACAGTGTTGTGACATCACAATGGAGCATTCCAGAGGCCATGTTAGCTGCAGAATGGGGACACCTGCAGCACACTGTTATTCTCAATAAAATCGCAGTGAAGTTGATAACACATTGATAATTAGATTCAGCCAATGGTTTAAAAAAAAAAAAAAAAAAAAACACTATACGCAGGAATCCATACACACATACACACAAATACAGACGTGCACACATTAAATGCTTATGCACGCACTAAACCATGGACCTGACAGACACACTCAAAGGCACAGTAATTCACATACTCAGGTACACACTGTTCTTCAGCCACTGCCAGAGTATCTGAAGTACCCAAAGCAGCAGAGAGCATTATGGGATTGAGCTCAGTCAGGCAGCTTTAAAATATCAGCAAGTGAGATGGTTTACGTAATCAGGAGAAACACAATGACTGGCCTGGCTTTTTTTTTTGGGGGGTGGAATTCGGCATGCTAGGACAGAGGACAGCGCGAGGATACCTGCTCCAATCATTTTCCCTGCTTAGCGCCAGTTGAAAAACACCTTCATTTTCCCAAGACAACAGCACTGAAAACTGAACACTAAATATTGTTTGTAATAGTTTACACGCATGACAGTTTGAACCAGAATTTGCTCAAACCTTTCAAGCACAGTGCAGCAGCTCATAAAATTTGCCACATTTTCTCTCCAAAGGTACAATCTTTACACTACCGTAGAATATGTGTACCAACTCTGGGTGTCATTTATGGGGGCTAAGGGAAGTGAATCCAACGCAATAATGCAAAATGGACCAAACAGCCCCCACCCCCCAAAAATATATGATTATTATATACTGCCCGGCCAAAAAAAAAAGTCACCTTTTGGAAATTAATTTACAAATTCTATAATTGGATCATTATTGCGGTTATTAATGTGTTTCAGCTGCCAATAATCGCAACTCATTTCTTAAAAAATTATGTCTGAAGACACATCCTTTGATGGTGGAAAAGATGTTACAGTATATCAGAACGGGCAAGTTATTGGCCTGTATTCAGCAAAGAAAACTCTGAATGAGAAAAACAAGTATGAGGAATCATTTTCACAAACAAATTTGCCACCACAAAGTCCTGACCTTAAACACAGTAAAAGTTATTGGCATGTGCTCAAGAAAGGCCGAGTGGTTCAACCATTATGTCGAGCAGACAAGATCTCGGCCAAAAATTATGGCATTTCTGATTGAAAATAAATGTTCTGGCACTGCATATAGTTGTCAAAAGTGAATTGATCAATATAAACATATAAACCCACTGAGCACAAAACAAAAATACATCGGTCAACAAGGAGCCAGCGAGCAAATCATGAGAGCAGGATAAACTGCAGGGAAGAGAAGAGTAGATCAGCTAACATTGAAGGGAAAGAGGGGGGAACTAATGTTAATGCGTATGTATGTACACATGCGAGTGCGCGCGAATGAAGAGGTCTGTATGAAGTATAGGAGAAAAAGTAAGTGTGTGTGTGTGTGTGTGTGTGTGTGTGTGTGTGTGTGTGTGTGTGTGTGAGAGAGAATGCATGCAAGTATGAGCCAGGGTGATCAACAAGAACAACAGTCAACTACGATCTGTTGGAGCTTATGTTTGAAAGTGGTTTGAGGAACAACAGTGAGTTCTGGTGTTGATTTTTGTTGAGTGTAACTGAGCATCAGTGGGATGTGCTGGACAGACAGGTCTGATCCATGGAGGCCCCACCTCTAACTTACAAGATCTGCTGCTGACGTCTTGGTGCCAGATATCACAGCTCCTTCAGGAGGTCCTAGAACCTCCATATAGGGTTGAAATTCTCAGTGAGGATGTATTTCCAGAATTCACACTAAGGCAGCAACCTCATAAACAAATTATAATAACACCAGAGTGTGTAACAAAATTGAGTGTTGAGTGTTCTGGGATTGGCATCTCATGTTACAAAAAAAAAAAAACATGGGGGGGATCCTCAGTGAAAACTGTTCGGTTGGTTTCGTGCGAGCGCAGAGAAATGACCCAGATAATGCTGGGGCACGAACATCCGCAAGCTCATTATACCTGACCAAATGGTTTCCCTGAGTTACCCGTTTTAAAAAGATAAAGACACAGGCACATGGCATGCGAGGAGAAGAGGCAGGGAGTGGATCCATATTTACTGACAAGCGCGGCGATTCAGCCCAGCCAAACGGAACTGGAGCACCAAGCAAGACAACAATGGTTGAAAAAAAAAAAAAATGCGACCTGCAGCTTTGCATTACAATGAGGATGAGTCCTCTCCGGACGGATTCCTGAATGACAACGAAGCCAGCCGGCGAGCACAATAGCACGCGCTAAGCTCCAGGGTTCGGTCTAACATGCCCCAGCTATATATACTGTACTTCCTGAGCAAAGACAGGGGCCAGCTGCTCTTTGTGTTACGTAGGGGAGAAGTGAGGCCAAGGTTGGCAGGGCCCATTCACAGTTTGGCTTCTGTCGAAGGTGCCAGCTGGCGCCGCTATCCTCGGGCAGCCTCTGACACGGGCGAGGGGGGGGAGCGGGGTGTAAGTGCAGCAGGACGGGCGCTACTGTTCCATAAATGGATTGGACAGCCACCGTGACCCTTCCGCGTGCTTCCGGGAGGAGCACTGTTTTCAGGAGGGGCGGCGAGGTTGCCTCGTCATGCGACGGGAAGTTATTTTGCGCCAGCGTGACAAAAGGCAAGTATTTACATCGCGGGTCCCACAGTGCAGTCGACCGACCTCATTTTTCAGCGGCAGAGGCATAATCTAAATGGAGCACAAGACTCAGAAGGATTTGAGCCCTCTTCTAAAAAGGAAGCGGAGCGAAGATAAATGGGGTTATCTGCATCCAAATTCTCAGCCGCCAGACTTCAGGGGAATCTCAAACTTTCGGGGTTGAGAAGGCAGCGAGCCTGCTTGACAGAGATGCTAAGGCTGCAAATTTCCGGAGAAAGTGAGATGCGACTTTCAAAGTTGGACAAAGCTGGATTTTGCCTTACATCAAACATTTATATCTTCTTATTGCAGAGTGGTTTGAACATTTTATCAGTCCTCCCATACAGCCACTCTGATTATGTGCCACAGGCAAAACTTTCTGCCACACAATTACGCTCCAAAGATGACCAGAAATAATATCTATTGAGGGCAAAAAGACAAGAACTGGCCGACAAAGCTGCCCAAGAGCCATCTGGTGTTACTCCATCAGCAGCCGAAAAAAAAAAAATGCTAATAACTCTTTACAACAGTAACTCATGATATATAGGGCAGTATTTTTTTCAGACTTTAAGAAGTGACCGGCTACAAAAATAACAGCCACAGTTGTGGTTGTTGTTAATTAGGCCTTTGTCACAGGATGAAGAGGAAGGGAGGTGACAAGCTTTATGGATCGTTGGCTCAGAGCAGCTGATGCCCAAGATGTCACCTAATGTGCTAAAACACACACGTTACAGGGTGTCTAAACACATCAGGCCAGACAGTAGAGAGAGATGGCACATTCACCTTCGTTTTCCCCAGAATACTCTTTTATTCCCTCAGTCTCCTTTGAAACCGAATGTTGAACACTCCTGTTCCTGAAATCAATGCTCGAGGGCTGTGAACTGCTGGTTTCTCACACCCTCCACTTAATAGGGAGCCAAGCATGAGGACAGTCTGGCCAATCAGTGGCACTGTTTGTTCACCAAGGCACCCAGGAGAAAAGAACATCGGGGCTGGATTCAAACTTGAGGGCCACATTGAATGACCCCTGCCTTGCGCCGTACTCATAGATCTTTTTGCTTTCTTTCAGCAGAATGTGATACATGATTGGGGTGATATTCATGGATGTGATCCCTAAATACTGAAAAACCCAATCTAACATCAGGGTACCCCGAGGCGATGAAAAGCCTTTCATTTTCCATTCAGTCAAATATTTAAATCAGCGCACATTTTGCAGCACTTCAAAGAGGCTAACAGAGACGGAGAGATAAACATTAAAGCGACAGACAGCACAGAGCTTCAATGCAGTATGCAAACTTCCCTTTTTGAAAAGGCCATTTTCATTCTTATGGGGAAAAATATGACATCAAGAGAGTAGGGCGTAGAATGAGGGGAGGGAAAAAAACAATCAAAGTAATAAACTATTCTATTATTTTTGTTTTAGCGATAAGGATACTGGTGAAACTAGAAGAGCACTCAGAGAGCGCAGAACCTCCGCCGCCAGGGGGCAGCAAAGCCAAAAGCACGGCGATTGGAACTCCGGCCCATTGGAAAGACTTGAAATCTTGAACTTTGGAGTATATCTCAGCAGTACTTTGGCCTAGATACGCCAAAATTTAATCAACTCTTCCTAGACTTAATACCCACCTACCCTGAAAATTTCATCAAAATCCGGCCATTACTTTTTGAGTTATGTTGTACGCAAACAAACAAACCAACAAACAAACGGCACCAAAAACATAAACCTCCTCGGCGGAGGTTAATAAAAAGGAAAATCTGACTACAGTGCCTCTTGTGGCCTTTAATGCTTGAAAGAGAGGAGATAGGACCGAGGACCGAGAAGATAAACCGCAACTATTAGAAAAAGCTACGCCTGGTTTTAAGTCATAACAATGACTTCCGGGCACAATAAGCATACCCATCAGGTTGCGATCTGTTTGTTGTTTTGTTCGCTTCCAGACGATACTAGCCTTGGGTGAAAAGTTCAGGGGTCAGAAAGTCCAGCCATCCATGGACTCAGCCAGCATATAATTCCACTGATTAGTTCTACCTTGTGCGCTGAAGAAAATCTTTGCGGTCTGAACTTTTATTTTATTTTTAAACCAGAGTCTGACACCTCAGACCAGCGATAAGCATGCTGGGACATAAGGAGATGTGCTTTCCCGTCTGCTGAACGATTCCAACAATGCCCCACCCGTCCCCCACTACAACAGACAACCAACTTTTGTCCTCCTTTTACCTCGCCTGAAATGCCAAAGCTACTTTTCAACAATCACAGACGTTCAACACGACTAATTATTTTTCTAGACCATGTCAAAAATTCATGATCAAATTTCCGTTGAATCCAGGTCAAATTCCTCATAACAGCCAGGATTTGTAATTGCACTCCTTCAACTAAACTCTGGTCCAATTCTGTCAGCAATGTCAGCTCTTATTTACACATGGCTGACAGAGTGTGTGCAAGTATACACTGTACTGTAACCTATCAAATGGTGCAGATGTCTTAACATGCAGTACCACAAACCCAACTCAACTTTGTTACTAATCCTCCACACAGTAATCGGAAGAGGATGGAGCATTTCTGCACATTAAGTACGAGGAATGAAGTAACATTGAAGATCAAAATCTCTATAAATGGCACAGCTGCAGCCAAAAAGTGATACGGAGGATGCAAAAAGCACATACTATCCCCAATCGAGTACACTTACAGCAGAAATAACAAAAACAAAATTAATACATTTTGTAAACACACTCACTAATGAAGTTAGTATAAAAATAAATCGCGATGTTAAGTATCGGTACTCTCAGAAAAGTACACATCAAATACATCAGTGGTTATTCATAAATGTTTTTGTGCAAAAATTTAGTACCTTAATTGGGACAAGATGTTAAATGACAGCGGACAAGGTTTTTTCAAAATAATTGTATCTGCCAAGAAGCCTGTTCCCCAGAGAGTAACCAAATCCACGAGGCTAAACTCCCGCTGGAACACACTGATACCGTCAGAGTCCAGCCAAACCTTTAGGGTGAAGCCCTCACACTCAAATATGCAAACTAATCAAAATAATAAAATAAGGGCAGTTAAAATGTAGGTCCCTGAATCCAAACACTCTCTCCCACACACACACACACGCGCGCACACACAAACACACGCGCGCACACACGCACACACTACCGCATATGTGAACCCACACTCCTTCTCAATCCCTGCCCTCAGTCCATGTTTTAGAAATCTATCAAATCTGTAAAAACAGACAAAGAAAAGCGAAACAAACATAAGTTCTGGCAGAACAGCCAAGAAAAGATTTGCTGACTCACAGCCCAGGTTACTGTAGAAGGTTCAGGCAGAGTAAACCCACCCGTACTCAGTCCCTGTTGTTGTTGTTATGAGTTCACCTCCCACATGTTGATGAGGACGTTTGGAATCTCTCTTTCTGGTCAACAACTGAGCAAGAAAAACTATCAAAGAAAGGATTAATGGAGCAACAGTTCCAAGCAACTCAAACACCGCAGATAAACACGGACAAAAAGCAGAAAACTACTATTATGGGTGAGCACGCTTGCTGGGCTCAGCAGTTGCCTCTGCTCTCTTTACTGCAGAAACTCGGTATCCCACCCTCAGAATTAATATAACAGATCATTAAATGCATCCCTTAATGACCATATAATGCAGAGGTCACCGGCTTTAAACTGAAACCGTATTAACTTCACCCCTCGAGGTGTTATGTCTAGCTCTCACACACCTTCATAGACATCAAGTGACCTGAATTACTTGTCATAACAAAAAAGCAATCTTTTTTTTTTTGGGTTTTTTTTTGGAATGAGAATCTTCTTACTCTCACTTGATAAGTTTCATTTTGAGGTGGAAATCCAAATACCATCTCAAAGATGAAGGCAGCCAGTCACCTACCTCTAAAGATGTTCCTTATCGAAACAAATTTGCACGATTATGCAGTAAAACGTAATACCGTCAATGTGTAATGGATGTGATTGGTGAGCAAGTGAATATGAGGTCAAGAAAAATATATGTTTGAACTGGAAGCAGTTCACTGGTGGCTGTTCATTGTGATGAGAGGTAATGCTCTCTCCTCATTGCGTACAGCCGTCAGTTCAAAAACAGTTTGTTTTCTTCCCTTCAGTGAACAAGTGTGCAGCTATGAGCTCACCCAGGACCAGATCTTATGATCAGAAGAAGCTGACAAAATAAAAGCCTCCCTCAGTCTGTCAGTGTCTGAGTCTATGATGTAGCAGGTTTGCTTAGAATCAATTACATGGATGAGGAATGTGAAGCATTTTTCCTGGACCCCCAGGGTAACTGAACGTACTAACTGGCCCTGCTCTCCTGACATCAACTGTGTGCTAACTATCGGACACATACTCTCTCCTCTTCCAACCTGAATTACAATAACATCAGAGTGGAGCCGATAGCCGTACCCTCTCATTGGCTTTCTGGTTGGTGAGACTCATTGTATCCTTGTTGATGGATAAGTGATCCACAGGCTGTTCCGGCACAAGAAGGATGATTACCTCATTCACACCTTCATGCCACACTGGGGAGGGTTTAGCGTTAATGGGTGAACAGCAAAGCCCCAATGCCTTGAGAAAAGCCAGTTCCTATTAAAAGCACATCCATCACACTGAAACACCCACCCATAGACCTGCACTGTCGTGCCTCCATCATTTGTACCTCAGCGTCCAACTCGAAACCTTCACCTGATGCATATGAACAGGATGCAGTGATGGTGGGCTGAAGGTTCTTGAACTGCAAAAGAAGAGCCCAGAGATAATAGACCTCTAATTGGCTATCACTGTCAACTTATCCCACCCATAAATGCTTTCGCAGCATAAATTAATACGGGCAGCTGTTATCTAATTGGCTTAATTAACATCAGTCTGCCGCGTGGCAGAGTAGGTAATCAGACAGGAGATCCGCCACTGCCTCCCAGACGAATGTCAAAACAGATAAATGGCTCCACAAATGTGAATCAAGATAGATTTAAATGGTTAAATAAACAGGGAAAGGTGGAGGGTGAGAGGAGAGGAGGGAGTGAAAAAGAACAAGATTATGTTAATTAAAGGCACTGGTATCTGCTGACTGATGGAAAGCAAGAAAGGAGTGAAAAATAAATGACGGATTCATTGTTTTTTTTTTTTTTTTGCTTTTTGTTTTTTTTTTCCAGCTGCATACTATCATGATTGCTAACAAGTGAGAGATCTACTAATTGGTATTAAACAAACACCAATAGGAATTTCAAATAGCAGATAAGAATGTGAACCAGGCAGAACATGTACTGTGGTTAACCACAGGTTAACTCGCAGGAGCCCAAAAAATACAACAAGGTAGCAATGATCAGAGAAACATCAAAGATTTCATGGCAGCTTGAAAGACCTAAAATACTATGGTTGCCTTTATGTGTTGAAATTGACCCAATTGTGTCAGGGGGGTCGTTAAGAAATCTTCAAAAGCCTCAGACAACATAATTACTGGCTGTCACCACCACAGAGAGCCTCACTTTTTACTTCTCTCCAATTTGGTGGGCAAGTCTGTGGTCACAGCTTCCCTCCCACTCAATCGGGCAAGGCCATGCAACTGTCCAGCCACCACTACATACACCAACACAAGTCGTGTTTCCATCCACAGATTTTAATGCATATTTTGAACTTGCGCTTCAAAACAACCCTAGTAGAAATGCCCAAAATGCGCATCAACTTAAAATATTGCATTACTTTTTTATGCGTGGTGGAAAATTAGCTGTATCGATAAAGATAAATGCTCTTTAGTGCAGTGGAAACGGGTCAGTGAAAGAAGTTATGCGAATAAATTATGACGTTTAGCAACTAGGTCACTTTTGCCCCCCTATTTTCCCATGTGTAGGAAGGGCGACAAGGCACCACTGTTGTGTAAAATCTGGTTCCCCTACAGCTGCGTGTATGTGGTAAACTGTAGCCTTATTAGCAAGCTAGCAAGCTAGTTTGCTGCCTTGGTTCACTGGTGGGCGAGCTATAACATTAAAGAGTTTGTTTCCACTTTAGCTAGCTAGAGGTTATTATAGCAGAAGAAAAATGTAACGCCTTATTAGCACTGGTGTGCTAGCAGTAACATTAAAGAGTTTGCAACCGCTAGCTAGCTAGCTATAGTGATTATAAATTATTCTTTCTTTCACCACTGTAATTTTTACCACCAGCTTTCCAGTTTTTATTTTTGTTGATCGCGTTTATTGACGTCATCTCGTGCGGCGTCTTCTTCTGCAGAGGCAATGGCAACTGACACGAGAATTGGCGCCACCTAAGAGCACCTGTGGCTTATCTCGTGAAACAAAAGCATATAACTGTGGCGGATTGAAAGGCACACAAATGCGCATTTTCTTTTGCCGCATTTGCAAACATTTGCTTAAGATTTGCGATACAGTTGGATGGACACACAGCTACAGTGTCCTAGGAAGTGAGCGTATGCAGATCATGAGAAGAATGAACACTGCCCTACCGTGGTAGCGTCCACATTGCCACACTACTCTGTGCCAGAACTGCTTTAAAGGCACAGACTCCATTTTCACAGTGCATTACCCAAGCAGTTTTCCACTCTTAAGTCAAGTCTACAGCTCTCCTGCAAGTGACTATTAAAAAGGGTCCTCTATTGGACAAAGGGTATATTGGAGAAGTGGTTTTGATTGTTGCTCAGCTGGCAGCCATCATGGCCAAATGCCATCAGGAGGCTATAACCTAATACTGGGAGGATATACGGTTATGATGCTGTGTATAAGTGCAGTACACACCTCTCAAGCCTTCCGCAGAGAGGCAACCACCACCATAACCTTTTTTCTTTTCTCCCACAGTTAGGAACTGCATTACCAATCTGTCAAAGGGTTCAGTTTGCGAGGAAACAAAAAGCAATTCACTTCGGTAAATCTACTTAAGGATAATATCGCGGTCAAAAACAACAAAAGAATGTTGTTAGAGTATTGACTGAAGTGCCATATCTGAATTCAGAAGAGTTTTTCTGGAAGTCGATTCTAACAGCATTCCTTGTGGCACCTCTCCAGTCAGATACTCGATTGATGGATCCCTGCCAAGTCCGTTAAGACTGAGCTCCAGTTTAACATCTGACATATCCCCACGTACCATTAAAAACTTAAATAATTAAATGGTGGTCATGCTGAAATGAAATGCAGCTGACAGCCTATAAATCAGAGGTTCTGACTGTGTATCAATGGAGCATTAGAGTGCGCTTATTGGGCAAAACAGTGCAAGGCCCTGATTGGCAGGATGGAGACAGCCAGCCACAGACAGGGGTGATCGCCAGGGAGGCATTAGCACCAAACCACACTCCCACCAGCGTCAGTCATCTGTCAACTAAAACTCCCACCACTCCCCAAAGCACCGAGTCTTCTACCGTTGACATGTGTCAGTCATCCAAGCTGGGAGAGCAGGAGGACCTGCATCTGACATTTATGAGCACAAAGCAATCAAGCTGAGGGTAACTATGGCAAAAACTGTCAAGGAAAACTGTTAAGAGATAACAGCACAACTTTCAGTCACCATAGACTGCCCTGTATCCCACCAATGCAGCCTGCGGGTCTTATCCACTGTCGTAAGGCCCTTCATGACAATCTGATCCATGGCTAAGGGTTTACTTGGGTTTACTTGTCTTTGTTTTTCTCTACAAAGGCGAATTTGCAGGCTAATCGTCAGGTCTGGCAGGGAAACCGCCTCACATCCTAACCTGTGGACAAGCCCCTGACTCTGGTTCAGTCACAACAACAGCCAGCTGCATGCTAAAAAGGGAATTTTGGTTTGGCCTAGCAAGGCTTAACAGCTTGATAAAAAAAAAAATGAGGTGAAAGTCAACATGACCGCTCAATAACATGGTATCCATTTCGAATCCAGGGGTGGCCAACCCTGGTCCGGGAGAGCTGCAGTGTCTGCTGATTTCTGTTGTTACTCAGCATTTAATTCATCTGTCAAAGTAGTTGCACAGTGAACTTTTCTCACCTGGTTTCCAGGGATGCATCGATCTAAACTTTTTCAGTTCCGATACCAATACTGATACCTGGGCTTCGATGAGCTGCCACTGCAGAGTACCGCTCTAATGCCAGTGTTAAATTGATAAGATTTACGCCTCACAATGTGGAAGAGATTGGAATCTTTTTCTTTTTTTTTTTTTATCCGTAAGGCAATATCATGTTTGACTTAAAGGCACACTAGAGACCAAAAGTTTGGGGCCACCCTCAGATTTTCAATGGTGCACCAAGTGCAATGTGAGCCCTTGGATTTGGGGAAGGCATTTATACAGCATGCCTTCTTGTTACATAACATGATTTTATGTCACTGGGAAGTGAAAAATGTTCACACAAAAGCACTGGAACTCAATTATAAAACATTGATCAATCAGTCAAGACAACTTTAAAATGTGTTCTGAGGTCTGGAATTCACCCAAAACCTATTGGCTTCCTATATTTTATGCACTAAAATCATTTCACGTGCAAAAAAATAAGGAAAGAACAGTTGATGAGTGATTTTTTTTTTTGAATCTGAGAGTGGCCCCAAACTTTTGGCCTGTAATGTATACGGCTTAGAATTTGTCCATTGCTGATTGACTGTATAAACAAAATTCAAAGTTTGCCCCTCCTCTGTGGCTCAACTACACCAGAAAGACACACCCCTGACCCAAATTCGAACTATGCTCGCACTATCATCATGTTACTGTGACAACAAACGTCATTGATTTATTGCCCTGGCTTGCAAGAAGTGAATAAAAGTGAAGTGAAAAGATCGGCTCTGGATTGGCCCCGATACCTCATCTGGCTATTTGAGTCAGTAGAGGACCAATATCTGATGTCAATATCAGATAGGCCCATTCTTGCTGGTTTCATAGGTCTAAAGTAGTAATTCTATTTAAGGTGAAAACAAAACCAAGCTCTCCCTGCTGCTCTCCAGGACCAGAGTTGGCTACCCCTGGGCTAATAAAACCAATATTTGTAACAAGTTATACCTCCTGTGCTCAATTTTCAAAGTACACTGCAGTTTTCCAACGGTAGGCGATATTCCCAGCACAAAGATTTTTGCGGTTATTTCCCTTCAACAGCCCTCCTTGTCTTATATTCCTCTGGCCGCAGAATTTTGGAGAAAAAAGATGAGAAACCAAGAAAAGAAAAAAAAAAAGACAAATGATAAGCAATACATTTAAAAATCTGCCCTTTCACATGAATACTGAATATTATTTTGCAGCCATTATTGTAAGCACAGCAGTGTACATGACACTGATATGTTCCCAGTGGGGTTTTAAAGATGGATATATCAGAAAAACCACAATAGCTCACTAATGGCACGAATCTCAAACTCATAAAAGCGATGGCCAATTGGTTACGAGCGGAGGAAGCCAATGGCGTATTCGACTGGTTTCTGGCTCTCCCCGGGATGTTCGGTCACAGACACGGACACGACCACAATCCCCGGAGAGCACTGTCGGACAAAATGACTCCGATGAAGAGCAGAGTCATGTGGGCCGATCGATAGCGAGGCATGATGGGTATTTCACATCGACCGCTCAGAGCTATTCGGGAGCGCGGCTGTGCAGCGAAGGCCGAAACATTGTTCTGGCAATATACTTCCCTGTCAAATTACCGTGTGATTGCATGCCGCCAGTTCGTGTCAGCACTGTCATGTCTGTGCCCAACAAAACGCCCTTCTTTGTCATTACTTACCCCAGAGCTTTGCACTGTTTCTTCAGGCTAGTCTTTCAAGACTAACCTCCCCCAAGCAGCCATACAAGCACTTAACAGACTATATACTCAAACAAAGGGGGAACCTTTTACTTTAAGCTTCTGTGGATTTATGTTTTTCTTCCCCAAAAATGATCCTGGTCTTTGTAAAAGAAAAAAAAAAAGAAAAGAAAAAGGTGGTTCTCCCCCCCCCTCCTACAATCATCACTGCGAACAAATGGGACGTTGTGTCTCATCTTCCCCTCCTTCCTCGCAAGCTCCCTACCCTCCGCCATTTATCTTTATTACTGCCAGCTCCTGGAAAACGGCCCTTGGAGAAAAGGCACAGGCAGCCGCACCAGCTCTGTAACGGCGCACGCCCAGCCCCTCCGTACATCTGCCTTACAGTCTCTTTAGGTGCTTGACTGGAGGTAAAATACTGTTCACTTTGATAAAAAGAATAATTCACCAGGCAAAAAAAAAAACATCTGCCTTCTTCTGGTAGTGAAAATACAAACGTCCACCGACAACACATGTAAACCCCTGCTTTACAAGATGGCTCTCTAAAGATTTAGTCAATTTTGCATTTAATGTGCTTCTAACACACACAGGAAGGGCTTCTGTTCGACAGAAAAATGAACGATTCTGGCATTCGTGTACTGTATGTTGCAACGTGCTGAAATCTTAATGATATTGAAATGAATCACTTCTATTCTGGATGTGTGGGTATAAGCACTCTGTCAATCAAGTAATTTTGTTCTAATGTTCTGATTTTTTTTTTCCTGGAAGCGAGTCGGAGAAACCACTTTCTTTTGCTGCAGACTGTGGTTTTTTCTGCATAAATCTTGGTCAATGATGTCAATGTGAATCACTGCGTTATCTCATACTGCCAAGCCATTGACCATGGTGCAAGCCAGGAGGTAAGATCTCAAAATACTGAGTAGATGAGCGCTCAAAAAAAGGGAAATCATGATAACATTGGTTGAAAAATAGTGCCAAGGGCACTTGGTTTATTCATACCTGCAAACTCATGAGGGTTAAAAAAGGTGACAAACTAATCGACTAGGTTCTAACTTTATAACTGGGAGACATGGAACGACAGGCAGACCAACATTATAAAATGTTGCTTAACAATAATGTCTGTAGTCTGTCTGCCTGCCTGCCTGCCTACCCCCCGAAAAAAAACTCTTCGGATCTACACGATTTACGTAAGTGACCTATTTTGGGATCAAAACGGCGAATTTCGCCGAAAGGTGACTAGTTTGCAGGTATGTTTATTGCAGGCTTTAGTGTTAAAATCACAAGCAGGAGTATTTTTTATGCTTGGGTCCAACATTGGGAAGATGAAGACACATTTTGTAATTTCCGTAGGAGAAAAAGAAAAAATAAATAAATCAAGCAAAATTCAGCATCGTGGTTTGACTTTTCATCATGTTATTGTTTTTTTGCTCAGTGCTTTTAACCCCAAGGCCGACAACGGCCGTCGGGGTATTGTCGTTCCCTGTGGCGTCTGTCCGTCCTTCCGTCCGTCTTTCCGTCCAACGTTAACGCTCTAGCTCGTTTGTTATTGCGCAGAAACTTTTCAAATTTGGTGTACAGATTGGGCATCACCGTGAGAATTTCGCTATTGAAAATCGGCACGGTTCGATTCTCCGTTTGGCCACACAACCTCCCGCAAAATCCGCAAAATTAAAATTAAACAGCCTGAAAAAATTTCCTGGGTTACTATATGCGCGCAGCGGAGCTGTCTAAAGTGCGAATAGCACGGTATTTTTTCATTGTGCAGCTCAATTGAAATATCAAGCCTCAGACACCAGATCATTGTACCCGGAATGATATACTGTAGACTTAACCAGTTGGCTATTAGGCTTAAGTGTGTTGCTCAAGGGAGTAGTACTGTAGCAAATTCAGAGGTAAGCTTTTTATTTTTAATGTCCTTAGAAGTATGAGCGTATGAAGTTTCAGCATTCTAGCTGCTTTCAGACGCTCTACAGTATGATATGGTGCAATTTTAAATATGGCTGACTGGCGGCCATGTTCGATGTCGATTTTCAACGCCTTGAACAAATTTTAATCTGTATTGATCCCTTCAGTGGTTTGGCAGAGGATCAAAGTTGACGCAAACGATGCCGCCGATGTGTGATCCCATAAGCTCCTTTTGGTCCGTTGGACCAAGTGAGCGAAAAAGAAGGCAAAAATCCCTCTAAGGCTCCCCATTTATGTTGATTTGTTGCAGTCTGAACGGAGAGCAGTCTTCCAGTTTGGTGACATTTTTGGTGAAAAAAACAATCATTATTCTCCTTTGACACTCAGAAAATTTGTAAATTAAAAAGTGGGGACTTCTTAATGTTATCTTGAAACAGATGTAGTGGCGGTGTAAAATAGTATAGAAGGTACATCTAAGCACCTAGAACATACACTCTGGAGTTGTAACCTATAGGAACATATAACTGCACCTCCAGCCATGGGTTTTAATTGGTGCCTTTTTTCTGAGTACCCAAAACATATTATTGTACCATTTGACATACAATTATTCCCCTTGGGACAAAAATGTTACCCCCCCCCCCCCAAGACTGTGTGAAGATCAATTCTTCTTCAGGCCTCCTTAGTCTGAAGGTAGAATAAAACCGACTCCGCTAGAGCATCATAAAAATTCTATTTTCTGAAATAATCACTTCTCTCCATTGACTGATTTACTGGAAAAGTTTTAAATGTTTGCTTCAACGGCTCGGGATAATTAATCGGAGGCAGAATTAATGAGGATTTTCTTTCAGGTGGAACTGCTGACTGTGGTGGCAAGAGGATTGGGCCTCACTGTACAACCAGGGTCTCAGGTAAGTAAATAAATGGATTGGCAGGTCCCCACAGATGCTGCTCTCCAGCGACTTGCAGGCTGTGCACTGAAGACCCTTGATGTGTTGACGAATATCTTGCCAAATTTCCTCTTGAGGAGATCTGCAATGAAATTTGGAGGCGGACTCATTTTTTCCCAGTTTCAAACGGGAGGGCTGTAAGGATGAGCCAACATAACTCACAGAGGAGCTTCCTATACTTGTATTATTATGGTTAGAGGAAAAAGCCAGACAAAACAATGCCAGACACTTTAAGTCATTACTTCACTGCTAAAATGCAGGTAACAGGCAGTACATGTCAATGCTTAATACAGCTTGTACACGTGCGCACATAAGGACATGCAGCCAAGGCATTAAACAGGGATGGACAAATATAAGAAAAAAAAAAAATAAAGCAATGCACCTAAG
The DNA here is from genome assembly GCA_029721435.1 of Gymnothorax reevesii. Lineage (NCBI taxonomy): Eukaryota > Metazoa > Chordata > Actinopteri > Anguilliformes > Muraenidae > Gymnothorax > Gymnothorax reevesii. Next base: position 48,359,677 of record CM056576.1, read on the forward strand.
TATCAAATATTAATACAAAGTCCCCAGTCACAACCTTTTATGCTGCTAAATAGCGCTGTACAACATCCTGATGAGGAGGGAAGAAAAAAAAAAAAAAAACATCTACTTGATTATACGCATGAATGTCGGTCCTCAACTCTGATATTTTATTCAGTTCAGCACTTAGTTTTCCCCACACAGCTCTTCTGAAGTAGTTTAAGTGTCATTACGCCTTATGGGGATGTTCAGCTATGAAAGTGAAGAGGGAGGAACAAAGCCGAGGTTGAGGCTACTTTTTTGGGCGCCACCACAGGGGAAGTCGCCCAGGCAGCTGGTCTGTCTCAGTCTGAGAGCACTGAAACGTCCCCATTCTGACCCAGCAGGAGGGCAGTTTTAAGGTACAGGTGGCAGAAGAACTATATGTACTCAAATACAGCAAAAACGAAGACCCTGCTGGCTGTACGGTTGCCATGGCATATCCCCATTTGCAAGCGTCTTTTACTTATCTTTTACTTCAGTATTGCAGAATTTATTTTGCACTCCGCTGATATTGGATTGAATGTGGTACTCCTCACTTAAGTTGGAGTGACACCCCATTTCTATTGGAATGTTGTTAACCTTAGCCTCTGGGCATGCCTGTAAGAAAGATCAAAATTCCTCCACTCAAATTGTAAGTAACCCTACCCTCTCAACACGTCCATGTGCACATTACATACAACCATTTAGGATACTAATCGTAACCAGAGCAACATACAAGACAAATGGCACAACCAGTCAGAAAAGTTCTTGAGTGCCTTAGCGGGAAGTAATTCCCAAGTGCTGATAGTGACCACCTGCTTAAGAACTTACAATATCATGTTCGTCAAACTATTCATTCTTCCGCGATGATTGCGCGGTACATGGGCCCAAGCGGCAATGATCCCGCCTTGCTATTTCTGCAGAAGCATCTGAACCTACCAGAGCAGGTCATGAATAAGACATTAGGAGTCTAATGCTGAGGAAAGAGCAAAACTGCCAGAAACAATAACAAAGCAAATGTTTAAAAGGGAATTAATAATTTCGATGAACGAAAATGCACAGTCATCCGCATCCTAGCCAGTAACAAACTTTAAAACATTTTCAATTTGCTATACATTGCTTTTGCTACACATTTCCGGTAAAAAGCCATTAAAATTCCAGATGGAGAGCACTACTGTATATGAACAGGAAGGATGCCATTCTTAAGTAGTATAAAGAATCCAACCTTGACCCACACACACTAAAATTTCAGATAATGATATGTTACTTTAATCAGCAGTCTCCTAGTGATATCCTGCTGTCTCAGAAGCAACTAAACAAAACCGAGGCCTGATAAATACTTTACCAAAGCAAGTTACGCCAACAGAAAGCCAGATAGCATGCTGTGCGCTCACACAAATATAATGTTATATAACACATAAATCAGCTCATGAGCATAAAAATACATGGTTAGCTTTGTCGTAGCAGCCTGAAAACAGGCCACTTTGTGTGCTTATAAGCTTTCATCCATGCTCACCCAAAACAAACCATCTATGCTGCATGCAAGCTATGCGTTAATGATCTTAATAGTCTTTATTATTAACATATTTTGGAGATTTCTTAACTTGCCCACAAAAAAATCCTCACAACTAAATAAAGTCTTGGGAGTAATAAAATTACTGAAAAAGACGCGACTTTCCAACAAATCCAAACGTCTTATAATCCGTAACAGAAAAAAGTCCCGCAGGGACCGAACGTAAAATTGGTTTGGCACATTAGAGTTTTAAATGACTATTAATAAACCAGCCTCACAGCCAGAACAGCTGAAGCACTCAGTTAAACCCTTTACACAGTGGTGGATTTTTCACACCGTGCAGTAATCACACACAGATTACAGCGCCACTTTCACTTAAGGGCAAATCAGTAAGGTGATATCAAAACTGGAATACATACAGGACCAAAACAGGAAGTTAACCCTAGACAAGAGCAAGTGGACTTGTCAGAGCAAAGTGCAAATGGCATTCTTAAGGAGTGACACTAAGAATGATGGTACTGCAGAGAAGCTAATGTGCTGGAATGCTCCACTCCATCAGTGCATCATATGCTTCCCTATGGGTTTAATCGGTCACCAGTCCCGGAATAAACTTTGAAAATAAATTCATTGTTGCAAACGCACTTATTGCACTACTGAGAATTATCGGAGATTTGAAGGCTCATAAAACAATGAATGTCTTTTACCAGTCTGAGGTTTGATATATAGTCTTCTAATAGCCAGAAGCAGGTTTCTCGTTTGATGCAAATCACATAATCTATATCATGGACCGAAATGAACTAAGAACCACATGCGGAATGATGATGGTTTCACGTTTGTATAAGAAGTGCTCATCTTCAAGGGACACTTTAGGTTTACCATTCAATACAAGCTGAAGCGGATATCACACTAGAGCTTGAAATTAATTTCAATCTTCACTGTAGGGAGAAGAAAGTCAATACTTATTTTTAAAAACAAATCCAGGGAAATCTGATATTAGATGATCCTGAAGGTGCTGATCAATAAATGTAAAAGGGGCCAACCAAGCACTTTCCATGGGTTGCTCCTTTCAGAAAAAACTGCGCACTGGCATCCTGCACATTGTGTCTGTCATTCTTCTGGCTACAGCTGAAAACAGTTTCTGCTGCGCGAAAAAAAAAAAAAAAACAATAATGCATCAGTCAGCAAGATGACAAAGAACTATTCAAATCCGTACCTGAAAGATTACCTCCCTAATCGAGTCTTTCCCCATTATTAGGGCACCAGACTAAAGGAGCTTTTTGAAACACAAAACAGCCCAAAACCAAGCAGCGCGGCCTGACTCGAGCCACTCAAAGGACAAATCCACAGAGAGGCCAAAGCGCAGACGAGACCTTTAAAGAGGCTCAATCTATAGCAAAACATGGGAAACATGACTTCGACTAGACACTATTCAAAAGAATTATGATAACTTACTGGAGAGGAGCATATGCAAATTCAAAGTAGCAATAATTTGTTGATTTGAAGGTATGCTGTACAAAGTATCACAATGAAGTAATTCATTCCAATGCATTTGAATTTCCCATTAGCGTAGAGAGAAACTGGTTCTGAACTCATCACAGCATGCACAAAGTGAACAGTCTAATAATAGCCTTTTTCCCACCATGCCTAATTAGTAGTAAAATGATTCAGATCACAAAATGTACAATTTTTTTTTTTTGAAGGCCATCAAACTATGTGGTAGGGGATGGATGGATGGATGACAAATCGTGATCTATTCTCATCACAAGCTCAAGAACACGAAATAAATACATAATCAAATAGAAATCGGAACTGACAGAAACCTCATTTCAGCCGAGTGCTTTACGTGTCAAATGCGAAACATCCAGTCTGAACAGTTCCTTAATTTGCAGGTTTGGCATTACAGTGCGATTACCACAGGCACTCACATTCACACATTGACGACCTGTTCTACGCATTCATTTGGACATTGTCTTTTTTCTGCAAGTCACGACTGAGGACTGCAGCCCTGGGACTGTAACTCGCTTTGGCACTTTGAGTATTAGGGAGGGTGAGGATTTACGACTGGACCAGTGGGCCTGGGAGGGTGGCGAGGGGCAGATTTTTCCAGAATGAGGCCCCTGGTGATACGCTTTCAGGGTTAGGACCACTCAGACGGATCAGGCTTGATTACAGCCGGGCGGGGAGGCAGTAGAGGAGGGCGGAGGTGACGCGTGCGGCGAAGGACTATGGCATTCTCCCACAGCGCTGAGCACCAATGGTGGTGGGAGGGAGGGGCCGCCTGAAGTCAAACTGGCACAAAGAGGGGGGAGCAGACCTGCCGTTACCCATTTTATGTCATTCAGGAGCAGAAGCAAAGCCCAGTGGACCAGGCTGGGGTCACACCGAGGCAGTCTGCAGGGCACAATGGCTCCCCACCGTACATGTTAACCAGGCTGGGGTCGCACCGAGGCAGTCTGCAGGGCACAATGGCTCCCCACCGTACATGTTAACCAGGCTGGGGTCACACCGAGGCAGTCTGCAGGGCACAATGGCTCCCCACCGTACATGTTAACAAGTGACAGCAGCTGCCTCAAGGCTCTCTAGTACCATGAGACATGACAATGCCCTAACATGCCTACTGTGTCATGTGACTGTGGCCTACTGTGTCATGTGACAGTGCCCCACTGAGTCATGTGACAGTACCCTGCTGTGTCCTGTCACAGCAGAAATTCTGATGGTTGGAGATATGTCAACAGTAGTAGATACAATGGATGACCATGTGATGACACTAAGCAATGCGACTATAGATGGAGCAGCAAGATGACCCATGTTGTGGTCTTCAGTTCACTTCAGTAAAACGATTCTGCACCAAATCAAACCACATCGAAATGTTTATTCAGCTAAAAAATGAGGACATTTTATGTCATCCCCCAAGATTCACCATACAAGTTATTTTTTTCATACATCTTCAAGAGAAAAAATGGGATTATTATAGCTATATTCCATCCTGAGCCAAGTACACAATCGATTTCCATTCTTTTTTTTTTTGGCTGCTAATTGGCTGCGCTTTCAATTGTAGTATTTAAGGCCATAATCCAAAGGGCAGTTGAGCACAATGAGTGAACAATGGGCGAACAGTTGTCACCATTCATATCTAGGACGTCATGGGTCTCTGATAAAAATTCTCTGAGGAAGGCACACAACTTAATCTTGCAATCTAGCCAAACCTCATCTTGTGATAGGAGCGTAAAATTGTACTGAACACTGTTTCAACAGAAAACGATTTCAGGGGTCCATTTTAACAGGCTCTTCATTTTTCAAAACTGCTAATTCATATAAAAGACTTAAGATTGTACGGTGTGACAGAATAAAACCCAAAAAATGTTGTTTTCGAGCCCAAGCTTCTTAAAAATCCGGCAGAGTCTCCTGGCTTATAAAATGCATTCAACGAACCGCTGCCTCTGGTGATCATTTAAAAGTGATTAACTTACTCTTCCAGAAAGTACCTGAAACTTTCCAGTCCCAGTTAGGCGTGGAAGGTGAAAGGTAATGGGGCGGTAAACTACCAAGATTTTATCAGTCAAACAATGTTTCGTTCCAGGCACTGCGGAAATAACCGAACTGCAGGTGCGAGAGGTCACCTCGGTCTGGATGGCGGACGTGACATGGCTTGTTTTTCCATTCATCCCATAAGCATGCAGCCGGAGCCCAGCAGTCATAACCCATGTCTCCTGGCCGCATTAATGCATCGCCATGGGCCGTGACCGAAGCTTTCGTGTCCAAACACTCTCGCTAAGAACCATGATCACCAGATTCTGACACCCCCTCAACGGCTGCCATCACCGCGGCATTTTAATCACCAACAAAAGCGCTGCTCATTACAGGAAGGCAGACTCCAGGAGACCTCATCACACGCCTGTGACAGCCCCTGGAATTGAAGGAGAAATTGCCACTATGGCGGCCCACTGTATGAAATATGATACTGCCGTAATGACAGCGGTTGTGCGACGGACACTTTTTTTTTCACGAAGTCAACTCAGTAATAATTTCCTACTGTATGGAGAATTCTGCCAAAACAACAGGCTGTCTACAGACATTTAAGAGCTCAAACATACTCCAAAAGCCCCCCCGAGTGAGTGAATTTTCTGGATCCGGAAAGTTCCATTTGGGAAATGTCCCAGCTTGCAATAGGGTCCATCTGGCAGTCACAGGTAAGCCAACTGACCAGCTGCTACTGGGGTACATGTACTTCCACTGTGTCCTTCCATAAACCGCACAAACAGAGCAGCTGCCCTGAACCAACACTCATCATCATATGAGTCAAGGGGTCACATTAGCAGAAATAGTTTCTTCTTCCAAAACTGAAAGCTATCAAGCTGACTGGAAAAGTACAAGAAGCTGGTAATTCACTTCTAATTCAAAAAGACTTTGACATCAACAAAAAGCTTTCCAGTAAACTATGGAGTAAAGTAGCCCTGTCCCATTTATGGTTGAGGTAGCGAAGCAACATCTGGACAGACAGCTGTTTTGCTCTCAGCATTCGAAAGCATACTGTGCAGCCTTCCACAGAAAATCACTTTCTCATCATATAAAAAGAATCATTCACCAAACTGGTAGTCCTGACAATAAAAGGATGGATGGAGCCCATTTTTACCCTTCATGGGAATTTGGGAATATTCCCTGCGTGCCATCCCCTTTTTTATCCCATTTCAAAAACAAGAAATTATGGTCTGCACAGTTCTGACACAGAAGGTACAGAAACATGGTATTTCCAAATTAATAATTAAACTAGAATGTGTTTTTACTCGTAAAAATATAAATCTCCCACCTGGCCCCCCCTTCCCTGACTAAGCCACTGGACAGACGGACGAATAGACAGACAGGCACACACCAAAAAGACCCGAGTAGTAGGTATGCAAAGTTTTGTTAAGATTATGCAAGCGGTGTTGGAGTTATGCTCCAAACAAAAATCGAGTACATCCGGACGTACAGATGGATGGACGGACAGACAGGCACATACCAAAAGGCACCACTTCAGGACCTGAGTAGTAAGTGTGCAAAGTTTCATTACGTTCATGCTAACGGTTTTGGAGTTAGGCTCGGAAATGAAGTGGGAACGCAAACGTGAACGGGAAAAGCGAAATTTTTACTCATTTTTATTATCAATATAGGGCATTGGTGGCCCCAGAAGCTCCCGCCATAACCATTAAGATAAACAAAATGTTGAAGTTTTTGTTGATGGAAGCACGCATGGATGGGGCCCCATACCATAGCTCCCCTGCCACTCGGGTGGCAGGAGCTAATTAGGAGCCTGTAACTGAAAATGTTGATAAGATAGAACAAATTTTTGAAGTTTTGGGTGATATTTTTAGGCCAGTGACCTTGAAAAAATAGTCACCTTTAGGCACATCTTTGTAGGCCTTTATGTCCAGTAAACATTAGGAGCCTGTAACTGAAATAGTTGATGAGATAAAGCAAAACGTCAAAGTTTTTGGTGATATTATGAGGCCAGTGACCTTGAAAAAGTAGGCCCAGGTCATATTTAGGCATGTCATTTGTAGGGCTTTATCAGATGCCTGTCCAGTAAAAATTAGGAGCCTGTAACTGAAATAGTTGATGAGATACAGCAAAATGTGGAAGTTTTTGGTGATATTTTTAGGCCAATGACCTTGAAAAAGTAGGCCAAGGTAACATTTAAGCATCTCATTTGTAGGCCTTCATGAGATGCATGTCCAACAAAAATAAGGAGCCTGTAACTGAAATCGTTGATGAGATAAAGCAAAATGGGTTGACAGATGCACGCACGTACGCACGCAGGCATGCACGCACGGACGGACGAAGCCCGATACCATAGCTCCCGCACTGCGAGTGGCGGGAGCTAATTATCGCTATTACAGCAGCTGTTAGTAAATAATTTTAGGCTCTTTTTCATATGTGGGAGTCCTTATTTTGGATGGCCTTACATGCAAAAGCCACTTAAAAAGGAAATAGTGAATATATGAATGTGTAATGTTAGGACATATTAGAAGATCATCCATAAATAAGTCCGTAATACTTATGGCTTCATAAGAAAAACTAATTAATGACAAGAAACTGCAAAGAAAATCAAAAAGGCAGGTCCGAAAAGAAAAAAAAAAAAAAGACCCAAACAAGATTTCACCACCATCAGGGAACAAGAGAATCTAAAGAAACATTTATCAACAGAATAACACTCACATGCATATTTAACGCCTCGTAATGCTTTGGATCTATTTCCAGCTCCACCTTTCAACAGCGATAATTGATTCTCTGGGAGCCCTCAGTCAGCCTCAGCTTTATATCTTTTCTTCACAAAAAAAGACAGCTGGAGGAAATAAAAATCATCAGCCATCTCGGCGTGTCTCGCCTCTGCCTTTCCCATCACACGCACCCTGCCAAATGCACTGCGTGGCGCCCCCACTGCTTTTATTTACTGTTCAAATTTGCATCTCCTACTTTAACGAGCTCTTGATGGCACAGGGTGACAAAAGTGACAGGCGCGACAACACATTTTTTTCCCTCCCCATTTGTATATTTTGCATTTTTCCAATGCCCATCCCTGATAAACTGCATTTAAGGCTCAAGAGTGGTTTTGCCGTGGGGCAAAAAAAGCTTAGCGCTGAAATGACTCCATTCGGAAGAAAGACCCTCTATGTCAGCAGCCATACCACTATTCAATCTGCTCCAGCTGTGTGGCTGAAGGTAAGCAGGTGTGGGCTTGGTTAGTGCTTGGATGGGAGACCACCTGGGAAAACCAAGTTGCTGGGCCAGTAGGTGGCGATCTTCCCTCTGGCGGAATAATCCCCACTGCCCCAGTGTAGTGACGGGGACACTGAATTGAAGGAGACGACGTCTTTTGGATGAGACATTAAACCGAGGTCCCGACTCACTGTGGTCATTAAAGATCCTATGACACTCTTCGATAAGAGTAGGGGGTTCCCCGGTGTCAAGGCTAAAGTCCCAACCTGGCTCTTTCGACCTGCCACCTAATCATCCCCTGATCTAATTGGCTGTGCAACTTGTCCTCTCCCTCCCCACCCCAACCCCCAGGGCTCCCTTGATAAAGAGATTTCAATCTCAACAGGACTTTCCTGGTTAAATAAGGGTTGAATAAATAAAAATAAAAGGGGTCAGGACTCATTGTCACTGCCACCAGAACTACTTATCTTTCTTTTGTCACACTGCTGACACACAACACAGCCACTGGATAACAAGGATGACTAAAGAACTCATCTGGTCTTTAAAACATTAAAATACCTATCCATTTAGGCGGGAAAACTACATATTTGCGTTTTTTTTTTGTAATTTAGGCTTTTATTTAATCAAACATATAAACTCATTACAAAAAACAACAGAATGTAGATTTGATGTCCAATAACAAAAGAAAAACATTATAATTTACATTTTTCAATGTCAATTCTGCTGCCATAGTGAATGAAATACGCTTCTGCATTGGGCACTATTCACATCTAGAAGAAATGTCAGGATTGCGCTCCAGAATAGCCCAATGTGTCAATGACATTGTACAGTGTTTAACGCAGAGCATTGTGGGATAGAATGGGAGTTATCGTGGAGTCCACGGGTGTCATATACTGCAAAGAGGACAGGAAGCCGACTGAACTTCAGTTCAGGTGTTCCGTGAGAAGTGAACATGTACCGGCAAAAAAAACCAACTTGTTATCAAGCTAAATTTTACCAAAAACTGCCTTTTGCAAATAGAGATAATCATACATTTGTGTCCATTTACTGATATGGATTACAGTACTAATGGCCTGTGCACTCCCATTCTATGCAACCATGCACATTGTTCTATGTAATCGGTACATAGGGCTATTGGCTACTACTTGCATTGAATCTGTCAATCTGAAACAGATGGTTTTATACATATCCTCAATTCAAATATTGTAGGCTACCTACCCAGTGTAAGGAATTTTCATGGTATAAAGAAATTTTATGGCAACGTTACAGCTTGCCAACCCAGCTGTATTCTGACGTTTTATAGCTATTGCTACAAGCTTCATTAGGTTCCCTTAAACCTTGTTTATAATGTGTTTGAAGAGTTGTGTCTCTTAACATAAAACATAAATAGACTAACTTTGGAAAGTTAACATGAATGCACGGGTTTTGGACAAATTTGTGCAGAGATGTCCATGGTTCAAATCTTAGTGAACAACAGGCTGATACTTTTCAGGAATTTTACCTGCTGTCTTTGCCGCAAATAAAGCCAGCAACAAGCCTTCTGCATCATCATGTTTAGATTTGTGGAGAGGTGGGTCTATAGACAGATGGGTTCTTTTGCAATGGGTCTGTGAGAGAAAGAGCAATAGCATGGCAAGGAGGGGCTGAACGAATCAATCTGCTGTGTAAAGGGTACAATAAAAAAAATTTTTTTAATTACAAGCAGTAAAAAACTAGATACCTCTGTCGCCATCGGCCGAGTCGTGCATCTCCCCGATCCCCATCAGAGATCACTTGCAAGTTTTGACAGCCGCTATGTTACCATTTTTACTCTTGCTATGACATTAATATGCATACATGTACATGTATATATATGTAAATTTGTTAGTTTGCACAGTGCACATCTTGAGCATTGTCAAATAAACATCTTTGAAAAAATCCTATAAACACTGAAGTCTCCAGAGCCTAGAACAGAAAATCTCTGTGGGCAAGGCAACTAACCCTAACTACCCCAATCCTAACCCTAACTTACACCTGTCAACTCTCACGCATTTGGTGTGAGTTTAAGTAACATATTTACATTCCTCTGCTGTAGTCAGCAAATATTCAATCAACGCATAGGCTATGTAATGCTGCATTTCCTTCAAGCAGAACAGTTCGGTTCTGTACAGGTCGTGTCACATTTCAGAGCGTTTCCATTACAAAAGTTGTGGATGGTAGCTTTGGAACCGGTCCTAACCGTTCCCATTTTTCGTCACCCCTCCGGTTGGGGCACCAAGGGTTACCATCCGATACTAATGAGGCAGAGCTAAAACACGCCTTCTGTATTAGGAATCCTCATCAATGCTGTCTGTTGATTGACCAACAGAATCGTCATTCCATAAGAAAAGGGCAGGAAAACACCCGTCTCGCCCACCGTTTTGAGAAAAACATTTTTGAAAATGTCTGTTTGCAACAATGCGCCATGAAGCAATGAGGAGGTGCAGATGTATATTTCATGCATTTAAATTTAGGCAATTTAAAATGCGTAAAGCCATTATTATGCAAACTAATTTGGCTGCAGTTGCACCCCGAGCATTTAGCTCACTAGCTGGCATTAAAATACACCAAATAAAAGGTTGCTAGCTAAAGCCACTTTCACATCGAACGCGAAACCAATTTTTCGCATGACGGATTTCATTCAAAGTCAATGCGTTTTGCGTGTATTTTTGTGTTTGCATTTAATTTTACCACCCAGTTATATAAAAAAATAAATAAATAACAGGGTACTGTCTGCAGTGGAAACACAAACTAGATCTAGGGGTTTGGTACCAAAAGTAGGGTTTCCAAGGGTACTTTACCGAAAGTACCCCAATGGAAACGTGGCTTAAGAGATTCTCGTGCGGAATTGAAGTCCTTGTGCACGGAGGGGTTGGAAGCAGTGTAACTGCATAAAAACGTTTCCATCGGTCTAGTTTCCTTTTAACGACTGCGAAACACATGCAGTGCTTCCAAACACCGAGAAAAGAAAAGCGCGAGAAGTCGTAATTGGTATAAATGAAAACTGGCCACACCTGATAATGTTGACAGTTTTCAGAGTTTCTGCAGTGGTAATAATGAATGACTGAAAACAGGTCGTGACCAATCATTGATTTTAAGGGACTGTTTTGAGCCTCCCCAGTTGCCAGTTCACGAGCTGCCACTGGTAAGAAGGCATCTTCACCTCTATCACCACCAATGTTCAGCATTTACCTTGATGTCTTTGGGTTTCATACTCATATTGCCTATGAAGGATTTGCAAACAAGAATTCAAAACAACAACAACAAAAATTTATGATGACCTGAATTTGTTCAATTTTAAACCCCTCATAATTTATGAGGCATGTACAAAACTTAATTTATTTATTTTTCTTGCAATTCCATCACAGCCAATAGCTTACCCTTTCAGGTCCTCATTTTCCATTTCCAGAGCAGGACATATACAAGTATGCCACAAGCAAGTGGCTAGCAGTTAGAGGCTAGCGGCCTGGCGCCTGTCGCTCCTCATTAACTCATAAAGAAACAGCTGCCCCACCACGGGGAAGAGGGCTGACCTCAATCAAGCTGATGAGATAAGCACTCTAATCGATTAAGCCTGCATCCTCCAGACCCCACACCAGGCAACCAAACTCTCCCTCTCACATGCGCAACTCAATTAGCCCCTCCTGAAAAAAAAATACATATATATATTGAAATAATACAGAGGACTTTCCGCATTCAATGGCAGTACCTTAAGTCCTGAAAAACTGAGCATATCTGGTTTGAGAATGGAATCATTTTTTTTTTATGCGGTGCCATGAAAAAGCATTTGCTCCCCTCCTGATTTCTTCCATTTCTGCATTTTGTCACACTAAATGGTTTTATCTTTGTACAAAATGTAATAAAAAAACAAGAAAAGCACGCAGGAACAGAAGAACACTTTTTGAATAATTATTTCGTGTACAGAAGTAAGAAGGCTATCCAACACCTATATCATCCATGTAAAAAACTCAATCTCCCTTACCTCTTCTCCAGTAGAACTGTTTTAATTGGTGGGTTTTGACTAAATGCCCGATTAAGATTCTTCTAACGCATCACAATGGCGTTCAAGTTAGGATTTTGGGAAAGTTCCACTTTCAACTCATCAGCAGACAGAACATTATCGAATATAGCTTTGGGGTCATCAACCTGTTTTTTGGCAAAAGTGAGGGAAGCTTTTATGTTCCTCCTAGAACTCGCTCCTACCATTTTTGCTCAGTCACGACTAGGGACAATTAACTTTTTCACACAGGGGAAGTAGTTGTTGGGTAACTTTTATTTTGAATCAAAGACTCCTTGTCTTTGCCTTAATAAAAATATATTGTTTTATTTACTCCTGCTGATGAAACTCCTTGTTAAATATCAGCAAAAATAAATGTTTTAGGCAGTGTCTACTCCGCTAAAACATTACTATTTTGCAGTTGAGCTGGGTATTAAAAGTAACTTATGGATTCTTCATTGTAGGGCAGGTATTTTGGTTTTCCAACATCCAACTTTAGATTTATAATGTGAATAAATACTTTACAAATTTAAAAAGTATAGTGTTGTATAGAATGATTACTTATATCACAATTTCCGAACATTTATTCATGTCAATCTCCCATTTCTTGGTTTAAAATAGTATTTTACCTGGTTACGCCACCTGACTTACTGGTTGCGCCGCCTGACATTTGCTACCATTTCCCAATTATTCAGACATCTACTTGGACAGCTATATAACCTTTTGACTTTGCTAGCTAGTTCATTCATTTATTTTTACAATACAATAAAGAGTTTTATAATAAAATAACTTTTTCTTAGTTTTTTATTGGCAGTACCACCTGACATGTAAACTGAACAAGTCTAACTATGACGAGAAAGTAGCTATGTTTTATCAATATTTGAGAGAGTTCTACATACCTTTCACATATCAGTAAAGGTCACTTGGGTTCCTTTTGATGATGCAATATCCTGTTTATTCATCTCTCTCTTCAATTTAAAATAAAAGTTGTATGAATGCGGCTGCGCCACCCTGACATTTCAGATATGCAGATTTCCAGACAAATTTGTTTTTAATATTTCAAGCTATTTAAGAAGAATTCAACTATTAAACTTTGTTTATTTGAAAGGTTTTCAATATAGAATTATGTCCCCATATTAATACTATTTTTATTCATTTTTTAAATTACAAAGTTAATACATTTCACATATTGTTAACTTGCTCAGACAGTTGCGCCCCCTGAGATTTTGAGGGTTTGAGATGGCAAACCATAAAATATATATCATTTTTATGATAAACTGGAAATATGTTCAAATTAAACAGGTTTTATAGAATAAAATGATTATAATCATTTAAAATTATTTTAAACCAAAGTAGTGCGCTCAGACACAAAAACCTGCATGTCACGTCATTGACCCTGATATAAAACAAGTGTGAAAAAATAGAGGAAATCCGGAAAGGGAGCAAATATATTTTCACTGCACTGTATGCACACCATATGAAAGCATATAAACCAACAGAAACAAAAGAAACAAAATATAAGGCAAGCTAAAAGCAAAATGCAACTGATAAACTATACAGTATAGCAAGTGAAAATAATACACACTCAATATGCTCACTTCAGCTATTTTTGCTCCATTTTCATTAGCGATGTCACGCAATGAAACCGAGCCAGTTGGGTATACAGTGTTATGGTAAAATAAATGCTTTGACTTCTGACATTTAAGTTATTCTGCTTCATTCTAAATAATTCATTCAATTGTGAATGTTCAGCGCATAAATGTTTTAAAGTTTAAGCATAGCGACAAGTAAGTAAAGACAGGGCCAAGGTCAGCTTCATTCTGGAAACTGTTCAAGAATATGCTGCCCTGGGACAGGGGTTTTGCTTCTAATTTCACCAAAAAAAATTACCACATTCAGCTTATGTGACTATTGTGGAACTAGAAGAAAAGTTCAGAAACTTTCAATCATTTGTCTGAATAAACTTAACTGGAACCAAAAATATGATGCCTTATATTTCTATATCTTGTGCTTGGTGTACAGACTCGTGCTTCTTTGTTCATTATTTACATTTACTGTGATGACTAATATTACTACTCCAAATGAGCACTTAGGTACTTGGCACACAAATCACAATCATGTAATTGAAGGTAGTGTCTAAAGGTAACACTACCATGACTGGCTTGGTGGGCTCTGGAAAGAAACAGAACTATTTGTCAGATGGAGGTCACCTTAAAACCATAAACGAATCTCTGAGTTGGATAAACACACGCTGCGGGCTGCTAATAGCTTTTTTTCCACCAAACGCTACCTCCAGCTTTCAGAGCTAGGATGCCTTCACCCTCGAGCTAAAAGTGCTAAAGCAGACTAATTAGCGTTATTGATTGCCTGGAAGGTTTTGTGGAGTTAAATACCAACCGCACATAAAATAAAGGCAATTATGTGTTCCTGAGGAGCAGCTCTGCTCAGATCAAAACCTAGGAAAAAAAACATGTCTAATTGTTATTCTTAATTGCAGTCTTCCACGAAGCATTCCTTGTATTGCAGGCATGTCAATTCAAAACAGAAAAGTGTCAAAACATGTTTCTCTATTGATCGCCATCATGACCTGCAGCTTAAACCTTCTACTTTCATGATGATTTCCTGCTTTATTTGTAACATTTCTATTTAACGATTACACATTTGAAACCCATTTTCCAGTCTCATGAAAGGTCCTTTCAAATCCGAAATCAGAACGCAGCAGAACAACCTTGGTGTGGAGCCATGTCTGTGATTCCTGAATGAATGCCCAAGTAAATGAGACACAGAATTACATTCAGTCAGTACAAGACATTACCATTAGCAAAGCTGTGGTCTGGACAGACCATGCTGGCAAACCAACAAGGAGCGTCATCCAGCCTGATTAAAAACACAATGCCTTATGCAATGCCCCACATTCGCAAATATCTGCAGATTCAGCAGGCGAATTGGGTCCGTTGCCAGAGTTTAGAGGAAAGAGAGAGAAAGAGAGAGGAAAAAAAAAACTACCTCCTGCCCACGCCAGTCTGTGCCCACGCCAGTCTGAGCTCTGAACTTTGACCCCTTCAGTAGTTGAATAGTGTCAAATCGCATTTCAAATCTGAATTCCCCAACCCACTTCCTGGACATCTACCACCCTATAAGTTGTTCCAACCGCAGCAAAATAAATCTTACTGAACAACGAAAGGAAACTACGGTGCCAAAACAGGTCTGGAATAAAAATCTAACGGTCAGTTCTTCTCCAGGAATAGAGCTGAGCTGCCCCGGCTGACTCTGGGCAATCCAGGCCACTTGCTTCGGTCAGTGACTTGATGAGGATGGTGGGCGGGTGTGCAGTGGTGGGTGGGCCATTGGCTGGGCAGAAGTGGGCTGAGGGGGCTTAAAAGCCATTTAATTAAAAGCGAAATTGAATGGAGTGGAAGAATCCTATTACAATCTCCCTGTCAAATGAGACACCCAGCTGCAATCACAAAGCGGCGATTCCAAACCCTCCCACATTCCCCCAGAGATGGACCCTGAAGTAATTCAGCCTGTAAGAATATGGCCTAACATCCCACTTTCAACAGGGAGGTCGAAATTACATCTAAACCATCGGTCCTCTGCCTGGGAAAAGAGGCTTTTTTTCTACAAGCAAAAAGAGCTACGGAGAGAAAGGGACAATTCAGTCGGAATTTGAGCGGCTGAGATAGGCTGTTATCGTAACCATTTTCTTCCCTACTCTTCAACTCTGTCGTAATCGCTACAAATCTATGCACAACTATAGCACGGGACAAAGTTCACTCCTGTGCTCCGTCACCTGATAGATAACTGTACAGACAAAGCAAGCTGCATGTTTAGAATTTATTCAAAATGCCTTTTTTTTTTTTTTTTAATTTGTTGAATACGGAGAGCGTAGGCCAGCTTGGAGCACTGGATTTCAGTAAATGTGAGCCCAATGAATCATCAAAGCATCGGGATGCAGGTTGCCATCCAGCACTCGAGAGCTCGTAAAGCAACAAGCACCCCGATAAATTCACACAGGCCGTGAGCATTCAGCCCTCCGCCATTTCTGGCATCGAGAACGTGGCACTGAACCCAGGAGACAAGTGGGCCTTCATCTCAAAAAAACAGGCCTTCATTCTGAACGGAAAAAGTGGGAAACGGGGCAGTCAGATGGTCTGAATGGATCGCGCCATCCCCCCCTCCCCTTCCCTCCGTAGACGGCACATGCCCTGAACGCACTTCAGTTGGCGAGCAGACAACGAGACGGACAGCTCCTCCCAGACTCCGTTTCGTAGGTTTAAAACCGGGTCACTCAAATAACAGATTGTGCTTAGTCTAGGTCAAGCTCATCAAGAGGAGCGAGGCCATTGGACTCCTCTCTCAATGAGCTGTTTGCCCTGGCTTTTGTCTGGTAGAGTATTAAGGGGGGTCAGCATTCCCTCTCCTTGTGGTACACAATGACCTCACCCTCTGCAATCCCACCCACAAACAGCCGAGGTTTTATCTCCACTCCCCACTTTACGACTTTCTTCCCCCCCTCTTTTATGACCTGGTGTTCTGCTGTTGATTGCACATTTAAAGACTCCATAATAATGGCAAACTAAACACAGATTTCAAGAGGGCGTGCACAGAGCACCTTTTCACCAGTTATTACTGCACAGAACGCTTAAGAGTTCCCTTAGAAGGAGGGAGAGAGACAGGGGGAAGGAGAGAGAGATAAGACCACGGAGAGAGTGATCAAGAAAGAAGAGAGAGCTTCTCCAGGGAAAATACATTCCAAGTCTTTAGCACACAAAAAAAAAAATCTAACGTATCAATACGGATTTAAAAAAAAAAGATTCCGAAGAGGTGTTTCAGAAGAGAATTTCATCTAATACCCTTGCGGCGACTGCGTTTCCATATTTCCACAGCTTGGGGGCAGAGTCAAACAGAGAGAGCCATTTTTCCCGTAAAAATGGTGCCCAAATCGCGCATCCACTTTAAGCCACCTGCTCAGGTTTACCGTAACATAGGTTCAGTGACATTACCCCTGTCTATTGTCGCCCAAAATCCTGCCCAAAATTGTTGCCCCATCCTGCCCAAATTATACAGCCGATTGGGCTGATCATAAAAAAGCTTGAAAAAAATAAATAAATACAAATAAAACTCCGTTTATCGCGAAGGCATTCTGATTAAGACACCCTCATTGTGCCCAATTAATTTGGTATCAGCTTCCTTTGGAGTCAAATCTGACAGCAGGTTGTGAATTTATTGTGATTGTTATTATTACCTGCATGCCATGCTGCTCTATACGAGCAGGCCTGGATTATTTATGCTGTCACCATTAAATACCATGCCCTGTATAACACTCAAGATATATCTTTGCAGCCAAGACACGACACGCCGCAAAACCATGACAAAATACCAATAACTTGGGTGTGTTCACAGTGACAGACTGGGTAATGTGATGCAGGTAAGAGCATGACTCACCACTGAGAGAAGTAGATATGATTACTGTACAAATCAATCCAAGCGGCAGTGTATGAAAAAGCCATTAAGATCCACAAACATTCCCCAAATAAATAGTCCCAAGCTTTGTAATTTGTCATGAAATAATGCTCCTATTTTTTACACGAAAATATGTGCATTTTTCATTTGAAACACTGCAAATTTTCCTTTAAATTTTCAGGAATTGCTAAAAGTGAAATATACAGCTGCCATAAAACCGCACAATTTCATTCGGTCAACAGGCTTCGGCGAATAAGCCAATGAAGGCCTCAAGGATGGTAGCTGGACAATATAGTTTAAAAATCCCAATACTCTTATCCCTCTAGGTGACTGTTAAACTGGTCAGCTACGGTCAGAAAAGTTTAAAGAATCATAATGGCGAGGTAGAGTTTTTAAACAATGTGTAACGGCTTTGGCTGTGCAGTGAATGATTCCTCCGGTCTTTTGCCCTCTACTTTTTACGGTCTCATGCGGTCTCATGTCCTTGCACAGTATTTTCAATGCTAATTACAGTGACCCTGCAGAGAGCAGGACTCTATAAAAGCTCTCAGACTCATTCCCTTTATTTCAGGCACAGCCAGACATAGTAAAGCTCAACTGGTGAAAAAAAAAAAAACATCCCATTTATTTTGGGAATTAAATTAGTCAGTTATGTATTTATATAATTTTTATTTTTTTTTGGAGGGGGGGTGGGATGTACCTTCAGCGAATGCAATGACTGTTATAATTCCTCTCACATTATCAGAGCTGCATTTTGTCTGGGAATTAATTAGGCATGCACACAGCATCTGACTCAGTGGATATCTCACAGACATGCGAGTAAATATTCATTAGGAGTTTTCACTGCGGTGAAAATGTGGCAGCCCTACCTTCCCATAGCCAAAGTGAATACGGTGGTCAGGAGGGGAAACTTGAAACAAGCTTTTGGAGGACAAAATGGAGCTCGAACCAGACAGAACTTTGGCCGATCTGTTTGAAAACAGCTTTCTCCACAGACAAAATTAGGACGCGGTTTCAAGGATGCGGCGCAAAGAATAATTTAAGTTTTATTTCGGCTGAATTAGTCATCGAGTTCACGTACAGGGGAAACACAAGCCTGCTTATTTATTAAATGATCAGCAAGCTTATTAGACACGAATACAGCTTGGCCAGCTTCACATGATACGTTAAGCACTGTCCAATTTCTTTTTTTCTTTTTCCTTACTTGGAAATTGAAATAAGCTGCCAGACTCTGGCTTTAACTTGCAATCTTCTACCAAAAGAAGAGGATGATATACTGATCTTATCCGGGACACCTAAAAATATCAATTTTATATCAAATATTTGCAGCACAGTGGTTAGCATTGCTGCCTCACAGAAAGAAAGGTTGTGGGTTCAAATCCAGCCTGGGGCCTTTCTGTGTGGAGTTCGCATGTCCTCCCCGTGTTTGCGTGGGTTTTTTCCAGGTACTCCGGTTTCCTCCCACAGTCCAAAGACATGCATATCAGGTTAATTGAAGACACTAAATTGCCCATAGGTATGACTGAGAGAGTGAATGGTCTGTGAATGGTGTGTGCGCCCTGCGATGGGTTGGCAACCTGTTCAGGGTGGGTCCCTACCTTTGCCCGTAGCCAGCTGGGATAGGCTCCAGCTCGCCCCATGACCCTAGTGAGGAATAAGCGGGTATAGAAGATGAATGAATGAATGAATTGGCATCAAATCAGGCTGAACTCAAATGTACTGAACCAATTCTAACAAAGCTGAGGAAGCAAACCCTTCTATTCAGAAAAATGCTAGCAATGTGCCCATACGCACATATGCAGTATGCTTTCTCATAGCCAACACTGCAGCTATTTAACGGATATCACCTCTTTCCCTTTTCGGACCCTACTGACCCAATTCGACTGGACACAGATAGCTGTACTAGCCAGGTAGGGTGCGGCAGACAGGCCTTTTCAGACTCACTTGTCGGTACGGCTACTTCCATTAACTGGTTTTGGTCCCGCCTTGCCAGTGCAATGGAGAGATGACATCTCTCATGAATGGATATTGGTGAAGTTCCAATGATTTATCTGTATGGGATGTGCATTCCGCAGCCCCACAATGCCATCTCACCTTACACAAGTAATTTAACCAATATCTGGTTTAAATCCACAAGAAATAGTTCGGAAAACAGTTCTCGCCATTCATTACATGTATTCGAAGCCCGCCGACTGAAAGTGTGCTTGCCGTCAGATTACCAACAATGCAAAGCAAATTTGAAGGGGAAAACTCCAGGCTGAATGTAAGAACGGGATCAAAAATGGGTTCTACTTCTCAGAAAAAGTTGAGGGGGACCCTTTTAGTGTGGAGTGCACAGCAGTCATTGGAGAGGGGAGCAAGGCCAAGGGAGTGCTGTTGTTTCGGTGGTTAAATGGCAGGATGATTATGAAGTATGCCCAATGATAGTGACAATAGAGTGGGTGAGGGGGGCAAGTAGGGAGTTATTCTTTGAGCTTTCAGTCTCTGGCAGTCTAATCACCTGTCAGTGATCTTATTGGCTCTCATCTCTGAATAGTTCACTGTGCTTAGTAGATTCAGCGTGTAATTGACGCTTGAACCATCGGGTAGAACTGACATTTGGAACAAGAATTACACAAGGAGATATATAACTCAGACAAAGCCAAACGTCCCATCTCGTAACGAAAACACCAAAACATTTGTGTTTTCGCCCCATAATTCAAGTCCACTCCAAGATTTAATAAAGGTCTTCCTTAGCCCATGTTACACTCTTCCACAAAGTTTCATGATAATAAGGCTGGTAATTTTCCTGCAATACTGCTGACAAACAGACGAACAAACCGATACAAACCAAACCAAAAAAAATAACCTCCATAGCAGAGGTGAAATTGTGACACGTAACACTGAATTGTGGAAACAGAGAACATTTTGCAGAAACATGTCAACTCCCAGTCTGATTTTGCACGGCAAAACGTCACGGCTTAACGAGGAACGATTCTTTAACTCTGATCACCGCATGCTAATTGCAGTCCCCTGATTATAATTACAGATTTTGTTTTGCTGTCCCCTCATGCATATTGATATCTGAATTTTCATTTGGATGTAGAGCAAGGTCATATTTTACTCTCAAACCACGGAGAACGAATGCTTCCCAAGACAGAATTGCGCATGAGGTGAAAAATAGCCTCGCTGATTTAATTACAACTGAGGCATACAAAAAAATAAACCGTAATTGTGCAGTGATTACTACAGCCATTAAAGGAACCACCAAGAGTTATAGGTTTTTGGTCTTAGATAAATTAATTTTGGGGGTGGGGGTGGGCTTGGGGGGGGGGGGGGGGTATAATCACTGCTCAATACTAAATCAGCCAACCTGCAATAAACAACAATGTTGCAGCATGCATTTCAATTAGATTCAAACTAAATAATTCTCATCAAACATCTTTGTAAAGACAAAAGTCCTAAAGCAGACAAAAGCCAATTATATTATTCAAAAATGATTAGCATTTATTCAGAAAGTGCCATTTACTTGTTTACTGCTAAAGGGGGTAAGAAAAGAAAAAATAAAAAAAACTGCCAGACTGTTACAATGTGACCAAGAACTCCGCATCCATTCTAACAAATTCCTTTGGGCTGAACTTGCGGAGAACACCCCTAGAAGTTCTTCTGGAGTTGATAATGTTGAGGTTACTTAAAAAAAACAGCCTGACACAACAATAAACACACAGATGGAGAATAAGGAGCAGATGAGTGAAAGAAACAGAGAGCTCAACATAAAGCCTGGGACAGTCATCATTTAATTATCTGTCCATTACTAATATTTTAATAACACTCCATATGGCGTCATTGTTCATTTTCTTTCCTAAGCAAGTGTAAGGATCAAACACACATGTCTGTGGGTAATTCAGAGTCTCTAATTAGCCCTTTGTGGGCATCTTTGGACTGGAAGGAAACTGGACCATGGACTTTCAAACCAACACCCTTCTTGCTGCAAGGTAGCAGCGCTGCCCTCCGCTCCTCGATGCCGCCCTCTGACTGTTATAACCCCTAAAAGCCCTCAATCCCTTTAAAAGGGGGCACTAATATCATTGCAGCAATGTAATATGCTCCACATGCATCCACACGTGAAAAGGCTCATCCGAGTTACCCAGGCAACAGACAAACCCAAAAGGACCAGAAGATACACACACGAGAATCGTAGATGTCAACTACAAGTGTTTCCCTGCTAATTAAAAGTAATTCCTGGGCCTCGTGCATTCGAGAGTTCTTCCATTTTTCAGCTTAGTCAGCTTTGAGGTTTCCCAGCAAGGAATATTTTTACACTAGATTTTCTAGGCTGTAGAGCACCAAACTAGGCCTCCGTCTGCCAGTTCTTTGTAACTGATAAACTACTCATTTTGTTTCTTTTCTTGAGAAAAAAAAACCATGTGTAATGGTTTAAGTTAAGGGGCTAAAAGCAAGCCAGCATTCAAACACTTGAAAGTAATGTCATATGCCAGCGAACCAAAAAAAACAAAAAATGTTTTGTGAAGGTTATAACAATGATGCAACATTACAGCAACGCCGTGCGGATGCTCATTAGCTTGTATTGGCTTAAAAACTCAACCCCTCTCCGAGCTACGAGTGATTAAGGGCTAGAATGTAACTATGATTAAGGACTAGACGGTAATTACATGCCTTCCTTTTATTACCAAAGGATTCCCGAGAACAACAATTCAGAAATTCAGAATAAGAAAAATGATATTTTTATTTATTATATTTAGGCATTTTATTAATTTATTCTTTCATTAGAATTTGGCAACTCCACTCGCACCCGAATCTTGAATGTCCAGTTGGTGAACTACTGAACTACATGGTATGCTCATACACGACTCATGATGCCTTACAGGGAAAACAGGCAACAGTTCCCGACTCTTTCGCTGAAACACAACCCTATTAGCCACCGCGCCTCAGTTTCAAACCTCGCATACAAAGAACAAGGGCAGATGAAACCTGAACGTGTACTTTCCCAGAATGCAACTGACGAGCACCTAGATAGCCACTAGGAGGCACTTGGGCACTGGGCGACCAAAATCGTCTGCATCCCTCCCCTTTCCCTATGCAGCGCAAAGCCAATTATCCGCTGCTCTTAAGAGGCTGCTAGCCACAGTCGCCACAGGCATGGCTGGATGTGATCTGACGCTATGGTGGTCACTCTTGCACCACAAGTGGAGCCTTTAGCCAGCGAGCCAACCCAGCAGCCACAGAATAAGAGTGATTTTATGCTGGAATCAGAAGGATTAACCATTCTCTGCAATCACAGTTCCTGTGTCTGCAAGGCCTACGTAGCCTTTGTTCGTGTTTGTTCACTGGTTTTTGCCGGCAAGCCTGGATTCCAGGGGACAAGCCTGGCCTGACGCACTCAGGAGACGAGGGAGCCAGCTGTGGAACGTGACCCCAGGGGTCACCCAGCAAACCTCAGAGGATTAACAGAAAATGTACCCAAAAAATGCAAATCAGGTCAGTGATTTTGTTCCGAGATAGAAGCAGCTGATTCAGATACTGACGAGTTTGTTTGTGCAATGACCGCATGTGAACCCCAACAATGGCCGTACCAGAGTCCATTGTTGTCAAAAAAAATCAAAAGAAAAAAAAAAACAAATACAAAACAGAAAAAAAGTGAAAGCTCTTTGAAGGCACTCAGGAGGAGAGGACCACAACTAACCGCAACCAAACATCCGAAAGCACAATCCTGGCAACACTACACTGTTCCGTGCATAATTATGTGAGGGTCACGCAGTTGGGTGTGATTTTTTTGAAGGCTGAAAAAGCCGCCTCTCAGGTCAGACATGCAACCCGATAGCGGACAGCGCTAAAAGGAATTGCAGAGATTGGAGAGCTGTTGATTTTTTAATGAATGGCTGTAAATAGATGCACTTGCAAACAGGTCCAAATTACACTGGAGCAAGGCGGCTCAGCGAAAGAATGGTATGTTTTGACCATATACTCATACGGAAAATTAGGTCCATCACGACGACCTGACCAACGCAGCATCTCCCTTCTCCCAAAATAAAAACCTACACTGGGAATTAGATTTGATTTAAAAAAAAAAAAGAAAAAAAAAAAGGAAGTTTATCATGGCTGGTATTGCGTCACAAATGATTGGTTAAGCTTATCTGTGACGCATCACAGGCAATCAAAGAATTTCAACAACCCAGTGATTTGGTGGCAGTGGCATTTTGGCATACAGTCCTGACAGGGCTGTCAAAAAACGAATTAAAGGGCTGGTACTATGGCGACCAAGTGGCCACACCGACACGGCGCACAAGCTTAATTTATACCGGGTCTCATCGGGCGAAAGAAAACCTGTCACAATTGAGCAGCAGGAAGCAGAAACACGCTGTGGTGGCCTTCATCTCCAGCAACCAAGCTCACCTAGAGCAATGCGTAACACGTGGCATTATTTGAACTACAGACAAAAACATTACATTTACCATGTGCTTTACATAGCTCCAAATTCACAGTAGGCCCCATTGCGATGACCTGCATCTTGCCTGGAAAGCAGACGAGATCAGGTGGCAGCAATAAGGGGTGGTGACAAAGCAGCAGTCAAGTCAGACAGTTTCAAGTAGCCTTCAAAGAATATACAGGAAGTCACAATAGTTGCTTCCCGTTGGATCCATAATTATGCTACCTGTATTTAAGAGACAACGCTTCTGCTTTCTGACGGAAGACACTGCACGTGTGTTCATTATTATCAACAAAGTAAGATTTTTTTGGCAACAGACTAACGTTAAACATTGATTATACAGAATGAAACCAATACAATCGTGAGTTAAACACCATGATTCCACAGGAAATTAGGATTCTCCATAGAATGTGGTGTTTCTTGTCAAAAATGAGAGCCAGTCAAGTCTTTGATCTAGGGACAGTCAGGCATTTCCCATCATGCCCTGATGCAGGCAACTGGTGGAGAGCAGCTACGGCACCTGAATCAAAAAATAGTAGCTGCCTCAATCTCGTATGGCAATCGTTGCCCACACATGAAATCAGAGCAAGTTTTCATCGAGCTGGACACAAGTCTAACTGCTGTGCATTATGTGGTAATTGCCAAAGATCGATTCCGAGCCGGCCTGGCATATCTTGTCATCAGATTTGGCAGCTTCCCACCCAATTGAGCTGTTTGCCCGTGTATTGTGCAGGCAAACAATCTAAAATGTGTCCACCTGCCCCAGGTTGGTTTGGGATTAGCTGGGTGGTTTTATAAAACATCCATAATTTGCCTTTGTTAACCACGCAACTAGCCTTAAAGAACTATCCATGTCTTTATATTCATTAAAACATTTATTGTCAGTCTGCATTTTAAAAGTCAATCATATCAATCACTCTCATTGAGAGGAGGTAGCTAAGGCCATGTTGCACCTCTTCCTTGTGTAGGCCTTCATAAGAGAGCTCATGCACCCCCTCATCGTCCTCAGATAAAACAAGTGGTACCAAGCACAACAAACCCCGCCCCTCGCACATACTTTGACCTACTTTTCCGAAATTCAATAGGCATCTATTCTGGGTGACTGGCAATCCCTAAACCGAATTTGGGGTGAATCTGGCCATTCGTTTTGCTGCTTAAGTGTTAAAAAACAAACAAACAAACACAGAAACAAATGCACAAACACACAAACAAACCAAACCTAAAACAATATCCCTTGCCCTCACCCTTTGGGTGGGGCGGAGTAAAAAGATTAGCATACAACATTATTCCATACAGGAGAGTGTGCGATGCCTTCACCTATGGCCAGCCAAACTTACAACCATGGCAAGATAACAGCCATAAGCATAGTCCATTAGAATAATCGCGTGGGCAAAAAAGCAGAAACGTACCATAAAAAGTGGGGAAAATTAAGTTGATCTAAAGAAATGAGTACCTTCTGTCAAAGCAGGCAAGGGTAAAGCCCACTAAAAAATCTGTAGCACCTATATTAGCCAGGCCCCTGTACAAAAACCTAAAGGATCATGCTGTAAGTAAGAACGCAGGTCTCGGATCTCGCTCACTCAGCGACTGCACAAGTGACATGATGGATGTCCAGCAGAGTTGTTGTGAACTCTGAAAAGCCATGTAACTTATGTTGCATTTCACGAGTCAATAAATAGTGCAAATGATTTAGCAGATATTGCTAACTATGAAACCGGTGCGTTTAAGATATACGAAACCAAGTGCATGCCATAATTAAATCCGTTCAGGCACTATATTTAAAGAGTTAGCATAGACAGCATATTGGAGAGTCCCCATATTCTAAACTGCACATTTTTGAGAACGAGTTCATTTGCATGTGGGTGAAGTCTTGCTCAAAAAACATATTTGTTTTATTGTTTTAATAGGGGGCAAGGTGGCTAGCTAGTTTGTTTTCGATTGCTGCGATTGCAGTTTCTCCTCCTCAAGGTTTTGTCATCACTTAGTGAGTTCTGGTATTCAAAACCATTAGGCAATATACAGTCGATGTTCTGAACAGCTCTAACTAATTATTTTGCTTTTGACAAGCCAAAGCTGGTAACAGTTGTGTCCTTTCTCCCTCTCTGAATTGTGCTAGTGTGAGTACATGTAACTTGCTTGGTTATAGGTTTTAGCTCAGCCCTTATGTAGGCTTCAGGCATATTGTTAACTACCCCAAAGAAACACAATAAATTATTGCATGCATTTACTGAGCCAGCGAGCTCGCTCAAGGTGGACCATTAAAGGTTAAATATGATGTGCTTAATTAATGAATAAGTGAATTAATAAAGCATAGGTTTTCATTTGCGTTATTTTGGCCAGCTTATTTTACAACGTAAATAGCTAGGTGGATTTGGAATCAGTTTTGGGCGGGAAACCATGCAACCAATCTGGCAACACTAATTTCAAACGAGTCGACAGATTACCAATGGCTTAAGGGTTCAGACATCAATAAGACGGACGTCTCTCTCCCCGTATCTACCTGAACACAGTGAAAACAATAAAGACGCATTACATCACGCTTTTCTGCCCAGCTTTCTCCTCCAGCCCGTGACGGTTATTCACTTTCAAAGACGTCAATTGCTGAATACAAGCAACCCTTCATTTAACTGAATGAGAAGGAAATTGAAAATCCCAAACACCGCGGAACGGGGAAAGACAGGGAGTTATATAAGCCTGCCAGCAAACAATGGCAAGGACTTTTGTTTTCGTTTCCGCTTGTAGCGTGAGCCAAGGCAGAAGGACGCAGCACAACAGGATAGGCTTGCGTGCTTCTCAAGGATGAATTATAATGGCTGCGCTCCTGAAGAATTGCTGATTATAAGATCACTTCAGATTGCGCAGCTCGGAAAGCATTATGTCGTATTTTCTGAGATTTGCGTCCAATTTAAAGCATAGAAATGGACTGCGCAGTTTCAAGCCATTCATCAACCTGACAAAATCTCTTCTTTTTTTTTGCATTAGCCAGTCACTCATCTTCCCTCCCCAAAGTAGACTTTATAATATGGACCGGTTGCCATAGAAACATCAATGATTAGCCATGAAATCTTTTATACTTGATGAAAGGGTAGACCACTTTTTTGCCATCTATTCAAACACCCTAATCTCTTTGAAATCCAAACCTCACTGCTCCAAAGTACTAACAAATTGTTCCCCATAACTGAATATTCATAAGATAATATCACGGCCTGTACCTTCTGTTCTTCAACCTCATTCCTCTCGGTGTTTTTGAACTGTCTGTTCTTTTTCTATGTCAATTGCTCTTTTTTAAAAAAAACATCAAACAAGCTTTTAAAATGATGCGGAAGTAGAGACATGCAGCTATATACCTTAAGGTGGTAAAATTGCAGTGCTGGCCATTTATTAACAACCGTGGGAATATAGCAGTAGAAGAGCAGCTAACCCATGTGTACCCAACATCAATCCAGACTGAATCTTCCCAGAGACTGAGGTCATGGCGAGACGGCTGAGCTTAACACTTTCTGCGAATGTCACGTCTGCAACCATGAGAAGTACCTGAGATGATGTTATTTGGGCATGACCGGCTGTCACGGAACTGAGTACCATAGCACACAAAAAAAAAAAAAAATCATAAAATGCATCACTTTTCCACTGAAAGAAAACAAAAAAAAATCAAAAGACTTAAGGTAGCAAAACAAGGCCCTCTTTAAATTCAGTCCTCATTGCCATAATTACGTCAGGCTAATTTACTAACCTCATTTATAGTCATTACTACGGCAAGTACAAACAAAATATTGGATTAGTTGCAATTTTTTACTTAAGTTTCAAATCAAATAAGATATTCTCCAACATTCTGTTAAAAAACTTTTTTAATAACAAGCATTTTAAATTAATGGCTGCTCTGTTCAAAAGCTAGAAAAACGGATTGGGCCACACACATTTTAGGGCAAGTAAACTTTATTCCTACATCACAGTTACACTTTCATCAAAGTATGTACACAATATTTAAAAACACTTACAATTTTAATAAATCTGTTCAGTGGCAGTTGGGGCAAGCTGTTGTGAAGGGAGGTGCAGACTTATTTAATTTAAACATGGTTGACTGTATCCTTACTTTAACGATTTGGAGAGTAGATTTTTTAAAAGTCAGTGTTTGTGATCTCTGCTGCTTTCCTTTACCAGTTATAATTCCATCAAAAGCTGTTAAAATGGCCATGAATATCATTCTGATCAAACATCTGTGATCTTGCACTTAAAGGATTAAGGAAAATCAGTCACTGAGGACAATAGGAGAAATATGATGGTCACAGTGCACAATAGCAAAGACTTTATTCTTTCTAACCAGCTCTAGGAAAATATTAGATGCTACAAAGAAGAATAACCAGATGCAGATGCAGCCGGCCCAACTACCAAAAGAATACCAGAGTGAGACTTAACAGGTAAAACAGTTACGGGAGAAAAATAATGCTCATAACTGTTAGCCTGTAAGGAACTTAAATCTCCCCAGAAACATGTGGCATTTACATGCAATATGCATAACTGTAAAATAATACTTGCAATCAATCTACAACTGCATTTCTTAACCAAAAGTATATTAACAGAATGGATCCACCACCTTCTTTCAAAATTATGGGTATAGATATGGAGTTGTTTGACCCTTCAGAGTCATCATAGCCTCCCAACATCTGGGAGGCTGTCCAAAAGATGTTAGAACACTGCTGTGGGGAATGACCTCCTTTCCTGCCAGAAAATGCAACGGGAGATCTAGCAGTGATGTCGGGGGGATCAGGCCCCGCTCAAATTCGGCTTCCCAGTTGGTCACAATGGTGATGATGTGGTTGAGGTACAGACTCGATGCAGCCCAATGAAGTTCTGCAGTGCAAATCTCCAACTGCGTCTGGACCTTCATACTGAGCATGGGGCATAGTCATGTTGAAACAGGAAACAACCATCCCTAAACTTATGAGCGCACAGAATCGTCCAGGAGGCCATTCTATGCAACAGCCTTAGGTCATTAGACCCAAGAGGCCAAGATGATGCACTGACAAACAGCCAGAGACCAAGCTGAGTCCATATACATTTGGCCAGCTGTCCATTTGAAACAAAATAATCAAATTAATCTAAACCGAATTAGGCGTGGAGCAGACGTGAATTTAGCTGAACCTCCTGAATTGTAGGAATATGTTAGCAGGGCACAAGCCATCAGTTGTATCAATTCTTCCACCCATACATTACATGGGCAGCTTATTCATAATCAGGGTCATGGAAGGGCTGGAGTCTTTCACAGCAGCCAACAGTCATGAGGGACAGTGACAGTTTGCCACACCATTCACTCAAACATCTCGTACTTCCTGGTAATGTAGAAGCTTCACTTAGCCTAACATGAATATCGTTGGATTACAGGAGGAAAAACCCTCGTGAACAGGAGGTGAACATGTAAACTCCAGGCAGAAAGGCCTCTGGATTCAAACCCTTCTTCAGTGAAGTGTAGCCTTCTGAACTGCCATACCATCCCTAATCATTCCTATCCTCAGTCCAGCCACTCACACAGTTTATTACCATCACTATGACAATATAGACCATCCTACTTATTCTGTTCGAAGATGGAGTGGTAGGCTTGCTGGCTAAAAAAGTAGCCTTTTTCCCACCTAGTTAGCATTTTGCACTGATGAATGTTTTATGAATGTAACGGACAGGCAGATCTGGGAAGGAAAATTCTCATTTTTAAAAGTACACAGGGCAAGAGGACAGACAGCCGGGGGAATAATTGCACTGAGGAAGAACTGCGTTTAAAGAATGTAAAGCAGCCAAAAAAAAAAGGCACTGTAGTTCATCAGGTATGGGCTGGTCGTTCCTGTAATTGTGCTGCACTCGGGGTAACAAGGTAGAAAGAATGCCAATGCGGTTTAGCAGCAAATAAATCCAACATAAAAGAAAGAAAAAAAACTGAAGGGAGTATAATAGAAAAGCTAAACAGTTGATTCATGAAATATTCAATTCACAATTTCCTCATACACAAGGGCGTAAACACACTCACACAAAGCAATGAATTCTCGCTGCACGTATATATACACACACACACACACACACACACACACAAAGACACGCGCGCACAAACACGGCATTTTGCGGATAATAAAGGCCAGTCAAAGCGGTTAACCAATTTAATCAAAAGCTAATATTTTCAGGTCAAGCTCTTTATTTTGTATTTCAGCGTGAGGGACACATCAAGACAATTTCAACTTGCTCCTCACACAGAATTGAGGAGAAAAACTTGTGGAATTTACCTTGCATTCTGCAGTAAGAGCTCACAGTACATATTTTCATTGCAACTGACACACACACACACCCCAACACAAATAAACACCGTCAGATGAGATTTTGGCACCTGATGTGAAAGGTATATCATCTTTTGCGCCACATAACATGCATTCTACAGGCTGTACCGTGAAAATGTTTCTGAAGAAAAAAAAATTGGAGCCGGCTTCGAAGGCCATCTGTAAAAAACGCCGAGCATTTTACGGCTAATGGATGACATTCACATGCCTGTCCGTCCTTGGCCGGCTCCACTGCACCCCGATTCTTTGGATCCATCACTGTGACAAAGCATTCAGCGGGCCCTCTCAACCACACAGCACTATTTACAGAGCAATTAAAGAACAGCCTGCTTTAATTACAGGCCCGAGACCCATTCAAACCGCCAGACACAAACATGCATGCTCGCACAAATGTACAAGAGTGCTTGCAAATGAACACATTCACAATTACAAACTCGAAGGACTAAATGATGAATGTCCTGTTGCTGCTGTGAGTGCTGCACTAACAGTTTACAACCAATCCATCCCAAAGAATATTTATCATCATTCAAGGTCGTATGCAATTTTGAATCCTACCAATTGTATGAGAGCTCATCTCATTTCTGAACTTAGGCTCTGTCTAAAATACAACTTAAAATCCAAGTACACGCAAATGACAGAAATGAGAGCAACCATTGCCTTCAAACTGTGCGTGTAAGAAACGATCAAAATCAAATTTCACCTGGCTCATTAGCTAGTGTCAAGTGTAAATTTGGGTGACAGAACTACCACTTTGCCTTCCAATGCATTCCTATTTGTTTGACCCAAGTTAGCTCCATTGACAGGATTGCATTTGTAGATATCCATTTTGCAGTCCAGCTAACTAATTTTGAATTTTGTTATTATGTCATTAAAATTTACTTGTTCAGAGCATAAGCAACAAATCCATTATTAATCAGTGATCTCTGGGTGAAGCCCCAATTTGATTTTTTCATTCAAACTTATTGTTTGTTGGACGAAAGCTGGGAGTGGGAGGCGGAGCCAGTCAGTCATGCCTATACAGTCCAAACAGGCAGTCAAGGGGTAAAGCGATAAATTGTTGGAGATGTTTTCTCAGCAGTCTGCCCTCTTGTCTGCGCTTACTGGGCACATGGTCCACATTCCGGGGTTAAATGTAGCATTTTCGCAGATGTTCATTGCCGCTTTAAAAGGCTTTGTTGAATTTTTATTTTATATAATTTTTTATTATTATTAATATATTTTATTTTTTTCTTCAACGTGAGTCGACTTGGTGTCATTTTTACCGTTCCCCTTCACGAACCGATGAATTTACAAAAGGATTTCTTCTCTAGGAAAACTTATCTCAAAAAGAGCCAGTTACTGCAGAAACCTTACTGTAAGAGTGCAGCACCCAGCGACAGAAACATAAGTTCCACATTCTACCGCATAGGATTTGAACACATTTAAGCAACTAATCCTCATCTACACCACAAATGAAAATCCAGTTTCTCATGCTCAGTGCTAACAAAGTTAATCCTTCAGGAACAAAGGTAACAAATATGCAATTAGAATTACAGAATACTATGTGGCAACAATCAGAACTGGCAGTAGATGAGAATGAGGTACAGAACATTAAAACAGAAAAAAAAATGATTGTGAGGTAAAATTGGGTCCCCTTCTCACCTGCTGATGGTCTGTCTGCTCTCTGCTATGGTATAAGGAACCTGTAAGCCTAATGAGAACTAATATGACAGACTAAGAGTCTTAATGAGGACCCATAGATGTCCGACAAGGACTCATGGGGGCACTGAATTTAAAAACAATTTTTTTGTGCAGATCAAATATGGGCCTGTCCGCTGAGATGTTCAGTATCCCACATCTTTTGTCATTTCCAGACAGAAGGTTCAGGGTGGTTGATTCAGGTCGATGGTTGAGATTGATTGGTTACTTCCGATGAATTTGTGGGGGGATGCAATCCTCCTTGATAAAGTACTTTCCAGAACTAGCTATTGCTGGTATACATCGATTGGCCACAACATTACCACCACCTGCCTAAGATTGAGTAGGTCCTCAAACTGATGTCCACTTGAATTCCTGAGGTAAAAGGTTTCCCAGCAGAACATTTCCCAGAGCATCACACATATTTGTCTTCTTCCCATAGTGCATTTAGTTGCCACGTCTTCACCAGGTAAATGATGCCCACACAGAATCTTAAAATAAATAAATAAATAAAAACAGAATGCACTAAATCAGCCAGGCTTTTTACATCAGTCCAAGATCCACTTCCTCAGCTCACATGCCCATAGTACGTCCCTTTGACAGTGCATTGGGGCCCTAAAATTGCTAAGCAGCTAGACAGTGCTACATGCAGCAGGGTGCAATGTACTCCGAGTTGTAACAAATTCCGCATATAAGTATGATTAAAATTCTCCTCAATTTATGCCACAGTAGCTCTTCTGACAAATCAGACCAGAACAGGTAACCTTCATTGCCCTCTTGCATTGAATCGCCTTGGGCGCCTAACACATTAATGCTGGGTCATGGTTTGTCCCCCCCCCTTGAACCACTCACCAGTGCGGACTAGGAGCACCCCGGAACCCCTGTCGCTTCGGAGATGTTCTAACCCACTCGTCAGACAATAACAATAATGCCCTTTAAGGCCGCTCAGGTTCTAATCTTCCCCAAAGCAAACACATTGACTATGAGATCTGATTGTTCGCTTAGCACATCAGGTCTGTCTGCAGACCTTGACATGCGCTGGTGTTGTGAGGTAACATTATTTGCTGCATCTGTGTGTGGTTAAAGCATTTTGGCTCATCAGGGTAGTCCCATCATGTGTTCAACACCAAAGAACCCTTTCCAATTCTCAAAGGCAAGTCAAACAAAACTTTTAAAAAAAAATTATCTAAAAAGGTAAAATTATCTACCTTCCATTTCTTACAACAGGAGCAATTAAAGCGACAACACATGGCGCATTCACTCAGTAGAACCACATTATGGAAAAATCTGTTTCCCAGTTCAGACCACCTGTCCAATGGGCTCCAATGTATCCAGCAGTCCAGAAAAAGTTGACTTTGATGACCCCCCAATTTAACCAGATTAGGCCCACCCTTTCCCACTGCAGCATTTGAAATGGGCAGTTTGAAGTACCAGTTGCCTTCCTGTCACAATGAAACCTGCTCGGCCTAGTTCACGCTCATCAGCTTAGTATGCATGTCCTGTTCACTCTATATCCTCATTCGACCTGCCTGCCTATCTCTGTAAAAGCACTAACTTCATTTTTTTTTTTCTTTGTGCTTAGCTCTGCTCACCAATCAGTGCAGCGCTCATTATCATAGCAGGGAGCCCGCTTCAAACAGGACATCTTTCAGGAGAGAACAACAGGCAGAAAATGGCCTTGAAATCATGTACTTTAATAGCGTTTTTTTGATAAAACGTTTATAAAGCTCCCCCCCTTGAACATCCAAGAATTTACCGACTTAAAAAGACCACATAATATAGGACCTTTTAATCCAACTTCAAGACTTTTAGGCGGTAACAACTAATAAAATGAATACTATCAAACTAAGGTTTATATCACCATGGCAGTCCAGACGTAACTGGATATACAATCTCATGAATTTTTTGGAACTATTACTATTACAATGAAATATGAGATCATTGGTTTATAGGATACTGAACAATTACGATGTGGGTTGGGATATTATGCCAAAGCACTGTAAAAAAGGCCCTGGATCGGCTTTAAGACGAAAAAGTCCTTGGAAAGTTTATAGCCAGTAACTTACCACTGAATCATCAACAAAGTACTGCTGCATACCAAGTACAGTTTTGCTGTAAATTTCCAAAAACTCATTGATTTTTCACAGGAAGCACAGTTTGTGTTCCACTTAGTAATGGCCACTGCATGAAATTACTACAGAAGAGTTAAGCAGTAATGGTCTTCTGCATCCCAGAGTGAAGACCACAATCTCTTTGCTAATGTCCTCACAAAGTAATCACTGGCCGCAAAGTGGGTAAGATACCAGCAAAGAAATGATCTAAACCAAGTGAACAAGAGCCATCAGAAGATGGCATATCATCACCCTGACCCCTGAAAAATTGGAAAATAAATTCCAAAATAGCAAAAGACAGTGCTCCAATTACTCCAGCATATAGTTGTTTGGTCTTTAACATACCCCAAATAATCTTGTGAAGTTTCATGATGATACATGATAGCTCAGAGAAAAGAATTTATGCTGAAATGTGATTGGCTGACGGTGGCCATCTTGTTAGAGCAATCAGCTTGCACTTATAGATATCCATGTGACACGTGACCAACATGCAGCAAGCAGAATTATAAGTAATTAGGCAATTGGTTTCAGAGTTATTTGTTCGCATTAGTGCCACCTCCAGACAGATTTACACCAAACTGAGTCTAATGGCCAGTAGCGAAGGGATCTCAAATTTATTCAGGATTGGAAAATGCATTCAAGAGATCGAGGTCATTATAGCAAAAGAGGCCAAGCCCATAAAATGCATTGACTTACTATGACAATATCTTTTAATGTAGCAACTCTGTGTAGAGAACACCACCAGTTCTTGGTCTGAAGGCTAAATTTCATGCAAATTGGTTACACATTGTCAGAGAAGAGAAAGTTTCAGGGTTTTTACACTAAATAAAAATGGTGGAAAATTTACCCCATGCAAATGGGTGTAGCTATATCAATAGATTTGTGTGGACCAACAGAATTCAGGAAAAAAAATTGTCTCTGAGACCTACAGTTCAAAAATTACAGGCCAAAATATACAGTAATTCCTATAATTCCACCTTGTGTTCAATAGATATAAAAATTCCAAAATAACTAAAGGCTAGACTACACTGCATGGTTGATGTGAGAGCCAAGTTCCATGAGAAAATATCAAACTAATTTCAAGTTATGCTCCAGAAAAAAAAAAAAAAATTATACACAGATGGGTGAACAAACAAGACAGAGGGATGGACAGCTATATCTGACCCCCCCCCCCCCCCCCGATACCCCCCACATAATATGCCACAGAAATTAAAATTCTGGTGCGGATGCAAGGTTCACTGATGACTGCAGATGACAATTTCAACTGGAATCAAGCAGATTTCTGAGCAGCATTGAAGGAAGCAAGCAGAATCTTTCCGTCAATGACTCCATTTGATTTAACAGCCAAAACACACGACAGTCATGGTTTGAATACTCAGAACCACCCAGTATTCTCTACTGAGTTTCATTCTGTTGTTAAACCAAAAAAAAAAGAATATTGTGACTTCTTTACTAAATGAATAGTTAATGATTAGGTTTTGTTAATTCAGTCAGGACAACTCATATATTAAAATGAAAACCATTTATTGGTTATGGTATAGAATTTAGCAGAGTTTGGGGCGTAACTAGATCTGCTTTGGGTACTCGTTGCACAGTATGTGCACTAACTTGAATAAAGGAGAATTTATATCTACCTGTGATTGTGAACAAGGCACCGAATCCCCTGAGTACACAAGCAAAGCTAAACAGACAGGTGGAAGCTGGGGTGGTGGTGGTGGGTGAGCAGAAACAAATTAGCAGTATAATAACCAACAATAACAGCAATGAGGTGCAAATGCAAGCTGTGCGGCGGGTGACTGCTGCAAACAAAGCGCCAGTGTGAACAGCTGCAAGTCAGTAGCTTGACTGGCCATTTTTGAAGAGTGCGCTGAATTGCTGAAGTGATGTGTGGAGACATGATTGGGTAGTGAGAGGACATGTGATGCCCGAATTGGGAAAAGGATGCCATCAGATTGGGAAAGCATGGCTTGTGGCCCTTGCCGTCAGTTACTCAGTGAAGCTTGTTGAGTCTAGGTGTGATAAAACCTTGATAGTCTTTGCTCAGAATAGACGTCATGGTATTATACCCGCCGAATGCCAAAAGCAATCCGGCGGACACTAAGACCAAGGGCCGAGATTAAAAAAGGAGAAACTCAAGCGCCAAGACAGAAGTAAAGGAACTGAATTTAATTAAAACAAAATCCAAAAACAGCAGGTTAAAAAATAACATGGAGCAGCAAACAAACTAGGAGAAAAGAAAGAAAAAATGTAGCAGAAACAGGGCTCAACAAGAGGTCAGCAACACAGACATCATTTATGATACCAATTTTCAATTGGTTTGGTTTTTGAGTATAATAAATTTAGTAGATTCTCAGAAAATGTAATTCCGTTACCATTTTGTAATTCCGTTACCGGTGTCTCTTTCTCATAAATGGCATCGTACAAAATATCTATTAATATTCCAGTCAATATAAACTTACCGTGGCCTGGTCAACATCCTAGACAACCAACTTAAGCTTAAACCACCTGCCCATCATCGCCAGATTTCAGACAAATGCCTGTCAAAGATGAGGCAAAAATAATGGCATTTTTTCTGCCATAATTCCATGACTGACACTTTCACCTTCATATAGCCTTCTACAAAATAGATTACCCAAAACTTTGTGTTATACATCTCAGTAGGCATGCCAGTGGAACTGATAAAAGCACAGACAAGTAGCTACTGCATTAGAGTAATAGATGGCAGGTAAAAAATGACATGAAAATTACTCTTGATCGTAATTTCGTTTCTGTGGAATTGCCCGTATGAGGGAGTGAAGATTTTATGCTACTTTCATCAAATATTCTAACAAGCACTTTGAGATGGCCGAATTGGATAGATACAGATCATTAGTGGCTGCATGGCCATTCATCCTGTTAAAACAATGTCCTAATACATGGATGAGCTCAAGGGTCTGGTACCTGTTAAGGTCTTTTCAATTGCATGGATAGATTTAATGGTCTGGTATCTGTTAAGGCAATGTTCTAGTGCATGGACGGGCCCCATATTCTCCTATCACTGCCAAGTGGGTCTGGCAGCCGCACAGAACAACGTGCAGTTGGCTCCAGTATCTACACAGATGAGAGGGTTTCAATTGGCTGGAACAACCAATGTAGTCATCTGATGATCTAATTTCTGGTGCAAGCCCTGCCCATCTACATCCAGTCAGAGGACCCAACACACCCAAACAAACTGCGACCTCAGCAACCACTACTTCTCTCACAATGCCTTCCACAAAAAACACATTCAATGCATGAGACAAATAAATTTGGTCTCACATTTACATTATTTCACCATGGGAAGGTTAAAGGGTGACCCTTGCCCATAGTTTGGAACCAGTATTGTTACAACTTACAAGACATACCCTGACCCCTGGAAACAGGATGTGGACTGCAGTCTGCAATGCATAAATACACAAATAAAAAAATAACGCATTCGGAATATGAAGTAGGCCAACTATGTTTCCATTTTTGCACAACTTCATTAGAAGGCAATGCTATTATGCATCATGTTAAGATGGCCATGAATAAAAATCAGCTAAATGAAGAGCCTAAATTTTAAAAATGGTAAAGTCTCAATAATAAAAAGCAAAACCACAAAGTAAATGCAGTCCAAGAATAGTTTATCGCTATGGGAGCAAGACTAAATTTAGTGATTTAAAAACAGGAAGTGGTTTCTCATTTTAATGAACCTCCAAGCCGAGCCATTACACTGCAATCAATTTTGCCACAATGCATTTCTACAGTCGAAATGCTTTGAAGGCTTAATGCCTTCCAAAGGCTTTATTAGAGCCCAGATCAGTCTTCTGATGTGTGACATTAGGGTTAACAACAATAACAGCATCCAATTTCTTCATCTTCGGGTATTTAATCACTTCAAATCATCATTTCAACAGAAAAAAAAGCCTCAATTAAACTTCATTGATTTAAAAAGTGAAGTCTTTGCATTATTTATGGGCGTAATTTCTTTTATGGGACGGGATACATGCAGGAATGTGCCGCAGAAAAATGCAACTCCCACATCTCCACCTGAAAACACCCAAGA
The DNA here is from genome assembly GCA_029721435.1 of Gymnothorax reevesii. Lineage (NCBI taxonomy): Eukaryota > Metazoa > Chordata > Actinopteri > Anguilliformes > Muraenidae > Gymnothorax > Gymnothorax reevesii. The sequence goes on from CM056576.1 coordinate 48,397,959, forward strand.
GGCAAAAGAGGGTTAGAATTACTAGGCTCCAACCCTATCACTTCAATTACATGAGTCCCAGGGACTGTTTAAAAACTGGCAGTTAAAGGCCGAAGTAGCAAGAGCAGATTTTTTTTTTCTGTTTCAAGAAAAAAAGGTAAAAGAGGCAAAAAAGCATTTTTCTCATTTTCCATGTTTATGTTCATTCACAACTGTGTCCAGTGCCGAACATAACAAAACCGACTCTTATGGCGAACAAATGACTCCTTTTAAACTGTGAAAAGATAAACTTCAAAGATGAACTTCAATATACAGTAGATTCTGGGAATACAGTTCTTAGACTTCAAAGCATGGCCACAGCTTTCACAAAACACAACTTTTTCTACGAATGTCATTATTTTTTGTATATACGTACAAACTACTAGCCCAAGTACCTGTTTGCTTTGACACAGTTGTCTTACACTTAGCAGTGAGGTAACATATTGCCCTGCATCGTGAGACAGATATGGCCATTCATTAATGTTTTTTAAACTGTCACAAGCCTGATACACTGAATGAAGAGGCAAAATTATGAAAGTATAGGAAGACAGGAAACAATAGAGGAGCTCTTCACACATCATCCACTGAGTTTATGATGGAGGTGTGAATTCTGGACACCCAAAGCAAACCTTTCAAAAACACCCTTATCAAAAGCCACTCTGCCTTCTTAAATTGCATCATTAACATGCACTTGCAGGTGCATTTAAGATTTACTTGAAATGTATGACAAAGCAAAGTTTGACATAAAGGGGAGATACAATGCCGTTCCATATTTTGTAACTTTGTTGCCCGAGTTTCAAGTAATGAGGCTAAATGTAAACCCTGAGAGCAAAAACCTCAGGCTTCCCACAGCTCTGAACACCAAGTTTCCAATGGTTTTCCCTACTCAAGCCACCCCTGGTGGGAATTCTCACAGGACCATTGGGGATCCATGGGGAATCCTGGAAAGACAAGATCCTGAAGGATCCTTCAAGAAATCCTCAAGGATCTTGAAAAACATCCTGCACGGATCCTTACTTAACGATAAAGCAGGATTCTGGCACGATACTGCAAAATTCTTTCAGGATCCTATAAAGGAGTCTGTTGAAATCCCCGAAAAGATCCTAAAGGATTCTGAAGGGTCCTCAACAAGATCCTTGAGGATCCCTAGTCAAATCCTTAGTGATTCTCAAGGATCCTGGCATGACCCCAAGGTAATCTTTAAGGGATCTTTAAGGACGCTGGCAAGATCATAAGGGATCATCATGGACCATGGATTAATCATTGGAGATCATGAGAGATCTGGGCAAAAATCATTAGAGATCGTTAAGGATCTTGAGGGATCTTGTCACAGGACCCCTCAGGGTCCTTAAGGATCTTTGCAAGGATCCTGTCAGAATCCCACACGGATCCCGCTAAGATCTTAACAAGGATTCAACCAGTGACAGTATGACGCCATAGTCAGACTGATTTCTTTATATGGTCAAGTGCTTCTGGCACAGGATAAAGTCACCGAAAAAGGCTTATTATCCAAATACTCAGTCCTAAACAGAAATGACGATCATAACATTAAATTTCTTCATTTTCTGTCTGCTTAAGAAGAAGCAAAGAAAAACTGGCTCAGAAATATTTTGAAGGAGAATCTGTAGCAAGCCAGGTAAAAAGTTCCGATTTCTGTTGATATCAAATTGAATTCCAAGTGTAAAATTAATTGAACTTGTATGGCTTGGCTGACTTCATAGCTAGGTGCCAATCTCAAAATTGCTTGGCATGCACGCATTACCACTCCATAATCAATGTGTAGTTTATTCACCAACAAGCTGCTAAAACAAATGTGTAGACCCCTTTGCTAGTTTAGTCAGAGGCAATGTAGGAAGCTCTTCAATAGTAACAGATAGAATTGGTGACTGTTGTTAGTGGAATTCAGCAGTGGAAGAATAGTGCAGGCTTTCACAATAAATGGAATGATAGCTAACGGTTGCTAATACACTATAGCGACCACTTTTGATGTTTGAGACTGAATTACAAGTTTAAATTCCATGGCAACTGCAGGTTGTGTTTCCTTGTGAATGTAATCACCATAGTAGCTAAACTCTGCAGACGTCACCTTTCCACTCTCACAAGTATAATAGCCGGCTAGTTTCTACAACAGTGAAGTGTATTTAAAATCTGATCCTAGCCAGCAGCCAGACGATTTTGACATGGTCACGCTCTATTGACACACAGGGCCAGTGGCTAAATTGAAGCAAAGCTCATTCCATAGAGACCATGCCCACTCAGATAGTTAGGAATGCCAGTGATCAAATGGCCTAGAAATCATGGATTCTGTCTGTCTGTCTATGTTGATTTTATTGCCCAAAAGTTCACAAACCTTCAGTATGGACATCTACATGAGGGGAAAAAAAACACCACAACAGGCTACCGTCAAATACGAATGGACATAAACAATGGCTCTGCAGGCCTATGAGAAAGAAGCGAGGCAAATGCTAAATGTTAAATGCGGTTCAGAAGACAGAAAAACTTAGTTTAGCAGCTAGCATAACTTAAAAATAACCCAGCAGCATGGATGTGCGGTTGCATGGAAAATTATGCGCATCCTCACAAACTGACACCAACAGAGCAGCACGCATGCAGCGCACACACACACGCGCACACACACACGCGCGCGCACGCGCACACACACACACACACACACACACACACACACACACCCACACACACGCCAGCCCTTGAACTGCCCCCTTAGCCAGCTTTTGCCGATGGCTGCACACAGAAGCTTTTCTGGGTGGGAGATCAGTTTGTCTCGACTGTCTTGGGACTGGTAATCTGTCAGAAATCCCTGAGCCTCAGAGGCTCTCTCACAAAAACGGATCAGGGGAGCAGTCAGGCTACAGAAATTTGGGGGGGGGGGGGGGTGGGGGGGGGGTGTGGGGGGTAAATCCGTTGACACAGGGCATGAGAGCACTTGGGGCTCCACCACATATTCACAGGTCTGAGATGATTTGAATTCTACACCAGCCCTCGATCCCTTTTCAAGAGTCTGGCTGCCGATAAGCCCCCCCTCCAAAAAAAATAGGTCTGGCCATCAGAGGACCCTGACTAATAACCGCACAGCAGGAGATAAACACAATCACTGAATGCCTGGTTTGCCCAAGCGGCTGTAAAGTTTGATGCGCGCAAAGTGGACAAAAGAGAGTGGTCAGTCAATGGCGTTTCAAGGCTTTCATTCCAAGGTTGGGAGAGTGAGAAGCAGAAATGGCTTTTTTTTGTGCCCAATTCAACACTGACTCATCATCAGCCAAATGCTTGTTTGTCTGAATCCCTCTGATGCTGGTGGTCACAGAGGAGTCCATCTTCCCTCCGAATGTCACAGGAGTTGATCAAAAACACAGAACCCAAACAGAGTGAAGTCTGTAAAACTTCGGACAGTGATACAATTCTTGCTTTTTTGGTTCATACTCATGAGATTTGAAAAGTATAATTATTAATGTTTGGGTTTTCACTTGCGGGTATTAACATCAGTATCATGTCAACCATGCAAAAATTGCAAATCTTTTGAAACAGAATGACCACCCAAATACTGGTTGCTCTATATTCTCCTTCCAAACCCACCAGCCCATCTGAAAAAAAAGGGACAAAAGAAGAATGGATAGCTGCCGGGTGGCTCACACGGTTAAGGCACTGCGCTGCAGTGCAGGGGTGATCACCACGTCGCGGGTTCAAGCCTCGGCGTACCCACCGGCAGGGGTCGGCAGCTTTTTCAGAGTAGTGCACAATTGGCTATCGCGCTACAGGGTTACAAATTGGGAAGGGACTGCCGGATTTGGGTATTCGATAACAGCGTTGTTCGTTGCTCCAGCGCCTCCTGTTGGCCAGACGGGCGCTCGTCAGGAAGACTCCGGCTTGGTTCATGTCCGGGTATCCTCCGCCCTCACTCTGAACTTGCGAAGATTCAACCAGCGAGTGTATAAGAATCAGTGGCTGACAGGCACGTGCTTCGGAGGAGAGCCGTGAACTGTCTTCACTATCCTGAGTTGGCAGCAGGGGGTCGCATACGAGCAAGCTTTGTACATAGTTCCCCAATTGGGCATTCCAAATTCGGGTGGGATTAGAGATGCCAAATTTATTTTAAAAAAAAAAAAAAAAAAAAAGAAGAATGGATGTAAAAAATGATGTAGGGAGCAAACTTGGACGATGTGTGTTGTTGTCTGTGCCTCCAATGTCTCCCTGGGCAGCATCCAGCGGTGAGATAAAAAATAAAGCTGTGCAGGGCCATCTGTTGTCATATACGCTCACAGAGAGCGCTTCATAAATGTGCTGACAACAGTGCGGGAGCCAGACAGGAACAGAAGATTTGGAATGAGGGATTATTTCCCCAAAAGTTAAATAAAAAAAACAAAAATCCACACACGTACTATGCCAAAGGGAGGGGTTCCCCTCCCCCCCAATCTCGAGGCTTCCCGCTCATTGCGCCTAATGCTGTAATCTCACGGCGCGCATCAAAACCATTCAGGGGAAAAGATCGAACAATATGGTTCATCGCTGCACCATCACGTTTATTGTTTGCACTCAACACGTCGCAAAAAGAGCCCTTTGGCTGGGATAACTGACATGTTTTAGGCCAGGGAGTTAATTACACGCACAGACGCCGCCTTTCGCTCAAATGCGCCTCAGACGATAATTGCGGCTTTGTGACCGAATTAGAATAATTCTGACCTTGTTAATTGCTTGAAACAAAAGTAAAACAGCGAGGAAAAAGTGGCAGGGACAATATGAACTATATTTACCCGGCAGGAGTTCATTCAATATTGAACATTTTCACTTTGTAGGTCAGTGCTCTTCATAAATACAGTCTCAGAGGATTCAATCATGCAGCCAGCAGACACAGCGCAAGATAAACCTTCGAGTCTGTGCTGATGGCATAAATTTGAATACTACCTGGATGGCTGGATCAAAGTCTCAGCCTATCCAAGTGCTGTAATCCCAGACTTTAAACCAAGGGAGCCAGCACTGTAAATATCGCGACTGGTGCAGGCCTCCCAATGGAACAAATGCTAAATCCTGCTGGTTTTGAGGCAGGCAACTCTTCCCCGTGGCATTCAAATCCTAAATCCGAATTGCTTGTTAATAAGATTAGAATTTGAAAGGCAGTTTTGGGTGTTTCGGCCACTTGTTTGTCACTCTGAACGAAACTCGTTTTAAAGCTTTTCCAAGATTGAAGCTGGGCCCAAGTTGAGCACAATAATTCATAAATAGATTCAAAAGGCAGCCAATTAAGAAAGATGCAGCTGGCTGCAACTGATAAGCTAAGTTTGAACAAAAATCTAAGTGGCCCAAAATAATATGTTTGTTTCTAACAGCTAGCAATCCCCGGACTTGCAAAACAATGATAATTGGATTCTGCACTGCATAATCGGAGGCCCAGCTGCATAACCATGAAAATCAAAGTTCTTCAGGTCGCCGGAATTGCGCATGCCCACACTAAACACCATAATTAAGCTGGCGAATCAAAAAATTGAAGAATGTAGACAAAATGAAACTGAAAGCATGCCAATACTGTTCCCAAAAAAAAGGCTGCTATCACATAATCTCGGCACTAAAAATAAATTTATGTTAATTTGTGTAAACCACACAATAATTATTTGGCTGTATAAGAATAGAAGCAAAACTTCAATCAGTATCATATTCTGGAAAATCACTTAAGACAATTCCCCCTGCCCTGACCCGACCCCCCGCCCCCAACAAAAAAAGGAACATGAGTCAACTCACAATACAGAACTTATGAACCTAGCTGAGTGCCTTGTAGGGGAGGGGTGGTAGGGCTCCATATATAACGTTTATTATGCTCTCATGTTGAAAAAAAATCTAGGAGCACTCCACCACATCCCAAGGCAGATGTGCTTGTAAATTTACTCTGCATTTAGCACAGAAATAATTGAGTGTATTCATCAAAAATGACAGTACTGCACAACCCCACAAATCTTTTATCAAAGACACTACTTTTCCAGAAAGCAGAACATCATTTTTCAGGAAGGTAATCGCAGGACTGCTCAGGTATAATATATGCCAAGTCAAAGATATTGCAGATCTGATCCAATTAAGGGTATAATGACATCTAACTTTGCAAGAGCCATTTGTCTGTTCAAACTTAACATAGGAGTAGGTGTCCCTTCCGGGTTGTGCGAGGAATTGGGAGAGAATTTCATGTCATGAATCCCCCATTATGTTTTCATTTATCCCTTGTCTGCATACATGAAAACTGAGTATGAATGAGCCCTTTCAAGAAACACTGAACCTCCTGAAGTTAAAGGCACCGCTTTCAGTTTGACCATCAAACCCTGTCAAAACTGAGCACCACCTGCCACTCATGCTAATTTAAAAGTTTATCACAAAATGGATTTCACTCAATGGTCATTCCATCTCAACTGGACTAGTGGTCTGAACCTGACACCCTCAAAAAATCTGGCAAAAATATACAGTATGTTGTACAGTTGTAGTACAAGACATAAAATTCATGCATACCAAAATCAAGACCTTTAGGTCAATTAACCCCTGAGATACAGCCCTCGCAGTGTACAGCAACATTCATTGAATTTTGAATGGTTTTCAGTGGTCGATTTTGCATCTTTCTTAAATAGGTAATACTAAGGGCTGCCAAATAGCTCACTCGGTAAAGCATCGCGTTGCGAAGCAGAAGTGACTATCACAGCCCAGGTTTGATCCCCGCCTCATACCAGCCGGCAGTGGTCGGCAGCTCTTTTCAGAGTAGCACGCAATTTGCCAATACACTACAGGGATGCAAACTGGGAAGGGTCTGGCGGGATAGGGTATTGTTAATAATAAGTTCTCAGGCGCCTCCTGCTGGCCAGACGGGCGCTCGTTAGGAAGATTCTAAGCTTGTTCATGTTCGGGTATCCTCCGCCCTCGTTTTGAGCATGCGAGGTTTCGACCAATGAGTGTATAAGAAGCGGTGGCAACGGGTGCGGACTTAAGCGGAGAGCCGTGAGCTGTCTCGCCTCCTGAGTTCGCAATAGGGGGCCGCATATGAGAAAAGCCTTGTACTGAGTTCATTACATTACAGACATTACATATTCAGGTCAGATAGCAATGCCAAAAAAAAAAAAGGTAATACTCCCCTGAATGGTGATTCTAGCAGGTCTCTTTACGTAGATTTCAAATCTGGCATCGTTTTTGGCATCATTGCTCATTACCTCCGCCAACGAGGTTGGAACGGAGGTTATGTTTTCGACCCCGTTTGTTCGTCTGTCTGTCTGTCTGTTTGTCTGTTTGTGAACAACATAAGACAAAAAATAATGGAAGGATTTGGCTGATATTTTGTGGGTGCATTGCCATTACATCAAGGGTGGACCCTAATGACTTTCACCACGATCAGTGAAACAATATGGCCACCACGGCAGCCATCTTGAAATCATGAGACACGCGATAACTCAACTTTGCTCTCACTCATGAAGATTTTCTGCCTTGAGGGCCTTGGTGGAGGTTTGCACTCTACGAATGCCTCTAGTTCCTAATATTTTTCAGGACCGAAAAGGGGTCATAAATGATGATCCCAGAAGAACTTTTTGCGTAGTTTGCAAATTTCCCACCTGATTTGGAATAAGGGTCGCCTAACGAGTATCAGTGGAAGACATAATCACGTTAAAATTAGAAATCCTCGAATATCAGCTCCAGATCAGTTTTCTTCAATGGTAAGCCAACCGTGTTTCGTGCTTTGTTAGTGTGGTGTGAAACACTGGCCTAATGACTGACTGAAACCGAACGCCACTGTTCAAACTGTGACTTTGCTCCCCTTGAGTATGGCTTCAGATGATGCTGTATTAAAAAAAATGCAATTGATTAGAAATCAGTGATCTGTACAATAGGATAACTTTAACAAGGCTTATGCCGTCGGAGGCGACAGCTGGGGGTATATCCCCGAACGCCCCCAATCCTCCAATTCCCCAATCCTTGAATATACCTTGAAAAGACTTTCATTTGAACTTAATTTCAGGTCAATCGGTCAAATGGTTCTGAAGATATGGCCAAAATGGTAATTTTCCATCACAAAGCCCCACCTGGTGGCAAAATATTGAACCATACAGGTATGATGCCATCATGTGACACGTTGTGAGGTCATGACCTTGCAGTAGTTTCATGTCAATTTGACAAATAGTTCCAAAGATATAGCAAAAATGGTGAATTTTGTGTGACAAAGCTCCACCTTGTGTCAAAATTTTGAACCAAACAGGTATAATGCCATCGTGAGACACATCCTCAGGTCATGACCTTTCATTTGCACTTGATTTGAGGTCAATCGGACAAATATTTCCAGAGATATGATAAAAACAGTAATTTTTTCAGTTTCTGGCCCCTGGTGGCCAATCTAGAAATTGTAAATTGTCCAAAATCGAATCAGCTTTTCCTCTTAATTATACGTACTTATAAGCAAAACTTGGAATTTCCAATTGAAATATTACTGCAGTTATCGCGTAAACATATAAATCAGTTTTTGGCTCCTGGTGGCCAATCTAGAGATTGTAAATTGTCCAAAATCGAATCAGTTCTTCCTCTTTATGATACTTACTTATGTGCAAAACTTGAAATTTGTAATTGAAATATTACTGCAGTTATCGCGTTAACACTGAAATCAGTTTTTGGCCCCTGGTGGCCAATCTAGACATCGTAAATTGTCCAAAATTGAATCAGTTCTTCCTCTTTATGATACTTATGTGCAAAATTTGGAATTTGTAGTTGAAATATTACTGAAGTTATTGCATTAACATCTAGTGCGGCGGCAGCGGCCGGACCAAAAACATAATATTATATACATAATTTCACCACTTATTTCCCTTTAAGCGTGATGTAGATGATTTCCCTGAAGGAAGCTGTCAGAGCTGGTCTAAAGCTTTTATTTTTGGTCAATTTTGGCCTCTGATAGTATTCGTTAGGCGACTCATCCCAAATCGAATGGTACAAAAGTAAATTTGCAATCTATGCAAAAAGTTCTGGAATCACCATTTATGACCCCCTTGCGGTCTTGAAAAAATATTAAAAATAAGCAATGAAATATCAGTGCAGTACAGATTTATCAAATATCCAGCCTAAAAACCCTCAAAACATACCATATTCAGCAGTGAATTTAAAATACTTAGAATGAAGTCCACACAATCATACTTGGAAATGTTTCAGTAGTCAGTCCAAATATTGTAATGGACCAAGTTTCAGAATTTTTGCTCCACTGCTTGGGTAAGAAACCCAAGTTGCCATTTGGTAAAATAATACCGTGGATTGGATTTGAGGCCCCTTTAAAACCACCACAGTATATGTAATATTAGTTTTTCCATGCTTGGGGTTAAAGTTACACATTTTTGGTTAAATATGCCAAAGTACAATATTCTACAATCATTAGGTATAGTCCTAGGGCTGTCCAAAATCCAGACAAATTTCAGCATCATGAATATTTTCCGGATTTAGGATGGCTGTAGTAAATTACAGGTAACCCCTAGCCCAAAACTGATGCCAAATTATCTATGCAAAACGTTCTGCTAGAATCATCAATCAGGAGAGTTTTACCTTTTTAGGAAAGATTCAAATTGGACCACTGGAGATCGTTGAAAATTCAATGAATGCAAGAAGGTTGCTGTACACTGGGTGGGCCATATCTCAGGGGTTAATTGACCTAGAGGTCTAGCTTTTGGCATGCATGAATTTTAAGTCATGTACTACAACATATACATATAGCCAGATTTTTTTTTTTTTGAGTGGGTCAGGCTCAGACCATCTGGAAATTTGGTCCAATTGATATGGAATGACCTTTTTTTGTTGAAAGAAATTAAACATGGCAAAATATCTACAGTTCCAGTAAAACTGAAATATGCTTTGGAGACTCTCCATTGAAGATTAACTTACCTTCTGGGGTCTAAGCCATTTTTCAGTATTTATTACATTTGAGCTATTCTACTCATTATTTTGAGCGCTGTCCAGTTGGTATAGATCTGTAAATAGTAGGGATGGGATAATCTCATTATTCCATAACACTTTTGCAAAACTGGATTACGGACCCGGTCAGTGGGGCCAGTGCCCCAGGGCCTCGGACTCCCAAAGGGCCTTGGAGCCTCAGGTCACGCGAGACATGAGGCCAAAGTTTTCTGTGGGAAGTTGAATGCCATGGTCCTCAGTGCACAATACATGAACTGACTCAAGGCTACTTATAGCATGAGCTAACCACTGGGGGCCCCAGTCCACAGTCTTGGCAATGTCAGGCCCCTGGGTGCTTACAATGTGAGCCCCCCCAGACCCCTGGTGCTTAGAACTTCAACTGACCCCTAGGGCCCCTGATGATTCAGCACTTACAGTGTTAGGGCCCTACGGGCCCCTCCAGTTTAGGGGTTTCCACTGCAGGCAGTGAGGGAACTAAAGTATGAGGCAGGGCCTCTTATCAGATCATCCCTTCTCCCGACCCTTCACGTCATGTCTCCATTACAAGTGTCTCAATCCAGCCCTCATGATAAGAAAGTATGTTTGTGTGTTGGGGGTAGGGTGAGCCACTGGTGGCCGTGTGGGGGCCTCCGATAGACATGTGCCTTGGGGCCTCACAGGACTTTGATCCAGCCCTGTGCCTTTGGGATCAGTACTGCAATGCACTCACTTCACCAACAGCGCATGTCTCACACACAACACACACAAAAAAAAAAAAAAAAAAAAAAAAAAAAAATCAACTACTCAACTTGAGGAATTTCACGTCAATTGAGGGGGTCACTTACAGATTTGACTGATTGACATTAGGGGGCAGTCCTACAAAAGACACAGCAGTTCAAGGCTGGATTAGCGTCAGAAAAGGATATGATCGCACTGGTGCCCTTACTGAAATGGCGCAATGTGGCAAATAAATAAATCAATAAAATAACATAAATCAATCCCATTTGATGTCCCAGAGACATTTAACATAATACATGGCACGCCACACTTCAATGTCATATACGACATCGCCGACCCCAGAGGTTTATTCTCCCTGATCAATGGTACTTCTTTACAATCAAAAGAAGGCAAATCCCAAATACTTCTCATAAATGCTCCCATTTATGAGCTAAATTACACGTGCACACCTGACCCAATGAGGGCCTAGAATGAGAACCTTGAAATATAGTTCAATAAATGAGAGCACCTAAGTTCAAAGGGGCTTGTCCAGTGTTTCTCTTTCTTATATGTCCCCAATAGCTCTAGCAGCTTTATAAAGAATACAATGTGAGCATGTTTTGTCATGGACCAGGTACTGCATGTCACCTTGATCTTAGCCCTTTCTCTGTTGACAACATTGACAACTACTCATCCATTACATGCCCATTCCACCACCTCTATCATTTCAGGGTCAAAAAACAGGTCAGCCCGACAGACCCCATAAGTCCACTAGAAGGCAAGCATAGCTGAGAGTTAATGCATTAGACAACACTGCCAGTTTTGAAAATTATACTTTTTTGTGACCAATTAAACATGGTCTCAAAAATGGATAATTACCCTAGCACGGAGGGATACAATTTGACTAATTATCGCTCACTTGATAATCATTCCAAAGGTTTGCAAATTAAAAAGTGGAGAGGAATGAGAAAAACTGAGATAATATGCAATTATAGAGCAACCAATTTTTACACAGAAACAGAAAAAAACAAATAATTTCATACACTTCCACGAAAATATACAAACACACACACACACACACCCACACAGGCCAGCATTCAGCACCAACACAAAGCCAGAGCTACTTCTACAAAATCATGCTTAACCTCCTAAAAACAATTCTTTCCCAAAGTCTAGTAACCCCCACAGTGATTCTTGCAGAAGAGGTATTGTCATCTCCTCCGCTGTCTGTCTCAGTCTGTCTGTCTGTCTGTCTGTCTGTCTGTCTGTCTTCCCATTGCTTGTAAATGCTCTAGCTGCTGAAGGATTGTTGGGACAGCCCTCAAATGTACACATATTCATATCAGGTGTCTCCAGAAGCCCATTTGATAGGTCCGATTTTGACTAAATTTTTTCCAGGTCAAAGGTTGGGCACGCCAACCTCTAATGCATGCCGAAAGCGTATATATTTAAGTTGTAATTTCACCAACTAAAATGAAACGTATACCAAAATGTATTTAAAATATTTATTTTACACTTCAAGTATTTGAGGTCATAAAAGTTTCCAATCAAGACGAAAGCTGTTGATAGACGACAGCAGGCTATATCCCCGAAATGACAGCACTCTCCCCATAGGCAAAATTCATCATTTGGTCTAGTAGCAGTGGTGCATGTGGAATGAGCAGGTCCAGAAAATCAACAGGAAGTATTTTGGGTTCCAGGGGTCTTTGCATCAAATTTTGTCAGATTACCAAAAGAACCGTTTAACTTATTGCATTTTTAAAATGGTGAAGTTTGGTCCAAAGTTCTACAGGAACAATCATAGCATCACCAGAAAAATAGCACCGCTCCTTTATGCACAAAGACAGAGCAAAGATGATCCGATTCCCATTAGAAAAGTTTGACTTAATGCATTTGGAAATGTAGTGTCACTTAATGGTGGCAGAACAGTAAAAGTAATGGAGCCATCATGATCGATAAATTCCTCCTCTACGCACCAGGAATTTTGACAGCAGATTTACACAAAGCAATGGGGTTCATCCACAATGCACAAGGAATGAACACAAAAAAGTTTAAGGCGTTTCCCTGAAGACTGTTACCCCGCTAATAAGAAGGACCAGTGGCAGAAAAGCTGGCAGCAACAAAGGCAGCCCCGATGGGAGCCAAGAAAAATCCATAATAGCACAAAACACACTATTTCAGGGATGTAATGATAAACAACATAGTGAGCTACTTGAACAATTTAACTATCAACCCTGAGATTTAATCATAGCTTTGCAAATTTTAGGCAAATGGGATATTAATTTTATTGAAGTTCATTCATTCATCTTCTATACCCGCTTATTCCTCACTAGGGTCACAAGGCGAGCTGGAGCCTATCCCAGCTGACTACGGGCAAAGGCAGGGACCCACCCTGGACAGGTTGCCAATCCATCGCAGGGCGCATCGTTCACAGACCATTCACTCTCACACTCATACCTATTTAGTGTTCTCCAATTAACCTGATATGCATATCTTTGGACTGTGGGAGGAAACCGGAGTACCCGGAAAAAATCCCACGCGAACACGGGGAGAACATGCAAACTCCACACAGAAAGGCCCCAGAATGGAATGTAGAATGGATTTCTACATGGAGAGTAACATCTCCCATAAACCTGAATCGAAATATGAGCACAAATATTACTATTCAGGTTTTCCCACAATGCAAAATCAGGTGTTTCAATTGGGTGACTTGTGTCCAGTTGTTCTCCCACAATAAAATAAAGTTCCTCTTATTACCCCGCCCCACCCGAAGGGTGAGGGAAGGGGTATTGTTTTCGGTTCGGTTCGTTTCTGTGTTTGTGCGTTTGTCTGTTTGTGTGTTTGTTTGTTACCACTCTAGCGGCAAAACTAATTGCCAGATTCACCCCAAATTCAGTATAGGGATTGCCACTGACCCAGAATAGATCCCTACTGAATTTCGGACAAGTAGGTGAAAGTATGTGCGAGGGGCGGGGTTTCTTGTGCCTGGCACCACTTGTTTGATATAGGTGAGAATCAATGGTGTATCCAAAATTTTTGGCAGTAGAGCACATCAATTTGTTCAGTTGAAAGACCAAAAACTGCTCATCACTATGCCTCATTACATTCTCTTTTTGCCTGCACAACCCTGAGCCCTTTATTTATGGGTCACAAAATGCACACCCAAGTCACCATCACAATAGTTCTGGCCTATCCCCGAACACAGGAAGTGATGGAGTCTGTGTATTCTTTGAGATTAGCCAAGAAAATGTAGATAAACGAGTCCGAGAGCTGCCAAGATCAAGTGTTGCCCACTAATCCACACTCAAGGTTTCAAAATGCATTCCTGGAGTTTTATTATTTTTTAATGTCAGAGTACCTGACAGAATGGTGGCATTGCAAAACAAGTACAGACAATATCTGTGCTCAGAGAAATGTACCAACCTGAAACAAGATACAGGTGGAGGCAAAGTGGGTGTGATTGGGCAGCATTGCTATATGATGATGCATAACAGTGCAGTATCAAGGTGGTTAAAAGGTAGACGTGAGAGCATCCGGTTGATCGATCTGGTTTCAAAATGTAGCCTATCACCAACAAGAATGACACCTGAAGTCTTGAGGTTGTATGTTTCCCATCACTAAAAGGAGCATAGTTCATGAGTGAGCTTTAAAAAAAAAAAAAAAAAAAGTTCAGCCATGCAACACCCATCAAATCTCCAGTGGGGATGCGGTGCTCCTGTGATACATTGGTCCGTTAAAACCACGTCGACCCGACATCGTTTCCACGACCAAAGCCATCGCATAAAGACTTCTGGGCAACAGGTCACTTTCAAACAGCCATTGACAAATACCAATCGCGGGCTATGGAAATTACAGTCAATCAAACTCATCGATAACAAAAGGTGAATTTCAGAATCAGAGGGCCTTCATACAACCGCGAGACTCACCTTGTTGGAGTACGGCGGCTTGCTGAGGTTAATTCCGTCTCGGATGAGTTTATCTCTGATCATGATCTTCAACTTGAGTTTGGGATAGATGACCAGTTCTCTGCTATTACCCAGAGTCCGGTGCCTGTTTGCGCCCATATACCCCACTTTCATTCCGACCCGGTCGCTGTTCTGCTCAGTCCAGGACTTAGACCCTCTGAGTTTGGTTTCGTACTGCTCCACCATGTGGCTGGTGTAAATCTGAGAGGACGGGGGCATCGGCTCCAGGGTGAAGTAGAGCCCTGTAGCGGTCTCTTTGTCCTCCTCCTTTAACCGCCTCACCGCATCGTGTATCCGCTGCCGGTGGTGCGGGATGTAGACCCCGATGGCATCCAGGTCAGGATCTCCAATTTGCTTGCAGACTTCCAAATCGTCGTACCCGTTGTCAACAAAGGACTCCACGTACTGACATAGCTGCAAGGTCTTCAGCCACTCGTACACAATGCTGGGACCACTGCTCATCATGTTGTGGCGCCTAAAAAAAGAGGATCTTTACGCCAAATGAATCAGACTGGGATCGTCCCCCTCCCAAAAAGAGCGCCAGTTATTTTACTAAATGAAGCGAAGAGAAGAGAATCCAAGTAGCGGTTATTTCCAAGTCGTACATTACAGCTTTGATGGAAACTCCGAGCATTTAGTTTCCGTCATTTTTAACTTCCATCACCAGAGCATGTGCACTCAAATAGTATTTGATTACCTGAAATGTTAATACAATTTCACGAAGTGCACGCGTGTACTTTTTAAAATGTCGAACAGAAATGCATCCCAGTTACGCATAACAAGACAAGTGGCGTTTACAGAGCTCCAGCATCTCCCCGGAATTAAACACGCCATCCGAAGTTCCAACTCTTCAGGGCAGTCCGAGTTTGTCACCTCAGTGTTGCATGCACTGCAATCACAGTTCGCAAAACTGCAATGCTCGCGGGATTTAAGTAAACCAAAACCGATTCCGTGCGCCAATATCCCTCACTTTAGTTGGTGACATAAGACACGGCGCGTTGTCTCCAAGTTTATTCAGGCTGGTGGGTCTGTGTCTTTATTCCGTAACGCCGAAGCTACACCTGGTCAATCGCCTCTCAAGAAACAGAACGGAATGAATGAAGTCCAAGTTCTCGGTTATCCAGCTGCTTACATCGGACGAGTGCGCCTAAATTCTGTGACACGGCGGACAACTATTCCTCTTTTCCGAAGGTGCAGTAAGCGGAACAGCTGAGCGATGCTGAGTGCGTTGTCGCCGTGACAGTATTTTCTCACCTTGTACTTCCTTTGGCTTCAAGTCCTGAAATAATCCTTTCGGCGCTTTCCAAAATAACAGCGCCCACATGCACCGAGTCAGTTTTTCTCCAATGAATTGTCGCTTTTACACCGCTCAGCGCACTACACTGCGCCGTATCCGCACTTTAGATCCAGGCACGCAAACACTCCCCTGCCGAGTAGTTAGGCTATTCAAGCATTTGGTGCTGCACAACTAAACCGCATTTCTAGAGCCGTCGTAGAGACGAGCGCAATAGTTCCACAGTTGCCTGTCTGTTCGCGATCGCTGTCATGTCCACGTCCAAACTTCTCATCAGCGACTGATATTAAAAGCCTTGTCGGTCTGTAATCGCCTTTCAAGGCTGTCATGCAATCCGAATGCGCGAAGTCATCCAGTTTCGCCTCCCGCAAACTTTAGCCTCCTTCAGGGGCTCCGGAGAGCGGAACCAAGTCGAGGGAGACGCATCTGCTTGACAGCCAATTAAAATCGTTTACTTGTTTGTTCCACGAGGCACCTATCCTCTCCCCTCCTCAGCCTGAAAATGCTCTCCGTTTTCCGTCTGCTCTAGATGCACGGCAATACGGTTTGTTGCGCGACAGGCGCAGTGACGTACTAGCGCCCCCTGTCGCATACAAGAGTTAAGTCTATTCAGACAAGTTAGTAAACGCTTGCAACATCCGAGGTAGGAGTCAGATTTTCACTTGATTTGATTTTACTTACGGATCCACCATTCCTATGTAATTTACTTAATCGCTGCATCAGTGTGACTGCAAGCGCAAACGAGCAGAATACAGCGTCTCTCATGGAACACCTACCCTCCTCGTCTAAGTGGATAAACCGAAGTCGACTGTAAATAGTCTGCATTTCACTGAACTGCAATGTACAATATAAAGAATAAAACCTTTGTCTTCCACATTTTTTTTTTGCATTAGTGAGTGCAATTCCATATCACAAACCATCACTGCATTAGTCTGTAAGAATCAATCAAACTGAATGTGGCCGGTTAACTGGAAGAGTGATTTTACAAATTAATTACAAAGAAGGTGATAAATATGAAAAATGGTGGGAGGAGAGGGGGGTGGATTGATAACGACAGTCTAACAAAAGAAAAGACATGGCCAGGTCTTCATTGAACAAATTATAAAATGCCTGAGGAGTAAAATTACTGACATGGCAACTCCTGTCCTGATTACAGGCCTGCGTTGGACAAAATGATTGCGTTAAAAAAATGGATTTGGTGACAGGTAGGGTAAGATTAGATGTTCGGCTAGAGGAGTAGTATGCCAGGCTGTGAGAAGAATGAAAAGGGCACAGAAGATAAGGGAAACGGATGAGGTTGCTAGGGGCTCGGGGGTTAGAAGCTGGAGAATTTTTGAGACTGGTAAGGATGCAGCCTGGAGCTTCCAGCCACCTGTTCCAAGGCCCTGTTGCCTGGTGTCATGAAGCCAAGCCCTCACTCCAATTAAAAGCTCGGGGCGCGTGAATTCAAGGCAAAAGGTGAAAGAGTATGAGCTGAGAGGCTCTTGACCGTCTTCATAGAGTCTTAGTATTTCTGGATGAGCAAAAGGTACTTGTAAATTTTGTCTGGAGGTGCTAGGCCAAGTGGGGCGCTAGACAACCAGCAGCTATAGATTCCACTCTGCTTGGTCAGGCTGAACTGAAAGGAGCGACAGAGCAGAAGAAAAAAAGAGAGGGGGATGTGGCATTAATCCCTTTAACTGGTCCAAAGATACTTTTGTCACCATTGGCTCACCAGTAGACCAACCTTATCCGTACACTTGCTGAAGTCTTTATTATAACCTCAGATTATACACAGTTTTATTAATTTATTATTAATAAACAGTTAATACAATAATTTGTGTTACGTGATTGTTTTAATTGTTGTAAAATTATTGCAACTTTTTTTTGTTTCTTTGTAAAAAATTATTTTTTTTTAAATCACTGATAGATACTGCACAGCTAAACGAAAATTGACCGGTAGAAAAGGATAACGGACACGATTCTCTCTTGGAGGCAATGAGCACTTCACCACTCGGGTGGTCTGGAGGGTCATTGCAGTGCAGGATCCACAGTTTTGTTAATGTAGTGTTTTGTTTTTTTGTTTTTTTTTTTAGAATTTAACGTGAATGAAAAAGGCAGAATATCCTTGTTAAAACACCCTACAGTGCCAAGATTTTTTTTCTTCCAAATCTTGTTAGGCCGTAACTCCGGCAAAATCAGAAAATATGGAAATAGTATGAGAGATGTAAGGCATGCTGCACATGATTCTGTACAAAGGATTTTAAGTAGGGGAGGTCACCAATGTTGTTTTATACAGCAATAAACTGATTCCCAACATTAGTACTACCACAGCGGTCTATCTTTGCCATTATATCGGTGAATGTATAGAAGTGCTGTTTTATTGTCGGCTAGTTATTTTATTAACGCTAAAATCTAAGAATTATCACTGGGCTGCAACTTAGGAAAATTAACTCAATGTGTTTTTATGCACCCTAGTGGTGGAAGTCTGTATAGCATAAGTCTATCCCCAAAAGATGACGATATTGTCATGCCATCACAGGAGGTGAATAGGCAGATTATGACATTAATAGGACATTATGTGAAGACCGGCAGTGTACGGATGAACTAAGGAGGGGGCAGAACACGCAACACTGACAGTAAATCGGCGGTAAGCCAGAACTGTGCAACATGTGCAACAACTAAGGCGGCATTTGATGGGAGCACATACAAAATACCTATTTGTATTGTACAACGAGACACGACAACCTCCCTCCAAAATGAACGCAGCGCTCCAATTATAGACATGGGATTGGCGCATACATGTGGCTGCAGCAGTTAAAAATAATTGGACAGTCCAAATTAGGCTGGGAATTGCATGCACACAGCTCTACCTTAGGTGCCAGGTTTATTTTACGAAGAAAATTGCGGTGGAATACATGTGCTGATAACATCAATTAAAATATCATTCAATCTGATATCTTATCTGATATAAAAGAATTACTCAAGAGGAATGAGTCAGGACAGAAAATTGCCTAAGAGCAAGCAACTCAACCCACATAAACAAAGTGTTGCAATTACTCAGTAAATCATAAATGACTGCAGTATACTAATTACAGCAAAGCCACAAGAACATTTCTCAATTTGTCAGGAAACATAAATGATCGTACCCTGCCATAAACCGCAAGGGAAAGGTTACAAATGTACTGCAAAATTGCTCAGTAGAAGTTGTGTAAGTATATATTGCCACCTGTTGGACAGATATATTCATGCACCTTCCAAAAAATGGCAGTAATTCAGAGGTGGCCAACCCTTGTCTCGGAGAGCCGCATTTTCTGCTTGTTTTTGATGTTACTCAGTGCGTGATTGATAAATTAAAACAATTGATTACACACTCACCCCACCTGGTGTTTTAAGTTTAATTTGGGGGGAGAAAATCAAAGCACACCCCACGGCTCTCCAGGACCAGGGTAGGCCATCCCTGCAGTAATTGGAATGGGACAAAGCTCACTAGACATGCACTTGGAAAATAATATCCATCCATATACATGGTCATTCCGTAAATAGATGCAATACCCTCATCTTCATCCACATTTTTAACATTATTTCGCTGAACTGTGCTTAGAATAATTATGCAATGCTGACACCCACGGAGTACAGGTCAAAATAAGGAAACCAGACAAGATAGAAATGAGATTTTTATCCATATTTATTCTTCCATTGCACAGTAATTTTCTATCTACAGAATTTCTAAATTTTTGTGGCAGCAGATAAAGTCATAAACATCCATGTGAAATTTGCATAAAACTGTACAAGAAAAATTGGCTACAATGAGAAAATACTGCAACCCACTGTTAACTTGCTTTTTTCCAAGACAAAAAAATGGCAGATGACGGAGAGAGAGTGAGAGAGAGAGAGAGATACTTCCCCATGTATGTTCCTGCGAATCATACCAAGAGAAGTGTACTGAGATGTCGGGCAAGAAATTCACTCGAAGACGACACAGAGAGAACTGAAAGAGGAAAACAGGAACCAAAAAAGGATGGACACAGAGGGCGGCTCAGTCAGAAACAACTTTTTTCATCAAATTTTTCCCAGAAGATACAGCAGGACTAGAAACCAACATCCACACGGCAATGCGTGCTCAACACACAAATCTAAAAAAAAAGAAAAAAAATACAAGAAAAAAAAAAATGTTACCTACGGAGTGACTTTCATAATGTATTGACTTCAGTGTTCAATAGGAAAGTAAAAGAAAACAAGCTCAGGAGAAATATGAAGGTTGAAAAAAAAAAAAAAAAACAGCGTTTATGTCTGGAAACACTGAATATCATGCGTCCGCTATTGAGCAAGAAATCAACAAGGATACGTCTGCTGAATGCTGTGGAAATGGGGATTTCAAAGTATTCCCATGCACCAATAAAACTCCCAGTTCAGCCGAATAACAGACAGAACCTGGATTGCTTATGCAGGCTAACCCTCCGCCAGTCAACCTCAATACCTCTGCGATAGAAATACATGTCTCACTAGAAACATTAAATCTTTACTTCTGTTTTTTTTTGTTTGTTTTTTTTTTTTTTTTTTTAAATATGGACAATATACACACCCTTTATGCACGGATTTAATGTTATATATCTTTTTTTTAATGCAGGAATATTTACCGAAATAATAAAGTAAATTATTTATCAAATTTCTTCAAATTAAAAGTATAGTCTTTTCAAATATACAAATATAACACATCATAGTTAAACTGACCATGATAGGGAATCTGAAAGTGCAGCTTTTTTCTCCTAACAACCACTGACACAGTATCATTTATCTGTTGGTCCTTCGTATGCGTTTAACAAAAATAAAAGGAAGAAACAAAAATAAATAACAGGAAATGAAGCAGTGTCTGACAAAACCCACAATACAAAGACAGTATCTGACCTGATAAACTCCTCTAATAGAACAAGTTAATGGGGTTTAACACAAGAAATTAAATATAGTGCAAAAACAGACCACGTAATTATACACCCAAGCGGCGCAAGTCAAAATTGTATAGCCTACATAATTTGCGATTACAGTAGCGTTACTTCAGTCACGATTCTGTGCACTTTTTGAAGAATGGCATTAGAAATTTACGCAGACTCCACGGTTTTGAATCCACTATTTCACACTACATGGCAGGTTGTTTCAGACACATGATGGGTGAGTGTACTGAATGATTAAATGCACAGTATAATTATGCAACAGCTGACAGTTTTGTTTCACAGGGGGACAAATACACCTTTCAGTCTTCAGACATTACTTGAGCACAACAGTTTTTGGGTTTGGGGAAGTGCGCATGGCAATTGGGATTGGCTTCGGGGTTGGGGGGGACAAACAAAACAAAGTAAGTCTTTGGCGTCAGATAAGAATATGGCATTTGACCTCTCGCACCACTTAACCAAAACAACACTTTCACTCTCAGATTGTCCCTCTATATACAAGTCACGATGTACAAATTTGGCAGGAGAGAAAAAAAGAATACTGGCTCAGAAAATCCTTTTTAGGGGGGGGGAGGGAGGCAAAATCTCTGAACAGATAATGCTCCAGGTAACACAATTAGCAGCATTTCTTGAACTTCATACTGGATTAGTTTGAGGACCAGCAAGATATACACTGTAATCATCGATGAAATACTCATTTTGAACAAACAATGTTTTTAAATGTACATGGGTGCATGTATGTACAAGGACATGCCAGTAGATGTGAACTTTCCAGGTGTACACCACACACACCTACGTGTATGAACTGATGATGACAATTAATGGTGATGACCTCCTCCGTTAAATTCCTACCAGTGAAAAAAGTTCTGTAGTTCACTGTAAAATATGGGGTAAAATTATGGGGAATGGGAAGGTTGACATTTCAAACTCCTATGTAGCCGCAACAGTACGTCTGTGCGGCAGTAGGGGCCCCTTCAGCAAGGCCCTAAACTTCACATTGCTCAAGGTGAGACTGGTCCTCACCCAGTCTAATGAACTGAAAGTTGCTTTGGATAAGAAAATTGGCAAAAGTACTATACTGTCTCTTTTTCTGCATTTTAAAACTAGATAGACTGCCTTTATTTATCATATAAAAATTCTCCATACCCCTGCCCAAAAGCCATAACAGAACAAAACTCAAAAAGGTAAACAAATATGTGACATGACAATAAATTCCATTTCTTGAACAAAGGAGCAAACACTGCTGTTGAATCTGAAATATCTGAAGTGCCACTGATGAAACCTGACCTGTGCATGGAAACACAAATTGAACCGCGCGTTCCGTATTAATGATTTATCAGAAACAGTTGCTTTGTATTTAAGTTAGATTTTCCGCATGCAAGTATTCACCAGGATGTTCAAATTGATAGAAATCAAATCTTCTAGAATGGCTATCACCAAGTTAAAACCGATGGAAGGCTCAGAAGAAATGGCAGGATTGTGAAGAAGTCATTTCAACTACACTTCCCACAATCCCTCAGCACAATGCCTGTCAATGATTTCAAGAGCGAGGATAATGTGCCTATGTCCAATAAATATCTCCAGCAGTGTCAACGAATATATGGCCACAAGTGAACACAAGAACAAACGGCCTCAGTAGGTTAGAATCAATTCCAAACACACATTTTCCAATAAGCGTCCAGTACATTTTTGGTTCAAAATCCCCTTGCACACATGCATACATACATACATACAGACATTCCTGAGAAAGGGAATCAATGTTTGTATGCATTCAAAGTACTGAAGCTGCTCATAAAGTCTCTATTTAATCATTTCACTGTTCTTCACTGCATATAGTAAGTGCTATTATATCCCAGAGACAAAGATAGGTCATGAATGTATAGACTTCACTTCCACGTTGGTTCAATAGCATTTTCAAATTCCACATAAACACCGATACCGTAGCAGTGCAAATCGATAAGCTGGAGAAATGCAAAATAGCTGAATAAATACGACAGAAGAATTTAAAAAAAGGCCTGTAAGGTTGCTACCTGAAATAGAAGTTCTGAGGAAATTAAATAACGCTTACCATGAGAAAATGGAGCTGCAATTCTGTCAAACACCCTGTATAAGACTAACATTTATTTCAAAAGATCAGATATGATACCTTTAAGTTCACATACGATAAATGCACATGTTCCAGGTCTTCTGAATACCAGCCCTTATAAGAGAACTTAATGTAATTGAAACAAGCCACGACACACTGGCAATATGACAACGATAGCGGACGACAAAAATAAAATGAATAATTTATGAGCCATAGATATGCAGGCTGTAGGATTTATAAATGGACTGTATGAAATGAGAGCGAGAAAACGAGAGCGAGAGGTACAAAAATAACAATAAACAGTCAAAGGAAATAACAGATCGATATGTTGAGCGTCGACACAGGCTCCGCTGAACGTCCAAACAATATTACTGCCGTGCGTCCGAACGCGATTAGTCCTTTTGTGTTGACCCCTACGGAATCCCCACAAACAAACATTTGTTGATTTTGATCAGAACTCCAATCAAGTTATCCAGCCGTACTCTTTCTTCACGCTTAACTGAGTCAAGAATGAAAACGGTGTTGATCACAATGATCGTAATGTATGCCTGCATTTATTTATGTTTACATTTTTTCCACTTTTTACATGTTATTTTTTTCTTTTGTTTGTTTCTGTTTTCATCTTTCACCTTACTGGCCCCAGGGAAAATGAGGTGAAAGTAGCTGAGACGACGGCACGAAACGTTTGGCGCTATGAAAATGACCAGCAGGGGAAACCACCCCCTGTGATGGGGACACCTGCCATCACCCCTCTCCCCAGCCCCAACACACACACGCACACACACACACACATCCCTACCCACCAAAGTCCCATGTTCCATTTGCCACTTTGGACTTTGACCAACCCCCAGACCCAGGGAGTGGGGATAGGAGCGGGGTGGGGTGGGGGGGTGGCTTGGCGGTAGTAGCTTCTGAGGTGGAGCGAGGGGGGGGTCGAAAAGAGTGGCATTGGGGGCAAACAAAAGAAGGAAAAAAACTAGACCTTTTTTTCCTCCTTTTGAATTGCTTCAGATGTACGCATATATATTTCAATTCTTTTTAAAGTGAGTTCCTCAGTTAAAGCCATGAGACTGAGGTAATGCAGTGTGTGTTGTGCTAGGAAACAGCCAGTCAGTAGTCTTCCAAGATGAATTCCCCGTGCCCGGCGGAACCTAACGGGAGAGGGGAGAAGGGCGAGTGTCTTTCGGATGCACGTCAGCGCTGAGTCCCTTTGGCTCTCCACAGCATCAGAACTGGTACCACTTCTTATCCTTGCACTTGAGCATCATCTGGGAGATGGAAAACAAACATGGAGATGCACAGATTAGCTGTGTTCCGTGACTAACAAATGACATATAGACACTCATGACACTGCCAGTCACTCCAAGGCTTTTTATCTGCCTGGAGGGTTTGGCCAGTGAGGGGTGTGGAGGCTGTGTGTGAGGGGTGGGGAGGGCTGTGTGTGAGGGGTGTGGGGGGGCGTAGCAGACAAAACCCATAATACACCTCTGAAGAGATACATGTGGGAGGCTGATGGGCTCATATGATGCCTTGTTTAGGGCAGCAAGTCAAACTGGACATGATCCAAATCCTCCCTAATGGGAATCCTCGCAGGATCCTTGGGGTTCAATGAATCCTGCAAGGACAAGACCCTTTCAGAATCCTTCAAGCTTCCTTCAAGAAACCTTCAAGGATTGAGAAAAACAAGGATGCTTGAAAGACCTTTAAGAGTGAACCAGGTTCTTGCCAGGATCTTGCAAAAATTCTTTAAGCATCACTAAAAGAAAGATCTGCTTGGTATTCCTGCTGAGAGTCCTCGCAAGGATCCTGTAGGGGAGTCTGACATGATCCTTTAACATTTAACAGCAATGACTTTATGAATTTCTTCGATAATAAAGTTATAAAAATCAGGGACAAGATTCATAGTTCCTTTGTCTCTCCTCATATAGGGTCTTCTTCTCTATCTACCCAGCTTATGGATTTAGAATTATCACAAGGACAAGTGTCCTACCTGAACTCTTTTACACCAATAGATGTCAGCGAATTTAATACCATTGTAAATTCGTCAAAATCTGTTACGTGTCTTCTGGACCCCATCCCAACAAAGCTTTTAAAGGAGCTACTACCAGTGATTGGAACCCCATTATTACACATTGTCAATGCTTCTTTAGCATCTGGACACATCCCACACACTCTTAAACGTGCAGTCATCAAACCCCTACTTAAGAAACCAAACTTGGATGTGAATAATGTGTCTAACTTCAGGCCTATCTCAAACCTCCCATTCCTCTCTAAAATACTAGAAAAGGCCGTTTCAAAACAACTCTGTTCATTTTTACACTCCAATTGTATATTGGAAGTTTTTCAATCTGGTTTCAGACCCTGTCACAGTACTGAAACAGCCCTGGTCAAAGTACTCAATGACCTTCTCCTCGCTTCGGACAGTGGTTACATTTCTGTACTTGTGCTTCTTGATTTAAGTGCAGCATTTGACACTATCGATCACGATATCCTGTTGAATCGACTTGAAAATCTTGTAGGCCTCCGTGGACAGGTTCTTTCCTGGTTCAGATCATACTTATCGGATCGATATCAATTTGTGCATTTTAATAATGACTCCTCGTATCAATCAAGGGTTAGATATGGAGTACCACAAGGATCTGTGCTTGGACCTCTGCTTTTCTCAATATATATGCTTCCACTGGGACAAGTTATTCGCGCACATGGCATTAACTTTCACTGCTATGCAGATGACACACAACTATATCTGTCAGTCAAGCCTGATGAAGCTGCCCAGCTGTCAAAGATGGAAGCCTGTCTTGTAGACATAAAGAAATGGATGAGTCACAATTTTCTCTTGTTGAACCCTAGTAAGACAGAAATAATCGTAGTGGGTCCCAAATCTCAGAGATGCAAAATCTCAGATTACATGCTTAACATTGATGGAATTTCAATCGCTTCAAGTGCCATTATTAAAGATCTTGGTGTTACTCTTGACCCTGATCTCGCACTTGATACACATATAAAGAACATCTCAAGAGTTGCATTTTACCACTTGAGGAATATTTCCAAAATTCGGAAAATGCTGTCATTACATGATGCAGAAAAGCTTGTCCATGCCTTTGTTACTTCAAGATTAGATTACTGTAATGCTCTTTTGTCTGGTTGTGCAAAATCCTCTCTAAAGGGGCTCCAGCAAATTCAAAATGCAGCTGCTCGTATTCTCACTAGAACACGGAGACACGAGCATATCAGCCCAGTGTTAGCTTCACTTCACTGGTTACCAGTTAAATTCCGAATAGACTATAAGATACTACTTCTTACCTTTAAAGCCTTACATGGGCTTGGTCCATTGTACCTAAGTGATTTACTTTTACCCTACATTCCCTCCAGAACACTCCGTTCGCAGAGCGCAGGCCTCCTTGTTGTTCCAAAAATAGCTAAAATTACCATAGGCGGTAGAGCTTTTTCCTATCGTGCTCCCCTCTTATGGAACGAATTGCCTGCTCATATTCGGGGTGCAGACACTATCAGTATATTTAAAGTTAGGCTCAAAACATATCTCTTTAGTCTGTCCTATAGTTGAGGGACAGGAGTGGGTGGCTGGCATAAGCTATAGAATATTTGGTGGACTGAGCAGTCAGTGCTGTCACTAGATCATTGCTGGTGGTGCCCTATTCTGCTGAGCTGGTCATGGTCTGGTGGTGACTGTCTCAACCTGCCCTCGTGGCTGTGTTGGCCCCTGCCCCTGTTTCTCATAACTATGCTGCCATAGTCTTATTCTGCTGGGGTTTCCTTATCGCACACAGGCACCTCTGTCTCTCCTGCTCTGTGTGCTCGCCATACAACTCCACCTCCCTAACAATATTTTTTTTTTCTCCTCCTCCTGCTCTGGGCACTTGCCCTGAGCTCCAGATCAAGCTTCAACCAACACCCCCTGGCCCGGAGCTCCAGCCTAAGACCAGCTGTTACCATCTTGTTTCAGCTACAGGACCAAGAGGGTCTTCCTGCCTCATGATGACCTCCATTGCTAATTGTTTTACATTAGCAAAGACATCTGTTTGACAGTTTTAAATATACAAATTATTTTAGCACTGATTAGATGGATTTCAATGGAACTCTTGTCATTATCTTGTTATCAACTAGCTAGCCCGCGGAGGATGGGCTTCCCCACTATAGCCGGGTTCCTCCTGAGATTTCTTCCCACTGGGGAGTTTTTTCTCACCACTGTTTGAGGATTTTTTTTCCCTACTGGGAGTTTTTTTTGCCTCGCTGTAGTGGGAATAGGGAATAGGTACTGGGAATAGGTTGGGCACTGCCCTTCAGTAACCCATCTCTGACTGTAAAGCGTCTTTGTGACAGTGTATCTGTAAAAAGCGCTATACAAAATAAAATTGAATTGAATTGAATTGAATCCTTGAAAAGATCCTCATCAGGCGCATTGAGGATCCCTGGTGAAATCCTTGGTGATCTTCAAAGATCATTGGAATATCCTGAGGGATCCTCACAGATCTTCAGGGATCCTTCAGGATCATGGGTAAATCCGTGGGTATCCTCAAGGATCCAGACAACATCCGTCAGGATCTTAGCAAAATCCTAGGGGATCCTAAAGGATCCTGGGTAAATCCTTGGGAATATTCTCTGCTGTTGTTCCTCATCTTTGAGGAACAAAGATGAAGCATTCTTTGAGTGGCATACTTTATGAAATGATTAGGTTCATGTGACATCAACCACATAAACAGCCAGCCAATAACGAGTCAGGTCACATCCAATGAGACGGCTTTATATTAATATTCAACCCACACCATATTGTGGGGGAAGGTCTGGCCTTCCCCCAAGAATTTATTTTCCATTTCATTTTCTTAGTAAAAGCATGTAGCACCATGCAATCAAAATCACAATGGAAGACTGCGCTACCATCTTCATTATGACCAATAATGCATTTGCTTCTTAAAAAAAAAGAAGCATTTCTGAGAATGCAGTATGATTATAAGATTTGCGTTTTCATTTTATTCTTGTTTACAATATGCCAGGCACCTTTTGAATATTAAATAGCAAATGATGAATGCTTTTTAATTTCCAATTTATTTCTAAAATTGCATACATGGGACGTGAAAATGAAAAAGCAAAGTGGAAGATAAAATTTTGATTGTGATACCAATGAAAGAAATAGCATTCCTGACATTGCATTTTAATATCTATATTGTCAGCTGCATGCTCCCATAATGATGACTTGTAGCTCATAAAACAGTTAGCAGGGCTTTGAAATGACGCCATTCTGCGCCAGTGTTTCATAGGGTTAAACACTCCTGAGAAGATGCTTAGTGATTTCAATGTGAAATGCTAACATGGGAAATGAAATGAAATTCATAGGAAGTTTTTAATTCAATAATTGTGTGCAAATTTGTCATCCTTACAATACCACTTGTAATATACATTTACATCTTCCCTGTAGCCTATCAGTGGTCTCTTCGTTATTTCTTCATTAATCATTTACTAATCATCAAGGCTCACGTATTGACCTTGTTTAATCGATGAATAAATTGTTTGATTGTTAATCTGGCAATCTAAATCGAGAAAATGTTAAGATTATGTGTAAAGGACTTACAGAGCACAACTGAAAATCCTGCCATGCCTGCATTACCAGGAGTTGGGGTTCAAGAGGTTTTCATGCACACAAAGCAATTAGCATGATAACTTTTTAAAATAACCAATCGCATAACACAGTGAACTTGGTAGGATTTGGTGTAGAAAAATAGGACCAAGGGTCCTGTAGATTACTGGCAAGCAATGTTATAGTTATGATACAGTTGTTACAACCCCTGTTGTACATTTGTGAATCTGTGCTCTGAAATCTGTGATCTTTGCTTATTGGTTCGCCCAAGTCTCATACTTCTGATTCCGGTTCACCCCTTGAAAAAGCATGTTCTAGTGTCAAACCGCGAAGACTAGCACTTCTAATTTGTACCTAGCGGTCACGACCTGTGAGTATTTTACTGCCTTCTGTGTTGACTCGGATTGCCTTTAGATTTATGATTCTCGCCGTGCCCTTTATTTGGTTTGTTTGAATTGTGGTGGTTGACCCTTAGCCTGTCCCATTTGACTAGAATTCTAGCCCTTGCGTTTTGGTTTGGTTGCTCGGTGAAGTCCCGGTGTTTGACCTCGGTTTCTGTATCTGACTACCCCTCTCGTCTTGCCCTTTTCTATACGCTGTTAGGTCTACTCTGGTTAGTCAGCGTGCTGCCAGCTGGATCTCCCAGTCCTTCCATCGGGGCACTTCTTTGTTATTTTGCTTAGTCATTTTTCCTTTATTATTTTTGAAGGTGATTCCAGGTGGAAACTTGTTTCCATAGGGGGTACACTATTCGTTCCCTCAGTCTTTATTTGCGGACTGAGAGTTCGGAAGCTTAGTGTTTAAAAGCTGCCCCAAGCCCGGCAAACCTTTGAAGATTAGCCGTAGGATTAGTTTAGCTCTGGTTAGGAGTTAGGGATCAGAGTAACTGAGCAGCGTGCTATTCGTGCCTTTTACAGTTCTCCCCGCCCGTCCTTCCCTTACTGTCTTTACCTGTTGCTGGCTGCCCTAAACGGGGTCGTAACAACAAGTTATGGACATTTCATGTGCAGTTTGACCTTCGAAATATTGCAGGTCAATGTCAAAGTCAATAAATAAAAGTTCACATACCTTTATAAGACCCCCTGCAATACCCAATCCAAAGCTCTGAAGCAGTTTTGGTGATACAAGTCATTGAGAATTCAATATGTCAACAGTGAACTTTAAAGGTCACAGAGGGTCAAGTTGAGGTCAGCAAATGGACTTCATATATGACTTTCTAAATGTCTCTCTAGAAACCAAAGCTCTATCTGTGACCATTCTGGTGATACAAGTCAGGGTAATTTCACTGCTGAGTCTGACCCTCAAAGGTCACTCACAGTCAAGTTCATTTATGCCACCAAGTTCATTTA
The DNA here is from genome assembly GCA_029721435.1 of Gymnothorax reevesii. Taxonomy (NCBI): domain Eukaryota; kingdom Metazoa; phylum Chordata; class Actinopteri; order Anguilliformes; family Muraenidae; genus Gymnothorax; species Gymnothorax reevesii. The sequence continues at coordinate 48,427,806 of CM056576.1, forward strand.
TGACTTCCGAGATGTCTGCAACACAAAACTAAGCTCCATCCGTGACCAGTACAAGTCATTGAATTTTCACTAGGTCACATTTGACCTTTGAAGGTCAATACTAAGGTGACCAAATAAAAGTTCATATATGACTTCCTACACATCTCCAATACAAACCTACACCCCATCTGTAACAGTTTTTGTGATATAAGGCATTGAAATTTCACTGTTCAGTTTGGCTGTTGAAGGTTACTGAAGGTCAAGTTCAAGGTCACCAAAATAACTTCATACATGACTTCTAATATGCCCACAATACAAACCTAAGCTCTATCTGTAATAGTTTTGATGATAGAAGTCAATGAAATATCACTATGTTTAGTTTGACCTTCGAACGTCACCAAAGGTCACATGCAAGTTCATATCTGACTTCCTATCAGTGTTCAATACATATCTGTTCCCAATCTTCAATACTTTCAAGCTTAGAAGCCTTAGAAAATTGAAACATTTTGCTTGACCTCAAGTTTGATCTTTCAAGGTTAATAATACAAACTAAATCTCTATCTGCAACCACTTGCCTTCCACATGCGATTTTGCCCATTCTCCATTAGACCCAATGTTAAAGTACAGCACCCCTACTACACCCACTTCCGTCGATTTAATCAAAATGGCACTCGCACTGTGCATAACGTGTATCAAGTTGAGGCAATCGCCAGATTTAGAAAAAAAGTTATCAGACAGTTTTTGAGAAATTATTTTTTGAAATGTCCAGTCCTATCTTGAAACATTGTAAATATTTTACTTGACTTAAAGTTTTACCTTTCATGACGGTATGTCGATAATACAAATTAATAGGACTAGAAAACGATGATCGATTATCGTGTTTTTTTTGGTGAGAAGTTATGATCTATTTAGCAAGAAGCTCATTTCATTTACACCGCTAATTGATGTCTGCTTCCAATTATTGCTTGGTATGTTTGGAAAGTGAGCTCTTCATCAATGGTGAACTTTGTGAGTGGAGGTGAGTGGAGGCCACGTGGCTGAAGCTAAGCAGGTGTGGACTTGGTTAGTACTTGGATAGGAAACCACCTGGGATAACAAAGTTACAGCCTGAAGAGGTTTCGCGGGCCAGGAGATGGTGATCTTCCCTCTGGTGGGGTATGCCCTAATGCAGTCAGGGGATACTGTACTGAAGGAGATGCCATCTTTTGAATGAGATGTTACACCAAGGTCCTGACTCGCTGTGGTCATTAAAGAACCTATAACATGCTTTGGCAACAGTAGGGGGTTCCCTCATGCCATGGCTAAATTCCCAGCCCTGATTTTTTCAACCTGCCACTTAATCATCTCCAGATCTAATGAGCTATGCAATTTGTCCTCTCCCTATCCACTTCAAGCCCTCGGGCTCCCTTGAAAAAGATGTTTCATCTCAACGGGACTTCCCTGGTTAAATAAAGCCTAAATAATGTGTAAAGCTTTTTCCAGGATCCTTGAGGATGACAAAAGATTTGTGCAGGATTTTTGAAGATACTCAAAGACTTTGCTGGGGTCCTCAAAGATCTTTTAGGATCCTTAAGAATACCCATGAATTTTCCCAGGATCCTTAAGGATCCCAAAGGATTTTGCCAGCATCCCCATGGATTTTCCCAGGATACTTGAAGATTCCCAAGGATTTTGCTAGGGTCCTCAAAAAACCCGTCACTCACTAGATCCTTCAGGATCCTTAAAGATCTTTGGAAGGATCCTGTCAGAATCCCTCACAGGACCCTTACAAGGATTCTCACAAGGGCTATCCCAGCCCCATGCAGCTAAGACCCGGACCTCCAACGCATACCAAATGAGCTGAAAATATAGGTATAGAGGCAGGCTATGTAAACAAGGGAAATCAGCCAGTCAGTCATTCAGTCAATCAGAAAGGGACAATGGCACTCGTAGGCCAAACCCCTAGGGCTTATAAAGGATAACAAAAAATCAAGTGAAGGTTTCAATCAGTGACCGGACTTAAATTAAGGGCTTCAACTTCTCTATGCAATTAGACTATTTCACTGCGAACTCTGAATGTTATTGCAAAACAGGTGTAATGTGAATATAGGCCACTGGATGGCAGTATTTACCTTTTTTTTTTATTCAGCTCAGACTGGAGCTATGCTTAGACATGTCCTGGACATGTCTGGGGCAAGTCCCCGAAAAGTAAAAAAAGAGGTCTAAATGTGGGTGGGGTCTGCAAAAGAGTATATAAGGAAAAGAATTGAGACAGTAAAGTAGGAGGAGAAATTGCAAGAAGAAGGATACGTGTGACCAGACCTGTCATTTCTGTTCAAGACCTGTGAAGTTTCTTTTGTGGATTTTTGCCTGTGTTTGAGTTTTTTTTTCCCTCACCCAGCACATCACCAGGAAACTGTAAATATTTCTGTTTTTTGTATTCAATTTTGGTCAGAATATTAGTTTAGTCGTTATTGTCTTTGTTAAAAATTAAATGTGTTTAAGTTTTTAAAACTGTGTCTGTCATCCCTTGCTGTTGCTGTTGTGTTGTAAATTGTAATAACAAATTGGGGCCATAACACAGGTGCACAACATATGCTGTGCATATGCATGATCTGTTACCATATTCTTATTACTTCATGGTCCTCAGCAAGTGAACAAAAATGAGTGCCTGTACAGTGTAGTCCATAAGTATGTCAACATTGTGTCTTGTTTCTCCTTTGTGCCCAAGTATGCTAGAAAACAAATGAAACCTAGAGAATCGAGTTGACGTGTTGCAGGTCATTGGAACTTTTTTGAGTGCATTTCGGTAAATCCAAATCAGGTGAACCAAACAGGAATTATAGCTGTTTATACACAAGGCTCCCTATTATGTGCAGGAATGCACAGCCATCACAGTCACTCACCATCCTAAAGCTAGTGTGAAAGCCTGGGTTATTCTAATAAGCCTCCAGTAGATTTCAATGTTTTCTCTGCATTTTAAAATGAGTGAGGGTGGGTTCTTACGTCGTGGGCGTGTTTGGAGAAGGTGTCTGCACTGGCCATCATGGCTGCAGTCCTCTCCTCCAGCTCGCCCAGTTTCTGCCCTCGCTCGTCCAGAGCAATCCGAGCGCGCGCCAGGTCACCCACCACACCAGAAGCAGCCCCTTTCATACCCTCAATGCCTCCTGGCCCGGGGATGTGCTGGGCCAGGCTCCGAGACGCCTTCCCGGCAACCGACTCCCCGACTGAGAGAGAGGGAGAGAAAAATAAAATTCATAAATATATTTATATAAAATTATCCATAAGTATTGTTCACTTTTCCACCTGTATTGCTGCCCACTGTTCTGTTTTCATTTATACACTATTGTATTTGCTAATGTTTTGGTAATGTTCATATGTGTGTCATACCACAAAATGTCCGTCAGAGTTCAGTAGAGTGGGATAGAGGGGGGAGAGAAAAGGATTTTTCTTTAAATGCAGCAGCGTAACTTGGACCTGGCTTCCAACAAACTCACTCACATTTAGCAGCCTGCAGATTCTCCACAAGGGGGAGCTGTTCACACTCATGATGTTTTGTTGTTAACAAAGCCGCCATTTATCAATGTAATGTAGGTGGAACAGCATTCCACCATCAGCGACATACCCGAGATTTACATTTACTTAAATTAGACAAGTAACTGCATTTACTGCCAAGTTACAGGCAAATGCTGATTGAATTGTGTCATGACTTAAGTTTTCCAATGAACAGCAGAATGACTGCAGCCAACAGCATCTATCCTCAGTGGAGGCACATAGCAATTTGTCTGCAAAGGACTATCTAAATTTGTTCTCCAAGAGGTAAATTTAGCACAGTGGCCAGCTTCATCGACTGTAACACCGCTATATACATTTGGCTCACAAAAACCTATACATAATCATGTCCACTTATCTGACTGTGTAATACTGTTATAGCAGAAATGGGATTCCAGAACCAGAGAGACAACATGGCTCTGGCCCAGTGGAAGCAATTACAGGGGCCTTGTGGGACATACAGTGCTACAGTTACTCCACAGGTTACAAATATGCTATTAATTCAAGGGCACTCACAAGACCTTACATGATATGAATAATTAATATGACGTGATTAATCCTCGCTTCAAGTGAGAAGGATTATGCCTGAGGGTCTTTTTTTCTACCAAAGAACAACAAAATCTAGCCTGTCTCCGCCAGCCTTCGTACTTCCGCTTAATTTCATTTCGCTTCAGGACTCAGTCTGGTCACTTGGAGCTCTGCCTCATTTGCCTCGGCAGAAAGTTCGCCGGACCAACCAACAAACAGAAGGCGTGGCCGAGGGCCATGATGTAGCAGCTGCGCCGAGTTTGAAATTGTAGTCTCCTAAATCAACAATGGCCACGGAAATACACGGGAGGGTAATCGCTCTGTTGTGGAGAAAATCCCAGGCATCAGCGACTTAGACACAACAAGATGAATGTTTAGTTAGTTTTTTGAATGAAAATGATGTTGTAGCGCTACTCCCCAAAGATTGTCATATCTACTTAATAGCCATCATGAAATAGGCACCCTGTTCATCTCTGTGAGAGACAGCCAAACCACCTCAGCTAGTGTTGCTATAAAGTTTGACGGCGAGCTCGGTATGATGTTAGCGCAAGTATGGTTAACGGTTCAGTTTTCATGTCAACGCAGATTTCACCCTAATGTAAATAATGCGTTATTCTCATCAATTCTGCCGTTGGTTTCGGGTCTCTTACGTTTTATTTCACAGCAGCTGTATCTGCAGGAAAAACGATAGCTCAACAATTTGTTTCTTGTAAGGAGAATACCTTTGGTTCTTTTAAGTGAATGAGTGAAGGCTAAAATTTGGTAGATGGGCATATGTATGGGTACAGTATTAACTTTAATGCACTGATCAGTTTGTTTTTGCTGCATTCCGGGTATGGAGGACTGTCTTTACAGCAGATGTACTAGGCGGCTGAGCCGGCGCATAACATACGTCATCGCCAAACGTTAATGATTAATTTACGGGTACACCAATGATTTTAAACTTCAGACAAGCGCCCACCCAGCAGGAAGTAAACAGTTGTCAATGATGACTGGCCAGACTCTGTATACGAAGCACAGCGAAGTAGCAGAGTCTGGTTTTACCAGGCTAAAGAAAATCAGCTTTCACATAAAAAACCTTTTCAATGCATCTTTTGAATGAATGAAATAGACTTTCGCTTTCATTTGATTTCATGTTATTTACATGACTGTTACTTCCTCTCCTGCAATGCTGGTTACTGCAGTCTAGAGTGAGGTCAGTTAGCACATGGCTGTAATTTCCACAGTGCTCACTAGTATGTAAACAATCAGCATTAATATGAAGGCATTTTCTTCAAAAGTGAACCCAATACTTACATTTTAAGTGAGCCTTTCCTTCAAAATTGAGTCACTTTTCAAAAATGTACAGAGCTTGCAGTATATATTTTTCTTATCTCCAGTATGTGAACCAGTTGTGTACAGCATGTTGAGTTACTTCCTGTTTGAAATGGGTTCCATGAATAAAATGACAGTTGACTTGATTCCTTAATGTGTTGTAACAGCCTTCAGATCACAGGACTATCACAATGCTTCCACACTGCATTTCTCACCACAGGAGGTCAGCACACTGGGATTAACCAGCGCCTGCTCGACAATTTACAGGGACAGGCAGCACACCAGATGCCCTTGTTCCCCATCTGTGGGGGATAGAGGGCAAGACGAATCCTCTGGATGTTGCGTTTCACGCACACCTGGCAATTACGCGGGCTTTAGGATTACGATCCTTGGGGGGAAAAGAAGCGAAAGCAGGTGGGGGGTTCACTACAGGTTTCATTAATCATGGCTGCCACATACAGAGAGGGTGACCATAAGCTAGAGGATGAGAGGATAGATCTACTGTATTTACATGATGCTGAGAAACATGTCTGATCAGACTTAGGAGCAGGAGGCAAGGGACACAACTTTACTCTGCTTTTAGCGGCACTTTCTGTGTTGGGTTTAGATTAGCCACTGAGTGGCTAAGAAAGCAAGTTTTATATCAGACACATCAAAAAAATGCTGAACCATATGGTCAATAAAATGTGTTACTGTCATCTATAACAAAACAAAAAAAAATAATGAATGCAGATGTTACAGTTAATCTCTACGGCTTATTGCGCAAGTACGATGGTCAACAACAAAAACAACAAAAAAAAAAATATTGCGCCCTCCTCTCTCCCTCATGCGAGTGAAAATGTGCCTCTGTTCCTATGATTCTGCCACTACCCATAAGACACCACATCACCTTAAACCACCGTAGTGATGTGGAGCCTAAATAACACAAAGGCAAGACAGACAGTAAATTCATTCATGGCTCCTATGGCTGCTTGGTAACATGTTCATAGTAAAAACAAGATTGTTGAACAGATTTCAATACCGCTGTGCACACTGATTTTCCTATTTATTGACTGTATTTATTTATTTGTTTGTTTGAAATTATGCATTGTTTATAATCAGTTTGAAAGTCCAAGCTGATTATATAGGCAGCATCTCTTCACCAGGAAAAGGCCCCGAGTCCCATTTACAATTCCAAAGTAAATTAAAATCACAACTGACAGCAGTGATTTACAAATTTCCTTTGACCAGCATTACACTGACAACAAAACAGCACGTAATGTGATGTTTCACAGCATGAATTTCATTGATTTTTAAAAATATATACGCTTCAATCCTGATTCTTACAATAAACTTCAAAAAAAAAAAAAAAAAGTCCGAACAGTAGTCACCACTTTGTAGTGTTGCTATTCTTTTTCACAAAAATCATGATGACAAGTGATTACATGTTTCAGGAGTAATTTTGCCCCATTCTTCCTACTAACAAATCTTATGGGATGCAACAGTACAGGGTCTTCACTGTTACATTTTTTACTTCAAAATTAGTCATACATGCGCTGGGTCAAGTCGGGACTGCTGGCAGGCCAGTTCACCACCCATACTCTCTTCTCACTTCGCTATGCATTCGCAATTCATGCAAAATGCAGTTTTGCATTAGCCTGTTGAATTATGCATGGGTGACCCCAGATAAGATGCTGATCTTGACAGCAACATGTGCTGTTCCAAAATAGCATTTTTAATTATTAATAAAGCATTTCTTAGCATACATGGTGCCTTGATGGAAGTGGAAGCTACCATTTCCAAGGGCAGCCCATGCAACCCCACACCATGACAGAGAATGGCGTTTTGGACTTGTTGCTGGTGACAGTCTGGATGGTCCTTCTCTTTGGACTAGATCACATAACGTTTATCTCAACCAAAAAAGGTCTAAAAAGCCGATTCATCTGACCACAATACATGTTTCCACTTGAGCCCAGAGAAGTTAACGGCACTTCTGGACACTTAACATATGGCTTCCTTTTAGCACAATGAAGTTTGACCTGCCATCTGTGGATGCAAGTGCGCATTCTAGTCCTTGGAAAAGGTCTGCAAAAGTGATGCTGGCCAGACATGATTACATCAGTTATAAATAAATGACAAATTCTTGATGCAGTACCATCTGAATCGAGGGTATTCAGCTTAGGCTTGCCCCATGCCCTTCATGCACAAATATTCATCTAGATTCCTTGAATCTTTTTAGTATTGCTTTGAATTTTTCAACAAATGGGGAACAAAAGTACTGTAAAGTTGTTGAGTCTGTGCAGATCAAATTTTGTAAATACTTTTTACATGTTGGTAAATCAACTTCTAATAACATGGTATTAGGAGAATGTGGAAGACTGCCTTTGCAAATTGTTTATATGTCCAAGGCTGTAAAATATTGGCGTCGTTTATTTTACCTACCTGACTACAGGCTGTCGAAACATTGTTATTATATGCTTAAATCTTTAGATGAGATAGGGCGTGTCTCTTGGGCCACACATATTAAAAATATATTATTCCAGTATGGTTTTGGCTATCTGTGGATGAGCCAGGATGTGGGCGATGTAAAACATTTTATGTCTTTATTTAAACAAAGGCTGTCTGACACTTACCCAATCGTGGAATTCATCTGTTAACAGCTCATCTAAATGCAAATATTACTGTCAGTATATAACATTATTAAATGTCGAAAGATATTTGTGCTTTGATATTCCCATACATTTAAAATCTGCTCTCTCAAAATTTAGATGTGGTAACTATAATTTAGCAGTTGAGACTGGAAGATATCAAAATGTTAATTATAATGAGAGATTCTGTCTTGACTATAAATCAAGGAGTGTAAGTGTAATTGAGGATGAATGGCATGTTTTTTACGTGTGCGAATGTTATTCGGATATTAGAAACAAATATATTGCAAAATATTTCACAAAACAATTATCTGTAAATAACTTTGTTAGTATATTGAAGTCAAACAATGTTGAAATCATAAAAAATGTTTGCCTATATTTGTATCATGCGTACAAAAGGATTAAGACCAGAGTTTAAAAATTCCTATATCGTACATCATTTCAACATTGAATTTACAACCTTTCCATGATGTCATCATGCATTTGTGGACAAATCTGCATTCCTCTGCCATCTTTGCACGTGAAGGACAAGGCTTTTTCCTGGATTCTGCTTTTACAAGGGCCTGCCCCCCCCCCCCCACCATACTAAATACCAATCCGCCCCCCACAATGTTGAATGAGTCCTTCTTTTTAAAACCCTATCAATGGATCAGTCTCGTATTATTTTTATTATTATTATTTCTGATTTTGCTTCTTGTTAGCTCAGGAAAATTTGAGTATCTAACTTAAGGGGTTGGGGCATTATCAGTATACCCGATACTTTCTTAAGTTCAACAACACAATCCCCAACTCTCTATGACAACTGGTTCAATAGTTATAGTAGATGAAAGCCAAGTATTTAACATGTGCCTCTCTGAAAGCCAATAACCCAACCTCCAACTCTCTACGTCAAGCAGTTTAATAGTTTTGAAAAACAAAATATTGGCTTAAAAAGGAAATGGGGAGGGGCTTAGAAAATTAACATGAGATCCATTCCTGAGGCGAACAACTAAAGACAGGGCGGGGCTTCAGCAATTAGCACGTGACCTTCTCCTGAGTCCACCAACCTCACCCTCTACTCTCTACAACAAACAGTTCACTAGTTATGATGTATCATGCATCAACCAATCAGGGAAGGGAGCAAGACGTCACCATTTAACATGTGATCCATGTGTAAGTACAACAACCCAATCCCCAACTCTTAATGATAAATGGTTCAAAAGTTCTAAAAAGTCAAAGATCATCCATTTGGGTGATTTGGGGGATGTAGTGATGAAAAAGAATGAATGAGGTCTGTAGAGCTGAAAAGAGATTAAAAGAGAGAAATGGAAGTGGGGGATCATCAATAAAACTTGAAAAATGACAAATCTGACACAACATGAAACTTTAGTGCAAATATGATGTTTCTAACTGCAAAAATGTGGGAGTATAGGCAGTTTTAATAAACGGCCCATTATAGGTTTATAAGTATCAACAATAAGACAAAGTTGAGGTCATCTGGACCTTTGACCTCTGACCATAAAACGCTCATCAGTAGTCCAAGTGGACATAAATGTCAAATTACAAAAAAAATTCCTTCCAGCTGTCCCAGTAATATTGCATTCACAGCAATGAGATGGACTTGAAGTCACGATAATTCTGACCTTTGACCACCAAAATCAAATCATTTAATTATTGAGGCCAAGTGAACATTCTTTGCCAAAAAGTGACGTTCTCCAGGCCGTCCGAATGTATTGCGTTCACAAGATTGGGTTGAACATGTATGGACGGACATGCAGCTAGGTGGACAACATGAAAACAAAATTCCTATGGCTACGACTGTTACCAGCACGGATGCATGAAAACACCGGCAGCCTGACATACAAGGTTTTTTCAGATTGTAGTAAGCTATGGAACGAGATGCTCAAATAGGCAATGTTAGTGTGGTAGATTAGGCCATAGCTAATGTTATGGGTCATTGTCATTACAATAAATTGTATACTAAAGGAATAAGCCACAAGAAACAGTGGGTTACACTGATTTTATAAAAGCGGAGGGGCTCCACTGCGTGTCGTGCCTTAGAAAGCTTAGAACTTATGCTTTCATTAAACGGTTGCCCTATACATAGCCCATTAAATAAACACACAAGAAAAACACAATTTACTGGTAATAATCCAACAATAAAATTGAGAACTATTTGTTCTTCCACCAGACAAGATCGAGTGGACAGAATGGTCGGCAAGCAACACAGACACTATCATGTCACATCAGGCTATTTGGCCTCGTTAATGTAGATATACTCTGAAAGCAGGCTATTAGGAATGTCTCCTTCGGTCTCCCAAAGGCCCCGTCAAATAATTTTAAGTTTGTTTCGGTTTTAGAGTTTCCTTGTTCTCAACTTGCACCAATATGCCATATCATTACAACCAGCAGCGAAAGTAGGGAACGATTGACTTCTGTCTTCCACAATTGCCGGTGTCAAGGAAAATATGTTGAATTGTGCATTAGTTTGCTAGCCAGCTTGTCAACTAGCTAGCATTCACTACAATGGATGTGGTTGCCCTACACATAGCCCATAAAATAAACATACAAGAAAAAAAATCAAAATTTTTTGCTAATACTGAAATAGCGAGCTACTTAGCAGCATAGCTAGCTAAAGTAAACTCTATAATGCTATAACTAGGTAGGTAGATAGCCAACTAGTTACAGGGTTAAAAGGCAAAACTTCGCTAACACTGAAATAGCGAGCTAAAAGTCTTGAAACAAACGTAGCCCAATGAGTCAGTTGAGCGCAGAGTAGTTGGTTGCTAGACCAGGTGCGGAGGGATACTTTGCGCTGCAGTCTGCCTCAAAATACAGTGGGTTACACTGATTTTATACCGACATGGAACGCGGCTCAGCCAATCACATTTAAAGATGGGAAGCACCCCTTTTATAACGCTGTTTATACACTTTATGTGTAACCTGCAAAACAGCATAATAACATTGAAGCAATTTAAACTCGAAATAAAAGCATTAATTTCAGTGTATCAAATTGAAATGATCATCAAGGACAGTCATTGTTCTTCTGGTAAAATGATGGTATCCAGTTGCAAAGCAGGCAGCACAGAGAGAAAGGGAGAGGCAGAGGCATGCTGACATCATTGGCCAGACCACAGACTGTATATAAAGATTTACTTCCATACGTTGAACAAAAATGGAGCCAAAATATCCTCCATCCATATTGCTGCCAGCTGGCATATTTGGAGCCAGAGTCTGCACAGAAGTGATCGAGGGGGTTGGCTGCAGTTTCATGATCCCGCCCATACACCATACAGCCCTAATCAGTTGCACATTCCTGAACTTTTTATGTAGCCTAGCTGGCTGCTAAAATGTTGAACTAGTGACCGGGAGTAAGTCCAATTACATCAAATGTTATTGTTAGCCTAATATACTCGATGCCGTCTCGTTAGGAAAGGTAACAAAACTTTAGGCCAATTGAAAGCGCTGTTCTAACACGATTGAAGGGGTAAGCTAGTTCAGATGTTATCCAAGTACTGTTGTGCGAGGCTAGTTTCCTTCGCAGCACATTGTTTAGCTCCAATGCCAATGTCCGGCATTCCTACCAGCCGCTACCAACTCATTCTGACTGCTAGCTGACTACTAGCCAGGTAGCTAATACAATGACTATGGTGATCTTTTACAAGCCTTCAAAATAAGGTAGATAAATACAGTCTATGGATAAATGCACTCCCCGCCGCCACGTGATTTATTGTTTGTTTAAACAACTTCGTGAGCAACATCGATAACTAGGTGACCTGTCAAAGAATAACAATTTACTAGTTAGTTAGCTACCTAGCAAACCATTTTTAGCAGGCTAGTAAAATTCGGTAGAAGGTCACGTCAATATAGCTCCCAAGTGACTTGCATCTGGCAGGGCTGACCCGCATTTGAACAGCAAAACCTGCGGACCCGCAAGCAAACGAAAAGAACCGCTATTTGCGCATTGCGAGATTTACGCGTCATTTCTCCACCCATGTGTAATTATGTGCTAAGATTAAATAAAATTAAATGTAAATTCCACCACCCAGTCAATGAAATGATAAGGAAATCAACTGTTTTCTACCCCCCCCCCCGCACAAAGAAATTAAACAGAATCTCCCCCTGGCAAAAGAAAAATGTAAAAGAATCTCCGTACTACTTAAAGAGGTAATCCGTAACATTTCTGTCTCGTTACTGTCTGTTCAGTCAGTGTCTATCAGAGAGGGGGGATAAAACAATGGTGATTGGGCCCATGACCCACTGATGAAAGCACTTCTCTGCAAAAACTGATAAGATAAAAATACTAGGTAAGATGAATTTACTTATTTTAAGTAATTTTAAATTTTTTAAGGCGTAGGTTAATTTCACTCGTCAAGTCAAATGGTACCTTGTTTTAAGGAAAAAAAAACTAAAACAAGTTATTATTTGACTAGACAAGTGAAATTTACTTACCCCACTGGCAAGCTAGTAAAAATTAACTCAAAACAAGAACTTTTTTATCTTATTAAGAAAAATGGTGATGGATATAAGTCTTTTAAGTCTTAAAATAAGCAAAGTCATCTTACCTAGTATTTTTATCTTATCATTTTTGCAGTGTTGTATTTCATTCTTTGCCGGGTAAAGCAATCAGTGTGTCTGTGGCGACATTCCCGCGCTATATTCAAATACAGGCGCACATCCAGAAACGCTTTTTACGTGAGTAAGCAGTGTTTGGTCTGTCCAGAAGGTAGGAGGAGCCGGAAGCTAGCTTGAAGGAAGAAAGGAACACCGGGAGAAGCAATGGCAAGGTAGACGTCAGAAGGGATCCAGTTGCAGTACTTTCCCTAACCTGAACCTTGTCTCTATCCCCAAACCCTAAATCTAACTTGTCCCTCACCCTATATGTCAGTTTTACGGATGGAATTAAGGGAGGACCGTTAAAAAAGCAGCCGTCAAAGAAGCCGAAAGTACCGCTACTTGATCCCCTCTGACGTCTACCCAATGGCAATGGCAAACACCATACTGCGTAGCTATACTGTGCATAGTAGAAACTAACGTTAGCCGAGTCTCTGTTGAGGCTACTACTGAGACTAAAATTATAACGTCATTTCAGGGAGCAATCCGGAAAAAACTATGTTAACAGCCTTGACAAATTCTGTATATTAAAAAAAAATGTTATAAAGTTACCTGTTAACCAACTACGTTTTCATTACTTACACAGGGCTCTCAAGTTTCACATATTCGGCCTGAGTTTACATGACATATTCACATTCCCGTGCTGTAGTCAGAAATTATTCCATCAGACAGTTTGTAGAGATTTTCAGGTGGAATTGAAGTCCTTGTGCATTGAAGTTTATCAGTTTCACGTGTTACGTTGGATTTCGCCAATAGTAATATGAGAACAATTATGATTCCGGAGTTCTCACGCTTTTCTTCACTCAGGGGTTGGAAGCAGTGGAATTGCATAAAAACAATTTGAATGTTTGTGAAACACATGCATCTCATTGATTGAATAATTACTGACTGCAGCACAGGAACGTGAATGAAGCACAAATCTCACGGTGAATGCGTGAGAGTTAACAGCCCATTAAGTTAATCGATTTATCATAATAGCCTAACATGTTACTGGAATGAGATGATGCTAATGGATGACTAATGTCACATAATTTCTACTTTTATTTTATTCAATTGCCGTGTCAAAGAGCATCTTTCCTGTTTGCATGAGAGTTGAGGAGGCGTGCAACTGGTAAGGGCCGTCAATTTACCAACATCATACAGGCGACACTGTTGGGTCTCGGCAGGTGTTATGGGAAATGAGGTCCAGAAGCACATCTGCAATTACAGCTTACTGCCAAAGATGTCAATATACACACACCAATTCAAATCTTACGGATTACAACTTCAAAATTACAGAAATTATCTTTAAAAAAAAAATTTATTTGACACATACATGAAATATTTATGGTGACCCATGTCCCATCCACTAACATGGAGGCTGTGGGTTTATAACCTATACTGCAGCCAGCCACGAGATGGCAATCGACATGTTTTGGCTTCACTTTTGGAGAGATTTTAGATTGTCCATCTGTACAGTCAATGTACAGTCAATGGGCTAGACATGGACATGTGCTGGAACTGCAGAGGATCAGATGAGAAATTGGAATGCAACTTATGATGCAATTTAGTAGAGCAAACAGCCAGTGAATAGTTAAGTAAGAAGAAAAGTAAGCTTAGTAAGGCACAACATGTAACTATACGTTTTGCATGAATGACTGGCGTTACATGGCCAGCAATACTCCTATCTTTACAGTAATCAGCATGCAACTGATCCAAACAAAACAAAGAGAATGGGCAGTCTCTAATTTGGAGAAATCACTGACCATTTCTTTAAATGTGAACTTAAATGGTCAATGCTGTCCTCAAAACTACAACGTATGTTCAAATGTTTCATCTGGAAATATAGAATTGTGTGAAATGCGCAGCAAAAAATATTCTAATGGAGGGCTCTCATTTGGACCCTCTCAATTTATAAACCATAGTTGCGCCCTTCTGCTTTTGCACCAAATCATGATTAACACCTGCTGACATCAGCTTTTTAAAATCACATCATAGTTCAAAATTTTTACCCGATTACTAGTCAAAAATTGCCTCTGTTTCAACTTTTTTTGAAATGCGCTATAAGCCTGAATGGCAAGAATGATTGCACATTCACAAATTTGTGTTGACCACACAAAACACTAAATATCTCAATACTGTCTGAAATAAAATACAAGTCAAAATAAATCAATGAATCATCCCTGTCTACTTTTATATGCATTTTCCATTCGTCCCAACTCCTTCAGAGTGGCGGTTGTATTTTGAAATGACTGTTCACCCTTTGATGGACTGTAACAAATCTGTGTTCTGTCGGGCTGCTGTTGTTTGATTTCTCAGTGCACACACATGAACGAATGGTGTTAATCTTTAGGCAGACCATGTTCTGAGGTTTGCTCCTAAAGCCCAAGATACTCACAGAGCTCTTCTCTGTCGAGGGACTGCGCACCTCCACCAAAGAGCCCCTTGAAGAAGCCTCTGTTCGGAGCCTCGGGCGTCTCCACTGGCGTAAACAGCTCTCCCAGCATCTCCTGAGAAACACACACATCTCCATTATTTGGGGCCCCAGTGAAATGATTATGCAAAAGCACACAAATAACCTACTGTTCCTGACGTTTCAAAACCCCAAACACATGAGCGAATACATGCGAACACACAGATGTAATCTCTTTACTCTGTGCAAGCCTCTGTGCATTAGCCTCTTCAAAGCCTCACGAACAAGCACATGCGCACATATGCACACAAGCACGAATGCACACACATACACACATTCACACACACAAGGGTGCAAGTGAGAAAAAAAATTATTTGATTGAGCCTTTTTAGTGGATCACCAGACAAGCGGCCGCCCAAGCGCAGAAGCACGACCAGGGGCAAGTGTGGCAGGGGGTTTGCCCTACCTGCTGGGGGGGGTACGGGCAGACCAAAGAATTTTTTTTTTTTAATTCTGATGCTCTTGGACGCTTTCAATGCATTATAAACTCTGCTTATTTCAGTTTTATACTTTTGCACTTCTGATATCTGGTTTCATTTGAGAAATCCAATCCCAGGTTTTGAACTTTGCTAATCTCTCCTTTTACTGACATTGCAAAGATAGACATCTTTTCACACCTTATGAAATTTATGCATTTAGGAACAAATAATATGAACAGTAAAAACACTTTCTTCTTGTACATATTATTCAAATGGACATTTTATGATTTAAATTGACTGGTGTCCTCCCAAAATTCCTGTAAGCACTTTTAAGTACACTTTAGAACGTAATGGTGCATGAGTCATTCTTTTTTTTATGAGAATTTTGTCTCAGATCACTTCAGGTTTATACTGGAGGAGGTGGATGGTGGTTTTTGCCCCTGACCAGCTGGATTGGCAGGAGTGCCAGACCTTGACCGGGCCTCCTAGCCTGAATTGGTTGGCCTGGATGTCCCAGCTAGATTGGTAGAGATACCAGACCTAGATTTGGCTCTTTCTAGGGCCAGGTTTGGGAGCCACTGCTCTAACCCATGACAAATTTCCCCTTGTCAAACCTGGCTTGCCATCTAATATCTGTCTGCAGCAGTGACGTGCAGTCGGAGGTTAGTTCGGTGAGGTATAATCCTCCCCTTTGCTTGATTAGCAATCAGACGATTAACTAGTTTAGTAAGACTATTGGGCAGAATGACGGGTCAGTATAGGTTTCCGCGGCGTTATTACTCAGTACATCGAACCTGAAATACTCACGAAATGGCAGGTTTGTGCGTACTTGCTTACAGGAAGCCAGAGACGTGCAGTGAGGTGAGGCAGTGACCCAAACTTTTAATACCTGTTCCCATGTACTATGCCTGATTAACAATCAAAACAATGAAGTCCAAGCCTATAGGAAGCCCGTATACTGATAGAGGAGATAATGACAAAAAGATTCATTCAGGTATAAGCTTCAATTCGAGACTGCAAGGATGGAAATCTGAATAATCAATGGGGAAAAATTCTCGACTCTCGGTAATTTTGTATATCATTTTAACATTTTGTTAATCGGATTATGAAAGAAGACTGAAAATAAATGCCAGCTTTTCTTGTTTGGGTGTAAAAGCATGTATTTAAAACAGAACACATTGTATATTGATCAAGCATTGAACTCTGCATAAGTCAAACTGTTTTAATATTTGTTGATGACATTGCTTCGGCTTCCTGTGAGCAAGTACGTGCAAATCTGCTGTCAAGTGAGCATTTCAGGTTCGATGTACTGTGTAATAACGCCGCGGAAACTTAAAACTGGCCCATCATGCTGCCGAATAGTCTTACTAAACTAGTTAATCGTCTGATTGCTAATCAAGCAAAGGGGAGGATTATGCCTCACCAAACTATCCTCCGACTGCACGTCACTGGTCTGCAGACCTAGACCTATGTTCTGTGGCTACAAGATAATCAACATTATTTGCTGCATCTGTGAATGCTTTTAATGTTTTGGCTTATTGGCGTATGACAGCCAAATGTGTCCCCGAGCTCTCCGCGAAGGCCACGGCTATCCGCATGACTGTCATTTGAATTAGCAGAGCTGACCGCATGATGGTAGCGTAAGAGACAAATATACCCAACTGACATGCCAATAAATACATTTGTCTGTCCAATCAGAACTGGAACAGTACAAAGGTGGTTCATGTTTATATTAACACAATCACACATATTCATTATATTTACCACACGACTGTCGTATGAATTAGCAGAGCCAGCCACATGACAGTGGTTTTTAAGACAAATATTTCCAATTGTTGTGCCAATAAATAGATTTGTCCGCCCAACTGTTGTACCAATAGTCACTCTCGTCCACAAAATACAATAGCGCTAACTTAAAAAAAAAAAAAAAAAAACGCATTTCACGCGATAAAAACGTGAAAACTCGCCAAATGGCACCGTCGGCAGTTAAGTGCGGTGGCGGTCAAACTAGTAGACTAGCTGACTCCAGTCAAGCAGGCTCTTGAGCAGATAGTAGACACCAAAATAAAAAACTCAAATAACAGATTAAATCAGGTGGAGAAGTATAGGCTGATTTAAAATAGATTTATGAGGAAGGTCACCCACAGGGGTTGAATCATTTGAAGAATCACTCTCAGATGGCTGCTCTCACCTGCAGGTTCTCGCAGGTTTCCTGGCTGTAGGTAATTCGCTGGATTTCCGTCGGGGAGGTCAGATACATGGCCTGCCCATTGTTGGTGAAGCAGAATGTCCTGGCTATCCGCATGTCGGTCAAGGGCAGATAATTTACATCCAAAAGTGGTCTTAAACCTGGTAAACTTGAGTAGATAGACATGGACGAACAGAGATAATAAGTTAGAAGCAGTCTGTTTAAATGGGGGTAGATCTTCCTCAATGATGTACATTCTAGCACTTAGCAAAGCTGTTCTGAAACAGTGGTAAAAGGCAAATTCTTGAATGTTTTTGCTATTTAGTAGCACAAACAGCTAATTCAGAACAGTTTTACGCAAGAAATTCAACGTGCGGTGGAATCATGGTAACAATAGCATTTATCACAACTTGCTTCATTCAGTATAACCAGTACTCACCACACCCTCAGTAAGAAGATGCTCGATAGCAGTCTTGATCCTGCTCTGCTATGCTACTTAAATGTTTAGTAATTTAAAAGTAGTACTTTGTAATCACTGTAATTGCAACCTAACAGTTGGCAGTGGCAACTCGCAGGGACAGAGGACATGACGGTGACCATCTCATTCGGACGCACAGATGGAGGCCAGTTTCGCTCACTGCACTGGGGATTTATCAGTGAATGGTTACACATAATGAAGGCAGAATGAAGTGCTGGCCAGTGCCAGAATGTCTATTCCTCTCACTCATCAGCATAGATCCAGTAATACGACCTTTCCACCAGCACCAACACATCTAGTAGCAAACCAACAGATAGGCTAATAGATGTCTTCCAAGAACAGAACCATATATTAAACCATCAGTAAAGACCATAAGAGTAACCATTCACAAATTACACACAGCTTTACGAGTGCTTTTCTCAAAAAATTGTGAGAACACACTTTGTGGATCGTCCAGGTCAGAACCCAAGCAAGGGAGGACCCCATCTTTTTCTGGCTGATCAGAATGCAGGCTCTATGAGCCACTGACTGATTAGCTTTATTTCTTTAATAAAGATTCTTTAATAAAGAAATAATATTTCTTTATTTCTCGCCTGGGTAAGTTTGTGAAGAGTGACCTGAAACAATCTCAGTAAGTACCCTAACAAGCTTGATAAAGAGCAATATTTCTCAATACCAACACTGCCCCTTTGCTGTCCAGAGTAAACAAGAGTCATCAGGAGATGGCGCATCCCCCCAGCCCCACGTCATCAACTTCGGATTAGCAAAGGGCAACACGTCATGTCATGATTAATGTGCACACTGAGTTTTGTGGAAAAATCATGAATGGTTTTCAAGTTATGCAACAAAAACAAAATGTTCACAGACAAACGGACGGACGGAAAACTGCACCCATGACTATATCCCCCCGCATTGGATGCCCGGGGGCTAAAAAAGAAGGAATAAAATGACGTCTGTCTTGGCTATCTCCAATTTGATTATCGTATGACTGAATAATCCCAGTAAATACTACAATGTGCCATCAGTACTTTATCGGTTTCCAGCATAGGCGGCGAGTGAGCCTGACGTTTAGGCAGGCTATCTGACCAACTTTAATATTCAGGATATTGAGCAGTTTGCACATCAGGCTTAGCTGAGGAATTTAATTCAGGCAACTCCTGAAAAACAGTGATTTGAGCGAACTCGGCTTGCTTGTGAATACTCAATAACTGGACCGGGGGTGTCATCTTGTGGAAGAATATTGGAACTGGGTGCACTAATTTGCAGCTCCATGTCCACTGGAAGATACATCTGCACAAATCGCTTCAGATAGCCTGCAGAGCGCTGCTGTTCTTCTCAAACACACCACATCCATATAATCCTTAAATGATTAATTACGTTCATACTTTAATTTAGAACAAGTAACGAAGTGGCCGGTGTCAAAGTAAAAAAGTAAAAGTATACTTTTTATCTTTTAAATGTAGCAGAATAAAAGTAAGAGTGTCAGTTTAAAAAAAAAAAAAACTATGTTTTTTGGGAAAGCCCGTCTTTGTTTACGTCAAGTGCGGTTTGTTCTGACGTCTCCTATTGGTTCACGTTTGAACCTACGTAGTCATCTCATAAATAATCAAATAGCGGGAATTCCCCGCTTTGCAATGATACCAACAATGTTGGAGAATCCCCAACTGGCGCAGCGCTGGAAGCGATTTTTGCCGGCGCATTTTTCATTGTTTTGGGGCTAATTACACAAAGATTTTCACCACCCAAATCTCCAAAATCAAGTTAGGAGACGCCTATGGTAGGATTTTTGCCAAATTCTCTCTTGGAATGGTATCTTAAGTTATTTCTCTAAAGTTTAATGCTCAACTCGAAAAATCTGTCATTTTAATGTAAAATGTATTAGAGGCCTGTGGCGCAAAATGGGCTTGTGCGACTTACGACTGGTTTTGTGATCCAGGGTCACATATATCATTTTCCAGCAGAAAATTTGGGAAGGCTTAGCCTTCCTTAGCCTTCATTACACGCCACCCATGGTTTCCAGGGAACCAATAAATAATTATATCTATATTTATCTGTATCAGAGCAAAAGGTGCAAGTACCTCTTCCCTGAGTAACAAACAGACTGGTATTTATGGCTGAGAGCAGATGGCCTGTCATCCACCTGTAGGCGATGATCTGCTGTATCTGATAAGCCCACAGAAGCCAAAAGAAAACTGTACACAAAGCCGTCTGATAGCGGCTTTAGATTAATAGCAGATCACAAGAACATCATTCCTAGGTGGAAAAAGCAAAGGACCTTTTGACTTTGTGAAACCATAATGAAAAGCAGCAGACGAGTCGAGAAGTAGCTCCAAATCAAAAGTGGTTCTGAGTGTTAGAGTCTTGTCATGTGCTTTCTTCTTGCCATAAACTTGCATTGATTTTATTAATTGGTTTTGTCTGCTGGTTGAAAGATGTGTGAATTAGTAAATCCAGGTGACTGGACAAAATATCTAAGACTTTTTTTTTTCAGTGAGGCCTTACACTTTCACTCAAGGATATCTAAATCTGCCCTTCAGCAGCAGTAGTGCTGCCAGTATTTATTCAACTCAAGAAATTGGGGACTGTGTCTAATCTCATAATTAGCAGTATTAATTAACTCATCAACTATTGGGTACACAAGAAAAGCTACAATGCCCCTGGAAAAAAGGGTAAAATTTCAAGATTCATGCACTTGTCTGCAAATTAAGTCTCAGAAAGAGGTGTTTATTTCAGACATTAATCCACAACAGGAAGCAATGTGGATGACTTTGAGGTCACAGGGGTATGGAGTGAGACTCAACTGCATTGGCCTGGCAGATGCAACAATGTATTTAACAGTAAAATGAATATTCATGTGCGAATCAGTGTATTACCTCTCAGCATTGATTTTAGAATTTAGGAATAAAGAATACAATGGTCATGCCTGTAAGGTCAGAGGTGTAGCTATTTGTCGTGATGCAATGCAGTTGGCCTGGCGGCTGTGGGTTTACCTTAAAGTCATGATGTGCCCATTAGCACAGAAGCAGGCCACGCAGATGCCGTTGCTCATCTGCACGATGTCGGACCGCAGCACAAAGGAGGTCTCGGTGATGTTGTGTTTGAAGATGCAGGTCTGCGAAGGCAGCGTGATGACTTTGGCCTGCTTCTCTGAGCAGATGACTGCATACTGGTTCTCATTCAGTTCCTGAGACGATGACGGCGATACCGACACCGGCCGTCGCTTCCGTGCCTTATCCTTTTCCTCGCGGTCGTCTGGGGCGTTAGGCTCGTACCAGGGCTCGTAGGCTGGGGGCAGGAATGACCCTGTGGTGTCCAGGAAAGCCATCCTTAGGATGCTCCCTTTCAGCCTTATCAAAGTGCCTGAGTGGCAGGAGGACAGATAAGAGCAATTAAGTGGCATCTCCAAAGCTAGAAACACACAAACATCATTCAGAGTTCATGCAAGAGATCTGAGACGCCATAGTTCTGTGATGTCAAGAGTGGACGATGTCACTCCCCGCAGAGCTTCAATGAGTCTGAAATTCATACCGTTGACCAGATATTCAGTGTTCTTTTGTGTAATCAAGTTATTTGTGTCTACTGTAGTGCAGGAAGGGTCATGTTTCAAAAGCCACGTAACACCTACCCTCCATTTACCTAATTGGAATACTGGGTCTTATGATGCAACCCTCAGATCAGCCGAAGCTCTAAAGCAAGCCTATCAAAAACAATCGTAAAAAAACACAAAAATAATACCAACTTGTCTCGTAAAGGCTAGGGTAAACTACACAATCTGCTTTTGTACGGTTTTGAGATGGGCTACTTTGCACTGTCTCAAGGAATTACAAATTTACGGAAGAAACAATCAAAAATTTGTGATGTAAAATTTTTGCAAGAACTTTTTTCTTTGCAGTTTATAAACCTTAATTCTCGAAAAGGGAGTTAAAACGTTTCCGGACACTGCTCTTAAATGCATCCAATAATGAAAACAAAAAATATGCCAATATTTAGGACTACTTTGGATTCAATAAATGGCAATTCTAGGAAGATTTGAGGAAATTGCACTTTGTCCCATGAATAAGAAAAGGTCGCAAGTGACCACCACAAAGTGCAGAAAAACAGGTTTCATAAGGAATGTCACTTGCAACCTTTTGTTTTTCATGGGACGACTTGATGGTCTAGGACAGCATTGAGTGACCCAGGCAGAAGACTGAAAACTTTGACGGAAATTTACTGGAACTGTTCATGTCAGAGTAGCACAAAGCTTCACATTTTCTGCTCAATGCACCACATACTCACTAGCAAGCATTACTGGCAATGTAACACATCAAAAGGAGTGGAAGAGACAAATTGGTGGTAATTTCAATGCTAAAATAAGATGTAAATGCTTGCCAAAAGTTGGAAGTCAAGTAATGATTTAAAGTGTTTCAATGCTACAGTTTCAAAATTACTATTTCATGGCAAGGCTTTGTAAAACATTTGGTTGAGACTGGTTAACAGTGATTCCAAGGGTGTTCATTATTTCTCGATAACTTCACAACTATGAATTAGTTCTAAGAATGTTTTTTGAACTTATTGGTTCACTGCCTTCCAGTTCATGTCAAGCTGTATATACCTTTTGTATATACTAATCATTTTAGCACCGTATGTAGTCACATTCCACATTTCCGGCACAGGCCTAACATGCTTGAATTTGGCGGCTAATTGTTAGCGAGTTGTGCATTTGACAACTAACGTTCTATATTCCCTTTATTAGTTATGCTACATTATATCGCCTTGCCTGAAAGTTGACATCTTTTCATGTGATCCTGAAACATTCACTTCATGTTAAATTAACTTACAAGACAGCTTGTGAGCTTGGACACTTAAATATTGACTTGTCACATCTTAATGTTAACACCTGAGATTGCATTGCAGTTGAAATCATCCAATTCCACCATAATGTCGATGAAATCATGTAGTGGGTCGACTTGTCCTGTATAGTGCAAATGACAATTCCTTCAGACCAATCGGCAGCCTCACTCTGCAGTGCATTGACTACACGTTTTACAAACCCAAATTCCAATGAAGTTGACACTTCATGTAAAATGTGAGCGTGTTACAGGTATTCATTCAAAACGAGTGACTATTTCTGAAAAAAACAATAAAGTTAATCAGTTTGAACGTTAAATATCTTTTTAGTGTACTCAATTGAATATAAGTCGAAAAGGATTTGCAAATCACAGTATTCTGTTTTAATCACGTTTTACACAAAGTCCCAACTTCATTGGAATTGGGGTTTTTAGATTTTAAGATGAGTGCCGTTTAATTGATATGGACTGTTACCCTGTCCCACCCAAAGGGAGAGGGCAAGTGGTATTGTTACTGGTTCGGTTTGTTTCTGTGTTTGTTTGTGCGTTTGTGCATTTGTTTCTGTGTTTGTTTGTTTGTTTGTTTGTTAACACTCAATTAGCAAAACTCATGGCCTGATTCACCCCAAATTCAGTACAAAGATTGCCACTCACCCAGAATAGATTCCTTTTGAAATTCGTACTTGTAGGTGAAAGTATGTGCAAGGGGCAGGGTTTGTTGTGCCTGGCACCTCTTGTTTATGTGCTGCATTAATCATGCTGCTAAATTCCTTAACCCAATTACATTTGTGTTGAGCTGAAAATATCCTTGCACATCCAAGGCCAAGTGGCGTGTCTTTAGCGAAAAGAAATGCAAGCATCAGAGGTGTAATTTACTGCGGACATGGCCCATACACTTTTTGAAAAGGCAGTATTGGTAACTTCACCTCCCTTCTCTCCTTGTCCCGCCTTTCATTCAAACAGTCAGGCTTAGCCAGCATCATTGAAAAAACTCTAATGAATCACAATGTTGAAACCCCCTAGACGACGAAATATGGGGGATATATGATTTTTTTTTTTTTTTTTATGAAAAAGAGTGTGTCACATAAAACCCAATTTACAAACTAAAATCTTGCAGGGAACTGCTTGCTTTCCTCTTACAATGTGGAACGAGCTAGCTACATAGATAAATCATATTGGTGATATTCCTAAAACGAGGTAGTTTAATTGACTGTTAAAATTTGCTACTAAGCAAACGAATACCAATCAAGTCAGACATGACATTTCAGATAGCACCTGTGGATCAGACCTGTGGATAGCACTACGAAGAAGGGTTTGAGATTTTTGAGGTAACTTGAGGTCTGGTTTTCAGGACTACAAAAGTGGTTCAATTCTTATTGAGGTAAATAACCATAATGCTAACTTAAGCTGAACTTCTAACCTGCTTTGGAGCATGAATTTGCGATTCCCAAACCAGATAGTAATAAGAGTAGTTTCGACAACACTGATTCGCTGAAAACTCTACAGAGTGCAATAGGGAGGCATTAACCCTCTTATGACTGGTCACTTTCAGCACCATCACACCCACACAATCTCCTACATAGATGGAAAGTCTCTTGTTGACTGAACACAGCAAGCATGCAGTTTAGCAAGAGACAACAACAACAGCCACATTAGTGCGGTGTATGCGATTGTGTATTACGTTACTCTTTAGATTATATAGCCATAGACCTAGAAAACGATAGTCGAGGAAAATCTTTATATATAAATATCAAATTTAAGCGATTTTATTTGGTTTTTGCCCAAACTTCACTAGCAAGCTGTAACAGGTATTGCGCTGATCTTTACTGCTTTCCTGAGGGGAGGTGAAGTGTGTGGCTTGTATTTAAAACAGTGGTGTTGCATGTGGGAACTGTAGGGGGCAGAATTTAATTGCAGTATATGTTTAATTGATATCAGTATAACTCTTAGTGCTGCACTTACTGGGCATTTAATCAAAACAAGACCACTTCTAGATACCAAACTGAGTAAATGTAGATTATTGCATTTGTGCCCAAGATTAAATTAAATGGTGTGCAATGTTTGTTTCTCTATTGTGGTTATTTTACTCAGTTGTTCGTCATTGCATTTTCAGATTTTTTTTTGTGAATCATTACAAAATTAACAGTGTTCATGGTTTTATTAACCCTCGAAAATAAATACATCATGCCTATCAATGTGATTAACAGACTGCAAAATAGGCTAAACAAAATCTCAAAATGCTAAAAGAAAGAAGAACTTTTTAGCATTTTTCACTGAACGAAAGTTGATGCTGGAGTGAGCCCAGACAGGTGATTTCTATTTATTAGTATGAGTCTACTTAAAAGACACACATAACCAGCAGCAGTTTTCAAGGTAAGTCTCCATATCTCGATGGGGATACAAACAAAGTTCCAATGCGATCAAACAGCTGCTGTCTGCATTACAAAAGCAAAATTATTTATGATGGAAAGGGAAAGGGCAGAAAAAATTATGCAAACACAAAACATCTCCAACACCAAAAAACAGCAACAACATAAAATAACTGCAGCCGCCAACATTAAAGTCCTACAGCTCTGACATTTTGTGCAAGGGGCACACTAGGGATGCAGGATGCATAAGTGACCAAGCTTGAAGTAAGTGCAGGGTTTTCTGAAGCACAGTAAACGGACAAGGAAAGGCAGACCATTTCTAGACTGCATTATTAGCTTAAGCTGTTTCAAGGTTTAACTTTAGATTGGATATTGACAAAAAAGAAACATCATCTTCTGCGTGCTGAAAATTACTAGAGCACCTGACCACTTTCTACTTTTTCAGGGGGACATTTTCAGGGGCTCTTCTGACTCCCTTACCCAGGGTCCATGGACCACTCAACTCTTGTCCCTTCATAAGAGGTCACTGGCGGCTGTAGTCCTAATCAAGTTCTACCATTGGTTCATCTCCACGCCTTGTTGCATCCTGGAGCAACAGACGCCACTGCATGGTTTATTAACACACTGTTATAATCCAACCTTGAAAACAATTTACCTGCCTGCTGCTTTTTTAAAACCTCATTTGCCATTTTAGGGATTTAGGCTGGGCACTGCCCTTATACACTCAAAAGCATCATCATTCATAACAACGCTCTACAAATACAATTGAAATGAATTGAAAGCTTTCTGACGGTAACAGAACACACTTCTTTGGATAGTTGCCAATATCTGCAGAACTACAGCCTTAAAAAATCACCACATACAGTATTTAACAAATTTATTAAACCACCACCCAATGTAAGGTTTAAGACACAGCTGCCCTAAATTAACAGTTACCAAAATAATTTTTATGTTTCTGTAATGGTTAATCCACCAGTATGCGCAAGCTCTTTAACTGAAATGATACTTTTAATGCTAAAATATATTTATTGTTGTTATCCATGAATTTTCAAATGTATTGCTTTACAAAAAAGCAGAAAGAATAGTTAAGCGTGTTATTATTGTTTGATTAAGATGCCAAATAACAGTTATTTCTTGCATTCCAGAACATAAAAATTAGTTTCAGTGGTTGAATGCAAGAATGCAAGCCAAAGGAGGCCATACAAAATACAGTAGTTTTTTTAAATATTTTTTTTTTATCTGTGAATTAGGACTATTTAGTGGTTTCAGTTCATTATTTGCCAGAGAAACAACTAAATTAATTATAGTTTTAACCCCTTTCTGCAGAT
The DNA here is from genome assembly GCA_029721435.1 of Gymnothorax reevesii. Classification (NCBI taxonomy): domain Eukaryota; kingdom Metazoa; phylum Chordata; class Actinopteri; order Anguilliformes; family Muraenidae; genus Gymnothorax; species Gymnothorax reevesii. Next base: position 48,454,441 of record CM056576.1, read on the forward strand.
GTAGACGCCTGCGTCTATAGACCTGCAAATTTAAGCACGCTGTTACTGTACTCGATCACTAGATGGCACCCCCGGATCAGTTATTGAATGTTCACAAGCAAGCAGACCTCGAACGCGGTTCTGAATATGGGGAAGTTCACTCCACGCCCTGTTTTTCAAGAGCTGCATGAATAAAACTCCTCAGCTAAGCCTGATGTGCAAACTGGTCAGTATCCTTGCCCATAGTATCGATCCAGCAGTTTAAAAAACGATATCTTGTCACAAAAAAAATCGTTATCCTCTGAAGCAACCAGTTTAGCCACAGTGACCCAACAGCATTTCAATTAGTAGTTCAGAAAAATCAGTTTTCTGAGGAAAGTTGTCACATACAAAAAATTCGTATTTCCTACCGTGGATTTACGCGTAGATTCCTTAATTGACAAATCCAGCGCTTCCTAATATCCACTCGAGTACTGGCGTTGATAGCCAATGACTCAATCATACAGTCAGGCTCTTCTGCGTAATTGTAGAGTTACACTTCATAACCTCGTGAAGTTTCCCTGGTAACAATGTATTGATTGGCTCATTTCTTATCCAATTCCCGAGTGTTTAAACATTTTAGAGTACGTGAAACACATTGATTGGACAAACACAGAGCATACAAACCTATGCGTATCAGCAGGCTCGGTTGTATCCTGTCTACGTTATGCACATTACGCGGCTAAAATAGACGCGATTTATAGAAAATCGGTTCGCAAAACTGGCCTTGAAGTGTTCAGTTACATTTACAGGATTTAAATGAGATAAGGATATGGTCAATTGGAATTATTTCGAATGAAACAGGACTGGAGGGTTCCTGCTAGTACTGGATACATCGGTCTCTGGAGGAGGGATTCATGAAAAAGGTCAGGCTGCTACTTTTGGTTTTTTTTTGTTTGTTTTGGAATGTATATGTACTCAACAAAGGCGAATGTCAAGGTTTTTTTCCTGTTTAAAACAGGAAACTTCCCATGCATTTGGGTGGACCCCCTGGTACATTCATTGCACGTCTCTTTTGAATCGGGAGAGACAATGGATTAGATATTCCCTGAAAGTGGAGTGTCTGTTCTGTTAAAATAAGGTACATTTCAGAATTCAGATATTAATGAGTTAGTGAGGTGTACTTGTTCGTTATAAGTGTTGAAATGGGTTCGTGAGCTTACAAGAGGGGACTGGTAGCTTCCATTACAGGGTGAATGTTCTGACCGTTTAATAAGCAGTTTATTTAATGAGTGTGCTGGCTTTGAAGAAAAATGGCCAAAACTCTAAACTTTATTATGGAGAAAAGGCATGTTTTGTGTTTGGAGATGTTACTGGTGACCACTGATATTCAACTGCACTGATATTGATAAATTCATAGTAAACTCAATCAGAAAATCATTTGTTCATATTAAATTTCATGCCTTACAACTTTATTTGTGTTAAATACATGATTTTTTTAATGATTTGACAGCATATCATTTTGAGACTTTGGGGAGACACTTGGGTAGCGGTATAATAATGAATTCCACTTGTGCTCAAGGAGTTTATGATACCAGAAATGTAAAGTTTTAAGCCCCAGCAGTTTTTCAATCCTCAGAATTATTATTTTTTTTGCAATTTCAATAGTGAATTCTTATGAAGATTTTTTATGTTTGCTGCTCATTTTCTCAACCAAAATCATGAAAATAAACTGAAATACAATGTAATTCTAAATGCTGTAAGTGTCTTTTCTGAATTGAGCCACATTTTTCCTCTTTATGAAGCTTAAATCTTGAATTATACAGCATTAAAGTGGGTAACCCATAAATAGCCAAATTTGGCTTCTGCAGAAAGGGGTTTTGACACATTCTCAAATATTCGTGTTTTCTTGTTTTTTATGACAGGCGGTTTATTTGTTAAGCACTGTAATGGAATTAGACCGGTAGCCCATAAGGTTCTAATCAGCCATTTTAGTCCAAAAGGTTTGAGACCTGGAATGTTTCGAGGGTAGGCGTGGCTCCCAGGAATGGGGATTCTTAAGGTCTGCATATCTTGGATAAGGCAGGGGGCTCCACTCAAAGAACCCCCAAAATCCACTTAAATTAGCAATGTATGTCGATGTGAATTTTCTTCATGGACTATTAGGTACTGGTGTACTAATTAAGAAACCACTTCTTAAGAACACCATTTCTATGATGAAGCACGCTTAACAATGTCACTAATTAGTGCTAATTAGGGTTGAATTAGAAATTTGAGACTATCAGCAATGGTGAAAGTAGGCTGGAACGCACAGGAACGCAACCGGAAAAGCAACATTCACACCTGCTATGATGCGAGCCCTTTCTATTTCCAAGCGAATTGTAACGAAATTAGCGTAGATTTGATGAATATACAAAAAACATCTTCAGAATATGCCTTCTATGGTAGTAAATTGTGAAGTTGAACGTGATATGAATGTGAATTTGCTTTCTCTCAGTCTCCCCCCTCTCTCAGACGCGCGCAGCCATCACACTCAACAAATGCACGCATGAGTAACTCAATGCGCTATTGGTCAGCTTGTGGTTGCCTAGGTGATGACAGGAGGCCAGGCTCTGTCAAGTCATATCGCAAATTTGGGAAACCGATAACGTTACGTTAGCCAAACGCTTGTTTCTTAATGTTACATTTGACTTGAATGAAAACGTTTTAAAAATGCAAAGAACAATTACATTCATGTTCAATGACAGAAAGAGGGAGCCAGCCGAGGAAGAGGAAGAACAGAGAGAGGGAAATGTGGATGTGGGCGCGGTACATAATGTAGCAGGTAGGCTTTGCTGCTACAATGGATACAATCTGCTACAATGCCCATTTTTATGACTGTGTGTCAGATACACACGCTGTGTCCGAAACCTCACACTCAGTCCCTACCCCAATCCACAATTTAGTGAGCTGCATATTGTGGACCCACCCTGTAGACACAAATCGGTTTCGGACACTACTCGCTGTCGAGCCCGTCGCTCAACTTGACTAATACCATGGTCCGGGTGAATACTTTTTTCTGATTGGCTGGCAGGTATATATTAAAACCGTGGAACCGCACAGGTAGTTCGGCTACGGTCGTTTCACCATTCGAAATTCTTCCACTGGCCAACTTGTAACCCTAGAAACGTTAGACCTAGTATTGGGCTAGGTACAACGGAAACCTAGCTGCTCATTTATCTCCAGTAAATTTAGCGGCGTCATACATGTTGCGTCCTGCGGGGCGGTTAACTATAAGTACTCAAGCGATAATGACCGGAAATATTACAGCAGCGAAGTCATCAGGCGTTATTCATTAAACGATTGTAATTGTGTAGGCCTACGGTTACAAAGGAAGCTAACGTGTCCAATTCTTGTGTCAGCAACTGCTGACACTTTGCTTATGCCTGCAGACTGATCTCAGCTCGCTGACTGCGGAACAAAAGTTCCGAACAAAAGTTCTTTGTAATTGTGCGTAGCAAGTTAGCTACAGTCTGCATAATCACACATAATGTTGCGTTATGCATGATCTCCATTTCAGCTGGAATCCGTAATCAAATCAGCTGGTAAACAGATGTAACAGTTAAGCGTGTGCAAAAAATTCTTTCTCCATGAACGTAAGATGAACTAAGATAGCTGGTTCAATTCAATTTGGCCTATAGTAGGCTATTGGGTATGAGAAGGCGCGGCGCCTGTTTAATGATTACCAGCTTGTTTTTTTGTTTTTAGTGCAAAACTTTCACCAAAAATTTCAGAATGCTGCGATATGATATTTCTGGCAAATGACCTTGGTATAAGCGAGATAATCAACTCGAAGGTGAGCATTCAACGGTTTTAATGCACTTTGCGGAGGCAACCCTGCCTCTGCGCCGTGCATTTAAATCGTGGAATGCACACCTTCTCGTAAATTATCCCTTACATAATCTCGTCACGCAGTTAATATCCGACACAAGACGACAACTTTCAATGGGGGCTCGTTTTCACAAAATTTCATGACAACGGACTCTACACAAATTACATATTGATTAAAAAAAAATAAAAATAGTTGTATAATTTGAAATACTATGTTGTCTGTCTTCTGTTGAATATTTTTCGCGCCACTGCTCACTTTGCTGTCTCGTGCCAGTCAGAATCGTTTAAAAAACTACTTACATCGTTTCTAAACGCTTTACGAAGCACGGTTTATTTCACTGAAATAAATATTTAGTCAAGAAAAAGCCGCACCGAGACCTACCCACATCCTGACAATTGTTCAAATTATGTTAATAAGGAAGGACTCAGTTTGGATGCAATACAGCAAAACATTTTGCTGCTACTTTATTCAAGTGTTTTAAATTTGAGCATGTAACATAGCATATTGAAAGCTATTGTGTAATTTTACTAAAATGTAGTTGCAGTGTAAATATACATGATGAATTCAGTGTTTTCTCATGAAGTGTTAGCTTTAGGAGTGTATGTGTTTGAATTTTGGTTGTTTGTGTTTAGAGTTTGGAGAAGACATGTCATCATTCAAAGAAAATGGTTTGTGCCATAGCAGGTCAACTACTGAATATTTGTTGCTGGCTGCATGCTTTTACATCTGAATTGAAACAGCCTACTGTAAATATTTTGTTGTTTCTACGTATTCAGTTATTTTCTAAAGTTGATACCAAAATAAAAGGAGTGGTACAGCAGATGCTATTCTGAATCTTTCAATACATACAATATTAAAACTGTAACTGAGACTAGGGAAAAAACGTGGTTAACACTGGCTGAGGGTTGAGCTACTGCAGATTGATTAATGGGGTCCTGATTATTTTTCATGCTGACAACAGAGAAAGCATTTTATTTTTACTTACTGTTGTTACTATTCTGATGTTGTTCTCCCAAAGAAGTTTGCACTTAATCAGAAAATTTGCCATAATATTACATTTTTTGTGTCTGACACGTTATGCGCTCAAGCACTATAAAGAAAGCTGTCTGTTAATATATAGAGTATGATGCGAGCGCGCTTTGTGCGCGAGCAAAATTTTTGACTTGCACAGTTCCTGTAAGAATCTAATCCTACTTTCACCCCTGACTATCAGTGAAACCAAAATGTCGGACATGGCGACCAACAAATGCACATATAAAAGCCACAACCCCATGAGACAGAATGGACAGAGTGTTGAGCATAATTTCATACCGTGTCATGTTGCATTTTGACAACCAAAATAAGTTACTCCACAAAAAAAAAGTGAAATGAAATTAGTCATGCAATACCGAAGGTCATAATTTTTCAAGCTCTGAGATGGGATGGTTTCTAAACCTAAACAAATTGTAAGCATTTAGGATTTGGTTGCCAGAGAAATCAGAATCCTGTCGACAAGTATATGCCAATAAGTAAATGTTATGTGACACCACCACTTACATCAAGCAACACCTGCTGTTGTGCAACAAAATATGAGTCTGATTTTGAATGATGTCAGTTTTAATTAGGCAGATCATTCCAAGAATACAATATTTATCCCTGTTTGGATCCCTTTGTAATACACCATGTTTGGAATTTTTGACACGCATATCTTCCAAGTAAAAAACTACTGATCAGAAGACCACACATGAAATATAGCCGCAAGCAGAAATTCCGGGGTTCAAGCTAAGACCATTAGTAGTTGGAAGCTTGAACAGCTTAATTAAAAACCACTTTAAGAGTATGTTGCAGGCATTTATGTGGATCTATTTTGCCAGTGTAATGATTGGCCCAACAACTTATGATGTATAGTGTGATTAGTGTGATTAGGCTATTTTGTGCATTTGTAGCTGCCCCTTGTGGTTGATTGCTATGAAACTGTTCTGGTATGTTTCAGGTATTTATGTTTTGTGGCGAAAGGAAAAACAATTTCTGATGCATAATCTGATTTGTGTGATACCACGCCCATTTCTTGCATTTGTGGCACTAGTGGTCGATTTGATTGAAACTTTCAGGGTATGTTTCAGGTTCTTATGTGGACATATCTGTGAGTTTTGTAATGATTGGGAAAACTATTTATGATTTATCGTCTGATTTGTGTTATACCACGCTGCTTTGTTTTGTATTCATAACGCCCCCTATCAGTCAATTTGAATGAAATTTTCTGGGTATGTTTCAGGTACTTATATGTATATATCCTGTGAGTTTTATGGCTATAGGAAAAACATTTGCTGATTTATAGTCTGATTTGTGTTATATCACGCTGATTTGTTTTGCATTTATAGCACCCACTATCAGTCAATTTGAATGAAATTTTCAGGGTATATTTCAAGTACTTATATAAATATATTCTGCAAGTTTTATGGCTATAGGATGAACAATTGCTGATTTGTAGTCTGATTTGTGTCATGCCATGCCCATTTTTTGCATTTATAGCGCCGCCTATGGGCCGATTTGCATAAAACTGTGGAGGTATGTTCCTGATACTTATATAGACAAATTAAGTGAGTTCTGTGATGACTGGCCCAATGGTTGTTGACTTTTGTCCATTTATGTGCTAAGCCACGCCCTTGCTGAAGTTCATTGGTCAATATCTTGGAAAAGAAATGAGATGTCAACAAGCCTTACGCAATCTTTAATAAGCTTGGTCCAATAATGATTCAGAGTTAATTTCAAAGGAATTGGACATCCGGCCTAGGACAGTGGTCGTCAACCCTGGTCCTGGAGAATCGCAGTTTCTGCTGGATTTTGATGTTGCTCAGCACTTAATTGATGATTGAAAGCAGTTGATTACACCCTTAACTCATCTCACCTCACCTAGTGTCTTTGGTTTTAACAGGGTGGAGAAAACCAAACTCGGCAAATCCTGTGCTGTTAGCAATACTCCTGCACTAAGAGAATAAGAAGCCAATAAGCCAATCAATTACCAGGAACTACCCACAAGACTCCTAGAGCCAATTAAACAGACATGCAGGTTGTGGCAGAAGTCTATGTAGAAACCAAGATTTGTCAATGTAGTTGGATATTTAGCATAGTTGTAATCCGGACAAAGTAGAGGTTGAAAGTAGAGATAAAAGTTTATAGGGCTGGGGTAGCAAGCCCTGGTCCTGGAGAGGCACAGGGTGTGCTGAGTTTGGTTTTCTCCACCCTATTCAAATCTAAGACACCGGGTGAGATGAGTTAAGTGTGTATTGAACAGCTTTCATTCAACAATTAAGTGCAGAGTAACGTCAAAAACCAGCAGACACTGCGGTTCTCTAGGACCAGGGTTGACAACCACTGGCCTAGGAGATCACAAAAATGTGCTTTTCAAAACATTCAAAATTCCAGAAAATCTAAAATGGCGCACCTTAAGGGTCCTTATTGGAAAGTTGTAGAGTTTGGACCAAGGAATGTCTGTACCAAGTTTCGTGTAAATCGGACTTATAGCGTAGGAGTTATGACCTTTAAAGTGAAAAACTGTTTTTCTTGAATTATGCACCACCATCAGGCCGACTGAGTTAAAAATGCCTTGGTCAGCATTTACACACAACTTCCAACCAATGTGCAAAATTTCAGATCTTTAGCATTTACCATTTCACAGGAATTTGCAAAAACATTTCTGAAGAATAAATAATAATCATAATAATAATAATAAAAATAAACCAGCATGAAAACAATAAGGTTTCAGCCCTACGGGCTTGAACCCCTAATAATAATAATAATAAACCAGCACAAAAACAATAGGGTTTCTGCCCTACGGGCTTGAACCCCTAATAATAATAATAATAAACCAGCACAAAAACAATAGGGTCTCTGCCCTACGGGCTTGAACCCCTCATAAAATACATGAATTAAACAGGCAATTTACACCTAGACACTGCAGTTACAAAAACCAAAGAGGTTTCTGCAATACATTTAGTCAAGACTTGAAAATCCTAAGTGATTCTGCTTCAGCTGCATTACCTAACAAGTTGTTCAATGCACTGAAGTAAATCCTAGCCAGGAAGCCTTGCTAAATGGATTGAAGATGTTTTCACCTAAGCCTCATTTTTTTACTGACAGACTCAAGGAAAGTAATCTTATTTTGTTTGCTTTGTTAATCCCTTTTGTGATTTTTTAAAGCTCCTTAGCTGGGATAGAAAATTATTTAAGTTAATTCACTTTTATGTTCGTGGCACAGCCAGGAAAACGGTGATTGACAGAGGCCAGCAGGTGTGCATTTGCAAAATGCAAGCATCCTAACTCTGATCAGGTGTGAACTCCAGGATTTCTGGGACAGTAAGGAGTAAACTCCAATATTACCATGGTTGTGATGAGAAATTCTTTTAAACATAAGTCCAAGGCGTAAAAGGGAAATGTACTGCATGCACAGTAAATGCAGGAACAAATGAACGGCTATTATCTTATAATCCTGAGGTATGCAAATTAATTTCCATTACGCTGTGAACAAAGAGCATCATCGCACTGAAAATACAACCCCATTTCCAAAAACAGAGGGATGATATAGAAAATGCAAATGGAGAAAGAAAAAAAAAAACTAATGTATGAAAACAATACCCAGAAAAGATATTCAATGATTTTCCTTTGCTACTGTATTCTGAAAATAAACTCACTCTGATTTTTATGTCTTCAACAAAGTCTATAAAAGGGCTTTTTTGGATTATCCTTTCATATTCAAGCTTAACTGGGCAGGGGTAGGGAAGGACAGCAAGGTCCACAGGCCAATAGCCTGTGTCATTGAAAATCAGTGAGCCATTTTCAAAATGTATGGGCCTTTCCCAAAATTCAATGCGCCTATAATTTTAACCAAAAAATACATTTAAAGAAGGGATTCAAAGGAAAAACTTAAATATGGCAATTTCAACATCAATGGAAAGCGTAGAATGCGAAGAATGCAATGTAATGTCATTCCGTCACATTATCGATATGAGAAAATGGAAACACGCACGAAACGACTGTACTTTATCGAGCATGAATACTTCCGTGATGCTAGGAAAGAAGCTCGTTTTGGGTGACGTCACATACGTGTTTTGCAAGCTCTGCTCTGTTACATGTCAATAGAAATACTTTGTCTCTTTCCAAGATTTATATGTTGTTAAAGATTACAATTGAGTCATAGCCTATTTTACTTGAAATGGATAAATTATAATGGAGAAACATTTATCTGTCTTTTTAATTTAAACTCATATTTTTTTATATAGGCCTCCTACATTGAAGATTAACATGGACATACAAACGATCTGACGGAATCTGCGTAAATACAGGGGGCAGGGTTTCCTCCAGGATTTTTTTAAACTGCGGCAGAGGGCTTCAACGTCGGGTTTAAACTCAGCATTATCAGGTGTGGCCAGTTTTCATTAATCAGCACGTAGGCGATGTAATAATTGAAGTCTATGTGCAAAGAGGTTTATCAGTTTCACATGCGTCACAGTGGATTTCACATATGATGTGAAAACCGATTATGACTCCGGACTCCGGAATTGCAATTAAATAATCATGAAGATACAATTTGGTTGAGCAGGATGTGCTCACTGCAAACACAGAAGTTTACATCGTAGTTTATCGTTTTGCAAAGTGAACAAAAAATTTTTTCTATAATCTTTGCACACATTGCATTAAGAAGAAAGTAGCGCATTTTACTATCAATGGCTAATTTTTATTAATTGGAAAACTTGTTCATCAAGCAAAATGATTGACAACAGGTCAAGAATTATAAGCGCTCATTTTAACTCAACAATGAGAAGTGGCGACACCTGATTGTCCTTTTGGAGTTTATGTAAAGTCATTTTACATAGGCGTGGCAGCTTTTATTTTGCCGTGGCGGTGCGCCACGATCAATTAGCCTACATGTTACGGAAACCCTGGGGGAGGGGCTGATACCTTGATTTAATTATATAATATTTTTTCGATGAGTAAACTTGATAAGAGTGATGACAAGCCAAGTAAGGAAGATTTTTAGAATGTATTCTCTCTCTTAACTCACGCAGGAATACATATTGTTCATGCACTTGTAGCTGCCTGTCGTCAGATTGTTCTACTGCGTATATAACTATATAACTTTATTAGATTTGAGGTTTTGTTTCTTTGTGGCCATCATGGAAGAGGATTGACCAGATGTTGAAGAAAGAACCATGGGAAGAGATACAACAACTTTAAAAAAGCAATTAAGACCTGAAATTGAGCTTGAGTGCATGAGAAGTACAGGCGGATGATTCAGGCTGCTTTTGAAGTATTGGGTGGAGATGTTTGAGGGATACGATTGTGCTCTAAATGGCATCGACCTCGTCACTTTGTGAGGTACCGTTCAGGAACCCTTGCGAGACAGCGTAATCCAGAAAACGTATGCCTTTAATGGGGTCTGAGTCAAAGCCAGGAATTGCCAAGCCACAGGACAAAATCCAAAAACAGTATCGACTAGACAGGCCGGGGTCAGAACCAGTAAGACAGAAGGGCAGAGGTATAAAAACGATAGGCAAAAAGTCGTAGTCGATGGGCAAAGCCAATGGTCATAAACAGGGCATCCAAACACAGAACTCGTGGTCATACAAAATAGGTCAAAATCCAGAAAACAGTACAAAAAGGGCAATGGCAAGAATCAAGGTCGGACTATCCAGTAGAAGCGAAACAATAATCAATGGCATACGAGGCGTGCACAAAGAAATATTGATCAACGTTCTGACAAGAGCTGTGAGTGAAAAGACTCCTAATACACACACAGGAAAGGTCACATGCTAAACAGAGATCAGCAGTGGGAAATGAGGCTAATTATATCGGGAGAATCACATGAGGGAAACCCTAACCACGAAAATTGGCGAGAGACAAAATACGAACGGGAATCACACATACAGCCTATAACATTTAAACAGCTCCGGTCCAGGAGTTCTATGTGCACAGATAACAAGAGCAGGAGAGTGATTAAGCACGTGCAAGAGATTCTCGCTGAAGGTCAGGAGAGGACAGCGACAGACAAGGGGCGGAGAATAGAACAGGGCGATTGCGGAGAGGTAATTAGTCTATTAGTAGCGGTGCAGCTTTACAACTTAAACTAGAGTGCTCATTAGTAATTTAGTAATCGAATATATATACATGGTTAGTTGTGTTAGTAGACTATAATACAAAATACAAATGTTAGTCTTGTTAGTAATCAGAACAGAAGGGTGAAGGAAGAAAACGAGATACAAAGGAATATTTTAAACACCGGAATTCATTTAAATCACCCGAAGTCAGTGAGCACGCTGACAGGGAAGACAGACAAAACCAACTAGATCACAAGACAGGGGAGAAAAGTGCAATGGAACTGAGAAATGGAAAGAACTAAAAACCAGAAAGTTACAATAATCAAACAAAAATAAATAAAAGACAATAATGAACACAAAACCAGCACATAAACATGACCAAAAACCAGAACCATGACACACTTCATATTTCTATGTCAGTCAATCACTGTTATGAAAGTCAACTTGATCGTGTTCATAAAATGCTAACTTTTTTGAAGCCCAGCTCTGGCTTATCCAGTCTTCCTCGGAATGGTAGCATGACTCCAGGTAAAACATAATTTTCTTTCTAAACTAGACTAGTGTATAGCGTATAGCCAGCGCGGCGACCGGACTTTTTGCAGGCACAGAACGAACAAAAATAAGCAGCAAAACTAATATGGATTCAAGAAATCACCTTTATGCGACAGTAGCTTAAAAAAATAAAGATTTAAACAGTGGATTTAAAACTATGAACTACTGGAAGAAATCTATTAAGAGCTCTGACTCATCGGGCTTTAACAACAAAATTGAAAACAGTTTTCACAGTATTATGACTGTGGAACATCTGGGTACTTTACACAACCCAAGTGTGACGTCACAGAACATGAGGCTGTTGGCGGACTGGTTACAGTGGAAAAGGAGCAACATTTGGAAAGCGAATATCGAGTAGCATGAAACTTTTTTCTCTTGTTATGCGAGTGAATACCTTCAACCCATCATGAAATTGCCATGACAGACCAAATTTATGGGTACTTATTTTCTTTGAATCCCTACTTTAATCAAAATGTGCACTGCATAAACATATATATTTTGCTTTGTATATTTAATGCTAAAGACATACGGATACATATATTTTGGTTTAAATATTTAGCATTAGAATACTCTAAGTTGATCGTTTTTGACTTTATTCACACAGTTCACAACCATCTTGTAGTGGCAATGGCTGCAGCTCTACATTGACGAGTGTGAAAATTATTTGACAAAGTAGTAATTATGGCAAGAGGATGAGCCCATCCCACATGGTGACACGACCCCGTGAAGTTTTCTTAACACGCATCTTTTCAAGTTTTGTCTGGTAAATTACAAGAAGACACACAACACATCCGTGGTTCCAGTACTACTTTGTATCTTGTTATTAAATTGGTGCAGTGTTGCTATTGAAACGTCCACAGTACTCCCATAGTTCCTGTGATCTCAAAGCTTGAAGTTTGAGCTTGAATAAAATACAGATTTTGGCCTATGATTGGGACACCTAGAATTGACATACAATTGATTTAATTGCAGTTTTTTAACACTGCGTCGATATGTCTTTCAGCTCTGAAAATTTCATTTAGCCATCTTTAATACACATGAGGTTATGAAGGCTCAAAAATACTAGAAAAAATGACACGAGTTAGAAAACACGAAATTTTAACCTACTCCCGAATACTTCTAGAGACCTATAGCTAAAAAAAACTCTTCACAAGATTAAGGTAATATTGGTAAGGATTCATTAAATATACTTAAGTTACTGAACAAGACCAATCAGCTGATTCTGAGGGGGTCAGATGGGAGGCACCTGTAGATTTTATGTAGAATGACGCAATATATTATTAATAACAATTAAATTACCAAAAAATAGGATAAAGGAAATGCACATATAATCCCCAAATCGCAAATTAATGTCCAATTTCAAAAATCACCTTCTGTCAACAGTTACTGGCTGGTGACGTTTTTTTTTCAGTGGACGTTGCAGACACAGTGCCAGACAGCATGTTAGGCAGCAGAATGAAAGGTCTCCTCATCACACAGTTTTATTAAAGAAGCGGTCTTAGCATCATTACAACATGACAGCTGGAGATGGCTATAATATCAGTTTTGAGCCTCAGATAACATGTAACATGAAGTGATGTTATTTTTGCTAGTTTTGTCCAAGGGGCTGAGGGAAACTAAATTGCCTCTCGTACCTGTGAGGTCCGCCATCTTGCTTTCCAGCAATTTTTAATTTCTTTTTAACTCCCTTTGGAAAACTAGTCCTAGATCATTGATTCAAACATCTCCAAGTTTTGCACACCAATATCTGCAGATGATCCTGAACAAAAGATATTCGTAGAATTTTGGTAGGGTAAATGATTTTGTTGCAGCAGTCCAGTGAATTTGATCATAAAGAAAAAAAAAACAGGAAGTGAGCAGAATGTCAGTAATGTCCGGCTGGAGTCAGGCCAAACTTGGCATACTTTATTGCCAGAGAGAATATTGGATACCCACCAAGTTTCATAAAATTTAGTCACATGGGTGAGCTAAACCAGAAAAGAGACTCCTGAGACAAAAATCAAACACCTATCACTTTGGAATCAAAGTGGATGCTGCAACCAAATTTCTTGTGCATCTTCACAGTAAAGGACCCTACCTGCGAAATTATGAACCCTCTGTATCGGCCATCTTGGTATAATTGTTGTTTCAAAGGGTTGCTACAGCAAGTTGAAGAAGCCCTTGGTAGATTTTTATAGAATTTGGCTCCCTAAAAGGACAGTCCAAGGCTGCAGTCCTGCTCTCCCCCACTTTCCCGGGCCACTTTCATAAGGGAGGATGCGACGCAGAACCAAAAATGCCCAAGTAGGCACCTGAATCGAGGAGGAGGAATGAGGACAGAAGTGGTACATAGCTTAATTGGATCGCATCTGCACTCAGAAGTTTGTGGGTGAAACCAGGGAAATGCCAGTCGCCGTCACTTGCGTTCAGTGTGTTTGGGCAATTCATTCAGATTGTATGATTGCCTAACAAGAAAAATGGTTTGTGAGGCTTAAAATCAATCTTATTTAAGAATTGCAAGGTTACTGGTACAGTTACACTGACACAGCTTGTCAGTGCATTTGCAGCTAGTACCAACTAGCTTAAAGTAACAATGAACGTACTAAGCTGCATCCTTGTATTATCGTTACCTTTATTTGTTGAAGCCAGATTCTTAAGCAGTTATATCATTCTGAGTCAATAATGTTGTCTATCTTCTTTAACCACTTAGCGCTCGGAGCCGTGTTTACTCATGAACAATCACCAGGCTTGAGTCCCGGATCAGTCTATGAACGATAGCTCAGTCGAGTCGTGTTTAACAGGGGCAGCAGTGAGCGCTGCCATGCGCGCTGGCCCAGATTGTTTTCACTGATGGTCTTTGGCGTAATGTGTGATGAGAACTGTGCGGTTTAGCATCTAAACCATCCAAACACTGACTTGAGTTGATGCAATATTCAATAAGGATGCAATCAATTACGCTATATACATCTTTTACTTACAAAGAAATGGATTGCGAGGTGATAGAATGACAGTGACATGAAAAAAAAAACTTAAATAAAAAATTCTTGACAGGATGGTAAGTTTAGAAGCATGCTTCGACACACAATGGAATCTCATAACTCACGCACATGTATTGTGACTCTTTCATGACACCATTCTTGGCGCAAACTACACAAGATTCGCAAAGTCTCAACTTTTTCCACAGTCGGCGGGTGCAAACTAGCCAGTTGATCACTGCAATCAACACCGCTTATACCGTAGTTGTTATCAACAACACAACGTGGTTTCACCATTTGCTCACCCTGAAGATTCCTCTTCACTGTTTCCCACATGTGGCCTGCGGGCTGACAGCATCTTCACAAGCTTTTTATACTGCCATAGCAGGACCAGCATCAGTTTGTTTGGCTGTCACCATGTGATCACGGTGAAAATGAACAAAACAAAATTTACAAACTGAAAGTAGTGGAATGTATGCACGTTACTTCTCACATCACCCAAGACCAATCATAATGTCACATGAACTCAAACCATTGTCTGTGTTAAGGTGCCAAGCAAAAAGCATTCATGATAACAGTTCTGTGTGTTTAGTTGCAAAGCGAGCAACGTGATAAGACGTGGCTCCGGGACTCGAGCCGGTCGGCAGTAATACGAGTACACACGTTTCTGGGCAAGTTCGATAAGCCAACTGACTAGAAGTCGGGCAGGCGTGAGTTGCGGTAATGTAAATATGCGGGAAACAAGTGGTTAATACAACGTATTTGGTTGCACGAATAGCTTGAAAAAAGCTGCCTTATGCACTTAAAAATCATCTTCTCCATTGTCCTAGTATTTTCCTAAAATCCATAGCTGGGACAGTCAGTTAAGACAGCAGCAGCAAGTTTTTTGCAGGAAGCTTGGGGTCATCATACTGTATTGTGGGCAACTTCATTGCTTCATGTCAGCAGTGTTGAAGACTCATTCCCTTGAGCCAAACAGAGGGGTGGCAAGGCTGATATTGCATTCTTCACTTCTATGTCTGATGGATTGGACCACCTTCCAAGGGGCCAATGTTCAACTTCTGGCTTCTAAAGGGATTTGGTCATGTAGATGTGTTGAGGGGAAGTTAGGAGGAGTGTTACAATTAGTGTATTAGACCAGGCCCCAAGGTATCCAGGCAATAAATATACGGTCAAGCCATCAATCCCAGTCAAACCAATGACAGGAAAAAATTTCATTTATATACATTTATGCTTTTGTCAGTATGTCCCATTGTTGATTCCTTGTTACCCATGAAATCCTGTGTCACAATGAATTAAATAGATCCATCAAATATTTGTTGTGCTTGATCCCCTTCATTGCTGCTTGCAGCTTTTTTTACTCGCCTTTTCCATTCTGTCCCAACTTTTTCAGACATGAGATGGCATGACAGTGGTGGTAGCTGTCATTTAATGTCCATTTGATGCAATTTTTGACTAGGATAATTTTTTTAAAGGAATGAATGGCACTTCGTTTCGCATTGCAATTTACTTTTAAGCTTGACCGTGGCTTATGTTTATAAACAGAGTGAAAACTATTCAGAGGACTTTGTTTAAATACAAGAAGGCACCTTTATCTTGCAACTGTTCACAGCGCTAAGGCTCAAACCCAAAGTTCACAATACAACAGGCGCGTAAGAAATTCAAGACACAGCAAATTTGTTCCCCATCAAAATAAGAGCAGTGTAATATTCGCTGATCTGGACCACTCCATGCCTAGCACATTACACCTTTGGTGGCCACAGTCTCAGCTATAACAGAAACCACTTTTGAATCTGAATCATTTGTTCACACAATAACCAATGACGGACCTTCAATATGATATTGCACAATTTGCTGCCATTGCAAACAGCATAAAACACAGAGCTTGCCATGCCAGGTTTGTGTAGACCCCATTTGGCAGTAATTGATGTAGACTATGGTCCTAGACGGCAAAAGGCTCTCCTGCTTTTTATTGGCACCCTGCAACTAAGTAATCTATCAGAGTACTTGAATAAACTGTTAACTTGTTGCCAGTTGTGGAGGGCTAAAATTGAGCTGATTTTCTGGGGAAAAAAAAAAAAAAACCCTGGTAAGCTTGTGGCTCTCCATGACCAGCATTGCACACACCTAATGTGGATCCCACAGTAGTATTTACCTAGTTCTTGAAGATTCTTCATCACTACAGTAATATAATTTAACCCAACTTTTGCACACCAGACTCCACTGAATTAGCAGTTCGAGGTAGATCTTCAATAGTTGAATGAAATGTGCTTTGTTTGTGTTGGAATGACAATCTACAAAATAGTAATTTCTTAAAAAAGGTCGAGATACTCTATTGTAGAGGTTGAATGAGGTGCGCTTGGTTAGACTTGGATTGAACACCAACAGGACAAAAGATATAAAGGAGAAAGGTTAGAAGTCACTGCCCTAGCTGTTGTACGAGGTCCACTTTGCTCGGTTTAGAGTGAAAACCTACAGGACAATAAACCTCCAGCAATAGAGTTAGTTTCTGCTGACACACAGGCATTTTGTACCAAACACCCCCCCACCCCAAAGACTCACCACTGGGCGAGACAATTACGGGCTGCAGCAGTCTCTGCTCCCCAGGGGGGGGAAGGTTCAGGGCGATGGCCAGTACAGTCCCCAGGGAAGTGCCCACCCAGAGACTGGGTGTGGCGGCGTTGTCCGTCTTACGCGTGAAGGTCTCGCAGAAGTGGAAGGAGGTGATGGCCTCGCGCGACTCCTTATCAATGCTGGTCACACTCGAGCTCCGGGACCGGCTGAAGGAGTTGTCCCTGTTGTCTATGGGGTTGACGGCCCGCGGCGGACAGACAGAGAGTAGGACAGTACGGAAAGAGAGAAAAGAGGTACAGCACCCATCCCAGAAAAAGGAAAGGAATAAAAAAAACAAATTTTTTCAATCTCATTTGGCATTGGCAAGACAAGAAAATCAAATCGAACTGTTTAGGTGATTGGTCATCTCTGTCCACAGAGTCCTTTTAAAATGGCAGTTTGGTTTGAATGTGCAAAAACTAAGTTTTGCCATTTTGTTACAGAACTAAAACAACAGTAACAAAATGGCCACAGCTTTGATGCTACCCTGTATTCATCCTTCATTTAGGATAAATAAGGTCTGCTGGATGTTTTTTCTTTTGCAATAAATGAAACATTTCATGAGTTACATGGGCATAGCTTACATGTACAGTAAAGTAAAAACAGCCTTGAAAACTCTTGAAACAGTATGAGTGACATATGAGCACTTCAGGAAACTTGATGGATTCAGTCAACAGCACAGTAAAAAGAGTTGGAATGCAAAAAACAGGTTAATGTGAGATGAGATTCACAGGCAGCAGTTCACGTATTTCCCTTTACCAGAAATCGCTGACATCAACATAACTGTCTAAAAAAAAGGCCATATCATTTACATGCAAATTAAAACCAATCCCCACATCCCAATCAATTGCATGTATTAACTGACCGATGCCACAATGCAGCGTTTTCACTATGGTTAGTTGAAATGCTGAAGGATCGACCATCTAATTGCGTTGCTGTACAAGCGTGAATGTCGCTTATTTTGCAAAATCACTCTCTAGCGCAGAATGACACAAATCGTGATGTCCAAAAAATAGGTTAGATTGGGTTAGTGAAGCAAATCAATAATGCCCCACAGGCCTTTGAGTTGGGGCATTCTGGGTAAAGCGCATACATTTTGAGCCTACTCTGTGGTTTTTGTTAATGATGTCCATCGACTATTCAAGGAATGAGAAACAAATGAGGCAATATTTTCCTCTATGGTACCTAACCACCTACAGGAAAAACAAGCATTCATTTGAAAAATAAAACTTTTCAAATGACCAATTTGTAAAAAGGTAAATAGCAAAATGCCAAGCATACACACATACACATCCACATACAAACAGAATGCTTAAGAATCCATTCGGGGGGAAGGAGTGATTAGTCTGGGTTAAGCCTAGTTCAGCCCACTCGAGTCTTGGACCCACCCACTCACAGGACATGGGGGCGGAGAAAGTCCTGTGGACCGCCCCTCCCTGGGGTGGCTCTCCTGGCTCCGCCCCCTCTTCCAAACAAAGTGGGTGCTTCTTGTAGGGGAGGGACTGCTGGCGTTTCCGCCTTTCATCTGCTTTGGGGGGGGAGGGTGTGAAGACCTACATGACTCTGAGGCAACAGCCAATGAATCCATCCCTGAACCTCTCGCGAATCTATCCCTGAACCTCTCGCGAATCTATCCTTGAACCTCTTGCGTCAACAAGAAAAACGCCTCTTACGCCAATTCTTTGAATTCTGAACTCACGCTTGACAACTTGCAAAAAAATTAATTTGTCTTGATCTTTTTTTTGCAAAAAAAAAAAAAAAAACGAAAAAGAAAACCACAAAGGAACAAAAACGGATGTTCATATGGTCTGAACATTCGGACTCAGAATCTGCGAGATCTGAAAAATGTTAATGACGGGAGATACACCCCACTGAAAAACTAAAAATGTGAACACGAAGTTAAGGCTTACCCAAGTCTGGCTTTAGCTCAGTAGGCAAGCTTAATTTCCGTGACATCTTTGCTGGAAAAAAGAAGACACCCCTCTTTACAAATGCATATCTCAGGCTTCAATGTCATGCAAAGCTATGACCGCAGAGTCTGTCTCTCTCTACATCATACACAGCAAAAGCCAGTTACGAAGCTTTTCAAAGTGACATCCTCTGCAAAGTGAGCTCAATGAAATGAAGGAGACAACTACATTTGGACCTCAAGATTCAAGAGACAGTATTGCAAATATAGAATAACAATAATTTGATTGACAGCAGGCATGCTGGATAGAAAGCCATGAGACTGAGGACCAGAAACGTAGCAAACGCTTTGCAAAATGCCCTGAAAGAGAAACGTTAATAAACAGGGAACAACCAATCCCCATGCCAACGGAGCATGCACCAGACAAGGCGGGAACAGTGAGAACGAACAGGTGGGGAGAATGCGACTGAGCACAGGAACGGCAAACTAGCTTATTTTTAACAGCTACAATTTTAATCTCTGCAAGAAAAAGAGCCTTCAACAGTGTCTGACAAGTTCTACTGCATGAAAGCAGAGTAAAATTAGCTCTGCTAATTCTCCTCCTGTTTCAAATGACCGATACGCCAGTTTGGGAGAATTTATTTTAGAAAAGAGAAGAAGTCCATTTAGTTAAAAGCAATTAAAATGTCTGAAATAAACATTTTAAAGGCAAAAAATGCCAAAACAATGAGTGTATAACTGGTTATTTTTCCAGCAATTGTGTCTTTTCTTTTCAATTTGAAATTTCAATAGGAATGATATGAGAAAATGGTTTCAGTGGATAACTGTATCCATCATATAAAATGGAACTAGCTTTCTGCTTGAAACTTTATGTCCTAATGGTCAAAGCTGCATGATCTCACTCCAAAAACAAACTTTTTGGGGAATGTTTTGAAATATTTTCAATTCCAAATTATACAATGTTTCTTAATCTGTTCATTTCCTTGCTAAAACATTAGACGCTCAAATCGTACTTCATCAACACTGAGCTACTCATAAAGGACCTATAGTCCACAGACAAAAATGACACAAAATGATGAATACAATGCAACCACAGGTAAAACTGGCGTGAGACTGAAATTTCCAGACAAGTAGCCAGTCATGTGACCAGCAGAGGGCAGGGGTCAGGGCAGTGTGGAAGGGGTGGAGGAATTGTTAACGAAGATATAAGGACAATTGCCACGAGCACGTTCACGGTGCTTTACATGTCAGCGACAATACAGAATGCAGCATGCAATGACATTTCCCAGGACGCACTATTTCCGGATTGAAAGTGACACATATTTTGTTTTCGTTAGTTTTGTTCCAGACAGTCCATCTGCGCTACTGCGCTGACCTCAAACAAACTATATTGAGTTTGCAGGAACAAAACCTTTCATTTTTAACCACCCACCGCTCCATGGGGATGTTACCCCAAACAGAATATAACGAATTCCTTATGTGACATTTCAGGCCAGTCTTACCTCCTCTACCTCCTCCATTGTAGAATTGCTGAGGGTTAGCCATCAAAACTTTTGGGAAATAAGTAGAGGTGTGGTTAGACACAGTCTTTCGCAAAGTAGCTAAGGGCTAAACATCGTCTTTATGTCTTAAATGCTAGAAATAGGAGAGGAAGGCAAAAACAGCACTCGTATTTAATTTTATTTCCTGTTTTTGTCATTGTTATTGTCAAGGACAAGGCCAATACATGCGATTTGTTTCACTTTCTCTGAGGTGTGATCATGCAACTTTAATGACCCAAATCTGAAAAATATTGATATGCTAAATTAGCAACTTGAATGCCTGTATGAGGCACACTATTCCTTGTTGTATATTCTGTTTATTCCCAAGAGTTTAGTTATAATCTGACTGTAATTTCTCCAAGCGCACGCTACTGGTGCACTTAACGTGCACTTTCCCTTGATTCAACATAAAAAGAAAAACAAAACATCATTATCTGTCCATCAAAATTTTTCTGGTGACAAACAGAAGAAAAAGGAAAACCAGAAAACGATAGCTATTTATTTTAGATGAACCTCATAACATGGCCCGGCTCAGCAGCGGACCAATTGGATTATATGTGCCTTAAAGAATCACAGTTGGAATAAGTGTTTTTTTTACTCATTTCAGTTGAAAGATTCCCAGAGGATTCACAAGACACAGATCTAATTTAAAAAGCACTTTGTGTTTTTTTTTTTTTTTGTCCAACTAATCTCTATAACACTCTGAGTTAAGACTTTTGTAGGTCTTAATTTTGTCTTCTTCGGCTCTGACTTTTCTGAGGTTGACGGCCAGCTGCCTTGGCCACAATGTCCAAGTGAACAACTTACACTGGCCGGAATTCTAGTTTTGATTACTGGCATAATCTTTAGAAAGGAGGGGATCCCTATAGCTTCAGCTGCAGAGGTCTTATGCAGTTCACTTCCCTCGCACAACAATGTCTGCGCACTCAAGCTTGGTTTTGTGCTCAACCAAAAAGGGAGAAGCTGTGAATTTTCATAGTTATAAGAACATACTGTTGTGGGAGGTAAGCAAAATGTGTAAGATGTCTGCAAAAGAGGATAACTAACATGCTCAAAACGTTCAAAAGCTGGAATTTCTCCAGGTTTCTTTGGTGCTGAAGTTTTCCTGCAGGGCAGCGCACTTCGGTTGGTGCTTCAGTTGTTAGACGGTTGATGTGGGACTGTTCGCTATCATGGAAATGTCGTTTGATTTCCTGTATGTTCTCATCCAGTCGGCTTTTTAGTATTTAGTCTCTAATAAACAGTAGAATCCCGTAGGACACACAAGCAGTTTGGTTAAGGAATATACAGCAGTGTTTAGCTCCAGAGAGAACACAATATAGCTGAAGGAACATCGAGTTGGCTTTTTCCATATACACATATTTCCTCTTTCCTCGATCTGAGTCTCGTCATTATCAAAAAGCTCTTTAGGAGTACCAGTACCCGCCATTTTTGTTTATTAACGTTTGACGAGGGAAACCCAAAAGGACCATCATTTAACAAGCATTAACAAGTATTGAGCACAATGCCATCACGTCACGGAACTCAAACGCAGATGTTGCTGTGTCAGGGAAGCGAACCACATTAGATATCTGCAATGGGGGCTATTAGATCCCCACTGGGGGTGAAAATTCTGCCTACTCAACCAATCTCTTCCAGTGTAGTCCTGAGCGAAGCCAGTCAGACAGGAGACTCAAAAAAATTTACTTGTCTATACAACCAACTAAATAATTAATAATTAAGGAGTAGGATGAGCCTACAAACAATTTTTTTTGTAAAAAAAAAAAGGCTTGAAATAATAATTTTTCATTCTAAACTGTTATGGTTATCAAGTTCTGTAGCCACACCAACATCTTACGCACATGAAATAGCAACGCAGTACTCCAATAACAATGTTTTTTGATCCCGCATGACTGATTGTGGATACATATTCAGTGGTTAAATTCAATGATAATCGAGGAACAATCCAATTTCTTTTTCCCTGTTGCATTCAAGGGTTAAAAATTTGCTGTACTTTCACATTTACCATGGACACCAGCACTTAGAAGGGAAGTAAATATTTTTTTATCAACTGATAGAATTTTCCAGAACGAAACGAAACCTCCACTTCTGCTACTTAAAAAGCTGATCTAGATTTCTGTTCAAGCTCCTCTGAGCAAGAAAATGACCATTCAGGGAAAACTGCAACTAAAAGTATTTTGGAACATTGATTAGGTTCCACTTTCAGAAAATAGGCAAGACAGATGCTATTACCTGGTGCATGACCTTGAAAAAAGACCCATGGATTAATATCAGCCAAACTCCCGTACCATACAGGGAATTTCTGACCTCAAATTATTAAGCAGACAATTTCCCCTCCACCGAGGCTTGTGCTCCCACCAATCCCTGATTGCTAGAATTAGTAAAAGCAATTAGTGCGCTCCCCACAATGATTAGCGGAAAGAACATGACCTGCCGTAACTCATTTCTCTCATTAGTAGCCATCAAGCAGTGAGTGAGGACCAGCGATTAATCAGAGTGGTGTTCGTTAGTGGCAGACCAGAAAGGGGCACCTCTCTCCCAGAGGGTTATAGGAGGAGGGAAGAGTTCGCGATACGGTTTCGCCGTTGCCATGCAGCGGCCAATACAGTACCTAGGTCAGTGACCACCGTCTTGGAAAACTTTCGGCTTTTGCTCATCACTGGAGACAAATTTTTAGAACAGAACCAGAAAAAAGAAAACATGACAAGCAATATCAAAACAATTATTAGAAAAACCAAAAGGCATTCAAAATATCTTAGATGTCATCATGTATTTTTGTTCTGGGAATAAAGAGACTGTACCGTACCCTTTTCTATAAAATTAGGGTGCTTATGGTCATCGTCCGAACTGCATGGGGAAACTGGGTCTACATAGCGACAACACAAAACGTTAGTGCGTTCAGTGGGCCTTCAGGCAGATAGCTTACACATTCGCATCACTTTAGTTTCGCCATAAATTAAATAGACATCTTTTATACACTCCTAACCAAAGCACCCATGTGCCTAATGCAAGGGTCTGTCATATTTCGTCCACAACCTTGCAAATGTCCCCCCGAGGTGGCCAGGTTAAAAGAGTAGCCCGTATCTGAAGAACGCCACGGAGCTGAATTTAATCCCAACTGGGCCAGAGCAGACTGCAGTCAGGATTCCCACAGACCACGCTCAGTTGGCATTTGGTGGTGTCTCGTGGTGTCACTTCAGGTTCTTAGGCAGAATAATACAATTTAAGTATATCAGAAAGTAATTGTTTTGCATGGACTAAAGAAAATATGAGTCCTTAAAATGTGATAGAGCTGCTCCGAAAAGATCCTAAGTTTGAGATCCTGAGATCAAGCCAGTGACTAATTGTGACAACATGAAAAAATGCAATACAAAGACGTGAAGGTATGTCAAACGTAACCATTGAGTATGTAAAGGCACTTAATAATGGGACATGATTTTTACATTGTCTTTTACGCTTGTTTTCTTGAACAGCAAGGAAATTCCCCAGGCAAATGGGCAATTTGAGCAGGTGTGTTCCCATATATTTTTACGAGCCTGGAAAATCTAATTAATTTAGAAACATGCCTTCCCGCCTCGAAGCGTACAGTTAATGTGTCATGTTACAAGTGTAACATGGTGCGTTAAATTCATAGCTCACAGGAACATCTCAGCTCATGCCCGACATTTCCTTCTGGATTAGTTTCGTTGTTTTGTTCGCACTCAAACAGACCCTGAAAATCCCAGAAATATTTCCTTGCAAGCCAAACACCATTTCACTCAAAATGCTTAATCCCCATTAAATTACCTCAACAAACAAACATACTTGAGTTTTTAAAAAACCTTGTTCCTCATAACTTGAAGGATCAAACATGCAGCTGAATTCAGCTTTGATTTAGATTTTAAACTACAAACCCCAATTCAAATTATGTTGGGACACACAAAATGTGAAAAAAACAGAATACAATTTAGAAATGCTTCTTGACCTACATTCAATTGAGTACACTACAGAGACAAGATATTTAATGTTCAAACTGATTAACTTAATTGTTTTTTTGGAAATATAGACTCATTTTGAATTTGCTCAAAAAACACCTGATTGGAACATTCCACAGGTGAACAGGTTAACTGGAACAGGTGAGTGTTATGAGTAGGTATAAAGGAGCATCCCCGAAAGGCTCAGTCATTCACAAGCGAAGATGGGGCGAGGTTCACCACTTTGTGAACAACTGCGTGAGATAATAGTCCAACAGTTTCAGAACAATGTTTCTCAACGTGCAATTGCAATGAATATAGGGATTTCATAATCCACAGTCCATAATATCAACAAAAGATTCAGCGAATCCCGAGAAATCTCTAGACGTTAAGAGGGCGAAAACTGACACTGAATACCCATTACCGTTGGTCCCACAGGTGGCACTGCATTAAAAATCAAAATCCTTTTGTAAAGGATATTACCACATGGGCTTAGGAACACTTCGGAAAACCATTGTCAGTCAACGCAGTTCATCGCTACATCTACAAGTGCAAGTTAAAACTCTACTATGCAAAGTGAAAGCCATATATCAACTACAGCCAGAAACGCAGCCAGCTTCTCTGGGCCCAAGGTCATCTGAGATGGACTGACGCAAAGTGGAAAAGTGTGCTGTGGTCTGACGAGTCCACAATTCAAATTGCTTTTGGAAATCTTGGGCGTTGTGTCCTCCGGGCTAAAGAGGAAAAGTACAATCCAGTTTTTTATCAGTGCAAAAGCCAGCACCTGTGACAGTACAGGGATGTGTTAGTGCCCATACCATAGGTAAGTTTCACTTCTGTGAAGGCCCACGTCAGCAAAGGAAATCTGCGCCTTAATTATATCTGGGCTGAATGAGGGCGTTAGTAAAAAGTTGATAAAAACAACAAAAACACTCGCACTCCAAAAAGTAAATATCCAAAACCCAGACATAAATGTAAAAGAATTTATTAGGAAAAAAAAAAAAATCATCTGCGAAGGCACCATTAATGCTGATATGTACATACAGGTTTTGGAGCAACATATGCTGCCATCCAAGCAACGTCTTTTTCGGGGCGTTCCAGCAAGACTATGCCCAGCCACTTTCTGCACATGTTACAACAGCGTGGCTTCATAGTAAAAGAGTGTGAGTAATAGACTGGCCTGCCTGCAGTCCAGACCTGTCTCCTGCTGAAAATTTGCAGCGCATTATGTAGCGCAAAATACGACAATGAAAACCCTGGACTGGAGAACAACTGAAGCCGTACATCAAGCAACAATGAGAAATAATTCCACCCACTAAGCTTCTACAATTGTTGTCCTCAGTTCCTAAATTCTTATTGAGTGTTGTTAAAAGGAAACATGATGCAACACTGTGGTAAACATGCCCTTGTCCCAGCTTTTTTGGAACATGTTTCTGGCATAAAATTCAAAATGAGTGAATATTTCCCAAAAAAAAAAAAAAACAATAAAGTTTATCAGTTTGAATATCAAATATCTTGTCTTTGTAGTATACTGAATTGAGCACAGATTGAAAAGGATTTGCAAATCATTGTATTCAGTTTTTAGTGACGTTTTACGCTGTCATTCAGGTTTGGATGCAACGTTGGGTTG
Organism: Gymnothorax reevesii; assembly: GCA_029721435.1. Taxonomy (NCBI): domain Eukaryota; kingdom Metazoa; phylum Chordata; class Actinopteri; order Anguilliformes; family Muraenidae; genus Gymnothorax; species Gymnothorax reevesii. The sequence continues at coordinate 48,480,495 of CM056576.1, forward strand.
GTAGCGCAGCCACACTGCAAACAACCCATCTAACTCTGGGCCTTCAGCCTAACCCACCAGACAGCACAAAGCAGCACTGGCAGAGGGAGAGGACAATGTTTTCACAATCATTATTATGACTAATAGACATAGTCTAACGAGAGCCAAGCCCATACTCTTCCAGCAGTTGGGGGTAGAGACTGTGAAGGCAGATTAAAAAAAATATTTAGGCTGTGAGGTCAGAAATGATTAGGACACATTTATTACTGGTAACTGAAAACTGCAGAACTCTGAAACACAGACACAGTCCTTTTAAAATGTATTTAAGTAAAGCTGTATACTTCAAAAGGGTCAAGCCTGACCAAGCTAAGGTCCTTTAGGTTCATAGCATCCGTTTGACTACTTACTAGATTTGCAATCAGCGCAATGTGGCTTAGACTGACCAGTCAATGCAGTCCAAAAGGTGAGCTAATCTCACAGAATCCGAAGATTGGGGATCTCCAACTCCAATCCGAGAGGGCCACTGTGTCTGTTGGTTTTATGTCATCACACTTAAGAGCTTAAATTAAAAGCAGTAATTCTCAAAAGATAACAAATATTTGGAATTACAGATAAGCCTGGTCTGTGTGCAGATTGCAGAACAATTATTGCGTCATTTAATGCATGGTTTGCAATTGCACGTCACCATTATATATATATATATATATATATATATATATATATATATTAAAAAAAAGTTTTAAGTTTACATCACCAGCCTGGCTGCTGATTGAAAAAAGTTATAAAAAGCAATCAGAAACTGTGGCCTTCCAGAACTGAAGTTTGAAATCCCTGTATTATAGCTCTTTATAAACACTACAAAGCGATTTATAGACAAGTCATAACTCGACAAGAAACGATGTTTAGAACTTCACTAGCTGCTATAAGTCTTAACTTGAACCCTATGAAACACATTTGGGAAAGATGAAGGTGATTTCAACCCAAGCCTGATGGCCCAACATCACTGTCTGACCACCATATTCCTTTCCTGCCTAGAATGGAAACAGGTCCCTGAAGCAATGAGCTGGCATCTAAAGGAAAGCCTTCTCTGAAGACTGGACACAGTCATGGAAGCAAAAGCAGGTCAACTCTTCATTAAAGCCCATGATTTTGGTAAAGCGATGCTGGATGAAGCAGGTTTCCGCAACAAATCGGTCATGTAATGTATTCCTCTACACCCCTGATAAACTCCCACTGTATCTCATATGGGGATATTTTGAGATCATTTGTGCATTTTCTGTCTCAGGCGGAACAGCATTGTTATCACACTGTGGATCCGTGAACGCACTTGCACAGGAAGACATAAATCGAAAGCTCGTGGTGTAGCAGTCGTTGCAGGCAAACCTGCGGCAATTTGCTTCCTAACTCAGGTGTGTGCGTTTGTGTGTGTGTGAGGATGAGTTTACCTGAGGTGGGGGACTTGCATCTGTCCTCTGAGGTGGCAGAGCCCTCATTAATGTCGCAAAGACCTGCTGGAACAGAAGAGGGAGTTAACAGTGACTTGAAAACACATAACTATATTGTCACCATTTAGCAGCAGATGCTGGACTTAGGATTTGCCCTGGTGATTTCAGGGCCTCGCTCAAAGACCAAAATTCAAAGAAATTGTAAGATGGGAAATCCAGCTGGGACACGGCAAACGGCTGAAAAACTGGTGGGGCCCGAGAACTGAGGCTCACCCTAAACTTCAAAGGACTTGTGTTGCCTGTAGTTTGACAATAAACTGTATTCCTTAGGGTGAGCGGGTCGGTGGCTTCCTAGAACGTTTGCTGAGGGGTACCGAAGGAAGTGGAGTGTTTGTGGTTGTGTCTGTGGAAGACTGGGGGGGGGATTATGATGGCCCAGGACAATAAGCAGGACTCTGGCGAAGTGACGGGGGTCACCATCACAGTTCTCCCCCCCGATTATCATCCCCGGCCCTGTCATTCCTTTTATGAAACTGGACCTTAATTCATCTGTTTAAATTTTCTGTCACTATAGTAATGTCAATCCTTATACATATATTCTATGTATTACTATGTAATAACTTACGTGCTTACGGCCAAAATTGCCATACAATAATTCAGTTTAAGAGCTTTTCATGATTAATACATAATCATAATCATATTAATACATAGTCGTATCATGTTTGGTCTTGTTATTCTCAGGAGAATTCCAGTAGTTGAATGGAGTAGGTTTCTCATTCCCATTGAAATTATGGTTCATTCCCTTTTGGAAACTCCTGAAATTAGGTCAGAATCCTCTTGGGTAATCATTCTGTTCTTCTCTCTCTGCTAAATTGTTTTATTACTTCCTCCAAATGCTGGAAACCCAAAATCCAGACCCAACCCCCCTCTAGGTAATTTACGGCCATGCCACCTGGATCAAAGACGTGATTTGGCTTAAAGCAAAGGGAGACAATCCATTCTGGGAGGATCGTATCCGATCTCTCCCCGCGCACGTTAGTGCGTGTGTAGCCTCTTTACTTAGGGGAGATCGCAGACGGCTTCCCGCACGTGCATCTCTGTGCTGTGTGCAGCCAAAACAGGTTTGGTAAGAGACTCTAGCATTCAATTATTCTTTCCTAAATTAAGTAACGGACTATTTAAATTTACCATGAGGACCTACCTACCTGTTTAATAAAAGTTTCTTTCCTATTAATAAATTGTCCTCTTGCAATTTGTGTGGTTTTTATGATATTAAATCCATCTGGGTTCCTTTAGCCAAAATTCCGGTTAAAAACTTAGGGGAAACAGGTGCTGTCTGAGACCTACCATCATAGGCCAGTTGCAGACAAAGTTTTTGGGGAGCTCTGGTAAGTTAGAACGGAGGCCACGTTTGACTGCTAACGGGATTGGCGGGGTTTTGGCTCTGGAGGTTTGGCTTAAGAGGACCCACGGGCGAAATACGCCTGTTCTTGTCAAATTCTCCTTAAGGAGCCCGATAGGTGCTACTAGTATCATACTAGTTGACTCGAGACGGTAACTGTTGCGAGGGAAAGGTACTTGCGTATTACGGTGGTTGCTGGCTAACCAATGCAGGGCTCCCCGAACTAAGGCTTTGTGATTTTGTGGGTCCAGAAGCGCAATTGTGTAAAATTGGCGAAAGACCGAGTATGGTATTATTATTCTAAACTCAGCTCATTACAACTAAATTTTATATTCATAATTAATTACATGGAGTCAGATCAATCGTAACTGTTGTGCATTTGTGCCTTGTTCCATGAACAGAGAAAATTGACTCAATTTTTGTATGATTTACACCGACCCAAAGCCTAACGCACCAACCAGATGAACGCGCTGAGCTTTCGCAGTCAGCAATTTCTGTCATTGGCATTGCTGTGAGGTTGCTGTGCAAAATTTAGGGTCCAAATTCACGCAAATGCATCATAAATGTATTGTTGGCCAGCCATCAGGAGACCCTCAAGTGGTCAGGGGCCAGTTTTTTTTTTTTTAAAGTGTGAAATATAGGCAGGTGTGACACAAGCTGAACCTGTGTTTATTCAGCAGTGAAGTGTCCTAGGCATCTCTGGCAAGGATCCCACCGCCTGTGCCGCCTTGACATCTGTTATAATGAGTCATACAGTCATTAAATTAATCTGCTGCTGTGCTGCCATGTCCTGCATCTTTCCAGGGAGGAGACAAAATAAGAAAACAAGTGTTCCGAATGGCAGGATGGAGCAGCTGCGTCATTAATGCTCTGATTGAGTTAATACTGACAGGTCTGACCAATGTCAATTATATCAGAGCTGCAAATGGCATTTTAATAAACCACGCAGGCTGTTGCTAAGTCACAGCTCTTTATTATCCAACATAGTTTGGCGGGTTTTTTTTTTTTTTTTGTTCCTTGCTCCTCGCGAAAAGCAACGGTGCAATTTTAATGATGGCCAATAGGTGGCAGGGTTTATCAGTGCGGATCCATCTGTTGCTGTAAAGATGTTTCCTGCATCTGTGCAAGGTTTTAAAATACATAAACATGACTGTTACTTTTACTAGAGGAGGGTTTGAAAACACTGAAGGAATTCATCTGAAACTGCTGCCAAACAGAAACTTAAATAAGCCAGAAACAAATGAGATCAGGTTTTTTTTGGGTTTAAAAATGCGACCAAAAAAAAAAAAATCATGGATATCGATACAGGACAGCAGTTGAGGAGCGAATTCATGAAAAAAGCAAACCAGGGGATTCATTAATCAATTCTCTTTTTTATTTTTTATTATTATTTTTTTTTTTACAATAAGATAAGGACAATCCTGGGTTCGGGAAGCAGTGTATTTGGCCAACTGCGGAGCTCATAAACATGTTGCTACAGCGCTGCTAATGTCTATGGCCGACTCTCAATTCCTGGCCAGCCCTTTCTATGAGCCTCAACTCCAGCAGCTGGGACAGCCCATAAGGGGGTGGGGGCAAAATTTAACAGTTATACCAACTGTAATGCACCATTTTAGGTGGGAATACAGGGGCGGCCAATTAAAAACATTGGGTGACCAGTGTCACCCCACAGTGAGCTAAGAAACAAGATGTCGAAAAAAATCATGTATTTGAGGTTTCGCCGCCTGGCACAAAGCAAGCTGCATGCTTCATCTTTAGGATGGAGGAGAGCCTTTACAAGATAAATAATGCCCTCAAGAACAACCTGATTAATACAACGTACATAACAACCTGCTACAAAAACTTATTCAGAATGTCACTGTGAAAATGCGTCTCTGACAGCGTGCAGTATAACATTTCCTCCAGGCTGAAAGCGCACAAACTATTTCGAAAAACCGGCAGAAAAACAAAATCATTGATGATAAGTGGGAGAGAAAAATTTGGCCTCGCTTTGAAAAATACTTCTATTGGCGTACCTTATCAGTAATAAAAATGCTCAGTGTTTTACAGTCAGCAAGCAAACCAACATCAAAGAATCAAAGGAGGACCGCTCAGACGAAACACTCAACCTGTGAGGTGAATAAGGAGCAACAATGCAAGCGGCCCAGCGAGTTGATGTCTGCTTCCTTTGTGAACACGCCCGGCTCTTACCTCCAGACGGCTGTCTGGTTTTCCGGGGAGACCTTGGCTGTCTTTGGTAAGGGTCGTTAGACCCATACAGCTCGACCGTTCCCAGGTTTAGTAAAACAGTCTTCTGCAGGTAGTCGACAACAGCAAGGCCATTGCTGTTACCAAAAACCACACTGGAGTGTCAAAGAGAGAGATGGAGAGAAAGGGATCGGAGAGCAGAGTCAGTAAACAGAGCAATCATATGAAATTGCAGACTGGTATACAATACTTAAACATTGACTGTGTGTGACATGACCACTCTTGCCTCACCTCGCCACCAAAAAGGAATTCCTGTCAAGTACAGAATTGTATTAAAAAAAAGGGCAAATCAAGGACTCCGTAAGATTATATAATACGGTTGCCCTCTCCACAAGATTAATCCCTATCCCCGCAAGACCCATGCAAACTGTGACCACTCTGTGCCATGACTTTTAAAATGAACATAGAGGTGCAGGCCTGCATACAAAGTCCCATAGACATCCTTAGAATTTCATCAATATTATGGAATCTTCATGGCCACCGTGTCCACCACAGATCCTTTGTTTCAATGCCATAACACAAAAACTGGACCCTCTTCAAATTTCATATGCCTTTAGATCTTATCAAGACAGGGGACTGGATTAATTTTGGGCTCTGTATTATTATTAATAACACAATCCTCTATCATTTATTTGGAATAAAATCCAAGTTGTTCCTTACTCATTTTGGGGTGCTGATTCCAAAAAAAGTGTCCATTTTGCTTTAGCAAGTCACATTTGCTCACAATATATTGTGCACTTCATAGCACTGTTACTTTTGACAACCACTCGTGAGGTTAAGAAGTCTTGTGTCATTCCTTACTCGCCAGAAAAACTGCCACAAAGACAAGATTTCCATATCCATATTGTTCATATTGAGACAGGTGAGAACTTTTTGTTCAATTCTGATATTCAAATGTATTAATGATTCTAAAGACATAATCCAGATTTCAGGCTTAGTGACATGACCACTGAGAAGAAAACGGAAACATGATCCAGATGATTTCTGCTACATCTGTGGGTGTTTCACTTCACCCAAACAGCATTTGTTGTTGCCGTTTTGATCTGTGCATAAAAGCTGATTTAAACATATGATGTAATAAGAAAAATCTTCATTATGCCTCGGTGCGCATGCGCGCAAGTGGGGCATACGAGTTTGTTTGTGTCATTCTGTCTGTTACCGGGATAGCCACTCCGCCAGTCAAAATCAAGTCCTAGAATGTGGCTCTATGGGTTAAATGCTATGATATCTTGGATTTAAATTTGTCACATTTTTGAGAGAGAGCTTTGTTTTCGACTTAAAGCACTATTTGCCACTTCCATAGACTCCAATAGGAATCGAGGAATGCGGAAGTAATGCATGTCATGGGGAAAGCAATTGTTCCCAACAATTAATTCATTTTCATTGGAACACACTTGCAGGCAAGTTTATCAAATGACTGCATTTTTGGGAAATTTGTCGCATTAGCTAATGAATTTTGTTGTTACCATCATTTTCCGTGCCCAGCTTTCGTTTTTGTTGATCGTCAGATAACAACCTGTTAAATTCATATTAAAGTTAAAGTAGATGACGTGAGCAGCTCTTAACGATCTAGCATAACCACGTCATTTGTTCATTTAGCTACCTTAAATTAATTGCAGTTATTGGTGTTCGTATGAGAACAAAGTTTATATTCGCTTATTAGATTCGCTGATAGTTTCAACAGCATTTAATTGCTAACTATTTAATTTTGTTGCCTACCACACTACTTCTGTTCACTCGAAGGTTCAGCGATTCAGTACAAAAATGAATGGAAACAGCTTCAGATCTATTCGATACACCGATCTGATCGCAAAGCAGCAAGTAATGTCATTAGGCTACGCACAAGTTTTTATTCGCTTCAATGCTGTTAGGTGGGAACACATTTTCACTGCCTATATTCGTATTAATATTTTTGGCAAACTTCAGGTAATTCCATTGACAAGTGGATGGAAACATAGCTTATGTCAAGCATTGATGCACAGCTAGGGCACTCTGACATGTCCACAAAGAATTTTATAGCTTCATCAAGGGACATACTTGGCACTGCTTTAAGCACCGAGGCATCAGCAACTTCGGTGCTTTCATTCTCATTTTGTAAAAAAAACTGCATGTGATAGAAAGTATTTTCTTGCATTTTTTTTAACTTAACATCCTCAAATTAGGTAAAATAAGGCAATTTTGGGAAATCAGCAGATTTTTCAAAGAATTTCTTGGAACACCCGATTTCCATCATATTTCCATCATTGCCCAATATGTAAGCAATATCGCTTTGAAATTTTGCCATTTGATCCTTCCACTCATGATTGATTATTGCCGAATACTACAAAACCCAAAACCAGTGAAGTTGGCACGTTATGTAAATTGTAGATAAAAAGAGAATACAATGATTTGCAAATCCTTTTCAACTTATATTTAATTGAATACACTGCAAAGACAAGATGTTTAATGTTCAAACTGAGAAACCTTTCTTTTTTTTGCAAATAATCATTAACTTAGAATTTAAAGGCAGCAACACATTGCGAAAAAGTTGGCACAGGGGCCTTTTTACCACTGTGTTGAACAGAGAAGACCAATTTTTTAAGCTTTTCAGGTGGAACTCTTTCCCATTCTTGCTTGATGTACAGCTTAAGTTGTTCAACAGTCCGGGGTCCCTGTTGTCGTATTTTACGCTTCATAATGCGCCACACATTTTCAATGGGAGACAGGTCTGGACTACAGGCAGGCCAGTCTAGTACCCGCACTCTTTTACCACGGAGCCATGCTGTTGTAACACGTGCAGAATGTGGCTTGGCATCGTCTTGCTGAAATAAGCAGGGGCGTCCATGAAAAAGACGCTGCTTGGATGGCAACATATGTTGCTCCAAAACCTGTATGTACCTTTCAGCATTAATGGTGCCTTCACATATGTGTAAGTTGCCCATGCCTTGGGCACTAATACACCCCCATACCATCACAGATGCTGGCTTTTGAACTTTGCACCTATAACAGTCCGGATGGTTCTTTTCCTCTTTGGTTCGGAGGACACGACGTACACAGTTTCCAAAAACAATTTGAAATGTGGACTCGTCAGACCACAGAACACTTTTCCACTTTGCATCAGTCCATCTTAGATGAGCTTGGGGCCCAGCGAAGCCGGCGGCGTTTCTGGGTGCAGTTGATAAATGGCTTTCGCTTTGCATTGAAGAGTTTTAACTTGCACTTGCAGATGTAGCAACGAACTGTAGTTACTGACAGTGGTTTTCTGAAGTGTTCCTGAGCCCATGTGGTGATATCCTTTACTCACTGATGTCGGTTTTTGATGCAGTACCGCCTGAGGGATCGAAGGTCACGGGCATTCAATGTTGGTTTTCGGCCTTGTCGCTTACGAGCAGTGATTTCTCCAGATTCTCTGAACCTTCTGACAATATTACGGACCGTAGATGATATAATCCCTAAATTTCTTGCAATAGCTTGTTGAGGAATGCTGTTTTTAAATTGTTCGACAATCAGCTCACGCATTTGTTCACTAAGTGGTGACCCTTCCTTGTTTGTGAATGACTGAGCATTTCAGGGAAGCTGCTTTTATACCAAATCATGGCACCCACCAGTTCCCAATGAGCCCGTTCACCTGTGGGATGCTCCAAATAAGGGTTTGATGAGCATTCCTCAACTCTGTCAGTCTTTTTTGCCACTTGTGCCAGCTTTTTTGAAACATGTTGCAGGCATCAAATTCCAAATGAGCTAATATTTGCAAAAAATTACAAAGTTTACCTGTTCGAACATTAAGTAACTTGTCTTTGCAGTGTATTCAATTGAATATAGGTTGAATAGGATTTGCAAATCATTGTATTCTGTTTTTAATTTACGATTTACACAACGTGCTAACTTCACTGGTTTTGGGTTTTGTACAAAAAAAATCAAAAATTAAGTAAAAAGTTAAGTATTTAATTCATTACTAACCTCATGTAAAATAATTGTGTATTTTTAATTATTAATGAGTAAATATAGACAGGCTGGGCATATATAAGATGAATTGGATTCAATTTGAAATAAGTTATTAAGGAAAAACATAAGTAACTAAATTTATTACTGACCTCATGTAAAATAGTTGAGTTTATTTTTTATTATTAATAAGTTCATAAAGGCAGTTTGAGGATGTCTAAAAATGGGTTCAGTGTATAATAATTTCAAGGGATACAGCAATGTTTGGACAAAAAGCTCATTTTCTAGAGGGAATACTCTTGCCATCTATGCTGTCAGGGGCAATCAAGGGGCTTATCATTGGAGAGCTTCGGCTTGGAGGCTTCTCCAGTATACCCTCTATTGTCAGGGGTGACAGCATAGACCTTGTTTATGAATAGAAGGAATACGGCCAAATCTCATGTGTGTAAAGGGCAAGGCTGCAAACCACTACTAAAACCACTGCTGACTTTTCTGTGCTCTGTGTCATCTGAAGTGAACAGAAGCACACAGGAAGTGCGCTTTGTGGAGTGAAACAAAATGCTATTGTCCATCTCCAATGACACCGAGCCCAAGTCAATATGCAGCATCACAAGTCACGAGTCAACATTTCTAAGTGGTTAAAAAAAACAAACAAACAAAAAAACTGCCATGTTTTCTTAAGTAAAGAAGACAGGGACAACCCAGGCGGCAGTTATCAGCTTCAGGCACAAAAGTCAGCATCTGTCATAGCATTAGGAGTGACAGAGCATGGCATGAATGACCTGCACATTTGTGAGAGTACAATGAATACATAAAGAAATGTATGAATTTTGTAACAGTATATGCTGCCAAACAAATCTTGTCTGATACAGAGAAATCCCTGCATTTTCTGGCAAGACAACGCCGAACCACATTCTGCCTGGACGAGGACTAGGCCCCGAAAGCAGAGATTACGGGTGATACGTTGACCTGCCAAAGGCCCTGATCTGTCTCTAACTCAGAGTATATGGTGCATTTTGAAGCAAAATAAATGGCAAAGGCCCTGTACATTTGAGCAGCATAATGGAGGAGTGTGGAGGAAGCAAGGCTTGATCAACTGATGTCTTTCTAGCCCAGAGTTTTAATGAGTTTGATTAAAAGATATGGTGATGTTACACAGTGGTTGACTGTGCAAACATTTTTTGGACTCTGTGGCAGTCATTACAATCTACGTTGCCAATAACGATTAAACTTACATGTCAGAGCATAAAATAATATGCTATTGTATTGCTTTCAATATAGTAAGGGAGAAGGGACACACCACGTCAGTGCTTTTTGAATTTATTCACATTTTTAATATTACATTCACGTAACGATTATTTACCAGAAGCTCCAATACAATACGATGAGCCATAATGGAGAACATGAGAGAAAATTTCACCCGGAATACAATAATGTGACCTGCACCAAAGAGTCACCAACAGAGGCCCATTAATAATCGCCAAAAGTAATGTTAACCGAACAAACAAGTGTATAAAGAGAGCTATAATGAAGCATGGGTCGGTTTTCTGCCAAGGAGATGAAATGGGAAGACTATATGCTACATTAGTTTCTAATGACATCACCCAAACAGCTAGTACCCACAGATCTCCCACAGCTGCTCAGCGCTGCTCAGTACACTTACAGCCCGTAGGAGGAGTTGACGGCCAGGCTGGTGATTTGCTGTGGTGGCTCCCCGCTGACCCAGACCAGCTGAACCACGAGCTCCACCTGGTACCCCGGAGACTGTTTCAGAGGAGTGCTGCGGACCCTGTACCCAAAGAGCACAAAGTCAGGGCTACACAGACTGTATCGCAATTACACACAGTGAAAAGTCAGTGCATAAAATTGTGTGCCCCCCTGAAAAAAGAGTGAAAAACTCATAACTATCATAACTATCTCTAATAGTTTTGGTGATAAAATTCATTGAAACTTCACTATGCGAAGTTTGACCTTTGAAGGGCACTGAAGGTCAAGTTCAAGGTCACCAACTGAAAGTTCATGTATGACTTCCTTTAAATCTCCTATACACACCGAAACTATCTGTAACAATTTTGCAAAGAGCCGCAGAGAGTAAGAGTGCTGATCCCGGATAAGTTTAGTCTTTTCCATCCATAGTGGATGTGGTGGGCAGGAGAAACTGGTCAGAGATCAGTGCTTCAGCTTTTACAAGGCTTGGTGAATACAGCCAGTGACTGTCAGGTAACCTCCACAGGTCTGAAGAACAGGCACGTAAACAATAAGACAGTGACTGCCAGTTACCCCTGTGCACAGGATGTATTTACATTCATAAGAACAAAAAGACAATAACTGTCAGATATGTGGAGGGGCTGTCAGAGGGTTTGCTCCTCCTGGGCATTAGTGCGCAGAACTGCACGCTCCATTACAGCGGGAAGAGCAGAATATTACTCAGGTGATGAATCATTACGCTCACCCTCAAGGGGACGCGCTCGTAATTACCGCGCACTCTGACGTCCAGGTAAGGAGCTGCTGACAGAATCAGGCCGCTGTGGAAGGCGAAGGCAGATTAAATAATCTCTGTGCTTATGGGATAAATGCTCTCTTCACGGAGGTAAGGCCCTCGCTCCAACACTCGCTTGCCCAGCTGGCTTGCGTAAGAAGTCTTCCACGTACCCAAAGGAACATTAGGAATAAGGGGGGGTGGGGGGGGGTAGTAAGATGGAAACCGTGAGCACATTCGAAGGCAGCCTTGTAGTCGAGTGACTCTGCAAATGTCTGTGTACATGTGGCAGAAGAGGCAGAAGTCATTCGTTTGGAACAATGGTTGCGGTTTCCAGGCGTCTGGCAGCTAACCAGAAGCAATATTCTTTGGCAAGCTCAGAATACAGCAACAGCCAATGATACTTTCTGCTTGTGTTGTTAGGGACAGGCAAGGACCCCTCTCTCCATCCAATCAAATACTTCGTGTCATTTTTGTGTGGAGATCATTTAAAACGAACTAAGAACTAGGCTTATTTGAGGGGAAGGAAATAGGAGTGGTTCCATACTATGCACCAGTGGCACGGGAAACACTGTTTGTATTTCTACAGTACTGTGAAAAAGTAATTGCCCCCTTCCTGATTTTTTTTTTTTTTTTTACATATGTGTCGCGATTGACTATTTCAGATCATCAGACAAATTTTAATATTAGACAAAGAAAACCAGAGTAAATACAAAATGCAGTTTTTAAATGATGATTACATTTATTGAGGGGAAAAAGCTATCCAAACCTACCCTACGTGAAAAAGTAATTGCCCCCTAAACCTAATAACTGTTCGTCCCACCCTCGGCGACAACAACTACAATCAGGCGTTTGCAATAACTGGCAATGAGTCTTTCACATCACTGTGGGGGAATTTTGGCCCACTCTTTTTTGCAGAATTGGTTTAATTTAGCCACATTGGAGGGTTTTCAGGCATGAACAGCCTGTTTAAGGTCATGCCACAGCAACTCAATCAGATTTAAGTCCGGACTTTGACTAGCCACTCCAAAACCTTCATTTTGTTTTTTGAAAGCCATTCAGAGGTGGATTTGATGATGTGTTTTGGATCATTGTCCTGCTGTATAACCCAAGTGCGCTTGAGCTTGAGTTCACAAACTGATGGTCAGACATTCTCCTTCAGGATTTTCTGGTCCAGAGCAGAATTGGTTCCATCAATTATGGCAGGTCGACGAGGTCCTGAAGCAGCAAAGCAGCCCCAGACCATCATACTTCCACCACCAAGTTTGACTGTTGGTATGATGTTCTTTTCATGAAATGCAGATGTAATCTTGTAATCTTATGTATGTAAGATGTAATCATATCATACGGCAGATGCAACAGGGCGCACACCTTCCTAAAAGTTCAGTTTTTGTCTTGTCAGATGTTTTTTGGCAAAGGTAAGATGAGCCTTTGTGTACTTTTTGGAACGCAGTGGTTTTCGCCTTGGAACTTTCCCATGGAGGCCATTTTTGCCAGTCTCTTTCTTAATGTTGAGTAATGAATACTGACTTTAACTGAGGCAAGTGAGACCTGCTGTTCTTTAGATGTTGTTCTGGGTTCTTTTGTGACCTCCTGGATGAGTGCTCGATGCACTCTTGGAGTAATTTTGGCAGGCTGGCCACTCCAGGGAAGGTTCACCGCTGTTCCAAGTTTTTTCCATTAGTGGATAATGGCTCTCACCATGGTTCGCTGAGTCCCAAAGCCTTAGAAATGAGCTTTGTAACCCTTTCCAGACTGATCAATGTCAATGACTTTGTTTCTCATCTGTTCTTGAATTTCTTTAGATCGCGGCATGATGCGTTCTATTTGAGATCTTTTTGCCTACTTTACTTTGTCGATCAGGTTCTATTTAAGTGATTTCCTGTTTCAACAGGACTGGCATTAATCAGGCCTGGGTGTGGCTAGAGGAACTGACCTCAACAAATGTGGTTAATCACAGTTAATTCATGATTTGACAAAGGGGCAATTACTTTTTCACATAGGGCCAGGAAGGTTTGGATCACTTTTCCCTTAAGAAATGAAATCACCATTTAAAAACTGCATTTTCTTGTGTTGTCTTTGTCTCATATCAAAATTTCTGATGACCTGAAACATTTTAGTGCGACAAATATGCAAAAAAACAAAAAATAGGGAAGGGGGCAGTGGCGGCTCGTGAACTGGCAACAGGGCAGACTCAAAAAATCCTTTAAAATGAATGAATGGTCAGGACCTGTTTTCAATTATTATTTTAAATTACCATAACAGAAACTCCGAAAACTATCTATATTATCAGGTGTGGCCAGTTTTCATTTATAATGCATACCTGTCAACTCTCACGCATTCGGTGTGAGTTTAAGGGGCATACTTACGTTCCTCTGCTGTAGTCAGATATTATTCAATCAACGCGTATGTAAGAGATTCTCGTGCAGAATTGAAGTCCTTGTGCATGGAGAGGTTGGAAGATATGGAATTGCATAAAGACGTTTCAAATTATCTTATTTCATTTAAATAATTACGAAACACATGCACTGCTTCCAACTGCTGAGTAAAGAAAAGCGTGAGAAGTCCGAAGCTGTAATCGGTATGCGTTATAAATGAAAATTGGCCACTCCTGACAATGTTGCAAGTTTTCGGAGTTCCTGTAATGGTAATTTAAATCAATGATTGAAAACAGCCTCCCCTGTTGCCAGTTCAAGAGCCACCACTGATGTACAGTATGTTCATGAATTAGCGTGTATTTACACATATGTGAGGTTGCACATGCAACCCCAATTCCAAAGAAGTTATTGATGTACAATGGAAAATTCAAATAACAAAAAGGAATCACCCTCTATTATATTTAAAACAGCATAACACATTATTTGATGCTTAAAATTGAAAATTTTGATTGAAAATATACACTTACTTCAAATCTGATCACACAACATCTTGCAAAGAGAATTAACCACAGGTACAATTAAGGAATAATAATGAAGTAACAATTTAAAATATGGTGATGCAAAACATTTGACGTTAAACATGTGAGCTTACTGTGGTATAGTTCTAAAGGAGCCCCAAAACAGGCCAAGTCCTTCAAGAGCAAAGACGGGTTAAGGCCGGCCGATTTGCTAATAGATGTATCGGCTTACAATCTATCACTTTGAGAATGTCCTCCTAAAACAAATCAGTTGATTTTATGGGATTTCAGCCTCCAAAGGGTGTTGTATAATTATTAGAGGAAGGAATGTAGTTCAGTGTCAGTGTGTAAAGGCTAAGGGTGAAAACAGCTTATAAATGCGCATGATCTCCAGTCCCACAGGCATCACGGTCTTATGAGCAGACATGTGACTGCAACAAATATCGCATGGGCCTGGAAATACTTTGCTGAAACCTTTGTCGGTCAACACCATTCGCCGCTGCAGTCAAAGATGCAAATGAAAGCTTTACTATGCAAATCCGAATCCATAAATCAACACTGTCCTAAAGCACTGCTATCCGAAAGAATTCTCTGGGATCTGTCATCTGGGATGGACTGTTGTAGAGTGGAGGATTGTTTTCTGGTTTGAGGAGTCAACAATTCAAGTGGTTTTTGGAAAATACACCCACTGTGTTCTCTGGACCAAAGAAATGAGAGGACTATATGCCACTGGGATAATACAAGCTATTACTAGTGTCAGGAACAAAAGTCAGCATCTTTTGGGAATGTCAGAGCACATGGCATGGGAGAATCTCACATTTTTAAGGGCACCAATAATACAAAAAGATATATACACATTTTGGAGCAAAATATGCTCTTATCTAGGTGTCCTCTTTTCCAGGGACGTGCCTTTATTATCCAGCAAGACATCGCCAAAGCACATTCAGAGTGGACTACACATGCATGGTTGCATTTAAGCAGCTTATGGATGCTACACTGGCCAACCCGCAGTCCTGACCTGTTTCCAATAGAGAGAGTATCGCAAATGAGGAAAACAGGAGAAGAATCTGCTTGCTAGACTTGAACAACTGCTGTTTTCGGTGCCAAAATGCTAAATGAGCACAATGAAAAGATGTGGAGAAGTTACACAATCGACTGTACCAACTTGTTTGCTGCAGTCATCACATGGCACATTTTCACTGAGCAATTAAATTCACTTTTGGCTATCGAATAATGCATAGCTGTACTGTTTTCAAAACAGTTGAGGGTGAAAAGAATTTTGAAATGAGTCTTCATTAATTTTAATTCCATTTCCCATAATGCGTATAAACAACTATTTTGGAATGAGGGTAAGTGTCTGTATAAGCGTGGGTGTACTTCGTACTTTAGGCAGGGCACGTTGTCGCGGATACCGTCTGAGGAGCTGCTGCTGGTGGAGGGGTGGGACTGGGGACTGGATGTGGCACCAGGGGTGGGCAGGGCGGGCGGCTGGTCCCCTCCCATATCTGGAGAATCTATCTCATTCAGCTCGTATTGTAAACGCACCTCCAGGAGCTGCAATGAACACACACAAACACACACAGGCCCGCCCACATACGCACGCACGCGCACAAACATGCATACAAGCATACAGAAAGGCATAGAATTGATTAGGAAATAAGAGAGTTCGTCAAAGAAATTGGCATACAAAAATGGAATTGCATGGCAGTATGGCAGCATAAAAAATGCCATGGGAAATAACTATTTAATAACACACTATTTTCTGGTAAAGATTGGGGTAGAGCTTAATAGTTCTAAAATGGCACCAAATTAATTTTGGTTAGTTTCCAAACATAAGTGAAGCAAGCCTT
Source organism: Gymnothorax reevesii (assembly GCA_029721435.1). Taxonomy (NCBI): domain Eukaryota; kingdom Metazoa; phylum Chordata; class Actinopteri; order Anguilliformes; family Muraenidae; genus Gymnothorax; species Gymnothorax reevesii. Next base: position 48,496,714 of record CM056576.1, read on the forward strand.
GTACTTTTTTTTTTATTTTGGGTTAGGTTTGTGCTTGTGTTGTCTGTGATTGCTGTTTGACTGTGGTTTATGTTTTGTTGTAGTTCATCTAGGACCCCCTTGAAATCAAGAGGATTCCTCTCAAGGGGTTTATCCTATTCAATAAAATGTTTGATGATGAAGCCTGAGGCTTCCAAGATCACCATAATGGTGGGTGGGAATACAATGCAGTCATTCACCAGATCTTGCTGAGCAACTGCAGGTTCTTGCTCTCCACAGCAAAAAACACCATGTCTTCAGGAAGTCACTAAGTCATTCATCAAACATGGTACCAAATCCCTGGTAAGCCCACTTCTGACTTTAACGACCCACAATACACTGCAAAACCAAATAATACTCATAATCATTACCATAAGAGCTCGACTTAAAGAGAATAGACAGGGGATTTGTCATCTTCGACATGGCAAAAGCCTTGAACGCTCTTAAAAAAGGATAAACCCTACTTGACAACTTCATTAACTTTGATGTGACCGGTGCTACTTAGGCACAAGAGAGGCAGAGAACATTCCGGCAAGCTAATCTTATGACGGGAGCCGATGGACCCAAATGCCAGGCTGAGAGGGGATGAGAAACCCTTCAACTTTAAAAATCCCTCCTGCACCGCTACGAGCCATTCTCACAACACTTTCACTGCATCATGTGACCAGATATGGGGATCAAGTCCTTGTAAGGCTCTCAAAAACCAGCTCCCCGCAACTGATATCGACCTTCGCAAACTATGACACTGTTATACATTAGGCCATCGGACAGTCACTACCTTCCCTTAACCTTTTAACAAAGATGTCAGGGTTTTCTCTACCAATGTAACACTTCTGTGCAGAGCTAAGGCACTTTTTTCACTTTTTTTCCATTAAATATCCATGTTTAAAGAAATACATAGTTTCCTTGTAGTCTGCAGGCATTTCCACCATCCTCACTGGTGCTTAGTATTGGTGTAATTTGGCTGTCCAGTCAGGCAGCTTGTGCTGTGCATTTCTCACCCTTATATGTATAGGCAACACCAACAATCCCAGCCCATTTTCTTGGGCAAAACACTCCCGTTAACCCCATGAATGTGCTGATAAGTCCCTGACCCCCAGTGCTAACAAAGTCATGTGTTATGGATTATGGCTTGCAGAGACCCACGGCTCCTGAAAGCTAAGCTGAAAGCCTAGCACTGTACAGAGCACGAGAGAAGGGCTAGTCCTCCTTCATGCAGATGTCTCCGCAGCCTGCTCTTGAGGTCAGACAGATGACACAAGTCAGCTGTACTGCCCGGGTCAAATTAGCGCCCCGATTCAAAGATGGCAGCAGAGCCAGTACCCTGGGGGCCACTGAGGATCCAAAAGAACTGAAATAGGGCCACGCTTTCAGACTGGCTCATTAGCTGCAATCTGTCACATCAATCTAATGCTGGACAAAATGCAGCCGTTAATGATCTAAAAAATCTGCAGTAAATGCAAAAGTGGCAAAGGACGAAATGCATGGGCTCAGGGTGGAGGGATAAAATGAGAAGATGATTGCGCCATTTTAATTTGCAGGCTTTATAGTAACTAGCTATCTACACAAACTAACACACACAGACACAACCCACACACCAGGCGATCTGAAGTGACCAATCATTTGTAAATAAGAGTCTGTGGTTGGACGAGGTTGTGTGCCTCTTTGGGCATGTGTGGGCATGGTTCATGGTTCACAGTTTGTCTACGCTAGTCAGCTCATGCAAAGGAAGGAACGTGGGATACAATTCAGAAGCTTTAGGGCCAATGAATCAAAGCCAAAGCAAATTCAAACCCAAATCATAACTCCATCCTCACTCATTGTCTGAGGTGGCTCTCACCTGCACCACCTCCGTCACCACTTCCTGTTTGCTAAATCGGTAGACGATGACGTGGGCGGACACCCCGGCCACACAAAGTACACGGCTCTCCGGGCACCAGGACAGGATCTGAATGGCGAAGGGGTCCTCGTCCACGATGTCCGTGTTGGGCTTGTCCTCTTTATTCCGCGCCTTCTCAAACACCTTGGCCGTCTTCAGCTTGTACAGCACTTGCAGCATAACTGAGAGACATCAGGAGAGACATCTCAGATTCGATGTCTTCGAGACTGATGGAGCCAACAGCAATAAGAGCACAGGGCCCATCCACTAACCATTGCTAGAGCTCACCACAATGTAAAAAATGGCTCAAGGAATCTGAATTTTTCCAGAGTTTACAATTCATTGTCAATAATAAATGTGGCCATAGCTCCAGGCTATGGATGAGGCCTCCCTCAATGCAATAATATAGCTGACCCACCTAACTGCTGATATCGATGGCCTCATGCAAGAAGGGCGCAAGTGACACTTCGGTCAAAAATTACTTTTTTGGTCGTTTTGGAATATCTGAGACTAGCCCATCTCCTGACCACGTCTAGAGTCTCAATTCCTATCCGAAAGGGGTTAAAATGTCTTTTTAACATTGGGGCAGCATATAGCTAACAGATGGTGCTGCGGCAGTTTTTTGGTTCCTCTGTAAAATTTGTCAAAAGTCACTCACGCCCTTCTTGCATGAGGCCATCGATATGACTTACCTGAAAATAAATTTTGAGTCGGTTAAAGATTAAAACAACTCCAAATATACAAATAATGGTAAAAAATATATATAAATAATGATAAAACCAACTGCAGCTTTAGATATTTTTCAGAGTTGCAATGAAAATTCTTGAGCCTCAGCGAAGGAGATAATTAAACCTGATGGTATACTGCCGATCGCGCCTGTGTGCTTGTTTAATTGAGGCGCATCTGTCGGTAACACTGCTAGGTGCCCACCCTCATTAAAATCTTTACTGCCACTAATTGTTCCGGCTTTGCTGAAAACGGGAATTGATCAATCAATAGCCATGTTGAAATGGCAATCCTGCTCCTCTAATGACTAGCACCAACAAGGATAGCATTTATTCAACCTTCTACTAATAGGACAATTACCACTACTGCTACCACCACCGATACAAATTACAGAGGAGTGTGTACGGAGTTGGACAGCAACGCTGTCTTATTTTCTTAGTCCAGGACTCCAGCAAACTGAAATAGAGCAATAGCTCAAAGGTTACAGTACAAACTGTCAGCATTAATTACAGGGTATTCGCATTCATATTAATGATCATAGAAACCACAGCCATTTTTATACACACTGGCTAAAGAAATGCTGACACAAACAGAGATGCATTGTTATTATTGCGATGAGCAGTAGTAGCAGTAGTATCACTAGTAGTAGAAGTAGTAAAAATGCAACCCCAACTCAGAAAAAGTTGAAATGATACCAAAAATACATGTAAAAACAGCCAGAGGTCATTCCTAAATTCACTTTGACTTGCATTTCATTGCAGACGGTATGGTTAACTTCATTTTATTTGTAAATATACATCCATTCCTGTCATTCAGACCTGCAGTACATTTCAAAAATAAGTTGGGATGAGATCAATTTAGGACTAGGAATGAGGTAAAATAAATTTTGAACAATGATGTGATCTGAAACAGCTGATATCAGCAAGTGATTGTTATCATGATTGTGTAGAAAAGCAGTATCCAAGGGAGGCATAGTCCTTTCAGGAGCAAGGATGGGCCAAAGCCAATTTACTCAATTTAAGGCTAAGTGTGAGAAAATCATTGAAGGGTTCTAAATAATGTTGCTCAAAAAAGATAGGAAGGATTTGGATAACAAAATCAAAGGATTCAAGGAATCAGAAAATTTCTGTGCGTAAAGGGCAAGCGTGGACGCCTCAGATAGCACGATGTCAAGAACTGTCATTTAGCCAGAACTGTATAATCACATAGGCACAGGACTCCTTTGGCAAACCTTTGTCAAGTACCAGGATACATAGTTTCATCCACAAAGTTAAAAGATAACACTATTAAAAGGAAGCCTTATGTTAAGGGTCCAGAGGCGCCGCTGACTTCTCTGGGCTCGGGGCTGTCTGCATTGGACCATTTCACAGCGGAAATGCATACTGTGGTTAGATATTTATATTTAGATCTTTCTTTTTTTTTTGGAAACAATGGATCCCATGAACTCGAGACCAAATAAGAACAAAAAAATCCAGACTGTTAACAGCAATTGATCTAAAAGCTAAGCTTTGTCATGGCATGGGGTTGTGTCAATGCCCGAGGCAAGGGCAACTGGCACTTTTGTAAAATTCGTCAGAAATACGAAAAAGTACACAGATATTTTTAGGTAACACATGCAGCCTTTAAAGGAGAATTCCGATGTGAATTTGACTTGGGGTGTATTGAAACAGTACTAACCTTTGTCGAATACGCCACCTCAGAACATATGCAACATTTCAAAATATGTGGCTTTTTAGCCAAAGCACCCAACAGGCTTACAATAGTAGTGAATTGGGCATAGCATTGCCATGCAAAAAAATCAGTATTTTTTTCATCATTAACAAGGCTCAAAGTAGCTCCACACTTACATCGGTAGAATTCTGAGGGCCCTGACATTTAAAACGAGCCACTGAGATTTGAAAATGCACCGGTAGTTCATTACAAAATCCAAAACCAGTGAAGTTGGCACGTTGTGTAAATCGTAACTAAAAACAGAATACAATGATTTGCAAATGCTTTTCAACCTATATTCAATTGAATACACGGCAAAGACAAGTTACTTCATGTTTGAACAGGTAAACTTTGTAATTTTTTGCAAATATTAGCTCATTTGGAATTTGATGCCTGCAACATGTTTCAAAAAAGCTGGCACAAGTGGCAAAAAAGACTGACAGAGTTGAGGAATGCTCATCAAACACTTATTTGGAACATCCCACAGGTGAACAGGCTAATTGGGAACATGTGGGTGCCATTATTGGGTATGAAAGCAGCTTCCCTGAAATGCTCAGTCATTCACAAACAAGGGTGGGGCGAGGGTCACCACTTAGTGAACAAATGCGTGAGCTGATTGTCGAACGTTTAAAAACAACATTCCTCAAAGAGCTATTGCAAGAAATTTTGGAATTTCATCATCTATGGTCCGTAATATCAGCAAAAGGTTCGGAGAATCTGGAGAAATCACTGCACCTAAACGACAAGGCAGAAAGTTAACATTGAATGCCCGTGACCTTCGATCCCTCAGGCGGTACTGCATCAAAAACCAACATCAGTGTGTAAAGGACATCACCACATGGGCTCAGGAACACTTCAGAAAACCACTGTCAGTAACTACAGTTCGTCGCTACATCTGCAAGTACAAGTTAAAACTCTACAATGCAAAGCGAAAGCCATTTATCAACAGCACCCAGAAACGCCGCCGGCTTCGCTGGGCCCAAGCTCATCTAAGATGGACTGATGCAAAGTGGAAAAGTGTTCTGTGGTCTGACGAGTCCACATTTCAAATTGTTATTGGAAAATGTGGACTCGTGTTCTCCGGACCCAAGAGGAAAAGAACCATCTGGACTGTTATAGGCGCAAAGTTCAAAAGCCAGCATCTGTGATGGTATGGGGGTGTATTAGTTCCCAAAGCATGGGCAACTTACACATATGTGAAGGCACCATTAATGCTGAAAGGTACATACAGGTTTTGGAGCAACATATGCTGCCATCCAAGCAACATCTTTTTCGCGCCCCTGCTTATTTCAGCAAGACAATACCAAGCCACATTCTGCACGTGTTACAACAGCATGGCTCCGTAGTAAAAGAGTGCAGGTACTAGACTGGCCTGCCTGTAGTCCAGACCTGTCTCCCATTGAAAATGTGTGGCGCATTATGAAGCGTAAAAAACAACAACGGAGACCCCGGACTGTTGAACAACTTAACCTGCACATCAAACAATAATGGGAAAGAGTTCCACCTGAAAAGCTTCAAAAATTGGTCTCCTCAGTTCCCAAACGTTTACAGAGTGTCGTTAAAAGGAAAGGCAATGCAACACAGTGGTAAAAAGGCCCCTGTGCCAACTTTTTTTGCAATGTGTTGCTGCTTTTAAATTCTAAGTTAATGATTATTTGCAAAAAAAAAAAAAAAAGTTTCTCAGTTTGAACATTAAACATCTTGTCTTTGCAGTGTATTCAATTGAATATAAGTTGAAAAGGATTTGCAAATCATTGTATTCTGTTTTTATCAACGATTTACATAACGTGCCAACTTCACTGGTTTTGGGTTTTGTAAAAAATAATATTTATGCAAACAGTATCTTGAGGTAGTTTCCAGTTGCCTAAATCTTGAAAGTCACGATAAGTCGATTTACGAGCACGAACGAAAAGGAAGGATTGGGGAACAGATTGCAATCTATTCGTTCGTGCTTGTCAATAGACTTATTGTGAGTTTCAAGATGGAGGCAATTCCAAAGTTCTCAGTGCCTCGTTTTAAATGTCATGGCCCTCGGAATTCTACCGATGAAGTGTGGAACTACAAAGTACTTTGAGCCTTGTTAATGTTGAAAAAAATAGCTTGCCTGAATCACAACCATTGTAAGCCTGTTGGAAGCTTCGGCTAAAAATCCAATTATACTGAGCAACAAAAGAACCGCAAGTTAGCTAGTTAGTCAGTGTACTCTTATGGTGACAGTCAAAGTGACCACAAAATAAAGAAAAGTTTCATGAAACCAGTGTAAATGTGCACGCGCTAGTAATAAATTTGCTTTTCTAAAATAATTAAGCACACACCTTTTTTCTAGTCTGCCTTTAATTAACTTGCGTTTCTTTTGTTGTTCAGTATATTTCGAAAAGTTGCGTGCGTACGGAGGTGGGGTATTCGATAGAAGTTAGTACTTATTATCATGTTTCAATACACCCCAAGACAATTTCATGCCGGATTCTCCTTTAAGTTGACATCTTTTCCAAGGATGACCATGCATATATTCAGAAATCAATGCAAAACCACATTCTGCACACATTACAAGGACATGGCTGCCTAAGAAGAGGATGGGGGTACTGGACTGGCTTGCCTGCAGACCCGACTTGACCCCAATATGTGCACAAAATGCAACAATGAAGACCCACTACAGCACAGTTGCACGTCTTAAGATTTATTTGAAGGAAGAATGGGACAAAATTACACTTCAAACAATCCTTGTTGTTGTCTGTCCCAGAGACATTTATTATGCATTGTGAAAATCAATGGTAAAATTAGAAGGTGGAAAATTCTTAAATTTTTTAAAATATGTTGCAAGAATTAAAATAGAAAAAAGAAAAAATCTTGAAAAGTCAATAAAATTTCCACAGAGCGTACGCAACTCCGTATAGGAAATTTCGGATGAATAGGACACCCACTTATATTTGTAATATATGTAATGTTTCTTCTGGTATATTCATTCATATGTTCTGGGAATGCCCCAAAATTGCAGATTTGTGGACCTTTGTTGTGAATGAATTATCTAAATTGATTAACATTACTGTTCCAAAAACACCACACCTGTGTTTACTAAATGATGACTCTGGTCTTGGATACAGTATGATCCAACGGAAAATGTTGATGGCAGGTTTCACAGCCTCTAAGAAAGTCATTTTACAACTATGGATCAGTCCTGAGATATTACCTCAGAAGTTCTGGATAAGCTATTTGGATGACATTGTGAATATGGAATACAGTACCGCCAGATTTAATAAGGCTAAATTGCCTACTTTGAGAATATGGGAGTCTTTTCTGTGTACGATTCATGATCTTCGACAGTCTCCTGTAGGATGAACTGTTTTACTGGGGGGTCTTGGTCCCCCTTTTTTTTATTATTATATATATAAATATATATATTTTGTATTATTATTATTTTTTTTTTCTCTTTCCTTTTTCTAAATAATTAATTTATCTCTCCCTTTTGAATACGGCCACATGTATATTTGTATTATTTGGAGCTAATTTTGTATGTGTTAGGTATGTATCTGTATATGTATGAGTATCTGTAAATGTATGATGCCTTGCTGCTTTAATATACCCTGGAATGGTATAGTAAGTACGTAAATGTTCAGAACGATATTTTATTTGTAACTGTTTGCCGCCCGCCCCCCCTTTTTTTTCTTCTCTTTTCTGAAAACCAATAAAATGTTGATCACAAAAAAAAAAAGTCAATAAAATTCATGTAGGGAAACATCAATGTACTGTTGTATTGTTTGAAACATAATATAAGTCAAATATAATTTACAAATCACGACTTTTAGTTCTAACTTTGAGATACCGTCCCAACTTTCTCTGATTTGGAATAGGAGCAGTACTTATTTTTGTTGTCAGGTAATAACACTTGCAGCTGTAGTAGTAGTAATAGTTGCAGAAATATTTAGTTTTGCACATTTGATGAAATAAAGTGCCCCTCAGGTTAATCTGTAACCATAAGACATGTCACCTGCCATAAAAAGACAAATTGGGTGCCTTGAGCTCTCAGCTGTTGCTAGCCCCAGCAATGTCATCCATGATAAATCAGCCCAAAAAGCCAGATGTTTAGAGTACAGATTTATGGCAAAATTATGGTAAGCAGAGTCCAGAGGCAACATGACAGCAGTCCCACCCCCCACTCCCCACCACCACCCGATGAGTTATCACTCTGACCGCCAACAGTTCAGCTCAGTTCACACCTGCAATTAAACTTCACCTACAGTGAAAAAGCACCCTGCTGAAAACAATGCAAACAAGAAATCTGAAACAGAGAACTCTTGGGATAAATTGGTGAAAAGAACTGCTTAACTTTGTCAATTAACCTCTGAGTAACAATGCAAACCAGCATATTATGCAGCGCTCCAAGACTAGCTATCCCTGAGGCAGTGACTTTATATTATACTACAAAACCCACTGACAACTATCAAGGGCCACCTTACACTGTAATGTCTGGCAGTATCACTACCTACCTAGCACTGCTCTCTTAAGGACATGGAGGCAAGACCGTATTATAGACCGGGCCAGTGGGGCCACTGCCCTGAGGCCTCAGACTCCCAAGGGGCCTCCTAGCCTCAGGCCACTCGTGACGTGAGGCCGAACTCTTCTGTGGGAAGTTGAATGCCATGGTCCTCAGTACACAATACATTAAGAGACTTATGGCAACTTACAGCATGAGCTAACCACAGTCTTGGCAATGTCAGGCCCCTGGGCCCTTTGGTATTTACAATGTGAGGGCCCCCAGACCCCTGGTGCTTAGAACTTGAGTTGACCCCTAGGCCCCTGGTGCTTCTGCACTTACAGTGTTAGGGCCCTAGGAGTCTCAGCTCTTGGTCACTTCCTTCAGTAGAGTCATACCTTGTCAGACAGCTAGATTTTGATGATATAATTGATGAGTTTGCAACCAGAAAAGTAAGAAAGGTGTTATTTTAGGCAGGGTTGGACTGGTCATCTGGCATACTGCCTGGAAGGCTGATGGATTTTAATGTAATCAGGGATCCAAGCAGCGACAGCTGGAGGTGGGCTGCTTGGCCCACAATGCCTGGGCTATTTTTTTTTTATGTTAGTCCTGCCCTCACCATAAGAAAGTATGTTTGTGTGGCGGGGGTAGGGTGAGCCAACGGTGGCTGTGGGGCCATGAGGCCAGGGTGGAGGGGTGGGGCCTCACAGGGCCTTGATCCGGCCCTGGAGGGAAGTACCCGTTATGCAGAAAAATACAGAAATAAAAAATGCAGCAATAAATTGCATTCTGATATTTAGATGTTGCAATACACACCTCTGCTCAAACATTTGGGATCACTTGTCATTTAAGTTGCTCTTGCCATTTTCCCCGTGAAAGAGGATTAATATGGCCATAATGGAAGTGAGGGAGTGAGTCACAATCTTTCCATACTCAATATCTCAAGAATGGCACAAGCCATAACCTTATAGCTGTCCATGTTAAGAGATTTAGGGTAGCAGATGAGCTGATTATAATTTGTTTCAAACCGGCTGGCCCATTAGGCAATATAGGCAAATGCTTAGGGCGTCGTGGCATCCAGGGCGCGCCACAAAATCGGGAAAAAAAAATTCACCTTCAATACAATTACAAACTATTAATCACTGTTAACTCTTAAAATGGAAAAATTAACAAATTCAAATGTAAAGCAAGGCCCAATATTACTACAAATGATAACACCAAAGAAGCCGTATCCTACTTTATCTATATCCTTTATCCTTTTAACCATAATCAGTGTTTTTGGCAAATTGCACTGAAGAAAGGAGCATCATACTTCCTGCATGAATCTTTTGGTCATTCAAACATTTCAAAGGCATTGAAAGCCAAGGTTCATTGTTAAAGGAGCAATATGTAAGAAATGTATGTTGATTAATCACGAAATGGCCCTGATATGTCACTAGACGTTAAGGAATGATGTTAATTTCAAATACTTACATCACTGACAACAGTAGTCCAGCCAGAATATTCTCATTACAAAAGCAAAGTTTCAGCCCGCATCTAATGTTTATGTTGTCATTTTGTGTTTTGGCCTGTTGCGCCGCCCTCCACCCATCTCCCAATCACAAAGTCAGTCGTATTTCGGCATCCGGGTTGCCAGTTACCACTAAGCTGCAGCTACCAGCATTTTGGAGCACAAATGTCTGATGTTGCTAAACCTAAAAGGCCTCGTTGTGATTCCAAAATATGTCGTGACAAAGTCAGAAACAAAACAAGGATCTGTATAGGACATGCCTTTGAAAGATGGAAATGGCTGAAAGCAGAGAGGAATTTGAAGACCGACACCGAAGTTGCTAATTTTCTCCTGGGCAGATAAGATTCAGCTAAGTTTGGCTACCTTAATTCTATTTAATATAGGTACGGACATTTCAAATATGCTCTACAGTCGAATAACGTTATGTATGTTTGTTCATGGTACGTTATTGCGTATGCAGGCGGGTCATCAAATTGATTAGGTAACAAATTGTTTAAGAAATAAAAACTGTGGCTCTTCATTGCTGACATTAGCAATGCATTATCAGTCTGTTTCTCTGGCTTTATGCAGAGACGCTGTGCAAACCGTTCCAACATTAGCAAAGCCGTTATAGCAATATGAAATGTAATTAAGACAGTACATCAGTCTAATGAGTCCTCATTCATTCTTTACGAATATTACAGTATGGACTTTAGTGGGCTATCCACACAGAAGAGTGACGAGCAAGATGACCAATATGACCATTGCTAAAGTTAGTCAGTCATTAGTCTCGATCTTTTCTGAACTGAACTGAACACAACCCTGTGAGAGCAAATCATTGGTGATATTGAAACGTAGCCATGGTAGCTCCGAGTAGTAGACGTTCTTGCTTGATCCGGCTACCTAGCTGGCAACCTCTCGTCTGGGATGGGGGGGGACGGGATACTGCGCTCTGCACTAATTTTAATGTGATTGCGCTATGAGTTTTGGCCACAGACTTACATATTGCTCCTTTAACTCTAGTTTGAGTGTGAGGAGGCATGTCTCCACCTTTGCAGTCCGAACATGCACTGGCTGTAAAAGGAGAGGAATTTTTGCTATAATAACTATGTTATTTTGGGGGAAAGGCCCAAATGCCAAATTAAATATATCCCAACATGCCCCTGCATAATTTTTCTAAACTGTGAAATACCCGTAATTTATATGTTCCAAAATGGTCCATTTTGCCAGAGCCTCAAATATTTCACGCTTCACAATCAATGTATGCGTTAAGACAGTGAATATACAAGTGAATCAATATTCTGCAAAAAAGTTTATTTTGAATAAAAGCAAACTCTAAACACAAACATTTTTTACATGGAAAATAGCAGTATCATCAGGACTACAGGCATATGTATGTAACTGCAGTATGTATCTAAGTAGATTTTTTAGAATTTTGAAAACCTTTTAGTCATGAGAACATCATGTTGGACTCTGATAAAAAGAAATTTCCACATTCCACATTCCACGTATTAGGCCTTGGCTTCGGTGACTAACACCGCAGATCAGAGAGCAAATTTCATGATATCAGAAAGTGATTTAATTAGCGGCTTTTCATTTCGCTATTTAGATTTTGCGCATTTCTAAGGGTAATGGAAACGCACCTGGAGAGTGAGAATAATGTCCGACGTTATTACATTATTAGTCCTGAAACAGAGTCTGTTTCGTGACCGTAGGCCTAGACTTTTTGTGACACAGTTTTGAGTCTTGATTGATGTCAGCTATGGATGCTTGCGTCCAGTGGCGAATGGTTTTTTTTAGCGTTTCAATATCAATCGCTGACCTTCTATCTTGATGGATTAGGTTGGATGCGCACTGTCACTCGAATCTTAAGTTCCGCATGTACATGATTATTCATGCAGTATGCATGAAATTGGTGACTGGATGGTCCGAGTGCAAGATTATTTACAGTATTTTCATTGGAGTACAATAAAGATGAGAAAAGCTTCGGTTCTCATAGATTTATTGGCCATCTGTCGGAGAAATAGTATTTTGTCGATTGCAGCAAATGTTCAAAACTGATTCATAAACTAACTGGTGACGCCTGCATAGTGAACTCCAACGAAGACCATAGGCTTATCAGCGCAATGCCTCAAATATGAGGCTGTGTCACCAATAGTGTACGGTCACGAAGCAGACTTTTTTGGGGGCTAATAACGTCGGACATCGTCCTCACTCTCTGTGTGCACTTGCATTAATCTTCGAAATGTGCAAAATCTAAATAGCGAAATAAAAAAAACTGTTAAATAATAATAATTATTATCACAATAAGCCGTCCTACTACATTGCCACCGATGAAAGAATTGCTTGAAACTTCGTTCAAACGAACTTGGCATACTGCACCTTCTTTTCACCAAATATTTAGGGTGGATCACTTTGGGAACTATATTAATTTTAATGTTAAGCTTTCATTTTGTGATGAAAAAATGTAGCCAAATTATGCTTTTTACGGCTTCAATTCGTCCTGGGTTTGGTGTCAAATTGTTCCTTGGGATGACAGCAACAATAACAGTTGTACATTTTAGAACTAGCACTGTGATAATTGGGAGTTATTCATATGTTGGTTTTAGGGGGGTGCTCATCTAAATTTGGCCATAATTTTTCAATGAATGATTCAGTTTATGTACAGGGGAGGGTTGGATGATAAGTTGTCCCGTGGGGAAATGGAGACTTGTATATACATTTAGACTTGTATGATAACTCTCCAAAATGATAACTGCAGTTATACATTTTTCAAACATTCTTATGAACATCAGTATCTACTTTTCAGTCCACAAAGTGCTTTCTGATAATGTTTCTTAAATAAATGCAGCAACAACTGATAGTCTGTTCAGTTATCTTTATTTGGGCTTGTCAATATTCAGAAAAGTATCATGGTATTTTGAGTGACCACATTTTTGGCCTGCAAGCCTAATTTTTGGCCTGCGCGCCCAACTTATTCAGGTTGGGAACGCATGCGCTCCTAGGTCCAAAAGTTAGTCTGGAGGGTTGAGATAAAAAAAAAAAAACATATTTTCATGATTAGGGCCAAGACAATTAATTTGTGTGACAAGTAAAAATTTGAATTCACCTGAGCCTTGGCACTCAGCCACTACACCCAAAAGGTTTCCAAATGGCCTCATTTTGTGTTGTTGTTGTTGATAGTATTTTTGTTGTTGTTGTTTGTTTTAGGGCAGGATGACATCTGGTAAACAACTGTTGAACTAAAATAGTTGACAGATTATGGTAAAGACAGGGAAGACCAAACTTAAAGTACACCTGTTTTTGGTCGAGGGGAAAGGGCTAATCCTTTTTTTTTTCTTAACCAATAGCTTTTCTAATGTAACTTGAAATACTAAAGAGGACTTGTTCCTGGTGGCAAGTCTGAGTCATTGGTGAAAAGGGTTTGATTTTCAACATTTTCTGTTGGCTCAATTTTGAATTATTTCGGGATGGACATTTGAATCATACTCTGACCTTGAATGTCAAGGTCATTGGAATGAGTGTCCCTTTGAAAGTTGCCCTTAACTGCAAATTTCATGCCCAATATTTCTAGCCCCCAAATGAATAGGGAAGCTGAGTTCCACTGTCAAAAAAATGGGTGGACCGTCTATGACGTAATTGTGCCCTTTTATGTAGAAACACCCATATATATATATATATATATATATATATATATATATAGCTGTATATTTTTACACAACAAGCCACTAAAATTCCAAAAATGTTATCATGCATCCCCCTTATAACAATTGGATAAAGCGAATAACAAAAATAAAATGAGCTCCAAGGACAGCTTATAGTCAGACATGCCATACCACACACAGAACTGCTAAATGGCCCCAACTACAATATTTAAAGAATACTCAGCCTGTACAGCCAATCACTTTCCTTGGGTTCACCGTTAGGACAAAGAACAGTATGGTCAACTCACTGAAAATGTAGGGGATAAAAAGAGTGGCAAACTTACTTGCAGAAGCATCCCAGAATTTTACCGACCCATCTGCATGTCTGTTAATCACAGAGAGGAGTATAATTACTTTTTCAGCTTAATCAACTTGCTCCCCTGCAGAAAACAGAACAAAAATCTTTATACTTTGTTACACTCGGTCTGTCAAGACTGGATGCGGGAACAGGACACTTGCTTCTCAGAGCAGTCAGATTGGATGTAATCTAACCTATGGCATCAGAGGAATTTCTCTTTCATGAACGCAGACTATCAGCTTGGCCTTCCCTCTGCGTCAGGCATCATGCCTATGAAGTACTGATTTCAAAAAGCTGAACTGATACTCCTGTAATATTCCCTCAGATGTCCTGTCAGTATAACACATAAGACTGACAGAAATGCAGACAAGAACAGTTTTAAAACATAAATATATAAACAGATGCATGAATAAGTAAAAGCTAACAAGATAATCAGAGGGAACTACTAATCTAGGATAGACCAGGACTTAATGACATGAAACCACATTTACAACCCCCATGATGCCATTACCACCACTTTAATAAAGTAATAGGAAGGAACCATTATGATTACTCGCTATGGAGCAGATGAACAATTTCATCACTTCCGCTCTAACAAAGAGTCACGTGGAAGCAAAAGACCTTGGATGGGTACGAACCAAGCACAGGTTAGGTTGTTTGGCGTACTGTTATTCTTTTCGGAAAAGCCGAGGCTTGTCAATAGAGGTGAAAATGCAGTCAGATCTGGACACATTAGGAAGACACAATAGCATTGGGAACTCTCATAATTGAAAGCACAAGTTAAATACTGCATTCTAAATAGCAAGCGGTCTTGTTTCTAGCCAATATGGTGCATCTCTATGGTGATAATTAGGTCATGACGTCACACTTGTCTTCACCATTACCATTTCAAAGTGAACACCATTCTAGAAGTTGTATTTTGTCCTTTGATCAGTGGGCACAGAAGCAAAAAGTGATGCTGCCCAGGCTGGTTAAGTGGTTACACCCATAATCTTTTTGCAGTATCAGCTGTACTGGGGAACCCTAGGGAGGGGTAGATGCCTGTTTTTTCTTTTAGAGCATCTCAGGGTGAATATTTAAGGCGTTGTACTCCCAAACCTCCGGCCTGCTCGACACAGCTCTCCGTTCCTGACCTGAACATTAACACAGACACATGCACACACGCACGCACGCGCACACATGTTGGGTTTTCTTGTCTTCTGGGGACATTCCATTAACTTGCATTCATCCCCTTACCCCTTTCCCTGACCTTAAAGGTATAGTAAGCGATCATAATCCACGCACTTTTTATCAAAATCACTGTATTTCTCCTCACTATCTGCAAGCAGTCACTTCTGAGAGCATGCTGAAAAAAATCCACTTTCAATACACAGCCTGGGCTCTGAATTTAAGCAGGTAAATCTCTGGCACGGACCGAGCCACCAGCAGATGGGTCCACCCCTCCACGCCTAGGGGCGGGTTCATACTCATGCATAGGTCAGACACAGGGAGGAGGGGCAGTAGCAGGTCATGTAGCGTGCGCAGTTAGAGTAGAGAGAGACCCGGCATTGCAGCAATTGCGATGGCTGAAAAACAGCCCAAGAGAAAACGGTCGGAGGAACATAAATTAAAAAACCAACGGCTACGACCATGAAAGGGCGAAAACCCAGGTCAACACTGGTGTGGCTTTCCGACGATGGAGGGAACTACGCAAATTGAAGGGTCTGAAAATGGACTCAGAGGTTGCTATCTTTCAGCTGGACAGGTGAGCAACATTAGCTTTGCCGTGCTTCACACAACAGTAACAGCCGTCAGGCATTCATCATATTGTCTGATCTGGCAAAATGTACCATTGCTGCGATGTTATCTGTTGATAATAGCAGTCGAGTTGTGAGTACAGTAGTCTGACGGGTCAGCTAACCTTAGCTTCGAAAACTGAACTTGTGGCTACAAGTTCTTGCCAATGTCTGACATCTTATGTAAGGAATGGACGGGGAATTGCGCAATCATACGCTGTACATATGTGCGACTAGATTGAATGAAATGAACCGCCTTAGTCTCAGCTTATTCTTTTGCTTGTACTGTCTCGCTTTGCATGCATGTTGTAGCTGTACTGTTATATACCCACTGTTCAGGAAGAAATTTTGCTATAAGCTCCAGAAAACAATTTGTTCCAAATTGAAACAATTCCGACCGCAAGCTACTAAATGAGCTCACGCAAATGGTTAAGCGTTGCTTGTGTGGAGCTTGCGAATCGGTAACTTGTATTGGGAAAAATTCCGAGTCCATTTTCCACTTTTCAGCTTGTAAATAGCCAGAATGATTTTTAAATGCATTCCTGACAGTAGTCTGTTCTTGGATCCAGACTCCTATTTGAGGCATTGCGCTGACAAGCATGCTTTAGCAGTTCTTTATATGACATGCTTATTATCACCTTTGCTACAATACTACTAAAGCTCATCACATGTACTACTGCCGTTTACATGACGATGGGCGTCCATGAACTTCGGGGGTGGACACCGGGGCGGAGTATGAAGGGAGGGGTGGGTCTGTATTCGTTTTCACTTCAAATATCAACAACCTCTCTTCTCGTTTTCTCCCACATTGCTGACTACACCTTTAACCCTCAACAGTACATACCTGACCTTAATCTAACCCTAACCTTAACCCTTAACCCTAAAATAGCTCAGTTTCATGGGGACCTGAAAAGGTCCCCACAAAGATAAGGAAATCTTCAATTCCATGTCTGCTGGGGAGATCTTGTTGCCACAAAGGTAAACACACACACACAGACACACACACACGCGCGCGCGCGCACGCAAGGTAAGACCACCACTTCAGGAGGCTTAGGGATCATTAACATGTGCAGTGCAGCAGCTCTCACCCGGTGATGATGATCTCCGGGTAGCTCTGTGTTCCCAGACCCCAAGTGCCACCACTAATAGGCCATTCCTAGAAAACAAAGAAATAAACAACAAAAGAAAATTTTTTATGACAGGGTTGTAACATACGATTCGTCTCAATGAACATAAAATTACATTAATTAAGTGTTTGATATTTTCATTTAACATAGAAAGGAAAACTGCAAACTTTTTTTCCAGGAATAACCAGGGAGACACATCAAATACATCAGGTGACGGAGAGCAGAGTAACAGAGAACGGAAGTCAAGCCCCTGCAGCAGTTTTTTTCTTCCCATAAAGGCCCATGGCAGAATTGTAACTCGCTGACACAGAGACCAAATATTATCTTTCCAGAAAGAAGACAACATCCGTACTGCATATGCAACCAGCAGCTCAACAGTAACCAGTCAAAAGTGCTCTCAGCTCCCTTGCTGCGCTCTATGCCTACATCTAGTTTAATAGGTTGCAACCCAATGGCAAGAAACAATGATACTGGCCACGGAGGGTATCATGAGTACTCAGCAGAGCAGAGCACACTGAGTATGCATGCACATGAAGTACATTCCAGGGCAGCGTCTATCCCACAAGGAGCTCCACACAGAGCTCAATGAGGTAAAACACCTCAAAAAATAGCTGGGACTGACACTGCATAGTTAGCTGCAGCCCAAACTCAGCACCACACCGGCTGGACAGGGATTAGAGGCGCGAGGTCCACATTCTATATTTAGATGAGCTTTTAGTAAGTGCTCTTACAAGGGGATATGATAAATTGCAGCTGGCTTTGTCCCTGAGCCCCCACCCCTCCAACACCCAAAGGGTGGTCCTGCAGAGCCGTGAATCCGTCATCATTTCCATTTCATTACAAAATGGAGGTCTGTGAGGAGTCCATAAGGGCGGAATCCCCTGCTCTGGTCCACAACAATAGCCTCACAGTAATGAACGGTCTTCTTCTATTGTTCAAGCAAGATACACCTATGCACCTGCCCTGCTAGCAAAGGCAAGACACAAAAATGTAGACCACTGCCACAGCCTTTTCATCACCTCCTAAAGAACTAAGAATAGGCTGACTCACTTTTCAAGCACTGATACTGGAATCCAAATTCCAAAATGGACTGGGTCCTACCCTTATTCTGGAGCAGCCAATAGGATAGAGCCCTGTCACCAGATGATAATTTCAAAGGGGATAAAACATGAAAATGAAGGAGAAGTGAAGGTCTGCTTTGGTCAGCTCTTCTTTCAAGTACAATGGCTAGTTATGAACCTGCGATCATCATAATTGCCACAGACTCTCCAAATATAGACTTTGGTATAGCAGTATAGTGCCATTTTCATGTAGTAGACATGCCTGAAAACATAGCATTAATAAGCAAGACTTTTTTCGCGCAAAAATAAGTTGATTCAAATCTAGCTGGTCCTGAAAACGTGGCCTCTTCATTACAATGGTCATTTAGAGACGGACAAACTCTCACGGCTGTATTTGACTAAATTTGAAGGGAAACCTAAAATTCAATATTTAAACAAACTATCGCCCATAAACTACATACAGGGTGACAACGTAATTTATCTCTAAGGTCAATAAATTTAGTCCCCGTCCGGTGAGGCTATCAGCAATTGCAAAAATTTCTCTTAATACTTTGACTTTTTTTGCCATTAATTGTAAAATAATTCAATTGCTAGGCAAGAAATTTCACTAGACTGAGGTTTCGGTTAAAAGAGGATGTGAGTGTATGTGTCTGTATGCATGTGCGTGTGTACGTGTGTGTGTGCGGGGGTTCAGTAGCTCGAGTGGTGAAGAGGACGGAGGTCACCTTTTTACTGTAGCCTTGCCGCTTCTGTCTGGAGCCAACTGAATACAGGGCTGGAATGAGGTCCACGGGACAGTCAGCAAAGTACTCGCAGCACGTCACTGGAGACTCATGAATGGTGAGCGGGTAGGGATTCTCAAATATTGGGTAACTGTAGCAAGAGAAAAACATATGTCATTTGTGATTCAAACAGAACTAAGCATACTCAACATGGGTATCAAGTCCTACCTAACACAGAGACATTTCAACGGCAAACTGAAAAAAAGGAAGTGAGCGTGATATTATATATAACGGCATGCTTGTTAAAAAAAAAAAAAACTAACTATGCACAATCTTCTGTTTTACAAGTTCCTTAGCACTTCCTTGAGCTGGAGAGGAATAACATGAACAGTCCATCATTAGTGCAATATCTTCAGTGTTGTGAAAAAGTATTGGAGCTTTTCCTGAATTCTTCAATTTGTGCTAATTTGTCACATTTAAATGTTTTCTAGACTAATATTAAGATTTTAAGACAAAGACAACATCATAAACGCAAAAATGCAGCTTTAAATGATAATTTTATTACTTGGAGATGTGTCATTCAAAACCTATATTACCCATGTGAAGAAATACAACCCCATTTCTGAAATAGTTGGGACAAAGTGTAAATTGTGAATAAAATCAAAACGCAATGACTTTTAAATCACACCCGCCAGCATTTTATTTACTATAGAAAAGAGATAACATAGCAAATGTTGAAACTGAGAAATTTTGCAATTTTATGCATAAAATGAGCTCATTTCAAATTTGATGGCTGCTACAGGCCTCAAAAAAGTTGGGACAGGGGCCTGTTCACCATGGTGGAGCATCCCCTCTTCTTTTGAACACAAAGTGGAGGCGTCTGGGCATTGAGGAGACAAGTTTCTTGAGTTTAGCCATTGGAATTTGATCCAACTCTTGTTTAATACAGGCTTCCAGCTGCTGGAGAGATTTTGGTCTCCTTTGACAGACTTTAGTTTAATTATGCACCAAATATTCTCAAATGGTCAAAGATCAGGACTGCAGGCAGGTCAGTTCAGTACACAAACTCTTCTGTTATGATGCCATGCTGTTGTAACAGCTGCAGTATGTGGTTTTGCATTGTCCTGCTGAAATACACAAGGCTTTCCCTGGAATAGATGTCATCTGGAGGGGAGCATATGTTGCAGTTTCTTTCTCGGAGTGAAATAGTGAACACTGACCTTAACTGAGGCAAGAGAAGCCTTTAGATGTTTGGGTTTCTTTGTGACTTTCTATATGAGTGGTCGATGCTCTCTTGGAGGAATTTCGGTTGGCTGGCTAATTCTGGAAAAGTTTGTCACTGTTCCAAGTTTTCTCTATTTATATACAATGGCTCTCATCATGATTTGCTGGAGTTCCACGGCCTCAGAGATGGCAGTGTAACCCTTTCAAGACTGATTGACGTCAGCGACTTTCTAATCTCTTCCTATTTTTTCTTTTTTTTTTAGATTGCATTATCATATGAAGCTTTTTGTCCACTTCACTTCGCCAAACAGATTCTATGTAAATGATGTTTAGATACAGCAGAGATTGCAGTGATCATGCCTGGGTGAGTCTTAAAATTTTATCCAATTATCTATTAAATTTGTTTAATTTTTTAATTTAGAAACTAATGGGGCAATTGCTTTTCTTCACAAAGGGTCAGGTAGGGTTGGATAGGTTTTTCTTCAATATATGAAATCATGATTTAAAAACTATATTTTTTGGTCACTTGGGTTATCCATGTCTCCTATTAAAATTAATTGACGATCTGAAACGTTCAAGTGAGACAAATATACAAAAATTGAGCAGGGGGAAACTGGACTGGACTTCCCTCGGTATCCCGTTGAGTTAGGCTGCGTCCGATGATGTTCATATGAACCTTAATACCTTAAGGGGTCATATTATGCTTCTTGGGTTACTCTCTTGCCGTTACTGCATTTTGCACCTTTTTGGACATGAAAAACTCCCACAAAATTACTGTACAAAGCCCAACGTCCCAGACAAAGAGTGTTATTCTCCCCAAAAGAAAACACAGCTCCTGAACTGCCTGAAACACATCATTTGTGGTCCAATCTCTACTTCTGTTAATTTTTTTTGCCACATTTGCTTCATTCCTGCATTGCATCGAGTTAGGCATGATGCACACACAGCCTCTGCAACTGTTACTAGGTGCTTTTTGACCAATAAGACATGCAAATGTGTGTAAACAGACCGCAAAATTAAAGAATTAAATTGAGGAATGAGCTTAATATGACCCCTTCATGAAGTTTTTGGATAAACCAAGTTGAACAGAGACCCATTCATTGATTGTCATATTATTGATGGTGAGCATTATTAAGAGGTAGATGACAGTGAATGATGATCAATTTAAATCACTGGAAAAAATGACAGACAAAAATGAGCCAAAAAAACAACCTGTACTGACACTTACCCATTTTGTGCGAGATCAATTACTACTAAATCCTTTTCTAGAAGGACCACAACAGCATAAGGTTCCTGGAAATCTGTAAGGAGGAAAAAAATTGTCATTTCACTGAATGCAAATGACTTAAAAATTAATTAGGGAGGCTAAACAAAAAAAAAAAAAGAAACAGTAGGCAATTTTAACACAACATCTGTGATACTGACACAAAATTACAGAGCAAGACAGAGCGTAATTTCGGTTAGCTTCCACTGCAGATGTCGTGAGACTGCCAAAATGTTGACTGAGAAATACAGCCCACATCACTGGGTGGGGGTTGGCACAGGAGAGGCCACACGGACGCAGTATGCAGTAGTTGGCGATAAGGCACTATGTGCGCTGCAGGCGCGAGCCACCGCTGAGCAAGCCAGGCGCGAAGCCGAGACAATGCGCACGTCGGCCGTGCATGACCTTGACAGTCCACTCTTATTAATGTCTCTTTCTCAGCAAAAATGCTGAGGGGTAAAAGCATGAAAAAAGGAGAGCGAAGAACAATAACAAAACAAACAGACCTTTTTTAAAAATGCACACATATATAAAGCAAAATGCATCACGGCATTCTCTTATAGTGAGTTTCAAATGAAATCTTCTGCTGTCCGCTCAACCGGAGATTCTACACGTTGCGAAAAATTACCTCAACACTTTATTTGGCAATAACCCAACTACACCAAAGCATTTGAGGCAGAGTTTGAACTATTCCTCACAAAATATAACACAGACAACACGATGGAAATAATATTGAAAACGGTAACTTTGAAAATCAGGGGACAGGCCAGGAAGAAATAGTGGGCGGGAAATGATATTATGTAAGACACCATCTCCAAAGGTCAGGGTAATGAGCCAGACTCCAAGACATGAACATCAGGTTGGCTGGAGTAACAGCATGTCGCAGAGGGATTACATAACATCAAATCCTTTCATCGAAAAGTTTCAACATCCTCATCTCACAGCCGCCTAGAAGTCCTTTTATGAGTGATAAAGCACAGGGCGGCTTATGAGAGAGCGCTCGGTTTCGCTCTTCGTCTGACCCAGGGGAAATGCGCCAAGGACTCGTCTCTGCCACTGAAACAATGCAATACCACTCCATCAATGCAACCATACTATCCACTAACAGGCCATAAAATAAGCCTTTACATAGTGTTAACACTGCTTGAGAATATACAGTGCTACCAACCATCAATCACAACACAGACCTTAGGCAAGCACATTGATTACAACCATGGTCAGTTTCAAAAGCAGCTTCACCTCAATCAAAGACTAAAACTGAACTGTCACTGAAGCATCTCAGTTCAAAATCATCTAGACAGGGTCCCTTTCTACGGTCAGAGAACTCCTTTTGGAGCAAGCCCTCTCGAGAGTCGAGCGCAAACAATGGACTACCATTGCTTTTATGACCACAACTGATCACTGCCAGGGCAAATATATTCCTTCTGGAGCATAACACCCCAGTTACTATCTAGCCCCTCTTTTATTACATTTATAAACCATCTAAAGCAGTGGTTCCCATCCCAGTCCTCAAGGACCCCCTGTCCTGCAGGTTTTTGTTGCAGCTTTACTTCTGCACACCGTATCCATTTAAGGCCCAATGCACCTTCATGCACATCCTGATCAGGTAGATCTTTTCAACCAATCAGCATGAAACCCTTAAATGGACCAGCTGTGAAAGAGTAAAAAGAGAGCAAAAACCTGCATGGCAGGGGGTCCTTGAGAAGCGGGTTGGGAACCACTGCTCTCAAGGACCTTAAGTGGATCATTCACACTGAAGAATCACTTTTTTTATGTCTGATTGAAAGTCAGTCTCCACAGCATTCAACTACCAGAAGTTATCATCACATCAGCATAAGAGCATTAGAAGAAGAACATTCAAATCGCAAATTGGCCATCATATACAGTAAATCAGTGGCCCCCACATGTATTCATTTTTGTGTTCCAACCACAATTGAAATAACAGGATTTTTAGCAAGCTGTGAATTTGTCCTAACTAGGTGCATTTCATGTTTATACCAGATATTTACCCTCTTCAGCCAAATTTTGACTGAAATATCCACACATGCAATGAAGAATGAATGATGCTTCAACACATTAGGCCGTAAACTGACTATATAAATGCAGTCAGGAAATGCAAATGCTAACTGCATCTAAGATCAAAATTGGGAGCATCCAACTTCATTCCAGTAATTTTGAGACAAACTGATAGCAAAACCCTTTCAAAAGTGTTGGTCTGAGAAAAAAAAATTACATGTGGGTGTGGTGGGGATTTGGTTCTACAACAAGCCCATCAAATCAGCAATTCATTCCCATTACAATCAACGCATTAACGCCATAGTGAACTGGCCATTTCATCATGTGAGGTGACGAACAAAATTATAATTTTAAGATTTTAAGAGGACGTTATTGGCCCCTTTTAATTTCACAAATATGAATTCAGAAATAATCAACATATTACAGAAACATAACAGTTTGACCTCCAAGTAGGCTGTGGAGAGTCATAGATCAATTCTAGTCCATTTTGTGCAAGGTGTTTTCTTTGAAGGGCCATATTTTTTCCTCTTCTTAAAACTGTCAGTATGTGTGTAAAAACTACATCACTACTAACAAAATTAAATGAATCTGCCATCTTGTTTTCCATAACAGTTACAAATGATTAGTAGGCTTTTTGTGTCTTCGTCAATACAATCATTAAAACTGCATATACAATCATTGTCTGGTTAGATTTAATATTCAGACTAATAGCCTTCAGTATTTGCCAAACCTCTTTTGATTTGTAAGAATTTCCTAACAAATGAACAAAACAGTTTTTTTTTTTTTCGTTTTGATTTTTTACAGTATGGTATTGCACAAACAAAACAATTCCTATTCCCTACACCTTTTACAGCCAACCTTCCATTCAGTTAGCCACACTGCATCGACTGTTTCCCTCTGCTTTTCTAACCTGCTGATAATTTACTTTCATCATGCATACAGTCCTTATATGTAATGAAACAGTCATACATAAAATCATTAATCAGCTTATACATCACTATATTTGCCATTTCTTGAGTCACCGTACAGTAATGAATGATACTCCTTAGATTTTTAGATTTGCCCTCCGCTTTTTCTTTCTCATGAAATCAACAACCAAGGCTCCATTTCTTGGACTCCAATTAGCGATATTTTTACACAAAGCAGTCTTCAATTTATTTCCCATAACATCCCAAGACCATCAAATTCAACACATTGATAAATAAAGACTTGTTTGATAACCTCTGTAAAATTTCCCTCAATAAATTTGATGAAGATTTTGTAACATATAATGATGCAAACGTATTTTGAAGGGAAAACCGTATCTAAAAACAAAGAATTTTCACAGTATAAAAGTCTGAATATTATTTCTTGACTGCTGCATTCTAATTTTTCCAATTCTCGGCTCCTTTTGAGCCCTCGTTCTCTTTCCTATCCCAGTTTCAAGTAACAATTGCCATTGCTTATAGATGTTATATGTCAATATCTTCATAACCAATGGTTTTTGTTCTCCATTTCCCCACACCCTCACCTTCCCATTAGACCTCATCATCATTTTGCAAGTATTATTTATGGGGTGCATAATAAAAATGGAAATTTAGAAGGAAAAGAAACTACATGATCTATATGAGTTTATTTGGATGGAGTTCATTCCTATAAAACTACCATTGACCGGCATTTACATTAAAAGGTAGTCTAAGGGAGTCAAAATGCCAATGAGTTCTTTGACAAAAAGCTTGCACAATGCCAGCAGTTTTCATTAGTACATGCTTTAATTTGCTGTTCATCTTATTGTGAAGCAACCACATTGCAGGCCACAGAACTACCAAACTGGAATAAAGCAAAAAAAAAAAAAATCCCTACTTCAACAGACAAAGTTGCAGGTAACATTACCATCAAATACATTTCAGTTTCCAACGGCACAAATCTAAAACCCATTGTCTTTTATTTTTCAGCATTGTAATTTCAGGGACATTTTAAACAGATCAAATTACACGCTGAGAAAATCAGGAAGCTCCAATTTAGATTGCTGAAAGCATTTTGTGTTCATTCAAAATACTTTGCACAAACTTAATAAGAAAGACAAAAAAACAGATTTGGTTCCTTGTCATTTACTTGTTGAATAATTGTCTTCGTTTTGTCTTGCAACCATGGGCTCTAATTTCTTGGCGCATCGCAGGGTGGCGCAGCGTGGTGTAGCGTGGTGTAGCGTGGCGCAGCCCACGCAGTGGTAATTTCGTCAGGTGCAGCCCGCACAGTGGTAATTTTGTGCTGTGCAACACCGTGCACAGCCACTTGGGCAATTTGGTAGACCGACGCGCGCAGACATGGGAGTGGCGGCATTGTAGAGGGAAGTGTCACATATTCATCAAGATGCAATGACGATATCGTAGAAAAAGTCTCTGCTGAAGTTGCGCAGAAAGCTCGCCAGCTCCAACCTGGTTTACTTTCTGCGCAGTGATAATTTGGCTGACCGGCGCACACGTCACCGTAATCTCACAGGCAGGTTTCCAGAATGTCAGGCACATTTCAATGCAATAAATAATTAAAGAACCACTATTTAATGTAACTATCTGAATCAGTACATAAACTATAGTATCTATATCGATTGTCCTGATGTCAGATCAAAGAGAGAGAGAGCGATGTACATGTGGGCGCGTGAGTGCGTGTGTAGGCTATGTGGGTATGTGTCCTTCAGCTGCTTTCACACTGGACGCAAAACAAATTTTTCGCATGACTGACTGCATTTAAAGTTAATGCAAAGAAATGAATACACGCGTGTATTCGCGTCTTTGCATTGACTTTGAATGTTGTGCGAAAAATTCGTTTCGCGTCCAGTGTGCAAGCAGCTTGAGACTATAATTGTCATTTAGGTTTTATCGTTTTTGGAGGGGGAAAGGAATACAGCCTGATTGCTATGATCTCCTACTGAGTTAAGATCACATATTGAAAATAAATGTGTAACTTATCTTGCATTGTTGTCCATGCATGTTAATCCCAAAATTTTAAGCAGCAACAGAGTGTAATACTAGGAACACACTATCCATCGTTTCTCTTCCCAAAAATGCAGGCAGAAGAAATAAATGAGCAACCGTTGTATTTCACTCCAACTTCATGAGTTTGAATGATCTGACGTAGTTTCGTTTTGAAATTCCATTCAAGTTCGCTAATGGTTATAATTCGCAAATGCCCTAGCTAGCCAGCTAACTCATATTCGTAATGCTTAATATAGATGTAAGCGGTGCAGAAAACATGCCTGAAGCAGCAAAGTAAAATGCAACATGAACGCATCATACAGATATAGGACAGAGGCTTCTATATTCCAACACATTAAAGGTGAGGAGAGGAGCTCATTTGATTGGAGAAGTTTGACTCGGCTGTGTTACATCCAAACATGCCTTCTCTCCTCCCTCTTTGACATTTGCGCCGGCAGGAAGGACCGAGGCGGGAAAGAGGAGTACTTGCACCAGGCTGCACTGGGCACGAAATGGCAACATACACCTGTACACACCCTGTTGGCGCAGCGCTACCCCCATCTCTAATTTCAGTCTAAAATGCCGACAGAAACAACCATATCCTGAAGCACAAGAGGACTGAGAATAAATGCTCTGGACTAGAGTTTTCCCTCTAATTAGTTACACCCCCCATCCCCACCCCCCCACCCCCATTACACTCTCATATCCATTTCTCATTTCTAAAACAAATAGAATTTTTTTCTAGGAGTTGATAACACAATAAAACATGATTAAACGCATTCCTCAAGCTAAACCCAACAACAACCGCGACATTTCCTGTCTCACAATGAGCGATAATGAAAAACTTGTAGCGACAATACCACTAATCATCTGTGAGGAGTCTCCCAAAAGATTAATCTTTAAAAGGGCAGGAGCAAAAAAAAAATTATCATAATGATCACACGCTTCATGAATATAAATCACAATACAAGACTTCCAAAATTAATTATGCAGATCCAGCGTTCCTCTGAGGCACCATAATATCGGCTTTTCTATTTGGCCCAACAATTACAGTAAACAGCAGAATAACAGACAGGAAAAGGGGGGCAAACCACCAGAAACACAAGCAAAGGCACCCAAACATACCTCCAGGTAAACATGCAGGATTTTCAATATGACCCATCATGGTAAAACCCTTAATCTGAGTAAGTTGTCCGTTCCGGGATTTTTCCACCAATTACCCAGGCAGGTACAAGTGACTCACTACTGAATTAAATCACAGTAAATACGAATAGGAGCACAAAAATAAACTTCAGCTGTCATCCCTGCGCTTTATAAGAAATGCATGTAAATAAATAAATACAGTTCAAGTGGCTGTATTTTTAGGCTGTCTAAAAAATAATGACCAGATGATGGGGGCAAAAAAAAAAAATCTGAAACATTCACTGGTCTCTTTGCCCACCTCTGGTTCAAGTCAAGTACAAAGACTTCTTGCTGTGAGGGATACCAATTCAGACCTGGAACATTTTAGATCCGTGTAACCTTTCCTCAATACTGAGAACAGGCCTTGATGTGAAAGAGTAAGTCTTTTTCTGTGGCCGACTTCCAAATGCACATCAACAGCATGCATGTGCGTCCAATCCAGCTGAACAGCTCATTGCACAGCCAAGCGTAACTGCATTCTGTGGGCAGGTCTAAATACATCAAATGATTGACATGTGTACCAATGCATGATGGCACATGTTGCACCACTGTGATTAATGCTGACATATGGGTAGTGACTTTACCACGAATATTTCATGACATCATCCCACTGTCTTCATCAATGAATCAAGTTGATTTGAAAAACATGCGTGTGTGTGTGTGCGTGCGCGCGCGTGTGTACGTATATACGTTTGTTTTGATGCCATCAGTTGGAGCTATACAAACGCTATATGGCTGGACTCTTCACCAAAAGCTCATAGGAATGCAAAGAAAGTGCAAATTTCTAAATTATAAACATCTGAAATTTTATATGCAGAAAAAAGGTCAAAATGCCACCGCGCTTGAATTCATTTTTCAGTAAATTTTTCAATAAAATCAACACAACTTATTTAAGTTCAGGCAAATATTGAGAACTAAATTGTGTCTTTACATCACCTACAGTTTCACTATGGTATAAAAATGAGGTAACACAAATGCTAAGTCCCTTTGTCTTCCAATACCACGAAAAAAAAAAAACAGAGAACTGGTAGTTAAAATGAGAGAGATCATTGTAAACCTTCATGAACCTGGTAATAGGCACAAGTCCAGGTCCTGATCTAAATTTGATGGATTTGATCTAAAAATGGAAAAAGTGTTTGCGGGACACCGCAAAAACAGAGCAGCCCCTCCATTCCACCTGCCCTTTTCAGGTAGAAAGTGTATTAAAAAAAGCCATCTTACCATTTTGGCTTAATGAAGTTAAAAGCTTGGTTTCATAAAATCTTTTGAAGTTATTGTGATAGGAATTATTTTGAGGGGCGTGGCCAGTTGTCCTGATCTTAATCATTTAAGTGACCGGTGATTATGCCAAAACAATTCCCCAGGGCTCAGAGGAGCAGACCAGACGCGCTCAAAGCCCACAATGGAAAAGGACTATGAAGGTTCTCAACAGCATGGACAGTCAACACAGAGAGAAGCGCACCTAACTGAAAAAAATCACTGAGGACTATTCCGGTAAAAAGCAAAAGCTGGAGCACACAGAGCTCAAGACACAATTATCAAAAATTAAACCAAAAAATCTAATCTTAAAATAAATCATTTTCCTAACAATGTACTCCAGAGTTACTTAGCACCCGTATATTCTTTCAAAGTGAATCTTTATAAGTTCACAAAAATCATTTGGAAAACTTAAAATGGCCACCCATGACTTCCTATTTCCCTGAGGCAGTGTTTCCCAAACCTCTCCTAGAGGCCCGCCTGTCCTGCATGTATTAGATTTCTCACCTGTGCTGAAGCAGGGTGAGATCTAAAACAAGCAGGACAGGTGGTCCTCCAGGAGAGGGTTGGGAAGCACTGACCTGGGGAATAAATATGAGGTGATTGTCTGTCTGTCTGTCTCTCTGTCTGTCTCGCTGTTTGCCAAATATGAGTGACACACAAGCCAGTTTAATTCAGTTATCTATCACCATGATTGAGAAACAAAGACACAACAATATACAGATACATGCTGAGCTTCATGAATGAGGAGATGGCATTAAAAAAAACCAAACAAAAAAAGTGAAAATAGCTCATTTTAATATAAGATAAAAGGTTAATGTATACGACAATGTTAGCAATCCGTGAGCCTTTTTATGATGTATACACTGATGTGGATGGTTCAAGTGCGTTACACAAAAATCCAGTGATCACAGTTTGACAATCAAAGAAATTAATTATGTCTATCAGTCAGAAAGCCTCAAAAACTATAATCAGAATTTATCTATCCAACTATGGGATGTTTAGGAGGGTTGCCAAAAAAAGCCTCTGCTGATATTAGCAAGCAAGTACAAGCACTTTGCCGAAATGGTAGCGGAACTTCCAAAAAGACTGGGTTCTCAAGTGAAGAGGGATCAAAATGAAGCTCTTTGGCAATAAACACACTGGATTACTTTGGGATAGAAGACAAACGGCAGAAAGCTTAGATTGGGCTGTAGCCTGACCGTCCTGCAGAATAATTACCCAAAGTATGCCTCAAATTCAAAACAGAAATGGTTCACCTACCACAGAGGCATAGTTTTGCCATGGCCATCTGAGTCCCCTGACATAATAAACCCAATAGAAAAAAAGCCCCATGTTCCAGGCTGAAAACGAGCATGTGTCACAACATGTTCAGAAATCTGAGGGCCACATGTATTTAAGACACACAAAATATCATTTTGGATCTGTGTGGCACCACAGCAGACTTTCACCTTCAGATGTTGATATTTATCATTTAGAGTCAGGTCCATCAATATTCAGACATTCACAAAGTTATTGTTATCTTTGCCATCCAGCAGTTTGGAATATTGGAGTTGAAATTGACTTGAAGTGATGACTTTTAGCATTACCGTTGAAGGTATTTGGATTAAAATCAGGTCAACTATAGAGGAGTTACAGCACTTATTTAAGTGCCTTCCCCCTTTCTGAGGAGCCAAAAGTAATGAAGGAATAGGACAACAGGCTATATAGCTGTTCCATGGCCAAGTGTTCGCGATTCCCTCAGTATTTCACTTACAAACCAGACAGTCAGTCACCTGCTGGTCAATGTGTATCACCGGACCCCTTAAGCAACCGTTCTCAAAATCAAAAGGCCTTTGTATGTGACCTTACCACACACAAGGCCCAAAATACTATACTATATAGAGCATATACTATGATATGTACAGTGCTGTGGGAAAGTATTTGCCCCTTCCTGATTTTTTCATTTTTGCTAATTTGCGCTAACATTCAGATCATGCAACTAAATTTCATATAAGACCATGACAACATGAGTAAACAAATAATACAGCTTTAATTAATAACTTAATCTATTAAAGAGTTATTCAAAACCAATATAGCCATGTGAAAACAAAAATTTTCCCTCAAAGCCTAATGACTGGTTGTGCCAACCTTGGCGGCAACAACTGCAATCAAATGTTTGCAGTTAACTGGTAATGAATCTTTTGAGGAATTTTGAAAAATTCTCCTTTGCAGAATTGTTTAAATTCAGCCACTTCAGAGGGTTTTTGAGAATGAACAGCCAATTAATGGTCATGCCACAGCATCTCAATTGGATTCAAATCAGGACTTTGACTAGGCCACTCCAAACTTTCCTATCATTTGTTTTAAACCATTCAGAGGTGGACCTGCCCGTGTGTTTTGGATCATAGTTCAGCTGCATAGCTCAACTGAGCTTGAGCTTTAGGTCTTGAAGTGATGGCTAGATATTCTCCAACAGGATTTTCTGGGAGAGAGCAGATTTCATGGTTCTATCAATTAAATGGCAAGTTGTTCAGATGCTGAAGCAGCAAAGCAGCCCAGGACTTTCTCACTACTGCCACCGTGTTTGACTCTGGTATAATTTTCATAACATTGACTTCTGAGTCAGCTTTATGCCACATGCAATGAGACTCATGTGTTCCAAAAGTCCCACTTTTGACTCTTCAGTCCACTGTCTTATCCAAAAAGTATATGTGGCATCATGAAGATGTTTTTTGGCATATGAGAGATGAGCGTTTATGTTCTTTTTGGTAAGCAGTGGTTTGCACTCTCATGAACGCCATTTTTGCTGTGTCTTTTTTGTGCAACTGTTAACACTGACCTTCACTGAGGCCCGCAGTTCTGTGGATTTTAGTCTGGGATCTTTTGTGACCTTCTGGGTGAGTCACTGATGCGTTCTTGGGGGAAGTTTGGGGGACTGGCCTCTCTAGGGAATGTTCACCTCTGTTCAAAATGTTTTCCATTTGTAGATAATGGCTCTTTAGATGCGTTTTCCTGGAGCCCCAGCGCCTTATGAACGGCTATATAACCCCATCCATACTGATAAATGTCAAACTTTGTTTCTCAACCATCTTTTAAATTCTCTCGATTGTGGCATCATGTGTTGCTATTTGAATTTTTCAAATTGCTAAACAAGTTCTATCCGAGTGATGTTTCGATTCAGCAGAGCTGGCCCTGGGTGTGTTTAGCAAATTTGAACCCAACAGGCAATTCAATTAGTTTATTTCATTGACTTTGTAATGATGGGGGCAATTACATCTTTATATTGGGCTAGCTGGGGTTGGATATTTGTTTTCTTTCAATGAATGAAATCACCATCTAAAAATGGCATTTTGTGTTGACTCTGGTTATCATTGTCTGTTATTAAAATCACTTTGTAGATATAAAACATTTAAGCATGACAAGTATGGAAATAAAGAAGATCTTGGAAAGGGAGCAAATACATCTTCACAGCACTGTAAATCACTAGCAAGCCTCAAAAGCTGAAAAACCAGATTACAGATCACGACACATATAAAAAAAAAGTATCAACAGTTCTACAACCCCAATTCCGAAATAATCGGGACGAAGTGTAAATTGTGAATAAAATCAAAATGCAATGACTTTCAGATCACATGAGCCAATATGTAATTTAAAATAGAAAATAAATAACATTTCAAATGTTGACACTGAGACATTTTACATTTTTATCCACAAAATTAGATTATTTCAAATTTTCTGGCAGCAACAGGTCTCAAAAAAGTTGGGACGCAGGCAAAAAAAAAAAGCAATTCATATTAAAGAATCAGCTGAAAGAACATTTAGCAAGTAATTAAGTTCACTGGCATTAGGGGTGTAACATGATTGGCTATAAAAGGGATGTCTTAGAGAGGCTGAGTCTCTCAGAAGTAAAGATTGCCAGAGGCTCTCCAACCTGTGAAGGTTTGCATTAAAAAATTGTGGAATACTTTAAAAACAAGGTTCCTCAACCTCAAATTGCAAAGGCGTTAAAGTTCTAATCATTAACGGTGCATAATCATCAAAAGATTCAGAGAAACTGGAAGAACCTCTGTGCGTAAGGGACTAGGCCTTTACTGGATGCCTGTGATCCTCGGGCCCTCAGACGCCATTGCATCACTCACCGGCATGATTCTGTCATTGACATTACAATGGGCCCAGGAATACTTCAAGAAACCACTGTCTGTAAACACAGTCCACAGTGCCATCCACAGATGCCACCTAAAACTCTATCATGCAAAAAGGAAGCTATTGTTGAGCATGATTCAGAACCGCTGCTGTGTTTAGTGGGCCAAGGCTGATTTAAAATGGACTGTAGGAAAGTGGCATAGTGTCCTGTGGTCAAACGAGTCCAAATTTGACATTCTTGTTGGAAATCATGGGCGTGGTGTCCTCCGGGCGAAAGAGGAGAAAGACCACCCCTCCTGTTATCAGCGTTCAGCTCAAAAGCCAGCATCTCTGATGGAATGGGGATGCATTAGTGCATATGGTGTGGGACACTTGCATATTTTAAAAAGCACCATGAATGCTGAAAGGTATATAAGGGTTTTATAGCAACATATGCTCCCCTCCAGATGACATCTATTCCAGGGAAGGCCTTGTGTATTTCAGCAGGACTATGCAAAACCACATACTGCAGCTGTTACAACAGCATGGCATCATAACAGAAGAGTTTGTGTACTGAACTGACCTGCCTGCAGTCCTGATCTTTGACCATTTGAGAATATTTGGTGCATAATTAAACTAAAGTCTGTCAAAGGAGACCAAAATCTCTCCAGCAGCTGGAAG